>CM037879.1:128633991-133433991 GCA_021292165.1 Shinisaurus crocodilurus
AGGATTGTGAGGGATTGAGGCCTACACAGGATTGGGTTTGTTGAGGCCTGCACAGGCTTCAGTTTTTTGAAGCCTGAAGGCCCAAACACTTCCCTCGAGTAGTGAAGCCTGAAGGCCCAAACACTTGGATGGGAGGGGGAGTTTGAGAGTTTTAAGTTACCCAATAGAAGTTAAGAATTAGTTCTCCTGTGCAAGGTCACATGGTTATAACCTTCCATTCCTGGGAAGACTATATATGTGGGGTGTGGTCAGCTAGCAGTTAGTGTGTGCTGGGAAAGAGCTAGAAGTAGCATCAGAGAAACAGCAGAGAGAAGCAGAGAGAGAGCGAAAGAGAAACTGGTTGCATAGGAAATAGGTAGTCTGGAGTTATACTAGAGAACATTGGATTGTTTGTTGTTTTATTTTATCATACTTGCTTTTGAATTATAACCACTCTATTAAGTAAAGACCCTAATATTAATAGTAAAGTGTTGTTGTTTACCCTGGAGTTTGGAGTGACTTATTCACCACGTCTACAGCCTACACCCACGTTACTGGAGCAGGCAAAGGACTTGATAACCTAGAGAGGCTTTGGGAAGAGGCAGAGATCTCCCAAAGGCAGATCAAGGGGTCCCTGCAGTAGCGGAACCTTGACAGATGGTGGCAGCGGAGCGATCCTGAACAGTGAGATTAAGCACTCCAAACAGTGACTGGGGTTTTTTTTACTAATGGAGCTGGCAAAAGCAGTGTATGCGTTAACTTCAGGACTGAGGAATAGGGACCCAGTGAGGCTAAGTAGAATGAGCCAGTATCTCTCCATGAATAAAACTGCCCTGATAGAGCAGTGTAAAAAGGACAATTTGCCATGGGAGGAGAAAACAGCAGAGGAACTAAAAGTTATGCTGATCTCCCAGGCGGCAATAGGAGGAGCTGCACCCTCTAGCCCTAGTGTAATAGGACCCCAAACAAAAGAATGGGAGCTCCGTGAACAGGAACTGCGGCTAGTGGCAAAGCAGAAGGAAGAAGAGACCAGGTTAGAGTGGGAGAGGCTTCGTCTGCAGCAGGAACAGCTGAAAGCCCAGAAAGAGCAACTGCAAGCCCAAGAGGAACAACGCAGACATGAGGAAAAGCTTCACCAGGAGAAACTTCAAGCCCAAGAGGAACAACGCAGACACGAGGAAAAGACACAAGAGCAACTTCAGGCCCAGAAAGAGCAACTTCAGGCCCAGAAAGAGCAACTGCAAGCCCAAGAAGAGCAACAGCAGACACGAGGAAAGGATGATGAAATTCAAAGAGGAGCAGCCTGTCAGAGTTACCCCGAAGGACTTCACAGCATACACCCCAGGAGAAGACCCACAAGTGTTCCTGACCACTTTTGAAAGGGCAGCACAGAAGTGGGGATTGCAGGAGGGGGATTATATGAAGTTTGTGCCTAATTTAATTAAAGGGGAGCTGGCAGAGATTTATAATAGCATGCCAGAGGGTGAGGCTGTTTCCTATGCTCAATTCAAAGAAACTGTGTTTAAAAGGTTCAGGTTAGGCCCTGAGCACTTTCGGAAAAAGTTCAGAGGGTTAACGCCTCAACCTGGTAAATCTATGGTAGAGTTTGCAACAAAATTAAAAAACCTGCTATTAAAATGGGTGGATGAAGCAAAAGCTGACAACAGGGAAAAGGTGTTAGAGCTTATGGCTCTGGATCAGTTTTATTTTCGGTTGCCCAGAGAAATAAAACTGAAGGTTAAGGATAAAGATCCTGAAACTGTAAACCAAGCTGCAGAAATGGCTGACAAATTGATTGAAAACCGGGAAGGGTTAGGCCCCAGGATTGAGTCTGAGAAGAAGGGGGGGAAATGGGAAGCCCCAAGTAAAAAGGAGTTCAAAAAACCTCCTTTTGATCCTTCTCACCCCAGAGACCGTGCCTGCTATTCGTGTGGTCAGACAGGCCACATCAAGAGTAGCTGTCCCAAGTTACAAGCAATAACACCAGCTAACCCAGGTAGTCCTAAACCCGAACAAACCAAGCCACAAGGTGTAGCAAGCATAAAAAAAACCTTATAATTGTGGATTTGTGATCACCAACAGGGAAGAGGTTAATAATCAGTTTAAAGAACCTGTTTATGTAAAGGATAAGACCATTATGGCAATGTTGGATTCTGGAGCTGATGTTTCTGATCTGAGCAGATTTGGTGACACCTGAAGATGTGGTACCAGGAATGTCTATTGAGATTCAGGGAGTGAATGGTCCCTCCTTTGAAGTCCCAATAGCAAGGTTATCCATAGAATGGAAGGGATGGAGGGGTCTGTATGAAGTTGGGGTGATGGAACCTCCAACCCAATTTGCCCCTATCATTGTGGGAAGGGATATAATGGGACCAGAAGCTCAAATATGTGTGGTAACCCGCAAGCAAAAGGAAAGGGAGGAACTTTCAAGACAGGACCAGGTAAAAGCTGATGGGGTAAAAGAAAAGGTACTAGAGGTACAACCCACAGTGATTCCGGAAGGTCCAAAACCAACCCCAGACCCTCCCCAAACCGAAACAACAGAACAAGCCTCCATGCAACCTGGAGACCTGAAAGCCAGTGAAACAACCGAGGCAGGTGGTTCTGTAGAGGAGAAGGCACTAGAGACCCCTTTTCCTGATTTAAGAGGAGTAGAGGAATTCAAGCAGGGAGTCCTCAGTGATCCTAGTTTGGAGCCTCTGAAAAGAGTTGCTCTCCCTCAAGAGAAGCCCTTCTCTGAGGAAAGAAGGGAGCAGATTATTTGGGGAAAAGGATTGCTGTATAGGCTGTGGTTGCCAAAAACCCAAGAGTTAACCTGGGAACCACTAAAGCAACTGGTAGTACCTAACCAATTCCGGATAAGGTTGCTAGAACTAGCCCATGATGTGCCATGCGCAGGACACTTGGGGAAAAACAAGACTAAACAAAGGCTCATGGCAAACTTCTTTTGGCCTGGAATTGCTAAGCAAGTAGCAGAGTACTGCAGGTCTTGTGAAACCTGTCAGTGTGTGGGGAAGGCAGGGCATCACAGTAAAGCCCCTTTGCAGCCTCTGCCTATTATAGGAGAAGCTTTCTTTAGGGTGGGCATGGATATTGTAGGGCCTTTCACTAAACCCACCCGCAAGGGAAAAAAGTACATCCTCACAGTGGTGGATTTTGCCACAAGATACCCAGAAGCTGTAGCACTAGCCTCTATAGATGCTCCATCTGTAGCTGAGGCATTGCTAACTATATTTTGCAGAACTGGATTTCCCTCTGAAATCTTGACAGATTGTGGGTCAAATTTCCTCTCCGAGATAATGGAATGTCTGTGGAAGTGTTGTGGGGTAAAACACTTGAAAACCACTCCTTATCACCCACAATGCAATGGAATGGTGGAAAGATTTAATGCAGAAACATACAACAAGGGACTATGTTTAAAATCCTGACAAACACAAAGCATAGAAACTTAAAAGTCAAGAATTTGTATATATAAAAAATAACCATAAAATATAGTAAAATAGATTAAATTTTATAATGTAATATAAAAATTTCCAGAAATGTTTTTTTAAAAATTATATATATAAAACATGTATAAGACAACAACATTTACGTAGACCTGTAAAATACAACGTCTTAAGGGCTGAAGATGATACAAATGTCCTTTCAGACTTGAGGACCTCTCTCTCTAGATGAAGTAATATTAGTGCCAAAGTTTTTTTTGTTTGTTTGGTGCTTCCAGAGAATGTCCTCACAGCATGTAAGCTTTCTTTACTTGTGTGTAGAAGCCAAACGCGTTTCGGCCCAAAGGCCTTCTTCAGTGGCTTAGGAAAAATACAAAACTTACAATGAATCAAACTACAGTCTGCTAGTTTTTCATAAGAAATTGGTAGTAATATAGAACATAATTAAATGATATCATGCTCACCCCTGTAGTTTTCACTAAGGTCAATATACAAGCTAATGCTCTGTATCGCTCCAATTCTATATAAAATATACATTTGTATTATTAGTACATACATTGATAAGAAATTTTTTTTTTTATAAATTTAAAAAGATAGAAAAAAATAAAAGAGAACCCTTTCAGAAGGAGTATATTGACTTACCAAGGTTGGTTTCATCTACCAAGCTCCTGAGGCAATGCTCCAGAGTTTGGCATATGGAGTAATTTATCTGGTGTGATACTCTTACACACACCTGGTAGTCATCTTCATTTAGAGGTTGCCTGATAGTGTGGCTATACATCTAGTATTCTGAACGAACTTACACTAAAGTTGGTCTTTATACATAATTTATTTCAACAAAACCATGGCAAAAAATAGTATACTACAAACCAGTTGATAACCAATCTATGTTCTCATTTAATCCAAATGGAGCCACTGTATTTAGATTAAATATCCATCTGGACTCTTGGTTTTTAAGTTTTGCTATTAGTTGTTTTCCTGTACCTCGCACTCTTTCTAAGCACCAAAACCTGACAGAGTTTTCATCATGCTCCTGTTCCATATAATGTTTGACCATTGGTAGCATGAATCTTTTTGGTTCTAATGCAACTTTTGTGTTCAGCTATTCTTAATTTTATTTTTCTAGTCGTCATGCCTATGTATAGTAAAGGGCAGGGACACTGGATAGCATGAAAGGGTTCTCTTTTATTTTTTTCTATCTTTTTAAATTTATATAAAAAAAAATTTCTTATCAATGTATGTACTAATAATACAAATGTATATTTTATATAGAATTGGAGCGATACAGAGCATTAGCTTGTATATTGACCTTAGTGAAAACTACAGGGGTGAGCATGATATCATTTAATTATGTTCTATATTACTACCAATTTCTTATGAAAAACTAGCAGACTGTAGTTTGATTCATTGTAAGTTTTGTATTTTTCCTAAGCCACTGAAGAAGGCCTTTGGGCCGAAACGCGTTTGGCTTCTACACACAAGTAAAGAAAGCTTACATGCTGTGAGGACATTCTCTGGAAGCACCAAACAAACAAAAAAAACTTTGGCACTAATATTACTTCATCTAGAGAGAGAGGTCCTCAAGTCTGAAAGGACATTTGTATCATCTTCAGCCCTTAAGACGTTGTATTTTACAGGTCTACGTAAATGTTGTTGTCTTATACATGTTTTATATATATAATTTTTTAAAAAACATTTCTGGAAATTTTTATATTACATTATAAAATTTAATCTATTTTACTATATTTTATGGTTATTTTTTATATATACAAATTCTTGACTTTTAAGGAAAGATTTAATGCCACACTCAAAGGAATGATTAGAGCTTATGTAAACACACACCCAAATGACTGGGATGACAAACTGCAACACCTACTTTTTGCCTACAGGGAAGTTCCACAGGAATCAACGGGATTCTCACCTTTCGAGCTGTTGTATGGCAGAAGAGTGAGAGGCCCTCTTGATCTCCTGAGGGAAAACTGGGAAGGTAAACTCATAGAAAACAAAACCTCTGTGGTGGATTATGTGTTAAAACTTAGACAAACCCTAGATACACTCTGTAAACTAGTTCAAGCCAATGTAACCAAAGCCCAAGAGGTGCAAAAGTTCTGGTATGATCAAAAGGCACGCTCTAGAGTATTTGAGGTAGGGGATCAGGTAATGATATTTCTTCCTCTGTGCAAAGACAAGCTTAAGGCTGCTTGGGAAGGCCCCTACACAGTCAGAGAGAAAATGGATGATTTAACCTATGTGGTGGTTAAAGAAAAATCTGAAAAAAGACCAAAGGTAGTACATGTAAATATGATGAAGCCACACTATGAGAGGAGTAGAGTAGTTTTACAGGTGCAGAAGGTGCCAGAGGTAGTATATTTATGGGACAAGGTTGAAGCTATCAGAACCTGGGACATACCTACAACCAAGAAACAGGTCAGGTCATTCTTGGGATTTGCTGGGTATTACAGGAGATTTGTTCCCCATTTTGGTGAAATTGCTGGACCTTTGACTGATCTAACCAAGAAATGTAAACCTGACAAAATTGTGTGGACTGATGAATGTCAAAGAGCTTTTGATAGACTAAAGGACATTTTAAGCTCAAAGCCTGTGTTAAGAGCACCTGACTTTGAAAAAACCTTTATTGTAGCTACTGATGCCTCTGAGACTGGCATAGGTGCAGTATTGTTACAAGACTATGACTCTGTTAAACACCCAGTAGCCTACCTGAGTAGGAAGCTTCTACCCAGGGAGAGAAACCTGTCTACGATCCAAAAGGAATGTCTGGCAGTAGTGTGGGCTCTGGACAAGCTCAAGCCTTATGTTTTTGGACAAGAATTTACTTTATGGACTGATCATCATGCCTTGCAATGGATACAAACAATGCAAAATACCAACTCCAAGCTTCAGAGATGGTCTTGGAAATTGCAGGAATTTCAAATGAACATTGAACATGTGCCTGGGAAGGAGAATGTGATAGCCGATGCTTTGTCTAGGAAATAACCAAAAAACAGTTGCCTTTTTGTGTAGGTTAACGTTTCACAATTCTCTTCTGTAAAAGGGAAATTGTTCCACTTGAGGAGAAGGAGGGGAAGATGTGAGGGATTGAGGCCTACACAGGATTGGGTTTGTTGAGGCCTGCACAGGCTTCAGTTTGTTGAAGCCTGAAGGCCCAAACACTTCCCTCGAGTAGTGAAGCCTGAAGGCCCAAACACTTGGATGGGAGGGGGAGTTTGAGAGTTTTAAGTTACCCAATAGAAGTTAAGAATTAGTTCTCCTGTGCAAGGTCACATGGTTATAACCTTCCATTCTTGAGAAGACTATATATGTGGGGTGTGGTCAGCTAGCAGTTAGTGTGTGCTGGGAAAGAGCTAGAAGCAGCATCAGAGAAACAGCAGAGAGAAGCAGAGAGAGAGTGAAAGAGAAACTGGTTGCATAGGAAATAGGTAGTCTGGAGTTATACTAGAGAACATTGGATTGTTTGTTTGTTTGTTTTATTTTATCATACTTGCTTTTGAATTATAACCACTCTATTAAGTAAAAACCCTAATATTAATAGTAAAGTGTTGTTGTTTACCCTGGAGTTTGGAGTGACTTATTCACCACGTCTACAGCCTACACCCATGTTACTGGAAGCAGGCAAAGGACTTGATAACCTAGAGAGGCTTTGGGAAGAGGCAGAGATCTCCCAAAGGCAGATCAAGGGGTCCCTGCAGTAGCGGAACCTTGACAAGGATACAGATAATTATTGCAGATACAGGTGTTTTGTCTAATTTCCCATTTGTTTTAGAATTGCCCAGCTGGTTTCTAAAGACTTCTAAAAATGAGCGATTTGTGGGTATTGCATGATAATTAGACACCTTACATTTCATCTTCTATTCCCAAGACCCAGAATGAACTTTAAAAATAATTATGTACAATTAAAGGGATCCTTAACACCCAGGCGGTATCCAAACATTGGTGTCAAAAATCTATGAATATAACATCTTTATTAGTTTAGCGAGAGACAGAAGATAAGCTTTTTAGTTGTGGCACGCTGGAATGCTCACCCCAGGGAACTAGTGCCAGGACTAGTGCCAAGACTATTTGCCTTTTGGCACCAGTTTTGCTCAGACTTTTAAGGTCTTGGTTGCCTATGCTGTTCCTTTCCCTCACACAAACACTTTTTATTTGTTACTCCCCTTATATGGTTTTATTGATTGTTTCTGTTTTTATGGGTTTTATTGGCTTTATGTAAGCCACTCTGGCTGAAGAGCAGAATAAAAAAAAGGGTGGTGGTGTCAAAAATAAATATATAATTACATCCTCAGGAGAACAATTAGGCTGTCACTTCAGATGGATCCTCAACATGAAAATTCATCTTCTTGGCTCCTCCTCTTCATAAACCGTTATGCAAACAAGCCAATTTGCTACTCGTGGAACCTTACACTGGTAGCACTTCTCTGAGCCATTTTGGACAGGATGGTAAGTGTGGAGAAGGGGAAGCGGAATCAACAGACTATTTCTGTCCCCATGATTCTCTGTCATGTCCAAAGGGGAACACTCCTGTACACTGTCCTAGCAGCAGAAGCTCTCCACCTCCCCATGGAGGGAGATTAAAAAAAGAAGAAGAAAAGTTCCCCTCAGAACATTACAATCCAGTACAGGGAATAGGATGCACAAGTGAGCGGCCTCCCCCTTGCATTTCACTGAGACAGGGTGGATCCGCCTCGACAGCCTGCCGTGTCACATTCTGCTCTGAATGTAAGCAACATTCTCAAGTACCAACTGAACCTCTTTCAGTATGAGGAACCATTTTGGGGGCACTCTTGTCTTGAGGGGGCTGCATTCCGGTGGTGGACAGGGATGAAGGCAAAAGGGGTGGGGCCAAAGGCAAAGAGAGGTGGGGGAAAAATACCAGCATATTTTAGCTTAAAGCTCTTACTGCCAGTAACTAAGCCTTAGGAGAGGCATTCCAACCGTTTAGAAGCCGGGGGGGGGGGGGGGGGACGACGACGCAAAAGCTGGGAAACCACCAAGGATCAGCCTTTATGTGAGACAGTAAATTGAGACTGGGATTAATTTCCTTTTCACTAAAAGGCTGTTGAATGGCTCCAGCCAAATCCAATTAGTCTTTGTTCCTCAGTACACCATCTGTAAAATGGAGATAATAGTACTCCCCTCACTCACAAAGGTGTTCTGAGGATAAATATTTTGAGGCCTGTGAGACATTCAGATACAACAAAGACAGGAGGAATATAAATGTCAGACAGACCATCCATCCATCCAAACAACAAAAAAAGGCAGAGGCTTTTAAAACAGAAAAGGGGGGGGGGATGTGGGGTGTGTGTGAAGGTCTGAGGAGTGAGCTTCTCTGATTTATCAACACAAGAAACCTGGTTTCTTCCTGGGTCACAGTTTAAACATGGGGATCTAAGGTTTTAATGTAGGAATGCACTGTTTACCAATGAATAGGCCCTTTTGATTACTTTTCCAATTCCCAGAGCAGCAGCGTCATGAAGGGCATTATAAGATGTAAGAGGCAGCACCCAAGGAAATGAAAAACATATTAGAATTGTTATTATCATGCTTACAATAGGCGTAGTGTGAAGCAAATAAGGAAACTGGAAGGGCTTTCCTTCCCCCTCCCCTCGCCTATCTTGCATTATATCTTTTGAACAAAACCAATGTGTAGACAACAGGAGCTGGCTCTAATAACAAAAAATGCTGCCTGAAATGAAATTCTTGACATTCCAATCACTCTCTCTATGTAGCAAAGCCATTTCTCATAGAAAATGTTTTTCAGAGGTGGCTCTAATGAATGTTTTAAACTGACTCATCTAGTATATTTTCACAGTGATGGGAGCATTTAAATAGCCATAATAAAAAATAATTTAAAAATGGTGGTCTTCTGGAGAGGTTCCTGGGGAGGATGGGGGGGGGAAATCTATCCAAGTCAGTTAGATTTTAAAGGGCAGAAGGGTACTTGTTATCTTAAGGGATAATTTAATTCAAGGAATGTATCTTGTTATTGCAGTGTATTGAGAGCGTGTCCACATCACAGATTTAAACTGGTCATGCCCTCTCCCCAGGGAATCCTGGGAACTGTGGATCTGTGAGAGTACGGGTTCCTAAGGACTTCTGACAGAGAATTCTCAGCACCCTCTCCAAGCGAATGTTCCCAGGATTCCTTGATAGCTAAGCTAGTGTAAAACTGAGACAGGTTTCTAGTACCAGTCAGTCAGTCAGTCAGGCGATCACTCGTGACCGAGTAAGATTGTCTTCCAGGATAAAAATTTACAAAAAGGTGATTTTAAAAGGAGGAAAATTCTAAAGAAAATTGTGTAGACTCTAGCGATGGGTCTGTAAGTTACTGTGGAGGCCAATTCTAGATCCACACAGCTTCCCACAGTGAGGACACAGGTTACCAGATGGAAGATGGTCTTGTAAAGGATTCATTTGACATGCTTTTCGCTTAGCACGTTTCTCCCTTTCACCTTGAACTCGAGCTTCTTCAAAGTCCATAGAACCTTTGTGAAAGGCCAACCTCCATTTAGATTGTTCATGGGCCAGAGCTTCCCAGTTTTTGATGTTTATATTGCATTTTTTTAGATTAGCCTTAAGAACATCTTTAAACCTCTTATATTGACCACCGATATTCCGCTTTCCATCCTTGAGTTGGGAATAAAGTAACTGCTTTGGGAGACGGCAGTCAGGCATTCGAACAACATGACCGGTCCACTGAAGTTGGCGTTGAAGGATCATTTTTTCAATGCTAGTAGTCTTTGCTTCTTCCAGTACACTGACATTTGTCCGCCTATCTTCCCAAGTAATTTGCAGGATTTTCCGGAGGCAACGTTGATGAAACCTTTCAAGGAGGTGGAAGTGACGTTTATAGATAGTCCATGTTTCGCAGGCATACAATAAAGTTGGTAATACAATGGCTTCATAAACCAGTGTTCATAAACCAAGCTTTTCCATCTATGTTTCATTCGAGAAAATGCGGCAGTTGCGGAGCTCAGACGATGCTGGATTTCACTGTCGATGTTAGCTGTAACAGAAAGATAGCTGCTAAGATAGAGAAAATGATCGACATTTTCCAGTATTGACCCGCCAAGCTGAATAGATGGCATCACCAAAGGGTTAGCTTGCACTTGCTGATGAAGCACTTTGGTTTTTTTGATGTTAAGTGAGAGATCAAGTTTTCCGTATGCTTCTGCAAAAGCATTTAGGATAGTTTGGAGATTATCCTCTGAATGTGCGGAGACCACATTATCATCAGCATACTGAAGTTCCGCAACGGAGGTTGTAATTACCTTACTTTTTGCTTTCAGCCTGCTGAGATTAAAAAGCTTTCCATCTGTTCGATATATAATTCCCTTGAGAGCATTATACCTCTGCCAGCCTATCACCTCATAATAGGGTGACTAGGTGTCCTCTTTTACAGAAGACAGTCCTCTATTTGAAGGTCTGCCAGAGGACCATTCCTCCATTTGAATGTGTCCTCTGTTTGAGGAGCTGTCCTGTCCAATTCTGGTTAAAGAACCATAAGAAGAACTGTTGCCCTTCAAGTGTTAGCACCTGGACAGTAGGCAGAACAGGCAGGCTCACAGGTCATATGGTCAGGGTCTTCCGCACTATGGTGTGAGATATACTGTATTTCTATTTAAATTATTATTATTTCTCAATTTGCATCTATACCTATAAGAACATAAGAACATCAGAAGAGCCACGCTGGATCACACCAAGGGTCCATCTAGTGCCAGCCAGCTGCCCACGGGATCTCGCAAGCAGAACATGAGTGCAACAGCACCCTCCCTGTAAACCGATCCTTTAAATTAGCATATGCAACTTTGTGTGTGTGTGTGTGTGTGTGTGTGCATGCGTGCAAAATCCTATCCTCTTTTGTCTCCTTCTTGAGAGCCAGTGTGGCGTAGTGGTGAGAGTGTTGGACTGGGACTCGGGAGATCCGGGTTCAAGTCCCCGCTCAGCCATGAAACTCACTGGGTGACTTTGGGCCAGTCACCGACTCTCGGCCTAACCTACCTTACAGGATTGTTGTGAGGATAAAATGGAGAGGAGGAGGAGAATTATGTAAGCCACCTTGGGTTCCTTACAGGAAAAAAGGCGGGGTATAAATATAATTAATAAATAAATAAATTCTTTGGTGATGCATTTCCCCTTTTCTTGCAATTTGTAAGTGCCACCCTACATCATAATTAGATAAGATAGGCTCTGAAAGAAAGATTAGTCCCTGTAGAATTGCGCATGTGCATGTGCGAGAGAAAGAGAGAGAGAGAGCGTGCGGGGATGGGCACACTAGCTCCGCCCTCTCTGTTGCCTACTCATGTTGCTTCCCTCTCCAATTTAGAACTCTGATCTTCCAGAGCTCTAAATTGTGCCAGGAGCCTACCCGAGCAGGGCAATTTCCCTGCTGCAGACCCCTGGAGGGTGGTGGGGAGGGCAAAAGGCTTAGGGTAGCCATGTGCCCTCTTTTACAGAGGACAGCTCTATTGGAAGGCATCCTCTCTCTGAAGGGCTGTCCAGTCTGATCCCAGTTTAAAGATAAAGAGCCATCAGCATGGAGGAGCTGGGCCTTGAATTTGCCCCTCTGCAGTGAACACCCAGGCAGCAGACTGAGCAAGGCACACAGGTCACCTGCTGACAGTCTTCCACAGTGTGATGCTCTGTACTGTATTACTATTTAAATTATAGTAGTTATTTCTAAATTTGCATCTGTACATACAGCATAGGCAATTTTTATGCAAATAGGTGTCCTCTTTTTTTGGTGATGCATGCCCCTTTTTTTTGTGATTCCCAAGAGAGGGCAGAGCTAGCAACCTCACTTCCCCACA
Source organism: Shinisaurus crocodilurus (assembly GCA_021292165.1). Lineage (NCBI taxonomy): Eukaryota > Metazoa > Chordata > Lepidosauria > Squamata > Shinisauridae > Shinisaurus > Shinisaurus crocodilurus. The sequence continues at coordinate 128,646,239 of CM037879.1, forward strand.
ATTGCATGGCGGATTCGAGGCGAGCGTCCGGAGTCCGGACAGGGCTTGTGTCCAACCCACATGTGAATACCTGACAAATGTCCTTACCTATCTCTCTCCCCCCACCTTACTGCAGCATTTCTTCATTCTCCTTTAACATACACTCATGATTGGAATGTTGCTATATCACAGCAACAAGACATTTAACTTAAAAAAATAAATGATTCTATAGGCTTTCCACTAAACTGCAAGAATTTCCCATTAGGAGCCCTGATGCTGAAAGGTTTTCTGTTTAAAAACAAGCCCTTTTCTGAACATACATTGCTTTATAATCTTGTTCCAAATTGCTGAACCCTATTTCAGGAGGAGGGGCGGGCGGGGGGGGGGGAGAGAGAGAGAGAGAGAGAGAGAAGCTCCATTAGTCAGAATTTCCATTATACACTCTGACAGTATAAAGGAAAAATGCAATCCTATCATGCCAACTTTTACATAAGATAAAGTTTGTTGATAAAGTATGTTAAATCCCAGATATGTAAATTAAATGGCTAATGTTAACCCCTGTTGCTAATATATTCCATACACTCTACCATGTCTGAAAATATATCAGGGACAAAACTAAAGAAATTACTAGAGTCATGTACAGGCCTGTGGCTTACGCTGGCTCAGCTTGTCTGAGCGTGGAAAGCTAAGCAGGGTCAGGCCTGGTTATTACTTGGATGGGAGACCCCTCCTCTAGTTTCCTGCGTTGAGCAGGGGGTTGGACTCGATGGCCTTGTAGGCTCCTTCCAGCTCTATGATCTATGAAATCTATGAAATGTCCCAATTTATCCAATGCAGAAAACGTTTTAGATGGAGATTCTATTTCGGTTTCTTCTTCTTCATCATCATCATCATCATCATCATCCCATTCCTATAATAAATGTACTCATACTACTAAGCATAAAACCATACAATATAATCATGAAAATGCAATTAATGATTTCCAACACTAAAAAACCAAAAACCTAACAGCACTAATAAAACTAGATGTTGCATATTGTGACTGGCCAGATGGGCGATTAACAAATGTAATGAAATAAATAAATTAATTAAAAGCCCATATTAATTAGTGTTTCTTCCATTTCTGGTGGAAGAGGCACAAAAACAGAGCCAGATATGAATGAATGAACGGTTTATTTCGGTCACAGACCAGCACAACAGAGCCAGATAGATTTCTGTTGGGAGAGAATTCCAGAATTGCGGCACCACCACAGAAAAGGCCCCAGCGTACTCCACAGTAGTCAATATCATTGCATCACAAGGCAGTGGTGATATCACTGCATTCAACAAAGACATGCACCTCCTCAATCGTTACTGAAAGTATTTTTGTTTACACTGTTCTCCAACCTCGGGTCCCCAGATGTTTTTGGCCTACAACTCCCAGCATGCCCCAGCCAGCTATGTTATCCAGTCAAATGTTTTAACATATTTTCTAAAAAGCTCTCTTCACCAAGACAATCTAAATAGTATGTCAAATCTCATCTGAAATCAGCAAACCATCATTATTATTATAAATTCTATTTGCATTTTCCATATGCAAAGTGCTAAAAAATGTCATCAAAGACATTTAAATATAAAAAACAGCCCTGTGAGGAGAGTTCCTTAAGTCTGACCCTGCTAGCATTGGCTTGTCAGCCATATATTATTGGAAGAGGATAACTATCTGAATCCTTTTCAGTCTGGCTTCTGACCTGGTCTGGGAACTGCTCGGGTCACCAGTTGTACCCCTTCCTGAAGAAGTCAGACCTGCCCATTGTCATTCATGGTTCAGTAGCATCCAGATTTTTAGTGTAATGTTTTGTACCTGGGGCTAACTTTGAAAAGTGTCTGTAAAAATCAAATTTGCCCTACAGCTTCCAACCCACCCACCCCAAATCTTCTCTGAAGGGTTGGGGGACCCTCCATAGCAGATTTTGGGGTTTGTATGAAGTATAGGGGGAGGAAAGGAAGGGGAAGTCCCACTGCATAAGAGGAAGTCCACTCACACAACATTGGATGGAGCCCTTTAATTGCTTCAGGATGTAGAGACCAGATTGTGGATCACTCACAGTCTATAGCTCTAGTGTTATGTCAACACCATTGGTTTGCTTCAGGGCCCAATCCACAGTGCATATTTTGACCTATAAGGGCCCAAATAGTCTGGGACAAGGATACCTTATGTATCACTTTGCTTCATGTGAATCTCTTCCATGCACTCAGATCATCATCAGAAGCCCTGCTCTGTATCTCCCTCTTGTCTGAAGGACAGTGGATGGGAGCACAATACAGGGATGGGGACTCGGACTCCAGGACTCGACTCGTGAGTCGGACTGAGTCCCCCCTCTGACTTGAGTCCCAATATTTTTAATGGGACTCGAGACTTGACTCGGGACTCGAGACCAAGGACTCTTCAACATCCCTGGGCTGTGCCAGAAGGAGTGGAGAGAAGTGCGTCCGCCAGCGAAGATTTTATTTTTTAAAATCATTTTCCTAAAATGCAACCTTTCAGGCATTTTGGGTTTGGCTGCCTCTGCCTGCCTGTTTGGGGTTCCCTGCCTCCTCTGCCTGTCTGGTTATTTTGGGTTTGTCTGCCTGGTCTGTTCTTGTCAAAATCAGTGGCAAAGTTTTGAAATAAAAAGGCACACTTGTGCCTAGAATTTATTTAAGCCACACATCTGAAGTAGCCTTATTTTGTTGGGGAAACCCCCCATTGATTTTAATAGGGACTCGTGGAGTCAGCTTTGTGAGTGACTCATGACTCGTGACTTGTGAGTCACCATTTTGGACCAAGGACTCAGACTCGGACTCGAGTCCAAAGACTCGTGACTCGACTCGTGACTCGAGACCAAGGACTCTTCAACATCCCTGGCACAATATGGCACCTTTTCAGTTGTGGCACCTAGGCTGTGGAATGGCCCTCCTCCATTACTGTTTGCCTTTTGGCAAGCAGAGAATACTTGCTTTTTTCAGAAGCCATTTAGGCCGGGAGAACACTGACTTTGTGTCTTTGCTCCACTGATATTTTATGCATTTAAGTCTGGGGTTTGTTTCATTTGTTTGTTTGCTTTGGGTGTGTGTATGTGTATGGATGTGTGTTTTGCTGTAGTTGTGCTCCTCACTTTATTAAATGATTGGGTTTTTTTTTACTGCTGATATTATTTGGTAACTTGAGGATCTTAAGACAGAAATGCAAAGTAGAAATATTTACAGCAATCAATCAATCAATCAATCAATTTGGGGCTGAGAAGGACATCGCTTCCACAACCCAAACAGAAGGGACTAGAAAGTTTGCTTTCCTTTATTAGGGAAGCCTCTCTAATAACCCCAAGTAGTGCTGACAGTAGCACTGTTCAGGTGTTCAAGAAAGGGGCAACAGCATCAGGTGAGAAGAAGGAGTGCTCCAGTCCTGTGCTGCCGCCTCCATTGTGTTTGTCACTCTGTATTTGTGGAGGGTGTTTGTCTGAAGAGGAGAGCCTCCTGTACCCATGAGGACTCTCCATGTGAGCTAGAACAGTGAAAAATCTTCATTCTTTTTCCACCACCATTGCATCTTCTCAGTGCCGTCCAGCGAGGCGCTTTTCCAAGTGGTCCGTGGCCTTTTACACTCTGGGCCAGCGAGAGAAATGATAGAACCCTCAGTAGCATGCTGTGACAAGTTTGCACTGCACTTTGAAGATAAAGTCGCTCAAATTCGTCATGAATTGGACACCACAGTTAGTGCAGCTCCTTTAGTAGAGGTGTCCAGAGCACCAGTCTGGTCCAGTTTTATTGGATGAATTTCAGTTATTGAGGCCCGAGAATGCGGGCAAGGTGCTTGGCCAAGTCCGGTCTACCACCTGTGTGCTTGACCCTTGCCCATCATGGCTTATTACATCAAATGAGGGGATAGCCGGCTGGGTCCAGGAGGTTGTAAATGCCTCCTTGAGAGAGGGAGTGGTGCCAGCCTCTTTGAAAGAGGCGGTGATTAGGCCACTCCTCAAAAAGCCTAACCTGGACCCGGATGATGTTAATAACTACAGGCCGGTAGCTAATATCCAGGGATGGGGACTCGGACTCGAGGACTCGACTCGTGAGTCGGACTGAGTCCCCCCTCTGACTCGACTCGGACTCGAGTCCCAATATTTTTAATGGGACTCGAGACTCGACTCGGGACTCGAGACCAAGGACTCTTCAACATCCCTGGGCTGTGCCAGAAGGAGTGGAGAGAAGCGTGATTGCCGGTGAAGAGCGCATGGAAGTGAGGTGTGCCGCTGCTCGGCCACTATGGACGGCTACCAGGAGTGCAGCCCCAACAGTGTGTCAAGATTTATTTTGATTGATGTGTTGTGTACTTGGGAGAGGCAGAAGAAGGACCTGAGATTACTCTGTGTGGCTGCTCTGAGTGTATTTCTGGTTCCAGCAAGTTCATCACCAGTGGAGTGGGTGTTCAGTGAGGGTGGAATTGTGATGAGATCTCACTGTTCCAGAATGGGGGCCAAACATTTAGAAAAAAATCATGTTCCTCAAATGCAACATGGATAAGTTTTAGGAGGTACAGCAAGTTTATTTTTTAAAATCATTTTTCTAAAATGCAACCTTTCAGACATTTTGGGTTTGGCTGCCTCTGCCTGCCTGTCTGGGGTTCCCTGCCTCCTCTGCCTGCCTGGTTATTTTGGTTTTTTCTGCCTGGTCTGTTCTTGCCAAAATCAGTTGCAGAGTTTTGAAATAAAAAGGCACACTTGTGCCTAGAATTTATTTAAACCACACATCTGAAGTAGCCTTACTTTGTTGGGAAAAAACCCCATTGATTTTAATAGGGGCTCGTGGAGTCAGAGCTTTGGAAGTGACTCGTGACTCGTGACTCGTGAGTCACCATTTTGGACCAAGGACTCAGACTCGGACTCGAGACTCGGGTCCAAAGACTTGTGACTCGACTCGTGACTCGAGACCAAGGACTCTTCAACATCCCTGCTAATATCCCATTCCTGGGCAAGGTGTTTGAGCGGGTGGTTGCTGGTCAACTCCAGGCACTCTTGGATGAAACGGACTATCTAGATCCATTTCAATCTGGATTCAGGCCTGGTTTTGGAACGGAAACTGCCTTGGTCGCCCTGTGGGATGACCTCTGCTGGGAGAGGGACAGGGGGAGTGCAACCCTGTTGATTCTCTTGGACCTCTCAGCGGCTTTCGATACCATCGACCATGGTATCCTTCTGGATAGGTTGTCTGGGTTGGGAGTTGGAGGCACTGCGCTCCAGTGGTTCCGATCCTACTTGGATGGCCGATTCCAGAAGGTGGTGCTGGGGGATTACTGCTCTGTCCCTTGGCAGTTATGCCATGGGGTGCCACAGGGCTCTATTTTATCCCCTATGCTGTTTAACATCTACATGAAACCGCTGGGAGAGGTTATCCGGAGGTGTGGGCTGAGGTGTCATCAATATGCAGATGACACCCAGCTCTATCTCTCTTTTTCATCTAATCCAGGTGAGGCAGTGGCTGTTCTGAATCAGTGCCTGGACACAGTAATGGACTGGATGAGGGCTAATAAACTGAGACTCAATCCAGATAAGACGGAGGTACTGTTAGTGGGTGGTTCGTCTGCCCGGCTAAGTGATATTCAACCAGTTCTGGATGGGGTTGCACTCCCCCTGAAGGATCAGCTTCGTAGTTTGGGGGTGCTCTTGGATCCCCAACTGTCACTTGAGGCACAGGTCAACTCGGTAGCACGGAGCACCTTTTATCAGCTTCGGCTGATATACCAACTACGTCCTTATCTGGACAGAGATAGCCTAGCTACAGTTATCCATGCTCTGGTAACCTCTTGTTTGGATTACTGCAATGCGTTATACGTGGGACTGCCTTTGCAAAACGGTCCGGAAACTTCAGCTGATCCAAAATAGGGCAGCAAGATTATTAACCGGGACTGGCCGACGAGAACATATTATGCCAGTGCTTTCTCATCTGCACTGGCTGCCAGTCAGTTTCCGGGTCCGATTCAAAGTGCTGGTAGCTAACATTTAAAGCCCTAAATGGCTTGGGGCCAGGGTATCTGAAGGATCGTCTCCTCCCATATGTACCTGCCCGGACACTAAGATCTTCCTCAGCGGTCCTTCTCCGAGAGCCCCTGCCAAAGGAAGTGAGGCAGGTGGCTACTAGGAGGAGGGCCTTTTCTGCTGTGGCACCCCAGTTATGGAATGAGCTCCCCAAAGAGGTTCGCCTGGCGCCTACTTTGTATTCTTTCCGGCGCCAGGTGGAGACCTTTCTGTTCTCCCAGGCATTTTAATCATTTTAATCTTGTAATTGTTTTTAATTCTGTTATTGTAACTGCTGCTGCTGCTAGCTCTGCTGTTTGTTTTTAATCTGTGTTTTTTAAATTTTATATTTTATATTGTATTTTATGATTTTAACTGTTGTAAACCGCCCAGAGAGCTTCGGCTATTGGGCAGTATAAAAAATGTATTAAATAAATAAATAAATAAAATAAAATAAAATAAATAAAATAATTCTGGCTCACATGGAGAGAGCAACAGATGTGATGAAGGAGAGGGGCAGGACTGGAGCCCTCCTTCTCCGCACGCATTGCTGTTAACCCTTTCTTTGAACGCCTGGACAGACCTAGCATCAAGAACGCTTTAGCAGTTCCTTGACTCTTAGATTCACTTTTGTAAGATTTATCTATGTTCACTTGCTGTCAGTGCAGTGGCTACTAGTCATGATGGTTATATTAATATTCCCTCTAGCATCATAGGCACTAACGCTCTGAATTCGAGTTGCTAGGAAGCATGAGCATATTACAGTCATGTTCTACTTGCATACATCCCAAAGGTATCTGGTTGGTCATTGTGGGAACAGAATGCTGGACTAGATGGGCCTTTGGCTTGATCTAGCATGGCTCTTCCTATGTTCTCATATCTTCATGTTGAGAAAAACAACATTTATTTTATTTATTTATTTATTATATTTATACCCCGCCTTTTTTTCCCGCAAGGAACCCAAGGCAGCTTACATAATCATACTCCTCCTCCTCTCCATTTTACCCTCACAACAACCCTGTGAGGTAGGTTAGGCTGAGAGTCAGTGACTGGCCCAAAGTCACCCAGTGAGTTTCATGGCTGAGCGGGGATTTGAACCCGGATCTCCCGAGTCCCAGTCCAACACTCTCACCACTACGCCACACTGGTGGTGCAGTGACTGAGCTCTTTGAGAGGCACCTCCAAAGGACATACATATAAGGGATGGATATATAAGGGATGTAGCAGTTTGAGAATTAGTACACAGAACTTATCACCTTTTAGCATAAAGTCTTGGCCAACTACAGGCTAATAGACACCAAATTCCTCTGTTATTTGTTCACCTTACTCAGTGTGGCCGGGGCAGGGCTTTGAGCATGCAAATAGCCTTGATAGAAAGAAATGGTTTGGCCAAGGTAAATTGCTGTCTGGTGACTCAGATTCTCTCAAAAAGGGCTAAATGGAAAGGCTAACATTAACAAGTATCAATCTGTCACATCAGTGTATGTCCTTTCTTCCACTTTTGCAGCTACTATTCTCCACTTTTCTGGAAAGCTAGAAAGCAGTAATGATTATTTATATGATTTACAGATGTATATGATACAAAGGTGTGGGTTTTTTTAGACATACACATTAGCACTGCATGCCCAATCTTGAAAACCAATTCACCAAGTTATTCTGCCAGTCATTTTGACATATGAAGTGGCCTTATATGGAGTCAGACCAATGCCCCATATCTAATCTTGTTTCCTCTGCCAACAGTCTTCAGAGGCTCCAACAGACTTCTTTTCCAACTGCTCCCTTTAGATGGAGATATCAGTGAATGAATCTGGAATGTTTTGCAAGGAGAGCATGTCTCTACCACTGAGTTATGGGACTTCTTCATTGTGTTTCTGTGGTTAAATTCATGGTTAAATATTAATGGGTCTGAAAAGGTTCAAGCAATACCTTTCACCAAGTTAACCATGTTAGTCTGTTGCAGTAAAGCAACCACTTAAATACTAACAAATGTATTATGGCATAGGCCTTTATGTACTAGAGTGCATTTCTTTGGATGGAGTAAGGTATTTATCTTTGAAATTACAAAATAGTCTTCAAAATATACGTATCCTGGTCCATAAATGTAATGCTGACTTGGTGACACTTATACATTCACAAGACCGCTACCCACAAGGGCTGCCCCAGTCACTTCAGTGGAGGTGGCAGATCTCAGTGAACCCATTTCAAGGAGCAGGTCTCGCATAGAAGCAGGGATGTTGAAGAGTCCTTGGTCTCGAGTCACGAGTCGAGTCACGAGTCTTTGGACCCGAGTCTCGAGTCCGAGTCCGAGTCCTTGGTCCAAAATGGTGACTCACGAGTCACAAGTCCTGAGTCACTCCCAAAACTGACTCCACGAGTCCCTATTAAAATCAGTGGGGTTTCCCCCCAACAAAATAAGGCTACTTCAGATGTGTGGCTTAAATAAATTCTAGGCACAAGTGTGCCTTTTTATTTCAAAACTCTGCAACTGATTTTGGCAAGAACAGACCAGGCAGACAAACCCAAAATAACCAGGCAGGCAGAGGAGGCAGGGAACCCCAAAGCAGGCAGGCAGAGGCCTTTGTCTTGGACAATTCAACTGTTGAACAGGATCTAGAAGAGACCAGGCAGGCAGAGGAGGCTGGGAACCCCAAACAGGCAGGCAGAGGCAGCCAAACCCAAAATGTCTGACCCTAACCCAAACCCCCCACAACAACACATCAATCAAAATAAATCTCAACACATCGTTGGGGCTGCGCTCCTGGTAGCTGTCCATAGTGGCCGAGCAGCAGCGCGCCTCGCTTCCATGCGCTCTTCACCGGTGATCGCGCTCCTTCTGGCACAGCCAGAAGACTCGTCAACAGCCCAGGGATGTTGACGAGTCCTTGGTCTCGAGTCCCGAGTCGAGTCTCGAGTCCCATTAAAAATATTGGGACTCAAGTCCGAGTCGAGTCAGAGGGGGGACTCAGTCTGACTCACGAGTCGAGTCAGAGGGGGGACTCAGTCTGACTCACGAGTCGAGTCCTCGAGTCCGAGTCCCCATCCCTGCATAGAAGAGCTCCTTAAGCAAACTAAAGACCACATAGAGCTCTGGATCCAGGTGAAAAAATACAGTTAGCTACTCCTCTTGTTCCCCCATCATTTCCAAAAACTAAAGAAACGTATTGGTGTGAGCTTAATCAGCTGTAAATAGAATTAAGGGTTTTATTTATTTTATTTTGGCTTGTGCCGTGTTACTCCAACCCCGCCCTGCCACTTCCATAGGTTCACAGCTCAGGCAATTTGACATGAGCATTAAAATTCAGCTCTTTTAATCTACTCATTCCCTTAGGAAAATCAGTTCAGTTCCACATACTTTAAACAATCTCTTACCTGTTTCCCTAGGGAGGAAAATGCATAGAATTTGAATCTAATTGAAGAACACACACACACATATGTTTTTCTAAGCTTATGCATAAGATTTGCCAGCCCCAAGCAGTGGACTCATAACAGGAGTTCTAGCTTGGAATGAAAAATGTGATAGGCTGTAGATGTTTTTGAAGGTCAGGAAGTTAATGGCTGATGATTATTTTCAATACTTTCAACACAGCCAAGGTTAGACAGTAGTGACACCAAATTTGAAGCTAAAAAAAAGCTTTGCCGGGCAATACATTAAAAAAAATGATAATGAACAACAGAATCAATATTTTGTTATTTTATTATTTATTTATAAAATGTATTACCTGCTTTTCAGTATAAAATAATCCCAAAACAGGGTACAATACAAACACAGACACACACACACACAAATAAAACCATACTGTCAATCTATCAGCAAACTATGAACCAGATAAATAGTGCAGTGACACAAAACATGAGTGAACAAATAGGTCTTCAGTTGGCACTGAAAACTTAGAAGAGACCGTGCCGACCATATCTGGGACATGGGAGGGAATTCTACAGTTGGCGTGCCTGTATCGGAAGGGAACACCCACACTCAGGGTGCTGCATCTTGAAACCCTGGGAAGTGCAGCACCGTCAAGAGGCCATCCCTGCTAGATCATAATACACAAACACTTTACATACATACATTTCTAAAGAAAATGGTGACATATTTTATTCCAGTAAGTAAGGCCTACTACACATGGGGCCAGTTTGGGCAATTCTTCCATGCTTCATAAACCATGATTTTTGGAGCTGGGAAACAAACAACTAGGTTGACTGCTTTTCTCTTGCGCTTCCCTCTCATTGCATGCTGGCTTTGATGTGAAGATCCTGGATTGCATTAAGCCAGGGTTCCCTGTTATGTTAGAACTCATCCTGGCTTATTTTCCTTTACAGTGGAACACATTCTGGCTTATTTTCTTGGTTTGTTGACTGACATTAAGACAGAATCTTCCAGTTTGAACATAACAGTACAAGCCAGGATCTCTGAGCTGAAGCTGGTACGCAGCAGTAGCGGGGGGAGGAATGAAGAATCTTCCCTGATGCTTGAATAAACTTAGGGTGCAACCCTATCATGTTTAGACAGAAAAATGTCCTACAATTCCCAGCATGCTGGCTGGGGCATGCTGGGAGTTGTAGGACTCTTTTTTTCCTGCCTAATCATGCATAGGATTGAGCCCTTAGGCACTTTTGAGAATCCATTCCAACTTCTTGTGTCCTGGTGTCAGGACCGGTGCAAGGCAGTTTGGTGCCCTAGGCAAGATCAGATATTTAGCGCCCCCCCTTCCCACTTGAGAGTGCTGTATTTTTTTTAAGGCGTTTCTAGCGCCCCCTTTAGCCCTGCGCCCTAGGCAGCTGCCTAGTTGGCCTAATGGTAGCACCGGCCCTGCCTGGTGTAAAGCAACTTCCTAGTTTCCTATCTCTAGATTCAGGACTTCGTAGCCGCCACCTAAAGTGAGGTGGCAAACCAAATAGCATACCAAGATTCATATTAGAGAAATTATGTGGAAATGAATGAAGATGAAAGATCTTAATCTATCAGTAATGAGTGCAATGGGGGAAAAAACCAATATTCGCAAAATTGAATAGAACAGAATGGCAAGTGCAGAACCGAGGTATGTTAACATGTCCTCTTTGATTGCCTCAGTTTTTTGTTTTTGTTTGTTTGTTTTTTTCTCTAATCTAGTGACTGATCTACCTTCTCAAGGTCTATATGACATTGCAGTTCTGGCATATTCAAAAACATCATCACAATTATAAAGGCAGTCTTAATTTTCCCTCTTACTAGATAATGAAGGACTAATCCTACTGAATTACAGATTCCTAACATTCCAGACAGGGTATACTGCAGACAGATTGATACATGTCAAAAAGGTCACAAAATGCTAATGCCATGAAATTTGCAAGTGGAATAGGTCACGGTTGTGCAGCATTGTGAATATCTACCATCCAAATTGTTAATAAAACGTGTACCTTTGGACATTTTGAGTAAAAATGTGTCAGCAACTTTTGAAGTTTTAAAAAATTATCCGAAAGAACTACTATGTTACATTTTTTTTAAATCAAAACCACAAAGCAATCCAATAGAACAAATGGATTAGATAGCATTTAGCACTCCAGGAAAGGCTGTCTGGATCAAGTCTTTGTGCCGAAATGTCACAACTATTCAATATTTTCTTTTTCTTTTCATTAGTCTTAAATGTTAAGAACTTAAGAAGAGTTGTGCTGGATCATCAGACCAAAGGCCTACCTAGTCCATCATCCTGTTTCCCACAGTAGCCAACCAGAGGCCTGGGAAGCCCGCAAGCAGGATATAAGGACAACAGCCACCCCCAGCCAACTGTTGTTCCCCAGTGAGTGGTATTCAGAGTCATACTGCCTCTGATCCTGGGGGTAGCATACAGCCATCGTGACTAATATTTAGTCCAGCTAGATAGCCTTATCCATTAATTTGTCTAATCCTCTTCTTTAAGCTGTCCCAGTTGGTGGCCAGCACTACATCTTTTGATAGAAAATTCCATAGTTTAAGTATCTGCTGTGTAAAGAAGTACTTCCTTTCCTCTGTCCTGAATCTTCCATCATTCACCTTCTTTGGATGACCCTGGGTTCTAAAATTTTATGAATGAGTATTATACTTGCCTTTTTTCTAAACTAAATAGCCTCAAATGTTGTAACCTTTCCTCACAGAGGAGTTGCTCCAGTCCCCTGATCCTTTTGGTTGCCCTTTTCTGCACCTTTCCCAGCTCTATAATATCTTCCTTGAGGTGTGGCAACCAGAACTGTACAGTCATGCCTTGGATTGAGAGCATAATTCGTTCCGGAAAGGTGCTTGTAATCCAAAACACTCTTATATCAAAACGAAATCCCCCCAAAAAAATTTGTACAGAGATTTTTAATTTAAGCTGTACTATAGTACTTGTATTGCAAGACAATGCTTGTATATCAAGTAAAAAAAAATTAAATAAATATTTAAAATTTTGCTTGTCTTGCAAAACGCTCTCAAACCAAGTTACCGTACTTGTAATCCAAGGTATTACTGTACACAGTATTCCAAGTGTGGTTGCACCATAGATTTGTATATGGGGAATATGATCTTGTTAGTTTTATTTTCAGTTCCTTTCCTAATTATGCCCAGCATGGAAGCCCTTTTCACAGGTGCTGCACACTGGGCCGATATTTTCATTGAGCTATCCATCATAACCCCCTGATATCCCTTTCCTGGGCAGTCATCACCAGCTCAGACCCCATCACAGAGGGATGGATGTTACCTTCCCCCCCCCCCATTCAGAAATCGTGAGCTGGTCTGAGCGAAAGGAGAACGTTCGCGAACAGACTCTAGTTAGCTGAACAAGGCGAGTTCGCGTTTGTTGAACGGCTCACCAAAAATTCTCACACAATATGAAGTTAGGATTTAAAAAAAAAATATTGCTCCAATGTATATCACTTTACACTTGCGCATGTAGAATCTCATTTACCATTTTAATGCCCATTCCCCTAGGTTGGAGATATCCTTTTGGTGCTCTTTGCATTCCCTTTTTGTTTATAACACCCTGGATAATTTGAGGCCATTTGCAAACTTGGCCACTAGTTTTGTGACAGCTCTAGAAATGGTAAACTGAATTGGATTTAATCATTCCTTACTACTGATATAATCTCAGTGTTGTCTATTTTCTTTAAACCCTCAAAAATATATCTGCCTTTATATCCATGGCTCTATCTAGAGCCCATGTATGCTGCACTGGACAGATGGCGGTGCCTGCCATTAATTCTGGTTTCTCCACTTGCTTCAGTTGATGTGAAAGCACAGGGCTGGGAGCTGTGGGCCTTAATGTTGCATTTTGCAATTTAAAAAAAGAATATTTGAATTTTGGGGGGTAAGTTTAAAAATCTATTACTATCCCTTATGAACAACCTCTGGTTCTATTATATAATGAATCTGAAGTCAATTTTAAGCAACTGAAAATATCAGAATTTTGTTGAGTGATCATGGCACCAGTTATTCTACAATTGATCATGAGTTGAAAGCAATCAAGTTTTGCCTTTACAAGCAGAGAAGAAAATGCATTGGATACCTGCTGCCTAGCAGTATATTCCTCAGAACTACACCTTTTGATTATTTATTATTATTATTTATTTAATTTCTATACTGCCCAATAGCCGGAGCTCTTTGATAGCTGTGAGGACATTTTTGCTTGTTTGTTAGCAACCCCAGCAACTGTCTTTACCTCTTTCTCGACTACTTTCATTAAAAACAAGAAACGTCTTCTGGTATAACAAATTTATGATGACACAAGCTTTTGTGCACTAGAGTCCACTTCATCAGATGTATGAACCCTTATTCTCAGATGGTAGATATATAAACACATGGGTGTACAGGGAAAAAATGTAAGCAGTGAGGTCAGATGGAAATGAAATGCAAGAGAGAGAGAGAGAGACTGGATTCGCATGACATGACAACCCACCAAAGTTAGGATACCCATGGGAGGACTGAGGAGGGAGGAGAGGGGAGGAGGGAAAGCCTACCTATGATGTGCCTGATCATCCGTCGGGTGTGTCAGGGGTAGGGTGGCCTGTAAGCCACACTGCATAGCTTGCCATGTAGTGTAGCTTATCGTGCCATGTGAACCCGCCCAGAGAGAGACTGTGACAATTATGACTGTGACCAGCTGCCAATCTGTTTCTGGGCCCAGTTCAAAGTGCTGGTATTAATATTCAGAGCCCTAAACAACTTTGGGCCAGGTTACCTGAAGGATCGTCTCCTCCTATACCCTCCTGCCTGGACCCTAAGATCATCTTCAGTGGTCCTTCTCTTGGAGCCCCCACGAAAGGAAGTGAGGTGGATGGCTACCAAGAAGTGGGCCTTTTCTGTAGTGGCACCCTGACTGTGAAATGAGCTTCCCAGAGAGGTTCACATGATGGCACCTACATTGTGTTCTTTTGGGCGCCAGGTGAAGACATTTTTATTTCCCCAGGCATTTTTAGTTTTTCATTTTCTGTTACTGTATTTTAAATAATTGCACAGCTCCTAGGTTCTATTTGGTTTTTATTTTATTCTATACTATATTTTTAAACTTTTGTATTCTATTTTATCATGTTGTATTGTATGGTTTTAATTGTTGTGAACCGCCCAGAGAGCTTTGGCTATTTGGCAGTATGGAAAGGTAATAAAATAAAATAAAAATGTTATGGCATAAATATATGCAAAAGAAGCACAGTAGCCATTCACTACAGCAGCGACTGATGATAAAAACAGTGTTGCTTAGGGAATAAATGCAAGTAGTATGATAGGAAGCCATTGTCATGATTTAGGCCAGAGGTAAGCCTAATTTAGGCATTCTCTTCCACGTTATTGTAATCATGTGAAGGGAAGGTTGGGGTTGGACCAACTGGCCTGGTCTCTGTCAACATGTCCCGCCCCCTCCACTATCTGTGTGCTGGGGTGAATGTTTGTACAGGGAAGCATGCTGGAACCCTGACATTCCCCCCATGCACGGCCAATGAGGGGACTGTGGGTTGGGGGAAGCACCAGCAGGGTTAGGGCTAGCAGTGGCAGACACACTCTCCATATCCATGTATGACTGATAGAGCTGAACTTCTCTATCAGTTCTAATGCAGCACTTTCATGCTAGCTGGGTGTGATTTTTCTGAGGATTATAGCAGGGGAAGGAAGGATTAAACCAGGAGTGCAGAACCTCTTTCAGCCTGAGGGCCAAATTCCATTTGGGAGAGGCTCTTGGGGGCCACATTCCAGTGGTGGGCGGGGACATAGGCAAAAGGGGCGGGGCCGCAAACTCCAGCATATCTTAGCTTAAAGCTCCCGCTGCCAGTAACTAAGTCTTAGGAGAGGCATTTCAACCTTTTAGAATGGGGGGGGGACTGCACAAAAGGAGAGAAACCAGTTGGGGAAAGGGGGTGGGCCCAAGGGGAAGGGGGCGTGGACATCTGGGAACCCCAGATGGGCTGGATTTGGCCCCTGGGCCTCAGGTTCCGCTCCTCTGGATTAAACCCCCCTTCCACACATGCTGCGGTCCCAATCCAGATTGCCCTACACTTACTTTCAAGTAAAGCAAAAACACATGGAAAGCTACATGCCACAAATTTAACAGGACCTGCAGTTTGACCCCCACTGTGAGCTGGAACTAGAGCAAAGGGAGCAGCAGGTGAGAGGAATCCGAAGCCACTGAATTTGGCGAGGTCGTTCAAGCCTCCGATCATCCACCAGCAATCTGAAGTGCAGCCCGCCAGTGCGGGTGTATCATGGCTTTCAGGTACTGCTCACACAGGGATCAGGACAGTTCACCGATGACAGCATAGTGGGAGAAATTGCTTTGATGCCCATTGATCCATGATATCTAAAAGGGGCTCCTAAATAACTGCATATCCTGTACCATTTGAGTATATAGAAATGAAACTGCCTGGCTTACTAGAATAACCAAGCGTAATTGAATCATGTAGCAATTAGAAGAGCTCCACCACTGCATCTGTGTACTCAGCTGTGTTTATATATATTTTTTTCATCTTTTCTTTGTACACTTGACTTAGTTTACAAATAAGATAAACTTCATTTAGGCAGCTTGAAACCTGCTAATTTTCATCATTAAAAAGCCTTGGTTAGATTCCCAAAGCAGTTTCAAGTGACACATCATTCAAAATAAACACAGCAAGAAAAATAAAAGTTAAGTTTGCACTTTTCCTAATGCATTTGTCAGCCCCACCAGTGCTGTAGCGAAAGCTTCATTTTCCATCATGTTATTGATTTTAAAATAAAGTGCTTTAAAAATCAAAGTGCACAAACTATCCCCTGAGGGCAGAAGTAACTTCTGAGTCTATATCCTTAGGAAGGGATGGGTAGAAGGTAGATTGGGAGCTACTGGTGGATCTCTGGGTGATCTGAAGTAGATCAGCAAGGAATTTGGACTCCTAATTGTCTAAAAACCACAGCAACAAAATGACTTCTCCTGACCCTAAATTATACTGTTGAAATGAAGAAGGCTTGTTGTAACCAGAAGCAGCTTATTGTGTACTCAAAACAAATTCCTGAGGGGCTCAGAATTCTTTCATTCTAAGTGTATGCCTTATATTCCAGGCTCCCGTTGGTCAATCTTGGGGTACTTGCAAAACAACAACAACAAAGTAGATCCTACAAGCCTGAAATCTACCCACCCATGCCCCACCTGCTCCTCATGCCAAGTGGAACTTCTCATCTGTTTTATTTGAGCAGCTGATGCCCATGCCTGATCACAAATCTAAATGGAAAGCTCATGAAAATACGTATAGGTTTATGGTGGAGTAAGCTTTTGTGGAAGATGCTTTACCAGTCCACTAGAGCTGACTTCATCAGATACATATATGTGCCTTTCTTGGACTATTTGTATGCACGTGGGCTTTATATGCCCCCCCCCCCCAGCTCATGATTCCAGCAAGCCATACCTTCTTCCAGGATACTATAAGTTGTGCGGGGCTCAGTCAGACCAATTCAACCTCCTCCCCTGGTTTTCTTTTCCAACTGACAAGCAACATTAGCCCTATATGGGTGTTAACGGCTCACGGCATTACCGTCACACGACTGGGAGGGCAGGGCCATACTCGCTGGACCCAGCCCTTGTGTCGCATCTCCATGCATTGGGCTGGAAAGGCGTGAAGAGGGGAGGCTGCTTTGCATGAGTAGGCTCCGTACGCGATTTACAGCCCTCATCATGCTGGTTTCTAAATCGTGCCGAGAGCCTGCATGTGTACAGCAAGCGCCCTACTTCAGGCCTTACGTGAGGGGAGAACCAATGAAGTGGGCTATTTTGTGGCCCCCAAAAACTCCTTTGAATCCAAATTTGCTGCTGCAACCCAAGAGGCTTCTTACAGAAGGAAAAACAATGAGGCTAAATCGGCTGGCAGGTTGGAAGGCTCAAAAGGTAGCGTGCATTTGAAGAAGGGCCAGGTTTAAAGCCTTTTAGAAACATTCTTCTATGACAGGGGTAGGCAACTTGGCTCCTTCCACGTGTTTTGCACTACAGCTCCTAGAAGGCCCAGCCAGCATAGCCAATGGTAAGCAATTCTGGGAACTGTAATCCAAAACATCTGGAGGGTACCAGGTTGCCTACCCTTGCTCTATGGGGGGGGGAGTTAAGTGCTATAGAGATGAGGAGCCTCATGCGAGTAGTAGTGTGTGTGTGTGTGTGTGTGTGTGTGTGTGTGCGCATATGTGATAAATCAATCATGGGGAGATACAGAGCTTTTCTATATGAGGCATTTATTGTTTCACTTATCTTTTTAAACAGCACTTTCAGTGACTGTATTTTTTAAGAGCAGGGAAAATGCGGTATTTGTGAAAGTGAAAGAAAACACTTTTTCCACTTGTGTAATTGCACTATTCTGCTATACCACTGTGCCACCTAGAGGTTATGCAGCAGAAAAGCAGGCAAGGAAGTGCTCTTTGTGTAGTGCTCGGATCTCAATTCAGTGATGAAACTGAAAGTAGATACAGCAGATTAACAGCCTTGTTTAGAAAAGCTCACATTAAGTGCTGGCCCTAGATATTTTGTTGCCTGAAGCAGATTCCAAATCACCCCAACCCCACTGATGCAAACTAGGGCCGATACTTTGAAAAGTTTTGGGGCACCATTCTGACACCAATTCCTGCCATCCATTACCACCAGCACCCCTCACCACCATGGTGCCACCAGAAGCAGTTTGCTCCATCCTGCTGCATAGCAGGGCTGGCCCTGGATACACTGCACCATTCAAGGGTCCCTGAAACATACATGCCTTCTCCCCTCTGCCCGCATCACGGTGGACATTTTCCTAGAAATAATGAAGATGGATTGCGATTTCTATTTGTAGGTACCGGAAAAGCATGCCGGTAAGTGCTGAATAGAGAGGTTCAAATCAAAGTTGACAGTCCCTTTGCTTTATGGAGGGGAAAAACAATTTGTCATGATGGTATATAAAAACACAGTCACAATTTTACTGACAACTGTGTGACAAATATAAAACTAAAAGTATGTATGGTTCTTCTAATGTGGCAGCTGAGCCCAAGGGAGATGGTGCCATTTTAAGCAGGAATGCTGTGTTCTATACGTGTTCCCTGTTATGCTGTATCTGTTCAATAATTGAATCGTACTAAGACAAAGAATTCTGCTCCAAGGAGGAAAAGTGAAAAGAATCTTGTTGCTCAAAAATGAAACAAGACATTTTCCTCTTTAATCACCCCTCTTTTATTTGGGAAAGGCTGCAATACCCCAGGTTTCCTGGGCTGCTTTATAGAGCCATTGACATATCCTACCTTGTCTAGATTTTCAGTACCATTTCCGGTACCATTTTCATCGCCATGGTTTTACATCTTGTCAAGGGGAAACTTCCCACCGGTGTGGGAATTATATATCGAACAGATGGAAAGCTTTTTAAGTACCATTTCCGGTACCATTAAGGTACCATTAAGTACCATTTCCGGTACCATTAAGGTACCATTAAGTACCATTTTCAGTACCATTTCCGGTACCATTTTCATCGCCATGGTTTTACATCTTGTCAAGGGGAAACTTCCCACCGGTGTGGGAATTATATATCGAACAGATGGAAAGCTTTTTAATCTCAGCAGGCTGAAAGCAAAAAGTAAGGTAATTACAACCTCCGTTGTGGAACTTCAGTATGCTGATGATAATGTGGTCTCCGCACATTCAGAGGATGATCTCCAAACTATCCTAAATGCTTTTGCAGAAGCATACGAAAAACTTGGTCTCTCACTTAACATCAAAAAAACCAAAGTGCTTCATCAGCAAGTGCAAGCCAATCCTTTGGTGATGCCATCTATCCAGCTTGGCGGGACAATACTGGAAAATGTCGATCACTTTCTCTATCTTGGCAGCTATCTTTCTGTTACAGCTAACATCGACAGTGAAATCCAGCATCGTCTGAGCTCCGCAAGTGCCGCATTTTCTCGAATGAAACATAGAGTGTTCGAGGATCGGGATATTTGTAAGAAGACCAAAACACTGGTTTATGAAGCCATTGTATTACCAACTTTATTGTATGCCTGCGAAACATGGACTATCTATAAACGTCACTTCCACCTCCTTGAAAGGTTTCATCAACGTTGCCTCCGGAAAATCCTGCAAATTACTTGGGAAGATAGGCGAACAAATGTCAGTGTACTGGAAGAAGCAAAGACTACTAGCATTGAAAAAATGATCCTTCAACGCCAACTTCAGTGGACCGGTCATGTTGTTCGAATGCCTGACTGCCGTCTCCCAAAGCAGTTACTTTACTCCCAACTCAAGGATGGAAAGCGGAATATCGGTGGTCAATATAAGAGGTTTAAAGATGTTCATAAGGCTAATCTAAAAAAATGCAATATAAACATCGAAAACTGGGAAGCTCTGGCCCATGAACGATCTAAATGGAGGCTGGCCTTTCACAAAGGTTCCATGGACTTTGAAGAAGCCCGAGTGCAAGGTGAAAGGGAGAAACGTGCTAAGCGAAAAGCACGTCAAATGAATCCTTTACAGGACCATCTTCTATCTGGTAACCTGTGTCCTCACTGTGGGAAGCTGTGTGGATCTAGAATTGGCCTCCACAGTCACTTACGGACCCATCGCTAGAGTCTACACAATCTTCTTTAGAATTTCCTCCTTTTATCCCGGAAGACAATCTTACTCGGTCACGAGTGATCGCCTGATGATGATGATTTGGGAAAGGCTGCAATACCCCAGGTTTCCTGGGCTGCTTTATAGAGCCATTGACATATCCTACCTTGTCTAGATTTCTAGACAATCTTCCCCTGACCAGGCCCAGACCTGCTTAGGTTCAAGAAGGTCGTTCCATCATGTGCTCTTCAGACCATGCTTTGGGTTCACAATGGTTTGTCCATCCCTGAGAGTGTTTGCTCTCAGTGCAGGCAATTAAGGGGGCAGAGGCATGCTCCTGAGCTGCCTTTTATTTCATGTGAAAGTATTGTTCGGCTGGCACAAACATAACTTAAGCCTTACCCCTCACACTGGTAGCATCAACAAAGAAGAGCTTGGGATGGTGGTGTCCCACTCCGTGTTTACTTGAAGATCAAAAGGGAAGCCAGTGGCATCTGATCACAGTCAGATCAAGGCAGGTAAAGTCCCATCCAGTAAGGAATAGGCTGGTCATGGCATGACAGGCAGAAGAAAGCAGGACCTTGGATAGCTCCAAGTGGGTCCCAATGGGCTGAAGTGGAACCCTCCCCTACTAGGTATGAAAACAGGAGGCTGTCATTTCAGAGCGTAGGTTGACAAGACCTATAGTGTGGTGGTCAGCTCTGTCCCTCCTGGAGGAGGTGACTGGATTGTTAAAGGTCTCTCACCTGATTTTGTAGCCTGAGACTCCTGCGAGCCTGGGGCAATGGAGGTTCTGCTGGGAACTCATCCTTTAAATCAAAGGATGATGGCAAGGCTGTATCCTCTGGCTGGGAGGGCCGTGAATAAGCCACTGACTGTCCTGCTCCTGAGGAGGTAGGCTGTGCCTCGTCCTCATCACAATCCACTGCTGGTCTGAGGGTTGGGACTCGGGAGTCATGACAGGTATGAGTCAGCTCTTGCATGTGCATGATAGCTCATGACTGCCTTCACTGGTACCAGCCTGTCCATGCTTTAAGAACATACTCAGAGGCAATCTACCGGTGCAATCAATTAAAGTGGCAGACACACGACAGAGGGTCATTCGTCATTTTGGTGGTGGCTCCACAACTGTGGAAACCCTCCCAGGTGGAGTGCGTATGGCTTCTTCTTTACACGCCTCCAAGAAGGCACTAAAGGTGCAATCCTATGTATGTTTAGACAGAAAAAAGCCTACAACTCCCAGCATGCCCCAGCTAACATGGCTGGCTGGGGTATACTAGGAGTTGCAGGCCTTTTTTCTGTCTAACCAAACATAGGATTGCGTCCTAAGTCATTTATTCCCAATGGCTTTCTCATAAAAATACGCTGTGGCCCTATGAGTTATAATTGGCTAAAAGGCTTTTAGCTGTTTTCAAAACGGTATTGTGTTGGCTGGATAATGTGTTTTATATCATTATGGTTGTTGTTGTTGTTGTTGTTGTTGTTATTATTATTATTATTATTATTACCATTGTTATATTTTTGTGTAGTATGATGATTTTTTGTAAGATGTTTGATCTTATTTATAATTGTATTTTTAATTAGACAGAAAATGTCTTCTGAGGTTAAATTTCAAATAAATAAATAAACAAATCACCGAGGAACAGATCTGTCAGTGATACACCTGTCTTAGTTAAAGCTAGCCTGCCCTTATTCACCTCTATGTCCCTCCAGGATGTGAGAGCTAGCCAGTCTTTTCCCACTTCTTGCAGATGTGGGGGGAGGAAGAACACCCCACTGACCTTTGTTCTTGAATGCTTATTCATTTGCTTAAATAAATACAACTTGAGAAAAGTTTCATACTCCAGTTATGCTGTGCAAATTCAACATCCTTAACACATAATGCAAAAAAGAGGAGGAGAAGGGAAGGGACATTTATATCAAACTCCTCTTTTAAATCTTTTAACTTGTTCTCCTTTTTCTGAAATGAAAGTTCAATTTGGTATATAGAAAGCAAGTTCCCCTTGGCCATAGCATTGTCAACAGCAGTTAACTATTTGGATTGTCCCAAGAATCAATGGGACTCAAGCTTCAGTCATGAGACCTTCAGTGCATCTAGTCTTCCTGCCCTGAATTTCACATTTCTGCTTATGTGCTTCTCAATAAGTGGCCCTTCCATCTCAGCTTTTAGATACTTTGCAAACAATTGTACTGTTATTTCATGCTACTGATATTTGTTGGGAGAAACATACTTTGTGTACTCACAAATTCATATTAAGTAATGCATTTTCATTAGCTGTCTTTTTACTCTGCTTTGGAAATGTAGGTTTGGATGTGTATTATTAAATTGAAATGATTCAGTTCATTTATGCAACTACCTGCAGTTGGAAGAGTGGATTCAGATTACCTCTGAACATCTGAATAAATAAACCTGCTATTTCAACAGTCCAATTCCAGCTTCATTTATAAGATCAAGGAGACTGGTCCTTTAAAACTTTTATCTGCGGATAGGGAGCATTTCTCTCTTTTCCAAAGTGTTCAATTTTATAACCATCCATTGCATAACACCAGAACAATATGGAGAAACAACTGGAAGTACTCTCTAATAGTGCAATCCTAGGCATGCCTATTTAAAAGTAAGCCTAATTTCAACAAATGAGACTTACTCCCAGTTATGTGGGTATAGAGGACTGCAGCATTATATCATTAAATATTTGTTAGTGAAAGTTATATAATGCCATCTCTACAGTATATATGCCAGGTACAATGTTTCCCTTCTGGTAGCATACTAAAGCTGCACTTACAGAAAATAATATTATCTGAAAGCAATCTAGCTAAGTAATTAATTTAGGATTGGGTTTTAATCTCATTAATTAACATGTGCAAGAATTTCCTGAGTTGCAGGATCTGATGCAGAGGATATTTTTCCTCATGCACATGTGGTAGCAATGCTCAGTAAACACAAGGAGCATCCCAGTTCTGACTCAATTCTCCAGGCCTGGGAGATTACTATTGACTTCAAACGACTGAAGACACTACAAGACACTAGGTGGGGCTACTCCCTTATTGAGTGGAAAGACAAATCAAGGGGGTGGGATAGAGAGAGGAGAGAGAGAGAGAGAGAGAGAGAGAGAGAGAGAGAGGGAGAGAGAGATCATCAGGGAAAGACATAGTCACACAGTAGCCTGTGGTAGTGGCTTTATAGGCTGCTGTAGAGGTAATCAGAGAAATGCAGCACAGGGTAAGTTTATTGTAAGAATTAGTCTATATACATCATGATTACTATAGTGCAGACTCCCCCAACTTGGTGCCCTCCAGATGTTCTGGACCACAACTCCCAGCATTCCTGATCATTGGCCATGCTGGCTGGGGCTGATGGGAGATGAAGCCCATAAATGTCTGGAGAGCACCAGGTAGGGGAAGACTGCTATAGTGTGTGTGCGTGTGCGTGTGCGTGTGTGTGTGTGTGTGAGAGAGAGAGAGAGAGAGAGAGAGAGAGAGACTTTATCCCAATGTGTGAACTTACCCCTAGTGGGGATTCTAACTATTCAGGTTGGAACCTTTTGGGTTTAATGGGAGAAACTCAAGTGCTCATTGCACTGAAACAAGGAGGCCTTCAACTTCTTTGGCCATTCAGCCTCATAAAATGAACTGAGCTTTTGACTATAGCTTTTGACTATTCTACATTGATGCTGAAGGTGTGAGTCTTGGTATCAAATTAACTGAAGCAAGTTCTGTAGCTGCTAGAAATGGCCTGATATTCAAGGCAAGTGTCATATACCACAGTATGGTGTTCAGCAGATGATCTTCCATCCAATTCTGTTTTACTCTAGAGGAGTGAATGGCCACTAGAAAAGAACCATCTTCATCCTTCTTTGGTGGAATTGGCCAGCTGAGTTTCCATAAGGAAGTCTGCATTGGGTAGAGGCCATTTGGAAAGATCAGGGATGGGGCAAGTTCATCTGTTAACCAAGTATGTACTCTAACTTATGACTACTGGCAAAAAACAATAACAATTTGAAAACTGAAGGGCAGTTCCTATCTGTTACATGTAGCAGGCTTGATTAGCTGGAATCAGTACACAAAGCCACCTTTCATTTTCTGTGTATTGCCAGTGAAATTCTCAGGAGCATTACTGAGCCTATGAAATGACTGACCAAGTGAATTGACCAAACAACTGTGACTAACATATAAATTATGTTCCTGTCACATTGTGATATGATCATTTTCTAGGAAACAACTCAAGGCAAATGAGAGGGGGGGAATCAAATTAAGAAGTTCTTGTGGGGGACAAAATATAGCCTTGGAGATTTGGCAAAAGATATAAAGAGCCAGATTCTGTCTGCACACTGGAAAACCCTGTCCAACCATGCCTTTTTTCCTGCAAGGAACCCAAGGCAGCTCACATAATCCTCCTCCTCCTCTCCATTTTATCCTCACAACAACCCTGTAGGCTGAGGTAGGTTAGGCTGAGAGACCATGACTGGCTCAAAGTCACCCAGGGAGCTTCATGGCCAACTGGGGACTAGAACCCAGATCTCTCGAGTCGCAGTCCAAGACTCTCACCACTACGCCACGCTGGTTCTTTCTCTTAATTCTTTGTCCAATTCCTGCTGCCCATCCTCAAAAATATGCACTTTCACCTTGCCATCAGCAGTCTTGAACACCCTTTATCGTACTGAAATAAATTAAACACATATCCATTAAAGTGGATGAGTATGAATAATGGCAGATTTAATAAGGAATTACCATATATCATCAGCAAGTTAAATCCCTTTCTTATAAATAACTCCTATGACCCAAGTTTAAATTTCTCATTTTGCTACATTCACCTTGGCATTCTATGTTTATTGGACATTTCCTCATGAAGATAATTTCAAAAGTCATTATACCAAATAAACTCTGAGGTTCTTGTATAGAATTCTTATTTATTTTAGTTTTATCATTTGTATCTTGCCTTTCCATCCACGTGGATGCTCAAGATAAAATGTACTTTCAAATTTCCTACACTGACTTCTCCAGAAGTGAGTTTCAGACTATTTATTATTTATTTATTTATTTATTTATTTATTTATTTTATTTCATTTTTATACCGCCCAATAGCCAAAGCTCTCTGGGCGGTTTACAACAATTAACAAGACAGTCCCTGCCCGCAGGCTTACAATCTAAAAAGACACAACACACAAGGAAAAAGGAATGGGGAGGGAAGAAGGGGGAATATTAATGGATACTCCCCTCCTCTCAGCCTGCTGGAATGGCTGGTGGTGGTGGCAGTAGAGAGAGGAGGAGCCTTCAGGAGGGCGGCCTTTCAGCAGGGCTGGTGGAATGGCCCTGCACTCCCTCTCTTCTCCCTCTGCACGGCCTAATTGAAAGATGGACAGACTTCAGGCTTCCGGGATCAGTTTTTCTTACTTGAACCCTGAGGTCCACCAGCTACAGCCAGGGGCAAAATAGTGGCTCAGCAGGGGCAGGCATACATTAAGGCCTAGGCCTCCACAGAAGTTGCAGGGTCTGGTTGACAAGGGTCTGGCTATAAGGGGTGCACTGTCTTGCAAATGCTCTTAGCACACAGTGTGGCATGAAGCCTTCGTTAGTGGAGCAGGACTTACATGAGGATGGACATTTGCTGATGTAATATGACAAATTATATATAACACAACTGCTGATGACATTGGCTTCAGTCCACAGAATGAAGCATGAAAAGATGGCCTGAAGAACATTGTCCATGTGGAAACAGAGTTAGTCATTATTAAGGGGGTACAAGTGGTTTAATGTACTTCTTAAGATCTAAATATAATTGTACTCACCATGTTACTGAGCTTACTATATTAGTCTGCAACATCACAACATTCTGATGACCTCAGTATTGCAGAATAGTAGGCAGTGACTTGCATTATGGCTTTGCTGAAAATAGTATAGGAGGAACAGCTAGCAGAGAGATACCATTTTTGATCTGGGAGCAAAATCCACCCCTCCCAGACCAATCCAGCAGGTTGGATGACATTAGGAAGGTGGGGAACCATCCATGTCATCACCCCAGCCCAGCAACTTTTCCTTTGTCTGTGCAGAGAGAGATATGGAGCTCCATACCTCTCTCTGCATGGAGAAAGGGACTCAGCTGGCACTTGGAGTAGCAGCTCCTCCAAGCACAGTCTGAGTCCTTTCTTCATGTACCGCTCATTGTCCCAATGGGCATGGTGCATGGTGCACAAAGGGAACTCTGCTAGCACTTGGAGGAGTGGCTCCTTCAAGCACTGGCCGAGACCCTTCTTCATGCATCACTTGTCCTCCCAAAGGTGATGGTGAGTGGTGCACAAAGGAACTCTGGGCCTGGGAGCAGGGCCTGGGAGAGGGGTGGGGCCCATGGAGGGGTGGGGTCCATGGAGGCTCCCCATCCCTGTCCTAGTATGATTAGCTTCAGTTGTGTTGACTTTTATAAGGACTCTCTGGTCAACAGATTCCAGGACAGTCTGCCTGAAGCCTTGCCTTGAACTAACCAGAAAAGGTTCAGCAATCACTTCCACCTAAAGATTGGAGGACTGGCCATCCTGCTTTGCAGAAGGTGTAAAGCTAGGTTGAAAACAGCCACCGTTAGGCAGCTACGTCTCCCGCTGTGATTGAGGCCTTGTGGGATTAAGGGACCACATCCAGTGTCACATGAGGAGCCAAATTATATGGTAGCCTTGTGGGCATCTGCATTGTAGTGTAGCCTCGTGGGCCAATGTATTTTACTTGTGGTCAATAACACTGAGCTTTACCTTTTCACTTTTGTGGTCTGTATTCCTTTTCCTGATACCACAGTTTAATTAAACCTTATATTGACCTGGGTCAGCGCTTATATTAGAATGAAAGAACAGAATGCCTCTGAGGACATGCTAAGCCCAGGAATTTGTTTTCAGTACTGCAGCTGAGCTCACGGTTCTTTCATCCCTAGTTTGGGTTTCCCCCCAAAGCATCCAACATTTTAGCAGCCTAATTTGGGTGGACAGACCACCCTTCTTGCTTTTGTTCTTATTAAACAATGAGAGTCAGAAATCCTTGTTGGTCTACTGCAAATCCCCTGAAGATTTTCCAGTAGATCCTGGCCTACCTTCTGCCTCCCTCTGACTAATCGTAATATAAAAACCCTTTGCAGCCAGGCAGGTCTTCCCCACTTCTGTTTATGAAAACTCCATGTCATCACAGAGATCTGCAGCGTTCAGTTGGATCCCTGGATGTGGATGGGGCTCTGGAACATGGCTTTAGCCCTTTCAATACAAATAAAATCAAAGGACTACAAAGCAAAATTCATGCCAACTTAATAATCAACTCATACCTGTAGGTCCTAGAGGAATAATGTTTAAGAACTGTAGGCCCTAAAGCAGGGGTGGGCAACGTGCCATCAAGGCTTCCTACCCCTCCCACTTTTATTATTTTTTAAAAAAAATCAACAATTTTTCTTATCAGAGCTTGGAATGAGTTGACTGGCAGAGCAATGGAGGGGTGAGGGGTAAGAAAAGGAGTTTGCCTTCCATGAACTAGGTTTCTGTTGGTGTTGAAAACTGTGGGTTCAAAGAGTTGTTTACTGCGTTGGAGCTCAGACCCCACTTCTGCTTTGTACTCAGGCTTTTGGGCAGGTTACTTGTCCTTTGTGATTAGCCACACCTCCTATGGCAGCCATTTTCTGGTGGTACCCAGGACAGTTTCTTAAATTGCCAAATATGCCCACAGGCCCAAACATGTTGCGTACCCCTCCCTGAAGGGAATGATGTATGACCTTTTCAGCCCCAAGGACCACATCCAGTGTCACATGAGGAGCCAGGACCACACATACACACCTGTTGTGATATGTATCACATTCACAAGCTGGAGCACATTGTTTACAACATGGAAGGAACAGAATGGTGGTAAACAAGTTTGTTGTGTCTTTCTAGAATCTCGTGCTCTCGCAGGGGTTACTAAAGTGTGGGAAACAGTATGAGCTAGTCACATGGTTTAGATGTTCTGGTGACGTACTGACTTGTTTGTCTGTCTGAAGCCATTTTTAGAGAGGAGCAGGACTGTTCTCTCTCTTCACTCTTTTCTTCTGACTATTGCTTGCTGGACTTATGCAACAATGTAGTGTCTTTGCTGAGGTGGGGTAAAGCTCAACTTGCTCCACTGGAATAAATGCTTGCTATGCATTGTACTCTGCACATGGACTGTAACTAGGAAATGTATACTCTGTAGAATATTACTTTGCTAAGTAAATAAACAGGTAGAATAGACCTGTGGAGTTACAGAGTTTTTTCCTTGCTATCTGCAAACGGGGGAGCTGGCTGCTAGAGTCGGATTACAGGCTGGAAAGCTGGCTGGCTGATTGCAACCGAAACGCTGCACGCTGCGCAGAGAGAGGGGGAGAAAGATCTGGATTTCTGTGTGTGGATAAATGGGCCTCTACACTCGAACAGGATTTTTAATCTCCCATCTCGCACACACGGGGCTCTGCTGTCACTCACGCGCCATCAACACCCTCCCCCCATACATACATACACGCACACACACATACACACACACACACACAGTTATAATTTTCCACACACACATACTCCTCCCTGCTACACACACACACACACACACACACCTCAGCATGCAAGGAGGGGCAGTTTCAATCCTCCCCTCCTGCCTGCTGAGATCTTGGGATTGCTGGGGGTTGGGGAGAGGCTTTTGCTTCTCTTTTCTCCCAGTGATTTCTAGTGAGATCACTCTATCTCTGGCTGTACTAGCTAATCAACTGGGATGTGGGGCGAAATAGACAATCCCCATGGCTCCATGG
This sequence comes from Shinisaurus crocodilurus, assembly GCA_021292165.1. Taxonomy (NCBI): domain Eukaryota; kingdom Metazoa; phylum Chordata; class Lepidosauria; order Squamata; family Shinisauridae; genus Shinisaurus; species Shinisaurus crocodilurus. The sequence goes on from CM037879.1 coordinate 128,675,017, forward strand.
GCCACAGGTTGCACACCTCCAGTTTAAAGAAAGGAGAGTGCATTCATGGCCTGACATTTTCAGCAAAAAAAACCCCAAAAACAAAACAAAAGAGGATACCATACTTAGTAAAATCACCAAGACTCTAAACCATTGTTTAAGCAAATAAAGATTAAGGGGGAAATCAGAGAAGTTGTAAAATGTTAATGTTCAGAATATTAAGATTACCAAACCCAGTAGAGTTTGTTCTACATAATACAATAGCCTATAAGTCATTAGTGAAAATATTATAACTAGTTAGAAAGAAAGAAAGAAAGAAAGAAAGAAAGATAAAAGAAAGGCCTACGATGGAGACTTGGGGGAGTCATAATTTCAGTCACTGAGTTTAAATACTAAAAATTACACTTTACTGCAAATAGATCTTCATTTCTTTGTTCATTTGCTGTGTGACATTTATGACACACGATGGCATCATTAAGGCTGTATTTCTTCCACAGTCTAGTCTACACAGATTTCATATCTCTTCATAGGAGATTCCCTGCAAATCTAGCCCTTAGGAACCATTAAAATTGCCACATTACTGTCACTGAACAGAGTTTATCTAGGAGGCTCTGGAGAGAGGGGTGAAATGGAGCAGGGGAATGCGGGCACTGGGAGAATTCTTACTTTCTCAGACCCACTTCAGGCTTTCCTCTCACACACCTCCATGAGCCAGGGGCATGAGCGTCCAAGGAATTTTTCCAGGGAGGGGTACAAAACTGTATGGTGGCGTGCATACCATGCACTGCTACAACACACCTGTGCATTTTTCTTTGTGTGTCTGCACATGTTTGTTTGTATGTGTGTGTTTTTGTTGCTTAGAGCCATATTCCATGACATCTGGAAGCCTACATGGAGTGGCAAAAAAATCCTGGAAATTTGACAGCACTAATGCAGAAGAGTATTCTAGTTACACTTCACACAAGAGTCATACATCAACATGTGAGTTGCAGTGCCTGGTTTTAAAGGAGAACCTAGATATAGTGGGCATAATGGAGAACTGATGGAATGGAGAGAACTGGTGAAATACTGTCATTTCTGGATATAAACTGTATAGGAAGGACAGGGAAGGGTGTCCTGGAGGAGGTGACCCTCCGTCCATTCCACATACGGAGGCCAACTAGAGGGGTAGTTTAATCTTGCTTCAACCTTGTCAGTGGGTCAGCATTCTCCACCACACCTGAGGGGGAGCAGGACAAGCTGTATAGCACCCACACCTGTCTGTGTCCTTTAATGCCTCACTGCTGCCCACCCCGCAGCATTTGACACCTAAAGCAAATGTCTCACTCTGCCTAATGGCAGGGCCGGCCCTGCCAACATACATTACAAAGTATAGTAACCATGAAGATTTACATGGAACAGAGCCCAGCCAAAGTGAAACTACCAGTATGTAAGTCCTGTTGGGTTTAATGGGACAGTAAGCCAACCACATACTTGACTTTCTCCCATTGAAATGAATACAGTAATACCTTGGATAGAAAGTAACTTGGTCTGAGAGCGTTTTGCAAGACAAGCAATTTTTTAAAATAAATTTTGACTTGATAAACGAGCAAGGTCTTGCAAGACAAGTCGTAGGGATGTAATGGAGCGGGCCGAAATCGGCCCCGCTCACGCCCGCCAGAGACTCGCTTTGATATAAGTGTTTTGGATTACAAGCACGGTTCCGGAACAAATTATGCTTGCAATCCAAGGTATTACTGTACTTAACTTTGGCATTGAAATGTATGTGCTTAACCTTTCAATCTCTTTTTTTTTTCCTTGTCAGATTTATATTTGGAAGAAAGAGCTTAATTCACACTTCTTATATTGAAGATATATTGAGGAAAAAAGGAGCTGTGTCCTTTACTGTGTGTGGAGGAGCCGTTGGGGCAGGAGGTCTATACTAAGAGGTTTATACTACTGAACATTGCAGACAGGAGACAGAAGAATTGTGGTGTAGCTGACTTACAGCACAATCCTATCAGAAGTGAGTCCCATTAGGCTCAATGGGGCTTACTGCCAGGTAAGTGGGTATAAGATTGCAGCAGCCTTGTGCTTTTTTCCTGTGAGGGCCAGGCGAGGCCAGGCTGGGAACACTCACAACTCAGGATCCCTGGCAGGGTCAGCACCAGATGTCTGGAAGGATGCCCTCAGGCATGGTGCTGCCAAAGGCCCCTGCTCCCTCCTCCTCCTCTTCCTTCCTTCCTGCTTTCGGTGCTGCCGCGCATCCCTCCCACTACTGCCGCTGCCACCGCTGCTCCTCCCCTCCACTCGCTGCCACCACATGCCTGGCTCTGAAGGCAGGGGTCCTTCCTCAGAGCCAGGCATTGTGGGGGCTGGAGAGCTGTCCAGCCTGTGCCATGGGTGATCTGCCAAGACACCTTTCCTCTGGAGCAGCTGCACATTCTCTGTTAGCTCTGGCTAAACAGAGGACAGGCAGCTGCTCCTGAGCAGAGGTATCTTGGAAGATGGCTTGTGGCAGTCCACAGTGCCTGTCTCCGAGAAAGGACCTCTCTGGCCAGCTCTCCCAAGGGCCACACCAGCCACTTTCTCCTGCTGATACGGCTCTCTCCAGGTGGCGGTGGTGGTGGTGGTGGTGAGTGGAGGGCCTTAGGGGTCAGCGGGCATGGGCCCTTCTGAGCCCAAGGGTGCGTGGCAGCTGCCCAGCCTTGCCGATCCCTGATGCAGGTCCTGGTCCCTGGCCTGGACTAAGTGGAAGAAGCAGGAGCAGTGGCTGAAAATGAGGTTCTGACTTTGCTCCAGAGTGTAACCAGAGCTGACCCAAAGCTATTCCAAAGTTTGATATATTTGAAAATATATTTTAAAACGCAAGCAGGAAAACAGTGAATGCATTTTAACTCATGAAAAATAAAAATTTAAGTTTAAGCTTTGAATGATATATGAATGATTTATAGAGAAAACTAAATGCACACGTGCATCACATGCAGAAGCAAAATGTGAAACATGTAATAATTACAGAGGAAGTGCAATTGTAACCATGAGCCACAAAGCTGGGTGACTGTTACATGCAAAGATCAAACCATGCTAACTACAGTTTAACTCTTGCTGAGACCAATTTGGAAACAATATTTGGAAAGCTGTAATAGAGCATCAAATGCATTAGCTATGGAATAAAAAATTTAGGACAGGCCAAACCAGCAGCCATTTTGATGGTTACTTAGCTTCACCTAAACTTCCACCAGATGGGATAAATGCAATTTTTAAAGTGGCCAACTATATAGCATCGTAGTTCAAATCTTTAGGGGAAAGGAAGGGGGAAAGGAAAAGTATAGCTACCTATATATCCCAGGCAGAGACCTAAGGAACAGGCTCCTGTGGATTGGAGGAGGTCCAAGGTATAGGACTCAACAAAGTCCGGATGGGAAAGTTAATCCAGGTACAGGAAGTGAAGAAAACATTTTAAAATAGAATGGGTGGTGAAGTCTAATCCTCACCAGTGAGTAAAATAAAATAGTAGGGGGAAACTGAATCTGTTTCAAGTTACTCAGGAGCTAAGCATCTAACCCCCAGCAGCAGCTTCAAAAACTAAAACAAACAAACAAACAAAAAAACAAAAAAACTCAAAAGAAGGGAAACGATCAAAATGAGAAGTTGCAAACATGCAAACTATGTCAGAAAAGGCCCCCAAATAACAGAAGTCTGTTAGCAAAACTGGAGCTATGCAAAAGTGAAACATTCATTCAATAAAACAAAAAAAGAAAGAAGTGAAGCAAAGACGCTCCTAGGGTGCAGTTGCTTTGCTTTTTTAAAAATCCACAGACTCACTGCCCTAAATTTTCCTGCCTTCTGATTGACCTTCTCCCTAGTTGCCAACTGGAAGTTTGGTTCTGGATTTTATTTATTTATTTATTATATTTATACCCCACCTTTTTTCCTGCAAGGAACCCAAGGCGGCTTACATAATCCTCCTCCTCTCCATTTTATCCTCACAACAACCCTGTGAGGTAGGTGAGGCTGAGAGTCAGTGACTGGCCCAAAGTCACCCAGTGAGTTTCATGGCTGAGCAGGGAATAGAACCCGGATCTCCTGAGTCCCAGTCCAACACTCAGAAGTTTGGTTCTGGATTGGTGAAGTTGTGAGCACAAGGCTGCTCCCCCATCCCTAACTGAAGCCAGGCAGCAGGCCCTCTTCCACAGCTGCTCACCAGCAACTCAAATCTGTGGCCTATTGTCTCTTAACCTGGAGGTTCCATATTGTCATGCTGCCTATTAGCCATTGATAGATACATTATTTTTTTGTTATTTGCATTTAACTGAAAGCTATTTTGACTGCATACATAAACAATCCTCATTTTCACACTCCCTACTCCCCCCCTCTCTCTCTCACACACACACACGATTTCCTTTAAAAAAAAATTTTTTAAATTGATTTATGATTTATTTGAAGTATTTTTATGTCACTCTTCAGCTAAAAAGGCTCCCAGAGCAGCTTACGGATATTCAATGAAACAAGACAGTCCCTGCCCCTGCAGGCTGACAATCTAAAAAGACATGATGACACACACGGAAAAAGGGATGGGGAAGGGGTCAAAAAAACCAACTTTCCACAGGGCTGGTGGAACAGTCATTTTCTCCCTCTCATCTCCCTCCATACAGCTGCAGGAATGGCTGCTGGTGGTAACAGTTGAGTGAGGAAGAGTCTAACTAACTAAAAAAAACAAATAAAAGAAGAAGAAAGACCTATATCTATCAAAGAAAAAATACACCATCCAAAACACACCTGAGTTATAGCTAGAATTCACACAGTTGATGTCCCCCTCTGATGTGGTCCAAGTGGCATCTATTGAATTCCCCTTTAAAGTCATCTAAGCTAGTCGCCATTGCAACATATTGTGGAGGCCAATTCCATAACATAATTGTATGCAGTGTATTCCTGAATCCAATACCAATCAGTTTTGTTGGGATGCTCCCAAGTCATTGTATTATGGGAGAGGAAGAGAAACTAATCTCTTTCTCTACACTATGCAGCATTGTATAAACCTTTATTGATTGATTGATTGATCGATCAATCTATCAATCAGATATCTTTCATGCTAACTGCATCCACTGGAGAGCACTGTCAATTGCTTAGGTTCACTTTGACTTTGACTTTTGCCATGCCATTTGGCTGGATTTTAGCAGGGATGTTGAAGAGTCCTTGGTCTCGAGTCACGAGTCGAGTCACGAGTCTTTGGACCCAAGTCTCGAGTCCGAGTCCGAGTCCTTGGACCAAAATGGTGACTCACGAGTCACGAGTCCTGAGTCACTCCCAAAACTGACTCCACGAGTCCCTATTAAAATCAATGGGGTTTCCCCCCAACAAAATAAGGCTACTTCAGATGTGTGGCTTAAATAAATTCTAGGCACAAGTGTGCCTTTTTATTTCAAAACTCTGCCACTGATTTTGGCAAGAACAGACCAGGCAGACAAACCCAAAATAACCAGGCAGGCAGAGGCCTTTGTCTTGGACAATTCAACTGTTGAACAGGTCAAGAAGAGACCAGGCAGGCAAAGGAGGCTGGGAACCCCAAACAGGCAGGCAGAGGCAGCCAAACCCAAAATGTCTGACCCTAACCCAAACCCCCCACAACAACACATCAATCAAAATAAATCTCAACACATTGTTGGGGCTGCGCTCCTGGTAGCTGTCCATAGTGGCCGAGCAGCGGCGCGCCTCGCTTCCATGCGCTCTTCACCGGTGATCGCGCTCCTTTTGGCACAGCCAGAAGACTCGTCAACAGCCCAGGGATGTTGACGAGTCCTTGGTCTCGAGTCCCAAGTCGAGTCTCGAGTCCCATTAAAAATATTGGGACTCGAGTCCGAGTCGAGTCACAGGGGGGACTCAGTCCGACTCACGAGTCGAGTCCTCGAGTCCGAGTCCCCATCCCTGGATTTTAGAAGCAAAACTGAAAAGTTAAACAAACAAACACAGCTATCTAGTACCACATTAGTCCGATTGTTAAATGACAAGATTACAGAAGCAGCACACTTGTGCCTGAAAGAGACTGACAATTGCTAAAGCATTGCTGAAATTCCATTGAAGCCAATATTCTGAATGATCACATCCATCTTTGTTGACAATACCAATTTCCCAGAACAGGGTGCAATTTACACTTAAGGCCATTTCACAAATGTTGCTTGAGAATGCCTTTCTTTTAGTGACTACATTGTTTTTAAAAAAAACATTTTCAAGATTTGTCAGTAAGATTACTACAATGTGTAACACAGAAGAAAATGAAATTTTAAATGTGTATGTTGTTCCTCCAGAATGCTCACATTAAATACAAATGGCCATGTGGAAACATGTTATTCTGTTCCGACAAACAAAGGGAGCCTGCTCTATGGGCCTAGGCTGCCCCCCACCCCCATGATTGAGAATCCTGCACAATCAGGGTGCAGGATTCCAAATCACAGAGGGAGCCTGTACATTTTTTTAAATTAAAATTTACTTATATATCCATAGCAATGAATACATACGAAGTGCATATATCTATATATGAAAATACAACTTCCTAGCAATTATACGTAAGCTTCAACAAAAGTGGACCAGATATCCAAATAAGTATCCATTCGAGAGTGGTGTCTATATGCCACCCATTCATATACTGAAAGCATTGTAAGGTCTTCAGTCCATTGCATTATGGGAGGTGAGTGTTTATCCTTCCAATGTTGCAATATCAATCTTTTAGCTGTCAAGAGGACACGGAGAATCCATTCTCGCTGGCCTTTCATTCATTTCCAAGAGATCACAGAGGGAACCTATACATGCAGAGCAGGGTTCCCTGTACAGCCATTCCCCTTGGACATTGAGGAAAGTCCGATGGGGATGGAGGGTCAGGGCCAGCTCCTCCACTCCACGTGAACTTGTTGACCAGGAAGGAAGTTAGTGTAAGGAAGATTGCACAAAGATTTGAATGATAATTTATCTCTTGTGATAGTGGCCATGTTTGAATTCTTTTGGATTGTAACACATTCACTGACCGCTAAGTCTTAAACTTCTGTACAGATATAATGGTGCTTGCGACGACACAGCCCTTACACTTTAGGGCCCGCCGCATAAACCCAACGTGAGGGGAGGGTCAAATGAAACCTTTCCCCTACCAATGAGGGAAAAGATTAATACAGGTTATTAAGGATCTATTTTAAATTCATGATACTGTGGGTACAAAGGTGTGTGTGTGTGTGTAGATTTAAAAGTAATGCAGGTTAATAACGCCAAGCTGACACGTAGGATTTGGGTAGCAAACAAAATAAAAATAAGTTTATTTTAATTCTCAAAAAAATCTTAGTTCCAGAAAATAACTTTAAACCTGCCTACACCAAACACTTTGTAATTAACCTAAGTCCCTATGGGCGTGTTCGCACGACACGGAAACCGCGGGGGAGCAGAAGACTCCCGCGGTTCCCGTGTCATGCGAACGCTGGCCGGGGGCGCCCCACGGGACGGCCGCGCGCGGGACACACACAAAGTGACCATGGGCGGTAGAGGGGTAAGCCCCTACCGTGCGTGCCACTTCAGCTCATTTGTGTCTGCTTGCTCAATGATAAAAGCTATTTTGATGTGATGGCATGCATGCTTGCATTAAGATTCCCTGTGTGTGTGTGTGTGTGTGCGTGCAGTGTTTCATCAATAGGAAAGAACGTTTGAACACCTCAATAAAACACCAGACAAAAGGATTCTTGATAAAATCACATGAAGATTTTTTTTGTTTTTGTTTTGGGGTGCTGTTCCTTAATGAGCACATGCAGATCAGTAATGTAAAGGGAAGATGCAAAGGAACTAAAGGAACTGTAAGCTGTGGCAAACTGTGCAGGCTCCGATCCAATAATTACTTTTAGGAATTCTCTTATTTAAACTCGGATTCAGGCTAAGTGGGATGCACAACAGGGTGAATCGGACCAAGAATTGAGGATGGGAATGGGGAAATCTTCGTATCCCTCGCTGGGGTGAAAGAGCTTGCTCACACTCAATGGGATTTTAATTTTTTTCCAGAAAAGCAATTCCTTCATAGCACATGACAAACTATTTGTTCAGCTGTCCTCCTTTTCAAAAGCAGCTTGCAATGCAACTTGGGAAGCTACTGTTCAAGATACCCAAGTCCAGAGTGCTCTGGACTGTGCAAAATTAGTTCCATGGTTCTTTGGATTGGGATTGGGCTGTACAAAAAAAGTTCTACAACTGGCTTCTGGAGAGAGTGACCAGATACACAAGATGACAAGGATTGTCATGTGGATTAAATTGTTGTACAGAAAACAATTTTGGCAGATGCAGCTTTCTTCCACCCCATTCCTTACAAACTGCACTTTTTCAAACGGTTAAAGGTAGAAGATCCCTCTCTTCAAGTTCTGTTTTGGTTGCCCTTTAGCTGGTCACAGTGTGGTCTTCATTGGGGGTGGAGGGGTGGAAGAAGATAGATCTCCAGATGTTTTGGAATTCAGTTCTCAGAAGCCCCTGCCAGCATGGACAATGGCCTCAAGAATGCTGGAAATTGAAGTCCCAAACATCTGGAGATCTACTTTCTGCCCACTCCTAGCCTATTATTAAGGTATCTCCAAGCAGGAAAATGGAGAAGAGAAGTGCAGGTGGGACAATAAACCTGAAGTGTATGAACTCCAGAATCCAGATACACATTGATGTACAATATTTATTATGGGGGAGATAGACAGTCTTCATTTTTGTGCATAAAATCTGAAATAACTCAAACAATAACACTTTTTTAAAGGTCTTATCATGTGCTCCCCCCCTTCCCTTCTTCAAATGATTATTAAGTTTAGCAACAGGATTGACAAGAAAGGGGGGGAAATGAACGGAAATTAAAAGCTGTAGAATTCTTATCCTGCTTTCTTATCTCTTGTGCCCTTATTTTTTATCAGGGTTTGTATCCTTTAGTGCTGCACATCCATGGACAACTCTTATGCGATGTTACCGTGGGTGTTTCTTCTGTTGTTTGCAATGAACTGTGAGCAACAAAGAATAGATGTCTTCCAAGTTTTGCTTGCTTTTATTGTGGTCAGCATTACCAGTGACATTGGGAATACTTTTTAGCCTGCTTCTTAAGGGCAATATCCTATACTGCAGCTGTGCCTCCACTAGTTCTGATGTGCTAGCAGAACAGACCACTAGCACAACAGGAACTAGCAGTTCCTAAAATAAGCATAGAAGTGAGCAGCAACAATGCTTATTTCCAGAATGGGGCAGGTCAGTAGACTTCCCTTCTGTGAGCTCCGCTGACGTGCCCAGTTCCGGAAATGAGATGCTGCTGTTTGTTTCCATTTTTTTTCAGCTTCTGTTGCACTAGCAGTCCATTCTGCTAGTGTGGGGGCAGTATCCTATATAAGTTCCCTTCTCATATCATGCTTACATACACCTGTAAGCATAAAACATCCAGAGCAGCAACATATAGCTACAAGGTAATTAAAGCCTTACAACAACAACAAAAAAATGCAAAAGGAAGCACCAGTACTGGTATTTTGTAAAGGCAAAGATTCCTATATTTCCCCCCTTTAAGTTGTACCTTTCCTTGTCTCTTTCATAAGGTATGAAAATGGGATACTACTCAGATGTAGCCCAATAATGGCTTCTGCTTGCTAGCTTGGCAACCAGTAGAGGCCATGCGATTGTGGAACCATTAACTGTGGGAAACAGACATATCTGATCGATGGGACACAATCTAATGGGGAAATTCAGCAGTGCAAGACTCACATAAATGAATGGCAGCTATCTATGTCTTAGATCCAGAGTTACTGTGAGTGGGACTCCACACACAGGTAGGTCTGCACTGAATTCACAAGGACCATTTCTCAGCCATTTCAGGTACCTGAAAATTGGCTGTTTTGAATCAGCTATACTTGGGAGGTGAGGCAAAAAATGCTTTCTTTTGTGGGGGTGGGGATTGGAGAAGCTGCCTTTGGAATTTTGGGAAATTCAAAATGGCTGCCTCCATATAAAATGGCTGCTTCCTGTGCCACACACCGAGGGCCACCATTATAATAGAAGGTGAATATCTACAGAAAAACACACCCTTTTAGAGAGTGGAAGGATTATTCCACCAGCAGCTTATTTTATCCGAGAGGTTCAGTGATAAATACCCCTCCAAATATAGGGCAATGATTGAAGCAGGCTTCTTAAAAACAATTCACAGCCTGTCATTCCTTGCAACCCTGTTTTTAAACACAGAAGTACTAGGGGAAAGTAGGGTGGTTTTTTGCCATTTGTATTAATAATAAATAAATAAATTACATCTTGCAAAAATGCCTGACACCCAAAGATGCTTTGCTGCTGAAATTGGACGGAACGGACTTATGACTGAATAGATGTGAAAATGATGCAGACCAGAGAAATAGACTGATTCTCCCATCCATAGCCCTGACTCTATTCTCTGTCTGCCTTTGTCCCATTAGCTGATCATGTTGGCCATTGTCCTGAAATTGACATTAAACGCAAAAATGAAATTCTCAGGATTATAGCAAGAGTTCATTCTGTATAACCCTCCCTCTCTTCAGCAGAATGTTTGCTGGCTGAGTATCTACAGAGTAGCAGACTACAAAGATTTCATATAATATGATTTTTGTTGTTATATTTAACTTCTTTGAGTTGGATTGAGACTTGATCCAGGACCGGTGCAAGGCAGTTTGGTGCCCTAGGCAAGATCAGATATTTAGCGCCCCCCCTTCCCACTTGAGAGTGCTGTATTTTTTTTCAAGGCGTTTCTGGCGCCCCTTTTAGCCCTGCGCCCTAGGCAGCTGCCTAGTTGGCCTAATGGTAGCACCGGCCCTGACTTGATCATACTTAGAGCAGACCCCTTGAAATCAATGGGACTTAAATTAGTCATACCTAACCTAAATCCTATTGATTTCAAGAGGTCTATTGTAAGTATGACTATGTCTGGATCCGACTCCTTGTGTAATTTGAGATGTATCCAGTGCTTTTTTTCTGGAGAAAAGGGTACCGGAACTCTTGGATTACATTTCCTCGGGAGTAGATGGCGATTAAATTGTAACGCAATTAATAGAAGAAAAGGTGCTGGAACTCAGTTCCGGTGAGTTCCACCAGAAAAAAAGCCCTGGATGTATCTATGCTAGTTTCTGTGAGTGGCTTAGATTTCTTGCAAAATAAGTGATTTTAAAATTATAGAGAATTAAACAGTATTTCCATGGTGTTGTGAAAAACAATTATTGATATTACTAATGAAAACATCCTGTGACTAACAAAACTTATATATTCATGGCTAGAGACATATTGATTATGGAGGTTTGGAGGGAATTATGACCTCAATATGTTAATATTATAATTGAGAAAGAGATTATTAAGCCAACTAAAATGACACACTTTGCATCACAAAATGGCTAATCTACCAATACTTATTGTAATCTTCAACAAATGTAAAGAAAAATGGAGATATGAAAAATGTGAAAGGTGATTATCTGAGAACAGTTTGCTCATTGAATTTTTTAAAAAAACCTTTTTATTATTCAAATACCAATTTACAGAAGTAATGTCAAAGTCAAAGCTACAGGAGAAAAATAATAATAATTAAGCACTAGCCAACAGAGACAGCAAAATTTATAACAGTGGACAAACCCATTAACAGTGATGCACAGAACAGAACATGTTTAGCAAATAAATAAGCAGCATGTACACGAACAGAATAACGCTAATACTACAATAATGGGTAGTGTTCAATCAACCCCTTCCACCAATAGAATGGCTTCCATCAGTGAAACAAGAATGGGGCAATTCCCCTCTACATCTTCTCAAATTTTGCTCTGGAGGGTTGGGGGACCCTCCAGAGCATATTTTGAGTGGGTGCAGGGGTCTTTCTGCTGATGGAGCTGCTTCCATCAGCAAAACAGGGAGCTGGACTTGAATGCCCCACTTAACAGAAACAACAAAAAATGTTTAGCCATTCCAAGTGTCCACACACTCTATAGTAATCTATGACATCCTGAAATTGTCAATGCCTAACTTCCCCAAATTCCTAATCTAATCTAATCAAAGCCATATGTATCAACTATCGATTAGGTATAGAGAACCCTGAGATCTTAAGTGTCCTTTATCAGAAGTATGTTAAATTTCACCTAAAGCTTAGATTGGGTGTGGGCAACTTGTGGCCCTCCAGATGTTTTGATCTAGAACTCCCACTAACTCTCATCATCTCCAGAGCATATTGGGGGGGACACACAGGGGCTGCATGGTGGGTAAGAGATGGGGAAAGTCCCATGGCATGAGCAAAATTCCACATATACAATGTTGGATTTTGCATATAGCAGTGTCCCAAGTTGAAAAGCAAATCCCAAGATTCAAAGCATTTACACCTCCCTTGTTCAGGAAATCCTTGAGAGGATGAAATGGTAAGACTTCAGTATTTGAACATTGATACAATTGGCAGGATGGGTGAAATCCAAAGTCATGCCAATGGAAGTTTCCTCATGTAATGGGACTTTCTCCTCCTCTCCTCCCCCCTGCAGCCCCCTATGCCCCAAAAAATCTGCTTTGGTGGGTCCTTCCTTTGCTCTGGAGCAGATTTTGAAGATGCTGCAGAGTGGAGGGGGAATTGGAAAAGATTCCATCAGCAGGAAGACTTAATTGGATACCACCCAGCACATTTAATGAGTCACAGTATCTGTGAAACCGGCTGCAGTTATACAACTTTAACAATATGTTAATAAGAACGACTGCAGTGTAATACTATTTACAGTAAAGATACATTCCTTTGAAATTCTGCTCTACAAAAGCAATAAAAACCCTGCTGTGACCCAAGGTAAATCACACTTTTTAAATATTTATTGTAAATGTTACACATAAATAATTCCTCTTGTAAACCTGAAGTATATACATTTCTTAAAAAGAGCCGCTATCCTTTGAGTTTTCTTAGATAATGGAAAATCTTCCTTCTTTCTTATCCCCTAGTGATAATGAAAGAAAAATTGGTGTCAAGTGACGCACTGGGGTGTCTGTGTGCTGGGGTTTATTTGGCTTTTGTTTTTATTTTGGAAAACAATATAGCCAATATTTGCTGACATGAGCTTTTGAAAAATATAACTGTATCAAAGTTATGTTCTTAGCACACTACGATCCATCCATTTGCTAGGAATACTTTTCATTAATGCCCCACTTAACAGAAACAACAAAAAATGTTTAGCCATTCCAAGTGTCCACACACTCTATAGTAATCTGTGACATCCTGAAATTGTCAATGCCTAACTTCCCCAAATTCCTAATCTAATCTAATCTAATCTAATCTAAGCCATACAGTATCAACTATCGATTAGGTATAGAGAACCCTGAGATTTTAAGTGTCCTTTATCAGAAGTATGTTAAATTTCACCTAAAGCTTAGATTGGGTGTGGGCAACTTGTGGCCCTCCAGATGTTTTGATCTAGAACTCCCACTAACTCTCATCACTGATTATGCTGGCTAGGGATGATGGGAGTTGTAGGCCAAAACATCTGGAGAGCCACAAGTTGCCCACCTCTGGCCTACTTTCTTCTTTTGTTAACAAGGACCACCCTAACCTTTCATGAGTCTTTGACTGGGCTCGTACACATGACAACCCATCATGACTAACTAGCCATCTGAACCCAGACCACTTCCTGCAGGGTGGCTTATTTCTCGGGAACAAGCTATCCTGACAACCCCTGGCTTGATCCAGGGGTTCTTCATACCATGATGTATGTTACCTACTCCATTTTGCCGCACACTTGACAGCTGAAACATACAAGGAAATTGACCAGGCAAGATTATACATATTGGACAGTTGTAAGAGTACACTTGTGAAAGACCCGGGGGGGGGGGGGGATTATGAACACAGTTGCACAATTTTCAGTGGCTGAAAAAAATATGACTCCAATTGCGCAGTGGAGGTTCTGGAAAAAAAGAAGACTCCAATTGCGCCAATTGAGGCTCTGAAAAATAAAAATAAAAACCAGCGGCAAACAAAAAGGGGTAGCAATTGGAGCAGGGAGGGGAAGACAAGATGGGTTCTGATGCGAAGGACATTGGGATATATGCCAGAGCCGGCTGGACTCCTGAGGGGGAAGGAGGGAGAGAACAAGCCACGGTATGCCCGTTCATCTTTCAGGTGTACTGTGGGTTGTTCTGGGAACAAGCCACACTGCGTAGTTTATTTGCAGGGTGGTTAGTGTGATGTGAAAACACACCCTTTGTAATTAAAGGTCACCCATAACTGCCTCAGAACCCTTGCTGTGTTCTGCAAGTATTCCCTGACTCTTCCTCCAGTCTCCTTCCTGAGTCCCTTTTGGGAGTCCTTTGTGAGTTTTGCTGGCAGATACTTTGCCTAACTTTTGGATCTCCTAGCGGAGTGCCCATTCTTCCACTGCTGTCTTCTAAATACCAGGTGATTCCAGAAGGGTTCTTTCTGGGATAAACTCCATCTTACTTAGACCCAAAGTATACATGACTTGGAAGATGTAGCTAGCAGCTACTTCTCTCTCTCTCTCTCTCTCTCTCTCTTTCTTTCTCTAAAGAAAGTGCAGGGCCCTGATCTGGTGTGTGTGTGTGTGTGTGTGTGTGTGTGCATAGAGTGCTTTAACCTTTTGCCCCCTGCTGTGGTTCCAATCTAGATTGGGGCCCCTGTGCCAAACAGTGATCTATTAAAAGTGTAGTGGTTAGAGTGTTGGACTGGGACTTGGGAGACTTGGCCTGGCCATGAGGGTTGTTGTGAGGGTAAAATGGAGTGGAGGAAGATCATGTACATTGCTTCTTTGGCTCCTTGGAGGAAAGGCAGGGTAAAAATCAAATAAATAAAACAAATAGATCACTTAATGGCAATGAAAATTACAGGCATGCCCCCCCCCCGGTCTGGACTGGGATTACAGTGGGTAACAAAGGGGTTAATGCCTCCTTTCCACCCACAGTAGGGTCCCGATCCATATCAGGCCCACTGTGCTTACTTTAAAGTAAGTAAGAAAGAACAACGTAGCTGCTCCTATGTCTTCAAAGTAATACGTAGTTTAGCCCTTAGCCTGGCATCCCAGCTTTGAATGTTCTTTTTCTGCACCTCCACTTCCAGTGAACTCCATGCAGAAAAACCATGTGGTCCTGGGAAATCTACCCTTTTAACCTTTTTGGATTTAACCTGCCACTAAGGATCCCCAAGTCCCCCCTCTGTGTTCTGACAGCATATGGAAGGAAAGGTGCTCACTCTCTCTTTTCAACTTTTAAATTCCAAATACAATTCCCCCCTCTGCTCCCTTTTTCAAAAGCTAAGCTAGGGGTAGGCAAATGTTTTGGTCCTGAGGGCACATTTGAAAATTTGAGAAACTGACCTGGGCACTACCACAAAATGGCTGCCATGAGAGGTCTGACTAGTCACAAAGGACAAGTAAACTGTCCTAAAGACGGAGTACAAGGCGCGGTCTGATCCCCAACACACTAAATGACTCCTTTGAATTTCTGTATCAACAGAAATCTATTTCACAGAAGGCACACCCTTTTTTCTCCCTCCACCCCACTAGCCAACTCATCCCCCCCCCATTGCTTTCTCTCTCTCACTCTGGGTCACCACCCATAGATGCACACTTTCTCTCTCTCCTCTCTCTCATACACACTTGGAAGCACCCCATGATGGATACATCCTGCAGGTGGGAGGGGTGAGGCACCTTGGTGGACATCATCAAGAAAGGTGTCTGAGGGTGCATTGGTGCCCAAGGGACCATGCTGTAAACCTCCGAGCTAAGCAATCACCATGCTCTGTGTCTCACGCCCCCTCCTCTCCCCCTGCCATCTCTGGGATGGCCTTCATAGTTAGCTATTCAATTGCCATTTTGTTATTCTTTCTCAATCCATTTCTGGGAAAGCTCTTATCTCATCTCTGTTCCTCCATGAGTACCTTACAAGAGCACTCCACTACCTGGGCTAAACATATTGTGCTCTTAAAATGTGCTTATTTCTTGGCCAGCTCTACTGGACAGACAGCAACCTATTCTCTCTCTGGCAGAGCAGAGCCAGGCTCACTGAGCTAAATCCTCCCTAATTGTTCATGCTTTGGCAGTGCTTGCTTATTCCCTGGACACAGAGAAGTAGTCTGCAGATGTGTATAAAGACACATGTCCCATGCAAGTGCTCAAATCACATTGAAATCAATGTGATGTAAATAATCATAAACTTCAGTCCCATTGATTTCAGTGGAACTTAAGCCTATTTCACAAAGATTGTGCCCATTGTTTTGAAGTAAAGCCCAGCTGATTTCAGAATCAGAAGGCACCTTATATCAGAGCAGGAAGATGGGAGACTAGCTTTCACGTCACCAGGTCAAGCTGCATGCCAGATACATAAAATGAAGCAAGCTGGGAAAGGGACTTTTTTTGTTATCCAGATTAAATCCATCGCCCATACATTTTTGGACAGCAAATGATGAGAAGTCCATATAGTCACAGAATGCTGCCATAGCAACTGAAATTGTCCAATGCAATGCACTAAGCGAAGTAAATAATGTGCCGAATATTAGTTCAGATAACAAGCTGCTTATCTAGTTATATCACGCTGTTATGAAAACTGGAGTGCTTCTCGCATCGAAATGTGATTCCCCCCCCCCAGATAACTCATATCATTAAAGATGTATGCATTCTTTTAAGTGTCATCTGTACTTATGAGAAAACTGCTTATTTATTCATCACTTTGTTTTGTGTGCTGTTATTTCCCCCTTACCCTGTGTTTGGAAATTGTTTGCTGAATAAGAGATATAACAATCTAAATAATAACATTCATTTAAAATTAGATATTGTCCAAGTATCTCTTTCGCACACATACATGCACACATTTATAAACAACTGATCCACAGTTTAGTGCAGTTTCTTCCCTGCAGCTTATTATGATTGCACTTCTATAATATACGTAGTCAGGCTCTCTGAAGCTCCCCTCAATTTGTCCAAGTTTCCCGGGGGGGGGGGGATGGAAAAACACAGAAAGGTTTTCCAATCCAATCCAAGGGGTCAGAAGGATACACCCTCCCCACAACAGTCCACCACCCTTGGCAGCCTGTTAGTCCCCATCCGGCACCTCCAAACACCCCCTTTCCCTTCACTTGGTGGTGGCGGGAGAAGTAGCAAAGCAATGTGGGGAGTTTAGGGAGAAGGAAGATGACATCTCCCATCGTCCCCCATACCCAGTCATGCTGTTAGCCAGTGCAATGTAGAGTGAGGGATGGAAAAACCTGTTGGTGTTGAATGAAAAGATTGTAGTCTGTGTGCTAGCCTGCACTTGGCCTTCCACACACAGCAAGCAGAGTAACAGCTCTCTCACGCAGCAGTGTTCAGCTCTCCCAGTTGCAGATTAATCCAGGACCCAGGAATCACTCTGTAGACACAAGAAGGTCTATTCTACCTGTTTATTTACTTATACAAAGTAAGCACTACAGAGTATACATTTCATAGATACAGTCCATGTGCAGAGTACAAAAGCATGGCAAGCAAAAGTCCAGTAGAGAGAAGAAGAACTTCACCCCACCATCAGAGAGAGATGAACAAAGAGCAGTAGCACTTCTACTAATATGGCTACTGCCTGAACAGCACAGTACACGTCACAAGAACAGTCACATGACCTTGTTTCACATAAGATTGTTTCCCACGCCTCAGCAGAAGCTACCAGAAATAGCCAATGTAAACAAACTGTGCAGCCCAGACAGATACACATCCTGCCTAGAAAAGCTAGTACCACTTGTACCATAAACAAAACTCACAGCATGTTGTTGATATTCCCAACAAAACCGTCCCTCTTTCTCTTCCCATGTGGCTTCATCTGGGGACGAGCAAGGCAGCAGAAATGGTTTGGAAGACCAGTGGAGATAGGGAGGGGGAAGCTGGGAATTCTTCTCTTGCTCGGAGGTAAAACTTGGGGCTTGTAAAACTTGCCTGTCCTCATGAGGAAGGTCTAACAGGCCCCTGAAGTTAGTCTGATCCTGAGCAAGGACAACTTTAAATACATGCATGAGGGTGGGGGGCCAATGATGTAGCCCCTCCCCATGTGACATTTCCTGGCCGATTCTAAATAATCTTTATATAAATAAGGGCTTCCCTACATGAGGCGTATAACCTGGTGCTTTACCAAGGCTGCTGCTTCCCTTTTCCCTATCTGCCTTTCTATATGTTCCTATACCCAACACAAGGCGGCGCTGTGGTATAGAGCGAAATTGCAAAATTACACCTGGCCTCTGTAGCAAATCATGGCGGTATCCAGGATAATACTGCTCTTTCCTCGCTCTAAAAAGAAGCTGCGAAAATGGCTGGAAAACACGGGAGAGGCCCTGGGAAGATGACGACATCATGAAAAGGCCCTGCAAACTTCCATGAGTGCGGGATCATGAGTGCACAATAAATGCCTCATGTAGAAAAGCCCTAAGTGTTTGACCACTTAAACAGCTCCCTCCAAATTAATACTGCGCAGCAGCAGCAGCATTTGCACTTAGCACTGCTTTTGATGAATTTTCAGAGCAAGTAGATTTCATAGAATTCATAGATCATAGAGTTGGAAGGGGCCTACAAGACCATCGAGTCCAACCCCCTGCTCAATGCAGGAAACTAGAGGAGGGGTCTCCCATCCAAGTAATAACCAGGGCTGACCCTGCTTAGCTTTCCACCCTGCAAGCCTACACTTCACCTGTGGCTATAAATGGCTTCAAGCAGCCTTCAGCAGGAGGATGCAATGGCAATGGGCATGAGATAAGCTTGCTAGACCTACCTCACATAATAAGGTCTCATTTCCTCTCTCCAGCTTAATTAACCTCCTTTCACCCTCTGATTCAGCACTCAAAGCCACTACTGCAATTTAGACTCTTCATCCATAACTATGCGCTGAAACTGGAGGGGCAAGAGGGGGGGAAAAGAACACCTATTGCTCCTCTTGAACTGTAAGGGCAAAAGGGTGCTTAAGATGCATTAAGGGGCAATTAATGCACATTCAGCCCTTAGATTCCTTTCAGCTCCTCCAGCTCGCTTTAGTTCACCTTGGTTCACTCCACTTGCTTCTACTCTTCCTATGCAGCTCGTTATCCTTGACTCCCTCTTCCCCTCTTGCCCGGGAACATGTTTTGTTTTTTTTTAATCTCCTTTGTACTGACATGATGCCTTTAAAGTGATGCAGGGGGACTCCATAATGAGCTCGCAGCATTCCCCAGCATCCCTTAAAGCTACAGGCAAGTGCTGGGCCAATGGAGAAAATCCCACATACATTCTCAAAAAGTATTACTTTATTCTGGAAAAAGAATGGCTTACAAAACTGGCCCTTTTTCATCTAGGAAAAAAAACGGCAACAGAAGGAGCATGATAGAAGCTTATAAATCTGCGAACAGTGGGGGGAAATTGAACAGAGAGAATACATTAGAGATCATCCAAATGAAATTAATTGGTAGAGTGTTGAGGATACACACTATGTAATAAATGTCTACCTTTTATTGCCATAAGATGAAGGCATGGCATGGACGATTACTTTAGGTGGCCATTAAATCCTTGGAGGACATGTTCATCAGTGGCCAGTAAAATGGCATAGGACAGTACATATCATGGAGGAATGGGACACACAAGTCATTGATGCGTTCTTCTGCTCTCAACTTGTAATGTCTGAATCCAGTTCATGTCCTTCCGGTGTGCAACCTCCCGATATGGGTACGTCTTGTGCGCCTGACGAATGATGGCTCCAGGTTTTTTTAGGGCCCTTGGGCAAGACACCCTCAGTGGGGCCCCTCCCTCAGTGAGTCTACCTTCTCACCACCATTGTCACTAGTCCCTGCAGTGGTGTGGGCCCTTGGCAGGTGCCCAACCATGCCTACCCTTGGGCCTTGACACAGGCCCTGATCCTGACTGTAAGGGGAAGATGAAAAAGCTGAACTTCAGACATTCCAAAAAGACATGTAAAGGACAGGAGGCACAAGACACTCATGCTTCTTGTCCCCTTTACATTATGTATTATCAGAAGTTGTGATCACAATGAGGACTAAAAAGGAGCCTCACTTTAACAGGTAGTATATACCTGATTACCAAAAACAAGAGGAGAGGGCCATCCTTGAGGGCTTTCTTCCAGGACATTTGGCTGGTTAATATTGGAGACAGAAGCCTCAAGAAGATGGGCCTTTCATTTGAGTCACATTTCCCCCCTTAATCATAACAGTGAGGATTCTTCCATGTCTAGATGAAAGAATATTGAGACAGGCATTTCAATATAATAACAGGAGAGCAGGTGAGATCATATAAGTCTGCTTCCAAAAGAATTGAACACATTCACATGGAATGCATTTCATTTATTATTGATATTTCTTGTGAATGCCTTATAAGGGCTGGTGAAAGAAGAAAATGAGTGGCATAGGAAAGGATTTATGATAAGGACCAAGGGGCAGAACCAGCCAATCAAAAACAGCAAGAAACGAACAGAAGGTAAAAACAAAAATGCCACACTCTGCATATGATATATTGCAAAAATATTAAACTCTTATGGAGAAAAATCTCATAAGCTCTCCTTCAGTGAAATGATGGCTTTCATCATCATTCCATAGCTCCCTTGAAGAAGAGCTAAAAAAATCCCACACACACATTGGGATTTGGAGGTTTTTATGAGTGGCTCGCATATGAGACTTTCAAGAAATTTTGATAATTCTGCTATAAATCCATAAATGCGCCATTTTTAGCTTTCCCCTTTCCTTTTCCTTTCAGTGATTCTAATAGTGAGAGCAAGTTGAAGGACTACAGCCATTTTGGTCTCTGCACATGCCAGAAATAAGCCTGACAGCTTTAGCAGGACCCAAGACCAAGTTAACTGCATCGCCAGCCCAAGACCTTTTGTTTCCTGAAGTAGAGTCCAAATGATGCACACACACACACACACACACACACTCCTGCTAGAATCAAGTCCCTTCATTCTCATTCCCACTCTGCTTTCCTGCAGAACTACCTTCATTTTAGCAGCCTAATTTAGAAAAAAGAAATAAGCCCTATTTATGGTTGCTCTTATTGAACAACTGAGAATCAGAAATGCTTGTCAATCTACTGCGGAACATCCAAGGAACTACCGGTAGATCCTGATACATTTGCCTCTGACACAGAGGGTGTCTTTCTCTAGAGTGACTCACTTCTTGTAGGCCTTCTTGAAACTGTTATTCTACAACAGGGATGGGCAGAAAGCAGATTTCCAGATGTTTAGGACTTCAACTCCCAGCATCCCTGATCATTGGCCATGCTAGCAGAGACTTCTGGGAGTTGAAGTACAAAACATCTGGAGATCTACTTTCTGCCTACCCCTGGTCTAGAACTCAGCAGAATGTCTGTTATGAAGAAGATAAGGTTCTGTGCAAGGCCCAACTGGATCCAAGACCGTAAGGTCTAATATTTTCTCCAACTGTTATCTAATTAATATAAAGTGTTCTTAACTGGCCTAAAGAGGCCAATTATTAAAACATTAAGTTTTTTCTGCTCCATGGAAGCCTTTGGCAACAACTGCTGACAAAGTTATGTTGGGCATGGTCAGATTCGCTCTGAAGCTAGAATGCTGCCATTACTCCAAAGGTATTCTACTTTATTCTATGGGCAAGGTCTATTCCTTTAGTTATGGAATGTGACCTCACAAGGTAATACTACACATTACTACATGGATCATAGAATCATAGAATACTGTAGAGTTGGAAGAGGCCTAAAAGGCCATCGAGTCCAACCCCCTGCTCAATGCAGGAACCCAAGTCAAAGCATCCCTGACAGATGGCTGTCCAGCTGCACCTTGAATGCCTCCAGTGTTGTAGAGCCCACTACCTCCCTAGGTAGTTGGTTCCATTGGCGTATTGCTCTAACAGTCAGGAAATTTTTCCTGATGTCCAGGTGGAATCTGGCTTCCTGTAGCTTGAGCCTATTATTTCATGTCCTGCAATCTGGGATTATCGAGAAGAGATCCTGGCCCTCCTCTGTGTGGCAACCTTTCAAGTACTTGAAGAGTGCTATCATATCTCCCCTCAGTCTTCTCTTTTGAAGGCTAAATATGCCCAGTTCTTCTAGTCTCTCCTCATAGGGCTTTGTTTCCAGTCCCCTAATCATCTTTGTTGCCCTCCTCTGAACCCTCTCCAGTTTGTCTACATCCTTCCTAAAGTGTGGTCATCATCATCAGGCGATCACTCGTGACCGAGTAAGATTGTCTTCCGGGATAAAAGGAGGAAATTCTAAAGAAGATTGTGTAGACTCTAGCGATGGGTCCGTAAGTGACTGTGGAGGCCAATTCTAGATCCACACAGCTTCCCACAGTGAGGACACAGGTTACCAGATAGAAGATGGTCCTGTAAAGGATTCATTTGACGTGCTTTTCGCTTAGCACGTTTCTCCCTTTCACCTTGCACTCGGGCTTCTTCAAAGTCCATGGAACCTTTGTGAAAGGCCAACCTCCATTTAGATCGTTCATGGGCCAGAGCTTCCCAGTTTTCGATGTTTATATTGCATTTTTTTAGATTAGCCTTATGAACATCTTTAAACCTCTTATATTGACCACCGATATTCCGCTTTCCATTCTTGAGTTGGGAGTAAAGTAACTGCTTTGGGAGACGGCAGTCAGGCATTCGAACAACATGACCGGTCCACTGAAGTTGGCGTTGAAGGATCATTTTTTCAATGCTAGTAGTCTTTGCTTCTTCCAGTACACTGACATTTGTTCGTCTATCTTCCCAAGTAATTCGCAGGATTTTCCGGAGGCAACGTTGATGAAACCTTTCAAGGAGGTGGAAGTGACGTTTATAGATAGTCCATGTTTCGCTGGCATACAATAAAGTTGGTAATACAATGGCTTCATAAACCAGTGTTTTGGTCTTCTTACAAATATCCCGATCCTCGAACACTCTATGTTTCATTCGAGAAAATGCGGCACTTGCGGAGCTCAAACGATGCTGGATTTCACTGTCGATGTTAGCTGTAACAGAAAGATAGCTGCCAAGATAGAGAAAATGATCGACATTTTCCAGTATTGTCCCGCCAAGCTGGATAGATGGCATCACCAAAGGGTTAGCTTGCACTTGCTGATGAAGCACTTTGGTCTTTTTGATGTTAAGTGAGAGACCAAGTTTTTCGTATGCTTCTGCAAAAGCATTTAGGATAGTTTGGAGATCATCCTCTGAATGTGCGGAGACCACATTATCATCAGCATACTGAAGTTCCACAACGGAGGTTGTAATTACCTTACTTTTTGCTTTCAGCCTGCTGAGATTAAAAAGCTTTCCATCTGTTCGATATATAATTCCCACACCAGAACTAAAGTGTGGTACCCAGAACTAGACACAGTACTCAAGATGAGGCCTAACCAGTACTGAGTAGAGGGGAACTAGTACGTCCCGTGATTTCGAAGCTATACTTCTATTAATGCAGCCCAAAATAGCATTTGCCTTTTTTGCAGCCACATCACATTGCTGGCTCATATTCAGCTTGTGATCTACAACAGTTCCAAGATCCTTCTCACTTGTAGTACCGTTGAACCAAGTATCCCCCATCCTGTAACTGTGTATTTGGTTTCTTTTTCCTAGGTGCAGCACCTGGCATTTATCCCTATTAAATTTCATGCTTGGGACCCTAACATGTGTCGGGGGGGTTGGGGAGCTTGTTGTGGATTTTGCCTCTATTAAGTATAACTAAGCTATAGTTCTGTATTTAGCAAGCCTTGGCTGCCAGCAAACTACCTTTAGTAAACTAAACACTTAGACAAAGAGTATGCCACAAATTGCCACAAGTTGGGTTCAATGTTGGTATTGTACCAACAAGAATTATTAAGGAAAAATCCATAGATTATTTCCAGTTTTTATTAAATAACATATTTTCTCAATAAATCATGACATCAAAATACAATCATGTAGGCTAAAACAACAGATATAAAAATGCATACATTTCTAAAATCTTAGTTTAAGATTTTATGAGGAGAGCTCTCTAAGTCCAAGTCTCTCACCCAACTTTGAATAGGCTGTCCAGTTGATAGGCAAGGGCACAGGCAATGGTGTGCTTCTGGATGCTAAGACGCTGATTTGCCAAAAACATCACGTAGAGTTGCATGCAAACAGCCTCTTGAAATTCTCCACCTATTTGTGCGCACAGAAATTGCGGGGACAATTTCACCGAATTTCTCCAGGGGATAGAGAAATGCTCCAACAGTTTCTCACAGGTAGGGGTTGTAGCACAGCTTCTTTCTTTTCTTTTTCCCCCCTAAGGGTTTTTTGGGAGGTGGGGTGGGTTGGGGCAGGTTGTGTATGTTGCTACTGCAAGTGGCAACAGCATCAACTGTGTTGGCAGGCTGGCCTGGCCCCCATTTTGAATCCAACACAATTCAGGTGTGAGAGGGACAGTGTTGTGTCTCACTCCAGGGAAGAGTGCCTGAATCTGTCCTCCAATAACCTGAAAAGTTTGCTTCCCCCATGAAGGAGGCTTCCATTGTTCTGCCTCATTCTCAGGGTGTTTTATAATTCATTTTTTTTCTGATGGTTTTGAGCTTACCTAACCACTGCAAGGCAGCCGAGGGTGCTGTGTGTTTTCTTTCTATTATACATCTCCCCATTGCTCTGCAGCCTCCCAAGCTGTCTGCGTTCCCTTATCTGAAAAAGCCCTATGGGAGGGATTACCTCATGATGCCTTCCCCTGGGCTTTAATTGAAGTGTGGGAAGCTGAGGAGGCTGCAGACTACTGGAGAGATGATTGTACCATGGAAGACAGGACACTTGTGCACACTGCTTGGCCACCTCCTAAGTAAGGTAAGCACAAGAAACACAAACCCAATGCATAAGAATTTTTTGAAATTTTCATCACCACTGAATTTCTTTTCAAAAGCAATTTCTTTTCTATCAAATTGAATGGGGATGGTTGAAAAAATGTGGGATAAATTTTCAGCACAGCTAGGCTTGTAAAAACAAGCCTCGCCAGGCAGAAAGAGGCCGAAATTGGCCCCGCTCACGCCCGGCAAGGCCTTACCTTTTTCTTCGGGGCGGCTCACCCTCTTCGCGGCTAGCTGCCCGCACGGCCCGTCCCGTCACATCCCGTCACGTCACTTCCGGGACTGGAAATGACTCGACGGAACCCTGCGCAGGCGCACTGGACCCCTGTGGCGCATTCTGCACCTGCGCAGGGTCCCGTCGTGTCATTTCCAGTCTCGGAAGTGACGGACAGGGCTGGAGAAGCCCGATCGAGCGGCGCGGAGAACCTCTCCGCGCCGCTCAGAAAATCGAGTCGGGTCGCCGCCCCCACGGAAGATCGGGCCGGGAGCGCGACCCGGCCTTGGCTGCATGCCTATAAGCACAGCACTACAGCAGAGCAGATTCATACAAATTCCGCAATATTACTTCACTGTTTACCATCCCATATATTTGAACTCAGTCTTAACTCCTCAAAAATTCCAATGAGATTAAAAACCCTGGAAGGTTTAAGATTAACATATATATTTTAGGCCAGACAAGATTGATTTTACATCTTATCTTTGGAAGGACAACTTGCATCTCAAAATTTACAAAAAATCTAATTTTATAAATGTTCCTAAAGAACAGTATTTCAAAAGTATGGCAGGATTTACAAATATGTCTGTAACTCAGGTTCAGATAAGACCATCTGGGTGTAGTATTAGTATATTTGTTAAATGTTAGACTTATGTTTTGGAACTTGGAGGTTGTGAAGTACAAAATGTACATATTATGTGAGAGCTGTAGTTTTACCCAATATTCTTTATCACAGTTGCCTAAAGATAATTAATTTTCCCATTTTCCCATTTCTACTGGGCGCTCTAGGTTTTCCTCATGTATCTTTCCCACAACTTAATATGTACTCTCCAGTTCTTTCTATCTGAGCAGCTTCTGTGACTGCTACATTAGTCATAAATTTTGGCACATTTATCCCTTTGCTTTCCATTATTCCACTGCCAAAATGAATCACTTTAGACTCATCATGCTTGTTTGATAAAAACTTAATTCTTAGAACTTCAGACACGTTTTTGCAATACACCAAAATATGGTTTATTTTCCATTTGTGTCACAATTTAGAAAGATTATGTTCTGTGTGCCATGAACAATAAACAATGCTGAACAGTTTTCCTGAATAAAAAAATAAATGTGGGGCATATTTCAAAACAGTATTATCTCAATCTAAACTGTAGTTCCTAGCACTCCCATCTGCATTCACTCTCCCTTCCTGAAGAGACATGTTACATTTTTCAGTCTTCCAGAGGAACTCTAAACTTGACAGTGGACTAGTAAAGAATTTTTTTTAAAAAAAATACTAAGCAACAACAAAATGTAGGGTGCTAATTCTCATCTGAAGGAAGGCATGGACAGCAGAACTTCCCATTTCTTATTTCTTTTTTTTAGGCCATACAACAGGCACTTTCATCTCCTACAAAACTAACTCCAGGGATTATTTCACCAAGCCATACAAAAGAGGCACAAGGAGATTGGTCAATGGAACATGGGGAATAGAAAGATCCTGGCAGATCGATGGAAGAATGCATTTCCCTCAAAATCATACTATTCTTTCTACCTTACCATTTTGCTTAAATGAATGTCTTTCCCCTGAAAGCCACTGAACATACAACTGCAGCGATTTATGGTAGTTTGTATGACTTTGGTAAAAAGTACAAGAAAAAAAACACACGTCTTCTGCCACAACTCCTCTGACAAAACATTGAATTGTGAGTAGATTCAGGCAACCACAAGTCCTGTGTAACTTCTTGAAGGTTTACTGTGTGGTACCTGCATCATATGGGGAGATAATCAGCCATAGCTTTCAGCAATGCAGTTCAGTATTATTTCTGTCATTCCAAGCAGCACCAGAAGACGGGTAATGCTGGACTGAGTGCTGGGAGGTTAGAGATGCCCAGCCCCTACATGGTTACACATGACATGCAGTAAGATTTTAAGCAGCTATTTTAATCAGACCACTCTAATACATCTGTATACGCCCTGTGTCCTAAGATATTTTGGCCTGTGGACTCTTTCCAGCAGTTGAATACAGAACAGTAAGTGTCTAGTTTCCTGATGACAACATCTTCCATGAAAAAGCCATATGGGCAATAATTTCTTATGTATTTTTTTACTCAGTGTCTTTGCTTGGATTGTCCCAAAAACATTCCCACAGAGACAAATGTCACATAAGATTTGTTACTAGGACTGAACTGAAATGCCAGCTCCCAACTGCCACCTTATTTACAGACTGTGAAGAGCCTCCCCCTTTTGCTAATTTAATTTTCAGGGACTCTGCAAAGAACAGTGACATATTTGCCCAACTTACAAGCAGTGATGGCAGAGTTCCCTATTTCTGCTCAATGCCATTTCCCCCCTCCCCACCCCCATCCCATGATGGCCGAATGAGGGCAAGAAGCATTGGGGTCACTCTTACTTGTATTCATGACAACACCACCATGTAGTCAATCAGATATCATTACATGATAATGCCTCAAAACCAATACAGACTGAGGGCAGGAAATTTTCCCTCACTCTGATTTGGCTTTATGACAATGTCATATAGCCAGTCAGATTTGGCTAACTGATGATGATGACATCCAAAATCAAATAATAGTGAGGGCAGCCCTTCCTGCCCTCATTGGTGATGGGCGATACAAACACAAAAGAACAAAATAGAAAGGGGGAAATGGTGCAGAGCCATGCAGTTGCTACCACTGCCAAAGAGAGGCAAATAATTAAGCAGAACAGCTTTTGTGAAACCTTCCTCCTGAAAAAATTCCCTTTGATCTGAAAGGTTCACTGTAGAACATTCAGGTCAGTGCTAATCATCACCCACTTTAGCTTGAAGTGAGTGTGGCTAGATAGACAGAGCAATATCCCTTCCCAGTAGAAGTTCAATAAGGGAACTGAACTAGTATTCACTCCCTGGTTCTACTTAGCAGTTAGGGGTGGGGAAACTCAGGCCCTGGGGCCAAATCCAGCCCTCCAGGGTTCTCCAGATGGTGGGAGGGTGTTGTTGCACTCATGTCCTGCTTATGGGTTTCCTGTGGGCAGCAGGTTGGCGACTGTGGGAACAGTGTGGTGTAGTGGTGAGAGAGTTGGACTGGGACTCGGAAGATCTGGGTTCTAGTCCCCGCTCAGCCATGAAACCCACTGGGTGACTTTGGGCCAGTCACTGACTCTCAGACTAACCTACCTCACAGGGTTGTTGTGAGGATAAAATGGAGAGGAGGAGGAGGAGGAGGATTATGTAAGCCGCCTTGGGTTCCTTGCAGGAAAAAAGGCGGGGTATAAATATAACAAATAAATAAATAATAAATAAATAAATAACAGAATGCTGGACTAGAGGGGCCGTTGTTTGATCCAGCAGCAGGGGCCGGTGCTACCACTAGGCCAACTAGGCAGCCGCCTAGGGCGCATGGCTAAAGGGGGCGCCAGAAACACCTTGAAAAAAAATACAGTGCTCTCAAGTGGGAAGGGGGGCGCTAAATATCTGATCTTGCCTAGGGCACCAAACTGCCTTGCACCGGTCCTGTCCAGCAGGGCTCTTCTTAATTTCTCCAGGAAGAGGAGAAAAATTCTCAACAGTTTCTTCTCATACATAGAACTCACCATTGGCAGGGATTGTAGCAAAGTGTGTGTGTGTGTGTGTGTGTGCGTGCTGCCTCTGCAAGTGGCACCAGCATCAACTGTGTTGGCAGGCTGGCCTCTATTTTGTATCCATCACAACGTGGGTGGAAGGGGGACAGTGTTGTGTCTAGCTCCAGGGAAGAAGTGGAGCTAGCGCCGTGCCAAAATCTGCCCTCCAATTTCCTGAAAGTTTTGTTCCCCTGGGAAAGAGGCTTCCGTTGTTCTGTCTCATTTTCAGCATGTTTTCTCATTCATTTTTGTGGTGTTTTTGAGCTTGCCTAACCACTGTGAGGCAGCTGAGGGTGCCGTGTGTGTTTTTTCTTTCTATTACACATCTCCCCATTGGTCGGCAGCCTCCCAGGCTGCCTCTGCCTGTGCTTCCTGATCTGAAAAAGACCTGGAAAAAAAGGAGCAATTGCCTCATGATATCTTCCCCTTAGTTTTAATTGAAGTGCAGGAAGCCAAGGAGACTACAGGCTGCTGGAGAGATGGTTGTACAATGAAAGACAGGACACTTGTGCACACTCCTTGGCCCTCTCCTCAGTAAGGTAAGCACAAGAGAGAAACCTGAACCAACCCCATGAGAATTTCTCTGTAATTTTCTTCTCTTTGAAAGCCATTTCTTTTCTATCAGACTGAATGAGAATGGTAAAAAAAAAAAAAGAGTGGAAGACATTTTCAGCATGGTACTAATTAACATGCTGTTGTGATCATTATTTCTACGTGACACTGAAATACACTTAAGTGAGATGGATTCAGCATCTTTCAGGCTCTGAGGCCTGATTCATGAGGAGCGGTGTGTGAGCCTCTTCTCCATAGTTCAGTCCCACTACACTGCTCCAGTAATGTCTGTGAAGAGGAACTTAATCGGCCAGCTAAATAGGATGATGTGGGCATGGGGGAGTAAGAAACCACAAACTTAGGCTGACCCACAGAACTAGAATGTGCAGGAGTGGCTCTCACACCACTTTTGATAATGTGGACTGGGCCTGATTTTCTGCAAGACATTAAGTGACCCCAAGTATTTATTTTTTTTGTGTGCCTGGAAAATGGAAGTCAAATTTTGACTGAAACTACATATGTTCATTGTTAAGATTGCCGACACTCCTGTCTGATCCCACGTAAGAAAATATTACGCATAACTCACCTTCATGAAATTTCTCTTCCCTGGGAAAACAAAAGCTTGAGTCTCAGTATAAAGGGGTGGGGAACCTCAGGCCAAATCTAGCCCTCAATGTGGCCCTACGGGGTTCACTAGATGGCACATTCTCTTCCCTTCATCCCATCTTTTTCCCCAAAGAGCTTCTCTGAAACTGAATCTGGCCCTCAGGCTGAAAGAAGTTCCCCATCCCTATATGGGTCACCAATAATTACACATGATGTACCTGTAAAAGATGCGTGGCTAAGCTATCTGAGAAATAATTAGGACATAATTAGAAATAGTTCAGCACATCTCAAGCTTGTTGAAGTTCTCCGAATTCCATCTCAAAGTTTGTTCTGACTCATGTCTATGATTGTGAGCTTCATTGGGGGGTGGTGCATGAAAATTCATGTACATTTTGGTGCACATTTTCCCAAATTTACAGGAATGTACACATCGATTGTGCACATTTTTCTTCTATTGATTAAAGTGTGTTTGTGCACATTTTTCAAAAGTTTCTAAATTTCATGGAGAGCCTACACACAAGTACCGCAGGCTCCCCACTGCAAACCTTCAGCCCCAATATATGGAGGGTAGCGGGGCCAGGCAATAGGGCATGACAGAGGGGAGAAGGCCAACAAGAGCATTCCCATGCTCCCCTTCATGTAATTCTAATCAAGTGAGGACAGAATGCCCGAATAGCACTTGTGGGTGTGGGGGATGGAGCCACAGTTAAGGAGGCAGATCGCACTATCTTCCGAGCAGTTCCTGACATCTACATTTCAGAAGAGATACCAACACAGGATATCCTTTGGAAAGCAAATTTAAAGTAAGTAGCACAAAAATGTAAATGCTATTTCATCAACAGGAATTGGTTCACTATCAACATTAAGTACTTTATGCCTTCAAAAAATTGTAGTAACTGTATTTATTAATCCTTGATCTTTTCCTTCCATTACAATATTCATTAATAATTGATTGCCAATCTTTAATTTCTTTTTCTGTAATCTTTACTGGTAACATCCTAAACAAAAAGTTTATTTTAATACAGTTGGTATAAAGCGCAAAAAATAGGTGGTTTAGTCTTCCTAATATAAAGTGGTATTATTTAGCCAACCAAGTAAGACATATTTTGGACATTATAGCAGGGAAAGACAAAATGTGGTTGGCATTAGAATCACGAGAATTAGGAAACATGATGGTGAATATATTATTTAAGAAAAATATAAATAATATTATAAAAGGACTAGAAAATCCCTTTTTGAGGAGTATGTTAGAGAGTTGGAATAGCATGAGGAAAATTTTTACAGCAGAGGTATCCCCATTAACGCCGGTAGTGGTCATGGAGGACTTTCCAGAAAATGTAAGACATATAGAAGCTATACTAAGGAGAAAAAAGGTGATTAAATTAATGGATTGGGTGGAAAAATTGAAGACAAGAGAACATATAATAGAAATAGTAGGAAGAGAGAGAATTTAATGGTTAAATTCAATGCAATTGGAACTGTGGTTAAAGAAGTGGAGGACAAGAATGGACAGCGAAAGAGAACTAACCAAGTTTGAAAAGACAGTTTTTACTAGAGAAGTTATAGAAGGTAATGTTTCAACAAGAGGTACAACAAAGGTTTTATATACGATGTTACAAAAAGAAGAAGAGCATAAAGATTCTCTTAAAGTGTTATGGGATAATGAATTTGATGAGGAAATATCGAAACAAAGTTGGAAAAATATTTGGGATAGACGTATTGTAAGAGTTATGTCAACTAGGATAAAAGAGAACTTTTATAAAGTGGTATGGAGATGATATTTAACTCCAGTAAGATAAGATAGATAACAATTGCTCCGCATTGTGTTGGAGAGGATGTAATGTAAAAGGTACATATGCCCACATGTGGTGGAGCTGTAAAAATGTTCTGGAATTTTGGCAGAAAGTATTTGCAGAAATATCAGAAATAATTGGAATGGAATTAGAAGTATGCCCAAAATTAGCATTGTTAACAATTACAGAAAAGTTAGTTTGTTTAACAAATACAAAATAATTGATTGTGAATTATGAATTGTGAATTTGTTAACAGCAGCTAAATTAATGATAGCTAGGAACTGGAAGGTTCAACATGTCTTTTCAATTACTGAATGGTATAAAGAGGTATGGGATATCACGCTAAATGATAAATTAACTTGTAATATCAAGTGTCAAAAAGGACAATTGGAGAAAGACACTTTTGTGAACATTTGGGGTAAATTTTTGGATTATGTGTTGGTGAAGGGGAAGGGGAACAAACCTTGTCAAGATTTCTTATATTTTTGGAATATAGAATAATATCATATATATATATATATATATATATATATGGGGAGAAATATAAATTGGTCCCAAGAGGTGGGGGGAGGTGCACAATGTTTATGTTGTATTTTTTGTTGTATTCATTAGTAGCTGTAAGATTCGAAAAAAATTAATAAAACATATTTTAAAAAATAAAAATAAAAATTGTAGTAACGTAGCCACTTTTCAATCACTCAGGAGTTGGCTTTTTGCAATGTACAGGTTATACAAATATATTATTACTCTATCTTTTTTTCTGGAGGGAAAATCCCTTTCAGATTTTAATCCATTTTTTAAAAATGCTAATCTTGCCCAATTTGCATCAGCTCGAGTGCAGGGCTACACATGACACTCACCACAGGAGACAAGACAAGCTCTGCGTATAGAGGATCCCAAAGGCTCCTATGCTAATGTGTGGAGAAAGCTGCTTGGTATCACAGTCATACACGCAAAGAAGGAAATGCTTCTGGCAGGTCCATTGTTTATTTCTGCTTACCTCTCTTCTTAGTTCCTGCCTCTCCATTTTCCTACAAAGGGATATTGACCTATGGGAAAAGTAAATGGAGGGTGGCTTCAGCCAATGGCGAGTGGAGTCAGGACCAATGATGGGTGGAACCTGAGCCAAAAGTGAGTGGAGTTTGCAGCATTGTATAGCCCTTCCTTCCGTCCTCTCTCCCTCCCTCCCTCCCTCCCTCCCTGCCACCCCATCTCTGCAGGCCACATGAAATTTGGCTGAGGGCCGCCAATGGCCCACAATATGCAAGTTCCCCACCCCAGTGTTAAAGGTTGAGAGAGGGGGAAATAAGACAGGCAAGCTGGTGCCCTCTAGCACTTTTGGACTACATTATAGCAGGGAAAGACAAAATGTGGTTACCATAATCACCATTAGCCATGCTGGCTGGGGCTGATGGGAGTTGCAGCCCAAAACATCTGGAGGGCACCAGCTTGCATACCCCTGAGACAAGGGATCTGTGAGTGGACAGGAAGCCAGTGCTGGGATTTCAAGAGGGACATCGGAATGATGATAGAGGTGAATGATTTCCCTTGTGTCTATTTTTAGATTGTACACCGATTGGGGTAGGGACCTGACTGCTCGTTCTTTGTAAAGTGCCATGTACATAGATATCATCATCATCATCATCATCATCATCATCATCATCATCATCATCATCATCTTCTATTCTAGCTTCTATTTCCCTGCACGTTTGAAAGTGATCCCCTCTAGCTTCCTCCATCTGGGAAACCTTCAGGATTCTCATTGGCAGAGCCAGGCTGCCCTCCTGGCAAGTGTAACTTGCAGCTTGGTTCCCAGCAGTGTGCAGGCTATAACAGCTTTATGGTTTTGGGGACTGTTGATGTTTTCTTTACAAAAAAAAAGTCAAATTATGTTTTCTGAAAAATAGTGACAATTCCTTATGAACAGAAGTGTATGAATAACCCCCTTTTAAAAATCCTTAATATGCTTTTCTGTAAGCATCCTCTTGCTTGCTAAACATGGCATGCCTTCATAAAAGGGGTGTGTTTAATTGTTTCAAGGAAGGCAGAATTGTTTCAAGAAGGCCAACTATGGAGTCTTCAATTCTGCAAATACAGCTACTGAGGGAATGTAAGTCCTCCAAATTAAACTCAGTGTAAAATTCCTCCAAATTAAACCCAGTGAAAAGTTCCTCCAAATTAATCTCACTGAAAAGTTCCTCCAAATTAATCTCACTGAAAAGTTCCTCCAAATTAATCTCACTGAAAAGTTCAGAAATTACTAGAGTGACCAGCAAGGCAGGTAAAGCCAAAACAAAATTAGAAGGGGGAAAAAAATCAACAAGAGGTCAAGAATTGACAATAGGGAAAGGACTAATGTATACTTTAAGCAATTTAGGCAGAATTCCTTTAGTGCCTGTCTGGCCAGAGAACAGAGATGTGATTACAAAAGTCGGCAATTGATGGAAGTGTAAATTAGTTCTCAAAACAGCAGGAGACATCTTGAAGAATGAGATAATTGAAATGCTGAGTTCCTAATGAGATATGTGGGGTTAAATGGATAATAAGATGAAATGAGGAACGGTGAAGTGTCTTGTGTTGGAGGTGACCCATCTCTAACTCTAGCCAGACATACCTTTCAACCCATCCTTCTAGCAATGCTGAATCTTGCTGGCCATATTTTATTACCAGTAGTAACAGCCCCGATACCAACTCTGTATTGATAAATTCACCTGAAAATGCTGCACACTTCCCATTGAACCTTTCTTAGGTGGGAGAGAGACAGCATAAAAAGGGGAAATGAAGCATGGCTGTAAGAAAGAGGAACTGGAAAGTCCTCTTCTGCAGATTTGACAGACAGTTGATTCACCACTAAGCTTTGATTTTCCTCCAGTTTCCTTTTCTCTTTACATCCCAACACAAGTAGCTCAGCTAGGAAGGCTTGGAAAGGTCACAGAATAAATGTAAACAAAATAATAATGTTAAAGATATTCATGCAAATTCTCCTGTGATCACTCCTGAGCTTTATCACCTTAGAGAAAACTCCTTGACCTGCTAGCTGTTGACTGTAAGTTGGCAAATGGCATCTGCTATAGAATGCAAGGTATGTTCCAGAACTCTTGACCAAACTGGATGCTCCAGGATGCTTTTTTTTTTTAAAAAAAATGAACTCTTCTTAAAAGCATTGTTATTAGAAGGAAAAGGCCTCTGCAATTCTGCAAATACTCTAGCTTCTTCAAGTGCCTTAGAACAAAGTAAATAGCATTGCAGTGCACTGTGTGATTATCTCTTAAACTACCAGGTGGACTATTGCTCTACCAACCAACTGTACTTTAAGGAACAGCTTGATTCCTTAAGTTGGTCAGCTTCCTTTATCCAGAGTGCATTATGCCAGGGGTACTTCTTGTTTATGTCATTCAGTTGTAGGGTGGAAGATCTGAGGCCGTCAAGTCTTATTGATTGGGTTCCCAATGCAACATTACAAGCTGTGGGAAATGGTAGTTGCAAAATTGCCACTTCCCTCTAGCTCAGTGTTCTCCAACCTTGGGTCCCCAGATGTTTTTGGCCTACAACTCCCGGCATGCTGGGGCATGCTGGGAGTTGTAGGCCAAAAACATCTGGGGACCCAAGGTTGGAGAACACTGCGCTAGCTGGTCTAGTCTGACATCCATTCTGGGAGTTCTTTCTCAAGCGGTTAAATTGATGCATCCTAAATTGCTCTTAAATTGCTCTTCAGTCATGACTGCCTTCTGTGCCATGCCCCATGTACTTTTCTGGAGGGTCCCCCAATGCTCAGGAGCAGCTGGGGGGGCAGGGGGGGATTGGGAGGCTGCAGTGGGGATGCAGCAAAAACTGGGTTCACTGCTTTGTGCAAATGGAGGTGCTTTCTGCTAGCACAAAGCCACCATTGAATACAACCCCATATAAATTATACATAGCGATGGAGGGACCCTACCAAGTAGATAATGACACAGCGTAAGCAGCGTTGTAGCTTTTTAGGACAATTGATCATGTATAACTTAGGGCTTATTTCTTATGAAAGTAACACAAAACCTGATAGTTAATTCAACCTGGCAAATGTCTTTGTTTATACAGCATTTGCTCTTGCAATCTAGAGACCATTTTGTTATTTTTGTAATAGCTAAACTCACTCGGAAGATCTTTAATTTGGATAACCAATTATATCAGAGACCAATGAAATCCATTTGAAATGGAATTTAACTTGCTGCACGTTTGTTATTTTTTAATATGTTGCAGAGTACTGTATAAACAGCCTTTTCTTATCATTTGTGATTTTGAAACCAAAATCTGCATTAGCCTAAACATATTTAGAAGAATATGTAGGTATACAAAAATAGCCTATTTTGTGTTACTGCCCAACTATTTTTCTGCAAGTAAGAATTTTGAGCACAATCCAGTCAAAGTTAAGCACTTCTAAGTTCCATTGATTTCATTGGGAGAAGTTTAAGCACCTGTTTAACTCTTCCATTAAAATCAGTGGGTCTTAAAAGTGCTTAGGGTGGCAATCCTATATACACACCTATCTGGGAGTAAGTTTAATGGAATTCAATATGGCTTACTTTTGGGTAGATATGTATAGGATTGCAATGTAAATCAGCATTCCTATGCACACTGTCCTGGCTGGGAGTAATCCCTATTGAACTCAATGAAGCTTACTTCTATGTAGATATGCACAGGATTTTGCCCTAAATCCAATCTCAGTGGGATTTACCTCTGAGTAAACATGTTAGGGATTGCACTGAACATTTGGACTGTGCTCTTTAAATTCTTTGGACAGCCTGCTAAGTTTCCAGGAAAAAGTCAGAAACAAATGAGGGGTCTATACAAAAGTGCCTGTCCCTTAAATTAAAAAACGTATCATTCTCAGGGCCAACCTTGTTGTGATGTTAAATGCTCCTTTGCACTTAATGTGCAGGTTTTAAAAACTGCAAATAGCAGCTGCTCAGGGGGAGGGAGGGCTGATACTTACTGAGATTGCAACAGGCAGAGAGGAGGAATTTAACTTTTTCTCCCCAATGCAAATAGCAGCTTCAGAGGAGGAATTTTCGTCAGGACCACAACAGGGCAGGAAAGAGTTACATCCCCCCCCCCCCCGCTATAATTCTGAGCATTAACACACACACAGGCTTCTATTTGCACTTTAAAGCACATTGCAAGTGAAATGCAAAGACACATTTAACATCAGTTACAATGATTTGAAGAGCAATATGTGTGCATGTGCATGCGTGCGTGCGCACACACACACACACACACACACACACACACACACACACCGTCCTTGCATCAGTATAAAATATCAAGCTCCATAATGCAATAATTCATTCAGTTCCTGAAAAGGGGTGTGTGTGGGCTGCGGGGAACTCCTTCAAGTCCTCGGGGTGTATAGCACACGCACCAGACATTTTATGGATTTCTGCACACACTGCATCAGAACCTGCATGTGAACATCTTTGGGTATTAACACGATCTTGTTGAGTGGTGCACAGGGCCGAATAGAAAACAGGAAGGGAAACTTCCTTCATTTTTGGTGGCTTCACCCAATTACAAGGACATTGGGGGGGGGGTTGCTTTCACATTTGCGGCCCCTCTAATAATTCATCTCCCCAACCCACCACCACCCCGAAAATGCAATTGCCTTGTTATAAGAATGGTAGAACTCTGAATTCAGTAAGTGTTAATGCAGGGAGCAGTGTGCATAAGAGAGACAAAGAAAATTTCTCTCAGAGCTTAAACTCCGAAATGTTTATGTTCCCATAATTAGCTGAAAAGAGAGAGAAATTAACATAGTCAGGGTTAATTAAATACAAGTTGCTCTACACATTTGACCTGCTCGGGAGGAAATAATCACCACCACTGCCTAGCATAGCTAATTAGAATGCTGAAAAACAAAGGCAAAAGACTGGAAGAGTCCATTCTTCTTTTAAACCCTATGTTCAGCATTGTAATCTAAAGCTATAAGTAACTTCTGCCTAAAAATTCTGTAATCACAATGCACTTCAGGGAGAACGAACCATAGTCAAAAGCAGCACCGCCTTTTGACAGAGTTGTCTAAGTCACTTCTACAGTATATCTGTGGCCTGATATATCAACACACCCAAATGGAATGTTGGGTGTGTTGAAAAGAAATAGCTATGCAGGGATCCATGTGCTCAGTGGCACATGGAAACCAGATTGGTGATGCCCATGCATACAATGTTAATGTTCCAAGGAAGGATCTATGGTCTTAGCACTGTGGCTGAAGGTCCAATTTAAATGTGAAATGGGCACATGGAATGTTATGAAGATGAACAATGTTAGCCTGCCCAGTGTTCTGGTTAAATCAGGACACTGCCACATGGAATGAGGACTGGGAAGGTGTACTTTAATATCAGCTGTTGTGCCTGGACTAGAGCTGGGATTGGATTCAAGTCTGACTGTAGGGATGTATGAGAGAATCATCCCAGTTTGGTTTTGACCAGGATTCACCCAGTTTGCAACTCCTGGAACTGAATGTGGATCCAAATGCAATCTCCAGTTGAAGCCTGCACATTTCTGAGCTTGTGAGGTGATTTGTGGAACAAAAATGCATTCTAAAAATACATACATTTGAAAAATATTTACTTTTGAAAAGATGCACACAAACATGTTTCAACCAGTGGGAGAAAAACATGTACATTTCAAAGATGACCACAATCGATGTGTACAACTGGGGAAATGGAAATCTATTTATTTATGATTATATTTTTATCCCACTTTTTCCCCTCTTGCAAGGAACCCAAGGTAGCTTACACAGTCCTCCTCTCCATTTGATCCTCACAACAACCCTGTGAGGTATTTATTTATTTATTTATTATATTTATACCCCGCCTTTTTTCCTGCAAGGAACCCAAGGCGCCTTACATAATCCTCCTCCTCTCCATTTTATCCTCACAACAACCCTGTGAGGTAGGTTAGGCTGAGAGTCAGTGACTGGCCCAAAGTCACCCAGTGGGTTTCATGGCCGAGCGGGGACTAGAACCCGGATCTCCCGAGTCCCAGTCCAATACTCTCACCACCACTACACTACACTGAGTCAGTGACTGGCCCAAAGTCACCCAGTGAGCTTCATATCTCTGTGGAGACTAGAACCCGGATCTCCCGAGTCCCAGTGCAATATTAAACCACTACACCACACTGGCTCTCAAATGTGCACGGATATTCGTGTGAATAGAAAAAAAGCAAAGTTCACAATCTGATATGGACACAAGTCAGAAGGAGTGTTGAGGTGGAATTTGGAGAACCTCAACAAGCTGGAGTTTGCTGATTCACACATCCCGAAAGCCTGAGTGTGAGGGAACTAGTTGTGGCCTTGTACTGCCACTTCCCCCAATCCAGTGAGAGTTAGGACAGCCAGAGAAGCCTAGTGTTATGTCATAAGAAGGCACGGTCCTTTATTAGAGGAGACATGGAATAAAGGAATCATACAATGAAGGAAAACAGCCTGGAAAACAATCCTTTCTGAAATCACAAGAATATTATATCATAGTATTGTGAGAACATTACTTCATAATATTCTACTCTTCTAAATGAACATTTTATGTGAGCTTTCTTGACCAACCTGTCAAATATAATGTTTCTGGGCAGACTTCGGACTTACAGGATCTAATTCATTTTTACCAGAGCCCGAGTTCCAACAGGAGCTGGGTGCAAAATAGCAGTTCAGGAGGTGAAGCCAGTCACAAAATGATGAGTCTGGGATGGAGCCATTCATTAATTCATGCATGCTAAGTTTTTACATCCAATCTTTTAACAAAGATCTCAGGGCAGCTTACAGAATCACTGACTGCACCGAGTGAGCCATATATTGGGATGTCCTGGTCATGAAAGTACAAATCCTCAGCTGTCTTACTCCAGATACATATTGGGGATTTGATCAGCCTAATTTAGAAAGGAAAAAAAGAGAGTCTTTTTGCTGTTCCTCTTACTAAACAATAGAGAGTCAGCAACCCTTGCTGGTCTAAAGCAAATCATTTGGTGATCTATCTGTGGATCCTAATCAATCTTCTGCTTGCCCCTGAAATATAGATCTTTCTCTAGCTGACCCAGCACAAAACACTGTTAGCACTGTCGCAGCGTTAAGACCTTTATATGGTGGGCCGCCCACAATTCTCACTAGCACACCATCACTAAAATGAAGTTCTTTTTCAAGTGTGTTTGCTTAGGCCCAGTTCATGCATTGGATAGTGGCATAGTTGTGTCACTCGGGAAATGAAATCGAGTTGGTTGGCTCTGCAGCACCTTGTGAGAAACTGCTGTGTGTGAAGTGGCTTACCATGTGATTGCTGTATTTTCAGTCATGGTGCTGCAGGGCTTCATCCAGCAACATTGTTTTCAAGGGGAAACTAACTGTGAAAGCCATTCTGCTGGTTAATCATGCCTTAGAATTTCTAGCTAAGGTGAAGTTTGGGATCTCCTGCTATAAGCTATCCTCCTGCAGTGTCCTTTTCTAGACTTTGAGTCTGGAAACTTTCCTTTCTCTGGAAAAAAAATGAAACGACATCTTGATTCACCACCAAGGTGGCCAGCAGTTAACTTCTGAGTAACAGGGGACCATGGAGTCATTGACAGAGTCATTATAACTACAAAAGCATGAACAGCTGCAACCTGCTGGATAGCTTCACCTGGGAATAATGCTTTCTTGTTTAGTCACAGAACAGGGAATGACTGCTAACAAGGTAACAGTTGCTGTGTTATTAAGATTACTTCATTTTGTGTGTGTGTGTGTTTTTAAAAGAAAGCTTTTTCCCTTACACCTGTCTGTCTCCTGCACCACATGTTGGAAAACACAGGAGCAGGTGGTGAACCATGCAGCAAGCTGGCATAGCTACAAGCTCCGGCAGCCTAGGGCCAATCCACTTTTCAGTGATGCATAGCTTACCGGCGGCTTCCCCACCAGAAGTTCAGACTGACCTGTGCTGAAATTGTTCAATGGGACTTAATCCAAGTCCAAAAATAAAATCAATTAAAAGCTGGCATAAGCGACTGACTGTGGGCACAGTAGCAAACAGGGAAAATGCATCAGGGACTGCAGGGATGTTAACATGCCAATGGGGGCTGATGCAAATGTCTGTTGGCAAGCAGCAGGCATGAGAAGGAGGGTCTTGGCAAGATTGCCTCTTGGAAGTTTGGAGAAAGCCAATGAGTACGTGGTGACCACAAGCACTGCTCCCTTCAGAAGGGTGGAACAGCA
The DNA here is from genome assembly GCA_021292165.1 of Shinisaurus crocodilurus. Classification (NCBI taxonomy): domain Eukaryota; kingdom Metazoa; phylum Chordata; class Lepidosauria; order Squamata; family Shinisauridae; genus Shinisaurus; species Shinisaurus crocodilurus. Next base: position 128,715,710 of record CM037879.1, read on the forward strand.
GATGCTGGATTTGGTGGGCAACTGGCAAAGAAGCAGAGCGGCACTGCAGTCCAGCTCGGTAGGATGGGAGCATTATTGATGGTTCATTAACGTTGTGAATGCTTGTTTATGGTTGTGGCTGTTGCTTGTGCCAGGATTCAACTGACAAGGAAAGAGGTTGTTTTGCCTTAAAACACACACACAAAAATGAAAATCAGCTTAGTCACTCAGCTGCTGCTTCTTTGATCATTTTTTTTTTTTTTAATTGGAAATCACCAAGCAAGGGTTATGAAAGACTGCCGATCTTCAGAGCTCCAGTGGCACCATAAGACCTATCTAGCACAGCATCCTGTTTCCCTCAGTGGCCATATGGGTTATTTTTTAGCTGTCCCAAGGAAAAGAGCCTCCATTAAATTTGCAAAAGGGAAACTCATTCAGCACCTCTAAATGGCACCATAGCATAAGGTCTCCAGTTCAAATTCTGAAATTTCCAGTCAAAAAGGACTGGAAAAGGCCTCTGCTGGAGACTCTGAAGAGCTGCTGTTAGTCAGAGTAAACAGTAACATGGTAATTGTCCAGTGTTCTGACTCAGTAGGAGGTAACTTCATATGTTCATTAAAATGTAATTCCAGTAGAAAACCTTTTTCTAATGACTGTATATAGTTTACATAACACTTTGTCATAATGACCCTTCTTAATTCAAGTAGATTAGTGCCAAAGCCTTCCCAAGAGAACTAAAACAATCTGAAGACAAATGACTTATCTGATAGGGCTCATGTCTTTGCTATGATCCAGGTGGGGGGGGGGGAAATAGAGAAAACCAGAGACAAATAGCTCCACAGTATGTTAGAAGAAGGCTTCTAACAAAGCCCAAAATTTGTAGTAGAAGGTAAAAAGTGACAGTACTCACCCAGCAACATAGACAAGAAATTCAACAGGATTAGGAGACTACTGACAACAGCAGTAGTTGAAAAATCAAGATAAATACTGAAAGAGGAGAAGACAGAAGGACTTAGTGAATCTGATGAAAATTAATTAGGAATGGATGAGTTGAAAGGGAGAGTCAAGAGGGTTAAAATTAAATCACATCAAAATGCTTGGAAGTTACTCAAAACTACGATAATAGAAGCTCAGCTACAATGTATACCACAGGTTAGGAAAGATAAATCCAAAAGGTCACCAGCATGGTTAATGAGCAGCATCAAAGAAGCTATTGGAGATAAGAAGGCTTCCTTCAGAAAATGGAAGTCTTGCCCAAATGAGAACAACAGGAAGCACAAACTTGAAAAAAGGAGAAGCAAGCAGACAATAAGAGATGTGAAAAAGTATTTTGAGGGGCATATCTCTAGCCATCATCATCAGGCAATCACTTGTGACCGAGTAAGATTGTCTTCCAGGATAAAAGGAGGAAATTCTAAAGAAGATTGTGTAGACTCTAGCGATGGGTACGTATGTGACTGTGCAGGCCAATTCTAGATCCACACAGCTTCCCACAGTGAGGACACAGGTTACCAGATGGAAGATGGTCCTGTAAAGGATTCGTTTGACGTGCTTTTCACTTAGCACGTTTCTCCCTTTCACCTTGCACTCGGGCTTCTTCAAAGTCCATGGAACCTTTGTGAAAGGCCAACCTCCAGTTAGATCGTTCATGGGCCAGAGCTTCCCAGTTTTCGATGTTTATATTGCATTTTTTTAGATTAGCCTTATGAACATCTTTAAACCTCTTATATTGACCACCAATATTCCGCTTTCCATCCTTGAGTTGGGAATAAAGTAACTGCTTTGGGAGACGGCAGTCAGGCATTCGAACAACATGACCGGTCCACTGAAGTTGGCGTTGAAGGATCATTTTTTCAACGCTAGTAGTCTTTGCTTCTTCCAGTACACTGACATTTGTTCGCCTATCTTCCCAAGTAATTCGCAGGATTTTCCGGAGGCAACGTTGGTGAAATCTTTCAAGGAGGTGGAAGTGATGTTTATAGATAGTCCATGTTTCGCAGGCATACAATAAAGTTGGTAATACAATGGCTTCATAAACCAGTGCTTTTGTCTTCTTACAAATATCCCGATCCTCGAATACTCTATGTTTCATTCGAGAAAACGCGGCACTTGTGGAGCTCAAACGATGCTGGATTTCACTGTCGATGTAAGCTGTTACAGAAAGATAGCTGCCAAGATAGAGAAAATGATAGACATTTTCCAGTATTGTCCCACCAAGCTGGATAGATGGCATCACCGAAGGGTTAGCTTGCACTTGCTGATGAAGCACTTTGGGTTTTTTTATGTTAAGTGAGAGACCAAGTTTTTCGTATGCTTCTGCAAAAGCATTTAGGATAGCTTGGAGATCATCCTCTGAATGTGCGGAGACCACATTATCATCAGCATACTGAAGTTCCACAACGGAGGTTGTAATTACCTTACTTTTTGCTTTCAGCCTGCTGAGATTAAAAAGCTTTCCATCTGTTCGATATATAATTCCCACACCAGTGGGAAGTTTCCCCTCGACAAGATGTAAAATCATGGCGATGAAAATAGCAAATAAAGTTGGGGCGATAACGCATCCCTGTTTAACACCTGATCCCACTTTAAATGGAGCACCATGAGAGCCGTTGTTGTCCAAAACCGTTGCCGTCATGTTGTCATGGAGAAGTCGCAAGATATTCACAAATTTATTGGGGCATCCAATTTTCATAAGGATAGTCCAGAGAGCTGTACGGTCTACAGTATCAAAGGCCTTAGCCAAATCGATAAATGCCATATAAAGGGGTTGATTTTGCTCCCGGCATTTTTCTTGGAGCTGACATGCAGTAAATCATGTCTACTGTCCCTCTAGAGGGGCAGAAACCATATTGAGTTTCAGGGAGGATCTCTTCTGAAATAGATAGAAGACGGTTTGCGAGAATCCTAGCAAATATTTTACCTGCGGTAGCTAAGAGAGAAATGCCCCGATAGTTTCTACAGTCTGTTCTATCACCCTTCTTAAAGAGGGTGATAATTATGGCATCCCTGAACTCTTCTGGGATCTCTTCTCTTATCCAGATTTTTTCGATGAGTTTATGAAGATGTTGTACAAGTTCGGGGGGCCCTTCTTTAAAGATTTCAGCAGGAATCCCATCTGGTCCACTAGCTTTATTATTCTTCATTTGATTAATGGCTTTTTTTACTTCATCCAAAGTGGGGAGTATTGCAAGTTCCTCTTTAATTTGTTTTTGCGGGATTTGCGAAAAAATCTCATTATCCACCTTAGATTTACGATTTAAAAGATCATTATAATGCTCTTTCCAACGCAGTGCAATAGACTCTTTGTCTTTTAAGAGTTTGGTGCCATCTTTTGATTGTAAAGGGTTTGTTTTGTACCATAGGTTTTTGGTACATAAATGGCCCTTGTGGCCTTAAAAAAGCCCCGTGCATCATGAGATTCTGCAAGTTGTTGAATTTCATCAGCTTTCTTTTTCCACCAAGCGTTCTTAAGTTCTCTTAAGAGAACTTAAGAACACCAATATCTCTAGCAACATCAAGGCTAACAATAAATATTTTTTTTAATATATGTAGGACAGATACCTATGCCTGAAGTGATGTTTTCAGGAAGGCGTCTGAGGAACTGAGGCAAATAGTGGTGACAAAAGATGAAATTCTCAACTTTATTGACAAATTGAAAGTTAATAAGTCATCGGTCCAGATGGTATCCATCCTAGAGTTCTTAAAGCAATCAAATGTGAGCTTGCTGAGCTTCTAACAAAAATATGCAACATGTCCCTAAGATCAGTCTCTGTACCAGAGGACTGGAGAATGGCCAATGTAACACCAATTTTTAAAGGGGGATCCTGAGGGGATCCAGGAAATTACAGGCCAGTTAGCTTAACATCTGTTCTGGGTAAATTGGTTGAAAGCATTATTAAAGATGAAATTAGTAAACACATAGAAGGACAAGCCTCCTGCAAAGATAAGTCCTGTCTTACTAACCTTTTAGAGTTCTTTGAGAGTGTCAATGAACATGTGGACAGGGGTGATTCAGTAGACATTGTTTACTTGGTCTTCCAAAAGGCTTTTGACAAAGTCCTAAGCAAGCTTAGCAGTCACGGAATAAGAGGAGAGGTCCTCTTATGGATCAGTAACTGGTTAAAGAACAGAGAGCAGAGAGCAGAGAGCAGGAATGAATGGTAAATTCTTGCAATGGAGGGATGTAAACAGTGGGGTCCCACAGGGATCAGTATTAGGACCAGTGCTTTAAATGCTGTATTAGGACCAATACTTCATAAATGATCTGGAATTAGGAATGAGCAGTGAGGTGGCTAAGTTTGCTGATGACACCAAATTATTTAGGGAGGTTAAAACCAAAAGGGATTTCAAACAAAGAGCCCCAAAATGACCTCTCCAAACTGGGAGAATGGGTATCAAAATGGCAAATGCACCATCAGTTCAATGTAAGCAAGTGTGAAGTGATGCACAGGGGCGGGGGGGGGGGAGAAATCCCAGCTTTATGTATATGCTGATGGGATCTGAGCTAGCACTCAGTCACTGAACAAGAAAAAGATCTTGGGGTTGTGGTGGACAGCTTGATGAAAATGTCGACCCAGTGGGTGAAATGTGTGAAAAAGGCAAATTCCATGTTAGGCATAATTAAGAAAGGAGTCAAAAATAAAACTGCCAAGATCATACTCTCCTTATACAAAACTATGGTGCAACCACACTTGGAATACTCTGTACTGTTTTGGTCACTCACTGCCCCTAAAAAAGGATACTGTAAAATTGGAAAAGTGCAGAAAACAGCAACTAAAATGATCAAGGAGCTGGAGCAACTCTCCTATGAGGAAAGGATACAACATCTGGGAATGCTTAGCTTAGAGAAAAAGTGAATGAGAGGAGACAGTGCTGTACAAAATTATGCATGGTGTGAAGAAAGTGGATACAGAGACATCTTTCTCCCTCTTGAGATTAGAAACGTTTGAATGTAGGAGAAACCGAAACTGACAGGTTCATCCATCTAGTCCCATTACTTTGTCCTTAAATGTCTGGCTTTGAATCCCAGTGTATTCCAGCACATTAGCTCTCAGTTAGGGTTGCCACCTCTTTTTTCTGACAGGTTCCTCATCTTTAACTGTTATATGGCAGGCAGATACATCATGGTCTTCTCCGTGCGGGGAATAGCTGTGCCTATTGAATGTGGCTGGTAGAGATAGATGAGAATTTCATTCACATTAATTTTTTTATAAGAATTTCTCAAAAATTGCAGTGTTATTCATATCTGGGAGAGAAAGAATTTGAGATTTTAAAAATCTGAGTGTGAGAGAAAGTGAAACTGATACATCTGCCCATCTAATTCATCAATAACAGGTATAGATTTTGTTAAGTTTATAAACAAACTTAACAATAAATGTTTATTTATTTATTATATTTTGTGGAGAAAGCCCAACTGTAAAAGGAACATGAACACACACAACACACAACGCACGCACACATTTCCCTGCCAAGCTCTGTCTGCATAAACCTCTCCACAGGGGGTGAGAGGGGAACTAGAGGTGCTGGCTCCGCCAGACGAAACCTGCAGACCAACAAAGAAGTTCTCGGTCGGAATCCACAAAGGAGAGTTGTGGACCATCAAGAAGACAGGGCAGCCACTATGAGCTGTAAAGTACACCCCAGACCAGGAGATGTTATCTTTTCCTGGGCAGGCATAAGGCTAAGCCCACCTACCACACAGGGGGCAGGGATAAGCCCACCTGACAGGCAGGGGGCGGGAGAGCGGGAAAAGGTGGGGTAGAAAACCCCCGTGCACATCTTCTGGGAGTTGTTGGGAACACGGGTCGCTTCGGCAAGTTCATCCCCAGTGGTGGCTGGGATAAGCTGTTCTTTTCCCAGGATCAGGCGGATCCGGAGCCAGGCATGAAACTGACCAGCGCAGAGTCTCTGGTCTAAGGTAACTGACTTTCCTCAATACGCTAGCCTGGGAACCCATTCATTGATAAACTCGGAGATCACGTCAGGTCATGTTGATGTTGTAGCATACCTAGAAAGCTATTAGTTCCGCTCCATTTAACTTGTAGTAAATAAACGCCTTATATGGTCATACAAAGGTTCTGGAGTTTCCTTTTGCGATGCAAACCTCCTAGTCAATTTCAATCGCTTGTACGGGCTGTAGCTCAGTGCCGGTTAACCCGTTAAGCGCCGAACTCACGCAGAGGACCTGGGTGCTGGTCCTCTACATATTTATACCGTGCCTTTTTTCCTGCAAGGAACCCAAGGTGGCTTACATAATCCTCCTCCTCCTCTCCATTTTATCCTCACAACAACCCTGTGAGGTAGGTTAGGCTGAGAGTCAGTGACTGGCCCAAAGTTACCCAGTGAGTTTCATGGCCAAGCAGGGACTAGAACCCGGATCTCCCAAATCCCAGTCCAACACTCTCACCACTACACCACACTGGCCCTGACTAGCCTAACCCCCCCCCCATAATGTGGAGATACTGACATTTATAAAACACCTTCTTTTTGAGTCATGGTGTATGTATGTGCCTCCTAATGGAGTATTACCAAAAGTCCTCAGGCAAAACAGATGTGTTTCACACAAATGTGGGCTGAAATGTTCACCCTAGCTTTCATTGGCAATTGGTGGATGGGAGCAAAAGACCTTCTCCCAAGACTGGTGATGAGTGAAGTTTCCTGAATACTACTACTACTACTTGTTGTTGTTGTTGTTGTTGTTTTGCAGAGGTTATTGTCTTACCTTAGTTAACTTCAGGAGGTGGCCAAGGGTTTCCCCTTTTTGGCACTTAAAAAATATGACTACTCATTGAAAATATGAAGCTCTTCCACCACAAGCGTCCCCATTTCTACTTTTAAAAAGAGCCTCATGGCTCTCTGTATCTCCCCAGACTTGCTGCATTTCCTGGAATGCCTACAGAAACAACACATGCCTGTGGAGCGGCCACAGAGAAGGCCTCTTTGAGGTCCTTCACTGTGGCCACTCCCAGGATTTGAACTCTTTGCCCCCCCTCTCAGTTGTCCTTCCACTGGCAGCAGGCAGACATTTTCATTCAGGTAGGCCTTTGGCATTTAGGCTGATTTTAATTGTTTTTTTTTAAAAAAAATTAACTAATTTTTAATTCATTGCTCCTATTCATTTCTTCCACTGTTGTGTTTTTAATTGTGTTTTTCATCTACTTTTAATGTTATGTTTTAATTAAGATTCTGTTTTTAATCTGGATATTATTGTTAGCTGCCTTGAGTGCCATTGGGGGGGCAGGGCAGAAAGGTGGTATATCAAATAAATAATCACAAGCTGAATCATCTCATATAGTTAACTAAGGCAACAGCCCACACTGAAAATTTCAGGAAACTTCCCCACTCCCAAGAGCAGTCAACCCCTCCCCTTTCGGTGGCGGTGTGAATGGTCCCAAGAAAGCAGGAGGGGATTTTCGGCCCATCTATAGTTTCACAGAACATACATAATATGCTAAAACCAGAGAGCTTTGCCTGTTGTGGCAGCATGCATACGTTCTGTTAAACATGGCTTGTTTTCAGAGGTGGCAGACCGTCAACCACATACCTGCAGTGCAAACACAGGGAGAAGAGAGTACCTGACAGAACTTTTGCCCTAAAGCAGTATATGTTGTGGAACCACGTGACCTTAAGAGCATCAGAGGGATTGTCAACACTTGAAGAGTAAAAGTGCAACCCGTTATCTGGAATGCAAGGAATATAGCCACACAGGAAAGTCTCAGTGGATTATTCACATGTCATTTCAAACACAGATCCTATTCCTATAAAGCAACAACGCCACGTTACCCGGCACCCAACTGTCAGCTTCTAAGAGACACCCTATCCTGTGCATCCCATCAAAATAGGCTGCGCACAGAGATCACAGCGCCCCCAAGTTCTTCCTCCCTGCATATTAATCACACTAAACATGAATGAATGAATCTTTATTGTACGGTCATAGACCCAATCAAGCAAGATAAAATCATACAGATCGCAGCGCAATATAGATATTATGATACAAGAACATTAAAAACATGGGAAATTATAAAAGTATGAACGTCATAATAAAATATAATAAAATAAAATATAAAATATCTAAAATAGATATAATAATATAATATAAAAGACAAGTTATTAGATGTACACACTAAATGTAATTAACATGGATCTTTTATGCTGAGTTTGGAGAAAAGGAGGCAGAATTTCTCCCCCAGGATTCTTGACATCTATCTGGTGAGCTATCAAAGTCTTTCAGAATGAGGGGCCAATTTACATTTGAGTGTCCGTGATCCTTTTTTCTGTATATTGCCAGCTAAGGTCACTGGGTGCAGCCTTTTTGTCCTTATCGCTGAAATCTTATCGTTTAAGATTAGTTGTGTGAAGCACCTTCTACTGTATTTCCCTCATGTGATTAAATAAACAAAACATCATGAATCATATACAGTGAACTATTTAGATATTTCCATGCCAAAAAGAAGATTTGCTTTGTAAGCTATGAAATTATGATAAATGATAGCGCTTTGGTTCAGACCCAGCTTTGGTGATTTGGAAAGCAGGCCAGTTCAGCTCAGGCTGCATTGGAGGCCATCTGGTTTGAGTGGGGTCCAAATCAGAACCTTGCTTTAGGAAATCCAAAGCTTTGTGCCTCCACATTGACTATCACTGGAAAATCAACAAATGGCGATAATATTTTTTTGGAAAGAATTTGTAGGCATAGTAGCCTATTCTGAGTGGATTAATACTGCCAAGTTTCAGAAAAGTAAATGCAGGGAGTTTTGTTTTGATCTTTTTTTAAAAAAAGGAACTGCTGGTAACTTTTTCATTTCTTGGCAGAATTGGATGACATTTGCAGGCATAGTTGCCCCTTCTCAAGGGATGAAGTCTGACAATCTTCAGATAGTTAGGGGGCTTTTTCCTCGTGTATTTTTTTTGGGGGGGGGGAATTTGTATGAAAATAACACGCATCATAGAGATGCCCTTAGGGAAGAAACCTGCATAATTTCAAAAAGTTAGATTTTGGATGGGTGGGGGGTTGTGCTAGGCAAGGCACCATTAAAGTTGATTTGGAAGGGGCTAACAAGGGATTTGTTTCCCTTCTTTGTTTTTGTGGACAGTTTGCATGCATACATCATAGATGTGTCCCTAAGTAAGTATCTTGGAAAATTTCAGAAGGATAGGTACAGGGGGTTTTGTGCAAGAACAGCCTTTACAATGTGAGAGGGTTTTTTTTTGTTGTTGGTTGTTTTTTTTTAAGAATTTGCTTCCCTCACCCCATGGTTTTTGTTATCAATTTGTCTGAGAATGACATACATCATAGGGGTGCCCTTAGGAAAGAAACCTAGAACATTTCTGAAGAATAGGTGCAGGGTGTGTGCACCAAAGGCTGTGGTGGCAAGTGGCCAATCCGACTGGTGGGGCAGAAAGCAGGTCAGCAGAGGTGGGCCAACATTGTGCAAAGGAGCTTTTAAAGATATAACAATTGGCCGGGCAGCCAGCACATACATTTTGGTTGTTTTTTTTTAAAAAAAGATATAACATTGTGCAAAGGCATTATAGGCCAGTTTATGATTTTTCTTGATTCACAAATGAATTATAAGGCAGCCCATGTTTTTTTTCAGACTCACAAATAGATTATAAGCCAGCCCTTTATTTTTCCAGTCTCAGAAAACAAAAGCCAGTTTATGAGTTTTCCAGTCTTACAAAAGTGTTATAAGTTAGACTCACAAATGTATTATGTACCCCTCCCTGTTTAAACAAGTTTACATACTGGAATTGTGCTGGGCTCATCTGGCTCCTCAAAGCAAACAGAGAATTAGCAAGGAAACAAACATATTCACTCTCTCACACATACTCAACTCTCTCTTCTTCTTTTCCACCTCTTTTCCAAGTTTGCTTGGCTGGCTTGGCTCAGCCAATGAGCCAGCCAGCAATACACCCTGGATGAGCACCGCATGGCCCAGTAGACCCTCTTCCTTGTGGAAGGAAGCAGTCTTCTCCTATTGGCTAGCTGAGCCTCTCTCTCTCTCTCTCTCTCTCAACAGAAGCAGAGCCCACTGGATGGCCTTGAAAAGCCTTTACCTTGTGGGGAGAGGCTCTGCACATGCACAGTTGTTAGAATGATGCTGCCATGCAGGACCTAGAGTTCCTGGTCCCAGCATGGCAGTGCATCACCCACTGCAATGGGAAGCTGCCAGTTGTGCTGTGAAGCAGCAGAGTCCCCATGTGGCACTGGACTTGTTGACAGTGTGTCAGCGATAATCACGGTCTTTCCTAGACAAATTTAGCAACTGGGTTGAAGCACATAAACGTCATCAGAAGGCATTGGCATTATAATGGTGCTTGGGCTACGTCCTTCCCATTATTAGAGTCACAAGAAGTTTGTGATCATTTATTAACTTAGAAGAATTCAGTCCTCACAAATATCTGTACAAGTTCTCACATGCTCTTACACGCACCAGTCATTCCTTCTCAATCTGTCCATTTCACCTCTCTGCATCTGTAAGAGTACAAGAAGAGAACAAAATGCAACTGGTTTCCACTCTTCTTCAGGTAGTTGTAGCAGAACATCCCTTGTTCCATAGCTACTGACATCTGCACTCACCATTGTTGGCTTGTTTGGATCATAGACTTTCAAGACATGAGCAGTTGAGATTACGTCTTTCACTTTTTGAAAAGCAGTCTGTTGCTCAGGACCCCATAACCAGGCAATATTTTTCCAGTAGTTCATGCATTTTTCCAGTAGCTCATTCAAAGCATTTGCTCTGTACACAAATTTGGCATGTATAGGCCCAAGTAGTTTACCATCTGTAGTATGCACCTAAGTTCTGAAAATTTGGTGGGTGGTTCCAGTTTTCTAATAGCTTTTACCTTGTCTGGACTTGGACTTACTCCATCTTTACTTATTGTCTGTCCCCAAAATTCAATTTGGTGGAGGCAGAAACTGCATTGTTTCTTATTAAGCTTGAGTCCTGACCTGCTAATTCTGCTCAGGACTTCTTTGAGAGTTTTGTCATGTTCCTCAGCTCATGATCCAAATACTAGAACATCGTCCATAAAAACAATGCACTTTTCAATGTACTTTAGTAGCTCTGTCATTTTCCTTTGGAAAATCTCAGATGCACTAGTGATCCCAAACAGCAATCTTTTGAAGCAGAATCTTCCAAATGGTAATATGAATGTGGTCAGTTTGGCACTCCGTTCTGCTAGAGGAATTTGCCAGAATCCACTAGATGCATCCAACTGAAGAAAGACAGCTGCACCTACGATCTTGGGGAGAAAGTCTTCAAGTGTAGGCAGGATGAACCTTTTTCTAGCTACGGCTTCATCCAGTCTGTTTAGATCTACACAGATTCTGATATTTCCATTTTTTTTAGTCACAGGCACCATAGGTGTGCATCATGCAGTTGGCTTCTGTATTTTCTCTATTACATCTGCTTTATTTATTTATTATTCATTCATTCATTCCATTTCTATACCCCCAATAGCTGAAGCTCTCTTCTTACATGCTTCCCACATTCTCTTCAGCTCTGATTCTACATTGTGGAGCAATAGAATAGGAATTCTCAGTGGTGAACACACACTATGTGGTTCAGCATTTTCCTTCAAAATAATATCCACAGGGTTTCCGTTTAGGAGTCCAAGTTCTCAAAATACTCCCTCAATATGCTCTGTTTTTCTTACAAAGCCTATCTTGGCACCTACACTGCAGCTGAGCAGGTTATCTGTCTTTGATTCTTTAATCACATACACATTGAAAACGATGCTTTTCCCTTATATAATGTTTCTGCAGGGAATTGTCCCATACAGGTCAAGGGACCTCCAGGGCTGTTTAAGATGGTGTCAGCAGGATTTAGCACAGGAGCTGGGTCAAGGAGGAAATACGTTCCTTCTGATATTATTGTCACATCAGCGCCTGAATCCAGTTTAAGTCCATGGGCTTGCCTCCAATGTTTAATTTTACCCTCCATGCTGGCTCTGAATCATCACAAGCAATAGATCCCAGCAAGAGTGGATTTGAACTGCCATTTGTTACTTCCTTTACTGTTTTAGTATGGTAGACAGTTGCAAAGTGTCCCAGTTTTTTACACTTGTAGCATTGGACTCCTTTGGCTGGGCAGCCTCCCCTTGGACTGCGGCCTCTCCCACATCTTGTACATCTAAACCGAGAAAAGTCTGAATTGGTCTGGGCCTTACTCCAAGCCACTTTTGAGAGATTTCTACTAATGCTTTTTCTGGATGGGTTATTTTTCCTGTTAGGAGTCTGCTTACTGAAGACCTCCTCCAGCTTGTTTCCTGGTATTCTGCTCTTTATTCTGATCTTTAACCATTTCAGCATGCCTTGCCAGTTCTACTGCAGTATGACAGGTTAAGTCTTTCTCCATTTGCAATCTCTCTGAGAGTCCTTTGTCCAGGATGTCTATCACAACTCTGTCTCTGATGGCCTCTTCCTTTTTGTCACCAAAATCAGTTTTCTGCCCTCTCGTGCAGGCTTCTCACAAAGGATTCCACTGACTCCACAGACCACAGGGATTTGGACTTTCTGGTGGAAACAAGCCCTCTCATAAACTACATTATGCTTGTGAATAAAATGTTCCTCAAATCTGGCCAGCACTTCTCCATAGTCATCCTTATGATTATCCTCAGTAAAGGTAAAGGATTTGAAGATATGGGTCAGCTTCCTTTCCCATAGCATAGATGAGAGAACTAACCTGCACTTTTTCCAGTCTCCTTGTGGGGCTTTGTTGCTATGTCGAAATTAGCAAATGTTTGCTTCCAGATTAGCCATCCTGTAGGTCTATTGAAGCTGAAGCTTTTTGGGGTTGAAAACTGTGCCATGGCAAACAATTCTGGAAAAGTCTTGAGCCTTTGACTTCTGACATGATGCCAGGTTATTTCAGAGAAGCCAGATCAAAATGGATGCCTACCAGAACATAACAGAACAATCTAAAACAGCAGCATAGCTGACTGCCTCAGTTTGGAAACAGTGCCATTTTTTTGTATATGGAGAGCTTGGGGGAAAATATCTCGATTTTCTTTGACTTAATTCTGTAAGCTCTGCTATTATAACATATTACATAGCACCTAATATAAATTCTGGGTTATACAAAAAATACAGTTAGTGTTTTTACCCATGAATCTTTAATGTAAAGGCCTTTGTTGTTACCATCATCAGTCTTAGAGCCATACTAGAGGTTATGATAAATGCATGTCTGTTGCTGAAAATGCCCCCTCATGATTAGTTCCCCTTCCTCTCTGTAACCTTTGTCATGACATCAAACTGTTCTGTTTCACCAGCAGCAGCAGCAGCAGCAGCAGCAGCCAATGAGGTGGAACATGAATGGGGAAACACATAACATGGTGGCATCACAGTATGAGGTAAATTCGAGGGAAGTACGTGTGCAGCAGCTATTTTCAGTGGAAGTCACACATGTATTATTTGAATTCTGCATGTCACTCATCCCCAGGAATGGGAAGAGTACAGCTGTTGCTCATTTGCATATGTTCATTTAAAAGTAGCCAAACTTCATTCTTTTGGCTTCTTGAGATGATATAGGAAATGATGGTCAACAAACAAGTCAATAGCCATATATTTCATAATTAACTAAAGACAGCCTGTTTCTTGTATCCCTCAATGCTTCATTGGCTGAACCCATGTGATATCACAGAATGTTCCGTCCTGTACTGCTCAGGATCCCATAGTTAATAAAATGTGGAGACAATAACAGAGCAGATTTGTTGAGGCAGACTTGTAGATAGGGAAGTTGGGTGCTGAAGCTGAATGGACATTCTGGGTAGAGGGTCTGGAAGCATGGAAGAAAGGACTGTAGGGAGTAGGGATAAAGGGAAAGCTCTTTATCTAGATTCTAGAAGGAAGGAAACCAACAAGCTTTGGAGGCTGAGGGAGCCAGGGAGCCAAAAGGGAGGGCTAAATTTCAAATCTTGATTTGAGTGAACCAAATAGCCACATCTTTAGCTGTAGAGCTGTACTGCACATTAAACTTACTGGAACAAGAGTTTACACTTTCTTTTCCAGGCTCCACTCAACTCGTCCCCCCTCCAAAAGAAATATACATAATTTGTTTTAGGTGGTCACAAGTCTCTTCAAATTCAAATTGCATCCTTAATCAAGACAAGCACTAAATGAACATGTCAGCACAGGATTCTCCTGTAACCTTATAGTTACAGAACAGCATCTGAAATGTCCTCTTCTCTTTCACTCTGCTAGGGATAGGGAGAAATTTGGTCAGTTCACATTTGAACCAATATGCAAACCAAAACTCAGTTATGCTTCAAAATCCACACTTTCCCAAATTTTACAAAGGAGTTCTCCAATCAAAAAATGTGTCCAAAACTTGTATATTAGGGCAAAGTGCATGCAAAAAACAAAAACAAAAAAGGAAGTGTATGCTAGTGAAAGTAATGCTAAAATACATTATATTAGGGAGACTTTGCAAGGAAAAAGTATATTAGGCAAAATTGTGTACAAAATGCATGTATTAGGTGAAATGCACACCAAAATGTGTACACATTTTTATTCAAACTTTTAAAAAAAATCTTGAAGTTTCGGATGAACCAAACTTCAGATTGGAAAAATGAGAAACTGAGAAAAGAACAAAATTGACAGATTTGTCTATTCCTTCTTTCTGCTGTGCTGACATAAGAAGTGATCACGGTCCTCTATCATTTGCATAGCTCATCCTACTTTTGCAGATGAGAACCAATAGCATGCTACATACCAATAGGTATCAGGGAGAAATTCATTTGATCAACATTTCAATTTACCTAATTTCACACTTTTGAATCAAAGTGCAAACCAAAACTTGGTTATCTGCACTTCTCTGAATGTTGTAATGGAGCTCTCCAATCAAAACATTCATGGAAAAATGTGTACATTAGGGGAAAGTGCAAACAAATATTACAAATATACACATATTAGTGAAAATAGCATTTTAAAATGTGTTATATTAGAAAAATGGCTTGCAAAATGTATATATTAGGCAAAAATGCATACACATTTTCATGCAAACTTTTAAAAACATTCTCAATCTTTGCAGCAAGCTGAATTTAAGATCTGAAAAATTCTCCAAGTTTGGAATGAAGTGAATTTAAGATTGGAAAAATGAGAAACTGAAATCGACAGATTTGTCCATCTCTACATACCAACAGCCAAGTTATTCACATGTAAATGTTATGTGCTGATTATGGGCATTTCTTTCTACCACACATTTCAGTGCTAACAGCAAACAGTGTAATTATGTTGTGCAATTACAAGATAAAGCTTTGTGGTTTCATTTAAAGAACACAAAAACTGAAACCTGACTAATGACCACTCTCATGTGACGACCAGATGGCTCACAGGCTAAGATACTCCCATCAATTTGCCATAGATTTTATTACACAATTGTTTTTTAACTCATAATTTTCTCAAAGACACAAAATAAAAGACGAGACAATTATAGAGCAACTTCAAAAAATAACTTAGTTGTGGCTCTAACATAAATATCAGGTTAGACATTAGAAAGCCAATTTAAAATGACAGACCAAAAAATAATTGGTTTGCCAGTAATCATCTGTAGCTCCCTTGTTGTAATTAAATTTATTTATGTTAGAACTGGAATATTTGCCTTTGTTTCTTGGGGTTCCATTGTTGTTAAATCCTGCGCGGAAGCTGTGTAATCCTAGGCTTTTCGATGCCCATCTGGAATCGAATGTTCCAGTACAAATATTGTATTTCCCCCCCTTTGCTACAGGATCAGCTGCGTAAGTAAAATTAGCTGTGAGAGGGATTAAATGCTTCAATAAAATAAAGAGCAAATATATTTTCTTTGTGTCCAAACCTATTATTCGTCTTACTGCGCAAACTAAATTCTGGTTCTGTGTCACAAGCCTTTCTTTCCTTTCTTAGAACCATTGTAAAGCACAGCCTACTGGTCCTGGAAAGTGCCTGATTAAAGGACAATTTAACCTGCCCAGCAGGATAATTCTTAGGTTGAGTTTTGCAGCAAGCTTTTCCCATAGTTGATTTAGCACTGTAGCGGTAAAATGATGTTTGTATGTGTGGGGTTATACTGAGAAAAAGGTACCAATGAATGCTGGGGTTTTGTGTAACAATCACTCTTTTAGGTTGATACTGCTCATCTCCAGTCTGCTGACTGGCCATTCCGAATTACTACAGCATTAAAGAATTATCATTCTTGTGTATTCTGTGGACTGGGCAACCCCAATATGACACCCATGAATCTCTAGCTGCCCTCTCTTGCCCCAGCATCCTCATCCACACAGGCAGTGGCACTTCACTATGGCAGCCATTTTAGAACCCCCCAAATGCATTGCCTGATGTTGGTTCACAGCAAGTTGATCATTATTTGGCAACATATAATTCAGATGAAGGGATCCTGATCAGGATCAGTGGGGAAGGGTCAAAGTCCGCCTACCCCCCCCCGCCCAACCCTAGGGTCACTGCCCAGATTCAGATTGTGACTCTTGTGCTACTTTAGAGTAAAAAATGGGGGTGGTGGGGGAGACATAGCTGCTAGCTACATCTTTAAAGAAAGGTATGATTTGGCCCTAAGATGTGTGAACTGGGAGAGGTTTCCTCTCTGCTTCTGGTGGACCAAAACCATTAATGGAATTCTTATGCTTGAGATACAACCAGGCAGTTATTCTGAAATGACGAAGCCATGCTATTGTGTCAGGTGCACTGGATTCTTAAGGGGAGAGGCATTTTAAACTCATGCCTTATCTACACACGTCTCTGCCTCTGGCCCTTGGTCCTTACTTGCCTGTTCCAGTGTCTCACCTCCAATCTGTCTGGGACCACATCTTCTGCCTCTGGTCCATTGGAACTTCATCTGCCTTTACCAAACACAGACACGCGCTGCAGCCTGCCTGAAAGCTAGGTCCCAGGCCTGACAAATAGGAAAAATCCAGCAACAACATAAGCATAATAAAAAGTGAGAAGTTTTTCCACAGAAGCATAAGACTCAACTTTCCCCCTGCAGAGATTTAAAAATCCAGGGAAATGAATAGGTCTTCACTTAGAGCCAAAATGATATCAGTATAGAAGCTGAGGGAGCCATCCTGGGGAAAGTATTGCAAAGACAAGGCATTTAACACTTGAGGATATTTGTAAGAAGATCAAAACACTGGTTTATGAAGCCATTGTATTACCAACTTTATTGTATGCCTGCGAAACATGGACTATCTATAAACGTCACCTCCAACTCCTTGAAAGATTTCATCAACGTTGCCTCCGGAAAATCCTGCGAATTACTTGGGAAGATAGGCGAACAAATGTCAGTGTACTGGAAGAAGCAAAGACTATTAGCATTGAAAAAAGGATCCTTCAACGCCAACTTCAGTGGACCGGTCATGTTGTTCGAATGCCTGACTGCCGTCTCCCAAAGCAGTTACTTTATTCCCAACTCAAGGATGGAAAGCGGAATATCGGTGGTCAATATAAGAGGTTTAAAGATGTTCTTAAGGCTAATCTAAAAAAATGCAATATAAACATCAAAAACTGGGAAGCTCTGGCCCATGAACGATCTAACTGGAGGTTGGCCTTTCACAAAGGTTCTATGGATTTTGAAGAAGCTCGAGTGCAAGGTGAAAGGGAGAAACGTGCTAAGCGAAAAGCACGTCAAATGAATCCTTTACAAGACCATCTTCCATCTGGTAACCTGTGTCCTCACTGTGGGAAGCTGTGTGGATCTAGAATTGGCCTCCACAGTCACTTATGGACCCATCGCTAGAGTCTACACAATTTTCTTTAGAATTCTCCTCCTTTTAAAATCTCCTTTTTGTAAATTTTCTGTTTTATACTGGAAGACAATCTTACTCGGTCACGAGTGATCGCCTGACTGACTGACTGAACACTTGAGGTTTTGTTATCTTATAGCAGCCTTCCCCAACCAGCTGTCTTCCAGATTTATTGAACTGCAACTTCCACCATCCCCAGCCAGCATTGATAATGGCCAGGGATGATGGAAGTTGTAGTCAAAATCAGATTGGGGAAGGCTGCCCTATAGGCACAATTAGATCCATTGTGAGATGAAATAGTCTTAATTTTTGTTTGTTTTTAAACCCGAAACATTATGGTCACGTGTTTCTTTTCTTTTGTTTTTATCACACCCTGCTTCTAGATCTAATGCGAGACAGTGCAGAGTAACATTTATTTAGGGCACAATCCTATCACTGCTAGACAAAGTCTAGATGGCCATAGGAGAAGTCAGGAGTCCCAGCTCTGACCTCAGAAACACACTCCGAGGTCAGAGCTGGGACTCCAACTTTGGAGCACCCTCCCTCTGCCTTCGCAGCCAGTGTGGAAAGAACCACACTGGCTGCAGTTCTGAGGTTGGAAGGCTGGCCTTGGAGATGGCATTCTGTAAGCATTCCAGGAGGCAAGGAAGGGAGGAGCTCTGCCAGCATATGATATTTATTTATTTATTTATTTATTATATTTATACCCCACCTTTTTTCCTGCAAGGAACCCAAGGTGGCTTACATTATCATCATCCTCCTCCCCATTTTATCCTCACAACAACCCTGTGATGTAGGTTAGGCTGAGAGGCAGTGACTGGCCCAAAGTCACCCAGTGAGTTTCATGGCCGAGCGGGGACTAGAACCCGGATCTCCCGAGTCCCAGTCCAACACTCTCACCACTACGCCAAACTGGCTCTATATCCTGGCGGCACCTCAGTCTCCCCTCCTCACGAGCTGGAACAGACTTAGATGGCCTAAATCAGCTGTCTAAGTCTTTTGCAGGGTGGGAGGAGCATGGAGGTGACCTTTGCCTCCTCACTCCTTCCGCCCTCCATCGGATGCCCATAATCTCCCAAGTTCAGAGGTTACGGGCAGCCAGACACATTGGATTGCGCTGTTGTTTATTTTAAGGAAATTCTACCCCACTTTTCTTTATAAATCAACTCCCAGTGGCTAGCAAGGGTCCTAAAGTACATAAAACACAGTGCAAACAGTAAGACAAAATGCATTAAAATCAGCATATACTAAAATAAAGACTAAAAATAGATGCCAATAATGTGCGGCTGGAGATGGAGAACTTCAGCAAGGCATAATGGTGGGGTTATTCTTGTTAGCAGGGTTTTCTGCTCAAGCAGCGATCCTTGGTGTGATGATAGGAGTGTAATAAATATGCAGGAGTGCCCCTAATTTCAGTCTGAGAAACATTGGCAGGTTTGGGAGGTGCATGCCAAGTGTGCCCCAACTATAGATTTGTCTAATTCAGGCTCTGCCGCATATCCCAGGTCTTCAGGCCTTGGCCATGTGGCCATGTAATCAGAAACACTACAGCTCTGACCTTTAAAGCCAACCCACTGGTTCCCTGAAGGCCTAGCTAAAAATGTGTATATTTGAAGGTCAGATTGGCAGTTGTGTGACACGCCCTTTTCCCTGCCCATTTGTCATGTAAACTTTGGCCTTTCTCTAAAGAACCATTCTGGTATCATATATCTCAGATGAAAATTGTGCCAAAGAGCTTGCTCAAGCAGAAAGTCACAGAAAGGGAATGAGTGGAGTGAATAATGATTTTTTCATGGATTCCTGAGTTTAAAAACTCATAGGTGAGGGTGTTTTTTTAAAAAATAAATAAATAAATAAGGAAGGAAGGAAATTACAGCAAATTATAGCATATGCATTTGAATAATTGATTTTATATAAACAGTACACATTATTTTATCAGGATCATGCGGTGCCCTTGTGCTCCCTCTGTAGAGAGCTTAATTTTGTTCACAAGAAGGTGACTACATTGCAACCATTTATGATCGATCATAGGCTGTATGTAGAAAGAAGCAGACTTAACAGGAAGCAAGATCTTTTAATCTTTTTTCTGCCTGGGGTCTACTCACTGTTCATTTCAGTAGTGGCAGAGCTTAAATGGCTCTGTAAGATCTAAAAATTGAACATAAATGAAGTTTTACAGTAAGATGCTGTGTCCTGCAGACATGGAGTTAATCTACAATTTGCAGATAGAGGCGTTCCCATTAATATTTCCTGGGAAAACCTGGACAGCTAACATCTTATCTGTACTTCCTTCAAAGGTTGACCAAATTGAAAAGTTTGAAGCTAAAATATGTTCATTCACAGATTTTGGTATGTGTGTGAGAGTGTTAAATTGTATCCTGGCAAATCAAACTAACATGACATGTCAGGTGACAGCTGGTGCAGCAGAACATTATCGAAGTGTCTATCATCATATAATACTTATCATCAAAGACTGCATGACTGGAGGTTGTTGGGGTGGTTGTGGTTACATTGATAATATCAAACATTTAACTATTTCAGAATGAAGTATAATAATTGCAGTGATTTTTGTGCATTGCATATCAACTGGAACAGTGGCAAAACCGGAGGACAGCAGATAAGGACAAGGATTTTTTAATTCACATCAAATGCATTCTTTAGTATTTAGGTAAATATTATTCTGCTGCAGCAGAAATTGAGCCACTAATACATATGTTGGGAACTTGATATGTGAAGTGAAATGAGAGCCGCAAACTACATGTTACACAGAAACACCTGTAATGTTGGCCCAACAGCTTAAGAACTGGAGAAGCGGCTTCCTAAAGGGGTGAACAACAAGCCAGAGAAACCTTTCCCTGTCAACAGTTTCCTCACTCCAAATCACCTTCCTCAGTGGGTTTTTTCCCCTGCAGTTTTTTTTTTAAGCATTTGCAAAAGAAGAATTAAAATGAGGAAGAAAAAGGCATGGACTATAACCTAATTGCTGTGGCTGCAATCCTAAACATACTTACGTACTAGGGAGTAGGGAGTATGAGAATTGTGTTTGGGGAGGGTGAAAACTCCAATTTTTCCAGTTTGGCCCTGGCAGATTTTGTTCGTCGTCCGTGCCCCCCCCCCCCCTGTGCTGGTGTAGACTCGATCTGTAGTGAGTCGATCCAAAATCCATATTCCTTTTTTTTTTTAATGGCAGCAATTTGCATAAATGGGGTCGTAATATCCATCCATTATTGGTGATCTTGCACAAGTGCACACGATCACAAGTGCACCTGTCCGCTAGGTAGTCTCAGAGAGGCATATTCCCCTCTTGTCAATATCCTTATCGGTTTCATCCTTTCTACGCACTACTTCACTTAGCCCAGCAGAGCCATATTCCATACCTGTCAAAGAACTTGTCAATTCCATCATCCACTTCAGCGCTTCTGGAAGGGAGGGAAAAATTATAGGGATGTGTAGCGGTGATGAGTAACAAAGAGACCCTTTCATAAGATTGAATTTGTGGTTGATTAACATACTCTAACATCCTCCATGTACAGTGGCCTAATGGATGTGGAACTAGAACAGGGGCAGGAAACATGGTGCCTGCAGGCACCAGTGCATACCTGGATGGCTTTCTTGGTGCCCACCAAGGTATCCTACCTCTCCCACTTAAAAAAAAATAACAATAATAACACATTTTCTTACCAGCAGCTGGGATTGCTATTAAATAGGTTTCTATAGGTGCAACAAACTCTGGATTAAAGGGAGTTGTATAGTATAGTGTGTTGGGTCTCAGGCCCTTCCCCCTGCCCTGTACTCAGTCTTTTGGACAGCTTACTTGTCCTTTTGCCACATCTCCCATGGCAGCCATTTTCTGGTGGTACCCAGGACAGTTTCTCAAACTGCCAAATGTGCCCATGGCCCAAAAAGGTTGCCTACCCCTGCACAAGAACAAGATATGAGCCAGTGAGATCATGTTGACAGGTCCCTATTCCTGCCAGCAATTTGCCTGACTATGGCAACACACTTTTTCAGCTTCCCTATTTTTATGAACTACGGTACCTCTTGAGAAATGCCCTCTGTCGAAGTGGTCACGTTGGCTCATACGTTTTACTTCTTCGCCACAGCTGTGTCCGTGGGGCTGCTCCACATGAAGGATCTTAAACCATATGAACTGAACTATTGACAAACCCTGAAGGGCACAAGGTGGGGGAAGGCGGGCATAGATATTTAATCAGTGTTCACCGTAGCAAAGCCAGGCACTGAGCCTGCCCCCGTGCACTGACTATTGATGCCCACACCTAAAGCATCCTTTGGTTCACATGCCTTCCAAGGTCATGCTGGCTGCATGTTTTCAGACCACTGTCACCAACTATGAGGACTAGCAACTTGATTGTGTGTTTTGTTTTGTTTTAAAAATCAGTTCTGAGTTTTTCAGAAACAGGGAGCCATATTCTGAACCCTAACTGAGAATCTCTCTTTGGCATTTATAAACATGCTGAATATGAACAAGCCTGACAGATATCCCCAAATGATTTCATAAATTCTACACCTGAATTACTTTGGGCTTCTCTTGGATATCCTTCACCAGTCAACACTGAGTGGTATGAAAGCTGAAGTAATCAACTGGCGTGAGTGTCTTATCAAGCACATTTCTGTCTGGGCTTTTCAGTGATTTACAAGGATAAGATAGCAAGTCAACTTAAAAGCCCATTTTGCTAAAAGCATTTGACATGCACATGCTGTATTTTCTCATGTTGTTATACGGAAAGCTTAAAGTATGGCCATGAAATATACCTATGATCTCCTCAGTCTACTCAATCTTATTTTGCTGCTTTGGGTATAGAATAAAATAACAGTATGTACTTTGGATATACAACAGTACCTCATTCAAAGCAATTGGCACTGTGTTTTCCATGGAACCAGATGCTACATTTTAATCCCCACCTCCGCCCCCTACAGAGAAACATCTGTAGCAAAAACCATGATGACTCCTTCTTGAAGGGGAAAGCAGCTTCAGGAAGGGCAGTTTGGAGGGCAGAATGGTGGAGGGAGGGGGTGTTTAGCCCTTCTCTCACCTGCTGCTTTGTTTGCTGAAAATTGTCCTCCCAAGTTGCTTCTCTCCCTATGGGGCCATAGATTTTTGTTTCTGAGGGTAACATGTAGTTCCACCCTTGTACTAATGAGGAAAAAATGTATTCATGCTGGCACAGTACACAACAGCAATAACACAAAATGCATAAATATTATTGCCATTCTATATATCACAAATATATTTGCTCTATGCTCTTAAGAGCTGTAGGGTGAGCAGATATCAACAGGTGACACCCACCCACCCCCACATACGTATCACTGAATCTCTGTGCTAAAAACACTACATCTGCTGATTGGAATATATGAAGTCAACTTAACCTGACTTCAACCAATAGTTCATTTAGCCCAATATTGTTCTCTGGCAGGCAGCAGTTCTCCCAAGGTCTCAGGCAGGGACAGTTTCCAGCCCTATAGAACCTTTTCTTTAAGGTGCCAAGAATTGGATCTTAGCCCTCCTGCATGCAAAGCAAAGTCCTTTCCTGAGATATGGCCCCTTCATATATATTTTTTTGCTGTTATTCTGGTTGGAAAATTTGCTTCAGTTTGGTTTTGATAAGAATTTACCAAATTTCACAAAGTTCTCCATGTTCAGAACAAAAGGAACTTGAGATTTAAAAAAAAGAAAAAGAAAAAGAAAGAATGTGAGAGAAACCAAAACTGACAGATTCATCCACGCAGGCCTAGGGCGTTGAGTGCTTAGCTCTTAAAAGACTGGGTTTGAATCCCTGTGTATTCAGCCATGTCAGTGGTGAATTAGAGTGGCCACCACTTTTTTCTCACAGGCTCCTCATCTAACTGCTGTATGGCAGGCAGGCACATCATGGTCCTCTCCATGCTGGCAATAGCTGTACCTAAGAAATTTGGCTAGTGCAGATGGGTGAGAATATGGTTTCAGTTCGCTTTTGATAAGAATTTACCAAAATTCACAAAGTTCTTCATATCTGAGAGAGAAAGAACTTGAGATTTAAAAAAATTGAAAGCAGGAGAAAATGAAACTGACAGATAAAGCTGCTAAATCATCATAGCCTCTGTCCATTAAAAAGGGGGCAACCCTGTAGATTGTACAACCCTGTACATTGAGCTGGAAACCTGACATTAAGCACATTTCTTAAGGCCGGTTCCCTGCATAAAGATCTGTGGTCTGCAACAGATCACAACCCTATCCTCCCCTCTGTTATATCAGCTAACAATTATCTTCCCTGTGGATCAATAGAAGGGCAGAAGGGGCTGTTGCCCTTTGCAAATGATCTTTTCTAATTAAATGTCTGCACCTTTTCAAAAGACCCATCATCTGTCATCAGAGTACATCTGCAGAAAATCTAGTCATGAGGCAATCAACAATGCTATCACCAGGGCTTGGATGGTTATAAATTAGCCATGGAGAAGCCATGGTACAAAAGGCAGTCCAAGACTTCTGGGCAGTAGAAGCAAATACAAATCAGCATCAGAAACTGTTACCTGTGCAGGTGGGATAACCCCAAAGCAATATATCAATTGGAAGCCATTAGAAACCTATCACCAGAGGCACTGACAGACTTATTGGAACCTTGGAAGAATTCTGTCATCTTTGCCTGCATTTTCAGGCTTCCTGACAAACCATAATAATTTCTACCCTTATAACCAGACTTCTCATCTTGAATATGAACGGGCAGGGAAACAATAGCACATTCCACTAGAAATGGAGATAACAGAGTACACAACCTATAGTTATTACTCATCTTCAATTTGGAAACTGAAGTAATATTGTTAAAGAAATGTTAACATTGTTAAACATTGTTTAACAACATTGTTTAAACATTGTTTAACAACATTGTTAAAGAAATGTTGTTCTGCAACTGTTGAAACAAGGCGTCTGGTGAAAAACGGGGTAACAGCATGTGCTCAAATGCTTACAAAGAATCCAATGCACAATTAACCACCTCTGGGTACTATCATCTCCCTCTCAGGATGATTGTATGAAGGGTCTATGTGTGTGCGTGTGTGTGGATAGAGATTGATACGTTTCTCATATTTATCCCTTTGATTTCCAGAAATGACCATACTACACTGTGTGTGTGTGTGTGTGTGCGCGCGTGTGTGTGTGCAAAACTCAAATCTAAGCAACTCCAAAAGAGAAGAGAGGGCAAAAATAATGTCTGACCCTTGTCTTTAGGACTCTGTGAAGGCTCCCCTCCAAAGGTCACTGTCCCTTTGGTGGTGTTCCTTCAGCAGCCATCTTCGGGGTAGCAGCTTCTTTTAAGCCTCAACAGTAGAAGGATGGAGTGAGCCAGGTGAAACTATCCAGCCCCTAGCTCTCACACAGTTTCTGTCTGCCAACACCCCACTCTAGTTTTTCCTGCTATGAAGAAGAAGGCAGGTAGTTCTGCTATGGCAAAATTAGAAACTGCTGGAATGGAAAAGAAGCACAGTTCCTTTGCAAGAGGAATAAGCCCTGGTTCCCATCTGACAACAGACACTGTACAGTGACTGGCTGAAGCTATTTCATTGGAGAGTTAAGCACTTGCTTAAATATCTTCCACTGAAATAAATGGGACTTAACAGTGCTTTGTGATTCCTGAATCATTCCCATAGTCTCTAAATTTTATGAAGAATATATTCTGAACTTTATTATACTGTTAATTATCATTTTAGCTATTCACTGAGTAATAGCTTGTCAAACTTGCAATTATTTACTACAAGAACAAGCATCCATGATTTTCCACTGGAGTTTTTGCACATTCATTTCAAGCCACCAGCAAATCCAAAAAAAAACAAAAAACAGAACCATCCTGTCTCATCCTAATAATAAGTATTTGTATTGAAAAGCAGCTCACTTTAAACTGGGAAGAGTTTGTTCTGTGGGGGGGGGGAAACGCGTGCATACATCACTACCAATGCAAACAATGTTCTCTTCTACAACAATGCAGTAGGGCACATTGTTTAGTTGAAAACTGACCCTTAGAACCCATTGGACAGGGTCTTGTACTGCTGCTGCGACTCCACTAGTCCTGTTCCACTACAGAACAGACCACTAGCACAGCAGGAACTAGCGGTTCCTAAAATAAGCATGGAAACAAGAGGAAAAGCTCATTGTCAGAATGGTTCAAGTCATGTGCCCCATCCCAGAAATGAGCATTGACACATTTCTGGTTCTTTTCAGGAACTGCTACTTCTTGTTGCACTGGTGGTCCATTCCCATTATCTGCTACTAGTGACATGCTTGTTTGACCTTCAGAATTCTAGCAATGATCCAGCACAGAGTTCAGCAAATTATGTAAGTCCACTGGAATTAACAGGTTTTTTTTCCAAACTGACTATGAAGCACCACCTTTTTGAAAGCACTTCCTTCAACCAGGCAAGAAACCAGTTGCTTGCAGATGTTCAGCGGTGGCTACCTGTCCATTTAATTGTTTCATTTACATAAGAACCGGGCCAAGATTCATTTGTTGAAATTAAATAATGTTATGGTGGTGATCGATTTTGAAAACCATAGCCTTTTATCTTTGTCAGAGCAGATCTCAAGTCACATAACTGGAAGAGTTTTACAATCAGTGTGGGGCAAACCTTGATGAAAAGATGAAAAATAGGCCATGGTTTGCTTTCAGCTTCCCCCCCCCCCCTTTTTTGTGGCCAACTTTTTCTTTTTTGCTGAAGGGAAGAGTCACACATGCCCTTAGGGGAAAACCTCAGATTTCTCTCTGATGTTGTATGGCTGAGTAGCAAAATGAATACTGAGGCTTTCATTAAGCTCCATACCTTCCATCTGTGGAAGCAATATATTGATGCAGATTAGGTCCTTCTAATTTGCAATGCAGACAAGGTCCTTCACACATATACTGTGGCAGGAGACTTCAAAGCCTTCTGTTTTTCATAGAACAAAGCAGATTAATGAAGCAAAACCTGTTTACTGAGTCTCTCTCTCTCTCTCTCTCTCTCTCTTCAGAGGAAAAAAAATCATCACTGGGCACAAATGCACAGAAAATGTAAAGGAACTGTTTAGCTCAAGACACAGACCTGAAGTCTTAAAATTGTTGGGCTCAGAGCAACACACACTCTGTTCATGTCTGCACAGCTAACTCTGTGTATGTTATAATCAAATCCACCTGGACTGCTTGTGTGCAGTACAATTACTTAAAAGCAAAATGCTTTTATACTGCCAAGAAGAGAAACTTTCCATGAAAACCCAGAAGCCAGCTTTTTACCCTTATAAAAATTCATGAGGCAAGGAAAAAGCAAGCACACACACCAGGCCAGTCTAGAATGAGTGAGAGAAAAAGCAGGGGAAGGAAAGGAGGAAGCTGATATGATGAGTTTTTATTCAGGTGGGCATCAAATTTTGACATTTTAAAGTATTTTAACTTGTTTAAAATTGTTATTAACAAAAATCATAAGTTAAGGGACATAAATATACACAATTAAAATTGTTTAATATTGAAAAGGTGCAAATGTTAAAAACATCGTAACGAAGACATATGTGTCCCAATGCATAAATAAAGGAATGTATAAAACCTAAATGCTAAAATGTTGTAACAATGTAAAAAGACACATATGACAATGTATAAAAAAAATTAAAACCAGAGTATAAAAATCCTTAAAAACTACAAATGGGCCAAACGTGTTTCAACTTCCATCTTTCTAAGTAGCCTATAAGAAACTACAGAGTAGTTTCTTATAGCCTATAAGAAACTACATAACAAATCAAAAATTGCACTGCCAGAATCTCAACAAGATGGTGATTTGAAGAGGCAACCGAACCAATACTCATCCCTGTGGCCTAAGCTCTAGTTGAAAAATCTTTCATTGGAGGGCTGAATGAATCCATCCATGTATCTTGAACAAATGTTCATTCTAGATAAGCTGGCAGTTAGAAAACATTAGTTACCACATAACAACTGCCCTGCCTCCATCCAAATGATTCCGGAACTCACCAGTTGCTTGATAATATAGTCATCAGAATAAGTTAGCAAAACCTAAACAATATAGTTGGAAAGTGAAAATGTATCTTTCTCCCCCACTATCCTGAAGCAGTTTAAGGTCAGGTGTGAGTAGTCTGTCTGCCTCAAAGTGTTGGTGGATTTATGCTGAAAACAGTGCAATTAACCTTTTCTGTTCCTTGCTGAGTTACAGTGCTAGTGCAATTAAAGACGTGTCCTCCTAGCCCATATGCTAAACAAATAGATAGAGAACACTGTGGCATAGTATATGTACAGAATACGTTACAGAACAGATGAGTATAACAATCAAAAAGTCTGAACGATTTTTACAATATATGAGTCCACATAAGTTCTTTGTGGTGGCTGGTGGGAGCCCGTGTTTGTAAAGAGTGAATCCAAAATAATTTGGAGGATGGAAATAATTTTACTTCTAATTGTGTACCAGATCCAATGATTTTTTTTCACGAGTCCAGAATTTCAAGTCTTTCTCACTGTGTCCAGACTGAGTCCACAAAATATTTGACCATTGGAGCTTGCAGTCTTTTATTTCTAATGCAGACCTTGCGTTCACATATTCCAACAATTGTCTTAACAAACTGTCTGAATGTGCACAGTGCAACAGCCCCGGAGCTTCCAGAGGGAGAGAGTCCCCTAACTTTGCTGCCACAACTGAGAGCAAGTTTCAGGTGCTCACCGAATGGAGTCCCCACAGATGAGACAAGGCCTCCTGCGATCCGCTTAACATCTGAGGAGGCACATATACTGGAAGGCATTCCTCGTAGTATGCCAAAACTGAGTTTGGATTCCTTAAATTAGGCCTGGAAACAAATAGGTATGCAATACAGGTGGGCTGCTAAAAATCTTTTAAATAAATAAGAAATACCCAGGCAAAATAAGTGAAATATGAACTCTACACCTGAACTGGTAGGAAGCTATGTTTGCACTGCTGTAGCTTCTGAACTATATGAAGGACAACCCCACATAGAGTGCTCAAAATGAGAGGTAACCAGCACTTGATTGTGGCAGGATCCTTCTCACAGCCAGCATATCAAGTTATAACTGATAAAATTCACTCTCTCCATATCTATTACCTCAGCATCCAGGAGCAGGGCTGGATATCAAGGAGTACACCTAGACCGTGGATCTGATTATGGATTAGCCAAGATCTTCTTCTTTAGAAACTGGGGTGCTGGCATTAACTTAGTGTGTGTGTGGCTGGCTGGCTGGCTGGCTGACTTCAACATCATTTAATACAATATAATTATTGATTACATGATTACATCATTTAATACAATATAAGCTTTTGGACTATCATGTGCGGTATAATTTTAGATAGATAGATTGATAGATAGCTGATAGATAGATAGATTTACTTACTACATTTTTATCTCACTTTTCAGACAATTATTGTCTCCCAAAGCAGCTCACATTAACAAAAAAAAGAGAAACAGGCTCTGCCATCAGGCTTACACACTAAAGCCAGAACAAAGTGGTGAGCTTTAAATGTTCTTCCTTGCAGTGATGGGAGAAGCGAGCTTCCTGCAGCTGCTCCTTCTCTGGCCAACGAATGGGGCCAGGTTGGTCCTTTGCCTTGATGTTATTCCTGGAAAGCAGGGGATACAGCAGAGACCTAGCTGATGGCAGAAACCTCTCTCTCTTTACTCCTATGCTCACCAGTCCCAGGGCAGCTGTGATGATAGACAGACAGACAGACATCAACAGGGTACAATTTCCCATCGATTGGTTACCACAGCCTATTTCTATTATCTCTAAGCATCATATGTAAGCAGTGACATGGGGCAGTATCTGTGGCGTAACCCCACAATTCAGTTCCCTGGTGTATGTCTGCTTTAGTATGTTTAGTGTGTCTAGAATGTTGAACCGAGTGGGTGTGGTTTGTGATGTCTTGGAAAGGGTGGGGGGAGGAGTATATAAGGAGTGTTTGAGTGATGTCAGAGTTAGTCGGGTTAGTGTGTTATGGGAAAGTGTTTGGAGTGCGGGGAGAGTTGGGAGTTAGGTTAGTTGGATTATTCGTGTCTTGTCAGGAGTTTTAAGAGAAGTCAGTGCTTGTATGAGGAGTGGAGGTATTTAGAGTTATAGGGACTTAGGTTAATTATAAAGTGTTTGGGGTAGGCAGGTTTTAAGTTATTTTCTGGAACTAAGATTTTGAGAATTAAAATAAACTTATTTTTATTTTGTTTGCTACCCAAATCCTACGTGTCAGCTTGGCGTTATTACCTGCATTACTTTTAAATCTACACACACACCTTTGTACCCACAGTATCATAGATTTAAGCTAGATCCTTAATAACCAGAATTAATCTTTTCCCTCATTAGTAGGGGAAAGGTTTCATTTGACCCTCCACTCAGGTTTTTAAGTGTTGATGCTTAGCCTGAGAAGGGTTTATTATGCGCCTGGTCCTAAAGTGTAAGGGACTGTGTCGTCGCAGTATCCAATGCTGGTAATCCGCCGGGGCTAAACACCTGACTTGTCCCTTCCACCTCCACAAGCTCCGCTGACTGGTTCCATTCCGGAAGGGGTAGTTTCAGCTAGTTTCCAGTTGCACTAGCAGCGCTATCTTTCCACTGCATTAGCAGTCACTCCTGTTAGCACTGTGGCAGCAGTGGATACTGCTCATTGGAAAATGTTTTTGGGCAGCCCCACATCTCTCCACCAAAATCCAAACTTTATCCCAGTCCCACAGAGGAAATCATTACGAAGTCACACACAAACAGTCAGAGCAATTTTCTGATGAGTTGTTGTGAGACGCCATATTATTGAAACATTGACTTTCATAAATGAAAGCAAGCTGTTTTCTCTCCAGAGAGGGCGAGAGAGTGAGAGATGTCACAGTCTTAAAATAGGGCAGGGTGAGTGTTTGAACCTCATGGAATTAATAAAGCCCCTTGGATGCCTCTAAGTTCTTTGCTGAAAAAGCAGCCTGCAAAGCAAAAGGCCATCTGGTGTCGTCCTTGGGGGAATAGATTTGTATACTTTGTACTGACCGTGCATTTAATGAGCTTGAATGGCAACTATAAAAACTAGTGATCAAATGAGTAGTAAAAAGCTACTGAATACAGAATAATTCAACGTTGGCAGCTAGCAAAGAAGACCGGACACATGGGACCAAAAAAAGGCAAAAGAGTGACTGGATAGCCATCATGTTCCATCGTGAATTCTTTACATCTCTAAAAAGTGAAATTCACTCATTGTGACTCCACTTCATCTTTTTTGCTCCTTGATTGATGGAGTCCGTGCACCCTCTGCTGCAGAGATCCTTGGGGCATATGCATAATCAGAATAAATATGTGGCACCAATAACATGACAAATTGCTTTACCTGCTCTGTTACATGGGCTGTTTGCGTGCCTTTGAGTCTAATATGACCTTACCTGGGGAGGTTTCGTAAGGTTGAGTGGAGTGGTAAAATATACCTATTTTACCTCAATTATATGTTTGGAAACTGCTCTGTATGGTGGCCACGTGTTCTACTTTATGAATGACAGTCTTCTGTTTTGAAGGGCTGTCAAAGCACAGTCCTTTGTTTGAAGGTGTCCTCCATTCGAAGGGCTGTCCACTCCAAGTCAAACTTAAAGATAAAGAGATATAAGAAGGGAGAGCAGGGCTTTGAAATTGTACATCAACAGTTGGCACCTGGGCAGAAGACACATAGCTCACCTGGTGGTCACAGTCTTCCTCACTATGGTGCGATGAGATTTATTGTATTTCTGTTTAGTTATAGTATATTTCTATATATGCGTCGATACGTATCAATCAGTGTACATATAATGCTATGCAAATCTGCATCCTCTTTTGGGGTGACGCGTATGAATGTATGGTGAAGTTGCAGTTCTCTCTGTGGTAGAAGCCCATGGACTAGGTACTTACCAGACCCAAGTAGGTTCTACTGTAGTTCTTGAAGGCTTCAGGGACACAGTAAAAGTTGCCATACATGCACAAACAAGGAGCTACCGACATGGCATACCAACCGACACCCCTAATGTGGCACTAAGATATAATTCTACTATTGTGGCCCACACTGGTGTGGTGTGATGAAGTCATTCCAGATCAGCAGCACAGGATATGCTGTGCCACCTACAGGTCCAACTACTATATTCTTGAAGGCTCAAAAGCTGCTGGAACTTGATCTAGCAAGTGGCAATTGAACCGGGGCAGTTTACTAGATGAAGTATTCGGCTTTGGCCAGGGAGACCTGGATTCAAATCCTCGCTCAGCCATGAATCTCACTTAGGTTGAAAGGCAGTAATGTTATGTAGCTCACAGGGTTAACAGCTACACCACTCCCCTACCCAGTCTACAGGAGATTATATCACTTTAGTGAGAGAGATTAGTTCTTCAGTTGGTGGAAGGTGGGGGGGGGGTTGGATTGGGAGCAAATTGCTATTACCAGGAAAACTGACTGGGGAGCTTTTCTCATGCTGGGAGGCAACACAACTCTATTTCAGAAAAGGGTGACTCGGGGTGAATTGGAAGGGATGGAGGGAGTTGTTTACTAAGGAGAGAGTGACTTTCTTGATCTGGGTAAAAAGGACCCATGTGCCACTTTTGCTGCCTGCCAGATTTTCTGCCAAATAGTTGATCTCCAGCATTTTAGCTGTTCTCCCATTGTTATGAGTCTGGTTTTAAAGTCTTTTACAAGGCTCTCCAGGATGTCAAGGTCCTAAAACAGAGGTCATTGTAAATGCATTTTAAAACATTTCCTCTGAAGTGAGTCAAACATCAGGCCAAAGCAGGATGGAGGAAAGAATATATTAAAAGCAACATTAAAAAGACTCACTACTCTTGAAGACATCAAACCCTTAGAAGCCAAAACCGATTCAAACTGATTTAAGGTGGGTGAGGGAATACAGTACTCATTCTTCTGTGTCACAAAAGGCATCAGAAGAAATGCTGGAACAGTTATAGTAACACTCCTATTGATAAAGAACCTATTCTGGGCCACACAGGGCTTTAAGACTTTAGCTGTTGTTGTTTTCCAACTACAAGATGATGTCTTTAAGTTGCAAAGAACCTGGCCTCATAAATACCGTAGATACCATATTATTCAGCAACCATATTCCACATGTTTCACAGCTGATCAAGACATTACAGCCTCTGCAGAAAGTTCCCCATCTGAAGCAGTTCCCATATTTGTATACACAAATACAATCATGTAAGCTTTCTTTGCCCAATGTGAACGTGGCTGGCTGGTGATGGCTGGGACTGGGAACATCCACATCATCATGATACTATGAATCACATGGGAAGAGCTCGCACATGAAATGGCTGAAGAGGGGACAGTTTGTCACTGTGTGCTGGAGCCTGACTCCTGCGGTGATTATAGCATGTAGCCTGACCCTCTGTTTTTTTTTGTTGTTTTTTTTTTTGAACAATCCAACGCTTGGTGAGCTCTGTTTTTCTGACAGAGGGGGAAGGGGCTGCAGACTGTGGGAGATGAATTGTTCTCACATGACATGAGGATGCTGCCTAGCAATGGCATCAAGAGAGTCTTCAATGTCTTCTGGGTTGTGAAGATACGGTAAGATAGCACACAAGGCCATGACTTGGCAATGATTATATGCATCAACAATTCCATAAGGAAAAGGAGGCTGGGGTTGGGGGAGGGAGAGGGTGAGAACATATAGCTTGCAAGATGAAGACCCCCCCAAAAAAAACTACCCTCTGTCCTTCATTCTCTTGCATCAGCCTGGCTCTGTCCAGATGTTTTGATCTACAGCCCCCATCAGCCCCAGCCAGCATGGCTTTTGCGACCTCGGGAAGCAGCTGCCACAGTCCTTTGCATGGTGGCTGTGAGGGCACAGAGATGGGGGGAGGGATCAGAATGCAGAGCCCCCTTCTCAAGGTCATAGCAGTGTCTCCAGCCTCAGGAAGGGGACTCTGACTGAAAAATCCGATGGTCCCTGGGATGCTCACTCAGGACCCTAGGATTGCATCCCTATTCAAGCAGGCACACAGCACCCATTCTAGCATTGAAAAAATGATCCTTTAACGCCAACTTCAGTGGACCGGTCATGTTGTTCGAATGCCTGACTGCCGTCTCCCAAAGCAGTTACTTTATTCCCAACTCAAGGATGGAAAGCGGAATATTGGTGGTCAATATAAGAGGTTTAAAGATGTTCTTAAGGCTAATCTAAAAAAATGCAATATAAACATCAAAAACTGGGAAGCTCTGGCCCATGAACGATCTAACTGGAGGTTGGCCTTTCACAAAGGTTCTATGGACTTTGAAGAAGCCCAAGTGCAAGGTGAAAGGGAGAAACGTGCTAAGCGAAAAGCACGTCAAATGAATCCTTTACAGGACCATCTTCCATCTGGTAACCTGTGTCCTCACTGTGGGAAGCTGTGTGGATCTAGAATTGGCCTCCACAGTCACTTACGGACCCATCGCTAGAGTCTACACAATTTTCTTTAGAATTTTCCTCCTTTTAAAATCTCCTTTTTGTAAAAACAACAACAACAACAAAATTATCCTGGAAGACAATCTTACTCGGTCACGAGTGATCGCCTGCCTGCCTGCCTGCCTGACTCTGTACCCCCACTGCTAAAAGAAAAGGATATCATCTACTACCCACTGAAATCTATTATAAAACTCCCCTTAATTGAAATAGAGGTGAATGTTTGTTACTGGCAAAATTATTCATAACATAAGATTATTATTATTTTTTGATCTTGTATAGCTGGCTGGTGATCTTTCTCAACACCTTCCAATAAAATATATTTCCCCCCCCACACACACATTTCTCTCATCCCAAAATATCAACTGATGTAAGCTTTCAATATTTTAGGAAGGGAAAAAAATCTGTTTGAGGGGGGAAATATTTTGAAGTAATATAATTAAAGGTCTGCAAATGTAATTGAAATAGGTGAAACTGAAAAACGAAGAAGCAAAGATAGAGAGCCTGCACTATGCCTTCTGGCATGCAGAGAGCTGAACTACCAGGCACACCTCCCAAATGGGATTGTAGTAATAATTGCAAGATGTACCGAACTGGTGATAAGGTTAATTTGTTCTGTATGACTTCAGTTAGAATATGTAACTGGGGATATGTAAATATGAAGAAAATTTAAACTTGGGATATTGCTGCTATACGCATCTAGGCGCCATTTAGGATTACGTCCAGGGTCACCTCCCCTCTGGTTGGTTCCATTCTATGACAGTTGTTTGGGGTATCTAGAAATGTTACTTCTTTATTATGACCAGAAAACACATTTATGTATTCTAGGGCTGGATTCAGACAACACGATGACCCACACTCAACAGTTGACTATGGGTTGAGTAAAGGTTGTAATTGAACCGTGGGTTGTTGCTGAAATGTGGGTTATCATGTTGTCTGAACCCAGCTGTACTAACAAGCCATGGGTTGTTAACCATGAACAACCCATGAAGAGAACCCATGGTTTGTTGTTGGGTTATGAACTGTGGGTTGTTCACCATGGTTTGTTATCTCAGCTGGGTTCAGACAACATGATAACCCATGTTTCAACAACAACCCATGGTTCAATGAAAACCCACACTCAACCCTTGAGGGTGGGTTATCATGTTGTCCAAACCCAGTCTATGTGAGGGTAATTAAAGTCACCCATTACTATAACACTTTCTCCTTTGGATGCCTCCCTGAATGCATTCTCTGTCTCAAGATTACCCTGAGCCTTTTACCCAGGGAGGGTAATAATAGTATATCCCAGGTACTAAATTACTGGGTCCCCAGTGCTAAATTACTTTTGGAGCCTGATATTGTCATTCACAGCTATTGTGTAGATGAGTCTGCCCCTTTTGAGTTTTTTTGTTTGTTTTACTCTATGCCCTTTTTGATGTACTCTGTTGCCAACTGCATTGCCAAGAGGCAACAATTACCTCGAGGTTGTTTATGCATTCTTGCAAAGTGAAAGAATTACAAGTAACAAGTGGCAAGGAGCCAGTACAGATATGACCATTCCAGACATTCTCGCCTATACTATGTGGCAGACCTTGAGATCTAGCCAAGGGCTATCTAAAGGTAAATAATAATCTCTCCAGTTGTACAGTCTCAAACAGTTAGTGGACTCTGGGAAGTGAGACAAAGAAGCATAGCTAGCTGCTTAAAACAAACAGGCCCAACCGAAAATCTAGGCACAGAAGGAGCACCAGTAAACTCCTTGATATAACAATTGTTTTCTGCATTTCCACTACATGTACAGACAGAGTGACACCACCCCTAGTACACCATTCCCTGCCTTTCCTATAGAGCAACACGCAGCCCACAGGTCTCCTGTGGGCCCCACCTGTTCCCCTGCTGCTGCTGAATTTGCCTCTGAAATCACAGCAAAATCATAGTGATTTTTTTCCCATTGAAACAAGGCATGTGTGGTGTGCACAACATATTTATTTATTTACAGCATTTGTATACTGCTCCATATCTAAACAGACTCCAGAACAGTGAACAATCAAAGGATAAAACAGATAAAAGAATAAAAACAATGTATTAAAAGCAGAATAACATTAAAAACATGGCTGGTCAGCAAGGAAGGCTTCCCGGAACAAAGCATGATAGTACTGGTAAACAAGGCATGTGCAGTCCGCATAACATGTTTGAAAGGGAAATTGCTACAATTTTGGCCGGCACCATAGAAAGTTCATCAGCAAAAGTGGTGGCAGGGTGTGGCCCACAGTGACTTCCCGGGGAGCAATGCAGTCCCCTGGCCCCCACCACTGCTATAGAGTTTCTGTCCAGAGATGACTGTATCCTACTGGCTCTCTCCATTTCACCAGCTTTCTGTAATGCCTACCATAACTACGGTATTTTATGTTCTCCTTTAAAAGCAAGCACTCCAGCTCCCCCACCATGGTTCAGAGGCTTCTAGCATTAGCATCTAAACATGGTGTCCCTCTCCAGATGTCTCTGGCATGTGCATTTTCCCCTCTGGCCCTTTGGTCTCTTAGACTGGCGATCATGTCCCACTGCATGTGTATCGCCTAGCTTTACAGTAGAACCTGCACTTAGAAAGCTAAACTGACTGTACACTGAGCCTTTGAACTAAAAGCTAAGCCTACACATTTGGTTTATAAGGAGACTGTTCCACTAGCTAGCTCTGCACTGTAGCCTTTGTCAATGCAGAAGCATAAATTAACTTTTACACCCTTTCCAAAACTGGGTTTCCTCTAAGTTTCTGGCTGAGATTTACTGCAGCCACTCAAGGCTTCACTGCAGGAGAAGAGCTGCAAGAACTGTAAGCTACTACAGGATTACCCACCCCCTCCCCTGCCCCTAGGAATTAGTTGCTGGCACACAATGTCCTTGCTGTGCACGAGGAAGGCTGTGGAACAAATGGGTGGCTACAAATGGCAAGAATGGAAGAAAGATGGCGAGAGCCCTTTCCACCGTCTGAGGTTTGGCCATTCATGCTTGGATTCTTTTACACGTTTGGAAACCTTTGGCAAAATGCTATGCAAGTCCAGCTAGCATTCCAGTTCTGGCAGAATGTGCTTCACTGATGCTGCCATGCCAAACACACAATGCCCTTTAAGTTTTTGTTAGATGTGGTTTCAGAGCTTACACTGCCACCCGCTGACTTATCAATAATTGCTTCCTGAATCCTTGGAATTTCCTGTGCTGTCACATCCAATTATTGGCACAGATGGGCTTCATTAACTTGTGTGGCCTCGACAAGATCACATCCTGAAGGGGCTTGGTTGCACATATGCACTGTGCCACAGGTAAAGCAGTGTGCCTGGCTCTGTGTAACATTGCTGTGATCGCAGCTTCTGGCAAACATGTGTAGGCTTATAATTGTTGCCTTTATTATCAGGGCAGGAGTTGTCACAGACTTATGGGCTTTATTCATAGGGAGGAAGAAATGGTTTGTGAAATACCATCTGCCTCAGGCACCAGAGATCAAAATACCAAGCAAAATGAGAAGCGGAGCACGCTGTCTCATTTTTGTAACCTCGGGTACAAACTGCGTTGAAAACAAAATTGAATTTGATTGACCAGGAGATAATAAAATCTGTGAGCTTTAAGTCAAATGTGTGTGGGGTTTTATGCCCCTTTTCTGATAACTGCTTTGGCAGAGGCATTATTCCCAATAAAAATAAAGTGTGCTTCAATAATGGCTTGCTTGAGCCTCTTGTTAATGTCAGCGACAGTTTGAGCTCTACAAATGTAGAAAGTGCTGAATTGAATACAATGCTGGAGTCAGGCCAAGATCTAAATTGTCATTTTTCATGTGCCAAAGAATAAAAATTACATGACAGAACAGTAAGAGGCTAGAGTTTAATATGGTTCTTTGAGAGCACAATCCTATGCACGCTTATTTAGAAGTAAGTCCCACATTGTCCAATGGGACTTACTCCCTAGTAAGCATGTTTAGGATTGGAGCCTGAATATGATTGATTTGTCTCCAAGCACATACAGATGTTGGCCTTAGATGCTCTGGGATCAGCATGATGACAATTCTCTATGCCAGATGTAAAGACTGTGTGAGAACAAGTAAACATGGTAGAAACGCGATTTAAGAAAGCAAAACATGGCACCTGTTCCCCCAAATACCTCAAGCTGCTTGAGATATATAATGTCTTGTAGTAATATTCTTGATGAAATTGCCTATTTGAAAACAATAACTGTATTAAAGAAGGTGTAGGGGTTAGGAGGGGTTACTACAATTTTCATTTTGATATGCCTATTGGCTATAAACAGAATGTAGAAAACACACAAAAATGAAGACTGAAAAATCTAGAATATCTTCAAACCTGTAGTCACTGCCATTAATTCATCCCTCATAATTATTAAATCAGTGGGGAGGAACCCATGAACATGCACAGACAGTGTCCTACTCATTGATGTCCTCTAATTTGGTCTCCTTGTCTTCTTCATATCCCTTCCCATCAACAACAAATGCAGGTGAAATGAGGCCCCTTATCAAATGGAACTCTTTTCGATTATCCACTCATAATATCACCCGGAGGAGGTGCCATGACTTCCTGTGAGGAAATAGAAGAAGCATCCTAAGTTCAGTCCTCCTAGCCAGTCGGCTACCCTACCAGGCAGGCAACAAAGCCTAGAGTTTTTATCAAACCCCTGATGGACCACCATACATGACAGGTAGGCTGTGCTCAGCTTAACAGATCATAAGTTGGAAGGAGGGCCATAGCTCAGTGGTAGAGCACATGCTTGGCATATATAAGGTCCCAGGTTTAATCCCCAGTGTCTATAGGAAGGGCTGGAAAAACTCCTGGAGAGCTGATGCCAGTCAGTGTTGACAATACTGGGCTAGATGGACCCATGGTTTGACTCAGTATAAGGCAGCGTCCTATGTTCCTAAATTCTGCAAGTCTGTGATAATCATAAAACCTTCTACAAATCATAAAATCTTCTACAATTTTACGGGCATGCATTTTTTCAAAATTGCATTGTACTTTACTTGTTGTGCAAAATAACCTCTCTAAGGCTGCAATCTTATTATATCTACTTACCTGGAAGTGAGACCCACTGAACTCAATGGGACTTACTTCTGAGTAGACACGTATGGGATTGCAGTGTGGGTGCCACAAGGAGTTACAAGGGAAAGCTCTGGCAGAAACAGGGAAGCCCTGTGTCCAAGGGCAGCAGATGAGTGAAGGGAATATTTGACTTTAAACAGCAAAATCCCATAGCAAATGACAAACCATTTTTGAAAAGCAGCTTCTAAAGTGGTTTGTCATGTACGCTAATAGAAAGGAGTGGCTGTTCAGTGCCCGTACAGGAGGCCAAATCCCGCTTGGGTGCACAGAACAAGATGCATGGTTCTGTGTAGTGAAGGGTGATCCTGCCCCATCCAAAATCATAATTAGCTCACCATGTTATAAATCCAACATTACAAGCTCAAACCAATGTTTTCCATTAATTTGAGATCTTGGAAAAAATGCATCACTGAAGTGCATCTTGGAATCATACCCTGTGTAATAAAATATCCCCAACCATCAGCATCACAGTGTCATATATCACCACACAGCCTTCTCTGATTGGTTGCTTTCACTGTTTTCTATCCTGAGTGACATGGAGCCATTGGAGGGGGCAGAGGCAGCAGTGCAAACCAAAGACAACGATTGGGTTCACACAACACAGTAAACCATGACTGTTTCAGGGTGGCTTGATGTGTTGTCTGAACCTGGCCAGGGTGGCTTGTGTGTGGTTAACACACCATGCTGCTGGGTTCAGACAACATGACAAGCCACTCTGAAACAAACATGGCTTATAAGCTAGAGCATGTGCAAAATGGCAGAGTCTGGATGCTTAGTCACACAGACCACACAGGCACAGAAATATATAAATCAACTCGTAATCAATCTTGATGTGAATTACAACAATAATAAAGTGTGTTGGATCAGAGTCCAGGCGTATTGCACACACTCAGGAATTATAAACCTAGTAGATTCAACCTACAAACAACCAATTTCAAGTTTCAGCAGCATCTCTAGTCCAATGGATATCATCCTACGTCTAGAATTCTGTCTTTTCAAAAATTAACATTTTCAAGTTAAGTAATGATAGTTGCCTGTGCAAAGATCAATGGCAAATTGACAAACAAAAAAGTACGGTAGCTCTCTTTAGCTGCCACTTTCACACTGCAATGTTAGGAGTGCTTTTTTATTTTTATTCTTTCTTCTTCTTTTTTTGTAATTCAGTGGGAAAAATAAAATCATTCTAAAGGATTTTGTCCAGCTTGTCAGGAAAATATTTTTTAACAAGGATGTTTTTGACCTGAATAATCTTTTAAATTGTGTCTTTGACACACACTGTCAGCATGATTTCCACAGCCAGGCTTCAATCATATCCAGAAACCCAGTTGCAACTTTTAGCAGAGAAGTCTCATAAAAGACTATTACAAGATCACTAGTGGTACAATTTCCTTCATTCAGCTGGGAAAAGAGAATACTTGTGTGTGTGTTTTTAGCAGAAAATGCTGAAGAGGGCATGCTGGAACACCCCAAGCAGTTTGTAGCATACAACCAAGTGTCAGCATTAAGTACTGAGGGGAGAATTGTGACACAACTATATATTTTTATTAAACAGAAAACTGCTGCCATAGAATCTCTTACCAAAAAACATTGACAGTTATCTGACAATCTATATTCCATTTCCAGCACTTCTCTGCCCCTAATCCGAATAAATTGAATCGACCACTTGCACCATCAAAGAAAATTGGACTCACTATCAAAGAATGTGCAGCCCGATCCTGCACATGTTTGCTCTGAACTGAGTTTAATGGGACTAACCATGCCACCCTATGCACATCTACATTGAGTTTAATGGGACTTACACCTAAGTAAGTGTACGGTATATAAGATTGCAGCCTTACTCCCACATAAGTGGACAGCAGCCATAAGATGGTTTTAAAATGAGGGACACTTGAAGTTTCATTCTCTCAGTGGGACATGTCATGCAGCACATGGCATTGTTGTCATGGAAGGAGTCTCTTTCCCATTTCCCACACTAGGAAAATCAGCTTCATTCTTCTCTGAATGCTGCAAATACCATAAAGTATAGTAAATATTGTTTTTTACATTGTGTTTCTAATTTGCTGGAGTTATGGAGAAATAGCCTGAATTCAGGGATAGGGAACCTCTTTCAAGCCAAAGTGCTGAATTCAATTTTGGAGAACCTCGAGAGTCAGGAGTCACATTCCAGTGGTGGGTAGGGCTAAGGAAAAGGTGGCAGGGACAAAGACAAAGGAGTGAGGCCAAAAATAATAAATGAATAAATAAATAATCCCCAGCCTATTGTAGCTTAAAGCTCTGACTGCCAGTAACTAAGCCTTAGGAGAGACATTTCAACCTTTTAGAATGGGGAAAAAACTGCACAAAAGCTGGGAACCCACCAAGCAATCGGTAGTGCAGTGTAGCGTAGTGGTGAGAGTGTTGGACTGGGACTTGGGAGATCCGGGTTCTAGTCCCCGCTCGGCATGAAACTCACTGGGTGACTTTGGGCCAGTCACTGATTCTCAGCCTCACCTACCTCACAGGGTTGTTGTGAGGATAAAATGGAGAGGAGGATTATGTAAGCCGCCTTGGGTCCCTTGAAGGAAAAAAGGCGGGGTATAAATATAATAAATAAATAAATAAATAGGTGTGGGAAAGGGGGCAGGGCCAGGGCCAGGGGCCCCCTGGGGAACCCCACAGGGCCTGATTGGGACCCCGGAAGGGCCAGATTTGAT
Organism: Shinisaurus crocodilurus; assembly: GCA_021292165.1. NCBI lineage: Eukaryota > Metazoa > Chordata > Lepidosauria > Squamata > Shinisauridae > Shinisaurus > Shinisaurus crocodilurus. The sequence goes on from CM037879.1 coordinate 128,757,595, forward strand.
TGGGACCCCGGAAGGGCCAGGTTCCCCACCCCTGCTCTATTTGCTGTGATTTGTCTTAGGGTACAATCCTATCGGGATGCTCGTAAGCCCCTGAACTGTGAGGCTTACGGTCATCCAATGCAGAGCGGCAGGAGCGGCAGAAGTGATCTTCGCCTCCCCGTCCTCCTGCTCTGCATTTTCGCTAGACGGACTTTGTTGCCCATCTAGCATCAGCATCTCAGAGGGGGAGGGATGGAGGCTGGAGTGGCTTCAGGATACCTCGTATCCTGGCCTCCCCAGTCTCCTCCTCTTCCCACCCCTGAAATGCCCCCTTTTACCCCACTCCAAGGTCACTTTCTTGACCTTGGAAAGCAGCCAGTGTGGTTCTTTCCACACCATCTGAGAGGGGGTGGGGGGGGTTGGAGCGCCGGTACTCCGCTCTGAGGTTGAAAGTGCCATCTCCGACCTTGGAGCTGGGGATCCGAACTATCCTATGGCCTCTCAGACACTGTCTCGGGGCCACAGGACTGCTCTGTTAATTGCTTTTCTCTGTTAGTCCCCACATCCTGTGTTCTTATAAGCCAGCAATCACTCACAGTGGCTCTTTCAGGTCCTGGGTGAGCACATAAAGGGACATAAGGAGGCTCAGCAGTTGACCAACAACATGATCATAAATTTATAGTCAGCTTGCTATGACCATGTTCCAGGGATCAGAAGGATTTTTTGGTTTGTTTTTAAACAGTGCATTGCAACGTTGGGTACTTCGAGTTGTGTCTCCTCCATAGGAAATTGACATACAGTTATCATCTTGCTTTACTTTTGCTGTGCCATCTGACACCCAGAGTAAGGTCCTGCTTAACTTGGGGAAGCGGTTTGGATGAGGGATGCTCTGATGGAAATCTGAGCCGCCGGGGGGGGGGGGGAACAAATTTAAACAACTTTGTCCCAGCAGCTGCAGAATCCGCAGCGGAGAGATTGTGGCGTGAGAAGCGAGTGCTAGGCCAGTAGGTTAAAAAGCAAAACACAAGTCTGTTTTCTTTAGGGTTTACTAAACTAAGACTTGGAAAAACAGGAACAGAACATATACAGAGTGCTAATTTACAAAAGTGAAAGAGAACAGTATGTCAGACAAAAACAAGTACAGTCTGGACATACATAAACTATCTCTATACTTACAGAATGCTTCTACTCAATATAATCAATAACTCCTTATAACAATTAACTCCTTTTTCCCCCAACAAGAACACAGAGACATTGACCCTACCTTTTATACAATTCTGTACAGTCACACCCATAGATGATGCAATGCCAGCTGCACCCATGAGGTATCATGGTAATCCCCAGCTGAAATCAATCTATCTGTTCCTGACTGCCATCACCTGAAGCCAGTTAGCAGAAAACTGTATGCCCATCTACACTGGGCCAAAGGTGACAATGATGTCATCCACGACCTTGGATATGTCTGTTGGAACTGTGGGGTTTGCTTCTTGCCCGAAGGCAAACCTGAATATGAGACGCCATATTCCAACATGCTCAAGGGTTTTGTTCTGTCCCCATTTCAAAGTGAACCGACCTGATTCGTACAAATGCACTTAGCCTTCATATTTCACAGTTCTCAGAATCTTGCAATGCTCTTCTCAGCTTAACACACACACACACACACACACACACACACACACACAGAGAGAGAGGTAAATGTGCATAATATGTTTAGAAATGCATAGTTTCGGAGAAAATACATCTAGGAATGTAAATTTATGATAAAATACATATTTAAATTCACATTTTCCTGTGGTTTGTTTTTTTTAAAATCAGATCAATGCAGAAACAGGATAGAGCAGACGTGTGAATCAGCACTGTGCTGAAACCCCACCTGCCCTTTTGCAACCTCTTCATTTCCCTGAGAAAGAGGCAATAGTTTTCCTGCCTCTTTTGCAGGGAAGTTGAGAATTTCAGAGAAATTTCTCAGGGTGCAGGGCTTCAGTGCTTATCTTTCGGTGTTCAGGTGAAAGCATGTGGGCTTAAAGTGAGGAGGAGCGAGTAGGGGTCATGTGTGCAAGCTCCCCCCTTAACACCCGTGCACATGCCGGCTCCACTGCTGACCTTTGCGTGTTCAGCTGGACTGGACATGCTTAGAATCCCACTTCAGACCTTTGGGCTGAGCACATGATGGTCAGAAGTGAAGCCGGCATGCATGGTGAAGATGGGGGTGGGGTCTGCATGAGCTCCCCCTCTGCCTTTGAGACCACACACGCTGACCTGGACGTATGAATTGGGCTTCTGTCTAGGGATGGATGGATCTGAGAATCTCATTTTCATAGAGAGTGTCAGATTTTTCAGGATGAAGCTCCACATTGAAAGTCCGCATGAACATTTGTACTTTTTCTGTGTGTGTGCTTTCCAAAATGTCCACATTTTGTGTGCATTTTTCTAATGTGTACATTGTCCCCCAAGTACCTTTCATAGATGTACTGCAGTTTTGTGTGCACTGTTCTCAAATATACCTATTTTGTGTGCACTTTTCACCAATATACACATTTTTGCACGCACACACACACCCCAGCAAGCTGCATCACCAACCTTGGAAAAATGCAGCTTTCAGGATGTAACTCTGTCTTGGCTCGCATATTAGTTTGGGAGGTGTGTTTGCTAAATTTGCACTAAAAATGCAACGTAATGAATTTTTCACCCATCCTAACTCTTATCTCAGCCTAACCTATCTCACAGGGCTGTTGTGCCGATAAAATGGGATAACCCCAAAACCTACCCTAAACTTCTTTGAGTACCAATGTGATGACAGACAGATAGACAGACAGACAGATATGCACACAATTTGAAAATGTTAGTTTTCCAGACATTATATCTCCGATCCTTAAAAAACAAACAAAAAAAAACAACAATTGAGGATAGTATTACTGCAGCAGCCAGCAAAATAAGACAAGCCACTATGACAAATCTTCATTCCTGAAGAAAAGTTTTGAACTAGCCCTGATAAAGTGACAAAAGGAAGAAAAGTGGGGAAATAAAATATAATAACCTGCAAGAAGTTGCTGACTATGTGGGTGAGGGAATGCCAACCAGGTCAACCTGCAGTGGTTTACATAGGAAAGGAATTATTTACTTTGTGGAGGTTTGGCATAATGACAACTCCAGCAACATTTGTCATTCTGACTGCCAATGTGACCAGAGAAGAGGAATCTGTCCTTACTAAGGAGGGAGAAGTATAAAGGAGAGATCTTGCTTGGCTTTGCAGTCCTCTGTCAAGTCACTTCAGGAAAGAACTGATTGATCATTGAATGAAATCTCTCCCTTGAACACTGACAGGAGAGAAGAGGTATGGAGAGTACAGTATGTCTAGGAGAAAGTATGTAAGATCTGAAAGAGAGTGAGGGTAGGCTGCAGTAAGTCTGAAAAAGTTAAAAATGCAAACTTCAGCTCCCAGCTATCGTGACCATGCTGGCAGTGGCTGTTGGGAGTTGAAGTCCAAAACAACTGGAGATCTACCTTCTGCCCACCAGGGCCCTAACCCATAGTTCCCGATATGGAACACTGGACTGACCTGAATGTATAATGCTGTGCATGAGTATCTCTTGGTGTGCGTCTTCTAAACATAAGGTCATCACGGGGAGATATGACAAAGGAGAAATTGCAAATGGCCCATTTTCAGAACATTCTAGTGATTAGGTATCATGGATGATGTGTTGACCCAATTTAATATTTTCATCTGGAGTGGAATTAAATTAACTATTTATTAGAAGGATCTGTTTGACACAGAGATTGGGAGGAGGGGCATATAATCTGATCTAGCCCCATGCAAGGGAGATATATTTCATACAGGCTGAAGAGGCACAGTCCAGAAGCCTTTGTACTTATTGTATAAACTGGCCCTCAACCTGATCTGAGAGAGCAGTTGTGCTGAAGTCCATTCAGGCAGGGGTGTGGAGGATGTGTCCCCTGGAACTCTTCTTTCAGTATATCTCCCCTAGACTTTTTGTTCCATACATTCAAACGGTTCTCTTTATATTCCCAATTTTTATTTTCAGCCATGCCAGGTGCTGCTTTTTCTTCTTCTTCTGGCCTGGAGCATTGCACATTTAACAGCAGCATCCACTTTAACACAAATTAGCTGAAGGTTTTAGGTCTTTATAATGACACACTGTGCACAGAAATTCCCTGAAGTAAATAAGCATTTGCAACAGCAGCGACAAAAGCAATTTGTTTAACTATGTAAGGTATATTTAATTCGATGCAGTAAGGGATACTGACTTTTATATAACCACTTGAAGCTTTTATTCAAAGTACCAACAGAACACTGGAAGAATACATTTTTTGACATTATTAAAAACAATAAAACAACAACAACAACAGTCTTTTATGCTATGTACAAGATGGTAACTTTTCCAGAGAAGTGGCGGTGGGCTGTACAGACATCACTGCCCTCAATGGAGATATTCATTGGTGCTCTATCATGGTTCTTTAATGAGATCTGCTTTGCAAGTTTTGATAGCACTCCACAAAGCTAGACCTTAGAAAAGTCAAACCTAGCAGCAGAAATGTGGCCACTACTGCTGCAATTGAGATATGTATGCTTTGGTATGACTCTCCCAAGCATTGACTAGATGGTGTCCCTCATGAGTAACACTCACTGCTTCAGGGAAATCAAGTTCATCCCCAAAAAGAGATATCTAGATTTGTCTCCTTTTTGCCAATTGCTGTTTTGGAGTCAGTGAACACAGTGGAGTTTTAGGACTTATATGGAGAGTTTGGGAAGAAATGTATCAATTTCTGGAGACACAGTGTCTGGGTTTCTGCGTCCTTTCAAATCCCAAATCTTCAGAAGTGTTCAGATTTGGATTTGATCTGCTTTGGCAGAGTCATGCTTCAATTTGGACATCTCTCAAGTCTGTCCAAATCAGCCCAACTTGGTTCAGGATTTTGCCAAATCCAAAGTACACCCCTAGTATTTATGAAGCTGCTGAAAAGTAAAGCTAGAATCATAAGAAGCAATTACTGCAAAAGACAAGGTGTCCTATGGATCTGAGAGATCTCTACTATTTACCCTTTCCTCATTTTCACCTAAGCGGTTTTTCTAATTAGAAATGCTCAGAACCAAGTCTCAAATACAATGAAATATACACCAGCCAGGATTGAATCATAGAGATGGCATAGTAGTTATGATCTTGGCATCATGAGAAATTATATCAAATTATATTATCTAGGGTATCCTGCAATAAGAGAATAGGATGCAATTTTTTGAAATAAATCCAATTGTTACCAGAGAGTGAATCAAATTTCTAGGAGCAAATTACACAAACCAGGATGTATAAAGTCAATATAGAAGAGATTTTGCACATAATTAACTATAATATATTAATTCCTAGGAGGACTACTAAGATAGCTAGGACATATGTGTTTTGGGGGTAAATTAAAGTATAAACCAAAGTGTGGGGAGGTTCTCATAAGAAAAGATTCTGGTATCTACGGCATGGAGGAAGCAGCCTCTCCATCTACCTGTATCACTCCTGAGGTCTTTGCCCACTTCTCTGTCTTCTGCACATCTTCATACCTCTAGCTTTTTTCTTTGGTCACCCTCCCTTTCAGTATTGTACAAAGAAAGGGAATAGCATTTTGGCTGTTTTCAGACATCATAGTAAACCAGCCTTCTCCAGCCTGGTGCGTTGGATGACAGCTCCCATAATCCCCAATGGCCATGCTGGCTGGGGATGATGGGAGTTGTCATCCAACACATCTGGAGGACACCAAAGTGGAGAAGGCTGTGTTAAACCTTAGTTTAGTGTGATGAGAACAAGCCACAGCGAGCCTCAGACTTGTCCCTCCCCTTCCTTGTCCAGAGTCACTACAAGGAGAAGTTTGGAAACTGTAGCTTCTGTTTTACATTAACTGCAGGTTGCTGTGTTGTCCAAACCTAGCAAACTGTGGTTAATCTTAATTATGGTTAGTGGAAACAAGCCAACTTTAAATGATGCAGTGGTTTATGATCCTGGTTTGTTTCCATTAACCCTATTTAAGATTCATCACAGTTTAGGGTTCAGACATAGCACTAGTCTGTGATTAGTCTAAAATAGTAGCCTAAAACAGTAGCAGAAGCTTCTGGTTTCCTATTTGCTGCCACCCTGGAGGAAGACAGAAGAGAGGGAAATGTAAGAGGCTGAGATTCACTGCTGTTCGTTCTTGTCATGCTAAACTATAGTTCAGTGTGACATCTGAACACAGCCTTTATACACTTGAGAGTTTTAATGAATTCTCCATATGCTTTTTAAAATCTTAGTGTAAGGAAGGTTTATTGTTACCCCCTTATTATTGCCTTCTGGGTTGTAACCCCAACAGGGGTGGGCCGATGTCTGGCATGTGGAATCTACCTTGTTTATTTATTAGAACCCTGAGGTCCACCAGCATTTTTAAATGTGCAGTTTGCCCAATTAAATTTAAAATGTAATTGCATAGTCCCAAAATCAAACAATGTACTTGATACGAAAAGGAAGAATGCAGAAATACAAATGCAGCAGTGCATAGTGTTTTATGGACCATACCATACAGGTACTTGACAATGCAATGCTTGTGCTAGATTTTAGATAACTGACCAAGTCAAAGGATGGGGCTTGTTTAAAGCCATGATCTCATAGTAACTGGGCAAGATGGTCTATGTGACATGACACTGTCAACCAGCTTCTCCACATTCATTTCGGAGAAGTTCATCTATAATCTAGATAGATGAACCTCTGAGTGCGAGCTTTAGTCCAAATTGCTGGAATATTTAGTACAGGAACTGTCTGTACCAATGTGTCAGTTTCAGTGTTTAAGAGATATGTACTTTTAGGATTCTTAATGATTCAAGGAATCACCCCTTCACATTTTTTATTTGGCAAAGTTGCTTTCTACATTCCTCTGCCCCAACATGTTATATTTAAAGAATAAAACAATAATAAGTGGAACAATAGGATACAAATTGCCCCACATCCATACTGATATCTGGAAATTACTCAAGATACTTTATTTTAGAAGGAGGCTGCCATGAGAAGGAACAAATAATAATAGCTGATCAAGTTTAGTGGTGGAGGTTTGATCCCTTGTTCAGTTTTATATAAGCCATTTTGCAACTGCACTTGTAGCAATGCCGTTTGAAGACCTTATTTTGCTGGCACACAGGGCTCACTTACCACTTTAATAAAATGGTAAATCTGAAATACTGCAGTAAAAGTAATTTCTTTTCCAATAGGTTTTAAACTACAGAGGCTTAGTTAGAACAGCCACACATTAACAGAGGCTTAAAATAAATATCGCTTCAATGGGCAGAAAAATCCAAAGAGGGTTGGGGAGGCGGAATATATGGTGGAGCAGCTGCCAGTTCCCAAGTCCTGCCTCCCCCCCCCCACAATTTTATTAAACTGATCAAAAAAGAAAGATCCAAAAAGGGGAGAAAACGTAAATACAAATCTAAATTACTAAACAGATGACAAACCCAAAATCTAGTCTATTAATATATAATGTATAAATTAAAAAGCTGGAGAAAGAGAGAAAAGAAAAACAATCTACACACACACACACACACACACACACACACAATTACAAAGCAAATGGCTCAATACAATTAGACCAAATTGCTTGAAAGTCATCTTCCTTGCCACTCGGTTGAAAAAGAACAAATTCACATACGTCGACAAAGAACACAGATCAACTCTCCACTGCTGTAAAACAGAAACTGCGGAGTCCCAAGCCCTGCTGGGCTTGCACCAGCAGGGCGGCAGGTGGGGAGTGGCTGGAGGGAAATAAGTATGCCAGCTCCAGGACTGGAATCCTCTCCCCCTCTCCCATTCCATGAGGTGTGTCGGGAAAATGGGAAGTAGGTTTTGGACCTGACTGCTCTAAAGCCTCCCTGGATCTTCTCTAGCACACACCCAGCGTGCCTCCTTTTTGCTGGTAGCTCTGTCAGAGCACCGGTGGCAGGGTGGCAAGGGCACTGGACTGGAGGCTTCCATGGCGGCAAGAAAGAGGCTTGCAAGGACAGATCTCTCTCTCCACGCATGGCCATCTTTCTCCATAGGCCGAGAGGGAGATCAGTGCCATCCTGTGGCCCCTGGTAAGCCCTCCTATGAACCATAGGATTGCTGCCTAACAGAGGCTTAAACACGGTGTCTGTAGGGATTGAGCCCACTCTTCCTACAGAGGAGGATCTGGGAACAGATTCTGAGAATGACGGGGAGGAGGAGGAGGAGGAGGAGGAGATGGAGGGGAGGGAACCTGCAGCTGGTTCCCCAAGACCAGCGGACTTGGAGATAGACCCAACAGACAGGGAGGACCAATCAGTGTCAAGTTCTGTGGGAGAGCAATCTGAGCTCTCTGATCAGGAGGAGGGTGAATCAAGTGTCACTAGCAGGCCAGACGTCAGCTAAGGAGGATGGCCAGGTGAGCAGTGTCAGGTGCTCCAAGAGACTGGCCCTTAAGAATAAGGACCCACCTTAGGAGTGTGGGTAATTTGAGTCTGGAAGGGAGGAGAGGTTTCCAGCTTAGAATCAGCTTCTCAACAATAGGGCAATCTTCCTTAATGGCTGGTATTCTAACTAAGCTTGTTTCTTGTGTGATTGATTTCTGCAATCCACTTCATTTGCACTTCTAAGCCAGTTTGCTAGACTGGCATCTGTCCTAATAAAGTTTTTCAGTTAGAATCCATTGTTTGGATCTTCTTGGAAGGAGGAGGAGGGGAAGTGCAGCCTCAACAGCATCTTAAAAATGTATAGAAAAGAGACTGAGAGAATGAAGAGACCAGTAGTTGGTTGAAGGGAGTTTCCATGTACCTGGAGTAAGTGCTCAAATTCCACAGTAGGGCAATACCTTTATAACTGTGGTGCACAGCCTCATTAATTTCAGCCTGAGGACCGAATTCCATTTTGGACAAGCTCTGGGATGGGGGGGGCACATTCCAGTGGAAGATGGGGCTGGAAGCAAAAAGGGCAGGGCCAAAAAATACCAAATTACCAGCAGATTGTATCTTAAAAGCTCTTACTGCCAGTAAATAAGCCTTAGGAGAGGAATTTCAACCTTTTTCTTACTTGCTATGTTCCATCAGTCTAGACCAGTGTTCTCCAACCTTGGGTCCCCAGATGTTTTTGGCCTACAGCTCCCAGCATGCCCCAGCCAAAGTAGTAGTTGTACGCTGTGTTGTAGGCCAAAAACATCTGGGGACCCAAGGTTGGAGAACACTGGTCTAGGGGGTGAGAGGTTGCTACTGGCTCACGCTGGCTCAGCTTGTCTGAGCGTGGAAAGCGAAGCAGGGTCAGGCCTGGTGATTACTTGGATGGGAGACCCCTCCTCTAGTTTCCTGCACTGAGCAGGGGGTTGGACTCGATGGCCTTGTAGGCTCCTTCCAACTCTATGATCTATGAAATCTATGAAATCTAAATTTCCACTTCAGGACAAAGTGCACAAAAGCCGTGAAACCACCCAACAATTAGTGGTTAGGGGAAAGGGGGTGGGGCCATGGGAAGGGGTCATGTGGCCTTCTGGGGAACCCCAGAGGGATGGATCTTTTGCACCCCTGCTTTATATGGACCAACCAAAATGACACAAAACAATGACTAAGCTTTCATGTTCTCCAGAACTTTTTATCAGGCTGTATGTAAAGCAAAATATTGGGGCCAAGGGGGAAAAGAAATTTGGACTGATGTTGTAGCCATGAAGTCTGCATCTGGTCGCACAGTATCAAGATGGAGTGTAGGAGGAGGCAGCCAAGTTACTTGGATTAGGCTCCAATAGGTGCTATGCAGGTTTGAGATTGCATCTAGGACTGCTGGGACAAAGAAAACCACCTGTAATTAATCTCCAGCTTTGTTGATATAAAAACTTCCACCTTTCTCTTTACCCCTTGTTCTTTACTTAACAAGAAACCTGCATATTTTACCTAAGGCTAGAGACAGATCTGGGTAACTGCTCAATTTAATGTTGTTGTTGTTGTTGTTGTTGTTGTTGAGAAATGGGGGATTAGCCATTGTGTGCTGCTTTGTTCCTTGGAAGCTTTTCAGGGATTTCTGTATTCAAAGATCAGTAATGGTCCCACAGCTACCTATTATCACCTGCAATTTGAAGCTGCAGTTGAAAGTGTTTTAGGACATGCTTGGTTGATTGCTGCAGAGTTATGGTGAAGCTGCAAAGGCTTTTTGGGGAAGTTGTCTTCTATCAGATTGGACCAGGGCCGGCGCTACCGCTAGGCAGACCCAGGCGGCTGCCTAGGGCGCGTGGCGGAAGAGGGCGCAGAGTTTCTGCGCCCCTTCCTCGCCTCCGCCGCGCTCCTGCCCTGCCTGCCGCCTCCGCCGCGCCTCCCTGCCCGCTTGCCGGCTGCTGCCGCCGCCGCCGCTGCACCTCCCCCCCCAGCGCGCGCCCGCCCGCCCGCCTGCCAACCACCTACCTACCTTCCCGTCGTAAAGCGCGGGGGTCCCATCGCGTCGGAGGAGGAGGAGGAGGAGGCGGCAGCAGCAGCAGCAGCAGCAGCCAGCAGCGGGGGCGGGGGAAGGTAGGTGGTGGTGGTGGCAGCGGCGGCGCGGGGGGGGTGTTGCAGAGCAGGGCTGCTTTGCTCCGGAGCCCCCCCCCCCACGGCACGAGGGGGGGCGCTAAATATAATTTGGCCTAGGGCGCCAAACAGCCCTGCACCGTTCCTGGATTGGACTATTTGTCTATGTAACCTGATATTATTTACTGGGTGTGGCAGAGACTCTCCAAGGTCTTTGGCAGATATCCTTTACAACTTACATCACAATGCCAGAGATTGAACCCGAGACCTTCCATGTGAAAAGCATGCGCTCTAGCAAGAGATGGGGAAGAAATTAATTCAAATCACATTTTAAGGTAAATGTACTCAATTTCACACTTTCAAACCACTGTGGGGACAAAAACTCAGTTATCCTCTGACATTTGCATGCCTCTGAATTGAGCTTTCCAATAAATAAATAAAAAACCTTGTTTACAAAAATGTGTATATTTGGGGAAATGCATACATGTATGTACAAATGCATGTATTAGGAGAAATGTGCTCAAAAATGCTTATGAATTTTCATGCAAACTTTTTTTTTTAAATAAGTCTCAACATTTGGGATGAACCAAACTTAAGACTGAAAAAATGAGAAACCAAGATAAGCCAAAATTATCAGATTCATCAACAGCAGATGCTTGGTACTTCCTCAACAGACACGTGGAAAGGATTCTCTAAAGGTAGAAACTTTCTCCAAAGGTAGAAAGTTTGGGAATCATGCAGCAGATCATTTAGATTAATTTTTGACATTGGTAGGGAGCATAACGTAAAAATAGCTCTTTCCCACATTACATATCACATCAAACACATTCACAAGATCACTCATTCATTTGAGGTGGATGCACATTCTTTGCATCCTCAGTGAAATCCTCCTGAGACAAGGGTCTATTTAATTCATGACAACAAAACAGTATAGGCAAATACACTTAGGAGAGCTAACTGCAACAGTTCAGAGTGCATTTTGAGCTTGTGGGAGGAAACAAAGGAGGCTTCACTGGGACATCTCCAGCGCACAGTAGAGAGTAAGTCCCAGATCCAGTGGGAAAGTAGGGTGCTATTTACTATTCCACCCAAGGCACTGAAATACCCATGGGGAGGCCTGGTGAAGACTGATTGAAGGCAGAAATACACTGATGAATATTCATGATTCTGAGACCATTTACCAGCACTAAGGTTGCATCAGGGAAAGAGCAAACAAGCAGGAATGGATAGGGAAAAGGCAGCATTCACTGAACTGTATATATTTAGTTAACTTCCCTGTCTTCCTGGGAATGGAAATAAGTGTTCTGGATTAGCAGACAATATTCAAATTGTGATGGCTATGCATTACAGCCACCAGCACTCCCAGAAGAGGGAAATTATCATGGCTTATTTGCACGAGTTAATTAATTTAAGTGTGTACACACTGAAATCTGTCCATTGCCTAGCTGAACTAAAAGTAATATTGGCTGAATGACCAAAAAAAACCCTAATAAAAAGCCTTCTAAAGCATGAAACAATGCTGCTTACTGACAGATAGAGTGTGGGGCTAATGTTGTATGCTGGGAGAGGTGTCCCATGGTTTGGGAGCTGTGCACGACTCTTGAGTAGTTCAAGTGTACTTTTTCATGTAGTTCAAGATGGAGACTTAGGGTAGAACCAGACGATATGGAACAAGCATGAATGTTGTAACATTAATACAGAATGTGGGGATATTTGTGGGGAAGAACCAGCATGTAGAAGTGGAGGCATTGCAAGATTGTCGTACACCACCTAGATCTGTTTTTACATGATGAGTACTCTCTCCACTCAAGAGGGAAGTGGCAGCGGTGGCAGCAACCTCTCTGCCTGAGCAAGGAGAGAAGAGTTTCTGCAAATGAAAGGCAGGTGGATTTTTATAGGCTTGTGTTGTTAATTTCTTTGAACCTCAAAGTGCATCGCCAAACTGAATAAGCATTTTGGTTGGCACTAGAAACCTCCATATCCATGAATGGTAATGTAAGAAGAGCTATATAAAATGTTGTCTTAAATATGATTATGTTACCAATATCATTTTAACATTAAAAAAAAATTAAAAGCCCAACAGAATAACAATTATTATGGGCTTCTCATTAGATCTTTATTCATATTTCTGATCAACTAGAACTAAAATGACATGCTGTAAATCATGAACGTGTCCATTTCCTTTTTAGAGCAACTAAAGAATGAAAGCCAAATTAATAATGCCCAAATTATTTGGACCCAGGGCACGTAACAATAGCTTCAGAGAGTGATAATTTATTAAAGCAGCTACTTGCCATCATGAATTCTGGCACCATCTAATGGATGTGATGATGACATGATGGAAGCAATTAGAATGCCATTGTGACATGAGGCAACACCCAGAAACAATTGAATTCTCCTGAAGAATGAGGCATTAATACAAGGCTGCATGTTGGTCAGGGCCAGTGCAAGGCAGTTTGGTGCCCTAGGCAAGATCAGATATTTAGCGCCCCCCCTTCCCACTTGAGCCCTCCCTCCCTCCAGCCCTATGCTCCTGGTGCCCCCTTTAGCCCTGCACCCTAGGCAGCCGCCTAGTTGGCCTAATGGTAGCACCGGCCCTGATGTTGGTGATAATACAGGATACTCTATAGTTATTTAAATGAGCATATGAATCAACTTACTCTGTGAAGTAATAACATTTTCTGCCTGCATACACAAGGAGTTTGTTATTTTTTTAAAAAAAATTAATAGTAGTGAATCCTGTAGTGTTCTAGAGTGTCCTAAAAATAACCCCGGCAGGAGCACAGCAACCCTCAGAAAAGAACCTGACAATTCCATAGAGGCATGATGTCAGTATTGCTTTTAAACATGGCTAGCTGTTACCTACATTAAATTCTCATCTTCCCACTCTCTGTGTTTCCCTCTGAAAGACCACGAGAGCCCTGTATAAAGAGTGCCTTTATTTAATGCTAGCTCAGGACTGTTATGAACCTCACGGACACTTGCAGGGTACAGCTGTCATAGCTTGCTCAGCATAACGTTCCCCCCACAGGGGAAAAAGGAGTGGGTGGAAAGGCAACAACAAGTGAGGAATTACACAATAAGCACTATGAAGAAATACATTAACAACAAAAAGTTAGAGGAGATAAAAATGTTAGCCCAGTTTTCCTACTGAGAGGACAATGAATTTGTACAGTAGCTTGAAATAATACAGCACAGAAAAAGAGAGAGAGCACGAGAGCGAGAACAAAGTAGGCAAGAAAGAAAGAATGGAGACAAACTTTAAATACTTCAGGTTCCAGAAATTAATGCCTGCAGTTGATAAGCAGTTATTCACTCCGGGAAGTGATGTTAAAACCAGGGCCAGCATCAAAGGTAGGCACAGCTGGACCCACTAACAAGAGCCCTCTAGAGTTGTTCCTCCTCTTCACCATTACAACCAGGCATGGAAGGAGGGGGCCCATTGAGGGTATCTTGCCAAAGGGCCCTCAAAAACCTGGAGCTGGCGCTCACGCTGGCTCAGCTTGTCTGAGCGTGGAAAGCGAAGCAGGGCCAGGGCCGTCAGGTCTGGTTATTACTTGGATGGGAGACCCCTCCTCTAGTTTCCTGCACTGAGCAGGGGGTTGGACTCGATGGCCTTGTAGGCTCCTTTCAACTCTATGATCTATGATCCTCTTTTAATTGGGGATCCTTCCAAAATCTGAAAACTTAATCAGGCTGCAATCCAGTGGATACTTCCTGGGACTTCCCTCTTGGGGAGGAGATTCTGGAAAGGGCATGGAAAGCGTTGAGAACAGTCCCCACCAAAGTTGGTCTCATTAGGCCCACCCGAGGCCTGGCCCACCTTCTGCTATTGCCACTGGCCCATTGCCATCGCTGCGGATGAGAAGAGAGGTTATCCTTCCCCATCATCACTATGGTAGTGGCAACTGTGTTCTGGCATATCAACATAGGCCAATGATGTCATTATTAGCCTGCATTAGCATGCTACGCCTCTGGAGAGCTCACTGCTATCTTTTGTGCTGGAATAATACGTCTGCTGGGCCAGTTCTGCTCATGAGAAATTGCAAATTCCACAGAGATTATGCATCCTACTCCACCACAATATATTACATATATTCCTTCAGAAATATTCTTCCATGGATGGGGGGGGGGGAAAGGTTTTGTTTTTCTGATTATGTTTCTAGTACAAGAATTAAGGCCCCCACTACAGGGAATGAAAGTCTCAGTCACATCCTGCAGCAGACACTACTGTCTTTTACTATTATACAAGTTACTGCCTAAAAACAGTGCCCAGTTAACAAAATGAAATGTACAACTTTGTGCATGAATTCAAAGCTATTATGAAGCCAGCCAGCATCTTGCTGGTGAATGTAGCTAGTGCTGGATGCTTCTACAGAAGTTCTGTATTAGGGCTGATATGGAATAACTTGGTCAGAGAGGAGTTTTCTTCCTAAACTGCATTAGTACTTGCAAGATGCCTCAAAGCAAACAGGCTTATATAATCCTATAGCTCCAAGCGCTTTTTCTTTCATACTCCCAAACAAGTAGGCACCCAAAGCTGCCAACGATTAGTCACCAAAACCACTCTAGCCATTTTCACATTTAACTGTCTTTTTCTCTTTGTTTTTCCTCCTCTCTCCCCCACAAAAAATCTCAATTACTTCTTTATGGCTTTCTCTGTATAAACAAAGTGGTAGAAAGGGGTGTGGGGGTGGGGAACCAATAAAAACAAGTTATGTTCTCTTCAGTTAGGAGATTAGGAACACAGGAACATGGGAAGCTGCCTTGTAGTGGCCTAGGTCACACGTAATGAGAAGCCACCATGGGTGAATTTCTCCATGCAGTTTCTCGTTGTGGCAGTGGCCTCCATTTTGAACATTTGGGGTGAGGCCGAGGTGTGCCATAGCTTCTTGTTATGTTCGAACCCAGCAAGAGTGGGTTGTTGGGGTGACAAGCCACCTGCAATCCTGAAACAGCCCATGGGTTCTGGATGGCTTGTCAACAACCCCAACAACCCACCCTCACCAGGTTTGCACATAATGAAAAGCTGCAGGGGGGGGGGGATTGGATAACCAACCTGGCATCCACAGGCGCCACAACCCGTGAACGTGCAAACCAGGTAATCATGTGAACCAGGTCACTGAGTCCTACCATTGGTCCATTTAATCCAGGACTGTTGACGCTGATTGTCAGAGGATCTCCAGGGTTTCAGGCAGGATTCTTTCCCAGCCCTACATGGAGATGCCAGGGATTGAACCTGGGAACTTCTACATGCAAAAAATGTGCCCTACCACTGAGCTATGGCCCCTCCCATTCTTGACTTAAAGGGAAATGTAGTTCAGGTAGGATGGAGCTGGTGACTTGGAGTAAAAGGCATGCATAGATTAAATACTTATTCTGCTTTGGTTTATCAGCTTCTGCAATGTTAAGGGAATACTGTGGCAGGAAAATAGAGATGCCCCTCTTAACGGAGACCTTTCCCCTGAGGGAAGTGTATCTAAAAGTAGGAAGTACAGAGGAACATTTGGTGGGGTACAAATCGGTTGAAGGTTGTCTGCACTTGCCTGCTCTTCCTATATCAGAGTGGTATAGAACCTCAGGCCTGGGGCCAAATTTGGCCCACCTGAGGTCCCAATCCGGCTCTCCGGGGTTCCCCAGATGGCCCCACCCCTTCCCCTGGCCCCGCCTTCTTTCCCCTGACCACCAATTGTTTGGTGGTCTCCTGGTATTTGCACGGATTTTTCCTCATTTTAAAAGATTGAAATGCCGCTCCCAAGGCTTCATTATTGGCAGTAAGAGCTTTAAGCTACAATATGCTGGTATTTTGCCCCCACCCCTTTTGTGCCGCCCACTGCTGAAATGTGGCCCCCAAGAGTGTCTCCAACATGGAATTTGGCCCTTGGGCTGCAAGAGGTTCTGCACCCCTGCAATTGGGAAAGGCAATGCCAGTACAGAGAGAGAGAGAGAGAGAGAGAGATTAGGGGACCCATGTAGATCTAATCAGGAAGGGCAGACTGTGCTGCAGGATGGGACTGAAGGTTTCATACCCTGTAAAAAAAGGTGGGGGGATAATTCTTGTACTAGAAGCATTAACATTATTGAATCAATCTGTTTCTGGTCTGATCCACTTTCATTTGTGTTTACCCCGAAGTCTGTTCTGTTGCATTTCTGCATTAATCTGTGATGTTGTTTTGAGGTGTGTGTTTTTTTAATTGCACAAAAAAATGTATTTAAAATAATATCTAAATATATGTTTTTACATGTACTTTTTCTCATAATCTGCATTTCTAAGGCTGCAATCCAGTAAATACTTGCCTGGGAATAAGTCTCATTGAACTCAATAGGACTTACTTCTGGGTAGACACATATAGGATTGTGCTGTCAAAGTATTTTCTATTTTAAAAAATGTGCAGTTTTAAATCTATTTTGAAATATTGAGCCAAGATCTGCACTAGAGCATGCAGAAAATGTGAAAGCTGGTGGATTACTACATTAGAATCTACACAAAAGTATTGGGAGTGTAGATCAGGTCAGTTGGCACTGGAATTCTCAATGGTCAAATTCCTCTAAGGTGAGAAGTTGGTGATGATAGGAATAGTACAGGATTCCTGTACTTCTAATAGTTGTGGGCAATGCATTCAGCTTTAGTCACCCCTGCAGCATTATGAATATGAAGTGCCATAGCTTTTAGAGAGGTCAGTCATGACTAGGCTACTGACAATGTATGTTGTAATTTCTTTTGGGTTCCATCTGGGTGAGTCTCTTGTTTGGATTCTTCCTTTTTGAGTGATAGAATAATTCTTATGATCATTAAGCCGTATCACTTGCCATGCTTGCCTTCACTGTTGACATTTCTCTGAGCAGCTCTGGTGTCATGGCACAGTATTAATCTTTCTAATGGTTCACACAATGCTACCCAGCATGATATTCAAAAGTCAAGTTCTCTACACAAAGGCCCTTTACAGCTGCCAAGTGCAGGATGTCATAGTCATTCTTGGTGACATATTACCATGGGAAGCAGGCCTTTTTTTTTCAAAGCACTCCTTTCCATTAGGACATCTTTTACATCATGAAATGATGTAAAAGAGCCAGAGTTTAAAATGATCTTTGGGGAAAATATAACACCTCCCCCACAAATGATAGTGAGATACCATGAGATTGGAAGGAGAGGGAGTCTAGTCCCTGCACTACTTGGGGTCTCTTGACTTTCAGCCTGACTTCCAGAGTTGGAAGCCTGTTTAAATATTCCATCATCTGGAAGACATTCCTTGCAGACATTCATAAAAGGTCAATGAGAGCAACATCTCTTTCCATGCTGAGGATTGAACCTGGGACCTTCTACATGCAGAGCATGTGCTCTACCACTGAGCCACAGCCCTTCCCTACCTACGTCCCACAGGAAGTCTTGTCATGTGAACCCAGTAATTGCCTATGCTTCCTGCTAGTGTTGCCTTAGTTTCAGTGCTTCTGCTTCCCCTACACTATGAGTAACCCAACATTCACTCTGCAGAAGCTGAAGGAGACATAGCAGCAGGCAGGAGCAATTGCCTCCACCCCCATGTTGATTCCTCATCAGCAGCACTGATGCTTCTTTGGCCACCTCCATCAAGGACCAGGCTGAGCCACCCCAAGAAAAGGAGGATTCCTCACATTAAGCCTACACAATACAGTATGGCAGAATGGTTATCCCCTCAGACAGATGGAAAGGCTGAAGCTGAGAGACAGTGGTTTGTCTAAGGCAAGGCTGGGGAATCTGAGGCCCTACAGATGTTGTTGACTCCAGTTCCCAGCAGCCCTAGCTGACCTGACCAATGGTGAGGGATGATGGGCTAGTTGATCCCATCATCAATATCTGGAGGGCCACAGATCCCCCACCCCTAGTAAGGCCACTCAGTCAGAGAGTTATTTATTTATTTATTTATCTACTGCCCAACAGCTGGAGCTCTCTGGGTGGTTTACAATAGTTCCTAAAACAGGACCATAATACAATAAAAACAACCACACACACCCCCAAATACAGAATTTAAGAACAGTTTATTTATTTTTTAAAAAAAACAATTTAGCAGCTAAAACAATATTTTAATACAGAGTAGATCTGTTACAAACACCTAACAGGGATGCCCCCATCAAGCCGTTAAATGACCTTAAACGTCTTTAAATGTCTCAGCACAGAGGGCTGTCTGAACCTGGCACCGAAAGGATGACAAAGTTGGAGCCAGACTTGAAACTGGAACATCAGTTCATAGCTCATGCTATTGCACAACATTAACTCTTCCTCTCCCAGTAACACTGGGGCCATCTCACACGCAGTAAACAAAGACCCCAGGATAAGAAGTTCTGCCACCCACAAGCCCAAAGACCAGACAAAGGAAGAGGGGTGTGTGGATTACCCCCTCTTACTAGCCCACTGCAGCGGCTCTTACTTCCTGGCATAACTGTCCATCCAAGCATTGGAGTAAGCATGTCTAAAAGCCTGGCTAATTTCCCATCCCTTCACCCAGCAGCCATGCTGGGAAGGAAGAAAGAGGAGGAAGCACAGACCCACACCCCAGTCCCAACGTTTGGGTACTCCTGAAGTGGTAATATGCAGATGGTTTTCAGCTCAGCCAGGCTGATAGGAGCTGGGTGGCTCATTTCATGTTCCTGAGTACGAGCCTTTCTAGCTGCGTATGTGATCTGTCATGCACAGGGGTGCCATTTAGGAGGCCGTGTCCTCCCCCACCTGTTTCCCAGGAGCACCTGTGTCTTGCATTATGAGGAACTATAAAAAGTAGATGCCCATAAAATACACTTCCTTTTTTGTGCAGCGTAACCTTGAACATATAACAGATTAAGCCTTTGAAGCTGTTAATTTCCCTACTCCCCCCCCTTACACACACACTGAAATCTCTTCACACCCTTCCCACTAAAGCCTGAGATCAAGAGATGGGGGGGGGGTAACCAAGCTGTGGAAAAAATGAGAGACATTTGTTTAAACAGGACACAGTGTGACAAGAGATGGAAAGGAGAGGGAGTCTAGTCCCTGCACTACTTGGGCTCTCTTGACTTTCAGCCTGACTCCAGAGTTGGAAGCCTGTTTAAATATTTCATCATCTGGAAGACATTCCTTGCAGACATTCATAAAAAGTCAATGAGAGCAACATCTCTTTCCATGCAGCCTTTTAACAAGGGAACCGGGGGAAAAGAGTACTCTATCCAGTCCAGTGACAACTCAAAAATCACCAGAAGAAGTAGGCTTTTTCATAACTGCCATGAGGTATTGACCAGCAGTCCCGAGTTCTCCTGTACATCATTTCAAGAGGCTTGGGCGGGGTGTGCATGTCTTTTCTCAAAAGCAATTGGCAATCCTGCAAAACATTGTCATTAAAAAGACAATATATATATACCGGTAAGCCAAATATAAATAAGCCAAACATCAGCAAACATACTTATGGGTTGAATCCAGACTTAGTCAATGGGGCTTAAGTTTGTCATTACTTACTGAAGTCTCATTGATTTCAGTGGGCCTACTCTGAGTATCACTAAGACTGGATCCAACCCAGTGATAATTAAGACACGGCTTTTAAAAGGTGGTCCTCAGCGTTCCACTTCCAAGTACTCAAAATACTGAGTCACATTTGGAAAAAATAAATGGTCCATGTCTCACCCCAAGTGCTGAGACAATAAGGCATTTATGATGTACAGTAAAAACAAGGTGACAGGACTAGCCATAGCATGCTCCCTAACTATAAGCAAAGGCTAAAAACATTCCGAAAGTGACAAAGAAGCAAAAAGGACAAAAGGAAGGTAGTTTCCTCTTCATTCATCTTCTCTTCTAAGCAGTGCATTGGGGTGGGGTGGGGTGGAATGAAAGTGGATATTTGCTCTGCTTGACCTTGCCTGCTCTTGCCAGGAGAGTAGAAAAGACAAACAATAGGGGAAATCACCATTTCTAGTTCCAAAAACATTAAGGTTGAACATCAGATATGCAGGCATATATTCAAGAAACCAAAGCAGTTAAAAGATTTGGTATTTACTTGAAGGAGGTGGATGATGGTCTGATCCTAAAACATGGCAGTTACCTGTTCATCTGAACTCTGATGGCCTAAAACTGTGTAGCGGGCAGGGGTGTACTCACCAGCCCCAGCCACATCTCTAGACACCAATGGAGGCTTGTCATACAGGGCAAAGGGGGCAGACAGAGCCCCACCTAACCTGCTTCTCATTGCTTGTGTCCCAGACCTTGTTTCCCTCCATAGGATGCAATGGAAAGCGGCTGGCGGCAGCAGTGCAACAGTGTTTGTTCTTCCTGCTTTGGCTAAGGGGAACTCAGAACATTCCCCAAGGAACTGCTTTTTTTCCAATGCAAATGCCTGTAGGAGAAGAGTAGACCTTTCAGGGAGGGGCCAGGGTGGCTGCCTCTTTGTTTGCCAGCCAAAAGCCTGGATTACTCAAGACTAGAGTGCCTTCTGGCTGTGAGTCAGAGAGTGAAAACTGATTGGTTGTTTTCAACCCTCCCTTCATCTATCTCATGACTATGGGGGCAAAGGGGAGTCAGCCCTCAGCCATCTGCAAAATCACCCCATCTCACTTTCACCATACCACAGGACTGGAGCCTGTACAATGCAAGGGAGCAGGGAGATCACAGACAGTCACAGGCAGCAGCAGCAGCAGCAGCAGCAGCAGCAGCAGCAGCAGCAGCTTCTCTCTGTTCCACTGTGTATATAACATGTCTGGAAAGACTCATTGTTTGAGAAAGAGAAGAGCACACTTGTTGAAGGATATGTGTTTGGGGTGATTATTTATGCAGCTTCTCAAATCCATGAAGTTTATGTAGCTTAAACCTTCATCCTGCATCTTGGGGTGCTTTCCTTGCCCCAGGCTCACATTCTGTGGTGTAATTTACACATAAGTAGACTTACAATCCTGGTCTTTTAGGCCTTTGCCTAAAACAGGGTAGTAAAAATTGTCCCGAAATTTCAGCCACCTGACTTTTACAGTTTTCTTTCCATGAATGAACCAAATATGCCTGGGACATAAAATGTCCCAGAAATCTGCATAAGAATAGGCTTTATGGGGACTTTATATCCAAAACAACTGAAACAATTAGGGGGAATAATAGGAGGTTATCCACAGGTCATCTTAGTCTCTTTTGATAGCCAAGAACAATAACAAACACCTCCTTCAAACAAAAAAGAAATCCATTGAGGGAAAGCTTTGTTATGCTGATTTAAATTTTATAGGCCTCAGGCCCTTTTCAGGTTTTTGTACTGCTAATTGACAGTCATTAGGCCTGTCTTTATTATGCAGATTTCCTGCAGTTACATTGCTGAAGGAAAGATTAGATCTGACTTGGGCACCCTCTAAACAATGTATGCAAATTTGTAAATAAAACTAGATGAAGGTTAACCCAATCTCCATGGCCATTGAGGGGAGGGGAGAAGTCCTGTGACTGCTGCTTCCATTGTACTCTTTATGTGGCCCAAAACTTGCCCACCAGCCAATTCCAGATGCTCATCTTTTTTATTTTAAAAAAATATATTTAAAATTATTTATTTACTTACTTAGAGTATTCCCTCCCACACACACACACCTCAGTCAAAAAGGCTTCTGGAGCAGCTTACAAATAATCAGTAAAAGAAGGCAGTCCCTGCCCTCAGGCTTACAATCTAAAAAGACCCAACACGCAAGGAAAAAGGAATAGGGTGGGATGAGGAAAAGGTTACAGGTGCAGTCCTAGGGTTTGCAAGAGAGAACGCTGTGTCACAAATTAGGTATGGTTGGCTCTGTCCCTGTGACCTCCCCCCCTTGGCTCTGCCTCTGCTGACCTACTGTCCGCCCCACCAGTAAGATTGTCCACGAGCTGCCCGCCACTGCTAGGCAGACAGCCTGCTTACAGACGTTCACAGGTTTAGTGCAAAGGTGAGTGGGCTTGCGTGTTCCGATGAATCCTGTGAGCAATGCCGTCGGGAGCTATGTACTCCCAGTAGGGTCACCCATGGCGGTAAGGTCCGGGGAGAGGAACCAGACAAAGAACGATCCAAAACATAAAGTCCTCAACGGCAGAACAGGCGGAAGATAATTAAACCTAAATTACAACGGCTGTGAAGGCGGATGAAGGCTGCAGCAGAGAATGGTTTTCCAATCGTCAGGGTAACCGTGCCATTGGATCTCTGCCGTACTCTGTCAAGTTTGTGTGGTGATTCGTTGTGCACCGATCTCCCCACATAAAACAGTTTCACGCACAGGCGTCTTCCAACCCAACCCATCCAACCCAACCCAACCCAACCAACCAAACAAAAAAAAAAAAGTCCCATGGCGACTGGCGAATGGCAACGGGGGCAGGACTGTGAATCTGGAAGCCCCTAGTCATGGACCAGCACATGGGCGGTGGATGCAGACTCAGTCGCCCTGTTCAAGGAACGAGGTAGTCGAGCAGCTCGGCAGCTGTATCCATGACTGAGCAGCCCTATTTAGGATCCACTCTGCTCACCCCGAATGGGGAGGGGGCTAGAAAAGGTGCCCTAAACATAGTCTACCTCTTTCTCCCCTGACTGGATTACCGCGTCCAGTGGGGTCACCATTTTAGCGGTCGAAAAAGACATTTGAATTTTGGAACATGGAATATACGGACATTGCTGGATAACATAGATAGTGAACGCCCTGAGCGTAGGACTGCTATTATTGCAAGGGAGCTGAGACGGTTTAGAATTGACTTAGCAGCACTTCAAGAAACTCGAAGGGCAGGAGAGGGACAGCTGAAAGAAGAAAAAGGAGGTTATACCTTCTTCTGGAAAGGACTACCTGAGCAGGACCGACGAATACATGGTGTAGGCTTTGCCATCAAAAATGAACTAGTGAACTCTTTGTCAGAAGTTCCTACTGGCATTAACGAACGCCTGATAACTCTTCGATTAAAGCTCGCCAATAACCAACAGGTAACTATTTTGAGCGCTTATGCACCAACATTAGATGCTGATGATGACATCAAGGAAAGGTTTTACAGCCAGTTGGACACTCTCCTGTCAGAGATACCTAAGGAGGATAAAATTATCCTCCTGGGCGATTTTAACGCAAGAGTCGGGCGTGACTTTGATTTATGGCCAGAAACTATTGGAAAAGACGGAGTTGGTAATAGCAACCCGAACGGACTCTTACTTTTGTCTATATGTGCAGAGCATAATCTCACTATCACAAACACGCTCTTTCGACAAAAGAATAAGTTTAAAACATCATGGCAGCACCCACGGTCAAAGCACTGGCATCTTCTGGATTATGTAATTGTCCGTGTTAGAGATCGCCACGATGTACTTCTTACTAGGGCCATGGTGAGTGCCGACGACTGCTGGACAGACCACCGACTAATCCGGTCCACAATGGTTATCAACATTGCTCCCCAACGTAGGCTTCAAGGAAGGAAACCAAGGCGTAAAATGAACATCCAAGTCCTTCAAGATCCTATTAAGCAAACTCGTCTTCAATCACTTCTTAAGGAACATCTACCTACGGAACCTCCTGACAACATTGAGGAACATTGGTCTAAGCTGAAAACCTCCATTACTGCAGCTTGTGAACAAACTATTGGATATGAAACTAAGAAACATCAGGATTGGTTTGATGAAAATGACAATGAGATTAAATATATAATTGACCAAAAAAGGAAAGCCTTCCAAATATGGCAAAATGATATTAACTGCGCTGCCAAGAAAAAAACCTACGCTAGCGCAAAGGCTGAGGTCCAAAGAAGAACAAGAGAACTTAAGAACGCTTGGTGGAAAAAGAAAGCTGAAGAAATTCAACAACTTGCAGAATCTCATGATGCACGGGGCTTTTTTAAGGCCACAAGGGCCATTTATGGACCAAAAACCTATGGTACAAATCCTTTACAATCAAAAGATGGCACCAAACTCTTAAAAGACAAAGAGTCTATTGCACTGCGTTGGAAAGAGCATTATTATGACCTTTTAAATCGTAAGTCTAAGGTGGATAATGAGATTTTTTCGCAAATCCCGCAAAAACAAATTAAAGAGGAACTTGCAATACTCCCCACTTTGGATGAAGTAAAAAAAGCCATTAACCAAATGAAGAACAACAAAGCTAGTGGACCAGATGGGATTCCTGCTGAAATCTTTAAAGAAGGGGGGCCCGAACTTGTACAACATCTTCATAAACTCATCGAAAAAATCTGGATAAGAGAAGAGATCCCAGAAGACTTCAGGGATGCCATAATTATCACCCTCTTTAAGAAGGGTGATAGAACAGACTGTGGAAACTATCGGGGCATTTCTCTCTTAGCAACCGCAGGTAAAATATTTGCTAGGATTCTCGCAAACCGTCTTCTATCTATTTCAGAAGAGATCCTCCCTGAAACTCAATATGGTTTCCGCCCCTCTAGAGGGACAGTAGACATGATTTTTACTGCACGTCAGCTCCAAGAAAAATGCCGGGAGCAAAATCAACCCCTTTATATGGCATTTATCGATTTGGCTAAGGCCTTTGATACTGTAGACCGTACAGCTCTCTGGACTATCCTTATGAAAATTGGATGCCCCAATAAATTTGTGAATATCTTGCGACTTCTCCATGACAACATGACGGCAACGGTCTTGGACAACAACGGCTCTCATGGTGCTCCATTTAAAGTGGGATCAGGTGTTAAACAGGGATGTGTTATCGCCCCAACATTATTTGCCATTTTCATCGCCATGGTTTTACATCTTGTCAAGGGGAAACTTCCCACCGGTGTGGGAATTATATATCGAACAGATGGAAAGCTTTTTAATCTCAGCAGGCTGAAAGCAAAAAGTAAGGTAATTACAACCTCCGTTGTGGAACTTCAGTATGCTGATGATAATGTGGTCTCCGCACATTCAGAGGATGATCTCCAAACTATCCTAAATGCTTTTGCAGAAGCATACGAAAAACTTGGTCTCTCACTTAACATCAAAAAAACCAAAGTGCTTCATCAGCAAGTGCAAGCCAATCCTTTGGTGATGCCATCTATCCAGCTTGGCGGGACAATACTGGAAAATGTCGATCATTTTCTCTATCTTGGCAGCTATCTTTCTGTTACAGCTAACATCGACAATGAAATCCAGCATCGTCTGAGCTCCGCAAGTGCCGCATTTTCTCGAATGAAACATAGAGTGTTCGAGGATCGGGATATTTGTAAGAAGACCAAAACACTGGTTTATGAAACCATTGTATTACCAACTTTATTGTATGCCTGCGAAACATGGACTATCTATAAACGTCACTTCCACCTCCTTGAAAGGTTTCATCAACGTTGCCTCCGGAAAATCCTGCGAATTACTTGGGAAGATAGGCGAACAAATGTCAGTGTACTGGAAGAAGCAAAGACTACTAGCATTGAAAAAATGATCCTTCAACGCCAACTTCAGTGGACCGGTCATGTTGTTCGAATGCCTGACTGCCGTCTCCCAAAGCAGTTACTTTACTCCCAACTCAAGGATGGAAAGCGGAATATCGGTGGTCAATATAAGAGGTTTAAAGATGTTCATAAGGCTAATCTAAAAAAATGCAATATAAACATCGAAAACTGGGAAGCTCTGGCCCATGAACGATCTAAATGGAGGTTGGCCTTTCACAAAGGTTCCATGGACTTTGAAGAAGCCCGAGTGCAAGGTGAAAGGGAGAAACGTGCTAAGCGAAAAGCACGTCAAATGAATCCTTTACAGGACCATCTTCTATCTGGTAACCTGTGTCCTCACTGTGGGAAGCTGTGTGGATCTAGAATTGGCCTCCACAGTCACTTACGGACCCATCATCGCTAGAGTCTACACAATCTTCTTTAGAATTTCCTCCTTTTATCCCGGAAGACAATCTTACTCGGTCACGAGTGATCGCCTGATGAGTGCAAAGGTCTGGAATATGTTCAGCTGAACATACTTAGAAGCCTCCACATGATGGGGAAAGTTGCCTTCTGAGGGTTCCTGATTGTGTGTGCCTTTAGCCCACACTAAAGGCACACACAATCTGTTAGACTTCTGTTAGACTTGCATGTGATGTTCTATTAATTAAATCGTTCTTACCAGTTATTCTGCTTTTCAAGGTATCCATTTTTTAAGGTAAGTGCAAGTGATACAGCAACTTGAGTCACAACACACACACACACACACACACGTTATTTTAATATATATTGTTATTAGGTCCACATATTTTATTATGGAGAGGGTTGCGTAGCTGGATCTCACTATAGCTTTGATTCTGACACCTGACAAAAAACTATAGCATCTCCAAAGAACATCACATATGCTTATGTAGTGTTATGCCTCTAGTTCTTATTCTGCTGGGACCCCATGTTCCCTCTGTGACTGTCTACTTCTGCTATTCTTTCCCATAGGATTATTTGTTTTGTTGCCTGCTGCTAATTTTATAGGCAGCAGAGTTTGGTAATATTATGGCTGCTGTACTCTGTCAAAATACATTTGGTTCTTGTGGAAACTAGGGCTTAGGGGCATTTTTTCAGTTTGCAAAAGTCACTTTGACATCAGTAAGAGATTTGTGCAAAGATCTATGAATCTATGAATCAAGGTCATAAAAGGACCTTAGTTTATAAAAATAGCACTACAATATATAGCTCACCTAAGCAAAAATAAAGACTAAAAAATAATAACAATAACTGATCTGTTGCAAGTAACTCACATGCATTATACAGGCAAAGTATTTTTTTTAGCATTACATGATTTGAAATGGCAATGTGAATTGTACCACCATAATGAGCAGCATGCATAGCAAACACAGTCATTTTTCATACGCATATCATTGTTTTTGTTTGTTTTCTTTCAGTGTGTTTGGGATGCACTTGGCTACCACATAGCCAGGAACTATCAATCAAATGGCTGCAATTTGAACTGAGAAGCTACATTACTGATTGCAGCCACAAGGGAATGGCATGTCAAATTTCACTGACATTTAAGTAGGCAGACTGAAATTTTCACTAATGGACAAATGTTTGAATATTTAGGATCTTCACTGACTTCCTGGACATTCTCAGTAATTCCAAACAATGTTGCATCTCTCAATGGACTGGTTTGTCTAACACAGAACCAAGGCTAACAAGTGTGCATCATGCTTTGTTCTCTATTTGCATCGGCTTTGCCTGTGAAACCACATTTATCATGCTCGCCATTTCTCACTTCCAAACATTCAAAATAGCCCTCAGCCAAGAGGAAGGAGGGCCCACAAAGCTCAGTGGTAGTGTACGTGTCTCAGGGTAAGGCAACTTCATAGGTTCCTGTGATTCCAGGTCTAGGGTCTGCTCCTAAATATAATTGAATACAACTTTTAAAAAATGTGGAAAAGACAAAAACAAAGTAAAACGGCATTCTTAGGCCATCTATGCCACCACTTTTGTACATTGGATTGGCCAGTCTCAGGATCTGACTTGCAGTTTCAGTGTTTTCATCTCCGTCTCAGGGGTTCCAGTCTAAAGACACAAAAAGCATAGGAAGCTGTGTTGGTTTATTAGAAAAATACCAAAATCCACAGTTGGCCAATATCAGTTTTAGGACCACACAAAATGCCACTAAATAGATGAGGCCCAAGTAGAAAGGGGGTATTCTATTTTTGCTCAAGACCTGTGTTTATTCTTCTTCACAGTTCTAAAGGAGAAAAGCGTTGCATAAAACCCATGATAGACAAAGTGTTATAAAATGGTGGGTGGATAGATGGGTGGATGAACGTAGCTTGAGCTTTTTCAATGGCCTTGCTCCTTCATCCATCAGGCTCTATGCCTGTTTTGCCACACTCTGCCCTCTGAGCTGCTAGTGCCACCCACTCCCCTGCTCCTACCAGGCACCACTACAGTCCACCTCCTGCTCCTGCCTTGTCAGAACCCATCTCCTGATCTGGCAGGCACTGTGCATAAGCTTCCAAGTTCTGCCTCCCGTCTCATGGTCTGAACCACAGGAAACTATTGTGCTGGAAGTGGCACAACCAAAGCTTGCAGCCATTGCATGAACAATCACATGGTACGGGTCTGTGAGGCTGCATGGTCCATAACCACACCACATTATATTTTTGAGCGTTGAGTTATTGTGCGGCCTTTGTTGCTGCTGTCCCATTAAATCAGGAGTAGGCAACCTGGTGCCCTCCAGATGTTTTGAACTAGAACTCCCATAATCCATGCCCATTGGCCATGCTGGCAGAGGCTGCTGGTAATTGTAGTCCACACCATCTGGAGGGCACCAGGTTGCCTATCCCTGTATTAAACTGACAAGTGGGAAAAGTGTGGTCACATCCTTAAAACACTAAAGGAGCAATCATATGGCCCCTAGACAGCCTCTGAGGGGCCATAGGATATTTTGGATTCCAAGCTCCAAGGTTGGAGACAGCACTTTCAACCTCAGAGCTGGGAACTGGAGCTCTGACACACACCCCTCCTCTCACAGCTGGCATGGAAAGAACAGCTGTGGCTGCCTCTCCAAGGCTGGGAAAATGACCTTGGAGAGGGGGGAAAGTGGGAGGGGAGGGGAGGAGACTGGAGAGGCCAGGATACAAGCTATCCTGGAGCCCCTCCAGCCTCCTTCTCCCCCCCCCCCAAAACACTTTAGCTAGATGGACAAAAGAGCCCATCTAACAAAAATGCAGGGCACGAGGACAGGGAGGAGAAAATCACCTCTGACACTGCTTCCACCCTGCACAAGATGCTTAGCCTCTGGGTTTGGGGGCTTATGAGCATCTAGGGTGCAACTCTCAGGATTGTGCCCTAACACCGGTATCTAATACTGCTGCTTTGCTTACACTATTGATATTCCACTAACGTAAGCAATCTCTATCAGTAAGCCAATAGTGTAACCTGGCATGACAGGTTTCCCTGGAAAACCTGTTGCACCAGCTAACACTATTGGCATCCCGCTAGACATCACATATGCTAGTATTATGTCAATAGCACAGGTGGAGTGACAGTGCTGAATATTGTCCTAAATATTTTTTACTTCTGAATTATTGTTATTTTTTTATTCTGCTTTTATTGAAGTTTTTTTTTTTAAACAGATCAAACATAATTACATAATGAAGGAAATAAAGCAAGAACAAGTGAGAAAATGTATTAGAAGTGAGGAAGTACTCAACCCATTACTTCTGATATATAATCTCACCAGATTTCCAGGTAAACCTGGATAAGTATATTTTACAGCATCTATTATGAAGGTCAGGCTACCCAATTACAACTGCCATTCTCAGATCTATCTATAAAACTATTTGACTGCTTTTCTTATTTAGACAGAGGCTGATCAGATAAGAGGCTTCTTCTTTAACTGAATCTGACACAAGGGAACCAGATTATCTTTCAGACTAAAGACTAACTTGATCCCACACTGGCTACTAATGATGAATGCTCTGAAACTAGGAACCTGAGTTGCTCGTGAGACTAAACAGTCTGATCCTATGCATGTTTACTAGGGACTCTGTAGGATTTACTTCTGAATAAATATGTTTAGGATTGTATCCTTACAGTGCAATCTTATATGTTTACTCAGAAGTAAGCCCCACTGACTTCAATGGGACTTACTCCCAGATAAGTATGTATAGGATTGCAGCTTTAGTGGCTTATGTAGTTAACAGTTGATTGAACAGTATAATTTGTTTAGTCTTACTGTATTTTCCATCACAGACTTGCCAGCTTTGGGGACATTGATTATGAACCACCAGAAAGAACAGCTTCTCAAATATGCCTTTTCAAAGGGCAGCCTCTCAAGAAGAAGCAGCCACCACATAGACACAAGAGATTATCTGCCCTGTGAAATTCAGCATAAATCATCTGATTTCTAGAGGAACATGCTAAGCTACAGTGGATCAGACCACTGTTATTTATTTGGTTGACTTTTAACCCTGCATGTCCAAAGGCTTAGAGCAGATGGCACTTTTGATACAGTTAATAATGCATTTAAGATATATACATATAAATTTGGGTACCATGCTCACCATACCCCTGCCTTTCTCCCAAACTTGGAGCTGGGAAATGGGTGGGGCAGGGAACCACCTCTGCAGTCACTGTGCTTTGGAGATATTCCAAGCACCCTCCTCCTGAAGCTGTACTGGGGGATGGAGAATTAAGCTTGACCTTTTACTTCACTTTGGAGGTTCTAAGCAACTCCTGGGTTTCGTGTGAAGGCAGAAGCAAGACACACCCTTGAATTGGCACAGGACAGGCTTGTAGCAACCACAAATCATGTCTGGCTACTGAGACAAGACAAAATGTGGATCCTTGGATATACCTATGCAGGGCTTTTTTTCTGGTGGAACTCATCGGAACTGAGTTCCAGCACCTTTTCTTCTATTAATTGCATTACAATTTAATCGCCATCTACTCCCGAGGAAATGTAATCCAAGAGTTCCGGTACCCTTTTCTCCAGAAAAAAAGCACTGTACCTATATTTAATCAGTCACTAAAGAAATGGGGCCTGTGGAAGGCTAGGGACAGAGGTTCCTATAATCCCACCTAGTATCACCAAGATTGTCAATATATGATCAATGTGCCTTAATTCCTTTTATTAAAAATCCTGCTGCCACCATTTAATTTAATTAGAATACTCCCTTGATTTCATATTTTTTGTAGCAGCCTCATTAACATAGCTCAGGCATGAGATTAACCCGCAACTGAGCCAGAGTTTAAACAAGAACCAGGAGAATCTATTTATTATTGGGATTAATATAGATACATGTGGGATTAATGTAAATATTGCAAGGTGAAATGTTTTTGTAACATATAATGTAATAACTTCTGATGTTCTGCATTATTTATGCTTGGTATAGTTACTAAGGAATATAGGAGCCACCTTCTTCTGCCTACTTTGCTTTCTTCCTTCAACCTTCCATTTTCCGCTCCCAGGCTTTTCTGCACCTGACTTCAGCTACTGACCCCTCACAGTACTGTGCCTGCCCTACTTATACTCTGCTGGCCACAGCATCTGGCCAATAACGTGAGGCCACCTCACAGGACCTCCTTCTATTGGTCTTTAACCAAGGACCAATAGAAGTTATGTTAGAGTGACCCCCAGAACACCAGTCAGCTTAATCTTTTCTAATGTTCCTGATCAGTATAAATACCAGGAACATCCACTCTCAGTACAGCTAACTGCCAAAGGAGTTGCCCTCCTTAGCAACTGTAACTGAGGCTTCTATTAGCAGTCAAACCCCCATACATTATTGTGGAGAAAGCCCAACACAAGTCTGCACACACACACACAATTTTCCCCTAAGGGAGGGGGCGAGGGAGAAGGGATGAAGTCACAAGAGAAGCAGCCAGACAGGTTGTCATCCCCAACAAGGAAGAGTCTCGGTGGAGATCCACAAAAACCCAGGAAGGACCATCAAGGACCATCAAACTATCAGGGCAGTCTCAAAGAGCTGTAAAGTACCTAGTACGTCACCTTCTCCCCGGGCAGGAATAAGCCCACCTGACACAAAGGGGAAGGCATAAGCCCCACCTGACCTGGAGGGTGGGGAGAGCGGGAACTCAGGGGTAGAAAACCCCTCTCCCTTCCGGTAGAGGGTTGTTGGGAACCAGGGTACGTCGGGGCCAGATTCGTCCTTCAAGCGGCAGCCCGAGTAAGCCAGTCTCATCCCCGGATCGGCCGACCCGGAGCCAGGCTGAAACTGACTAAGCGTAGAGTCTCTGATCTGAGGTAACTGACCAGATTCAATCTGCTAGTCTAGGAGCCTGTTCATTGAGCAACGCAGGGGTCAACTAAGGTTGTGTTGACATTGTAGTATTCCTGGGGAGCTGTTAGTTCCGCTCTGTGTTTTGTGTAAACAAATAAAAGCCTTATTTGATCATTTAAAGGTCTTCGGTTTCCTCTTGTGCGCGAAAGCCTCTCAGGTGGTCGCCAGCGCTCGTACGGGCTGTAACTCAGTGCCGGTTAACCCATTAAGCACCAAACTCACGCAAAGGATCCTGCTAGTGATCCTTCACAATTATAACCTTTGCAGAGGTTGGAGGCCTAATCAGATGCACATTTACCTCATGTTTCAATTCAAGCTGAGGAATTTAACCATAGTACAAAACCTATAACTACCGTATTTTTCCGTGTATAAGACGCCCCCATGTATAAGATGCCCCCACTGGGCAGTTTTGCAACCGCGCGGTTCTCTCCTCCGCTTACTTCCGTGTATAAGACGACCCTCAATTTTTAGTCTAGCGATTTTAGGAAAAAGTATAGTCTTATACATGGAAAAATACTGTAATCATAACTCTTAACACCTGTCATTTTATTTATTCATTTAAAAGATGTATATACTGCTCCACATCTAAACAGATTCTGGAGCAGTGAACAATAAAAGATAAAAGAATAAAACAACTATATATTTTTTTAAAATGTTTTGAAAAACAGACTACCAATACAAACCATGGCTGGTCAATCAAGGAAAGCTTCTTGAAATAAAGAGGTTTTCAGGAGGCACCAAAAACAACACAATGTTGGTACCTGCCTGACCTCCAGAGGCAGGAATAAAATAATTGTTTCTTTATAAGGCCTAAGCCATTTAGGGCTTTATTGGTTAAACCAGCATCCTCAACATTATGTGAGACAGTATTGGAGGAGGATTATGTAAGCCGCCTTGGGTTCCTTGCAGGAAAAAAAGCAGGATATAAATATAATAAATAAATAAATATAAATTGGAAGCCAATGCAGATGCTACAGTAATGATGATGGCCAGCTTCAGTGGAAGCTGTCCACTGTCTTCAAGATAATTTCCATGCAGATCACCAGGCAGTAGTCGGGTTTAAGGTTCCAAAAGCCATCGTTGATGGTAGCTAGGCCTGAATTAGAAAGACAGTAATGCAACCTGCTTACTAGGCAGTTGATGAAATGTGGTCCTAGCCGCCATTTCTACCTGTATTAATCCAGAAACAAATGAAAGGCTACAACTTGGTAACCATGGGCAGACCCTCCAAGGGAGCCAGTGTAGCGTAGTGGTGAGAGCGCTAGACTGGGACTGGGACTCTGGAGATCCAGGTTCTAGTCCCCGCTCGGCCATGAAACTCACTGGGTGACTTTTGGCCAGTCACTGCCTCTCAGCCTTACCTACCTCACAGGGTTGTTGTGAGGATAAAATGGAGGAGGAGCAGGAGGATTATGTAAGCCGCCTTGGGTTCCTTTCAGGAAAAAAGGCGGGGTATAAATATAATTAATAAATAATAATAATAAATAAATAAGGTGCTGCTGGGGCACTTTGAAGGGATTGTCCATAGCTGTCAAAACGGGGATCATAAAAGCTGACTTGACAGCCAGTTTTCACGATCTCAAGAAAAAAACAAGTTTAAAGTGGAAAAAAGCCTTAAGAAGCCTGAAACGGCTTGTGATCACACCAGGGAATGGGGAAGCCAGTGCCAGCTGCCCCCTAGAGACACGGGCACCTTGGGGGCAGCTGGCACTGGCAGGTGCCTGGGCACAATTGGCAAGAGCAGCAAGGGCTTTTTGCCACTCTTGTCAAGTAAGTCGGCAGCTGATCCCTAATACCATGATGGGGTCGTCGCCCTGGTTTGGATGACACGACAACCCATGATGGGTACAACAACCCCTAGAACAACGCATGGATTGTCAGGGTAGCTTGTTGCCCTCAAACAAGCCGCCCTGCGGGAATCGGTTTGGATTCACAGGACACAATAATCCATCATGGGTAGCCACCCATGATGGGTTGTTACGTTGTGCAAACCAAGTCATTATTTGATTCTGCAGTTGTACAAGTTTCATTCTCAACATTGATAGTTACAGAGTAGTTTAGTAGTAGTAGTAGTAGTAGTAGTATTTTTTTTTAAAGTGTACTGACCACAGACATACAGAATAAAAGAATATAAAATATATATTGAAAAACAAAGTACACAGAAATTTAAGATCAGAATCATCAAGCAATCATAGAGGGTCTGATCTGGAGAGCTACATTAACATTTAGCAACTTGCTTTGTAATTGAGATGTTAGAACCCTCAAGTAAAATAATTACCGTAACAAGCACTGTAAGGATCATCCAGGAAGGGACTGAGTAATACGGTAAATCAACGTTTCTCTAGCCCCATGATAAAAACTACAATTGAAGAAGATGTGCAGGGCAATGTCTGTTATTAACTGGAATTTTATTATATCTACCATCTAGAAGTTTAGAGGGTATAACATTGCACCAAGCCAGGAAAAAAATGATCTCCTATATTTGGGGATAGAAAACCAGTTTAAATAGGATATCCCATTTTTAAACCTGGCCCTGGCAAACCCAGCAACCAAGGAGAGCCGCTCTTTAGAGGTCTTTAAAATCAGTATCCATTAGCCTCTGCTAGTTACAGCATAGCTGAAGCCCCAAAGTACACGATAAAGCTACCATCCCTCTTCCATGGTTGTTTGTATTCAACCTTGGGACTTCTTTCTTTGTCATACCTATACATACCTAATAAGCATGCATGTGTGAACCAGCCTAAGTACTCTGTCCCTTATCTTCATGACCAGTGGTGGATTGTACAGGAGGCAATCATCTATTTTTCACATTCTAGGAGGCACTGTATTGCAGTGGTTCCGGTCCTTCCTCTCTGGAAGGTATCAGAGGGTAGTTCTCGGGGAGGAGGCTTCGGACCCTCGGCTGCTCACTTGTGGAGTGCCGCAGGGTTCCATCCTCTCCCCGATGTTATTCAACATCTACCTCAAGCCGCTGGGAGCTATCATCAGGAGGTTTGGGGTGCAGTGTCATCAGTATGCGGATGACACGCAGCTCTACCTCTGTTTTAAGTCCTCACCGAGGTTGGCCGTTGAAACCCTGTCCAAGTGCCTGGAGTCAGTGGCTGGCTGGATGGGAAGGAATATGCTGAAGCTGAACCCCGACAAGACCGAGGTACTTCTGGTGGGGGACAAGGGAAGGTTAGGGGATGTTGACCTGGTGCTGAATGGGGTACATCTATCCCTGAAGGACCAGGTCCGCAGCTTGGGGGTCATTCTAGACTCCCAGCTGTCCATGGAGGCTCAGGTGGCAGCTGTGAGCCGGGCGGCGCTGTATCAACTCCATCTGATACGGCAGCTGCGCCCCTACCTTCCTAATCACCTGCTCCCATCAGTGGTTCATGCCTTGGTCTCCTCTCGCCTAGACTACTGTAATGCGCTCTACGTGGGGTTACCCTTGAAGACGGTCCGGAAGCTTCAGCTGGTACAGAACGCGGCGGCTCGCCTGATTAAGGGCAGCCGCCGGCGTGATCACATCACGCCAGTGCTTAAAGAGTTGCACTGGCTACCAGTTGCTTGCCGAGCCGAATTCAAGGTGTTGGTTTTGACCTTTAAAACCCTACACGGCTCCGGCCCAGCTTATCTCAAGGAGCACCTCCAGCAACATCAAGTAGGCCGCTCAACAAGGTCTGCCACGGACGGCCTTCTCCTTATCCCATCAGCCAGAGCAGCCAGGCTGGTGGGGACTAGGAAGAGGGCCTTCTCTGTGGCGGCCCCCACATTATGGAACTCCCTCCCTAGTGACCTTCGCCATGCCCCCTCCGTGATGAGCTTCCGCCGTGTGTGATGGAGCATTGAAATAATGCTGAGAATGCAACCTTGGTTCCTCTATTTGCAGGCAGACTTTATCTGGAAGTATGCCCCATGGTGAGATTTACATGTGAGTAAACATGCATTGGATTACACTGTTAGTTACACTCAAGTAGGATTGAACAGCTGCCTTCTTGCCTTGGGAGGCTCACTGTAACAAGTTTGAGAAGAAACCCTGATCAAAGTTTACCAAGGCCCCAAACTCAATAGATGAGCCATCATTCACTGTCTCAGACAAGCTCCTAACATTAGGCAAGTAAGTGTGAACAAAACAAAATAAAACAAAACAAAACTCCCTTGCAGGTTTCATGCTCAACTTTAATAGTTACAGAGTAGCTGAAGCCCTAAAGTGCAGACTACCATCTCTCATTCATGGCTGGTTGAGTTAAACCTCAGGACTCTTTTGTCATTCCTAAGCCTAGCTAATGCCTCACTGTCACTTCCAGATTTACTTACCTTAAATCACTTCTTGCAACAATGAATTCTTCAATGAAATTGCTTTTTTTTTTTCAGTCAAGAAAGTTTTGAGGAAACACGTCCTTGCGAAATGAATACACCATCTTCCAGGGTGTGCTCATAATCATAACATCTGTTAATGTTTTCTAGAAGTAGGGATGTATTTTGGCTTTCCTTGAAAATCCTCAGGTTGCTTTGCCTGAGGAAGAGGCCCCCAGTTTGTTTCAAACCTAGTGAAATAAGCCAATGCTCAAAGTGGGGGAATGTGTGGGTAGATCCACCCATACTTCTTTTCAGGTGGATCTACTCTTCATGTCAATGTACATAACTGAGTCTGGTAATTTACAACAAAACCACCCCACTTCTTTTTTCTCCCACTTTGAGCTAGGGGTGTTCAAGGATTTCAGTTGCTCTGCATTTTTAAGCAAACCAATCTGATTTGCATTTCCTGGACTAAAATAAGGGTGAGAATGCAGTTTTCCTCCACTTTTTTCTCTGAATTTTGTGAAACAGTTCTCAACTCAAAAGAAGTACCCAAATGCATAGTTCAGAATAAAATATGTACCAAAATGCACATTTAAGGATTAAAATGCATTAAAATGTATATTTTGAAAACACATTAAAAATAATGCAAATTTTCATGCAGTTAAAAAAAAAAAAGTTGCAGACTGATGCAGAAATGGGACAGGAAAGTTTTATGAAGGAACACATGTGAAACCACTGACCAGAAATAGACTGATCTGTCCATCACTACACTGAGTACTGCATAAAGCAAAATTTTAATAGCAACTTGCTCTCTGTGTGATCTACTGCATTAGCTATCATGTGTTTTATTTGTTGACATTCAGTCATCATAATGAATTTACAGCCTTAAATCAGAGGGTCATTAGAGAAGGGAAAGAAGTCAGTGTATTATAGGAACAAGAAATAGCAAATCCATGAAATCATCTTCACATATATAACATGGTAAAAACTGGTCTTCTTTCTACATCAGAGTTGCATGTATGTTAAATCTACTTACTATTCCTTCATTTTAAAAATAAAGAACAATCCCACTTCCTAAAAAATTTGATCTGAATTCTACTTCCTAATGGATTTCTTCTGGCCACCTCTGTTCATTTCATATTATTTATATATTGTTTTATTATATCCTTATTATATTTTCACACAATACCTATGGCAATTTCTATTATACATATGACTCTGTATTTTGTGTGTGTGTAGAGATAGATAGATAGATAGATAGATAGATAGATAGATAGATAATTTTTTTTTAACTTGCTGACTTGCTTTATACCCCACCTTTCCATCAAAACGATGGTGCTCAAGGTGGCGAATAGTAATAAAACCGAGATTAAAGTTAACTTAGTTTTAAAAAATCATAAAAACAAACAGATAAAAATGCAATTAAAAACACAACAATAAAGAAATTAGAAACAGCCCCAACCCAATAGAACCGTTCAGCAACAGACCAGCTTACATGCCAAAGGCCTGTTTGAATAAAAACTCTTTGTCTAAACATCTTAAAGTATCTGTTGCTATTAGAATTTTTTAAAAGAATAAAATGAAATAATTCCAAACCTTGGCCTACAGACATAGTATCCTGGTAGGCAGCTGTTTGGCTCAACTTTTATTTCCCTTGATTCTATGGAGTCATTGAGCTCATGGATTTTTGTGTCTTCTTTTTTCTTCTTTATTTAATGTCAAGCACTTTTGCAATGCATTGATTTCTTCTATTACAAAGCAAGGACCAGACATCTAATTACAAGCCAGTCACACGTAAAAACTGTGAAGCTCTCTCTCACTGGGCACATTCGCACATCATGCCAATCCACCCTGGCAATAAGCCACGGTGGGTTGGTTGTTGTGTGAACAACCCACGGTGTGCCTGACAGACAATCAGGCTTGCCGTGGGTTGTTCACCCCTTCCCTTCCCTCATCCCCGCTCAGTCTTCCCGTGGGTATCCCAGGGGATTCTGTGGCAGGACCAACTTGCCTGCTCCCCCCCCCACTGCAATCGGGAACCCTTCTTCACTCACCATGGCTTCTCCCCCGCCCCGCCTTTAATCTTTTTTCTCTTTTGAGATCTTGACAGCCAGTTATAACAATCTCTGTTTTGACAGTCACTGACAGCCCTTTCAAAGTGCCCAAGCAGCACACTGGAGGGGCTGTCAGTGGTTGGCAAACAATTTTTTTAAAAAAAATTGTTCCCACAATGTGCACAAGTATTTTAGTTATTTAAAAAAAAAAAAATTAGCCACACTTGCGCAACTGCAGAGGTGAGCAGTTCTACGAGTGTGGAAATGGGGAGCCTCAGCTGTGCAATGTCCCGGGGGGTACCTGCTGTCAAAGTGCATCAGGTACCATCCCTGGACATTGACCGAAAGAGGCTCGAAATAGGGTTTTTCTTTACTTTGCTTTACTTTGACAGCTATCAAAAGGCAATCACAATCTCCAGGGGGAAAAGGTTAAAGAGGGAAAAAGCCGCGGTGAGCTGAAAGGGTTCACAATCACAGAGGGGGACACTCAGCCATTGCCAGTCACCCTAAAGTGCCACTTGGGCACTTGTGGGGCAGCTGGCACTGGTAGTGGCCTGGACAAGCTTGGCAAGAGCAACAAGGTTTTTTTTGCTGCCTTTGCCAAGCCGCTCGCTGGCCAGTTCCCAGTATCCACTGATGGGTTCGGTCGCCTGGATTCGGATGACACGACAACCCATCATGGATACAACAACCCCTCAAGCCATGGGTTGTCAGGGTGGCTTGTTGCCCATGAACAACAAGCCACCCTGCAGGCAACGGTTCAGATTCACATGACATGACAACTGTTGGATAATTAAAATTGCAGTCAAAACCTATGGCTAATGTTTCACCAGGTAACTGGGTGAAATGGTTAAGATCACTGATACCTTCTAGGGTGGTTTTCCTAGAAGGTACTCAGTGAATTATTAACAGCCTGAACAGGAAGTGGGTGTTGCTCCCAGCTTCTTCCTCTTTCTGTTCAGACTGGAGTGAGCTTGGCACCACCAGGTTGTTGACTCTAGTGAGTGGTCCTTGTAGCAGCATGTAGCCAGAGTTGCTGGTCTGAACTCAACAAGTTCAGACCCCAAGTAACTACAAATGAACTTGTAACCAACTGTAAGAAACGCTTTTAAGCCTGCCTGAATGAAACTGCATAATCTGAGTGAGTAAATGTTACTTTTAACTTTTACAAGACTGTGTCTCTGATTATTGTTCTGAGGGAGAGAAAAGGGGGCAAAACCAGGGAAATCCAGTCTGCCTTAAAGCATCCTGGATTACCAAATGCTAACTGGCTAACACTAGCCAAATCTAAGCTTCTTTTAAGCTGGAAAGGGACTCTACTCTGCTGATCTCACTAACGTGAGATAGGAAGGATATTACTCCACAATATATCCTCTCCTAGTATCTTTTTCAAGTCCCAACAACAACCTACCATTGCTTGTCACCCATGACGGGTCGTCATGTCATGCAAACGCAGTCTCTCTCTCTCTCTCTCTCTCTCTCTCTCTGGCATTGTATCCTGACTTAGAGATAAAGAAAAGAATCTCTGGTAGGTGAGTGACTGCCAGTTGTTGAGGAACAAAAGTGGGAGAGAACTATTGCCCTCGGACCCACTTGTAGAATCCCATAAGGCACGGTGGGAAGCAGAATGCTGGCCTAGAATGCATGGCCCAGAATGCCATGCCCCAGCTAGAGGATTCCTGCTCAGAGGAGGACCAGGGGGCCTCAGTAACTGATGATGCCCAGGATCTACCCAGACCAGTGGTTCAGGAGGAGCCTGAGCCCTCATGGTAGACTGCTGAGGTCCACTCCCTCCCCCAAGGAAAAGGAGCACTGCCTCAGAGGCAGAATAAGCACTGGTGCCTGAAGAGCCAAGCTCAAGTTCTTATGCTCAGACAAAGTGCACAATTACAGAAAAGGACTCCTCATGAGTAAAGGGCTCATCATGGGTTCTTTTCATGAGGACTTCTTCCAGAACCTTCTAGTGAGCCACAGCTCAACCTCAGGTGGGGTTCTGTCATTTCCTGCTTAAAAGACTCACTTCTAGGCTGGGACTGGGAGAGCTGCTTGAACATCTTTCTACCAGCATATTGCCTTACTTGCTTCCCTAAACTTGCTTCTTGACTGATCCTCTGAGCTGCTGACCTTTAGACTCCTACTAGACTCTGCTTTTTGGACTGCATTTGTGTTGGACTGCTGACCTGTGTTTTGACCTTGGCCATGCCTCACACCCTGTTCTTGGACTTCTCCTTTCTGGACTGGTAATCCTGTGCTCTTGACTGTTGCCTGCTTACTCACTTCTCTTACTTTGAACTGCCTTCTTGCTGGACTGATAAAACTGTGCTTGACATTTTGCCTGCCTGCTAAATTGCTATTGGATGTGCCCCAGTGCCCTATAGTTGGCCCAAGGCTAACCCTCCCTGACCCAGGCATAGCAGGACATAGATGGACCTTTGATCTGATCCACCAGGGCTTTTTGTATATATGCACATTAGGATCTCTCAGGTACGCAAGTTCTCCTTGTGAATTGGGTCCCCAATGCATCACACACACACACACACACACACACACACACGGCTCACCATGTTGATCAGCTATTGAAGCAGTTTTCCAAGCAGCCAGCCACCCTGTGGCAGCCATCTCGTGTGACATGGTGTAACTCCATGTGCTCAGCAGTTTGAGTTGGCAATGCAGCATGGGAGCCTGCTGTTCAATTAAAAAACAAACCCAAAAAACCCATTATAGAGTGACTTGGTTCCAGACTTGGTTCTCTTTGAAATCAAGGGAACTTAAGTCATTACTAAATTGTCCCAATGTTTCAATGAGATCTAAGTTCAACTAATTCAATTTGAATACACCCCTAATACAGCCTTCCCCAACCTCATGCCCTCCTGATGTTTTAGACTACAACTCCCCACATTCCTGACCATTGGACATGCTGGCTGGGGCTGATAGGAGTTGAATATCTGGAGGGCACCAGCCTAGGGAAGGTGATCCTAATGTATCATTTTAGTCCCTGAGCACATCAAAATTATACATAGACAGCAATTGCATAGGGTGATCTACATGAAACCAGGTACATGATACTATAAGAACATAAGAAGAGCCATGATAGATCAGACCAAGGGTCCATCTAGCCCAGCATTCTGTTCACACAGTGGTCAACCAGCTGCCCACAGGAAACCCACAAGCAGCACATGAGTGCAACAGCACCCTCCCACCCATGTTCCCCAGCATACTGGGCATACATAGGCATACTGTCTCCGATACTGGAAGTAGCATATAGCCATCAGGAGTCATAGGAGTCATAGGATCATAGAGTTGGAAGGGGCCTACAAGGCAATCAAGTCCAACCCCCTGCTCTGTGCAGGAAACTAGAGGAGGGGTCTCCCATCCAAGTAATAACCAGGCCTGACCCTGCTTAGCTTTCCATGCTCAGACAAGCTGAGCCAGCATGAGCCACAGGCTAGCAGCCATTGATAGCCTTCTCCTCCAGGAATTTGTACAATCCCCTTTTAAAGTAATCCAAAGTGGTGGTCATATAACTACCTCTTGTGCGAGTGAACTCCATAGTTTAACTATGCACTGTGTGAAGAAGTACTTCCTTTTATCTGTCCTGAATCTGCCTCCAATCAGCTTCATGGGATGACCCCATTGGGTTCTAGTATTATGAGAGAGGGAGAAGAATGTCCCCCTATCCACTTTTCCCACACCATGCATAATTTGATATGCCTCTATCATGTCTCCCCTTACTCGCTTTTTTTCTAAGCTAAGCAGTCCCAGATGTTGTAGCCTTTCCTCACAGGGGAGTTGCTCCAGCCCTTTGATCATTTTAGTTGTCCTTTTCTGCACTTTTTCCAACTCTACAATGTCATTTTTAGGTGCAGACAGTGACTTGAACTGCACACAGCATTCTAAGTGCGGCCGCAGTCGCACATAGTTTTGTATAAGGGGAGTATGATATTGGCAGTTTGATTTTCAACCCCTTTCCTAATTATGCCCAAAATGAAATTTGCCCTTTTCACACTGGGTTGACATTTTCACTGAGCTGCCTACCACACAATCCCAAGATCTCTTTCTTGGTCAGTCACACTGCTAGCTCATATCCAATTGAATAATGTTCAGCCATATGTTTAAATTGCTGTCAATATATAACACTATATAGTCTATTTGAAAGAGGGGAAAGCATGAAATTATATTTCCAAATCAAGCTGATTGTTGGAAGACAACAATCTTTCTATTGATTATGGCATCAAGATTAGACCTCAGCATTTGCTTCGCTGCAGCTTGTAAAAGGCGTGGCACACTGGTGAGTACTGTCTAATGAAAAATGATTCAACTTTAAAAGATGCTAATGGGATCTGTTTTTAAAGCAGCAGAGAAGAATATATATACTTAGCTGGGAAAATGAATATGTCTAAAGGTCAGTTATAACTTTAAAAAATGGTATACACCCACTAGGCTTGGATAGAAAATTATGAGTTATGAAAAAAATATTTTATTTTCTAGAAAAGGTTATTATTTTCCCAGGCATTTCCAACTGCAAGGAGTTTCTGGCTGTATTTATGGTTGAACTGAACAGTATAGTACTGCAATGACTGCACAGGGGTGTTTCTTTTTTTTAATCATTTCATAGGTCAGTCCGAAACTGCAGTAATTCTAAAATGTCACATAACTAGTGATGGATGCAAGTGCCCCTGTGTTAACTTTCATAAAAGTACATTGAATTCCAAGAACTACTATGGTGTTAAGTTGTTCAGGCAGCAGCAGAGCCTAAGGTGAGGGAAAGACAAATGGATCCCACAGATGGTTCTTCGAAGGCAAATAATTTCTGCCATTATTTCCAGCAGTTCACTACTATGGCTGCATGCTGGGCCTTATAATGTGGCTACTGAGGCATCAGTTTCCTCCTTTGATTTATATGTGAAATGACTGTGCTGTGGCCACATATCAGGCATGTTTTGTAACCTCACCTGCAGCCACAGAAAAGTCCAGTTTGATGATCACTGGTCTAAGCCAATAATAGCTCTGATCCAGCTATACACAGAGACAGAGTCATGGGCATTACATGGTGGATGCCCGGGACTAGCTCCAGGTTTGTTTAGGCTCTCAGAAGGCACCCCGACCGTGTCTGTGCCCCCGCCCACTACAATGCATGGGAGGTGACCCCTGCTCCTCTCTGTTGTCATCCTGCCCCCTCTATCCTAAAAGAGTCTGTTTTGGGCAGAAGACAGGACTTCCCTGCACACGATGCCAGCGGTGCAGATGGAGGAAGCATAAGTGGCACTTCTGTGGAAAGGGGGACACAGCAAGGAGGTGGCACTGGGCCATTGGCAGATGCCTGACTGCGTCACCGGGTGACGCTGCTGCCAACACT
The DNA here is from genome assembly GCA_021292165.1 of Shinisaurus crocodilurus. Classification (NCBI taxonomy): domain Eukaryota; kingdom Metazoa; phylum Chordata; class Lepidosauria; order Squamata; family Shinisauridae; genus Shinisaurus; species Shinisaurus crocodilurus. The sequence continues at coordinate 128,801,441 of CM037879.1, forward strand.
AGCAAGCCCCATCCCATGTCTGGGAAGGCACCAGCTAGCCCACATCAGATGGCTAGCAGTAGTGGTAGTGAACTTCTATTTGGGGGTAAAAGTGTGAGAGCCAGTGTGGCGTAGTGGTTAGAGTGTTGGACTGGGACTCGGGAGGATCCGGGTTCTAGTCCCCGTTCGGCCATGAAACTCACTGGGTGACTTTGGGCCAGTCACTGACTCTCAGCCTAACCTACCTCACAGGGTTGTTGTGAGGATAAAATGGAGAGGAGTATGATTATGTAAGCCGCCTTGGGTTCCTTTCAGGAAAAAAGGTGGGGTTTAAATAAAATAAATAAATAAATAAAACAGGAGGCTAGATTCAGTTCCCCTTCTCCTCATCCCCTCAAACCAATAACGGCTGACTATCACTGATCAAATAACCACTAGATAACACAAGAAAAATACCACAATCAAAATCAATCTATCATTCAAAAATCAGAAGGCAGACAGTGCATTAAAAATTCTTCTAAAGAGGGTCTTATTGTTGATAATGATAATGATAATAGGGCAATCTGATTCTAGGCATCTGAAGAAAATGGGCAATTGCTAGAAGCCAGCAGTAGAAAAGAAAGAAAGAAAAAGAAACGGAGGGGAAGGGGAAAGAATGCCAGACCAAACTGATTTCCTTCTTTGAAAGAGTATCTGGTCTGGTGGATAAAAGAAGAACAGTAGCTATAATAAATTTTGGATTCAGTAAGTCTTTTGATGCACCAGCAACTGAGTAAATAAAAGAGGTGTGGATTGGAAGATAATACTGTCAGGTGGGGAAACAAACAGGCTGAAAACTGTGTCCTAAAGCACAGGTGGGCAACCAATGACTCACAAGCTGTATGCAGCCCCCAGCTGCTCTCTGTGCAGCCCGCAGAGCCCCAGGGAGCCTCACCCACTTTGCCCCACCAACCAGCTGATGAGAAAAGATTGCTGTTCCCGCATAGCTATTAGTAGCAAAGGAACAGTGAACTTTATAAGGATCACCGGGGAGGGACCTTTAACCTTGTCCACCCCAGCATTCCTATCGCAGCCAAGATCTCTGTCCCCCTGCCACCAACAAGTGCAGAAACGGTGGTTTGGGCTGTATTGGGGTTATTGGGTGGGATGGGGGGAGATCAAAGCCATCCCCAGGTAGATCACACAATCCCCCCCAGCCCACCAAACAACTGTTTGGTGTGCTGGGCAAAGCGTAATCTCTCCCTGCTGGGGTGGAGAGATGTCTTCCCTTCCCCACCCCAGCAGGGGACCCTTCAAAGCTAGGATGGTGCTGGCTGTTGCCAGTGCAATCCCTGCCTTCAGTGGGTCCTCAGCGTTCAGGGAGGGGAAGTTTAAACCTCCCTGTCCCCTCATGTTGAGGAAGGGGAAGTGTATGTTTGTGTGCGTGCGCACACCTGTGTGGGGAGAAAGGTCTTAGGAGCTTGCCTGAAGCTTAAAACCAAATCTTTCTAGAGAGGGAGTTCCACCACCCATGTGGCACATTAGAAAAGGCCATGTCTCACATCCCAACCAGTTGTACTTCTGAAAGTGGTGCGGTGAGCAAGCAGCAGGATGTAGGATGAGGCAATCCATCAAATATCCTGAACCCAAGCTATATAGGACTTTTACGTTAGGGTCAATGGGGAAAAGTCCCCACATGGCATCTTTACTTTGTCATTCTCCCACGATGAAAATTGCTCACATTCATGCCCATATGGTCAGGTTTATTATTTAAAAAGAACAAAAGAGAAAAAAGGCTCAAGTGCCAACTGAAATATTTTATTGGCCAACATGTTTCAGTATGTACCTTCGTCAGGGGCTGTAATTCAGAATAAAACATGCATCTTTGTTAATAGTTTTACAATTATCCAGAGAAATTCATAATTAAAATATTCACAAACAGAACATTACCATACATATTTGCATAAAATTAAAAATACTCTAATATACCATAATGCTAAAATGTCAACTTATTGTTACTCAGAATTTAGTAGAAAGATAAAGTGCAGAATGCTTAAAGATGCATGTTTTATTTTGAATTACAGTCCATGACAAAGGTACATACCGAAACAAGTTGGCCAATAAAATATTTCAGTTGGCACCTGAGACTTTTTTCTCTTTCGTTCTTTTTATACTTTGGTGCCTTCCCCTCTTGTTCTGTTTCAGGTTTATATTTAACCACATTTGGGGAGGAGGGCTAGTTGTGATATTGTTCATCTTTTCCTGCCTGTGCAATATTAGCTTTTCTTACAGTTAGAAGCCACGATCAGATTTTCAGTGCTGGGCATACAGTAAATATGTTTCCTATATGCATGGTTGCAGTGGCCGGCTGCACCCCCTCATTCACCCCACTTTCATGCATTGGTCAAATGTATGCATAGTGTGATTGATGCACATGGACTCTATTGATTGAAAAATGCAACTGGAGCCTATGCAAGTCAGCCACTATGCACATGCCACCTTGAGTGCCATTTTCCTGGTAGGAAGGTGGGGTACAAATAAAAAAAAATAAAATCAATATGTTCCACCAATAAATGGAGAGTCTAAGGATGTGTGAATCAGCAAAATTCAAGCTAATCGAAGTTCTCCTACTTCCAGTTCAAACCTCATTCTGTCTCGTGTCTGTATCAGATTGCAAGCTTTTTCTTTTTGCATGAAAACTTGCGAATATTTTTGTGCACATTTTTCCAAATGTACACATCAATTGTGATTATTTTTGCAATGTACGCATTCCCCCCCTTTGTTCATAATGCGTTTGTGTGCATGTTCCAAATGTATTTTTCAAGTACATTTTTTCCCCTGCAAATCATCTTGCAAACTCTGAAATCTATGAACTTTCAGTGGAGATTGCATCTGGATCTGTGTTTGGTTCCAGGAGATGTGAATTGGGTAAATTTTGGTCAAAAATGAACTGAAACAAATTTCTCATACTCCCCCACTGGAGACTGGGCAGGTGGGAGGGGCAGAGGCTGCCATCACAATCCCCCACCAAACCCCTGAACGAAAAAGAATATTTGTACAGAGTGTCTATATTAATATGAAGTAAACCAAATTCATCAGCCTTTGTATTAATGCTTCTTGAGACCCAGAGTGTCTGTAAATCCATTGCATTACACAAGCGGCATAAAGTTGCAATTCGTCTGGTCCTGTGTGGTCCTAGACTGACATAGAAATCACTACACAGCTTTCATCTGTCAAAATCTTGGCACTGCGATTCTAAAGAGAGCCCAGGCGTGCAGATATTTATGGTTTAACGACCCCAAGCAGAGCTTTCCTATGCTCTCCAATTCCAAAGATGTATTATTTTTTTTTAATTGAATTTTCCAAAACAACATTTGGCTTCTGCCTCATTGTCTGACAAACATTACCAATCCTTATCCAATCTAAGTTTCTTCTATTTTCACAGAAAGAATTTCTATCACCTTACCAAGGGTGGGGGGGAATAATACTATATAATCAGTAAGATTAAAAGTACATTTCTATGGAGTTCATCGAAAAAATACATCTTTTTTCTATCACCTTACCAAAGATGTATTTTTTCGATGAACTCCATAGAAATGTACTTTTAATCTTACTGATTATATAGTATTATTCTCCCCCACCCCCTGCATGTTATGGCACATTTAATGTGTGAAGAGATTGACAAGTGTACTGCAGTGTGCCTGTCCATTGCCCCACATTTGCTGCTCCAAAGCAATCCAGCCATCTCTCTCCTGGCCTGCAGGCTACTCATGCTCCAAGTAGGAGTAACCTGGGTCTGCAGAGAAAAGGTGCTAGGTAGGTGCCACTAATTGAGGAGGTGTGTATGGGCCTCCCATTCAAGTTAATGGCTGGCTGGGTTGCAATGTCCTCAAGTGCTATGGCTACTACCTTACAGCATCCAGCTGAGGGCTAGGGACCTGTGAAACTGTCCCATTTAGATTCACCAATATTTTCTCCTTATTGAGCAAAGATAGTGCATTTTAAGACAATTAAGTAGGAAAGTGGATAAATCATGTTTGCAGTGGTACAATTTTCCTAATTCTTAATTGCCCATCACTCTGCATTTAAAAACACCTCCAATTACCACTTGATTACCTTATAAAAGCACAGCTTTTTTTTTTTGTTCTATTTGCATTTTGCAAACTGAAATAAGGCAGCTTACCCAGGGAAGCTTCATTTTTCCTGGTGTGAGTTAACCCCTCACTGCCCATATCCACAGGCACTTTGGCATTCCACATTTCCCTCCATTTACCATACAATTTTGGTGAAAACTGACCAATAATATCCCTTCTATTCATATTGTAGGGTGGTGGGCAGAGTATAATTTCCAGGAGTGCCTCAGGTCATTCTAATGCCACCCTTCCACCAAACTTCTGTCTAAATTTCTCAATTTGGGATGGTGGGTGGTGGTATAGTATTTTTTCCCCTTAAGAATATCCCCAAAATAATTTGTAACGTGGAATTATAGTCTTAGAATATAAGAGTCCGAGCAATGTGATGTAAGAGGACAACCAGAAGCCTGAGATACATGGAGGTTTATCAAAACCCTGTCAAGAGAAATAAAACAAACAGCATTCCTTATCAAGGCTTTTTGTCACCCACCACTTTATTTTTATTAAAATATCCCACCATTTCACCGCCAGCCCTTTGGATATTGTCCCAGCTGCACGGAGCGGAGGTTGCTTACCCATGACATGAGCAGCTCCTGTGTAGAATATTTAAAAGATCGAACTATGTGGGCAATGGTCAAGAACATGGGTATTTCTCACAAAATCTGCACACGTGTGTACGCACGCACACGCATGCACACGCACGCACGCACGCACGCACTCACTCACACACTATGTTTTCTGATTCCATAGAAACTCAACCCTTTTTGACCCTGAGCCACTGTAGTGAGATATTGAAGAGACTGTGAGGAGAGTTTGTGAGGGGAGATTCTGAGAGACTGGAGGAGAGAGAAAGAGACTTTGACCTGGTTTGCATTAAACGAGAAGCCACCTTGGGTGAATTTCCCCACGGAGCGAAATCGTGGCAGCCACTGCCATTTTGAACATTCAAGCTGCAGTGGGGTGTGTGTAGCTTGTCAATACATGCAAAGCCAGCGAGGGTGGGTTGTGCTGGTGGTGAACAAGCCACGCAGAACCCATGGGCTTGTCAGCCACCCAAACAACTAGTAGCAAGATTCTAGGCTTAATAGACATGGGATAAACAGACAAGGAGATTTATTTAAAACTTAAAATAAGCATGTCATTGTTTATTTAAAATGCATTAACAGATTAGGATATTGAGTTATAAGAAGGTTAGATGTTATCAATAGGCTTTGATGGCTACTTACTTTAAAGGTATTGTTTCTTTAAGGAAGCAGCTATTTCCTTAAAACCTAGTTGCCAATTACCCTTATACTACTTCCACTCCAATTAGCTCATCCAGAATGACTCAGAGCTCTAGACCTTAAATTTTTCCTCCAGTCAGAAACTCACTGGAAGGATACAGGGTTATAACAAGTCTTTCAGCTGTATACCTCACATTGGACTCATGGTTCCCCAAGATGAATGATATACAACCTTAAAAGTTTGCTTTTTCCTGAAGTCTTCCTTCTGGTCAGGAACTTAATGAGAAGGTCACAGCAAAGAAGTCACTTAGTCCCTACCTCCTGAACTCTTGCTGCTTCAGGTGAACTTCCTTCTGCCAATCCGCTGGCCAGACCTGCTCCTAGAGTTGTCTTCTCCTAGCAGCTCACACCTTCTGCCTTCTGTGATTTCAGCTCCCTTCTTCAGCCTTTTCTCTTAGATTATGCTAATGTCTTCTCTTTCCTCAGGTTCTTCTCTGCCTGAACTGACCAATGTGCTCCAACTGACCCTGGACAGTGTTTTGACTGACCTTTTATACATGCTAGCCAGAACCCTCTTACCAATGACCTTTTAACACATAATTAACTGCTACTCCATTGGCCTGCCTTTGTGAGCCAATGGATGTAAATAGAATGTTTATACACTGGTCTATCACAAGCTGACCTTCTTGAGTCTCCTATTCAGTATATAACCACCTGGTCCAACTGTAAATGTGTTAAGGTCATAACTTGTTTCCTTGGTGACAATATCAGCTTTACCGACCATTGGCCTCAGTTACAATGTAGCTATTAAGCCTCAGTTAGTGGTAACCCCTTTACCTCTCACACTGAACCACTTATAATCACAACAATAACATTTAACCACTTATAATCACAACAATATTTATTTATTTATTTATTTCATTTTTATACCGCCCAATAGCTGAAGCTCTCTGGGTGGTTTACAGCGATTAACAAGACTGATATTGCATCATATTTATTTATAAACTAGCTGTACCCGGCCACGCGTTGCTGTGGCTCAGTCTGGTGAAATGGAAAAGAATGTGGGTTATCATGTTGTCTGAACCCAGTCGATGCTGACACTTGTTTTATCAGGAGGGATGCTGTATGCAAAGTATTTGGGGCTGATGTGGTCTTGAAATGGGCAATGGAGATGAAAACGGCTAGAGTTGGTTTGTTCACACGGATCAACGCAGCCGCCTAAATTTTTGGCCTCTCCGAGGGTGTGTGTTCTCCAACCCTGGGTCCCCAGATGTTTTTGTCCTACAACTCTGAGCATGCCCCAGCCAGAATAGCTGGCTGGGGCATGCTGGGAGTTGTAGGACAAAAACATCTGGGGACCCAAGGTTGGAGAACAGTGGTAGGGACTGTTATGACAAGTGCCTGCACTTCCAAACGGACCACACTACGTAACCACTGAAAATCTGGGCAGGCTCGCATGGGATAAAGTGTGTGCCCTCTTTCATATGCACACAAATAAATACAGAAAGCATATACACACTTTCCTGGGAGTTAAGTTCGCTTGAACTGAGTGGAGCTTGCTTCTGAGTCCACACTGCATGGTTAGCGAGGCGTCCCCCACAGACAACCCCCGCCCCAGCGAAACTGATTTAGCACTGGCAAATATGCCCAGAAACAGGGATTGACAGCGATAAACAAAAATAGCAAGGACTGGAACGAATTTGCGACTTGGAAGGGAAGAGCACTCTGCACATGTCCAGAAACCCTGTCCCTAATATCCAGCCAGCCTGCAGGAACAGATTTTTTTTTAATTTAAAAAAAAAAGTTAAATGGGGCCAGTGTGAGCGGGTGGTATGTGAAACTCTTGGGATTGAAACCAGCTTCAGAAAAAGCTCCCAGACCGTGCGCGTTAAGGCCTCCTCCTCCGCCAACGCTGCCCTGTTTCGACTCCAGTTTCCGGTGCTACGGTTTCCTGTTATTCTGCCCGGCTGTGTCAGCTCCGGGTGGGGATGCCAAAGGCCTGGGAGCCGATGGAAGGCATCCAGCTGGTTGCCAGGCGACGTCCCAACCGCGTGTTAGGTGCGTTTTTGTGTGTGTGAGAGGCAGTGGCGCCGTCAGGGAAGGACTTTTGGGCAGACGCCAGGGTCCCCGCTCAGCAGAATGTGCAGGAGAGCCTCCAAACATTGTAGCGGGGCTGGCTACCCACATTTTGAAGCCAGCAAAGTAATACATCGTCCCAATTAAAAAGGGACCCCGCCCCGCAATGAGACTGTTAAGCAAGCCTAAAATTACCTAACTGTAACACTGTTCTGAAGTAAGAGAGCCAGCATGGTGTAGTGGCTAGAGTGGGACCAGCTATGGTAAATGACACAGCTCAATTCCAACGCAATGTGACGCGAAATAATTAAATCAAAATGAAAATAAATCGAAAGCTATGAAAATTCAATGTAAGAATGCAATCGGAAACATTGAAAGGGAATCGTAAAATTGGAAATTTGGAAATCGTGAATGGATCATAAATCAGAAACATTGCAATGGCATCGTAAAATATGTAGTATAGCATGTGTTGCCTGTACGTCCACCAGATGGCGCTGTTTTTATTTTATTTATTTATTTATTTCCTTTTTATACCGCCCAATAGCTGAAGCTTTCTGGGTGGTTTACAGCAATTAACAAGACAGTCCCTGCCCATAGGCTTACAATCTAAAAAGACATGACACACAAAGATAAAGGAATGGGGAAGGTAGAAGGGGGGGAATTAATTATTCTGGCAGGGCTGGTGGAATGGCCCTGCGCTCCCTCTCTTCTCCCTCAGCTCAGCCTGCTGGAATGGCTGCTGCTGGTGGCAGTTGAGGGAGGAGGAGCCTTCAGGAGGGTGGCCCTTCAGCAGGGCTGGTGGAATGGCCCTGCGCTCCCTCTCGTCTCCCTCCTCTCAGCCTCACATGCATAATTTTGTCCCAACAGGACACATTAGAAGTATGTGCCAAGTGCTGAACTACCCCTGGATACATGGCAAAGTAAAAGGCAGATGTACCCATCTTGAGACTGAGCTAACACATAGTTAAAATTTTACCTGATCTTTGGGATTGTTTATGTGTTATCCTATTTAAGAAAACTGTAATACTTTATTTTATTTTGGGTATTTTGTGGGTGCGAATATTATGAGCACTCACTAAATGATTCAACATTTGCATCTCCAGCTGTGTGACTGATCACCTTAGTCATGGAGTATTGTCTTTAATCCCTAATGAGATTAACTGAATGTTACAAACAAGAACAAAGTTTGACAAATTAATTTTGACTTGGGCCACTCTAACCTTTGAGAAGATAAGCATCAAAGTATCTAATTTTTTTCTGGAAAATGTATGAAGCATATTTCTTGATAGGAGAGTCAGGGGGGAAAGCCATATTGCTTTAAATTTCTTTCATCTGGGTTACTGGGTATGATGTGGCAAGTAGCCCCAGCTCCTGTTCCACCAGCCCATGTTGTAATCTTCTCATTTCTGGGGGTGCAGCAGCAGCCGGACTAAAAATAAATTGGAGGCTGTGTGTGCTCTTGCTCTGTAGAAGATGAGTAGGAGGTGAAACTGGCCAAAAATCTGGAGAATGCCCATTCATCAATTTACCCTCTGCAAGGCAATGGTAGTGTGGGCAGGGAGAGGCTGAACGCGCTATATGCTGCTGTTGCAGAAAGGGACATTGGGGTGGCTGCTGTTTCCAGAGTACCTTGCTTGCAGGAGGCAGGCTTAAGTTGCATAGTTCATGCAACCTCCATGCCTGGAAAATGGTTTCCATGAATGAGGAGCAAAGGCTCTAGCGGAGCTGTTATCCCAGCAAAGGTCTGGGAGGAAAGTGAGGGCTTATATCAGCCTTCTCCAACCTGGTGCCCTATGGATGGCCTTGCCAGCTGGGGATGATGGGACCTGTAGTCCAACTCATCTGGAGGACACCCAGTTGGGGAAGGCTGGCTTATGTACATGCTGTCAGCTACCTCTCTTCCTGGTTCAACAGTTGCAGATGGGACTGTTCCCTCCCTCCTCCTGAGTAGACCCTTGTTCCTGAGTAGATCCTGGCCAAAATGATCTTGTGGTGGCCAGGCGGGCATTCCGACAACAACTCTGAGTCTCCCACCTGGCTCGCTTCCGCCAGTGCTCTGGAAAGTCAAGGGAAGAGGGAGAAGAGTCAGGGACCAAGGCAGGGCTTGGGATGGGGGTTGAAGGCATTCTTCAGGGCCTCGGGCAAGTCATCCCTGTGCCTTGCCTTGCCTTGCCTTGCCTTGCCATGCCATGCCATGCCAGCAGCAACTGAGTGGTATCAAGGAACTTAAGGCAGAAAACAGACTTGTCTGAGCTTAAACAGTCAAAATCTGAATCCAAAAATGGAGAGAGAGCTATATTTAGCTTCAGCTTAATGACTATTCCCAACAGAATGAGGTTATTCATGGTTAACCACACTTACCCTCTTCTGTGGAATTGCCATCCTTTGTTCACTCACTTTTTATGGAGAATCCAGCATGATTCTGGATCATCCTTTTGTCATTTTTCAGATCTGATTGTTGCAATAAAATCCAATGTAAGCAGGCAAAGTTCTATTGAGGTATTTTGGGGCTTCTCTGCCTTTAATCAAACATTTCCTGCTTGCATGTTTGATTGCTTCTTGCTGATTGCCGCTGGAGGATTAGTGAAGAATCGGACCTTGAATGACCCCTCTTAATTGCTCAAATGTCAGTTTCTGTTCCTATAGTAGGAGGGGAGGTTTAATTACTGTTATCTTTCCATTATTCATTTTCTCTTTTTATTTTTATATAGTGAAATAGAGCCATTTCACTATATAGAAATGAAATGAGGTGATGATGCAAGAAAACCAGAAATTAACTCCCCACCCCCACCTAAGGAACAGAAACTGACAATGAGGTAATTAAGAGAGGCTGTTCAAGCGGCAATTAAGTAAGAGGCTATTCATCACTAATCTCCCAACTGTGATAAGTAGAAAGTAATAAAATGGGCAGAACCTGAAACTAAAAAGAACACTATTAATTAACATTGGAAAGGGCCTTTGCTGAATGGAACTTATTTGTGAACATTATAGAAGTCTTGGCCATGTGGAAGGGCATAGTAGGGTAATATATTACTATATTAATATATTATACATGAGACCTCTCGGCTGGAGACCCTGGAGAGCTGCTGCAAGTCAGAGAAGACGGGGCTAAGTGGACACATGATCTGACCTCTGTGTAAGGCAGCTTCCAGGATACTTAACCATTTCAAAAGTAAGAGGACTGAAGCACATACAAATCCTACAGATCTAACACAAAAACAGAAATGGGAAAAAGAAAATATTTCTATAGTCCACACAGGAATAGGCCCAAACTGCACATTAAGGGGTGATATGTGGGCACCACCTACTTGCATCTTCCCCCTGTCCACCCTGTGTCTCCCTGACAATGTGGAGTTGAAAAGATACATGACATGACATCATGGCATTCATGTTTTCCCACTGCTCCTTCCGTTTCATTTACTGCCATGTGTAGTGGGCAGGGACAGGCTAGCACCATTACATTGCATCAGCCCCCCTGCCAACTACTTTATTGTGGGAGGAATTTGGGAGGGGAGGGCAGGCAACAATTATAGCAGTAGTTTGGCCTTAGAGAGAGGGCAGTGCTGATTTGTGCCTCTCTCTACTCTGTACCCCTCTTGGATTAATATAACCATGCATGAGATAATAAATGGGCCTGTGATTATATATCAAGCATGAGATACTGGAACACAATGTGATGAATTCAAATGAGCTATTTAGCATTACATAGTGATATTCCAAGTCTAGCTTTGTTTCTGTGGCATCAAGATAAATTGCAATTGTGCACAACTTTGCTGTAACTGCACCTCCTGATAATGGAACCCAGAGACCCAACGTTCATAGATAAGCAAAATTAAAACAAAAACAGTCCCCTTTGTTGCCTTGGCTTCTTGGGGAATCTATGACTTTGTTCGGTTTGACTTTAATATGCTGCATCAAAACATAATGTACTATCTAGAACAGCCACTCAGGTCATGTTGTTATTGTAAAGAGAAAGGTAAACACTGTCTGATTGCTGCGAAGGATGTATAAGTTCTCACCACTGCACCAGCTCTGCTAGAAATGCACAATACAGGTAATACCTTGGATTGCAAGCATAATTTGTTCCGGAACCGTGCTTGTAATCCAAAACACTCTTATATCAAAGCGAGTCTCTGACAGGCATGAGTGGGGCCGATTTCGGCCCGCTACGCCCACTCGAAGCGAGCGGTTACATCCTTGTCTTTCAAGACCTTGCTCGTTTATCAAGTCAAATTTTTTTAAAAAAATTTGCTTGTCTGCCAAACGCTCTCAGACCAAGTTACTTGCAATCCAAGGTATTACTGTATACTCAATGGTATAAGGATGGCCCAATTCATATCTTAAGTAAGCAATGTGGTTGCTGGCACTGAATGGTTCCACCTCCTTCTTCCTACTGCCACCGCTGCCCATCACTTGCCCTCTTCCTCTGGGCTCAATTCAGAGAGCCAGTGTGGCGTAGTGGCGAGAGCGTTGGACTGAGACTCGGGAGATCCAGGTTCTAGTCCCCGCTCGGCCATGAAGCTCACTGGGTGACTTTGGGCCAGTCACTGACTCTCAGCCTAACCTACCTCACAGGGTTGTTGTGAGGATAAAGTGGAGAGAAGGATGAGGATGATTATGTAAGCCGCCTTGGGTTCCTTGCAGGAAGAAAGGCAGGGTATAAATATAATAAATAAATGAATAAAATAAATATTGCCACCAAGAGGGTGTGGGTGAGGGTAAGGGGAGTGGAAGCTGCTGCTCCTTATTTTCATTCTCATCCAGGGATGGCCCAAGGCATTTTACTGTCTGAGGAGAAGGACAAGATGGCACCCTCCCACCAGTTTCATGTACAGAACCTCTCTCGTAATTCCTTTTCCTTTTGTATTGTGTCTTTTAGATTATACACCTGATGGCAGGGATGTGAGAGCTGGACTGACCCGGGTTCAAAAGCTCCCCTAGCTAATGACCCTCAGTCCCAGTCAGAAGAGAGAGCGAGTGAAGCTATCAGCAAGTGTGTTAGCTTTATACCACCTATAAATAGGATATTACTCACCCCAGTTGTATAACCTATTCATCAACATGTTTACGTCTTCAAACCTGTCCAAGGTTGCTGAGTCATATCACCTCGAGACTATGTCTCGTGACTAGAGACCTTGTGTACTTGAACTCAAGAGACACCCACCAGGTCAGGTGATAATCTCGATGTCAGGTGGTAATCTCGTTCTGCCTATGCAAAACCCAACAAGGGACTGTCTTAATATTAATTTTTGTAAGTTGCTCTGAGAACCTTTTTCAGCTGTAGAGTGGGGTAAATATGCTGTAAATAAGTCGCCCGGACTGGCAGCTGGCTCTTCAACACTGGTGATGGGACAACTTCACTGGTGGGGCCCCCTGCTGGGGCATGGGCCTTGGCAGGTGTCCAACTGTTCCTAAACACCCACACACACACACGCATGCCACAGAAATAGTAACATGCCTGATATAAGGCACTGAGAAATAGATCAGTATTTTAGATGATAATATTGTATGGGGTCATTTTTCTCTAGTTGTATACATTTGTTTGAGAATAATGTATGAAATTGCTACTAATTAATTGGCTATAAAGAATTTCCCTCAAGGCTAATTCCAAGTCATTAACATCTGAGTGAAATTGTTTCCCTCTCATCAATAGTTGATTTCCAAACAACTTTCCACTCAAGCAAGTTTCCACCAAACTATTTGAACAAGATATTTGAATAAGGCATTTTCATCTGAACTGCATACTCGGAAAAATGTTAATGTGCCACACAGAAAGGTCAAATGAATAGACCTGATATGCATGCATGAGATAAGGGATTCCCCCAAAGAGCAGTTAGCTGAACAAAGTAGCTTTACTCTGCTAAAATGCTGGCAATTATTTCAATAAAAAAAATAAATGGCCAAGGAAACATGAAATTAGCTGCTCCGTCTAGTGCTGATGGCCTTTTAAATGGATATATTTGCTTGGAGGGGGTGGGGTGAGCAATAGCTGCAGTCCTTTTAGAGCATTATTCTCCAACCTTGGGTCCCCAGATGTTTTTGGCCTACAACTGGCTGGGGCATGCTGGGAGTTGTAGGCCAAAAACATCTGGGGACCCAAGGTTGGAGAACACTGTTTTAGAGAGATTACAACTTTCCGGATGGTGGATGACTGTTTCATCACACTTTACCATACTTTATCACATCTGCACCATTCCACCTGCCTAGAACAGCAATAGCAGCAGCAGGAAGAACTGGTGGACCGGAGAAAGCACTTGGAAGAGCATCTCTTTCCCCCCACCCCACCCCACACACCAGCAGTGCTTTATAGGAGCTATCCATGGTGCTGCACTCCACCCCCAAAATCGCTTCACCACCACGGAGCACCATAGATAGCTCCTGTAAGGCTCAGAATAAAAGTCGCAACGGATGAGGAGCCCCACTGACATAGGAGTCACGAGCCTCCCCTGACTATCAATACACACATTCACAGACATAAACAACAGCAGTCTTGCTGCATGCAAACCCTTAAAGACGGGGAAACTCTGCATAGCTCCCCCTGCCCCGTTCTTCTCATTCCATGGCGGTAGATAGAGAAGTGTAGGGTTTGTGTGCCCTCTCCCCTTGTGTTATTAGCTTGGAAAGACAGAAAATATCACTGAATGGCTCGAGGGTTAATTCGTGCAGCTCTTTTATACTGCAGGCTTCCTCTTTCTCACACAGTGGATATCACAATTTCAAGTGTGTGTATATGCTATCATCATCAGGTGATCACTCGTGACCGAGTAAGATTGTCTTCCGGGATAAAAGGAGGAAATTCTAAAGAAGATTGTGTAGACTCTAGCGATGGGTCCGTAAGTGACTGTGGAGGCCAATTCTAGATCCACACAGCTTCCCACAGTGAGGACACAGGTTACCAGATAGAAGATGGTCCTGTAAAGGATTCATTTGACGTGCTTTTCGCTTAGCACGTTTCTCCCTTTCACCTTGCACTCGGGCTTCTTCAAAGTCCATGGAACCTTTGTGAAAGGCCAACCTCCATTTAGATCGTTCATGGGCCAGAGCTTCCCAGTTTTCGATGTTTATATTGCATTATACCATTTCTGTCTTGAAAAGATGATGACTTGACTTTAGCCCCTGCAGGCAACTGGCATCTGGCAATAATGCATATTATTCCAAAGCAGCGCTATAAACCTAGAATATGTATTTAATTTGAATATGTATTCATTTGTATTTTAGAACATGCAATATCCTCACAGGGACCACCCCAATATTCCCCCCCCCTTTCATGGAAAAGAAGGCAATAAAATGAGCACAAGGGAATTACACGTTCTGTAATTACTGTAAAGTTTTCCAAAAATTGGTCTTACATTTATTTTAAAACACACACCATCCAACAAAGCAAGCATAAACAACCCCCCCCCCCCATCCATATATTCCTGTCTTGGGCGATTCTTAGTTCAGCTTACAGGAAAGCTATGAATCTGTTCACCTTCCATTTGAATACAGTGATGTTTTATTTCTGTATCTGTTACACCAGATACACCTCTTCTTTTCTTACAAACAATTTTTGTTTAAAAAAAATTAAGCTAGCTCAACTCAGCCTAACCTACCTCACAGGGTTGTTGTGAGGATAAAATGGAGAGGAGGAGGAGGATTATGTAAGCTGCCTGGGGTTCCTTGCAGGAAAAAGGGTGGGGCATAAATATAATAAATAAATAAATAAATAGTCACCCAAAGTTTTGGACCCTAGGTATTTTTTCTTTGGTGCGGAAGGCTAAATTTGTGAAATCATATTCCCCTATGTACCTGATGCAGTGTTCCAAAGGAAGAGGAAAACCCAGAGGCAGGAATTTAAGCAAGGAGCAAAATATTGGTCAATGTTGGGCACATGGATACCATAATCCAAATGCTGCTTACTTTTTGTTTAAAAAAAATAATGAAAAGGGCTCTGAAAATAGAGGAAAAATAAGATACCATGAGATTTCTGTCCAGATTAATCAGGGCATGTTTGCACCTCTCTAATAAGTTTTCACACCAAAAAAATATAATGAAGTGGGATGTGACTGGAGTGGTCACCAGAAGTAGTGCAAATCGCACCATCCCCTGTTATGGATATCGGTAGCAATGGCGCAAAAACAACCCCCCAAGCCCCAAAGAACAGTCTGCACACGCAACCTGTCCCTGACCATGGTTTTCTCTGACTTTGTAATAATGAAAACTACCTGGATGATCATGGACTTGATAACTGCTCCCAACATTACATTTTTACACATGCAGTTTCTCACATTTATATGAGGATAGATCTACTTCAGGATGTGAGGATGGTTGTGCAAGTGCATTTTTGGCCAAAACGTGTATCTGAAAGCAAAATTGGAAGCGATCACCCAGTCTAATTCATGGTCTAACTTTGAGGCAGGATATCCCTTGCCTAAAATTATAGCAGAAACATATACCTTCGGTAATGGAGATTTTCCATGAGTGTTTCATTGTCTTCATTTGCTGATGCCTGATTTCCAGCCATGGGAAACTGGTTATTTTTATGTTGTGCAAGATCACAAGTAGTTATTAATCAATGAAAAGATTACATAGGGTAAAAGCCTTCTGTGGATGGAAAGGCTTCTTCCATCAGTGGAGGTTTTTAATCCAGCGGAGTTTATCTGCTTACTGATCTGGGGAGGACGTGATCTTTGCTGATCCCCCCCCCCCACTGAAGTCCCCTATGTTCCCTGAAAATCTGTTCTGGAGGGTCGGGGGGTTGGCTCTAGAACATTGGTGGGGCTTCAGAGGGAGTGGAAATTGGCAAAGATTGCCTCTCCCCCCCTTTCACCAGTGGGAGCATTCTGAGTGGAACTCTACTCAAGGACTCTACTGAATGGAACTCTGTCGGTGGAATAACAATTCCAGATCCAACCCATTACCCATCATATACAGCAGCCTTCTCCAACCTGGTGCCCTCCAGATGTTTTGAACTTCAGCTCCCTCCAGCCCCAGCAAGCATGGCCAATGGAGTTACAGGGAGTTGTAGTCCAAAAAAAATCTGGACGGCACCACGATGGAGAAGGCTGGTATAGAGCATGCTCAGGAAGACACATATATTAACAGTATCACCTTCCACAAGATTTCAATAGGTTAGATAACAACCATTTTATCACAGGCAAAAGAGTAACAAAATTCTTTACTAATGCAAGAATAGAAAAAAATCATCTATCTTGTGAACTTCCCACAGGCACCTGGTTGGCCACTATGACAACAGAATGCTGGACCAGATAGGACTTTGGTCTGATCCAGTCTAGCTCTTACGTTTATCTCCTATTTTTACACCCTTAGAAAAACCATGTCCATGTCTTTTTAGTCCAATATGGAACCTCATCCCTCGAAGGAGAGCCTGGATGCTCAGTTCATGTATGCAAAAATAAATAAATAATAATAAATGCTAATCAGCAGCCAACACTTTTACTTCATCACTCCCTCTAATAGTGAACTTTGATGGTGATGAGTGCCAATAGAAATTGAAGCACTGGGAAACAAAAGGAAGGTGTCAACATCTTCAGGGGAACCCTGAGATTTGCAGAAGTACAAAAAAACTTTTTGAAAAATCTAAAGGAGCAACTCCCCCTCTCCACAACAGCCCAACGGGAATTGAGCATGCTCAATAGCCACGGAATGATGAGCATCACCACAAAGAAAAGAAAAATGGAAAACCCGGAGCTGGGCAAGGAGAGGAATGCCCAGATTATAGTATCCTAGGGGATGATGACATGGCTGGCTGGCAGGAGAACAAGAGCACTCACAGCACCATTTTGTTGAAGGTCCCCCATATTTTATCCATCATTTCCTGCCTCTTCATAAACTCAAGGCCATTCCAAAATTAAAAACAGTGCAGTTTAAAACCATGACATTCACAAAGCCAGCAGCAGCTTCATCAGAGCACTATCAGAGAAAACCATTACATTGAACATAACCGCAAAGCCAGTCTGTATCACCTTAGCTAGCCCTAAGGTTGAGCATTGCACTGCAATATACAACATATAGGGTGGGTTTGCATGATCATGGAGGGAAAATAAGCCAGGGTGGCTTATTTTCCATCCTGGTGCATGCCAGTGACAAGCTGCCTAATTAGCATAATTACCCTCGCTGGGTGTGTGTTGTCATGAAGTCCAGACCCTGTTACAAGAATGTCAGTGGCCATAGTTTAAGGCTTTTCTACATGAGGCTCTTAACCCACCACTTTACCAAGGCTTCTCCTTCCAGATTCTTTGTGGGATTAAGATTGGCTCCTTTACACGTTTTTTTCCAGGGGGTTTCTTTCTCTGCCTTTCTATATGATCCGTTACAGAAGCAGTAGGTGGTGCTGTGGTATAGCGTGACTGCACAAATACACATGCTGCCATTAACAGATAATACCAGATTTTCCTCAATCTAAAAAAATGCCATGGAAATAGTTGCAAAGAATGGGAGAGGACCTGGAGGATGAGGATGTTGTCATGTAAAGCACCTGTAAACTACTGCGAGTGAGGAATCATGAGCAAACAATAAATGCCTCGTGTAGAAAGTCTCTTAGACATTTCATGCCTATTCTCACAGCCATTTTCAGGCTGCTCACATTTCTGCATACAATTGTAATCAGCCTTGATTGCATGGGAAAAGTCCTATGAGGATGGCGAGTACAGGGGATACATTTCTGCAATTGCATCAATTGTTTAATTGGCACACATGTATTTATGTACTTTGATTCAGATGATACACGGTACCCTGGGACCACAGGCAGAGGGATAAATTTGTATGGAGCATGGAAAAAGACTTCAGCTTAGGGTTAGGAAAACCTGCATCTGTGAGCATGTCCAGGGGCTGACTGGAACTAGCCTTGATTCGGGCAAAAATTGTGAGTGGTCAAGAGGAATATCCTGAGTGCTGCCTTTGGGCATGCTATCTGAATGTACAGGGATTATTCCTGTGTGTTAGAGTTAGGGGTCAAGCTTCAGGTTAGGGTTAGGAGAACCTGGGTCTGTGTGGATGTCCAGGGTCTTGGAATTAGCCTTGATTGGGCAGAAAGAGTGAGCAGTCAAAAAGAACACCCCCATTGATGCCTTTGGGCATGCTGTCTGAATGTATAGGGGTTATACCTGTGTGTTAGGGTTATGGCTAAGGTTCAGGTTCGGGTTACAGTTAGGGAAACCTGGGTCCATGTGCATGTCCAGGGGACTGGAACTAGCCATGATGGGCAGAAAGAGTGAGCAGTCAAAAGGAACACCCTCACTGAGAGGTTCGGGCATGCAGTCTGAATGTATATGGATTACATTAAAATGTTATTTTATTTATTTATTTATTTATTTATTATATTTATACAGCGCCTTTTTTCCTGCAAGGAACCCAAGGCGGCTTACATAGGGTTCAGGTTCCGGACGGTTAGCAATTAGGGTTGGGAAACCTCAGTCCATGCGCATGTCCAGGGGCCTGGAACTAGATCTGATTGGGCAAAAATATTGAGTTGTCAACAAGAACACCCTCAGTGATGCCTCTGGGCATGCTGTGTGAATGTATAGGTGATTATACCTGCATGTTAGGGTAAGGGTCAAGCTTCAGGTTAGCGTTAGGATTAGGAAAACCTGGGTCCATGTGCACATCCAGAGGCCTGGAATAGGCTTTGATTGGAGAGACGAAGTGAGTGGTCAACAAGAACTCACTGAGTGCACCCTTTCTGAAAGCTGTCTGAATGTATAGGGATTATACTGTTAGGGTTAGGGTCAAGCTTCAGGTTAGGGTTAGGGTCAGACAGTATGACAAAGGCTTCACTGGGGGTGTTCTTTTTGGCAGCTCACTCGTTCTGCTCAATCGAGGCTCATTCCAGGCTCCTGGACATCCTCACGGATCCAGATTTTCCTAATCCTAACCTTAACCTGAAGCTGAACCCTAACCCTAACATGCAAGTATAATCCCTATACATTCAGACAGCTTTCACAAACGCAGCACCCAGGGTGTTCCTGTTGGCCACTCACTCTTTCTGCCCAATCGAGGCCCATTCTAGGCCACTGGACATGCACGCAGATCCCAGTTTTCCCAGCCCTAACCCTAACCTACCTGAATCTTAACTTTAACCCTAACACACAGGTATAGTCCTTATACATTTAGACAGCACTCCCAAAGGAATCACCAAGGGTGTTCTTCTTGACTGCTCACTCTTTGTGCCTGATTGAGGCTTGTTCCAGGCCTCTGGACGTCTACATGGACCCATGTTTTCCTAACCCTAACGCTACCCTAAAGCTTAACTGTAACCGGAACATGCCCGTATAATCCCTCTCCATCCAGTCTCCTTGCCCATGCTGACTGGGCCATGCTGGGAGTTGTAGGGCTTTTCTCTCTCTAAACTGCTGTATGATTGCACCCTAAAGCTTTTGAACTCTCCAATGTTCATTACTTTTGCATTTGTAAGAAACATTATTCCCATAGCTGAGCTGCAATACAAGACAATGACAGAAAACTGATTAGAGAGCCCATTCTATACATAAACTATAGCTTCCCTAGAGCCCCCAAAATCATACAGACTCATTACTTCATACACATACATTATATACTCATTAGAAAGGGGAGCTGGAGTAAAGAGTATGATGCCGGGGCGGGGACCGAGCAGGTTTGTTGAAAGAGGCTCAAATCAGGTGTAACCCCTTTCATTGTACCAGACATAGCCAATCTGGAGTAAAATTGGTTTGAGGAACAGAATTAGGCCCATGCCCTTTTCCTTGTTTTGCATTAGTACTTCTAATTGCTAATGCAGCATAATCCACTAATCCTACTTTGTAGATTTATCTAAAGCTGATTGCGATATTTTTAGAACCTGTTTAATGAGTGGGGTCAGATACACAAATACAGGAAGCATCAATACAATAGCCAAGAAAACCAAAGAAAGTGCAGTTTTAGAGCGGTGCTGATTGTTCAGTGGTGAATATTTTGAGCATGAAAAGGGGTTTTTTTGTGGGGAGGCTAGTAAATTCCCCAAAAGACCCCATAAAAGCTTACCTTTTCATGTCGGTTTACTGCAATACCATTTGGCTGCAAAATTGACACCATTTTTTTTATTTCAAAATAGCTCTTCTTCTTCCTAGTAACAGTGCTATTGTATCATAGCCTTTATTCTGTAGCCTTTATTCTGTATTAGCTTTGTTTGCCCACATTCAGGTCATCACATAGCCAAATCCAGTCAGTTAATTGTATGTCAGGAGGCACCACCAGGCAGCAATTCTGCCAGGGAGCATTCTCACTGTGCAAACACATGGACTTCTTTCACAGCCTGTCCCAGAAGAGCACAGATGAGGGAGGCACATTTCACGCGGGAAGAAAATGTTTGCAAAATATACCCCCCACACCCACACCCACACCCAATTTGTGCTCAGCCCGGTTTTGTTTGTTTGTTTTTGTTTTGTTTTTTTGTTGTTGTTTTACTTACAAAATGGTCAGCATCTAGATTTCCAGTAAATGCTTTTCACTTCCATCTTTTTTCCATAGCTACTGGTAATAACCCACTAATATGGTAAAGAGCCAACTGAATTTCCATATTAGCCTTCTTTCTTAATAACTGCTGTTGTTGCATTGACTGGATACACCATCTATGATCACAAAACTAGGACCCTTTGCTCTTGTATTCTCTGGACCTATTTGTGTTAATATTTGAGCATGTTTATTTTAGATGTTGACTCCCTCATAGCATTCAGCAGAATTCCCTGAAATGACAAATGAAGAAAACAGCCTTACTTAGGTGTCTGTGTACTATGACATTTAGTGGTGAAAGCAGGAAGCCATGTTAGTCCATTAAAAACTAAGGCTGCAATCCTATACCCACTTACCTGGAAATAAGCTGCAATTGACTAAATGGGACATACTTCTGAGTAGACATGTATAAGATTTTTCTGTAAGCATGCTATCTTGTACACACTTATATGAAGCTGCATTGTACTGGGTAAGATATTTATTTAATAGATCTTTATACCCCACCCCACCCTTTTTAGGATATATACTCTCACAAGGCATCTTGCACAATACAAACTACGGCAGCAATACAACCAAGTTCTAAATTTTTATTTATTTATTTATTCATTTATTGACAACATTTATATACTAATCCACTTCTAAACAAATTCTGGAGCAGTGAGCAATAAAAAGATAAAAAGAATAGAACACTATATTAAAAGTTAATTTTAAAAAATAGCAACAAAAACAGAATATCAATAAAAACTGTGGCTGGTCAATCAAGGAGGGCTTCTTGAAATAAAGAAGTTTTCAGGAGGCACCAAAAACAACACAGTGTTGGTGCCTGCCTGCCTGCCTGCCTGCCTAACCTCCAGAGTCAGGGAGTTCCACAGAAATTGAGCTGCTACACTGAAGGCTCCTCTCTGGGTGGACTCCAATCAGGCCAAAGGTCCATGTGGAACCACCGGGAGCATGCCATCTGATGACCTCAGTGACTGGGCAGGTTGGTTGGTAAGGGAGAAGGCGCTCTCTCAAGTATCCTGGTCCCAAGTTATTTAGGGCTTTATACACTAGACCAAAACCTTAAACCTGGCCTGGTAGTGAATAGGCAGCCAGTGCAGTTCCCTCAGCAAAGGAGCTGCATGCTGAAAAGGTGCAGCTCCTGACAACAGCCAACCTGCCGCATTCTTCACTAGTTCCAGTTTCCAGACCAGCCTTAAGGGCAATCCCACATAGAGTGCATTGCAGTAATCCCATTTTGAGGTTACTAGCACCTGCACCACTGCACCACTGTGGCCAAACTATCCCTGTCCAGGAGAGGCTGCAGCTGGTGAACCAATCGGAGATAGTAAAAGGCACTCCAAGCCACCATGGCCACTTGGGACTCCAGCAACAATGATGGATCTAGGAGTATCCCCAGAATATGAACATGATCTTTCAAAAAGAGTGCAACCCCAGTCTCCTGGACTCAAGAACTGCTCACTCACAGGGCTTCCATCTTGCCAGGATTTAGCTTCAGTTTATTGGCCCTCATCCAGCCCATCACTGAGTCTGGGCACTGATCCAGGACTTGCACAGCCTCACCTGATTCAGATGTTACAGGGAGATAGAGCAGTGTGACATCGGCATACTGTTGTCATGTGGCTTCAAATCCCCTAATGACCACTCCCAGCAGCTTCATATAGTTATTGAACAACATTGGGGACAAGATGGTACCCTGCAGAACCCCATGACTCAATTGCCAAGGGACCAAAGAAAGTCACCCAATGTGAAATTGACCCCACAGGTAAGACCAGAACCACTATAACAGTGCCTTTAATGCCCAGCCCCTGGAGTAGATCCAGGAGAATACCATGGCCAATGGTATCAAAAGCTGATGAGAGAATGAGCAGAATTTAAAGGGTTGTGTTCACCCTGTCCCTCTCCCAATAAAGGTCATCCAGTGTGGTGAAGTGGTTAGAGTGTTGGACTGGGACTCAGGAGACCTGGGTTCTAGTCCCCACTTGGCCATGAAACTCACTGGGTGACTTTGGGCCAGTCACTGACTCTCAGCCTAACCTACCTCACAGGGTTGTTGTGAGGATAAAATGGAGAGGAGGAGGAGGAGGATTATGTAAGCCGCCTTGGGTTCCTTGGAGGAAAAAAGGCGGGGTATAAATATAATAAATAAATAAATAAATAAAATCAGGGCGACCAAGGCTGATTTGGTCCTGTATCCATGTTGAAAACCAGTTTGGAATGGGTCAAGAAAATCAGTATCCTCCAAGAGTGCCTGCAGTTGCTCCACCATGACCCTCCCAAGTACCTTCCCTAAAAAGGGTATTTGAGACTGGGTGATAGTTGTCATATACCATTGGGTCCAGAATGGGTTTCTTCAGGAGTGGTCACACTACTGCCTCCTTAGTGACAGCAGGAACCACCCCTTCACACAAACATGCACTTACCACTCCCTGGGCCCACCTGGTCATACCCTCTGGGCTAGCTTTGATTAGCCAAGAGGGGCAAGGATCAAAAGGGCACATGGTCGGTCACGTTGCTGCAAGCACCTTGTCCACATCATTAGGCCACAGCAACTGAAATTGATCCCACAAAATTGGGCAGATGGTGGTGTCAGACACCTCGACTGTAGCTGCCCTAACAGCAGCATCAAATTCCCTGTGGAGACAAGTAATTTTGTCCTCAAAGTGGAATGCAAAAAGGTCACAGTGGGTCCTTGAGGGGACCAAGGTCCTGTTCGCTGGGGAGAATGCTAACAGCCCCATCACCACCACTCAAAAGAGCTCTGCTGGACAGCTACTCGAGGATGCAATGGAGGCAGCAAAGTAAGCCTAACGTTATTAAAATTACATAAAACATCAGCATTAACATTAAAAATAATAGCAGATAAATATTTGCTAAAACAGAACACTATAAAATTATCCAAATGCAGGATGAATGTTCTCTGAATGGGACTATCAAAAGTTTTCATTTGATATCAATATGTGGATCTTGTTCTCAACTCATCACCTATTTTATTGGTAGTAGTAGTAGTAGTAGTAGTAGTACTAAGTAGTAGTAAATATCCACATCTTTATTTTGACCTTCATATACTTGGGCTTTTCTTCTTGTCTTGGGGAACCTTCATTGCAGAGCCTGAAAAACCCCATTCTAGTCAGTCCTAAAATAGAATTCAAATCAATGCATAAAATTACCACAGTGTTGTTAACTGCAACCAGGGAATTTGATCAACGTTAATATTCCATGCCCTTCAGACATCCACTGCAACCTAATTTGAATTATTTTTATCTAACATAAATAGGTAGAGATGCTCAGCTCCACTCTGATGCCAAATTAATAAAATCATTTTATTTGACTTCCCAAGCAGGTCACATTTATACTTAATTGCAACATTACAAACCTCAGAAAAACAAAATATATTCTGAAAGCATTTGTTCCTTCACAGTGACAATTAAACTGCAAAGTTTATTGGGTTTCTGTCTCTTTAGCATATCCCTGATCTGCTGATAATCAGGTGAAAGGGCTGGCAGAATTTACCCAATGAAGATATACTTTGATTGTTCGGTGACTTCGACACTCCGGTGTCCAGTCCACTATCCTGGTTCAGAATCTCCATCATGATTGCAAATCTAGAATGCCATGCAAATCTGCAGCACGTAAATAACCCTCCAGTGTATAATAATAAAACTGTGCAGGAAAAAAAATGGTAAGGTGTGATGTATTATTATGCGACGATGTGGGAGACACATTGGTTCTTTGATGCCCTGAGAATAGGTAATTATACTTCTGTGCGGACAACATAAAACATGTGGAGGGGAGGTGCAGGACTGTGCTCACTGAACCTGTTTCTGACCTGCAGCTGCTGCTTGGGTCTTCTCCACAATCTTCATGTAGGCTCTGCACAAAGCCCTACCCAATGCATGGAGGTAGCACATAGGGTAGCACAGAAGGCGTAATCCCCCTCCCTCTTTGTGCATTGATTACCCCCACATTTCATGCCATCTGTACAGTGCTAATATGTCCACTCATGAGGTATAGACGTTCAAAATTCATGTGAGAAAAGCATTGGCTTTTCACTACTTGCTTCTTTAAAAATTTGCCACAATCTTTACATTAAAATATAAAACCAGGGATGGATGATGAATCAGTCTATTTCTGGGCCATGTCAGTTTTACTTGCATTCAACCTTACAAGCAAAACTGTCCAGTTCCTGCATCAGTCCGCAAATTCTCTCTTTTTTTAATGCATGAACATTCACATTTATTTTGGTATGCTATTTATGCATTTTGTATGCAAAAATGTAATATATATGCATTTTTGTATGCAGCCTTCCTAATACACATTTTTCATACAAAAAATCCCTAATATACACATTTTTGTATGCAGTTTTGAGCTGAGAACTGCATCGCAAAATTTGGAGAAATGCGCAATCCGAAGGGTAACTGTGTTCTGATCCACATATTAGCTCGGCAAGTGCAAATTAGGCTGCTTCACTTAAAAATACAGGCCAAATGACATTCTCCCCCATTCCTACATAAAAACCAAGGAGAGGTTTTATGAACACAGGGTCAGGGCAGCAGGCCTGTATCCTAATGTTTTAGCTGCCATAGCTAACCATAGAGAAGCAAAACAGGAACTAGACCTGACCATATAACTTCCCCAGGCCCCATTCCCTTGCTATCTCCCATCATGTGTCCAGGTTTGTGCCAATGGCCAAAGGCTCTTCTGCAGCTTCCCCTGCAGAGCCGCCATTTTAGAATTTGCAGATCCTGCAACATGAGACAGGGAATTGTCAAGGAATTGGGATAGAGCCTGTCTGCAGATTTCAGTACAGGAACTATGGTTCTGTATAGGTCAATCTATACAGGCCAGCATGGGATATATGATAAGTCAAATATAATTAATGATATTATAGTAGTTTTATCTGGCAGCTGATTTTTAACCAGTTGCTGAACTTGAATCAAAAAGACACCAGAAACAGAAAAACGAAGGCATAGACTAAAAATGTGCAAACCATTTTTGTTATCTGGGACTTTTCTTAAGAGGCTTTTCACTGCCTCAAAGTACACAGCGGGATAAACATTATGATGGCTCTCTACTCAAATCTAATTACTTCATAAGGTACACACTAGTGCTGGCCCATATTTTCTCTGTTAGCTTTTCCAGAGCTCACTGAACTTAACACAGATACTACAAAACCAGCTGAAATGAAATGTGAAGGCACTCACTGAATACTAGCAATAGGATTAAGAAGAGGCCCTCAGAGCTGACATATGTACTAATCACTTCCCGCTTTTTCAAAACTATAGTTAACAGTGCATGGCTATTACTGAAGAAAGAGGTGCATAGTACCTTTTGCATGCATGCACACACATGCGCGCGCACACACACACACACACACACAGAAACTTTTGGAGAGAATCTGATCAGCAAGAAAAAAAATGTTAGCATCTTCCCTATAAATATGAATGAGGTAATGTGGACTTGAACTATCAAGTCCAAAACCATGCCACAGTCAGTAAAATATTCAGAGAATATTTGGCCATACAGAAGCCCTATTCACATGATCAAGCAGAGGTGTCAGCTAGAGCAAAGGAGCTCAATGAGAACTGTTAACCCAGCAAAGTTCTGGCGAGAGACTGAGGGCTTATATACTGGCTGTCTGATTCACCAGTTGCAGCTGGGTCTGCTTCTTCAGTGGCTACATCTGGGTCTTTTCTCCTCATAAGTAGACCCTTCTTCCTGAATAAATGCTGGGCAAAAGGGTCTTCTGGCAGCCAGGTGGACACTCTTGGCAATGAGTGTCCCACCTGGTCCTTTGCCACAGGTGCTCTGGTGAGCCATGGGATGGGTGCTAGGAACCGCAGCAAGACTCGGGATGAGGTTGAAGGGGTTCTGTTTGAGACATCAAGTGGGCATTCCTGCAATAGGACTGCTCAGTTGCCCTGTGACTTCTATGGGAGGGGATTTGCTGAGGAATCTCAGTCCTCCTCCTCCAAAGAGAAGGGGCTTGGGTCAGCTGGGGCCTGACATGAGGAAGAGCAGAGTCACAGTGGCAGGCCTGAACATCCCACACATTCATCACCTCTTCCATCCAGAAACTCCATGATCCTGCTCCCCACTCCTTTCACCTGCTCAGTCTCTCCTGTTTGGTTGCATTAACAAGGGTAGAGCATATCGTAATTCAAAGTGCTAGTGATTACCTAACCCTATATAGTTTGGGGTCAGAGTATCTTAAGGGCTACTTTCTTCCATGTGAACCTGCCCACCTGTTGAGATCATCAGTTGAGGTCTCCGTCTTGCTCTGAAACCTACCATCATTGGAAGTACCATTGGCAGTGACTTGGGACAGGACTTTCTCAGCAGTGGTACCCAGTTTGTGGAACTCCTTCCCCTAGAGATTCACATGGTCCCCACATTGCCAAGAAACAAGGATTGTTCTATTTAGTCAGGCTTTTGCCCTTGAATAAGGATGGGGGGAAATTCATTTAGTTCGCAGATCTAATTTGCACTTCTCAAATCAATATGCAAACTGAAATGCAGTTATCCATCAGTATTCAAACTTCTCTGAATTTCCAATAAAAATACCTATAAAATGCATATATTAGGGGAAATAACATGCAAAAATGTGTATACTTAGTGAGAATGAGCTCTAGCCAGTTTTCGATCCAATTCATTCTGAGTTTTCGACCAACGTAGCTCTAGTCAATGTTCCACTTGTTTCATCAGCCACAGCACCCTGAAAAACCAGGGGGCTCATTTGGCTCCACTCCGTGGGAGTGAATGCTCAGGAGCAATCATGTCAATCACATGGGCCATTTCTCTGTTTCAGAGATCAGTCAGAGCTTTGACAGAATTGCTTGCTAAGGTGACAGGAAAATCCCTAAGAGTCATCAGAAAGTCATCCTGACCTATCAGTCTCTTGGGGTGGACCATATTAAATGCCCGCCCAACCCTGCAGAAGCTCCAAGCCTCAGCAAGTCAAAACCCCACCAGGTAGTGATCTGTCCATGACCATGGAACTACAGGTTTCTCCACCTCCAGATCACCATCATCCCACCTTTCACAGAAAACCAGATCCAAAGTGTGCCCTGCTGAATAAGTGGGACCAGATACTAATTGGGACAGACCTATGGTTGCCATGGAGGCCATAAAGTCCTGAGCCACTCCCAACAAGGCAGACTCAGCATGTATGTTGAAGATCCCCAGCACAACAAGCCACAGAGACTTCAGCACCAACCCTGAGACCACCTTGACTAGCTCAGGAAGGGAGACCGTTGAGCAGCAGGCTGAGCAATACACCAACAGAATCTCTATTCTGTCCCTAACACCCACCTACAGATGCACACACTCGAAACTGGAAGACTGTGGTATGTGGCACCCAGACAGGGAGATTGAATTACAGTAGACCACTGTGACTCTGCCTCCCTGGCCCCTGAGCTTTGCCTGCTGTAACGGAGAACCCAAGTGGGCAAAGCTACATTCATTTGTATAAATAAAGATCTGGGTAATATTTGACAGCAACATATTAAAAAAGGAGAATTTTGAGGAGAATCTTTGGGAACAAATTCATTTCAGCTCCAGTTCTGAGTAAATATGGTTTAGTATTAATTAAAGAACTGATCAACCCTGTTTTGTTTGGTTTCAAGTCTCAGACTGCTTCAGCTCAAGCAATCCTGCTGAAGTGAAAGAAATGGAGACAATGGCTGGATTCAGACAACACAATAACCCACACTCAAGGGTTGAGTGTGGTCTGTTGTTGAACCATGGGTTTTTGTTGCACCGTGTGTTATTGTGTTGTCTGAACCCAGCTGAGATAACAAAATGGTGAACAACCCACAGTTCACAACCCATCAACAAACTATGGGTTCTCTTCATGGGTTGTTAGTGGTTAACAAGCCGTGGCTTATTAGTGCAGCTGGGTTCAGACAACACAATAACCCACAGTTCAACAACAACCCACACTCAACCCATACTCAACCTTGAGTATGGGTTATCATGTTGTTTAAACGCAGTCAGTGTATTGTAGTGGCTAGTGGGTTGTCCTCTAATTGTGGAACCTAGGTTCAAATCCCCACTGAGCCCTGAAACTCACAGGGTGACCTTGGGCCAATCCTGACCTCCTGGAAGAAAGGGCAAGATATCACACGGTCCTATATTTTAGGTACCACAACTAGATTGTAACATGGTTGTTTTCTTTCAGTAGAAGGTTTTTTGATAGATTATAACAGATTGCTCAACGCAATATGTGTTCCATACCTTACATATTAAGAAGAAAAACTTTGTTTCTGTTTTACTTAGGAACATACGAAACTGCCTTATTTCTAATCAGACCATTTAGCTGAGTATTACCTACCCCAACTGGCAGCAGCTGTCCAGGGTTTCAGGCAGGGCTCACTGCCAGCTCTCCCTTGAGATGCCGGGGACTGAACCTGGGGTCTTCCTCCTGCATGCAAAGTATATGCTCTATCACTGAGCTATGGCTCTCCTGCTATAACAATGTGAAGGACTGCAAGCTGTTCTGTTCCAGATCAGAGAAAGTGTATGTAAGCTGCCCAATAGATAAACTACCTCAGAAGGGTTAAGCAAACATGCTCACAATGTTATAGTCCAGTGGACACATAAAGAGATGTCTGCACTTGGGTCTATTATGCTAGATTCACAAAAAGCTACTGCATTGGGGATGGGAGGGGGGAGAGAGAGTGCCATGGCCATGGCCACAGACCCTGACCCCTTATCCTCAGAGGACAGGCTCCTGCGTTAATGGACATGGAAGAGGGTTTGGTTACGGAGGGGCATCATGAGGTTTCCCCTTCCTTAGGACCTAGTTCTCCAGGAAGGCTCAAGGAGCCACTCCCCTGTGTCCATAGGAGATCATGTTACCATCCTTGGATTCTGAGGACTCTAGCCATGAAGGCATCACTGCATCACAGTCACTTCCATCGTCATCACAGCCCGAGGCTGCTGAAACAGAATAGGCCCCTTTAAGGGAGAAGGCCATAGTCAATAGGGCAGCAGGGCTAACTAGCCTAAAGGAAGCCAACATCATACATAAGGCTCAATCACAGACTGCTGTTTGTTGGAGCAACATGTAGGCAAGCTTGTCATGCTTCCAGCCCCAGCATCACTTAGAGTTCTCCATGGTTCTGTTCTATTCCTGTTCCTGCCTCTATGAGAACCCCAACTGCTGCTTAGTCAGATTCCAGCTAAACCTGACTTCCCCCAAGTCCTCAGTGAGAACCAGCTCCATAGCGGAAACTAGGGGTGGGTGATCTGCTGACATCTGACCCTCCTCCGGCTCGACAGATGCTGCTGCTGCACCCACCAAGCCAGGCCAAAAGCAGGCATGTGCTGCAGCACTCGCCGAACTTCTGGGTTCCTGGCGGGCCACTGTTTACATAGAAAATGCCTTAAGATACATCCAATGCAGCTGCACTTTGTGCAAATTACACAAATTGCAGCCACTATGGGCATATTTTACTGCATTTTCTATGTAAACAGTGGCCTGCTGGGAACCCAGAGGTCACTTCCCCGTCTCGACTCGAAGAGGTAAGCGAGATGGAGTTTGGGGGGTCGAGCGTGGCTAGCCCGCCAGGTTTCCACCCCCCAAATGAAATCCTTGCACATCCCTAGCAGAAAACCTGTGATCCAAACCTCATAGTGCCCCATGATGCTAGGTCCTCCCTGCAACAGGGCTTGCTGGCTGAAACAGAACAGATGTCATGAAATGATGTGCTGCCACACACATCATCACATACCCTACCCCAGTGCTTTTCAAACTTTCTACCTCAAGAGAACTTTTTGTGGCTTGTCAACTTAAGAACACCTGACCATTGCAGGGGACTCTGGGATGCATTCTGCAATGCACTCTTATTTCAGGCAGGCTTGTTGGGCTTCAACATCACTGTGCATGAAATGAAAGGGCACCCTAAAACACACCCTGTATTCCCCTGTGCCCACACATTGCAGAAGAAGATCAGTTATAGTGATGAGCAAGCCACCAGAGAAGTTAGTCCATCATCAGAGATCTTCTCATATGGGCAGCTATCTGTCAGGGATGTGTAGTTGCAAGGGATTCTCCCCATGTATGAACTCGGCCACCATGCTCTGCTGCCACGTATGCAGCAGCAACTTCAGTTTTCTGGAACTGGGTGGGTGTGGCTGTATCTACTCTTCTCGATCAGTATTTAAACTTTGCCCAAAGTTGCCCAAAGTTTGAAAGCAAGTCTTAGCAGAAAAGACCAAGAATATTTTGTAGCAGCTGTGTATATCATCAGATATCATAAAATGAATCCGCCGCTACTCGGTTTTAAAACACTGCAAATATTTTCACTGCACCAAAAAGACTACCATCATTAAATTACAAGCACTATGTATGCAGTCTGTCCCTACGGTGAACAACACTAATTATTTTAACATAAAGCAAGGGATTGGGGGGACGGGACTTTGTTCTGTTTGTTTCTCATATGACTATTTCTCAGTAAGAGAGAGGCACTGCATTTAGCAGATCACACTATCACCGTGGCTTTCAATGGGGTTATAAAGTAACCTCCATTCAGGCTCTAATGAGCAAGCAGAAAGTCATATTATTTAATTTAAATTATCAATCATCTGTAGCCAATTCTTGGTCTTTGAATTGAATGTCCCCATTGGTTTCTAGTACAAAGAAAGTGAGCCAATGGGACACGTCTCAGTTGGACGCTGCTTGAAAGTGCCTCCATGTGGGGGCAGCACTCAGCACCAGAATGGACTTGGCTGGTACTGGGAAGAGTGGTTGCTCCCCAGCACTGGCTGAGTCCTTGGGTTCATATGCTGTATGTAGTACCGTCAGGGGTAGTGCATGAATGCACCTTGCCCGTGCTGGGAAGAGCAGCTACTCCCCCCAGCACCAGCTGAGTTCCCTGCTGCTGCCCATCTCCCCACTCTGATCATTACACCACTCACCCTGCCCATTGAGTGGGGGAGTGGCATGTGCAAGAAACGCCACCGCTATCTCCAATCACAAAAAACAGCTGGGATTCCTCCAAGGGGCATGGCTTGGAAGCCAGGCACTGCTCCTTGGGGGAATTCAAAGAGGCTCCATAGGCTGGAGGTTTCCTATATCTGGTTTAGAGTGTCTATGATCAAAACGCTTTTCCGGAAGTCTGCAACAGAGAAATATCTTGTCTTTTGTTCATAAATATACATCCCTTTTCACAATAATCCATCTGGTTCTTTTATAATGTAAGTTCAGAGACTTTAAGGAGGCGGAAGTAACCTCTAAATAATCTTCTGATTGGCTAGCTAGACCTCTTACATCAGACATGGAGCTTCTTCCACAATTGGCCAAAAGAACTCTGCACATGCTCTGAATCCCAAGGCACTGCTCAAGCAGGTAATATGTAATTAGCTAAGTTGTACCAAATTGTAGGTGTGTTATTTGGCGTATTTTCTGTCCCTTTTCTTCCTGTTCTCCTTTTCCCAAATAAACTTCTTATATCTTGACATTTGGCTGCATCGTTAAAGGAATTGATCTCTAAAATATTTCCCATGTTATGGGTGTTAAGCTACCCCTTGTGTTCCAAGGATAGTTCACAAGGTTCTGTAAGAGCTGGTATTTTCTGGGGTTCAGGAAAGTAAATCTGAAATGCCTTCCTTTTAATTTTAATTTTTATTAGAGCTGGCCTGAAGGGAGGGGTACTTGGCAAATGGGTTTAGAAAATCTCCAAACATCGGAACAGCCTAGAGTGTTTCAGGCAAGGTAGTCTGTTTTATCAGAAGCACCAGCCTGACTTGGGGCAGCCTGCTGTAATTCTTGGGGGAGGGGGGAACCCTTATGAAAAGAGGGTCCACCAGTAGATAAAGTCTTCTCCCCCCCCCCCCCGCATCCTGTATGATGATGATCCATTACAGGCTTTCTCTATAAAGACAGGCTATACCCAGTGGTGTTGTCCCACCAGTCAGTGGATGGGAACTGCTGGTAAAACTGATTTCTCCTTCCCCCCGGTATCCCCCACATCCCCCCAAAACTACCCCCAGATGGTTGGGAGACCCTCCGGAACAGATCTGGTGCATACACAGGGGCTGCAGATCTCCTGCATACACAGGAGAAGAGGATGGGTAGCCCCAACTTGCAAGAGGAAGTCCTGTTGAATGAGCAGATGTCTGCTCATACAAGAGTTGGATCAATCCAAAGTCTGAACCTGGATTAAAATCGCAAGGCAATAACTGTCCTGGTATGCTGAGTCAATCCAGCGTTAGGATTCTTAATGTGCATCTGTGTGTGTGTGTGTGTGTGTGTGTGTGTGTGAATGATTGGGTTCACACAACACAATAACCCACACTCAAGGGTTGAGTATGGGTTGAGTGTGGGTTGTTGAACTGTAGGTTATTGTTGAAACATGGGTTTTCATGTCATCTGAACCCAGCTGCGCTAACAAGCCATGTTGGCTTGTTAACCATGAACATTCCATGAAGAGGACTCATGGTTTGTTGTTGGGTTGTGAACTGTGGGTAGTTCACCAGGGTTTGTTATCTCGACTGGGTTCACACAACACAATAACCCACGTTTCAATGACAACCCACGGTTCAACGACAACCTACACTCAACCAATACTCAACCCTTGATTGTGGGTTATCATGTTCATTTCATTTCATTTCATTTATATACCACCCCATAGCCAAAGCTTTCTGGGCGGTTCACAATACTTTATGCATAAAAACAATAAAAACATACAAAATAGTTTAAGAATTAAAAAACCAAATTTAAAAACACAGTTTAAAATAACAGTACAAAAGCCAATAAAACTGAGCCTACAGGTGACAACCCCCCCCCCCCGTGCTATTCCAAAGTCCTAACTAAATGCCTTGGCATAGAGGGAGGTCTTAACCTGGCGCCGAAAAGATAGTAAGGTTGGTGCCAGGCGGGTCCCAGTGGGGAGCTGATTCCATAAGTGGGGGGCTACCACCGAGAAGGCCCTCCTCCTCGTTGCCACCAACCGAGCCTCTCTTGGCTAAACCCAGTCTAAACCCAGTCAATGTGTGATCAGCAGAGGTGGCAGAAGAAAGTCTTGATGCATGTTTTTGTTCCAAAGCAATCCAGCTCAGTTTTCAGATCCAGACTTACTCTATTTGATCTGCCAGTCTGGTTGCTACTAATGAAGAGTGCTCCATTTCCCCTGTGCTAAGCATAAGGAAGCTCTCAGTTGATGCCATGGGGGCACACAGCATTATTATGCTGAATGCCTTGAAAGTGCATGAAATGGTAGCTCAAGGAGATGGCTGCAATTAGTGTCACACATTAATGAGAAGTTTGGCAGAGGTCCGATTTGGCTTTAATGGCATGGGGGTGTGCATAGATTGCACATAACAAGCAACCGGGGTGATAAAGGCCATTGTATTAAAACGTCTATGGACAATGCTGGCGAGTCAGACCCACCTCTCCCCCACAATAACAATGGGTGGCATTATTCATTATCGATGGCTACAAAAGGGAGGTCTTCATTTTTGTTGCCTTGTGGTGCATACAGTTCAAACAAACCATGTGTGGATGAAAAGGAAGGCATTCATTCAAAGAGCTTTTACAAATATCTCCCAATGTGTTTGATGTATTCCCAAGCTATCATCCATTTTTCTCCAAGAAAATATTAACTCATAATTTGGCACAGTGTGGAAAAAGAACAGGTTATCTTTCGGCAGTGCTCCCAAAATGTGGCTGTACAAAACAACTCATCATTCTCAGGACTAATTTTATGCGGCTGGAGCAAACTGTCAGTACCAAGCCTCAGGCAACCACTAAGCCTGGCACTGCTTGAGATCGCTGTTGCCCAGTCAAAATCACAGCCTGACCTAGACAACCTTTATAGTCATTCCTGGTCAAGGGGAGAGGGAAAAAGACCCTCACCATAGCCCAGGGAGTGATATGATCTGCAGCCCTGGCAAAGTCATGTGCTCTGGCCCTGATCCCCATCTGGCTCAGAGGAGGACTCAGAAGCTGATGAAGCATTATCCAGGGAGTCATTGTCTGCTACTCCAGGACCATCCAGGCCAAAAGGCCTGGCTTTACCAGACTCTTGATCCCTGGTGGGATCAAGATCGAATTCAAAAATTTCCCTACCCTGATTCACAGTGTAGAGTAGGCAAAACCCGCCCATTGCCCCGGCCAATTGAGACAATGAGCCAAAATTCCTACTCGGCCCCCGTTAATGGGCGACCAGAGGAGCCTACACTGCTAACAGGGCGGGATGGGAGGGAGCCGGAAAACAGCAGCAAAAGAGACCGTGGGCGGGAACCCAGGTGCCTAAATAAGCCCTTTCCTGTGTCCCCGCCCTAGTTGAGCCATTGGCTCAGTACCTGTGACCAACCTGACCTGTTACCTGACTCCCCTCTCCTCCCCCACTCGCAAATCTTCTCCCCGGCCCCAGATGAGGGGCCAGTGGAAGTCTGTTGCGAGTGTATGGGTGAGATAAAGAAGAGTCAGACACAGAGTATATGGTTTCAAATCAGGGCCACATTTATTGAATTGAAGATCTGTGAAGGGCGAAGTGCGGTACTAACCTAGCCCGGCCATTGGCCGGGAAAAAACCAATATTTGGGCGAATACATCCTAACCGCACCGGAGGCGGGTTGGTCCGCCCCCGGCCAGTTGCCCTCCATGTGGAGCTGGAGGGCTTTACCATCGTCGCCTTACTTTGACGCCTCCAGGCACCCAATGTAGGCGAGAAAGGCAAAACCCCAAAGACGTCCCAATCTCCCTCCTGGCAAGCCTCAGGGCATTAGCGAGGGCAGCCTTGGGTAAATGTCAGTCACCTTGAAAGGTGCCACTGGATGATCACCATAAGCTTAAGCCATACTGCCTAATCCCGCACTTCCCGCCACAGAGAGAGACAAGCTATCGCTTAGTCGAATCTCCCCCACCTGCCCGATAAACAAGCGAGCAGGGTCCTTCGCAGATCTCCAATATTATTCTCATTATCTACACCGGATAGGTGAACCCCATCTGGGCGATACAGCTCCCTCCGGGCCAAGGATATCATGGGATGGGGAATACAAACCCAATCCCTCCTACGGCCCTACAAATCTCGCCGTTCACCTTTCTAATCACTCTGTTCAAGGCCTTGGGCCAACTGAAACGCGGTATCATGAACGACCAAGGATCAGAATTCCCAGCCATAGGTGCCGTATGTATGCCATATTGCATGGCATCTGCAAAATCAGGGCCTTGCCTTTCAACAAGCCCAAATCATTCCCCCCAAATGGGGACCAGGACATCTGGGGGGAAGAACACTGGTCAGTCCAGAACAAAGTGTGGAGGAGGTTCTGCCATCTCATGCCGCAGCGACCCATCCATTGGACGTCCGCCAAAGGCTCAACCTCCAGGAACTCCCAGCCGTATGTATGCCATATTGCATGACACCTGCAAAATCAGGGCCTTGCCTTTCGACAAGCCCAATACTTCCCCCAAAATGGGTACCAGGCTATCTGGGGGGAAGAACACTGGTCAGTCCGGAACAAAGTGTGGAGGAGGTTCTGCCATCTCATGCTCCAGCGACCCATCCACTGGACGTCCGCTGAAGGCTCAACAGCCAGGAAGCCCGACATGGCAGTTCGTCCTGCCGCCCAGTAAATCATACTGTGCCCACAGATCAACACACGGACAGTCCTGCCTCCTCCCCGGTGACCTGGAAGAGAAACACAGCCCACGGCAGTACCATCAAGGCAATTTTTGACGTACCATTAAGGAAATTTTCGCACCTAGGACCAGTATGACTGGGACCTCTGAAAAACCCCAGTTTGCCCACAGTGGATGCGACACCAATCTGTATGGAGTGGGCTCAGAAACCCAAATGTGCCAGGCCCAAGTCCGCGAGAGCAGACCTCGTCACCGAACAAAAGTGACTTAGTCAATGGCTAGCCGTCTTGACGACAAAACAGCCTACCCTCAGCGAGTCCACGGCCAGCCACAAATGTGTGCAAAGGGGCAAGGCATCCTGCTGACAAAACAGACTGCCTTCAGCAAGTCCACGTCCCGCCATGAATAGGTGTAGAGCCCTGCCATGACATAGCTCTGTCATTGATCCCGCATGTAACAGGATGATAGACCCTCCACCCAACTGGTCAGGAAATAAGACCGTCTGGCAAGGAGAATGGCAAACTGTAGGCCCACGGGGCAGGGCCCAACATCTCTGCATCTGCCCCCAGGCTCTGAGCAGAATATTGTGCTTTAAAGTGTGCAACGTAAGCGCCTAAACAAGGACATAACTCTGGAGTTCTTAGAGGACATAGTGTTCAGTATCTGCACTGTAGCCTGATTGTCACACAAAATTGGACAACCGAGTCAGCCAAGAGGTCTGCCAAGAGTGCACGACCAGGGGCAATAACCCTGCCAGCACAATTTGAGATGCCAACTACAACCAGGCCTTGTAATTGGCGTAGAAATACGCCTAATTAGGTCTACTATTTTTCGCTAGAGAGGTGGGAATACTGCTGCACTGAA
Source organism: Shinisaurus crocodilurus (assembly GCA_021292165.1). Classification (NCBI taxonomy): domain Eukaryota; kingdom Metazoa; phylum Chordata; class Lepidosauria; order Squamata; family Shinisauridae; genus Shinisaurus; species Shinisaurus crocodilurus. The sequence goes on from CM037879.1 coordinate 128,838,745, forward strand.
TCCCAACTCTATATAGGAAAAACCGAGTGTAGAAACAGGCCATGGTACCAACTCTATACAGGAAAAACTGAGTGTAGAAACAGGCAATGGTACCCCCAAATCAAACGCCAATTCACAAAAAGGCCTTCGAACAAATCATCTAATAGTGGACAACCTGTTCGAGGCCCGTCCCCTTCCGTCAGGCCAATTGAATGATAAATTTTTTGCCCCGGAAACAGAACCCAAGAAGGTCAAAATCCTCTGGGTGGACAGGCAGCAGCTTAAATGCTGGTTTAATATGGCATTCTTCCATCAAGACCCCGGGACCACAGGAACGGATCATGCGAAACTCACCCATGGCCTTCTTTGGGAACTATTCCCAAAGGCGATATGCGCAGGGAGGGGATGGACCATGAGGAAATGGGCCCAAAACTTTCCCGCTGCCACTTCTTTATCAATTTCAGATTGGACTATGTACTCTGCCTCAATTACCAGCCTTGGCAAATTAACTGGGCTGGGGCCCTTTAGGAGGTGGGTGCTGGCCTGTATGGAGACTCAGCACAAGCCACCCCTAATGGGAGATGAGAAGGAAAAAACGTCAGTGTCTCTCGCACCACACACACACACACACACACACACACACACTGGGGGCCTGTAAATGCAAAATGTACATAACTGAGATGGCGCCTCAGAGGCTCTCCATCTTGATGTCTATGTGCCCCAGCAATTCATATGAAATTGCAATGCAAATGCAAGCATAGCCATGAGCCACCCCTCTCGTCTGCCTGGGGTAAGCGAAGTTCATCATGACTGGCTACTGGAGGGGGGGGGGAAGAATCCACACTGCTGCTGTGGCTTCTGGTTTCTGTTGTTATTGGGTTTTGCACGTGAAGAAGCACGGGCCAGGGCTACCTGCTGAGGCAAGCCCTGGAGAAAGCCCAGGCAAAGAGTGAGTAACTGTGTAGTCAAGGAACCAGCTTTGTTATTTTGTAGCTCTACTGTGTAGGAGCCAAAGTGTCTTTTTAACTCTCAATGGTGAGCCTGTTTGTGTGAATGGCCATGTTGGCATGCTATTGTGTGGGTAGTACTCACCACTCTCTGGGGAACCACCCGCATTGTTGGATGTATCCGCATATGCGTAGTCACAGGGCTGAGAAATCTAAGCGTGCACTATTTCAACAAATTCCTGGTCTCAAGGCAGTGAAGGTGATTCAACTGCATGCTCCCTTGAAAAAAATTTGGCTGGTGTTGGGCTTTGGTAGGACCATGGTGCTAATGGTGGCTTCCATTTCCTCTAAGCATGCTGAAAATGAATGCATAACATTATAGTATGATCCGCTACGCGTAGAGAGGCCCTGCCCTGACCGCCCGTTTTGATAACCCTTGAAGCGTCAAGGTCCTCTTCATCTGAAGAGGAAACACGAGTCGGTGGCGGACGCTTTGCTGGTTGCCTAGGGGCCCGTCCTTTGCCCTCCTTGCCACATTGATTTTTCTTGGGAGGCATCTGAACCGGGACTTCAACTGGAATATCAAGAGAAATTGATGAGAGTAACGAGCAAAATTACGGAAGTAGCACGCTGCTTAACTAGCACGCTGCTTAACTCTCACGCTCAGACCAGCTGTGCCAGAACAATAATGCACAGTAACATTAAAACGAGAGAGAGAAAAGGGGGGTTTAAGTTAATTGATTCAATTTATTTTATCTATTTATTTATTATATTTATACCCCGCCTTTTTAAAAATAATAATAATAATAATAATAATAATTATTATTATTATTATTATTATTATTCTACAAGGAACCCAAGGCGGTTTACATAATCCTCTTCCTCTCCATTTTATCCTCACAACAACCCTGTGAGGCAGGCCAGGCCGAGAGTCAGTGACTGGCCCAAAGTCACCCAGTGAGTTTCATGGCCGAGCGGGGACTAGAACCTGGATCTCCCGAGTCCCAGTCCAACACTCTAACCACTACACGACACTTAACCACAATTGATTAAACTGATTAAAATTAAATTGATTAAAATTGATTTAAGTTAATGGAATAAATTGATAAAACTGATTAGAATTGATTTAAATTATCCGAATAAATTGATAACTTTTGATTTAAATTATCTTTCCTTGCTCAGACAGCTGATCCAGCATCAGCCACAGGCCTGTTCAACCTTAATTAATTTCATTAATCAATTTAATAACATTAATTAATTCAACAATATTAAATTTTATTTAATAATAAAATAAAATAACATTAATCAATTAATTTAATATCATTAATTAATTCAATATTAAATTTTATTTACTAATAAAATAAAATTAAATAACATTCAATTAAATGGGTGCCAGTGATGAACAGCCGCTCAACGTCCTGGCTAAGGCCAGGCGGCAGTGCAATGGCCAGAGAGGTGGCCGGCCACGTGGCGCAGTGGCCAGGGCCAGGCCCGGTCAGACACTAATGGTGCCACCGCACAAAACAGCCTAGCGAACGCCAACAGCTGAAAGGCGGCCGCTGAAGATCAATTCTTCTGCGATGAAGATAACAGCTGTTCGACACCGCCTGTGCAGCAGCCGAGGCACCCAACGCCAAACCCCGGCCCGCAAAGAATCAGCTGCTCCGCACGGCACAAGGCATCCGGCCACGTGGCGCCGCGGTAGCAAACCTCAGCCGATCTACGGCTAGCTCAAAGACGCCGCAGCAAGCCCCGGCCGATTTCCGGCAACATAGCCCGGCTGCGCTACGGGCCTGCCGAGCAGCTCGGCGTCACGGCAGCCAATCCCTGGCAATCTGTGCGAGGATCAGCTGCTCGTCGCAGCCGCAGCAAGCCCCGGCAAAAAAGACGAGCGGCCGCCAACAGCTAAAAGGCGGCCGCTGTATTAAACGCTGCTCGTCCCAGCCACAGCAAGCCCCACTGAAAAAGGCGAGCGGCCGCCAACAGCTGAGAGCCGATTTCCAACAGCTGTTCGGCGCGGGGGGGAGGGGATTTTCCTCAGCCCAGGTAAAACAAAGGGCGACCATCAATGTGGCGCCGCGGCAGCCAGCGCTGCTCAACCGAAGCGGCGCCTTGAAAGGCAGGGAGAGGGGCCGCCAACAGCTGAGGGGTGGCCTCTGTAGCGGACATCAAGCCTCCGTGCGGGGGGGGGAGCCAAAACTGAGCAGCCACCACCCCAGTCACCCTCAGGTAACTAAACTTTTAAAACTAAAACTTTTAAAACGAAAACTCCGGGCAATCAGATAATGGCGCCAAGTATCTGAGAGAATATCGGCTGCTTGAAAAAACCACCAAAAAAGGGGGGGAGGAGCGAGGTAGCGGTGAAAGACGCCCGCTGCAGAGCCCTGGGCCCGGTAAACAGCTGAGCCCCAGTTGAAATGGGGGCGAAAATGAAGTCCCCCGATCCTCTTAAATAACTTAAAACAGCTGAGCCCCAATCATACTTTTAAATAAATTGGAAGTAAGCACAATCACAGCACCCCCCCTCTTCGATTGGAACACACGCACACACACTCACGCATACACAAAAGGAACGATACCACGAGGACGAGGCACCACGAGGAAGAGGGATCAGCGAGGACGATGTGTAGTCAGCCGGAAAACAGCAGCAAAAGAGACCGTGGGCGGGAACCCAGGTGCCTAAATAAGCCCTTTCCTGTGTCCCCGCCCTAGTTGAGCCATTGGCTCAGTACCTGTGACCAACCTGACCTGTTACCTGACTCCTCTCTCCTCCCCCACTCGCAAATCTTCTCCCTGGCCCCAGATGAGGGGCCAGTGGAAGTCTGTTGTTGCTGCTATTTGAGGTAGTTGGGATTTTTTCTTTCTTTCTCTTGAGGAGGGTGTGTTTTCTGCTAAAAATTTAATTTTAAAAAATTACTAATGCATTAAAAAAACCCAATCCAAAATCGCTGCAGAATAATCCTAATCATAAGCAACGGTGGGTTAGCATGTCATGTGAACCCAGTCACTGTGGATCAGTTGTATAGTGCAGTGGACACCTTGGAAATAATAGTTTACTTAGGTTCCCAAAAATATGGACAATCACCACAAAATCAAAATGATAAATTGGTGCTCTGGAATGTCATATATCATTGAAAATGTGTCCATTTTAGAGATGAACTTTCATTCTGTTGGAGAAATACAAGCTGGCTCTAAAAGTGATTTGATTGATTGATTGATTGATTGATTGATTGTTATTTGGCAATAGGTCATGTAGTCCAGATGGTGGAAGTCAAGAAATTATGGCATATGTCAGGAGCATTCTTTCATGTTCAAGTGTTTTATGGTGAAAATCTCCATGAGATAAAATTAAAAAATAAAATAAAATAAAGAAACCCTTTATGAACAACTCCAGTAAAGCCTTGACAATGATATATTTAGGCCTTTTTTGAAGAGGGAAAATTGGAGGACAAGGACTTGTGGGGAACTAATAGTCAAAATGGGCAAAATCATTCCCATCTGATTTAACCGCCTATATTTGCATTCCATCAACTTTATTCAGCAGTAAGCTTTACAGCAGACATAGCCAGAGCTGTGGACTGAAAGGGGACAAAGAGAATCTGATGAAAACACTGATCTTCTGATGAAGCAGTCAAAGCTCATCTGACAGCTCAAAGAGGAATTGGAGTACACTGCAACTCCCAAGAGAAGATTTACTTAAATTCCCAATTAGCTGCTCAATATGTACATATGGATTATGCCCGTAGGTATTCATGGAAGACTGTAAACACCTTTGACAATTGTATTCCAAGGTAATTCATTTGCCCCACAGTTCAATGGGCAGAAGCTGATCATTTCCTCTTTCCTACCCAAAGACAATGTTTCTTGCAGTGTTTCTCAAATCTTGCTCTTCATGTCTTCACTAGCTTTTCCTATTTGCAGTCATTCTAAGACAGGTATTAACTATAGATACCTTCCAATAATGAATGACACCAACAGAAATACTCTTACCAAACTACCCGTCCCTTTGTAGTCCTGGGGACAAGTACCATCAGCTTTGGACTGAGCCTGTCATAAGGGGATAAAACTCTTTTTATTTACTATATGCAATTCTTCACAGAAAATGAAGAAGAGTTTCCCCTTGCACTGCATTTTATGTTACGAAAGCACATTTATTTTCTACATGTGTGAGATCTGGATTGCAAAATAACAGTAAGACTAGTATGGAGGAGGATACCTAAGAAATTCAGAACCTTTGTGAACATTCTTTGGAACTGGAACTGGAACTGGAGAGCGCTTTTGAGCTATGAGTTAAATAGAACTGGCATATTCAAAGAAAAATGCAGTAATAGGAGTAAATTATGTTGAGTAAATCATATGTTGTTGCCGCTGACAATCTGAGGTGTCAAATAAATGTCTGCCTTAAAAATATCCCAGGGCAACCAAGCAGAATCAATATCTCAACTGCTTTGCAAAGTCAATAAGGACATAAAATCTCACCTCTGTGTCAAGGCACTGAATCTGGAACTAAGTTCACACAAACCCTTGAAAAATACAGCCACTAGGTTTGTGTAGGACCAGGATAGTCTGGAATATTATTTTACTCCCAAAATATTTATTCTTCATTATTAATCAAATGTACAAATTTCAGCAAATTGAGAGCTCTGTTATAGAAGGCATGGTCGACTATTCTGTTGTGGTCAGATGTAAAGCTGTATTCATGGAAAATCATTGCCTCATCATTCAACAATTGCATGAATCATCCCACAGATAGGAAAACAAGTGGCCATACAATATTACTTTTTCATGAACATGACACACAAGAACATTGTCTATAAGAAGATCTTTTTTTACCATTAAGAGTGCATAATTTTCAAATACTTTGTTATCATTGCCCTCAGCTGTTTCATCTGTAGTTGCCAAACCAAGAGTGAAGGAGGAATGCAATGTACTATTTTTATAGATCTCATTCTCTACAAATGTACACCAATGGATGGTCTTCCGGGTGAACATGGAGCTTTGAAAGCCGCACAGAAATTCTGTGGGCAGCTGGTACAGCGTTTCCTGGCCAGAGAATGTCTCAGGCTGGGGGATCTACTTCTCATTACAGAAGCGAAGATCTGAGGTTACCCCCAAATTATCTCATAGGGTCATAAATTGCTTTTTGTCTGTCTTATGACGGATAAAGGCGGCTGGTGACCTGAGGTGGGGGAAAACGGCGCTGCATCCAGAGACCGGTTTTACCGATCATCAGAAGTATGCATGTTCATTTCCAAAATAAAGGAGTACATCTGGAGTGGCTAATTTGGAATCTTTCTGCAGCAGGATTTATAATTAACTGTAAGTAGACTATGTTTATCTGGGAGGCGAAAAAGATAAGAGAGGAAACCTGAAAGGAGGTCTATAAATCTTATATGGTTGGAAGCGTCTTGGAAATATCTATACGCAAGGCAAGATGTTTGCAGTTGCAGCATTCTTAAACCTGTGGAACGAAATGGAGAGAGAAATTCTAAACAGATTGGAAGTAAGAATCCAGACTTTGAACGTAAATCTTGAAGTGGATCAATCAGAAGAACAACATAAGACGGATTTCTTTACAGGACCGAAAGAGGAGAAGACAGAAGAAGTAAATAAGGACTTGGGAAACTTACCAGAAATTCACAGAGACTTTGAAGTTTTAATTGGACTGAATTGGCATGAGAAGACAGTTCAGCAAGAAGTTGTGACGCACTTTTTAAAATCTAAGATGGCGGAGCTGGAGACTGGTATGCAGGAGCCCACAAAACAACAGAACAAGCTGATTTCATTCTTGGTTCAAAACCTGGAACTTAACGATTATCCTTTTGACAGAGGAAAGCAATGAAAGAGACTATCTTCATGGTCTTTTATTGGCAAAAGATAAAGGGTTGATGTATATTGAACTACGTGTCTAGTTGGAAATATAAATAATCTTTTGATTTTAAATATTAATGGCAAAGGTAAAGGGATTGCTTATATGACTTATTTGAATTTGAAATATTAATGGTGATGTAAGAGAAATTATTATAATTAAGGTATAATTATATTTGGTCTGTTTGGAAATATCTATTTTAAAAAAATAATAATTCTTTTTTGTTGTTGTTGTTGGGGGTGTTGTTTTGTGGAGGCTTTGAAGTATTAAAGGGGAAGGTCTTTTGTTTTTTGTTCTATAAGTAGTATGATGGCTTATGTGCTTCTGCTGTTTTGTCAGATGTCACTTATTTCTTAATTTTTAGACTTATCTTTCTTTTCTTTTCCTTTAAAAAAAATATATATCTTGGAGATTAAAAGTGAAGGAATTTCTGCTTAGATAGAAAGAAATAATGAGTAATTGTAATAATACAAATGTGTTGATTCGATGGTTAGGTACTAGAGAGTGCGGGGGGTGGAAATACAAAATGCTTTTGTTATGTGGTCATTTGCTAATTAGTTTATAGTTACTTTTTACTTTTGGGATTCTTAATATACTGTATTTTGGAATTGAAAACACTATTTAATGAAACTATAGGTTTTCTTTTTTGGTGTATCCATAAATGTTGAATTTAATAGATTAAATAGTTGATGTATATTGGGGGAAGGTGGAGACCTCTGGTGTTTGTTCCTTTTAGGGTTCTTTTTTGCCATAACTGGAAGTGATTTTTTTGTTAACAGAACAGATTTTAAGAATAACTGTGGTTGATTAAGCTGTGGAGAAGATTGGAAGTCCATTATTGTGTTTGTGTTTGTTTGTTGGTTGGTTGGTTTTTTTATGAATAAAAATTAAAAGTTTAAAAAAAAAATGTACACCAATGGATCTGCTCAAGGTCACTTCACATGGATTAGCTACCTTTAACATACCAACCTGCCTGGTCACTGGGGTCATCAGATGGCATGCTCCTAGTGGTTTCACATGGACCTATGGCCCACTTGGAGTCCACCAGGAGAAGAGCCTTCAGTGTGGTGGCTCCATTTCTATGGAACTCCCTGCCTCTGGAGGTCAGGCAGGCACCAATATTGTACTGTTTCCAGCACCTCCTGAAAATATCTTTATTTCAAGAAGCCTTCCTGAACTAACCAGCCACAGTTTTTATTGATTCTGTTTTAATATATTGTTTTATTCCTTTTATCTTTTTATTGTTCACTGGTCCAGAATCTCCATACCGGAATATGGAGTGGTATATAAATCTTTTAAATAAATAAATAATCAGGGTGGTAAAACAGTAGAGTTCCCCCATCCTTTCAGCGCAGGGATGAACAAACATGGATTCTAAACTGCATTAGCCACAGTAAAGCAATGCCTTTGTTAGGACCAACTAAAATGTGACACAGTAATGAATAGCTTTCTCCAAAGTATCTAGCCCAGTATTGTCTAGCCCAGTATTGACTGGCAGCAATGGCTCTGCAGGGTTTCAGGCAGCCCTACCTGGAGATGCCGGAGATCAAAGCCGGGACCTTCTGCATGCAAAGCAGGTGCTCTTACTAGGAGCTGTGGTCCAAACCATCTGGAGGGCACCAGGTTGGGGAAAATGCTGTTCTACTTGTCCAACATAATTACTAATGCAGTCCTATACCTGCCTACTCAGAAGTAAGGCCCACTGAATTCATTGGGACCTACTCCCGGGTAAGTGTGTAGGATTGCAGTCCTAATGAAGAAGTATTATCTAGTGGCTGGAACAAGGATTCTTTCCATACTCTCTACATATTCTTAAGAGTGCCATGTGATTCCCAGGGCATGGTCTGAAGGCACATGAGACAGTCACCTTGCTGAATCTAAGCAGGTCTGGGTCTGGTCAGTGCTTGGAGGGGAGACCATCTGGGAGCCACCTGTAGCCACTTTGAGTTCCACAATGGAAGAAAGGTGGGGTATAAATGAAATAAATAAATAAATTCTAAATGGTGTTAGTGATAGTGAGCACAGAACCAATGGGCATTTATTTTTCTGGATAAATCAATGTGGCGTAAATGGGTGGGATCTTGTATTCATGCCCTAAGAAACAAGTGGAAGACAGCAAGCAGTATAGGTAGTAACATTAACCTCCTGTTCTCCAGGCTTCCTAGCTAGTTTTACAATTCTTAAATCAAAGTCCGCCACACTGATAATATTTTCCTTTAAAATGTCATCCACTGCATTACTTAACCTAATTCCTCCCATTCTGCATTGTAAGTGTTCAACACTCCACATCATGTTTCAACAAAGTTCAATACTCTGGATAGTAAATTGCCAGAGACTCCTTCCCATGAAGAAGCCAAGCACCACTTGGCTTTGCTTTCAGCAAAATGTGTTGCCCTCGTTCTCTTGTGTTGGATGGCCCCTGCCTAACACAGTTTCCCCAGAGAGTCACTGGGGAGGCATTTAATACATTTTCTAGGCAGGGAAATGGATGTCTGAGATGCAAAAAAATAGATCAATATTCTCATTTATTGTGCTTAGTGCTGATTTTGTTCCTTTTTTGAAAAATCAGCACTTCCGTTTTTATATGTCCTGTAAATGGGGTAAAGTACATGACATTCAAAATAAATGTAATTTTCAGCTTTTTATTTTTGAAATTGCTCTGATATCGCCTCTAAAAGACACAGTATTATCCATGTGTGTTATTTGTAGTTTGCCTCCTCCTGCACCATCTGACATCGGCATAATTTACATGTGAATGGGATGTGGGTGTTGCTCCCCCATGGCCAGGTCCCAGGTCTGAAGTTACAGATCGTGCAGCTCGCTTGGATGAAGCTGGATCCTTGGCATGTAAGTCCCGGTGGCCCTGTGTAGCACCCATGAGATCCAAGTGGCACACAAGACAGAACATCAGACATCACCAACGGGAATTGAGCACAGAGGAATGGCAACGTTAAGATGGGGGGAAATGACCCCAGAGTAGTTCTGAGAGTGACAAGTGCTCCGAAAATGCTGCTTTTGTAAACATTTATCAGCATAGGGGCCCACGTAAACATAGATGGTTTCATTTTTATCTCTCGACTAACATATGGCAACGTCAAATCACTCGGCATCACAAAGTGCTACTTCTTTGAACATTCTACCACTTCCAAGGCAATTTGAGGTGGGTGGGTTGTTGTTGTTGTTTAAATATTATATACACAAAGAGCCAGTTCGCACGCCACAATAAACCATGTTGGTGGTGGGTGAGTTGTTCAATTGCTAACCCACAATGGACAGACGATCAGGTGCTCTGCAGCTTGCCGTAGTAGTTTGTTTCCCCCCTTGTTCCTCCCACCCACTCCCCGAACATATCACAGTGTCATCTGTGAAAGAACTTTTTTTAAAAAAAGTGCCCAACCATGCCTACCCTTGACACCAGCCATGAGTCAGAGACAAAAGTGGGGAGAGCCACCCCTTCCCTCCCTCCCTCCCTCCCTCTCCCTCTCCCTCTCCCTCTCCCTCTCCCTCCCTCCCTCTCTCTCTCTGACATCCCCTTTGTCACTTTCTCTTTCTCTCTCACTCCTCACCCTCCCTGTCTAGTGGGCTGCTGGGTAAGGCAGCAATCGCTCTTGCCAGAGGTCTGCACTCATTGATTGTGGAGGTCTTTTGAAATTAGGGCTAAGGGCCCTAGGTTGCCTACCCCTGCACTAGATAAACTGCAAGCATTTTTTGTGGGATGGAAGAAAACTTGAAGGCAAAATGTGACCACTTCAAATCAGCAAAAACATGGAGTCCAAACCACAAAAAAGTTCTTCCATGTCCCTTTATTTCACATCTAACATCCTCTCATAAAGTAAATTAATCGTTTAGCCAAGGGTTTTATCTGTCTTCGCTGGCACATTGAAGGAAGATGCTATGCTCAGTACCAAGGCATTCTCCTTTCTGTCCATAATGCAATAACTGCCGAGAACAAAATGGCATTTGATCAATTCTAAATTACCAAAGGAGCTTCTGGACATCAAGGGCACACGACCCTATTGATTGTGTGGGAGATGGGAGAATCCAGGACGCCTGCACAAAAGAATAGCTCTTGGGCCTGCCTATATAGTTGACTCATTAGAATCAATAGAATCATGATAATGCAAAGATGCCAAAGAGGAAGAAGAGTTGATAGGTTACTTTCTCAAATCCAAACAGATCCATTACTGCTGGTGATTGGTGAAGCCTCCCACCCCCAGCCCAATGGGACGGGAAATGCAAGCAACACTGAAGAACTTTCAGGTGTGTGAGTGTGTGTGTGCTGGGGTCTTTTTGTCCAAGAGTTCTAAATGTGCTATGATTCCTTGGGGAATGACAAACAGAAACAAAACTTGGCAGTACAGGCTTTACGAAGGGCTTTCCACACAGAGGAATTTCCACTCCACATGGCAGCAGTAGAGGGAGAGACAGGACAGCAAAGCCTGTTCTGTCAGCCAGGCTGAGAGACTAACTGCCAACTGGCTCCTCCTCTCCCTAAACTGTCTTCATTACACTGTCACTGTTACAGTTGTTCACTACAAGAACAATGACGTAACACTAATAATTGGTGGCTGAGTTTTCTGGTTTTCCCTCTTCCCTCCCCATCTCTTTTCCTTTTGTGTTGTGTGTTTCAGTCCCTGTCTTGTATTTAATCTGTGTACAATGCTTAGTAAATTTTATATACTTTATAAAATACATTATGTATGTACCGGTATGTATTATTTATGTATTGTTGAGACACCTATGAAGTGCTGTACAGTTATTTTAAAACAAGATAATAATACCATAATTGAAGAGCTAAAACCAACAAATAAAACCAGGAGCTAAAATCATCAAAACATCAACAGGGTTCAGATAACAGATCTTATAAGCCCTGGGAGAATGGAAAAAGTATTGAGCTGGCATCAGAATGAAAACCATGTTTGCACCAGGTGAGCTTCCCAAGTAAGAGCATTCCATAGCTGGGCGGGCTACCACCAAAAAGGCCTTTTTTCCCCCAGTAGCCACCTTCTGAACTTCAGAGTGAGAAGGCTCTTGGAAGGTGGCCTCTGAGGTGATGTTAGGCACATCATGTACCAAGCTCTCAATAAGTCCAGTTTCTGGGCTCCAGCAGGGGTGGCAACTGTATCTCTAATAACAAGAGTGGCAGAGAGGAAGACCTCTTTCTTCTTCCCCCCCCTCACCCCCTCTTCTCTCCTCAGCCCTTGCAATCCTTCTCCAGCAGCGTTCTAAGCACCAGGCAGGGAGAACGGAAGGAGGAACAGATACCTTGAGGGAGGAGAAGAGGAGATGGAGACAGGGAGCGGTTTCCCTTCCTTCCAGCTCTTACCACTGCTGTCACAAGTGCAGCCACTGCAGCCCTCAGAAAGAGCCCAGTAAGCAGATGGGAATGGGCAGGGGGATCAATCCATTTACACCCTCCTCCCCATTTCTTCTTTTGCTTGGGTTATAATAACAGCTGGAGAAGAACTAGGGCAGATGGGCTTAGCATACAGGTGCGCACTATGCAGGCATCATCCCTATCACACACACACACACACACACACACACACACACTTCCCAGTCCCAGTCCCACCTCCTCGGCTGATCCATGCAGATCAGCTAAGAAGGGGGCTTTTCCCCGGCCCAGAGCTGAGAGAGACTCCTGTTTGGCTAGAATGAGAGACCTAAAGGGAAAAAAGTTGTGCTCCCGAATCATTGTCCTTCCCTCCGTAGCACAATACATAGAGCACTTTGTGGTGAACTGTGAACAAGCCTTTCCAGGTTGCATAAGGAAGCACAATAGCCTCTATTACAAGAAAATGTATGTTGAATTAATTCAAGTAACATATGTTTGCTAAAGCCATAATTAGATGTTGAAGTATTTGACAATTCTTTGCAAACCTGAACACACAGTTGAATACATTTGTAATAGGAATGTAAACTGTAATTTCATTGAGTTACTAGATAGATAGCAACCAACCTGCTTAGGCAAGGCGGTGTTTTGCCGCCCACACACTTTATACAGTTCCCCCAAAATGCAAATTACTTCCAGGAAGTAATAGGCATCCGAGAAGATGGCAGATTCTTGTCTGAAATGTTCCCATCTTAATCAAATCTGAATTCCTGTGCAGAGGTTCTAAGAGAATTCAAGGCTTCAAAGAGCCTTTTCAAGCTACTGTTTATGGCATTTGATCTGATCATTTTGTTTCTATTGAGTCACTGAATTAAGTAAACAAATAAAAACGACATCACGCTTTTAAACAATGAAGCTTCAGTGATCCGGAACATTTTTTTTTAATTATATGCCAAGAAAGGGAGATAATCCTCAAGAGTCTTGTAGGATTAAATGTACAATGCTTCCATTAGTGCCATCCTCATCCTCCTCGAGCAGGAATTAAAATGTCTGAAGTATAATCAATTCAAGATGCTTTGCTTCAGTATCAGAGTTCAATTTTTTCCCCCAGATCTATCTTTCCTTATATTTCACAATTTGAAAATTTCCAGGGCATACTGTGTACTTGGGTGCCACGGAATACTATGTATCCCAGAGCACCTTGATGACCTGCAAATGCCAGGAGCTTGGTCTTCTTTCCAAGCCAGAGAAGAGATTTTTAGGGATCCAGCATGGTGCTTGATTTATAATGCAGCTGAGCATTATGAGCCAGGGGTCATATTAGTACTCCCTATATTAGTCTGACTAGCTGTCGCCCGCGGCTTCGCTCGCGTGGATTGTAGGATTTGGTACAATTGTTTTTAAAAGAAACATGATGGAATCCCAGCTCCCACGGGAATCTCAGCTCCCCCAGGACTGCACAATGAAATCCCAGATCCCCCAGGACTGCACAATGAAATCCCAGCTCCCCCCCGGGACTACCTTCCCCCCCCCGGGACTACACAATGAAATCCCTGCTCCCCCCCCCCAAGACTGCACAATGAAATCCCTGTTCCCTTTCCCCCAGGACTGCACAATGAAATCCCTGCTCCCCTGGGACTACACAATGAAATCCCTGTTCCCCTGGGACTACAGAGTAAAATCCCTGCTTCCCCCCCCGGACTACACAACAATGAAATCCCTGCTCCCCCCCCCCCGGGACTACACAACAGTGAAATCCCAGCTCCCTCTGATCCACACAACAATGAAATCCCAGCTCCCCCCCGGACTACACAACAATGAAATCCCAGCTCCCCCCCTGGGACTACGCAACAATGAATTCCCTGTCGTCGTCGTCGTCATCCCCCCCCCGGGACTATGCAACAATCAAATCCCTGCTACAATGAAATCCCTACTCCCCCCCCGGACCACATAATGTAATCCCACCCAGCTCCCCTCCCCGGAACTACACAATTAAATCCCTGTTCTCCCCCCCCCCCGGGACTACCCAACACTGAAATCCCAGCTTGCCCCCCCCCAGGACTACCCAAAAATGAAATCCCAGCTCCCCGCCCCCCCGTGTAGGCCCCGGCTGCAGTGCATATGAACATTCTGTTTTGACGTAGGAGAGATTTGCATATCTGCTCCTGATTGGGCCCCTGTGGTGGCAGTTCATACGAACATTCTAAATGTCGTTCGAGTGATTTGCATAACCGCTCCTGAATGGCCCCTGCGAACATTCCAAGTGACGCCATTGGCTATCATCTATTTTGGGCCATACAGGCACAGTGAGGGTTTTTCAGAGATTTGAACCTGCCAGTCTTTGTCCTTGGGTGATGGAGAGTATGCGTGCCAGGTTTGGGGCAGATCCGTCCAACCGTGTAGGAGCCTATGCGACGCACGCAAATGCCCGTACACACAGACACACAGACACACAGGATTTGGGACGCCCCCCCCCCCACAACAGTCATTCTCTGACTTAAAGTGTAACGTTTAGGCTGAGTGCTGGCAGCAGAAAACTGTTCTGACAGAAATATCTGATCTTAAAGAAAAATCAGATTAATCCTGAGAGTCTACAGGTGATGAAGAGTGACCGTGCCAAGTTTGGGTTAGATCCGTCAAAACGTGATGGAGTGGAGCCTATGCGACGCCCCCCCACAACAGTCGTTCAGTCATTTAAAAAGTTTCCCTCCCTTTTCACCCCCTCAGAGAACATTCTAAATGGCTGAGGGGAGATTTGCATACCCAGCCCTATTGGCCCCTGCAGGAATTAATACGAACATTCTAAGTTTCCTATGGTTTGCATAACTGCTCCTATTGGCTCCTGCAGCAATTATGAGGTGAGGCCGACTTGCATAACTGCTCTCCTGTTTTGCCTATAGGAGATATGAGAGTGGGGCGATTTTGCCCCCTTTTTTCACCCCTTAGGGACGGAATTTCCAAAAATCCTTCCTTAGCGGGTGTCTACGTCATAAAAGCAATGTTCCTTCAAAATTTCACATTCCTAGATTAAACGGTTTGAGCTGGGCATTGATGAGTCATTCAGTCAGTCAGGACACTTTCTTTTATATATATAGATAAAGTATTAAATTCCTGGAAGAGGAATTAATTGAAATAACTAGTTAATGATGGTTATCCCCTAGAATATAAAGCAGCTGTCAAATATCCCTGAGCAATATTTCCCATTTTTCCACATTTAACTGTTTCACCCACATAACAATGTTTGAATGATGTGTGCTGGACAGGGTTCCAAGCAGCAGAGAACAATGAAATCTCCCAACACTCTGTTTTCATCTTTTCTCTTTTCTTTTCTTTTCTTTCTTTCTTTCTTTCTTTTGCTAAGCTAACAAGATATGTGTCAGGGAACTTATATCAATCGAAGTGATTATCAAAGTTTATTGTACAGGTGTTGATCAAACTATAGTCACAATCCTGAAATCACTCACTCCCAACCATGGACTTAGGTGCTAAAATGAAACTACTGATAAGTGAACAGTTAACAAGATTGCAGTTTAGGGCGCAATCCTATCAGGATGCCCATAAGTCCCTGAACTCGGAGGCTTACTAGCACGTAGCATCCAATGCAGAGTGGGAGGAGCGGCAGAGGTGTTCTTCTCCTCCTCGTCCTCCCGCTCTGCATTTTCACTAGACGGGCTTTTTTGCCCATCTAGCATCGGCGTCTCGAAGGGGGAGAGAAGGAGGCTGGAGTGGCTTCAGGATATCTCATATCTTGGCCTCCCTAGTCTGTTCCCCATCCCGCCCCTGAAATGCCCCCTTTTGCCCCCTCTCCAAGGTCGCTTTCCCACCCTCGGAGAGCAGCCAGTGCAGTTCTTTCGATGCCGGCTGCAGGGGGTGGGGGGACGGAGCTCTACTTCCCAGCTCCAAAGTTGCAGCACAGTCTCTGACCTTGGAGCTGGGAATCCCAAAAATCCTATGGATAGGACCTTAAAAAAAAGAAAGAAAGAAATTAGGCACTTTTTCAATGGTGTGTTATCAGTACTGTTACTGGTGCAATGAAATGTGTGTGGTAGGGTTGTGCAATGTTCCTTCAAAATTTCACATTCCTAGATTAAACGGTTTGAGCTGGGCATTGATGAGTCATTCAGTCAGTCAGGACACATGGATACTCAGAAGTAAGCCCCATTGAGTTGAAAGGGGCTTACTCCCAATTAAGTGTGTATAGGATTGCAGCCATTGTCACTCTGCTACACATAGACAAGAGCATGGAATGGAACACTACCACTTAATAACCTAGCTTAGTATTGGACCTCTAGATTAATAGAATTTCATAATGACTCAGCCAAAAACCTCTTGAAAATGGTTTTGCATCTAGGGTTTCATTTTCGTCCAGGTTGCTCTTCACAATGAAATCTTGTCATACTAACAGTTTGTCAGGTATTCCGGTGTTTTGGATTGGACCTCACTCAAGACATCCACAGAAATGATCAAAGACTATGGCATTCCACTTGTAGTAAGCTCAACCAAGTTCTGCCCAAACTCTTTTTGAGCAGACTGACATTCCTTTTGATCACTTCCAGTAATGTTTCCCACATGGGAGTGAACCAACACTCTGAGCAATGAATGTCAGCTCCAGTATTCATCTGCCAGGCAGGAGTTTAATGGGTAGAATAGGAATGAGCTCGCTGACCTGAAGAGCTTTACTTGACAGTGTTTGAAAATGTTGTAGTACTTCCGTGCTGGTGCAGCTCAGTTGATATTGCCAGCAGAAAACCATCCAGTCATGACTGAAATGATAGGGAAATAGCATTGACACGTGTTCCAAAAACTAATGTAGATATTTTAAGTTTTAATGGGAATAGCCAAAGTTAACATTTCTTGTTTTTCAACGAGTTCCCTCTAATCTCGTCTCGGGTAAACTTCCAATCACAACCCCTGACTAGTTTCAATATTTATCAGGCATTACATTTTTATGAGATTGGAAATGACAAACAAATAATTGGTTCATCGTAATTTGCTCTTTCATATCTTTGGGGCACTCTGCATGTTACTTTTCTCTGCCAGGGCCAACTGCAGCCATGCCACTAGCCAATCCCATGGGGATGGTTGCTGTCATGCTACCATACTTATGTAAGTGGCAGAACAAAGCAGAGGGGGAGAACTTCTCATCGTACGGTTGAGCAAGGCACAACAAGGGCAGGTGGCCCCATGACGTTGTGCAGACACAGTGGCCTCCAGTGACCAACATGATCTGATGGGTCATTGAGTCTCATCTGTGCTGGTCCCCAGGACCGGTGCAGGGCAGTTTGGCGCCCTAGGCTAAACTATATTTAGCGCCCCCCCTCTCGTGCCGTGGGGGGGGGCTCTGGAAAGAAGCCCTGCTCTGCAACCTCCCGCCCCCCCCCCCGCACGCTGCCGCTGCCGCTGCCGCTCCCCACCTACCTTCCCACGCCTCCTCCGAAAAGGGACCCCCGCGCTCTGCTTTTGGCCGGGGGAAACCAGAGCAACAGGGCTGTTTAAGCCCTGTTGCCCTGGTTCTTCCCGCCAAAACAGAGCGCGGGCGGGGCTCCGGAAACAGCACGGAGACGGTAGGTGTCGGGGGGGGAGGCAGCGCGGAGTAGAGGCGAAGCGAGGGGGGAGGCGAAGCGAGGGGGGAGGCGAAGCGAGGGGGGAGGCGAGGCGAGGCGAAGCGAAGTGGGGGGGAGGTGGCGCGGGGGGGAGGCGGCGCGGGGGGGGAGGCGGCGCGTGGGGGGAGGCGGCGCAGAGCGAGGCAAGGTGGGGGGGAGGCGCCCAGGCTCCAGCTCGGCGTCACGGCAACCAATCCCTGGCAATCTGTGCGAGGATCAGCTGCTCGTCGCAGCCGCAGCAAGCCCCGGCAAAAAAGACGAGCGGCCGCCAACAGCTAAAAGGCGGCCGCTGTATTAAACGCTGCTCGTCCCAGCGCCCCACCACTACTCCTGGGCACACTGACCTGGCTTTCTCGGAGAGGCAGCGAAGAGGAGCGCAGCGTTCTGCGCCCTCTTACGCTACGCGCCCTAGGCAACAGCCTAGTTGGCCTAGCGGTAGCGCCGGCCCTGCTGGTCCCTAAAGGCCCCTGCCCAAGCACAGTGATGCAGCACAAGCCCAGTCTAACGTTGAATGAATGATTTATTTGCATCAGCCACCGGCCTTAGCATGAAGTAAAATAGATATAAATAGAAAACAAAATTATACTTGACTAAAATTACCTGAGTTGCGTTCTTAAAATTTGCACTGAACAAAAATGCCTTGATTAATACATAAATACATAGTCCTTCAGACTTCAGACAAATAGAATCAATAAAACAAGAAATAAATAGAATCAATAAAACAACTTCTGCTCGGTCAAGAAGCTATGAATAATTAGGTCTCTAATAAGTTGGTAGATCTTATTTTACTTGCCCCAGCTAAAAATTTGGTGGTTTTTACTGTGACCTGTTTGTTTTGGTCTGTGAGGAGAAAAGACACAGAAGCAGTAACTGACCGCCCTGGAATAGATGACAGTAGTGGAGAAATCACCTCTTTCCTTAGATCTTTATAGAGATCTATAAAGTCTAACTTTTCAAACTTCTGCATCATCTTTGCCCATGAGGATATCTGAAGGCAACTGAGGAAGAGAACTGGGCCATCATGCAATGGCCTCTGGTGCCCAGAAGAGCTAAAACAAACCTATGACATCATGCCATGACACCATGCAGGTCACTGGAGGCTTTTGCACAGGCCTGTTGTGTAGCATGCAGTGGAGGCTGGTAACTCCAATGTCAACGGGGTTGCATATCCACTCTGGATTTTACTCCAAACTTTTAAGGAGCTATCCATGGTGTCAAACCTATTTTGGGGATACTGTTCACCACTGTGGATAGCTTCTTTAAAGTTCAGAATAAATTCCAGGGCGGATATGCAGCCCCGCTGACATTAGAGTCACCAGCCTCTATTGGTAGCATGACTGCCCTCTGAGCCTTGGTCACTAGGCAAGGAAGAGTCCTCTCTCGCCAAGGGTCATCCTCCATCATTTGGCAGGTAGCAATTTGGGGACATCCAATTCTGGCTTACATTATTTTCAGTGATACAGACTATAAAAGAAAATTAGTTTCACCCTGCCCCTGAGGATTTTGCAATCTGAAACATTGAACTTATTCTTAAGACATGAGTCTTAGGCCAGATCTGCCATGAAAATTCTTATTAAAATTTAAAACTTTTTGTAGCACTTATAGCTTTAATGTATCTACTACCCAACTACTATTTTTTTTTAAGCCTATGTATTAAAAACAACAATACTTAAAGCATTATAAACATATAACTTTTGATAACTAACTCTTTGATAACCCCCACCTCTTAACTAGAAGATATCTGGTCCTCAAGCCAAAATATGTGTCCTTTGTAGTTAGACTTATATAATAAAACTTAAAAGTCTTATAAACATGTAAGAAGGGGAAACAAAGTCCATACATTCTTCTGGTTAGTTACTGTAATAACCTAGACCTGCCATGTCACTTTTACAAAGGTAGATTTACATGTCGGATATATTTATTTACTTCACAAATTTATGTGTTGCTTCCCAACAAAATTATCAAAGTGGTGAGCCTAGATGCTCCATTATTTCTTACCTTTTACAGAGACACAGATTTGAGTTCCAGCACAGTGTCCATTTCTTTATGTAGAAGCAATATTTTTGTCAAGGCAGGATAGCTTCATAATTGCTGTAGACCTCTTCCTTTTTCTTTTCTTTTTTAAAAAAGTCCTTATTTTACCTGACCTTGGAAATAAAGATGGAGACTTCGGGACGTAAAAACAATGTTCTTCCTCTAATGGTGACATAACCCATCATACTGCAGCTTGGGCATAATTATGGACTAAATAGAACCCTACCAAGCAGAAAATAGCTGTGACAATCTGTGATGCTCAGGCTCACATTAATATTTCTTTCTTTCCCTGACAACCTTCTCCTTGTCTCCTTGTCTTACCCTCAAAAGGCTATTCATAATTATAGTTCTCTCTGCTTGTCTCTATATTATCACACCTATGAGAACCTACAATACAGCCATTTTTTGTGGCTCATTTACTACCTTCGATTATTGTTATGTAATTGGACTCAGCAGGTAAGGGTTGGTTTACGCAATCAAGATAATAAGAATTGGTGCGATCTCATGGAGACATATTATGGAGACATATTGTTCCTGCTGTCCATGATTATATCCATGCAGCTGTAGATATACTGTAGGGTTGGATCCAGAGATCCTGATCACAGGACAAATCCTCTGATGGAAGAGAAGGGCTTGATTTTTTATTATTCCCCCTTCTCCCTGAAGGCCCTTGTTGCCCCTGAAAATATGTTCCAGGGGATTAGGGGCACCTGCCAGAACAGTTTGGAAGATGGCATGGGGGATTTTATAAGAACGGAGGAATTGTCAAAAGTAGGGATGTCAGAGAAATCCACAAAAGATTCAAATGAGTTCAGATTTCTATGGATCTGACCCATGGATGCCACAGCAGACTGGCTTTTCCCAATTTGCATGGATTCCATGGACTTGCAGACCAGGTTTTTACTTTTCAGATTTTATGCAAATTTAGTTGTAGAAAATATGAACAATAAAAAATAATTGGCCAAAAATGCTGTTTCCTACATAGGGTAAAGCGTGAAAATACGCATTTGGGGGCATTTGCGCATTTTGGAGGGATTTGTACATTTTTGGAACTGCAAATTTGCACAAGTGTGAACAAACGCAAGTTTGGGAAATGGAAACAAAATCCGATTCCATCAATGAGCAGACAATGGAATGAAAAGTGCCTGACAATCTATGAAAAGCAGAATGGATTTAACAAAATCTGTACATCCCTCCACCACTTCTGCTAGTGGGAGCGTGTAGCGGACGGGACCCCTTACTCCAAAGCCCACACCCTCAATGTGTACTTCGCTCTCACCAAGTGCCCCCTTGTATGGGTCACCTCAGACTTGAAGCTGTCTTCTTAAACTGCGTTAGCCGATTATGTGTCTTAGGTCTTATATGTAGCTGTTCACCCACGTTTGCTTGTCTTTATTAAGAGCAGTTTGTTTTATTTGATTACTTGAAGTAGGGTGCCCCTCCGTTAATTCACTTCTTACTTTCCTGTCACCAGTCAGACTCTGGAGAATTAGAACTTTGAATAAAAAGGTTGATTTATTGTTCTAACAAAGTCTCTAAACTGATATTCAACTCAGGAACAGATAACTTGGAATTTCAACAGTTAATTCAAACTTGTTCTTTGCTTAGATTCAGGTTAAAGGCAGGCAGATGTTATATAGTGCTGTTTGTATCCATTTGGCTTGGTTACTTGAAAGTTACAGTATCAGACCAGGGAACTTAACTGTCCCTCACACTAGTCCAGAGTTTCTCCTTCTTCCTCAGACAGAAGGTCCTTCACTCCCTAAGTGGAGACTCCTGTGAATTGTTCTATACTAACACCTTCACGTTTGCTTTCTCACAACTTAGTTACTAGATTTCCTGTCTGAACTCTTCTCTTCAGTATCACCTTTCCCTACCTACGCTATTAACCTTCCACTCCCTCTCTCACTCCAACCCACTCTCTCCCCAACTGAAAACCAACTCCCTTAACTGTCAACTCCCTGGGGTTCTATGCTCTCCTTCAACCAATCAGAGCCTCTGGAATGTTCAGGTTGGCCCCTCCCTGGGCTTCTGCCTGTCACTCCGCCACAGAGCGCTACGGGATCAAGAGACCTTCTGTAAATAGAAAAAGTATTTCTGTTCATGGCAGGAGAACTCTGGATGTTTGGCACTGTTGCATGTGTTAACTGGTGCTGGATAAGGAATGATTAGGCATTCCTGAAATTGGGCATTTCAGGGATAGGGCAAGGGCTTGCTTTATTCTTTGTGTAACCATGCCTGAACTGACGTTTTCTGTAAGGTAGTCTGAGGAACTGAGGCAAAGAGTGGTGACAAGAGATGATGTTCATGCCTTATTGACAAATTAAAAATTAAGAAATCACCATATCTGGATGGTATCCATCAAAGAGTTCTTAAAGAACTCAAATGTGAAATTGCTGGTCTTCTATCAATAGTATGTAACTTCCCTAAGATTGGACTGTGTACTAGAGGACTGGAAAACAGCTAATGTAACACCAGTTTATTTGATTGGTTTAAAAAAAAAAAAAAAAAGATATCCAGAGAGGATCCCAGAAACTACAGATGATAATGTCTGTTCCAGGTAAATTGGTGCAAAGCATTATGATAGATTCAGTTATCAAATGTATAGAAGGACAAGTCTTGCTGAAGGAGAGTCAACATGGCTTCTGCAAAGGTACATTATGTCTCACTAACCTTTTGTAGTTGTTTGAGCATATTAATAAGCATATAGATAGGGGATGTCAAGTAGAAATTGTATACTTGAACTTTCAGAAAGCTTTTGACAAAGTACCTCACCAAAGGCTCCTGAGTAAACTTAACAGTTATGGAATCAGAGGAAGCATCCTTGTATGGATCAATAGCTGGTTAAAGAAACAGGAAGCAGAAAGTAGGAATAAATAGACAGTTTTCACATAGGAGGGGTATAAGAAGTGGGGTCCCCAAAGGATCTGTATTAGGACTGGTGTTTTTAAATTTGTTCATAAATGACCTAAAGTTGGGGTGAACAGTGAGCTTTCCAAATTTGCTGATTCAGGTAAAAACAAAAAAGGGTTGCAAAGAGCTCCAAAAGGATATTTCTAAAATTGATGAATATGCAATAAAATGACAATCGTAGTTCAATGGATGTGTAAAAATGATGCACATTGGGGAAAAACTTCCAAACTTCACAACACTGATGAGATCTGAGCTAGCAGTGTCTAACCAGGAAAAATTAGGCTTGTGGTGGAAAGCTTGGTGAAAACATTGACCCAGTGCACAGCTGCTGTGGAAAAGGCAAATTCCATGTTGGAGATCATTAGAAAAGGAATAAAAAAATAACACTACCAATATCGTAATACCGTTATACAAATCTATGGTACAACCACACTTGGAATACTACATACAATTCTGGTTGCCCATCTCAAAAAGGATGCTGTAAATGTAGAAAAGAACAACCAAAATGATCAGGGGGCTACAGCACCTCCACTAGGATGAAATATTACAACATTTGGGACTCTTTAGCTTAGAAAAAAACTGAGTAATGGAGTGGGGACATGAGAGAGGTGTACAAAATTATGTATGGTGCAAAGAAAGTGGATAGGGCTTTCTCCCTATTTCATAATCCCTGAGTCATCTTCGTGGAAGATTCAGGAAAGACAAAAGGAAGTACTTCTTGACACAGCATAAACTATGAGATTTGCAGCCACAAGATGTGGTGATGGCTACCAACTTTAAAAGGGGGCTTTAAAAGGGGGCAGAGAAATTCACGAATAATAATAATAATAATAATAATAATTATTATTATTATTATTATTATTATTATTATATTTATTTGTATCCCGCCTTTTTCCCAACACTGGGACCCAAGGCGGCTCACAACCTTTAAAACTCATACAATTAAAACAGAAATAGAAAAATACGAAAGTTAAAAATAGAAGTTAAAAATAAGGCTATCAATGGTTATTGGACATAATGATTCTTAAGCTATTAGACATGATGGCATGATGAGCAGGATCAGAGGCAGCATGTTTCTAAATACCATTTGTTGAGGAACATCCAGTGGCATTTGCCTTTCAAGAGGAAAATTATGCCCTATCACAAGAAAAGTCTTGCTCTGAAAATATATGTAGGTCAGTGTTCTTCAACCTTATGTCTTCCAGATGTGTTGGATTGCAACTGCAATCATCCCCAACCAGCATGGCCATCGGCATCAGGTTAGGGGAGGCTGAACTCAACATTATAAAGAGGTCAATAAAATCTCCATTAAATCTACACAACCACAAAAAGCAGTCTTCTTCACCTTTTCCATTTATTAGAGTGACTGACATGTCTCAGCACATCAAAATGGTTTATGCTCGATTTTTTTCTTTCCCTTGAAGAGCTTCATTGATAATGAGGGATGAATGGCAGGAAAATGATCAGTGGCATGTAGCTGGAATAACACGTGTCCCGCATAATTTTGCATGTTTTTGAATTTCAATGATGAATGATGAATCAACATGATTATTTAGACAGTTTTAAAAATTCCCTGCTTTTTTTCTGCCAGCAAGGTTATCTGATGTGTGTGTGTGTGTGTGTGTGTGTGTGTGTGTTTTGAGAGAGAGAGAGAGAGAGAGAGAGAGAGATGGAAGGGGAATCACCCCCTTTTCTCTATTGTGAATTAGGAGCTCAAAGCTAAAGAAATATAATGGCTAGTGAAGAAAAAATTACTGGGATTGGACGAGGTTCTACCGTTTAGTTAAGTCTGTTCCTTCGATCTTGACCCCAGCAGGTAAGTATTCTGTTGAGCAAGGTTAAAAAAATATATCCTTGTGAGCTATTCAGAATATAAATGAACTAGGAAGAACCCAGAGGAGTGGATATAAAGCCAAAAGGAAGCAACAAGCAAATGCACTCCCCAGAATGTGCTCCTCAGAAGAGGGAAAAAAATAATGGCGTGAGCATGCCAAAAATACTTACCTTGCAGGGGTTTGCATTAGAGGATTCATACAAACGGGATAAGAAACTTTATTCGTAATGTAGAAGGCTGATCTGAAAAGCAACAAGCCTTACAATATTGCATTTAGAAGGTACAGTAGCAAGACCATCGGCAAGAACTTGTAGGGATGGGCAACCCACCCAGCACTTGACTTGCGGCACCGGTGCGCGAGCGGAGTGCTCCTGCCACGCAAGCTGAGCCCAGCGTGAGTGCCAGCTGAGGTGATCACCGGACTTCCGGATCTCCAGCGCTATGTTGTTTACATAGAAAACATCCTATTTTGCACAAATTAGGCCATTTTCTACATAAACAATGTAGCGCCAGAACCCAGAAGTTGCTTTCCCCAGCTCGGCTCACAAGAGCGTGAGTTGAGCCGGGGAAAAGGTAGGGTGAGTGGAGCTCGGGGGGGTCGAGTCCGGCAAGTTCACTGGACTTCCACCTCCCAGGAAGGGTTGTATAAAGCAACAGAGGATAGTCACAATCTGTTCATATTCAGGTAAGCTGCTAATTAGATATGGCTCCTAGATATGGCAGCATCAATTAGGAGCATCAACATAATATCAACAAGGTGCCCTGCTTCTATCTTTTACATTTCAGTGGTCCTAGAGGGTGGTGGGAAACTGCAATACTGTTCTATCCCTGAAGCGAAGCAGGATGGGAAATGATAGGGGGAACTTCCCATACGCCATTCTGAGTCTTTGGAGGGAAAGTTGAGCCGGGGAAATGAAACAAATTTAGGTCTGGGCAAAAATACCATCGAAGACACATGCTACATTTCTTACATTTTAACCATGGTTCTGTGTAATCAGGCACACACCCACACCCCAGTTATTTCAGAACAAATCAAGTTGGTAGGGTTCTGGATGCAAGTGTAACACAGAACAGGGGAAATGCATGGAAGCAGGCAGGCAGGCAGGCAAGTTAATTTCACTTCATCCCAGTGAATTACCAGTTCATCCATCATGGCTATCATATGTTGGCCAAGCTCGTTTGTCTTTCTCCCTTTCCTTGCCCTTCTCCGTGTGGTCCTTTTTTCAGCTGGAATGACAGGTGATTGAGCCTAGGGGGCAGGATCATTTTCTGCCTGCCTCCTTTGCTGTAATTTTGTGAAATTGTGCAGTTCTCTGTGTAATCACTGCATGAGATTTCAATATATATATATATATATATATATATGATTAAATAGCTGATCCATGAGTGTAGCAGACAAGAAAAACATCTGCCAACATGGATAGAAAAAAACCTAAGCCTGGTCACAACTATCTTAGCCGAGGACAGGCCCCTTCTATATTGCAGAAATTCTGCCTGCAACTCAGGGACAGTTCACTGAGGAACTCAGACAAAACCCAAGTGCTGTTAACTCCATCCTTGCTTAAAATGCATGCAAAGCATGGCCTCATTGGATGTTAATATCAGAGTTTTAAAAATGGGCCAGCATGAATGAGGCAGCCTCAAATGTACCAGTAAAATCCCTCCTGCCTACTGCAGCCCTCTGTGCCCTATCCCATGCTGTTCCAGAGCATCCTCCAAAAGGGGGATCAGTGAAAATCAGGTGCTCCAGCTTGCAGACATGAAAATGCTTTTTGTTAGTGCAAAGCCACCATTAGATACAACCCATTGGGATGTTCACAGATGTCAAGTTGGCATTTGGCATGTAGATACATTGATGAAATACTGGAAATTTATTTTTATAATCTCATCATTGTTCCAGATAATTCTCTTGACCACTTTTGTGTTTGCACTTTTTATTGTCCAATAAATGAACTGTTCTCTTGACAGTTCAATACTAGTTATATTCCCATTGCACAGCTGTGTGTGTGTGTGGGGGGGAGAACAATTGATTTTTCCAAAACTTTAAAGCAGATCAATAGAAGATCTATCCCATCATGAAACAATGTCTAACAGGATACTGTCGCCTGATAAAAATATGAGAAGGGATGTAGAGTGGGCTGAAATGGGAACATGTTTATGGAATTCTAATAAGGAATGCTCCAAAGCAGATTGGTTGATGCATCCTCCAATAGTTGCTCCTGTTCCATCCCAGATATGGGATGGAACAGATTGATAGGTGAACACATGCAATTGCAAAAGTGATACAGACGAAACTGTCATGTCCCCACTGGATGATTCATCCTCCTCGGAAGACCCAGAGCTGCCAGCAACTGCTGAGGGTCAGAGGGCCTGGAGGAGCCCTCAGTAATGCCCACCCAGGACTTACCCCTGCAGTATGAATGGCTGAATGTATTATGAAGAGGCACACAAATATTTTAGGGTAGAAATATTATAAGAAGGGCCACATCCAAGATTGCACAAGCAGACTTCTGCTCGCACAGTGGAGTTTCCATTCTCCTCCTCACCCGTGAAGTCGGACCCCTGTGCACACACACCCAAAATCTGCTCCAGAGACTCCCCCAATGCTCCAGAGCAGATTTGGGAGGCATGTGGTGCATTGTAGGGAGGAAGGGGAATTCCTTCTGTCAGCGGTGCCTGGTCCACTGGTGGAAGGACACCGTTGGATACAGCCCCCCAAAAATGTGATATGATTTTGCACCAAAATGGCAAACCAAAAACCAGAACGAGAGGAAATAATCCCCAACCCTACATACAATATGAGATTTAATATAGTTGCTTTTTCTGTTGCATGAGATAATTAAGACCTGCCTTCATTTAATTTTTCCAGATCTGTATAGAATACAATTAGAACAGTGGGGAGGTTTACAAATCAGTTTTAGTTTGAAAGAATTTTCTGACTGAAAATGCAGAGTGAACAGGGCTGGGGGGAGAAAAGCAGTAGCACAGCAGGGTATTGCATTGGATGGGCAAAAATTAATTCTGAGTCTAGATTTAATTAAAAGCACTTCAAGTGTATCCTCTTTTTGTGTGAGGCAGTTCACACAATGCTCAAGTCTTTGAATGGGCTAGATACAGTTGGCTCTAAAAGCCTGTAAACATCAAGCTGATTTCAGTGTTTCATATCAACAAGGAGGAGAATGACTTGATGCGCCAGTGGTGTATCTTGTGAAATTCTCCAAGCCACTGCAGGAAAATCCATTCCTTCATACAGAGAGCAAATCCTACAATTCCAAACAATCAAAATGTGTTTTGGCTCAAACAATATCTTTGAAAGGTGCCAAGAGATGTACTATTCTGGTCCAACAGGAATATAACAAATCATATTTTAAGGTTAACCTGTATGCTTTCCTGGTTCACAGATTGACTTAGGGCTGGATCATCCCATCCCAGAGTGCTGGTCCAGCTTCATCTACACACATGACACAATACCAATTAGACCTGGGCCTCATTTACTGCCCACTGCTCCTCAATCTGTTAGACCATATGGACTCCCTTACCCCAGGCTGCCCTACCAAAAATAGCCTTTGTCTGGCATTAAGCCCTATAAGTCTAACAGCTGCCCCTGTCATAATTCTAGTTATCACAAGTGAAAAAGATCTGAGAGGCAATGAGCATAAAGATAATAATACATATGAACAGATTGTGATCAACCTAAGCCATATTGGCTCTGATGAATAAAGTTTGGTGAGTGTTGAATAACTGGTGTCGTTTTAAGGAGCCCAAACTTCCGATTTTGTGAACCAGCACAACTTCCAAAACAAGTAGTCAATTCTATGTATAATGTCCCTGTCTGTCACCCCAGGAAGGACACCTGACACCTCTCCCTCACCAGTTTCCTGCCTGGTTAATTGCTACCCGTTCAGCCTTATCTGTGTTGGGGGAATTTCAGTCCTTCCTAGTAAGTCTAATCAATCTTCATTAGCATGTTGGAAAGGAAAGTTCATATGAGCATAAGCTTCCCTGATTAACTTTTCATAAGCCCTGCCTCCAGCAATCTCTCTCTCTAATATAAGATGTTGATTGGTTCATTAGGAAGAGTGAGTTTGACTGTTTGAGGGTGTCAATTTTTTTAATGGTGTGCCCAGGAATCTCTCTGTGTCTCTTTCTTCATCCCCCCCGCCCCTGACACCAGTTTAAGGACACAAGCTGGAGCGCCTCCTGAGACCATGTGGTTGGATCCATCTCCAAAACTATGAAAGGCTATAGCAAGTACTTTTAGAAGCTGGTGAACTAAGGCTATCCGTACCTACCTGGAGATTAAGTGTTCTATCTCAGGTGGTGGTGTCAGCTAGACAGAGTTCTATTCCATGTGTGTGGGGTGCTAGACATGAGTTCAGGTTCCAGCAAAGCAATGTCAAGGAAGGTCAAGTTTCAGTTCCAGTAAGGCAACATCATCAAGCAAGGCAAGGTTCCAGTTCCCATAAGACAAAGCCAAGCAAAGCAGAGGTCGGGTTCTGTTAAGGCAAAGTCCAAGCAAAGCAGGTAGCATCCTGGAGAGCTCCATGTGATGCTCAAGCTGGAAACTCATCCAAGCAAGCTCAAATGTTGCTTCAGCAACAAAACCAAGACTGAGTCTTAGACAGAGCTGCAGTTCCATCTGAGTGGTGAACTTGACCTCCAGTGAGCAAAGCCCCTTCAGTTAAAGGGGCCTAGCTGGTGTTAATATCCACTGAGGGCTTGGTTCTGCTGGGCCCTATGGGCTGGGTGTCCTCAAAGCCAGAGGACAGTAATGCAACCTCCTTAGGCTGGAGAGAGTGACTCTCAAAATGAGCTCCCTTTATTCTGCTTCTGTGAGCAAATTCCTTTCCCATTCCAATACTTCCCTTCAAACTATGGTCTCTTCCCCTGTAGATGGGGGGTCAGGGTCAAAATGCATGTTAAGTTAATGACAAAGCATGTAGCTGACCCCTCTCTTTGTTTTTACTATAGAGTAAGTGTGTGTGACCCTGATTCAGATTGGGACCACCATGCACTATGAGGGGAGAATTAAATCTCCCCGACCCCCAGCTGTATGCTTCCCAACATCCCACCTCCCATGTGGAGGTTTAAATAAGAAAAAGGCCCACCCCGTTCCAAATGACTAGATATCCTAATAATACACCTAATTTTTAATCTATTTCACTGAATTGCCTCTGTATTTAAATCTTCTGAACCTCCTTACATTGAATTGCTCTGTTCTGCTATATGCTCCTGGTAAATGAATGTTTTGGTTTTTTATGAGAAATTGAGACATCTTCAAATGCCTAGAGGACAGAAAGAACACATTTAATTAATTATGGAGTATTAATTATTAAGTGCCCATTTGGAGTGGTGGCAAATTACAATTACAGTTTTTGTTGATTTTGAAATATTAATCAGGGAGCCAGATGAAGGTGCAAAGTTAGGAGGTCAGTAAAAGCTCCTGTTTGGTCTCAAGTCTCCAACACAGATTAATTTCAGATTTCAGCAAAATCAGAAGGGGCCTGCCCTCAAATGAGCAAAGCAGGTTTTTTCAACTCTGCAATTAAAAATGCATATAGTTTGGAAGAGTTATTGCTTCACAGATAATGAGAGTGACAGATAGACCCAGGTGTTATTTCTATTTTAGGGTCTCCCTCCTTTTGTGTTAGTGGATAACAAAAATAATACACATGGCTTTTCATATTTAATGAAAAGCCAAGCTCTCTCTCCTTTCCAGATAACATTACAAAACAGTATTTATTTTATGGGACACCTTTTTATTGTTGCTTTGTCTCTGCAGAATTCTTAAGTGTAATGAATATTTTCCATATGCAGTGCCTGTTTTTCAAATTGACAAATGTGGTCTCTTGCCCTTAAATCTGGAGAAAATTTGTACACCTTATTGGAATCCCATCCTTCCCTACTGGAGATCCCCCTTGCTGAAAAAAGAAAGATATGGTAAAAAGTAATTGTTTGTTATATGTATATGACACTTTTCCATCCATCAAGGGTCATCAGGCAGCTCATTGGGGGGGGGGGGAGTGAATCAATTCAAAACATCATTAATCAATAAAATATCAATGGAAAACATTAAAATTAACTTCAGCAGCAAAACCTAAGAACTGCAACATCAGCTTGTCAATCTCCTTAAAGTCTCTGCAATTTTGAAAGGTCTTGGGCAATCTGTAAATGATCGATTCAGTTCAAATGTAATGGGACATTATTATGGTATTCCATTATTGTAGGAGAATGATCTGGGGTGAGCCTCAGGCTTGTATACTCCTCTCTTCTCATCTTTTGCTCCTGGTAAGTGGAGAAGCTTCCATTGGCAGGAATTCCCCATGGCATCCAAACTCAGAAAAATATTATTTGTTTAAACTATATTTTGAAATATAGCCAGAATTTGAAAACAAAGGGGGGGGATCTACACTAGAGCGTTGTCATAGTATAAATGCAAGATGCATTTACCACTGTTGGGGCACATGCTAATGAATACAGCGCAGTTTCCACTGTGTTAAAAACAAGATCTTGTGTCACACACAAATGCAAATGCAGGAGAAGTAGGAGGAGCTGGAATGGTGATGTGTGCAGGGGAAATGGCCCTTTAAGTGTCCTGTTCCTTCGTCTTTTTTTTACATCCATTAAGCTTATGTGCATGTTCACTGGTGCGGAGGAATCGAGATTTTCTTAAAAGTAATTCATAGCTCCTCCTGCCCCCCACAAAAAATCATAGCGGAGGAGAGGAGAAGGAGGTGGGAAGAGAAGAGGGGAGGCTGTGGTGTTGCTGCAATCCTCCCACCTCCCATGGGGTAGCCAGCGGGACCAGCACCCCCTGTTCACCTTCACCCAAAATCAGTTCCCCAAAGCCAAAACAAACTCCTCTCTCCAACTTTTGCAGGAGTAAGTGCCATTGAAGACAATGTGGTTTACTTCTGAGTAGACATGTATATTGGGTGCATTTTCAGCTAGTTGTTCCTTGAGGCAAGATAAGTAGGACAAAAGAGACAATCGGGAAGGCTTGAAAAGACATTCCACACTTTATTTTTTCAAAGGAGGGGGGAGGGGGCAAGGCAGTGAGAAAGAGAAAGAGAACCAATGCAGTGGGGGCAAAGGGGGCAGGAGGAAGGCAACTGAAGGCCGCCGATGGGGCTTATCTCCTCCTCAGAGTTGCTGCTGTTTTGTCAAGGCTGCCCGTGCTGGGCAGAGCCACGAGCTGGGCAGAGCCACGAGCAGCCTTCCCCACCCAGCATTTGAAGCAATGTGAGAGGTTTGCCCTATTCACAGATTCACAAATACGTTTTTTTTTAAAAAGCCAATAGGGCACTTCCTCATTGCAGAGCCACTCCCGCCCAGCCCGCAACCCCACTGGAACCATTCTTCCCAGAACAGTACCACAAGTTAGCACACACTTTAAGGATGTAACCGCTCACCTCGAGCGGGCGTAGTGGGCTGAAATCACCCCCCCGCCTGCCCGCCTGAGGCGAGCGGGCCTTACCGGGTCCTGGGCCAAACTCGCCAATCTGCGCCGAGCTGCCCACGCCGGCCTCACCGGTCCCGGCGCGGCCGGCGCAGGAGGCTTGAGCAGCGCGGAGAATCACTCTGCGCTGCTGAGAATCGAGCGGCGGGGGGGGACCTGCCGCAGCAAGGCAGGGCACGGCGGGGCCAGGTATGTGAACATCCCTAAGATAGATAGATAGATAGATAGATAGATAGATACACCTACCTACCATGGAAAAAATACAACACTGGTCTGGAAAAAAAACCAGGATATAATGGCAGAAATAGCATGAGGAGGTTGGTTTGGGGTGTGCGTCACGTGACTTGCCAGTGAGCCAGGCATTACAATGCCATAAAAATGCATAGTGTAGACCCCCCCCACACACACACAGTTTGATTCTAGCTTGTTCCCACTAACCATAGTTTAAACAAACCATAGTTCCCCAATTTTGGATATCACAAGGAACTGTGGCTACTTAGAAATAAATGTAAATGCTTTTGATCCCCTTTTCATGGACACAAAAGAGGAGGACGGTGTGATCCCAAGACACACCATAGCTCATTCTGACAGTGAGGAACCACAGCTTCCTATTATGTCTGAAATGAGCCATCGTTTATCAGAGCAACCAAGGTAGTTTTGGTCCCAGAAGTGGGCTAGAAGCCAGGCTGACAAAGTAGGTGGCATCGCTGCCAACATTTTTACACCTTTCCAATATTACCAGCTGAAAAGTTGGCATATTGATTTTTTACACACTGTGATTTGCCATGGGGCTTTTATTTATTTATTTCATTTCTATACCGCCCCACAGCCAAAGCTCTCTGGGAGATTCACAACAGTTCCATACAATAAAATCAAGATAAAACCAAAAAGAAAAATAGCATTGTAATAAAAAAAAATTAAAACCAAAATTAAAAACACAGTTTTAAATATACAATAGTAAAGGTTAATACAACTAAGTCCACAGGTCACCTCCCACCCCCTCCCACGTGCTATTTTGAACAGATTAAATATCAAATGCCTTGGCATAGAGATAAGTCTTAACCTGGCGCCAAAAAGATAGTAAGGTTGGCGCCAGGCGGGCCTCAATGGGGAGCTTATTCCATAATTGGGGGGCTACCACAGAAAAGGCCCTCCTCCTTGTTGCCACCAACCGAGACTCCCTTGGAGGTGGCAGTCGGAGGAGAGCACCAGATGTTGAGCGCAGTGTCCGGGTAGATTGCGGTTGGGAGAGGCGTTCCATCAGGTATTGTGGTCCTAAGCTGTATAGGGCTTTATATGTTAAAACCAGCACCTTGAATCAGGCTCAGAAGCATACAGGCAGCCAGTGCAAGCAGGCCAGAACAGGTGTTATATGTTCGGACCTTTTGGTCCCAGTAATTAGTCTGGCTGCCGTGTTTTGCACAAGCTGCAGCTTCTGAACAGTCTTCAAGGGCAGCCCCACGTAGAGTGCATTGCAGTAATCTAACTTTGAGATTACCAGAGCGTGGATTACTAAAACCAGACTATCCCTGTCCAGATAGGGGCATAGCTGGGCCACCAGCTGAAGCTGGTAGAAGGCACTCAGTGCCACTGAGGTAACCTGAGCCTCAAGTGACAAAGATGGCTCAAGGAGCACCCCCAAGCTACGAATCTTCTCCTTCAAGGGGACTGCAACCCCATCCAGAACAGGTTGAACACCCTCCATCCGGTCAGAGGAACCACCCACTAACAGCATCTCAGTTTTGTCTGGATTGAGCCTCAGTTTGTTAGCCCTCATCCAGTCCATTGTCGCAGTCAGACACTGGTTTAGCACATCCACGGCCTCACCTGCTGAAGATGAAAAGGAGAAATACAGCTACGTGTCATCAGCGTACTGATTGCAACGCATTCCAAAACTCCGGATGACCCCACTCAGTGGTTTCATGTAGATCTTAAATAGCATGGGGGATAAGACTGACCCCTGAGGAACCCCATACTGGAGAGTCCACGGGGCCGAGCAGTATTCCCCAAGCACCACCTTCTGGAACCGGCCATCCACATAGGAGCGGAACCACTGCAATGCAGTCCCCCACCCCACTCCCAACTCAGACAGCCACCCCAGAAGGATACCATGGTCGATGGTACTGAAAGCCGCTGAGAGATCCAGGAGTATCGACAGGGTCACACTCCCCCTGTCTCTCTCCCAACATAGGTCATCATATAGGGCGACCAAAGCCGTTTCTGTGCCAAAATGATTAAATCATGGATTAAATCATGGTCCACAATTAAATCATGGATGAGGAGGTTTTATTTTGGACCGATCTGGCCTGAACCCCGACTGAAATGGATCCAGATAATCAGCCTCATCCAAGAGCACCTGGAGCTGGTTGTCCACCACCCACTCAAGGACCTTGCCCAGGAAAGGAACATTCACCACCAGCCTAAAGTTGTTAAGATCTTCCGGGTCCAGAGAGGGTTTCTTCAGCAGTGGCCTCACCACCACCTGTTTCAGGTGGCATGGGACCACTTCCTTGCACAAAGAGGTATTGATCACCTCTCTGGCCCAGCCAGCCATTCCTTCCCTGCTAGTTTTTATAAGCCAAGAGGGGCAAGGATCCAGAACAGATGTGGTTGCACAAACCCGTCCAAGCACCTTGTCAACATCCTCAAGCTGTACTAACTGAAACTCATCCAAAATAGCTGGGCCAGGCTGTGCTCCAGGTACCTCACCTGATTCAACTGCTATAACATTGGAGTCCAAATCCCTGTGGATGCAAGCAATTTTTTTCCTGGAAGTGCCTAGCAAATACATTGCAGCAGGCATCAGATGGGTCGATGAGGTCCCTGGGGCCAGCATATAATAGGCCCCGGATGACCCTAAAGAGCTCTGCTGGGCGGCAAAGAGATGATTGGACAGAGGCAGTGAGATGTTGTTTCTTTGCCACCCTCACTGCCTCTAGATATACCTGGTTATAGGCATGTACCAGGGCTCGACTGCATCCACTAGGAGTTTTCCTCCACCTGCACCCAAGTTGTCTCCTGTTTTGTTTCATCACTCTCAGCTCCGGGGTATACCCCGGAGCCATACAAGCTCTACTACATGGAGGGCGCTCAGGAGCAATCGTGTCAACCGCCCGGGTCATCTCTCTATTCTAGAGATCAACCAGGGATTTGACAGGACCGCTAGCCATATCAGCTGGAAACCCCCCAAGGGCCCTCTGGATAGGGATGTCACCGTGAATATCAGGGGGCTGGAGTGAGCCAAAATCGGCCCCGCTTGCAGCCCCCCGATATTCGCGGTGATTTCGTGGGCCTACCTTGCTGCCCGCTCGGTCCGCCGCCCGGTCCACCATGCTGCACCACCCACGCGGGCTCCTGGCATGTCATTTCCAGCTGTGATGCGACAGGCCCTGCCTGTTTTAAGCTCTGTTGCCCTGGTTTCTACGCCAAAACCGCGGCCCAGGGTTCAGCCCTGTTGCCCTGGTTAACAGCCCTTAAAACAGCCCTGTTTTCTACAGAAAAGACGCAGCACGGGGTCCCATCGCGCCGGCACAGGGTTCCGTCGTGTCACATCTGGCCAGCCAGAAGTGACACAATGGGGCCGTCGCGGGCAGCGCGGGCAGCTCGAGTGGCACGGAGAATTGCTCCGCGCCACTGAGAATCGAGTGGCGGGGGGGCCACCGCGGAGAGGAGACGCGGGACGGGGGGGCCAGGTACATGTACACCCCTAGTCTTGGTCTGTGAGCCTCATCAGTTTGCCTTCTGTGAAATGGATGTTGGAGCAGAAAACAGTGGGTTCGGAAGGGTGGCTTTATGGTTTGAAGCTCAGACTCCAACTCTGCCTTGTACTTAGGTTCTTGGACAAGTTACTTTTCTTTTAGTCTCAGCTGTTTGCCTTTGGGAAATGAGAGCACCCACAACACTCTCTCAAAATTCCAAATGTGCCCACCAACTGAATAAGGTTGGAGACCTTGACAGATTAAGAGTTCTGGAGAACTTAAAAGCTTGCATATGCTTTTATAGTGTTTGGGTTGGTCCTAATAAAGGTATTACCTAACTGTAGATATGAATGGCAATTGTCATGGAGAATGTATCACAGCTTGCCAGCAGCTTCTTGGTTTAGACCTTTGTGGAAGGGGAAGCCCTTATCATCTGTCAGTTTCAACCATCTTGGCCTTCAGCATTAGACTGAGATTTCTACAATTGTGGACACATGGATTTGACGATATCCTTGTCCCCTGCCCCTACTATGCCAGCTCATTGGAAGAGGAGTCAGACCAGGTACCAACAGTACCATCACCCTTTACCTCACATGACCTTTGGGGAGAACTACAACAGCCATTCCCCACAGGGACTTGCTCCCTCTTAGAAAACTCTGTCCTGATGAGTAAAATCTGGGGGGAGATTGGGAAATGCCCTGTAAACATTGCCCAATCTGTCCCATATTGTAGGAGAAGTGAGAAAGAAAAGCATTCCCGGGGAAATTTTAACATATCCTTAAAACACTTAGAATTCATAAATGCTACTGAAGCGTTATGAATTCATTAGTCATTTGTGGATTGTTGCCTACAAAAGAGAAGGTGGGAGACTCTAGCTACCCCAGTCAATCATTGTTCTACACAAGGTACAGTAGAATCAACCGTGCATGCCAGTATTGAAGGGTTATTAATTAGAAGCTAGTTGTTATCCATATTGTCATTCTGCACCAGTAGCCCGGAGAAGAGTCATCACATGCAAATTAATAATGAAACGGGCATTGGTTTCCATGAAGGATATATTAGTTTGGGAAGGTCAGAAGATCCGCTCGGAATCCTGCCTAGCTCTGGCAATCACGAAGGATCTGGCAAGGGTTGCAGTCCTTCCTGTCAGCTAGAATAAAATGTGCATGGGAGAAACTCCAGGTCAGTCCTTACTGGCCAGCTACTGGCTTGCTGCTGCCAGGATCCTAAGGGAGAATGTGCATCTGCTAATGGAGGCAGGCACACAGTTCCATGCTATTAGAGAGACACCAAGGTATTCACCCAGCACCTGGATGTCCTGCCATCCAAACTAGAGGTCTCACACAGCATGGCGGCACACACTGGTGCAGATGTAAGAGAAACCTGTAAGAGAAACCTAAGCACTTGCCTTGAGCTTCTACATCCCCTGCTGGTTGGTACCTTGACAACAGAGGGATGTCTGAATTAAAGAATCCCTTGGAGACCACAAGACATTCACAAAGGTGCACTGAAAAACTGGTGGGATTTGATCCCATAGAAATTGAAATTACAAAAGGAACAGAATAAATGAACCAGCAACAAGATACTGCACTGTAAAAGACTTGATGAAGACAGCAAATGAAATATTGAAAGAAGCCCCCCAGGCAAGCATTTAGCTCAGAATGAAGGTAGAAGGGAAAACAAGTAGTTCACCTTGTTGCCTGATGCTGTACAAAAGAGTACCAACAGGGATAGAAGGTGATTACTTGAAGGAGTGTGCAGCAATCCTTTTGCCTCAAGCATCCTGTGAACATTGTCTGGTGATCTATGGGATGATAGAGGGTGGAAAGCTTGACAAATGGACAGCAACTGAAATGCTCTCGCTCACTTTCTCTCTCTCTCTCTCTCTCTCTCACACACACACACACACACACACTATAGAAGCCCTATTCAGAAGTTTTCCTCTCAGGTTCTCCCAGCACATGAGTGTGGAGTGGCACTCTACTGAGTAGCCACACCCTCAACATCATGCATGCTGCCTAGTCCCATCCCTGACATCTGTGCAGTTTGGAATTCTGATCATGCAAGGTTTAATTATTAATAATAATAATTATTATTTATTATTACATTTTTATCCCACCTTTTTTCCTCTTGCAAGGAACCCAACACAGCTTACATGGTCCTCCTCCTCTCATAGATTCATAAATTCATAGATCATAGAGTTGGAAGGGGCCTACAAGGCCATCAAGTCCAACCCCCTGCTCAATGCAGGAAACTAGAGGAGGGGTCTCCCATCCAAGTAATAACCAGGCCTGACCCTGCTTAGCTTTCCACGCTCAGACAAGCTGGGTTAGGCTGAGAGTCAGTGACTGGCCCAAAGTCACCCAGTGATCTTCATGGCTGAGTGGAGACTAGAACCTGGATCTCCCAAGTCTCAGTCCATACTCTAACCACTAATCCACACAGGCTCTCCAGACTGCATGGAAGCTTTTGCACATACAGCTGTACACATGAAGGTACCATCCCTACAGACATCTGGACTCTATGCAGAGATTCCAGGGGGCGGGGGGTAATTGGCACACATCACATCAGCAGTGTGGCTATTTTGCATGGTCTGGTCACATCTTGGGAGAATATATGAGTAAAACATCTGAATAGAGCTAGAGAGTTATTGACAAATGCAATTAACTATCTCCAATATAGTCAAAAGAACCAATTACACAATCTTCAGAAATGCAACAATTTTAGCTGATTTACTGGAGAGTTTGCATTTGAAGAGTCATACATATTTGCACAGTTAAATAAATGCCATACAGACTTAGCTTTCCTAGAATTCCCATGAGTGTGAAAATGTCTACATACCATAAATCAGCCTTTTCGAACTTGATGCCCTCGAGATGTGTTCTACTAAAACTCCCATCATTCCCAGCCAGCAAGGCTGCCATGTAGGCTGGGGGTTATGGGAGTTATATTCCAATGAGGCAGCCCTTGATTTAATCTTTAACAATACCCAGGATCTGATGTTGTCGAACTGCTTAGAAACACCAGCCAGGCAATAAAAAATGAGGATTGGTTAAAAGGAAGCTGAGAGGGAGAGGGAGTCAAATTCCTTCAGGCAGCTTGGAGCTTATTTAAAACCAAGGTTGCCATCAATATTTCACATTAAAACAAACAATAAAAACATTCCAACATAGGCCATTTGAGGACAACAGTGTTCTTGACTTGTTTTGTTGTTTACTAAAAGTAGTGCTCATAATATGGTGCATGGTTGCCAGAAATAGCTATGGACTTCACACCTTGCTCTTGGGGTTCCCAGAAGCATCTGGTTGGTCACAGTAGGAAGCAGATGGGCCTTTGGTCTGATCCAGCAAGGCGTGTGTGTGTGTGTGTGTGTGTGTGTGTGTGTGTGTATTTAGGGCCTACATTTTAGACCTATGTACCCATTTCCTGTCTTACCCTAATGCTAAGATGCTGAACAGGTATTTGATTTATATTATGTATTTTGTTAGAAGTCCTTTATAAATTGAAGTTGAACTTCCTGCAATTCTTTCAAGTCCTTGATAATGTTTGCAAGTGAAACCGCACTGCTACACCATGCTAATGGAACGGATGTATTTGTTATTGGCCTCTGTGTTTATTATATTTGGCAAAACATCATTATTAGTGTGCATGCTAAGATGTCAAAATGCAATCAAGTTCCAACTTGAATATGTTTGACTCTATATACGGTTCTTCCATACCAGTTGGTGATGCTCAGAAAAGATGATGACATTGAAATCATGTGCACACATTTCACAATTACTTAATTGTTCATAAAATAAAAATGTTATATTGCAATTAACCTCGCAGAGAAAGATTTTAATTTAAAGCATCTCTGTTTACTATTTGAATGTTATACATTTAATATGGGGAAACTTCCCTCCTAAGTCTTCTGTGTTGCTATTTAATTCCCTTTTGACACAGGAAAGTGAACTGTTCTTCTCTTATGAATATATTGCATTTTTTATAAATGGATCAGAGCACACATAACTCAGCTTCCAGCAATCACTATTCATTATAAGAGTTTATGGTTCTATGATTTTAATGCTGGCTGCTTTGGTTCATTGACAATAACATCCGTAAATATTACATATAATTTTGAGTTTAACGAACTAATTTGTACAGGCGTGCATTGGATTCAGATGAACCACAAAGCCCAAGCAGATTTGGGCTGGTTTGGGCCAATTCTGGTGCTTCCCAAGGCAAAGCAGGCTTCCTTCCAAAGCCACCAGAAGCAAAGCCAGGGGCAGGGCTTCATTACATGACTTGTGTTTTAGAGATGTGCAGACTTTATGACTCCTGCAAATAGTGTGTCCTGGTTTCTAAGCAGGGGGACGGGGCGGGGGGGAGTTCAGCTGAATGACTGATAGGTCCATCTTCTAATCCTAAAACATGTTTTACCAGGGTCTCTAATCACTGTGCTTTGGGGAAGGGAATGAGTGAGTCCTGTTGAGCATTTCAATAAATATCCTTGGTATCTTCCATTTCTCTTAGATGTAAGCAGGAAGTGAAGTTTAGAGTGGGGTGGCTTGGCTTCAAGTTTTGTTTGTTCTTGGTTTCATTCAAATCCAATTTCTGCTTTAACTCTATCCACCTCTGAGATGTTTTCCTGCAAAATCTTTCTTTTCCTGCAAATAATGATGATGATGATGATGATGATGATGATGATGATGATGATGATGATTTGAGATACCCTACTTTGATTTCTCAGTCATTCTGTGTTGTTGCCTGTGTGTGTCTGTGTAGAATTAGGAAATGAATTCATTTCCCCTCCCTAGCTAGGAAAAATAAATTAAATAATTTGACTTTAGTTCCTGTTGTCCTGAAGTGTGTGTGTATGTGTGTGCGTGTAATATTGTTCCCATATTTTTGTCTGGGTCTCTTGCTTTGCTTTCTCAGCAGGCAGTTCACCAAGCCTTAGTTCTTTCCACCACCACCCCTATAATGAACTTTGATTATTTGTGGGGCAGGATTCCCACCATTTTGGTTCCACTGTCCTTTTGTTCCCAATTTCATTCAGTACATTTTGCATTTTTATGACACTATATAATATATATTATAATTTATTATATCTATTATTTATCACTATCATCATCATCATCTTCATTTCCCACCAGCTTTTCTCATGAAATGCTTTCCTTTCTAATTCTAATTTATTGAATTTCAAGTTGTTATTCCCTGAACAACAATACATCTAAGTGTCATTCTGTCTCTTGTTGTGATTATGCACAAGCACACACACCCCACCCACTCTATATTGACTAGTTTGTGTTCTGAATCAGTCCAAGGAGAAGTGGGCCATTTTCTGAAGTGCTGAATTAGGGTCTGAGTCAAAGCGGGAAGTTGATGTACTCCTCTAGTTTACCCTGTGGTGAAACTGACACAGTCCATGTGTCATGTTCTGGATGCCTCATCAACTCTTGTCCATGTTCTGGATGCCTCATCAGTTCTTCTTCCAAACTAAAAGTTTTACTATGTACGTCAACACAGTTTGTAAGAGAAAAAGTCATGCCCGTAAAATTGACAAGACTTTCTTTCCCCTGGCTTGGTCAGTTTCACTCTGAACAAGGGATGGGGAGGGAGAAGGAAAAGAAACTGAAAGAAAAACATGGAGGGATATATATGAATTTGGTCAAGGTCAATAGTCCTGGGAAGGGCTCAGAAGAAGAAAACCTGAAAACATTCTTCTTGCTCTTGGATTCTATGCCAGTTCAGATACTCTTCCCTATGCCCATTTAATATACTCTGAAGCGTATTTATCTGGAAGGTTGTAGACATAATTACACGTTGTGAATGCTATGTATGAGTATAATGATAATTATATGCCTGCATAGGTTTTCCAGTGAGTGAGGATAAAAATTTGCCTGTTAATTGCACAATATCTGGTTTTAATATTCTAAGGGAAGACAGATATACAGATATACAGGTGCAAGAATATTTTCCTGGTCACACTACTTATCCTCTTTAGCAATAATTCAACAGCATTGCTTTTCAAAGCAGCCCAGTGCATCTGTGGATTCTATCTACAAACATTAACAATGAACAAATCCATTTACCTGATGTGTACACTTCAAATTAAATTTACATTCTCGTTAGGTGACTTGTGGAGAGCCAGCAATGCAATGCTTTCATTTAGTCGAAAATAAATTCCATAGAGATAAATGCATGTCCTAAGCTGATGTTCTACAATCAATGGACATGATGCAGCATATCCATAGTGCCCATTGAGTTCAATGGGATAAAGTTAAGCTCATGCTTTTACAATCGCCATTTATTTATTTATTTTATTTTTAAATCGCCCATCTGGCCGATCACCCAGCCACCCTGGGCAATGTACAACAGAATAAAATACAATAAAATACAATAAAACACAATTAAAACACAATTAATAATAATAATTAAATAAATAATAAATTAAATAATAAATTAAAACACAATTAAAACACAATTAAAACACAATTAAAACAATATAAACATTTTTTTAAAAAATCCTAACCCACCCTATATTCCCGCCTGAAAAAACCTGTTTTTAAAGCACGGTGGAAGCTCATCAAGGAGGGGGCATGGCGAAGGTCACTGGGGAGGGAGTTCCATAACTTGGGGGTCACCACAGAAAAGGCCCTCTTCCTAGTCCCCACCAGTCTGGCTGCTCTGGATGATGGGACAAGGAGAAGGCCATCCGTGGCAGATCTTATTGAACGGCCTACTTGATGTTGCTGGAGGCACTCCTTGAGATAGACTGGACCGTATAGGGTTTTAAAGGTCAAAACCAACACCTTGAATTCGGCCCAGCAAGTAACTGGTAGCCAATGTAACTCCTTGAGCACTGGAGTGATGTGATCTCGCTGGCGGCTGCCTTTAACCAGGCAAGCCGCTGCGTTCTGTACCAGCTGTAGCTTCATTGGCATCAACAGGACTTAAAAGTGCATATTTTGAGCTAGATCTTGTCCTTGACCTGTGATGCCTACCAGTATGTTCAAGAGTTTGGGCTGTACCTGGGGATATGTGAGGAATCTGAAAGGGGGGTGAAAATCCATTGGTTTTTCATGATTCGGCCCCCCAGATTCTGGTTCGTTGGCCACATGCTGGCAGTGGCTCGCTGCAGTGTGAGTTGATCCAGCTCGCAGACCTCTGTTTGTAAGATGCACTGTGATTTGTATAATTTTTTCTTAACCACTAATGGAATTATTTGCACAAATCAGCACCTGGAAAGCACATGGTTTTAATGCAATTTGCACAATTTGCAAGCCACGTGGAACTAGCACAATTTGCGCAAATTGTGTTAAAAAAAACCCTCAACTCATCCCACTTCCAATCATTGGATTGGAAGTGGGCGGGAAATCCATTGAGCTCAAATGAGCCAGATTTCCCTGTTTTGGTGCGTGCATCCTTAGCTGTACCCACAATAAGAGGTCACTGTTTCTGTTATGGCTGCTTTATGTACAATTTGTGACTCGTTTCCCAAAGTCCCTTTTCTATCGGTAATATTTCCATTGAAACATTGACCACATTTCCATTATATGCCAAAATCTTATCTTTCTTATCAGGATAGCACCCGCCAGCATGCATACAGGTGGCAATGAGGAAGAAAGTCTGGGGAGGCCCCCCTGGTGCAAAAAATGGTTAACTTTTTGGGTCCTGACATCATCCGGGGTAAGGTGAATGGTGACCTGAAACAGGGCCTTTCCTGTAGTGGCATCCCATCTTTGGAATTCCCTCCTCAGAGAGGACCCTTCATCTTTCTTCAGGCTGTAGAGCAGAGGAATAGAAGAGAAGCGTGGCTAATCCATCACCTCTGCTGAAAGTCCAGCTGCCTTTGGCCCACCCTCAGTTGGCCCTATCAACAGCCATTCCATCAGACTACCTGAATTGTTTCCAGCCCTGTTCTAAATCAGCATTGTTCTCAATAATGGAGAAGGTGGCTTGTTCTCCAGATGTTAAAGAACTAGGTAATTGTAAATTTATTAACGGTGGGTAGATTAATGATAGCAAGGAAATGGAAAGTTCAACAAGTTTTTTCTATTACTGATTGGTATAAGGAGGTGTGGGATATGACCTTAAATGATAAGTTAAC
This sequence comes from Shinisaurus crocodilurus, assembly GCA_021292165.1. Lineage (NCBI taxonomy): Eukaryota > Metazoa > Chordata > Lepidosauria > Squamata > Shinisauridae > Shinisaurus > Shinisaurus crocodilurus. The sequence continues at coordinate 128,882,505 of CM037879.1, forward strand.
TTGTAATATCAAATGCAAAAGGGGACAATTAAAGAAAAATAATTTCAAGGATATTTGGGGATTATTTTTAGATTATGTTCAAGTAGAGGGAAAGGGGAGTGCACCATGTCAAGATTTGATGTATTTCTGGAATTTAGGATAAAAATGGATTATAGAGATAATAAGTATTTCTTGGTCCCATGGTGATGGGATCACTGTATTAGTTGTATGTATTTTATTTGTTGTATTGTTTGATAAAAAATGTAAATAAAATTTATTTTAAAAAAAATAAAAATGAATTGTTTCCATCCCAGCTGGACATTATATATAAGAACTGTAAGTTTAAGAACTTGTGCCTGATTTTGCTCTCCCCCCCTCCCAACCCACCATCCCGTTTTTCCCTTTTGTGCCATGTCTTTAAGATTACAAACCTGAGGGGGGCAGGGACTGTCTTGCTGCTGATATTTATAAGCCCATTCTGGGAGCTTTTTAAGCTAAAGAGCAGGGTAAAAATGCTTTAAATGGACAAATTGCTATTTGGAATAACAAGCCCACAGACACCATACATGCATGTTTTTCACAAGCACAGTATCTGTAGATAGGTTTCCAGAAATGATTACAATTTGTTCCTTCGCCCAAGTAGCCATATGTATGATATACAGGCCTGTGGCTCATGCTGGCTCAGCTTGTCTGAGCATGGAAAGCTAAGCAGGGTCAGGCCTGGTTGTTACTTGGATAGGAGACCCCTCCTCTAGATTCCTGCATTGAGCAGGGCGTTGGACTCGATGGCCTTGTAGGCTCCTTCCAACTCTATGATCTATGAAATCTAAGTATTCTATTTCCTCTGTCACATAAAGAGAAGATGTAAAATGCACTAGCCAAATGGGAAACCAAATAACTGTCATCTTCAAAAGGCTATCAAGTTCTACAAGCTTCCCTCCACAAAGCAGGTTCACACTAGTGTAGGCTGCTGTCAGGATCCGCAGCTGCTGGGGGCACCAGTTACATTTTAAGATCGCTGAATCCTGATGAAGACAGGGATGTGTGTGTGACTTTTGTTTTGGTTCATTTGCATGACCAGAACTTGCCCCATTCACTTCCCCCTGAACATGAGCACGTTTTGCAAACGAAGCTTGTGCATTCCCAAGTTCGTGATGCTGGTTTGAAAAATGCATAATTTGGGGAAAATGTGCACTTCAAATATGCACTTTTGTGGGGAAGTGTGCATTTTTAAACTTTAGTCAAGGGGGGGGAGTACACATTTGGCTGTGCACTTTTAAAAAATTAATTGCACCCAAATCAGTATTTTTTCTGTTCCAACAACAACAACAAGCTTGCAATCGGGAATGGAAATCAGGTGGGCTGAGCTTCAAGGTGGAACTCAGAGAACCTCGAGTGGGGCTTCATTAATTCTCCCATCCCTAGGAAGAACACTATGGGGTTTTCCCCCCTTGGAATCCCTTTTTGATAGGAGATGTAATACTACCACCTGCCATATAAAGAGAACAAAGCAAGTGACTGATGTAGTGCAATGGTTATTAATAAAAATGAATTATGGTGAACAAATTGCTTGAGATATTTGGCAAATATTAAATAACTGACTCCCTGTTGAGAACTGGTTGCACTGGGAGCTGATGCATTGATAAAGAGATTGAGTTATGAATCTAGAAGCCCCCAGTTCAAATCTTGACTCTGCCATGAACTCACTAGATCAGGGGTGAACAACCTGTGACCCATGGGCTGCATGCAGCCCTTGGCTGTGGAAAAAGACTATTGGGACAGAGATCCAGAATGGAGTCACTGGACACAGGAGGCTTTCTTCAGCACTAAGCATGGAAACCCCCATTCTTATCTCCAATCAGTGACTGGAGATAAGAGCAATTTAAAGGCATTTAAACTTTAAGTAGCCAGCTGTTTGGATATTGGAGGCTTGTGTTTTAAAAGTCTGGTCCTGTAACACACACACACACACACACACACCTTGTACTGTGGCTTACTTCTGTGCAGATATGCATAGAATTGAGCTGTGCTTTGTATGGTTGATGGGGATATGTCCAGATTGGTAAGAATTACATTTGCAGTGTGTGTGTGTGTGTGTGTGTGTGTGTGTGTGTGTGTGTCACCAGCCCCTCAGGATACCCCAGTGGTGCCCAACCAAAAATGGTTGTGCGCCCCTGCCCTAAGCAAGCTGCTTTTTCACAGCCTCAGTCCTTCCATCTGCAGTATCAGATAACAATAGTGACTTACCTTACACAGTTGTTGTAAGTAAGGATTACAACTAGATAATGCATGTAAAACATTTTTGAACACTTAAAAGTGCTATACAAATGTTCCCTTTGTTCTGTTGCAATTACAGTAGATCAATGTAGGATCACCTTGGTGTGTCAGCTAGGAAAGGGGTGGGCTGAAGGTAGATCTCCAGAGGTTTTGGACTTCAACTCCCAGAAGGCCTTGCCACCATGGCCAAAGGTCAGGAATGCTGGCCCTTGAACCTTTTCACTCTAGGCCATTGTAAGCTTAATAGGAAACACAGAACAAGATTACTGACCTATGCATGTCAACAGCTCACCAGATGGAAGTGGCTGCTCTGTAAGTTTGTGTTATGCTATCAGATATGTGCTAGTACCATGATCACATAACAGTAACACAATACTGTCATCAAAATTATCTGTACAAATTGGAAGAAGATCTCGATTAGTTCATTGTAGTAGTAATTCAATTTCACCAGGTAGGAGGATGAATTCTAGCATGAGAGATTTAAAATATGATGCAAACACAGAGTGTGCTCATCTCAGAAGATATTGTACCTCAAGTTTCCAATGAAACTGAAGTTATGCCACCAATGTTGCTAATTCTAGTTGGGATCACACATATGACCCAGTACTGCAGCAGTGGATAGCAAAGGTCAAAACTGCTTCAGCTTATGTGGGAGAGTCCTGTCATGTGCATCACCAGTAGTAAGAGAATAGCACCCTAGGCCACATCTCTGTTATGAAATGGAAAGAACCGGCAACCCTAGCTCTCTGCTCTTGAATGCACTGTGCTTTTGCTCTACATGTGAGAGGGACTGAGATCACACTGGCTGGCCTTGCCCTCAACCTTTGTGCAATGAGGTGAGGGTGAGAACTGGGTTTCTACAGACATACAGTGATGCACATGTAGACTAAGGATTCAGTGAGGCTCAAGCTCATCAAGGTTCTCTGAGTTCCACCTCTAGGCATTGTCCGCCTCATTTCCGATTATGAGCCCCCCCACCCACTGTTCAGATGAGAAAAGTACACATTTGGGAGCACATTGTTTTAAAGCTCACACCCAACTTTTCCTCTATTGACTAAAGCATAAAAAGGTGCATTTTAAAAGTACATGTGTCAAGAGATTCATTTTCCTTTTGGGCTCTAGCTATTTGTGGAAACTCCATTTCATGAAGATGGGCCTCCAAGCACTCATTAAACCACCTGTGGGCGTTATCTCATGCCATTTCAGTCTCAAGGCTCTTCAAGGCCAGAGGTGAACTCCTGCCAAGTTAGGCTGAACAACTCCAGCTGAACTGCTGTGAGAACTTTCCACACACACCCTCCCCTCCTGAAAGCCTCAAGAAATTATGCAGCCAGCTAGGGATTTGCTAAGGAGGGTCACCTTACATTTGTTAAAAACCTGTGGGTATAATGCTATAGGGGCGAGGGTGGCCTTTTTCTTCATTTTGTCTTCATTCTGGTCTTCACTTTTGTGCTCATCTACCTGTGCTAACTTGCTTTTGGGCTTGTGAGCTCTTGAATCCTGGATTGGGCCCTGTCCTACTGTGAGACCTGTGCTTCGGGAACGTATAAGATAGAGTTAGGTATTGCTTCGTTATTTTTGCCTGGAGCATTGTTCCAAAGGGTTTCCCTAATTAATGTATGCCTTTTTATTATTTCCCCCCTTCCTTACTGAATAATAATGATGACAACAACAACAACAACAACAACAACGATGATGATGATTATGATGATGATGATAATTTATTTCATTTCTATAGTGCTCAATAGCTGAAGCTCCCTGGGTGGTTTACAAAACAGGACCATAATAATAAAAAAAAATAAACATATTTTTTCCCCAAAATACAAAATTTTAAAACAATTTAACAGAAAAAATAACGTTGATACACAGTAGACCTGTTAAAACCACCTGACATGGGTGCCCCACTCAAGCCATTAAATATCCTTAGATGTTTTTTAATGTCTTTAAATGTCTTTAAATGCCTCGGCATAGAGGATTGTCTTAACCTGGTGCCGAAAGGATGTCAGAGTTGGTGCCAGGCGGGCCTCAGTGGGGAGATCATTCCACAGTCGGAGGGCTTCCACTGAGAAGGCCCTCCCCCTTGTTGCCACCCTCTAAGCCTCCCTGGGAGGAGGCACTCAGAGGAAAGCCTCAGATGTTGAGCATAGTGTCCAGGTAGATTGTGGCTGGGAGTGATGGAAATTGTAATACTGTCTGCTTAAATCGACAAGGTAATATAACCACTAGAGTGGGAGGAAAGGGTTAATTGAACAATCCCCAGGGTGCATGTTTCCTAACCCCTTCTCCCTACTTCCGGCCTCTCTGAAGCCAGCTCTCTCTCTCTCTCTCTCTCTCTCTCCCTCTCCAACCTGATGGACACATGGTCTGAGCTGGCTTTCCAGCCAGTGATCTCCAATGAAGCAGACTCTTAACACCAAAGACTCTAACCTGCCTATATGCATCCTGCATATATAAATAAATGGACTGTAAGTAAAACTAATAAATGTCTTTATTAGTTTTAAACCTTGTATGGACAATCCATTCTTTTTAAGAGCCTTTTAGCAGGGTTTAGCAACCCACATGGTGATAACCAGTTTCAATAACCAGGCTGCGCATAAGAGGGAAAACTCTGCTTCATCCTAACCAGTATAGGACTGACTCCTTTCCATATCCTCCCACAGGGAGAGGTGCTGCATCAATTATTGTGGTCCCAAGCCATGTAATGTAAATAAACATAACACCTGTTTCAAAGTTTGTGTGCACTTTGTTCCCATTAAACCTTAGTACTTCAGAGCCTTTCTGCTTAGCTAATTGTTACTATTTAAAGTTTCAGGCTTAGGGCTTGAAACAGAGGGCGTTGACTTAGGCCCTTGTTTCTAAATCTTAGGTAGGTCCTGTAAGGTCTGAGAGTCCCCTGGTTCAACTTCAGGCTGAGGTGGACATAAGGGGTGGTGGCAGTCTACCTTGGTATTGTTTGTCCGCTGCCTACGCTACAGGGAGTTGGGGCAACCTTCTCTCTCCCTTCACTGTCCGCATTTTTCTAAAGTGTGCATTTTGCAAATGAGCACCACAAGCTCGGGAATGTGTCAGCTTTGCCTGCAAAATGCACTCGCTCTATCTCTCCTTTTCATCGAATCCAGGTGAGGCAGTGGCTGTTCTGAATCAGTGCCTGGGTACGGTAATGGACTGGATAAGGGCTAATAAACTGTGACTCAATCCAGATAAGACGGAGGTACTGTTAGTGGGTGGTTCGTCTGCCCGGCTAAGTGATATTCAACCAGTTCTGGATGGGGTTGCACTCCCCCTGAAGGATCAGGTTCGTAGTTTGGGGGTGCTCCTGGACCCACAACTGTCACTCGAGGCACAGGTGAACTCGGTGACACGGAGCACTTTTTATCAGCTTAGGCTGATATACCAACTACATCCTTATCTGGGCAGAGATAGCCTAGCTACAGTTATCCATGCTCTGGTAACCTCTCGTTTGGATTACTGCAATGTGTTATACATGGGGCTGCCTTTGAAAACGGTTCGGAAACTTCAGCTGGTCCAAAATAGGGCAGCGAGATTGTTAATGGAGACTGGCCGACGAGAACATATTATGCCAGTGCTTTCTCATCTGCACTGGCTGCCAGTCTGTTTCCGGGCCCGATTCAAAATGCTGGTACTAACGTTTAAAGCCCTAAATGGCTTGGGGCCAGGGTATCTGAAGAATCGTCTCCTTCCATATGTACCTGCCTGGACACTAAGATCTGCATCAGCAGTCCTTCTCCAAGAGCCCCTGCCAAAGGAAGTGAGGCAGGTGGCTACTAGGAGGAGGGCCTTTTCTGCTGTGGCACCCCGGTTATGGAATGAGTTCCCAAAGAGGTTCGCCTGGCACCTACTTTGTATTCTTTCCGGCGCCAGGTGAAGACCTTTCTATTCTCCTAGGCATTTTAATCATCTTAATCATTTTAATCTTGTAGTTGTTTTTAACTCCGTTATTGTAACTGCTGCTGCTAGCTCTGCTGTGTGTTTTTAATCTGTGGTTTTAAATTTTATATTTATTTTATATTGCATGTTATGGTTTTAACTGTTGTAAACCACCCAGAGAGCTTCGGCTATTGGGCGGTATAAAAATGTATTAAATAAAATAAATAAATAATAAATAAAATGCACTCGCATTCATGTTCAGGGTTGCAAATGGGGCAAGTCCTGGTCTTAAATGGAAACAAAATTCTCATACAACCCTAATTAGACTTTGCACATGAACAGGAATGCTGACTAAACAGGGCTCCCAACTGTATGAAGGATCCATGCACATACCGCTGTAAATGCCCGTTCTTACCTTCACCTCAATGTGTGAAGGTCCAGAGGGGAGCCAGCTAGCACAGTCCTGTTCCACCTTCACCCATATAGCAAATGAAAAAAAAGGGCTAATTCAGGCTTCTGTGGCCTAGTGCCCTCCAGATGTTTGGAACTACAACTCCCATCAGTCCCAGTCAGCATGGTGAAAGGCCTGGGATGCTTCTCTTCCTTACCAAATTCAATCTTACTACTAGCAGTGACTTAGATTTAGTGGTGATGTAACCATTTATATGCTTAAGAACATAAGAGCAGCCCTGCTGGATCAGAGCAAGGGTCCATCTAGTCCAGCATTCTGTTCACAGTGGCCAGCCAGCTACCCATGGGATCCCACAAGCAGGACATGAGAGCAACACCACCCTCCCACCCATGTTCCCCAGCAACTGGTGTGCATAGGCATACTGCCACTCAGGCCCGGTGCAAGGCAATTTGGTGCCCTAGGCAAGATCAGATATTTACCGCCCCCCCTTCCCACTTGAGCCCTCCCTCCCTCCAGCCCTATGCCCATTATGAAATAAATTTCCCTCCCTGGGAACTGCCGAGCCCCATAGAAAAACTTTGTGGACTTTGAGACTTTTCCTTTGTGTTCACGAGGAAAGCAAAGAGGCAACATCAGCCCAGCTATGCCAGGAACTCCCAAGGGCCTTCTCCTACTCCATATATATGTAAAAGCCTGTCTCCTCCTGCAGGCAGCACAAGGGATATGAAAAAAGGATGTGAGAGAGGTGTGGTGGCGCTACCTGTGAGGAATAGAGACAAAAGGGTGTCTTGCAGCCTGTCCTACCTCGCAGGGTGGAGGTGCAGAGACACCGGTTTGACTCGTACACCTTCTGGGTTGCAGGGGGGGGATGCATGTAGTAGAAACATAGCAAAGAGAGAGCCCGTGGATCATCTGGTTCAAATTTAGGAGGGGATTTACGAAACTTGCTACTTCCCCTCCTCTCTCTATCACTTTGTTGCAATATTTCTTTATCAGAATAATGTATATTATCCTGTCTTTCCCTTTACCAGCCTAGTGCTCAAGGCAGACAACAATATTCAAAGTACAGTAAAGAAAACATCAACAGCTCAGGGCACAATCCTAAACACGTTGAGGCAGAACTCCCAGCATTCACCAGCCAGCATGGCTGGCTGTTGGAACGCTGGGAGTTGTGGGGCTTTTTTCTACCTCAACGTGCATAGGATTGTGCATGGCTGGCTGGGGAATGCTGGGAGTTGTAGGATTCCCCCCCCCCTCCAAACACTCATAGGATTGCATCCTAAAACCATTTAAAACCAAAACACAGAAACAGCATGGTAAATAATTAAAACATTGGAGCCCCAGCTAGCTTAAAATACCTTTCCCTCCCTCCCTGGTTGCTGGAAATAACTGCTTTCAGGGGACCTTGAGCTGAGGAACCTGAGGCTCACGCGAGGGAGGGAAGGCGAAGGAGGTGTTTGCAGGTGCATCCTTGAGAGGGAAGGCGAAGGAGGTGTTTGCAGGTGCACCCTTAAGAGGGAAGGCGAGGTGTTTGCAGGTGCATCCTTCCAGCCGCCTCCCATCATTGGCCCCTGCCCGCCTCCCCTCCTCCAGTCTGTAGCCTTCTCTGCCTCTTTTGATGCTGGTTGTGAGGAGGAGCCTGCCTGCTGCTGTTCCTGGTAACGAGCTGGAGGAGAGAGAGGGAGGGGTGTGCTTCTTTCGCCTTCCCTTCCCCGCCACAGGACATGATTGGTAAAACAAACTTGGTAAAATACGTGATGTATTTTTTTTTCCCCAAGGCATTTCTGGCGCCTCCTTTAGCCCGGCGCCCTAGGCAGCCGCCTAGTTGGCCTAATGGTAGCACCGGCCCTGCTGCCACTGATATTGGAGGTAGCATATTGTCATCAGGAGGACTAGCAGTCACTGATAGACTTATCCTCCAGGAGAATGCTTGCAATTTTACTTTTATTATTGTCACATATTTTATGCTGCATTTCCTATATTTGATTTTAAAATGTCTAATTATTATACCACAAATGTTTCTTAAGCACATCTTTGTGTAGCTGTTTAAATCCATTACTCCAGGAAGCTGAACATTCTGAATGCGTGTTTCAAAGCAAATTATCTACTCATTTTTTTTCTTCATGATGTTTTCTTGTGAAAGACCAGAAGTGTTTCTTCCTCCAAATCTTAGAATGGCAGCAACTAGATGCACATGTATATAGTATGGCTGGGTCTCAAGACCGCAGTCTCAAATCCCCTCTGCTAGGGTAGCTCCATGGAAGTCATAAAGATTTACGTCCAACATCAAATTATGTTGCAGTTGATTAAAATCCAGAATCAAAACAACATTTAAACTTGTTTTAAGATTATAACCACGCAACAAAAAATACTGTATGAGAATAAAAACAACAGGAAGAAAAATCCCCCTCCTGCTTATTTTAAAAATTATGCAGCTTTTTATAATCCTCACCAGAATCAAAGAATTTTGTTCACATAACGCATAGCAAAGTGTACCTAACACTGCAGGAGAAGAGCAGGAGGAGGGTGTTCTGTAACCTTTCAGAACTGGCACTATGTCAAATTGATCCGCCTGAGGGCAACCCTAATCTCACATTTCCATTTGTGTGAATTTTTCACACCAACAATTACTTTCTCTTGAGATACCTGGCACCCTAGTGTAACAGGCGATTTTCTTCCATGACCTGAGGCCACCCATTTAAAAAGAAAGAAAGAACTCTGAAACTTTACATAACCCTCAATATAGAGGGAGTAAAAGTAAGATAGACCTGGAAATGTTCAGCCAACTGAAACTGCCAAACATCTTATGAACTACTGGTATTTTTGGATCTTTGTCCCCCACCCTTTTACTAGAATATTGCCCTGAAGAGCTGCTCCAAAATTTAACCTGGCTCTTGGGCTGAAAGAAGTTCCCTGCCCGATTTATGGGTTTAGACCAAGGCGGGCAACATGTGGCCCTCCAGATGTGGTTGGATGGCTACTCCCATCAGCCCTAGCCAGTGACTGGTTTAGACAACACAATAACCCACACTCAGGGGTTGAAATGTGGGTTATCGTATTGTCTGAACCCAGCTGTGCTAACAAGCCATGGCTTGTTAACCACGAACAACCCATGAAGAGAATCCATGGTTTGTTGTTGGGTTGTGAACTGTGGGTTGTTCACCATGGTTTGTTATCTTGGCTGGGTTCAGACAACACGATAACCCACGGTGCAACAACAATCCACAGTTCAACAACAACCCACACTCAACCCATAGTTAACCCTTGAGTGTGGGTTATTGTGTTGTCTGAACCCAGTCAGTGAGGGATGATGGGAGCTGCAGTCCAACAACATCTGGAGGGCCACAAGTTGCACACCCCTGGTTTACACCATTAAGAAGAAACTCAAACACTCCCTTCCCCACCCTCTTCCCCTTGCATGCTCCATTCCTGGTTTAACTAAATCATAGTTCGCCATTATATCTGAACTGACAAACTATTGTTCCAGCAAATCCTCCAAACTAGGATTGCAAACCATCAGTTCAATCCTTGTTCAGACCTGAAGGTCACTGGCTGACCTTGGGTCAGTAACAAAAATGAGGGGACAAGCTGAGTGACAGATACCTGGGTGACTTTTCCCCTGCTTAAAAGAAGTAAATAAATTAGCAACACTTTCTCAATGCTAATTTAGTCTGTTGGTTTCCCACAATGGAGATCACAAGCAGAGCCTGCTCAAATTTGCCTTATCAATGATTTTAGCTAGCTGTTGAAGATACTGTGCAAATAATAAAAGGGGAAATGGAAGGCTAAGAAAGCCTCTAGTCTAGTGTGTGTGTCAGTGTGTTTCTGGCCAAAACTCCCACATGCCAAGACCTTGCAAAGAGTCTGTTCTCTTTTTCCCACCAGTATTAATATTGAATTAAATCCATTCAGGCAAGGGCTGCTTACGTAAATAGTGTTTGCTGCAGGCTGAACCTCTAATGTAAAATTAAAGTACAGAAATGGCAAGCAAAGGCTTGGGGGCTCCAACAGCTATATTTTAATATGTCAGTGCCACTTGGCTATTATTTCCAGCAATCTCCTAAGGAACTATAGGGGAGCCCTTTTAACTCACAAAACTGAGAGTAAGACACCACTTTTGTTTGGGGTTTTTTCCTGGTAGCTCTCCCGGAATTGAGTTAAAGTGATGGAGAAAGCTTTATTTCATAGATTTCATAGATCATAGAGTTGGAAGGAGCCTGCAAGGCTATCGAGTCCAACCCCCTACTCAATGCAGGAAACTAGAGGAGGGGTCTCCCATCCAAGTAATAACCAGGGCTGACCCTGCTTAGCTTTCCATGCTCAAACAAACTGAGCCAGTGTAAGCCACAGGCCTCTTATTACCCTGATAAATTTCTGCCTGGCACTAGAGCTGAGCCGACTTAAGGGTCGAGTATGGGTTGTCATTGAACCATGGTTTGTTGTTGAAACATGGGTTATCGTGTTCTCTGAACCTAGCCAAGATAACAAACCATGGTGAACAACCCACAGTTCAGAACCCAACAACAAACCATGGATTCTCTTCATGGGTTGTTTGTGGTTAACAAGCTATGACTTGTTAGTGCAGCTGGGTTCAGACAACACAATAACCCAGGTTTCAACTAGTGGTGTAATTGAACCTGGGGGGGTCCCGGCTCTCCGCCGCCTCGACTCTCCGCAGCGGCGGGCCCCCCGCCTTGATCTTCAGAGCGGTGTGAAGCAGTTCTCCGCGCCACTCGAGCCACCGGTGCTGGTCCCGTCGCGTCACATCCAGCCCTGGAAGTGACGCGACGGGACCCTACACAGGTGCAATACGTGGCGCGGGGGTCCAGCGGGGTCCCGTCGCGTCATTTCCGGTGCCGAATGTGACGCGACGGGAGCAGCGCAGCGACGCGGGTGGCTCGCCAGAGAGGCGAGCCGCCCTGGAGAAAAGGTAAGGCCGCATGAGCCTCATGCGGGCATGAGCAGGGCCAATTTTGGCCCACTATGCCCGCGCGAGGCGAATCGGTACATCCGTAGTTTCAACAAAAACCCACAGTTCAACAACAATCCACCCTCAACCCATACTCAACCTTTGAGTGTGGATTATCTTGTTGCCTGAACCCAGTCACTGTCACTTTGTCAATAGTCAGTGTCAAAGCCTCTCCAGGGCTGGTGCTGCGGCTGCTGCCAAGCAGGCCGGTCAGGTGGCACCATGGGGGGGAAGGGCATTAGATGAAAGCAGGAACTGGTGTTTGAATGGTGCAGCAAGACTTTAAAAAGTGTTGGCGGTAGCAGGGATGGTGGGTAAGACAGGGATGGTGGGTGGCCACAGTGATCCAGGTGCTAGTAACCTCAAGACTAGATTACTGCAATGCGCCCTATGTTGGGCTGCCCTTAAGGCTGCTCCGGAAGCTGGAGCTAATGCAGAATGCAGCAGCTCAGCTGTTGCCGGGAGCTACCCCTTTTCAGCATGCAACTCCTTTGCTGAAGGGACTGCACTGGCTACCTAGTCACTACCGGGTCAGGTTTAAGGTTCTGGTACTAGTGTACAAAGCCCTAAACAACTTGGAACCAGGATACCCAACAGAGCACCTCCTCCCTTACCAACCTGCCCAGTCACTGAGTCATCAGAGGACATTCCCCTGGTGGTTCCACATGGACCTACGGCCCAATTAGAGTCCACCAGTACAAGAGTCTACAGTGTGGCAGGTCCATTTCTATGGAACTCCTTGCCTCTGGAGGTCAGGCAGGATCTAACATTGTGTTGCTTTTGGCACCTACTGAAGACATCCTTGTTCCAGGAAGTCTTCCTTGCTGACCTGCCACAGTTTTAATGATACCTTGTTTTCAATGCATTGTTTTTATTCTTTTATCTGTTTTTATCTTTATCTTGTTCACCGCTCTGGGATACGCTTAGATACAGAGCGGTATACAAATACTGTAAATAAATAAATAAATAAATAAACAATGTGTTGGACTTGCAACTTTAGAAGTCGGTCTCATGCCAATCACTTATGGGTAACTGGAGCAGGAATGGCAGTTGTATTAAAAATCAAACCTAGTTCTTGGTAGGCAAATAAACAAGATAAAATTATCTCTTATATTTGCATTTACTCTGAGGAAGCAAGCAAAAAAAATGGGGGGGGGAGGATGCATTCTAGCCACAATGGAGCAAACACCTGTGCAAAGTTAGCTTGATTATTTGATTTGTAAAACAAAGCTAGATACATAGCAGACTTTCCCCAGAATTGTTGAGCAAACAGGATAGCTTCCTTGTTCTTTTCTGCTGAAGCCCAGGTTTGTTTTCCTATAAAACAATGGACTCAGCCATAGCAACAAAGAGAAGTCGCTATGCAATGCAAAAGTCTAATAGTTAAAAGGGGAGAGGGAAAAGATTTCTCAATTTTGGTCACTTTACTACATGAATGCCATGTTTCAAATAGCGCTTTGTGGTAAAGTAAAAGCCCACAACGTTAATACAAAATATATTATCAACTCAAATCAAGAGTCCAAGATAAGCCTTTGAAGCTATGTAACAAAATATTGAAACCTCATATGCCTTCAAGTTTTTTAATGAAATATTAAAACCAGACGCTAATGACCATAAGCGTCAGCTGTCAGTTTTGAAAACAAGATCACTCTTGACCAAAAGGATGAGTTGATATTAGTTATTATCTACAGTATATAGTCCTTTTAAGTAGTCAAAGCATTTCACATATAATTTTTTTAGTAACCTGTATGGTAAACAAAACACCAACCAGTTTAGAAGCAGACCGAAGAGTCCTCAAGGTTGTTATGGAGTCAAAATGCCCAAGTCTCAGTCTGGGAGTTGGCAGGACTGTCTGGCTACGGCTGATCGCAACAACAATTGCTTCCAGCCTCTGAAGTGTGTTTGGGGCCCATCTTTTAAGCAAGCACTGATTGGCAAGGCAGCACAGCTGGGCCAGGCTGCAGATGACACTTGCTAAAGAAAGAGGGGGTGAAGCATTGACCTGGCCTAAACCTTCTTAGCTTCAGCAAGGTGGCTGCATCCTGTACCCTCAGACCATACCTCTGGGACCATTGTTGTCCCTCTGCCACAGATAGGAAGCTGAAGCTAAGGGAAGAATGGCTTGCTGAAGTCCCCCAAGGAAGTCACTCTGAGCTGGATTGAGATTTGAGGCAGGGGCTTCCGAGCTCACAGCGCATATTCTTAGCACTATGCCTACTCTGTTAAATGCATGGCATGAAGCAGCCGAAAGGAAAAATAGAGATATAATGACTGAGATAACCCCAAGTTGCAAGCAGAGTGATTTGTGATGAAACTGATGACAATAAGACAGGAAGAGAACTCCAAAATATCATTTGCCAATAAGAGGCATCCCTAATACACTCCATATTTCCACATAAGCAATGAGCTCCAAGGATGGTGAGCCGCCTTGTCATCTTACACTATTAAAGAGATGCTTTCACTCCAGCTTCAGTGCCTCATATTGACCTTTTTGAATAAAACGTGCTCCGTCACTAGGCTGTCAAGGGCTTTTACTGCCAAATCAGGTTTTAACTACAGAAGTCAATACCACTTACAAGATTCAACCTCTAAATGAGGGGGTGAGCAACTTGTGGCCCTACAGCACATACAACCATCGGCCTAATTTCAAAAGCCCTCTGCAGGAGGTCAGGGCAGACCTCTGGCAAGGGTGATCTGTCCTTTCCCCAGCAATCCACTGGCAGGCGAGGAAGAGGGAGAGAGAAAAGAACGCACCAGAGAGAGAGAGAGAGAGAGAGAGAGAGAATGGGGTGTCAGAAAGAAAGAGAGAGAGAATGAGTGGCAGAAAAGGAGAGAGAAAGCGAGAAAGCGGCAGGGATGTTGAAGAGTCCTTGGTCTCGAGTCACGAGTCGAGTCACAAATCTTTGGACCCGAGTCTCGAGTCCGAGTCCAAGTCCGAGGTCCAAAATGGTGCCTCACGAGTCATGAGTCATGAGTCACGAGTCACTCCCAAAGCGGCAGCCCATGGAGGGAGCAGGAGGGTCTCCATAAGAGGAAGAAGAGCACGCCGCGTCGTGTAGAGGGGAGCTCCCGCAGGGGCTGAGGCGCTCTAGGGAGCGGGGCAACTGCCTTCGCCACCCCAAACCAGCCAGGGGTTAATGCACCAAACCTGCCCGCCAAGGTTTTCCCTCGTCTGACTGAGCAGCCCGGCCGGCCCACCAGCCAAGTGGGCAGCCTGTGGCGGGAAGGGACGCCCCCCCCGCTCGTTGGATCCGCTCCAAGCTGGCTGAGGTGCTGCTGGGCGGATGGACGAAGAGGGAGAGTGCTCAGTCCTGGCCCAGGAAGCCTCGTCGCCTTCCCTGCCCAGGGCAAGGCGGAGCCAGCAGTGGGAGGAGGAGGAGCGGATGAGAGGTCGGCCAGGAGGAGTCCTGAGTTGTGAAGGCGGCGGCAGCAGCGGCGGCCAGAGCAGGGATAAGGGAAGGACCCACCGACAGTAAGTGGTGGTGGCCCATGGAGGGAGCGGGAGGGTCTCCACGAGAGGAAGAAGAGCTGCCCTTCCTCCTTCTCTGCCCCAGCCTTGTCCCCGCCTCCCGCCATTCAGGGATGTTGAAGAGTCCTTGGTGTCGAGTCCCGAGTCGAGTCTCGAGTCCCATTAAAAATATTGGGACTCGAGTCAGAGGGGGGACTCAGTCCGACTCACGAGTCGAGTCCTGGAGTCCGAGTCCCCATCCCTGGAAAGCGGGATGCTCCCTTTGGCTCCACCCACTGCTGGGATGTGGCTGCTGACAATTTCCTTCCAAGGGAATGTGGCCCTCATCAGACAAAGTTTCCCCACCCCAGCTCTAAATGCTGGTAGAGATCAAAAGGGGGGATTAAGTCTCAGAGAGGGGATGCATGTAACTGGGTCAAAATGAAAATATCTTGGCTTCCTTGTTCCTGCCTCACTGCCATATGTAAACTGACTGTTCAGCCTGGAGTTGGGGGGAAGATGTGGCTACCCATATCAAAATGTAAGATTCTCTATGGATAAACAAATTTACGGAAACAGGGGGAGGCAGCAGCAGCAACAACAAAAGTCTATATGGCTTGTTCTATACAGGCAACTTTGGGACAATTTGCACTATGAAAGAACATATTCATAGTCACCCTTTATTCACACAACCAGAGTTGCTTTTTTAAAAAGTATGTGGAAAGGGTGATTCATCCCACCAGACCTAATGGCTGCCAGAAAATCCTCAGCAACCTTTTCCTTGACTGAGGGAGGCTGTCTATAATGTGTCGGGGCAGGAATTTGTCTTTGCTTTTCAAGTCCTTCTCAGGACTTGAAGCAATTGCTTGAAGCAATTGTCTAGACTTAAAATGTAAAGAACCATGGAGGACTTGATAGCTCTGTCAGTCTTCCTAATGCCATTCTCCTACCCACCAACAATGATAGCACCGGTTTAAGGGTTCACACATTCCTTAGAATTGCTTCCAAAGTACAGAAAATGGTTGGAGAAGAGTAATAGAGGTCGAGTCTATCAGGGCTTTACTTCTGTGGAGTTCACAACTGAGTTAATTAAGCTGTCAGCATTCTGGGCATTGGCTGGTACAGATCCCATCGACTGCTCTGAGGACTGACGTCCATTATTGAATTTTGAGCAGTTAACCCATATTAAACCTCTTAGGAGGAAGCTGTTCTGGACCACGGATGAATCTTTCCAAATTAAATTTAATTCTTTTAGGGAAAGGGTTGTACTCAATTTAGAGATGGCAACGCTTTATTCCCTGGGCTTGCTTTTTAAGGCTCTACACATCACCTACTCCATATTAGCAAATACAAGTTAATCAACTTGAGGAGGTTAATTTGGATGAGTCCTCTGAAACAGTCAACACATTCTAGATTTTTTTTAAAAATGTGTTGCTGCATGATGTAATTAAAGAGGCTTGAAAACTGTTTTTTTCTCGTTGGGGTAGTAATTAACAGCACAGTCCTATGCATGTTTACTTGGGTAAACCAAGCAAATGAGTGCAAAGGGGAGACAGGGACTGCCCCACCCACTTATGAGCGAGGGGGAGGGAGAGATTGGCCGCTGCAGGACCACCACTACCAGGGGGCCTGAGTGGCAGCAGGAGGCACCAGTGGGTCCCAGTCAGCACTGGGGGAAGCACAAAGGACAGCCCGCCCAGGGACCCACCTAATTCAAAGCTGGGCCTGCTCGAATATAGCAACATATAAGACCTCTTCAGCCACTCCACTTACCATGTTGTATGACTTTGACTGCATGAAGAGAGGAGAGGTCCAGCCTCGTCCCCTCCATCGTTACATTCTGTTGCCCTGTATGCACGGCCCGTAGGGATGTACACTTACCACTTTGGGGTGCTTGCTGGGTGTTCGACGAGCACCCCCACCATGCAATACAAATCGCGGCCGTTTTAAGGTGGTTTTCTATGGTATTTATGTGAAAATCGCAGCACCGGGGTCCTGTCGCATCACTTCCTGGCACAGTGCCGGGACCCACTGCGTTACTTCTGGGTCCCCAGCACTGCGTTTTTCATGTAAATACCACAGAAAACCACCTTAAGACGGCCGTGATTTGCTATTCACAGCCGTTTTAAGGTGGTTTTCTATGGTATTTACGTGAAAAATGCAGTGCCGGGGTCCCATTGCATCACTTCCTGGCACAGCACCGGGGCCCACCGCGTTACTTATGGGTCCCCGGCACTGCGTTTTTCACGTAAATACCATAGAAAACCACCTTAAAATGGCCGTGATTTGCTGTTCGTGGCTGTTTTAAGATGGTTTTCTATGGTATTTGCGTGAAAACTGCAGTGCAGGGCACCTGGAAGTACCTCTCCCTGGCTTCTCTCCGGGGAGATGTGCCAAGCCGGGGAAAGGTAAGTCCCGTGGGACTCGGGGGGGCGAGTGGGGCGATTTCGCCCCCGCTTCCACCCCCCCATCGACATCTGCACACATCCCTAAGCATGGAGGGCAACAGTATGAATTGGAAAGCCTCTTGTACCCATGGAGGCTCTCCATGCAATTAAGAACCTTGATTCCCCAGGGTTCTTCTTCATCACATGGAGAGCCTCTGTGGATACAGGAGGCTCTCTTGTTCAGACTCTGGCCCTCCACGCGTACAGAGCGTCAGAATCAACCACAGAGAGGACATGGCTGGAGCACTCCTCACTCCACACATTCATGGTAAGTAGAATACCTGAAGAGGGCTTTAGTGATGGTTTGCACACATAAATCATAGATATAACATTACAGACAAAACTGATACACGGGGCATTCAATGTAAAGGAAGCGTAGAGCTTTGACTGCTATACTCTATAATACCTATTCAAGCTGAGATTTTTGCAGGCCTTCGACTGCACATGCCCACTCTCCTTTTTTGTGAGAAAGGAAAACTAATTGAGTGCCAGACACTCAATGCCCTACTTCTATATAACAATCTTTGCAAGCTGGAGCATGCATTCTTCACAGCCATGAACATATCAAGCTTACAGGAGATGCTCAATTCAATCTGCAAGTTTAAGCCAAGTATCATTGAACCAGCTCTAAGAGGTAGTTTGGATAGCATGTACTTTTCAGTTGCACTATCTTTAAAATGAAATGAAACAACAAGAACAAAGCTCAAGTTGGTGGTATTTTGGAAGTGACTTAGCCCTGCTCATGTCATAAAGGCACAAATAGGGAATAGAGAAGAAATATATTTGTCGTGTATTTTTGTAATATCTGAATAGACAGGTGAGAGTCTGATACACAGAACTAGTCAGAAGTAAGTCCCATTAAATCCAGTAGGATTTAGCCCCAGGAAAGTGGGTACAGGATGGCAGCCTAATCTCTACATGCCAGATTCACATCTGACTGCTCAGGCATTACAAACCTGCATGCTCTCTCTTTTTTTAAAAAAGGTTCATATATATAATATTAGCAATATATCCAAAAACATTATAAAACAAAATCATAGCATTGTGAAAACAATGTACAGGTTGTCATTTTACATTCCAAATCATTACAAATGAAATCCAAGGGGTTCTTTTTTGGTGGGGGGAGATATTGCGTTACTGTCTGCCTTCTCTAAGACATTAAAGAAGGCAGTTAGTTTTGTCATCAAAGCTATTTTAAAGAACTGATTTTTCAGTGTTGGTAATGATGAATATTTCTGATTAATCTTGTTTGGTTTGGGGGGGTTGGGGGGTCACCTTTGCAACAGTTAATACATATATTACTTTTACATCTCAGTTTTTAACTATTGACTCTATTATTAGCCTCCCCAATCTGGTGCCCTCCAGATGTGTTGGACTACAACTCCCAGCATCCTGCAGCCAGCATGGCTGCCTGGAGAATGCTGGGAGTTGTAGTCCAATACAACTGGAAGTCACCAGGCTGGGGAATGCTGCTCTATATAGAGTTTTTCTAGACTAGGCTATTTAAGCCACTGTTGCTACTTCCACTTTCATTGTAGGATTAAGATAACATCTATACACAAAGAGCTTTTCCTTTCCTGCCTTTCATTACTTTCTGTTCTAGGTGGTGCTGTGGTATTGTGGAATAACACAATTACACTGGTGGGGACTTGCACTTTGTTTCGCTTTGGCAAAAAATACTGGATTTTCACCGCTCCAAAAACCCCCCATGAAATTGCTTTTAAAAATCAAAAGCTAAACTGGATGGTGATGACATCGTCTAAAGCACCCATAAACAACCAGGAATGAGGAAAGATGAGCATGCAAAAGCCTTACCCAGAAAAGTTCATAATCTAAAGTCATCACCAGAGTAGTTTCAGGTAGGAGATATTCAGTCTTCTGGTGCACCTTATCCATCTGTCTATCTGTCTGTCTAATCTACATTTATCTATGCAAAAGTTTATTGTTTTTTAACATCCCCAGGGGTGCAGCTAGATAATTTTGATCCTGGATGGAATGGTTTTATGGGGAGGGGGGTATTAGACAGACAGGTGTATTACTTGAGTTGTGAAGCACACAGCTAACATTTCTCTTCTGCCAAAAGGTATTACTTCTGGGTAGGTTTGAATCACGGCATCTCTCATTTTTAAAAATTAAATGTCATGGGTGGGGTAGGGGGAGAAACATCTGAAGTGATCCTGAGTGTTGAAGAGTTCTAAGTCTGTAGCACCTTCTCAAGAGTGAAATGATTCAACTGGAGCTGCATATCTACATGAAACCTCAGTTTGAGAGTCTGCAGCAAGACCTTGGCTTCACTCCACCAAGGAGACAATGACACAACGCTTTCATACCAGCAGTAGTGCCACGTGTCTTACATTTCTGCCTGCTATACAACTGTGCGAGAGACTCGGGCAGGCATTATCAGAACGGCCATTTAATATCAGAAAGCTACTGTATTCTTACCTTGAAAAGGAAGCCACTTGGTTGCTAGGCGACGCATTACCACCCATAAAGGCCACTTCATATCGCTCATTTATACATTTTCTATGGTGTCTGAGGAAACATGCCAATTGCCATATTATCAAAAAGGAAATGCTCTGCTCCTAACCACTGTTGCAATATTCAGTCCAAAAGCAAAGAGCACTACAACATACTGCATAAAGCAGGCATTTCTAGCTTCAGGGTTGTAAGCAGCCTGCAAAAAATCCTTCGGTGATGACCCCCTCACCTCTTTCCCCTGCTTCTACTCCATGGTCATCCTCTTTTCTGCTACATGGTTCAACAGTATTTCTGGTCTTAGAGCTGTCCCCAGTGAGCAGTGGCGTAGTGGTGCATTCTGAAGTGCAGGCACTCATCATGACAGTCCCCATCACCCGCAGGAGAGTCCAAAATTGCAGGCAGCTGTGTTGATCCACATCAACAAACCAGTTCTAAACATTTTCATCTCCACCAGGAGCAGGTTTTAGTAAAGCTAATGGGTCTTAATTTCCCAAGTCAAGAAGACCAAGTCACCCCAATAAACTTTGCATTACAACAGGGAACAATATATTGTTGATGGGGAAATCCATTTCCTCCCCAGCTACTGGAGGATTGCAGCTGAGCTGAGAGGGCACAGGGAAGTCTGAGGGGGGTGGCTGGCAGGTGATGTCAGCATTCCTGCTAATAAACAAGTGAAGGCACTGCATCCCTGTGAGCCCTGGCTCCAAGATACCACTGCCAATGAGGGAGGACTGTGCAGAGCAACTTTAAATGTTGACCTGCTGAAGTGGTAAGGTTCTTGGAGGAGCGTACCACCTCAGTTTTTAGGAAGGGGTGAAGCTTCTTTGAAAGGCAATTATGGCAGCCAAAGCTTACAAACCTAAAGAAAAGAGTTGAAAATTGGCATTTTATCTGAAGCTGGTGCAGGAACTCTGTTTTCCAAGTGCAGATTCAATTTTTGCATTTGAGACACTTTCAAACAAACTCCTCCCCCATGTAAAAATTGAGACAGTGCAGTCTTTTAAGGGTGAAGGGTAGTAAATGCCCCTGCAGATAAGATCATGGAAGCCAGGGAGATGATTGTGCCAGCAACAAGGTGATGGTTTTCTGGGAGATTGCATGTGTATGCAAACTATATGTTAACCTATGCTTTAAAAAAAAATTATCTCTTTGAATATATTTTAAATAATCTGCTACATCCATTTTGCACAAAAAAATTAAAAACTAGTCGCGTCTTAGGATACATTCAAGATGCTCTGGATACACCCCAGCAGAGGCCTACTAACAAGAGTGAGGTGGGTGGAGCAGGGTCAGGATCAAGGGTAGGCACGGTTGTGTGGGAGACTGCATGTGTATGCAAGCTGCATGTTAGCCTTTGCCTGTCAAACAAGCAAGTGGTGGCAGTGATGAGAAAGAGGATGAAGAGCAGTAGCAGCTGGTTACAGTGGTGGTAAGAAGGTATAGGGCAGTGTTCTCCAACCTTGGGTCCCCAGATGTTTTTGGCCTACAACTCCCAGCATGCCCCCAGCCAGCTAAGCTGGGGCATGCTGAGAGTTGTAGGCCAAAAACATTTGGGGACCCAAGGTTGGAGAACACTGGTATAGGATGTGTGTGTTCTAACACCTTTTGTGGGGGCAGGTGAATTTTTAGAATTTTCAGGAAGTGATCTTACTTTTAAACACAAAGCGGTTGAGGGTATTTCTTTTTTCTTTTCTTTCTTTTTAAAAACAAAACAAAGACATACTTGCCATCTATTCAAGCGGCAGCTTAGATGCTCTCAGCAGCCCAGTCCCATCACAGTAAGGACCATTTGGATCATGGTTTCATTCTGATTATAATATAGACCTATTTTAAGAGAATTACTACCACCACCAAGAAACTGATGTTCTTTTGAACAATCACATTTAATCCACGTGGGCTCAAGACCAAAACCTCTTTCTCAAAAGGTTTTAGAGTTTTTAAAGGGTTTTTTAATTATTATTTTTTAACAGCTAGAGTAGCATATGGGAATTCATTACTTCACATCTTACCTCAGGCACAAACTGAGATGGCTTTAGGCAGGCTACATATCTCTCAGCCCTAGCCCCATTTGAAATGGAAGGGTAATAACCTTAAAAGTTAGCAAAAGGATTACTGAGATAATGGATGTAGATTACTTTGAATACTGGAAGTGTGCTAAATTAATACCAAATATTATTAGAGCAGAGCTTAAATCTCCCCCAAATTTCATCACCATCTTCACAGGTTGTGAAGTTGGGAGGGGGTGTTCAATGATTTTGTGGGTGGTCCTGCAAAATTCCTGGTGGTTTTGGCAGTGGTGGCATCACACTCAAAAGTGTAGCCTGGAGCCATTTCCCCCCAATATTTATACCCATACATCATCCAAGGAAAGTCAGGAAGCGTTACTCTGAGGGTCAAACTATACCTTACATTAAATATGTAGTGTGCAGCTGACCATCTCTTTGCTTTTTACTCTAAAGTAAGCACCTATGGCCCAGATCTGAACCACTGCATACAGAGAGGTGAGGTTTAAACTTGTGGGGGTTGAAAAAAAGAAGAAGGAAAATACGTCCATTGAGTTATCTCCTCATAAAATAAAATAGCAGTAGCTCTGATGTGTGTGTTACCAAGCGTGATCCAAACCAAAGGCACTTAAAAAAAAACAAAAAAAAAAAACACCCTGAAACTGCATCAACTGCTCAGTGGTGAACTCTCTACACACTGCCTTTTCCGTGAAAAGCTCCAGCATGACTGCAATTTATTTTATTTATTTATTTATAAGGCAGCTTACATAATCTTCCTCCTCTCCATTTTATCCTCACATTACAACAACCCTGTGAGGTAGGTTAGGCTGAGAGTCAGTGACTAGGGGCTGGTTCACACGACACGGGAACCGCGGGGGAGCACTGCTCCCCCGCGGTTCCCGTGTCGTGTGCACGCCGACTGGAGGTGCCCCCGCGGGACAGCCGCGGGCGGGACCCACGGAAAGTGACCACAGTCGGTAGCAGGGTAAGCCCCTACCGCGCGCGGTCACCGTGCCGTCGGAACAGCGGGCGGCCGTCCCGCGGGGTCCCCACAGAGACGGCAGCCCAGAGCGGCTGGAGCCGCCGCCGCTCCAGCCTGCAGGGACAAACAGCCGCTCCGGGCATCCCGGGGCCCCACCCCCTAGCGCCGGGGACTACGGGGTCTGCCCACGCGGGCGGGGCGCCGGTCGTGTGCGGCGCCCCTCCGGACCCCGCGGATGACCCCGCGGTTCCTCCCCCGCCGGCAACCTGGGTCGTGTGAACCGGCCCTGAGAGTCAGTGACTGGCCCAAAGTCACCCAGTGAGTTTCATGGCCGAGCGGGGATTAGTACTCGGATCTCCCGAGTCCCAGTCCAACACTCTCACCACTACGCCACACTGCAATGTGTCCATGCAATGACATTTAAATGACCCAACCACATGAATGGAGGCTATTCCATGGGTCTTTCCCACAGAATTGGCAGTACCTGCTTTACCAGTAAGGTGCCAGTTCCACCATCAGTCCCCATGTGAGCAGCTGCCTCCCATGTGGATGAGTCATTTATACATGAAACCTCTGGGAGAGGTCATCCGGAGTTTTGGAGTTCAGTGCCACCAGTGTGCTGATGACACCCAATTCTCTCTCTCCTATCCGACCGAGGGAGCTGTCCAAATTATCAGTCAGATGAGTCAGTTCATCCACTGTATTTTCTTTGGGTTTCATCATAAAATTGAGATCTGAGTTCTACACAGAGCTTTTCCTTTCCTCCTTTTCTCCTACATAACCTCTAGGTGGCAATTTGCTATAGTGGAATAACACAATTATACAAGAAGGAAAAAAATGTTTCCTTTCACTTTCACAAATAACACTCCATTTTCCCTGCTCTAAAAAACCCCCTGCAAAAGTGCTCTTTAAAAAAACATAAGTGAAATTGGAGGGTCATGACATCGTCTAAAGAACCCGTAAACAACCATGAGTAAGGGATAACAATCACACAATAAATGCCTCATAGAGAAAAGCTCACTGTCTGATATCAGTAATGGACTGGATGAAAGCGAACAAACTGAAGTTTCATCCGGACAAGGCCATTGGTAGGAGTGTGCAACTGCACTCATGTCCCCCTTATAGGGCTTCTCATAGGAATTTGGTTGGCCACTGTGAGAGCAGGATGCTGGACTAGATAGGCTTTTGGTCTGATCCAGTAGGGCTCTTCTTATGTTCAGTTCATGCTGGCTTGGGATGATGGAAGTTGTAGTCCAATGCATCTGGAAAGTACCAAGCTGAGGAAGGTTAGGCCTATGTGTTAAGGGCTCCAGAGTTCTGTAACCTCCAGTGTTTTGTACCAACAGATTCCAGGGCCTTGTTTTGGAATTAGAGTAGTTTCTGGGCTGGAATGGGTAATTTAAAAATGGTGTTTCATAGATTTATAGATCATAGAGTTGGAAGGAGCCTGCAAGGCCATCGAGTCCAACCCCCTGCTCAATGCAGGAGACTAGAGGAGGGGTCTCCCATCCAAGTAATAACCAGGTCTGACCCTGCTTAGCTTTCCACGCTCAGACAAGCTGAGCCAGCGTGAGCCACAGTTGCTTCCTGCATCACACAGTACTCCTCCTCATGCCACCCACTCTTGTATGCAACTGTTTTTATTATTAATGTTCTACTCCAGGCTTTCCATTCTTTCTAATTCCATGCCAAATTTCATCAGAGTGCCAAAATCCATCCATCCATCCCCCCCCCCTGCACACACACCCCCACACACAGTCTCTCTCTCTTTCTCTGAAGAGTTTTATGACGTGGAAAAGAGAAGTAATTTTGCAGAAACATTGTTACATTCGTGTTGTTTTTTAAAAAATGTATTCACAGTTAGTTCAACCTCATCACCCTGAAATTAGAGAGGCTACCTGATATCTTACAAATAGCACATTTCAATTTGAGATGATAGGTAGGAGTGGAGTGACACTGTGGCAATATACCAAGCCCCACTGAAAATGACAAACTTTTCTTTTCTCTGTCTCAAAACCATACAAACAGAGTTTGCTGATTTTCAATCACTGATTTAGTTCCATTAATTTATGCCTGGATAAGAGAGGGAATCCGTGCTTGTATCTTAATAGACTGGAGTTGAGGCATGGCTTTATCTTCCCTTTAATTCCAGCATGAGCTTGATGGACACATCATCCACCATTTTTCATGATCCTCATATCTTATGGATTTTTTAAATAGGTACCTCTTGAGACTTCAATAATAAATGCTGCTCTGACTGAGAAAGTTATAAGTATCGTTTCATACTCATTGGACTGCATTCACACAGATAAAGTGGATGGAAATAAACCCCTCTGAAGACAGCACAGAGGAAAAGCTATTTATGAGAGTGTTTACTTAAATTTGAGCGGATCTGCTTTGGTAAAGAGATTTAAGCTATTTTCTGAAAGCTTGTCAGAGGCTCTTTCATGTTCAGCATGAATTACTTACAGGTTAGCCAAGGCTGAGACAGACTGTGAACAAAAAGGATGAACAGCTATGAT
This sequence comes from Shinisaurus crocodilurus, assembly GCA_021292165.1. Classification (NCBI taxonomy): domain Eukaryota; kingdom Metazoa; phylum Chordata; class Lepidosauria; order Squamata; family Shinisauridae; genus Shinisaurus; species Shinisaurus crocodilurus. The sequence goes on from CM037879.1 coordinate 128,907,910, forward strand.
GAGTTGCGCATGTACTAGAAACAAAATTCAATCATGTTCATTTAAAACTAGAGAGCATACGTGTTGAATGTTCTTTTCTAGATCACTTATAGGAAACCATCCGATCAATTAGACTATGCTCTATGTACAATTCAACAAAATAGCTAAGTTATCAAACAATTACATGGCATTCTGATTCAGGTGTGTGTGTGTGTGTGTCTAGATTGGACTTTCAAACAAGAAAATAAAAATCCTAACAGTTAATTCAGTGTTTGAGGTATAAATATTGAGAGGTTTTTAAAAAAAAACACCACCAAAACAACAACACCACAAACACACACCATGTCCACTTAGTTCTCAAAATGTAATACACTGTATATTATCATTTTCCACATGACTTTCCAGGTGATCTACTAGTATTGTAGCTGAATTTTATCACTGGCAAAGGGCACTGAAAAACTGGTACTCACTTCTCTCTAGTTAATTAGTTTTCATGGGGATTGACTTATTTTAAACCCCTGAACATCTATTTCCTTGGTGGAAAAGAGAGCCACATGCAGTTATGCATTTTGCCGTGAAATGTGTGTTATTTGCGGAAGGGAGCATGACATATGATTCATAGCAGATGTGAAAGTTCAGAGCAGAAGATGAAAAAGGAGGAGAATGTGGCAGGATTGGTGGAAATGCAGACCACGTCTTATTCTTTTACTAGCCCTAGCAAATATACCGTACTTGCAAATTCAGTTTGAGCACACATTCATTGCATGCTACTAGATGCTACTTCGAAGATGTACCTAGCAGCTATATGTGTATATCTTTCTCATGCCAAAGTAAGCACAGAGGCCTGATCCAGATTGGGACCTTAGTTTGGGGGCAAGGGGTCTTTATCCCTTTGCCCCCCGCCACTATGGTTCAATCCAGATCAGCTGCCCCCTCCCTCTGCTGCACTTGTCTTTTTCCAATCCTGATAATTGCCAATCGTGTGGCGAAGGAGACTGCGGCCAGCCCCAATCCCACTGCTGTATCCTCGCCAGCCCCACCCCCCTGCCACCCATGTATGGGGGGGGGCATCTATAAAGGAGAGCCTACTTTATCTGCATAGGTTCTCCTCGTGATTAGGTGCCATGATTATGAAAGGGTATCCAGTCATGTGGAGAGCCTGTGTGTGTACAACATTCTCCCATTTACAGTTGATCCCCACAATGCATGGGCGGTGGTGGGAGTGGGGATGGCAAGGGTGCTAGAGCAGGGGCAGGGTATCATGGACCAGGATCCCAAACCCTCATCCTCAGAGGATCCTGTGCCCTTGTCCTCAGAGTAGACTCCAGAATTCACAGTTCAGAAGCAGTTCAATTCGGTAACAGAAAGTCATCACAAGGTTTCTCTACCTCCCCAGGACCCAGTTCCCCAGAAAGATCCTGGGGGGTTGGGGTGGACCCCCTGCATCCAGAGGAGGTTGCTTTGCCATCTTTGGACTCTGAGGACTCCAGCCATGAGGATGCTTGCATGGCGCAGCCACTCCCATATTGTCACAACTTGCAGCTGCTAACACAGGCCAGGCTCCTTTAGCAGGCAAAGCCTCAGTCAGTGTAGAGATGGAGCCAACCAGCCTAAATGTGGCCAAACTCTTATTTAAAGCTCAGTCTTGATCTGCTCCTTGTTGGACCAACATACAGGCAACCCTGTCTGGCCTTCAGCACCACGTGGAGCTTTCTGTGGTGCTGAGCTCTTCCTGTCTTGCTTCCCTGAGAAACCTGATCATCTGACCCATAGTAGAACTCTGCATCTCAGGCTACAGAGTAGAACATTGGCAGAACCCACAGCCTGAAATGGTACACAGAGCCAGTGTGCATGGCCCTGCCTCTTCACATTATCATAATGCCCAAACAGGGATAACATGTGTTTGAACCACTTCCACCACACATTCACCTTGGGGACTTTGTATGCTGGGTCTTTCTTTGACCCCTGGGATAAACTGTTGTACTTGGATTGGGGGTGGGGGCTTGAGTTTCAGCTCTACTTCTACCATTATGTTATCCTTGGGCAAGTCAATGTCTTTTTAGTCTCAGTTCCCCATGTTTAAAATTAGTAAGCATGTGCACTTCAAAACCTACCACCTCACTCCTGGCAAGAAACTTGGCCCTCACAGACAGAGAGATCCTGATGACATAAACATAAACACGGCCCCTGTTTTGCAACTAGCTGGTTTCATAACATATCACCATCGTGAAAAGATCAGAGAGAAGTTAACACTATTAAAAGAGAGATGTCTCATTTCCACACAGGAAAAAACCCTCCTTCACAGCTAGAGAAAAAGTTGGTTGGTTGCTTTTAATTCTAAAGCAGCAGCTACTGCTAGTCCTCAAGGATTAAAACCCATACTATAGCAAGCCCACTTCTCTATGTTTATGTTTACTCTCTTTAGCCAGAATTCTGTAGGTCAAATGAGAGGTGGAAGCACATATATGAAGACTTCACTTGTCCCACTGCTTCCTGAGGTCCTCATGAAAGATGGACAGCTTTATCATTTCTTTTTATTTATTTGTTTATTTATTTATTTATTTTTGAGACAAGGTTTATACCAGGGTTATTGAACCTCTTTCAGCATGCGGGCCAAATTCAATTTCAGAGAAGCTCTCGGGGTCCACATTCCAGTGGTGGGTGGAACCAAAGGCAAAAGGTGCAGGACCAAAACAGGACCAGCCTGTTTTAGCTTAAAGTTCTTTCTGCCATTAACTAAACCTTAGGGGAGGGGTTTCAACCTTTTAAAATGAGGTAAAAACTGCACAAAAGCTGCAAAACTACCAAACCATCTGCAGTCAGTGGGTGGGGGCAGGGGAAGAGGGCCTGGCCATACGAGGAGCCCCAGAGGGCAAGCTTTAGAACTGAGGCTCAGCACCCCTGGTTTATACATCTCTTCCCAGCCCAGCATGAAGAGAAATCTAGTCAGGCACTAACGCCTAGGAAACATGCCCGTCAGCAAGCATAGGAAACTTGCCCTTACGCTTACACATTCATCTATGCACAACAGCCAGGGAGGGCGACCACTTTTGGCCCAGGGGTCAGGTTCCACACACCCCAGACCAAGGCAGTGAGCCGGATGTTGTCTGGGGGCAGGGCCTCACATCCCAAACCCCGCCCCATCTCGTGACATCATCTGCCCCGCCCCGCCAGGCTTTCCCATTCCTTCTCTCCACGTGGAGAGAGGCAAGGAGCTCCATGCCTCCCTCTAAATGGAGACAGGGACTGGGTCGGGGCTTGCAGGAGCCAACCCCTGCAAACCTGGCTGAGTCGGGCTCCCTCTTCTCACTCCGCTCGCATCCCAGCTGGGGCACTAGCAGCACAGGAAGTGGGGCAGGGGAGTCCCAAGCTCACCTCTCTGATCCCTGATCAGAGATAACAAAGGGATCCCCATTTGCGCCACTTGCTCTCAGGAGGCAGGGCTTGGGGGTGGCGTGGGAAGGGCCCACAGAGGGTGCTCAACCCTCCACGGGTTGGGTTTGGCCCTAACACAGGCTGTACTAGTACGGTGGGCTGGAGATCCCCTCCCCTGGTGTATAACTTCACCTTAACATGAAAACCAAAACGCTCTATCCCATCCTTATTGAAAAGATAAACCAAAGTATTGGTGGGTGCATATGTGTGTGTGCGTGTGTATGTATGTATACACACACACACACACACACACACACATACTGCAGATGAATGCTTGCATATTTCATCAATAGAAGACAACAACAAAAAGTGTATTCTAAAAAAGCAGTGTCTGGATGTTCACTTCTTTTAACAGTCTCACCATCAGGTGCCTGGAAAACCATTTACTTTAAAGCCAGTGTTAAATCACAAGTATTAAGATCAGGCAGGTTTTCAGGAATCTATTATTGTCATGACAGAAGACACCGTTTTTGCACACGCCAGGTTATCTCACCACATTCCACATTAAGCTTTGCATTTGAATAACAAAATATTAAAAAGGGAGGGGGGAATGTTTCATAGTATAAATGGTTAAAACTCTATTAAAATTTAAATAAAAAAGAAGATTGCTTTTGCCATGCTACAATCATTTGATCTGAAAGAGAGCAACCCCTGAAGATCCTTCTGTGTGAAGTTACAAAGAGACTGGTATTAAAAGGCAGAGCACCAGAGGGACTGGGGCACGGGGACATATAATCCAGACAGCAGGGTCTTCTGACTTCGGCTTTATTATATTAAATCAAAACCTGCACCACTCTACAGCCTGAGAATCATTGCCACGGAAGTGTTTTCTGACACACGGATCTCACAGTTGCTACAGATATACGACAAAATGCTGGCTTCACCAGCACTTTCCCCAACACATCCCATTTCTAGTTATACTATTCAAGCAATTATGATTAGTATTAGTATGGGGGGGGGGTTGTTTAAGTCCAACATTGCCTGTGCACCCTTCCACTAGTGCAGCAGAACTTCCCCTTGTTCTCTTCTGCCCTGCAGCCCCTTGTGTGACCCCAAATCTGCTCCAGGGGGTCCACCATCACCATACAACTTACCAACGAAACCATACATTTAGGTGAAGAAGAAATGGTTATACGGAGCAGCCTATTTATAAAGAGAATATTAATTTCACATCATGCTTGGTATTGAACCGGGTAAGGAATGGGGGTGGCTGGCCTGATTATCTCTCTTCCCCCCCACACACACACACCCTGCCCACACACCTGCACCTTTTGCTCTTCAATGGCGGTACCAGACATTGTGCCTCTCCCCAAGTTACATCGAGCAACCTCAGTCGCCTGCCTCCCCCAGAAGCAGGAGCAGTTGCACACATGACTTTGGTCTCTGGATGCTCTCAAGGGCGGTGCCCAGGGGCGGAGCAAGACCTTCCACCACATGAGGCGTGAGGTCAGGATGCAAGGCAATTTGGTGCCCTAGGCAAGATCAGATATTTAGCGCGCCCCCTTCCCACTTGAGAGCGCTGTATTTCTTTTCCCAATGCATTTCTGGCGCCCCCTTTAGCCCTGCGCCCTAGGCAGCTGCCTAGTTGGCCTAATGGTAGCACCGGCCTTGCATGAGGTCGCACTACCGCCCTCTGTTCTCTCACCCCCTGGTTATGACAGCTGCCTGCCCCCGCCTCCTTCCCCCCCACATGATGATAACGATGGCAGAGGCCGCCGCCGCCACCCACCCCACTTGTCCTCCTCCTCCTCCCTTCCCCCCATCAATGACTATGATGGTTGTGGCAGCTCCCCACCCAGCCTGCTCCACCTCCTTCCTGCTGATTACACTCTCTTCTTTGCCCCCCACCAGCCATGATAGTGGCAGTGGTGGCAGACACCCACCCCTTCCTCCTTCCTTCCTCCCCCACCCACTGCTGCCCTCTCTTCTTCCCTGCCCCCCCCCCATGGCTGCAACGGCAATGGCCTGGTCAGGCCCTGCCCCTCTTCCAGTCGTCCTACCTTCCCGAGCGGCGGTCACTGGTTGTTGCCCTCCTCCTCCTCTTGGTGACAGCACTGGCAGCACAAGCAGTAGAATGCCTTGCTCTAAGGAAGGACCCTCAAGTGATGCCTCACTTGAGGGGTCCTTCCTTAGAGCAAGGCACTGGTGGGGAGGTGGCGCTGGAGACTGCCTATGCTGCAGCAGCACAGGCAATCTCCAGGGCCACCTCCCCGCCAGTGCCTTGTTCTAAGGAAGGGCCGCTCACAGCAAGACATTTAGTCCAGGCTCTCTGGAGAGCTGCACTAGCTGCTCCCTCTTCTGAGTGCCAGTGGGGCTTCCCAGAGACTCTGGCCACCTGGTGCTCAAAGCACGGCATTGGGTGGGTGGCACTCCAGAGAGCTGTACCAACCGCTCTTGCCCGCAGCAGGAGAGCAGCCAGCGTGGCTTTCTGGAGCACCACATAGGGCATGCAGCTCTCCTGGTGGTGGAATCCACCATGCTTTGGGACATGCCACCTGAGGCAGGGGATTCACCCTGCCTCATGGACGGGCTGGCTCTGGTGGGAGGGCAGGGATGAGATAATAATCCAGACAGGCTTAGGCCCTGACTTTGCCCATACGGACTGGTGGGCAAGTGAGGGAGTGGCTCTATCCACTGGGAACAAGTCCCAGTCCCTGTCAGAGCTGCCATCACAACCACTCGGCCAGAAATGGCTCCTAACACTCACCACTGATACAAGGCAACCTTTCCCAGTGTGGTGCCCTCTAGATGTTTTGGATTACAACTCACATCAGCCCCAGTCAGCATGTCCAATGGATGATGATGATGATGATGATGATGATGATGATGATGATGGTAGCTGTAGTCTAAAACATCTGGAGGGCATCAGGTTGGGGAAGGTTCATATAAGGGATTTTCCTGCCCTTGCTACTGACCTTTTGAATATAGGCAGCCAATAACTTGATTGTACACATTCTCTCATTTAATGAGGAGTAAGCTTAAGGTCAGAGGTTTTCAAACTTCCAGGTCCAAAGTTTTCTAAAAGTCCAGAGGTATGGTCTGCAGACAGCACTACCTTTTTAATAACTGCCTATTTCTTCGCGCAATGTGTACAGTTGCTACTCTGTGCTATCTTTTTGTACCTAGGGCCAAAGCATTCCTGCAGGCCATAACCACCAGGCTGGTACCATCTTGCTTTACACATGGAAACTGGATCCAACAACTTGGTGGCATTCATTAAAATGTTCTGAATTTCCAAACTGCATAGTTTGGGTGTGATGTGCTGTGAGACAAATCATTCTTGAAATATTAAAATGTATATTTTGATTTTTTGTTTTTTAAAAAAATCCTTTGGTGGGGCCAGTACCAAACTTAATGAAAACAGAGCATTTATCGCTTATGGTTCTCTTACCATGAAGAAGCATGCTTACTATTTTCCATTAACAAGTGTTGAAAGGTATGAAGAGATATTGGTTGGTAGCTTATTACAATAACTGTCTTAAGAGATGAATATTAGTTTGATGAAATCAGCACCACAACAAACCTTTTGAAGAGCTCCACTCCAGTTGAGTTTGGCAAGTTAGGTGCTAATGACCTGTAGACATCCTGTCATGCTTGTTTGCTTTGTTAGGAAGTAAGTTAACTGCCAAATTCCACCTAAAGCTGAATTTATAAAGCATCTTTCACCAGATTTGAGAATACTGAATAAAAGAAAAGAAATCCCAAAGTGACATTGAATACCATTCTGAATACAACTAATTTCATTTCCTATTAATAACAGCAACAAGAGGATAATACCCTAGTATGCCAAGAGTCAAATACCTATGGACATATGACTTTGTGCAAGATACTATTTTGTGCAATAAGATCTATAGTTTTGATATTAAGGGGGGGGGTTGTTGTTTTAGAACAAATGGTATAATTGTCTTTTTTAGAATGAATTATAAATATTCATGTATAAGCCAGTGTGGCGTAGTGGTGAGAGTGTTGGACTGGGACTCGGGAGATCCGGGTTCAAATCCCTGCTCGGCCATGAAACTCACTGGGTGACTTTGGGCCAGTCACTGACTCTCAGCCTAACCTACCTCACAGGGTTGTTGTGAGGGTAAAATGGAGAGGAGGAGGATGATTATGTAAGCTGCCTTGGGTTCCTTGCAGGAAAAAAGGCAGGGTATAAATATAATAAATAAATAAATAAATAAATAAATATAGATACATGTAGACCGACACATGTTTAGCCTTCAGAAGAGAAGATTGAGGGGAGAGATGATAGCACTCTTCAAGTACTTGAAAGTTTGTCACACAGAGGAGGGCCATGATCTCTTCTTGATCATCCCAGATTGCAGGACACGGAATACTGGGCTCAAGTTACAGGAAGCCAGATTCCACCTGGACATCAGGAAAAAATTCCTGACAGAGCAATATGACAATAGAACCAACTACCTAGGGAGGCCATGGGCTCTCCCACACTGGAGGCATTCAAGGTGCAGCTGGACACGCCATCTGTCAGGGATGCTTTGACTTGGATTCCTGCACTGAGCAGGGGGTTGGCCTCGATGGCCTTATAGGCCCCTTCCAACTCTACTATTCTATGACACACACACACTCTGTCACTATACAAATATTGTATGTGACCTTGGCAACTAGACTGATAAGGACAAAGAAAACAATGTACCAAGATGCCAAAGGAGCAACAAAAGGCATCACTGCAGATGATGAAATACTTTGTCTGTTTTGGAAGAAAATGCTGATATGGAATGTGCTTACAAAGAAGTAGAAAGACAAAGGCAATTCATAGATTCATAGATCATAGAGTTGGAAGGGGCCTACAAGGTCATCGAGTCCAACCCCCTGCTCAATGCAGGAAACTAGAGGAGGGGTCTCCCATCCAAGTACCGGTAATAACCAGTGTGGCATAGTGGTGAGAGTGTTGGACTGGGACTCGGGAGATCCGGGTTCTAGTCCCCACTCGGCCATGAAGCTCACTGGGTGACTTTGGGCCAGTCATTGACTCTCAGCCTAACCTACCTCACAGGGTTGTTGTGAGGATAAAATGGAGAAGAGGAGGAGGATTATGTAAGCCGCCTTGGGTTCCTTGCAGGAAAAAAGGCGGGGTATAAATATAATAAATAAATAAATAAATAAACCAGGCCTGACCCTGCTTCGCTTTCCACACTCAGACAAGCTGAGCCAGCGTGAGCCACAGGCCTGTTTGAAAGAAGCAATGAAAGAAGCAGCTTTCCTCAAGGAAAGATTATGGGCTATATAACACAGAATAATCTATATGTCCACCTACCTGCTCCATTATCAAATGTTCACATAAATGATGGAAGATGATGCAAATGATGAAAGACATGTTCCAATCTCTAATAAATCTTGGAAGAGGTTTCATACGTTACCTCATTTAACTTCTTCCTATTTTCTCTCATTGTTTTATTTCCCCCTCCCCCTCCCTTTCTGTTATCTTTCTTTCCCCTTCCCTCTGTTGTTCTGGCTCTGATGAAGGAAGAATCCTTGACCTTGGGTTGGTAGATATGAGCTTTGCCTATCATTGTGGAATACTTTAAGAGCCTTTCTACACGAGGCAGTTATTGTGTGCTTGTCATCCCTTACTAATGGCTGTTTATGGGTTCTTTAAACAACATTGTGACCCTCCAGTTTCTCTTCTGTTTTTAAACAGCACTTTCCTGGTTTTTGTTGTTGTTGTCATTTAGTTTTTTAGAGTTGGGGAAATGTAGTATTATTTCTGAAAGCAAAAGAAAATGCATTTTCCTACTTGTGAAATTGTATTCTGGTATAGGACAGTACCACCAAGAGGTTATGTAGTGGAAAAGCAGGAAAGGCTCTTTGTGTAGAGCTCAGATCTCAATTTTGCAATGAAACCAAAAGTAGGATACAGTGGATTAACAGCTTCATGTAGAAAAGCTCTAAAATAGTCAGGATACCATAGGTATCCTGGCTGGAAGGAGAAACAGGCCTAGGATACCTATTCAATTTACTTCTTTGATTGCCATCCTAAAACCATTTATATTCTTTTTTAAAATACATGTGTTGCCATGTCTTTCTTCAACAATATAATGTCCTGTATGAAAATAATTTTATTTTCTACATGAAGCATGGTGTATCAAGAAGATGGTCAATTAGCTGAGTGTGTAGTCCTTGACACTGGTTATGCTTTACCCCTGACTCATTGAGCGGGTTCGCACATTATGCCAAGGGACCCTGCGAATAAGCCAAGGTGGGTTGGTTGTTCTCTGAACAACCCACAGTATACCTTACTGACTATCAGGCTTACCATGCCTTGCTCTCCTGCTCCTTCCACCTTGGTGCTCCAGCCGGTATCCCAGTGTCCTTTGCAGCAGAACCCATCTTGTCTTCCCCTTCCTGCTCCAATCGCTACCCCCTTTTCGTTTGCCGCTGTGTTGTTGTTTTTGAAGCCTCAGAAAGGGGAGATAGTTGGCTCCCCTCCCCCTTCACAGCTCCTTTTTGGAGCATTTACTGCAGCGGTTGCTGTGGTACCCTGGCAGTTAAAAAAAACAAACACCACGCAGAAATATATGCAAATTTAATAGCTAGGAAGTAAATGGAGGGGAAATTTGTTCACCTGCAGGAACTGCTCCAAAAAGAAGTCACGAAAAAATGGCGGAGGGAGTTAATATCTCCCCTTTCTGGAGTAACGGGAGACTCCGGGAAATGTTGCAAAAGTGCAAATCTGAACCTGGATTTGACCACCAGATTAACAAGCACTTTGCTTGAAACACATTAGGAACTTTTAATAAAATCTTTCTACATACATCCATAGGAGTATGTCATTGCTAGTAATAGTGACACACAATATTAATACTCATAATCACAGAATCAACAATTTATGAAGGATGAAAGGGTTTTGCCTATTTCATAGCTTTGTCTTTCTGCAGTCCTGTCTCCTGTGCAAAATATTTTTTTTCTACATTTGACTGACTCTATGAGCTGTTGTCATAGAAATTACTAACAAAAGAGCAAGATCAATACTGCACAGCATGAAGAAGAAGCCTATTTGTAATGTTTTCAGTGCTTCTCATTTTTTACTTTCCGGTTATTCTTCAACGCACTCAAGCAGAAGAGGCTCAAATGCATTTTTAAAAAAACTATAGCAATGTTAGTTATGCCTCACATCTGACTCCAATTGTAAAGGAATTGGAGTCAGATGTGAGGCATAACTAACATTGCTATAGTTTTTTTAAACTATACAACAAGTTCCTTGTTCCTTTACAACAAGCTGGTAGCAAGGGATGGTTCTGAGAGAGCAAATGGCAGGGCAGGGAAGCGGGAGAGAGTTCATAGAGAAAAGTGTTGGGGATTGCCAAAAGACCTGGGAGAGGATATTGTGATATATTATCTCTCCCCTCTTGCTTTTGCAAACACAGCAGAGTACAGTCATGCCTTGGATTGAGAGCATAATTCGTTCCGGAAACGTGCTTGTAATCCAAAACACTCTTATATCAAAACGAAATCCCCCCCAAAAAAAATTGTACACAGATTTTTAATTTAAGCCGTACTACAGTACTTGTATTGCAAGACGTCACTTGTATATCAAGTCAAAAAAATTTAAATAAATATTTAAAAATTTGCTTGTCTTGCAAAACGCTCTCAAACCAAGTTACTTGCAATCCAAGGTATTACTGTATACCCAACTACAGGCGAAAAACGTGTGCATGCGGAGCTGCTGGTTAAAGCAGGGCTGTGCATTTAGTTGATACAGACTGTCCCTTTTGGACAGGCTGGATCTTCACCTGGTTTCCCCCTTACACTACCAATAAGACAAACAGTCTTTTGGAGGTTAAAAACAGAGTTTACTCACTCAGATCTTGCAGATTGGATACAGGCAGGCTTAAGAATGTATTTACAGTTGTGGAGGAATCATATGGTAGTCGACCTGTTCTGAACTTGGGAAAAGTTCAGAACTGCAACTTGGCTACATCTTCAGACATGTTGCACACACAAATTCATGGCTCAGACCAGGACCGGTGCAGGGCAGTTTGGTGCCCTAGGCTAAATTATATTTAGCGCCCCCCTCTCGTGCCATGGGGGGGGCTCCGGAAAGCAGCCCTGCTCTACAACCTGCCGCCGCTGCCACCACCGGACCCCCCCCACAAGCTGCCGCTGCCGCTGCCGCCCCCCACCTACCTTCCCACGCCTCCTCCGAAAAGGGACCCCCGCGCTCTGTTTTTGGCCGGGGAAAACCAGAGCAACAGGGCTGTTTAAGCCCTGTTGCCCTGGTTCCTCCCACCAAAACAGAGCGCGGGCGGGGCTCCGGAAACAGCGCAGAGAAGGTAGGTGTCGGGGGGGAGGCGGCGCGGAGGCAAAGCGAGGCGAGGCGAGGTGGGGGAGGCGGCGCGGGGGGGAGGCGGCGCAGAGGCGAGGCGAGGTGAGGTGGGGGGGAGGCAGCGCGGAGGCGAGGCAAGGTGGGGGGAGGCGCCCAGGCTCGGCCCCACCACTACTCCGGGCGCAATCCCCCGCACTGACCTGGCTTTCTCGGTGAGGCGGGCGGGCAGGGCAGGAGCGCGCCGGCAGCGAAGAGGAGCGCAGCGTTTCTGCGCCCTCTTCCGCTACGCACCCTAGGCAACAGCCTAGTTGGCCTAGCGGTAGCGCCGGCCCTGGCTCAGACTGTTTCCCAGGGCAAGAAGAGAAGGCGACTGGCAACGCCCACATCCTGCACCAGGTGAGTCCTGGGTAGCATTCCACAGAGTGTCTGCTCTAGGATGCAGAGACTCTATGGTCCCAATTACATCATGTACTTATACATGGCTTGAGGTTTTGACTGCTCATTCCCAACATAAAGATTCTGAAATGTGATATGAGCTGGAGCCGGGAGGAGTGACCTTTTTCTACCCTATTTCCTTTGATCACTTTTGGAGTCAGATATTAACATCTCAATAGCCTCATCTCAGCAGAAATGCTGGATCACATCTAATGCTGGAATTACTCTTCATAATACCAGTACAAAAACAACAAGAAAGAAACAAAGAGTCCCAGTCCAGCACTCTAACCACTACACACACTGGCTCTCACTCATAGAATCTCCAATATCTCATAGAATGTAGTGCCATAAACACTAAACACAAATGCTAAGCACAAGCAACTGACACACCAAAGCAGTTCATTCCTCTCCCCACTTTGCCTCCCTTGATCCTACAACAGATCCAAGACATCACTGGTTTAGTTTGTTAGAATGCCTGTTTCCAACTATTCCTATTTCAGCACACTGTGGAAGATTCCACACTTGTCCCAGTTAGGAGAGAAAGTGTGGCTACTGCTATTTAATCTGATGTTCCCCCATGTAACACAAATTAATCCAAGGTACAATGTCTTCTTTAATTGATGTGTGTGTGTGTGTGTGTGTGTGTGTGTGTGTGTAGATATAGATATATGAAAGTCATTTTGGTTCTAGACTCTTAAAGGCAAGAAAGGAAGCTTGCAAAATTGACAGTGGTGGTCACTGCTGTACTCTAGAGGTGAACTGCAAACATGCTGCTAAGCATAATCATATCCATCATTCAGGCAGAAGCAAAATGTCCACGCTCCCCCCAGGAGAAGTGCTAATGTGAGAAGAGGCTTTTGGACAGCTGCCAAACTTTTATGAATCGGGATTTTAAAAACAATTTCATTTTGTTCCAGTCACAGCAGAACCTGAGTACAATTTACAGATTATTATTTTAAACACACACACACACGTACGTTTACTCTCTTCTAAATAATGTAACATGATAACAACCAACCTGCATTCCTCACTTTGGCAGAAGGAAATAAAAATGAACTTCTTGGATTATTTAAGCAAAGGAAGAAAATGTAATGCAGTGCAGCTCTAAAGTGCATCACAGACTTTTAGGTGTGAAAGGTATCCAGTAACACATTTCAGAAGGACTGATGAATGTGCAGTGAGCGTGTTATGAGTTATTAGGACAGCCACACACTAGTTGTATTCCATATTCAGGGCATCCTACATTCAGCATTTCTGTTTCTGTTTAAGTAGTGTACCTTGATTAAAGATTGTCATGGTGGCTTTCTCTTTTGTATTTATGTTTTCATATATACATATATGACCTTAAAAAAAGACTTTCAGGCTACACATAAGGCCTAATAATTGTCTCCAGATTTGAGCCATACTGTTTGTTTGTTTGTTTGTTTGTTTAGACAGAATGCAGGTTATTATGCTTATCTGTGATATCAACCTATAGGTATCAGATCTAGAAATGAGATTTTGCCTTCTGCCTGTAAAGTATTTCCCGTGTTCTATCCTGCCAAAGTTCATTGTAAACGGTGACAGTCAAAACCGTCTAGAGTTCGAAACAAGGACTGTAGATTCAAAATCAGTTATCGTTCTTCTGTAAGGCCTTTTATCATATCTGTGAATTCCTTCTGCTTTGATCTCTATATATGCTCAATGGTTCTTTCCTGGCTAGGCTGAGAGGCCCACAACAGTTTCACCATCTTTGTTAGTTAATATGCTTTCTGTGCTGAGCCTTCTGGCTGTACAAATGTATTGTTCTTTAGCATTCGTTTTCTACTGAAGTGCCTATTAAATTAACTCCTTGAACACAGAAACTGTAACTACAGCCTGAAGAGGCAAACTTACTGAGGCAGAACACTGAAAGCCACAAATCTCAGCAATGATCGAGAGGGATGCCATATTGTAAACAACTGGTGCCCGCCAGTTTCTGGCAAAGGTTGGTTCAGCCTTGAAGGCCACAGTCTCAGCAGGAACAGGACTGGCTGAATATCCTGCACCACATGTAGCTCCTGGAGGAACTGGAGCATACAGTATTTTTCCCATGTATAAGACTATACTTTTTCCTAAAATTGTTAGACTAAAAATTGAGGGTCGTCTTATACACGGAAGAGTAAGCTGAGGAGAGAACCGCACGGTTGCGAAACTGCCCAGTGGGGGGGCGTCTTAGACATGGGGGCGTCTTAGACACGGAAAAATACGGTACCTGTGAAAGTACAAAAGGAGGAAAAAATCAACAAAAGGGCTTTTCTCACAGGGAGAAGTCAGCAGATGTTACAAAACCAGCAACTTCAGAGAGATCTAAGGAGGCCGCCCTTCTTGTCTTGTAAGGGATAGCGGACTTTGAGAAAGAAGAGGACTCTTGTGGCTTCCTAGCTTAGCCTGGTTAGGGTATAGGGTCAAATTCTGTTGTAACAAGGCCAAAGACAAATAAAAGTGATAGACTGTATTTGTGTGTGGCTGAATCCTATGCTCATCTAATAAGGGCCATGTGAACTTGCAACCCCAATCCAAGTGCCCACCTAATTACCTTTAGCCCAGTGGTGGGGAATGTAACCCTCCAGATATCGTTGTACTGCAACTCCCATAATCCCTAGCCTGCACAGCCTATGCTGAGGGGTGAGGGGAGTTGCAGTCCAACAACATCTGCAGGGCCACAGGTTTCTCACCCCTGATTTAAAGTCCCCAGAGAAAGATTCTGCAGGAATTGGTCACAGACAAAACCATGTTTTAATTAGATCTTTACAATCCTATTCACATGATTAGCAGCTATTTAATCTGAAAATAATATGTTATCTTCTACTTAGCTATCTTTCCTTCAAAAGGTAAGGCCCAGATTGATGGAAGATCTTCTAAGGTTCATTTTCATTTGTTTCTTAACTGACCAGCATGGCACCTCTCTTAAGACCTCATGAACTGTGTTTCCTGTGGGCAGAGACTAGCTGGGTATCCTGAATCTGGGCTATGCTGTTCTATGCACCCTTGCTTGGGAGCATGCCCCATGAAATGCAGTGAGACACTTCGAACTTCTGAGTAAACATGTATAGTATAACTGGGGTGACCTGTTATAAATAGTAACTTGTGTTCTATTGCACTGATAAAAAGTTAGAAATGTGCCATTTTCTGCTATTTTCTTAAGCCTGATCCTTTTGGGCCAAGAGCCAAAGAACCGTGGCAACTTGTTCCGTGCACTTAATGTGGTTTTGGACTCGGTTTCCCAAATAGCAAACTGGTTTCAAACACCATTTATGATATGGAAGAGGAGATATCGGGGGGGGGGGGAATCTAATTTTCCCTTAGCATGAAACCTGACTCCTGGCCTTACCTAAAGTAGTAGTAGTTGTTATCATTATCACTATCGTTATCATTAATTTCACTTCTATTCTGCCCAATAGCCAAAGCTCTCTGGGCGGCTCACAACAATTCTTGTTGCTCTTCCAGTCCCAACGCAAGTTCCTTTTTGATTACCTCAAATACATGTTGATTCATCTTGATAGGATGCTGCTCTCTGGGTCGATGAGAAATCCTCTTGACTCCCTTCAAAGCTCTACTGTCTGCAGCTTGATCTAGGCTACTGCAGTAAGTGAAATAGTCTTACACAAGTAACTAGGAGGGACTGGGAAGCTGAGGGGAACTAAAACATATAGATTCCTTGTATGCCTAGTTAGTGCTTTTCCAGGTTCCTTTTGATGTGGGGGTAAATAAATAATTTAGCAGGTGGAGGTAGGCAAGGAAACTGGAAGTCTGGAATCTGTGGGACTGGGAAGGTGGATTTGCCAACTCCTCTTTCTGATAGGATTTACAATGGTCCCAGCTGGTTTGACGGAGTAAATTGAGGTTATTCCCTCCCTGAAACACTCCCAGCTTGACAAGGGGAAAGGTGGGGGGGGACAGGTGATGTTAGAATTGTTGCTAGCCACCTACTAACTACGAAAGTGTTTTCCCCTTCCTTGCAGAACTAGACAAAATGGCTGTTAGACATAATACTTACTTGGAACTTCTCATGTTCAGAAATACCTCTGAGTACCAGATGCTATGGAGATAAACAACAGCAGACAGCCAGTGCCTTCATGCCTTGCTTGTTAGCTTGGCTGGTTGTGGCTGGAAACAGAATGCTGGAGCAAATACACTTCCATCGTACCTAGCAGGGCAGTTCTTATATTCTTAATGTTTGTTTCGATTCTGGTAGCCTGGTGCCTACGGCCCCTAGCCTAAAGCGTCTTGCGATAGAAAGTGTAGCAGAGAATAAGAAAACACACAAAAAGGTGAGCAATCATCTGCTTGTTAACTGATCAAGTAAATACAAATACATTTGTATGCTATCAAGCCTTCAATACAGGTGTGTTTTTGAGACACTGAAGGAAGTGTGAGATAACGTACCATTGAATAAGCAAAAGATGCCATTCATTATTAGCAGGAAAGGCTTTTTTTTTTTTTTTTGCATTTTCTTTTTCATGCCCTTTTACACCACCATGTCAGAACTGAAACAGCCTCAAGAACTACATTAAAAATGAAACTTTCAAGCACATCAATTAAAATGTGCCTTGAATTATTCAGATTGACCACCAGCAATTAATCAATGTAGGCTGACAGCCTATTTAGAGTTACCAGGGAGTAAGTCCCATTGAACACAGCAGGACTTGCTTCTGAAAAAGCATGAGTAGGATCAGGCAGCTCTCATGCTGGCTCAGCTTGTCTGAGTGTGGAAAGCTAAGCAGGGTCAGGCCTGGTTATTCCTTGGATGGGAGACCCCTCCTCTAGTTTCCTGCATTGAGCAGGGGGTTGGACTCGATGGCCTTGTGTTGTAAGGAAGGTGCTTTCCTTCAGGAGAGTCCAACCCCCTAAACAGAAGTCACAAAATGACACCCAGAGGAAGTCTCTCAGAAAGTCCCTGTCAGACCATATTTAGTCAACTTGCTTAGTAACAGCTGCCAGCCTATCAAAGGCCACGCACATAGAAAACAAAGTGGAAAGTCCCTTTTGAACAAGTATAGGTAGCTTGCTTGGCAACAGGCCATGGGCCAATCAGTAGGTGGAAACCAAGTTGGAAAGTCCCTAAAAGGCCAAAATAACTTGCTTGCCTCGCAACATGCAGATAAGCCAATCAGTATAAGTGCACGTACACATTCTATAAGCATGCGCACGCAGCATCCTGTATTGTAAGCTTGTTTTGATCATGGTATATAAGTGTGTGTGTGACGCTTGGACGGGGCTGTCTCTTCTTGCATGAAGAGTCAGACCAGTACTGCAATAAACTTTAAAGACCCATCCCAGTTGTCTTGCTATTCTTATTAGAGTCCAGGTCCGGTTGGACAGCCTAAATTAACTCTAACTAAATAGAGCTTACCACACTTGTTAGGCCCCTTCCAACTCTATGATCTATGAAATCTTAATTTGATTAATTTTATTTGATTAATTAACAGTGCAATCCTATATAGGCCTAAGAAGTAAGCCCCGTTGAGTTTAATGGGGCTTACTCCCAGGTGATGAAATATAAGATTGCAACCTAAAGCTTGCAGACCTGGGGCAGTGTCCTATTTGATACTAGCACTAACATACTTTATGTTGAGCTAGCAAGCGAACTTTAGCACAATGCCAAACCAATAGCATTTTCTGGTGTGACAGGTTTCCCCAGGAAACTGATCCCATCAGTAAATGCTATTGGCCCTGCACTAGAGCTCGCTTGCTAGCGCAACGTAATTCACATTAGCACTAGTGTGTTGGAGAGCATACTGCCCTAAATCACTAATCTCAAAATCCGTCAATTCAGTTCACTGGCATTGTACACCAGCACCGAGCAAAGAACTACTCACATTCTGCCTTTTCCACGATGCGCATGTTTTGCTTTTCCTCTGATGCTTCTAATCTTTAAGCCAATTTCAATGTTGATTTAACTCCTTATATAATCTTTCTGCTGGCAGTTTTGAGTTTTACCCTGAATTTTTAATGCTGTATGTTCCGCTTTAAAATAGATTCCCTTACTTTGTGTATCTTTTATACAGTGGTGCATAAGCAATGTAGATAAAAGGTAAGAAAACACAGTTTTCAGCCCTCCGAGTTTTACAAGACATGTGACAAGGTTTAACTACTGAGTGGGGGAAATAAGTGGGATCACATAACCCAGGAGTGGCGAGTGGGCAGAACGTAGACGTCTGTTTAAATCTAAGTGTACCTGTTTTGTAACAGGCTCTGGTTGGTGGATGTCAGGGTGCTAGTAAAAAAAAAAAAAAGATTCAGTATACCTGAGGTCTGCCCACCCCTGAAAATGATGCCTTAAGGCAATAGTGAGAAGCCTCCAGATGTTTGCTGGTCTGCTGGATTCCAACAGCCATAAGCCCCATACAAAATAGCAAATGATCAGGGATTATGGGAGCTGGAGTCTTAACAACATCTGGAAGATCACAGGTTGCCCACCCTGGACTTAAGAATTGTTACTACTACTCCTGCTGCCTTTTTAGCTTTCATAAAGTACCAACATTGTTCCAGGGCAGCAGCCTTCCCCAATCTGGTGTCCACCAGATGATTTGGGCTTCAATCCTCATCAGCCCTAGTCAGCATGGCCAACGGTCAGGAATGCTGGGAGTTGTAGCCAAAATCATCTGGAGGGCACCAGATGGGGGAAGGCTGTGTCAGGGCCTCTACAGAACTCATAAAGCTTTGCAGAAAGCTTACACACTACTAAAAATACAAGATAAGGTGAGTAAGGGAGGGAGGAACACTAAGTAGGGAGGATAAGTTGAGAAGTTGGCTGTGGAAATCAGGTAGTACAGCCTTCCTGAAGCTGGTACATTCCAGTTGTGTTGGACTGCAACTCCCATAATTCCCCATGGAATTATGGCCAATGGCCATGCTGGCTTGGAATGATGGGAGTTGCAGTCCAACACATCTGGAGGGCACCAGCAGGGGAAGGCTGCACTGGTACATCATGATTTGATGCCCATAGCATGGTGGCCTTCCTTTTCTTATGACCCCTCATTTGACTTAACCTTTGCTTACCCGGCTCCATCTCCCCTTTCTACAGTCCCTATCTCTTGGTCATGTTCGGTGCCTCCTTGCCTCCTTTTCTCACTCATCCATACCCACACAGCAGCACTCAATTTTCTGTAAAATGTGAGAAGAATCTCTAAAACACATGTGCACAAGTTACAAACATGTCTCTATGGCACACGAAGAATAATGATAAATTGCTAAGGGGTAGTTCTGGAAAGTGTAAAAATATTTCTTTTTCATTTTCAGTTAATTTTCATTTAAAGGTGATCTTTACACAAATAATGTTGTGTGTGTGATATACTTTATGGGAGGAGTCTACCATCCCACACATCTGAGGGCAGCAAGTTGGGAAAGGCTGATGCAGGATGGGGCTATGCTGGTACAGAAAGTCTTTGTTAAAATAATGTGCCTTGAGGAAGGTCTTAAGGAGGAGAAGGAAATGACTTATATATGAAGGCAAAGTTGTTCAAAATATGAGGAGCAGCACAGAAGAAGACAAGGGAGCAGCGGATAGTTTTATAAAGCAGAGAGAAGTAGTGTAATGGGAGGCAACAGGCAAGATATGCAGCCATCTTGAACGTGAAGAAATAGCACATGACAAAATCCTTCCTGGAGTATATAACTTCTGGAAAGTCACATGTCTCAGTGTTCTCCCATTTTAAAAAACACAAAATCAACTCCATGCATTTGTAAAGCTAGCAAATCAGGAAGAAGTGCTTAATGAAGAAGTGGTACAGTCCAAGAAGGCGTGTAGCACATGTTCTTTCTACACTTTTGAATCCTCTGATAGTTCTGGGCAGAGAGGTAGAGAGTGATTCCCCCCCTCCCCATTGGACAGCACACAAATAAGAATACACACACACACACACATTCTGAAGTGGCAAACCTGAAGAAGGGCTAGACTACATTCTATTTTTGTACATTTTTAAATCAGCCAGTAGTCGGGGGCAGACACCAGACTTGACATTGATGCAAAGCTTAGCTCAGAGCTAGTGTATAATATTACGCATCATTCTCCTTCGGGGCTTTGCTTTTCTTAACTAAAGAGTTCTAGGCCAGGATTCAAAGAGCTACATTAGACACACCAAAGGGCTTGGATGTGCCCACTAGAATTTTTGACTTTCCCCCCACATGCTATATCACAAACAGCTTTTGAAACTGCCTTCAGTTTCCAAAGAGGTTTGCCATTTGGCACAGGAGGCTGCTGTTAGAGAAACACGAGTTCAAAGCTCCCTTGGATGCACAGAACTCATTCTGTGGTTCCTTGAATCCAGGCCATCACCTTTTCATACTGTTTTTGAGAGAATCACACCATTCAGGCAAGCCAGATCACAGACTTTCATGTGATGGGAGCCCCCGCTCCCACCCCAGGCTATAGTATGCTATTAGGTTCAATACAACCACATAGTGAAGTTTGAAGTTCAGCTTGTAAGCAAGCCACTAAATCAGCAGCAATAAAGATTTTTCCTGCTTCCCCTACCATTCTCACAATAGTCAACCGTGTGGGGACTCTCCCATTAACATAATTCAGCCTAAATGCACATTACTTGGGAGCAGCAAAACATTTTACCAGATACATCAAAAAGACAACCATCGGAAATTTCTTACTCCTTTGATCAAGTTTCTTCTTCTTTTAAAGCAATTTTTAAAAGATGCTCAAAGCTCAAGTGGGCTACTGAGAGGATCTAAATTGCCTTGAGTAGGAAGATTTCTCAGGCGGATGACTGATGGGTGGGAACAAGTTTCAAGGGATTTCCAGAGTGTCTCTGAATGCAGCATGTGGTATTGTATCAGGTGCATCAACCTAAGTCTTGAAAAAATCTTGGGGCGAAATGTAATTGAAATTATGTAACCCACATATCAGTTTGCTGACATTATATATAATGATCCAAACCTGTGTAGAGTGTTAAAGGCTGATAAAAATAGACCTTAAAAAAATCTGGGATATGTGAGCCATCTGGTAGACTGATTTGCACACCATGGGAAGTCCTAAAATGTTTGCTAATAGCGAGCTATCACCATGTGTTCCCAGCATCAGTAAATAGAATGACATTTGAACAGTGTTTTTCTCCTGTGAAACAATAAATGCGATGCGACTATCATTCATTTTAGTGTTTTCTGGCAGTTTTACTCCAGACCCTCCCATGCAACTCCCACTGGAGACAACATCATACTTACAAGAAGCATATTGCCTGTTTACCACCAATAGTCCCAAGACTGCGTCTCTGGCATAGATAAACTCCACTTCTCCCTGGTCTTCAGAATTCAAAATCAAAGATTTCTCCCTACTGAGTTTAGGATTGCAGCAAATCTCCAGTCTGGCTGATGAACATAAATCCCAGGTACAGTAATACCTTGGATTGCAAGTAACTTGGTCTGAGAGTGTTTTGCAAGACAAGCAAAAAAAATTAAATTTTTTTGACTTGATAAACGAGCAAGGTCTTGCAAGACAAGTAGTCGTAGGGATGTAACCGCTCGCCTTGAGTGGGCGTAGTGGGCCGAAATCGGCCCTGCTCATGCCCGCCAGAGACTCGCTTTGATATAAGAGTGTTTTGGATTACAAGCACGGTTCCGGAATGAATTATGCTTGCAATCCAAGGTATTACTGTATACCAGGGCTTTTTTTCTGGTGGAACTCACCGGAACTGAGTTCCAGCACCTTTTCTTCTATTAATTGCATTACAATTTAATCGCCATCTACTCCCGAGGAAATGTAATCCAAGAGTTCCGGTACCCTTTTCTCCAGAAAAAAAGCACTGCTGTATACCCATCCTTAATTTATGTTCTCAAGGAACCACAGAGCTCCACTCCCGATATGAATCTACCCATATACTACGATCAGCATCTGGGGCCCTCCTCCAAGTGCCTCTTCCGAGGGAGCTTCGAAGGGTGGCAATAAGGGAGAGGGCCTTCTCGGTGGTAGCTTCCCCCCCACCAATTGTGGAATGCTCTCTGTACTGAGGTCTGCCTGGCATCAACTTTGTCACCTTTTCAGCACCAGGTTAACACTTTCCTCTATTCCCAGGAATTTGACAGCATACGATTGGACTTTTAATATCAGTTGTTCTACCGAGTCCCAATATTTTATTGTTCACTGTTTTTAGAAGTTTTAAACTGTGTGGTGTTTTCAAAAAATTTGTATGTTACAGATTTTGTATTATGTTTTTATCATCTCTTTACACAGACTTTCCCTGAAGTGTGACTCAACCAGCTATGGTTTGCAGCACACAGGAGAGTGTGCAGTTTTATTGCTGATTAATTTGTATTATGTTGTTTTTATTGTTCCATTTATTGTTGTTTTTATGTCATTGTATTTTATGTTCACTACTTTCATACCTTTGTGAAAACCTGTATATAAATCTTGATGATGATGATGATGATGATGATGATGATGATGATGATGTATTTTAGGTTGCAATTTTTCTGAACCGCCCAGAGAACTTTGACTCTTGGGTGGTATAGAAATGAAATAAATAAAATAAACCAGTTTGGCACAAGGGAAACTTAATCACCTCAACCTAAATACATTTATTCAGAAGTAGGTCCTTTTGTTCAGTAGATTATCCTTCCTGGTAGACTTGTTTAAGACTTATATGCCAACCACATTGATTTTGAAATAAGTTCAGTTTGTTTCAGAGAGGGCTTAAAGTCTCTGTAAGACTAACTGGATTGCAAGGAAGGTTGGAACTCAACTTCACCCAGGGATCCCCTTCCCCTGGGTTTCAGATGACATGTTCTGCCCCTGCGTTTCAGACTGCATTCCTCAGGAACACCTGTATTTCTGACTAATACATTGATTCTGCACACCAACTGACTATTGTTATGAATAAATGGTGAGATAGGCCTGAATACTAGCCATGCTCGGCCATGAAACTCACTGGGTGACTTTGGGCCAGTCACTGCCTCTCAGCCTAACCTAACCTCACAGGGTTGTTGTGAGGATAAAATGGAAAGGAGGAGGAGGATTATGTAAGCCGCCTTGGGTTCCTTGCAGGAAAAATGCGGGGTATAAATATAATAAATAAATAAATAAATAAATAAATAAATAAATAAAAAATAGGCACAAATACCTATGCCTAAATAAAATGGATTGACTGACTTGTATTGATAAAGTTGTCATGATTATTATGAAATATTGAAAAGTAACATCCCCAAACCTCAGGCAGATATGAGGTGGGGAGATCCATGGCAAAGATACAGCCATTTCCTAAGCCCTGCTTGCTTGCACTGGCCAGAGCAGGAGGTTGGGGGAGACCTTCATTTCCCCCTTCCATTGCCTCTAATGGGGGAGTATGAATGACCCAGCTCTCGGCCCAATATACTTTCCAACTCTGTTTAGGGCGGTGGGAGGTTGGAGTAACAAGGGAGCCTAGGATCCTGCAGATCCTCAGTTACCCTTGGACTGCCCATACATGCTGCCAAACCATGCCGTTTTCAGCCCTGGCACAAGTGGAGCACTTCCAATAGAGAGGGAGATCCTCAGCATCCAAGCCTTCAGTCTGCCTCTGTGGGAGCATGGGATTGCTCACTTTAAAAATATGCCTTTCTGCAATTTAATCTTGAATATAGCCAAGGGTGGGATTTTAAACCTTGCTGGAAATCCACCCGCCCATCCACCCACCCTGACTGAAATCTGCTGTGGTCCTCATGGTTCCACCAAATATCTTAAATGAGAAAATAAGGTGAAAACATTTTGCTACTGGAGTGTGATTGGTTTTGGATGAGCAAAATTTCTGCTTCTGAAAGCTCCCATTACATCTTTTGAGCTTCCCAGATGATTGGTATTTGTGTGAAGAAATTGGTTATAAGACAGTGGAAAGTTTACCGATCTGCTTAGGTGCTGAATTACATTAAGATTTTGTGGATAAATGCCCCTCCCTGCCAACATCACAATCAGACTGAACCAGTGGCATATTACTCAAATTTCAGATTTAGCTTGGCTTTGCTAAATGTTCTTTTCTGGCTACAGAGACTATGGCTTTAGTATTCCAGACACAGCAGCAGCAAACACTGCAAGCAACTGCCCCAAGGTCAGCTTTCAAACAGCATGATGTACAGTCCAGGGTGTTGCTCCACTGAACTCAAATGGTCCTGAGCCCTACCTGCCTCCAGCTATTACCTCCTGTCTCCTAGACATTGATTATTATAGAAGGATGGCTTATTATGCAACCCAAGTTCAACATATGCATCAACTTCTGACTGCTTGCTGACTGTGTATAGCTAGCTCAGAACAGTAATATATATTTTTGGCTGAACTGCATATGGAATCAGCTATCATTACTAATCACTCGTTTCATGTAGGTACAAGCCTAGTGGAGTATGCTACACGGTTAGCCTCTCTGCAGGATTTTTCACTGAAAGAGCCGATGTTAATAGTATTTATTTTATATTATTTAATCAATTTGTATACCACTTACCATATCAAAAGATATCTCTAAGTTGTTTACAGAAACAGATTAAAATACATAATTACAAATACAAAAAAATCAGTAGTTAAAATGTTTAAAATATTAAAACGAAATCTAAAAGCACAACAGTTAATAAGCAAAGTAACAGGATAGCACAATCTTTCCGTGAAATCTTGATAAAGAAATGGGTCTTTAATAGGCACCTAAAACATGCCACTTTTGGTGCATCCCAAATACCAGGGGGGAAGACATTCCATAAGGTGAGTGCCACCACAGAGAAGGCCCACTCCTGAATTGCCGGCAGATGGCAATCTGCAGGTTGAGGTACAACCAGCAATTTGTTCATTTCATTCCCTCTTTTTGATAAGGTGTAAGGCCCTTGAGCTTGGGCTGGGGGAAAAAACAAAACAAACAAAGGAGAAAGTCCAAGATAAAGGACATGGCATCAACAACAAAGAAAAAAATGTACAGCATACTTACCATACTTCAAAACAAGCTACCGTATGTGGTGTCCTTGAGAGATCTCTGAAACTCCCACATATTGAGTCAGGTAACATATTTTACCATTTGTAACCCGTACTTTCTCACTGCTTCTGAGTGCTTTTCACTTGACTTTAAAACAAACAATCCAAAATGGCATGTCAGTAGAGTATTGCATTCATCCACTCTTGAGTATTATCCTACTGAAATTCAAAACATGCTCTTTCATCTTGTTCTTTCAAATGGCAACATAGTTGTCTCCAGAAGGATCTTTCTGTATGACCTAAAAAACCAGACCACTATACAGTCCAACACACTAACATTTACATCACTCAACCAATATCCCAAGTGATGACCACAGTTAATGGCCTCTTTCCAGAGATCCTTGAGTGCCGTGCAATGGGAGATGCACACAAACTGCTGCTCGTGGGGATTACTCCTTGATATAACAATTCCATTGGTGATCTTATCTGACCAAGACATGCCCAGGATACAATGTAAAGAGCAGGCAAGGAAGCCACTAATTTTTTTAATTTAATTTTTACAAGACATAGGGTGAACTCTCCTGGTCAGGCCCAGAACTGGGTTTTGAAAACTGTTCCCCATCCAAAAAAAAAAAAAAAAAACCCCTCAGAAAACAGCTCTTTTTATTCAAATCCTAACTCAGAGCCTGCCGTAATCCTGATGATGAGGTCCAATCCTTCCCCTGGCACCCTTGTGGTTAATCTCCAAACCTCCTTCCCCTCCCTCCTTCCCAAGTAACCTGCTTAGTTGGGTTGCTTCTGGTGCCTGGCATGCAGCTATGGCAGCAAGCCAGGCAGCAGGAGCCCTGGGAAATGTCATTTTCCCAGGGCTACTGAAAGACTCAGTAGCTACATCTAACAAATTTCCCAAAGCACTTGGAACCTGGCTCAAACCCTTAGCAGCATTCCAGGCACCAGAAAGGAGTGTGTGTGTGTGCGCGCAAGGGAGTTCTCCCCTTCCAGCACCACTGCTGGTTGGTAAATTCTTATCAAAACTGAAATGAAATTCTCACCCATCCTTCAGTTACTACTCAAAAGCAGCAACAATTTACTCTCTGCTGTACCACTCTGCTGGCTTGTGCAGTTTATTGCAGTAGAGAAAGTGGTTGTCCCTAATCTTCATTTTTGTGTGAAGAACACTGGTAGCAGCAGCAACAACAAAAAATTTCTTTGTTTCATCATTAAAAAAAACAACACAGCTTCCTATTTAAATTCACATTTGATGTGAGGCAATAAAATTTGGCATCTCAAAAAATAATATATTAAAACAAAATATTACTTCAATGGGCTTAAGTGTGCCTACCTCTGTGTAAGATTGAAGCCATTCTCTCTCCCTCTCCCCCTCCCACAGCCTGTTCCAAGAATACCACACACGACGCAGCCATAACCACAGCTGCATGTTTCCACACTCCCAGATGCTCCTTTCTCTGCTCTGCTTATCCTGGCTATTTGTACTGCTGCCTCGGCATCTGCCACATCCCTTTATGCCAATGTGAAAGCAAGGAGGAGATTATGAACTGCGGTGGCCGCAAACCACAAGGTTGGATTGTGTCATCACCTCATGTGTGCAGCAGAGCCTTCCCAGTTAAGGTTTGTGGATTACAGTTCCATTAGATTGGCTGCCTTTCATCCCTTTGCACAAGGCCTGGTTTAAGACTGCTAGCAAGCAACACTTTGCATATATCATCTTTCTACACTGAAAAAGTTGCTTTCTTTTTTCTCCCCTAAGTTTTACCAGACAGTGATTTCTGCTATGAACAGGCAAAAGAGCTGGACTTTTTCACCACACTACTGGAGTTCCCATCTCCTCCTCCTCCTCCTCCTCCTCCTCCTCCTCCTCCTCGTCGCCCTGCTCCTCCTCCTCCTTTTGTAAATTGCTTAGCCCCTGATCTTGCCATAGAAAATGCACAGTTGCAAAGAGCGCATGGGTTTTGCACGACAGCTCCTTGGGTCAAACAGTAGGTGTCAAGTTTAATTTGGGGCTAACCAAATGAAGTGCCTGCGCTGCTCCTGACATGCAGCTGGACAGCTCAGCTTGGTATGTCAGCCTGCAGGGTGCATGGTGATGACCTCTGTAGGCTAACGGGATCGTCTGCTGATGGATTTTGGAGTCCGAAGAAAGGAAAGGAAACTTTGCCTGTTTGAACATTCTTTAGAACTTCCAATCCAAAGTATTGTAGAACAGACCTCTCTGACTTATTGCCGGACTGTATGCATGCAACTGGAAGGGCTAGTTCATGTGATACCAGTGCAGGATAGTGGTTTCTTCCCCAAGGCAGGCAGGATTTCAAATTAGCTCCATTCATATCCGTAAAGAGGAACCATAATGAGAGTCAGGTGGGTCATGTGGCTCCTTCCCACGCCACCTTCTAGCCAGAGTCCACTAGAGACTACCTTCTCCCTTAGGCTCCTCTACTATGATGTTTAGGGCCAAACTAAACATTCCTTTGATCGCCTAGCTGAGCTATGAGTGAATGTTTCCCCTATTTATTTATTTAATACATTTTTATACCGTCCAATAGCCGAAGCTCTCTGAGCAGTTTACAACAGTTAAAACCATAAAATACAATATAAAATAAATATAAAACTTAAAACCGCAGATTAAAAACAAACAGAAACAGCAGAGCTTGCAGCAGAGTTAAAAACAGCTACAAGATTAAAATAATTAAGATGATTAAAATGATTAAAATGCCTGGGAGAATAGAAAGGTCTTCACCTGGTGCCAGAAAGAGTACAAAGTAGGCGCCAGGCAAGCCTCTTTGGGGAGCTCATTCCACAACCGGGGTGCCACAGCAGAAAAGGCCCTCCTCCTAGTAGCCACCTGCCTCACTTCCTTTGGCAGGGGCTCTTGGAGAAGGACCGCTGAGGAAGATCTTAGTGTCCGGGCAGGTACCTATGGGAGGAGACGATCCTTCAGATACCCTGGCCCCAAGCCATTTAGGACTTTGAATGTTAGTACCAGCACTTTGAATTGGGCCCGGAAACAGACTGGCAGCCAGTGCAGATGGGAAAGCACTGGCGTAATATGTTCTCGTCGGCCAGTCCCCGTTAACAATCTCACTGCCCTATTTTGGACCAGCTGAAGTTTCTGAACCGTTTTCAAAGGCAGCCCCACGTATAACGCATTGCAATAATCCAAACGAGAGGCTACCAGAGCATGGATAACTGTAGCTAGGCTATCTCTGTCCAGATAAGGACGTAGTTGGTATATTAGCCAGGGATGGGGACTCGGACTCGAGGACTCGACTCGTGAGTCGGACTGAGTCCCCCCTCTGACTCGACTCGGACTCGAGTCCCAATATTTTTAATGGGACTCGAGACTCGACTCGGGACTCGAGACCAAGGACTCGTCAACATCCCTGGGCTGTTGACGAGTCTTCTGGCTGTGCCAGAAGGAGCGCGATCACCGGTGAAGAGCGCATGGAAGCGAGGCGCACCGCTGCTCGGCCATTATGGACAGCTACCAGGAGCGCAGCCCCAACAATGTGTTGAGATTTATTTTGATTGATGTGTTGTTGTGGGGGGTTTGGGTTAGGGTCAGACATTTTGGGTTTGGCTGCCTCTGCCTGCCTGTTTGGGGTTCCCTGCCTCCTCTGCCTGCCTGGTTATTTTGGGTTTGTCTGCCTGGTCTGTTCTTGCCAAAATCAGTTGCAGAATTTTGAAATAAAAAGGCACACTTGTGCCTAGAATTTATTTAAGCCACACATCTGAAGTAGCCTTATTTTGTTGGGGGGAAACCCCATTGATTTTAATAGGGACTCGTGGAGTCAGCTTTGGGAGTGACTCAGGACTCGTGACTCGTGAGTCACCATTTTGGACCAAGGACTCGGACTCGGACTCGAGACTCGGGTTCAAAGACTCGTGACTCGACTCGTGACTCGAGACCAAGGACTCTTCAACATCCCTGATATTAGCCTAAGCTGATAAAAGGTGCTCCGTGCCACTGAGTTCACCTGTGCCTACTCTCCTGAAAGCACACACAGCCCAGATTCAGATTGGGACCATAGCACTTCAGGAGAGGAGGGGTTTAGCTTTCTCTCCCCACCCCCATTTTCATTCTGAAATCCCACCCCCTCCCTTAGGAGATGCATTTCAACCTGTTGGAATGGGGAAATATCTGCAGAAAAGTCAGGAAACCACCAAGCAATCAATGGTTGGGGCAAAGGGGGCATGACCATCTGGGGAAGTCCAGAGGGTCAGAGAGGGCCCCTCGGCCTGAGGCTCTGCAACCCTGTCCTAAACAATACAAGCATACCACTGTATATACCAAGTTAAGATTGTGAGGTCATGCAGGGGGTTGGGGTTGGTGACTACCTTTCACCTTTGGAATTCTTTTCCCCTATAGAGTTACCATGTAGGAATTTGGATAAAGATTTATATCCTTTTACTATATATTCATATTATATTAGATATTTAAAGGCCTATGTATATATTTAAAGAGCCAGTGTGGCATAGTGGTGAGAGTGTTGGACTGGGACTTGGGAGATCCGGGTTCTAGTCCCCACTCGGCCATGAAACTCACTGGGTGACTTTGGGCCAGTCACTGACTCTCAGCCTGTCCTACCTCACAGGGTTGTTGTGAGGATAAAATGGAGAGAAGGAGGAGGATTATGTAAGCCGCCTTGGGTTCCTTGCAGGAAAAAATGTGGGGTATACCCTATTTTTCGCTCCATAAGACGCACCTGACCATAAGACGCACTTGGGTTTTAAAGGAAGAAAACAAGAAAAAAATATTCTGAAAATTTATGCAGATTTAATCAATTAAAGCTCCCCCAAATTGATCATTACAATGGCAATACAAATGTTTAGTAACTACTGAAATTAGTAATTTTATTTAGAATTTGAGGGAATATGAATTGTACTGTGCATGTTGGAAAAGTTGGCAATTACCTTTTTGTTGTTCATTATGGAGGCAGTTGGTTGTCTTACATGAGCTTTCTGTCTAAATATTTGACCAATTCATGCTTTGTTTTTAATAAGGTATTTAGGCTGCAATCCTACACACTCATACTTGGGAGTAAGCTCTATTGAAAACAGTGCAATGCTACCTGTCCCTACTCAGAAGTAAGCCACACTGAGTTCAATGGACTTACCCTCTATGTATAGGATAGCCTCTGGGCTCGGCGGTGGCAGCGGCATTGTCCGGCCAGCCAGCCAGCCGGCCCCCCTCCGCCCCTTGGCCACGGCACCTCCAATGAGAGCGCAGCAGGCCGGGCAAGGCACGCGGCAGGCCGGGCGAGGCGCGAAGCAGGCTGGGTCCTGTCACACTGGTCCCGTCGCATCACTTCCACCGGCGGGCGGGGCAGGGCCGGTGGGCTCCGGAGGTCACCGCGCAGAGCACAGCTGGCCCTGCACCCATGTCCTTGCTGCCGGGTGGGGGGGCACCGGCGCCGCCGCACCAGCGCGGCAAAGTTTGTGGTGGGCGCGGGCGGCCTTGTCCCGCTCCACACAGGAGCCCTCCTCTCTTCCACCAGCGGGTGGGGCAGGGCCGGTGGGCTCCAGAGGTCCCCGCGCGGAGCAGAGCTGGCCCTGCGCCCGCCCGCTCGCATCCCTGCTGCCGGGCGGGGGGGCGCCGCTGCCGCCACCGTGGCGGTGGCAGAGCACCAATCTGCTCAAAACAGCAATCAGCGCCCTGGCTTATTTATTTATTTTTTTAATATATTTTTTTATTTAAATTTTTCCAAACAATATATAAAATACAAATACATAACATACATAAAAAGAAAAGGAAAAAAAATAATTAATAACATATAAACTACAAAATACATAAACATCCAAATTATATTACAAATAACTGAAAACTTAAACAAACAACTACCTATACAAATACAAAAAAAGAAAAAACACATATTCTAAACCCCCACCCACACATATAATGTTTCCCCCCCTATAGCCAGGACCCATTTATCCCGCTCATGGCCTGCCACACCGTCAAGGGGGGGGGGAAGGATCCACCACCTGCTCATGGCAGCAGCTGTTCTTCTCCTCCCGATTAAACATTGATCATATTAATAAACCTATTAATCCTGCACCTATTATATCCTGGTTACCTAATATTATATCCCAATAAGGAAAGAGAGAAAAATAGAGTTGAGAAAATTTTATAATTATTAATATCAAAAATATTAATATTATATCCCAATAAGGAGAGAAAAATAGAGTTGAGAAAAATTTGTAATTATTAATAACAAACATATTAATATTAACAAATAAAACTTAAATCGTAATTCTTTTTCTTAAATATTACACTTCTACCACACCAATCATCTTTCTTTCTATCTTTGCTTCCATCCGAACACATAGTCCTTAGCCCACCTCACCACCAACCGCTCCTTGCTCTGCCTGTGGTCCATCTCCATCTTCTTCCAAAAGTCCCTTTTCACGCAGTAGCTCCATTCCTTGACTGCAAGATGTAATCCTATGCTTTTTCCCATTAAACATAAAAGTTAAATATACTGGGTACCCCCAGCTATATGAAATTCCCTTCTTCATCAGAACAGTAGTGCAAGGTCTCACTCTACGCCTCCAGTTAATTGTTTGTGAACATAAATCATTGTAAATTTGCACGGGGGCTCCTTGATACATCAGCTGATCAGATTTCTGCCTAATTGCTTTCATAAATAATTCCTTTTTATAATAGCTGGCAAAACTCATAACTACATCTCTGGGAGTTATTCCTTCCCTTTTGAAAGCCACTCTGCAAACACGCACAATATCTTCTTGCTTCCATTGAAATTCAGGGGCCAATGATTTTAGCCAGTCAAGAATCATGTCTCTCAAATTCCTGCCACCTTCCCTGCCACCTTCTGGAAATCCTCGAAGTCGGGCATTGGACCTCCGCTTTCTGTCCTGAAGGTCAATAATTCTCCGCTCCAATTGATCAAATCTTAAATCCTGCTCCTGAATTTTGTCAATATTATCTTTCACTCCTTTTTCCACCGCTATAACTCTGTCTTTCATAACTTTCATATAGGCAGTGATTCCCAAGACTGATTTTTGTATTTTTTTTGAAGCTCAGTTTGAACCTCTGACACAATCTGCTCTTTGTTTTGATTCAATTCAGCTTTTATCATCACTTGAAAACGTGCCATCAATTCATCAAGATTCATTTCTTTTTGTTTTAATTTCACCACGGGAGCAGTACTGCCTTCCTCAGATTGCCTTGTTTTATAAATTTATTTCATTTCATACAAACACAAAAACACATATATAACAAACAATATACACAATTAAAAAGGACTTCCAATCTTCTCCACAGCTTAAGCAACCACAGTTATTCTTACAACATTTTCTGTTAACAAAACCTCACTTTCAGTTACGGCAAACCAAAAACAAAAAATCCCAAAGTAGGACACAAGTAATCTCACCCTCCCCAAATATAAATCAACATTTTAATCCAATTTAAAATCCCATTATTAAGAATATTAAGAATCCCTCTCTAGTATAATACATTTACTCACTGTTTCTTTCCATAAACCACTTCACTTTTAATTTTAGAGATATCATTTTTTTTATAAAGAAAAGTTTGAAAATTAAAAAAAAATAAGTAACAGCTAACAAAACAACAGAAGCACATAAGCCTATGCTATATTTCATCTAGACTCAATACATTTTTACCAATAATCAACCACCTCGGACTGGAGGAGTTTGTTAGGTTTTGCATAGGCAGAACGAGATTACCACCTGACATCAGGATTATCACCTGACCTGGTGGGTGTCTCTTGAGTTCAAGTACACAAGGTCTTTGGTCACGAGACATAGTCTCAAGGTGGTATGACTCAGCAACCTTGGACAGATTTGGGGTAAACATGTTGATGAATAGGTTATACAACTGGGGTGAGTAATATCCTATTTATAGGTGTGGTATAAAGCTAACACACTTGCTGATAGCTTCATTCTCCTCCTCTTCTTCTCTCGTCTCGACTCGACATGTTACTTGTTCTGGACTTCACTTCATCTAGCCTTACCACTGGGGTATTGGATTTGAGTCTGCAATGATGTAGTGAGTAAGAGATGCATTGCTTGCCTTAATCCCATGTAATTGGGTCTTACAAATAAACTCTTTAATCTTTATTAACTGCTGTTATCTCCTCCTTCCGCCTGCGTGACTGAGACTGAAGGTCATTGGCTAGGGAAGCTTTTGAACCCGGGTCAGTCCAGCTCTCACAGAGTTCTCCTTTTCTCTCAAAGGGGTCCCTCTCACTAGCCCCTTTAGGTTCAGGTCTATATATATTTTCTTTGGATCACTATCAGCAATCCATTTAGATTTATCCCATCTGGATTTCTCCCACCAATCCATTTGGGAAGCTGAACCCTCTTACTTCTGACATAAGAACCTCCCCCATCCCCCAATATTCAGCAATTATCATAATATAAGTTCAACCATTTATTCCATCAAATAATCAGCAAACCATTTTTATCCTAACACAGATCAAGCCATTTATCCCATCCAATAATCAGCAAATATTTTTCCCCAATCAAATACAGTATTCACAATATGCATCTTCTTCAGGCCTTAAATATTTAAAGTCCATACAAATCATATAGGCAATCCCTTTACCTGAATAATTCAATAAACAACAGCCTTTTATCTTTTCCCAGTCAAAACAAAATCAGATTTAAAAAAAAAAAATATTTGCCTCTGTCAAATGGATAATCATTAAATTCCAGATTCTGAACAAAAAACAATGCAAGCCTTTTCTGGGGATCTTGCTCACCAGCTTCATAAATCTTCTTCTCAGGCACATTCAGTCCAATAAAGACTTCAAAGCCTCTGTGAATCTCAGCATTCACCATCTTGGGTTTTAAAAACTGCATCATAACTTTTCTCCAAGCGTTCTCCTTAAACAAATTCAGTCCAGTTAAAACTTCAACGCCTCTGTGAATTTCTGGAAAGTCTCCAACCTCCTTAATTACTTCTTTCTCCTTCTGTGAAATGTCCTATTCCTGTCTTTTTTTTTTTAAGTCCACTTCAAAGTTTACATCCCAACCTTGGATTCTTCTTTCCAGTTTATTTAGAATATTGTTTTCCAACTTTTTCCAGAACAACATAAATGCTGAAGTCATATTGCCCTTGTACTTCCAAAATTCCACTGCACATAAAAGAATTA
The DNA here is from genome assembly GCA_021292165.1 of Shinisaurus crocodilurus. Classification (NCBI taxonomy): domain Eukaryota; kingdom Metazoa; phylum Chordata; class Lepidosauria; order Squamata; family Shinisauridae; genus Shinisaurus; species Shinisaurus crocodilurus. Next base: position 128,942,081 of record CM037879.1, read on the forward strand.
TAGCCCACCTTCCGGTTATCACTTCTTATCTTCTTTGCCTCCCAGATAGACCCACATTCAACTTACAGTTAATTATAATTCCTACTGTGCTGTAGAAAGATTCCAAATCAGCCAGTCCAGATATAATCCATCATTTTGGAAGCGAACACGTACACCTCTAATGATCGGTAAAAGCCGGTCTCCTGAATACAGCGCCGTTTTCCCCCACCTCAGGTCACATAAACCACAAATCTGTCCGTCAAAAGGCAAACAGAAAGCAATTTATAGCCCTGCGAGATATTTTGGGGGTAACATCAAATCTTAGCTTCTATCAGAAGTAGACTCCCCAGTCAGAATTTCTCTGGCCAGGAACGCTGAATCAGCTGTCTCACAGAGATTCTGTGTGACTTTCAAGGCTCCATGTTCACCCAGAAGCCTTCCTCAGATTGCCTTGCAGCTGATTGGTCATTATTGCTGTCCGTTCCAGCCGACATCTTCCTATTTCCGGGTGATGACTCAGCACTTAAAGTTACACTTTGAGAAAGTTTATCAAATCCCTTAATCTCACCCTCCGGATAATTATTAACCAATCCGTTTGTCTGTTCTTTTTCTATCTCCGCTCTCTGCAGCCGGGTAACACTAACATACATCCGACGCGTGAGTTCTCTTAGAACGAACCCACACAGGCTCAGCTTTCTTTTTATCCTGGCCTCTCGGCATTTAACACTTGATGGCCGTTATAAAGCAATAAAAAAGTTATAAATCCTGTTCTTTCTTAGAGAGCAGACGCTTAACTCTTCCCATCCAGGTAATCAATCGTTCCTACTCACATTTCTTCATTTGCAGGGGATAATACTGCTTTTGAGTTTTTCTTCATCGGGAGCAACCTGAAACAGCTACTAGCCCGTCCAGCCGGAAGCTCCTCCCCCAGCGCTCTGGCTTGAGGCAAGAGGCGGCAGCAGCAAAGCCCCGCCAAGCAATGGCGCCGAAAGAGCCAACCGAGCTGCTGCCGAATCAGCTGTTCGGCGGGGAATCAGCTGTTCCTAGGGGGGAATCAGCTGTTCCTAGGGGGGAATCAGCTGAGAGGCGGGGGCTTGCCCCGCTCCACCCAGGAGCCCTCCGCTGTTCCGCCGGACCAGTTGGAGGCGCACAGAGGGAGGTATGTAAAAAAAATAATGTATTTGTTATTTACAATATTCGCTCCATAAGACGCACAGACATTTCCCTCTATTTGGGGGGGGGGGTGCGTCTTATGGAGCGAAAAATACGTAAATAAATAAATATAATAATTTTAAAAATAAAATAAAATATGTATGTATGTATTTATTTATTTCTTATATTTATTAATCGGCCATCTGGCCGGTCACCCGGCCACCCTGGGCGATGTACAATCAAGTCAGGAATGTAACTTCCTGACTTGGCTATCCCGTCTCTGACCTAGAAAGAAAAGAGCTAGCAAAAGCCTATCAGAAAAGGCTTGCAAGATGCTGAAAGCTGGTGTTTCTATCAAGCACACAAAATCCTACTGTCTGTGTAATCAAAGTTTACTTTAGCTGAGGAAACTATTTGCTAAAGAGAGCTTATTATTCCAGCTCTTCTTGCAGAAGCGATTGCACTTAAGAAATGGAAGGCTTTCCTTTGGATAGGAAACTGGAGTATTTCCTCTAAAGTCTGTATTTCTGCCAGTTGCAGGAAATGGCTGATACCTACTTCATCTTCATTCCCCAAGTTAAAGTCCTGTAAATATGCTAACCATGTTTCTCTGCTTAATCAGAAGTCAGTCTGTCTGTCTGTCTGTCTGTCCCTCTCTCTCTCCATATATATATATATATATATATATACAGTAGTACCTTGGATCACGAGCATAATTCGTTCCAGGACCCATGCTCGTAATCCAAAATACTCGTACAGCAAAGCAAGTTTCCCCATTAGAAATAATGGGAACTCTGCTGATTCGTTCCACAACCATTTAATCACTGCTTTGCCGGCTCCCTGGCAGGGAGCCCCATGGAGGGAGCCGGCAAAGCAGTGATTAAATGCTTGTGGAATGAATTCCTGGGAGCCGGCACCGCAGCGCGAGGCACCTGCAGAGCAAGCGGCTGCGCTGCGCCACACCTCCACTCGCTCTGCGGGCGCCTCCCGCGCTGCCGTGCCGGCTCCCAGGCAGGGAAGCAGCAGCGCGAGGCGCCAGCAGAGCGAGTGGCCGCACCTGGCCTCCACGGCACTCCCACCGCTCCCTACCTTTTCTTTTCCAGTGGAGGCTCGCTGAGGGGAGGTGAGCCGCCCACGCTGCCATCCCCGGTCCCATCACATCCTGAAGCGGCTCCCTTTTCTTTTCCAGCGGCGGCTCTGCTCTCCTCAGTGAGCCGCCCGCGCTGCCATCGCCGGTCCCGTCGCATCATCTCCCCCCGGAAGTGACGCAACGGAACTGGCGATGGCGGCGCGGGCGGCTCGTTGAGGGGATGCGAGCCGCTGCTGGAAAAGAAAAGAGAGCCACATGCAGAAGAAAAGGGAGCCACTTTTCCAGCAGCAGCTCGCCTCTCCGCAGCGAGCCGCCCGCGCCGCCGGTCCCGTCGCATCACTTCCGGATGCGACGGGACCGCCGATGGCAGCGCGGGCGGCTCGCTGAGGAGAGCAGAGCTGCCGCTGGAAAAGAAAAGGGAGCCGCTTCAGGATGCCATGGGACCGGGTATGGCAGCGTGGGCGGCTCGCCTCCCCTCAGTGAGCCTCCGCTGGAAAAGAAAAGGGAGGTAGCGGTGGGAGCGCCTCCACGCAGCTCCCTGCCATGGAGCTGGCAGTGCTTTGCCGGCTCCCTGGCAGGGAGCCGTGGAGGCCAGGCGCGGCCGCTTGCTCTGCGCCGGCTCCCGGGCGGCTCCACACGGCAGCGAGTAACCCGGTGTGCTCGTTTTGCAAGACCTCGCTCGTTTAGCAAGTCAAAATTTTCGCAAAACTTTTGCTCGTCTTTCAAAATGCTCGCACACCAGGTTACTCGTAATCCAAGGTATTACTGTATATATTAGAACCACAAACTTCCTTACAAAAGGAAGCACACAGACAGGCATATATATATGTGTGTGTGTGTGTGTGTGTGTGCTTCCTTTTGTAAGGAAGTTTGTGGTTCTAAGCTGGGCACAGGCAGGAAGTATGTTTCTTTCCTTGGAGACACATCAAAGCCTGAGCATCTGTATCTCCCAGAAGTGGTGTTAGTTGTATTCATACTAGCCTCTGGTTCCCAGGTACAGTTCACTAGGCAAAACTGCTGGTGGCCGCTGCATGGCAATAGAGGAGGGTGGGGAATTCCTGCCTTTACTATTCACCACCCAGGGGAGATGGTACTGGAGGTGAGGGGATGCCACAGCCAGCACCATGCAAGTTCATGGTGAGTGGATGGTTGGCCTGGTGCAAGCTGCCGACATCAGCAAGGTTTAGCTGCGCACTCAGCAACACTCGCATGGTTGAAGCACCTTCCACTTCTACCACTAGTTCTTAAGAGGGATCGGGGAGACATGCAAACTTACCTCATTTCATAGTTTTGAACAAATACATGAACCGGAACTGAATTATCCTTCAAAGTTTGCACTTCTCCCAGTGCATCTCATCGCCGCTGCTAACTCCAATCTGGGACTGGAGATATGCATCAGGGATAAGGGGTGGCGGGTGGTGGGTGCTGGGACTCGCCCGTGTCGGGGAAAGCAGCACGCAGGCAAGTTCCCTTCTGCTTAGTTTGCCCCTCCTCCTTCTCACAATGAGGGAAGGAGGAACAGCGGGTGAAGTGGCTGAGTACCCTTTGTTCCTCTGTCAGAGAAGCCAAGGAGAATCAGCTGCTTCTCCTTCATGCCTGACTCCTCCATCCCCCATTGCGGCTTCCCTAACTGGGAAAGGCCTGTGCACAGCGAAGCCTGGTCAAAGCGCTGGGTGGAAGATCCACCTGGGCCAGGGAGCACATGATGTCATGTGGGTGTGGCCACACCCACTGACATTAGGGCTGTGGCCCCACCCACCTGGCACCATACAGCCTGCAGAGAGCTGGGTGGAAGATCCACCTGGCGCTTGGGCCAGGGAGCAAATGATGTCAGTGGGTGTGGCCACGCCCACCTGACATTAGGGCTATGGTCACGCCTACCTGACATCATATGGCCTACAGCCCTACAAAGGGCTGGCGGGGCATCCAGCCCCGCTCCCAAAAGTAGTTCTGGTATGTGGGAACAGATGGATAGTGGGTATGTGTGAGTGTGGAAGCTACTTTACAAAATGTCTATTTGTTTCATTCATGTTCCAGAATGTCAGGGGTGATTACCTTCTGAAAGAAACAAGAATTTTAACCATGCTTCAGATTCAATTAATTTCATGGGTTGTTGTGGGGTGTGTGTGTTTTCCAGGGTGCAAATTGAATTTTGAATATTCATTGATGTAAAAGAATATTTAAATTTGAATCATGGCTTTGAAAAGCATGACTTATTTCATCACTCATTAATATGACTTTCATTTCATATTTTAATGATCTGGTTATTTGTACAGCCTCAGAGAAAGAGATGTGATGATTAAAATGTGAAAGAAAAAGTCTCATCAGAAGAACAGGCAACCTGTGGTGAGAATGCTAATCGAGGAAGAATTAACCTGAGGAGAGGGACTGTTTGGTTCATGTTTTTCAAAGAGACAACAGTGGATTTCAAAGAAACATATGTACCTATTGTTCTGCCTCCCACAGGAACAAAGATGAGGCAAACACCACACTCTTGATAGACGACTGAATCAATACAGTAAGCGCTAAGAAAATATGAAACCACAAAGGAGAACCAAGGAAACAAGAACATGAAAAACAGTGGATACATCATAACTGAGAATTAATTTATCATAATTTACGCTACAAGGCTCAAAGTCCCAGAAATTCACTTGGTAAAATGAAGCATTTCCCATGAGTTAAATTATTTCTTGCAGAATATTGAAAGCCACCACCCAGAAGCTTCACCACTTTACACTTGCTTAACAGAAGTTTGGGACATGCCCATATAATCACCTTTTTATATTTGATTAGATTTCATGGGTCAGTGCTTGAATGGGTGACTGCCTGGGCTGCCCACATCTGTTCTGCTGCATTAAGCAGGGGGTTGGACTCGATGGCCTTATAGACCCCTTCCAACTCTACGTATTCTATTCTGTGAAAAAGGGATAGTTAAAATATGCAGTCTAATTCTTTCTTTCTGAAACTATGTGGGTTTTTTTTTAATCAAATATTTATTTGCCCATTTCAGTCGCGGTGGTTTTGTTTAATTGCAAATATTACGGATGACCCCATTCACTAACTGAGAGAGAAAATATAGTACTGAGGAATAACAGTAACAATTACACAGCTTGTTTCAAAGCAGAGGTGGACTTGGTGCTTAGAAGCAAAATGTCAGAGTTTCGGCAAATTCTTCAGTCCTCAATATTAACAGTTTGATCATGTCATAGGTGCGCAGGGAAACAAAGACCATGTTGCAACGCTGATGGAGACAACCAATGCAATGATAAAATACAAAAGAGATTAGAGTGTGGTCATGTTCCCTCTTTCTTTCCCATATCTGATCTAGAAGTCATATTTTCAAGGGGTTCAGTATATAAAGAACTGCATCACGCAAAAGCCATATGTTGTTGTTTTTTAACAAATACTTTATGTTTATTGAAAAGCCTTTATTCCAGCACAGGGTCAAATGAACAAAGTGGCCTTCTTTCTTTCTCTAGACCAGTATGTCTGTGCCCCCTGGATGGTTGCCCTGGATCACAGAGAGGAAAGCAGGGTCCTATCTCAAATGTCATCCCATGTATTTATTCTATGGATTTTATAAGGAAGCAAAATGTGTGTAGGGTTGCCAAGCTGAATCTCAGAGGACCACTGTGTCAATAACATAAAAGCACTGACCTTAGCATGCTACGCAAGGACAGACCCAGAAAATCAGAGTAGTAGTAGGGATAATAAGTAGTATTATATCCAATGAAAGCCATGTTTTATCAAATACTGTGGCATGAATTTATAGTCATTCTAATGGCAAACTATTATTTTTCTTAGTGTTAGTTTGGCTTCAAGTAAATTGTTGCCATGTTTCTAAATAGTAAAACAAGCCAACCGGGGAGAATTTGTGTTGATGCTTCTGATGTAAAGTAAATAATTTGCCCTAAATCATGTAGGGATGGATGATTCCATCAATTACAGTTTTCTAAGCTTAAATTTGTTTCATCCCATTTCTGCTTCAGTTTTTCTGCAGATTTCTGCACAATCCTCTTTCATTGGGTTTAGTTTTTTTTAAAAAAAAAGTCCACACACTTATATGCATTTTCATGGTCATTTATCCTAATATATGCATTTTTGTATGCAATTTCCCCTAATATAATGTATTTTAGGCATTATTTTCACAAACATTTGCACTTCTCTCTAAAATATGTCTTTTTTTAACCATAGATCTGCATCACAAAAAAAAATTTTTTTTTTAAGTGTGAACATCTTAGTATAGGTGCACTTCAGTTCACATATCGGCTTGGGAAGCGTGAAATACGAAAGTTTGCATTAAAATGAAGACTGGATGACTTGCTCCCCCATCCCTGTCATATTTCCAGGATTGGGGACAGGTCCTAAAAGATACAGTGACCCCAATTGTATCAGCACCGTAGCCCACCAGGTTGCAGTGGGTGCTGGTGGCCATGTTGAATATTCAAGCTGTGGCGGGCGGGCAGTGTGGCTTCTTGTGTCTTCCGAACCCAGCGAGGGTGGGTTGTTGGTGTGGTTGACAAACCACCCACAAGCCATGGTCTGTTTTAGGGTTGTGGGTGGTTTATTAACCACGCCAACAACCCACTGAGAACAAGCCCAGTGTCTACGTATGCCTCTACATTGCTGGTGTGTATGTATTAAACCTTCCAATGGAGCTTATTTTGGCTCTTGCAATATTATTATTATTATTATTATTATTATTATTATTATTATTATTATTTGGGAGCCAAATCCCACTAGCATGTTAGTATTGTTTCTGAATGCTGAAATTCAATATTGCTATGGCAATATTGAATCATGACAAAATAAATCATAACATATACTATAAATACAAAAATGTGCATGCTGGATTGAAAGGAAATGTATAAATTGAATATCCCAAATCTTCTTTGGCAGGGTCATCCACTAAACCTAATGAAAGAGGAGTGTGCATTCAGCCTGTTTGCTATCAGACTTTGCATATTTAATGCAAAAAAACAAAAAACAAAAAAAGTGTCTGCTAGGGGTGGGCAAGCCGTCTGGACCCAACCTGTCTCTGGCTTGGTAGATGCCACTGCTGCTCTCTCCACCAAGCTGGGCCGAAAGCAGGTGAATACCATGCCACTTGCTCGCCAGACTTTTGGGTTCCCAGCAGGCTGCTGTTTCTGTAGAAAATGCCTTAAGATATGTCAAAATCGGCCGCAATTGAGGCATATTTTAAGGCGTTTTCTATGTAAACAGTGGCCTGCCAGGAACCCGGAAGTAGCTTCCCTGGCTCGACTCAGGAGAACACGAGTTGAGCCGGGTAAGGAGGGTAAGCGGGACCGAGTTCGGGGGGTCGAGCCTGGCTAGTCTGCTGGATTTCCCACCCCCACCCCCCAAATGAAATCCTCACAAATCCCTAGTGTCTGTTGCCATTTTCCTTTAATGAGAAAGGCAGAAGGAGACTTGTAGGGAGAACAAATTGAAGGGCAAGGTTTTAATAAGTTGCAGCAGGCTAAATTTAAAGTAGCTGTTGAGTGTACTAACTGAAATTTTCTTCTCCATCTTTTGACCACTCTCATTCAATCTGACAGAAAAGAAATTGCTTCAGTGAAATTCTTGTGTGTGGGGTGCTGGGTCCTTGTGCTTACCTTATTTATGAGGGGGCTGAGAGGTGTGCGTAGGTGTCCTGTTTATCTTTGTACAATCATCTATCCAGCAGACTACAACCTTCCCAAACAGCCATGCTTCAATTAAGGCCCAGGAGAGAATGTTGTTAGGTAACTTCTCCCATGGGCTTTTTCAGACCCAGAAGCACAGGCAGCTGGCGAGGCTGCAGAGTGATTAAGAGAAGTGTAATAGAAAGAAACACACACACATCTCCCTCAGCCACCTTGCAATGTTAAGGTATGCTCAAACACACCACCAAAAGGAATTCAAAACAAAGTCTAAAGCACTCTGAGAATGACACAGAAAAACAGATGCCTCTTTCAAAGGGAAGAAAAACTTTGGGGGAATTGGAGGGCAGACTTTGGCACAGCACGAAGAGGCTGCTACTACTGAGACAATCTAGGCAGCATTATATGTTCGGACTGGCAGTGATTCTCTCAAACTGAGTGGACTTCTGCAACCCTGCTACGGTCAATGGGATATTCTTTTAGGTGGAGATGCCACAGACTGAACCTGGGATCTTATGCATTCAAAGCATGGGCTATACCGCTGAACTATCAGCCCTCTCATAGCTCCCAGTTGGGCAAGTTGTCCAAGGATGAAAATAAACCTTATTTTGTAGCTTGGAAAAAGTTGAGTCTGATAAACTGATAGTTTAGATCTAGTGAATCCTGATGTGTCTGTCCTGCTGGTAGCGTCATTGTTCATTTCTAGACCAATTGTTCTATGACAGCCTTCCCCAACCTCCAGGGATTGTGTCCAACCCTGACTGTCTGCCAGTGCAATGGAAACAGCTGGTGGAATAGTTTCCTCCTCCCCCTGCAGCTCCTGGAGCACTCCCCAGATCTGCTCCAGGGGGTTGGGGGCTCCACCAGGGCAGATTTGGGGGGCTGCAGGGGGGAGGAGAGCAAGGAGAAGTCCACTCACATGATGCTGGATTTAAGCCCAGATTGTTTTGGATTTCAACTCCCATCAACCCCAGCCAGCACGGCCGATGGTCAGGAATGCTAGGATTTGTAATCCAAAACATCTGGCGAGCACCACGTTGGGGAAGGCTATTCTATGACGATACACAAATCAGAGACATCACTTTCCAAGATAGTATGACGGCGCTGGTGTGGTCTCACATACTCTTCTCCCTTGCGTCTTCACTGTGATCTTATGTCTTGGGAAATAGTGAGCAGCAGGCTCATTAAATAATGCCTCAAAGTTTCATTATGTATTTCATGGTACCACAAAGGTATTGTCACTTTTCAGTCACTCAAAGTACAGTGCTGCTGAACCAAACATGTTTTCCCCTTTCAGCCTGATAAGTCACCAGACAAACACAGAGCTCTCCAGAGAGCAGGTGCTTGGTTCAGCAGTTTCCCCATTCTGAAACACTGGGGACAGGCTAAGCATCTCTTATCTGTATAAGCAAGCATCAGAGTGAAAATGACAGACGGGGCTGTGCAAAGACACAGACCTTGTATTAGAGAAAGTAAAACTTAGGCATAGGTCACTAAAAACTTAAGGAAGGTGCTGGAGTATAGGGTTATTTCTGTTTCTGACAAAGGCCCAGAAGAGGGTGGCACCATAATCCAAGGCATAATAACATATTTTCCAAGAGGTGCAGGAAATAGTTTAATTAAACATAACACAGATTCCAATGTGTTTTGACAGCAGGGAAGGCTGGTGACTCCTATTGTGGTGGGGCTCCTTTCCCATTACAGATTTTTCAGGCTTTATTTGGAGCATCATAGGAGCTATCCAGGGTGCTCCAGGGTGGTTGGACCTATTTGGGGGATGGAGTTCAGCACCATGGATAGCTCCTACGAAGCTCCAAATAAAGCCTGAAAAATCTGTAATGGGAAAGGAGCCCCACCACAATAGGAGTCACCAGCCTCTCATTTGACAGACTGCCTTCCTTGGGGTCAATGTTTTAAAACAGAGGTGGGGCCCAGAGGTGGGGCCCAGGGGTGGGGCCCAGGGGTGGGGCCCAGATAGAAGTGGGAGCGAGCCTTGCAGCAGCTGCCTAACTAATTCTTCGAGCTAGTCGATTTTCCTTCTTCCCCTTCCACAGACCTGACACGCAAACACAATTGAGCTGCGAATCAGCAAGATCTTTTGCTCGAGGCTCGAGAGATAGCTCCCTTCTAACTCTGAATATTATAAACCCTAGCTAGCTCCCCATGTCCTTCAGCAAGAAGTTCTCACACAAAGAAATGTAGTAACAGTGATTGAAATGCAAAACCTAAGTCACAGCAGGTGGTAAAACACAGGTAAAACCTGTTTAAGATTCAAATGCTAATTTGAGAACAACAGCTCTTGCTCGGGTTTGTAATGCAGATGTCTGGGAGTTGGGAAAATAGCAGCTTTTTATGCTCGAAAAAATTGTTAAGTACCGTATTTTTCCGTCTATAAGATGCCCCCATGTATAAGACGCCTCCCACTGGGCAGTTTTGCAACTGCACTGTTCTCTCCTCGGCTTACTTCCGTGTATAAGACGACCCTCAATTTTTAGTCTAGCGATTTTAGGAAAAAGTATAGTCTTATACATGGAAAAATACTGTATGCTGAGTGAACAGAACAGAGCTATCTTGATGCAAAAAACGCCTTCGAGTTAAATTAGCACATCCCTAGGCCCAGGGGTGGGGCCCCAGGGACCAAATCCGGCCCATCTGTGGGCAAAATGTGGTCCTCTGGGATTCCCCAGATCCCCCCTTCCCCCCAATCATTTGGTGGTTCCCCAGCTTTTGTGTCATTTCCCCCATTCTAAAAGGTTGAAATGCCTCCCCTAAGGCTTAGTTACTGGCAGGAAGTGCTTTAAGCTACAATAGGGTTGTTTTGGGTTTTTTTTGTATATTTGGCCACACCTACTACTGGAATGCAGCCAGAGAACTTCTTTGAAAGTGAATTCAGCCCTTGGACTGAAAGAGCTTGCCTATCCATTTTGGAATCTGTCAAACACTTTGACTGGGTTCAGACAACATGATAATCCACACTCAAGGGTTGAGTATGGCTTGAGTGTGTGTTGTTGTTGAACCGTGGGGTGTTGTTGATAACCATGGGTTGTTGTGTTGTCTGAACCCAGCTGCGCTAATAAGCCATGGCTTGTTAACCACGAACAACCCATGAAGAGAACCCATGGTTTGTTGCTGGGTTGTGAACTGTGAGTTGTTCACCATGGTTTGTTATCTCAGCTGGGTTTAGACAACACGATAACACATGTTTCAGCAACAACCCATGGTTCAAAGACAACCCATGTTCAACCCATACTCAACCCTTGAGTGTGGGTTATCATGTTGTCTGAACCCAGTCTTTGTCTAAAAAGAGCCACTAACAGCATCCTAATTTCTGCAACAGCTTCACTCTGAGAGACTGTAGCCATTTAGCTGAAACATCTTGGGGGTTGCACCTCTTAGAGTATCTCTGTTTGTGTCTTTCCTTTTCCATATAACACAAATCAGCCCCAGAAATTCACACAAACAGCAGAGGAATGATGCACTCCAGAAGGATTGTTCCCGGACTGTACCACTTCAGATTGCAGTTGAATATTTCCCCATGTGGAGGCAGGGGAAATAATGTTTCCCCATGTGGCTGCACATACAAAATTGGCATGTTGAGGAGAAGCTAGGCTAAAACCTCTGGCAATAGTTCTCTATGTTAGAGATATTTTTAAATATGTTCGGCAGTATATAAATCTATTAAATAATAAATAATATGTTCTCTGTGTAGGAGTTTTCTCTCTTTTTTTCTTTCTTCCTTTTAATATGGAGAAGCATTCAATCATGATTTCCCCACCTGAACTCTGAAGTGATACACTCCATGCAGGAACAGTGTTCCCAGCTCACTCATTGTTTATGTGAACTAGGCCTCCGTTTTGAGATCCATGAAGCAGATACTCCACAACAGACACCAGATGACTGACTGAAAAATCACCGTCACCTAGCCAGGCTGTTGCCCTTTTAAAATACATATATGCCTTGCACCATTCCCCCCCCCCCCGCCCCGGGGCTGCTTCAAACCGCCTCTTCCCAAATACCTTCTGTGTCATCTCCAGCTTGAGTTAACCAGACCCACAGCAGTTAGGGACTCATGGATCCACAACTGCCTTTCAGCAAGCGGGGGGCGGGGGGCATGACCCATGCTAGGGTGGCCAGGTGTCCAACTTTACAGAGAAGATAAACTTTACAGAGAGGATGCTATAAGGCATCCTCTGTTTGAAGGGCTGTCCATCCAAGTCTTTTTTAAAGAGAAAGAACCATAAGAAGGGAGCATACAGTAGGGGCCTTGAAGTTACCTATCCACAGTTAGCACCTGGACAACAGTTGACTAAGCAGGCACACAGGTCACCTGGTCACAGTCTTCCCCATTATGGTCAGACGTATTGTATTTCTATGTACATTAAAATCTGCATCTCTACATGTAAATTAAGATGTGCAAAAATGCAAATGTTATGCAAATCTCTGCCCTCTTTTCTCATCTTTTTTTTTTTTTTTGGTGATGCATCTCCTCTTTTTTGGTGGAGATGCATCTCTTTTTTAGGGAGATGCCACCCTAAAAACATGGAGCTTTGTTTACAGGTCTATTGTCAATAACAAATGACCATTTTTAACACAAGCACCCTAAGGGTGCCCACCCAACATGCAAAGCAGCAGCTAATGAAAAATATATTTAGCAACAATTTCCCCACAGGGAAGTGTGTAAAATACAATTTCATCACAATATCTTGGGGAAATAAAGATCTCTCCATAGCCAGAGGGCTGGTTCACATGTAACACTAAGTCGCTGTGGGTTAATTAACCTACGGGTCTTCGTGGTGCATGCTGGCCACCATTTTGAATATGCAAACCATGGCGGGAATGCACCATGGCCTGTCACATCGTGCAAACCCAGGCGGCATGCATTATGTGAGGATTAAACAACCTTCAGATTACTCCAAAACAATGTATATTCAAAATGGCAGCCAGTGTGTGCTGCGAAGTCCTGTGTGTTAATTAACCCACGGTGGCTTAGCATTATGTGCGAACCAGCCCAGTGTGAGAAAGGACAAGGAAGAGAAGAAAAACTGATGTGGTTTAGCAGGGGCATAGGAAACGGGGCATATAGGTGAACTTATGTGGGGGTGAGTCAGTAATTGGGGAATACATCCCACATTTTTTCTCCTCTTAGTCAAATGCCAGAGGAGGAGTTTGAAAAGCTGGAGTTCTTCCTTCTTTGTTGTTGTACACGCATCATTGGAGGGAAAAGCCAAATGGGAGATGTACAAGTACATTTTCATATTCACACTTGGCCAACCATGGATGAAGGGACTACAGATCCCATGGCAAGGGTCATAAGACAGTGACTGCTGGGATGCCATTTGGCATCTTTAGCTAGTGTCCTGAATATAGAATAGCATATCAGACACAGAATATATTGCCAGCAGCCTATATTGAGCCAGTATCATATTTTGTCTTGAAATTTCACTGCTGCTGATAATGTTATGTTCTGAAGTGAATGGCATGGGAGGTTGTGCTGATTATAGGGAACAGCCAATCAGGAAGCATCTGGAGCTGAACGTGGGGATGCTAAGGTACTTTCAGAGAAGGCAATTGATGTGAGAACACAGATGTGGAAAACACCGGTGTTTAAGTTTGCTGAGATATAGAAGTATAAGTATCAGCTAAGAAGAAAAGGTGGAGGAAACTAGGCACTGAGAAAATGGAAAGGAAAAACAATATGAGAAAATATGCATCATACTTGGAAAGCTGAAATAAAGAGAAAGGGTTAAGCATAGCATGCGTCAACAGAACAAAGAAAGTTGCTGGATATAGTGCTGAAGATATTTAGTTGGAAGATATAAAAGAAATTATAACTGTAAGAAAGGAAAATTGTCAGAGAAGATGAGCATAAAGGAAAAAATAGATCTTGAAAAATGAGGGGGAAAGAGCAAAGTAATAAAACTATATGACATGATGAAAATAAGTAATTGAAGTCTTTAAAAGTTAAAAGTCATCAGGTAGAGAACAAGTACTTGAATCCGGGAAGGAAACAACAGAAAGGCCGAAGAACAGACTTCCAGGGGACGGATAATGGCGGTTTGATGTTTGTTCGCTGGGCTCTCGCCCAGGCAAGAGAAGCAGCCTGGTTTCTGTGGTAACCAGATAAAATTTCTGGTAACCAATCTGCCTCGGATAAGAGACAGATCGAAGGATTAACCTCATATGCTCCGTAAGTGCAAGCTCCTTGTCAGAGGCGGGATTTTTCGGCAGAGAGATTCTTCCTCCGGCAAGTTCTGAGCGGCAGGGGAGTGGTAGGAGTTAACAACATCCTCAAACCAGGTTCCATATCTCTGAATTAGGGCTTATGCTTTGATTTATGAGGCAAGATCCGCATGCCTCCTTGTAACATCTTTTTAAGAAGAAAAAATTATGATTTAAAGACCCCAGCATCTGGCAGACTTACCATTCCAGGTCAGTGCCTATTTTCTGAGAAGAAGGGGGGTGAAGAAATAAAACTGCTTAAACCAAAACCAAAATAAATAAATGGTCAAGAAGTAATTAAGAAATAAGGAGTATATACAGGAGGGGAGTTTCAGAAGAATTAATTGGACTGTGTATTTTTTTGGACCTAATGGGCGGTTGCTAAATGTGAACTTTTTTTGCTGTTACGTCATGGGAAAGAAACTCTGCTTGTTTTGAAATACCAAGAACAAGAAGATACAATTAGGCACGTGCTGCCATAAATCAGACAGAAGCTGTAGCAGTGTTAAAAAGAACATATATATTGCATGATGCCACCAAAAAAGGATGTAAGGCAATTGGAAGAAAGAAGGAAATCTTCCCATGTGGAAGAAAATCAAACAATGGCTGAGAGTTTTAATTTAATGATGTCAAAAATGACAAACATGATGGATCAATGTCAATAGTCTTCAGAAGAGCAAACAAAAAATTTTAAGGAACAAAAACAGTCCTTTGAGAACTTAGAGAAAAAACTTGATGAAAGATTGACAAGTTTAGAAGTAACAATTAATAAAATGTAAACATCGCATGAACAAGTTTCACAGGAGTTGGGTCACACAAATCAGAAGGTCTTGACCTTAGAAGCCAAATGTCAAGAGACAGAACAACAGCTCGAAAAATGTTTAAATGACCTGGCTCTGATGGAGTTAAGACGGAATGAGTGTTGTTTAAGATTGAGATCAATTCCAGAACAACAATCAGAAGACATTACAAAGAGGATTACTGAACTGTTAGCAGACTTTTTGAGTATGGAAATGAAAGACATGCAAGCAGAAATTGATAGAGTTTACAGAATTAACTCGTTTTGCTGTTAAAAATAAAGTCCCGAGAGATGGCTTGATTTGGTTTGTCAGGAAAAGTTTAAGAGATCAAGTTCTTCAACAACACTACAAGGAGAAAATGATGCTGAATGATGAGGGGAAAGATGTGGAAATAATTGTTTTGAAGGAAATTCCATCAAGGATTCTGCAAAAAAGGAAATAATATATATTTTTGACTGAGAAGCTTAAACAGCAAAATATTCTATATAGATGGGAATTGCCAGGAGGAGTTAATTTTACCATGAACCAAAGGAGATATAAGTTCAGTATGGTGGAGGAGGCGAGAAATTTTGTGGAAAAGTGGGAAATAAAACCACAAGGGTCTCGGGATGAGACTGGAGGTGCAGTTTAGAAACTCCTATGTGGACTACAAATTAATCTGATTAAAAATGGATTACAATTTTTTGTCTTGGAATATAAATGGTGCGAATGCACCACAAAAGAGAAGAAAAATATTTCATTATTTGAATAAACTGAAGTTGGATTTGATTTGTTTACAAGAGACACATATAAATAAAAGAGATTCAAAATATTTGATACAAAAGAAACTTGGAGAAGAATTTATTTCAGCTAGTACAAAGGAAAAAAATGGTGTGGTTTTATATGTAAAGAATAAACTTTCTCCAATATTGATCTTTTCAGATGAACAAGGTAGATATGTGGGAGTAGAAGTTAATATTTCTGGAAAGAAAACATTGGTAGTAGGGGTTGATGCACCAAATGAAAACAAATCTATGTTTTATAAAGGTCTTATGGACAGACTTTTGGAATCTACATACGAAAACTGGTGTTTAATGGGAGATTGGAATGGAGTGGTGTCACCAATACAAGATAGACGTTCCAAAAAAGATATAAGAAAAAACCAGGGAAAATTGCCAAAAAGTTTTTTTGAATTAATAGAAAATCTGGAGTTCATGGACATTTGGAGAACTAAAAATGGAGACTCCACAGAATTTACATTTTTTTCTGACAAACATAAATCACATGCAAGACTTGATATGATTTGGTTGTCAAAAGCTATGGCAATTTATAAAGCTGAAATATTGCCAAAACCTTTTTCTGACCATAATCCAGTTTCTGTGACTTTCAAAAGGAAGAAGGGTTCATTTAGATGGAGATTTAATGAATCACTATTGAAACAAGAAAGGGTGGTCCAAGACTGTAAGCATAAACTGAGAGAATTTTTTTGAAAATAACTTAGACAAAGGTGTGGACTTACAAATAGTTTGGGATACAAGTAAAGCCTTCCTCAGAGGACAATTTATAAGACATAACTCCTTTCTTTAAAAAAAGAGACAAGAAAAGACAGAAAAGATTTTATTGGAAATCAGAGAGAAAGAGAAGGAATTAGAAAGATCTCCAAATAATACTAATATTTCTTGGCAAATTAAAGCACTGCAGAGGCAGTTATTTATGTTGACGACGCAAGAACTGGAAATGAAATTGAGTTATGCCAAGCAAAGGAATTTTGAATTTGCTAATAAACCAGTGAAATGGTTGGCATATAAACTAAGGAAAGAGAGAAAGAAGAGAGTAATACTTAAATTGTTGGAGGACAACACTGAAATAATGGATAATTTGGGTATGAAAAGAGCGGTTTTTCAATTTTATTCACAATTATATAAAGGGGGGGGAAATTCTGAAAAAAGAATAGAAGATTATTTACAATGGCAAAACTTACCAAAGATTACAGAATATCAAAGACAAATTATGAATGGTCCTATAACTATACAAGAACTATCTGAAGCAATTAAAAAATCTAAAAAAGGGAAAACACCGGGCCCTGATGGACTGTCAGCAATTTATTACAAGTGTTTTGATGATGAGTTGTTACAACCACTACAAAGGACTATGAATAATATCCTACAAAATGGGAAGTTACCAGATACATGGAGAGAGGATAATATTGCATTGATACCTAAAGAAGGACAAGACTTGACTTCTGTTAAAAATTATAGGCCAATTTCGTTATTGAATAATGATTACAAATTATTTACAATGATTCTATCTGAAAGATTAAAGAAAATTCTACAAGAGTTTATTCATCAGGATCAATGTGGTTTTTTGCCTAAAAGACAATTAAGAGATAACATTAGAACTGTGTTGGATGTGTTGGAATATTTAAATTGTCATAATGAAAAACAAGCAGCACTGATTTTTTTGGATGCTGAAAAAGCCTTTGACAACGTGAACTGGAGTTTTTTATTTGGAGTTATGAATGAAATGGATTTTGGAGAGAATTTTATTAAAGGAGTAAAATCGATATATTTGACACAAAAAGCACAAATAATTGTTAACGGTGAATTGACAAAGTCTTGTATGATACAAAAGAGAACAAGACAAGGCTGTCCATTATCTCCACTACTGTTTATTTTAGTTTTAGAAGTTTTGCTTAGAGATATTAGGCAAGATGGAAGAATCCCGGGAATAAAAATTAAAAAAGAATCATACAAGTTGAGCGCTTTTGCAGATGATTTGATGATAGTCTTGGAAAATCCATTACAAGGAGTGCAAACTCTGTTGGATAAATTAAATGAGTTTGGAGGGTTGGCAGGATTCAAGGTAAACCATGAAAAAACAAAAATGTTGGTGAAGAATATGAGAGTGGAAGACCAACAGATATTGATGCAAATATTGGGTTTTAAAATTGAAAAAAGAGTAAAATACCTTGGTATCATAATGGCAAATTCAAATTCCACGTTGTTTCAAAATAATTATGTTAAGATATGGTTAGGAATTAAAAATGATATGTTGAAATGGGAGAAATTAAAATTGTCTTTGTTGGGTAGGATTTCGGTGATAAAAACGAATGTTTTTCCAAGAATGATGTTTTTATTTCAAACACTGCCAATTTTAACTAATGATGTGCCCTTTAAAGAATGACAAAAGGACTTATCTAAATTTATATGGCAAAGAAAGAAACCACGTGTTAAATATATAGTTCTACAGGATGCGAAAGAAAGGGGTGGATTGGGTGTACCTGATTTGAAATTGTATTTTAATGCTTGTTGTTTTGTTTGGTTGAAGGAATGGGTGACATTGAGAAATAACAGACTTCTAGAATTAGAAGGGCATGATCTAAGGTTTGGATGGCATGGATATTTGTGGTATGACAAAGTTAAGGTTAATGTAGATTTCAAGAACCACTATATCAGAAGGGCGTTATTAAGAGTTTGGAACAAATACAAGCCTAGGTTATGCCCAAAATTACCCTTATGGATATCACCCCAAGAGGCATTATACAGGAAGGAAACCACAAGCAATGAGAACTGGTTAAAATACCGAGAAATATTGGAATTGCATCAGGGAACATACTGGATTAAAACACGGGATTGTTTAGTAACAGAAGGTTATAATTTACACTGGTTTTCATACATGCAACTATCAGAGAGATTTAATGTGGATAAAAGAATGTATGATATAGAACAGGATAAGTCTGAATTTGAAATACTATTGTGTACAGGTGATGATCATGTAATTGCAAAAATGTATAAATTTTTGTTGAAGTTTGGGACAGAAGAAGAACAAGTTAAGGACTATATGGTTAAATGGGCAAGGAACTTTGGATATAATATAATGATGGAACAATGGGAACGCATGCGGACTAAAGGTATAAAATTTACATTGTGTTTTGATCTTAGAGAGAATTTTTACAAGATGATGTATCGTTGGTACCTAACTCCTGTGAAATTGGCTAAGATGTATAATAATGTGTCAAATGTATGTTGGAAATGTCAACATCATGAAGGAACATTTTATCATGTTTGGTGGACGTGTAAAAAAGTGAAAACACATTGGGTACAAATACACACATGGATACAAAAGATTTTAAAAGTGAATCTTAAACTGAAACCAGAAATGTGTTTATTGGGTATAATGGACTTACAACTTGAGAAAGACTATGGAACATTACTACAATATATGATGACGGCAGCAAGAATAATTTATGCTCAAAAATGGAAAGAAGCAACAATACCAACTATAGAAGACTGGCTGTTGAAAATGTTGGACTTAGCAGAGATGGCAAAATTGACTTGTTTAATTAGAGAAAAAAATCTAACTTCATTTAAGAAAGACTGGAAACCTCTGGTGGACTTCTTGGGGAGGAGGGAAAGTGACTTAATAACTTTGGGTTTTGATTTCTGAATATTGGCAAGGTGATAGAAATTCTTTCTGTGAAAATAGAGGAAACTTAGATTGGATAAGGATTGGTAATGTTTGTCAGACAATGAGGCGGAAGCCAAATGTTGTTTTGGAAAATTCAATAAATAAAATAAAATATCAAGAAAGAAAAAAAAGAAAGGCCAAAGAACAAGACAGCAAAAAATGAAGAGCACCGAGCAAGGAAAAGTGTGTGATAGAGGAGCAGGGCCAGCCCAAGATGTTTTGCCCCCTGAGGCAGAGCAGCAAATGGTGCTGTCCACACTCCCTCTGGTCAAGATGTAAAGTACCCCAGGCCACTCATATTATTTTAGCACCTGAGTGTGAGAAAATCCCACAAGTAACTCTCCCCCTCCATGACAATTTATTTATTTACTTATTTACAGTATTTGTATACTGCTCCATATCTAAGTAGATTCTGGATTGGTGAACAATAAAAAGATAAAAACAGATAAAAGAAACAAAAACAGTAGATTGAAAACAAGGTATCATTAAAATGCTGGTAGGACAGCAGAGAAGGCTTCCCGGAACAAAGAGGTCTTCAGCAGGCGCTGGAAGCAACACAGTGTCGGAGCCTGCCTGACCTCCAAAGGCAGGGAGTTCCACAGAAATGGAGCCTCCACACTGAAGGCTCTTTTTCTGGTGGACTCCAATCGGGCCATAAGACCATGAGAAACCACCATGAGAACACTCTCCGATGACCTCAGTGAATACAATAAAAATACAATAACAACACATTTTTAAAACAAAAATGTGATGACCTTTCAAGACACCCCAGAATCAGCTGCCTGAGCCAATGGCCTCACTCTACCTAATGGCAGGGCCAGAGAGACCTTCTGTTTGCTTACTATATGCCCACTCACTTAGGGCACAATCGTATGCAAGTTTAGACAGAAGAAAGGCCTACAACTCCCAGTATGCCCCAGCTAGCATAGCTTTTTTCTGTCTAAACTTGCATACGATCGAGCCTTTAGCAGCTCATTCTTTCCTCCCATCTTCTGAGGAACAGTAATTATTTCTGGTGTGCTTGCTTTCACAAGGGGAGGGAAAGTCTGCCTTTTCTCAATCATGTGTTTCTTAAAGTTGCAGTTCCCTCTTCCTCCTCCTCCTCCTCCTCCTCCTCCTCCTCCTCCTCCTCCTCCTCTCTCTTGCCTTCTTCACAAATGCAGTCAAAACAACCCAACCTACTCAGGTCAATAGAATTCTGCCTCGCCATCTCACATCACACCAAGAGCATCTTTATAGTATTTCCTGCTACATACATTTTAAAGTCCTAGTAATGTGTTGTTGTTGTTGTTTTGTGCAGCCAAGTTGTAGCACACTGATGGCCTGGATGTTTACTCTCCAATGCTGGAGTGCTAGTTAATTGTGAGAGAGAAGTATTATGAGAATCAGAGAGAAATGTTGCAGTGTGGAATACTGCTGCTCAGAGTTCCAGCCAATTGGCCACGTCTCCTTCTAAGATGCTCCTCCATCCCATTTCTCCTTGCCAGTTTTCCATGCCCCCGCAACAACAGACACGCAGCATTCTGTGATCACTGTGCATGCTCAGTCCTCGCTGGACTGTTCGAGGGCTTTTCTAGGGATGGAAGAAACAGTGATTGTTGAGTTTGTTTGCCTAAATTCTCCGAAAATCACTTCAAAGCTTGTTTCGCTTGTTCAAATGGGGAAAGTGTGCGCTTCTGTGCGTATTTTTCAAAAGAGCTCATTTCCCCACCCCCCACTGACTAAAGCATGAAAATTCACCCTTTTTAAAAACAACAACACACTATCGCAAATTCAGGAATTTGCGAAATTTCACCAAAAAAAGCACTCCTGCTCATATTTGGGATTGTGAACAAGACATGTTTGCATTATTGGTGAACAGAAACAAAATTCTTAAACATCTCTGTTTCCTTAATTATATTCTACTTCTACAAACCTTGGGGGTTCCACTGAGCATGCTGATACCTTCTGCTCTTGTTTCTCAGTAGTCCTGTTTTTGCTACCTAGACAGCATAACTCAACACCTAAGTTCTATATTAGTATATATGATGCCAGTTTTTAAACGGGTCAGCATTGGGCCCTTTTATTACAAGCTATTTTTTTTATTCAGGCAGGATCTAAGCTGAGTTGCTGCTGAACTGGGTTTTTAATCTGTAGGGTAATGTTATTTCTTCTTATTGATCTTCTATTTGTCTTTTATTTTTATTCGTGTATTATTGGACGTGTTTTTAATTGATTAGTTTTATGTTTTAATTATCACTTTGTTATTTTCCCCGCTTTATTGTTTAGCTGCCTGAGCACTATTTTAGTGGGATAGCCAGGTAAAAATTTCATATCTCCAGCCAAGTATACTTATTTATAAAGGGTTGCACTTTGTTTTGATTTTACTCGCCTTTCCAACATTGGCTCAAGGTAACATATAAACCAAAGACAAGAAGAATTTTAAAAAAAAGGCCAATGTGAACTGCCCAGAGAGCTTCAGCTATTGGGCATGCAGAAATGTAATAAATAAAATTATTTATTAATCATATTTATTTCCTGCCCTTCTCAAGAGAAGCTCTGGGCAGCATACATAGACTTATCTCTTTTTATCCACACAACTTTGTGAGGCAGGCTGAGCCAAGACACAGTGAGTGGACTTCTCATAAAATAGGGAGTTTCAGTTCCCTTCCCCCTGCCCCGCCTGCAGCTCCCTGGATGCCCCCCAAATCTGCTCTGAGGGTCCCCCAACCTTCTGGAACATATTTGGGGGTATGGGGTACTATAGTGAGGAGTGAGAATTCAATCTGCAGCAGTGTCCATTTCACTGGTGGAAGTGCCAGATGCAACCCAGTGTCTTTCCCAAGCCATCCACTGAGTTTCATGGCTGTGTAGGGTAGGGTTTGGATTGGAAGGGGGGGGAAGGGTGCTTCCAGAGAGACACATACTCCTGCCTTTTTGGCACCTTTTGCATTGAGACTATTTTTTGTTGTGTGGAAAAACTCCAGGATTTGCCAAACACAGCAACAACTGCATTGTTGTCGTTGCCAATATGAAGATGGTAAGGTTTTTTTAGTAAGACTTCCATATGGTTACCTTATGAGTAAGGCTTCATCAAAAGAATACCTCACTTAAGTAAGTCAGTATATGGACATTAATATTCAAGTCATCATACATGCAAAAAATGTGAAACAAACAATAATGTGTAAGACCACATTTGCGCCTTTAAACCCCCCCCCCCCCCCCAAGAATGGAATGTTTCAGAAATTGATTAGGTTGAATAGATCCTGAGATTGATCTCAGTGCCAGAATGTTTTTCTTTGATGAGCAAGTTATTACAACAGGCATAGCTACTTGCCAGAGGGTACAAGTCAATCAGTTTATGACAGCTCTTTGAACTACCTTGGTTTTTGTACAGAATGTAGATCAGTACAATGCTGCAAACCAGTTTACAGGGAGTGTAACATGGGCCGCCCACTGCGCTCTGAAATATCATCTTCAGCCATGAGCCATTAATCTATACATTCTGAGCTGTGCCTGATAAAGCTTAGAAGAGATGGACTCCAAAGCCTTCCCTAATGCTACACACACTTTTCAGCAGAGTCTAGGTTGAAGGGTGATACTTCCCATGTGTATAGTAGAGGCAATTCCTATCATCCACTTAACAGCATGCCACAATATGCCTGGAGTACTTTGGATTTCTACTTGAGAGACAGATGAATACACTTGAGTGTATATAGAAG
Organism: Shinisaurus crocodilurus; assembly: GCA_021292165.1. NCBI lineage: Eukaryota > Metazoa > Chordata > Lepidosauria > Squamata > Shinisauridae > Shinisaurus > Shinisaurus crocodilurus. The sequence goes on from CM037879.1 coordinate 128,965,110, forward strand.
TGAAATGAAGGCTAACATCTGGATCCTTACATCTCACACAGTGAGAAGTGTAAAGATCACACCATTGATTCAGCTACCTGCTTGAATCACCAACTGTTTTCAGGATAATTGCTGACCTAAGCAGCTTTGATGTAGACATATGTCAGATTTATTATGCAGTCTTTAAATATATATTTTGTGTAGCCAGGCTTACAAGTTTGACAGGGCTTCCTGAGCGGGAGAGGGAGGAGCAGGGAGAGAGAGAGAAAGAGAAGAGAGAGAGAGAGAGAAAGGAAGGAAGGAAGGAAGGTTCTATGAATTATTGCAATTATTTAAAAAAGTTACCAAATAGCATTGTGTAAAGGGCAAAACAAACAAAGGTCCTTGATCTTGATAAAAGAAGACTGATTCAGGGCTGTTTCACTTTTGTGTAGAAATTGCATTTCCTGGAGGAACACCAATGTTCCTCATAGTAAACAAATAAAGTATGAATGACAGACATGAACTGTGTACACATGCCTGGAAGCCTTGATTAGGCTACAGCTCCCTGCCGTGGTACACAGGTGTTAGGGACATGCATTGACAGTTTTCATGTATTCTATGAGAAACTTCATGGTGGAGTGTCTGTAGTTCAGTGGTAGAGCACATGATGGTTTACATGCAGAAGGACCCAGACTCAATCCAAGGGCATCTCCAGGTATGGCATTGTTGAGACCATAGTGAGCTAGATGGACTAATGGTCTGACACAGTACAAGGAAGCTTCCTATGTTCGCAAGCCACACCAGTGCTAACACAGGTGTACTTGCAATAAACACAATTGCCACATAAAGTATTAAGCAGAAATCAGGTGTTGAAATCAGTGGACAACTGTTGAACCACGAGTATCAGAGAGACACCCTGACCTAGTTCGCGTGGCACAGCAACCCATCGTGGGTAACTAGCCATGGTGGGTTGTTGTGTTGCCTGAACCCAGACCGCTTCACACAAGGTGGCTTATTTGAGGGGGGGAAGCCACCCTGACAATCCATGGCTTGTTCTAGGAGGTGTTCATACCATGGTGGGTTGTCGTTTCATCCAAACCCAGGAGAACAATTTCATCGTGGGTTGCTTGGATCAGCTAGCAAGCAATTACTGCTGCGGTTACTGCAGTTCCCTGACAGTTCTAAAAATTATATTTTAAAATGCAGAAATATACAGAAATTTAATGGCTGGGAACTAAATGGAGGGGAAATTGTGCACCTGCAGTAACTACTCTGAGAAGCAGCCATGAAAAGGGGTGGAATTAATATTATATTTCCCCTTTCTGGAGTAGCCGCAGACTCAGGAAAGTGTTGAAAAGATGGAGGGCACTGAGAAGTGTCAATTCAACACTTAAAATCAAGAGGACTACAGTAATACCTTGGATTGAGAGCATAATTCATTCCGGAAACATGCTTGTAATCCAAAACACTCTTATATCAAAGGGAGTCTCTGGCGGGCATGAGCGGGGCCGTTTTCGGCCCACTATGCCTGCTCGAGGTGAGCGGTTACATCCCTACACTACTTGTCTTGCAAGACCTTGCTCGTTTATCAAGTCAAAAAATTTTAAAAAAATTTTCTTGTCTTGCAAAATGCTCTCAGACCAAGTTACTTGTAATCCAAGGTACAGTAATATCTTGGATTGCAAGTAACTTGGTTTGGGAGCGTTTTGCAAGACAAGAAAATTTTTAAATATTTATTTATTTATTTATTACTTGATATACAAGCGACATCTTGCAATACAAGTACTGTAGTACGGCTTAAATTAAAAATCTCTGTACAATTTGGGGGGGGGATTTCATTTTGATATAAGAGTGTTTTGGATTACAAACACATTTCCGGAACGAATTATGCTCTCAATCCAAGGCATGACTGTATTACTGTACATTGCTAAGGGAGAGATATTGCCTCATCTTGTCAATTTCCTTGTCTGTTACCTACTCCACTTCCCCTTTGACAGCTGAAACAGACAAGGAAATTGACCAGGAAAGACTACACATATCAGACAGCCATATGGTGGCAGATCTATGCCTTTGAACATCTGTAAAATGAGGATGAGGATTTTAAACAATGGGACTTACTGAACCTGCTCCTTTTCTCCACCTGCTCCTTTTCTCTGCACCCCCTTCACCAGGCTGCTTTTTCTTCTAGCTGGGCTCAAAGCCCAGCTGGGGGGCGGGGTACCAACTGAGGTGAGGGAGGGTAAGCAGCAGTCAGAAGAAAACTTCAGGAACCCCTTCCCACCCATTGCTAAAAAAAAATTCCATTTCCACCCCACTGTTTTATAGCTGCTCAGCAACAGCCTAAAATCTAAGGCAGCAGTAGACAGAAGGCTGATCTCCACTCCAGATGTTTTGGATTTCAACTCCCAGAAGTCCCTGCCAGCATAGCCAAAGGTCAAGAATGCTGGGACTTGAAATCCAAAACATCTGGAGATCTACTTTTTACCCACCCTGATCTAAGGCACCTGTTGTCTGGCCCATGGGCTTGGCTGTGATAGAATCCTACATTGCTCTGGTTGTGCCTCAAGAATCAAAGAACTGGGGTATGTATACATACAGTAGCATTCAAGGTAAACTAGGATGACGCAGCACAGTCACCTGGGGAAGGATTAATTCTTCCATAGTAATGAACAAAAGCAAAACAGTATTTTAGGAGGCAGACTTAATAAGCATGGATGGAACACAATGGGAAGGAAAAAACTTGACATTTCTCTGTGTAGGCGGAAATCTCTAGAATTTAAATTAATTTAAATGGCAGCCCAGCAATCAGAAAAGACACTCATTTTTGGAAACTGACAATAAATCTAGTTTCCGGTTGCTTCCATACAAAACCCTTCTCCACTGCTGAGGCATGACTTCCTGCAATTAGCTGGAAGCTGAATTAAAATGACAGTTCCACACAGCATTTGATATAGTACTATGTTAATCAATAATAATGCCCTTCTCCAGGGCCACGGTTCTTTTAGAATGTCTACTTCCATGTAAGATCCATTCAGCAAAGGCCCCTGGTAACTTCAAAAAAAAGCTTCTTGCTTGCAGCCCTTTTTTATTTCTTCCTCTTCATCCTGGCTGGGAGGATTTCTGTGATTACTTGCTCCTTGAACAGCCACTTTGAATTGCTTTCCCCAACCTGGGCCGGATCCACACCTAAGGTTTATTGCAGTACTGTATCGCTGCTGTAACTTGTGGGGCACACGATGCACACACTTTTCAGTGCTGGTCGCGCTAGTCCCACATAATCGTTCCTTGTTTCTTTCGGAATTTCCCAGACTACGTTTATCACGTGTTTTTCCCCCAGTTATTGTGGTTCGCTGTCACAGTACGTGGCTAGTGTGTGCTAAAGTGGTGCTGTCGTTGCCCGCCCGAGGTGTGGCCACAAAAGTGTCATCACTGGAGTTAGCTAATTGTTTTTGAAGGGCAGGGGAAATGTGGTATTCCCAAAGTGGTGGGGAAGAGAGGTATCTGCCATTCATCATTGTGTGGCGGGCTTGGGGCAGGAAAAGCTTTTTTCTTTCTTTTTTTAAAATCTGGGTCCTCCACACTTGCTCCTCTGCAGCTTCGCATTGCTAATTAACAAAACAACAACAACAATACCTTTCTCTTAAAGCCCCCACCCCCCAAAAGGTGTAAATTGGGCAAAAGGCATGTCTACTCAGAAGTAAATCACATTCTCTTCACTGGCCTTGCTCCCTGGTAAATCACATTGATTTCAATGGAGCTTCTGCTTGGGAAGCTTAGCACAGGGCAGGGGGAAGACTGCTTTGGGAAACTGGTTTTGGGTGGAGGGGAAAGGGCTGATCCTGCTGCTGGCTTCACCACATGGGAGGATGGCGGAAGACCGTCTCTTCCCTTCTCCTTCTGTTTTGGGAGTGGGCAAGGGGCAGGAAAAGCTCCCCCCCCTTTTTTTTTAAAAAAAAAATCTCGCTCCTTCACACGTTCACTCCTTTCTCTTAAAGGGCCATTTCCCCTGTGTGTTCAAGGCAATGCCCAGTTCTCCCGCTATGGAGTTCAGTGTGGGGTAGCAAAACGGGATGACTGCAGTACATTTAATGGGAGTGTGCTCTGTGAGTAGTGACTGCAGATCCGGCCCTGGTGCCCTCCAAATGTGCTGGATTACAACTCCCATCATCCCCAGCCAGCATGGGCATTGGCTGGGGAAGGCTGCCTTATGTTGTTTCTCTTCTGTGGGATGAGAATAATTCCTTGCTCTTAATCTGCTTTCCGCAGATCCTTGGTCATATGCTGCAGCATGTCCCTTCATGCTCTTGGAATATTCTTCACTTCTTGTTTTTCCAGCACCAGCACCAGCAGCTATGGCTTTGATTGGTAATATGGGTTAAATCAGCAAAACACCACCCTCTTATGCATGCATCTTTTGTCTGTTATCTGTCTTTGGCTGTGTGCCATTTTGCACTCTATTCCAAGTGGGAAATTATTGCTACCTATTGCACTTTCTCTACATCATCATCATCATCATCATCATCATCATCATCATCATCATCATCAGACGATCACTCGTGACCGAGTAAGATTGTCTTCCAGGATAAAAATTTACAAAAAGAACATTTTAAAAGGAGGAAATTCTAAAGAAAATTGTGTAGACTCTAGCGATGGGTCCGTAAGTGACTGTGGAGGCCAATTCTAGATCCACACAGCTTCCCACAGTGAGGACACAGGTTACCAGATGGAAGATGGTCCTGTAAAGGATTCGTTTGACGTGCTTTTCGCTTAGCACGTTTCTCCCTTTCACCTTGCACTCGGGCTTCTTCAAAGTCCATGAAACCTTTGTGAGAGGCCAACCTCCATTTAGATCGTTCATGGGCCAGAGCTTCCCAGTTTTCAATGTTTATATTGCATTTTTTTAGATTAGCCTTAAGAACATCTTTAAACCTCTTATACTGACCACCGATATTCCGCTTTCCATCCTTGAGAAGTGCTCCTGAGACTGACTGACTGATTCAGTACAGCTACAGTGGGAAGTTCCAAATCTATGCAGTGCAGCTACAATGAGAGACATGCAAATGTACAGTGAGAAATTAACTAATTAAAAATAATCATAGGCTTCCCTGAGACCAAACGATAGACCCATCCTTCATGGTTTTGTCTAATTTGTACACTGCCCAGAGAGCTTCAGCTATTGGGCGGTATAGAAAATGAATTAAATAAATAAATAAAGCTAGCGGTCACCGGTCATCACTACGCCTTGTAGCAGTGAATTCCATAAATTATCAGTGCTTCCTAACCTTGGGTCCCCTGATGTTGTTGAACTACAGCTCCCATCATCCCCAAGCAGCATTGCCAATGGTCAGTGGTGATGGGAGTTGTAGTCCAACAACATTTGGAGACTGAAGGTTGGGAAACACCATGCTATATGAAGTATTTTTTTTGTCTTGTTTTGAATCTTCTGCCAATCAATTTAATTGGATGACATGATGTTCTCATATAGCCTTCCTCCAGCCTGGTGTTGGACTGCAATTTCCATCATCCTCAGCATGGGAATTGCAATCCAATGCATATGGAGGTCACCAGGTTGGGGAAGGCTGTTCTAGTATTATTAGCAAGGGGGGGAAATCTTTCCTGTCCACTATTTCTACGCCATAAGTACACCATCATTGTCTCTGCGGATAGTGATGTCTATCATAGTCTCAATTTATCTCTCTCTCTCTAGTTAGTCGCTTTACGATCCATCACAACTCTTTGGCTCGAAGCAGTTACCAGCATATTTGAATCATAAACAGTATTTCAAAAGGAACCAGAAGCTAAACTAACCTCACAAATATCTGTGAACCTGCACAGTAGATACTTGGCAGTGAGGCCCAAAAGCCCTAAAGTTCATTCGCCTCGCCTGAACTTTAAAAGTAAAGGTAATAGAAAGCTTTCACAAGGGACACATAACTAAAAAAAGTCACCACAGCACAGTGAAAAGGGAACATAAATAAAAACCACAAGGTTCATGGTCAGGTGAGATTTTTTTTAAAGGCACTGAATGTTGGTTGACATCTTAAAGAGCTGCAAATAACCATGAAATGGGATGAAGGTTAGCATGAAACTCTTGAAGTATAAGGTCCATGCAAAGATACTCAACTTCACACAGAGCAGAAAAGTGCACACATTAGAAAAACTCTGTTAGTCATAATTTTTTACTGTATCTGGATGAAAATAGCATCCCAAAATTTTCCATCCTATTTAAAGGCAGTGAAATTGGGAAGTAGTATTTCATAAGATAATTGGGGGTGGGGTGTTCTCTAACAGATGGGGGGGTGTAAAAAAAAGGAAATTCATAGAAAATCATCTTCTGAATGATTTCAGAAGGATTTTTGAGAAATCAAATCACTATGTATGAATTCATATTGCTACAGTTCATACTGCTGGAAGAAGGAAGCAAAGGGCTAAGTGAGGAGAAGCGGAGGGAAGTAGGGGTGAAGCCCACTGCTTCCTTCAATCATATTTAAACTGTTAAACAATATTAAAACTGGATTCACAATTGAGCCCCAAATTATCCACTCTACTCACGGAGAGCAGAACTGGGGAGGGGATATTTATTTTGCCAAATATTGCTGGGGGCAGGGAGCTGAAATTGTCCAACAGTTCAGGGGGAGCCTGAAAATAACTTTTGCTCAGCTCATATCCCCAGGCTTCCTGGTTCCCATAGTTTCTACTAGCCCCTGCTTCATCTTCTCATTGCTTACCCTCTCAAATCCTATGGGCAGCAGGCATGGGAGGTCTAATACAGCCTTCCCCAATACAGATGTGTTGGACTACAACCCCCACCTACCTCCAGCCAACATGCATCTTTTGTCTGTTATCTGTCTTTGGCTGTGTGCCATTTTGCACTCTATTCCAAGTGGGAAATTATTGCTACCTATTGCACTTTATCATCATCATCATCATCATCATCATCATCATCATCATCATCATCATCACATCTGGATGGCACCAAGTTGGGGGAGCCTGGCCTAATCCATGCCTGGAGCTCCCCATTCCCACAAAGACTTCTCCCTTCATTTCATAGAATCATAGAATAGTAGAGTGGGAAGGGGCCTATAAGGCCATCGAGTCCAACCCCCTGCTCAATGCAGGAGAACAGATGTGGGCAGCCCAGGCAGTCACCCATCCAAGCACTGACCCGGCTCATACCTGCTTAGCTTCAGCATGTGGCCTGCATCATGTGCTCTCTTGACGCCACCTGCAGGTTAATTTCAATGGGGAGAAAGCTCCACACTTGCATTAGAATGCCCCATGTCTTACCTCCTTCGCCAGTTGGTTCGCGGGAGCTTCCATGACGCTCGACTCTTCTCGCAGCGACACAAGGCTCCCTCCGGGTAGACTTTCCGGGGACCCAGAAGTGGCGCGACGGGACCCCTGTGCTGTGTTTTTCGCGTAAGTACCATAGAAAACCAGCTTAGAACAGCCACGAATAGCAAATAGCTGTTTTAAGCTGGTTTTCTATGGAACTTAGGTGAAAAGTGCAGCGCTGGGGACCCAGAAGTACCTCTCCCCGGCTCCTCCCTGGGGAGATGTGCTGAGCTGGGGAAAGGTAAAATCCACGGGGCTTGTGGGGGGGGGTCAAGCGGGGCGAGTTCGCCCCCGCTTACACCCCCTATCAATTTTCGTCAGCATCCCTAACAGAAGCAAATACTTTCTTCTTGCATGTACAGCTAATTTGACACTTGTTATGCATGGCCGGGTTTTGTCTGCATGGGTATGTCAATGTGCCCTAAAGTAGGGATAGGGAACTGCTAACCAGTCGGCTGGATTAGGTCCATGAGGCAAGTCCCCAACCAGCTTGCAGAGGTCTATGCAAGACAAAAACAAGCAAGTTTGCAGTGGGAAACTTTATGCACCAGCCATTAGGGCTTGCTTTGCAATGGGATGCATCTCTAAAACAATATTTATTTATTTATTTATTTATTGTTGTTTGTTTGGTTCATTATTTATTTATTTTAAAAAGATAGGCCACCTTTAAAGGTAAAAAGCCTTTCAAGGCAGGTTCCATGTTGTGCAATATTTCACAGAATAGCACTAATGAGTGAACTCCTTCCATTCACACTTCTTTAGATTCACCCCTATATATGGATATGCGGTATATAAATACAGTTGGCATTGTCATATGTTACATATTTGTGGCCTCTGTATGTTTATTTATTTATTTTATTTCTATATCACCCAATAGCTGAAGCTCTCTGGGCAGTTTACAACAATCAATTAAAAAGTACAATAGAGTACAATATAAAATATGCACAATAAAAACATTATAAAATTTTAAAACTAATTTTAAAAATGTCATAAATAAGTAAAAACAAGTTAATACAACATGACCTCTAAAAGAATTAACCACCCCACTGTGTACTATTTAGAGTTGTTAAAGGCCTCAACGTAGAGGGCAGTCTTAACCTGGAACCAAAAAGACAGTAGGATTGGCACCAGCTGGGCCTCAGGTGGGAGCTTGTTCCACAGTTGGGGGGGAGCTTGTACCACAGAAAAGGCCCTCCTCCTTGTTGCCACCCTCTGAGCCTCCCTCAGAGGTGGCAGTCGGAGGAATGTCCCAGATGTTGAACGTAGTGTCTGGATAGATTGTGGTTGGGAGAGGCATTCTGTCAAGTATTGTGGTCCCAAGCCATGTAGGGCTTTATAGGTTAAAACCAGCACCTTGAATCAGGCTCGGAAGCATACAGGCAGCCAGTGCAAGCAGGCCAGAACAGGTGTTATATGTTTGGACCTTTTGGTCCCAGTAATTAGTCTGGCTGCCACGTTTTGCACAAGCCGCAGCTTCTGAACAGTCTTCAAGGGCAGCCCCACGTAGAGTGCATTGCAGTAATCTAACTTTGAGATTACCAGAGCGTGGATTACTGAAACCAGACTATCCCTGTCCAGATAGGGGCATAGCTGGGCCACCAGCCGAAGCTGGTAGAAGGCACTCAGTGCCACTGAGGTAACCTGAGCCTCAAGTGACAAAGATGGCTCAAGGAGAACCCCCAAGCTATGAACCTGCTCCTTCAAGGGGACTGCAACCCCATCCAGAACAGGTTGAACACCCTCCATTCAGGCAGAGGAAGCACCCACTAACAGCATCTCAGCCTTGTCTGGATTGAGCCTCAGCTTGTTAGCCCTCATCCAGTCCATTGTCACAGCCAAGCACTGGTTCAACACATCCACAGCCTCACCTGCTGAGGATGAAAAGGAGAAATACATCTGTGTGTTATCAGTGTATTGATGGCAACACACTCCAAAACTCCAGATGACCCCACTCAACGGTTTCATGTATATGTTGAATAGCATGGGGGACAAGACCGACCCCTGAGGAACTCCATACTGGAGAGTCCACGGGCAGTTTTCCCCGAGCACCACTTTCTGGAGCCGGCCATCCAAGTAGGAGCGGAATCACTGCAATGCAGTCCCCCCCCCCACTCCCAACTCAGACAGCCGCCCAGAAGGATACCATGGTCGATGGTATCGAAAGCTGCTGAGAGATCCAGGAGTATCAACAGGGTCGCACTCCCCCTGTCTCTCTCCCAACATAGGTCATCATACAGGGTGACCAAAGCTGTTTCTGTGCCAAAACCAGGCCTGAGCCCCGACTGAAATGGATCCAGATAATCAGTCTCATCCAAGAGCACCTGGCTGTTAAGGCCTTGTTAAGCAAATAGTCTATTTTAAAAAAGAAACATTTCCAAGGCTGCCTCTAAGGCATGTTGCTGCCTAAGGCAGAGGAATAAATGGGGTCTCCACATGCCCCCCCACACACACACCAAGTTCAGGTGCAGAGGACCCAAGGCCAGCCAAGTTATTTAGGCACCTGAGGAAGAAAATCCCTGAGTCCCACTCTCCCTGGCAGTAATAAATTAAACAACTAACAATTTGCTGCCCTTTCAGGACAACCAAAACCAGCTACGAGGGGCAGCTGCCTCACTTCAGCCTGGTTTGGATTTTTATTTTTTTTTAAAGCCCTGGGTTGTGTTGTGAATGAAGGGAGAGCAAGTGAGCATGCTGGCTCTCGCCACTGGATCACTCCCGCTGCAAGCAGGAGCTAAACAACTCGGGGATACTCCATCCCTGGATATATATATATTTTTTCTTAGTATGATGTCTGAACCGGGAATTCTGGTCTGTGTTGAGGGAGAGACAACACAAAATTGGTACCTATGGTTAAACATTGGCAGCAGCCCCTGCATGTGCCATTTTTAATTACGCTATTTTTCTTTACTAACTTTGATTAGCAGCACCATTAGCAGCACTTTGGCTCTCCAACCTTGGGTCCCCAGATGTTGCTGGGCTACAGCTCCCAGAATCCCTTGCCATTAGCCATGCTGACTGGGTATGCTGGGAGCTGTAAGCCAGCAACATCTGGGGACCCAAGGTTGGAGAGCCCTGAGCTAAACCATTCAGATACTGCCTTTGGGGGAGCATTCCTCTCACCTCTCCGGTGCCCTCATTGGTCGTGTTTGTCGTCCCCCCCCGGCAGTATGTGAATGGTTCAGTGCATTGATAGCGTGCCACAAGGCTACGAGCCTTGACCGGCTGCTGCCATGGCACTTTCCTTTAGTGGCATGCATGGCAACAGGAAGATGAGGAGCTGCTTCTGCTGCCACCCACAGCGCTGCCCACAGCCACCTGCCAGGCGGCATTTGGGAGCCCTCCTGAACTACAAGGCCCAGGATCCTAGCGGCACCTCTGAAGAAAAGATAATTTCTTACACCTCATCTTTTCTGTGCATAAGAGAACTCCAGATATTGGGCAGTCTCAAAGTGTAACTAAATTCATAGATACATAACTCTTTCAGAAGGACAGTCCATCAGCAGTCACTCACTGCATAAAAGCAAATCACAGAAGTATCTTTTATCCGTCTTTCCTCTTTGCTGTAGGAAAAGTAAATTAAGCAACTGTTGCCTCAAGTTTAACATTTATTCCGTATTGTATCGTGACTGCTAAAAGGAAGAGGCAGAACGCAAATTGAACTACGACGTGAAGTTCAATTATTTCAATTACCACCTCCTTCTTAAACAACGTTTCTCTTCCTTCCAAGCCCTCAGCAATTTAACAGTCATTTTCTCTCAAAATAGCATTAATTATAATACTTTCAGCTGAACTGAGAAAAGAATACAAGTATAAATTAAATAATTACATACATGTAGCACACATTTACCTTTGTAATTTAAGAAATTAGTTACCTTAAATAATTAATTGCATAATCAATAACTCTAAACAAATATTTTATTAATGGAATGAAAATTGTTTCTATCCCCGCCACCCGATGTGTTATAAAGAGTTGCCTTGTAATACGGGGTGAACAGAATTTTATCCTGTGATATTAATGGAATTGATTGTGGAGAAGAGCTATTGGAAGAAGGTTACCTCAGTCAAGGTAACTTTGCGATGGAGGTCCTACTCCATCGCAAAGGGTTGGATCCCATCATTCACTTCAAAAGGAGTCCTTCCATAGGCACCAGGGTCTTCGATCCACTCACTGTGCAATCCTACACATGTTTATTCAGAAGTAAGTCCCAGTGTATTATATGGGCTTACACCCAGATAAGTGTGCATAAGATTGCAGCCTCAATGTCTTTATTTACAGTAGTTGCCAGTGCAGGTCTCCTTTCCTTTGGGGATGATCACCTCATTCATGCCTTGATTCCAGAGGCCTCCTGGATGGCTACTGTTGAAAACAGAATGATGGACTAGATGGACATGTTATGCAGAATGAGGTAGCAGAATTCTGGACTTGACAACAAGATGTCAGGCATAGAGTGATATGTTTTTAATTGTCTTCTTGTAAAAACAAACAAACAAAAAGCATCCCACTTTCCTTTAGCAGCCCTGTGGAACAGCAAGAGGAGAAGGAGGAAGAGCCACCCAGGTAAAAACAAACAAACAGGGCTGGATTGGCTGACAGGGCTGCAGGGAAAGGCTGGCCAGGGGGAGATTCACCTCCCCCCAAAAAATATCTTGCTTGGGGATCCCTTCAAACCTAGTGGTGCCAATGCTTTCCTTACCTTAGAAGGAATGCTACTGAGAAATGGGACCTTGGCAGTGAGGAAGCAACACACAGAATCATTTTAGGCAGATTCCTGAGCAGCTTTGTACTTCACATACCCTCCAACCTTTCACAGATTAAAATAGGGACACACATGTGAATTTGTAAGAGGTATGGTTAAGCAACATGAAGGTGTGATCAAGAGGGCGTGGCCAGGCAACGTGAGGGCGTGGCCAAGGGTATGGCCTGGCAACGAAAGGACATGGTCAAGTACAAAAGTTATTAGAGGAAACACACAAAACTGCAGTATTTTCTCCCTCTCACCTAGAACCTGGGGTTATCCACTAAAGTAAAGCTAAATGGTGGCACATTTGGGACAAACTAAATGAAGTATTTCTGTGCATAGTTAAACTGTGGAATTCACTGCCACAAGATGTAGCGATGGCTGTCAACTTGGAGTAGACAAATTCATGGAGGTTAGTATCTAGTTTCCCTTCTCAAGGCATTATATTACTGATAAGGCTATCAATGGATTAGTCATGATGGCTACATAGCACCTCCAGGATTGGAGGCACCCTGCCTCTGAATACCAGTTGCTGGGGAACATGAGTGGGAGCGTATTGTTTGAGAGCTTTCCAGAGCATCTGGTTGGTCATTGTGGGAAACAGGATGCTGGACCAGATAGGCCTTTCCAGTAGGGCTCTTTTTAGGGTCTTGTGGTCTTAACCTAGCACAGAGAGGAAGGCATAAACACCTTCTCTTACAAGAAGATGCAAGCCCAGTCCCTATATACAAACCCAGGTTGCTTAAGTGTATGCAGGGACTTGGTTTGCATGAAGATGTCCTTCCTTTTGTCTGCTAGACTTATGGTCTGAATAAGGCAATATGGAGGTTAATTTTTGACAGCCAAGTTCAGAGCACAAGCCTTTTAAGGGCACAAATTGTGTCAGTCTTCAAAATAAATTCATGAGAAGCTGACCATTATAAGTCTCTGACCATCAAGGGCTATTCCTGGAGTTCTGATTGGAGCAAAGTCCAGTTTTACAGCCTGATGTTGTAAATGTTCATTCAAAAGCTACTCCCACTTCTTTCAATGGGGCTTTACTCTCAGGGAAGTGGCCAGAATACTGCTGCCTTATAACACAAATTTAATCCTAGGCATGATCACTCAGAAGTATGTCCCACAGAATTCAATAGGGCTTACTCCCAAGTAAGTGTACAATTGAAGCACACTATTAGATTTAGGTAAATTCTATAATATGTTGTCAAGGAGGGCCACTGGTATTGACTATACTTTGTTAAAAGACTCAGAAAGCCTAACAGATGATGATGATGATGATGATGATGATGATGATGATGATGATGATGGTGGTGGTGGTGGTGATGGTGATGGTTATTATTATTGAGAAAGGGTATGCCTTAAAGGTAAATGTATTCTGGGACAAAATATTTCAACCTTTATTCTTTTTTAAAAACTCATGGTTAGAGGTTAATAAATATTTTTCCTTCCCACAATTCATATATCTTGCATTCGAGAACATATATCCAGTATTAAACACTGAAGTTCCATGTTTTAGAGCAATCAATCTACAACACTGACCATCACATCTTGTGACAGCAAATTGATCATGCATTGTGTGAAGAAGTATCGTGTAATTGAGGGATAATTGTGAAATGCTGCTCCTTGCTAGAAGAGGTAGCAGCAGCAGCCCCAGTGCTAGGATGACTTTTCCAGAATTATATTATTATATAATATCTTATATATTATAATTAATACATTATTATATTATATATTATTTTATAATATTTTATAAGTGGCTTTTGTAATATTTTTTTTACCTTACTTAAACCCTTCATAGAATCATAGAAAAGTAGAGTTGGAAGGGGCCTACAAGGCCATCGAGTCCAACCCCCTGCTCAATGCAGGAATCCAGATCAAAGCATCCCTGACAGATGGCCGTCCAGATGCACCTTGAATGGCACCAGCATGGGAGAGCTCACCACCTCCCTAGGTAGTTGGTTCCATTGTCTTAATTGTTGATATCTGTTTTTCATGGGGGGTGGGGTGTCAGTGCTTGCAGGGCACTTTTTGTTTTAAAATTGTCAGCATTGGCACAAATTCAACAGCAGAATCTTACCCACCCACCCCACACCCCCAAACACGGAGCTTCAGAGAGAAGGGAAACTTTCTTGCATTTCCTTCTGACACTATATCTCACTTGTTAGAAGCACAGGGTCAGCTCTGTTAGGAAATAAAATCTTTGGCAATATAACGATAGGAATCATGTGATAAATTCCCTCATTCACCTCTCCTTCGGTCCAGGCCAGCGGGTGCAGCCTCCACCTCCTTTTCTTTTAACCCAGCTAATCCCTTCCCCACAGCAACGTGCAGCAGAGGCAGCAGGTAGAGCATGCACGCAAACATACACCTCTTCACCTGGCCCTCCCAGCTTAGCAGCATCTGTCTCTCCGTGGAGACCCTGCGTCTGTTCGAGCCTAAGCAGAGCTACTCTTAAAGGGGGCATGGGCAAAATTCAATTGCAGCTAAGCTAAAACTGCAAGCTTAGCTACAATTGCCCATGGCCCCTTTAAAAGCAGCTTAAAGTAGCTGGGAATTAGGGACTCTGCATGACAAAGTGAGAAACCATGATGGCTTAAGGGTTTTCATGACAGTCCAGGCATTTTCCTGGAGATTGGAGACTATGACCTCATCTCCTGTAACCTAAAGTATATTTTCCTAGTTTGCAGGTAATTTAAGTCTTGTATTCAGCACAGTAAATTCAATATGCACAGTCCCCTGAAGTACAGCTGTGCCTCCAGAGACTCCCCCCTTCCTCTCTTCCCTGGGAGTAGGACCATGCATGCTGCAGGCCTGTGTTTACAGGCCTGCCAACAAGCTGAATATAACCCTGTTTAATAAACCTGTTATGTTACCAGCACCTGTGTGGAATTTGAATGCATAAACAAGGTTCCACAGACAGCACAATTTACAAGGATAATTATTTTTAAAAGAAACTCTTCACTTCGATATGAAGTAGTAAAGTAGTGAGAGTGTTGAACTGGGACTCGGGAGATCCGGGTTCTAGTCCCTGCTCGGTCATGAAGCTCACTGGGTGACTTTGGGCCAGTCACTGACTCTCAGCCTGACCTACCTCACAGGGTTGTTGTGAGGATAAAAATGGAGAGGAGGAGGAGGAGGAGGATTATGTAAGCCGCCTTAGGTTCCTTGCAGGAAAAAAGGTGGGGTGTATAAATATAATTAATTAATAAATAAATGTAAACCTATACATAACTGAGAGAGAGGCTGCCTAGCGACAATAAGAAATCTGAAATTTATGAGGGTGACATTTTGTATATTTGAACCATGATATATTTGTGAGCCACAAAGAGTCCCAGACCAGTTACATGAACAGTTTATGTATAAGGGATGCAGGGTTAAGTGAGCTAGCCACTGAACTTCTCTATGCTTTTTGGAACATTAGGTAGTACTCTATGCTTTTTGGAACATTAGGTAGTAGTGGCAACAATGTTCACAATATTCCACTTCCATATGATGCTGCTACACGAGAAGTATTATCCTGCACTAGGATGCATTCCTTTCATGCTCCCTGCACCTGTTTTCTCTCCTATTCATTTTCCTTCAGTTAGCTATAACAAAACTTCTATATTTCCCCTTAAATAAGAGTGTGCAGAGCATGGAGCAATATTGTTCTATGGGAAAAGTTAAACCACTACCTTAATAAATAAACTTCTGGAGGTGAGCTCTGAAGGCACACCATGGCCCCTTGTTTAGAATCCAGGGGTGCCTAATATAAAAATATTCTAGTTTACCTTTTGTAATTGAAAGATAAAGGTGAGCTCATAATCTGTTTCATGGCTTCTGTTTATTACAAAGCAAGGCGTTGTAGGGCAAGAAAGGTGTCTGCATTTTAAAAGGAAACATTTAGTGACAGTCAATGCCTGTAACTGGGGAAGAAATGACTTAAACCAGCTGGTATATCTGTATGTTCAAGTTATTTTAATTGGGGTAGAGGACAGAGAATTCAGAACACTGGGGGGTTGCTGTAGGAATGTTTTCTAATTATTGCCATGCTGAGGAAAGAAATATAAATGTGGTGGGGGGAGAGTTATTTCACTCATAAAAGTGATGAATGATATAAAGCAGTGGGTGGGATCATTGTTGAAAAGAGCCCTCTACCAAAAAAAAAAAAAAAATGTTCCTGTTGATCAGATAGACTGCTAGGTAATAGCAGCCTCTTGTCTGTAGTTCTCCCTCCTCAAGTGATTTTAGTTCGATGCAAACTTCCCACTCACTGGCTTTATAGCCTATCCATCTCTCTGTTTGTGCATTCTTTAAATTGTTCTTAAGTGTCAGTAAACCAGCTGCAAAAATAATATACAGATACTCCATGTGAAAAGGGACAATTAGGTGGTATGTTTGCCAAAGCCAGAAACATTCCTATACCAAAGGGAACCGAAATGAAAACAACAACAACAGCAACAACTGGATTCTTGTGTTCATTTACTATGCTCTCCTCCTTCCATATAACTACTCATGAACACAAACTCTGAACAAAATCCAGAAAGGAAAAGGACATGTTGTTGGGCGTGATCCAGATGATGATGCGCATTGTGAAATAGACTTAAATAAGATTGGAACCAGTGCAGCCTAAACATGCTTAACCTTACTTTGGTCACACCTGAAAATGTATGCAAGTAAGTCCTCCTTCACCTAATCAGTGGGGAGAGTGCAGAAGGTTGGTCTTGCCACCATGGCTGTTGTCTTTGACCAGTTTTGATGGCAGATAGGCAGCTCCCATGGTACTGTGGCTACTTGTGAAGGGGGTGGGGGTGAATTAAATGTGATTCTTCAGCATCTCCCAATACCGTATAGGCAATTCACAGTGCAACAGTGGCCAGCTCCTGCCTTTTGCTGTGGGCAATTTTGAATGGGAGCTAGAGAGTGTGGGGAGGGCCAAGCCTCCCCACTCCCAGCGTGGCAGCAAAGGGTAGCCACCACTCAGCCTCTCCATTCTTGTGGGTCAGGGGTGGGGGACCTTAGGCCCTGGGGCCAAATCCAGCCCTCTTGGGTTCCCCATACGGCAATGCCCCCTTCCCCTGCTCCCTCTCTCCCAACCACTAATCGCTTGGTGTTTTCTTGGCTTTTGTGACATTTTTTCCCCATTCTGAAAGGTTGACATGCCTCTCCGGAGGCTTAGTTACTAGCTTTAAGCTACAATATGCTGGCATTTTGGGGGGGTAATTTTGGCTCCACCCATTTTGCCTTTGGGCCTGTCCCCTTTGCCTTTGTAATTTTGGCCCCGCCCACCACTGGAATGCACGCACGCACACACACACACACACACACACACCGAGAGTTTTTCTGAAATTGAATTTGGTTCTTGGAAGAGGTTCTCCACCCTTATTGTAGGTCAACAGAACTATGGAAGATTGGAGAAAAGTGACCAAGGGGGATAGAATGCACAAAGAAAGAGTACACGCCCAAAAGACCTCTGCAGCGTTACAGAGCATGTGCTTACTTCACCATAACAAATGGTCTTGAAATGGTGTGTGTCTCTTACGCACTGCATTTGCCTGTCATTTTATTTATTTATTTATTTATTTATACCCCACCTTTTTTCCTGAAAGGAACCCAAGGCAGCTTACATAATCCTCCTCCTCTCCATTTTATCCTCACAACAACCCTGTGAGGTAGGTTAGGCTGAGAGTCAGTGACTGGACCAAAGTCACCCACTGAGCTTCACGGCTGAGTGGGCACTAGAACCAGGGTCTCCAGAGTCCCAGTCCAGCACTCTAACCACTACGCCACACTGGCTCTCTCAGTTATTACTGTCTTCCTAGTCTATTACATAGGCCTTCATGAAGGGTGAGTGAGTGATGGTGTATAGGACACTGGAGGCAGGAGAAGGCAGGTAGACAAAACCTCTTGAGAAGGGTGGATGCTTCTGCCCAGCTCCTTGTTGTTGAACCTAATGAAGTTTCATGGGAGATAATAGGCCTATTTTTAAAATCTAAACTACATTTTTCATCTGTAAACTTTAATATGTCTTTTTAAGCAACATTGACTACTCTTTTACAAATAAAAAATTTAGAATGTATGGGACACAGTGTATATGCACCTAGACAAGGCTAGTCTTGCTCTGACGGCCAGTAAGTGTTATAAATAGATTTACCAACTACTGTGAAAAATCTACAGGGCAATGTCAAAACAGTGACAGCAAACTAGCAGTGAAAAATCACAGGTCAGGATTCGGAGGGCTGAAAGGCAATCCACAGGAGCTGTAATAAAGTACCAGGGATGGGGACTCGGACTCGAGGACTCGACTCGTGAGTCGGACTGAGTCCCCCCTCTGACTCGACTCAGACTCGAGTCCCAATATTTTTAATGGGACTCGAGACTTGACTCGGGACTCAAGACCAAGGACTCTTCAACATCCCTGGGCTGTGCCAGAAGGAGTGGAGAGGAGCGTGATTGCCGGCGAAGAGCGCATGGAAGCGAGGTGTGCCGCTGCTCAGCCACTATGGACGGCTACCAGCAGTGCAGCCCCAACAGTGTGTCAAGATTTATTTTGATTGATGTGTTGCATACTTGGGAGAGGCAGAAGAAGGACCTGAGATTACTCTGTAGTGGCTGCTCTGAGTGTGTTTCTGGTTCCAGCAAGTTCATCACCAGTGGAGCGGGTGTTCAGTGAGGGTGGAATTGTGATGAGATCTCACCGTTCCAGAATGGGGGGCCAAACATTTAGAAAAATCATGTTCCTCAAATGCAACATGGATAAGTTTTAGGAAGTACAGCAAGTTTATTTTTTAAAATCCTTTTTCTAAAATGCAACCTTTCAGACATTTTGGGTTTGGCTGCCTCTGCCTGCCTGTCTGGGGTTCCCAGCCTCCTCTGCCTGCCTGGTCTCTTCTTGACCAGTTCAACAGTTGAATTGTCCAAGACAAAGGCCTCTGCCTGCCTGCTTTGGGGTTCCCTGCCTCCTCTGCCTGCCTGGTTATTCTGGGTTATTCTGCCTGGTCTGTTCTTGCCAAAATCAGTTGCAGAGTTTTGAAATAAAAAGGCACACTTGTGCCTAGAATTTATTTAAACTACACATCTGAAGTAGCCTTATTTTGTTGGGAAAAACCCCCATTGATTTTAATAGGGACTCGTGGAGTCAGCTTTGGGAGTGACTCGTGACTCGTGACTCGTGAGTCACCATTTTGGACCAAGGACTCGGACTCGGACTCGAGACTCGGGTCCAAAGACTCGTGACTCGACTCGTGACTCGAGACCAAGGACTCTTCAACATCCCTGTAAAGTACCGGTATGTTACATATTTGAAAAAAATAATGATCTTCCTCTCCACCCATGTCACAATTTGTACTTCCAGCAGACTCCTCCCACAAGGTATGCCACACACATAACACCATTTGTGTAAAGAGCACCTTTAAATGAAAATTCACTGAAAATGAAAAAGAAATATTTTTACACTTTCCAGAACTACCCCTCAGCAATTTATCATTATTCTTCATGTGCCATAGAGACGTGTTTGTAACTTGTGCACACGTGTTCTAGAGATTCTTCTCACATTTTACAGAAAATTTAGTCAATTTGAGTGCTGCTGTGTGGGTATGGATGAGTGAGAAAAGGAGGCAAGGAGGCACCGAACATGACCAAGAGATGGGGACTGTGGAAAGGGGAGATGGAGCAGGGTAAGCAAAGGTTAAGTCAAATGAGGGGTCATGAGAAAAGGAAGGTCACCATGCTATTCTATGATTCTATGGGCATCAAATCATGATGTACCAGTGCAGCCTTCCCCTGCTGGTGCCCTCCAGATGTGTTGGACTGCAACTCCCATAATTCCAAGCCAGCATGGCCATTGGCCATAATTCCATGGGGAATTATGGGAGTTGCAGTTCAACACAACTGGAATGTACCAGCTTGAGGAAGGCTGCCTGTACTAATGATGAGTGAGCAGGAGAGGCAAGCTTATAAGGGCAAAACCAGACATGTGCATTTTTGCTAAACTTACAGTTCTCTGGTTTGGCTGTAAAATGCGGATGGAGTATCTTCTTTTATCACTAAATGAAGCATGAAGGAGGAACCAAAACCAGCCCCTCCACCCACCTTATTTACTCATGCTCCACTGCTTGATGACTTTTTGTCCCCTCAGGTGGCTCCCTTCTGGTACTGGAGCCAGGCTGAGAGGAACAAAATCAAAGCAGCAGAGCACAGGGACGCAAGGCGGTCAGCGTGTGGGTCGGTTTCACTACTGTCCCCCAAACTCTCCATTTAGTGTTTGTAGCCAAACTGGCAACCATGCGTTTAGCAAATACATGCATGTCTAATTTGGTCTTGCAAGTGACATCACATTTCTACCACAACCCTGTACCTTAAGGGAAACTATATGCATGTGCACACGCATGCATGTGCACACACATACACTCCAGGTAGTGCACACTTGTATCATTCTATTGATGCCGTTGGAACAAAATTGGAAAACATTGTTTGTGAATTGCACCCTTCTTCTTTCTAACTTGGAAAAGGTTTCTCTATATACCCTCACCATAATAGGTCATAGATATAAATAATTAAAATAGTACTCACACAGTGGATATTAATTATTGATTAATTGATTACATTTCTATACTGCCCAATAGCCAAAGCTAAACCTTACACACTATACCACACCACCACATACACAACCCACCACTCACGAGGCTGCATTTGCTAGTCTTATACAATTCTAGCATCTAACTCCATGGCCTGCAGACCTTGTGTTTAAATGCTAACACCTGTGCTGTGTACAAATTCATTATCCTGGGTGGCAGCCAAGTCACATGCCGGTAAGTTGCTGAAGATTGCATCAGGCTGGCAAGCAGCCAAGTAGCCAAGGCCATTTGCTGATAGCACTGCACAACAAGCTTTACACTTTAGCTTTCTTAAAGCAAACCTAGAGCATGGAGGAAGAACTCTGTACAACACTCCTGTACTCCTCGATTATCTTCCGCAATTCCCAGTACAAACCCAGTGCCTGAATTAGACTGCAATCCTATACACATTATTTATTTATTTATTTATTTGAAATATTTTTATGCCACTCCTCAGCCAAAAAGGCTCCCAGAGCAGCTTACATATAATCAATTAAAAAAGACAGTCCCTGCCCACAGGCTTACAATCTAAAAAGGACAGGACACACAAGGAAAAAGGAGTGGGGAGGGAAGAAGGGGGGATTAATTAATTCTTCTGGCAGGGCTGGTGGAATGGCCCTGCGCTCCCTCTCATCTCCCTCTGCGCAGGCAATGGCTGCTGCTGGTGAACTCAATGGGGCTTACTTCTGAGTAGACATGCATAGGATTGTGCTGTTAAATTATTTAATTTTTAATGTAGCCTTTTAAATTATGTAATTCTTTTAATGTTTTACTGTTTTTAATGTTCTTGCTTTATTGTGTTACGGTTTAAGTGTCTTAAATTGTTGGACACTGCCTTGATGGCATTTTAGCAAATAAAGTGGTATATAAATCTTAATAATAAATAAATATTAAGGTGGGAGTAGGGAGGGTACTTAATGAAAGCCACGGATTTCCCTAGGTTTTAGGCAAATCAAGTCCATCTTTTAGTCTTATAAAAACAGTTGCTGGGGGGGGCATCACTAAAGGTATGGGGGCCAGGCCAC
The DNA here is from genome assembly GCA_021292165.1 of Shinisaurus crocodilurus. Lineage (NCBI taxonomy): Eukaryota > Metazoa > Chordata > Lepidosauria > Squamata > Shinisauridae > Shinisaurus > Shinisaurus crocodilurus. The sequence goes on from CM037879.1 coordinate 128,986,761, forward strand.
TTCTGTCCCCTCCATAATTTGAGCGCTGATGCAACTGTAGCTGTGTTAAGAGAATCAAGGCTTCCCCTTTGCTTCAGTGCAATGTTCGAACCACAAAAGATGAGCATTAACACAAAACCATGAGTGTCAGACCCATGGCCAAAGGAACCTACAGGAGCCTCCAAATTAAGAGGAGGATGGCAACTCAGTTGTACTGTCTTGTCAGAAGCACCATTTCAGATTCAGAAAGAGGAAGGGGCAAAGATTTCAGTTCTGGAGAGGGGACAAATTCATGGCAGTTTTCAAAGGCCTGCTCTTGGATACATTCAAGATGAATGTGCAATTTTTGAAATGTACTATATAAATGCGGATCTAGCAACATTATCAACTAAGCTTGCCACCTGTTTCTCATTGCAGGCAACGGTTCCTTATTTAATAATAATAAATTTTAATACTAGGTATTATATCCAATGCTATCCTTCCATTTATGGGTGGCTCTTTGATCCAGTGGAGGCTTCAGTGAATGGAAAGGAGGGTCCCTCATACCAGCTCCTACGCTGTTCTGAAGAGTCCCACAACTCCCTGAAGCGTATTTAGGGAAGGTGTGGGATCAGTGAAAATGGCCTCCTTCCCACTTCCATTCATGGAAGCCTCTATGGGGTCAAAGAGCCTTCTGTAAATGGAGGAACAGCATTGGATACAACCCAATATACATAAGGACCTGTCCCTTGAAATAAGAAACAAGTGGCAAGCCTAGTTCACAACAGTTCAGATACTTAGTCTACACCTTTTTGAGCAAAGAGATTTGTGGCTTTATTAGCCTGCTAGTAAATAGGTCCATTTAACTGTTTTTAACCAAAGTCCCTCAGGTTGTACAACAGTGAATGGAGGTCAACTGCCCCAACTTTCCTTATATAGAGCCCTTGAGCTTAGCACAGCACTTGCCTTTTTAAGCACTTTCAAGATGTGGCTGCCGGACAGCCTGCAGAGGGTCATGGGTGCGGGCTTGTTGCAGGGATTGGGATGGTTCGCACAATCAAAATAAGTCACCATGGCTTATTTAACAATTCATGGGCTGTTGTAGGGTTATTGGAGGGTTGTTTCCCCCTCCAACAAGCCATGCCTCCTGAGTTCAGATGACATGACAAGCCATGCTGGGGCAGTGATTATGGAAATGGTACCACAGACATGCGCAGCTTCAGGATGCTCCTGAATCCATCATTGTCACTTTGAGGCACAGATGGCCTCGGTGGCTAGGAGCACGAGCACCTTTTATCAGCTTAGATTGATCATCCATCTGTGGTCCTATCTGGACAGAGATAGTCTGGCAACAGTGATCCAATGTTCTGGTTGGATTACTACAATGTGTTGTACTGGGGGCTGTCTTTGAAATTGGCTCATAAACTTCTGTTAGTTCAATACAGAGCTGCTAGGCTACTAACTGGGAGTGAGAATCAAGATTTTGTTCATGAATAAGTTACCTTTTCCTAATAGCTATTGAAATTATGCACATAGCAATTTTTGCATTTTCTGAATAAATTCTCATTAGAACTAAAGCATGCAGCATAAGCTGGGGAGGGTGCTTAAATGTTTCCTACTAGAGGTTCTGCTCAAAAAGTGTTCAGTAACAAGGAATGTTATTTGAAATGCATATTCTTAGTCAATCATAATTTGAACCAGTTGATACTGTCTTTAGGATTACTTTTTTAAAAAATATTTCTATCCTCTGTTAAATGCACATTTCAGGATTTTTAAAGAGGTTATTAGCAGGCTTGGCTTGCAATCCTATGCACTTACCTGAGAGTAAGCCCCATTGAACACAGTGGAGCTTGCCCCTGAGTAAACATGAGTAGGATTGCACTACCCATTTCACTGAAAAAAGTTTGCTTCCCTATCCAAACCCCAGTCAATCTATTTGTTACACACTTGTCATGGAAACTTCCCAGGAGGGCTAGGGCATGTTTAAATTATGTGTAATGAGTTGTGATTCATGATGCACAGAGAGCTTTTGTTGACTTTGCTGTGTGAATGGAATCCCTTTGCAAAAGGAGCTGACAAACCTGCATTAAAAAATTAGGCTGCTGTCATATCGGATTCACTAGCTGGAGAAATGTATTAAACATTTGAGCACTGCTGTACCATTGCCTGGAGTTTGAATATGCAGCAAAGGTTAAAGCAGATCCATTTCCCCTACAACAAGGGTACAGAACCTCAGGCCCAGGGGCCAAAGCTGGCCTGCCCGGGTTCCCCAGATGGTCCCTGCCAGTGGAGGCTGGTGGCTGCAATGTCAGCGGGGCTATGTAGCCGCTCGAGATTTCACTCTGAACTTTTAAGGAGCTGTCCATGGTGCTGATCCTGGTTTGTGGTAGGCTTCAGCACCGTGGACAGCTCCTTAAAAGTTCAGCGTGAAATCCAGATCAGATACACAGCCTTGCTGACACTGCAGCCACCACCCTCCACTGGTCTCACCCCCCTTTCCCCTGACCACTGATCACGTGGTGGTTTCCCAGCTTCTGTGCAGTCTCCCCCACACACACACATTATAAATGCCTCTGCTAAGGCTTCACTATGGTCTGTAAGAGCTGAAATATGGCCTCTGAGAGCTTCTATGAAACTGAATTCAGCCCTTGGGCTAACAGAGGTTCGACACCCTTGCCTTGAATACTGCACAGTAACCACATTACAGACAGTTCTAGAAGGAGCAAGAGACTTACAATGTAACGTTTTCGTCAACTAGAAATGATGTGGTGCTTCCCTGTTTAGCTTCAGTCTTTCTGTATTATGGCCTAGGCTTCAGGACTGATTCGAGTATCTGATACTTCATACACAACAGACAGTATCCTAGAGGCAGAGGAGACTGCCTCAGCGGTGCAGGAGTCCCTAAATCTGTCCAGAGCACAATCTGAGGAAGCACAACCTGCATGCTTTGTAGAGGAAGAGGACTAAAGATGCAATGCTATGCATGTTTAGACAGAAAAAGGCCTACAACTCCCAGCATGCCCCAGCCAGCCATTCCTTCTCGAAATGGTAACACACTGGGGTTCCATTGGATTGATATCTTTGCTATGATGTATATGTATTGGAATTGATTAATATGTTTGATATGATGTATATGCACTGGAAATATTTACTTCCTCTGTAATTTGCTGTTCATAACCAATTCGGCCTTATTTGTTTATACACATGTTTATAAACCACTATAAATTTACTTCCTTTATATAGTATATTTATTAAGTGCAGTTCTGTAAGGTCCCTTGCACCATGTGTATTTTTGCTGAGTTGTGATTGGGGATCCTGTCCTTTCTGTTTTGTAGAGCAGCCTGATCCTTCTTGCCCATCTACCCAAGAAACAACATAAGGGTGCAATCCTATGCATGTTTAGGCAGAAAAAAGACCTACAACTCCCAGCATGCCCCAGCCACCCATGCTGGCTGGGGCATGCTGGAGTTGTAGGACTTTTTTCTGTCTAAACATGCATAGGATTGTGCCCTAAGTAACTATAACTGAGTTCTAAGGGTATACTTGCAAGAAAACATAAGTTTTGGAAGCCTGGAGTAGTATAAGGGCTTAGAAACCATAATTAACATGAGAAATGTAATACCATGGGTGGATATGACAACTAAATTACATCACTTTAAAAAAGGATTATTTTAATTCATGGAGGCTATTAACCATGATAGCTAAATTAAACCTCCATATTCAGAGGCAGTATACCCTGGTGGGGTACTAGAAAGACAAAAGACAGGGGAAAGCAATCACCTTCATGCCCTGCATCTGAGCTTCCAGTGTTTTTTAACCCTTAAAACACAGCAGGGGTAGGAGCAACCTGTTGTCCTCCAGATGTTTTGGACTATAACTCCCATAATCCCCACTATTGGCCATGCTGGCTTGGGTTTATGGGAGTTGGAGGCCAAGCCATCTGGAGGGCCCCAGATTGCCTACCCCTGAAATACAGCATCATTCATTCCCCACCCTTAAAAACTAGATGATCTGCAAGTTCCCATTGATTACCAACTGCCTGTGCCTAGTGCCAGATATATGCATCTTATTCTGTGCTGCTTGCTTCTACTTTACTGTTGAATTAATAGTGATTGCTGGCTCGGAGACCAGCTGTTCTAACTCAATTTCATGAAAGATTGCTGTTCTATTCACTTTACGTTCTCCAGAGCCTCCCCAAAGTACCTTGCACACTCTCTCTGTGAAAGAACTTCGTTAAATTTGTATTACGCATTCAGAATGATGAAATAACTCTGAGTTCTGACATTGATGGGTTTGGTACTTAGCAAAATGCTATTACAACTGCATGCGAAACATAGTAAAACAGCTCTCCTTGCAAACATACCACATTTAAACAAAAACATTGTTAAAACACACACACAGAAATACTTACTAACATATATTTATTTGCTATATTAGATGGTCTTGTCTCTATATGAGTTCTTAATCCTTTCTACTGCCTCTGTCCAAATCCGGTGACTCCTTACACCTTTTGCTTTCCACATGCTTAAATGCTCTCTTTGCTCAAGTGAAGGGGAAGACTAGCCAATAGCTTCTTTATCCCTGCAGTAAGTTTCTCTACAATAGTGTTCTCCAACCTTGGGTCCCCAGATGTTTTTGGTCTACAACTCCCAGCATGACCCAGCCAGCTATGCTGGCTGGGGCATGCTGGGAGTTGTAGGCCAAAAACATCTGGGGACCCAAGGTTGGAGAACACTGCTCTAGAACATGTGGACATTTAAAGCTAGTCAGTGGGTCTGAACAAGCCATCAAAGTTTACAGACTGCTACTGAGGGTCTGTTTATTATGGCAGAACTGCCACTAGCTGAATCCAGTGTGGTGCAGTGGTTAGAGCGTTAGACTGGGACTTGAGAGATTCGACTTCTAGTCCCCACTTGGCCATGAACCTCACTGGGTGAATTTGGACCAGTCACTGACTCTCAACCAGGGTTGTTGTGAAGATAACATGGAGGTGAGGAGAACCTTGTAAGCCAGCCTGTGTTCCTTGCAAGAGGAAAAAAGACAGGATATAAATATAATAAATAAATGCATACATACATACCATCTCAATGACTCCTGATAAATTAAATGACTCCCGATTTGGGATGTACCAGAATTTTGTTTCTGTTTGTTTCAAATCAGAACTTGTCCTGTTTGTAGACCTGAATGTGAGCACATTTTGTGGGCAAAGCTCACACATCCCTGAGCTATGATGCTTGTTCACAAAATGTGTATTGGGGGGGGGAGTGCACTTTAAAATGTGCATTTTGGGGAAAAACACGTATTTTCACACTTCAATGGGGGGAAGTATGCATCCTTTAAAAATGTGTACCCAAATGTGCACTTTTCCTATTTGAACAGGGGCAGGGGGCAGAGATGCTCATAATTGGGGATAGGAGCGAGACAGATCAAACCTCAAAGTGGAACATGGAGAACCTTGACACGCTCGAGCCTCACAGGTGCTCCCATCTCTGCTCCCGATTAGCTGAACTAGGTTCAGATTGTGATTCTGTACAATCAACATTCCTGTTCATTTGAAAACTGTTCAGTGTTTGCATGTGTCCACTGATCTTGATGCATCACTTGCCAACTATGTTACAGTCATGCCTTGGATTGAGAGCATAATTCATTCCGGAAACATGCTTGTAATCTAAAACATATCAAAACGAAATCCCCCCAAAAAAATTTGTACAGAGATTTTTAATTTAAGCCGTACTACAGTACTTGTATTGCAAGACGTTGCTTGTATATCAAGTCAAAAAGAATTAAATAAATATTTAAAAATTTGCTTGTCTTGCAAAACGTTCTCAAACCAAGTTACTTGCAATCCAAGGTATTACTGTACTTATTTTTATCCACAGTTAATAGCAGTATGGCACATGAGTGATGATGACTGAAAACTGACACAGTATTAATTTATTTTAGAAAATGTCTACCCTGCCTTTTGGCTCCCAAGATGAATTCTAGATAAAAGTCCTGATTAGAGTGATACTTGAGATTTTTCTTCTCCTTTTAAATCGTGGGAAAGCCACCCCCTTCAGATCTCAGCTGATTTCTCTCCTGGAGTCAGTGGTTTGACTTCTGAATCTGATGTGTACTGACTTGCTAAGCCGCCGATACTGCAGCTAGTATTTGAGACACGAAACACAACTGTTTCTGAAGCATCCCTATTCCCTATAGAACTTTCAGCACATGGAAGGGGAAGCTGCATTGCATGCACTTACTGGTGGAATAGTGATAGCAGGGGTTCACACACAAAAAAGCCTGCAGGCTAAGGGTTAATTTTTCCTTAGAATTTTAAAGCAGGTATTAGGCACAATAGCAAGGGGTTACTGAACCTGCAGAATCAATTAACAGCTCTAGATGCATCAGAGAGCATTGGGTGCAAACAGGGGTCACAATGGGTGGAATGTTGCCTAGCAGCAGCCAGGTGGAGCCAAAATAAGCCTCCTTTTTAGCTTATACAAAAAAAGTGTGAAAACACCACCGTGATAGAACTTTCTTTTATATTTTTAAACAAAATTTTTACAACTTTTTAACAATACATGTTCAATCATTATATTTAAACTTTCTTTTGTCTATTTTTGGAATTTTTATAACACATATTGATTTAATATTTATATAAACTTTAAAAACTTTTCAATAATCAAACTTTACAAACTGTTCACTACTCATGCTATAACACAGAGTATACATCATGTATAATTATATTCAATGGTAATCACCCCCTTATCTTTCAGGGGTTTAGCATCCACCAAACTTGCTGTATTCTTATAGAGTTAATGAAAACCTTCCTTTGTTTTTTCTTTGTCTTCATGGAGTTGCTACAGCCTTTACTCTTATTTTTTGAGAAGGCCAAGTGAGCCTTCCTCTCCGTTTTTTCTTTCTGAGTGGCTTAAAGCATTATTTTTCCTTGGAATGGTTTCCAGAAGCCTGATATTCTCCGTATCCTCACTTGTTTTTTCCCCCAACAAGAAACCGGTTTGGACTTCTTGTTTCGTGCAATATTTGCCTTTCTCAAGGGTTTCAAGGATAGTCACGGGCTTATATCAGTTTCATTACCCTCTATAATACAAAAACATTTGTTGTGTTGCCAAACATATTTCCAAAACAGTCAACCACCATAAATCCCAACATTTTCACTTATGTTCTCTTTTTTGTGGGTTGTTATTCCATTTACATCCTCTAGTGGCCATACTGTTGCATGCATGTATATACTCTATGGACAGCTGTAAATCATTCCAGCAGAACCAATTGATCCTCCCTCTGGGTTATTACAATTAATTAAGTATTTTTAGGAGTTACCCTGCACTATACTCAACGATATTCATGAGGATTTACCCACCCTTGATTTCTCATATATTTCTTGGTTACCCTAAATTTAACATGTACTGGGTGGTTTCAAGTCCTCAATCCTCCCACAATCACACAGCTTTTATATTGAATAAAGGGCAATGCATACAAACCCGTTAAACAGAAAAATACTTTCCTTTTTAGCTTAGGCTTCTTGTGTATAAAAAGACCAGCATATTCAGTATGTTCTGTAGTAGTGGTGGTTTCATTTTGTTAGAAACCTGGCCTGATTTGCTCTGCTGTATATTTCTGGCTGCCTAGCCAGGGAGGCTGTCTGTTTATGACTCAGTGAAGTGTGCTAAGCCCTTTGCTTTCTGGATTTAGTTTGCTTTACTCAGCCACTTCTGCTAACACTTACCTTACTTCCAGACTTAAAGGTGTTCAGTTAAAGGATTTCATAGTTCCAATGCACTTACCATTTTACATAAGGATCTCTGTGTACAATTGGGAACCCTGAAAAAATGTGGGTTCCTGATCACACTTAAAGCCATTATTTGGCAGGCGCCAGGTTTCCTTTTTGTATCATGCTGACTCACAGCCAATGTGCCCCTCAATTACTTTATCATTCTCAAAAATCATAGCTAGATGTTTCTGTTTCTTATGGCATGCCCTTTTCAAATAAATCATGAAGACTTTACCCAGGCCTTCCATAATGGATGTTACGTTTTTCTGAACAACAGGCCTTTCTGTGTCTCTTTGCATTGTCTTGATGTGATTTAGCTTTTGCAGCAATCTAGGTCAACATCTATATCTAACTTCATGTTTGTACAGCTTTTAAAAGTATACTGTTGGCATTTAGTAAATAAATAATGATAACAGTAAGAAAATATTAGAAATTCAAGGTTGAATATTCAAGATGTCAAGAGTAGCACACAGGGATAGCAAGCACAGCCAGTAATCCTGGGCCATCTGTGTATTCTTTTCCTTTTCCATTGTATACATTTTTCATTCTAGAATCCCTGGTGAAGATGAGCAAATGACAACAAACAAGAAGAACTGCAGCCCTGCCACATTCTCCTTTCCCTGATTCTGTATAATGCATTCAGCCAATTCAGCTAACTGTAGGGTTTGTTTGTTGCATACACTATTACATGTTGACATAGGGTGGCCACTGCAAATGGCCTCCCATTTCACATTCTCTCCTCTCACCTATCCCATACTGAACCTCCTTCTGGCAGGGGAGGCTGGTGACGCCTGCCAGTGGGGCTCCTTATCCATTGCAGGTTTTACTCTAAGCTTTATAGGAGCTATCCATGGTGCTGGACCTATTTTGGGGGTGGAGAACCATGGGCAGCTCCTATAAAGCCACACTGACACAGGAGTCACCTGCCTCCCCTGGCTTCTGGGGAAACGGCTGGATTTGGCCCCCTGGCCTGAGATTCTGCAGCCTTGCCATACTGGATAGGGAGGGGTGCTAAAAACATGCACTTCTCCCCACACCATATTGCACAGGTTCAAGACTAACTCCCTCAGCGATCAGTTTTATACAACAATTTGTGTTACAGTGCTAGACTCATGAGATTCAGGTGAGCAGGAAGTTACTCATCTAGCCCAGGAGGTCAAGAATCTCATGCAATTGTGCTATTTAAAAGGGTAGTTAGTAATTTCCCAATTGTTTATCACCCCACCCTCGCCCCATGAATCTGTGTGGGGTTCCAAGTTGCTTAACAAATTTTAAAAATTATTCAGGATGTTCAATGGGAAATGCAAGTATTATACACTGAGAATTTTTTCCCCTCATAGAGTAGAATGGCTATGTATCATATGCTATGAACCCTTATTCCATTACTTCCATGCAGTTGAAGCCCATGAAGTTCACCTCCTTCCACACTCAATGGTAACATCAGAAATCCCAGTCCATGTGGGAGGAGCACCAGTATGAGCTCCTTCTACACAGATTGGGATTTCTGATGTTACTTTTCTGGTGCAAAAGGATGCTCCATACATCACAATTCTCCACCAGCATTGCCTCAGTTTCCAGGAGCAACAATGCAGGAAGGAGCTGAATATCTGGACTCCTCCTATGTGCCTTGGGTGACTTCTTCATAGTATACAAAGAAGTTGAGCCCTTGATCCAATGTGATTAGGGACATTAATTTGTTTGAACATTGGTTTAGGTTATGTACCATTTCAGGCTGTAGGTTCTGATGATGCTCTGTTATATGGCTTGGGTTGCAGGGTTCTGTTGTGGAACAGATCTGGAGCTGGGCACAGGCTTCTCCTGACCAAAAAAAAAAAAAAAAAACCAAGACAAAAAGAGATCAGCACTATGGAGAGCTCCAAGTGGGACTAGAAGCTAGACAGTATGTCACCCCAACAAGGACTAGAGCAAGACTGAGGTTTAAACAGAAGTGTTGCTGGGTTTAGGCTGGTTGACCCCACCTCCATGCTGACTGAAGCATTGTCTCTTAAAGGGGTCTGGCCTGTTTTAGCAATCTCAGGCTGCAATGATGTGGGAGTGGCTGTGTCAGGCTAGTTTCCTCATGGCCTGAGTCATCAGAGTCTGAGGATGATAATACAATCCCCTTTGGACACAGGGGATCTAGTCCCTGGGGTCTTTCTGGAGAACTGGGTCCTGGGGAGGTGGAAGCCTCATGGTGCATTTCTGTAGCAGACTTTTCTCCCTAAACCATTGTCTGAAGACTCTTCCTCGGAGGACAAGAATCCTCAGAATCCTCTGAGGATTAGGGTTCAAGATCCTGGTCTATGACAGGTTAAATTTTAATTAAAATATATTGGGTGGAATCCAGTGAAGTTTTTCCGCTAACAAAACAGCTTCCATCAGCAGAACCACTTCCGTCAGAGTAACCAGGAGGGAGACCATTTCATCTCCCACCACCACCACCCCGTATACCCTCAAAATCTGCCCTGGAGGATTGGGGGACCATTTTCAGGAAGCAGGAGGATACAGGGAAGAGGAAAAGGGAGGACATCCCATTGTGCAAGTGGACTTCTGTGAGCAGACATCTGCTCATGCAATGCTGGATTCTGCCCATCAGCAGTAAAGAAAAAAAATTGTTCAGCAAACTGTTCTTTGCCTTTTTATTGATGATTAATAAGTTTCTGGATAAACCAGTGTTGAAGTCAAGTTTATGGTCCTTTCCATAACATTTTTGCATAGCTCCTTCTTTCTTCTTTTTTTTAAATTCATTTTGCATCATCATTCATAGGTACAAACCTTGACTCTCACACAGTCCTTCAAAAAGAATTAACAAAAACAGTATAAATTGTACTACCTGCTAGGCATTTTAAACCAACAAATATTCTGTTTTGTTCCAAAGAAAATGCGGCCATTCCCTATAACAACTAAAAAAATATCTAATGTAAGAAAATCAGCAGCAAGCAGCTGAGATCGTTTCCCACCCGTTGCCAAAATCTTGACAAGATACTAGAATTGGATTCACTTCTACTGGATCAAATCAATATTTGCATAATGAGTTTTCTACCCATAGTTGGAAAGTAGTGGGTAATATATTTGTCATATGCTTACATATTATAGAGAAACAATAATTATAGGAGGAAAAAATAATTTCTTTTTTATAGTTCTTACAGATGAGAAGTTAATTCCAATGCATGGAGATAAATTACTTTCAAGACAGATGATTGTTTGAACACACAGGCAGTTCAATCTAAGCCCTCCCTTGGTAGGCACCGAGCATCCCAACTGTGAAGTGTTTTTCCCCCTATCTGGGTAGTGTTTCCTATAATTAGATCCCAGCTGCACAAGGTTGTGAAACTTGTAATTTCTTAAAGGGATGGAACTGTCAAAAGAAAACATTACTCATATGCACGAACCCCTGTGAAGTAGTGAATTAAAGCACTGAAAATGTTACTCCAGCAATTACTTATGATCCCTACAAAGTTTTTTGGTTTATTCCCTGAAGACATGCACAGATGGGCTGGGACCCAAACTGCTGCATGAGATGAGCTCAAGGGCCTTCACGTGCCCATTTGACATTTTTGACCTTGTAGGAGTAGCAGATCCCCAGGCCATATCCCACTGCTTTCAAAACTCAGCTGTGTTTCAAAAATGGTTTGCCATGTTGGGGAGTGGGGGGGGGGGTTTGCTTTAGGAATACAAGGCCACAGGCAGGCAGAACCACCCAAACCACTGTGTTGTTCTTGCTTATTTTTTTCAAGCAAAACCTGTGTATAGTCAAAATATAAGGCAAAACAGCACCCCCACCACCACCCCAGCTATGAATCCTTTTATTCTCAGCAAATATGACTGGAATAGAGTTTATTTACAAGCAAACAACAACAAAGTTCCCACTTTACATTGGCTGAGTTCCGTACAATTAAATTTACCTGCATTCTCAGCCATACACTTTTTGAAAATACAGCATGAATGCCCAGGAAAGATTCTAAATTCAGTAGACTAAAACTGCAAGTGCTGATGATTTACATGCTCCCACAATCCAACTGTATTAATTGACAAAATGTTGTCACTGGGCTGGCTTGGGTGTAACACTAAACCATAGTTTAGCATTGCAAACACTTCTCCCCACCCCCTCCAACAAGGCCAGGAGGAACATGAAAGCTTTCACTTCTATTTTTTATTAACTGCAACTTGTTGTGTCATCCAAACCCAAACAAACTGTAGTTAATCTTAACTATGGTTAGGAGAAACTAGCCAGCTTCAAACCACAGCTTAGGAAACTGACCTGTTTTCACCACAGTTATGATTAACCATAATTTAGGGTTCAAGTGACATGCTATGCTACAGTTAATCTAAAATGGAAGTGGAAGCCTCTGATCTCCTTGCAGCCACACCAGCGGTGGAGAGGAGAGGATGGAGGCTAGGCTTATTCTCATAACACTAAACCTGGAGTTCTCCAGTGTGGTGCCTGTGGGCCTCAGTGGGCCCATGGACACCTACCTGGGCAGCCACCAGTCTCACTGCCCTCCCTGGTTTTTATTTCGTTTCTTAAGATTACTGAGAGAGCAACCCTATGCATGTTGAGACAGAGAAAAGGCCTATAATTCCCAGCATTCCCCTGGCATCCATGCTGTCTGGGGAATGCTGGAAGCTGTAGTACTTTTTTCTGTCTAAACATGCATAGGATTGCGCCCTTAATTAATTGTTTTTAACTGGAAGGTTGGCATGCTGCAAAGCAAAGGGCTGCATCCCAGCACCATCTTTATTTGGGTACAAAAGATTGGTTTTGTGTATCAGAGCTTAGACCCCCACCTCTGTCTTGTGCTTGGGCAATTTACTTGTCTTTTAATCTCACCGGTTTGCCTTCTTCATTTCTGGGAAATGGCAGCCATTTTTTTTAATGGCAAGCCCCCCCCCCCATGGCAGCCATTTCATAAGAGTGCCCATGATACTTTCTCAAAATTCCAGATGTGCCCACTAACCCAAAAAGTTTAGAGACCCCTGCGAAAACCGTGGTTTAACATTACATCCCAGCACAGCCACTGTTTGTTATGACTATACACCAGCACATTTTCCAAAGTAGAGAAAATCCAGTCTTCACCTACTCATTAGCATACAGCATTATATTATGTATTGTGAAAACAATAGTACAAACTATCTCTGGTGGATGAGAGAGCACTTAAACACTGCTTAAGCTAAATAGACACTTAACAAAAGTTGAAAGTAAATGTTTATTAGTTCATCCATCTAAGAGCAATAACAGTAATATCTAAAATAATCAGCAGCTAGAGGCCAGGCTGATGACAAAAACAAAGACTATTTCCTCATACTTTGACTAGCTAGCAATGGAAAAGGGCAACTATGAGTTGGTAAGTGTAGGATGTGTGGGTACCTGTTTGATTATTCCCCCCTCCTTTTATTAAGGAGGTTTTGTTGCTGCTCATTTTGCAAAATTCTGCCTTGATATTTAACTTCCACAAAATGTTTGGTAAAAGAAGAGTATGCACAGAGGCTTATTCAGACAATCATGCCCTTACCATATTTTAGCTTTTGTGAAATGGTCCTACAAATCCTCATTGTGGTTGCCTATATTGGCTGGATTTTAAGGTTTGGTCAACTTAACCTGACCAGTTCCATATTTATGTGTCCTACAAAACTGGTTGTGAACAGCCTGTTGGCATGTGACTGTGTTTAACTTCCTTTGTGAATCAGTCTCTGTGACCCAAAAACAGAAGTGTCAAATCTAACTGAGCTTGAGTATCCTGTACATTTAAAGGAATTTCCTGCATCTGCCAGATTACTCTGTGGCAGCTGCGGTAGTCCTATAGCTTTCTAAAGTAAAATTAATGACTCAACATTTCAGAGTACTTACTTCAAATGTCTCCCGGATTTGCATGAAGACTGGATATGTTAGCATGATGACAACTTCTCTGATTGGCTATAACAAGCCTGGCATGCAAACCCAAAAGGTCAGCGTAGCCATCTTTTATCTCTTCTGCCTATGAAAGGAAGGACTCTCTCTGACTTTGGACAGTGAAAAGACCTGAAGTTCGGGGGAGGGGGTCTGGAAGGAGGGAATGGTACCCAAGCAAAAGCCATATGTCAGAAGCAATGGAAGCAGCTCTTGGAGCAAAAGTTGGCATAGAAATCAAATAAATAACAACTGCATATGTGTTATACTATAATGAGGTTCCCAACACAGCTTCCGTGAGCGCCACCAATGGTGCCCATGAATGGTGCCCAACATGGAGGCACCCTTTTTTAAAAAAAATAATCCCATTTTTTAAATATACATACATGGATTTGTATGAAATGCATACAACTTTCTAATTATACATAGGCTTCAACAAAATTGGACAAAATATCCTAATAAGTATCTATTTGAAGCTGGCATCTATGTGCCACCCATTCATATATTGAAACTGTTGTAAGGTCCTCAATCCATTGCATTATAGGAGATGAGTGTTGATCCTTCCAGTTTTGTAATATCAGTCCTTTAGCAGTCAAAAGGGTGCAGAGAATCCCTTTCCCCTTCCATTTGTTAATTTCCATGAAGCAGCTAAATAACTTAGAAAAGCATGTACATCAGTGAATATTAAAGATTGTTCCAGTACAAAATGTATCTGTCTAATAACTTCCTCCCCAAAAGAAGCAAATACTAGACATTGTCAAAATATATGTTTAAAAGAAGAGACACTGTGGTGTCCAATAGACATGAAACAAAAGTTTTGCTGAATAAGGTGCAGGCTAAGATCCATAGACATGACAGGTAGACTCGAAAGCTGCAATCCACTGATTAGGAATTTTGTGGTGGTGCCCACAGCAGTTTCTCACATTTTCAGTTGTGCCCACAGGTCCAAAAAGGTTAGGGACCTCTGCACTAGGAAGTGAAAGGTATTATCTGTAAAGGGCTCTGAGTATTCAAACACCTGCTTCGCTCTGAAGTTCATTTTGGTAAACATGAAAATGTTTCCCAGAAAATGAAGTTGCAATGCTTTCTTCCATCCCAGTCCCAAATACAATGGATTCATGTTGGCTCAATTAAAACCATCAACTCTTACAAGTACTTGAAACTGTGATAGTTATACGCTGGATTGTGGTCATATATTACATGGGTCTTGTTTTCACATAGTGCATTTAGAAGCAAGGCGGAATGGTCTCATGTCTGTGAAGCATCAGCTTCTCAAAGATTATTTGTAGGCTGCCAAGAACAGCTTGGAGAACAAGTGCTATTGTAGTGATAGCTCATTGGTAGAACAGATATGTTGCATGTATGCCCTAGATGCAGGGATAAGCATTACCTACTGTAAAAATTCCTGCATATCTGGCAACTACACCAAAGAGAGAGAAAGGGCAGCGGAAACTGTCTGGATTTGCTTGACAGATGAAATAATCTGTACAAATTTAGTTTTATATTGGGTGGGGTCTCTAAAGTTCCTACAGCCTTGTTCTACCACAGGCTGACTTTACAAACAAAAGATGCTGTTCAATTGAACAAAAATAGTCCTTTCACCCTTTAGTTGGTTTTATACTTCTGGCTTAAATCCCTCCCTCCCTGCCAGTCTACTCCACCTCATCAGTCTCCATTGTACTGGGGCATATCAAAGTCCACCAGAACCACAATGGAAACCATGAACCAGGAAGACCACCAGTCAGGCTAGCCTTCTGCCTGCTGGCCTTGCTGCCAGCTCACTCCATTCTGACATGTTCCACCCATCCTACGAAGGGGAACTCTGCAGGGATGGGGACTCGGACTCCAGGACTCGATTCGTGAATCGGACTGAGTCCCCCCTCTGACTCGACTCGGACTCGAGTCCCAATATTTTTAATGGGACTCGAGACCAAGGACTTGTGTTCCAAAATTGTGTTCCTCAAATGCAGCATGGATAGGTTTTAGGAAGTACAGCAAGTTTGTTTTTTGAAATCATTTTCCTAAAATGCAACCTTTCAGACATTTTGGGTTTGGCTGCCTCTGCCTGCCTGTTTGGGGTTCCCAGCCTCCTCTGCCTGCCTGGTCTCTTCTTAACCAGTTCCACAGTTTGAATTGTCCAAGACAAAGGCCTCTGCCTGCCTGCTTTGGGGTTCCCTGCCTCCTCTGCCTGTCTGGTTATTTTGGGTTTGTCTGCCTGGTCTATTCTTGCCAAAATCAGTTGCAGAGTTTTGAAATAAAAAGGCACACTTGTGCCTAGAATTTATTTAAGCCACACATGAAGTAGCCTTATTTTGTTGGGGGGGAAACCCATTGATTTTAATCGGGACTCGTGGAGTCAGCTTTGGGAGTGACTCGTGACTTGTGAGTCACCATTTTGGACCAAGGACTCGGACTCGAACTCGAGACTCGGGTCCAAACACTCGTGACTCGACTTGTGACTCGAAACCAAGGACTCTTCAACATCCCTGGAACTCTGCCTACCTCAATTACACTCCGCTTCTCTCCTGCCTCACCCTTGATTAGAGGAGGAGGTGCAGCAGCTACACAGCAGCAATAACCCGATGCCTGCTTTTTCCAAGGTAGGTGCTTGCTTCCTGGGGTTTTCATACTGACTCTGTTATACCTACTATGCTAGATAGTAGACCTTTGATTTGATTCCGGATAAGGCAAGTACAGTAATACCTTGGATTGCAAGTAACTTGGTTTGAGAGCGTTTTGCAAGACAAGCAATTTTTTAAATATTTATTTATTTATTTATTTATTTTTACTTGATATACAAGCGACGTCTTGCAATACAAGTACTGTAGTATGGCTTAAATTAAAAATCTCTGTACAAATTTTTTGCAGGGACTTTCATTTTGATATAAGAGTGTTTTGGATTACAAGCACGTTTCCAGAACGAATTATGCTCTCAATTCAAGGCATGACTGTACTTATGGCATGCTAGCAGTGGCCCATCAATATAAATGGAGGGAGTGACGGCTCTAGCTTTGCCTCCCAATTTCTGTTGTACTCTGTCAATTAATGATGCATACTTTTCAAAGAATAAACCATAGCTCTATTTTGTTTCTTGACTATGAGTGAAAAAGTGGACAGATTAAGCCCCAACCTTGCCACGCGTAGCTGCGGTGGGGGGGGCAAATTTGCGGGTGTGGAGAGGTACGATCAGACCATAGTGGTCTGATACTCACATCCAATCAGGAGGCAGAGGGGGCGTGGTGACATAGCCGTTATTAGGCTTGCACCCACCAGCTACTGCCTCCTTCCTAAAAGCGGCTGCTGAGGAGAGGGATCTATCGGAATCGCTATTTCGCTTGGCTAAGTTTTATTGGGAATTGTGTTTGTTTGTGTGGAAGAAAGAGGCTGCGAGTCTAGAGACCCGGCTGCGTGTGTGTGTGTGTTTGGGAGGGAGTGCTATCTCTCCCCCCCCACCTTAGGGTTCTTTTGTTCTTTTAATTAATTTTATATTACCCCTGAGAGTGCTGTGTGTGTGGAAAGGGGTGGAAAGGGGTGAGTGGGTGCCCGCTCCTCCCCTGGGGGGGTGGGGGCCTCGGCCTACGGAGCCTCACCGCCGGCGAGAATTCCCGAGTTTCCCCTCTCGTCCCCAACTCCCGTCCTCAACTTTTAGATTCACTTACTCTGGGGGCAGTCGGGCTTTCCTTCCTCCTTCCCTCCCTGCCATAGCATTCTTTTCTTCTTAGCTGTCTCTCCCGATCTCCGTCCTCAATCTGCGAGCTCTCTCCTGTTCCTGGCGTTATTAGGCGCCGCGGAGCGTTTTGGGCTTATCAGCCCTTCCCGACCGCTTATCAGCTGTTCCAGGCGCAGCGGGCAGACGCAATATTCGGCGTCTGCGTTAGGGAGCTTGCTGCGCTCAGCTCGCCCCTCTAAAGGGGTCTGAAGGGGTCTCTGAGGTCCCCAGCCTTCGCTCTGCATTGCAGCCCTCCCTCTAGTTGCTGTGTCCGCACATTTACTTGTTTGGACATTGCACAATTCTTTTCACGTTTGTGTGCCCTTCTGTTTTGTTTGTTGCCTAATTCCCCCACACATACTGGTGAGTGATCAACTCCCCTTCCTAGCAGGGGAGGTTTGTTTTGTTCATTGCCTAATTCTTTTCAAGTTTGGTGTGCCCCTCCCCCCCCTACATTGGTGAGTAATCAACTCACCTTCCCGGCAGGGGAGGCTTGGTAGTCCCTCGCCTTATAGTGCGGCAGGCCTGGTTATTACTTGGATGGTAGACCCCTGCCAGTCCTTGAGCAAGTTATTGGGTACAGTAGAGTTGTCTGTCCTTATTTTCTTTTGTGCTTGTCTCAACTCAATAGGCCTTTTCAATTTGTTTAGTGATCCTTTTAGGAGATAATGCCGTCGAAAAAAGGAAGAGGGGGCAAGAAGGGCAAAGGGCCTGCCCCCAGGTCGGCTACAAAGCGCCCCTTACCACCCGCTCCTTCTTCATCGGAGGATGAGGCTCCTGATGTTACGGCCATCTTAGGTCGCCTGGCGGCAGCGGAGAAAACATCTGGATTCCCTCCGGTGCAGGGGGCTGTGGGGCGGGCTGCGGATGGGCGCAGGATGCGCACCAGGGGTGTGGCCCGCCGTGATTTTTGGATCTCTGTTGCAGCACGTTTGGATGCCCTTGAGGCGGGGCCGAGTTCTGCAGCACCTGACACCACGGTGGAAGGGCCAATCTCCCATGACAACCCCGTGCAACCTATTCTTCCTGCGGAGCCTCCGCTTGCGGCTACGGTGCAGGGTCATCCCGGTCCTTCGGCGCCCCTGATGCCTCCGCCACCTACTTCACAGAGTGGTGAGTACAATCCGGCTACTCCATGGGGTATGCCGATGCATCACACGCAGTGGGGGGGGTACCCATGGGCCTACCTGCCGGGGTCGATAGCGCCCAATACGGTTGCCCCCATGGGTGCCTTCCCGCTGTTTCCTTACACTACACCGGGAATCGCCGTGCCCACTGGTCTGCCAGGGACCCCGCAGGCTCCTTCGCTATTCTCGAGTCCAGTTTCCCAGGGTCTTGGCCCAGTCCCTACTGGGCAATCTGCTGTGCCCGCTGGGCCCCTGCAATTTCCAGACGTCCCACCTGTGTCTGTGGTGACCACTTCGGCACAGGTGACTAGCCCTCCTAATCCCACCTTAGTGTCCACGGCAGTTCAGGCCTGCGCCTCTGTATGGTCCGGCCCGGCGGGGAGGGTGAGTGCCGCCTCCCCGGGCTCTTTGGCTTCTGCTAAAGTGGATAATTACCGTGATGCAGAGCCTACGGCCATGCCACATGCTGCTGCCTCCTTTCCACTAGGATATCACCTAGCTCCGGCTACGAAGGAGAAGATCCTGAAGGGGGAATTTGTCGATTTATTTGCATTATTGAATAGGGAGGTTGATGAGGACAAGGACAAGGCTAAGGACAAGGAAAAGGATAGGCCGAAGCGTAGGAAACCAGCACGCACCTGGGCCAATTGGCTTCCTAGCTATTTGATTTATATGGGGATCATTCAACAGGAGTTCCCAGATCGGGGCATCGTGTTGACAAAGTACTTGGACTTGGTCTACCGTGCCTATTCTAGTTACGAGGGTAATGCCTGGCTTTTGTATGATGAGGCCTTTCGAAAGAAGGCCGCCTTTGATCATGCCCTTCGTTGGGATTTCAGAGATGATGAGCTTTGGATGGAGTGCATGATGCCTGCTCGCCCAGTACCAGGTGACAGGTCTGATAGTGGCCATCTAATGCTGCGTGCGCCCCCTTCTCCCGCACCAAGGCTAGGAGCGGGCCGGCCGGTTCAACCCCGATCGGCCTGCTGGGAATTCCTGTCCAAGGGTTCCTGTAGTAGGACCGATTGCAATTTCAGGCATGCCTGCGCTGTCTGTGGAGGGAACCATCATGCGGCCTCCTGCAACCGGGTACGCGGATCCCGGGGACGGCCCAGGAATGGGGCCGGGACCGGTGGTCCACCGGGAGCTCCTGCAGCAGCTTCGGCGAAGGGGCCCCACCCCGATTAAGTTAACATGTTTAGACCGATGGTTGGCTGGTTACCCTCATCAAGAAGAGGCTCGTTATCTTCATGATGGCTTTTATTTTGGCTTTCACATCCCATACCAGGGGCCTAGGGTGCACAAAATGGCCCGGAACCAGTCTTCCGTGGCTGCGCTACAGTCCGTGGTTTCCCAAAAAATCTTCAAGGAAGTGGAGGCCGGGAGGGTCCTGGGACCCTTCCCGGAGCTGCCCCTTCCCAATCTTAGGGTTTCTCCTTTAGGTGTTGTCCCCAAGAAGGCGCCGGGTGAGTTTCGCCTTATTCATAATTTATCCTTCCCTAGGGGCGAGTCGGTCAATGACGCTATCCCCGAGCATCTCTGCTCGGTACGTTATGCGTCATTTGATTCCGCCGTAACTATGGTCCGCGCATGCGGCCATGGTGCATTGATGGGGAAGTGCGACATCAAGGCAGCGTTCCGTTTGCTCCCCGTTCACCCGGATGACATTGATCTGTTAGGTTTTGTTTTTCAGGAGCAATTTTATGTGGACAGGGCCATGCCAATGGGTTG
The DNA here is from genome assembly GCA_021292165.1 of Shinisaurus crocodilurus. Taxonomy (NCBI): domain Eukaryota; kingdom Metazoa; phylum Chordata; class Lepidosauria; order Squamata; family Shinisauridae; genus Shinisaurus; species Shinisaurus crocodilurus. The sequence continues at coordinate 129,006,947 of CM037879.1, forward strand.
TTCAATTTCTTGTTCGGCGTTTGAGTGTTTTAGTACTTTTTTGGACTGGGCTCTTCGAGAAAGGACCGGGCTTCCTCATGTTGTTCACTACTTAGATGATTTTTTGTTTGCCGGGGCTGCACGGTCCGATCGCTGCGAATACTTGATGGACCAATTTCAAGCTCTCACTGACGAACTAGGGGTCCCTTTAGCGCAGGAGAAGACCGAGGGCCCTTCTAGTACTCTGACGTTTTTGGGGATTGAATTGGATTCAGTGGCCCAGGCTTCCCGACTGCCTATCCCCAAATTGCAGGCCCTGCAGGATTTGATCCAGCAGACATTGCTTTTAAATAAGATTACGTTACTTCAGCTTCAACAGCTAGTCGGGCATTTAAATTTTGCCTGCCGCGTAATAGCACCCGGGAGGGCCTTTTTGCGACGCCTGTCTGACGCTATGCGGGGTGTCCGTAAGCCCCACCATCGCTTGCGGGTCACAGCGGATATGCGCTCAGATATGCAGGTGTGGGCCCAATTTTTGGCTAACTTTAATGGGATTTCGTTTTGGCGGCAGGATTTATTACTGGCTGCAGAGTTACAAGTGCGTTCAGACGCCTCGGGGTCTTTTGGATTTGGGGTACTGTTTCGCGACCAGTGGTGCTACGCACCCTGGCCGCACCTTTGGGTGACTGCTGGTATCTGTAGGGACCTTACATTTTTAGAGTTTTTCCCCATCTATGTTGCTGTACACCTGTGGACACGGGAGTTTGCCAACACCGTAGTCCATTTTTGGTGTGACAATCAGGCCACGGTACACGTAGTGAATGCTCTTTCTTCACGCAATAAGAGGGTGATGTGCCTTGTCCGCACTATGACCCTACTTTGCCTCCGTCATAACATTTGGTTCCGAGCACGCCATGTCCCTGGTTTAGACAACAGCATTGCTGATGCGCTGTCCCGCAACCAATTGGACAGGTTTCGCGCTCTGGCGCCTTGGGCATCCCAGCATCAGGTGGTGATGCCGGATTGTCTTTGGCAGATTGGCGGTTGGCGGCTGAAAGAGCCATCTGGCAGTCCTTAGCGCCTGCTACACGCCTTGCCTATTCGAGAGCAGGTAGGGAGTTTTCTGATTTCCGGCTGGCACATGACTTGCCTTGTCTTTGGCCTGTCCCGGTGGAACATATTCTTCATTACTGTGTCTTTTTACACATACAAGGGAGATCGGGCAGGACGATTCGAGGTAAGTTGGCTGCCTTGGCCTTTCAGTCTAAGGCCACTGGTTGTGTGGAATACACGGGAGACTTCAGGGTCCGTAGGATGTTGCTGGGCTGGGATCGCGTCCGCCCCCCTATTCCTGATTCCCGTGTCCCTCTATCCCCTGACATCCTTCTGGGGCTCCGTGACCATGTGGCCTATTGTGTGTCATTCCACATATGAGGCAGTCCTGTTTCACGCAGCTGCCTTGACGGCCTTTTTTGGGGCATTTCGGGTGTCCGAACTTGTGGCACGATCCAGATCCGATCAGTCTGCCCATGCCCTGCAATTCTCGGACTTGGCCTTGTCACCAGCCGCAGCTTTATTGCAATTGCGGCGTTCCAAGTCGGACCAGGCGGCCCGGGGTTCCCTGGTGTCCCTTGCTACGGCAACATTGGAAGAGTTGTGCCCAGTGTCAGCCTTGAAGGCTTATGTGGAGCTGCGAGGGCACGCCCCCGGCCCCCTGTTCATCCATCAGGACGCGTCCCCCCTGACGAAGTTCCAGTTTTGGACTGTAACTTCCGGGGCATTAAAGGCCATGGGCCTGGGGCACCTACGTTTTGGGACGCATTCCTTCAGGATCGGTGCTGCCTCCACGGCAGTGGCCCTGGGTTTGCCTGTGGCGCAGGTCCAGGCGGTGGGAAGGTGGCGTTCCAAGGCTTATCGGGCCTACGTTCGCAAATTGCCATGAGCGATATTGCGGCTGCCTTCTTTGTTTTTCAGATGCATGTCAGGGACGGAGGCGTGCTCGAGTCTTGATCTGCGGACACAGCTTCGTCTTCTGGGCGGCCCGAAGAGCAGCTACGTCCGGTTTGGGCCCTAATTTGGGCATAAGTCACGTAGCCGACATCCAATGGCTGGGTCGGCGTGGCTTGCAGTGGCACGGCCTCCTCCCGTTGCTGTTTGTTTCTGGCCTGGTGCGCCAGCCCCCCGATGTACTGATATTACATTTGGGTGGGAACGATTTGGGCTTGCTTAAGAGTAAGGCCTTGATTGAGCAAGTGCTATCGGACCTTGCTGAAGTGCAGCGCTGTTGGCCAGGAGCCAGGGTGCTCTGGTCGAACATGCTGCCTCGACTCAATTGGCGTTATGCCATGTCTCACCAGGCACTGCATAGGGCGGTGCGCAAGGTGAATGCGCAGGTAGGTAGGGGCCTTGGAGGGAGAGGCTTTATGATACCTCATCCTGACATCTCCTTGGCCAGGAGGGAGCTGTTTAGAAAGGACGGGGTCCACTTGTCACCGATTGGGCTGGACATCTTTTTGGAGGATCTGCGAAGGGCCCTGCTTGGATTTCTTCCGGCAGGTGGGGGAGAGGAGACTAAGTAACCTTGTCTCTCTCTGTGGCGGTCAAGTGCGGGATTAGGCAGTTTAGGGGCTCGGCGATCATCCTATGGCACCTTTTAGGTGAGAGGCGTGCTCTAGGCTCCCACCACCGATGCCTCACAGCTCGGCTTTGGGGAGATAAGGCATGTCTCTGAGGTCTTCCTTCGTCACCTGTATCGGCGCCTCACGGCCTGTGCGAGGCTGGCAGCAGGAAGGACCTCCCAGCACCGTGTGTGGTCAAACAAGGAGGGGATGACTTGATGCCGTCACCCTCCTTGTGGGATGTTTCGCCCTATGGCATTGGCGACCGGCGTATAGCCGGTGTAAATAGCACCCGCACTTTTCAATCCCTTCGTAGATCTCCAATTGATGGTAATTAATAAATGTGGCCCTTCATTACCACTATTTGTACCCTACAATCGTGTCTGAGTCGTTATTTCTCCTTTACGCACGCAAAGCCCCAACCTTGCCACGCGTAGCTGCGGCTGGGGGGGGCAAATTTGCGGGTGTGGAGAGGTACGATCAGACCATAGTGGTCTGATACTCACATCCAATCAGGAGGCAGAGGGGGCGTGGTGACATAGCCGTTATTAGGCTTGCACCCACCAGCTACTGCCTCCTTCCTAAAAGCGGCTCCCTCCCGCCCGTCCCTGTTTACAGTGTAGGTTTTACTGGTCGCCTGTTTCAAGGGGCCGAGTAGGAATTTTGGTTCATTGTCCTAATTGGCTGGGGGCAGTGTTCGTGTTTTGCCTACTCTACACTGCATTTCAGTTTCTGGGTGTTTAGTTTCTTGACTAATTTGGTCACATTGCGGTCAAGTGCGGGATTAGGCAGTTTAGGGGCTCGGCGATCATCCTATGGCACCTTTTAGGTGAGAGGCGTGCTCTAGGCTCCCACCACCGATGCCTCACAGCTCGGCTTTGGGGAGATAAGGCATGTCTCTGAGGTCTTCCTTCGTCACCTGTATCGGCGCCTCACGGCCTGTGCGAGGCTGGCAGCAGGAAGGACCTCCCAGCACCGTGTGTGGTCAAACAAGGAGGGGATGACTTGATGCCGTCACCCTCCTTGTGGGATGTTTCGCCCTATGGCATTGGCGACCGGCGTATAGCCGGTGTAAATAGCACCCGCACTTTTCAATCCCTTCGTAGATCTCCAATTGATGGTAATTAATAAATGTGGCCCTTCATTACCACTATTTGTACCCTACAATCGTGTCTGAGTCGTTATTTCTCCTTTACGCACGCAAATTAAATGATGATTTCTCTTACAAGTATTTGAAATGATGATGGTTCTATAATAAATGCTATGCTAATCTAGATGGAACTCTTGCTGGTCAGCTAATCCATTATCTGTGATAATAGTGAAGATATTTGGGCTTCTTTTGCTAAGAAAGTCAAAATTACATAAAGTATAGGCATAATATTATCAACAGGGTAAGATAATCTTTCTCCCTGGTAGTAGCTCCCCATTAATAGATATGGGCAAACCAAAGTAATTTGTTACATTATTCAAGCTAATTGAATATTGGCTATTAGATGCCTAGTGTTTTGTATGAATTTTCAATGAATATAATTAGAAGAGAATGTAATATTTTAGATTTCTATGGACAGTCTCATAAAACCCTCAGAAAGCATATCATATTTTTTTTAAAAAATGATATTTAAGTACATGCTGACAACTAATATCAAAGCTCCTAACTTAATCTAGCATCTGAGTTCTCAAGGTTTAACATTAGGAAATAAGTTGCAATCTTTTCACATTATGTGGGATTTAAAAAAAAAAAATAGAACAGCATGATCCATAAGCATTACAAACATTAGCACAATCCATGAGGGATATGTGTCTGCATTTGTTTGGACCATAAGAATAGCTTACAAGTAGAGCTGTGCAACATTGGAAAACTTGTTCCATTTGAGCTCAACGGACTTTCGACATATTTCTGACCTGACGGCCAAAAAAGGACCAAGGGGGAGGGGAGGATCGGTTTCCATGAAATTGCTCAAAATATTTGTGTGGTGTTGCAGCCGAGGACTGAGTATCTCTAGCACAATTTGTGCAAATTGGGGCCCACTCATTAGATCTGAGTCATCATTGTTGTTGACTTGTTGTAGCATTTAACATGAGAAGTATGGAAGCATCCTCCTCTCACTGCATATGCACACTCTCCATCTTGCCACCTTGAATGTTCTGACAGCTAATTTCAGATCTGTGCAAAATTCAGGCTTCCACTCCACAATTTGTGCAAATTTATGGAATTTGTGCAAATATGTGGAGCAGAGACCTGAATTTCACACAAATTTCCCTGTTTGTTAAAAAAGAAGAAGAAGAAGAAAGAATTAGGCAAATCATGGCCCACTTTAAAAATGGAAGTCTGCATGCTGGCTCGACTTGTGTCAGATCGAGTCAGCCCCAGCGCAGGGTTGACAGAACAGAATTTATGGGGCCCAAGTCAAGAAAATCCAGGATTTTCACACACACCCCAATCGGATTCCTCACACATCCCTATGTTGTGAGCTATTTTTGTGTGTAATATATTGTTTACATTGAAAGTTTTTCAAGAGTTGACTAGGGCCTGACCTGGTTTCATTAAATAATAGCTCTGGACTCAGACAACTAGGCACTGGTTCTAGTCATATTTGGCTTCCAGGATTTTAAGTGACATGAGATCGGGAATGAGCCTCAGGCTTGTACACTCCCTTCACTAGAGGGAAAGGCACTGGGATCTTGAATGCAGAATCCCTCTCTACAGTGAGGGTACAGGGAAGGTGGATGTGAGCCCAAGGCCCACTCCTAAAATCACTCTGGATTGAGAAAATCCCAAGAGAACAGTAGTGACTGACTAAACAAGCCCCAGGCATAAATTTACCTGTCTTCTGGCTGAGGTAAATCTGAGCTTCTAATTCAGTCTGGGTTTAAATAATAACTTAATACAAATGGGGCTTCAAAAGATTCAGGTGATAGTTCCATACCTAAGAAGAGTTGTGATCACATCTGCTTCAGAAATTTTATTCCATTGATAAGGGGAGAGAGTTTTGGGGGGAGGGGGTCTTCTGATCTTTGGCTCCAACTAAGCACTTGAAGATCAACAGCCTCTAGCTGCTTCTAAATGGCTTCTTCCCAATGAGCCGTCTATAAATTAATGGTTTCATAAGACATGGCATTTGGCTTTGATGAATAAACTTACTGAATTTGTGCAGTTGTGTGGTGGAAGAAAACAACAAGAAATGGCTGGAAAATCATGGACTCCGTTTATTTCATATATGAGTCACTGTTTTAATACAGTAATCAATACACATAAGGTCTCTTGCTGCTGACATAATTGGTGGAAATGTTAGATTGGCTAACATTTTGTAATTTATGGATTTGTAGTGTTCAGAGATTAAAAGATTGGCAGCATCTCACAGCAAAGTTAGATTGAACTTTGATCTTTAAAAATGATCTGGCTAATATAGAGACTTTTGTAACTCTTGCTGAGAGCTTTTAATACTTATGTTGAATCAGAGTATTAGCTTAAATGTTATTTCTTTCTGCTTCTTTCTGTTTTCTTTCTTTTTTAATAAATCCAGTAATTATGTTCTGTTTTCCTGAATTAATCTTACTTCTGTTCAGCAGTTCTTTGCCTCTTGGTTGTTCTAACTGAAGCCAATAGAGATCTTGCCAATGCTATCAAATTATATCACATGATATATAATGCAAAGGAGAGACATATGAAAGATTGGGAAGCCACAGGAGTTAAATAAGATATATTTGTATCCAGTGAGGAGTAGTGGTGAGAGTGTTGGACTGGGACTCGGGAGATCCGGGTTCTAGTCCCCGCTTGGCCATGAAACTCACGGGGTGACTTTGGGCCAGTCACTGACTCTCAGCCTAACCTACCTCACAGGGTTGTTGTGAGGATAAAATGGAGAGGATTATGTAAGCCGCCTTGGGTTCCTTGCAGGAAAAAAGGTGGGGTATAAATATAATAAATAAATAAATAAATAAATATTTGTATAACCCTGCATCAAATTAAATCCTGACTGTCTGAATAAAGAAATAGAGCAGCTATCAGATTTGGGCTCCAGATTGAAATCTATTTGGCCTAGTCTATCTCTCATTTAAAAGTGTTTAAAGATCACTGACCAGAGCACTCTTTAGACTATGACAATCATCCTTTCCATGATCCAGAGATTTAACCTAGACTCAGGAGTTTAAATGTGCATTCAAGTGTCCCCTTTTCTTACATCATAGAGAAGCATGCATGGAGCGTTCCCCTCCATTAATGTTAATGGCTTGCAAAGAGTGTTGTTATGAAGGACTGCAACAAGTCCTTTGATTATGAACGAGAGATCAAAGGCTACAAATCGCCGGCCTTGATTCTGTCGCCTCAAAACCAACTCGGTCTGGACCCGGCCCCTGGTCTCAGACACTGGATTTAGCACTCAGCCGACAGAGAAATTACACACACCGTGTAGGGGAAAGTAAAGGAAAGTTTATTTGGGGTAGTCAGTTACAAATTAGGTGGGAGATAAGGAAAAGGAAATTGACAGAAAGAGATACTTTGTTACACACAGTCAGAGCGACAAAATAACAAAACTAGTTCTCACGCTAAAATACCCAGGCACTTACACTTTGGCTTGGGGGTTGCTCTTCTTAGGGTTTGCCTCAGCAACAGCCCCGCTCCGTGCCCCTTCGCGTCCAGAACAACAACAACCAAACCCAGAAGCCACGGCGGACCGTATCGATTCCCCCACCACCACCGCTCCCTTCGATCGCCTGTCTGTCCCTTGGCCAATCAGGACGAATTTGTCCGGGTTAGGTATGAGGGGTGGGGTGGCTCCTAGGTGTCAGACGGGTGAATTCTTGACCATGCCTAGGGTGCTTGGTTGACATCTGCATACGAATGCACAGCAGACTCTGAGGCAGCACGGGGGGGGGGGGAGATATGTACAGTTCACAGAAGATTCTCATCCTCCGGCTGAGATTATACTTATTTACATGTGTTTGGTAAGGAAGGACACCGGTAACACTATATGCTTTTCTTCACAGTTGTGCACTCTGGGGGTGGGGTGGGGGGTCTATCTTTTGTTTAGGTATAATTTGAACATTGAAAACTGTGGACTAGAGTCACACGTCACATGTATGGATCTTCAGAATGAGAGGGGAAATAGAAGAAGATGACAAATGCAATTACATTTTTATTTTCTCTAGAGAAGTTTGAGAAAAGACATATGGGAAAGAAAAAGTGTACAACAAAGAAAAAATGTATTAATATTTTAAAAGCAAGTAAAGCGGCCACAAGGGTTTGGATGTGTAACAAGAGGTCCCTGGAGTCAGCTGGCATTTCTAGTAGACCTTTAAGTGCAATGCTTTATTTGGCCAATGGGAGTCATTTAAGTCCTGGGAAAGCTATTAAAAGTAAACAAAACAAGGTATTTTCTTGTATTGTAGCACCAGCCTTCCATGAAATTACTTATAACAATTCCCAATGACTGTTGCAGCTATCCCTTGTGGTGGGTAGACCTGACCAGCTGTAGATTGTTCTGATACTATTCTGCTCAGCAAACCTGGAGCTTACGACTTTAAGCTGACATTTCTGATTCTTTGTAAATGAAATCCTCAAGGAACCTCCTCCCTGGCTCGCAGAAACAGATGTTCCAAACTCTCTAATCCACAGTTTGAACAGATTATTGTGCCAAATGAGATTATCAATTGGGAGTGAAAACAAACTTGTTTGACTGAAGAAAGCAGGAGCTTGCACTGTGGGTTACCAGTGGCACTGCCAGGACAGGACTATGGGGCAGAGGTCTAGGGCCCCACTCAGCAGAATGAACAGGTGGGCCCCCAAATGCAGCAGTGTTAGCTTAACACATTTTGAAGTCAGTGAAGTAATATATACATCACCATGTATGAGCAGAGGCATAAGACCATTAAGTCCAGAGTCTAAAATTACCTAACTGCACTACTGTATGTTCCCCCCACACCCTGCAAAAAAAAAAAAAACCCTTAGAAAAAAATCATTAGTAATTATGTAGTGCTTTTCTTAGGTGCCCAGAGCACTTCACATATATTTACTCAGTTATCCAGACAGAAATTTTGTAAATTAAGCCAGCATTATTATCCATGTATTATAGATACGGGGGAAAGCTGAAGCTGAAAGAGAGTGGCATTAGACTAAAGACTCACTGTGAGTTCATGAAATTAAATTCCTGCTTGTGATATCACAAACAGATAGCATGGGAAACATGGCTGGAGTTTTGATTTTAAATACAGGAGGGGTGGGCTGCTGGTGGAGGAGAGGAAACTCACAAGCTGCAGTCACAAGTGAAGGCTTTTACAAGTTTTTTATACCTGCTGTTGGGTGTGTGTTTTACAGTTGGTTTTATTCAGTGTGTTTTACAGTTGGTTTTATTGGTGCTGCTGGGTTTATATATTGAGTTTTTTAAATCTGAGCTGTTTTCTTGTTGTTGTTGTTGTTGTTTTGTTGTTACTGCATATTTTATGCTTTTAATTTGTACACTGCCCAGAAAACTCCAATTATTGCGCAGTTAAAAATAATAATGTGTTAACAAATGGGGGGGAGGGAGAAGCTGCCGCTCTTGCAAACACCCTGACCTGAAGTGGATGAACTAATTCAGCCTCCATCCCTCCACAAATTAGAGAAATGGCCACCACAATTCAGCACATGCAAATAGGGATGGTGAACAGAAGCAGCCGTTTTGGTTCAGCTATAAGACACACTTTCCCCTCTTCTTAGTTGGGTGTATGTATCACCTTCTCTAAGCTGTGATAGGTATATCCTTCAAACACAACAGGGTGCTGGTGCATTAACCCACACTCAACCCTTGAGTGTGGGTTATCATGTTGTCTGAACCTAGTCATTGCTAAAACAGATCTATGAAGTGCCTAAAATGAGCTGTAAGGGAAGACAAGACAGGCCCTGCTTACAGACTCACAATCTAATTAAAGGCAGAACATATCACGGAGGGAAGGGAAGGAAAAGAAAGGAGAGGAGAGCTTGGGCTTGGTAGCATCATAGGGAAAAGGAAACCTCCAATCTATCCTTCCCCAACCTGATGCCTTCCAGATGTTTGGACTACAACTCGCAGCATTCCTGACCATTGAAGTCTAAAACATCTGGAAGGCACCAGGTTGAGGAAGGCTGCCTTAATCAGTATGACAATACTAAAAAGCCAGCACCTCTCTTGTATATATATACAAGGAGAGAGTGTGCCTAGCCACATCTCTCTGTGTGTGTCTCATGCTTTAGTTAACTGGGAATTATTATGTGGTGAGGAGAAACAGGCTTTGTGCATAAATGATCAGAGTGTCCTTAGACTCAACTGGTTTTAGTTCTCCACCTTGCATACATTTCTTAGATTAGAATAAACTCAGTATTTGTGTCTGAAATGTAAAATACATACAGTATTTAGAAAGACTGCAAACATATTCTGTGAAAAGCAATACAGGCGCTCACAATAAAAAAAAATAAGATACCTATACCCATTTTCTAGGAGGAGGGAGTTTCTCTATTATCAACAAGAGGGTCCCGTCCCCCCGGTTTTCAGGAGAAAATTCTGCTCTGATTTCCAGCATTTATGCCTGCAAATGAATTAATTCCCACGTGAGATTATTGAAGAGTTATTCATTAAAACACCACTGCAACAATCCAGAAAACTAAGATGACAGCCATATGTTCTTAGAATTATCTATAGGACAAAGACAATTGCATAAGAGGCAATCAAAAATAATGTACAGGTATATGATTCAAACACTGTGATCCAAAAGTACACCTATTTGAAAGTTAGCCTCACAGAGAACAGTTGGCTTTACCTCAGAGTAAACTTCATTAGGATCAGCCAGGAAATGTCACTTAGAGCTTTTCTACACGAGGCATTTGTTGGGTGCTCATCATTCCCTACTTACGGTTGTTTATGGGTTCTTCAGATGACACTGTGACACTCCAGTTTCACTTCTGTGTGTAAATAGCACTTTGGGCTAGGTTTTTTTGTTTGTTTGTTTGTTTGTTTTTTAGAGCAGGGGGGCTTTTCTACATGAGGCTGTTAATCAGCTGTATCTACTTTTGGTTTCTGTGAAGAAAAGAGCCTTTGGGAATTCCTACATGCCTGCACACACACACACGCGCGCGCGCGCACGCCTCCTCATGTGTAAACCAAGTAAGGCCAGTTGGGGGGCTGGGAGGAGGCGAAATGTTCATAAAGTATCGGGTGGGGCATGGCACATGAAAGTCCTGAAAAGTCTGTCTAGTCAGTGACCCAGCTTTCAGATGCAAATGTCATGAGTCATGAGTTCCCCTCCCTGCCTAGCCAGGTGAAGTTCATCCTGATTGGCTAAGAAGCAGCGGAGCTACAGAAAGGAAGGGGTGGGGGAAGGTATATTTCCCAAAGTGTGGGTTTTGTTCTTTGTCTTTGTCATCGCGTGGTTGCTGGCTGTTGGAGCAATGGCAGCAAGCCAAGCAGAGGCCCAAGCCTTCGGGTGGCCTCAGGATCCGACCCCAGGTAGCTCTTGGTGAAATTAGCTGAATGAGGGCTTTGGCAAGGCAAGTCTTGTGGAGGGCTACCCATCTCGGACCTTCGGGTAGGTGTGTAGTCTTCCCGGGCAGCAAGGCTGTGCTGGATCCAACCCTGGAAGAGAACTGACCCCCAGGTAACTAGTTGTGTGCCTGGGAGATATAAGGAATCAGTAGGTTTTGTTATTTTTGTAGCTCTACTGTCTGTGTAGCAAAGTGTCTCTCTATTTCGTGTGCTTCTCTCATTTCCCAACTTCTGTGTAACATGCTACCTGAATAAACCTTCTTTTGGTTTTTTACGCCACATGGTGTTTGTGGATTGCTCTGTGGTTCCAGCAACTAAATCCAGGTTACAGTCATAAAGGCAAGTCCCTGAACAGAGATTCAAGTAGGATTGCAGACAGCAGAGGCTGGCAGTCTGGTACCTTGAGATCTCTGGGGGTCTTGGGTCCTTTGGGGTAGGAAAGGGTGGGGTTGTGGTGGGTCAGCCAGCCCCCCCTTCCTCCACAGTTTCGTTGCAGAACTGACTGAGATCTGAGCACTACACGAGGAGCATTTTCTGTCCTGCTTTTATTTATTTATTTATTTTTATTTATTTATTTATTTATTTATTATATTTATCAATCGCCCATCTGGCCACCCTGGGCAATGTACAATTAAAATACAATAAAACACAATAAAACATAATAATTAAAACAATATTAAAAATTCTCATTAAAAACCTAACCCACCCCATATTCCCGCCTGAAGAGCCATGTTTTTAATGCACGGCGGAAGCTCATCACGGAGGGGGCATGGCGAAGGTCACTAGGGAGGGAGTTCCATAATGTGGGGGCCGCCACAGAGAAGGCCCTCTTCCTAGTCCCCACCAGCCTGGCTGCTCTGGCTGATGGGATAAGGAGAAGGCCGTCCGTGGCAGACCTTGTTGAGCGGCCTACTTGATGTTGCTGGAGGCGCTACATAACCTCTAGGTGGCACTGTGGAATAGCAGAATAAGCACAAATACACAAGAGAAAAATCATACTTTCTTTCACTTCCACAATTAAATGCTGCATTTTCCCTGCTCTAAAAAAAACTTGCTGAAAGTGCTGGTTAGACACAGAAGCAAAGCTGGAGGGTCACTACATTGTCTAAAGAACCCATAAACAACTGTGAGTAGGGAATGATGAGTGCACGCTAAATCCCTCATGTAGAAATCCAGGGGGAAATGGAGTATTATTTCTGATGGCGGAAGGAAAACACAGTTTCTGCTTGTGCATTTGCACTATTCTGCTATACCACAGTGCCACCTAGAGCTTATGTAGTGGGAAAAGGAAAAGGAGATGCTCCTTATGTAGTGCTCAGATCTCAATTCTGCGTCAAAACTGAAAGTAGGTTCAGTGCAGCGGATTGACAGCCTCATGTAGAAAAGCCTTTACAAATGAGGGAAGTGGTAAGTCTGCCAAATACTGATGTATTAGTAGTAGTAGTAGTAGTAGTAGTAGTATTGACTCTCACTGGGAGAACCAATGCAATCTTGGAAGTCAAGGGAGCCAGGTTAAAAACTGGTAGAAGTGCACATGGAGAATTGTAGGTGAATCCTGACAGAATAAGGGTTACTGACTTCAGACTCCAGTAGTGGTTTACCAGTCAAAACCAGTAAAGTACGGGTGTGTTTTGTTAGGTGTGTGTTGTTGGTTTTTTAGCAAAGATGGGAAGGAGAGTTGTCTGCTAAGAAGCTGGATCATCATACATGGCTATTGAGTTGCAATACTTCCCTCACCAGGGGTGGCTAGTAAGGTGGTTTTCTGGCAGGAATCACCACCAACCTTCATATGCACCTGCAGGGCAATTCAGGAGAGAGGGGAAAGCACACATCTACCACAAAGCATAGGGAGGCAGTAGGGGTTGCTAGTGGCACTATGCAAATGATTGGTTGCTGACTGGCTAGCAGCTCCTGCTGATGTTAGCTTAGCAATAGCAAGCCATGTCTGCACTGAGGCTAGCCAGTCAACAGCCACATGATTTCATGGCGCTGACTGAGACATTCTCTGCCTCTACTGCCATCTCCTAATGGACAATCTTTCTCCTCCCCACCACAGCACCAACCAACAGTTCTCACCAGAGAAACACCTGACCAGCCATCACTGTCTCTCAGGTCTACATTTAGAAACAAGAGGAAGTAACCTAAGTAATGTTAGGCTGCAATCCTATATGCACTTACCTGGGAGTAAGTCCCATTGAACGCAATGAAGCTTACTTCTGAGTAGACCTGTATAGGATTGCACTATTAGCTAAGTTTCTCCGTCTTTTGGCATCATTATCTGACATTAAATACACCTGGGTTAATTGTAATTTTACTTAAGCCAAATTAATGGTGAATGTTTATCATTCACAATTTCTTTTCTATTCATTTCATCATTGTGTTTGCTTGGCTAGTTGGAGGCTCTGCAGTGTGAAAGGAAATGCTGGTAGGGAATCCTGAGAAATTGGAAACATTTTCTCAGATTATAGATATCTCTAATATAATAAGGAAGGAATTGTTGTTCCATATGATGTAATATTTGTTATTGTGTTAGCAAAAATGAATACTGATAGAAAGCCATTACTAGCAATGAAATTTTGATCAGGCTGTGTTATGCTGCAGTAGAAGAAGAAACTGGTTAAATTACATTAATGTCTGCTTGTTTTCATACTGCAGTGATTTCGCTTGCTTGTTGATGTTTTGTGCTGAGCTGGGTTCTTATGTGGATTTAGAATTTTCTTTCATTGTTCTTGACATATTAAGGCTGCACTCTTATATCCAGTTTCCTGGGAGGAAACTCCATTGAACTCAGTGGGACTTACTTTTGGGTAGATATGTATAGGGTCATGCTATCAGTCTGGACCTCAGGAGCAATCAAAACATTGGCATGATCGAACACAACAGTACTCGGCACCAGGGCATCTCTCCAAGGACACCCGACACTTCATGTGGCAGTATGGTCTGCAGATCAATTTATTTTTTATGTATTTAACTATATTTGTATCCCACCTTTTCCACATTGAAAGCTCAAGGTGGCTTCCACCAGCCATTTATCCTCTTCCACCAGCCCTGTAGGTAAGAGGGAGTGAATGGCCCAGTGTCATACGATGAGTTTCCTGCCTGATTGGGGATTTCAACCTGGATCTCTCCTATGTTAATCTGGCAGTCTAACCGCTAGAGCAGTTGTAGCCTTATTTGCCTCAGTCATCCAGCCTTCCCAAGCACTCAGAATTTCCCAGAAGCACTACACAGCTGGGACAACGATAATGTGTGTGTGGAATCACTGATTTTTATTTTGTATTAAGAAACTGGATTTGTATTTATTTATAATGTGTCTTTTAGAAATAACCTGGTGAAAAATTATGTCTGAATTTAATACAAACAAGCCTCACAATGTCTATAATACTGAATTTGTGATTTAAAGCCAGCCTTTCTATCTAAAACAACTAAGTGGGGGGCAAAAAAAGTGACTATTGAAGTGAAGCAATACAAACATGACACAATGGGTCATGAATCATATTCATTACTGTGTATACAGTATTATCGACCAAACAGCATGAACATTCTGTTGTGCAAAAGACACATGAGCTGCAGGGCCGGAGGTCTGAACCACTATTCTAGATAGTATGCGGGGTCTACTCAGTTAGAAGCTAATTAGTTTTAATTATTATAGCAATGGACACATGCTCAGAAAATATACGAATGAGAAAGTTGGAAAACTAATGTAAGGCAGCAATCCTATACACACTTACCTTGGAGCAAGTCCTATTGAATTCAGTGGGGCTTACTTCTGAGGAGATATGTATAGGATTGCACTGCTAATCAATTATTTAAATTGGTCAGTTACTTAAATTTATTTTATTAGTAGTATTTGCATACTGCTTAATATCTCTCTAAGCAGTTTACATACAAAAATATTAAAATAATAGTTGAAAGTACATATAATACAATAGACTGAGTTCAGGAAATACGATAACCCACACTGAAGGGTTAAGTATGGGGTTGATTGTGGTTTGTTGTTGAAGCGTGGGTTATTGTGTTGTCTGAACCCTGCCGAGATAACAAACCATGGTGAAATACCCACAGTTCACAACCCAACAAAAAACCATGGGTTCTCTTCATCAGTTGTTCATGGCTTGTTCGTGCAGCTGGTTTCAGACAGCATGATAACCCACAGTTCAACAACAACCCACACACTTAGCGCATATTCAACCCTTCAGTGTCAGTTATTGTGTTGTCTGAACCCAGACTATAACACTAAAAAATCTCAATTTACAATAGAAGAAACAATAAAAAGCGACAGTAAAATGGAGCAGCATCATGATGATTAATTATCATACATTATAAAGGATAAATTATAAACCAGGGAAATTTCTGGTGATGCAAATCAATTATTTAAATCAGTGATTCAAATCACCTTTGTTCTGGCTATATGTGAATGAGCCAAAACAATGCTGCTGCACTGAGCTTCCATATGAAAAACAACTGCTGTTATCGGGATGGCATTTATGATGGTGTCACTGGTACATATTGGACTATGCCAGTAGCATTGCTCCACATCACCCTGCCAAGCCATACTGACATTTTGAATGCATCTGCCATTTAAAAAGAAAAATTGTCAGATTTTTATTTGGTTCCATATATATTGCACTTGCGCATCCATCTCCTTTGTTCGTGTGTGTGTGTGTGTGTGTATAAACATCATCTATATAAAGTTATTCCCTAACAGCGAGCCACCCCTTTCCATAATGTGGGAACTAGAATATTGCTTGCTGTGGCTGGTTTGCATAAAATAATATCCTTCCCTGCTCCTTGAAGATAACTTTTCATCTTCAAAGGGCCTTTGAAGGACATGAAGGTATGAAAGCACCATACCATTAGCGTGGCTGATAAATTTCTGTAGAATTTCTGTAAATGAAGCTGTTTTCTGAGTCAGACCATTGGGTAGACCTTCAGTCTGATCCAGCAAGGCTATCCTTAAAGGTTGACTCTGCACTATACTAGATTGGCTTAACATTTCTTCTATTGTTGCACATGTTATGGACACTAATCTCAGCCCAAACAGAACCAAACAAGCACTCCCAAGGTGGTGTTAAGATTAGTGTTTATGACTTGGACAACAGTAGACTTAATGCTTTAAAAGCATTATCTAGCTTGTCTGAGCGTGGAAAGCTAAGCAGGGTCAAGCCTGGTTATTACTTGGATGGGAGACCCCTCCTCTAGTTTCCTGCATTGAGCAGGGGGTTGGACTTGATAGCCTTGTAGGCTCCTTCCAACTCTATCTATGATATCTATGAAATCTGTTTATCCACAGAACTTTGCTTTATTTTCCAGTCTGTAGAAGAACTTAGAATTGCATCCAAGCAGGGTCATCTCCCGATTTAAGAAGTGCCTTCTAGTGGGCTCTTTCCTATGTTGGCAAGATAAGCTGAGAGATAAAGAGCAACCCACAGCCACCTCTTCCCTTCATGACTGAACATGGATTAATGCCCATCTAAGTCTAATGCTCCATCCAAAACAGCACCCTCTTTAGGCTTGCACCAACTCAAACTTTTGTTCAGCCAAGGGGGCAGAGTTAGCAGTTACACCCTCGTATTTGTCACAGAATCTATGGCTCCTGTGGGCCTGAAAGGCACATGCAGCGCTGTGGAAGGGTGCAAAGGAGATCCTGCCTATTTTCCATCTGAACTGTGTAACTATCCTTGTAAGGAACAAGTAGGTTGCAGCAAAGGGGTGCAGGGGGACAGTCATTGACCCAGGGATGCTTACAGTTGTTTCTGCACTAGCAGCAGGGCTGAGCTCCAGCATCAGTATGAGATCACTAGCTGGGCACTCACATCAGCACAGGGACCCTTAGCATCTTATTCTGGAGCTGATAGGATCAGGCCATTTACAAATCATATGTCAATATGTACTTCTAAGAGACAAAGCCTACGTAGGTGTTATTTTATGCTAACAATTTCTATACTGTTCTTTCAGTGAGCAAAGTGATTTACCATTTCTTAGCAATCCATTTATATTTGAAGGAGAAAGGGTGAGCGGGAACACAGCCACCCGAATCATTCCAGTCTTCTGATTGGAATTGGAATACGATGTCGTTCTGACTCACTATGAACGGCAGATGGTGCCCAAGAGCAATGTCCAGCCTTAAGTGGCATGACTTGTAGCAAGAGAGGTTGGAAGACAGAGCAAGGAGTCCAGATTTTATGGTATTGTAGAAGAAGAAAGTGAGAGGTGTTCAGTGAGAAGAGTGGATCCAGGAACTGACACTGAGGTCAGTATGTGAATCTCTTTCTAATCACCCCAGTATTTTGGTTCCTTGTTGGTCTTGTGATGAATAAAAGGTTACTCCTCAATGAATGCCAGGAGGTGTAGAATGCAACCATCCATTCAAAATTGTGACCATTCAGCCATGTTTCTTTAAAATAAATA
Source organism: Shinisaurus crocodilurus (assembly GCA_021292165.1). Lineage (NCBI taxonomy): Eukaryota > Metazoa > Chordata > Lepidosauria > Squamata > Shinisauridae > Shinisaurus > Shinisaurus crocodilurus. Next base: position 129,024,447 of record CM037879.1, read on the forward strand.
AATAAACCATGCAAGTTGACCCAAAGCATCCTTCCATGCTGAGACAATGTGGTGATGTTTGAAGAAGCCTGGACATAGGCTTAAAGGCAGAGTTCAGGTAATTAGCAGCACTGATTCTGGGCTGCATTCCAGTGAAACTCTGACTCAAAATTAAGAATTCGGGATTGGAGCTTATCTGCAGAGACTGTAAAACAGCCTTGCCCAACCTGGTGACCTCCTGATATGCTGGATTACAGTTCCTATCACCCCAGCCTGCTTGCCCATTGGTCATGCTGGTTGTGGACGATGGAAATTATAGTCCAACACATCTGGAGGACATCAGGCTGGGCAAGGCTGCTCTAAAAAAGAGTAAAAGAGGACAGGACTGGAACTGGCAAGGCAGCAACTTATTATCCTTGCAGCTTCTTAAACTCATCACAATGAGTTCTTTTTCCTTGTGTTTCTACCTTATCTCTACACTCTATTCTCAGTCATAAATTTGCTGTCATCTCGTGATGGATATTGAAGCCTTTTGTAGCTGCTGTGAATAAGTGTACATTTCACCCCCCCCATAAATCCAACGTTGTAATTTCTTCTTTCAAAGCTGTGCCTTCCCTACACAGTATCAAGGAAGATAATGCTCAGCAGAGAAAGAGGATTTGAATAAGACAATAGTCTGGCAGGTCTTACGTTTGGCTCTGCAGCCACATAATTATGTCACGAAAAAGCAGGCTCAACTTACCTTCCTCCACTAAACTAGAACACCGATTATGTAGCAAACATAATCCAACTCCCTTTTATTTCTGGTACAACAACCATGCCTATCTATTAGTATTTATTATTTGCGGTTTGATAAGGATGCAATTCTTTCCCCTAATGCTGAAACAAGGAAGTGCTTGTGAAAACATCCAAAGATGCTCCTAAAGCTGCAATTTATGTATGTGAATAGATTTCATAGATCATAGAGTTGGAAGGAGCCTACAAGGCCATCGAGTCCAACCCCCTGCTCAGTGCAGGAAACTAGAGGAGGGGTCTCCCATCCAAGTAATAACCAGGCCTGACCCTGCTTAGCTTTCCACACTCAGACAAGCTGAGCCAGTGTGAGCCACAGGCCTTTATATGTCATGTGTATTGCATTTCTGTACCACACAACAGCCAAAGCTCTCTAGGTGGTTCACAACAGTTAAAGCCATAAAATACAGCAACATGATAAAACATAATATAGCACTTTTAGAAATTTAAAACTACAGTATAAAACCAAAATTAAAACCAGCATCAGTGTAAAGATCTAAAAATACAGTAACAGGTATTAACAAAAACAACAAAAACTGGAGGACTAAAATGCCTGGGAGAATAAGGTCTTCACCTGGTGCGGAAAAGACAATGACATGGGCACCAGGTGAGGCTCTCTGTGGAGAGCAACCCACAACTGGCGGGGGGAGGGGACTAAAGTGAATGGAAAATGTATCTTGTGTCAGAAGTGTTTACTCATCTTTTTAAAAAGGGGAATATGGGAATTTTTGAGTATCTGAGCATGGGTATTCTTTTGATTTAGGCACTAAAACAACCAGGATAAGCAAAGTAAAAATATGTTAGAAATGGCAAATTGACACTGGATGTGAAAAATGTCAATCAGCATCATTCTTTTGATGTAATATTTATTTATCTACACCATTTATATGCTACTACCAGGGATGTTGAAGAGTCCTTGGTCTCGAGTCACGAGTCGAGTCACGAGTCTTTGGACTCGAGTCTCGAGTCCGAGTCCTTGGTCCAAAATGGTGACTCACGAGTCACGAGTCACTCCCAAAGCTGACTCCACGAGTCCCTATTAAAATCAATGGGGGGTTTTCCCAACAAAATAAGGCTACTTCACACTCAGAGCAGCCACACAGAGTAATCTCAGGTCCTTCCTCTGCCTCTCCCAAGTACGCAACACATCAATCAAAATAAATCTTGACACACTGTTGGGGCTGCACTCCTGGTAGCCATCCATAGTGGCCGACCAGCGGCACACCTCGCTTCCATGCGCTCTTTGCAGGCAATCACGCTCCTCTCCCCTCCTTCTGGCACAGCCCAGGGATGTTGAAGAGTCCTTGGTCTCGAGTCCCGAGTCGAGTCTCGAGTCCCATTAAAAATATTGGGACTCGAGTCCGAGTCGAGTCAGAGGGGGGACTCAGTCCGACTCACAAGTCGAGTCCTCGAGTCCGAGTCCCCATCCCTGGCTACTACATAACCAAAGTTCTCTGGGCGGCTTAAGAGTAAAAAAGTTAAAATGCAATACAAACCATAAAAAAATATAAATAAAAACATAAAATTAGCACCAGATAATCAATCAAATCAATCCAAGTCAGCAGGATTCTCAAACAACACAAGGAGATCTTTAAAACTCCAAAATTCCAAATCTTGCAAACCTTTAAAGGCTCTCAAGTCCTTCAAATGCCCCTAAGGATGCAATCCTACACATGTATAGACCAAAAAAAAAAAAAAAGCCCTGCAATTGCCAGCCATGGGGGGTTGGGGAATGCTGGGAGTTGTAGGACTTTTTCCATGCATAGGATTGGACCCTAAAAGGTTTTTTTGGAAGACTGGAAGACTAAGAAAATCTTGGAACCAAAAAGAATACAGAGTGGGCACTGCTCTTGAGGAGAGCTACTATGTTAAAAATAGCTAGAAGGGAATGAAAAAGTATTAGAATCATGTAGAAATATACTAACATTATGGAACTAGGGTTCAGGGAACATACAATACTAGATTATGAGGAACTCTAGGAAGATAAATGTACATTCCTTTGTACTTAATACAGAGAATCACAACAAGATTATAGAAGTTAGGTATTGTGCATCTATCATTCAAGAATAATAGTGAAAGGTTTTTTAAAATGGCATCCAATTGATGTGGGTACTCAGTAAAATATTCATTCAACCTAAATTTCTCTTCCGAATCGTGGTCAGTGTCCCAGCCTTGATATGTGAATGCTACTCAGAAGAACATTAATAGGATTTACGATATAAATATCTCTGTGCCATCACTTTGCACAAGCAAAACAAGAATAACAAATACACCAGAACCAAGACCTTAAATAAAATCAGTGCAATTAATAAAGTTATATTAGAATCTGGGAAACCAAACAGCTATTTGAATTATACTAATGCCATACCAAAGAAGGCAAGAATTAAGTTTCATAGTGACAGCAACATACTCTCAAGGTTAACAGGATCACATTTCATAATCAAAAGCAACAGGAGTGCTGGAATAACTAGTCTGCAGAGAAATGCAGGCTACTGCCTATAAAAGTAGAAAGTCATCACCCATTTTGTGAGCTGAATTTTTTAAGGATAGAAATCAAATGCTATTTTATATTTAAAGGAAATGTTATTTAAAGGGAAATTCTGAATAGGCGGAAGTCGTGAAGTTAAAATGTTTCACAAAATGTTTCACAAAATGTTTGACAGATGAACTGCTTAGCAGAATTTCATAAAATGCATGAACATGGTAGGTTTGTGACTTTCATTGAACTGAAGGGAACAGATAACAGTTAACATATTTGATGAGCTTCCACCGTTCATTAAAAATATGGCTTTTCAGGTGGGAATATGGGGTGGGTTAGGATTTTAAAATTTTATACTGTTTTAAGTGTATTTTATTCTGTGTTGTTTCATTTTATATTCTACATCGCCCAGAGTAGCTGGGTTACTGGCTAGATGGGTGATCTAGAAATACAATAAATAAATAAACATATAGAAAAAGAACTGTAAACTTTGTTTCCCTAATGTTTGCAAGAATATGCAAAAAGGGTAAATAAGGCAAAAGTCCAGATTTTTTTTAGTGATTTGTCAAGACAACAGACAGACAGCTGGTGCAGGGCAAGAGCAAGGCTTGTAGCAGTAGCGACTGCATTACATGGCATTCCAGAGATTTCTTTGATATGGTCTTTTGACTAATACAATAAACTCAGTTCATTCCAGAGATTGACACAAGACATGATGCCAAGGCTGATCTCTTCTGTGCAGTCCTCTGTGTTGTCAATTCAGTGATTCAATGGTCATCAATGAATCACTCACAGAGGTATTAGACTGGTTGAGGGACATCCACAGCAGATGGAAAGCAGATAGTCCAGGAGGATTTGATAGTCCAGGAGGACATATTGATTACTAACAACAACTACAACAGCAGCAGCAGCAGCAGCTGGGAAATTTGACATTTTAATATGAAACAGACAACCTGAAACTCAGGATACGTATACCTTGGCTTATGATACAAATGATCACATCAGAACAGAACATGTCAAATCAGTCATTGATAAAATGCAGACATGTAGACCAGCCTTCCCCAACGTGGTGCCCTCCAGATGCTTTGAACACAACTCCCAGGGTTCCTGACCATTGCTCGTGCTGACTGGGGCTGATGGGAGTTGAAGTCCAAAACAACTGGAGGGCACCTGGTTGGGGAAGGTTAATATAGACAATCACCCTTCACATGCTTGAACCAGACTTGGATTGAAGGAGGGGGATTTGCAATGACATCTAGTAGGAAGAATAGAAAGGAGGCATTTATCTATTCATCAGCATTGCTTAATTTCCCCAGCAAGAAGATAGAACAGATCACACCATGCCAGCTATAGAAGAATTACTTATTCCCTTGTCTGCTCTTGTCTTCTCAAAGAAAAGGCAGAAGAAAGGGGAGAGCAAAAAGCACCAATTATCTTCTTGGTCTTCTTTCCACACACCTTCCAAGAGAAAACACCCAAAGAAAGACTGGACTATAGTAGTAAGGGATGGGTGCGTCTCATATCTTAGTGGTATACTCCAGATTATGATTCCTCCACTTTTACATTTTAGGCTGGGAGGGTGATTTGCCATGTGGATTTGTCAGATGGATGCTTTGTGGAGCAGGACTTTTTGACAGAAGTTAGAAAGGTTGACAAGAAGAGTGACTGACAGCACATGTCTGCTATACATGTCCCCACTGAGCTCAATGGGGCTTCTAAGTAAGCGGATATAAGATTACAGCCTTACATCTTTTCCTGGCAGTAATCTCCATTGAACTCAGTGGGACTCACTTGTGAGCAAACATGCGTAGGATTACTACGGAGCTAAAGGCAAGGGAAATCTTGTAACTAAAAAAGGCAATGGAAATTTCACTTTCATTTGCTACAGAATAATGAAATGTTATTTTATGGTGCAATCTTGCAAATGTCTACTCAAGCCCCACTGAGTTCAAAAAGACTTACTCCCAGGTAAATGAATATAGGATTGTAGCCTAAATATTCTTTTATTATTATTTACATAAAGAGGGAAACTTTAAGACCATGAATGTTGCCCTGCCAATGTATTTATGATCTCTGCTGTTCTTGCTATAGTAGATGAACTATCCCTCTTCTGGGATACCATACAGCCATCCAGTAAAAGCTAGTAAAACTCCTACTCTCCTGCAGGAGACAAACAGCAATCGAAGAATCTTGGAATAGTCACAGAAACCGCTTCTGGTTCATTAGAGTTACCTTCATAAACATATCTTAAAATGATACTGGTGTGTGCGCATGCGTGCGTGGGGGGGGGCATGGGCATGCAGAAATTTTAAAAAATGCAAATGACATGGTAAACTTATTCACCACAGAAAAGATTGACAATGCAATCATATGAGTGTGTAAACAGATATAAATTCATAGAGTTCAATGGGACTTAATTCTAGGCGAGTCTGTACAGGATTGTACCCTGAACTAGAGGATCTGGTAAATTCACATTGCTGAAAAAGAAATAGATATAAATTGAAACATTTAAAGAACATTCTCACTATTGTCAGAATCTTACATAATATACCAGCTATTCTTTTAGTTGTCACACTTTTTTTTTTTGTCTTCACACTAGGTTTCCTGCTTTTACTGGCATGGTGTCTGTTCTAACAGCAATGATGCAGTGATGCAGAAAGCATACACAGAAAGAATTCCTGTGTATCACAGCTACTAACAGTACAATGTAGAAGCATGGGCCCAAACAGACATTACATGCCATCTGTGTCTGGCAGTTATGTCTTTTTTTCATTTTTACAAGAGTAGACATAGGTGGCCGATCCAGATCTTAACCCCCGCTCCACCACACACACTTAGGGCCCCTGTACCTACTCTAGACTAAAAATGGGGGGGTGGGGGAAATGTAGCTGCTAGACTCAGATTTAAACTAATGTCCCTTTTGACCCTGGTTGGCAAGTTATTAGGTGTTAGCTGATAACAGTTGTGCATTGAAGATTCTCTTCCCATACTTCCTGTAATAACTTCACACTAGAAAAACAAAAGGTAGGTAAGTGTTAATCTCTTGAAATGTATAGTTCAAGCTTCAGCTGTCAGCACACGTCTGTAAATTGATAAGGAGAAATAGTACCGTAATTAAAATGAACCCTTGTTAATTCACAGAAATTTGCTTATAGGTTTGGCACCATTCACACTTACGTATGTGAGTGCCAGTTTACTTCCTTATACTTTGTAACAGCTGAGCCAACATATGATAAAGATAAAACACTCAAAATCCTATTGCTAAATGTTCAGTAATAAGCATCCTTTCCAAGGCGACACATCAAATTCAGATAGAAGTGTTATGCCAGGCATTTTTGCTGTTCCTGTTCTTGCTGTGGGTACAAATGAGCACACTAGCTCTGCCCAGCCCGGTCAGCATTATCATCACCCTCCACGTGTTGAGGGTGAACTTCTGCAGCAGGGAGAGCCTACATGTGGGGAGACTCTGTTCTGATAGAAAAGGTTCCCCCACCTGCAGATGTTCATCCTCAATATGTTGAGGGCGATTAGAATGGAGGCACGGGTGAGGGGCAGAGTTAGAGTGCTCATCCGCACTCTCCCCCATTTCATGTTCATTGTACTCGTCCAAGCAAGAATGCCTGGATAGGGCTGGCATTTCCTCTACTAAGGGAGTGGTCCTAGGCATGTTTAGACAGGGAAAAAAAGTTCTACAGCTCCCAGCATGCCCAGCTAGCCATGGCTGGTTGGGGAATGCTGAGAGTTGTAGGACTTTTTTTTCTATGTAAACATGCATAGGATTGCTCCCTAAGGGAAACCATTTTCATTTAGGCCATGTTGGTGTGTGTTTGTGTATTATGCTAACCATTCACACTGAAACATACAGTAATACCTTGGATTGAGAGCATAATTCGTTCCAGAAACGTGCTTGTAATCCAAAACACTCTTATATCAAAGCGAGTCTCTGGCGGGTGTGAGCGGGGCTGATTTCGGTCCGCTATGCCCTCTCGAGGTGAGCGGTTACATCCCTACACTTGTCTTGCAAGACCTTGCTCGTTTATCAAGTCAAAAAAATTTTTTTTAATTTATTGTTTTGCAAAAACGCTCTCAGACCAAGTTACTTGCAATCCAAGGTATTACTGTATTTCATATGCACCTCCACACCGCAGGATAGGTGATAAATAGCACCATTAGATGTCCATATGGTCATAATTAAATGTATTTAACTATTGTTCATCTCTGTGTCAGATGAAGTAAGGAGGGGAATGACTCTTACATTTCTCTCTCTCTAATTTAGTCCTTCATCTATCAACTTAGGAATCACTGATATAACTTCAGGAGCGATGGGGAGGAAATGCAATGAAAGAACGCAGTTCTCAGATGCTCCAATGAAGAATGGCTTCTACCATTGACAAAACAAAAACAAAAAACCCAGCAACCCACCCACAGATGTGCTTCAGCATATTTTTGTCGTTGCTGCTTTATACATTGGAAATTGGTACCAACCTAATGAACATAATGCCTGCCTGCAGTTGAACTTTACCAGCATTATCTTTGAAGGAAGGAGGCAAACAACCTCTCTTGATTAAAAAGTGAGTCTGCTTGGCTCAATCACTTTGTGACATGCAGGCATCAGCTTGAAACTTTACATGTATCATGTAGACACTTTCAAAGTTCTGCTCAGACTTAGCACATCTGTGGGCATGATCCAAACCTCTGAAATGTGCATATTGAGCCGCACCTGCTGATATTCCCTCTTCTGTATTAAAGGTACAGAAGCTTTCCCTTTCTTTCCCTCTAATCACCCTATACCTTGCCCATTCTGCCTATCCACCTCTGGCATTCAGGTTTTCATCACCTCCAGGTTAGATGACTGCAACGTGCCTTATGTGGGGCTGGTCTTGAAGACAGTTCAGAAACTGCAACCAGTTCCAAATGCAGCTGTGAGAGTTCTAACAGGAACTGCACCTTCAGCGCATGGCAGCTGCATTTTTTACTTCAGACCATGTAAAATTACAAGTAACATCTCCAAGTGAGGACCAGGCAACCCTGCACATAACCTTCTATGCCAGTGGAGAGGAACGTGTGGCCCAGGACTAGCATGAAGGATGGGTATGGTGGACACCTACCATGGGCTCACACCCCAGCAAGGGCCCAGTGATAAAAGCCTCTTGGAGCACTCCCCCTCTTCACCATTGCAACCTGCTTGTTCACCTGCCCCCACGCTGGTCCAGACAATGGTGGTGGTGAGAAGGATGAGCAGTAGATGCCCCTGCCTACTTGCTCACTGGCTCTCTGCCTGTCAAGCAAGCAAGGGCTAGTAAGGATGAGAGAAAGGATGAGAAACAATAGCAGCTGGTGACTAGCAGTGAGAAGAGAGACGCACTGAGGGAGGGGTCCATTGAGGGTATCTTGCCTAAGCGCCCTCAAAAACATTGAGCTGGCATCAGTGGCCCTCCAGATGTCATTGGACAACATCTGGAGGGCAAATGTTCCCTATCCCTGCTCTATGCTTTTCTGACTGAAAAAGAAAGAGAAAACACTCTGGTGGGGATGTTACTGTTGCAGGGGTTTGTTATTTCAGGGAGTTACTGAATTCTCCACCGTGACAAACAAAACGTTCTGGCATTCATATTGTGTGTGTGTGTGTGTGTGTGTGTGTTTTGGATGAATGGCTGCTTCAGCTCAATGCTCTGCCCTTTTATGCTTCATATGTATGCTTGTAATATGCTATTGAATCCCTGCCAGTGTTGTTGTTTTTTTAAAAAACTCTTTGCCTCTTTAAGAATATATAATTATTTTTGACAGCAAACCGGCTAGAAGAAGCACTTCTAGATTAACAGTGACCCATAATTAAACACAGCAGTACTCAGAGAAGCAGTAGTCCCTTGATAGCATTGCTTTAGCTATAATGAGTGTTTATCATCCTTGTTTGCTTCCACAGTGGCAGTTATCAAGTTTAGTTACCAGGTTTTTTAATTAAGTGGAAATATGGATAAGGTACTGCAAAATATTCATGATTTACAGATAGCTCTCAATGTACAGATCCCATCAGAAAACACACATGAGGTCCCAGTCCTATCCATGTTTACAGAGAAATAAGTCCCACCGAGTTAAGTGGAGTTCAGTTCCAACTACGGTAAACTTACAGCCCAGTCACAAATTAGCATATATCTCAAGTTTCTTCAAGTCAGCAATATAAACATTTTCCAGAATGTTTTCTTGGTTTTACTTCATTTTATGGCACCTAAAATCTTACAAGCAAAATTAATGTGACAGTGGGAGAATGCTGATGCAATCCCATTTTGTCTTAAGATAAATAGTAGATTATTTGTTACAGGCAGTTTTTCTCTTGTAAACATGTACTGGGGAAACAAGTGCTATTGTAAACATGCACATAAAAATGTGCAGTATATAATAATGATCAAATTCAGGTTCCTTCTGCAGGTATTCCAGTATTGGGGCCTAATGCTTTTGAGCTCCCTCCCTCCACGGGGGGGGGGGGGGACACTTTGGTTCAACTTCCCTTTCTTTCTTTCTTGTTTACCATGATAATGTTATTCTATTTTGTTCATTATCCTCTAATAATGGGCATCTTGGCTAGAGAGCAAGTACAAGCCTTTCAGAGAACATTCAGTCCTCCTAGAAAATCCACTCATTGTGGTTGTTTCTTTGAGAATTCCTATAAAGTGCAAAAGAACAGAATCTCTCAAAGAATAGGCAGCTTGGTCCCCATGTCTTCTCACATTGGGATGATTTGCATGATTTTAATTATTGTTTGAGTTGCACTGTGTTCCTGATATGAAAGAAGAAATGCTACCATAGCTATAGTGCTGTCTGTATTATTCTCTAGGGTGTATGGGTCGGAGTAAATCCAGAGCTTCACTGTTCAAGATTGCTGATTTGCAGGAAAGAACTTCACTCTTTATTTCCAGAAGGCTATAAGAAATGTTTGCTTGGAAAACAAAAATCGATACTAAAGACTGTAAAAACCAATGAACGGGACAAAAGGTAGGTCAAATTCTGGCCCCGACAGCAGTGGCTTTGTAATCCTTGCTCCAAGTAGATAGAAGAGGGTGATCTTTGTTTTCTTTTACCATTGTTTAAATCCCAAGTAAAAATAGAACCCTGACCAGGTTCAAATGAAGGTTGCTCTTAAAGCAACTTCTTCCTGCACAGCTAGGGAAGGTTCTTGCTGCCAGTGAACAGAATAACCTCATAGTGGGGAGCCTAGTCCTGGCAAACAAGATATACAAGAGAATGAAAACTCAAACTCCATCATTATATCGGATTATCTGGAAGGTGTGCAACCCCTTTTTAACCCAATAAAAAAAACAAAACCAGAGACCTAGCATAAATAAAGGAGACACACACATTACAATGGGCCTAACTATTATTATTATGCAATGGAATGCTGATTTGTAGAAGGAAATACTTATTAACAGTATTGTGAATTTTGTTAAGCTTCAGGCTGCAAGCTTGCTTTCATCCAGCCCCAGCCCCCACCAGTCAATTTCATCCCTATCCCCACCTTCCATCTAATCTGGAATTGGATGTTCCAAGCTGTGACTGCTACAGAACTTTCCTGCTGAGTCATGGCATTGCTTGCTTGGCATTTCACGGTTTTTGAACTGAAAGGCTTCACACCATCAGCTTGCTGAAGGGATGTTCATTAGCTATGATTGCACCTCATCGAAGTAACACGTTCTACTGCTGCTGTCGTTTGGCACTGCTTCTCGATGTGACATAGGCCACATGACTGGGATGTCCAAATGGCCAGTGTTGACAGGTAATAGCCACTAGAAGAAGACTTCCGTTGTTTACCATAGTGCTACTGAAAGTCTTCTGGGGCTGACAGATGCCACTCCAGAAGGTTAATAAGATGAAGGAAGCTCTTCCAGCTGGACCATAAGAGGGATTATGTCTGAGCAGCAGATAAACAGCTTATTCCAGAAACAGACACTGCTTCTCTTCTCTTCTTCTTCTACTTTTTTTTTGGAGGGGGGGGTTGTTTAAACTTCATCACTCTTCTCAGAAATCTCACTCCAGCCCTACTTTCATTCTCTTTGGGTTAGAGGCGTGGGCTTGAGAGTTTTGCTCAGCTCCTGTATACCACACCTGTTGTTACACATTGGACCAGAGGACATTCTAAACGACTCAATTTTGGGGACACATTTTCCAAAACAACTCAGCTAGTAGGAAGTTTGGGTGGTTCGTTCCTTTCAAAGAAAACCTCTATTCAGTGTACCCTAGTTCTCTTTCCTGTAGGACTATCGAAAACTGTGAATGATAAAAAAAAGCAGCATGCATTTGAAAACTGGATTAACATTTCTTATAATTTGCCTTGTGCTCCAAGTTCAAGGAAGCAAAGGTAAGTGTGCATTAAAATATACTGTTGTTTTACATTGCTTCAGCTGGTGCAGGGGAGGGGGCAGATTACGAAGGAAAGGTATGGGAAGAGAAGAGTGCAGAATTCATTGCTTAGAACTGCATGAATACAAAAATGTGTTGGACACCCCAGCTGTGAACATGCTTACTTTAAAGTAAGAGTAATAGTTACAGATGGCTATGCCATTCCAATTTATTATTATTATTATTATTATTATTATTATTATTATTATTATATTTATTTATCGCCCATCTGGCCGGCAACCAGGCCGGCAATTTACTATTATTATATGCAGATTTTTTAATAATAAAAATTCCCAGGGTATGTTAGGAAGGATACTTTAAATTTGGAATGCCAGGCTTATAATTTCTACAGCCTGAGTTAGACAGATTAGCCTCTGTAAAGATGCATTTCAGGTAAGACCTCTCAATAAGACACATGTCATCTCAAAAACAAAAAGGAGCAATACATCTAAGGTGAATTAAGTGTGTATTTCTACTCGGAAGCACAGATAAAGTTATTCATGGCTACATCCCATTGAAAACAATTAGATTGGCTGCAAGTTTGCAACTAACTTTTTCCATTGGTTTCAATGGAACTTAGTCATGACTAACTTTAGCTGGGGGCCCAAGTAGACCTAGACAATGTGCTTCTACTGCATGAATAGAAACTGCTGTAGTTCAAAATTAATAAGGTGGACTTGACAGCAAAGGGAAGACAGACAGACATATTTATTTTAAAAAGGGTGACATCTATGCTGCACAGGAGATATAAAAATATCGGACAATGGGAAGCTAGCGGATCCTTAAGCGAAGCAAACACACAGAATTGCTCATTTCTGGAATGGGGTAGGTCAGTAGAGCTTGCAGAAGGAGCTCTGCTGACCTGTCTCTATCTGGAAATGAGTGTTTCTGCTCGTTTCTGGGGTTGCTTAAGGATCCACTAGCTTCCTGTTGTACTAACAGTGAGTCCCATTGGCACAACACTATCAGCAGGAATGCAGCTGAAGTATAGGATACTGCCCATTGGGCTGAATCCAGACTTAGTTTTGCTTAGATCAACTTAAATCAATGGAACAAATAAGTCATGACTAACTTAAGCATGACTAAGTCTGAACCCAACCCATCGTGACAGTGAGTGTTTCCCAGGGCCAGTCCAAAGCATTTTGCTCCCTGAGGTGGAGCAGCAAATCCCCCCCCCCGTGCCCCATGTTAAGATGCAGAGTACTCAAAGCCAGCCAAATTATTTTGGCACCTGAGACTGAATATCTCACAAGCTCCTCTTCCCCTCCCTGGCAGTAAAAATAGAGCAATAACAAAGTAAATAACCAACTAACTATTATGCCCTTTCATGACTCCCCAAACATGTCTGAGATGGTTGCCTCACTTTGCCTAATGGTGGTACTGGCCATGGTGTTTGATGAGAAAGGCAAGAACTTTGGGGATAATAATAAAATGATGCATATTACTCTTGTAGTAAACTATTTCATATGAACTTTAAAATAAAGTATCAGTCGTTTCAGTTATTTAGCATGGAGCCACAGTATAAACAAAGCCATTCAAATTTACACATCAGAAATGACAACGGTTCCTTCTCTTGCTCTGAAAAAGTGAACATGCTTTGGTTTTAGTTTATGTAATATGCAAGTGTGACACGGTTATGTTTCCCTTTCTCTTTCTTGTTAGAAAACAGCCATATTTGAGGATGGGGAGTTATTGCTTACTTTGTTAGATTGGCTTACTGTGCTGACTTTTATTTTATTCAGGTTTGATTTTTTTTTTTTTTACAATCTTTCCACATTTATATAATAGGTCAAAAATATTGGGATTCAATCCACATATTAGCTCTGGAATAGTCCAATGAAAACTGAAGTAGACAAAACTGAGGGTATTTTAGTCTGTCATTCTTGTATGACCTAATATGTATTCCGTACATCTCACTTGTGCAGGTAAAACTGAAAGCGGATTCAAGATCAAATACATTTTATTACAATGGCAGAACGAGTAGCGATATATGACCAATGAGACTCTATTGACAATAACATTTTGAAATCTTATTTCCAGATGGAATAGTAGTGTGGCCATTTGGTTTCTTAAACTGACCGATAAAAGAAATAGTATAATTCACAAACATAGTTAAATAGTTCTAACAAACAACATGGAGACTATTTGTCTAGAGGAAAATATAATTTAGTGAATAGTAGCAACATTTACAGTTGACTTTTTAGACCACTGTTTGTTATTCTGTCTTTCATTTTTCACCAGTTAATGTAATCCTTTAATACTATTCTAAAAATTGGGACACATGGGTGACAGGGAAAAGTGAATGCTTATCTCCAGCAAGAACTCTTAAGAAAAATGTGGGTAGAAATCCATTGCTTTTGCATTTAAATGGACATTTTACAGCAATTAAGATAAATGTATTCAACAGATTGTGACTTAACAAAGGTATGAATTATATAACAACCATGATTAAGAAAAGGAAAGTTATTACACAGAAGATACAGCTGATCATTATCCCTGATCCCTTCCTCCTATTGTTGGTGAGGATTTCAACCCATCTGAAATTTGGAGTAACTGGATGACATTTTAGAAAAAAAGAATGTTACATTGCAGTCCTATACATATCTACTCAGAAGCAAATCCTATTGAATGCAATGGGGCTTACTCCCAGGTAAGTGGGTATAGGATTGCAGCCTTAATAGCTGGAACTTTCTGACAGAGATTATGTATGTGCTCCCCAAGAAAAGTAATAGAAATTCTTTTAGTTTAAACATTTAGTAGATAAGACACATTATAAAAAGCACAGGAGATATACCTGGGTTAGGAGGGGACAGAGAAAGGATTAAATAATGAAATCTCTTGTGTTTTCTTATAACTTGAAAAGTGCACATGACAGCTTAATTCAGGATTATTGCAATGCATATAGCTCGTGACGGATCAAAAGATTTATCTTAAATAGTGCTGGCTTTTGTCAGTTTGTGTTACAGCTTGTCCTGTTTTTGAAAAAGAATGGCTGGAAAATTTTCCATCCCTTCCATGAAAATACATGCACATATTTTGATATCTCTACCCCCTTGATACTGGGCTAGATGTATATTTCAGACATTTAAATGTACCTGCAGGAAGTTCTCTTTATGCCTAGTCTGGCCTCCTCTGGACAGAAATGAAAATTATGAGGGTTATATTTGACAACTTCAAGGTTTTGTTCAGAGATGAAAGGTCCACTTTGGCATCTGACGCATTAGTTTCTTCAAGGAGTAAAGAGACATGCTGCAATTATGCAGCAGCTGCTGAACAAATTGTGATGTGGATTCTCCTCCCACTCACCAATCCTGTGGAGACTTTCCACATCAGCAGTGGCCACCCTCAGGAACATCTGTCACTGATATGCAAATTCTCCATGTGATCAGGAGGATCCACATGGCAAACCACACAAGATGCTATATTAGGATGAAGACAGTCACAGCAAAGCAGCTTGCCATGGAGTTAAGGTGGTGTGTGTAGGCTGGCCCTTACACCTGTGAATAGGTAGCAATTGAAGCCATATCCTAGAATTGGGTCCCTAATCTTGGGGCTACCACCCACTAGCTTTGGTAATTAAGTTGGTGACTTACGCAGCACCAAAAAAGAGGGAATGCATCACTAAAACAAAGGACAAAAGAGGACATAGATTTGCATAAAAATTGCACATGTTGATTTATATGTATAGATGCACATTTAGAAATAATTACTATACTTTAAATAGAAATATATCTCCATTGTGGAGAAGACTGTGGCCAGGTGACCCATTTGTCTGCTTAGTCTGCTGTCCAGACACTAACTGTTGATGGGCAATTTCAAGGCCCCTGCTCTCCCTTCGTATAGTTTTATCTTGAAATTAGACGGCCCTTCAAACAGAGGACTGTCCTCTATAAAGCAGGACACACAGCCACCCTATTGGTAATGGTCTCAGACACTTTCAGTCTTTCAGAAGGAATTTGACATGCAAATGAAATTACTGCTGTTGTGTCATCATATGGTAGTATTAAATTAATAAAATATAGATACAGGGGAAATGGGAACTAGTCACATGCCATTAAAGTGCTTTCAAGGCATTAATTTGTCTCACTTAATTAAATACATAATTCCAGAATATTAAAGACAATACAGCTTTTGATCCTTGTGACAAAATTTCTCCATGATGTAATTTTCCATGTATAACAAAATGAGTAAGTAAGATCTTGAGATAATGATCATACAACTTTTATTAATATTTCTGGATATAGAAGAAAGATGTCAGTAATTTACTACTTGGGAAGTTTTATTTTGTGTTCCCAGGCCAACCCTTGCTAGGATTCCCGGCTATTTATGCCTCCTTCCAGAATTTTCCAAATTTATTAAAACATAACTAGAATTTCCCATTCATGTGCACTTGGCTTGGCTCTGACTTCTAAAATCCAGAAAAGGCCACATCATCTGTCTATTCTCAATGTGACAATGCAATATCACATCTCCATGGTTGGAAGATGCAGTGTCTACATTCCAGGTGCCAATACACATATATAAAGAAGAAACTAAAGGTTTGGAGCTAGGTCTTCTATTTTATAACTAACCTCCAAGCAATTATAAGCCATCTTGTTAAAAAAAGAAAAGGAAATATCCCATTGTTAGGATACTATCAGGTGATTTCAGAAACCAAGGAAGCTGCCTTATACCGAGGGTGCTTCCAGTCTAATGACTCCTAGCACTACCGAACAAAAGTCACTGTGCAGCTATTCCATCTTTTCCTCCCAAATGGATTTGTATTCAAAAGAAAAAGGTGGAAGAATTGGTGGGGAAACACGGGAGGGCTACAAGCGGAAGACAATGTTTTGACCAGCTGTGCTAAAATCCATGAACACGGTGATTGCACAATAAAAACATGACCACATAGTTACTACATAGTACCTCACGTCCAACCCTTGGTCCATCTAGCTCAGCATTGTCTACTGAGTGGCAGCAGCTCTCCAGAGCTTTTAGGCATGGGTCTTTCTCAGCCTTACCTAGAGCAGCCCTACCACTGCTCTACCATTGAGCTATATGGTCCTTCCTTAGCACATTAATGCTAAGCATTTGGAAATTCCTTGGGATTCACTTAACATTACCCATCATAGTTGCCATGGTTGTTCAGATACCTTCCTGATCTGGTGGTCAAAATTAAGTGGTTTATTACTACCAGGGGTTTACTGTAATGAAAGTGCATTAAAAGCAAGCTAAGCAGCTATGCCAACAGTTGTTTCAAACGGGCACAATGTGTGTGTAACAGGGAACGTATGCTAAGCGTCAGATTTTTTTTTTTCCTATTTGTATCATGAGATAAGGAGGTGAAAATTTTGCATTGATGCTACCACATTTGCTCAATAGGTGTTGCCAATGCCATAAGGACAACGTAGAATTTACTAAATGTGAACCTTTCTGTTATAACGTATTGAAAACGTGCATTCATTGATGGAAGTCCTAACTGGCTGCAAAGCAAATTATAACAAGGATTCTTAGCAGTGATTCATACTGTCTCTTGATGTCTCACCATTAGGTAACTTATCACACAATGACTTACCTCCACTGAAAAGTGTTAGGAGTTAGGACACTGCGTGATATCAACTCAAATGGGATCACTTTTTCTCACATACATGTCATCATCACATGAAGTAGTAGTTATTGGCTGATTAACAGGAATGTCCAAACTCATCCTTCGCCTAATTTACTTATGAATTGAGATCACGTACCTCTAGCACATTGTGTCCTTTCCCTTTTCAGAAAGAGTATGAGGGTCATGCAACATTTATTCATGGAGGCCTAATGTGAGTTTTAGTTCACATTATTTTAGAGAATAAATATTCTCCAGTTTATTCAGTTGGGCAGACAAAAGCTTTCTATGTGCTTTGAGAAATCATTCTAATTACTTCTGGCTTTCCACTTCCCATCCTGATGCCCTAACTGAGCAGTGAATAGCAACTGTTAAGGATCTCTGTTTATATAAGTGACCTCAAGAAGGAGGTTAAATATATCTGCACCAGAAGGCCCTTGTCAGAATTTTTCCTTATTTTATCTAAGAAATCAACATTTTGAATTGCTTGGAGCTGAATCACAATTTAAACTTTCTATTCACAATGGAAATCCTATAAACAGTTGTATGTATCGGTCTATTACATGCATGCAAACCAGTTCTCTGACACAAGACCTGTGACTGGCCTTTTTGTTTTCTAAGGTGTGGCTCATGGAACGCTCCCATCCCTGGAAAAGTAGCATGAACTGGCTGTTGTGATAGATATTATATTTATACCATGCATCAGCTTCCAAACTACCAGTCATTTAAATAATAAAAAATAGTTCTTTGCTTACTAGATACATACAATTAAATGTATGTATTGACAGTGGCTGCTTGACAGCTGCATCAGACAGAGAGCATGCTTGAATCCTGATGCCATGATGACTCATGCCTTCTAGATAAACAGCCTAGATAGCAACAAGAAAAATGAAAGAAAGAACTCTGTAGAACAAGACAGTTATTGCCAATAAAAGGCTCTCTGCCCAATAATGATCCAAATTAATAGGTCATAGTAAAGTGGCTGTATCCTAGATTACCGTACTCTTGGCAGGAAGCGACTGTTGCTCACGTGGTTCTTGTCTGTATGGTGTTTGTGTGTGTTTCTAAATGATTATTTTCCCCCCTGTAGTTTCCAAGCTCACAGAAGAGTATGAAGGGATGTGACTGTCACATATAGCTTGTATTCTCTGATAACCTCTTCAAGGAAACATATCTATGCAATACAGATTTGGTTTAAATTATGTTTCACATATATAAATCTCCAAAGCTTGGATCCTAAGATAACTTAGGCTGCAGTCCTATACCCACTTTCCTAGGGATAAGCCCCATTGACTTCAGTGGGACTTAATTCTGAGTAGACATGTATACCATTGTGCTGTACAGTATACACGGGAGGCTGGTTTCCTGTCCCCACCTTCCCCCTGCAGCCAGCCACCTGTGCACCCCAAAAAGCTTTTCTTTTTGGTTTGCACAGGGCCGGGGGGGGTGCTTCTAACCCAGTGGTGTTGAAACCTCTTTCAGACCAAGGGCCAAATTCAGTTTCGGAGAAGCTCTTGGGGGCCGCATTTGAGCGGTGGGCTCGGCCAGAGACAAAAGGGGTGAGACCCAAGGCAATGGGGCATGGCCAAAAATAGCAGCCTATTGCAGCTTAAAGCTCTGACTGACAGTAAGCAAGCCTTGGGAGAGCTATTTCAACCTTTTAGAATGGGGAGAAAACTGCAAAAGCCAGGAAACCATATGATCCGCAGTTAGGGAAAGGGGGTGGGGAAAGGGGGGCTGCCTATGGAAGCCCCGCAGTCCAGATTGGAACCCCGGGCAGGCTGGATTTGGCCCACAGGCCTTAAGTTTGACACCCCTGTTCTGAACAAATGCAGGATAGGGGACAGGGGGGTGCTAGGTGAGGGGAGAAATGCCCCAAATTAGGCATGCATCCTAAGATAAGTCACTCAAGGAAGTTCACCCAAGGAAAGCTTCCAGTCCTTCCCTTCCCTTCTCCTCCCCTGCACCTGCACCTGCCCCCAGTCCATACCATCTCTTTCAGGTCAGCCCCCGAACCATCCAGGGGGGGAAGGAGGGCAGTGGAAACATTCCTTCCATTAACTCCCTTAGTTTTACTTACCTTAGCATCGAAACCTATATATTTATTATA
This sequence comes from Shinisaurus crocodilurus, assembly GCA_021292165.1. Lineage (NCBI taxonomy): Eukaryota > Metazoa > Chordata > Lepidosauria > Squamata > Shinisauridae > Shinisaurus > Shinisaurus crocodilurus. Next base: position 129,043,782 of record CM037879.1, read on the forward strand.
ATAGAACAATTTATTTTAAAGCTTCAACTTAGATTTGTGATAGCTTTAAAACTCTATAGTGGTTCATTGACAAACCTCAAGGGTATTCCCAAGAAAACATCACTAATGTAGGGATGTTTTCATCTAAGAAACAGATTTATTCATTGCAGAGGTTTCAGTGTTCTTTTATGTGATCTGCAGTCATCTCCGCAAATGCCTTGTAGATAAAACCTGTAATAATTGTTAATGTAGTACAGTGTTGTAAGAGACACAAGCCAGTTATAATCCGGGGAAGTAAACAAGGTCAGTTTCCCACCCCCATGCTACATAACGGATACAGTATGTGTCATTATGGATGGAAAGAGGGAATCGGTGAGTCCTCCAGAGAACTTTAAGTCCGGGGGTGGGGGGTGAGGGAGAAGTTGATCACATAAGATAAAGGGAGAAAATAAACTGTATGGGGTACTTCCAAATGGAGGGTTCCTAGCACTGCCAATCAAAAGGCATTGTGCAGCTATTCTGTCTTTTCTTCCTTAGCAGATTTTTTTCTGGTAAGAATAAAGATGGAAGTAGTGGTGGGAAAACTACAAATTGAAGATGAGTCCCTGTAAAATTATGTGAAAAAGTCAGTGTGATTGCACAATAAAAGTTGTGTATGGAAGTATCATAGTTACCAAAAAGACAACTAACAATTCCCTCAAACAGAAAGGTAGTCTAACAATGGTTATACTGTATCTTATAAGCCCTAGTCAGGCATTCAAGGCAAGCACCCCGGCAATGTGAACACACGAGCCAGGAGCAGGGACTGCATAGCCCCACCCATGACATTATGCCTCCTGTTGGCATCCTCTATGTGCAGACACCAGCAGGAGGGGTCATGTGACATGCATCAAGTCAGAGATGGGGCTAAGTGGCATGGTCTTGAGGAGTATATTGCTGCCAACATCAAGGCTAACAATAAAGAATTCTTTAAATATATCAGAAGCAGGAAACCAGCTAGGGAGGCAGTTGGACCACTGGGCGATAATGGTGTTAAAGGAGTACTTAAAGGAGGATGAGGAGATCGCGGAGAAGCTGAATGAATTCTTTTCATCTGACTTCACTGCAGAAGGTACAGGACAGATGTCTGCACCTGAACTGATGTTTTCAGGAGGGGAGTCTGTGGAATTGAGGCAAATAGTGGTGAGAAAAGATGAAGCTCTCAACCTTATTGACAAATTGAAAGTCAATAAATCTGAGTCCAGATGGTATCCATCCTAGAGTTCTTAAAGAACTCAAATATGAAATTGCTGATCTTCTAACAAAAATATGTAACATGTCCCTAAGATCAGCCTCTGTACCAGAAGACTGGAGAATGACCAATGTAACATCAATTTTTAAGAAAGGATCCAGGCCAGGGGGGATCTGGGGAATTACAGGCCAGTTAGCATAACGTCTGTTCTCGGTAAATTGGTTGAAAGCATTATTAAAGATAAAATCAGTAAGCATATAGAAGGGCAAGCACTGCTGAGAAAGAATCAACATGGCTTCCGCAAAGGTAAGTCCTGTCTCGCTAACCTTTTAGAGTTCTTCATGAGTGTCAATAAACATATGGACGGGGTGATCCGGTAGACATTGTTTACTTGGACTTCCAAAAGGCTTTTGACAAAGTCCCTCACCAAAGACACCTGAGCAAACTTGGGAGTCATGGAATAAGAGGGGAGGTCCTCTTATTGATCAGTAACTGGTTAAGGAACAGACAGCAGAGAGTAGGAGTAAATGGTAAATTCTCCCAATGGAGGGATGTAAACAGCGGGGTCCCACAGGGATCTGTATTGGGACCAATGCTTTTCAACTAGTTCATAAATGATCTGGAATCAGGGGTGAGCAGTGAAGTGGCCAAGTTTGCTAATGACACCAAATTATTTTGGGTGGTGAAAACAAAAGGGGATTGTGAGGAACTCCAAAAGGATCTCTCCAAACTGGGAGAATGGGCTTCAAAATGGCAAATGCGGTTCAGTTTAAGCAAGTGTAAAATAATGCACGTTGGGGTGAAAAATCCCAACTTCAAGTATAATCTGATGGGATCTGAGCTAGCGGTGACTGACCAAGAAAGAGATCTTGGGGTTGTGGTGGACAGCTTGATGAAAATGTCGACCCAGTGTGTGGCTGCTGTGAAAAAGGCAAAATAAACTCAGTGTTCGGCATAATTAGGAAAGGAATTGAAAATAAAACTGCCAAGATCATACTGCCCTTCTACAAATCTATAATGCAACCACACTTAGAATACTGCGTACAGTTCTGGTCACCGTACCTAAAAAAGAACATTGTAGAGTTGGGGAAAGTGCACAAAAGGGAGCCTAAAATGATCAAGGAGCTGGAGCAACTCCCCTATGAGGAAAGTTTACAGTAGCTGGGATTGTTTAGCTTAGAAAAAAGGCAAGTAAGGGGAGACATGATAGGCATATCAAATGCATGGTGTGGAGAAAGTAGACAGGGAGACATTTTTCTCCCCATCTCATAATATTAGAACCCGGGGTCATCCCATGAAGCTGATTGGTGGGAGATTCAGGACAGATAAAAGGAAGTACTTCTTCACACAGCACATACCGTATTTTTCCGTGTATAAGATGATACTTTTTCTTAAAATCTTTAGGCTAAAAACTGAGGGTCGTCTTATACACGGAAGTACGGTAAGCCCGTACATCTGTGTGTCCTCCCACACACAGATGTACGGATCTGCCGCTCCAGGTTGGCCAGCGTCTCCTGCACGGGAAGGGGAGGAGGGGCGGCTGAGCTGGCGGCGGGGCATGGGGCTCGCACCTGGGGTGGGGGCAAAGGAAGACACACTGTTAGCCTTCCCCGAAGTGGGATCCCATCCCGCCCACACACACCAGCGAGGCGGGTGCCCAAAGATGCCCTCCCCTCCGCCCTCCCTCTTTTTCCAGTTTCTCCGGCCAAGTGGGACACACACAACCGACTTCCCTCCCAGCCATGCTAAATGCCCCTCCCCACCCCGAAAGGGATGCCATGCCCCCCTCGCCTTCCCGGCCGACCTCCCGTGAGTCACCCGCCTCCGCCGCTCTAACCCACGGCAACCCTCTCTGACTCTCCGCCCTCCTGCCCCACTCACTCCTCGGGGCCGCTCGTCCTCGACTCCAGCAGGGCGCTTCGCCCCAGACGCGCCCTTCGCCACCCGCCCGGAAAGCAAGCCTGTCTGCCCACCTGCCCGCTACCCCCAAGCCCCAGGCGTGACACGAGCAGAGCGGGTTGGCGGCGGCGGCAAGCGTGGATGACAGAGGAGCCGCTAGGCCAGCTGGTCGGGCCGGGCGTGGGGGCGCCACCACTGGGCAACGTGGTCTGCGGCGGGCCCTGTCGGCTGGCCAGGCTTGGGTCACCCCTGGAGCGATCCAGGCACGGGCGATGGAAGACCCGGGCCACTTCCCGCTCTTGCACAGGCGGCGAGGAGGCTCCCGCTCGGCGGTGGCAACAGAGATGGTAGCCGCGCCGCCGTGTGCAGCTCCCCCCACGGCAACCGGTGCCGGCTCTTGAGTGGTAACTCCGCCTCCTTCTCCTGGCCCACCCCAGCCCCTCCCCGCCTTCCAGGCAGGACTGGTGAAAAGTGGTACCACCTGAGCCTGGGCAAGGGGCAGAGGCAGCCTTGACACAGAATAATAACGCCCTCACTTTCCCCCCTCCCGCCACTTGGACTCGCCCACCAGCTGAGAGGTGCTGGGGGTGCGTGTGCTGTTGTTCTCTCCCGCGTATTCACCATCTGCTCCCCCCTGACCGTGGGGAGTGCCTGCACGCCCGGAGCCATTGCTGGGGGAATTCCCCCCCCCCATACCTTGTCTCTGTTTTATGTTTAAAATATTTATTTCTGAATTTTGTGTTAGAAAAGTGGGGGGAGTCTTATACATGGGGGCGTCTTATACACGGCAAAATACGGTAGTTAAACTATGGAATTCACTTCCACAGGATGTAGTGATGGCCACCACTTTGGATGGCTTTAAAGGGGGATTGGACAAATTCATGGAAGAGAAGGCCATGGGTGGCTACTAGTCCTGATTGGCTATGTGCTTCCTCCAGTATCAGAGGCAGTATGCCTACATACACCAGTTGCTGGGGAACATGGGCAGGAGGGTGCTGTTGCACTTATGTCCTGCTTGTGGGATCCCGTGGGCAGCTGTTTGGCCACTGTGTGAACAGTATGCTGGACTAGATGGACCTTCCCCCTCCATTGAACTGAATGGGGAATGCTGCTCCTGCAGGAACTGTGCAAATTTTCTGTACTAACTGGAGCAACCACAAAGGTCAAGATGGACAATACATTATATGATTGGTGTTGAGATGTCTTCTTTGTTTAGCAGGCAGACTCGTGTAATTTCTTTGTTCAGATTCTATTCCAGTGTGCACATTATAATGTAAGTATATTCTTGATTGGATTTACCCATCTTCTGCATTTAAATACTGATCTGTTTTTAATTATTAAAGCTCTCTTTCAGTCATTAGTTTTGCCTACTGGTATACATATCAGCAGTACACTTGCTGAAAAATTAATTTTTGTTTTTAGATTGCTTGGCCACAAGTATAAGAAAGCCAATAAAATTATCCATCTGATCATTTTGGGGGGAGGAGTTTTTCATCTAATACTGCTTTTGTTCTTAAATTTATGCAAGTGTTAGAATTAGTAATTGGCCTACTGGCACTATGTTTCGTTTATCACGCAAACACTACACCATATTAAAAGCATCTTATAATACAGAAATAATTTGCTTTTTCATAAATTTCCAGTCTTCATTTTTAGGGAATTCCTCTCTTTCCCCCTCCAGAATTATTCAAATTTCAGCATGTTCGTTTTTTTGTTGACACCTACAGATTTATGTTCTATATTGCAAATTATGATATTCTATTTCACATGAAGACACATGTATTATTTGGTTTTGTTTTGTTTTTAATTATTTGCATTTTTCAACAATAACAATCCCCCAGACTAACAAATAATTGTAACGATATGTTAAATACAGTCACTTACACAACATTGTTCATACATCTGTAAATAATACAATTAAAATATTATATCTATTAATTGGTCCAAATTCTATGCCAGATTAGAATTTACTACGCCAGAAATCCAGCTGATTAATTGGAGGTCCATCTTCACCATTTAGTTCTGGGAAAAACATTAAGAATGTTACAAAATTATCTTTTTTTATTTCTCTTCTAGCCGCATGAAAGCGGCTAGTTAGTTTCACAGCCAGCGCAATCAACCATATTCTATCAAGGTATCTCCGGAATGAGAGTCCTTGGGCATTTTTCCAAGTTCTAGCAATCTCGGTTCTCGCAGCCCCTACAAGCATCACCAACAATTCTTTATAACACAGCTCCCCAGTAAACAATGAACACATTTATTATTTGTCATAACTCATCAAGATCTTTAAACATTTCTCCTTCCAAACCAGCCACATGGGCACCAGTGGCCAAACCCCACTATGGATTTGTGAGGAATCCGTTTGGGGAGTGAAAATCTGATGGCTAGAGTCAGTGTGGCGTAGTGGTGAGAATGTTGGACTGGGACTCGGGAGATCCGGGTTCTAGTCCCCGCTCAGCCATGAAACTCACTGGGTGACTTTGGGCCAATCATTGACTCTCAGCCTAACCTACCTCACAGGGTTGTTGTGAGGATAAAATGGAGAGTAGGAGGAGGATTATGTAAGTCGCCTTGGGTTCCTTGCAGGAAAAAGGCGGGGTATAAATATAATAAATAAATAAATAAACTCGACCCACCAGATTCTGTTCCGTTTCTCCCATGCTGGTGCTGACTCCATCTGTTGTGAGTCAAGCCAGCATGTGGATTTCCACTTTTAAAACGGGCTGCAATTTGCACAAGGTTTTTTTTGTGTGCTTTTTTTAAAAGCTCAGGAAATTTGCGCAAATTGCAGCACCTGACATTTGCGAAAATCGTGGCACCTGTTGTGACGCCCAATATTTGCACAAATATCAGGCACCGCAATTTGCGCAAATTTCCTGAGCTTTAAAAAAAAATAGACTAAATTGACAATGACCATTTCTTTGTGAAGTAGGGAATATGGCAAGCTAACAACAAATTAGTGAGAGGATGAAACTGACAAAGGGAATATACTGTGCCTGGGGTTACATAACAGACTTGTGAATGCAATAAAATATTAAAAACGGTGGTGCAAACCCATTTACACAAATCTAAAGATTCAGACCCCATTTGCGCAAAAGATCCAATTCACTCAAACCACCATTTCCACAAATGGCACTACAAATGCAGATCTCGGTTCTCAATGTATGTAACTATTTCATGCACATTTCCAGAACCTGGAAAAAAAAATCCGGCACAGTCTGTTTCTGATCGCTAGATTGGAAACGCTGTGGAACGTCTGTCAGGCTCAAATGAAACAGATTTCCCAGCATCACACATCCCTAAGCCCCACCCCCCAGAGGCATCTGCGGAAGCTCCGCAGGCCAGATTGGGCCTGTGGGCTATAGACTCCCCATCCCTGGTTTAAAAAGTTAAAAAAAAGAAAGAGAAGCCTCTGCTACTGACTGTTCAGCCTCCAGCCCTGAAAGTCTTCAGAATATCTGCAGCCCGTCTCTGATATGTGCAGAAAGTGCCTTACCACCATTGGATGGGACTGTGCAGGTAGGGAGGCACTTTATGATGTGGCTTCATTTTAAAGCTCATTGGCCAGGGGGAAAGCTGGGCTCCCGCGGTTCCAGCCGTTCTCAGGCTAAATGATGCCTTCCATTGAATTTGTCACAAACCAGTGAAATGATCCAGCAGTTGTTACTGTCAAGTCCTAATGTTAATGGGATGCTAATATTGAGGGCTGTAGCTTATTTCAAAAGGACTGTCAAAAGAAAATAGGTGACTCTGGTGATCGGAAAGCACTATAATAGAAAGAATAATGTCTAAAAGAGGTACCATTGGGGAAACAGTGAGTCAACATTTGCATGGGATTGTGGAGAAGAAAAATGTTATATAAATGTTAAGTAATAATGAAAGGTCAGTGGAGTGTGACAGATGTCTGCATATCTACAGTTGAATTACAATGAAAATATAGAGTATTTCCACAGCTGTCTTCACTATGCAGAAAACAGGGAAATGCCTTTCCAAATAAACAGTAAAAGGGCAAAAATATTGTGATAAGCCAATATGTTACATGCAGATACAACAGTGACAGAACAAGTATTTGGTTTAATTTTATTAAGTGACAAATCAGGGGAGGGGGAAGGGATTAACTATCCATGCTTCTTGGATTATGAATTTTTGAAAATGCATAGGTTGAAATTTAGTTGAGAAAGCCTTGTATACTGCTGTGCTTCTAAAAAGAAATGCGGGAGCCCAAGTCGGACAGGAAACCTTGCCATTAGCTGTGGAAGCACTGAAGTGGGCAGCTGGGTGGTGTGGGGATCAATTGTGCTGGATACTCAAAAACACAGTTGTTGTTGTTGTTGTTGTTGTTTTTGTTGTTTTATATCCTGGGTGGGGAACCTCTTTCAGCCTGGGAGCCCAATTCCATTTTGGAGAAGCTCTCAGGGGGCGCATTCCAGTAGTGGGCGGGGTCAAAGGCAAGAGGGGTGGGGCCAAAAATACAGCATATTTTAGCTTAAAGCTCTTACTGCCAGGTAACTAAGTCTTAGAAGAGGCATTTCAACTTTGTAGAATGGGGGGGATGGCACAAAAGCCAGAGGAAACCACTCAACGGTCAGTAGTTGGGGGAAAGGTGCATGGCCATCTGTGGACCCCAGGAGGGTTGAAGTGGAGCCCCAGGAAGGCCAGATTTGGCCCCCAAGCCAGAGGTTCTGCACCCCTGCTTTAGATATTCCAGGATTCAGGACTAGAGTTGAAAACAGATTCTGGGGATGCACCCTGGCTTGAATTAAACCAAGCTTATGCATTGCACAAAATACGAGTATCACCTTGATGGAGGGTCTATTAGTCATCATGACAGATGTATGCCACCATGCTCAGTGTATCAGGTGCTAAGGCAAAACTGCAGGGAGGGAATGACTATCATTTTCATACAGATGGGCTAGCTCCAGCCATCTGCCCTCCCTGCTGTTGGATTGATACAAAAATAAGTCAGGCTGTTTCCCCAAAAACTGGAAAATGCCTTGTCTTATTTCTGAACCAATCCAAATTCAGCCCCCACCAACCCAGCCCCGACTCCCTTCCCTTCCTTGAAAAACCCACTTACTGGGGAAGCAGCAGCAGCAGTTCTGCAATGGCCAGAGAGAGAAAAAAGAGGCCTCTGTCCTTCCCCTTTCTTCCCTACTGGTACCTGGCATGCTGCTCAGATGTGTGCACTTCCCAAGGGAAGTGTACTTTTCCCAAGGGTTACTGTGAGAGAGGGGAGGGAGGGAAAAAAACCTCCTCTCTTTTCACAGCCACTGGAGCACCATTCCTACGGCTGCCACCATTGGCCTATTAAGTGTGTGGGGGGGGGGTTAAAGAGAGGGAAGGGGGGACTTCCTTTTGCTGGGCTGTGAGCTTCACTGGCATCCCTACTTTCACGCCATACTTCTCAGCTTCCAACGAGCTGTCCAGCAAGATAGATCTTATATTCTTGTACTTATTTTCTCACTACGATCTAATCTTGGATCTTACTTCCAAGAATGAAGGTGTTTGTTCTGGGTGACATCCAATGTTGCTCCAGCAGAAGGGAGTTCCTTGCCCCCTCCTTCCTCCAGCAGCTCCCAGAGCCCACCCAATGCTGGGAGTGGGGGGCCCCTCCTGAATGAGGTGGCCTGTGGTGTGGGGAACTGAGGAGGAATCCCTGAAAATTGGGTGGAGGCACCTTCTGCAGGTGGAGCTCCCACTTGTGGAAGATTTAGGACTCTTCAGACTTCCCTACGTCTGAAGAAGTTTGCCATAGAACTCCAGTCCTCCTCCTCCAAGAGGTCTCCCCTGAGATGAGGTTGGCTGGAGCCTTGACACATTGTTGGAGGCTCTGGTGGTGGCCAGGGAAGGAGGGGACAATTCCTAGGTTCCAAGAACTGCCTTCTGCCCAGCACAACATCAGATACCACTCTCTGTTCGCATTTTCCTGTGGTGTACTTGCCTGCCTCTGCTGTGTCACGCTGTAGTCTGGATGGAATAAGTTGATGAATAGAAGGCTGCTGGATCAGCAGTGTATTTGGTTCCTTTCAGCTTTTGAACTGGACCGAAATAACAGGGGTGCAGAACCTCTTTCAGCCCGAGGGCCCAATTCCATTTTGGAGAAGCTCTCGGGGGCCACATGCCCTGCCCCTTTTTGCCTTTGGTAGATGGGGCCAACGGCAAAAGGGTCAGGGCAAAAATTACAAAAATGTCAAAAAAAACAAGCATATTGCAGCTTAAAGCTCCTACTGCCGCCAGTCACTAAGCCTCTGGAGAGGCATTTCAACCTTTTAGAATGGGATAAAAACTGCACAAAAGCTGGGAAACCACCAAATGATTGGTGGTTGGGGGGGAGGGGTGTGGCCTTCTGGGGAAAACTAGAGGGCCGGATTGGGACCCCCAGGGCAGCGAATTTGGCCCGGGGCCCGAGGTTTTGGACCCCTGTGATATAAACTGCCTCCGTCCTCATATCAAGTCTATGTAATTGCGCAAGTCGCTATTGCACAGAGAATGCTTTGGAGGCACGGGAGTCGGGACTGGCTCCGCCGCTCTGCACTGCGCCCTCCCAGGAAGAGAACAGAATTATGCCCTTTACATTTATTTGGTGGGATCTAGTACTATGTGCTTTACAATGATTTGGTGGGATCTCGTCCCTACTAATGAACTCCTGTTGACTTAGTATTATAAAGCAAGTGTATGGAACATCACCTGTCAAATGTTGGAGGGTTTGGAGTTATATGAAGCTAGGATGAGTCAACCTTAATTGCCTACAGAGGGAACGAAAGGGAATACATATAGGAGAAAGAGCAATTTTCATGTCACAAGACTTCTTAAAGGAAACATTGTTATTGAGCTGCTACAGAACGTGGCAAGATATTTTAAGTGGGTTCCATCGTCATGCATTTTAAGAAGCCTCCACATTTGTTGGTTTTGCTGTTTGGTTTAAAAAGAAAAAGAAAAACTTCTAAGGTACATAATTAAGAATTGCTACACTAAAAAGATGCAGAGGGGCGGCTGTAGTGAATAAGTACAGTTTTCAAGATGGTCTTTGATTATCATCCTGCAAACTGTGGGGGAAATGAAGCCACAGGGCATTGGGTTCATTAGTTAATATTGTAGAAACAGTTTACAGGAAAGAGAAAACTTACCCTATGAAGTAGGTAGGTGAAACTCTCACCCTGGTGGGAAATTGAGACCTAATTAAAGACGCAGGTGAATCGGACTGAAGGGAAAGGGCAGGGTCCTGAGGTAAGGGAGTGTCTGAGGGAATGTGCAGAAATGAGGTCCCCCAAAAGATGGAAAAAGTAAGAAAGCAGGCAAAGGGAAAGCTGGGAAAGAGCCAGGTAGGAGGAGTAAGGTGGTGCTGACAATGCACACACCCACACACAGAGGAATATAGGAAACTGCCTTATACTGAGACAGACCTGGTCCACCGTCCATCTAGCCCAATATTGTGTCAACACTGACTGGCAGCAATGGCTCTCCAGGGTTTCAGGCAGGATTCTTTTCTAGGCCTACCTGGAGATGCCGGGGATTGAACCTGGGACCTGGCATGCAAAGCAGGTGCTCTGCCACTGAGCTCCAGCCCTTCCCACACACACACTTAGCTGCAGCCCATCTTTACGGCCACATTTCCATACAGTTGGGTGGGCATTTCACAACTGAAGCTATAAAGATACACGCATTCCAGCAATTCTTCTCACTGGGCCACCTTTGCTTTTTCTCTCGATGAACAAATGGCACGTGAAAAGTACTCCGTGGAGGTCCCTTGTTGCCCCATGACATGGAAGAATAGAATAAGAAGAACACCTATAGCAAAAAGTCAATGGAAGCCACAAATTAGACAACTAGGATAGCAAATCAGTGAAAAACAAACCTTGTCAAGATTTGTTATATTTTTGGAATATAGAATAATATCTTGTATATATACCAAAAAAAAAAAAAAAAAAAAAATTGGGGTGAGAAATATAACTTGGTCCCAAGAGGTGGGGGGGTGCACAATGTTTATGTTGTATTTTTTTTGTTGTTGTATTCATTAGTAGTTGTAAGATGTGAAAAATTAAAAATTTAAATAAAAATAAAAATAATTAAAAAAAGCAAATCAGTGAAATGAATAGATCTGTTTTCCCTGGAATATTTGTTCTATTTTATTTATTTATTTATTTATTTGATTTATACCTCGCCTTTCTACCCAAAAATGGCACTCAAGGCGGCTCTAGAGAAAGAGAGAGACAGCATATGAAGTACATAATATTGCTGTGCCCACATATGGCTGAATAGTAGCAGTAATAAAATGACACTGCTGTGAATCATTTTAGGAAGGGATGTTGCTAGGTCTGGGACCATGGGGCCCTGGCCCCAGATCTATTCCCCTGTGCCCCAGATCTATTCCACAAAGTCCTGCCGATTGGTGCCAATGGAAGGCATGTGTGTTTTTCTCAGCTTAATTGTCATGCAGGGATTGATCTTCTTCGAGGGGGTTGAAGCGAGAGAGGGAAGGGTTAACTCTCCCCTTCCTACATGCTGCAACACACGCACTCCCCCCTCCCCCAAATCCCCTGCATGGCAATTAAGCTGAGAAAAAAGCTTTTCCCATTGGTTTAGGATGATCCTGGTCAGGGTGCAAATTAATTGAAGAATGAATTTTATTTGAGATGAATTAGATCAGAAATTAATTGGTTGCCTTTGCCTCCTGTGAAATTTAAATCATAGCTATTTTTTTCTAAATTTGCATATATAGATATAAATTAGCACATGCAGAGTTTATGCAGATTTGTGTCCTAAGGGCCTGGGCCGTGAATCTTTTAAGTGCCTAGCAATGCCCCTGGTTTTGGGATTCTCAAAATAATCCAGTTTTTTTACTCCTTTCTCCCACCTCAACCCTGTGCATTCCATGTTTGTGCCTTATGGTTGAAGTGTTTTGCATGGAGCTGCTTTTCCAGCTTGGCAAAGTCTTGTTGGTCCATTCACCTAAACAGTTAAAAGGAAAAGATTCCTGTCAAAAGCATTCCCAGTTTTTAATTGGCATTTGTGGAAAATCTGATCCAGTTCTGTCTCCTGTGTATGCTGTTTCAGCAAACAGTTTTATTGATGTTTGGGTCAGGCCTGGTTATTACTTGGATGGGAGACCCCTCCTCTAGTTTCCTGCACTGAGCAGGGGGTTGGACTCGATAGCCTTGTAGGCTCCTTCCAACTCTGATCTATGAAATCTATGATCATTTTGCCTTGTCACAGATTACTGACAATAGAATGGTCAATAGAAACAGAGCTGACAAATATGATAAGTTTGCATTGGTGTTTCTGCTTTCTTGCAGGCAATTAGATATTAGAAGCACAACACACAAAAGATTTTCCATCCTGCAGCCCACCCAGATAAATGTTCAGGTGTTTTGCTTCTTCATACAAGAGCACTTACGCAGCATGCTCTGTCTAAAATGGTCTTACTACATAACTATAATAACCATTCCCAGCTTGAAAAAGGACATTTACTGGAATGTTTTAATTAATTCCTGCAATAGCCTAATGTAAAAAATGGGAGGCTATTTATCCTCTAGCATATTATTGAAAGTGTCACTCCTTTCCCTTTTCTTTGTCTGCTCAAATTCAATTCAGTCAATTCCAAATTGTCAGGATGAGACATCTTTCCTCTCATATTTTCTTTTCATCTATCTAACAACCAGTGACATAATAATTAATGTTTATGGCTTAGCTTGAAGCTATATTCTTTATTTTACAGAATAAGAAATAAAGCAGATGTAAATCATTCCTGCTACATAGAAACTTGTCATGCTCCACTAAATATTTAGCTTTTAATTTTCCTAATATTCTTATTCTCTTGTAAACTTGACTGCTTCAAAGAAATTCAATTTCTTTTCTCCACCCCTAAGTGAATTTGAACCTTTTTCCAAATGCAGTTGCCATCTACAGTCAATTTGTCAGTATCCAAGCTACACACATATTGTTGACTTCTTAGACTCTTTTCTGCCTTAGAAAAAAATTCCAATTATCTACACATTTTACCATTTCCCCTTCACAGGAGTTCTTTAAACAAACCTTTTATTCTGTTTACCTTTTCCCTCTTTTCAGGTTGCTTGTGCAATTAAACACACACACAACGTATGAGAACTATAAAAATGTTTCCAAAGCATCTTGAAAAGTTCATTTAAAATCTGCATTATAATTTTTTAAGCATCACTGAATAGAATTTAAAATATAATGACTTCACCGACTGCTCCTTCATTATCTCCAGGAAAATGAAAATGCTGCTTTTTTTTCCTGAGCCATTGAAATTCAGAGCTTACACTTTTCTTGCTGTTAGCTCAAAAACAAAAAAAATGAATTACTAAGTCATGTAAAGTTACGTTAGGTGGAACAGCCAAATACACTGTGCAAAGTTCAGCTCTAATTTAATAAAAGTAATTTTGCCACCTAGTTTCCCACAAAATGGATGGAGCCATCTCTACTGTCTTTCATTGAAATACTTTTGTCCCATTTTTAATGAATTTTACTTGGGGGGGGGGGGTTGTTGTTGTTGTTAAAAAACCTCCACTGGTTTCTATCTTTCGGAAGTACACCTAAAATGTAAGATGCAAATAGAACAAACAGGTGTTTGAGAACACATGTGTAATGTTCAGAAGTCCACTTCTAGCATTCTAGGCTGTAGAGTAGTTCTGACCCAGGTTTTATGTAGAACTAAAGCTCTCTCTAACACAAACTGGGCCTAGCTGGGCAGCCATGAAAGATTCTGGTAGGCCTCAATTTAAGTACATACTTGATACTAAAGCTGTTGAAATAACACCATACTCTGCTTACACCACTTATCTGCATTTTCCTAGGTCCCTGGAGAATCTTACAACATGTATCACTCATTTGTGAGAAATTCAGGATTGGATTAGTGATTAACCTGGGTGGGAAATCTGGGTTTCTCGTTGTGTAAAATGTGTATACTTACTTACTTTTGCAAGTCGCTCAGTGGTTTCACTCAGCAGATATAATTCCAAAAACATGATTTCAGTCAGATCTAGAAAGGTGACCAGTGGATTTATATGCATATTCCCTCAAAAACATTATCCTTGTGACATTACATCTTCATACGTAGGTGCTACTTTCTAAAATACAAAACCAAGAATGTAAAATATTTTGAGGGTTGGCAAAGTAAAGCATTGTTTAGGAACCACTGGACTATATGATTTTATTTTTTATCACTCTTACGCAGAGGGATCTTCATTATTGTTAAATGTAGCAATGCACAGATAAAACTGTATAGCTGGAAATCTAATCATCTTCAAGAGCATTAAAAAAAAAACCCTCTTTGCTTTGATCAGTCCTTTCCCATATGATATGCATCTCTTGCTCTTACCATTCCTGGACACTTTCCTTATGTGTTGTGTGTTTTCTCAGGAGTCCCCAACCTTTCTGAGCCTGTGGGAACATTTGCAATTTGCAGAAAGTCCAGTGGGCACCACCCCCTAAGTAGCTCCCCACACACAGAGAACTCCTCACACCCACACCCACTGCTTTTCCACTGGGTCTGGGTAAAAGTCAGATGCTGTAGAATTAAAATGGATCGTCTTGAATTTACAGGATTTTGTTACTGGGTCCTCCGCCTACCCAAACCACCATCAAATTAAAGCTTACATTGGTATCTATAGACTACAGAGTAAAAATCACAGGGGCCACCCTGGCACAAAAGCATGGATTGAAAGCATGGCTTCTCATGAGTTTTCATAATTAAAGGAGATGCGCTCCTTTGTTACGGCCAATCGGTAAAAAAGCATTCCACCACATTAAACGGTGATCGGGGGTTCCAAACTTCATAAAATTGGGACAGTTTAACAAATCTTTCTGACATTTTCAGGTACCAGAAAGATGCATTGGTTGTAGAAACTCTGAAAATTTCAGAATGATTGGTGAAAGTTTGAGGGATAAAGAGCAGTGTAAAGGCGGGGGGGGGGGTCATCCCTCTGTCCAAAGTGACTTTGAGAAGTTGATTGGTGACCTTTTTGCCCACAATTTCAGAAAAAGTACTTCAGGTAAAGCATTGAAGGTTTCCTATTCCTCTTATATTGTAGTTGGTAGGATACATTCTTTTCCATTTAAAGTTCTTATTGAAGAATTATGCACATTCAAGACGACTTATTTTACTGGGTCCAACTTTTACCTGTGCTGTGTGTGTGTATGTGTGTGTGCCTTAGTTCTCTTTCTTTCTCTCTCTGGCACCCCCATTCTCTCGCTTTCTGCACCCCTCTCTCTCATGACTCCCATTCCACCCCACTTCCTCCCCCCATGCCCTAAGTGCTCAACTTCCCTTCGTCTTCCCATCCCTCCTTTCACTCCACTTCCTTTTCTCCCCCCCCCGTCACTCCCCATCCTCCTACCTCTGTCCCCTCAGTTGCCATATCCTCCTCCTTCCACCTGGTCACCCTGCCCTCTGCAGCCCCTGACTGCCTTATCTTTCTCCATCGCACCTCAGTCACTGCCCCGCCCCATTTACACCCCCTCCCGCTTACAAGGCGGCAGTGGCAGTGGGCCCTTTTTTCTTTTCAAAAACATTTTTTTACTAGGGGTGGCCAGGCATGCCGTGAACTGAAGTACCAGCCCCCAGGCACCCATGTGCGGTGCAGAGACATTCTGTGGAAAAAGAAGATGGCAGGTTGCTGGAGGCTGGCATTTCACTTTGCAGCACACCTAGCTGCCCAGTAAGTTATTTTTAAGCAACATTTTTTTAAAAAAAATAGAGGGGAATGAGGCCTCGTGGATGTGGAGAGAGGTATCTGTGGATGCACTGGGAAAGGTAGTCTTAGATGGCAAGCCTTTGGGCAGGAGCTATCCCCTTTCATCTGTGCAAGATCCCACCAGCCTCTGCCAATGGTCAGGAATGCTGAGAGCTGAAGTCCAAAAAGTCTGGAGATCTGCTTTCTGCCCACCCCTGCATTAACCTTTGAAATCTAATCCAACATCCACCATTTGCCACAAACATACAGTGCAGGTGCAACAGGTTTAAAAAAATGCCTGGAGAGGATATATAGTTTCATTTGACTTAAGCAAGGCAGCCAAGAGAAGCTGCAGAACATGGCAACGAACAAACTCAAGCCTTAGGGCTTTACCGGGGAGAAAATTCCTTCTTCGCCCTAAAGGTAAATGTAGTACAGTAAACATTAGTGCACAGGTCAGAAAATATTATGGCACAGAAAATGGTTTGACACCCAGTTCCTTCTAACACCTGCAACACGCTATTTCAAAGTAGTTTACATGTGTTTGAAATATTTTGAGGTATTGGTCTTGTTTCGCTATCATTCAGAAGATACAAAACAATACAAAAATCCCACAACCTTCTTTGTATTCCATTTTACTGACATATTTGTTTCTCGGCATCTTTCCTCTCTTACAGAAACCCCGAATAAAATTAATCGCGGTGAAGCCAAACATCTTGCAGATGCTTCAGGGTCTGAAAAGTCAGAAAGAACGACAAAGAGGTCTAGAGTATCGACGATTCGGAGGATATTTGATATGGCCAAACATCGAACAAAGAGATCTTCTTTTTTCCCAACTGGAGTGAAGGTTTGCCCTCAAGAGACAGTGAAACAAATTTTAGCAAGCCACCAAGCTTATTATAGGCTAAGAGGTGAGATGGTGATATTATTATTTCCTACCGGTTTCCTATATATCCTTCCTATATATTTTTGTTACAAGCACCCATCATATCTTCACCAACTGTTTGCTTTTTTCTGCTAGAAAGAAATGCAGCAACTGCTCGGGGGGCGGGGAGTGGATTTATTTATTATTATATTTATACCCCACCTTTTTTCCTGAAAGGAACCCAAGGCGGCTTACACAATCCTCCTCTCCATTTTATCCTCACAACAACCCTGTGAGGTAGGTTAGGCTGAGAGTCAGTGACTGGCCCAAAGTCACCCAGTCATGGCTGAGCGGGGACTAGAACCCGGATCTCCCGAGTCCCAGTCCAACGCTCTCACCACTACGCCACAAGTCACTGCGGGTCAGCCTAGTCCAGCTCACAGTATTGTTCTGTTCCACAGAGTGGAATGAGCACCCTAAAAAGGCAGGATAAAAAAACCTGTTAAATAAATAAATAATAATACAAATCTCCTCCTACCATCCAAAATTTTTTTAAAAAAAGAAAGAAACAAGCTTACCAGATGCAATTTTGCCTCTCCTAAATATTAAAAAGGGACCCTCCTCCCCACTGCTGCCGCTACAAATAGTGATGTTTCCCTCTTCATTCTGAGCGTTTTAATGTTCTCCAAGAACACTTCCTTGTTCTTTCTTTCGTTACTTCCGGCAATGCCTTGGAAAACAGGGCGTCTATGGCAGGAACCATAGAGCCCTGAGGTAGTGTCTGACAGAGCATAGACAAATGCAAGGCTGATTCACATGTGCATGTATATCATTTACAGTGCAATTCTATACATGTTTACTCAGAATTAGGTAAGCCAATAAACGAGAGTGCCAAAATGCACACAACTACAAAAAGTTAAATATTGATGTATCTACAAAGGAACAAAGTCTCAAAATGTTAAACACAATAAACCTGGTAAGTAATTTATAATTTACCAGGTTTATTGTGTTTAACATTTTGAGACTTTGTTCCTTTGTAGATACATCAATATTTACCGTATTTTTCGCGCCATAAGACGCACTTACCGAACGGCACGTTTAAAAAAAATTTTTTTGAATCAGCTGTTCCGTGGGGAATCAGCTGAGAGGCAGAGGCTTGCCCTGCCCCGCCCCACCCAGGAGCCCTCTGCTCTTCCCCGGACCAGCAAAGGAAAGTAAAAATGAATAAAATAAATAATTTTTTAAAAAAATCAGCTGTTCTGCGGGGAATCAGCTGAGAGGCGGGGGCTTGCCCCGCCCCACCAAGGAGCCCTCATTCTTCCCTGGACCAGCAAAGGAAAGTTTAATAATAATAATAATAATAATAAAATAAATCAGTTTTTTTAAAAAAAAAATTTTAATCAGCTGTTCCGTGGGGAATCAGCTGAGAGGTGGGGGCTTGCCCCGCCCCACACAGGAGCCCTCCGCTCTTCCCCGGACCAGCAAAGGAAAGTTAAAAAAAAAAAGTTTTAAAATATTTTTTTTTAAATCAGCTGTTCCGTGGGGAATCAGCTGAGAGGCGGGGCTTACCCCGCCGCACCCAGGAGCCCTCAGCTCTTCCCCGGACCAGCAAAGGAAAGTAAAAAAAAAAAAAAAGTAAAAATAATTTTAAAAAAACCAATATTCGCTCCATAAGACGCACAGACATTTCCCCCTATTTTTTTGTGGGGGGAAAGTGTGTCTTATGGAGCGAAAAATACGGGTGCATTTTGGCACTCTCATTTATTGGCTTTCCTTATCAACTACAGCCTGTTGGCTTTGGGTTTACTCAGAATTAGGTACCACAGAGTTAAAGGAAGCTTATCCCCATGTATGTCTGCATGGGATTGCAGCCTAAACCTGACACATGGTAAATCGTGTCAATGTGTGAACACCCTCCAAAGAAGAGTATTGTGTTCTATCTGTGATTATTAATCTACGATGCTTTGTTCACACATGCACAAAAACACACAACTGCTCGTGCAGAGGTGCAAGGGAGTGTTGTTATGGAGCACCACCACTTGACTCATATAATCTTGGAGAGGAAGTTGAACGATGGAGGGCAGCGGTGATGACAGCTTCAACCATAGCCAACATACAGTATAACCAGGGCTTACTTTCTTTCCCCCTTCTTTCTAGTCTCTCACCCATATGTCTCCACCCTCCTCCTGCACTGTTCATGGTGGATTCCACCACCGCAAGCACAAATTATTTTATTTATTAATTTATTAGTAATGTTTCTATACCACCTTTCCACAAATGTCATCAAAGCGGCGTACAACAAATCATTTAATAACATAAAAACCTAACAATCAACAATAAAACCATAATAAAACATTAAAACAATATTAGAACCACTTAAAGCAATTTAAAACGTCAAACTGAAGATGAGCAATATATGACGGAAATTTTGCTACTGACTTCAATGGAGTGCATTGTATTGAAATACCCTGTCTTATCATTGCAATTTTCCCATCACGAAACTACATATTGCAATTAAATAGACAAAAAAAAAATCCAAAGTATAAAACCAGTATGGGTGCATCCTTAAATGTGAAGGCTAGGAATGCATTTTAAAAATATCTCACATGAGCTGTCAGTCAGGTGTGTTAGGTTTAATGCTTCCTAAGAGAAGGTGAAATCTCATGTTGTGCAAGTGGACTTCAGCTCGCACAACAGGACTTTCCCCTTCTCCTCCCACTGCAGCCCCTGTGCCCTTCCCATAATACTCTCCAGAGGCTCCCCCAACCCTCCAGAACATACTTTCATGCTCCCATATACCTTTATAGGACTATTCAGAATACCCAACCTGTGGATCTCTGTGGAACTTTCTGCTGTACCAAATTGGAGAGTGAGATGCTGGAGGAAGTTATCGTATGGCGTCGAGGTGTATCAGGTTCCTAGCAGCAATGAAATCTCTTAGAATTAGTAGAATCTGGATAGTGTACCTCTGAGGTTCAAGGCAAATTTAATAGAGTTTAGTGAAAGTAGCTGAGCTTGTCTACTAAATGTGATTAATGGTGTGCCCCTTTTGGAGCATCAGCAAGTAGAGAAAAAATAATCATGCAATTCCCCATATTTATGCATCTTTGTCATGTTTATGTGCTCATGTGTGAGAGCTGAGATCTGCTGCAAGAATGTTTGCAGAATGTAAGTAACATACCTGGAGTAATGCAACAGCTGTGGTGCCATAGGTTTTGCCACATGTGACAACTTTAGTTTTACAACTAAAAAATTATCCACATGTCAAGAACCGACCGTGTTCATGGACAATCTGCAAGTTGATTAATTCCTCTGCTATCTGTAGAATGAGATTAATC
This sequence comes from Shinisaurus crocodilurus, assembly GCA_021292165.1. Classification (NCBI taxonomy): domain Eukaryota; kingdom Metazoa; phylum Chordata; class Lepidosauria; order Squamata; family Shinisauridae; genus Shinisaurus; species Shinisaurus crocodilurus. The sequence continues at coordinate 129,063,786 of CM037879.1, forward strand.
CAATCAAAAAGCATTAAAAAAATGGGCAACTTACAGGATATAGTACATGTTCTGAACATTAGTCAATATTAATGGATTTATTATTTTTTTCAAATAGCAACTGGGCAGAGACATAGTTCAGCTGCCAAAGAAGAGTTCTGTTAATGTATCAGAAACTGGGTATGTGAATGTGATGTGGTGTACTGACATGTTTGGTGCTTACATATTTCAGTAGCCCCTGAGGTGCTTCTTACAAAAAGGTGCCCCAAACAGCTATCTAGAATGACCTAATGGGATGGGAAAGAAAGTTGGCCTGTGTGTTGAAAATGCTTTAACCTTTTTATGTCAGCAGAAGATTGGTGCAGAGATGGCAGGCACTTTGAAATGCATTATTGAAGAGCACTGAATAGCAACTCAGAAGTAGCAGAGCTGTGAGGTGAAATGTGCACAAGACATACCTGTATACATTTGTGAATATTAATGGGGTGGGGGGAGTTGCTTTGGGGTGGTTTTTGTTTTTTGTCATAGCCTGTGTCTTGGGACCTTACGATTTTAGGTGTTGCTCACGTGCATTTGTCCACCCCCAAAAAGTATTGTATTTTGTTATTTACATAGTGCCACAATATTTTACGAAGGCTCTGAAATGTAATGGCATGATGCAGCCCAAGTTAAGCACAGTTGTTTCAATGGAAGGTAGTTAAGCATATACTCATCTCTTCCATGAAAAATAATGACAATGGAATGTGCTTTTCTTGGGCTGGATTGAGCTCTAAATTTTGACAGTGGTGGAGACAACCTGGAGGAAGGAGAAATGGGCTAGGAAAGTGTTACAAGAGATGAAGGTAAACAAATACAGTAGCTCACCAGGGTCTAGTTCTAAGTGAGCTTTGACGCTACAGATACAATTTGAATAGCTACCGTTTCTGCTATGTAGGGCTATCTCTGTGTAGCTTAATGCAAAAAGAGGGCAGGAACTGGAAATTCTCTTTTAGAAGGAGGGGGAACAGAAGTAAATGGGTAATATCAGGATACTTTATATCCTCACCTATACTGAGCTTTGGCTTTTTATGCTATTTTATTAAGAACTGAAGTGAGGCTCGTTTGATGATCTATAGGGTCTTTATTGAGAAACTACAGTCAGTGTTTAGGATGTTTCAAAGAACCTTGACCTTTAATTCACTTCATAGCTCATGTGAAACATAATTGGCCAAGCACAATTACATCTTTGGATTCAGTCTCCCCCTTGGTGTTCCGTTTGTAATAGGATAACTCTGTTGAACATTGAGATATTGGAATAAAAGTTGGTACACATCTTGAGAAGACAATTCTGTGTTCCCAGTTGGAATACTGGCTTAACCCCTCCCACCGTATCTAAGGGAGAAGAAAAATGCAAAATATAATGTCATGTCTGCCTCAACATTTGAAATACCCAAATGATTTTTTTTTATTTGTTACAATATTTATATTTTGCCTTTCAATCCCACGAAGTACAGCTAAGAACAATAATAGAATAAAAACAATGTAAAACAACAATTTAAATTAAACGATAAGGAATTAAGCATCATAAAAAAAGTCAGCAGCATCAAAACAACATATAAATAAGGAAGGAATGACTACCGACAGTACATGTTCAGGACACCGTTCTATGTTTCATGTTTGAACCCCAGGTCAGCCTCTGCACCCATTTTTTAGGGTCCAGGAATGCAATACATTATCTCCCTTGATGATTGTCAGATTGTAATTTGGAATGTTTAGATCTCCAAATCTATATGCTGGCTGAGGATTCCTTTGTAAGGCAGATTACTGGTAAATAGACAAGGATGGTTGGTTAATGGCTCATCAGTGTGTTAGGAAATGGTCCCTTGATAGCTTTTTTTGTTCTTTTTTATTATTAAATCAGTCTTTACTGTCTTTTTATATACAATCTGATCGTTAAAAACAATGTTTGTGAACAATAAGAACTCAAAACAGGAACTTCAAGAAGGGGAAAAAACGAAATATAGTACCTTCATTAACAATTTCACATGTACATTTACTAGCTCTTGAGTGTTTTGAAGGAGATCATTGCTGGAGCTTAGAAAAGGTGACCTTCTAGTTAAGGGGAGATGACAAGTGTGTATGTGCATGCAACTGCAAAAATGGCAGTTGTCAATTGGCAGTTTGGCAGAGGCCAAGAGGCTGAAAGCACCTCAGGAGTACAAGACCTCTCTGTGAGGAGCTGATGTGAGGCAGAGCATCTGCTGCCTTGTAAGCATGCCTGCTGTTTGCTTCCACTTGTCCTGTACTTGTGTATTTGTTATGGGGCAAAATTTTTAGTTATTTTGGCTTGCATGTAAAAATGATTAAAAAAGATCAAGCTTTCCAAACATATGCAAAATAGTTATAGAATCTCAGTTCATCTGCAACATATTTGTTGGACTTCTCAAATAAGTGGATGATAACACAATCATTCATTCTGGGCTGGCTAAGGTAGAGAACACCAGACAGATTAACAATGTTCCCTATGAATTTAGGTCTGTTGATTATTTAGCCAGTCTCTCTCCTTCTATTTAGCAACTATAGTCAACTGCAAGTTGTTCGGTTATTTTTTTATTTGTACTCAACCTTTCTACCAAGAAAAATGGCATTCAAGGTAGCTTACAATCACAAATAAAACTTGATTAAAACAATAATAAAACAAATGCATTAAAATGCAATTAAAAACACAACAGTAACAGAATAAAAACAGCACTGAACCCAACAGACCAACTTACGCGCCAAACACCTGCTTGAATAAAAATGTCTATCCTTAGCTAGGGGTAATCTGCATATAAAGAAATATCAATTGTAGGGGAAATGAATAAGGGGGGATGTAGGGTTAACAGAGCAGGGGCCTATTGCAGAAAATGTGTCCAGAGAATGATAGTGGCAAATAAAACATCAGAACCACAAAAGTGGCCTGTTACATAAAACCACTAAAAGTTGCATGATAGGCAGAAATGTCATGGGTGGAGCACTACCTGGCATGGAAATGCAGTCATGGGAAATGCTTTACCTGCTGATTTTCTGCCTACCATGCAGCTGTTAAAGGCACAGATCCTCTACCACAATAAAGGTATCAACTCTAATACTCTCATCTTATTCTGGACATCCTTTATATCTTCCACTACTCTAAATAGTGCATGTCTTCAGAATGGGAAATATACAAAATATGTGAATATTCAGAGATTCGGGTAAAGGAGGCTGCTCTTTGCAAAGAGCAGGACAGATGGGGGAGGGGCAGAGTGGTGACAGCAAGTCAGACAACGAGATTTAGGCTGTGTGCAGATATTAATTTTTTAGGTATTTGGAGGTGACATGACAGCTCATATCACCCTTTATCATGTAAGGCCACCCACTATCACACAGCAAGACCCCACCATCTCAAGAGCATGTTCATATTTTTGAAAAGATATTTTGTCTTTCGGCAAGCATTTTCCACCACAGCAAGACTGCCCTCTCCATTATATCTGTGCAGCAACCAATCTATTGAAGGGTGTCCTTCTAAAAGGGAAATTATCTCCCATTGTTCCACAAAAATAACAATAACTGCCTAGACACGGCCTGAGATAATCAGGCTATGGAGGACTATTTACTTATAAATCTCATCAAGTCCAAAGAGTATGTTCTATGGTCCTATTGGACTATATTCATGGTTTATTTGTTTGTTTGTCAAATGAACCTCCAGAAGAAGAAAATCTGCTTTGGTTTAGGCATAGTCCCCATGGAAACAGCTCTGCACTTTTGTATATTTGCTCTAATTTGTTAAAAGTTAACAGTACTCCTTCCTGATGATGAATAACTAAACTGCATGCCAAAACTGCGGGGCGATAGTGGAAAATAATAGCCAGCACACAGCTGTGGAACAACTGCTGGCTTCTGCATCGTTTGGGGAAATAAAAGTGAATATGTGCAAATACACAGAACTAAAAAGGTCACGAGGAGGCTTCAGAACAAATACACAGTAGGCTAAAATCTTCCAACGTCTCCCTCTGCTAACAGAGTCCACGGAGCAGTCCATCTCATGCAATTAATACAGCAAGGTCTACAAGGAGGACTACTGTGCGCACCAATATTTAATGGCCTGCTGTTCAAAACTGAATGCGTGCATGTCAGGTGACACAAGCCTATTAATTCATTCCAAACAACAAAGGAAAGCAATGAGGGTGGATTTTTTTTTTTTTGCTCTATCGTCAAGAACCAGATTGAATTGTTTTAAAAGGGAGGCAGGCACTTCACAGATAATACATACCTTGGAGCCTGACGAGCTTTGGGTCTTGCAGACTTGAGATGAACTAAAACAAAAACAAACCTCAATGGATGTTTTTCTTTAAAAAGAAAAACAAAGAAAATGCTATCCTAATATTATAATAATAATATATGGATATATCCATGTTAGCCCCAATCCAGTCCTTTTCGCCCCTCTCCAGGGTCTCAAGCAAACGTTTTCCCCATTGTTTGCTACCTGATCATTTTAACTGGAGATACCAAGAATAGTGCGCTGGTGGGGAACAACCGTGCTTTTATTTATTTCATTGATTTATTTGTAAATCGTTGCCTGTCAGCCCAGCTAGGGCCCCCAAAGTGACTTACAGTTAAGACTTGCAATGATTTGAAAACTTTAAAAAACCATCTGAAAATGTTTGAAAACAGCACCATCAGCAGGAATTGAGAGCAAGAGAGAATCTTAAAAGTGCAGCACTCAGAGCACAGTGCAGAGCAATCCTAAGAGAGGGACCATAGGATTTGTGTGCATGTTAGTCCTCTTTCTGGTGTATTAATTGCCCAAGACTGCTGAGTGCACTAAGCAGAGGGAACTACTGGTGGAAAAAACATTGCTGCTTGAATGCTGGAGAAATGCAGCCACGGAAGCATACCTTTGGTAAAAGGAAACTGGATCTCCTGCTTTACATAATGCGAACAAGCCCTCTGGCTTCTGCCATCAGCAATGAGACCTAGGGCCATTGGGAGGCTAAACGCCCTGCTTCGCAGGAATAACATCAAGCCAAGGGGGTAGACCAACCTGGCCCATCCACTGGCCAGAGAAGCAGCAGTTGGAAGGGAGCTCGCTTCCCACTCCCTGCCAGAAAGAACACTCAGGTGTAACTGACAGTTGCCCTCCCGGGATTGAAGAAGGGAGGGGAAAGAACGTTTCAGCCCTGTCCATTGGCCAAAGGAACAAGAGCCTCATTCAAGCAAGAACAATGGCAAGGGAAGTTCAGCCAGGCCCGAAGTGCACTTAAGAGCCAGTGTGGCGTAGTGGTGAGAGTGTTGGACTGGGACTCGGGAGATCCGGGTTCTAGTCCCGGCTCGGCCATGAAACTCACTGGGTGACTTTGGGCCACTCACTGACTCTCAGCCTAACCTACCTCATAGGGTTGTTGTGAGGATAAAATGGAGAGGAGGATTATGTAAGCCACCTTGGGTTCCTTGCAGGAAAAAAGACGGGGTATAAATATAATAAATAAATAAGGGCCCACCTTGTTCTGGCCTTGAAAAATGGATCTCCCTCCTCCTCCTTTTCTCCTCCCCTTCCCTTGTGTGTCTTGTCGTTTTAGTTTGTAAGCCTGGTGGCAACACCTGGCTTTCTTTTCTTATTAATGTGAGCTGCTTTGGGAGACGATTGTGTAAAAAAAAAAAAAAAAGCAGGATAAAAATACAGTAAATAAATAAAATACATAAATTTACAATAAACCAATAAAAAGACACAGTTACAGAAAACCATAAACGAAATAGAAGGCATGGTTAGAGAGGCAGCAAGAGATTATTGTCCTGCACAAACAGTATTTGTTGACTTGAATGAACAGAAATGAGTACATCTAATTGAGTTTTATGTGATATGCTTGTTCATTTTGCACACGTTTCTAAAAACATGATACTTCAGAAGTGAGTTATACTGGTGATCTAAGTGAAGTGGTTGATAGAGGATAGTTCCCAACTTGTCTGGCACTCTGTCTACATTGGGAATGTGTGATAAACTGGGATTAATGTATATTTTTCAGTCAAATATAACTGGCATGATTTGCATATTAATTCCATGAGCTCGCCAGACACCAAACTGTAATTCATAGATTTCAGATGGTTTAATATATTCTGATTCTGAGATTGGTATGTTTAAACACAGGAAAATGTGTGTTATGATATCCATAGATAAATTTTAGATATCACCTGTCGAACAACTATAAATTGGCTTTTTTTCTGCTTCTAATATTATAGTATTTTCAAACATTTCTCTACAAACACCAGTTCTTCAAAATACAATGAACACTGAATCTCAGTTTTTCACCAGAGTCATGGGCCATAAAAAAATTACCTCAGCATTGCTATGCCTATTTATCTCCCATGATAGACAACTAGTCTGGAGGGAGTATTTTAAAGTGACAGCACCAACCCAAAGGAGGATTCTGTGGATAAAAGAGTGCAGATCGATCTGTTTACACATGCACCCAGCACATACCAAAACCACCTCCCTGCTATTGCCATCAGCCTCCCTACAAAAAAGTTGTTTTCCCCAATGTGTATTTTTAAATTTATTTTAAGTTTTAATTATTAAACCACAATAACTTTGTTGCGGCCTTGTATTTAAGCACTAGTCCAGTTGCCACAGGGGATAAGGAACTGCATGCGGGGAACTGAGCAGGTTGGTGGTGGAGGAGTCGGGCTGGTGTCAACGGTGGGCATGGATAGGCACCTGCTGAGGGCTTGCACCCTAGCAGGCAAGAGTCCCCTGCCGCTGCTCCTCCTCCTCGCCATGGCAACCTGCTTGTTCTCCTGCCGCTCACTCTGGCCCAGAAAATGGTGGTGATCTGGAAGAGGAGCAGTAGATGATACTGCTTACTGGCTGGCTGGCTGCCTGTCAAGCAAGCAAGTGGTGGTAGCAATGAGGCGGAAGACGATGAGGAGCAATAACCGCTGGTGGCAGTGGCAGTGAGAAGGTGGACTCACTGAGGGAGGGGGCCCATTGAGGGTGCCTTGCCCAAGGTCCCTCCAAAACCTGGAGCCGGCACTGCGGAGGAGGGCTCTGTGTCCAGCGTAGAAAACACATGGGCTGCCGGTGGGGGGAAGCCCCCTCCTCTGGGCCCAGCACAGAAATGCAGTGGGCTGCTGGGGAAAGATAGAGCTTTCCATCCTTCTGCCAGCCTTCAGCAGGCTAGTCATTTATTCATTTATTTATTTTTGCAGACTAGCACCTTTTGTGAGCTTATTTACAAGGTTACAAGGTTATTACAAGGTTATTGTCGCCACTTTTTTTTTTAATTGCTGCTTTATTTTATTTTTTAATGCTCTTATTGTCTTGTGATATTTGCGCTATTTTTATTGTTCTCTGCACTGAGAACACTAAGAACTCTCAGCATTTTCATTGTTCTCTGCACTCAGGACATTGGCAGGGGACATGGGGGGGTCTGCAGGAAAGTACAGTAATACCTTGGATTGCAAGTAACTTGGTTTGAGAGCGTTTTGCCAGACAAGCAAATTTTTAAATGTTTAATTATTATTTTTACTTGATATACAAGCGACGCCTTGCAATACAAGTACTATAGTATGGCTTAAATTAAAAATCTCTGTACAAATTTTTTTGGGGGGGATTTCGTTTTGATATAAGACTGTTTTGGATTACCAGCACGTTTCCGGAACGAATTATGCTCTCAATCCAAGGCATGACTGTAGTGGGTTTTTATTTAAAGCTGCAGTGTTAAAAAAAAAAAGTTGAAAATAACAAAAAATCTACAACCTCAATAAACATAAGACAAGGGGTGAAGTGAATGGAATGGAGTGGAATGCAAGCAGCACAAGCATTCCTCTCAATGTCGATATACATTCAACGGTGATGGCAGGTGCGAGGGTGGAAGGCAAGCCGACTGAGTGACAGTTGTAGACACGTGGTAAGTGTTGGAAGTGACAGTTGGTCTGAAAACTGGCAACTAACTAGTAACAGCCTTTATAGACTTTGTGAGAGAAAAGAGGGTTACAGGTTGAAGTGCCAGCCAATTTCTGATACTGATCACAGGACGGGAGTGGGGAATGTAGCAGAATTATATATGGCAGGCCACAGCAATATGACATATAAGTGTGTGGGGGGAAAATACAACTGAGGACAAAAAAGGAGGAATGTTTCAAAATAGACCGAACAACCTTTGTAAAATAAACTGGGAACTAAGGTAGTAACTTACTAGTACAACAGAGAGGGACCATAGCTCAGTGGTAGAGCACCTGCTTTGCATGCAGCAGGTCCCAGGTTCAATCCCTGGCATCTCCAAGGTAGAGCTGGTAAAATTCCTGCCTGAAACCCTGGAGAACCACTGCCAGTCAGTGTTGACAATATTGGCCTAGATGGTCCAATGATCTGACTCAGTATGATGCAGTTTCCTGTGTTCCTTTGTAGAGATTTTATTATATGAAGCAGTATATAAGTATTATTAATAAATAAAACAGAACTATAAAGAGGCAGGAAAAAGCTAGAAGTGAAGCATTATTTATTTATATTTATTATTTATATTTATTTATCGCCCATCTGGCCGGCAACCGGCCAGAGGAAGAGGTTGTCCAAAATGCATTTGGAAGAAGAGAGGTTGTCCAAAATGCATTTGTGTTCATACATTCACAGAGTTTAAGAGGTGAAGCAGTGTGAAAGAAAATCAAATTTATTATGGAAAAGAGAATAACAAAAGGAAAAAGCTGAACAGATGCATGTTCATTAGCATAAATAAGAAAAAAAGGTAGAAAATAGCAGCAGTATGACAGATTTTAACAAGTGTAATTGTAGCACACAATCTGCCTTGATAAGATTTAAATAATAATTTTTTTAAAACTTTTCAGAAAGCCAAATCCATCATCTATTTTGATATAGGACAATTTAATACATATATGTAATCAATGCTGACCCAAATATTTCAGGTATGAAAATGTGCTGATGATCATTATATAGCTATTACAATGGGAAAAGTAATTGTCCTGTTTACTAACCGGTAACGCAATCCTATGGCTGCTAAACAGCGTCTAGACGGCCATAGGATGTTCCAGGGAGTCCCAGCCCCGACCTTGGAAACTCTCTCCGAGGTTGGAGCTGGGACTCTCAGCTTGGAGCGCCTCCCCCCGCCTCGCAGCCAGAGTGGAAAGCATTCCGCCAGCTGCTTCTCCAAGGTTGCAAACGTGGCCTGGGAGAAGGGGTTTTGTGGGCATTCCTGGGGGTGGGGTGGGGTGGAGACTGGCGCCAAGATATGAGGTATCCTGGTGGCACCCCAGCCTCCTTCTCTGTCCCCCCGCCCCGAAGGGCCTCACTTAGATGGCTGGAATTGGCCGTCTAGCTGCTTTGCAAGTTCGGAGGGCTATGGGCATCTGGAATTGGATTATGCCCCAAGATATTTTTAAAAATCTCTTAACTAGTGAGCATCCCCATTTGCAGAATTGCCTAATTAATATACACCAGTATAACAACATATTCTTGTTTTGTATCAGTGGGAGTCAATTCCATCTCCACCTGGATGGGAACACATAGTTTTTGAATACAAGGAACATCATGACTTAACAAACCTATATTTATTTATTTGTTTGTTTTGGTTTGTTATATTTATACCCCACCTTTTTTTCCCACAAGGAACCCAAGGTGGCTTACATAATCCTCCTCCTCCTCTCCATTTTATCTTCACAACAACCCTGTGAGGTAGGTTAGGCTGAGAGTCAGTGACTGGCCCAAAGTCACCCAGTGAGTTTCATGGCGGAGCGGGGACTAGAACCTGGATCTGTATCATCCTGGCAATGATATATTTTATATAAATCAGAACCAACAAAAAATATGGATGAAGCAAACAGAGCATTCATCTCTATATTAGAAATTACTATACAATTTAACCTTGCTAATTTTCAAGAAATAAATCAATGTGCAGAAATATATTTATTACTTATTTAATGTATTAATTAAATGTATATTAATAACAAAGCAGTTTACAAATGAAGTAGTAATACAAAACACAAGCAGTAATAAAGTATTATTATTAAAACTCAAAAAAATGTATAGGTGTATATACATTATAGGTATATGAACATATAGGTATACAGTATGTTGCATTTAGAGAATATAAATGCAGCAAAAGAAGGCAAAAGTCCAAAGAAGATTTTAAGATTTTATCCAGACTGGAATTAGAAATAAGCTCACACAGCTGCAGTTTGTGTCTTACTGTTGGGTAGTTAGAAAAACTTCAGCACAATAGCGAATTTAGGGATAAGGCTACCTGAAAACTGCCTTCTTGCAAACGGGCCTGCCCAGTCTTCAGATCTTTGGGAGAGGCCCTTCTTTTGAGCCAGCCACCTTCAGAGGCATGTTTGGTGGTGACGCAAGAGAGGGCCTTTTCTGTGGCCACTCCCAGGCTGTGGAACCCCCTGCCGAGGGAGTCTATAGTCGCTCCCTCTCTGCTGTCCTTCTGCCAGCAGGCAAATCAACTTTTCACCCAACTCTCTGTATGAATGCCTTTCCCCATTGGTTGATCTTCAGTAATTAGCAGGACAAGATTTTCAGGGCTCAGAGATGAACTTGATCACCGGCTAATTGCTACCTGCAGATCAAGCTGCTGTTTAAAGCACAGCGATGTGGGCTGGTTGGAAAGTCTGACAACCTTCTGCCCTACTAAACATTTCTCTGCCTAGCCTCTTTCTCACAGCCCCTTGCTACTTCCCATTTGATCCCAAACACACACACACACACACACACACACACACACAGCATTCCTAGAGTTGCCAGCTGACCAGAGAGAAATGGCCTGCACAGTTTTGGTAGGTTTGTTTGTTTTTTTGCTTTTGGTCCAGTTGCAAGAAAAGCAAGGGACAAGGCCAGGTTATTTTAAAGGTGTACAACTTAAGTAAGTACAAATCTTTCTGTGCTGACCCTGTCCCTGTCCATGCCCTGCTCCAGCTCTGGATTCTGTCCCCCAGGCCCTGCTAAAGTAGCAGAATTGTTTATTTCAAGCATTCTCCCCTACCAGCAGTGTATAACCAAAGGGTCTTAACTGCCACATCTATATCTCTCTACTAAATCCCTTGTGCCTCTACTTCCCTCTCTACTACTTTGTCCTATCCCTGCTGTCCTCCAGGCAGGACTTTAATTTACTCAGTCCCTGTATTCTCCCCCTTGAATAACATCGAGTAGGCACGGCCTTGCTCTTTTCTGTTTAGAATGAAAAATACCATTTTCCATGTCCTTTCCCCTGCAGAGACTACAAGCCATCTGGAAAACAATAAAAAAAATAGTTTGAAGGAGATGCCTAAACAGAATTATAACTATTTGGAGTTACAGTCACAAGAAGTACAAAGCAAAGGCTACAGTTCTATGCACAGTTACTTTGCTGTCAGCCCTATTGAACTAAGACACCTCTAGTTCTGAGTAAAGTGCATGTGTTATTATTATTCTGTTGCCTCAGTTTGCCAAGAAGCCGTATGGGAAGCCTTCCGGATCTTTCTGGACCGGATTCCGGATGCAACGGAATATCAGAATTGGGTCACTGCCTGCCAGCGAGAAACGTTCTGCATATTTGACATTGGGAAGAATTTCAGTAATTCTCAAGAGCATCTGGAGATAATTCAACGGGTAAGACTTAAAGAGTGAATTTTCTAACACCTAAGAATGTCACTTTGAAAAGAAGAGGCACATTAGAAAAGATTAAAAGGCGCACTGAGGGGGGAGGGGGTGACAGAATGAATCATGGAGTAATACCAAACAAGAGAAAGGAATCAGACAGAGCTTTCCATTTGGTGGTTGAATAAACTTTCAAGTAATCCACTTTTCTCTTTTTAAATATTTTTTTTTTGCAGCGAGTAAAACACAGAACCTTCCAGGACAGGTAAGTAAACCAAAAATAGAGCACTTGCCAGCTGATGCTGATGCCTTTTATTAACAAAAACATAGAAGATATGTGATGATTTATGATTTATGATGATGTTATGCTTGCATAACAGTGGATTTTATTGTGCATGTTTATGTAGCACCCATACATGTAAAATAGATAAGAGTATGACTTACATTTCTCATGCCTTTTCTGTTATAGTCATGAAGACAGTCAAAAATAATAATTAAAAATCCTCTAGGTCTCATGTACCCATGAGTGATACCCCTAAACACTGGGTGGTTCAAGATTTTCCTCTCTTCATGAAGGATTTATTCCACAATCCTACCCAGTTTGCAAAAATGTCCAGAGTTCTCTCTGATCAATCTAACTGAGGTTTTGCAGGAGCTTTGTGATACAGGCAGTTAGAGGACTATTCAACCATTAGCTATTGTAGGCTGAATATCTTTCAAATTCCAGTGTGGTTTATAAAGAAACATGATGCAAGATTAAGTAAAGAATTGAAATGTGTAAGCTCAAGGTTGCAGTTAGTCTTGAATGTCCTACTTCTGAGTGGATAATCATTGTGTGTGTTTTTACATGAATTAGTTTAAATACACCATAGCATATAACATATGATTGAGTGGTCTGGTTTTGTCTACATTCCCAAGTCCAGGTCCTCAAATTATGGTGCCCACTTTGAGCTAATTCATATGTTATATATTCCCACTTACTTGATCTTTTTTTAAAAAAAAAACAAAGTGGTCTCTTCATGTGAGCAGTGTAATACCTGGTTAGGGCACCCATTTTATCCCACAGATTCTAATTCTATTCTGTAAGCAGAGTTGTGCAATTTGATATGTAGGATTACGTGAGTTTCTGCCTCCGATGTGACATTGTTCTCATGACGACCACTTGCATGAGCTTATTGAATATATACAAGTCAGCAGGAGGGTAAGGCTTCTGGGCATGACTTCAGTATTTCTAGGGCTTTAATCTGAGCCTTGGTAGACACCAGATCAAGTAGAAAGGATTTTGGGAAGGCCATTGTATGGGGGAAGATAGTACGTAAATCTACAGTATGATCTTGGAGTTCGGGATTTATCCTCTTGGTAACCTGAGAAAGAGAGAGAAGACCGTGTTGTGGAGTCCTCTTCCTCCTTTCCACTAGTTGTCCAGAGAGTTTCCCCCTTACAGTTCCCCCTTCCCTTGCTCCGGCTATTCCTCCTCTGGTAATTCCATAGTTTACTGACAGAGTGCATGCTTTGGATGTATACTGTCCCAGGCTATGACCTTGTCATCTCCAGTTGAAAGATACCACCAGTTGAAAAGGTAGAGAAGTCTCTCGTATGCTTGAGAGAACCTGGTAAATTGATATTTTGGGACAGGGTAGACAGCCATGCATTAGGGGAACCGATGTTTGGCACAATATAAGGGAGCAAGCCTGACTATCTCAAATGTAGTTTAATAAGGTGTCTATATGGGCAACTGCCTCGGCTCTGTCCATATAGACACCTTATTAGCTGATACTATATTTGACATAGCCAGGAGGATTGCTCCCTTCACCTGTCTGCTATTGCATTGAGAATCTGTAGAACAAGATTATTCATGTGATGTAGCAGTCCTGTTTCCCTACAATAAATATAGTCCATAAGAGAATATGGATTTAGTTTAGAGGGTAGATTTTGTAGTCCTTAAATTATTATTAAAGTAATAATATTTTGCTGAACCTGGCATGTTATTCCTATAGACATTTCTATCCTACTGCCTTCCTCCCTTGTGCTAGTGCACTGCCCTGGCCTATTCCCCCCCCCCCTCATGTTTAGAACCTCTGCATTCCATCTTCAAAGAAGGTAAATGTGAGCTGTAGATTTCCTGACTCTCATTAGACTGACACCCAGTTTGACTATGCTGATGTTGGGTGCTATGCCATGTACAATACTGGAATAACCCTTCAGAACATAAAGGAAATCTGATGTTTCCCTGAGGAGGTACATCATTGTGGTACAAACTAGACAGGAAATGAGTTGACCTCCACAGATGCTAAAAAATGGTTTATTGAAATAAATTGCTGAAGTGCAATGTGATTTGGGTATAAAATACCTTCTTCAGGGGCAACTTTCCTATTCAGTTCCTTACATAAAGTAGCTTGTATTGTGCTGACTCTTATCTCATATATATATATATATATATATATATCTGCTGCACATGAACAGCTAATCATGTGATGAAAACTGCCATGTGGATATCTATTCAAAACTGTCTCCTCATGGCAGCCATGATATTGTTAAGCCCTGCACATTATTAGAGAGAAGTGGCCAAACTGACAGGCTGTGATTGAGGGCCTCGTTACCTGGCTCATTAATACCAGTATTGGGTGCTTATTTTTCGACCCTGTGGCAACTGTGTCGGGGAGTGCCACAAGGTATCATCTTGTCCCCAGTGCTATTCAACATCTATATGAAGCCATTGGGAGCGGCCATTAGACGATTTGGAGCATGGTGTCATCCGGTATGCCGATGACACTCAGCTCTATTTCTCTGTTACACAAGAGTCAGGAGAGGCTGTGCAGGTCTTAGACTGGTGTGAGAATGTAGTAATGGGCTGGATTGGGGCCAATAAACTGAGAATGAATTTCTTACTGACAAATATCTTGCAAACTTACCGTTATTTTTTAAAAGCTGGAAAATGCAATTTGTTCCACTGCCACGAAAGCACTCCAGCAACTACTACAGGCTGCCATATTGGTGTTAAAACTTCCTTGCCTTGACAATTTCCATTTCACTCTCAGAATTAATTTTATTTCATTGTGGCTCTTATCCTTCATCATTTTGAATTGTTTTTATTTCTCTTCTAAGAAATTGGACACATTTTGTACCTGAAAGGCAAGAATTTGAGGAACATTATGAATGGAGGAAAAAAATAATATTTTTTTTTATATTGTTTTAATGTATTTTATTGCATTTATGTATTTTATTCTGTGTACATCGCCCAGGGTGGCCGGTTGCCGGCCAGATGGGCGATAAATAAATATTAATAATAAATAAATAAATTGAGCCATAGCAAGAGTTCACCCTTTTTTTCTGTAAAGGGTCACATTCCTTCGGGGGTAATCTTTTGGGGTCCACATACCAGGGCAAGGCCACTTCTCTCTCTCTCTCTCTCCCCCTCCCTCCCTCCATGCCTGGAGACTGCCATGGAAGGGACACAGATCACTCTTACCAGAGATCTGAATTGATCATTTGCAGAGGATCCCCTCTCCTTTCATTGCTCTGTCTCTTTTGGATTCTCCTCCTTTCCCCCTCTCACCTTCCTTCTCTTCCTCTGTGTTCCTTCCACCTGCGTGAAGCTGGGCTGAGGGCCGCACAAAATTAGGCCAAGGAGTGCAGGTTGATCTAAAGAAATAGATGCAGCCCTGCACATTGCCTAACAGTAACAACGACGATGGCTCATTCCAAGTGGTAATTTGGTGTAGTAGATATGTGAATTTATTGTGCCTTTAGAGGTTTTGGTGAGCATTGGCTCACCCTGTCTTTTTGCCCTTGTTCCCCATTATATCCCTGTATGTGACCTTTGCTCCTTGAACCCACTCTGCCTAGAGTCTCCTGCCCTCTTACAAGCAAAGAAGCCGCCCATTCTCCCTCACTGCCCCTATGCCCGAATTCTTTCCTTGTAGCAGCCCCTCTTGATCTCTCTTTTCCTTTAAAACCCTTCTCAAAATCTACCTCTTTCAAGGGACGTTTGGCTTAACCCCTTGATCTTCATCCCCTACCATTTGCTCACATTTATTCCTTGCTGTCCTTGTCTCTATCTGCTAGGTATTTTGGAGAAATCCACAATGGATTCAGATGAGTTCAGATTTCTATGAATCCACCCTGTGTATTCCACAGCGGACCGGATTTTTCCAAGTCAGACAGATCCTGCAGACTTGCAGGACCAGTTTGTCACTTTTGGGGGGATTTGTGCAAATACATGCTTGTGCAAGTGCACATTAGTGCAAATGTACATTTGCAAACAAACAAAATTCGTTTGCAAATGCACATTTGCAAACAAATGAAAAATCTATGAAAAATCTAATCCTGTCAACGAGCGGACGACAGAAAGAAAGATACCTGATAATTCACAAAACACAGATGGAATGGATTTACAAAAATCCATAGTACCCTACTCTCTGCCCTCCTTGGGCGTATTTGCACATCACGATAACCCACCCTGGCAATAAGTCACAGTGGGTTGGTTGTTTTGCAAGCAACCCACCATGTGCCCAACAGATAATTTGGCTCACTGTGGGTTGTTCACCCCCTGCCTCTACTTCCTCCTTGGTGGTCCTGCGGGTATCCTAGGGGACACTATGGCAGGACTGAATTATCTCCCCCCCCCTTGTGATTGTGAGCTGATTTCAGCTCGCCACAGCTTTTTGTCCCTTTACCCTTTCTCTTTTTTGGAGATCACAAAGTCCGGCTTGACAGCCAACTTTTACAATCCCTGTTTTGAAAGACACTGACAGACCCTTCAAAGTTCCCAAGCAGCACCTTGGAGGGGCTGCCAGTGGGTGGCAAACATCATCATCATCATAATCATCATCATCGTACACACACTGTGCACAAAAAAAATGATTTTATTTTTTTAGCCACACTTGTACAACTGCACAGGAGCACAGTTGCGTGAGTGTGGGAATGGAGACCCTTAGTTGGGCAATGTCAGGGGAAGTACCTGCTGTCAGAGCACAGCAGGTACCAACCTGGACATTGCCCCAAAGAAGGTCCAAGTAGGCTTCCCCCCCCTTGCTTTCTTTTGACAGCTGTCAAAGGGCAAGCTGTCAAGAGAAAGCAAAGGCACAAGTGATCTTAGCTCACAAAAGGGTGGTGGTGAGATCCTCCCCCCCTCCCCTGATAGTCCTCAGGGTGATGCACTTTTTGCACTTTTTCCTGAGGCTCTAGTTGCTTGGGAAAGTGCAAAAGTGCATCCCACTCCCTTTTCTGGGGAAAAGGAATCTTGATAGGTAGCTGTCAAAACTCTGGGTCCCCTTTAAAGGGGTTTTTTGACAGGGCAATGGGGGGGTGTTTGTGGGTTTTTAAAAGTGTGATACATGGCTGTATATGTCCTTCGGACACTTTGAAGGGGCTGTCAGTGGCTGTCAAAACGGGGATCACGAAAGCCATCTGTCAAGCTGGACTTTGCGATCTCTGGGAAAACAACAGGTAAAGGGACAAAAAGCCACGTCGAGCCAAAACCGGCTCGCAATCATGGTGGGGAGGACAGCAAGCCAGTACAGCTGCCCCCAAGTGCTGCTTGCGCACTTGGGGGGTAGCTGGCACTGGCGGGTGCCCGGGAAGCTTGGCAAGGGTGGCAAGGGATTTTTGCCGCTCTTGCCAAGTGAGTCAGTAACCAATTCCTGGTACCCACGATGGGGTCGGTCACCTGGTTTGGATGACATGACAATCCATCATGGGTACAACAACCCCTAGAACAATCCATGGGTTGTCATGGTGGCTTGTTGTTGCACTCAAACAAGCCACCTTGCAGGAATCGGTCTGGGTTTGCACGACACAACAACCCATCATGGGTTGTTGTGTCATGCAAATTCAGTCCCTGCATTGTTTCCCCTGTTGCTGAATTTAGACAGGAAGCTCCCTGGGGAGAGGGACGGATCTGTTCTGATTAAAGCACCATGTATGTTGAAGTTGAAGCTGCTGTAACCTATTCATAATAATAATGTATCATTATTTATGACAATAACAGCATACATTCCTCATTGGCTTCTTACTTGAACAAAAAGAGATGGTTTAATTATGGAAGTAAAATATTTTTTAAATGGTTAAACATTTCTTTGGTTACTTGGGCAGCTTCCATCAATCTAAGGTATTGTGGGCAACTGCGGATGTGTGTGTGTGTCTGGGGATCATCTTCACACATCCCAACCCCCACTCCACGCTGGCAGACCACACTCCTGTGGGCACCCTGCAGAACTGCCAATGTGGCGGCAGCAAAGAAAGTTGCAGTCTGCCACCAGCAATTCAGCAGCAAACTGCTATGGAGCATTATTAGGAAGTGACACGACGGGGCCGGCGTGGGCGGCTTGAGCGGCGCGGAGAATCGAGCCACGGAGAGGGCGCCCCCCCCGGTACATGTACACTCCTACTAATTACCACTCCGGAGCAAAATTTGACCTGTTGCCCCCCCAATCTAAGACATGATCCAGCCAAAGTTAAGCAGACCCGTGGATTTAAGCACAAGAGATTTAAACAAGCTTATCTCTCCTATTGAAGGCAATAAAGCTTAAGAGCATACCTTTAGCTGGATTGTGCCCTTAAAGTTTAAGTCAAGGAAGAATGAATTCCTTGTCCTTTTATCTTCATGGTACAATTTACTATGTTCCCTTACTACTTTCTTGATAGAAAAGAGGAAATTTCTACAGAGAAAACCAGTAGCAAAAAAATGGAAGAACCTCCTTCTCTTGCTACAGGTAAAACATGCAATATGCTTCTGACCATTAACATTGAGTGCTTTGATTATTGTTCCTGTAGTTCAGAATTCTGAAATATAATCGGTGTTGCAAATGAAATATGCTAATAGCATACATTTTGGATTATAAGCCCTATATTTTCCCATGGCTTGAGAGTACTTTACAAACTAGGCTTTCCAACACTTAAACTGCAGCATTTTAACTACTGTGCTCTGTTTATCTTGCTTCTGCTGTATAATATGTTTCAGGAGAGCTGCTGAACTTTGCCAAGAGAAATGATCAGACAAGAAATTGGTAACATGCAATTACATTTGCATCAGGTTAGGCTGCATGTTATTGGAGGCATGCTGTTAGTGCATGCAAACATGCACTATTATGTACAGTCAAGAAAAATTCTTCCACATACACACAGGAACTGTATCTGAAGACGTGGAAGCATGGAGCCAAACTAAACATGATCCTGGGTTCCTTCCAATTCCCACTCCTCAGGAGGAGAAACCTCTGATATAGACCTCTCAGACACAGAAGAGGATACGGCCATGGAAGCACCCATCAACACCCCTCTCACCTCAGGGCTCTTGGCCCCAGAAGAGCCCCTGGGATGAGCCCCCCTGCTTCAGAGCTTGTGTTGCCATCCTCAGCTTCCGAGAACTCCAGTTCTGAAGCCACTACCACACCCTGGTTGCCTCCACGCAGTTGCAGCCAAAGGCTTCCAAAGCAAGCACTGCCCCTTTAAGGGCGAATGCCTCGTGCAGTGTGTGGGAGGAGCTAGCAGCCTCTAGGAAGCCCAAGTCCATATGAAGGCTCAGTCTGAGTCTGCCAGCTGTTGGAGAAACATACATACAAGCTTGTCTGGCTTCTGGTGGTATTTGGTGCTCCATGGTGCTGTCCTATTCCTGCCTTCCTGGGAAACTTGACCTGCCCAAACCCCAGTAACGTCCCAATTCATAGTGGAACCCTGTAACCCAGGCCTCACCAGCGCCCAAGGATGCTAAGCCATCACCATGACAAAGGCAGAACAGAACATCAGCGGGTCCTGTGGGCCTGAAATGGTTCAGCCATTGATGCAATTAGCAGTTGTGTGAATGGCTTTGAAAAAGTAAAGAGCAGGCTCAGCAGCCAGACCCTGGAGCAGGGTTGGGGGCTTTAACTCTTTGCCCCAGTCTAGATCAGACTCCCCATCCCTGTGGCTGCCATACAAATGGGAGGTTTTCTTCTAATGCAAATATCAGGTGTCGGGTCCCTGATCAGGATTTGGGCTGTAGTAATAGAGGCCAAGGATGAAAACTGCTCATCTTATTTATTTATTTATTTATTTACAGCATTTTTACCCCACTTTTCAGCTAAAAAAGGCTCCTAGAGTGACTTACATAGATTAATAATAAGACAGTCCCTGTCCTCAGGCTTACAATCTAAAAGACATGACACAAAAGGAAAAAGGATGTTAACCCTACCATCCTTGGAAAATATATTCATAAATGTATTTATCTTCTCTCCTAGTCAGGATCAGAGCCCTTGCCCCTACTAGTTAAAAAAACCCAAAACACATTCCCCCAATTGTTACTTGTGTGAATGGCATCACATCTAATTTGGCCCTTACAGTGCAATACTGTCAAGATCTACCCAGAAGTAAGTCCTGTTGAATTTAAATGGTCTTACCCGTACGAAAAGTGTGCATAAGATTGCAGCCCCAGTCTGTGTCTTTGTTCTTTCTTGAATTTTGTAAAACACAAGAGTGGAATTTATATTTTGGTTCATGACACAGTTTCAGACCGAGGCTACTTAGTTTTGTTATTCTGCTCATTCATGTCCTGTTGATGTTGGGCAAAATCGACACTCCATCAGTTGTTCTTAACCCTGCTCGCTCTCCCTCTGCACACAGCAGCCCCTACTGGCACCCTCGTGAATGAGATTGTCAACGACACGAAGGCTCCCATGAAGGTGAGGACATTTTATTTATTTTATTTATTTATTATATTTATACCCCGCCTTTTTTCCTGCAAGGAACCCAAGGCGGCTTATACAATCCTCCTCCTCCTCTCTATTTTATCCTCACAACAACCTTGTGAGGTAGGTTAGGCTGAGAGTCAGTGCCTGGCCCAAAGTCACCCAGTGAATTTCATGGCCGAGCGGGGACGAGAACCCGGATCTCCCGAGTCCCAGTCCAACACTCTAACCACTACGCCACACACATATTAACATTCCATCTAGCTATGCAATTGCTCTTGGCTTTCTGTCTCAGTGACTTGCAGAGTGCTCTGGCTCAACACCATTAGGTTTCCTCTATATTCACTTCAGCTATGATGTAAATGTTTTATTAGTGTCTCTCCACTGAGCTAATTGTGAATGATGTTTCTTGCCTATGCTTGTGGAAAATAATGGTCATTTGAGATGGCTTTAAAGCAAAGGTTTCATTCACGGCTGTTAATCAAGGTTTTTTTTAGTCCTTATTACATAACCCATCCCCATTACACAAATAGGAAGTCATGCTTTACTTTAAAAGGGGTAGAAAAATCAATGTTTTCTTTGATAGCTTTTTTGTTGTTGTTGTGGGAGAGGTTAAGGAAGAAGCGGGGGGGGGGGGGCTGCTAGAAGAAGCACCTGTTAGGAACACTTTCAGATACTGACTGTTGTATATATAAAGCACCCATGCTGTAAGCTGAGCCTTGGCCCGTTTTATTTATTTACATATTTACTTACAATTTCAGGATGCAATCCAACAATTAAACATGAAAAATAATAAAATTGCAATAAACAATATTAACAGATAAAAATTCATCAGGATTATTATTTATTATTATTATTTATATTTATCCATCGCCCATCTGGCCGGCAACCAGCCACCCTGGGCGATGTACACAGAACAAAAACAATAAAATACATTTAAAACAATATAAAAATTTTAAAATTTTAACCCACCCCATATTCCCGCCTGAACAACCAGGTTTTTAATGAGCGATGGAAGCTCAGCAGAGAGGGGGCATGGCGGAGGTTACTCGGGAGAGAGTTCCACAGTACGGGGGCCGCCACAGAAAAGGCCCTCTTCCTCGTCCCCACCAGTCTAGCTGCTCTGGCTGAAGGGACAAGGAGAAGGCCATCCGTGGCAGATCTTGTTGAGCGGCCCACTTGGTGTTGCTGGAGACGCTCCTTGAGATAGACTGGACCGGAGCCGTATAGGGTTTTAAAGGTCAAAAACAACACCTTGAATTCAGCTCGGCAAGCAACTGGTAGCCAGTGCAAATCCTTCAGCAAATCCTTGAGGATCCTTTCCTCAAGGCAGTTGATGTAGATGGTCCTGTGGGCAGGCCCTGAGGTCTTCTTCACCGGCCTCAGTCTCTCCCTCTCATTGTACTTTAAAGCCATGGCCGACTGCGCATGCAATCCAAGCAACCCCTTGAGTCTTATATTTTTAGGGCCACCAGTGAAGTAGTGTGCTATTTGACAGTGTTCCCCAAGACCCCTTTCAGTGTCTAAGCGGATGCTGCAGATCTTATATCATATCATGATCAGAGATTTTCACCCCAGCATCCACTGCGACATTGCAAGATGTCAGTTCATGCAGTACAGCAGCAACAACAACAAAAAGAAGAAGTCTTGGGACCCAGCTGACTTAAACTATTTCTCTACATCCCTCCAAATGTCTAAATCAGATCAGAAGAACTGCCATTAATTTCCCCATGAAGGACCTAAATGAGCTGATGGCTGGCATCAGAACCAGTAAAGGCAGTCCACGCAGGTCCTTCTGGGAAAAGGTCTAGCTGAAAATAGCAGTGTTGTTGATTCTGATTGCTGTGAAGCTGTTACTTATGTATTTGTTTATGAGTAACTGTAAATCACGTACATCTACAGATTTAACCAATATGTAGAATCAATCAACCGTAGAATCTACCTACTCATAAGAATAAAAGACATGGTAGGCTAAACTACACCAGGAAGGCTTTCATAAAGAGATGTGACTTCAACATACGCCTAAAAAGAATTGTCGGTGCACGTTGAATCATTCCATATAGTGGGCGCCCCCCACATTAAATGCCCTGCTCCAAACAACTGCAGAGCAGACCTCAGGAATGTGTGGCACCAGAGATGAGGAAGGATCTAATGAGTTGATGGGGCAGATCTAAAACTGGAAAATGATGCTTCTGTAGAGAATATCAGGAAACTGGAATACGGACATTTGCATACTGACCATTTTCGAGGCAGCTGTAATTAAGATGCATATACCCATATATTATTTTTATTATGATTACATTTATAACCTGCCTTTTTTCTCTTGGAACCCAAGGTGGCTTACATGATCCTCCTCCTCTCCATTTTATCCTCACAACAACCCTGTGAGGTAGAATAGGCTGAGCGTCAGTGACTGGTCCAAAGTCACCCAGTGAGCTTCATGGCCGAGTGAGGACTGGAACCCGGATCTCCTGAGTCCCAGTTCAACACTCTAACACTATGCCACACTGGCACACCACACCACACTGATTAGGGGCATGCACTGTATTTAACTTTTTAGTACAAAAGCCATTTGGTGCAGGTTCACATGTGTCCTTATGAAACACTACGTGAGGTAGCTATGATAAAGAAAAAATGCAGAACAAGGTAATACAAGTGGGACCTGCCACAAGATGTTGCCATGTCAAGCGGTCCTGTTCCAAGTTCCAGCCAGCCATGCCCTTTTCCAGGATACTCCATTCTATCCCCCTACCCTCCAACAGTCTCTCAGCACTGTGTGGCCACTGAGCATTCTCAGACCTCATTGGGCTGTTTTAGGTCACCCCCCACTAAGGATTTCCCCCCCTAAAGTTGTTTTGTACTCGTGCAAATCTTGGGGTTCTCCCAAGCCTGCTGATAACTCCTTCTTGTGTGTGGATAGTGCTGTAATAAGATGTTGGGCTTTGCTCAAATGGGATACAAGTACAACTCATTTCCTTTCTTGTCCTTGAAGGAGCTGAAGCCAGAGGTTCCGAATATAGTCTCTGAACTTCCTGTGGAGCAGATGGTGGAGTTCAGTGTCACTCTCACCAACCAGGAATATATCCCAGAACTCAGTGATCCTTCATCCCCTCAGTACCAGAAACTAGCTGCAAAATTTCAGCTTCAGGTAAGAGCGCTCATTTACTCAATGTATTGTTTTTTAAAACTGATTTAGAGTCTCTGGTGTAGAGTGCTAGAATGTGTGATTGTAGGACCGGGGCGCCGACACTCAATGGCAGTACAACCTATGCTTGTCTGATGAGCAGGTGTGCTTGTGTGTAGGGTTGCTTTTTTGTTTTCTTTAGTGGAACGCTGTAGACATACTGCAGTGCATTTAATACATAGGAAATACACCTCTTGTCTTCTAGGCTGTAACTGAATGCAATGCATTGATATAGAAAAGTGATATTATATTTTAGGCTGCAGTCCTATGGGAGCAAGTCCCATTGAACTCAGTGGAATGTCTGTCTGAAGAAGCATGCTTAGAATTGTGCTGCACAAGTACTTCAGTTTTCCTAGGAAATAACAAAGAGCACAACCCAGCCAAAGTTAAGCACTCTCTTGAATACCATTGATTCAATGACCTGGTTCGCACATAAAAACAGCTCACAGGTTAAACAAACCATGGGCTGTCGGGGACAAGCGGGAGGGAGCAGGTGTGCTGCCTGCAATGCACCAGCCACGTTCGCTTTTAATCGACAACCTATGATCAGCTCCTTCATAGGTTGTTGAGCATGACGTGCAAACCCAGAGCACTGGGTTATTTAGGGGCTAAACAAGCCAGCAGTTAACCCTACAACAAATCATGGGGCACAGGGGGCAGCACGCTCTCTTTCTCCCACTTATCCCCAACAGCCCATGGGTTGTTTAACCCATGGGCTTTGTTCCATGGGAACCGGCCCTCTATGTACTTAAAATGCTCCCACTGAAATAAGTAGGACAACTTAACTTGTGGTGGATCAGACCATGACACCTATTACATCCATAATTACTTCTTATGTTTCCCAAAACATCATACCACTGTCAAATTGGCAACACAAATACCAATCAATGAAGGGCACCACGTTCACCATTCTGTCACACAAATGAATGGCACTACGTTAACAAAGCAAATGACTGGTGTTATCAAGGCTTCATTCTCACATGAACTGTACTTAAGAACAAGGGACACATGTCCAAGGCCACCTAATAACCCAATGGCAGAAACTGAACTTACTTGTCACAGAGACAAATTTAACTCTCCATTAATTGGCTATCATTAATTGGCTTCTCATATTATAATTTCCAGAGGGAAGCACTGGCAGAACGGATTTCCCTTTCCCCCTTGCAGCCCTCCAAACATGCCCCCAAAAAATCTGCTCTAGAGCATTGGGAGACCCTCCAGAGCAGATTTTTGGGGTGCTACAAGGGCAGGAGACTTCTGCTCACACAAGGCTTGGATCCAACCTTAGGTTCATTCTGAGCTGGGCCAGGCCCATGAGAGGCCTATACCACTGTGCTGCAGCCCATCTTCTTGAATGTTCCTAGCTAAGCATGACATCTCTTCCCCCACTAGCTTAACAAGCATCGCCAGCACCCCTTCAGCAGTCTAAGACAGACTGCAGAGATACCCAGTCAGCAGAGAGTATTAGCCATCCTGCACACACCATTAGGAAAAGTCATTTGTGCCTAATCAGGAATTAATGGACAGTATTTTGTAGTGATTTCATTTCAACAATAAACCTAATGAGCAATTTAAACGCAAATGTTGAATGAAATTATCCACTGTTGTCTGAGCTACATTTTCAAAGAGAGCTGCCAGGGGACCCAAAATCATGCTTTTTCCTCTAGTCATCTGGGTATTATCCATCCCTGGTCCCTCAGAGTTAGAGCAGCAATGACGTGTTTATATCATTACTAAGGCTAACAGCATGCTTCATTAGCTATTTAATAGTTAGCAATTAATGATCTGAAGGTTGCTCAGTTGAAAGTTAAGCAAAAGTCAGTATGGCAAGTAGGGGTGACGGCGGGTGTTGCCGGAATGCTCCTTTTGAGTATTCTCTTTGCCTTTTGAATTCTTAAATCAATTGCAAATGTAACACTCGTTCAAAGAGCGTAGAAAGAACCTTTTCCTAAAATGTAACACCAATTTTCATACCAAGTTGTGGGCAGACTCTCCACGTTGCTTGCCCTCTGCTGAGTTCTAAGAACTAATAAACTAACTGACTGTCCAACATAATGATGTGGGTTGGGTTACGCCTGCATTTTGAAGTCAGATTCCAGAGAGGCATACAAATAAATATTTTTAAAAATATATTTCGGCCTAAATATATTTATTTATTTAGTTACCGGTAGTTATTATATTTATACCCCGCCTTTTTTCCTGCAAGGAACCCAAGGTGGCCTACATAATCCTCCTTCCTCCTCTCCATTTTATCCTCACAACAACCCTGTGAGGTAGGTTAGGCTGAGAGTCAGTGACTGGCCCAAAGTCACTCAGTGCATTTTATGGCCAAGCGGGGACTAGAACCCAGATCTCCCGAGTCCCAGTCCAACACTCTCACCACTACGCCACACTGGCTCTCAGTGAATTTTTGACTGAAATTAGGAACATAGGAAGCTGCCTTATACTGAGTCACACCGAGGGTCCATCTAGCCCAGTATTGTCAACACTGACTGGCAGCAATGGCTCTCCAGGGTTTCAGGCAGGATTCTTTCCCAGCCCTACCTGGAGATACCTGGGATTGAACCTGGGGACCTTCTGCATGCAAAACAGGTGCTCTACCACTGAGCCATGGCCCCTCCTTAAATTGCATCAGGCTACTTTGCAGCCCCTGCAGCTTTGTTCTCAAAATGAAGTATCCATCAATAAAATAGGTGTCCATAGGTTTGTCCTTCATGCAGAGTCCCTGACTTCCTCCAGAAAGTGATTCTAGGGTAAGCCCATTGGAACACAAAGCTCTAAGTGCCCTAGATTTTGATGTGGAATGAATAGTGGTAGATCTCATTATTCTTGGCAAACCTTGCTACCTCTGAGATCTTATGGTAGGTTGCTGGGGGTGGGGTGCATGGGAGGGGGGGAGGGAACAATTTTAACTGGTATGTTCACAGCATTATCACTGCCCTGGATAAACAGGTCAGGAGTTTACATTTCTTCTGTTGACCTTTGAACAGTATGGACAATTTTCCTTAGCACTTGGCAGGCAGGATGCCAGCTCTCCCAGCCCATCACTGGGAGGCTTCTGAAGGGAGCTGCCCTTCCTTCCCCACCTCCAGTGTGCCTGCTGCACTGCCACCCTCCCAGTATGCTCATGCAGGGATGGAGTGTCCAGGCACAACCCATACGCTTAGGTCAAATTTGTGCAGTTTTTTGTTCAGTAATCCAAACAATATTTAAGCATGTCCAAGTTAAAATGCTTAATTAAGGTCTCCACTAACCAAAGAACCAAAACAAATTCCCCAGTGTTAATTCCAAAATTCTGTTGTACAAATGCTAGAATCGGGCCTACTGGGAGTAAATGCTTATTTAGCTAACATCTGTTAGTTCCTCTGATAGAAGAATGAACATATAATTAACTTCATTCTCTCTCTCTCTCTCTCTCTCTCTCTCTCTCTCTCTCTCTTTAATAGATGCAAAAGATATTTGAGAAACTTACAGGATTCAAAGAAATTCGTGTGTTAGGATTTAGGTAAGCAATAATAATATATTAGAAGTATGCTTTCCTTTTAATTACCAAGAAGGCAAATAAAGCATTTTTATTGTAGGCTGCCTGTTGTTATTAAGTAGCATTTGAGAATCCTCTGATTTTTTAGTTTTTAAAACAAGAAGGGAGACTACTTCAGACAAAAGTAGTTCTAAATGAGCTTGTTACCTTTCCGATTAAAGAAAGAGCAGGCACTCTGATTTCTTTGGGGGAAACAAGTATATTCTAGAAGACCATTAAAATGCACATCTCCCACCGTGTTTATTATCCTGCAACATTTCTTGTTTGTGGAATTAACTGCAGAACTGTTAGTCTCTAGTGTATGAAGTGCCAGGGATGTTGAAGAGTCCTTGGTTTCGAGTCACGAGTCGAGTCACGAGTCTTTGGACCTGAGTCTCGAGTCCGAGTCCTTGGTCCAAAATGGTGACTCACGAGTCACGAGTCACTCCCAAAGCTGACTCCACGAGTCCCTATTAAAAGCAATGGGGGTTTTCCCCAACAAAATAAGGCTATTTCAGATGTGTGGCTTAAATAAATTCTAGGCACAAGTGTGCCTTTTTATTTCAAAACTCTGCAACTGATTTTGGCAAGAACAGACCAGGCAGACAAACCCAAAATAACCAGACAGGCAGAAGAGGCAGGGAACCCCAAAGCAGTCAGGCAGAGGCAGCCAAACCCAAAATGTCTAAAAGGTTGCATTTTAGGGAAATGATTTTTAAAAATAAACTTGTTGTACTTCCTAAAACCTATCCATGTTGCATTTGAAGAACACGATTTTAGAACACGAGTCCTTGGTCCTTGGTCATTAAAAATATTGGGACTCGAGTCTGACTCGAGTCAGAGGGGGGACTCAGTCTGACTCACGAGTCGAGTCCTGGAGTCCGAGTCCCCATCCCTGTGAAGTGCACATCTGTTGCTGAGGTTAAAAATGACTCAAAACCAAAAGTAGGTTGGAAGAGCAGGAGAAGGGACAACCATTTTAAGACTTTTATCCCTACTCATTCTGATTGGTGGGCATGATCCATAGTCTGATGCTTTCTATTCTCAACTGCAAGAAGAAGCTTTTCATGGGCCCAATAGAAAACTCCCATGTGAACACACAATGGGTTGGATCCAACTTCCTTTCCACCAGTGGGAGCATTCTCCAAGCAGAGTTCTGCTCAGAACGCTCCTGGCAGCAGAAATGGAAGGGGGAGGACTATTTGTTTGTTTTATTTATAACTCGCCTTTCCACTCAAAATAGTAGAATCATGCTTTTTGCCAGTTCCCTCTCCCTCTGCAGCCCCCAGTGCCACCTTTCTTCCCCAACCCTCCAGAGGATTTTTTTTCCTGTGGGAGGCATAGAGGACTTCAGGGGGGGGGGATCAGTAGAGATCACCACCACCTCCATTCCGCCAGCAGGATTCATCCACTGGATCAGAAGCCTCCTGCAGATGGAAGGAGCTCTTCTGTCCATGGAAGGCTGTTTCTCAATCCAGCCCAACATGTTTCTTTTCACCCAACACCCAGTTTTTCTCCTTATATAATAATAATAACAATAAACGTTTATTTATAACGCCCCTTATACCAAAGGGCGGGACAAATAACATATACAGTAAACATAACAATACAATAAAATAACCAACACCACCCACTTACTATGCAGTATCAAATCCCAGCAACCACCACATTAGCCCAACCACTCATTCTGGCTGACTAAAAAGATAAGTCTTTAATCCCGTTCGAAAGCGCGAAAGATCCTCCTCCAGTCGGAGGTCCATGGGAAGCCTGTTCCACAAAAGTGGAACCAGGTCCTGAAAGGTTCGCAGCCTTGACAAGGCAGAGCATGTCGGTGGGACCGCTAATAATCCCTGGCCCACTGATCTTAAATTCCTACCAGGAACATACCAGGAAAGCCTAGATGATAAGTAATGAGGGACATTAGAGCGCAAAGCCTTGAAGGCAAGAACCAATAATTTAAATTGGGCCCTAGTCCGAATGGGTAGCCAATGAAGATTCCTACGGGCCATAGTAATATGGGAGTATCGGGACAAGTTCAGAACGACACGAACAGCGCTGTTCTGAACCAGAACCAGTGGAAGAAGCACAGAAGAGGGCAAGCCAGCTATTAAGCTATTATAATAGTCCAAGCGGGATACCACCAAAGCCTGAACAAGCAGATGGGCTGTTTAAGGAGACAAAAACTTGCGAATCCTGCGAATGTTCAAAAGGTGAAAATTACATGCCTTATAATAAAAGGACGCAAGGACAAACGATCATCCAGCAAAACACCAAGACTCTTGGCAGCTGAAACCGGGGCCACCACTGAGCCCTGGATATGCAAAGAAGGACATAATAAGGGAGCTGACATGATATAATATGAGCATTACATGGAAGTTAGTTGTAGGTTGTTTTGATCTATGAGGTAAGTGAGACTGGGAGAAAAAGAGTAGCTAGCTACTGTACGGCAATGCTACGTAACAGTTATAAGTCAAGACATTAATATTTGAAGGGAGAGCTAACAATCTCCAGTACATCTTGGGTGCAATTTCTCAGATGCACTGATGGTTTTGGTGTTCCAGTAAATATCATAATCTGGAGAAGCAACATCTTGTTTTCTTTTATGGTGCTGAAGTAAGTGGTTTGTTAAGGTTTCTGGGACTGTATTTGTACTCCTTTGATTTCTACACAGTCAAAGACTTTTCTATTCAGAGAACATAAAAGAACCATAAGTGAATGTCATAAAGGTGATTTTCTTTTTAATCTTGACAAAAGCAGAGATATTTGTCTTCCATCTTTTTTTGGCATGCTATTGCTTAGCATTTTGTATAAACTTGGAGGAATTAAAAAAAAAAAAAAAAACAGAGAGAGGACAATGCCTCCCAGGTTCTACACAAGCTGTAGCCAGAAAGCCAAGCTGCTATAACAATTAGTGAACAGATTTTAATGTTAGCCAGATGCGTTATATTACATGGGAATAACCATGATGTTGTGGTGAACTGAGACCCAATGAACCATCTGATGTTGTAAATATTACCTGAAGCCTTAATTAATTTTAATAAATGTCAAAAGGATAAGATGCCTGTAGTTAGGGAAGAGCACTTCAGTCATGACTAAGAGATGATTTTTATGAATGGATTTTCTTCCACAGAATTTCTGCCTTATGCCATAAGCACTGATAGAAAAGATAGACTGCTTAGGATGCTGTGATAGAGAAGCTCTGATTGATTCATATTTATTATGAGATCTAGTGTGTCTCCGCTGCTGCCCCATGTACGCTAAATAATATTGCAGGGCCCATCAATGTCCTTATGCTTAGCATTTAGGACAATGTAACATGTTCCCTTTCCAGGTGTTCATTAGGGTACGATGAATGTGCAGGACAATAGCTCGTCATCCCACCCCCACCCCCGTCCACATACACAACCCAGATCTATGTGTATTTATTAGAAGTCTTTAGGGATCAGAGTTTGTGCTGACCTTATTTTTTACCTTTAAAAGTAGTAATTGAATTAACTACCTGGGGCATTCAGAATGATTTTCCTCCCATCTACGTAATTTATGATTTAGCTCTCAGGAATACTTTTTCACTATATCTTTCATACTCTGGTAAGATGCCAGAATGCAAATACTGCAAAAAGTAGCCTGAGTGGTGAATCATGGATGATGTCAACGTGAGGGGAAAACAAGCACAGTTGTCTGAGGCTCATCGGTGTCACAGGGGTCGCTTCCACATTTAAGACCCTTTAATGGTGCTGAGGTTTCGCTTTTCCACAATGAGCTGGAGGCAGGATTAAAACAGTGGTCCCACAGGGCACTTAATATGGTGCTGTATTATCTAGCAATGCCTAGATTCATGGCTAAGATCTTTCTGTAATGTTTACTCAGAAGTAAGTCCCATTCAGCAAAGGTCCCCTACAACTTTAAATAGATGTATTAATTAGCCAGCTCTTTTTCCCCATGGTGGCATTGCATCGGTTTTTCTTTTCTTTTAAAATTATGAAATAATGCTATTTTGCAATTAAAAAAAGAAGAAAATGGGGAAGGGGAATAATGCAAGGAAACCAGTAATGAAAGCTCCCCACCACTACCACCAACAGGTAGAGGACTAAGTGGTAATTCATCACGAATGCCACACCATGCTGAACAAGAAGCAGTTAGAGGCAAAAGCTGCACAGAGAACACTTCTAGTGAAGTGAAGTGAAGTGAAGTGAAGTGAAGTGGTCAAGTTTGCTGATGACACTAAATTATTTAGGGTGGTTAAAACAAAAAGGGACTGTGTGGAGTTCCCAAAGGATCTCTCCAAACTGGGAGGATGGGCATCAAAATGGCAAATGTGGTTCGATGTAAGCAAGTGTAAAGTGATGCACGTTGGGGCAAAAAATCCCAACTTCAAGTATAACCTGATGGGATCTCTGAGCAGGCAGTGACTGACCAAGTAAGAGATCTTGGGGTTCTGGAGGACAGCTTGATGAAAATGTTGACCGAGTGTGTGGCTGCTGTGAAAAAGGCAAACTCAGTGTTAGGCATAATTAGGAAAGGAATTGAAAATAAAACTGCCAGTATCTTACTCCCTTTATACAAATCTATCACACTTAGAATACTGTGTACAGTTCTGGTTACCGTGCCTAAAAAGGACATTGTAGAGTTGGAACTTGGAAAAAGTGCAGAAAATGGCAACTAAAATGATCAACTCCCCTATGAGGAAAGGTTACAATATCTGAGATTGTGTAGCTTAGAAAAAAAGGAGAGTAAGGGGAGACGTGATAGAGGCATATCAAATTATGCATGGTGTGGGAAAAGTGGATAGGGGGACATTCTTCTCCCTCTCTCATAATACTAGAACCCAATGGGGTCATCCCATGAAGCTGATTGGAGGCAGATTCAGGACAGATTAAAGGAAGTACTTCTTCACACAGCACATAGTTAAACTATGGAATTCAATTCCACAAGAGGTAGTTATATGACCACCACTTTGGAGGGCTTTAAAAGGGGAAATTTTCTCCACAAATTCATGGAGAACAAGGCTATCAATGGCTAATAGTCCTGTATCAGAGGCAGTATGCCTATGTACTCCAGTTGCTGGGGAACATGGGCAGGAGGGTGCTGTTGCACTTATGTGCTGCTTGTGGGTTTCCCGTGAACAGAATGCTGGACTAGATGGACCTTGGTCTGATCCAACATGGCTCTTCTTATGTTCTTCTAATTAAAAGAGCCAGTGTGGCGTAGTGGTGAGAGTGTTGGACTGGGACTTGGGAGATCCGGGTTCTAGTCCCCGCTCGGCCATGAAACTCACTGGGTGACTTTGGGCCAGTCACTGACTCTCAGCCTAACCTACCTCACAGGGTTGTTGTGAGGATAAAATGGAGAGGAGGAGGAGGATTATGTAAGCCGCCTTGGGTTTCTTGAAGAAAAAAAGTGGGGCATAAATAGCAGTCAGTCAGGCGATCACTCGTGACCGAGTAAGATTGTCTTCCAGGATAAAAAGAAAATTTACAAAAAGGAGATTTTAAAAGGAGGAAAATTCTAAAGAAAATTGTGTAGACTCTAGCGATGGGTCCGTAAGTGACTGTGGAGGCCAATTCTAGATCCACACAGCTTCCCACAGTGAGGACACAGGTTACCAGATGGAAGATGGTCTTGTAAAGGATTCATTTGACGTGCTTTTCGCTTAGCACGTTTCTCCTTTTCACCTTGCACTCGAGCGAGCTTCTTCAAAGTCCATAGAACCTTTGTGAAAGGCCAACCTCCATTTAGATCGTTCATGGGCCAGAGCTTCCCAGTTTTTGATGTTTATATTGCATTTTTTTAGATTAGCCTTAAGAACATCTTTAAACCTCTTATATTGACCACCGATATTCCGCTTTCCATCCTTGAGTTGGGAATAAAGTAACTGCTTTGGGAGACGGCAGTCAGGCATTCGAACAACATGACCGATCCACTGAAGTTGGCGTTGAAGGATCATTTTTTCAATGCTAGTAGTCTTTGCTTCTTCCAGTACACTGACATTTGTTCACCTATCTTCCCAAGTAATTCACAGGATTTTCCGGAGGCAACGTTGATGAAATCTTTCAAGGAGTTGGAGGTGACGTTTATAGATAGTCCATATTTCGCAGGCATACAATAAAGTTGGTAATACAATGGCTTCATAAACCAGTGTTTTGGTCTTCTTACAAATATCCCGGTCCTCGAACACTCTATGTTTCATTCGAGAAAACGCGGCAGTTGCGGAGCTCAGACGATGCTGGATTTCACTGTCGATGTTAGCTGTAACAGAAAGATAGCTGCCAAGATAGAGAAAATGATCAACATTTTCCAGTATTGTCCCACCAAGCTGGATAGATGGCATCACCAAAGGGTTAGCTTGCACTTGCTGATGAAGCACTTTGGGTTTTTTTTTATGTTAAGTGAGAGACCAAGTTTTCCGTATGCTTCTGCAAAAGCATTTAGGATAGTTTGGAGATCATCCTCTGAATGTGCGGAGACCACATTATCATCAGCATACTGTAGTTCCACAACAGAGGTTGTAATTACCTTACCTTTTGCTTTCAGCCTGCTGAGATTAAAAAGCTTTCCATCTGTTCGATATATAATTCCCTCACCAGTGGTAAGTTTCCCTTCGACAAGATGTAAAATCATGGCGATGAAAATAGCAAATAATGTTGGGGCAATAACACATCCCTGTTTAACACCTGATCCCACTTTAAATGGAGCACCATAAGAGCCGTTGTTGTCCAAGACCGTAGCCGTCATGTTGTCATGGAGAAGTCGCAAGATATTCACAAATTTATTGGGCCATCCAATTTTCATAAGGATAGTCCAGAGAGCTGTACGGTCTACAGTATCAAAGGCCTTAGCAAGATCAATAAATGGGGTATACCCCCATATAAAGGGGTTGATTTTGCTCCTGGCATTTTTCTTGGAGCTGACGTGCAGTAAAAATCATGTCTACTGTCCCTCTAGAGGGGCGGAAACCATATTGAGTTTCAGGGAGGATCTCTTCTGAAATAGATAGACAGTTTGCGAGAATCCTGGCAAATAGTTTACCTGCGGTAGCTAAGAGAGAAATGCCCCGATAGTTTCCACAGTCTGTTCTATCACCTTTCTTAAAGAGGGTGATAACTATGGCATCCCTGAAGTCTTCTGGGATCTCTTCTCTTATCCAGATTTTTTCGATGAGTTTATGAAGATGTTGTACAATTTCGGGGTGCCCTTCTTTAAAGATTTCAGCAGGAATCCCATCTGGTCCACTAGCTTTGTTGTTCTTAATTTGATTAATGGCTTTTTTTACTTCATCCAAAGTGGGGAGTATTGCAAGTTCCTCTCTAATTTGTTTTTGCGGGATTTGCAAAAAAAATCTCATTATCCACCTTAGATTTACGATTTAAAAGGTCATAAGAATGCTCTTTCCAACGCAATAGACTCTTTGTCTTTTAAGAGTTTGGTGCCATCTTTTGATTGTAAAGGGTTTGTACCATAGGTTTTTGGCCCATAAATGGCCCTTGTGGCCTTAAAAAAGCCCCGTGCATCATGAGATTCTGCAAGTTGTTGAATTTCTTCAGCTTTCTTTTTCCACCAGGTGTTCTTAAGTTCTCTTGTTCTTCTTTGGACCTCAGCCTTTGCACTAGCGTAGATTTTTTTCTTGGCAGCGCAGTTAATATCATTTTGCCATATTTGGAAGGCTTTCCTTTTTTGGTCAATTATATATTTAATCTCATTATCATTTTCATCAAACCAATCCTGATGTTTCTTAGTTTCGTATCCAATAGTTTGTTCACAAGCTGCAGTAATGGAGGTTTTCAGCTTAGACCAATGGTCCTCAGTGTTGTCAGGAGGTTCCATAGGTAGATGTTCCTTAAGAAGTGATTGAAGACGAGTTTGCTTAATAGGATCATGAAGGGCGTGGATGTTCATTTTACGCCTTGGTTTCCTTCCTTGAAGCCTACGTTGGGAGCAATGTTGATAACCATAGTGGACCGGATTAGTCGGTGGTCTGTCCAGCAGTCGTCGGCACTCACCATGGCCCTAGTAAGAAGTACATTGCGGACGATCTCTAACACAGACAATTACATAATCCAGAAGATGCCAGTGCTTTGACCGTGGGTGCTGCCATGATGTTTTAAACTTATTCTTTTGTCAAAAGAGTGTGTTTGTGATAGTGAGATTATGCTCTGCACATATAGACAAAAGTAAGATTCCATTCGGGTTGCTATTACCAACTCCGTCTTTTCCAATAGTTTCTGACCATAAATCAAAGTCACGCCTGACTCTTGCGTTAAAATCGCCCAGGAGGATAATTTTATCCTCCTTAGGTATCTCTGACAGGAGAGTGTCCAACTGGGTATAAAAGTTTTCCTTGATGTCTTCATCAGCATCTAATGTTGGTGCATGAGCGCTCAAGATAGTTACCTGCTGGTTATTGGCGAGCTTTAATCGAAGAGTTATCAGGCGTTCGTTAATGCCAGTAGGAACTTCTGACAAAGAGTTCACTAGCTCATTTTTGATGGCAAAGCCTACTCCATGTATTCGTCGGTCCTGCTCAGGTAGTCCTTTCCAGAAGAAGGTATAGCCTCCTTTTTCTTCCTTCAACTGTCCCTCTCCTGCCCTTCGAGTTTCTTGAAGTGCTGCTATGTCAATTTTAAACCGTCTCAGCTCCCTTGCAATAATAGCAGTCCTTCGCTCAGGGCGTTCACTATCTATGTTATCCAGCAGTATCCGTATATTCCATGTTCCAAAATTCAAACGTCTTTTTCAACCGCTAAAATGGTGACCCCACTGGACGCGGTAATCCAGTCAGGGGAGAAAGAGGTAGACTATGTTTAGGGCACCTTTTCTAGCCCCCTTCCCATACGGGGTGAGGAGAGTGGATCCTAAATAGGGCTGCTCAGTCATGGATACAGCTTCCGAGCTGCTCGACTACCTCGTTCCTTGAACAGGGCGACTGAGTCTGCATCCACCGCCCATGTGCTGGTCCGTGACTAGGGGCTTCCAGATTCACAGTCCTGCCCCCGTCGCCATTCGCCATTCGCCATGGGACTTTTTTGGTTGGTTGGTTGGGTTGGGTTGGAAGACGCCTGTGCGTGAAGCTGTTTTCTGTGGGCAGATCGGTGCACAACGAATCACCACACAAACTTGACAGAGGACGGCAGTGATCCAATGGCACGGTTACCCTGACGATTGGAAAACCATTCTCTGCTGCAGCCTTCATCCGCCTTCACAGCCGTTGTAATTTAGGTTTAAATTATCTTCCGCCTGTTCTGCCGTTGAGGACTTTTTGTTTTGGATCGTTCTTTGTCTGGTTCCTCTCCCCGGACCTTACTGCCATGGGTGACCCTACCGGGAGTATATAGCTCCCGACAGCATTGCTCATAGGGTTCATCGGAACACGCAAGCCCACTCACCACTTCAAGGTGACGATCCGGCGAGAGGGGGCATAAATATATTAAATAAATAAATAAATAAATAAATAAATAAATAAAGCACAGCAGCCCCCAAAAGCCTAATAGTGCTTGTCGAGTCCTCAATGGACCATTTGGAACTCTAATAATTGTATTTTATGTGGGTGGGGAGACATGAAAAAAGACAGGAAGACAACAAAGAAAATACTGGAATCTAGCAAGGTG
The DNA here is from genome assembly GCA_021292165.1 of Shinisaurus crocodilurus. Lineage (NCBI taxonomy): Eukaryota > Metazoa > Chordata > Lepidosauria > Squamata > Shinisauridae > Shinisaurus > Shinisaurus crocodilurus. Next base: position 129,100,315 of record CM037879.1, read on the forward strand.
GCAACAATCTATTCTGCATTATCCATAAAAAGTGGGTGAACAAAGGATGGCAAGCTAAATGGCTAGTGTGGAAACAACCAATGAATGAGACATTCCCATTTGGTACCCTGCAGCAGAAACAGGGAACAGAAGCATGTGCAGCTTCTTTTCCATTATCATATAATGTGTGAACCACCTTTGATCTTTCTATAGATGTGGAGTTGGATCCGGAAAGCTTCAGCTATTGGGCAGTATAGAAATGGAATAAATAAAATAAAATTCAGCTGTCCATGGGAGCCCCTCCAGACCCCTGAAAATGTTACACGGGGAGTCTGGAGGCCTTGCTGAATGTGATGTGATGTCGGTGAGAGGGCAGATCCTCAAAAATCAGGCAGGGGGACCTTCTGCAATAAAACCTTATTGTATCATTAATTTCCTACGCAAAATGAATATAAAACTGTAGGGAAATAGCTTGTTTAGAATGCTGCTGTAGAGAAAGTTTCTTTCTGCCCATCTGTAAGGATGAGCAGTGCTAGAAATGGAATCTTAACTTTCCTGATGACCAGCAAGAGAACATTTGAGTACCTTCTTGCATATATCCTCAGCTAGTAGAAAGAAAGCTGCTCTGATATAGCAACGTGTCTGTTGGGGCAGCTAAAGAGCTCCATATTTGGCACGGACAATCTGTCAGGCAAACAAAGAGAGGACAGTATTACAAAATGTCACTGCAGGACATGGCCTCAAAAAGTGTGCATAGTCAGAATAATTATTAGGTCAGGTTACAGAGGCCTGGATTTGGTTGACAGCCAACCAGAGTCAATCCCAGCTTCTTTATTGCTACTGGGAAGGTGCAGATCAGCAGCTGCTGTGGTGGAAATGGTGACCCCGGACAAGGGAGGGGGAAACGTTTGAAAGGGGAGAAAAATCTGAAGAGCTTCAATTCCAATTTGTGGGATGCTCCTTTTGTTACAGGAAGGGATAGCAGGTGGTAGTAGTATATTAAGGAACTGTAATCTTTGCGGTCAGGCTGCCTCTCTCACACTGAAATAATGATGAGGAAAGATACAGAGTGTACCAGTAGCCAAGAGATATGTGTTTACATGCTTTAATGGTTTCATTTTTTTCTCCCTCCCCCTTTTGAAATGCTTAAATCTCTCCTGTTTGTGTACTGAACTGAAGGCAGAAGAAGGAAAAAGATGGGTAACTTCCTGCAGTTTTTCTTTTTCTTTTTCTATGGTGTATAATGTGATGTAACATGCTCTGTAATTAATAGTAGTGTCAATGTGAAATAATTTGCCTAATTTTAAGATACAGAATTTAGACATTGCCTTAGATGTTAGACCACTTTACCCTAAGCCACCATAAAATGTAGGCAGAATATTGCTGATATGAACAACAAAAGGTACCACTGTCTCTGACATAAAGTAGGCAATGGCCTGGTTCACATGTAACAGTAAGCCAGGATTTAGTGCTATAAGGATGAGCTTCTGCGAGTCCGAGCAAAGCTTCAGGCATGCATGTTCTCACTTCCTCTGTCCTCCTGTGTGGCTGGGAGGAGAAATTAACCAGGATTTAGTTTTGCATTCTCTGATTCCTGACATATCATAATGTATGAACTAGGAATTGTGGTTTAAGACAAACTCCAGTTTGATAAATAAGCCAGCTAAACAATCTAGTGGAAGGATCCAACAGTGCACTACCGCTATCCCTATTGATGTTGTGCTAGCGGAAACCAGTGCTTGTGCAATGTCAATAGGCACTTTCTAGCATGATGAGCTTCGCGGGCTTCCCCATCACACTAGCAAGCACTATTGACATTCTGCAAGGACTGGTTTCCACTAGTGCAACATCAATATTGGTAGCGCACCGTTGGATCCTTCCCTAGGATTTATTGTTGTCTTGTTTAGCAATTGATTAAAGTTTGTTTTAAACCATGATTCTTGGTTCAGATGTAACAACAAGAGAGGGATTAGGAAAAGCAAAACTAAAATCTGGTTAGGTAAGTCTTCTCAACTGTGCAGAAGGAGTGGGGCATGCAAGCCTGAGACTTTGCTCAGGCTTCTAGAGTCTCATCCACAAAGCCCTAAACCATGACTTTACATTATGTTGAAAGGAACCAATTCCTCTTTTTTGTTCTTGATAAGGCCATTACCCAGAAATTGGAGAACCCTTGGAACATTCACCCTGTTTTTTCAAATAAATCTATAGGAGTTAATAGGGCGGAAAGAGCAAAATAAATACATTTCTACACCTCCTTCAGAAATGTCTTGCAAACTGATTCCCAGGCTCCCTTTAGTTTATGCATCTTTGAAATGCTGCTAGAAGGTCAGTTCTCATTTGACTCACAAAAATAAATTGTCAGAGGGGTAGATTTTTCAGACCCCTTAGGTGCCTGCCCAGTAACTATTGATTTTCAATGGATGATATAAATCTGAAATATTTTTGAAGCCTGTTTTTTCTCAGTACTGCAGTATTTTTGGCCACGGCATGCAAAATACATAGCATATTTCAGTGTCTCCCCCTCTCTTCTGATGTTTGCCATTGCAGAGCAGTTTTAAAGAAAAGCAGTTTAGAAATATTTCTTTCCCCTTTTCTAATTGAGAAGAGTAGAAGATAAATGGTTTTGAAGACTGGCATCCTGATTCTAAACGTTTGTACTAATGCAGCTGCCTTTGCAGCAAATGTCATGTCACTGCAACCCTGGCATGGTAACAAGCTTTGTAAATGTTGTTGACATGGAATGCCATAATTTTTAAAATAAGAAGTCGTGCCTCCTGCCCTGGAGTCCTTTATCCCTACAAACCAGTTCTTTGTGGTCTGGTTGTGAGTACTCAGTGGCAAAGGAAAGGCGCCCTGTGTAAGTAGTCACCCCCTTCCTTATTATATTTCACGTGAATCCCAGTACAGAGCAGGTCTTGTGTCCTGGCATATTTATTGATGTGTTCCATCCTTCTTAAGCGCTCATGCACTGCTGCAGCAAGTAAGATCGAACTTCTGGCTTACTGTTGAACAACTACTCTGAAGGGCTTATCCAGTTATTGGTACAGTTGTGCTAGCTTCAGTCTGTTAGAGGATATGGAAAGGAGTTGGTCCTGTACTAGTTAGGACGAAGCAGAGTTTTCCCCCTTATGCACAGCCTGGTTATTGAAACTGGTTATCACCACGTGGGTTGCTAAACCCTACTAAAAAGGCTCTTAAAAGGAACAGATTGTCCATACAAGTTTTAAAACTAATAAAGACATTTATTGGTTCACTTACAGTCTGTTTATTCATATATGCAGGATGCATATAGGCAGGTTAGAGTCTTTGGTGTTAAGAGTCTGCTTCATTGGAGGTCACTGGCTGGAAAGCCAGCTCAGACCATGCGTCCATCAGGTTGGAGAGGCAGAGAGAGAGAGAGAGAGAGAGAGAGAGAGGCCAGAAGTAGGGAGAAGGGTTACAAAACATGCACCCTGGGGATTGTTCAATTAACCCTTTCCTCCCACTCTAACTAGTGGTTATATTACCTCGTTGATGCAGCATTACAATTTCCATCGCAGTCCAGCAGCAGTACCATGATATCCTCACCACACATAATGGATGTGGCGGATGTGGGAGATTGTCTTCCTGTTTGCTGGGATTTAATAACGAATCATGGGGGATGCCTGCTCCAACCCGGGAAGGGCTAGGCTTTCTGATGTTTGACACCTATTTAATGTGCTACACACTTGCGAGGTTCAAACAGGAAGTGTTCAGCCTCCAAACAAGAAGTTAAATTGGGTTTTTTTTAATGGTCCCACAATAGCATAGGGAATTAAGGTGTGTCTCCCCCCATCACTAATCATACCATACATCAGCCTTCCCCCCAACCTGGTGCCCTCCAGAGGTTTTGGACTACAACTCTCAACATTCCTGACCATTGGCCATGCTGGCTGGGGGTGATGGGAGTTGAAGTCCAAAACATCTGGAGGACACCAAGTTGGGGGAGGCTATCATTGATGATGCTTAGTTGCTGTACATGCCATTTGCACTGTTCTGCACTGGAAGAGCAACGATGAATGCGCTAGTTGGGGGAAGAATATATATATATATATATATATATATATATACACACACACACACACACACACACACACACAACACACACACATTTTCCCAGCAACAAAATATTGCTATTTGAACACTGGAAAAATGTAGTATTTCTGTTTAGGAAAAGTCATTTTGGGGGGAAGATTTCCCCACAAGTTGTTTATTGTGCTAAAAAGATTTTAAGGATTTAAAAGGAAAAGATTTCCCTTATGTTATCTTCCCTTTTATAAACATGTACATGTCTCAACCCTGACAGGAAAAATGGCTAGTTTTATTTATATAGTTAATTGTGTTTCTGTGTAGGTTAAATGCATTTTCACCTTGCTGATATATGAATGTGTAGGTTACCTGGAAAAGGTGTTTGTAAGACTGGGATGAGTTATATTACAAGAGCTTCAGTAAACTGAATCAGTAGGAATGACTTCCTACTCTGTCTCTGTCACCATAAGCACTGTGACTGGATTTAAACCAAAAACTAGGCCGAAAGTCATTGCCTGTTACTAACTTAAATCAGCAAGCTAGCCGGTAAAATCAATTGCCTCATTATATGCAGGCCTTCCATGACCTTCCCCATTAGGAACTTAGTTCAATGAAATATGCATTTAGCACCTATAGAAGCATTTCTCATACGTGTATTTCTTCCTGCACTGCAGGTCAAGCAGCACTGTAGCACGGTATGTCATCAACTTTGAGAGAGATGACTCGGAAGTTAAAGGTCCTAAGGATGACATCTCAACTATTGGCTCCAACAAAGTTGAAAATGAAAAAGGCCCTCCTAGTATGGAGGAGGAGATCCCAGAAATTAAACCAAAAGTGACAGACCTACAGCAGATGGTTGCCATGGCACTACAGGAAGATAAGTCACTATCCATGGACCTTGGGACACTTCAGTTTACTGATGGTCAGTCAATCCAGATTTGCTCCTTGCTAGCTAGGGCCCAGTACCCTGCTTCCCTGCCTTCCGGTGTCCCACATCCCCAGCAAGTGGTTAGAGGAGTCACATGACACACCTGCCTGTTCCTTGAAAAGGAGGGAGAAAGTAGAAAATTGGTGATCAGCCCTTTGTAATTCCTGTTCTCTTCCAAATCCCTCTGGGTGTGTTTCTCCCTCCTTAAGAAAGCCTTTTGCAGGCTGTGTTGTAGCTGGAATAAAGGATGCTGTTCTATTAAAACTTTGGGTGCATCTGCCCGATTCCTGAGGGCCAAATTATATGTTTAGTTAATTGTGTGTTGCGTAGCCCAGCCATATATTTTTCTTTACTTTAGAGTAACTGCAGGTAGCCCTGATTCGGACTGGGACTGGCGTGTATTGAGAGAGAAGGATTAAACCTCCGCCCCCCCACCCCAAAATTTGCTTCCCGAAATTCCCCACCCTCCACAAGACTCTTTTTTTAATCCCCATGTGGGAGGGGTAGAATTTTGGGAAGCAAACAGGTGGGGGGAAGGTTTAAATTTCCCCTCCTAGATTCATAGATCATCGAGTTGGAAGGGGCCTACAAGGCCATCGAGTCCAACCCCCTGCTCAATGCAGGAGACTAGAGGAGGGGTCTCCCATCCAAGTAATAACCAGGCCTGACCCTGCTTAGTATTCCACGCTCAGACAAGCTGAGCCAGCGATACAAATCAGGACTGTGCACAGTTACTCTACAGTAAGGGAAAAATAAGTCTCAGCTCAACACTACAGAGTTAACATGACGTGTAGTTTCCTGACTTGGAGGGCAGACTTTTGGGGGAGGTGAATGCCATGAATATGTATGCCCACTGAGCCCAAGAATAATATAGCCTTAGGCTTTTAAATAACATTTTTGTTTTCTCTGTGTTGGATCATAATTAATCTGTTAGAAAGTCCACTTTGGCAGGTGGCAAAAAAGGGACAGCAAAACAAGTCAATAAATAAAGGTCCATTCTCAGGTTTACTTGTTTTATTGTACAAAGAATAGGGCATTTACTTCTTTTCCTCTCTTAATCTATGTATGTTGTACTTTTTTCTTAAGTAAACATAGCTAAGCAATTGTCACACGAAAGGGCCAAAAGAATTTTTATCACATTTTCAAATTTTCCTTTTTTAAAAAATAAAATAAAAACCAACTTTATTAACCTTCAGAATTTATAAGAACATTTGACAAGAGTATGTTAAACTATTATAGTAAGTGCAAATGGCATTATATTGAAATGATGGGTGTTTAGATCCATTATGTAATAAATGAATGGTCAGTGGGTTCAGACATTATAGAATTTGGGGAGGGGGCAAGAAGTGCAGGACAATCATCCTTCTGGTTCCCTTCTCTTCTGTGTATCATGTGAAAAAAAGAACTTTCAACTCTTACCTAGTGGGAAGATATAAAAGTTTTATTTTTTGATAATCATGTTTATTTATTTCAAATGTTTACAGGCTGCATTTTCTGTCACAAAACAGTCGAAATGGCATATAGTAACACACCATAACATTTAAAATTAAAAAATTAAAAACCAAACAATCCTATGAATATAAACTGTAAAACAATGAAGTCAGTGAAGCAAAAAAACCTCAGACAGTAATGTATCTATAAACACATTCGAGATTACCCAGGCCAGGGAGGGTATTTTTGCAAACAGAAAGGTTAGGCATCCATCTAAAGGACAATAGACAGATGACTCTAGGGAAGGATACACCACCAAGTGGATGCTACTGTTGAGAAAGCTCAACTCCATATCTTTGCTAACTGTCCCCCTACACTTGGTAGAAGGTGGGATAGGGAGCTTGACCTCTCTATCGTATCTCAGAGAACCGGGAGGGACAGATGTGTGCAGGCTCCTCCTAGGGCATGCAGCTTCTGGCCATTTAGGCCTTTAAAGGTCAGAACCAGTGTTGTGAATTGTGCTTGGAAGTAAATAGACAGCCAGTGCAGTCATGCCAATACTGGAATTACCCACTTTCTAGCCTGCTCCTGCCAGAAGCTGAGCTGCTGCATTGCGTACAAGCCATTTTTCAGATCTTTCTCTGAATATTCTTCACCATTTTTTAGTGGCAGCTGCCATTCTGTGCCCCTCCCCCTGCTTCTGAAGACCTTTAGAAGCAACCCAGCATAGAGTGCATTTCAGTAGTCCAAATAGCAGACTACTAAAGCATGGGTTCATGAGGCCAGATTCCTATCTGCGAAGAAAGGATGCAGCCAAGTTCCCCAGTCTCTGATGGTAAAAGGCAGCCCTTGAGTCTGCTGTTACCTGAGAATGCTGTAAGAAAGCAGGGCTGAGGAGCGCCCCAGACGGCCTTTACGTGTCGTAAGTGTCAGATAACAAAGGTGCCCTAGTGCTGATTGATTGGGTAGATTCTGGATGCTTCTTTAATTGGGTAACCACTTGTTCACATTGATGTTCTTCGACTGGATTGAGAATGGGTTAAAATACAAAATGTCTAGATGACGACAGTGCCCATATGTTTGGTGGGCAGATGAAAATAAATAGATGCTCCCAGCATTCTACACTGACAAAGCTGGGCCATTGTCTACTTTTTACAAATCACAAAGTGTACAGATATTTTTTTACTGCTGCTGCCACATGGCTTCCTTTCAGAATCTAACAGGTATGTTTTGTAGCCAGGTGGACAAAGGATTAATAGAAACCGAAACAGAAAAATGATAGACTAAATTTCCATTATGCTTGAATCCTAACTCCTATTCCAAGATTCGAATGGAGCTTTCTCACCTTATCCTTCCCTTTGCAGCTCCCTGTGCCCCCTGGAAATCCACTTGGTTGGAAATTTCACTGGAAATTAAAATCCCCCTGAATAGCATGGCATGTGACATACAGGGCTTCAGCAGGAAGGGGGAATTGCCAAAAATCTGGGACCCTTCTGCCTTCTGGCCACACACCTAGTCATCTTGATGTACAACTTGATGTAGCTATGCTATTTTTGTTATGCTTCATTTTGAACTGCTTTTAGGGTAATGTATGCAGAAAAGCAGTATGCAAATAAAGTAACTATGACTAACTACCTATGACTGAGCCAAAATTTCTCAGAAGACATTTTTCAGAAGACATTTTTGTTTATTTAAAATATTATTTATTTATTTATTTAAAAGAGTTATTGGCTGCCTTTCGTGGCAGGGGCCCTCCCAAGGCGGCATGTAACTATAAAACAAAACCCATGCGTTATTGAAAACAGTAAAAACATGATAAAAACCCATGTGTTATTAAAAACAGTAAAAACACAATAAAAGCAGCAGCAAACATTCTAAAAAACAGCAAACACCAACATAAAATAAAACTTACAAAAGACAACTGCAGCTACAACTCAATCCAAAAAAACATAATCAGGGGAAGGCCAAAGTAAGGTAGTAAGTTTTCTTCTTAAAAGCCTGCAAAGATGGGGCTTGGTGGACCCCTGCTGGCAACTTATTCCAGAGGTGTGGGGCCACTGCAGAAAAGGCCCCCTCTCATGTGGCTGCCTGTCTAACTGCTGTCACAGGTGGGCAAATGAGAAGGGCCTCTCTTGCTCATCTTAAAGTGTGGGCAGGCTGATATAGGTGAGAGCAGCCCTTCAGGTAAAAGGCCATTTTTCAGATCTTTCTCTGAATATTCTTCACCATTTTTTAGTGGCAGCTGCCATTCCGTGCCCCTCCCCCTGCAATGTCCTAGAACGATGCTAGGTTTGGAACTTTATGGAGGATGCCAAATGGTGATCAGGCTTCCAAAATAGTTACTGCTGCTGCCATTTACAGTGGTAGCCCCCCACCCCAAAAAATTAGGGGGAAAGGAAGAACCTGTGCCACTGCCACTGCTATGGTGAGCCCGAGCACCAAGAAACTGTTGCTGCCCTTTGCAACCACTGAAAAGCCTCAGCAAAATTTCAGACAAACCTCCTGAAAAACATGAGTGGTGGTGCAGAGGCAGGGTGGGGGGCTGCAGGAAGAGGGACAACTTGCCAAAAAAATCTGCCAGAGATGCCTTGGCTTGCACTCGCACAGCTTTGAATCCAATCCATTATGTTTTTTAGGTGTACACCTAAAATATAAAAAAATGTGAATGCAACAACCAGGAGACTGAAAAACAAAACTTATTGTACAAGTGTACCACAGTTGGGACTGACCGATGCTTCCAGCTGAATGTACATTTGATTGCTTCTGTCATGTTTGAAATGGCCCTGCAGTGTGAACATCCTGAAATATTTGAGTTTAAGGGTGCAATCCTATGCACATTTAGACAGAAAAAGGGCCTATAACGGCCAGTGATGGCGAACCTATGGCACGGGTGCCACAGCTGGCACGCAGGGACCTCTCTGTGGGCACTCGAGCCATTGGTCACCAGATCGTGAAAAGACTGTCCCCTTCTGCAAAACACTAATGATCTTGTTCTTTCTCACAGTGTGGAACAGAATGATTTTATTCTAGAATTCCTGTTACAGAATTCTTTTCTACATTGTTATCACATTTAAAAGATTTTGAAAAATGATGCACAGAGCATGGCTTGGATGTAAAGCCCTAACAGTTGACCTGCATGCTGCATGTGTTGCTCTCAAACTAACGGAGTATGAGTCAAGGTTTGACAAATTATCAGCATGCATGCAATAGCAAAAATCACATTAATTGTGCAAAAGCATGCCCAATGCAAACTTTTACCTAATGCAGTGTTTGCAGTCCAAGACATAAAGTGTTTAAAATGTGTTAAGCACGTTTAGTTTTCTTGTTTATCTTGCTCATCCTAGTACAGGTTGACTTTTACTTTGACTAATCCGACACCTGTAGAAGCAGGGAAAGGACCCGGGGTAAAGCTTGCCCCATACAATTTCAGTCTGACATATAATCATATTACAACTTGGGAATCCCTTATCCAAAAATACATGTGCCTAATTATTTTAAAAGTTTGTATAAATTCCCTTCAGGCTATGTGTACAATGTAGTACTATAATAATTTTTTGAGTTGATTTTTTTTTCAACAAAAACTGTTTGTATCATTGAAAGCTCTGTTATTGTGTTTTTCTTTTAAGACAAAAGATGTTAATTAGTTCGGACAAGTGTATGAGTTGTTTTTCTAAAACTAAAACCTTTAATTGCAGTGTTGGCACTTTGAAATAAATAAGTTGGTTTTGTGTTGCAGTTTGGGCACTCGAGCTCAAAAAGGTTCGCCATCACTGTTATAGGCCCTTTTTCTGTCTAAATGTGCATAGGATTGTGCCTTAAACAGCTCTTTCCACCTGGTTAACTTAAAGAGAGCTCAGCTCTCTAGAGTAGGCAACATCTCTTTACAATTTTGAATTTTGCTTAATACTGATAGACAATTTTTTAAAAAGCTGCTTTATTATTAAGTTTGTCAGTGTGGTGTGGCTCCAGTTTACAATATGTCATCTTACATAACATCTTGTACAGTTTGATCAGTAATCAGCCTGTTGTATTTCATCTGGGAGATTTACTGAAAAAATATCCTTTGTGTTTGTACTGGTTTGCAGAAGCCGTTCAGCCACCTAGTGACGTAGACAATGATATCAAATCAGTGGCAACTGATGCTGTAGCTGGACCTGGCTTGGTGAGTAAATTCCCCTGTCTTTGTTCCTCAAGGCAAGATATATATCAAGAACAAAATAAAATAATTATAAAAAATAAAATGTTGGTTGTGACTGAGATTAGAATCCTACAGACCCAGTCTGCTGTGTCTTGATGACAAATGGCACACTCCCCTTCATAATTCATAATTTGAGCATTTTTCCTTTGGGCTTCATCCACACTCGGCATCTTTTATTTTAAAATTGGGTTGACAAGATCGCATTCCCACAGACTTTACTGACTTTGGTCATGGTAACGTCCCAATTTTTGGTGTCCTCCTCCTATCCCCCTAGGTCTTGTGTATTTAATTGGGGGCCGGGGAAAAGGTAAGTAAATGCATCTGCCGTTTAAACTGCCCATCCTATAATAATATATTATAAAATACAAATACATGTTAGTAAATTTTGTAAGTCCAGTACTGTTTGCCAGATTGGTAAATATTCCAATATGTACAAATAGTAAAGTGACTATTGCTTCTACTGTCCATATTGATTGACATATCAATCCTATAAATGCTATATACAATGCCTTGCAGAAGTATTCACCCCCCTTTGACTTTTCCACATTTTGTTGTGTTACAACCTGGAGCTGAAATGGATTTAATTGACATTGTTACCACTTGATGTGCGCAAGATACTCAACACTGTGAAGGTGCAAATTGTGGCACAAAACTGGCACATGCCTAAATTAGCTCTGATGTAGCCCACTGTCTCCAGAAGTCACATACGTACTGTAAGTAATTGAATGGAGTCCATCTGTGTGCAATTCCAGTACCACATGATCTCAGAATAAATACATCTGTTTCTGGAAGGCCCCAGAGTTTGTCGGAGAGCATATCTAAACAAACAGCATCATGAAGACCAAGGAGCTATCAAAACAACTTCAGGATAAAGTTGTGCAGAAACACCAATCAGGGTTGGTTATTAAAAAATATCCTGAACTATGAACATCCCCTGGAGCACTGTTAAATCCATTATTACAAAATGGAAAGAATATGCCTCAACTGCGACTCTGCCTCGAGAAGGCCGTCCACCAAAACTCAGTGCCCTCAGTAAGGAGGGCATTAGTCAGAGAAGTAACCAAGAGCCAATCTTAACTCTGAAGGAGCTGGAGACATCCACAGCTGAGATGGGAGAAATCTCAGAAAAGCATCCTCACATGGGACAACTATCCATGGGACAACTATCATCCAGATGCTCCACAAAGCTGGGCTTTATGGAAAAGTGGCGAGAAGAAAGCCATTACTGAAACAAATCCATCTCAAAGCCCATTTGGAATTTGCAAAAAGGCATATGGGAGACACAGCAAACATACATACAGGCTTGTGGCTTATGCTGGCTCAGCTTGTCTGAGTGTGGAAAGCTAAGCAGGGTCAAGCCTGGTTATTACTTGGATGGGAGACCCCTCCTCTAGTTTCCTGCATTGAGCAGGGGGTTGGACTTGATAGCTTTGTAGGCTCCTTCCAACTCTATGATCTATGAAATCTATGTGGGGAAAGGTTCTCTGGTCTGATTAGACCAAAATTGAACTTTTTGGCCTTACTGCAAAACGCTATGTGTGGCGCAAAGCCAACAGTGCTCATTGCCCTGAGAACACCCTTCCCATGGTGAAGCATGGTGGTGGCAGCACCATGTTGTGAGGATGCTTTTCCTCAGCAGGAACTGGGAAACTGGTCAGGATTGAGGGCAAGATGAATGGAGCCAAATACAGGGCAATTCTAGAGGAAAACCTACTTCAGTCTGCAAGGGACCTGGGACTGGGGCAGAGGTTCACCTTCCAGCAGGACAATGACCCTAAATACACAGTCAAAGTAACACTGGGTTGGTTTAAAAACAAGAACCTGAATGTCTTAGAATGGCCCAGTCAAACTAAAGCCCAGACCTTGATCCAATGGAGAATCTGTGGCAAGACTTGAAAGTTGCTGTTCACCAACGGTCTCCATCCAACCTGACAGAGCTGGAGCAATTTTGCCAGAAAATGACAAGTTAAGAATCGGATGCGCAAAGCTGTAGAGCTTACCAAGAAGATTCGCACTGTCACGCGGGCTTCTACAGGATTGATCAGGGGTGATACTTATAAAACCAACAAGGCCATTTTTTTTATTAACATTTGTGCCAAATAAAACTATTTGCTCACAGGTTGACTTTGTGTACTCAGGAACATGCCAAAAATCTATTTCAATTCAGGTTGCACAAAAAAGTCAAGGGGTGGTTGAATACTTCTGCAAGGCACTGTAACCGCTATCAATACCTGCATTTAGTCCTATTTTTACCATATATCTAGTTTTTAAAATCTAATTCTTGTTGTTTTGTGTATCCAGTGTGTCCCCCCCCCTCCCGCCTGCTACCTGTGCCATACACTCCTCTTTTGGCAACCGTTACATTATATTTTATTTCATGGCTGACTGTGTAACTCACTTTGCTATGCCAAGACAGAATGGGAGTGCTCATCTATCCTAGTTTTAAAATCTAGAAAAGGGGAGAAAGAGCCCTCTCCCCCAACACCCTTTACCTCATTGCCTCATGTTTTTGTGAACCTGTTCCTAACAGCAAAGTTATATCTCCTACATCCATTGGTGGGGAGTGGTGGCAGGGATAGATATTGATAACTGAATGGGACCGGGGGAATAGGTATTATTAAATAAATGTGTGACTTGTTGCACTTAAAATCCCCTGGTGGCACAATTTATTTACTTTTTAATCGTGCAAAAATGCCCTGTGAGTATTTTATCCTCATCTCTGTGCTTTCAATTATATAGAGCAGTGTTCTCCAACCTTGGGTCCCCAGATGTTTTTGGCCTACAACTCCCAGCATGCCCCAGCCAAAAACATCTAGGGACGCAAGGTTGGAGAACACTGAGATAGAGATAGAGATAGAGATAGAGACAGAGATAGAGACAGAGACAGAGATAGAGATAGATCTCAACTAATTTTGGCCAAAGTGTGTTTGCAGCAGTTGTAGAAAGGCAAAACAAATCAAGGCTCCTTGACTAGTATTCCTATTCTATATATGTTTTTTTGGGGGGGGGGTTGTCACATGCACACTCTGCCTTGTTTAGGTATCCACTTAAAACATCTTAGGCATATGCTTCAAGAAAAAACATGAAGTGTGAAGTGGCCCTTACCTAGACCACAATAAAATATGGTAGCAGTTGCTACTCTCTTCAGGTTTTCTTCATTTCTCTCTCTCTCTCTCTCTCTTTTCTTTTTGGTAGACCTCTGAAGTACCACCGGTCTATGCAAGTCCAGCAACAGTGACAGAATCTTTTAATGAGATTGAGGATACAAACCTCATTATAGATTACGCAGTCCCCACAGTGCCTTTCAATGCCTTGGATAGTACTGGGGTTCCTCTTCTCAAGCCAGGAGATCCGGATTCACCTCCTCCAGCAGATCAGTCAGCCAGCAATGATTTAAGCCCAGGATATTCTGAGAGGCCAACTGAAGAGTCATTCGCACCTGCAACGTTGACCACTGAAGTGAGCGATCAGAAGAGTGAAGATGAGAGAATGAAAGACCAGATCTCCAGCATAGACTCACAGATCCTCCCTGAGCAAGGTAAGCTGTCAAGTACCTTGCTGAGCAAGAGACTCCTCTGTTCTCCTGTATCAACAGGAAGCAGGTGCTGCTTCCCATACATTTAAAATGTCCGCTTACTTTCAGAGGTGTAAAATGTCTAGCATTTCCGTCCAGTCACTTTTAATTAACTGTGCTAATAATAGTGTTTAGCATTTTTATACCACACTTCAAATGGTCAAAAGTCTTCACGTACATCGGAGGTGTTGAACCGATTTCAGCCCAAGGGCCGAATTCCATTTCAGAGACTCCGCCTAACCCAAAAGTCATGCATATGTTATGTTTTTCTGTTATATTGTACTTCCCATCTGGCACTGATGGGCAATCTGGAACAATGGGGCTAGAGCACTTTGTCTGAATGTGCTATAGGATTTTCGAAGACTCTATGAACCCGTTCAGTTTTTCATCTTTCATATAGCTATTACTATACATTTAATGGAGCTCCAGGCTTGTTGCATTCATCAGAGTGCACGGAGAGTATACACCTGGCACCTGGATCCTGTCAGTTCTCAACATCTCACAATAGGGTTTCGTGGAAGAATGGAAATGTACCAATAAGCAGGACAGGGAGAAGCTGACTGCAGGTGAGGAGGCCTCCCTCAGCATGCCTCTGCTTATTTGTCGGGAGCTCAAGGTAAGCACGGTCCCTTTCAGAAGAAGGTTTACAAGGGCAAGGTAGCTTCCCAGGAAGCTAATTGTTCATGCAGGAGAAATGTGTGTGCCAAGGTGCAGTCTGTTAGGGCTTGTGACAAAATACTCAGACAGCTAGTGATGAAATGGAAGTTATGCACTCTGGGAGTATGAAGGGATTTGCTGTAACTCATTCAGCTGACAGCAAAGTGCCGGCAATTCCCAGACTGGCTCTATTTCTGATACATTCGCTGCATTTCACTTATCTGGCATTCTGGTTTGGCATCAAGAAATAAGGCTCCCTGAACCTCTCCCCATTCCTGGCCAGATAAACACAGCTCATGCTGTATCCCCATCATGCACTGTGTACCTTAGAGTGGATCCATCAGAAACCTTACATTGTGGGCGAGAGAACTGTAACCACCCACGTAGCCTCTCCTCCCTATTTTGTATTGACTTTGTTATGATTATTATAAACTCTGCGTTTGGTTCGCTCTCTCCCTCTCTCTCTCTCTCTCTCTCTCTCTCTCACACACACACACACACACACACACACGCACACAATTTGTTTGGCCCAGGTACCACTGTAATGATTGAAACTGCACAGTCCAAATGCCAGAGGGGATCGGGCTTTTCCACTAGCAGGGGTGCCGCTTGACACACACTGCCTGGAACACCCTTTTCACCCTCTCAGTTCCTATTCTGACAGCAGCTTCTCTCTTTTATGTAGCATTTTGAAACAAAAGGAATCTGCATTTCTGAGCAACTCAGTGGGCTACTAGTTCCACAGATAAGAGGCACTCTTCTGTGTAAGCTATCTGGGAAATTGACTTGAAAATAGAGGACGGTTTAAATAATGGACACTACCATTAATAATTTGATTTTCAAGTGCATACAGTCCAGTTTATTCATGCAAAGGACCCCATCTTTCAGCACTCACAGAGTGTTGAGCAGATCAAAATAAATATGGCTTTCTTTTAAACAACATGGACATAGCCTGCAGACAAAGGCAGCTTTCATCTCCATCTCATTAGTTTGTAGATACAGTCACAAATACGCCTCATGTTTGCTGGATTTTAGATATTTCCTATGTTTTTCTTAGCAGGCTTTAGTGCTTTTGGCTATTTAACCAAAGAAGCAGAAGGGGATTATTTGTTTCTGGAACAATTTGGAACAAATATTATGCTGAAGAACTTGCTTCCATTCTATTGTGATCTATTCTAGATCTGTTGTGATCCAGGGGTCACCTTACCACGAACTGAGGGAAAGCAGTTGCTTCAGCAGCAGTTTCTGGAAGGGATGCCCTTTACCATCCTCCAACTTTCCTCTCTGGATTAATATTATATATGAGTCAATGTGGTCCCCAATCCCAAGGTGGTGCAGATATTTAAATAGGATACATTGGTACAGTCATGATGGTGGGATTTCAACTTGCACAAAGTATTCTGCCTCTAGAGGCAAAGTGGTAGATGATACCAATGAAAATATTGTCATGCCTGCTT
This sequence comes from Shinisaurus crocodilurus, assembly GCA_021292165.1. Taxonomy (NCBI): domain Eukaryota; kingdom Metazoa; phylum Chordata; class Lepidosauria; order Squamata; family Shinisauridae; genus Shinisaurus; species Shinisaurus crocodilurus. The sequence continues at coordinate 129,116,586 of CM037879.1, forward strand.
AATAATAGCTAAGGAGATGGTACCAAGCAAAACCAGAGGGTGCTCATATCGTGTGGAAAGAGGATCTTACCCTGTAATGAAAAGAGAGCAATGGGGAAAGGATGAGGGGGGAAAGTGAGCTGTCACCTTGAAACAATACAGAGAGCACCACTTTCTGGGCCCTGCTGGGCTTTTGAAATAGGCCAGACTGCCAGAAACTCTGCAAACTGTCCATCTCTGTTTTAGGGGGAACTTTAACCATGGTTCCTGGCCATTAAGTCCGTTCATGAAGCAGAAGTAGGGTAAATATGAAACAGAAGGTTTAAGAAGTCCAAGATTAAAATAAGATAGCACAAACCATGGATTGAGCCAAGGGCAAAGTAGCTAGTGCAGGATCATCTGGCTGCTGGCTACCATCACCACCATCCTCCATTCTCTGCTCTTAATATAAGGTATGCTTCAGTTGTGATGGCTTCTTGGGGCCTCAAAGACCCATGAGATTCTGTTCAAGGGTACCAGAGAGGGGCCTGCCCTCTTCCCCCCCCACACACACACACCACCCTTAATGGCTGCATAAGTGACCTCCTGCCACAGAGCTGAGCTGCCGCGCAGACTTCAGCTACCAGAACAGACTTCCACTGGCCCCTCATCTGGGGCCGGGGAGAAGATTTGCGAGTGGGGGAGGAGAGAGGAGTTAGGTAACAGGTCAGGTTGGTCACAGGTACTGAGCCAATGGCTCAACTAGGGCGGGGACACAGGAAAGGGCTTATTTAGGCACCTGTGCTGGCATGGAGCACCAATATTGACCTCATGCTAGCTTTGGGGGGGGGGAACAGCTGTTTTAAGCAGATCCATTTTGTTATTCGAGGTCTCAAAGAATGGGCATATTTTTATCCCTAAGAGTTAATTTGTGTTTGACAGACTACAACATGATGCAAAAACATCCATTATTGCCTTGTGGGATGTGTAAGGGTTGCAGGAATTTTGCCTAGGGATGGTGTATTTCTGTGCAATTGTAGACCAGCGGATGTCTTACAAATGTATGAGTTGGCGTTAGCTCGAGGCATAGGGATTTACAGTATTTGCTGTATGACATGTTCTCTTATCTAGTAGAGAATGTCAGTGGGGCGAACAGTCATGGCTGCTAAGTAGTGAAAGGAGAAAACCCATGCCCTTTTCAGCAGGTATTATTTAGAGGGAACAGAGGCAATGAGGTGTTCAGGGCAGCACTGTGCAGTCATGTGCCTGGTGAATGCCCAGCAGCATAGGCACAAGGGGTTAAATCCAACATCATACTTGCAGAAGTCCACTAGCGTGATCGGGCTTTCTTCCTCTCTCCTCCGCCCTGTAACCCGTTCAACTTAGTCCCTGTTTCAAATCTGCCTTTCATTTTCTCTAATTAAAGCGAAAGAAAGAAAGAAAATGAAACTTGCTCTCTTAATATAGTGGATGCTTTACTATCAGTTACTTCCTGCACCTGCATACTAACAGAGGTCCATTATAAACCCTTTGACTATTCTTGCTCTCCACAGGTTATTTATCCTTCTCATTTGCAGATTTTTCTTTCTGGGCTGGGTCAAGGCTCTGGAGGCTTGCTCAGTAGCACCACCGAGTTAAAAAAAAACAGAAAGCAATATTAACAGTTTCAGCTTCCCAGTGGAAGTACACTTTGGTAATCTAGGAAACAAATCAAGGCTATAAACACATTTGTATCCCTTCCTTAGATGATCATGACCTCCTTGGCATGCTTGTTTTTAAAATCCATATTGATGGCACCGTCGTAAAAGCCAGGCAGGCCGAGACCGAGAAGTACCTCATTCCTGTTTTGATGCAGTTATGTATTGTTGATCCCTGTCAATCTTGCTTGTCTGTGATGAGAGTAGTGGCCTTGTTAGGGATGGATGAATCTGTCAATTTCAGTTTCTCATTTTTCCAGTCTTGTTCCGTCCTGTTTCTACATCAGTTCGCAACTTCTTCTTCGGGGGGGGGGGGGAAGTCTGCATGAAAATGCATATGCATTTTTGTGTATGTTTCTCCTAATATATGCATTTTTGTATGCAGTTGTGCCTAATATATGCAGTTTTTGCAGCTTCCCCTTACGTAATTCTTTTTTGTACCTTTCCCTCTAAAATACACAATTTTATATCAATGCATATTAGGGATTATGTTATATATAATATATATTCTGTTATATGTTATATTCAGTATAAGGTATTGTACACATTTTCCAGTTGGAGAACTGCATCACAAAATTCTTAGAGTAACCAAGGATAACTGCGTTCCAGTTTGCATATTTTTTTCAGGAAGTGCGAATTTGGTAAGTTCATAACAAAATGTGAACAGAACCAAATCCCCCCGCATCCCTGTTGATTAATGGGGGGTGCCAGTTTCCCATCTTGTGTGTGTCCCACCCTCGGCTTTGCATGTCAGACCACAGGGGGAACATTTCACCCTGGATCAGCAGCAGCAGCAACCTGGATGCACACCTCCTGAGATGAAGCACTTCCATGCTGAAGTTCCTGTTGCAGTGAAGTGCTGCTGGAACACAGACATGAAAGCATCCTAAATGACGTGAAACCGAAGACCTCTTAAAAATTATTTTGGATGAGCAAGCCTTGCCGGGTAAGAACTCTTCTTTCATTATCTTTTCTTTTGGTTTTCATAAATTCTCTTTGATCACAAGCTGACAAAGTCATTGTTAACATTTTTTTGTCAGGAGTCCTGAGTACCACTCACGGTCTGCCAGTATCATTCCCCACTACAGATTTGTTAAGGATGCTCTGTATGAAGTCTGTACTTTGAAGACTAAAAAAGTAAGTCCAGCTATGTCCGTTTTATGAGAATTATATCAGGTTTTGGTGAATATGAGACCTAACATCAGAGCAAGCCCCTTATATGGACTGTATCCATGTCTATATGATATATAGACATATATAGTATAGACATATGATATGTTGCTTTAAGGTTAGAATGCTCTTCAACCCTGGGAGTTCAAACACTGAAAGCAATTTTAGATTATGTGTACTCTGGTGATTTGGGGAAAACAGCTACAGACAATTTTATCAGCAACATTGATATTAGATATTGGGTAATGGAATAAAGCCACTGAAACTGATCTTCAGGCAGCCCATATTTCTATGTTCAGACATCCATATTTTTGTCGTCATGTATAAAAGAAATGCAAACTTTATTCTGTACCAAGAAAGTCTGATGTTGTATTACTCTGCACAAAAGGATTTTGTACAGAGTCATTTCAGGAATACATTAATAAATAACTTAGGTTGGGTTAAAACTTTGCATAAATAACACATCGTTGCATTCATGTTCATGCAAGATTCAGCCTCACTCTTGTCCAAAAAAACACTTGCTAATTCATAGCACATTCCTATGCATGTTTACTGAGAAGTCCTATTGTGCTCATTGGGGTTTACAATTGCAGCATCTGGCTCTGGTTATAGCTTTGGGTTATAGCTTATCGGCCCAAGTTAGAAATCAAGTGTTATTTAAAAGATGTCATATTGAAAATGTATTAACAAAACCTGATTGTAGAATACAGGCCTGTGGCTCATGCTGGCTCAGCTTGTCTGAGTGTGGAAAACTAAGCAGTGTCAGGCCTGGTTATTACTTGGATGGGAGACCCCTCCTTTAGTTTCCTGCATTGAGCAGGGGGTTGGACTCGATGGTCTGTAGGCCCCCTTCCAACTCTATGATCTATGAGAACAACTGAGAAATGAAAAACATATCTACCCTGGAAAATGGTACCAGTTCTTTCCTCCACCTCATCACAGTCAAATGAACATATCATTTCCCATCTCATTTTCTCTCTCTTTCTCACAATGGAAAAAGCCCGCTCCCATGTCCCCACCAATCGTGCGTCTGATGGCGGCAGGATATGAATCAGGACCTCCCCTGATGACCTAAGTGGCTGGTCAGGCTCGTATGGGAGTGGATCGTCCTGGCCCCAACCCATTTACATCCAGGAGAAAAGCCAGTTTTAAGAGCACTCCACCTGATTTTTCAAGGAAGTGTAAGCCCATCCAAAACAGATTGAATCCCTGTTCCTGATTAGGAGTCCTATTGACAACTGCGCTTCTGCCTTCTCTGGATTAAGTTTCCATTTGTTAGCCTACATTTAAGTGGGACTTTTAGTGGAACTTTTTGAATCAGTGTGCCATTCTCCATTTCTCTGGGAGCTTACCTGATTTACAATGGCTGATTCAATGGCTTCTCCCAGTAAACACATTTTCTTCCATACAAATTACTCTTAGGAATTACCATTCAAAGGAATGCTGCTTCAAGATGTTACAGGCTAGTCTCGTAAGATGTGAAAGGATGCAAAGAAACAATCAGAACTGCAGAGAAGGATCCTTCACAGCTAGACATCTCTTATAGGTTATCCCATTAATCCACATTAAAATTGATTTATTTTTATCAAGTAGAACAAGATGTGCCATGGCTGATGTGCCTGGGTACTTTGAGAAGTACACAAATATTATTAGTCCACCTACCGGTAATTGAAGAGAAACCAACATTGCAATTGGACATGTATGAATGGTGTTATTTTTCACATTCTAATTCTCTGTTTGCTTTGTGTTTTGTTTTTTTGTTTAGGAATCTTGGCTTATTCGTACATGAAACTCTCGAGTGCTTTGTGCTTTGTTGGTTCTTGTCACTGCTCAGTCTAATAAATACTGGTACCATAGAGCTATGTTTCCGAGTATTAAATTAGCTTATGAAAGGATTTGTCATAATGTCCAATCTATCATATAGCATACAATAGAAGATGAGGACCCCAGGGTTTAACCATCCTATTTAGGATTTAATTTAGAATCACTTCGCCACTTCCAGATAACATGCATTGTTGTATATTGAGCTTGTCAGAATGTAATTTTAAAGTACTGCCAAGTAACACACACACACTGATTTTAGTTGTTTATCCCATGCTGTAAAGAATTCCAAAATGTGAACATCAATTCATTTTGGATGCCTAACTACACATTCCTTTGCCTTCTCTAGATATCTTTTGGGCCCACATGACCTCTCTCATTTTGACAATGTTAGGTATGCGGAAAATCAAGCATCACAAGTTTGATTGCTGTTCTCTGATAATTTGTAGGCAAATGTCATATTTTTGTCTGTGGCAAATAGCCTTTCATGAAGACTCTGCAACTACTCAACAGATTTGTACCAGCAAGGTGTGATTTGAAACCCAGTGGCATACAGGCAATACTTCTGTGTTTCAATTTAACAAAAGTTGTTCATTGACTTTAGAATTCCATTTTCTAAGATCTCCCTCAGCTGCCTAGCTCTAATCTGCCTCTGTGACATCAGAGCAGCTAAGCCAATGGCAGCCAGAGGAGCCATGAGACTTTCAGAAATGTTGAAGCTGTGCTGTTCCTACCCAACCTTTAGCCCCACGATGAGATCCACAATCCAGCACAGTTAAGCATGCTTAACAGTGTGACCCTGTAGTAACACCCATTGAGTTTACTGGGAGTTTACTTCTCCCAGTAAACACATTTTCTTCCATACAGTTGCTCACTTCAAGTTAAGGCGGTATTAGATTGCATCCTGAAAGCAGTGGGTTTAGGCAGGTTTACAGGGCAATACTATCAGTGTCTACTTAGAAGTAAATCCCATTTAGTTCAACAGGACTTACTCCCAGGTAAATAGTATAGGATTGCAGTCTTAACTGTGGCCTATCCTTTCCCCCCCTTTAACTTGCATATCCTTTTCCATAACGAATTGGCAGTTTCTTACCTAAATTGTTTTTATAGCACTTCAGTAGCAACACAATCATCATCATCATCATCATCATCATCATCATCATCATCATCTGAGAAAGTTGAATTACATATGGATTAAGCAGCAAAGCCAATTTTCTTTATATATTTATGAGTACTCTAGGCTGACCGTCAATTGCCCTCCTGTGTATTAGCAATCTAATTAGTCTCATGCTGTGTTGGTGCTCTTATAGAATTCAGAACACTGCTCTTACTTTATAATCCTCTCATTAGGAAACACTAATTCTATAAGCTGCCTAAAATAGTTAAAATACGAGTAAGCAAAAAAGATACTGCATTCTCATCACTGAAACTCCGGGGAACAATACAGCTGCAAGAAAAAGTGATTACCGGTACATTACATTTTGTCATGAAATGAAGTTCTTCACTAGGCTTGAGAAAGTATTTTATTTATTTTTTATTTTTTATTTATTATATTTTTAATTCGCCCATCTGGCCAGTCACCCGGCCACCCTGGGCGATGTACAATCAAGATAAAATACAATAAAACACCATTAAAACACAATTAAAAAACAATATGAGTTTTTTTTAAAAAAAAGTCCTAACCCACCCCATATTCCTGCCTGAAAAGCCATGTTTTTAAAGCCCAGTGGAAGTTCATCAAGGAGGGGGCATGGCGAAGGTCACTGGGGAGGGAGTTCCATAACTTGGGGGCTGCCACAGAAAAGGCCCTCTTCCTAGTCCCTATATCAATGATGGCGAACCTATGGCACAGGTGCCACAGCTGGCATGCAGGGACCTCTCTGTGGGCACTCGAGCCATTGGTCACCAGATTGTGAAAAGACTGTCCCTTTCTGCAAAACACTAATGATTTTGTTCTTTCTCACAGTGTGGAACAGAATGATTTCATTCTAGAATTCCTGTTTCAGAATTCTTTTTTACATTGTTATCACATTTAAAAGATTTTGAAGAATGATGCACAGAGCATGGCTTGGATGTAAAGCCCTAACAGTTGACCGGAGTGCTGCATGTGTTGTTCTCAAACTAACAGAGTATGAACCAAGGTTTGACAAATTATCAGCATGCATGCAATAGCAAAAATCACATTAATTGTGCAAAAGCATGCCCAATGCAAACTTTTACCTAATGCAGTGTTTGCAGTCCAAGACATAAAGTGTTTAAAATGTGTTAAGCACGTTTAGTTTTCTTGTTTATCTTGCTCATCCTAGTACAGGTTGACTTTTACTTTTACTAATCCGACACCTGTAGAAGCAGGGAAAGGACCCGGGGTAAAGCTTGCCCCATACAATTTCAGTCTGGCATATAATCATATTACAAGTTGAGAATCCCTTATCCAAAAATATATGTGCCTAATTATTTAAAAAGTTTGTATAAATTCCCTTCAGGCTATGTGTACAATGTAGTACTATAATAATTTTTTGAGTTGATTTTTTTTCCCAACAAAAAACTGTTTGTATCATTGAAAGCTCTGTTGTTGTGTTTTTCTTTTAAGACAAAAGATGTTAATTAGTTCGGACAACTGTATGAGTTGTTTTTCTAAAACTAAAACCTCGGTATTCAGGTTTAATTGCAGTGTTGGCACTTTGAAATAAATAAGTTGGTTTTGTGTTGCAGTTTGGGCACTCGGGCTCAAAAAGGTTCACCATCACTGCCCTATATCTATATTTGTAATATAGATGCAAAATTCATAGTAAAATGAAATTTGTTCCTTTTGAGATTTTATATATGGTGTTGTCTTACACGGAGTATCATGAACCTGCTCACTTGAGGGTATTGGCACCCACCCAAAAAGTAGCTCACCTCCTTCCCACATGCTTCCATCTCTGGACCCTTATGGTTACTTAAAGAAAAGTGAATTTTCATACACTCACATGCTCCCAGAAATGCAGCCGTCCCCCCTGGGCCTCTCCAATATAATTTTGATCTGGCGAGTGCTTGAGGAAGTTTGGCCATCCCCTTTTATATAGTATCTTGTGGGTTCTGACTAAAACCTCCTTCTCTAGGATTTACCTGCTTTGCTACCACCAAACCCCTACAGGTCATGTCTATAGTCTGTTTTGGAGATCTTGCTTTAGAAGGTGTACTTCGGGACAAGGTTTTTGACTGTCACCTCCCCACCTCATGTGCAGTGTGTGGAGCCTTCCCAACCTCTCCCAGTACCCAGCCCGCCTCTTCAGACCAATACTGAAGCTTCTAGATCAGGGGTGTTGAACCTCTTTCAGCCCGAGAGCCAAATTCCATTTCAGAGAAATTCCCTACCTTTTCTGATGCCCCCTTTTCCAGTTTTAAACCTTCATCCTGCATTTTGGGGGGGGGATTCTTACACCTGGCTCACATAATTAGTGGTGGGGCCGAGCCTGGAGTCGGCTGGAGGCTCGCTCTGGGCTCGGCCCTCCGCGAGCGGCGACGGCCCGATCCTGCTCTTCAGAGTGGCGCGGAACGTTGTCTGTGCCGCTCACGCCGCTCGAGCCACCGGCGGAGAAACCTCCTGCCACCGCGCCCCCCCGCCGCTGCCGCCAGGACCCCCCGCTGCCTACCTGGTCCTGTGCGCCGCCGCCGGAGCCGCTGCTCCGTCACGCTGGACCCTCTCCCGCGCTCTGTTTTGGTGGGAGGAACCAGGGCAACAGGGCTTAAACAGCCCTGTTGCCCTGGTTTCCCCAGCCAAAAACAGAGCGAGGGGATCCAGCACGATGGAGCAGGGTCCCGTCGCGTCACTTCCTCCGCGCCGGAAGTGACTCGACGGGACCCATCGGACAAGGGAGGAAGGCTCTCCGCTCCATGGAGAGCCCAGGTAAAGCCCACGCACGTGGCCAAGCAGCCCGTCGGACGTGAACAGACCCAGTTCGGGCCTTGCTCCTGTCTGATGGGCTGCTCAGCTAGATCCCTACTCACATTTTGTTGTGTAATTTACACATAGTTAGACTTACAAGCAAGTGCTTCTAGGACATTGTCAAAGGCAGGGTAGTAAAAAATATTACCTAATTTCAGCCGCCTGCCTTTTACACTTTTCTTTCTATAAACCAAACATGCCTGCGGAACAAAATGTCCCAGAAATCTCCATAAGAATATGCCTTATGGGATACTTTGGACCCCGAACACCTGAAACAATTTTGGGGGAACAAAAGGAGGCCATCTACAGGTCATCTTAGTCTCCTTTGATAGCCAAGAACAGTAGCAAACACCTCCTTCAAACAGTAACGAAATCCATTGAGGGAAAGCTTTGTTATGCTTATTTAAAGTTTACAGGCTTTTGTAATACTAATTGACTTGCACTAGGCCGGGCTTTTGTAATGCTGATTGCCTGGATTAAATTGATGCAGGAAAGATTAAGTCTTTACTTGCCTTAAGCAGCTGAAACCTGAAATCCATTCTGATCCTAACAGCCTGGGGGAAACATTCAGTCAAACAAAAGCCTTTCATATGCACAATTTGCCTTGCCTGAGGTATTTGGGGGGGGGGGTTGGCTGGACCCCAAATGCAAGGAATGCTTGGTTTCATAAAAACTCAGGATGTGGGTATGATTCATCTCCCCATTTATGCTGGTCTTGGACCGTAATAAAGATTTGATTTGATTTGATTTCATCTCCCCATACTTCCATTCAAGGAGCCCCTATGGACCCCGTGCCTGGGTCTCATCATGTGTATCTATAGTTGAGAAAGCAGCCTGTTCTCCAGCTCCACATTGCTATGTTACTCAGGCTATCTGGCCAGGTCCAGTTATGTTCAGCATTTTAGTTACAAATACTAAGGGGGGGGAGGGAAAAGGGGCCAGGCCCACTTAGCTGCTGTTTTTAGAAGGGTACCAGGGGGCATGATTTGGAGCCAGGGGTGGGACTTGTGGTTTTCCATAGGAGCCCCCTACTTCCCTCCCCCCAATAATTTGAACATAGTGATGGCTGCATACATGTAGGTGGGGTCCTCGCCTCTCCGCGGCGGCGCCCCTGCTGCCTCGATCTTCTGAGCAGCGCAGAGCAGTTCTCCACACCGCTCAAGCCGTCCTTGCTGGCTGCGCTGGTCCCAGCGCATCACTTCCGGCAGGCTGGAAGTGACGCGATGGGACCCTGCGCCGGCACGCTGGACCCCCGCGCTACGTTTCTTGCAGAGAAACCAGGGCAACAGGGCTTAAACAGCCCTGTTGCCCTGGTTTCTCCGCAAAAAACGTAGCACGGGGGTCGCGCGCCCCGTGCAGGGTCCCGTCGCATCAATTTCAGCCTGCTGGTCTGGAATTGATGCACCAGGACCAGCGTGGGCGGCTCACCGCGGAGAGGCGAGCTGGCCCAGGGACAAGGTAAGTCCCCGCGAGCCTCGCACGTGCGTGAACGGGGCCAATTTCAGCCCGCTACGCCTGCGTGAGGCTAGACGGTACACTCCTATTTGAACACCAATGCTCACTGCTTCTCCACCAGTGGGTAATAATAGTAAGGAAGGTCTCAGGGTAGGCAGACTAAATTCAGTGTTTGTACAACACTGATGTTTATTCCCAAGAGCAACATACATTGCTATTCTAGGAAGTGCTTCATGGCTAAGAGTAAAGCTAGCAAGGAACAGAGATTTGACCAAAACTGACCACAGTTTGAAAAACTGTTTTGTGAAATGCCCCCACAACTTTGTTTCACTGATTCAGCTGCACATGTACTTGGGAGTAAGTCCCACTGCATCTCTTATTTCCCTTCCACACAGAAGATACAGCCTGGGATACATTTTAAACCATTGGGTCTGATTTTGAATAAAGCATCTTTGGGTTCTTGCAAGCCAGTCTTACTAATTTTGCCATCTCATCAAAAAGGCGAAGCAACCCATTTCGATGTTAGTGAAGTGACTTTGAAATGATTGTTGTATTTTGAACCAGCCCTAATTAAGATTTTTATCCTTGAAGATACAGAAATATTTCAGTTAATGAGTAATTATATAAGATTGATGAATGTAAAGTGACTTGGATTTTCTTGTACTGTATTGTAACTTCACATGTTTTCTTATGCCAGCGCCCAGCAGCACCACGATAGCAGAACAAGTCATTTGCATAATGGGAAATGATGGTAGGCACTGAGTTATCGGGTTTGCAAGACCCATAAGGGCTGTGGAAATAAACTACAAGCTCAGACTTGAATCTATTCACAGAATTCATGCTGACCAATTGAATGAACTTAGTATTCTCTGAACAAAATTTAAATTATTCCATATCCATTCATTTGCTTATTGATCCATTGGACCTATTCATCCTCAAACTTCACTAAAACATAATTATGTAACAACAACAACAAAACCATACTGGTATCTTGAAACCAGCCAGCCTTAAACCATGGTTTATAGGCAAATTATCAAGCAAATACTGGATCAATGTACTTGTAAAATAACAGAAGTATATGAATAGTGAATTGACAAATTCGTATTGAGCACACTAAGAGATATTCGGCTTTAAATTTGTGATGTTCAAATCAAAGGCAATTCATTGTAATCCAATTTGCACTTAATTGCCATCTGTAAAAAGTGTGACAGTTTGTCAAACCAATTATTATGCAAGTTGTAATGCTATTAAAAATGAAGATTCTGAGCAATAAATGTACATAGCAAGTTGGAGAACACAATACTACTCAGGTGAATTATTCTTGTAAGAACTATTATCACCCCCATTTCTTTATGCTGTGCTCCAAATTGCCTTTCCTGGCATCTTCTTTGTTTATTTCAGAATGAGGAGTTTCAGATCTTTCGTTACGCTATTTTTCTGCACATTTTATTTTGTGCATTTAACAAAAAAGGTGATGGAGTCTATAAGGAGTCCAATGGCCTAAGATAACAGATTGCAAAAGTAATCATGTGTTATTGTTGGCGTTAGTACAATTGGACTGTTACTGAAGAGATGATATTTGTTATGGAATAATGACTAAAGGGTTGCGATCTGCCCACCACCTGGCTCATGGGGTGCTCGGCAAGAACTGCGTCTGCGTCTGCCAAGCCGGGCCAGAGGTGAGCGCCAGCCGAGAAACTCGCTGGACTTCTGGGTTCCCGCTGCTACGTTGTTTATGTAGAAAATGGCGTAAGGCACGTTAAAACTGGCCGCAATTTGCATAACTTGCGCAAATCGCAGCCATTTTTAACGTATCTTATGCCATTTTCTACGTAAACAACGTAGCACTGGGAACCTGGAAGTCACTTCCCTGGCTCAGCTCACAAGAACGCGAGTTGAACTGGGAAGCAGGTAGGGTGAGCGGAGCTTGGGGAGTCAAGGCCGGTGAGTTCGCCGGACTCCCACCCCCCAATCGAGCTCCGCACACATCCCTAGCTCAGACTGCCACTTTCACATGTTTAGTCTATGTGTGGAGTAGACAGTAGGAACGTACTGCTGGCCTTACTCATGCACCCTGCCAGGGCCGGATTAAGCTAGGGGCTGTTGGAGCGGCAGCTCCAGGCCCCTAACAGAAAATAGGCCCACAATTATAGGGACACGCGGCGATTTTTTCCCCCTTCGGAGACGTCCGGGGAAAGGGAGCCTTGCGCTGCCACTGCCGTCCTTTCCTGCCCTGGCAGGCTCGGGGCAGGCGCCATCCGCGAGGGAGGGAAGCAGGCACAGGAGGAGCCACGGCCACAGTTTCATGGAGAGAGCCAGGTAGAGGACGGACCCTCTCCGGCTTCTTCCTTCTTCCTCCTCCTCCTCCTCCTCCCTCCTCCTCCTGTGTCTTGGGGACTCGTCCGGCATCGGATTTCCCTTTCGTTTTGCTGGCCCCTCCTCTTCGCCTCGGCCGTGAGTGACAGGCGGCAAAGCCCCGGGAGAAACCCGGCCTCGTCGTCAGCAGCTGCAACTTCAAGCGCGTCAAGCTGCTCTTGCTGGGCTCGAGCAGTTGTGTGGGCAACGAGGACTCCTAGTCCCAAATGTCCCTCCTGAAAGCTGTTTGAGCTGCTCGGAGGGGACGAGGGGTGGGCGGGAGTGAGAGTGCTCCAGGTACCCGCCTCCAGCCCTTCCACGTTATTAAACTCAACTGGGTGTTGCAAAAGGCAAATTTCTCCCCTTCATTTTGACATTCCACCCGCTGCCTTTGGGCAACTAATTTCCCTGCAGGTTAACTCGCCTTATAGAACTGTGGGGTTCTTCAAACACCGCTCTGAGGGCCAAACCACACACTTAATTACCGCTGAAAGCGCCCGCGGCCTCGATTCGGATTGGGAGGGGGCGGGGGCGTTTAAGTGTTTCCCCTCCCACCGCCCTCCAAGTTTATCCATTTATGTCTCCCTCTCTTTTTGCCTCAGTTTCCCTCAATGTTTGTCCAGTTTCCCTGAGGGAAACCGAGGCAAAAAGGAAAGCAAGGCTGGCACAAAATCCCCCCCCCTCACACGCAGACACTTCCGTTCTCTTTCTCCTGTTTCAGCTTCCCCCAAAGCACCTTCCTTCCTGCCTCAGTTTCCCTCAAAGTTTGCAATGCATACAGTTTCCCTCAAAGTTCGAGGGAAACAAGCAAAAAAGAAAGGCAGGCAGGCACAAAGTGGGTCCCCCCCCCCTTCTATTCCCTTTCTCCTTCCATTTCTGCCTCAGCTTCCTTCAAAGTACTCTCCCTCCTTCCCGGCATCTGCCTCAGTTTCCCTCAGAGTGCCCTCTTTCCTGCCTGCCCACCTGTTTCCCATACAGGCGCTGCTGCCTTTTCACATTTATTTTATTTATTTATTTTATTTGTTATATTTATACCCCACCTTTTTTCCTGCAAGGAACCCAAGGCGACTTACATAGTCCTCCTCCTCCTCCTCCTCCTCCTCCTCCTCCTCCATTTTATCCTCACAACAACCCTGTGAGGTAGGTTAGGCTGAGAGTCAGGGACTCTTTTATAATGTATTTCAGTTTACCCCACACAAAGCACTCACACACACAGAGCAGCCAGACAAAAGCAAAACACGCTTATAATTTGTAGGTAGCCTTTTATAATGTATTTCAATTTTAGACAGCAAAAAAGGTAGTACATTCTTATTTTTTAAACCCACTTTTGCCATCGAAATAAAATTCCATCCTCCATTTAATCATTTATTATTTATTTATTTATTGCATTTATACCCCGCTCTTCAGCCAGAAAAGGCTCTCAGAGCGGCTTACACAGATTAATAATAAGACATTCCCTGCCCTCAGGCTCACAATCTAAAAGACATGACACAAAAGGAAAAGGGATTGGGAGGGAGGAGGAAGAATGCCAAACTCAGGCACCAATATAATGTTTGGCATTCTTCCTCCTCCCCCCCAATCCCTTTTCCTTTTGTGTCACGTCTTTTAGATTGTGAACCTGAGGGTAGGGAATGTCTTATTATTACCGGTAATCTGTGTAAACCGCTCTGAGAGCCTTTTCTGGCTGAAGAGTGTGGTATAAATGCAATAAATAAATAAATAAATCATTAATTTCTACCCACTTTTGCCATCAAAATAACATTCCATCCTCCATTTAATCACTTGTTAACATTATAATTAATTTATAATAACTTTCCATTTAAGAAAAAAAATTCACCCCTATCAAGTGAAAAAAAATGACCCAGTTCCTTTTTTTTTTACTTGATCCATTCGTTCTTTTTTTTTTTTAAACTATAGTCCGGTCCCCCAACAGTCTGAGAGACAATGAACTGGCCCCCTGTTTAAAAAGTTTGAGGACCCCTGTTGTAATCCTTAAGGCAGGTCAATAGCATTCTCTCCATACAGCACTTGGGGGGGGCAGCTGAGTAAGAGCTCGGTTCGTGTACATTGTTGCCTAACAGTCTGCATAATTCCCGAAGGGGTGGGCTGTGTTAGTCTATTGCAGCAAGAACAACAAGAGAGTCTTGTGGTACCCTAAAGACCAACACATTCATTCTGACATAAGCTTTCACGGACACTGCCCACTTCCATCAGGTTTTATTGAGTTAACAAGCTTATTGTTTACAAAAAAAGAAATATTTTCAATATGTTTCTGTTTTGGCACTTTAATGGTAATTAAAATATTTAATTTGTTTTAATATAAAATTGCGTCTTCATTTTATTTATTTCCATAAAAAGGCCCACCAAAATCCTCAGCACCAGGCCCATAATGCTCTTAATCCGGCCCTGCTCCCTGCCTGCTCATGCATGCATTCAGCGTGTTTGAAAGGGGGAACCTATGTATATATACTGCTGTATGCGCATAGGCTTTCCTCACAGTTAGGAACCTCAATCCTGTAGGGTTCCCAATCATGTGAGAACCTACACACATACCACCATACATATGTAGACTCCTTTTTTCAGATGTCAGACTGAACATGCAGATGTGATCTGTGGGCTGTGTGACATTTGCGATCAGGGCCAACAGGCATGGGCCCTTCCTGGAAGTGACTGTATGAATAGAGTTAAAGAAGTACACAAATTATTTATCCAAATATGGTCTTTATTAGAATACTGAAAACAGTGTAAAAGCTGAGCCTACCCACACATTAAGATTTCCTTGGAAGCCCTATTACATATACCATCTCTGCCTGAAGTAGTGGGGAGGGGGGCTACATGGGGCAGTGCCTTCTCAGCATTGGCACCACCTCTGTTGACCTCCCTTCCTAGGAACGTGCATCTCCCCCTCCCTTCCTCTTGTCTTACAGGTGGCTGACTAAAAATATTGTTCTCTTGGATTTATGAGATTGTACAGTGGTTCTGGACTCTGTTTATATTTGCTGCTGTTTATATTTCCTGACATTTTAATTAGCTGCTGCTAATTAATTTTACCTTACTGTTTTGATTATGTTGTCATTTTAATCATTTACATTGGGTTTTTAATTATCCTTAGCCATATTGTTGCTGGTTTTTAAGTGGAGAGGTGGTGCATAACTGTTCTAATAAATAAGTAATTCTACCTCACAGTGTTGTTGTGAGGATAAAATGGAGAGGAGGAGGAGGATTATGTAAGCCACCTTGGGTTCCTTGGAAGAAAAAAGGCGGGATATAAATAAATAAATAATTCTACCTCTACATTTCCTATAGCTATGCGTATTATCTATATTGTGCTATTGTCAGAGACACAGAAGTTATATCCTGGCTTAGTAGCCAAAAAATATTCTATTGCCCAGCACGAATATAGTAAAAGTCCCTCTGAACTCATACAGAGTGCTTTTACCTTTGCCATCCTGCCCCTCGCACAGAACTAAGGAGATGGGCTAATAGCACAGATCACATTGTTCCCCATAAGCCTGAGTCTCCTGCAGATGTTTCTGAAAATTAAACTGTGTTCCCCTTCCCTGGGAAGATCCAGTGCAGCCCAACAAGCATCTGTTTTCAAAATTGGGTTTAAAAAGGCTATCAGGCACAGTCTTTCCCTTTCTCCCGAAGAAATCCACTCCAGATTTTTCTTCCCTGCAACAGCTCCCCTTCACAACCCAGAGTTGGTCTCTGCAAAAAATACATTCTCCCTCTCACCCACTTTCTGGTGTCAAAAGGGGGAGTGAGATAAGTGGGGCTGGGGAACTGAGGTAGGAATGCTGGGGAAGAAGCAGGCAAGTCATGAGAAATTTGAAATTGCCCTCTGCCTTCTCCCACCCAGTCAGTCAGTAGATTTACAAAGCAAACTTCCTGTTCTTAAAAGAGCTGCTTGCAACTGGAATGAAGTAGCAGAAGCTTGTTGACTGATAAGCTGTTTCAGGAGGAAGATAGTGCTGGGGGATGGAAACAAAAGAATCTGTGTGGGGAAAGCAGCTTTGCACATGGGGAGGGAGAGAAATTGACACAATACTGCACATCACCACAGAGATTGAAAATGGTGCAGCCAGCCCCCCACCCAAACAATCAGAGCGGGATGGGAGGGAAAAGGAAGAAAAGAAAGAAACCCTTGCTGACACTATTCAGAGCAAGAGAACAGACTCTTTCTGGCAGCCTAGTTTAGCTGCTGTAATTCAACCTCCCTTCCTGAGCATTCATGTTTGTTGGGGATTGCTAAAAGGGCTGGGAGAGGATATTAAGTTATTATCTCTCCCCTCTTGCGTTTGCAAATACAGCAGAGCTGACCCCAACTGCAGCGGAAAAATGTGAGTGTGTGGAGCTGCTGGTTAAAGCAGCAATAGCATTTGGCAATTACAGGCTGCCCTTCTGGGCGGACTGGATCTTTACCTGGTTTCCCCCTTTATACTGCCAATAAGACAGTCTTTTGGAGGTTAAAAACAGAGTTTACTCACTCAAATCTTGCAGATTGGATACAGGCAGGCTTAAGAAAGTATTTACAGTTGTGCAGGAATCATCTGGTAGCTGATGTGTTCTGAACTTGGGAAAAGTTCAGAACTGCTTCTCCAGCTACATCTTCACACATGCTGCACTTACAAGTTCATGGCTCAGACTGTTTCCCGGGGCAGGAAGAGAAGGCACTGGCTACACCCACATCCTGCACCAGGGGAGGTCTGGGTAATATTCACAGAGTGTCTGCTCTAGGATGCAGAGACTCTGTGGTCCCAATTACGTCATGCGCCCATATATGGCTTGACGTTTTGACTGCTCACCCCCAATAATGTTCACCATGATCAAAGAGTTTCTCACCCGCTGTTAGTGAGTGGGTTTGTTGAAGGGTGGCTATTGTTCAATATTAACTTTGTTTCCTTTTCAGATGCAAGGATTACAGACCAGCTGGAATCTTCAGGAGATGACATTTTAGCCACGTTGAGTACAATGCCGTACTTCATTGGTTCTCCAGGTCTTCCCACCTCTCTTCCTGAAGATGATATTTTAGGGCCACCAGATGAGATCATTTTATTGCCAGCAGTGACTACCAGTGTCCCCTCAGTTGCCATTGATCAGTCTTTTGAAGCAACAAGCTCTGTGTGGGTAGCAGCAACAGACAGTACTGGATTTGAAATAGGGGTACAGGATATTGCCACTGAATTAGGTGCGATTGATATGATGAGCCCAGCAACAATAGATGAGGGTGGAAGTGGCTACTATGCACTGCCAAAAACTCCAGATATGACTCCAGCTCCTCCACTGAAGTATGTAACTACAAGCTCCATGACAACCGCAGCCAAAGGCAAAGAGTTAGTGGTGTTTTTCAGTTTGAGAGTAACTAACATGCACTTTTCCGATGACCTCTTCAATCGGAGTTCCACGGAATACAAAGCACTTGAACAGCAATTCATGCAGTTGGTAAGTGACAAAGGGTTGTTTTTAATGCATCAATAACGTTTAAGAAGAAAATGTTATCACTCTAAGTATGGTATTGCTGCCATTTCCCTAGTTAAAAATGTAAACAGAAAACATATACATCAAATCAGGCTGATAATGAAAAGCCAGTTAAGGAGAAAAATGGCACTTATTCTTCTTATAGCCCAGTCCTTGCATTTACTCTGTTGTGTGCAATGAGCCTTACCCCTCAAGTAGAATACATACGGAACTGCAATCTGCGTTCAATTGCCTAGGCAAACTCTGACAGACAAAAATAGCATAAGCAACACCAACACCAACACTGTTACAAAACCTGTTATGCTGCTATTACAGGGGAAACACGCAAGCAGTCAAAGCAGAGATGCTTGTGCAGATTTTCAGATCAGAGTGTTAAGGCATGTGCCTACACACTTGGCATCAGTCGCCAGTTCAGGGCTCGTCCTCTGGATGGGCTTCCAGCTTGGTGGACCCTCCTGTTCTGTAGAGGACACCAATATAGCAGAGGTCCAACACAACGGCAGTCTGCATAAGCAGATGGCTCTTGCCTACTCCCACAGTGTCTGAGGCATGCCAAGGTGCGTGCGGGCCACAGTGGTGGCAGGAATGGAGAGCTAGCACTCTCCACTTATGATTCCTCACACATCCAACCTTCTGACTCCCTCAAGCACAACTTAGAAGGCTGGGGGAGATTCTAGGAGCATTCCCTGCAGTGGCAGCAGGAGTGATCAGTGGCAGCTGTGGAGGTTCAGGAGGTGTCATGTTTCCTGCATTCTGATGCTGGCTTTCCTTCATGCATGCATAAAAGAGAGCAGCTCTCTTCTCACACCCACAGGGCTCTGCTTATAGGGAAGGAGTTAGAATTACCTTCTTGCATAGGTGCTGTTTGCAGAGCCTTCATAAGAGAGGGATACTATCAGCATAAAGGAACAGCCTGAGATACACCCAAAGGAGCATGTTGCCTCCCTGCACCATATAGCCCAACCTCTCTTGTGCAGCCCACCAAATTTCCTGCTGCTTAAGGGCCAGAGTAGAAATGATAGGGCTATCAGATATAGGGCTATGCTGCAATCACATATTAAATGGGGTGGAGGCCGTGTAACAGTTGAAGGAGTGTTCTAGAGAGCGGTGTGGAGCCCTCCCACACTCACTGCCCTGCAGTCAGAGGCTCCAGCCACTTTGTCTTTCCCAGCTGTGATACCAAAATGGAGCCAGGAAGGGAGAAAAGTGGTTGGAGCCCTCCCCCATAAGGATGGGGGGGCTCAGCACCCCTCTCCAGCACAAATGCTGTCAAAAAAAAAAGAACTCTTACTTCATACGTGGACAGTGTAGACATATGAAAATAAACCCATGTCCACCACCACAGTGTCTACTTTGGCCTAGACAGAGCATCGCTGATTGTACCCAAGTCTTTAATTCTTATGCCGGATGTACAATTAGTGAGTTATCCAACATCATGCTAGTGGACATCTGCTAGCATGACAGGACTTTCTCCCTCTCTCCCCCCTCCAGCCCTCTGCACCATCTGAAAATCTGTTCCAGGGGGTTTCTCAACCTACTGGAGCAGGTTCTGAGGGCACGTGGGAGGAGGGTGGGGGTGGGGTGGGGAAATCACCCAGCTCCCGGTTCCAGTGACAGAAGCAGTTGTGTGAACGGAATGACCCCATTGGATCCAACTCTATGAAAATGCATCATGAGTTATCAAAGAGCATAACAAAATGCTCCCCCCCCCCCAATGGATAGATAGTAGCATTCTCCTGTGCAGTAGTATGCCACTAAAATTAATCTGGTGTTAAAAGAACCTTTGGAAATGAATGGATGTAACTTGCATGTGAAACTGAAATGAGACTTGCATGTGAAACTGAATGGTGATATTTCATTGGCCTGGAAGGACACACAAAACACACTCAATACTGTATGACACAGATACACCCCTTGCTGACTTGGGCAGAAGGAATTGTGTAACTACCCAGCGCTCCCTCTTCCCCCTTGCATAACCAAGAGTGGGTAAAGCCCACTTGAAACCATAGGGCTGCCTCACCTACAGCTACAACTCACAATTAAGCATGCTTAAGCCCCATTGATTTCTTTTTAGCTGGATTACAGTCTATGAATTTAATTAGAAGGAAAACTGCACTCTATCTATCTTAATAGATTATTGAAAAAGGTCTAACTAGAGAGACGGCCACAGAAGACTAAGTGAGCAACTTAACTTGGTAGCAGATGTAAAGGCTGCTAATAAACTCAGTGAAACAGTGGTTGATTTATGTTCCCCAGAATGAAAAGTGAATATAAGTGGAATTAATGGCATGTAGGCATTGATAGGGGGTTTAAAATAAAGCTCCTTTTTCTTTTTTGCAGCTGCTTCCCTACCTGCAGTCCAACTTGACAGGATTTAAGCAACTGGAAATACTCAACTTCCGCAACGGAAGTGTGATTGTCAACAGCAAAATGAAGTTTGCAAAGTCAGTGCCGTATAACATCACAGAGGCCGTCCATTGTGTGTTGGAGGATTTTTGCGATGCAGCAGCTCAACGCCTTAACCTTGAAATCGACAGCTATTCACTTGATATTGAGCCAGGTGATGTAAAAAATGGGGCCGAGGGGAAGGGAAAATCATAAATGTCGCTCTCCAGTAAACATTTCATGATGTTAGCTGTTCTTTGCAGACAGGTGTCCCAGAAAATATGAATAGACTCATGGTGTTTCTTAGTTGTGGACACAGTCCCTGCTTCTGAGAGTCTTCAACCTTTTGGGCCAGTGGACACATTTGGAATTTTGAGAGTGTCATGTGCATCATCACAAAATGGCTGTCGTGGTGGTCGTGGCCAGTCACAAAACACCAATTCCACATAAAGGCAAACTGGTGAGGCTAAAAGACAAGTAACTTGCCCAAGAACCTGAATACAAGGTAGAATAGGTGTTTGTGCCGCCGAACACAGGCCCACTCATTTGAACTCACAGTTCTCTCTCTCTCTCTCTCGTGCAGGAACCCCTCCCGCTAGCCTCTCTCCTCCCACCCCTGCACCACTAACCCCCTTCACTTATATCCCTCTTTCAGAATCACCACCTCAACACATACACATGTACCACACCCCAAACACACATATATACGCAGACCACACACACACACAAATTGGGTTGCCTCAGAGGCCTCCCATTGCTCTTTGCAGTCTTCTCCATCCCAGCCCTGATCTTCCTGATTCCTCCTCCCACTCCATCAGGTCACCCCAAGCCCTCCCTCAGCTTCCCTGATGTCATCTCCAAGCATCCTGGCTTACCATCACCAGCAATTGGGTCCCTTCCTTCCTTCCTTCCTTCCTTCCTTCCTTTTTTTTTTTCTTCAGCAGGCCTCTGGCCTCCCACAAACTTTATTTCCTAAAAATGTCTCTCGGTCCACATGAGTCCCAGAGGCTTTCAGGGGGGAAAGGATTGCAGGTGTTGTGGAATTTTCTCCTGCTTGGTCTGGAGGTCCACTGAAAATAGAAAACCACTCTGCCTTTAGCAAATCAAGTACTTTATTTTGAGTCTGATCAGAGGTAAATTCCTGTAACAAATACAAGGAAAGTACACCCTAGAAATATATTCCTCTGGGTTTTATAGCCAGAGGAGTTTCTAACACAAAGACAGGAGTTATTCCTGCAAGGGAAGCAGGAAACACAGGAAATGCACTACAGTCATGCCTTGGATTGAGAGCATAATTTGTTCCGGAAATGTGCTTGTAATCCAAAACACTCTTATATCAAAACGAAATCCCCCCCAAAAAAATTGTACAGAGATTTTTAATTTAAGCCGTACTACAGTACTTGTATTGCAAGACGTCGCTTGTATATCAAGTAAAAAAATATTAAATAAATATTTAAAAATTTGCTTGTCTTGCAAAACGCTCTCAAACCAAGTTACTTGCAATCCAAAGTATTACTGTACCTTATTTAGTTATCAGGACACACACACACATTCACAGAAAGACAGCACAAGAACATGCTCCTCAACACGGGAACAATGCATGATAATTTTGTTTAACTTTACTCCACAGACATCCTGACTTCAATCTTACACTTCTTATCTCACTTTCCACATGCCTTCACTCTACATCTTTCACTCTAGAGGGTGAGAGGTGGCTACTTTCTCTAAAATTTCCACTTCACAGGTGACTAGAGGCCAGCACTTGGAAGCACTCCAGCGATCATTTATTTATTTTAAATTCACAGGTCATGGGCGCAGGGGCAGGTGTCTGCAGGTGCAGTTGTGCTTGTGGGCACCACATTGCTCACCCCTGGCTCTGTATGGATATCTGAACATAAAGCACATGTGGCTTGCATCAACTGAGAATGGCACACATTGCTGTTTAAATTGCTAATTTTATTAGCAAAAATCAGCAGCTGAGAAAATTTGCATTTTGACAAGAAAAGCTGACATTCCAACATGTATTCTAGACTGATTTAAGACTCACATATTTGTACTCATTTAGTCATGACAAAATGTAAAAATGAGAAGCAGCCCTAGAGTTCAGGCATTGACAAAAAGGTAGATGGAAACTTCTAACTGCACCATATACACACTCCCCCCCCCCCGAAAAAGAAGGTTTATTGGTCAAAATACAGGAAGACTTTGTTTTTGTATAGTTCTGTTAAAGTTGGTGAAATGTGTTGGGGATGCTGTGTGTCGTTCACTCCTAGAGAGATCAGCAACAGCATTACTCATAAGCAAGCACCCCATTCAGCCAAGTGAAGACGGAAGGATGGTGTGCTGATTGGATCTACTGGCTTGAAGGGCCCCAGCCTGATGAATGAAATGGAGATCTTCTGAGGTTGCTAGTTTGCTGCAGTGAGGGCTGGCCCAAGACATATTACAACCTGAGGCAAAGCCAGAGCATTAAATGGTGCCCCCCACACACACCTTAAGGTGCATAGTACCCAAAGTCAGCCAAGTTATTTTAGCATATGAGGCAGAAATCAGTTCAGCGGGCATTGCAGCTCCTTCTCCTTACTACCCTTTGAGATTTACTCTTCAAGAGCATGACACAATGGGACATCTAGTGCCCCACTGTGAAATAAGCACATATTAAATAGAGATTATCTGCTTGAATGGAGTAGGAAGCTAAGTGTGTGTGTTTTAATGACAGAAAAACTGGCTATATTTTGGGGATAAAAGACCAAGGAAGGGCAAAGAGACCGTCAGGCAAATGCAAAGTAACGGAGAGATCCTTAAAACAAGTACAGACAGAAGCTGATAGTACAGTGAGAAATATTGAAAGATGGCGTGACAGTTAGGTAAGATGAACTTCTTAGCTGAAATTGCATGTGTACTAGTGGTTGAATTCAACCTTCGAGCACCTTGGGTTACCTTTTTCACAAAGCAAAGAAACGTATCTCATCATGAACTTCTGTTCTCATCCTTCCACATATCAAAGGCATTTGCATACCATGTCTAGGTTCAGCTGAAGAAAATTACCAGAGTATGTTGACATGACAGTGTCATGACTCTATTGCTATTGCTAACATCACAACTAAAACGTCGTCTTGACAACGTTCCTGAACGCTCGTTCCAGTTAACATCCCATAGCTTACAATGTTGATGCTGCATTGAATGAGACACATAGGTCAGGTTTTAAAAGGTGTCCTCTTTCTAGCTGGAATATTTGTTAATTAAAATGTGAGCTTTCACACCGCAGCGGGCAACGGAAGCAAAACCAACCAAACAAAAAAGGTCAGAATGGATTGTGCTTTCATCTAGCCAGATTGGCAGGGTTCAGTAACACATCCAAGAATACTGAACAAAGAGGCAAATTTCCAAGAGATCTGCTTTTTTCCTCATACATTTTATTTATATAAGTAAGTATGAGAGGAATACATAGCTAGCAACTTAAGTCCTTACTTGGTAAGTGCCAAAGGCCCTTGAAGGTGTGTTACATATAAACAAACAAGCTAACAAACAAATACCTTTATGGTGTTATAAGACTTCACATCTCAGTTGACAGGTAAATAACAAGAGATACTGAAAATAAAGCTACAGCCAAAGTAAACAAGCCAGCTGAGTGTAGGTATTCCATGGGTAGGATCCAGAGATGCTCTTCCCCATGCAGAAGGAGCTTTTACTGTCTTAGCACAGCATCTTTGCATGAGAAAAGAGAATGGAAACTCAGAGGTGTGCTCCTGTTAGCGAGGCTTTGCACAATCTCTTGCATGTGGTCTTGCAGCAAAGAGAGCCAGTTCTTGGACCCTCTCGTCTTTCTGGCATGCTTCCCTCCTCCCACTTAAATATTTGTTTCTGCTGGCTAAGCAAGCACAGTTCCTTTCAGGTTTCCTCATATTTTGTCTTCAAACTATTCCATGGAATCTATTCCATTTTAATGACATTCTTCAGTTTTGGTTACCACCATTGAAGAAAGTCCCAATGAGTTCTTGGCCAGTGTTGAACATAACTCTAGGCTTGCCTGATGAGTTTTAAAATACAGCCTAAAATGGAACTGAAATGTTGTGCTATGTCATGGGTTTTTTGTTTGTTTGTTTTGTTTTTGTTTTATTCATGTTCAGTTAATTTATTTTTATTTATTTATTATATTTGTATCCCACCTTTTTTCCTGCAAGGAACCCAAGGCGGCTTACATGATCCTCCTCCTCTCCATTTTATCCTCACAACAACCCTGTGAGGTAGGTTAGGCTGAGAGTCAGTGACTGGCCCAAAGTCACCCAGTGAGTTTCATGCCGAACGGGGGCTAGAACCCAGATCTCCCGAGTCCCAGTCCAACACTCTCACCACTACGCTACACTGGCTCTCTCTCACTGTAACATCTTAATTTTGTGGGAGTGCTACTAATGTCAAGCCACACACACACCAGCCTTTATCTATATATCTAGATCTCTTTTGTTAACATCTCAACATTTGTCCTTGACATCTGTATTAATTGTGGCAGATGTGGATTAGTTTCAGGAAAAAGGGACTGTGAGTAAAGTACAGTGAACTTGAATTTTCACTGTATTTGATAAATAGTATGGAATCCATTGCAATCCCCCAGTGACACTACAGCATGACAAACTGCTATAACCACTTTTCTGGTTTTTAAATTCAAGAGATCATTTTTAATTTTCACCACAACCTTTCTTGTTAATACTTCTTTAATTGGATGGACACAGATTATAGGCTGTACAAAAATGAGTGTGCCCATTCAAGAATCTGATTGTTACAACAAAGATGACAAAGCATATTAAATTGGCAGGGGTTTATTGCTGTTTTATTTCATCTTACAGAAAAAGCAACAAATCCTTGCTGCATGCTTAAGGAACAAATGCTGCTCATTGTATTCATTACATGTGCCTATATATTTTGGCACAACTAGGGTGGAAAACATGTTACAAAGAAAAAAGCAACTCCATGACAAGTTCCTTCGTATCTCTAGAAACTCATGCAATTTGTCCTGTATCTCTGACATCATTATAATGTGCTGTTCTTCACCAATGTGCTATTCTGCACCACATCATTGGCTAAATGATCGTTTTTGTAGTGATATCAGAACATAGGCTAAGTTTGACATTATGAAGGGAGAAACTAGATATTGGGCTAACATTTCCAACAGCAACCGATTTTCTTTGGTGGCTTCCAGATGGAGGGCTCTTAGCATTACCAATAAGAAGACACTGTGTATCTCTTCTTCTTTTTTTCCCTTGGTGAATTTTCTGCAGTAAGGAAGAAGCAGTGGGGAAACTGTTACAAGTGGATGATGAGGGCATCAGGACATACAACAATACATTTCCATGAATGAGGCAGGGTGATGGCACAATAAAAGCCTCATTTGGAAGCACCCTTTGAAATGTGCAGTTCTGTTCTCAATTTGTCCAAAGGAAACAGAGGATTGGGTCCAGGGTTTCCCCCTGCCAGTGCTGGCTGGGTGGAATTCTGCTCAAGGCACTCTGACTGGTGGGAAGTAGGGGAGGTGATTTTCACCAATTCCCCCTCCCTCTGCAGGCCCTGGAACCACCTCCCATGCTGTTCTGGAGAGTCCCCCAACCATCCAGAGAAGATTTTTCAGGCCAGGGGATACAGGGCTGCAGGAGGAGGGGACAATTGGCAAAGATGACCTCTTCTCCCATTCTGCCAGTGGAAATGTTCCACTGGATCAGAAGCCTTCCATGATGGAAGGAGCTTTTCTGTACATGGGAGGCAGACTCTGAATCCAAGCCATAGTCCTGTTGCTGCTGGTAGGAAAGTAGAATAGGTAGAAAGTATTGGTGGGATGATGATGATGGTGGCGGCAGCCTTGGTCCATTGTATATTGTTTTTATGATTTTTTTGTAATGGCTTGTTTCATTCTGATATGTAATTGTATTTTAACTCTTTTATGGAAGCCACCTTAGGAAGACATTTACCATAAAAGATGGCTTATAAATATTTTAAAGAAAAAATAAAGCCTGATTACTAAAGAAAATATATTATTGCAGCTTGTGAAAGTAAAAAGAAGGGACTCTGCTGCTTCTAACACATACTTTAATGATGGACACAGTGGTGCTGGTATGTAGCGGTGGTGACCTTTTCTTGTCTTCCCTAGCCAGCGGAAGTTTTTGCCAAGTACATGTGGAACCGCATCAGTGAATCCATTTAAAAAGCTTTTCCCCTTCTATTACAGCTGATCAAGCAGACCCTTGCAAGTTCATGGCATGTGATGAATTTGCCCAGTGCATAAAGAATGACTGGACAAAAGAGGCGGATTGTCTTTGTAAACCCGGTTATGTAAGAACAGATGGACTGCCGTGCCGTAGCCTGTGTGAGATTGAGCCACACCTGTGTGTTAATGGTGGCAAGTGTGAATTAGTTCCAGGAAGAGGGGCGGTCTGTAGGTAGGTAAAATACGATGATGAATATTGATGCTACTGTAGAATTTGACAGGAAGTAGATTCCATAGTATAATAGCCAAACAGCGTTACATGATCAAATGTAGCCACTTCTCTGGATTAGACAAGGCTGGGGAAGGAGCATAGCTCAATGGCAAAGTACATGCTTTCCATGCAGGAAGCTGCCCCTTTGAATCCTAACACACAGGCGGGAGATGTAGAGACCTCTAGATGCTGTTTGGACTAGCTGCCATCATCCCCCACTGTTGGCTGTGCTGGCTAGGGCTGATGGAAGTTGCAGTCCAACATCTGGAGGACCACACATTCCCCCCCTCCTGCCCTGGTATCTCCAGTTAAAAGCTTTTAGGTAGCAGGTTGCAAAAGGCCCTTATTAGAGTCAGGGTAACAGTATTGGCCTGGGTAGACTGATGTTATGTTACGTTCTTATGGTCAACCTGAAGTCTTTGTTTTTACATTGTGCTGTTAACTACCCCTCATCCCACTCTCCACAAAATATTGGTCATAAGCCAGAATCCTTCTCATGCAACCAAGTAGAAGAAGGCAGAAGGGCCTTTAACTAAACCTTTTGAAGGGGGGTTTTGAACATTGCACATACCTGTATACTGTATTGTAGATCAGATTTTTGCTTAGATTTAACTTATTTTCAGAGTACATATGACCAAGAATGTAACCCATCAAAGATACGAACAAGGAATCCTTCAGTCACTTCAGCAGACACAATATCAATGTCATAGATGTGCAACTAACTATATTCACATCCATTATAGATAGCGGAATGCACACACTGTTCCTGTAATGTAAGACTTTGAGATGGCCCTTCCCTTCCCCCCACCCCAACCTGAACCACTTGTGGAGAAGTCCTGCTACAAGCTTTTTTCCTTGTAGGACGTTCCATCAGTCTAAGTGAGTGCATGTGCATGGAGTTTCATGAGGTAAGAATCTGAGACTTCACCATGCATGTGGTGGGACGCAGACTTGTCAATGTTTTCCTATAGGAAATGAACCTGAGGGGAAATGTATTTGCTAGATAGCCACTTATACCAAGTTACCAGGCAACTGCTCCAATTCCCACTGTTCTCAATTTATTTACAGTATTTTTAAGGCACCTTATAAGAAAGTTCTTAGACCAGGACACAACGAGAAATAAAAAAATTAAAAGTCAATAAATCAAAAACAGCCTTCCCCAGCCTGGCACGCTCCAGATGTGTTGGACTGAAACTCCCAGAATTCCCAGCCAGCATGGAGATGCAGTCCAACACAGCTGGAGCCTGGAGGGTGCCAGTTTGGGAAGGCTGGCATAAATCCAGCATAAAAATAGTTGCAGAGAGGAGGGGGGGACACTTAAAGCAAAAAATGCATTAAAAAGCATTCAGTGCCATTTCTGGCACTGAAATGACAGAAAGATAGGTGCCAGCTGAGCCTGTCATAGTGCCTCATATATGAAAGGCAGAAAGTTCTGAATGATCACGTTCTGCAAATGTCCATGTGATTTTGTGTCCCTGCTGGCTGACCCCATGTCTTGGGAGGAGAGAGAGAGAGAGGCTGCTTACTTGTAACGAACATCCTGCAAGTGGGCTTCGTTGTGCAGTCATATTTTCTGTGCCCATGCCAAGCAACATTTTGGAAAGTTCTAGAGCTTTAGCGAGTGGGAGTTGGTACTCGTTGCTTCCCATCAGGGGGTTAAGCCTATGCTATGTGCATGCCTCAAAGGGCCGGAGAGCGCCCTCCCCCCAGGTCCTTTGGACCACTGAGCCCCTACAAGAGGCTACTCATTTGCAAGATTTCTCCCGAGTTCATGGATGCAGGTAGAGTTTGTTTTTTGTGCCCTTGATCTTTCTTTTGACATATGCTGCTTTGCTTTCCTCTCCCTCCACGTTCTAGATGTCCAGTACGTAGAAACAGAGGAGAGCGTTGTGCAAAATATGCTCCAGCACCTACCCGATCCAACATCTCTAAAGCTGTGATGCTTGGTTTATTGTGCCTAATTTTTCTTCTCATCACTTTAATAATTAAGTTACGAAGGAAATGCAAAAACAAGACTAATGTGGAGTAAGCAGCTCAACCCTTCATGTTACCCTTTTTCCCTTCAAATTTTGGCCTTTTAAAGCTGCAAACTGGAAGTCTTACCATAAACAAACATGTTCTGCCTTATAGAGGTCCTCCTCCCAGCCAATGCAACGCAGAGAATGCTGTAAGAATTAATCCTGTTTTTGATCACGATGAACCCAACAGTAATTTTTGCCATGGGCCATGTAGCGTAAGTGCCTGTATCAGTTCTTCAGAGAGCAGTGATCAAGGAACATTACAAAATAATGAACACAGAACAGAGAATGGAGGTAAAATGCATGCACATAGTCTTCATTCCTCTTCAAAATGTGTCTTCTCTTGAGTTGTAACATTACCCTTAGTAACAATCAACTTTGCAGTTACCAGCCAGCTTGCCTGTAGTGTTCCAGGACTAATAATGACTAATCTCCACTGTCACTAATAACCCATAACACACATCTCTGTAGCAGTTTCATGCCAGAATGCTGCAGTTAGTGATGATCATCTGATAGCAGCCCTTCTGCACTGTCTGTTCAAGCTTGTTTTGGCGGCTTGTATAGCAAGCAGCAAGCACATATCCTTGTTTTCCTTGTAGGCCACCAGATGCAAAACAAAGACTGACGAGTTAGTGTCTGAAGCGCCAGATTCAGAGGATATAAAGGTTTGTGGGTTTGTGTTTTTTTGTGGATTTTTTTTTGTTAAAATCTCTGTATGCATTCTTGATAATGTCTGGAAATCCTTCTTAATTTTTTATTGCCTTTGGAAGTCAGAAATAATCCTTCAGTAATGTCCATTTGCCATTACCATTTAACATATATTGAGTTGGGTTCAGACTTGGAGTAGACCCATGGAAATCAATGGGGCATGAATCAGTCATGATTCATGCAAGTCCCGTTGATTTCAATGGGCATGTCTAAGCTGGGATCCAATCTACTATCTCTCAGCCTAACCAATCTCAGAAGGTTGTTGTGAAAGTAAATCATCACTCTGAGCCCCAAAGGCTTGATACAAGTTTAACAACGAAAGGAGCATCATGGCAGAGAGTAAACTTTGAGTTCTAGGTTGCCTACGGCTCCCTATTTTCATGCAAAGAAAGCAGCAGGAGGGAGGAGAGATTTCACCAGATATTTTTTAGGTGGGATGGAATCCGACGATTTGTAGAAAGCCTTGGGAAAAAATTATCAAAAAATGCTCTTGAGAAATTTCATCTCAGTTAATAATGAATGGAACTACATGGTTAGTTCATACTGGTGTTTGTAGCAAGCAATGGGCTAAGGCAGGACTGGAATGAAGGCAGAGTAGGCTCAGTACTTCCTTCAGCAATATTCAAATGATATTAAATAATAAAACTGGTTTCATAGTTGCGCCCAAAATTCTAGTGTTGGAGGGTTGGGTTGTAGCAGAATATTCTTCCAGGGCTGTGCATGTGTGAAATTCTCTAATAGTATGGAGCGTGAAAAAGGAAATTTCCAGAAAATTTATTTTGTGGGAAATTTCAGCCCATAAGAATTCATTCCACTAGAAACCTGAAGTGTGGGAGCAAAAACTTCACACCAGAAATTAACTCTGGGGATTTTTAGGGAGATTTATTTTCTAAATGACTTTTGAGTCAATGTTGGCTAAAAGCTTTTCAAGTGCTTTGTTCCCACAGGTTTTCAGCAAGAGGACCTCTTGGAATAGTCAAGCGCGCTTGCCGGTGGTGGAGTTGTTGAGGGAGGAGGGGGCATCTGCAACAGCTTCAGAAGGCTATCAGTTTATTTTCCACAAAAGCAAAGAACACTTTAACTGAAGTTTATTTTTGCTTTAAAAAAAAAAAAAAGCGGCAGCACCTAGTTTCCTCAGAATTGCTGAACTTCATTACATAATATCCATATTATGAATACAGCACTAAATGTATTTAATAACTGTACAGTGTTTATATGATATTTTTTTTATTTTTAAGCTTAGATGCAGAAGTCTGTGCTGGAAATGTTACTACTGGTTGTATTTCATCCCAAAATAAAAAGGACAGCAAAGTGGCTGGCATACATAGTAATTACTGGGGCAAGAATCAGTAATGTAATAGTAACTATCTTAATTGTAATGACTGGAGAATCATCAGGACAACGGGAACTTATTTAATGCTTACAATAGGGTTTTGACAGTGTTTAGTGCTCCTAGTTGGTCAGGTTTTAGCCCTAGCACCCACTAACAATGGCATCCACCCACAAATTTTTAAAATAAAATAGAATTGCCACTCAATCATAGTGAGCATTTTTATCTGGAGTGGATGTCATTTTCCTTAAAGCAGGGTTGGGAACTACAGACACTGGGGCCAATTCTGACCCTCTGGGGTTCCCCAGATGGCCACATGCCCCTTCCCTTGGCCCAAACCCCCTTTGCCCCAGCCACCAATCATTGGGTGCTCTCCTGGCTTTTGTGCAGTTCCCCCCCCCATTCTAAAAGGTTGAAATGCCTCTCTGGAGGCTTAGTTACTGGCAGTAGGAGCTTTAAGCTAAAGTATGCTATTTGGGGGGGGCATCCACCACTTGAATGCAGCCCCCTAGAGCTTCTCTGAGATTGAATTTGGCCCTCGGGCTGAAAGAGGTTCCCCATTCCTGCCCTAAAGTATTTTTTTTTTATTTTTTTATTTTTTTTGGAGAATCGGACTGTAAATGTAGGCTGTAGATAAGAAGGGATTTGTTTGCGGTCATCATACATTTTCAATAGATTATACAATTTCACAGTACTCAGACACCAAGCGACTGACGTAGTGATTAGTTACTGTACAAGACTTCTCAGCTAGCAACACGCAGGTACATCTACTATGTCTTTTTTTTTTTTTTAACTACACTTCTGTGCTGGGTCTAAACTGAATAGCTGGTCATGCACAACCTTCATTGTAGACTGCACAATTGGAAACACCCCTTTCAATAAAACAAAGTGTTTCAGATATTTGAAGTATGCAGGTTGTGTGGGGGAAGAGTTGTGTGTCTTAGAATGGCTGGAGTGCGTGCATAACCCCATCCACCACAGGGAATATGCTCAAACTCAGCTTCAAATGTTCTGAAGAAGCACAGTTCATGTGCACTTATTCCCCCCGTGCCCTGCATTTGTCTAGAATGTCCAAAGCCACAATTACTTTCAAGTACGTAGATGTTCTTAAGAATAGAACTTTAAGTGGCAGTATTTTACTAAGGTTTAGCATTGCTTACTTCCTTCTTGAATAGCAGATGTTTTACTTTTAATTATCAAGTGCATTTCTGCGAGGGGTATAATCCATGGTACCCTGAACCATCTCCTTCCTGTGTGCATTTAGGCATTACAGCTTATCTAAGCAAAAAAAAAAATGGTTAATTGCTTTTTATACATGTTTACTACTCAAAGCCAAGGCATGTAAAAGCTGAGCTAATCATCTATTTATTCTTCTATAGTGTCAAGGAAACTGCCAACCAAGTTACATTCTCATATGGCTTGTAGATGCTGCATTGGAGACGGAGCTTTTCTACACGAGGGATTTATTGTGCACTCATAATTCCTTACTCATGGTTGATTACGGGTTCTTTAGATGATGTTGTGTGATCCTCCAGTTTCACTTCTGTTTTTTAAGGGCACTTCCCCAGGGTGGTTGTTGTTTTTGGAGCAGGGAAAACGGGGTACTATTTCTGAAATAATATTACCAAAAGAAAAGGTATTTTCTTGCTTGTGTATTTTGGCTATTCCACTCTAGCACAGTGTCACCTAGAGATTAGGTAGTGGAAAAGCAGGAAAGGAAAAGCTCGGATCTCAATTCTGTAACAAAACCGAAAGTACATACAGTTATTAACAGCCTCATGTAGAAAAGCTCATAGTCATCTCCCCAAGGTTAAAAAAAAATAATGCTAGTGTAACATCCTTGATGTATAAATGGAGAAGATCTCATCTTGAAATCATTGCAGAAGCGTACATGGAAGCCAAGGTCCTGTTTCTCAGGCTACGTAACATTTATAGGGCATTCATGCAGAGATACCCCATCTTACACACACCAGGTACTAACTACTGGTCGTTGTTTAAGTTAGATTTCTCATTGTATTCAATATATTTTCTTGTCAGAGCTATTTTTTGTATGTGTTGATTCATACCAATTTCTATTAGTCAAGCAATAGAAGTCATTTTTACACGATTCTTTTAATAATGAAACAATTGTTCCTGACCATAATTTATCATTATCCAATCTAAATTACCAAATATCTTTGCTGGATGAGAATGTTTTGTATTTCAATGAAATAATAAAATTATTTAACTGGAGGGTGTGTAGAAAGGTTGTGTCTATATGTTCCATACCACAAGCATGCCTGTTTTTCTTTTTGCATCTTAGGCTTCATTAATATTGTAAAAAATAAAACAAAGAAAAGTTAAGGGCAAAAGGAAAAAGATTTTATAATCTTTATAATACTATAGTTCAAATATTTTTTAAAAAAATACTGATCATGTACGATGCCCTCCATCCAGCTATATCATGTCTATCTTACTTCATTTATTTCAAAGTTGCTTACATCAGAACCATCTTTACCTGGATCATGGAAAATCTGTGTTATGACTTGCTTTAGAATATTTGAGGCAAAAACTGTTGATTAAAAAAAAAAGTCTGAATAGGAGAAGGGCAACTCTCCCAAACATCCCATTAGTGCTAAAATATTTCATTTCCAATTTAGTATACTATTGTAAACCAATTTATGAAACAGTTCTTTAGAAGCCAGTATTCCTTTAATATCAAATGTTCTCCATTTATTGGCTTTAGCTGGTACATCAAATTGTAAAAGCAAATGCAAGTTTCACAACTCCTCAGTCATTTTCATTCTCTCTTAAATAAGTAATATTCCAAGGAGATCAACAGAATGAATTTATTTTGCTGCAATTTTCAGTACATAATTAAGGTCATTTGAGAAACTAGTTTAAACAGTTTAGGGAGAAATAAGTCAGAGATAAAATAGATACAACTACAGAAGATGAGCAAATTTCCAATGGAATGTTAGTGACGTGCTATTTTCTGAAGGGCAACTTATGTGTATGTCTGTGTTCTTGGTCACGTGACTTGGATTGCTACATCCTGAGACTTAGGGTAGGTTCACATCTGTGTTTTCATTGCCCAATGACTGCAACCAGAACATGATGGCCTGCACATGTAAAACAGCCATCACAGATCAAGCATTTCAGGGAGAACTTTGATATCACATCACAGTCCCTCAAACAAAATGTGTCACACTCAAGTGATTACATGCATTTGTAAATCAGTCTTCCTGGGGTTTTCACATCAGAAAAAAGATCATGAATAAGGAAAGAGCAGGAAACACTTCCTAGTTGCAACAGCTAGCTTCTCTTAACTTCTCTTCTCTTGAGAAACCAACATTTTCTATTCATTTTCATGCTGATACGTACATCAAGCCAGAACATATGAAGGGGGTGAGATCCTGTATTCACCAGCCCAACTAACTCCCAAGTTAATAAGGCATCAGATGCAAGCATTGGGTTGTTTATTTGATTATCACTTCCTAGGATACATTTTGTTCATAGACTCAAGATTCCTAGATAAAAATGCATTACACCAATTATGAACGCTGCATGAATGTTTACATCTTCGCTTCTCCCTTGATCAAAAGTCATACTCACAAATCATAACCCAGAAAGGATTTTAAAAGAGAAAGATGTACTTCTTGCACATGTGACATTTATCACTTGATGTGATGTGTGTTCAAAAGAGACTGCTCCCACACAGGCCAATGAGAGTGAGTGGCAGGAGTCAACTAGAACCCACCCACAGACTGAAGCACGGTTTCTAATTATGTATGCTGTTCATCCCAAAAAAACAGTTTGGGAGAATACAGAAGACATCAGAACATATACAGAAGAGGGAGCATTTGCCTCCCTGTTGATAGAGAACTGAGAGAAGCATGACATCCAGTCATTCAATTCCTCATTGACTATTCCTCCCGCCTTTCCTTAAACCGTAA
Source organism: Shinisaurus crocodilurus (assembly GCA_021292165.1). Taxonomy (NCBI): domain Eukaryota; kingdom Metazoa; phylum Chordata; class Lepidosauria; order Squamata; family Shinisauridae; genus Shinisaurus; species Shinisaurus crocodilurus. The sequence goes on from CM037879.1 coordinate 129,151,294, forward strand.
CACCATAAAAGTGGTTATGCTACCCAAGCGATGTAACAAATACATACAAAATCAACTGACTTTAGAACAAGCCAGTCTATTAGTAAAGTGTCATTAATACAAAAGGTTGAATACCATTTAAAGTTATGGTCATAGGCTCTGATCCAGCAAAAGTTAGCTGTGATTCAGGGCCAAACTAGGCATGATGCAGATGATGCTTGAGTAGTCTCCCAATACTGTTTATTCTTTACACTGAAATGCAGGTGTTCAGGACAGTCAATTTAGAGCAGCGATGGTAGGAAAAATAGCTTAACCCTTCTCTCTGAAGGCCACTTTTCTGATCAAAATTGCCCTCCGTGTTGCATTCTCAACCACAACAGAAAATAGGAGCATCCTGCATCTTTCCACAGCTGGAAGAAAAGCAGCTTAGGAAGGAGAAATTGATTGGGGGAAATGAACTGCAAAGAGGTTAAGCAATCCTCCCTCATCCACTGCTGCTCCAATCAAATTTGCAGACCCCGTATCTGCATTCCAGGGTAAGAAGAAACACTATTGAGAGGATGCTCACAAATTTCCTGTAACACCCCTACTTTGGCACCCAGTCCTATTGAAACAAGATAGTCACAACTAACTGTAGCTGGGCTGGACCAGTCCTGAACTTACCAGTGAAAGGCATATGGATTAATTAACAAGAAGGCATAAAAAAGGTAAGCAAACATCTGAGAAGTTAGCAGAGAGAGGAGAACCCTTTAAGAATTCAAAATACACATGAAACGTGCATCTATCTCGGAGCCTATCATCTTGTCACTAAAAGGTTTGATTCACCATCTGCAGCTCTCAGCTGTTCTGAAAACTGGTGGGAGCAGGATTGGGGGGGGGGATGGTGCCCCGGGAGGGTCATCCCTACATGCCATCCTCCCCCAGAAATTGTACTCTCCACAGCTCAGGGTAGTGTGACTGTTATGGGGAGGGTGGCCCCATGCACTGCCTCCCCATCACAACTACACTCCCCAGCTTACCAAACAGCTGTTGCGCAGGCTGGGGGAGCGGCAATTTAAATGGGAAAGAAGATGTGATGGGATCTGAGCATGGGGAGGAGAAATTTAAAGATGGGGGAGGGGATATGTGGCTGTCAGTGTGTGCATGCCTGGGTGTGGGGGATATGGGGTGTGGGGGGGGATAGCAACCCTGGCCATGCCAATTGCCAGTCCAAGACGTGTCTGCTGCCACCTTCGGCCATGTCCATCACTAGCTTGCAGCCCTGATCCATCACGTGACCCTCAGGTGCAAAAAGTTTGCCCATCGCTACTCTATAGCCTCAGCTCAACAACTTTTCCATGTAATTAATTTATGTTTACTACAACATAGTCACCTTGTACTATATATCACCTTGATTAGAGGATTCCCTGAGTGCCAAAGCAGGCTTCTAGGCAGATTGCCTTCCTGGATCAAGCCCTACATATGCAAAAATGCACTGTGGCGTGGTTCCTGTTGCTGGATCCCTACGTCCAGAACCCAGGGGTGCACACATGCACTTGAATCCCAAGAACTGCAAATGGAGTTATGCTCACACAACCAGGTTTTGCACCTCCTCACTCTGCTTCCCCGTGTGGTCTGAAAAACTGTTCCTGAAAAGAGGGTGCCTCTGGAATGGCATATGGTGCAGTGTAAGAGGCTGCAGCTCAGGGAGCAGGGACTGGCAGAAATCAAAGAGCCCTACTTGAGTGTACAGAAGTGCTTTCTACTTGTGGAAGATGTTCTAGATACAAGCCATGGTGCTCACTGTTGGATCAAGATTGCATATGCAACCTGTGATGAATTTGTCCAAGAATGCCAAAGACGACTATGCCAACCATCTGTTCAGTGGGTTGGTGCACTTGGATGGTGAGAATGATTTTGTAGATTAAGTGAGGATGGAAAGGGATGGTGGTGTTCAGGAGCCTAAACAGTTTTAGGACATGGCTTAATATTGGAAGTCTATAAATATGTTAAATTGTTGTGCCTGTCCACCTCAACCAAAAGTTAACAGTCATAGGAGCACTAAGCTCTTTACTTTTACAGTTGCTACAACACGGAGAGTATTTCTGCTGGCCATGCTGTGACAGAAGGCAGTGATAATGCTGTATTACGAAAATGTATTTGAAGATTTAAAAATTAGAGTCCAGAAATGCAATTAGCTTTTTTAATATAATAAAGAAGGAAAGCTTCCCCAAGTGTGGTCTGTAGTTACCGTTTTTTAAGCAGACAGGTGTTTTTGGTTTTTTTTAATTTCCCCAAATCTCTTAACACTAAGATAATACCAAGGTTTAATCTGTTGATATTAGCCAGCAATAGGGCTATCCAGCCACATCAATAAAAGGCAACCTAAATCTGTGTGAAACAAGTAATTGTTATACATAAGAATTTTAATTACCATCAAGGGTACTGTGGCAAAAAAAGGGGGGGGGGAGAAAGAAACCCACAAAGCCTGAAGTTGGGAGATTAGCTACAAAAAAAGATCTTTAAGATTAGAAGAAAAAGTTTATTACTTTAACACTATGAAGTTAAGCCATTTGAAGGGGCGTATCGTAATTAGACATTCCAGTACTGTGAGACTCATCAAGAGTCTGAAAAATTCTGACAGAAGCCACCTAATTCATGTGCATTTCAGTGAAGTACAAAGGAACTACAAAATTCAGCTTCCAATACTCCCAATTAGGCTTGGCTGTCATGAAAAATGGAATCCATTTCCTTTTTTGCTCTCAGTCCTAAATGTTATCTAGATATATATCTTGGAATAATATTTGTGAAACATATTTAATTTCGTCCATCTAAGAAAGGATTTCCAAGAATGTTATGAGAGAAAAATAAAAATGAATTGCCTGAAGAAATTTGTATTGTAAAAAATAAAAAGTTGTTTAAAAAGCAACATGCACACACAAACACAAGTGCTTAACTGTGCACTAAAATGTGTCTCCATGGCTAAAGTACTTCACACAATTGCCCTGTTCTCAATATGGGAATCCCTGCAATCTACCTAAGACACATTTTCCCAAAATGCTTTTTCATAAATCTATATATTTGAGCAGTTTTGAGCAGTTGAGAAAGTTGAGCAGCTTTCAGAATCCGCACATAAAAGTTTTTCATCTTATAAAAGTTTGCTTTAACTTCTGTACAAAAGAAGTTAACATTAAGGCCTCACAATTCCAGTTAGAAGATGCAGTGTACTCATTATGCTAGGCTACCTCGAAGGAACTAGCATAACGGATATTACAAAGAAAGAATGCTGTAAGAAGAAGAGAAAATGCAGTTCATCATAGTTACATACTTAGGTCCCAGGAGTGTGTAATTTTACATGACAGTATTGTTAGTGTTACAACAGACACTATATGGAAGAGTCAATGTATGAACAAAAGCAAACCACAAACTTGACTGAAACAAATGTTTAGATCCACAGAGCTAGTTGAATTCACTACACAAACATGAGAAATACAAATTAAAAACCTGCCACATTAATAAAATCTGTTTACTTTATATTAAACATCTCTATATGATTATGGAATGTTTAAGTGCCCTCTGTTACTCAGAGGAACTCTTTCCCTTTATTGTTAAGGTAGGAGATGCTCTCAAAACATCATGTGAATGTGAAAAGGGACTATTTACTTCAACAGGTTCCGCAGCATAGCAGTTGCATAAGTAGGCCGAGCTTGCTTGCTCTCAATTGCCTTCTGAAGATACTGGATCCCCCCGCAGCGCTCCCAAACCTCTTCAAACTGCCTTGGCAAAATCTCAGCACCACGCTTACGAGTCAAGCCAGTCTCTTCAAGATTCAGCTCACACATCTCCATGTCGTCCTTGCCTGAAGTGGAAAAAAGGCCAGGTTTTACTGAAGTGCATCTTGGGTTACTAGTTTCTGCTACACTGGACTGGAACTGGTGTTTTTTTTTTCAATAAGACTATATCGTATTCAGTTTTTAACACATACTCATAAAGTTGGGAATGAAGCCACAATGAAAACTGGCATCACTTCCATCTTCAGTATATTGTCTGAGATCAACAAGGGGAGATTTGATATCTGTTTAATCCTCTTGTGATGGCGACTCACCTCATCACCCAATAACTTGCACCTGAAACTCTGGGAACTTCAGGAACAGCCTTTGATGCAACACAAGATGCTGGGATTGGAAGCCGCCAAGTGCCTCTGGATCACAGACATTGCTTTGACGGCAGAGAACAGTAACACCCCATATAGCTACTCTAATGTTCTAAAGACATAACATTTGAGTGAGCGCATGTGCACAACACACTTGGAGAAATTTTCCTTTTACAGGACTTCCTTTGTTTTTTGTTTAGGGCTCAAAGACAAAGTTCTGCAGCATGCTGTAAGCCAGAGGTGGGCAAGTTGCAGCCCTCCAGATGTTTTGGCCTACAATTCCCATCAGCCAGGGCCAGCGCTTTCACTAGGCAAACAAGGCGGCTGCCTAGAGCGCACGGCTAAAGGGGGTGCAGAAACGCTCCACGGCACCCCTTTAATTTTCTGCTTCAAACAGCTGTTTGGCTGGCGTGGCGCCCTGGGTGAGCCTTTTTGAGAAGCGCAGGCTCTTCGCAGCCACAGGGGAGGGGGAGGAGGAGAAATCTCCCTCGGCGGACGGACGGCAGCTTTGGGAATAACCCCCCTCCACCTTCCAATTGCTGGTTACCCGGCAACCGTCCGAGCTGAGGCAGACGTCACTGGAGACCTCCGAGAGGGCGGGGGAGAGGGAGGAATCCCTGGGAGAGGGGAGGGTGAAGGGTGAAGGGAGGACCCCTGCCCTGCCGGCTGCCGCCAGTTCCCCCTTTGCAAAAAGAAATGCAGCTTCCCCCACCCCCAGGCGTCACAGCGGCTCTTCTCTCCTGCTCCCTGGGCACGTGCGCCGCCAAACGCCAGGCGGCTGCGCAGAGGGAATCGCCTCCGACGCTGCTTCCCCCACGCGGTGGCTCACGTGCCGCCAAACGCCAGCACCGCTGCCGCCGAGGGAATCGTGCCTCCGCTGCCTGTGCCTGGCTGTGTTGCATGTTTAGATGCAACTTGCCTACTAGTCTACTCGTGTGCCGCCAAACCGAGGGAATCGTGCCTCCGCTGCCTGTGTGTTGCCTACGAGTCTACTCGGAAGTAAGTCCCATTGTGTCATTTTAGTAGGGTTAAATTAATCACCTAAGTTTAATAAGAGATGATGATGATGATGATGATAATAATAGAAGACAGACTGATTTAAATTTCCAGAGGGGAAGTTGTAACTCCCTTCATTGGATCATGTCCTAGAATGACCTCCTGTTGCAGGCCCGAGAGATCATTCTAGAACATGGTGAGGGGAAGTGGTCTGAAAGGGTCCATGGCCAGACAGGTTATACACAGGCCTGGTCCAATGGACACTTAAGGCGCAATCCTGTGCTTGTTTAGGCAGAGAAAAGGCCATGCTGGCTGGGGCATGCTGGGAGTTGTAGGTAAAAGTTGGTAAAAGTTTTACCAATCATATATCTTGACTTGTAGTAGATGGAATTTCATAATTTTTTCGGCATTGCAAAGTGAATAAACAATATTAAAACATTTAATAATATAGTGATGATATACCAACGGGAAGTTATCTAAAATTGATCTGAAATATCAATTTATTTTAGCGTGAATTCATGTGTATTTTATAATAACATTATAATTATAATGTTATAATTATAATAAACATTTATGTTATATATTACATGACATTTTTATTGTAATTTAATTTAGTAAGGAAATCTGTAGTGTGTTTCTGCATTGCGTTTGTAACAGAACCTTAAATGCATTTCTCATGGGCTTGATTTATTAGTCCAAATAATAGAATATTATAAAATGTATTACAACTGTAGTGAAATTATTTTTTTTCAGTTTATTATGCTTTCTCTCTTTACTTAAAAATACACATTTTTTTACGCTGACTCTGTATCTGAAACCTCAGATATATTGTACTGTGAATTTCACCCTTTACAGAGATATGGATAATAAAAAGCCTTCAGGGGCACAATTCCGTAAGAGAAGGACTGAGAAGGCCAAAGAGCAAGCAAAACAAGAGGGTTCTTTCCTAAAATACCTTAAAAAGCAAGAGTCATCTACAGAACTGCCAGAAGAACCTGGGACCCAAACTATTGAAGTGGAAGATTGTCCAGATGAGCAAGATAAAGAAGTCACGGTTCCACTTCCAACTAAAGAGGAAAACCAGGCAGAGATAAGTGATGATAATCAAGACAATACAGTTCAAGTCATGCAACAAGTTGAACCAGAGCTGGATTACAGTGACCCTGCCACATGGCCCTCTGATAATATTGGAAACATTACTGCACTTCTAGTGCAAAGGGGGCCACAGCAGGTTTGTGCCCATGACTTCCCAAGGGATTCACACAATAGAAGATTTTCTCAGCTCCATTACAAAAGAAGGCTTGCAAATGGGGAGGAGATGTGCCGCCCATGGTTGATGTATTCCAGATCTAGAGATGTAGTATTCTGCTTTTGCTGTAAGCTATTTATCAAGAAGGCTGGCATCTCGTCTATGCAAGACAGTGGCTGTAAAGATTGGAAAAATCTTTCTGCAATTCTGTCCTCACATGAGAGAAGTCCATCACACCTAGAAAGCTATCAAGCTTGGAGAGAATTGGAGGTGCGGCTAGCAGAAGGCAAGACAATAGATCAGACAAATCAACAGCAAATTAAACAAGAGGAATATTGGAAACCGGTCTTGGAGCGCCTCATTGCATTAACAAGGGTACTTGGAATGCAAAATTTAGCATTCCGTGGATCAAATGATAAACTCTTCACATCTGGGAATGGGAACTTTCTCAAATTTGTTGAGTATTTGGCCCTCTTTGATCCCCTGATGATGGAACACTTGCGGAGGGTTACTGACAAAGAAACTTATGTACATTATCTCGGCAAAGACATCCAGAATGAATTAATACAAATTTTAGCTACTGCAATCAAGCAACAGATTACAGAAGCAGTCAAGTCAGCAAAATACTATTCGGTTATCCTTGACTGCACCCCAGATGTCAGCCACACTGAACAGATGACCATGATTCTTCGTTTTGTTCACTTGAATGAAACCGAAGCGCAAATCAGAGAGCATTTTCTTGGATTCATCCCGTTACAAGAGACTACAGGGGCATTCTTGGCTGAAGTTCTGTTTGAGCAGCTCAAAGATATGGGATTGAAAGTTGAAGATATGAGAGGAAAAGGCTATGACAATGGCAGTAACATGAAGGGCAAGGAAAATGGAGTGCAGAAGAGGATACTGAATCTAAATCCACGTGCCTTCTTTGTACCTTGCAGTACTCACTCACTGAATCTAGTTGTCAATGATGCAGCAAAGAGTTGCCTGGAGGCAGTGAATTTCTTTGGTTTGGTGCAGCAAATATCCAATTTTTTCTCAGGATCTACTCGGCGTTGGGGAGTCCTCAAAAGTCACATCACTGATCTCGGTGGTCTGACTGTAAAACCACTCAGTGAAACAAGGTGGGAAAGTAGAATTGATGCTCTGAAACCACTGAGATACAACCTGGACAAAGTCTATGATGCTCTGAATGAGATATCTGAAGATACAAGTCAGAAGGGGTCAGCTGGAGCTATGACATGATCTGAGGCACAAACACTGGCCAATAATACAGCTAAATTTTCGTTTATAGTATCGCTTATTACCTGGTACAACATTTTGTTTGAAGTGAATGTCACTAGCAAATTTCTACAAGAGAAAACAACTGACTTGAGAGTGGGAATTAAACAGCTAGAAAACACCAAAAAGTACATTAGTACTCTCCGAAGTGAAGAGAGCTTCCAGAAAATATTGGTGGATGCAACGGAAATAGCTAAAGAGTTGGAAATTGAGCCCACTTTTGAAGCAAATTGACCGAGACAAAGGAGAAAGAGAAGGCAGTTTGATTATGAAGCCCAGGATGAGGCTGTCCAGGATCCCAAAGAGAACTACAAGGTTAACTTTTATTATGCCATTTTAGATGTGGCAACAGAATCTATAAATGAAAGGTTCCATCAGATTGAACAACACGGCTCATTATTTGGGTTCCTGTATGACATGGTCAAGATTTCCGAACTACCCACAGAGGATATTCTTAGTGAGTGCAAGTCTTTGGAGGAGTCTCTTACTCATGGAGCCAGCAAGGATATAGATGCAGAGGAACTGTGTGGTGAGCTACAAGCCATTGCCAGGAGGCTTCCCAAAACTATGCATCCCCAGGAGGTCCTGCATTTTCTATTGCAGCATAAATTGGTTGAAAGTTTCCCCAATGTTTCAATGGCACTCAGAATACTATTAACATTACCAGTTTCAGTGGCCAGTGGAGAAAGAAGTTTTTCAAAATTGAAATTAATAAAAAATTATCTGCGTTCAACAATGTGCCAAGAAAGACTGGTTGGCTTGGCAACCATTTCAATTGAATCTGAGTTAGCATCTTCTGTAGACCTTAAAGAAATGGTTTGCCGGTTTGCCAAGAAAAAGGCAAGGAAAATGAAGTTTTAAACATTAAATGTAGTTTCTGTCACACTTCAACAGGAATGTTTCTATATAGCAAATTGGTACTACATCATGTTTTTTATGTATGTTTGTCAATGTTTATGTTAATAAATTGTTTAGGTTTTGCCAATTGACTTTTATTTCATAATGGGCATAGGGCTGGAGGGAGGGAGGGCTCAAGTGGGGGGGCGCTAAAATCTGGTCTCGCCTAGGGCACCAAATGGCCTTGCACCGGCCCTGCCATCAGCCATAGTCAGCATAGCCAATGGTGAGGGATGATGGGAGTTGTAGGGCAACACAACTGGAAGGCCGCAAGTTGCCCACCCCTGCTATAAGCAGACCTAAAATCATAGACCTACCTTTGAACCAGAAGCACCCTTAACTTTCAACACTATTTGCCAGTGCATTTCCTTAGGGAGTAAGAAATTAAGGGCACAATCCTATGCAAGTTTAGACAGTAAAAAGTCCTACAATTCCCCAGCGTTCCCCAGCCAGCATTGTAGGATGTTTCCCGGCTAAACATACATAGGATTGCATGTTAAATTTCTCTGTCTAAAACAATAGCATAGGATTGGTTTACATATGCATGCCATGCATTAGATTGTAGCATCTAAGGCCGCAACATTTTCACATCACACTGTGCGGTTCAATGGAGTCAGTTCACAAATTCAGCTGCACATCAAGTGGCATAGAAGCATGAATGAGCAGGCCCATGCTCTGTGGCACTGCAACTGCTGGTTTCAACGGCACCATTGAAATGGTTAGTGTGCTTTTAATCTCTAGAATCTTACCCAGACATTTATTAAGATATTCTTTTGAAAATGTGAACATCCCATTTTTGTTAAGAGGAAACCAGTATTCAAGTTCATTAAGTGTACTAAATTATATTCGCTAGGTTCTGTAAAAAAAAAAAAAGAAGAAGAAGCAGCAGCCATCTATCTCTGTGTGCACTTTTTAAAAATCAGGAAGTATATATTAGGAACATTGTCTTGCAGCAAAAGTACACATCTGTATAAACATATTGAGTACTGAATCTATTTTTAACAGTGGTAAAATAGTATAGTTATTCCTAATTATTAATTAAAGATTGAAATCAGGGACACCAATATAATTACACCCATCCATTTTTAACACACCCATTTCCTCCACACTCCCCATAACCTCATGCACTTTCTCCAACCCAATGACTCAAGGCACACATGGGTCACAACAGGTGCTTCTCCATTTACGTCTATGACAAGAATATTGGTGCATGAAATATTTTTCCAACTCTTATATGAACAAGAATACCGGCTCATATGGAATTCTATGGATTCAGTGGATCCAGCAAAATACTGTGGAGAGCATAGTTCAGAGCCCCAGAATGCAGCTCTTTCAAAAAGAAAAGATAAGAAGGAAAGGATGGTAGATTACTTGGAAGCTGCATTTTCCCCATTACTTCCCTTGAGAGAAGTAACACAGCTTGTTCAATGGTAAATCTAGGAGCAAGGGCCAAAAAGAACTAAAAATATTCAGAGTTATAAGGATGCAGTAAAAACATAATTCTGAGATTTATAAGACTGGATCCAGATTTAAGTCCCATTGATCTCAATGTGTCTACTATAAGTATGACTAATGCTGGATTCAACCCATTGTTTATAGTCATAGCCAGAGATGGCCAAACTGACCCAGTTGTCATTCACTGCCTTGGTTATTTGACTTTAGGATGTTAGGAAGTTGACTGTAAAGCATTACAACCTTTTTTAATAAAATATTTGAATCTTAATTATAACTCATCTTTCCTGGAGCCTAGTTCAAGTCTCAATTTGCCTTCAGTATGTTTTGTCATTCAACAAAGTCTAAATTTCCATTTTCATTCTAAAATAAAACTAAAATTAATACCAACCAGCCACTAGCAAGATGGGTGGCTTATCAGGATGAAGTTCCATTTGACGAGCAATCCATGGTCCATCAAAGTGTGCATACCACCAACCTTTCTTCTTCGTCTGGGGATCTTTGTATTGGTCTGCTGGGCGGATGAAGGGGATACGGAAGTAACGCTGTTGCCGATTCAGTTCCATCTCCTGCTGCTGCCTGGCAGACAACTGACTTGTTGGGTTCTGTTGAGCTATGAGGAATAACCAGTGTTAAATCAGTCTTCAATACCATCACCTTTTTAAAAAAATGTGCAGAAAGTAGGAAAACTTTGAAAATACTATCATATATTCCAGAGGTGAGGGGTGGGGGAGGGTGAATTAAAGGGAATCTCGTCTTGCACTTTCCATATAGTTTTCTGAAGCTATGTGGATTTAGTTCCATCAATGGCAGAAACTGCATGGGAATTCTAAGTCAGGATCTTTGCATGCCTGAACACCATGGTGCCGCTTGAGTTAGCCTAACCAATGTAACAATCCAGGGCCATGTTGACTTGGGCAAAAATATAAAGAACATTCTGAATTATTAATGCAACACTACAGCCACTGATGGCAATATGAGATCTCCCTATCTCTCTAAAATTATTTCTAGGCCACCTGTAAGGATGGAACTTGGGTGGAGATGCCTCCAATGGAACAATTTTCTATGTAGAATAGTGTTCACAGCTAGCTCCTTAAAGCATATTTTTATAAGGTAAGTCACCTTACACCCCGGAGTAGATGCGAATGGAAGCGGAAGGATGGCGACAAACTGAGAAATAGTCACCACTTGGGCTTACCTTCAATCCCACATTCTAAGACAGAGAAGGGGAAGGCAATTTTCTCAATTTTCAACTTGAATTTGGCAAAAACCATCAAAAATAATAATCAAAAACAGTTAAAAATTTCAGGATAGCATTACAGGTATCTGGTGCATTCAATAGGAACATGTTCATCAGTGCCCATCCCCACGAAAACCTGCTACAGATAATGTTAACTGAATATAAGCTCAGAAGTACCTTTAAGATCAACTTAATTTGTCTGAGTTCACATAAGAAAAGAACTCTTCTGTAACTGTTCATTTTAAAAAAGAAGATGTTAAGAATTCAAGTCCATTGTGGTCAACTGAACAGAAAACACAGTAATTCAATATAAAGGAAATAATTAACAGTGAATTCCTCTGACTATAAGCCAACCAACCATTAAGTACCAAATTTGGGTACAGATTTTGGTTCAATAAAAATGGATGAAACTGCTGTCACATCCAATTTATTTATTTCCCCTCCATATTTATTGGCAAGATGTTGCTAACAAGAACAGGAAGAAAAGTGCCTCTTGCCCTCATAAATGTTGTGTTCATACATACAGAAATGTAATTGTTTATTCCAATGGAGAAAGCAGTATCTGCTGAAAGATTTCCCATTATTAGTATCAGTGGAGAATAAAACTGTGTGTCCATAAAAAGAAAATGAGCAAAAAGACCTTTTCACATGGATGGGGCTTTAGTCATAATCATGAACCATTTATCAATTGACATCACCAGAAAACATTAGCATGAATAGCCCATACGGTTTTATCCAGGAGAATTCTGAGGCCTGTTTATTTTCATTTAAATTAACTGGCCTGCTAAGTAATTTATCAATTTCCACAAATCATCTCCATGTACTTTGCAGCAAATGGAGGCTCTTCATTAGCACATGCAATGGTGAACCATAAGGAGGACTAGGAATTCAAGAGCTTTTTCTTGGAACTTAAATGCAACGAACAGGTCTTTTTTCTCATCCTTGTGCACACCCGCACTCACCCAAAAGATCATCTGCATCGTGAACAAAGCACTTTCCTCGCAAAAAATAATTTCCTCTTTCTAAAACAAGCCACTTTAATGTTAGTTTTTGCTTGGAAGGTTAGTTGATTAACAACAGAGTTTTGCTACAACAATAAAACAGGTATCTGGCAGGAGCAAGTGGTAGAAATGAAACCATACAGTATGCAAATTTATAATTCAAACTAATTGTTCCTTTCTGTGATTAATACCAATATTCCTATGATAATCTGTGTATTTCCATTGGCCACTGTCTTTTCCTGCAAGTCCTCGAGTCATTTTTGGCAACAAAATAATTATTGACAAAGACCTTGATTTCAAGCAAATGTAGCAAAACACTATTATGTTAGTAGAACAGCACACCTATGTTTTTCCTATTCCTTGACATTAGCTGAAATAAACCATTTCCCCCACTTACTTGAGTTGTTCAAAAATGGTGCAAAATCTGCAAACAAACATTGAATACTGAAGATACTATATAACATTTCAATCTTATCAATGTGAAAAGTTGCATTTTCAGTAGTTCAATGAAGTGTATCATCAGCCACATGTAACCAACCAGTGGGATGGCTACAGAACAGGAAACAAGACTGGGCATAACATGAGATTTCTTCCTGGTTCAATGGGTGTTGGATAGACTGCCTTAGGTCGCTCCTTCTATGACTTGCAAATAGCGACTGAAAAAGTCCAATGGTTCCCTTCGCAGATGTGCAAGTGGGACAACCCATCCCCATACACCCATTCCCAGATGCTGAGAGATCTGGCCCAGCACTTCTGTAACACTCTTCTGCCCAAAAAACGGCCTTAGCAAGATGAATACCACACTGCAGTGTTCTCATAAAAGATTGTGTTGGCGTCCAGGTGGCTGCCCTGCATATCAGAGATATTTCCCTAGAATGGTGCTGAGAATGCTCAGCCCCTTGAGACAGTATGAAGTCATCTGAGCCAGCCATGCCAGAAGTGATGGAGACACTTTTCTATTCAAACAGATTATTCTCTGAATGAAACAAAGAGGCAGTTCACACAGGCATGCCCATCACCTGATTTATTTATTTATTATATGTATACCCCACCTTTTTTCCTGCAAGGAACCCAAGGCGGCTTACATAATCCGCCTCCTCTCCATGTTATTCTCACAACAACCCTGTGAGGTAGGTTAGGCTGAGAGGCAGTGACTGGCCCAAAGTCACCCAGTGAGTTTCATGGCTGAGTGGGGACTCGAACCTGGATCTCCCGAGTCCCAGTCCAACACTCTAACCACTACGCCACATTGATTACTGTAGGAGTTCTAAAAACTGTAGAACTCACAAATGGATAAAAAAAATATCTGTGAACATATAATCTGAAGGATGCATTCACTGACAGTCAAAGCAAGTGCATAGCATAAGCAAGCAGTAATTCTTGCTTTTCTAAAGAAACAGAAAAAGAGACATGTTCCTTTAGTTTATTACTTATAACAACTGGGATAGCAGTGTCGGTCCCTAAGTGGTCACTAGTACGGTGCTCCTATATTTATTAACTACAGATCTCTAACTTGCAAAACAGACTTCCAATGGCCCCTCACCTGGGGCCGGAGAGAAGGTTTGCGCGTGGGGGAGGAGAGAGGAGTCAGGTAACAGGTCAGGTTGGTCACAGATACTGAGCCAATGGCTCAACTAGGGTGGGGACTCAGGAAAGGGCTTATTTAGGCACCTGGGTTCCCACTCTCGGTCTCTTTGCTTAAGGTGATGGTGATCATCCAATGGCACCTTTCAAGGTGACTGACGTTTACCCAAGGCTGACCTCGCTAATGCCGTGAGGCTTGGGAGGAGGGAGATTGGGACGTCTTTAGGGTTTTACATTTCTCACCTACATTGGCTGCCTTGAGGCGCCAAAGTAAGGCGACGATTGTAAGGCCCTCCAGTTCCACATGGAGGGCAACTGGCCGTTGGCGGGCCATCCCACCTCCAGTTCGGTTAGGATGTATTCACCAAATATTGGTTTTTACCCGGCCAATGGCCGGGCTAGGTTAGTACCGCACTTCACCCTTCTCAGATCTTTAATTCAATAAATGTGGCCCTGATTTGAAACCATATACTCTGTGTCTGGCTCTTCTTTATCTCACCTATACACGCGCAACTACCTGGAAGACATTTCAAGAGTGGGCACTTTGGGAAAACAAGCGTGGCTAAGAACTGGATTACTTTGGGACCAATTGTTCCTCAGCCAAATTACGCTTCAGATCAGAGTATTTCATGACCTTTATGTTCAAGATAAAAATGGAATAGCAGAGTCAATATAGTCTATTAGTAATAAAAGTCTTTGTGTTTGATGAAGTCCTTGGAACATTTCTCTCTATGCATAGAATGTCTGACTAGTGGCAAGTATGAACTAGTCCCATTTGCCAAGACAGGCTGAAATTTTCATTCTGCTGATGTTAATGGCAAATTAGCAGGGCTACGATATAACTATTATAAATAACTGGAACTAGTTTACACCAGTTAATAAACTAGTAAAAACCTCTTTCTAAAACAGAAATGTTCTGTTGAACGTTCTGCTTAGTCATCCATCATACTGGGAGTCCAGAATACAAGCTAGGGCTCTGAATTTTCCAACCTCCCCTATAGCACGAATTGTCTCAGTTTCCCAATGCATCCAGGGCGATTTGTTCTGCAAGCACATTTCTGCAATGCATGCACCTTCTTTCTACTTGTAGCACACTTTATATGTGCTGGTGTTGGTATTGGCTGCATTTTAAAATATTCTATGGGACAATTTATTCTAAAATTCTTGGTATGGTAAATGTTAGGTTCTTCAAGATGCTCACTCGGGTGATACTTTTAAAGACACATTTCGATATTCACTATGCCCTTAACTTTTTCTGCATTTTTTAGACAAAAGCATTTCCCCTCACCATAGTCAGTCACTGATTTAGGAGCGCGCTGTTCCGTTTCTGTATTGCGCTTCTTATTCTTGGACTTCCAAGCATGGTAAACTTTTAGCCGCCTGTGAAACTCTTCTCTGCAAGCTGCCAGTAGTTCAATATCTGTCTCAAACACGCACAGCAGGGATGGAACAAGTGAGAAAAAGAAACAGACAAATATGTTTATGAATTGTCAAAACGATTTCAGAGCAATTTATATTTAGAACACTTGACTGCAATAAACTGACATTAATACTAAGAAACAACAAGATTCAACTTACAAACACAATATTTAAATCAAGTCCACTCATAGAAGGGCTGCTTTACATCTTACACTAGAGCAAAGTACAAGAAAAGTGAAGCAAAATCCAAAGATGTTCTGCTTGTGCAACAGGTTGCACATCAGATATTTGATACCTTGAGTTCAGTCTAAAGCCACATTAAATTGTAGCCTGGTCCTTCAGCAATTCTAGTAAAGCAACTAAAATGTATTACTATAATTATAACCGCCTTCTGGTAACCCTTTAAAATGATAATGATGATGATGATGATGATGATGATGATGATGATGATGATGATTATTATTATTATTATTATGTATCTTATTCTCTAGATTGCCTAGTCAATCTAAAAGCACGGAAATGCCCATTAAATTTTGAAACCTGTCTTTCCATCACACATTGCTGAACACTGCTTTAAGATTTACTATATATCAGTTTACTTCCTACCTTCATCAATTGGTCCCAAAAGCTTTCATTTCCAAAGCTTCACCACTACTTTCTTACCAAGATGTGCTCTTAAAAGTATTCATTTCACTTTTTGAAATCTCTTCATTCCTCTACAGTAAGAGGAGAACAAGCACTATAGGGCCTGAGAGCTCTCTTAATTCCTTTAGCAGGCTTGACAGCAGAATACTATGTATATTACTCAGAAGCAAGTCCCACTGTGTTCAAAGGGTCTTACCCCCAGGTGAATGTACATACAGAGATTGCAGCCTCAGAAGGCACAGGATCTAGGATTCAAAGAAGGATCTGCACTGTCTCATTTTCTTCTTTCCCCATAGAACCCTGATAGACACTCAATACATGGCTGAGCCAGCGCATAGCGATTCAGATTTTGGGCATCCCTGATTTCAGAGTAATTGCTGGTATTAACAGACCATACCATATCTATCCATCTAATTTCTTCTGTCCATAAATGGTTAGATCGTTTGAGGGCAGACCATGGCCATGCACAAAATGGCTGGAATCCAGACACACATGCACAAAATGGCTGGAATCCAAACCAGCGCAAGACACTTCTCGGCATGCACAGGGGGCGGGGGCGGGCGGGGGGGGCTAAGCTCCCATTTCCTGCAATAGCCCCCAGTGTCTGCTGAAAAGTCCTCTCCCAAGGCTGGGGACCCTCCAGAATGGTACTCCATAAGGGGCTGCCATCCAAAATATATTTTGGTGCTTCCTCTTGCAGGGACGAGTGGGAGAGAGCCACTCAAGTGGAAGATTCCACTTCAGCACTCCTTGTCAGCAACAAGTGCCGTCCTTCCAGTCAGAATGGGATCTAACATCATGTATAGTTTGGCTGAGAGAGAGAGAGTCTGGATTGGGGGCAGAGCATGGGGGAGGGGGCTTTAATACTTTACCCAGCCAGGGCAGCGGGGAGGAGGTGCTTTCCCCTTGGTCTATCCGGGAGTAGGCCATGGGGAAAGCGCCTCCTCTCCCTTCATCTTGCTGTGTGCTGCTGCCGCCACTGGGAAGGGGGGCGATTACCCAGCGCTGAGCTTCCTCTCGAGGAAGCCCAATGCTGGGTGGCTCAGGGCTTCTCTTCTCTGGCTACCACTGCTCACAGCAAGGGAAACCTCTGAAAGGTGCCCAAAAGTGCAGATCGGGCACTTTTGGGCAGCTGCCATCCCTGCTCCGCTGCACTCAGTGTTCCGATGCAGTGTCCCCTGGGATACCAGCAGGAGGACTGAGGGGGGAAGGCGGTGCCTCTAGACCCCCCCACTGTGTCCAATAATCTGTTGGATACATTGGGTGCCCCAGGCAAAGGAGCCACACTGAGTGTGCCATGTTTTATTAGCTTGTTTTTAGTTTTTGTGATATTTTTTTAATTGGTTTTAAATTTTTATAATGCTTTTGTTATATTTAATTATATTTTATTGTACTTTTTAATTGATTAGTTACACACCACACAGAGAGCTTCAGCTATTGGGCAGTATAGAAAATGAATGAATGAATGAATAAATGAATGAATAAATAAATATTTATTTATTTATTTGTTTGTTTATTATATTTATATCAGGCCTTTTTTCCTGCAAGGAACCCAAGACAGCTTACATAATCCTCCTCCTCTCCATTTTATCCTCACAACAACCTTGTGAGTTAGGTTAGACAAGTTAGGCTGAGAGTCAGTGACTGGCCCAAAGTCACCCAGTGAATTTCATGGCCGAGCAGGGACTAGAACCCGGATCTCCTGAGTCCCAGTCCAACACTCTCACCACTACACCACACTGCAAATGAATTAAGCAGGGCTTCTTGTGTCATGCGAGCCAGCCCATTGTGTTTTGTGAAAGCCTTTTTAAAGTTTTAAAGCATTCTAAAGGACAAAATGTTTCATCTTAACGTCACTCAGCAAATGCTGTAAGGCTACATCTCTCCTGGAGTTTAGAAAGGACCCTTTAAGTAGCAGCTCAATGAACACAAAGTTCCTAGCAAGAAGTTCTAAATCCCAACATTGTTAAAAACAAGATTATTGAAGATATGCCATTTGTCTATTAGGGCTCTGTGAGGGATTGAGGCCTACACAGGATTGGGTTTGTTGAGGCCTACACAGGCTTCAGTTTGTTGAAGCCTGAAGGCCCAAACACTTGGATGGGAGGGGGAGTTTGAGAGTTTTAAGTTACCCAATAGAAGTTAAGAATTAGATCTCCAATTCAAGGTAACATGATTATAACCTTCCATTCCTGGGAAGGCTATATATGTGGGGTGTGGTCAGCTAGCAGTTAGTGTGTGCTGAGAGAGAGCTAGAAGCAGAAGCAGTGAAACAGCAGAGAGAAGCAGAGAGAGAGAAAGAGAAACTGGCTGCATAGCAGATAGGTAGTCTGAAGTTATACTAGAGAACGTTGGATTGTTTGTTTGTTTGTTTTATTTGATCATACTTGCTTTTGGATTATAACTACTCTATTAAGTAAAAACCCTAATATTATAAGTAAAGTGCTGTTGTTTACCCTGAAAGTTTGGAGTGACTTATTCACCATGTCTACAGCCTACACCCATGCTATTGGAAGCTGTAAAAGGACTTGATCTCCTGGAACGGGAGGGGCTTTGAGGAGAGGCAGAGATCTCCCAAAGGAAGGTTAAGGGGTCCCTGCAGTAGCGGAACCTTGACTGGCTCCAATACTCTGTCCCAGCCACAGTCCTAATCTGGACTGCTCCCCCCGCCCCCGCAGCTGCTATCTAGTACAAAAAAGGCAAGCATGCCAGGGCCAATCATATGATTAATGCCACATCTTAATTTGGCCTATAATACATGCACAACGTTAATGTAAACTGTTGATATTTACAAATAATAAGCAAAAAATAACTGTGATTGGCACTGACAATTTGTAGATTAAATCTGAATGTAACCGTGCCGTTTTTGTGGCATGCAATTAAGAACCCTGTTGGGTTTGCTGTGCAGAGTAGTTTTGAATGTTTACACTACCTTTTCCCTGGACATATGCATCGGTTTGAAACAACATTGTATGAGGCATTTTCTCTACTAAACTAGGAAACGTTTAAAGAACAAAAACAAACAAATGATCCACTTTTATGAGATTTGTATCAGGGACCTTGGCTGACTGGGGCATGCTGGGAGTTGTAGGATTTTTTTAAAAAAAATCTAAACATGCGTAGGGTTGTTCCCTTAATTATTCAGAATGTGGTTTCAGAATTGTGTCAAAGGATATGAATCAAAAGTACTACTGTACAATCTAATTCTCCTCACCCAGAATGGAACAACTACTTACCACAAGAGGTATTAATTGTATCACGTAGCTCTGCATACTTCCACTTACTAAGGTCATGTTTTTTAGTGCCAGCTGCAGCTTTGGTGGCTTGAACTGAAGGTCCCCTATAAATTTGCATTAAAACATTACAGTGAGATTCAAGATAGGAACAAGTGAGCTCAGGAAAGCAAGAGACAATAAGATGCTAAAAATGGGTGGGGGGGCACATACAGCAGTAAAACAGAAAGCAAAGAAACAAGGAGACAGCAGCACAGATTGGTAGGGATCCCAATACTTGGTTAAAAAAACATTTCTTTACTCAAGGGAAATGTTTGTTTGTACTCCTTAGTGAAAACTGCTTTGGAAAACGTTCATAAAGTTGTCTTTTCATTCCTTCGCCTTCACCTAACTGTATGCAAAGAGAGCTGATGGTAGAATCTTCCTGTCAAAGGACATAACAATGCTCCTTCACCACAAGTAGTTTGATGTATAGCAAATGTGTACATCCTCTTGCAGGATAATGAGAAATTCTTGTTTTCCTTCAATTTACTTTTTGTTCTTAGGCATGCATGCCTGAATACAAACTATGTGTACACCATCCCAAGGTATGAAGAATTAGGCATGGGTTACTTTTAAAAACTGAGAAGAGATGGCCTAATACTTTCCTGGCATCCACTTCAGAGATTTTAAAAAGAGGCACATGCTGAATATTTTACACATGTACACCCTTCACGCTTGGCAGGATAGATCAGCTATACTCGGGCGCACATGCCTCAGTACAAAGAGTGAGTACTGCCTCTCACAGCTTCACAACTTTGTCAAATGCAGGCCAGTTGACCAAAGCACAGATGGAAGATGCCTATCCCCTCTTGATCAGGTTCATTTAGTTAATTTTCTACTCTGCCTCTCTATATCAGAATCCATCCTCACTGATGTGCTGTAATCAAATGGAAAGAGAACTATGAGAACTCTTGAGTTTCTAAGGAAGAGAAAGAGAAGCAAGTCACTGCTAACCAGAAAAGAAGAAAACTGACGGGAACATTTTTACCACTGAATCCCTGGACAATTAAGTATGGCTAAATATCCTTAAGCCTAAGAACTTCTGCATGAACAAGTCTTTTATGCATGCGCTCCCGCCACACCATTTACAACTCCTCAAAAGCCCCAAAGCCCTTTTCATTGCTGCTACATAACTATTCCCCCTACATAAGGCTATCCCGGCTTCTTCCTCACCTCAGAACTGGCATTTCAGCCTCCCCCCTCCACTTCTCAGTGTTCTTTTATTTATTTATTTATTATATTTATACCCCGCCTTTTTTCCTGCAAGGAACCCAAGGCACCTTACATAATCCTCCTCCTTCTCTCCATTTTATCCTCACAACAACCCTGTGAGGTAGGTTAGGCTGAGAGTCAGTGACTGGCCCAAAGTCACCCAGTGGGTTTCATGGCTGAGTGGGGACTAGAACCCAGGATCTCCCGAGTCCCAGTCCAACACTCTCACCACTGTGCCACACTGGCTTCTTTTTAGTCCTGCTTCCACCTTTCCTCATCAGCCCACTGCTTCTTGATGTTCACCCTTTCAACCCTGCCTTAGTCCCTAGATGTCTCCTATTTTGGTGTCCCATCAATCAAAGAGCAACCCCTCCTGCCAGGGCCGGTGCTACCATTAGGCCAACTAGGCAGCCGCCTAGGGCGCAAGGCTAAAGGGGGCGCCAGAAATGCCTTGAAAAAAAATACAGCGCTCTCAAGTGGGAAGGGGGGGCGCTAAATATCTGATCTTGCCTAGGGCACCAAACTGCCTTGCACCGGTCCTGCCTCCTGCTAACATTATTTCCACCAAGCCCTACCTATGGCTTTTGCCTCTCAGGCTTCATCAGTGACTGCTTTTGGTTGGGAGGAAGAAGGGGGCAGTGGCGGCAAGGGCAGTTCTCCTGAACTCTGCACAGTTAAATTGCCTTGAATTACATATAGCTCCGGGGCTATGATCTGCATTGCAATACGAAGAGCCAAGACAGGACATCACAAAATTAAAGATGGCAGGCAAAATGATCATTGGAGCAAGAGGGCAGCATGGTGAACGCTCATATTGGCAAAGCAATG
Source organism: Shinisaurus crocodilurus (assembly GCA_021292165.1). Classification (NCBI taxonomy): domain Eukaryota; kingdom Metazoa; phylum Chordata; class Lepidosauria; order Squamata; family Shinisauridae; genus Shinisaurus; species Shinisaurus crocodilurus. The sequence goes on from CM037879.1 coordinate 129,172,481, forward strand.
CATAAGTGTCATTAAAACATAGAACGGTTATGAATGAAGCTGTTATTCAATGTCATCATTCTTTAATGAAAGGCAAACTAGCTGACAGTCTTGCTTCGCTAATCTGACATTTCGCTCTAAATTCACTCTGGAGTAGCCCCTGTAGAGTACAGATATAAGAAAATGTATGTTTCTGGGAAAGAACATTCAGTGTGAATGCAATCATCAATAGTCAGTTTTACTCCTTTCCGCCATATCAGTCTGTTCCCCTTACAAACATGAGAGTCTGAGGATTTGATTAAAAGTGCCTTATTATGTTATATGTAGTATCTAATACAATATTAAAAAGTTACTCTTTTTTTTCTTTCTTTTTATTAAAGTATTTCTGGTTAGAATGTTGTGTTAGAACTAGACAAGATCCTACATGTTTATTAGCAAGTAAATAGAATAAAGCCAGTCATATTGATCCAACTATCCTTGCCAACAGGAACTCAATTTTCAAAATTAAAATATTAACACTGTGTTCTGTTCCTTACTGTTTAACACAAACTCAAATGTGGTATATGGCTTTTTGTACAGTTGTAAAATCAACAGCCTTTTATTTATTAATTATATTTATACCCCACCTTTTTTCCTGGAAGGAACCCAAGGCGGCTTACATAATTCTCCTCCTTTTCTTCATTTTATCCTCACAACAACCATGACATTCATGCGTCCCATAAAGGTATAGCTTGAATGACAAATGTATTTGCTATTTAATCAGCTTGAAATTCAAATGAATTTTAGACTTTCATTGCCGATAACTACATATACACAGAATGCAAGTGAATAGAGTCTTTCCTGTAAGGACACAATGAAATGCAAAGGTTGCATTTTAAATTGCTGGCACACTACCTGTTAGACACAAGAAGGTGACTGTTAAATCTAATTTCCTCAATATCATGGCTAAGCTTCTTGAACAATTAACGTGACAAATCCTGAGGATTTTCCTTATTTAGCTGCACCACCCATTGGTCTAAGTATCCCTCAGATACTTTAGATCAACTGAACTAAGCCAAGAGATCTCTGGAAAAACAAGTTACCTTTAAGAATGGTAATCCAACTGAATAGTTTAACTTTTCTTTAATGGTTCTACTAAGATCACTGTTTTATTTTTCTCATGCAACTTTATAAGTATAAATGGTCACATTAAAATGAAGATCACATTAAAAGGTTGCTGGTGTTCTTTCAAGAAGCCAGCAATCCAAAGGCTGTCCAAAGGCCACATTATACTTTTAGGTGAACAACTAAGATGTTTTAAGAATACATCGAAAATGTAATGTGTGAAAGCAACAAATGTGTTCATCATAATTGTCAGTTGTGACAATTGTCATAATTGTCCTAAATGTGGTTGGCATGGTTTCCATTCAAATGTTCACAGGGGAAGGAGCCTGAGTCTGCTGCTGTGTGAAATACCACTGAATCATGGGTAATCCACCAAACACACACCTTCATTTGAGACATTGATTAGTGATGCTGCCATCTTAATCTGTCACGTGAGCAAGCAAGACTCAAGAGATCTTCTTGCACAGGCCCTCCCTTTATCAATTGTTCCCTGTGATTCAGTAACAATTCAAAAAATATAAGCCCTCAAATAAATTTGTCAAAGGCTAAAAGACAAGCACCCTAATCCAAAGCCTGATGCCTTGCAAGATCCAACGTGAACATGGAGATCCATGTGACCATGAGCTACCTTATGCTCTTCAATGTGGGGAAATGCTCAATGCATGCTAAGGAGATGTGCAGTTCCTTGAGAGTAAAGGAGGGGTAGCGGCCCTTGATCACACACAACTTCATGTGTGTATTGCAGTCCATGGCGTGAATTGGCTTGAGGTTTCATAGGCAACAGGCCCTACGTCATTAGAGGCACTCAGCAGACTAAGATGATTGTAGGGATACACATATAGGCACTGAAGTTAAAACAGTCAAGCAAAGCGAGAATTAAAGGTAATGGATATGCAAAACACTCATCCTGGCACTAAAGAGTTAAAATATGAATTAAACAGCTGGGATCCAAGAAAAGATTTTGGGCAAGTCCAGGACTTACGCTAAACCAATGGGATTATTTCTCATTCCCCCCACCTTTGATCAATATTTTTTGGGACGGGGGGGGGGGGGATGAAATTAAAAAAAAAAAAAATAGTGGAAAAAGAAGTTCCTCCTGTAACCACCTTAAAGGCAGCTGGATCCCACCCACCAATACCACATTGCAAATGGCTTTTGAAATTCTCTTCATTTACATGAACTGATTTCCATGTAGTATGCTGCTGTTTGGACACAAGTCCAAAGCTGCCATGTCTCATGATCCCACCCCCCCTTGCAAAAGGAACTAGTTGAACAGTTATTTAGATCCTGGCCAAAATACATTCCAAACACTAGTATTGTATTGGATGCTTTAGCAAAACAATTCCCGAGGCAATTAAAAATGCAAAATGCAATGTGATAAATAAATGGTCATATGTAAACAGCTTAACATCAGATATGCACTCACTTGTGTTTTGTGAAAGCCTTTTAAAAGTATTCTAAAGAAGAAAATGTTTCATCTTAATGTCACTCAGCAAATGTTGTAAGGCTACATCTCTCCTGGAGTTTAGAATGGACCTTTTAAGTAGCAGCTCAATGAACACAAAGTTCCTAGCAAGGAATTCTAAATCCCAAAATTATTAAAAACGAGATTATTGAAGATATGCCATCTGTCTATTAGTGCTAGTAGTACTCAGAGGATGCTGGCAACAAGGTAATCTTCAGATCCTGCCATTTTTAAACATAGATCTGTCAGGATTCCAAGATTTAAATGTATTTTCAAAGTCTACAGACATAAACGTTACATTAAAAAAGACATTTGTTGAGACAATTTTAAATTGGGAAATGCATAATCTTAAATCCAGGCTTAAAAGGTGAGAAATTTGTTCAAATTATCTAAAATCATATTCTTACAGAAGAACTGTATTGAAAGTTAATTCCTCTTCATGCAATTCAAAAATCTAAGTGTGATATTATTAGAGAAAGAAATCTGATAGTTGCAAATTGGTACTAAATTGATGCAATTAATGAATCCTGATTAGAAGTTATTCATTCATTTCCCCCATACAACTCAAATGGAACTGAATTGCCTTTTATTTTGGTTTATGATTATTTCATATGGTGATTAAATTGATTTATTTTTTGCAACCTGTTACACCCACCTAGACAACAATTCTGACATTTCTGTGGCCATTTGCTCCCTATAAAAGAATGAAAAATTAAGTGTGCATGTGGGGGGGGGGGGAGTACAATGCTTAAAAGTAGTTGTAACATAGTAACATTTACAGCTTTACAAAATCTAATACTGGATCAGCAGACAGGTGTCCTGTCCTAAAACGTAGGTGCGCTGCATTAAACCAATCTAGACTTTCCCCAGTTAGGTAGTAATTAATTCTGGTTTAATAGATTTCAGAATATAAATTTTGACTGAATTAAACAACCGCGTTGCACATCAGACCCATTTACATATGTGACATTTAGATTACAAGCAATTGTACCTGCATATAAGCACCCTGAAAGATTGACACTCAAATAGCATGTATTGATTGGATGCTCAAATTATGACTGTTTGGGTGGGGGAATGGAAATAAAGAAAACTCTTTAACAAGGTGGTTTATAATATGAAGATTACTCTAATTACAGAAACCCACAGATCTGTATGAAATGCCCCAAAGGAAAATAATAATAATGCCATACGCAGTCATTTGACACCTTGGTCCATTGGGTCTGCAAACAGAAGATATTTAGGTTAGTCTAGCATTTTCCTAAGTCGTTTTGTGCCAGTTTGCAACATTATAAAGTCAGTTTGTTCAGAATGAATAGTTGCCCTTGTCCACATTGGCAAAGATTTGGTTCCTACAAGTGGCTTAAAACATTATATACTTATTATATTTCTATCCCACTGTTCCTCCAAACTGCTGTTCCTCCAAATTGCTCAGGGACACGTATACGGATGGTTCTTGCACTCTCCTCATTTTACCTTCACAACAACCAGATAAGGTAGTTCATGCTGAGAGAAGGTGACTGGCCTAAAGTCACCCAGCGAGCTTCATGAGAGAGCCCAGCACTGTAGCCACACCAGCATACTAAGCAAGCACCCATCCTCTGGAATACCCTTCCCATGCATTGTTCAAGAGGCAGAAACTGTGGTAAGCTTTAAGCACATCTTGAAGATATACTTGGTTACACAGGCTTTCCATGACTTGTCATGAACTATGAAACTATGGCTCTGTTTTATCATGGTTTCTGTGGCAATGTTTTAATTAATTAATTTTTAAATTGTTCTTAAATTGTTTTTATATCGATGTTATACTTGCTTATATATGTATCCAGAACCACTTGGAGATGTTAGGATACTAGGCAGTATAGAAGTAGTATAAATGAATAAGAAATGGTTACCACGGGTATCCACTCAAAATGAATGACTTTTTGCTGCTGCGACGAACTCAAGAATCTGAGAAAGAAATGGGGCTCTGTTCACAGGAACAATATAGCTAAATGGTTTTAACTAGAACATATATCTATATATCTAGATCCAGATCTAATGGTGTGAGGGGAAGGCGAGAAGAGCTAAGCAAGTTTTGTGCTTGTACACATTTCAGCATAAATGAACTGGTGGCTTCTTACTATTAAATAAATAAATAAACAAACAAACAAAGTTAGTCGCTCTTTTTAAACGCATACTAGGGTTTATGCATCGAATGGGTTGATGGCTGCTCCTTTGCTTGTGAAAAAACTTGTTGGGGTTGGTTTGCAAAAATTAACAAAATTCATAACTATTTGTATTTTGGCATGTGTGCACTTGGGTGGATGGGGCACATATACTGAAATGTAAGCCTCTCTATCCCGTTGATATTATTGTATCTCCCTTGCTACTTATCTTTGGCTAGATTATATCCAGCGTTTATACACACACACACACACACACACACACACGTACGTTAGAAGTCCTACTAAAGTGAAATGGGGCTGACACATTTAAAACAACATTATGGTCTGAACATATCCACTGCTTTATATGTTTCAAATTGTTGAAGTAGTTTAAGATTCATTAAATATGGATTCTACAAACCCTTCCACACAAAGGCAGTACTTTGTATTTTTTTATAGCTAAACCAAGGGATTAATTATTTGTAGACTAAATTATTTGGGGTCAAACACCAAAGGCATGAACTGAAGTTGTGTAGGAACAGATATGCATCATACAGCAACCTTCATTCATTTGGAGTCATTTGGGTAATTTGATCAGCCACCCTTAGAAAAAACACTGAGAACTAAAACTGCCACTTTATTTTATTTTACTGTTTGCCCGACATGCAAGAAGCACATAAAGAGAACCAAATGACTGAACATCTGCTAGCCATTTTGAAATCCAAGGCCTAATGAGCTAAGCACTTTGACACAACATGCAACAACATAGTTTTAACCACTGTAAGGTTAGATAGATGCTCCCATCCCAAAGTAATGTGGCACAAATACAGTTTTCGTTACCCCTCAAATCCGATTTTAGTAAGAATAGCTGTTGCTGCAGGCAGGGGTTTCCCAGGAGCCTACAATTGGCAGCACTCATCATTCTGAAAAAAAGTCCATTATTCTACAAGTCGATCATTAGCTCCTAAACTCATATTCATTTTGACCCTACTGTGTTTAAAACTAACAATTGTACCAAACAACTTCATATCTGACATAATGCTTCTTCTTTTTTTTCTGGAGAAAGGAGAAAATAATTTTTCCATATCTCATGCATTTATTTATTACATTGTAAAGAGCCACCTTTACAAAACTATGGATTATTTCCTACAGGAAGGCAGACTAAGGGCCGGTTCACACAACCCAGGCGGCGAGCGGGGGAGGCACCATGGGGCTGTCTGCGGGGTCCGGTGGGGCGCCGCAGACAACCTGGGCTGACCGTGGAGCTGGCAGTCCCCGCACCGCAGCGCGAGCCTCCCGGAGCTAGGGGGCGGCAGCTCGGGATGCCCAGTGGGGCCGTTTGCCCCTACATGCCGGAGCGGCCGCAGTTCCGGCCACTCTGGGCTGCCGTCTGCCACCTGCCGCCTCTGTGCGGCCACGGGAGGCCCCCGCGGGACGGCCGCCAGCTGTTCGCACGGCAGGGTGGCCACACGCGGTAGGGGCTTACCCCTCTACCGCCCATGGTGACTTTCCGTGCTTCCCACTTGTGGCCATCCCACGGGGGTGCCCCTGGCCGGTGTTCGCACAACACGGGAACCGCGGGGGGCTTCTGCTACCCCGCGGTTCCTGTGTCGTGTGAACCAGCCCTTAGTGTTGTTTCTACTTCAGTTACTCCTATCGGGAAGACGAAATGCAAAGTAAAAGATTATCCCAGTGTCATAAAAAGTAATGTGCGGGTGTCACTCAAGAACTACAGGCATATACCTCAGCTTCTTCTATACATCTGCCCTCAGTCAGTGCTCAAATTATCAAGGGGTCTGTCTCCCTTACTTTTTGTGACAGCCTTAGCTACTCTTTTTAGAAGAGTATGGGGGCATGTTTTGGCTAAAATTCAGTGTGTGTGTCTCAAGAGATTTGGGTGTGTGGATTTCGTACCGGACCTCTCTACCTTCCCCTCCCAATAATTCAAGCACTGCTCTCAGTATCATGCTCTGTGCAAATTCCTGTTTCCAGAGGGATGGAAGTGGACACTCTATGCTGACAGAGGACAGGAAGTATAGGAGTTTGGCACAGCCCAATCTGGCACAGAGTGGTCTCTGGATTAGAGGTGGTCAAATCCAGGGTGGGTTGCAATTTATTACTTTTTAATTATTATTTTCTGTTGAGTTTGTTTGCTTATTTTATTTATTTATTTTAAACAGTTGTATACCACCCAATATCAATTGATTTCAGGGTGGTTTACAATCACATACGTGATGCACTTTATTACCTTATTTTTAATACAAGTTTTCTTTTAAAAAATACTGAAATACCTTTTTCAAAGAGCAAAACCAATGAAGTGCAATACCTGCGCAATCCTGGGTCCAGCTGTGATTCATCATTAATGAGTTCCGATTCACTTTGAGCAATTCTCATTGCCAGCTCGTGATCTCTGCGTTCTTGCTCCAGGACTGCCTGTTGCTGGTTTGCTTCTTCACGCTCTCTTGCCAGCTGTACCTCAACTTCAGCCTGCAAAGTGATTTAAAAAGGGTAGTTTAATTTACAAGCCCATCTATCCATAGGTAGTTATGTAGGCTAATTACTGTTTGTGTGAAAGACAGTAAACAGTTTACAAAATACAACCTAAAACATCGGGGACCAAATGGTTACTGTAACCACACTCAGAAAAGAGGCTTCAGAACAATCCGGATCAGGGAAGCAACTGATAAGATGAGAAAAGTAGTATGAATTAAGTAATAGGAAGCCCTTCAGATGCAGAGAGAAACCAGGTTTTTCATGAAAGAAGCGATGCATTAGAAAGCAGCAATACTAAATGCTTATTGAAAATCAACAGAATTGTATCTCGCCTTATTTTTAAAAAAGAGTTCAAAATAATGCTAGCCAGTTTAATTGTTAAGAATGCCTGATTGATCTCACATCTAGAGAGCCAATACATTGAGAGATGTGACCACAAAATGCATTTCTAAAAGCATTGTAATACACTAGCTTGGTTTTGTTTGTTTTGCTTTTTGTTGTTGTTGTTGTTGTACTTCTGTATTCTAGAACAGTATGTCAAAACAATCATTCTTGCTGTATCAATGCTCCACTCCTTCAAAGATCTGTTTATTGGCAATTTGTGGATGGCATACAGCAAGAATGCTGCCGTTTTCTATGGGACAAATCCTACTTAGAAAAGCTTAAACGGGTAGAATCCTCATTGATCTTTGTATTTCTGTCCGAAGTTGTGAGAACTGTTTTTGATGCCAATTTTCTATTCTATTTCTATTTCAAGAAATTAGGTGCCAACACGCCTCTACCAATGCAATCTGGAGATTCCACTTGAAGTTCCCTAGACCAGCAAGTTCTTCCCAGAATGATGGGCTGAAATGATTCTCATGTACTGGCATCAGCCCTCATTCCGATTATGGTATTACCAAGTAATCTTCCTTTCTGCTATGGAGACTTTCTCATGAAGATCCCTACTTTAGATTATCCAGTAGCAGCAGTCACCAGAAGGAAAGCTAATTGAATATGGCCTAAGGGAAAGCTCTACTGAAAGGAACATCTGCTCTGCGGCTATCACAAAGTGAAAGGAAATCTACTGAAAGGTTATAGACCAAGCTCAACAAGGCAAACTTTATATATCTGAAGACCAAGACATACAGTTGTGGCATAATCAACCAACCACTCCCATGCAAGCTTCATTGCCAGGAAGGGAAATGGCAAAAAAGAAAGTGGGTTAAATGGGAAAGATCAAGGTTGATCATTAGTTTGCTGGCACTATGTTTTGGCCTTGAAATGTATACAGGATGCATTGCTAAGTTCTGCCTAAATCCATTTATAGCTCAACATTTGTTTCAGGTGTACCTCCCTGCAAGTTCATTTAACACAAGCAAACTAGTATATTTGCTTTATTCTTGGTAATTAATATTAGATACCTCCCAGAGTACCAACATTTCGGTGCACGAAGAAAAAGGCATGATACAGGGTTAGATAACTGATATGAAGCATGTTCTCTGCATATAGCTCTAGAGCATATCTAGAGTGATATGCAGAGCTAAATATCTAAAACAGAGATTATAAATTGACTAGAGAACTAGTTAAGAGCAGAGAATCAGATAGCTTCTTAAAAATTAGTAACTAATGGCACAAACAACTAGAGAACTAGTTAAGTAGCTTTTTAAAACATAGAAAGCATGTGCCCATATCTATAATAGGGTTCAATGAACCACAGATAGGCAGGTACCCTCAAATAGGTAACTTTTCTTAAATGAGACTCAGTCACACAATTCTGTAAAATCTAAAAAATAAACAGATTTACAAAGCTTTGCATATGCTATGTGTTTGCATCATAATCAGCAGTTATATAAACATTAGGCAAGCATAGATAATCTGGAAATTAAAGGGTAATGATATCAACAATGATGTTTTACTTTTTGTTAATTAAAAATACTTTAAGAGGTTAATAAAAAGTCACATTACAAAAAACACACACAAGAAGGCTACGTAACAAAAATGCATAACCCAGCTATCAAGTAATATAGTTTATAACCATGATTCCTTTAGAGGGTAACTTAAAGCTTCAGCAAATGAGTGCTACTTTGTAAAGAATCTTTTAACAAAGCTGACATCTAAATCACAGTTTCATTATTCTGTCATATCTGTGAATATCTGTGAATAGCAATAGCCTTCTCATTAAACCTCAACTCTCAAACCTGACACTTTCCTCCTAGTAAATACTCTTCTTTTCAGGCATTGTAATCTCTCTCTCTCTCTCTCTCTCTCTCTCTCTCTCTCTCCCTCCCTCCTTCAAATTATCTTAATGTTAGTAATGGGTTTAAAGCACAGCAGCAAATTTAAGGGCTGAAGTTCAGTCTGAAACCTGGCTCTCTGTGCATAAGAGCCATGCTGGATCAGAACAAAGGCCTACCTAGTCCCGCATCCTGCTCCCACAGTGGCAAACCCAATGTCTCTGGGAAAGCCCACAAGCAGGACATGAGTGCAACAGCACCCTCCTGCTCATGCTCCCCAGCAACTGGTATGCAGCGGCACCCTGCCTCCAATACTGGAAGTAGCATATGGCCAATCAGGACTAGAGGCCACCGATACATTGCCCTGCATGTGTCATACCTGTCTATTTCACAATCAATGTCCAATCTCTCCATGTAGTAGTATCTTTGAAGGACTTGGAATTCTTATCTGTCCCTTGTGAGGCCACTTTATGTGCCTCCTTTGCCCTTTTGGCAAAACCCTGTTGTCAACCCATCCCCGCATGCCCAACTCAACAGATTGTGACTTGCTTTAGTATTAGTTTTGAACAGCCCAACTAGTGGCTAGTCCATGACAGGAGCTTTGGGGCATTACTGTGAGAAAAAAAAGGAGAAATAAATACAGTTTCTACCAAAAACCCACCTGAATTCTTCTTTCTTCCTCTTCCCTTTTTCTCCTCTCCTCTTCTTCCTGTTTTCTCTTAGCTTCAATCTCATACTTTCTAGAAAAGTAAAATTGGCATTCATAGAAAAAGAGAAAGGCAAGGCAAACATCCGGAACTGTTATATCCCTTTCCCTCACTTTTCCGTTGTGTTTTCCTTCCTCCCCATAACATTTCTACTTGTAACAAACAAGTTTAGATCTCAACAGTTCAAGCAAAGGATTTGGGGAAAGGGCTAAGGACAGGAGACACAATTTCAGGATGTCTTGTTATTGGGGCAATGCAATGCTTCTTGCTACAATAAAACCCTGAAAATCAAAAACGTGCACGTAAATGATCAGGAGATCCATCCTTTATTTTTTTAAACACAATGCTTAACAGGAACAATTCAGCTTAGTGAACAACAGAGCCTGAAAGTAGCAGTGTGTCTCCTGTTTCTGCCTCTTCTCATGGAGCTTCTAAATGCATTCATTTTCTTTTTCATATTACATTCAGACTTCACAAGAGCCCCCTGGATCAGACCAAAGGTCCATCTACTCCAGCATCCTACTTAAAAGCATTTTGGTGTCATTCCATCAGATGCAAGTGTTCACCAACTATGCTGAAAAAGTAGTACTGGCTCTAGGTTATGGGGTGCCGTCATTGCGGGGCTCCACTCTCAGTAGGCCCTCTTCCTCTTCCTCACTATCAGTTCTGCTAGCTGACCGCTTGCTAGGAAGAGAACTGGTGAGTAAGCAGGGGGCAGCAGCAGCTGCTGATCCTTATGTTCTGCTCAACATCCCATCCCTTTGGGCCAGAGAGTGTGTGAGTAAACAGGCAGCAGCAGTGAGAACTGGCGACAGAGCTGAACAATCACACAGCAATGGATACTCACACATTATTTGGGGAAAGTCTCATCCCTTTCCCCAACAGACAATCGTGTCATCTCTCTCCATCTAGTGCAGGTTGAGCCACTGAATGTGTTCCAAAAGTGGAAGAGCTTTGTAATCTATGTTTAAAGCCTGGCTCTCTCTAGGATGGATCTATTTCTAAGATGGAAATCTTTATTTCACTATTTCAGTATGCAAGGTTGCCTATGCCTATATTTCTGTTGGCCTTGCCCCTAGAACTGACTGTTTCATTGAATACTCACAGTCGCCTTTCCTCCTCTTCCTTCTTCCGACGTTGCTCCTCTTCCTCGCGCCTCTTCCTTTCTTTCTCCATTTCATCCTGGATCCGTCGCAGCCTTTCCGCCTCCTCTTCCTGTTGCTTCTTTTTCTGTAGGGAGCTCAGAAGCTGTTCCGAGCTTTTAACTAGAGCATCATGCTCCTTTTGTATCTGCTGCCTAGGCATTTCCGTGGCCTGCAAAATAAGCCATTAAATTAGACACAATAATTTGCCAACCGTGGTGCTAAAATAACAACAGCAGCAACAGCAGCCCCATTTATTGGAAATGTCAAAATGTAGTGTAGTGAACCTGAAGTGGGAATGGCCAGCTGGGAGGCGGTGGGATGGGAGGGAGTGTGGCTGGTTACCAGGGTGATCGGAGAGTATGGCTAGTTACCGGGGCAGGGGAGTTGTGTCAGTTTGAGTGGGCAGTTGGGAGAGAGGAAAAGGAAGTGATGAGTGGCTTTGGGGAAATGGGAGTGATGTCTACTCGGAATATTTGTATTGTTTATGCTGCTGTTGTTTTACTGAACTGTTTTCGAATTCCTTGTAGACTCCAAATATTCTGATTCTATTAACTGTAAAGTATCTGTATGAAGCCGTTCGGAGCAGTTATTAGGAGATCTGGGGCCAGGTATCACCAGTAAGCTGAGCATTTTTGCTCATTTCCAGTGTTATTTCAGGAACCACTGGTTCCTGTTGCGCTAGCAGTTCATTCCGCTGGGACAACAGAACTCATGGAGGCACTGCAGCAGTATAGCATACTGCCCATATACTCAAGATACAATACAAAATAATCATATCGAATCTGCTGGTTTCATGATAAAACATTCAGCATACAGGACTTTTAGAGTCCTGTATGCTGAATGTTGGAAAATCCTGAGTATAGTAACATTTAAAAGAATGGATGGAAGAGATGTGGGAGTTTGCTGCAATGGCCAAACTGACTAATAACATAAACCTTACTATAAGGGTTAAGGAAAGCAAGCAAAATTGGGAATACTTTATTAGTTATTGGCAGGGCCGGTGCTACCATTAGGCCAACTAGGCGGCTGCCTAGGGCGCCGGGCTAAAGGAGGCGCCAGAAATGCCTTGGGGAAAAAAAAATACATCACGTATTTTACCAAGTTTGTTTTACCAATCATGTCCTGTGGCGGGGAAGGGAAGGCGAAAGAAGCGCACCCCTCCCTCTCTCTCCTCCAGCTCCTTACCAGGAACAGCAGCAGGCAGGCTCCTCCTCACAACCAGCATCAAAAGAGGCAGAGAAGGCTACAGACTGGAGGAGGGGGGGCGGGCAGGGGCCAATGATGGGAGGCTGGTGGGCGGCTGTAAGGATGCACCTGCAAACACCTCCTTCGCCTTCCCTCTCAAGGATGCACCTGCAAACACCTCCTTCGCCTTCCCTCTCAAGGATGCACCTGCAAACACCTCCTTCGCCTTCCCTCCCTCGCGTGAGCCTCAGGTTCCTCAGCTCAAGGTCCCCTGAAAGCAGTTATTTCCAGCAACCAGGGAGGGAGGGAAAGGTATTTTAAGCTAGCTGGGGCTCCAATGTTTTAATTATTTACCATGCTGTTTCTGTGTTTTGGTTTTAAATGGTTTTAGGATGCAATCCTATGAGTGTTTGGAGGGGGGGGGAAATCCTACAACTCCCAGCATTCCCCAGCCAGCCATGCGCAATCCTATGCACGTTGAGGTAGAAAAAAGCCCCACAACTCCCAGCGTTCCAACAGCCAGCCATGCTGGCTGGTGAATGCTGGGAGTTGCGGGGCTTTTTTCTGCCTCACCGTGTTTAGGATTGTGCCCTGAGCTGTTGATGTTTTCTTTACTGTACTTTGAATATTGTTGTCTGCCTTGAGCACTAGGCTGGTAAAGGGAAAGACAGGATAATATACATTATTCTGATAAAGAAATATTGCAACAAAGTGATAGAGAGAGGAGGGGAAGTAGCAAGTTTCGTAAATCCCCTCCTAAATTTGAACCAGATGATCCACGGGCTCTCTCTTTGCTATGTTTCTACTACATGCATCCCCCCGCCCTGCAACCCAGAAGGTGTACGAGTCAAACCGGTGTCTCTGCACCTCCACCCTGCGAGGTAGGACAGGCTGCAAGACGCCCTTTTGTCTCTATTCCTCACAGGTAGCGCCCACCACACCTCTCTCACATCCTTTTTTCATATCCCTTGTGCTGCCTGCAGGAGGAGACAGGCTTTTACATATATATGGAGTAGGAGAAGGCCCTTGGGAGTTCCTGGCATAGCTGGGCTGATGTTGCCTCTTTGCTTTCCTCGTGAACACAAAGGAAAAGTCTCAAAGTCCACAAAGTTTTTCTATGGGGCTCGGCAGTTCCCAGGGAGGGAAATTTATTTCATAATGGGCATAGGGCTGGAGGGAGGGAGGGCTCAAGTGGGAAGGGGGGGCGCTAAATATCTGATCTTGCCTAGGGCACCAAATTGCCTTGCACCGGGCCTGGTTATTGGTCTCCATTTATTAATTTTTGCAATATTGAACACACTTAGAAGGGAGTAAGCCCCACTGAACACGATGGGACTTACTTCCAAGTAAACATGCATATGAGGATTGTGCTGTTAATCATCTATTGCCAAACCTGCAACTTTATGTTAAGATGTGCTAAGTTAATTAATTCTTGTTTGTTTACAGCTTAATTTTGTAAATATGTGCTCAATTTCTTGTGTTTGGTTTATATTATATGTGCTCTATTGTTTACTTAGTTTAAAAAAAAAACAATTGGGGCTGGGAAATCACTTTGCTCCATTTCTCAGATTACCAGAGAGAGTTCTTTGCCTCCTTTATAGCTACCTCTCAAGGGCTACCTTTTTTCTATTCTGTGTCACAGGTAACACACATTCAATCTTATTATCTGATTTTGTATGGCTTCAGTTAAGCAATTAAATGTCCACATGCTTAAAATAAGGGCTGAACCCAGTTGCAAAATGCTGCTGCAAGAGGTACAAGTTACTCTCTTATTCAGCAAATACCACTATACAAAATAGCAAAGGGTCTTGTCTCCTGTGTATTTCTTTAAAGCTGTCAATGTACATATTCTGTTCCTAACTCCTAAGAAATCTTCAAACTCCACAGTGATATGATATGGAATAATAGTCTTGTCCGCAGCAGTGGAAAGGGAAGTACATTAATTAGTGCTATATAACTTAATCCTATATGAATATGCTACTGTTTTGTTTGATACTTGAATCCTGTTTTCAGGGTCATGCGCAGATCTCAGCTTCTTGAGAATATCTTTTTACCAAAAAAATCACTAGTCCTCATGACTACAAAGATGCTTGAAAGAGTGTGGAGCAATGAGTGCTGAAATTTCAAAAGCCAGAAAGGTTGTTAAATAAGCTTTTCAGTAGTGTGCATGGGGGAAACCCTGTAACTTTACCCCTCCTATGACTAGCCAAACAAAAATAAGTTATGCAAAACAGCAAAAAAGAAAAAAGCATAGAATTATGTAAAGCAAAAGAAAATATGCAAATTTGCTTATTTTTAGGACATAGAATCCAGCCTTTCTCAGTGATAAATTTGGACAGCCAGGATGAAGAATTGTAATTGTTTTAACATGAAACTCAAATAGCCCTGCATATTTTCAGCTGGTCTTAACAGTGTAATTAGATTCTGAAGTGATCCCATGCCTTCAAGACCTGATCTTTCAAAGTAATGAATCTACAGAATTAAAATATGCTCCTTTTTTTTCTGAGGAGTTAAATGGCATCTTACCTTGATCTTGGCCATCAAAGCATCAATAGACATTTCAAGGTCCTTGACCTGCTTGTTCATTTCTGCCTTCCCCTCTTTCAGGGCACTTACTACTTCATTGAATTTATCAAGCCTTGTCTTCAGTGTGCGAACCTTTATAAGGCCATCTATGCTGTGAAAGGAATATTTCTTTAAGTTTCAGACAGGTTCCTGCATTCAGATAGCAAATATGAACTGTAATTTTGAACTATGCCCTCAAGCTACCCTTGGACAAAGCCACTGGGACCCAAAGAAGAAAATATAGTAAAGTAACTAAGAGAGCAATCACACCAGTCTTATACATCTTGTGATGAATTTTAGGTTCCATAAAAGAGACTGGCCCAGTTTGCATGATTGTGGCCGGGGAAATAAGCCACGTGGCTTATTCCCGCCCACCGTTGTGCATACTGGTCACATGCCGGGGGATTAGCATAATTACCTTCAGCAGCGCAGCTTGTTGTGTCGTACGAACCCAGCCAGGGTGGCTTGTTGCCATTGGTAATAAAATCACTCGGCACCGTGCAACAGCCCATGGGTTCTTCTGGGTGGCTTGTTACCCACGGCAACAAGCCACCCTGGCTGGGTTTGCATGACACGACAAGCCATGCTGCCATGGTTAATTACGCTAATCCCCCCCCCCCGGCATGCAACCAGCACATGCAGGGTGGTTAACAAGCCACTGTGGCTTATGAACCACCCTGTGATTACGCACTACTGGGCCACTGTGATGGAAGAGATGAGCTCTGAATGCTCCCTCGTGCACCAAAAGCATTGTCAACATCAGTGAGAGCAGCATCAGAGAAAGCACACTTGATCGGTTCAGCAGTACTTGGCCTGACTACTTCAGTTCATTGCAGGTTTGATGACAGGTACACAGGTCTGTTCAGACAATTAATTTGGGCCAATCTGGCCCATTTGCGTGAGTGTGCCTGTCCTCCTCACCCTATCATGTGCACATGGCAGCAGATTTGAAGTCTGCCTACATGTTCGTAGGTGGATTTTGGGCATGCCATCCATGCGTGGATGTGCAGGGCTAGCAAGCAAGCAAGCAAGGAAGGAGCCCCCCTCACTTGGCTCCACGTAATGGACCAGATTGGCTTGAAGATATCGTCCAAGCCAGCCCAGCGTATGTTCAGGATAAGCAGAAAATAATGAAACACTGAGAACATAAAGGGGAAGATTTGAGTGCCTGCTTCTGTGCAGGAGCATTAAAGGCAAGGCACTACAACACATATTTCAACTCTCTTGAGGGCTGTTCCATTCACTGCCCACCCCACCAAAAATTTTGCCTGAAGTCAGCAACCACGCTCTTTCCTCTCACTCCTTCAGAAAAGGGCAGAAATCATATGCCTGCTGGAAGAAGCATCCCTCCCAGCCCCTTTCCCAGTCCCAAGGCCTTGGATGAGATATGCAGACTTTATCAGCACCAATACTAGACAGGTCATTAGGTTTACTGGTGAAGATATTTAGGAGTGCTGTGCAAACAGGTCCACTTCTTCTTACCGTGGTTTATGCTTTCTCTTGCACAGCCACATACGAATCGTCTTTTGTATTTTAATGCAGGCACCGGCTCTGTATTTTATTTTGTTTTTCACTGGAAAATATAAGGAAGAGCTGGAGATACTCTCACAAATAGACACGTCTCACACACCTATGTACATGTAACGTTACAAAAATGGAAGGGGGTAAGGTAGTTCAAGTAGATGACAAAAGCCTGTTTAACCCACCTGTCGCCACAAGCTTTTGTTTACTAATGGATAATGGGCAGTATTATATTGTGCTCACGGGACTGATAACAAGCACAATGGGGAGTTAGTGCTCCTTAAAACAACCAGAAGTGACTGGAAACACTTGTTTCTAGAATGAGGCAGGTCAGAAGGGTGCCCCGCTGACCTGTCCCAATCAGAAATGAGCACTTCCCCTCATTTCCGGGGTTAAGAAGCACTAACTCCCTGTTACACTAGTGGTAGGCCCCTCTGGTACAATGGAAAGAGCAGGAGTGAAGTGTTGGATACTGCCAATTGTCACTGCCTTCCCACCAGATAAGGCAGTGGTTGTCAACAATTCTTGTGCGAGTGAGATTCACCCTTCAGTCCTGAATACATTTACCTGATTGTAATCTCCAGCAATTTGCATGGAACTTAATTAGAACGTAAGATGCCTGCTGGCTCAGACTAAAAGTCCAGCAGGTTTAGCAATCAGTCACCGTATCAGGGACCAGCCAGATGCTTCCCTAGAGCTCCCAAGAAGAGCATGAAAGCAGCCCCCCCCCCCCCGGTTGGCGTTGATCTCCAGCATCTGGTATTTAGAAGCACAATATCCCATTCAGATGTTCCTTGTCATGCGTTGTCCATACTACACTGGGGAGAGCAAAGGCGCACTCGCTGTACCCACCTCCATCACATGCCCAATGGCCTGGCCCTGCCACTCTCCATATGTTGGGACTGAACGTCTGCAGCTGGTACTGAGAAAGATACTGCCTCTAAAACCTGGAAGCTGCATATAACCATCTTGAGCAATAGCCACTAAATCTTTGTAAGCTAGTGCGCATCGTGAGTTGTGGCTATGAATTCCATAGATAACGCATTGTGTGGAATGGTAATTCTGAACCCACTGCTGATCAATTTCATTGTCTAGTATTCCAAGCAAGTGCGGTTAAGTGACTTCAGCTTTATGCAGCTTTCAAATTTTACTCACAAGACTATTCCCCCACAAAAGATCCTTGAATACATACATTTAATAACTGACAGAGAACACCACTGAACCTTCTTCCAGCGACTGCAGATAAGCCAGTGGTTGACACGTTTAACCAGCTCAGCAAGATGATCTGGGTCAGACTTCATAATTTGATCAAACTCTGCAAACTGACAATGGAAACCAGCATTACGTAAGGGAAGGTATTTAGAAGACAACCTTCAGGGAATGTTGAGGGATGAAGTGCTCTACTGTAAACAGAATGTTGTAACCATGACAATGTATATGGCTGCCAGTGAGGTCCGGGGCCCTATTCAAGCTCTTGCACTTGACCCTTAAGTCAACCTGGATCTGGGATATGTATATTTCCTTGTATGAACCACATACCCCTCACTTCTGACTGCCTATTTTGATGGTCTATCAGAAGGCCCTACTTCAAGTCTAAGTTAGGGGATGGGCATACTAATGCCAGAGTAATAAAACAGGGCTTCTGCAGCCACAAACTTAATGCTATGCAATAAGCTGTCCATAAGGAAGCTTCAGTGTCTCTCCTGGCCTTTAAGGAAAGGTGTAAGGCCTATTTGTTTGCTAAAGCTTTTGGCATATAAGGCCTTCTTATGGATTGTGTGTGTTTGGGGAGGTGTGTGTTAACCTTTGTGCCAGTTGTGTGATGAACACAGGGAGAGCTGCAATTGAAATATTTTAAATAAATAGATAAATAAAAGATGGAGAGAGTCATACTAATATGCTTATTTGCATCATCAAAAGAGACAAGATTAAATTGAGCTTTCTCATGACACCGCTTTCAAGTAAAGCAGTGCTATCTTAGATATCAATTTGTTTGCAAAAAAGATGAAGAAAACATTCAACATTAATTTGTGTTCATCAGCTCCTCTTGGATAACAATAACATTTACCTTGCCAGGTCTAAAGAACACTTTGGTTAATCCAAATTTATAGTCGTGTTCATTTAATCCAAGGGCTTTGAAGAGTGCCTGAGAGAAAAGAAAAACAAACACACTTTTACAAATAAATCATTTGAAAGAACAAATATCAATGACTCAGTGAGTATCAATGAATATCAATTTACTATAACAGGGAAAACACAAAAGCATTGTATTTAGCATTCTGGACATTAATACCTTGCAGAAAAGTCTAGGATCCAAACGGGTCAGCTTTGCAGGCATATACTTTTTGTACATGTTATATAGCTCATGGAATGAGGCTCGTGATGGGAAGCCACCTTGCATCAAATCCAAAACAGACACCATGCCTAGAGTAGCAGACATGCAAAAAATGTCACCAGTGGAATTAAAAGGATACAGGTTTCATTCTTGAAATGCTTTGGGGTGAGTTTCAAAAACATAAAACTAGTTAAAACAAAATACACAATACCTTACAAATGTTACAATTTCATCTTGAGAAATAGAGACTGGCCAAAGATTAGCCAAGGAGCTTCATGGCTGGTTGGGAATATGAACCTGGGCTATACTCCCACATTTAGGGGGAGGAACTGTGGCTCAGTGGGACAGCACATGCTTATTATCATGGAGAAGGTACCAGGTTCAATCCTCTAGCACAGGGCTCTCCAACCTTGGGTCCCCAGGTGTTGCTGGCCTACAGCTCCCAGCATACCCAGCCAGCATGGCTAATGGCAAGGGATTCTGGGAGCTGTAGTCCAGGAACATCTGGGGACCCAAGGTCGGAGAGCCCTGCTCTAGCATCTCCAGGTAGGGCAGGAAAAACTCATACCTGAACCCCTGGAGAGCTGCCGCCAGTCGGTGTATACAATACTGGCCTAGATGGATCAATGGACTGACTCTGTATAAGGCAGCATCCTATGTTCACTGCCCTAGTCTGACACTCTAGTCCAGTCATCCCCAAACTGGTGCCCTCCAGATGTATTGGACTAACTCCCATCATTCCCAGCCAAAATGATGGGAGTTGCAATCCAACACATCTGGAGGGCACCAGGTTGGGGAAGGCTGGACTACAACCAGCCCAACTCCATGCCTTCATGTTCACTCCATTCAAGACCTTCCCTGAGAAGGGATGCCTGGAGACCAAATTGCCAAGGATTTGTATCTCCAGAACACTTGGAGGGGTGCATGTTGAGCGGGGACTAAATAAAGCTAGAATGCCATCTGGTAACTTACGCTTCTGAATGAGTCATTAGATTCCCTGTTAGAAACTTTATTGTGTAGATTGGCATTTAATGGTAAGGAATGTACATGGTGTGCACATACATTTAATATCTTCTATCCTAAAATTCAGTATTTTCTTTTTAGATATAGTTACTTGGTATGTTATGGACTATATTACTGTTACTTAGATTTTTATGTTTGGAGTTTTGAATATGAAATGTGTATTCTGCCATTCAAGGAACAGTCCTTTCTAAAAAGGAAAAAGACATACACTGCCTTGGGAGACACTCGTGTGGTTTTAATTTCTCTCTGTCTCTCTCTCTCTCTCTCTGTCTCTCTCTACCTTCCCATATTAATAAGCCTTTTATTTTTAGCATTTCTTTTTCTTACTTTAATTATGCTTGTTTCTCAACCAGAAGATAAAAACGGAACCCTATAAAACAAAACTGTGGCTCATGAACAACACAGAAATAAGGAGCTTCATTACTGTCTCCCCCACCCTCTTCTCTCACAATACTGCCAAGAGAGATCAGCCTTCAGAGTAGCAGCCAAAAACGGTGTCAATAGTACTCTAATTAAAGCAAAGTTGTTAAGCGTTTGTGACTGATTTGCTAAATTAAACTTTAAATGTAACTTGACATGACAAGCAATAGGGAAGTTTGCCGAGATCAACCAGATGCTTAAAGCCTCAGGGCCCTCTGGTACGCTAAAATTACCAGGAAATTAAGAGCAAAGCCAAAGTGGAAGCTAATGGAAACTGGAAATAAGGCTTATTTCAGGATAAATTAAAGTCACCTAATGTTAAATCAGTTCTGTGCCCCAAATTTTCTGATATCCAACCCACATCTCTATTAGTTCCCCATATGGGAGCCATTTTTAAACTATGCATACTGGCAAAATTGTCATCTGACACTGAAGGGCTGGTGAGCACACTTTGATCATGCTACCAGAGATGGGCAAAGCAACCCTAACCCCCAGATCCGCCAGATGGTGTGGCAGTGAGGGGGATGTATGTGAGGCAGAGCTCCCCTTCCCTCGCACTTGCAGAGAGGAGCTCTGCCCATCCAAGGAGCCTAATTCTGTCTGTAGAAAACTCTGCCCGTTGCAGAATGCCCCAAAACAGAGTATCCCGAGAGTGGGTCTGAGATGCCTTTGGATCCGTTGGATCCATTCCCCTGAGATGAGCCAGGATCAGACAGCTTAGTCTGGAAATAGTGTAGCTAATCCCCCACTGCTTCTAGGGGTGGGGAGGATTTAAAATAAAAAGAACCATCGGACTGAAAAGCCCAGCAAAACCGCCCCCACCTTCTGCCCGGGCTAGCAGGGCTTGGGATGAGGTGGTAGATCCATTGCTTTGCTCCCCGACCCCACATAGGAGTGCCGTGTTAGGCTGCAATCCTATCACACATTTACCTAGCATGAGTCCCATGGAAGTCAACAGGGTTTACTTCTGAATAGACAGCTATGGGATTGTGTTATTTATTTAAGGCATTCACTTTGCAACCCATGTATCAAAAGCAACATAGCTAAAAACTAACACCAATAAAATTAAACAACTTAAATAATGAGATAAGAATGCATTGCACATGCATGGTGTGCTGAGAGGTAGATCTAGATCCAGGCTTAGCTGGGTACACACATGAATGAATTCTGAACATCCCAATGGGACAAGGCTGATTGATGTCAATGAAGCTTCCAATTTGGAACATTAAGCGTTGCAGCCATGCAGCCCAATCCTATGCCTATTTATGCAGAAGTCTGCATTCAACGGAGTTTGCTCCCAGGAAAGTATACATAAGATTCCAGCTTTGGGGTGCATAAATCAACACAACCACTAATTTCTAAGGATGGGATCTAATGGACAGTATCCTATATTGCTGCTGTGCATCTGCTAATTCTGTTGCACCAGCGGGACACACTGCTAGTGCAACAGAAACTAGCATCTCCTAAAGCAAGCCTGGAAATGAGCAGAAATGCTTGTTTCCAGAATGGTACAGGTCAGCAAAGCACCCTTCTGACCTGCCCTGTTCTGGAAACTAGCATTACTGCTCATTTCTGCTTGTTTCAGCAACCACTAGCTTCCCATTGCTCTAGCAGCAGCATAGGATACAGCCCAAACGCTCTTTCTGTCAGAGGAAGAGAACCTTTGAACCCGAACTACAGTACCTCAAATGCATCCTTAAATTATTTGGTGTGATTATGGTTTCCTACGAATAAGCGTCTTATCAAACTTGCAAGCTAAATTATAAAATATATGAGTGACATCTAACATCACATGAGCAGAATTCCACTCATGCAACAGGACTTCCCGCTCCTCTCCACCCTGTGCACCCCTCCACACCTCCTCAAATCTGCTCTGGAGGATCCCCAAAGCCCACCCATGGAGAAGATTTGCCCAGGATATGCAGGGGAAGGGAAAATCCCTTTTGCCAGCAGTGTCCGTTCCACTGGCAGACAGACACATTTGGACCCATTATGTTCAAGTAATGGGGGGGGGGAACCCTTTTGTACATTAATATTTTTAGTGTTCTCTTTCAAGAGAAATCACTGGCAACGAACCATGCAGAGATGTGCACACCCAATTTGTGTGTCTGTGAGTTTTTAAAGAGTTTCCCACTGAGTACCCTGGGAATTTGGCATGATAACCGTTTACAAGGAAAACTAGCTGTGTAATTCACATGAATCACAGTAAATTAGAGTGTGCTTACACTGTTCCCTGTCATAACACACAGCTTTGATTATCTACTCCCTGGCTTTTGTACTTCCATCCCTATGTTTCAAGAGGCAGCTTCTGAGCTGCCTGACACATCTCCCTGTGCTGACCCTCTCCAAATGGATTTCCAGAGGTGGGTGGACAGTGAGACACAGGGCAAAGTATGATCTTCTGGTTTTTTGGGGGGGGAGGGAGAAACTGCACAGGGTGCTTGAGAGTGAAAGGCAAGATTCTACCATCCTGTAATATCCACCCGTCTACCAACAATGACTTGTCACTCAGTTCTTCTCTCTCCCAGGCACCTTGTACTTAAGCTAGTGCAGGAAGCAAGATCTCCAAGTTGGATCCATGAATTATTAGCATGCCACTAAAAATCTTAGGGGCTGTACTGGCACCTTCCATTATCCCACCGAGACCCCCTACAGGATAGAGCTGTGTTACCTTTCTTTTTGGTGGAAAGCTGCACAACTGTAAAATTTTCATAATGGTACTTTCTCCCAATGCTTTACGAAGAGCTGGCATATAGATGCTATTGCATGCAAGATTAATAATACGGAACCTACAGTGCAATAATTGAAGCAGAATCGAGTATTTGCAATGGGAAGGCAATATAAAAAGATGATTTCAGAAGTGCTCAGGTGCTGATGGTGTGATGCTCTCTTTCTAATCAGATAGTGTATTGCAATCTTCCTCAACCTGCTGTCCTCCAGCAGTTTTGGATGAGAAGTCCCAGGATTCCTGACTGCTGGCCACGCTGGTTGGGGCTGATGGAAGGTGAAGAAGTCCAAAACATCTGGAAGGCACCAGGTTGGGGAAGGCTGGTGTATTATGTCCTTATGCTCAGACACTTATATTTAAGTTTCCTTTTCATTGTAGACACTGGATAATTTCCACTAGTGTCCAGCGCTAGCACTAATGATGACCAATGTTTCTGCAATATAAGTAGCACATGCGTTGGTTTGCCACTTCATTAGCACTAGTGGGAGTGCACTGTTGTATCCTTCCCATTAATTTTTGAAGTACATGGAATGCCAAGTTCCCTTTTCTTTTCACATTAAATGCTTACAAAGAAGCTAGACTTAAGTCTGACATATTTTTTAAAGATCTGTTAACTAAGAATCAATTCTAACAGCTGCTTATTGTACTGCCCAGTAATCTCACTGCACTGACAGAGCATTGAAAAAAATTAAAAGAATCAGATTTCTCCAATTAATGAGCTCTTATTTAAAGCACTGTTGCTTTAAGTCTGCACAAATCCTTTCACACAATGACAGCAGCACTACTAAATCTCTAAATCAGACACACCAGATTACCTGAACACTGGAGCTGAGAAAGGATCTGGGCACCTTCAAAATGGTGACTCATCATCTTCAAATTAGGCTTGATACAGCGAATAAAGCTAGATCCCTATTGAAAAGACATAAGGTTGGCATCATCATAAAAGCATCCGTGAATCAATGAAAAGTGAAATAATAGATTTTGCTGCTTCAGGCTTTACTGCCTCCATATGCATCCTCAATGTGCTGGCAAATTGATCCTGAGACTCAAGCTGCCCATTAAAACCTCAGCTTATCATTTTGCCTTCCGCAAGGCTCGTACTTAGAAGCGGTATTTAAATTGAATTGCTAATGTGCAATTCCAGTTCCTATTAATATTTTCTCCAGTGTTATGATCCCCGTGCAAAGAAAGAGAGGGGAGGTGGTGGCACGCCTTGCAAAAAGATTTCTTGCTCCTTTCGGTACATTCTAAAAGCTCTACACCTCCAGCTGCCACCAGATCATTTGAGAATTTGAAAAGGATGCTAGAGCCAACCCCCTTCCTTCAGAAGGGGGTTGGCTCCCCCTCATCTTATCACCAGGTGCTTTTCCTCCTAGCTTTTGCAGTAAAAGATCCACCACCACCCCATTTCCCTCCAAGTAAACCCAAATACAGAAGGAATGTATTGGAATAATTGACTCTTGCCAGAACAGATAAAATAATTGAACTTTACACCACTTATCCCTCCAATTATTTTCCTCGTGCCATGTTTTCCTTTGCTTTTAAATCTCAATTTACCTATTCCCACCTTTATCTTTAAGTAACCCACTATTGAATCTAAAAGGAAGCAGAGAGATAACTCGAGTA
This sequence comes from Shinisaurus crocodilurus, assembly GCA_021292165.1. Classification (NCBI taxonomy): domain Eukaryota; kingdom Metazoa; phylum Chordata; class Lepidosauria; order Squamata; family Shinisauridae; genus Shinisaurus; species Shinisaurus crocodilurus. The sequence goes on from CM037879.1 coordinate 129,197,137, forward strand.
TCAGCCCTGGGCTTGTAGGAGGAGTCTTGGCTAAGCAGCAACCCATATGGAATGGGACAATCCAGCACCCCCAATTTTGTAGATGGACTTCTTCATACTACTGTAGTTAATCCAAGATAGTTACATCCTGAACATACAACATGTTGTTCACTGTCTTCCTCTCATACACTTCTTTTACTCAGATCGGAATTTGAGCAAAGAAGAAGGTCTCCCCACACACACACACACACACCTTCCTTCTTATCTGGCCTGGCAAGGGCAAAAACATGTTGCATCGCATCCAAACAAACAACCCAAGTGCCTTGGGAAACCACATTTCCCAGGGTTCCTGGCACCTGGTGTCCACATGGAGAGCAACTGTGTCTGAACTGGGTTCAGGATAACTGAGCTATTTTTCTAATTTAGTTCAGTTTGCCGAGATGGGGGGAGTTCACCACTATGATCCACCACAGGCCTGTTAAAAGGCGGGGGGAAGAGGTTAAAAAACATTTTTATTCAAAACCCTGATTTCTAGGTAGAGCTCTTAGTCAGAGTAGATACCATCAAAGTAAGGCATTTTGTGATGAGCCTGCAGAACTCCAGATTCTATGAACCCATGAATGTTTATCCAAAAGTGCCAATAAATATTCATTTATCAGGATTGCACTCACTAAAAACATGAGTAGACAAGTTTGGCTTAAAGGTCTTTCTGAGGGGCTCTTAATTCATCTTAGAATGTATGGCCAGAACCTCTCAGGCACTTATTCCAAAAGCAAACTAAACTGCAGTAAATGTCAAAACATAATCCAAGAGTCTAAAGAACATTTATTCCTCCTCTAGAATCTCATTTTTTCACCCCCTGTGTTTTCATCTGATTTTGAAGTACACATTATATCTAGGCAAGAGAGTCAGATAAATGTTTTAAACCAGTTTCTGTTATTTCACAGCATTTGCTCATCATTATCAGAGTATTCAACAGAGTTGGGTATACTATTTCAGATACACTTGAAGTGGCTGCTTGAAGTGAGCCACGTTGGATCACTGACTGAAAAGGCAGCAGGTCACTCTTAACTATATGTTCCAAGCTCTGCACAGACTCAAAAGTTTGGTACTTAGTGTGAAGTTCCATTCCGATTCAGTGCGCATCATAGGTTAGATCCTCTCTCCGCTCCAGTCAGGCAAGGAACATGTGACCAGGCCTTTTGCCTTGGTGCTGGCCTCCAGGGCTTCCCCTAGCCAGTTTTTTTTTTCCTAGCCAAGCATTTAGATAGAGTAGTTATCGAAGAGCCATGAATGTAATGAGGAGAAGATAGAGAAAAACTGAAAGTAGAGAAGAAAAGGTCCGTTCTGTCGGGATTGGCACACTCCGTGAGAAAATCATAGTGAATACTAGTATCAGAATGGCTAGTCAGCTTGCCAGATGGTGTGGTATGGATGTCTCCTGTGCACCGAATCAGAATGGAACTTCATGGTAAGTACCCAACTTTCCATTCCCTTCTGGTGTAATGAGACATCCATCACGGGATGTACAAAAGCTACTATTTCCATAGGGCAGGCTCAAAAGCAGACTGTACTTAAGGCTGAGGAAGGACCTGTTGTAACACTCTACATCTGAAGGCTCCTTCAACAGAAGCTTATCTGTCCAACTAGTAATGCCTTATGAACATGTGATGTGAGGACCAAGTGGCTCCCCTACAGATGTCTGCCAAGGGGGCCTTAGTGCAGAGGCAGCTGCGGTTCTGGTGGAGTGTGCTGTCACACACTGTAACATGTGTGGGTTTAGGGAGTTTCTTAACCTCATAGGCTGCAGAAAACATGTCTTGAGCCACCTTGCAAAGGTGGCATGGAAATTCTTCTGTCCTAAGGCCATAGGATGAAAAGAAACAAACAAGAAATCGGAACAATTGAGTTTGACAGTTCTCTTAAAGTAGATTTTGATGGCCCTTCTAATATCCAGTGTGTGCCATGTTGTAAGCTGGACACTAACAGTGGTCCTTGATATCTAGGTTTGGTCCAACTGGACTTCGGCAGCCAAAGAAGACAAAAGCGAGACTTTGGTTCCAAAACTTTGGTTCCAAAACTTTATTGAGTGCACTCAAGGCAATTTCTCTGCAGGTCAGGCACGCAGGACTGACCAGATAGGAAGAGCCTTGCTCCCCTGGGCAGGGGTTAGATAAGCAAACTACTTCTTTCTACTGCGCTTGCGTGTTACTGGGCAAGCCTTACTTTGTGCCCTGTTTTACTACAACCTGATTGGGGCTTCTGTCTGTTGCTAGCCCCTGTATCTGCCTTGGGTGTCGAGGGTTTTCCAGCCTCCGGACATCAGCGCCATTTCGAAGTGTTTATGGCGCAGTTTAATATTTCTACAACAGCCAGACCCACTCAGAGGGGTGAGAAGTATTACAGCTGAAACAGGGGGAAACAAGTTCTTGTATTCTGTGAAAGCGTGTGTTAATTTTGGGAATAAAGGAAGGGTCTACATCAGGGCTCTCCAACCTTAGGTCCCCAGATGTTGCTGGACTACAGCTCCCAGAATCCCTTGCCATTAGCCATGCTGGCTGGGTATGCTGGGAGCTGTAGGCCAGCAACATCTGGGAACCCAAGGTTGGAGAGCCCTGTTCTACATGGTGTGATAGAATACTTGCTGAATCTGCAGGGTTGGTCTCTCATGAAAAGAGCAGAAAACTCTGAAACTCTTCTGGCAGACACTATGGCTACAAGAAATAAAACCTTAGGGGAGAGGAAATGTAGAGACACAGTTCAAAGAGGTTCAATGGATGAAGAAGTAAGAGTTGAAAGAACAACATGTTAGGAAGCAGTGTATAACTGGAGGACAGATCAGTGACACCTCTCTAAGGAACCACTTAAGGTGCGGGTGAGAACCAAGTGGCTTGTGGCGTGGCTTGGTGAGGATAGAAGAAAGTGCTGTGGCTTGCCAGTGTAGCATATTTGCTGATATCTAGCCCTGTTTGGAGGAATTGTAGCAACAGTCCTTGCGTGGGAAGGTTGGGTGTCAAGAGCAGGAACCAGAGGTCTGATTGTACCAGTTGCAGGATTTGGGAGAAGTGCAGTCTCCAGGGCCAGAAGGAGAGTTGCTGGTTCCTCCCTGAGGACCCTGGCCAGAAGTGGGAATGGTGGGTATGAGTTGCTGGTTCCTCCCTGAGGACCCTGGCCAGAAGTGGGAATGGTGGGTATGTGTAGGGCCTGCCCCAGGGCCAGGGAGAGTGGAGAATGTCCATGGCTTCTGCTGCACAGAAGTTGATTGCTGAGGGTGGCCAAGAGGTCCACCTGGAATGGGCCAAAGCGACAGCAAAGCTCCTGAAATACTGTCAGATTCAGAGTCCATTTGCCTGGATCAAGATGTTGTCAGCTCAGAAATTCAGCTTGTGGGTCCCTTGGATGTGCTGTGCAGTGATGGCCAAGATGCTGTGTTCTGCCCAAAAGGAGGAAGGAGGCAGCCTCCTTGCGCAGGATTTTTGGTTTCGTCCCTCCTTGATGATTTATGTGGGCTAAGGCTGCAATGCTTGACTGTTCTGACTAGAATGGGCAGGGTCAGTTTGTTGAACAAAGTGTTTGATGATGAAGTGGACTGTTTGTAGCTCCAACCAGTTTATACTGTGGTGTTTTACCTCAGAAGGCCAGAGCACCTGGACGGGACGGCCCTGGCATTGACCCCCCCCTAACCCTCCAGGCTGGCATCTGTTGTCACAATTGTACAATGGGGTTCCTGAATGGGTGTGGCCCTTGATATGTTTTGTGGTATTCTCCATCAGAGCAGAGATGTTCTGACTGAGTGAAGCAGAATGACTTTGTTGTGACATTTGTGGATTACTTCAGACTGAAAAGGGAGGAGCAGCCATTGAAGGGGTCTGGAGTATAACTTGGCCCACAGCATGATCCCGAAGAGACTCAGAGCTTGTGAAAGAAACATGAGATCTGCTGCATGTGCTTGAAGTAGGGACTCTGCTACTGTATGGATCTTGGCAATTCTGTCTGGGGCCAAAGATATTATTTCCCTGGAAGAGTCTAGAACTGCTCCCCAATGGATTAGTGATTGGGAAGGTTGGAGGTGGCTCTTTTTGAAGTTTGTTAAGAACCCGTGATCTTGGAGACAAGACAGTGTGATTCGTAGATCTGCATGGGCCTTGGTCAGTGATGGGAACCTCAGAAGGAGGTTGTCCAGACAGGAGTAAACATGAATGGCTTTGCATCTGAGGTGAGCTACTACTGCTATCATGAGTTTGGAGAAGACTCTTGGTGCTGATGCCAGGCTGAAGGACATTGCTCTGTATTGATAATGGTGCCCCTTGCAGGAGGAGTGGACAAATCTCTGCTGTTATGCAGCTGGGGGACATGGAGATTTGCCTCTGTAAGATCTACTGAGGATAGGAAATCTCCCTGGTGTAGAGCCTCCTTGATAGTCTGGAGGGTCTCCATCCTGAATTTGCGGTATGCCACAAACATGTTGATATATTTCAAATCCAGAATGGTATGCCAGGACCCTCCTTTCTTGGGGACCAGGAAGAGAAGAGAATAGATCCCCTAAATGTGTTTGGAAGGTGGAACAGGTTCTATGGCCCCCTATTTCTAGGAGACGGCCAATTGCTGTGGCCATCACTTGCTGTTTGTAAGCAAATCTGGAAGGGGAATGAGGGAAGAAACCTGTTCCTGGGAGTAGAGTGAAATTCCAGGAAATAAACATATTGGACAGTGTTGAAAGTCCAAGTGTCCAGTGCTTTCTGTCCCCACAAGTGGAGGAAGTGCTGTAGCCTTCCTCCCACACATAGCTGGAGAGTGTCAGAACTGTTGGCAAGGGGCCGGGGAGAGCTAGTGGGGGGCTGTTCTACCCTGAGAGATTCTGGTGACAGGAAAGAGACCAGAGAAGCCAGTGGGTGATTAGTCTTGATCTTCGAAAGATGGCAATGGACAAGCAGCTTGTTTTAGTCGCTCTCTTTTAAGTCCTTTTTAAACTGTGTTTTCTTTTAGTTTTGGGGGATTTTATCTTCCCCCCCCCCTTGTTTTATATCATGTTTTACCCTTTTTTAAATGGTTTTATCTTGTGCATGTGCAGTTTTATCTTTTTACTGCAGTTTTAACTAGTGTTTTGACATTTTATCTATTTATTCACTGTGAGCCCACGTTCCTGTTGGAACCACCCTATTACTGTTTTCTGTTTCTCCTTCCCTTCTGCTAAAGACGCTGGGAAAACAAACCAACTGTAACTAAGATTGCACAAGTAGCTAAAACCAAGAAAGGGAAAAGGGAAATGAAGAGAATTAACAGCTATTTACATTTTGGACGGTGTAAGTTTTACATTCCACTCTCCTGCTCCTTGACTGCAACCATTAAAAATTTACCTGCCAGGACCTGGGAAAAGAGACGAAGAGAGGCTTCGAACTTCACTGGTGCCTCAATTTGATTAAAACAAGAGAAGGATGCCAACTGACATGTGGGAATTAAATGCCTAATTAGGTCTTCTCCGCAAAGTCAGAGATTCTGAGCCTCTGGAATTTCAAGAAGACTTGTCAGAACTATTTATTATTTCAGGAACATTGCTTGAAACTCGAGGACTGCGATTCAATGACCACGGCTTGTCGTCTTTGAAGAGTAAGTTTATACCTTGATAAAGAAGAGGAAGTTGATTTATGTTAGGTATAACAAGTGAAGACTATTAGAACGCTCAGATACTCCCTTGCTAAAACTGAGCTGAGCCTGTGGTGTGGAACGCAGGAAGGAATACTGAAGAGGTTTCGAGAAACTTGAAGAAGACGTAAAGGACATTGTTGGGGGGGGGGTTTGACTACGTGTATTTATACACGTAAAAGCTGGTGTATCTCCGTTATTACTTGGAATGCTTACTGAAAAGGGTCCTAGGAAGCGCTCCCGTAATAATTCTAATTTATCCTCCCCACCCCATACTAACTAAGCAGCTTTAAATTGATGAGTTTTTCAGATCTGAGCAGCCCATATTAGATGATAGAAAGTTTACAATTCCTACTTCCAATAGGTTTGATGTTTTAGAAACTGAAAGTTTAGAATCTCAATCACCATACATAGAAAATCCTACTGCTATTATTAATAATCATATAAGTGGGAATAGCCATGAGAATATTAATGAGACTACTACTCTCCCTAGCGATAGTGTAATTTTAGCAGAGCAATGTAACTTGGTGGCTAAAACAGTTCAAGATATCTATAAACAGCTTAATGTAATTTCAATTAACATAGATGGCCTTACATCTATTAAAACAAGGGAAAATACTGCTACCCTTTCTAAGACCACCATTGGGAAACAGGTTGACGTTAATGCATCAAATAAGGATGAATTTAATCAATTTTCTGAACCTATTGGGGTTGGAAAGAGTCCAATCATGGATTCTAATTTACTTCTTCAGACTCACCAGGTAGCTTTAATGGTTTATCCCTATAAAGGATGTACATTATTGTGGAATAAGACAACCCAGGTTTTGAAACATCTCAGTGTTTTATTATGTCTACCAATGAAGGACATTGATCTTTCATTTATTAAAGTTTTGTATGCTCCCCCTCACATGCAAAAATGCATTTTAGTATTTAAGTCTGATAAAATTCCATCTTTATTGCTTAGGAAGAAAGATTCCTTGGCTATGTTAGGTGTGTTACCAGCTAGGGTTTTTTTTGGACACAACGTGGAAACCACTTCTGACCTTAAATAATTTCCAGGGATTGAGAGGTTATTATTTTGGGCCACCCCAAAATAAGGGGTGGATCCCAATGGAAATACCCTTGATTTCCTCTAATAATGAAAATCAAGATTCCAGACTACATCTGGTATCAATGAATAATTTGGGGAAAGACTGTCTTCCAAGTTTACATAGTAACTCCAGGGCCAATGAAGAAGAACAGTTAATGGACTCATTCAACCTACTGCCCCAAATTGAGCAAAAAGCTATTATAAATAGACTAGATAGCCTAAGAGAAAGACTAATTTTGCAGAGCAGGGCTGAGTCGGACCTAGACCCCAAGGTCTTACTAAGCACTACTTGTAAATTCGATAGGAATGATAATACTGTGTCCAAGGATTATTTGATCTCTCACGAGGTCTCTCCCAGGGAAAGAAATGTTGTCTTTAATAAATCACGTCAAATTACGGACAACTGGTTACAGATGAGAAGGTTGGAGCCTAACGAATTAGGAGAAGAGAAAGTTGACAGAAAACTTACCACCTTTGTGGAAATACACCAACCACAACATAATCTCTATCTCCCTAAGAATGGGTCAGTAGTATTCACAGAGCAGGCCATTGAAATGGAAGACACTACACAACAATGACAACCAACACAAATAAAACTTGGACTTAGTTGTTTATCCTGGAACTTGCCCGGATTAGAGGAGGATGATTTCTTGCAGTATATAATGACTTTTCAAATTTTGCTGCTGCAAAACCTGGTTAACTCGGGAAATCTGGCTTCCAGGATATGTGGCTTACTCAAGCTCTGCACTACATTCCCCTAAAGGAGGTAGACCAAGTGGGGGATTGACTATATTAGTAGCTACTTATTTACAGGCATCAACTATTCACCTTAAAGGGTTGGCTCCATGTGCTATGGCTGTCCTTATCAAAAATGCAGTATACTCTTATATTTTTGTTAATATTTATGTTCCCCCTAGGAATTCACCATACTACGATGTAGATTGTTGGAACAAATTAGAAAATTATTCAGGAGAGCTTGAGGATGAATTTCCCTCAGTTCATTTAATAGTGGCTGGAGATTTCGGGTTCAACTAATCAGGCCATTGTTAAGGTTTTAGGAAGTTCAATGGAGTTATGGGATGATCTAGAAAATCTAAAGATACAAAGATCAATGACTCCGGCCTTTCCCTTTTTGCATTAGTAATTAAATTGAATCTAATACCAATTAATGGCTCTCAATTTGATAACTCACAAGGAGAATATACCTACATAAGCAATCTTGGTGCAAGTATTGTGGATTATGTGATGATTTCCTATTTGTTTCGACTATCAATTTTGTTTTTCTCAATTGATTCAGTAGTTGGTAGCGACCACCAGCCTCTTAAATTCTTTTTGCAGTGGCCCAATAGTGTGATTACAACTTCTGATACTTTTTCAAATTCTGTTCAAGCACTATTGACATCAGATAAGTGGATTAAATGGAATCCCTTGTTACAAGCAAATTTGGAACAGAAACTTTATTCAGAAGAATTATTGAAATTAAGAAGTGATTTGGTTCAAGTGTCTAATATTGAATTAGCAATCCAGTTATATGTAGGACTAATAGATGCCCTTAGACCCTTCCTTAATAAATAAATAAATAAATAAATAAAAAAGGCACTTTCTTCAGGCAACTATCAAACCAGAAGGGGCAATGTCTGGTTTGATGGGGATTGCAGGAATTTCAAAAGACAGATGAGGAAAGTAATAAGATCTTATCATACTAGCAGTTCCCCCACAATTCCCCCGCCCATTCTATGAAATGCGTAGAAAGTATAAAAGGTTAATCGGGGGGGGGGGATCTATTGTGAGGAGCAATGGAAGGAACTAGGTTTGGCACTCCTGCAAAAGAACCCAAGTAAATTTTGGGATATACTTGCAAGATTGGAAAAGAGATCAGCCCCTGTTCTGGAAGGAAATATTGCTAAGACTGAATGGGAAAACCATTTCAGGAGAACATTCAATGAGTCTAACCTTTCTAGCCCTTCTTCTGGGGCTTTAGTCGAATGTAATTGGGAACGTTGTTGGAAGAATATTTCAATAGATAGGGCGGGCAAATCACTAGTTTTAAGACTAAAAAACGGCAAAGCCAATGGAGAAGATGGTCTTCTCCATCCAAAAATCATAATATTTGGTAAATCCAAGAAAATTCTTAACTGGTCACTAGATGGGAACAAACTGGAGCAAGTCTTTTAAGTATTTTGGTGTGGTTTTCCAGTGGACGGGGGCATGGTCCCTACAGGTTCAGTCAAACACCCTGCTAGCTGGAAGAACATTAAATGGATTATTACGATTTTATCACACAAAAGGGGGGTAACTTGGTCCAGCCCATTTTAGAAATCTACAAGACCAGAGTTTTGCCAACATTGTTATATGGAGCTCCACTATGGGCTATGGCCAATTTAGATCCACTAGAGAGAGCTCAAAATAATTTTTTGTGTAGACTGTTGGCAGTTCCTGTTTCTACAAAACTAGAATTGGTTCGTGCAGAACTGGGTGTAATGACCATAGAGGCTGAAGCCCTCAGATTAGCCTTGCTTTTTTGGTTAAAAATCATTTTTAAGCAGGTGTCAGAATTTATTTTGGTGTTATTAGAAGAGATGGGCCAAAACTCATGGAAGCAAAAGATGCAATTGGCTGTTATGAGTCTGGGATTCTCTACTTCTTTTCTTTTAATTCAAGGATATGATAGAGCCAAAGTGATATTGATTCAAAGACTTAAGAACACTGAGATGCAATCCCAGATCGCTGGGGTTATGGTCTGTCAATCAAACACTTTTTATGCCCCTTTTATTCCATCATATTTATCCCTCCCAAAATATTTGGTAGACTTGCCAAACATTAAAATGAGAGTAACCTTTACTCGGGCAAGATTAAATGTTTTTCCTTTGGCTGATTGGGTGGGCCGTCTTAAAGGGATTCCTAAGAAGGATAGAGTATGTGTCTGCAATTCAGTATCAGTTGAAGATATAACTCACATACTCTTAGAGTGTTCAATTTATAATGATCTTAGAATTAAATACATTTATACATTGATAAAACCATTGAAGGGAAGGTCATCATTTGCAAAGGTATGTTTCCTGTTGTCTAATGTTGACAAGTATATATCCTATAGAACATCCAAATTCCTTGTAAATGTTTTACAAATGTATACTGTAAAAACTTAAGGTTATAAGGGAAATTATTTAATTTCTGCAGATCTATTAACTAAGCTCTGACCGTGTATAATGGCAAATTGCTATGATACAATATAGTTTTTGTTATCTTGTTCTACCCTGAGAGGAGGACTGAGATCTCGGCTGGAATCTGGTTCTGGACCAGGTCGGTCTGTGAACCTACTTTGGAGGGGGCATTCCATTCAGCTTTAACCAGTTTCTCAAAAGAAGAAGGAAAAGGAGCAACAGGGGGGAATGGCACCATAACATCCCCTGGGAAAAGCTGTGTATGCTGTAAAACGCAGGCCACATAGTCCTGGGAAAATGAATCCATGCCTGGACATAGACAATCGGAGGCAGCAGTGGGGGTGGAGCTTTGTGAGCAGCAGTTTGGGTCCAGATGACCCTGATATGTGTAATGGACCCACTCTTTCACTTTTAATGGCTTGGATTGCTTCTTGTTAATTAGGGCCATCTTGTGGCGAAAAAACAGAAGAGCAAGAAAAGGAAAGAGAATTTGAAAGCATTTTTTTTCTTTTTTGGAAGAGAATGGGAGAAAAACTGAAAGGAGAGAAAGAAAAAAGCTCTAAGGCAAGAGATGGGAAAAGATTGGGAGAATAAGGAGGCTTGAGAAGAGAGTTTGTTGTGGAGAGATAAGAACAAGCTCTGCCCCAGGCAAAGGCAAGGAACGAAGTGGCTGGGAGGAACCATAGAGGCCAGGACCAAAAAGCCTGGTCACATGTTCCTTGCCTGCCCTGGGGTGGTGGTGGGAGGAATTAACCCATGATGGATATTTCCTTGCACCAGACTGGAAATTAATAGTACTAAGCTACTACTTCTAAAGTGCTCTCTCTCACACACATGGAGTGGTTTATCGGCTCACATAAATGAATTGTGCTGGCAAATGCTTCCAGGTGGACAATGTCAAAAATCCTTAAATGAATGTCTGGATACCTTGAATACTATGGACATCTTGAATGCTATGAACTCAAAGTCATGGCTAACTGAGGTCAAATATAACCTTAAGACTCTATAAGTTACATTAGTATGAACTTAGAAGGTAAGCACATTGAATTGTCTTGAGCTGTTGTGTCACATGACACAGTCCAAGTCACACTGTTCTCTGGATACTGGTGTAGACCAGCCTTTCCCAATCTGGTGTTTTAGACTATAACTCCCATCAGCCTCAGCCAGCATGGCCAATATCAGGGACGATGGGTGTTGTAGTCTAAAATATCTGAAGGGCACCAGGTTGGGGAAGGTATACACCGTAGAGAGCCACCGCCAGCTCCGCCTGGCATATACCCACATCAAGCATGTGTTTTAAAATTGCTTGTTAAGGACCACATGTGCTATTTTTAGCAGGAGAGGCTGGTGACTCCTGTGCCAGTGGGGTTCCTCATCCATTGCAGCTTTTATTCTGAGCTTTATAGGATCTTATCCATGGTGCTGTGCACCATCCCCAAAATAGGTTCCCCACCATGCAGCACCATGGATAGCTCCTATAAAGCTCAGAATAAAAGCTGCAACGGATAAGGAGCCCCATGGACATAGGCTGTTTTAATTGTATGAGTTTTAAAGGTTGTGAACCACCTTGGGTCCCAGTGTTGGGGAAAAGGCGGGATACAAACAAATATACAAATAAATCTAATAATAATAATAATAATAAATCTAATAATAATAATAATAATAATAATAATAATAGGTGTCTCCAGCCTCCCCTGATTTTTAGCACGTACATTAACAAGAGCCTCCTAAGGACTCAGCAGATAAACTGATCCCATTTTCATCCAGGTCAACTTGCTGCAAGCAAGTCTTCCCCCAGACTTTGGTGTGGCACAGAAGCACTCAGTGAATTGACACATGATCATACTCTAAAAATAAATAAATGATACTTTTGAAAAAAATGGCTTCAGCCATGCTGGCAACCTTCAATCTATGCATTCAGAAGACAACCTTTGCCAAGTCAAGTATGCAGGTACTATCAATTCTCAGAGAGGATATCACATTTAAAAACAAGAGAGAAAGTGTGTCCGTTTACATTTGACCCTTAATAATTAAAAAGTTGACAGGGATTATGGAACCTCCGTGTTGCAAACAGAGCACCTTGTCTCACTACCAAATGCAATTTTACAAATACAGTGAACTTAATCCTGCAATAAACCATCTGAAATTTATAACTGATTTAGTGCTGAAATACAAATACATGGCGGCACAGAATCTACATGAATCTTTACTTACAGTACTACGGAGTTTTTCCAGCAGCAGGTTTAGCTGAGTCTGTAAAAGCAAAAGCATTGGCATCAATCTGGAGAACTGACAATTAAGCACACAGCAGGACACATCGCTATTTGCATGCATCGCTCCACGTTTGCTCTCTGCGCACACAAGCAGTTGCTCAAATGGAGGTGGAAAAGACAAACATGCGCAGAGGGTCTGCCTCAATGATAACCAACAGCTTCACTCGGTACTCTTGCTTAAACATTAGTAACAAAATGGAGTCAGTTAGTGTCTTGCCACGACAATGGAAGTGAAACACCCCACTGGAAAAGTTGGTGTCAGGGAGAAAGTAGGGCAAATGTGAAAGCTTAGGCCCAGTCTGGGCAGAGCCAGACAGTTCATCATATAGTAAAGCTACAGGTGAAAGAATGCATGAGGGCAGGAACTATGCCAAGACAACCAGTATGTCATAAACAGCCTTCCCCAACCTGATGCACTCCAGATGTGTGGAACTACAGTTCTCATTGTATACAGACAGCATGGCCAATGGAGGCTGTCACAGCATAACAGAGAAGACTAGGCCAAAACCCTTTCCCTGATATCTAGTCTACTGCCAATATTTTAGGAATATCCTTCGCTCTACTGAATCCCACCTGCACATGAGATGCAGGACTGTGAGATTTTCTACATGAGGCTGTTAACTGGACCTATCTACTTTCAGTTTCTTTACAGAATTGAGATCCAAGCACCACGTGAGCAGTGTTTCCTTTCCTGCTTTTCTGCAACATAACTTCAAAGTGGTGTTGTGATATAGCGGAATAGAGCAAACACACAAGAGGAAATTGCACTTTCTCTCGCTTGCACAATTAAATGCTATATTTTCCCCACTCTAAAAAAAACTCACTGAAAGCGCTGGAAGTGAAACTGGAGCGTCATGACGATGTCTAAAGAACCCGTCAACAACTGTGGTAGGGAACCAAGAGCACACAATAAAGGCCTCGTGTAGAAAAGCCCTGTAAGAGCATGAAGCCTGCCTTTTTATGATAGTACCTGTCATGCATCCTCTTGGTTTGACTTCAGAAGGTTGATGCGTATGTATTCTGCCAGGTGTTTGAGGAGAACTGAGATTTTAGAGCAGTGTTCTCCAACCTTGGGTCCCCAGATGTTTTTGGCCTACAACTCCCAGCATGCCCCAGCCAGCTATGCTGGGAGTTGTAGGCCAAAAACATCTGGGGACCCAAGGTTGGAGAACACTGTTTTAGAGCTTCTGCAGTCGATTCTGTGGCTCTCTTCAGGCAGGGTTCTTTCCCAGCCCTACTTGGAGATGCCAGGTATTGAGCCTGGGACTTTTTGCATTCAAACTATGTGATCTACCGCTGAGCTACAGCCCTTCCCAAATCCTCTGCACAGACTTATTCATGGTACTTAATACAAAAGATCAGTACAGAAATCAAAACCCTGCTGTGGAATAGAGATATTTCCCCAGCATTACATGAAGCAGAACTGATGCGCTGGAAATAAGAGCTCTGGCTGAAATGACAGCAGTTTGATAAATAATGAGTCCACGAAGGGGATACATTTACCTGAAGCCCTCGGTTTTGCCTTTGCCTGCTTTTCCTCTCAACTTCCCTATAGCTCCTTCCAGCCATCCAGAGCTGGTAAAAGCCAACTAAAATAAAAACTGATGAACGGGAAAAGGAAGCAGAAAAACAGAGAAGGCTTAACATATGAAGAACAGAAGGTACAGAGGTCAGATTTACAGCTAAGAACAAAAGGAAAAAATAGGGAAAGCATCATATACTACAGTTAGTTAGGAAAAAAGAGAAAGGGAATGGCCAGCTCCTGAGATTTGGTTTTGTCAAAGCCATTAATACTTTTACTAGGTTCTAACAAATGATAATGCTTTACACATCCAGAGATAGTACATTATGGTCTAAATGGAACATCCACAGCTAGTTTCTGCAACCCAGGGGCTCGCTTCAGAAGAACAAGAAGTACCACAGAAAGTAAAGCTTTTGAAGTTAAAACATATTCCATTTGGCTTTGGTAAGAAATTGCTTCAGCATCTGCAATTAATACAGATTCTATAGTTAAGACATTAACTAATACAGATTCTTGTTCGACAATTATTCATTCCCCATGCAACATGTCATATATCCACGTGTGGTGAGATCCCAGTCACAACGTTGACAGACGCAAGGCAGAGAGAGGGGTGGAAATGCGTGCAAGTGTGAGCAGGTGATTGAAAAGACTGCTGAGAAGCCCTACAGAAAATATTGCAGAGGCAAATTAGAAAAGGGGAGGAGGAGCTGCTCACATTGCCCATCGGCCACAAAACAGGGGTGTTGAACCGCGGGCCAAGGGGCCAAATCCAGCCCACCTGGGATCCCAGTGTGGCCCTCTGAGATTCCCCAGATAGCCATACCCCCTTCCCCTGGCTCCACCCCTTTCCCCTGACCACCAATCGTTTGGTGATTTCCTGACTTCTGCAGAGTTGCTGTTTTTTTCCTATTCTAAAAGGTTGAAATGCCTCTCCTATGACTTACTCAGTGGCGGTAAGAGCTTTAAGCTGAAATGCTTTAAGCTGAAATACCAAATTGTTGGTATTTTGGCCTCACCCCTTTTTCCTTTGTCCCTGCCCCCTTTTGCTTTCAGTCCCACTCACCACTGGAATGCGGCCCCTGAGAGCTTTGCCAAAACTGAACTCGGCCCTCGGACTGAAAGGAGTTCAACACCCCTGCCATAAAAGAAGACCCAGGGATAGCAGTAAGGCAGAGGAACATGTGAAAGAAATGCATGGAGTAGAGTTATCGAGAGATCTCACACCAATCTGAAGCTGGAATGCCCCAGGAGAACAGTGCTCCAATTCCTGGTATCTGCAGGGCAGGGATAAAGGTTGCTTGAACAACAGGAAAGGGCAAAGGCATTGCAAATATGCCCCCATGCACTACTTCAGAGTTTAGAGCCCATGCGCTACACCAGCCATAGCAAAAAGCTGTTTAAGGCTGCAGTTTTGAGCATATGCACTGAAAAGTATGTCCTACTGAAATCAGTGGAAGTTGCTTTTGAGTAAACATGTCCAGGCTGGTCTGGCAAGAGGAAGACATGGAGCTGAACCTACTGTGTTGTTTCCCTACCCCTACAGTCCAATTGTTTTCATATAAACTGGAATGCAGTTCTGTAAAGTCAGTAGATTTTTCATGCCATACCTTGAATTTGTTTCCCACGCTGATGAAACTGAGTTTTCCTGCTTTTTGTCTATGGTCCTTGTTGTTGTTAGTGTTGGATTCAAAGAGCTGCCGGACAAATTTATCTTTGGATTCACATATAAGGGACTCCAGAGACATATGCAGAGCGTCATTGTTTTTCTCCACAAACTGGGTCTGAGGAAAATAATGGACCAATTATGTATGAGGGATAGTTCGCACATGTCTTGCGCCATCACTTAATCAGGTAACAACTTGCATATGTGAACAGGGCATCAGTGACCAAACTTCCATATTTCCTCCAATATGGAACCCACCTCTGATCAGCCTGCACGCACGTGTTTGGCAGTATCTTAGCAAATTGTAAGGAGCCGGAAAGGAAGGGCAAGAATTCTTGTTCTCTGAAAGCAGTACCACAAAAGGCATTCTTTCAGGGAAGAGCAGAGAGATCTTAAATTTGAACTGTACTTCCCCAAGATACTACTCTTCTTTGAACAGCCACATGTGAAAAAGCAATTGCTTACAATGACCAAAAAGAGGATATTTCAGAGAATAGGTGAGAAGTGGGATTGAAAGCATGATCTAAGCTGGGAGTGGGGAATCTGTGGCCCTCCAGATGTTGTTATTAGACTCTAACTCTTATCAGCCCCAAGCCAGCATGGCCAATCGTCAGGATGATGGGAGTTCGAATCCAACAACATCTAGAGAGACACAGGTTGCCCACATCTGATCTGAGTGTTTGGATGAACCAGGTGTCTTCTTCACAGTCATGGCTCCATGGATGAGCCCACATGGTCATCACCAAACCACTAGATAAAAAAACACTGTTCCCATGACTATTTAAAAGGCACTGCAGAATTCCACTCCTTTGATAGTTAGAAAACCTGTGTTTACTGGGTAGGCTAAACCTGCCTAGATTTCTCATTGGTCCATTCTATTAATAAACCAAAAGCAATGCTTATTTTACTTGATTAGGTAAATCATTTCCTCAGGGACTACTAGCTGCTCTCACAAAACATGCTATCAACTTAGAAAAGGCCTGATTTCAATGGAGCCTCTTCAGCACTCCAATTATCTGGTGGGGTTCTGAGCAGAGGTTGGAATCCACAAGGAACCAGGCCTTTTAGTGGTGGCAACCTGTTTGTGGAATGCTTGGTCAAGATCCACACTGTGAGTTCTCTACTAGCCTCCAGAAAGCAAATGAAGGCTTCTTTTTCACAACACCTCAGTGTTTTATTGCTGTTTTAATGTGCTTTGAACTGTTTTAATTGGCATCTTAAAAGTCAAATGACTTTCCAGAGGGGTATAATGTTTTACGTTTGTTAGTTATGTTGTGGACTGAAAATTGGCTGTAAAGGCAGAATAAAAAAAATATCAGAATAAAATGAAAGCTTATAGAATGCTCAATAAAATGAAATACATTCACCAATAAGTTTGTATATAAATATGAACTTCTTGGACTTTCACCATGCTGCTTAATATGCTTCATCTGCTCAACCATGCCCACAATGATCCACTATATTACAGTTTTTATTAGCAAGCTATTTACAAAGCAATACAGAAAATGAGATGCTTTAAATGTACTAAGTAAATCCTGTTCATGTACCGTCTCATAGCATACTGCTCCTGCAAAATGTCTGATAATAAAGCCCTCGTCATCTCGGACATTTCTGTGAACAGCCAATTTAGACTTCCTGGGTATCTGGAATTCAAAAGAAAAGTCAACATTTAAGCTATAGATAAAACTGCAAAGAAAATAGAACATAAAACTACTCCCTCTTTTATGTCCCACAGTCTAACACACAACATTAACATGCCAATTTCCAGCAGAGATTAAGTGTGGTAGGACATTAATAGGCAGCATGACCAGATGGCCGCTATTTATCGCCCTCAGTTCATCTTCATATGTTCAACTACAAGAGCAGGAAATTGAATGTAGGTAACTTGCCTTGGCCTAGCAAGACTCCAACTACCTGTATTACACTGGTCCCTTTTTAAAAGTTATTTATTAAAATATTTATATTTATATTATTTATTTGTTACTCAAATGTATATACTGCTTTCTACAGAGGTATCAGACTGATGAACATAAAATATATAATCAAAACAACTATTGTTGTTATACTTTATTAACAATAAAACACAATAATAAAATGTTACTCAGCAGTAACTGAAATACTGCAAAGAGAGTCACAACAAAAAAAGACAGCAAATATATATCAGACATTTTAAAAAATGTAAAAAGAAGCAACAAAATAAATACAACCAGCAATGACAAAACCCCGCAATCCCTATGCAGAGGGTCACAAATGCCCTCTGAAAAAGAACAGTGTTAAACTGTAGGGATTGGGCCCAGCACCTCTGGAGAGGTGCCTCAAGAAGGCCTGGGAACTGATACTGACTCAGACCGGGAGGTGGAAGAGGCTGCCGAGCAGCCAAGGCTGCAGGAGCAGGAGATGGGCGAGAATAGCTGTGATAGCCCTTCTGAAAACATGGGAACACAGACTTTGAGCAAAGGGGAGGAGGCGGTATCTAACATAAATTGTAGCTAGCAGCAAGGGGACAGAAAGCAAAAAGGGGGAGCAACCCAAAGGAGGAGATCTGAAGCAGAGATTACTGAACAGGTAGGTCAGCCTTCCCCAAGGTGGTCCCCTCCAGATGTGTTGGACTATAACTCCCATAATTCCCAGCATGGCCATTGGAGGGCACTAGCTCAGGTAGGCAGAGGTAGGCCCATACAGAAGTCAGGTCCCCTGGACCCAGGCAGTTTATTGACTTAAAAGGTCAAAACAGCATTTTGAATTGAACCTGGAAACAAACTTAGGAGCTTGTATAACCATTTCAAAATCGGCATCTTACATTCTCTGAGGCCCACTCTGGTCAACAGCCTGGCAACCACACTTTACACCACCTATAATTTTTGGCAAGTCTTCAAACACAGTCCCATGCAGAGCGTTGACTCTGCATGTGACTGAGGCACAAATAACTGTGGATTGCTTTGAAGTTAGCATTCAATTGTACTGTTATTGTCAACAATGAACCACCAGGATGGAATGCTCTTTCATGCTTGGTCACTACACAGCAGTAATCAGGAGTATACAACCAAAGCATTCCTATTTTGTTTTGCTCTAAGGACGCATGGAGATAAAACCTGCCTTGACCTGCCAAAAGATGCTTCCCCATAGTGGGGGTCACTGCATAGGTTCCACAACATATGGGCTAATTCAGAGTATAACTTGGCAGCAATCATCTTTCCAAACTCTATGATCTATGAAATCTATGTTAAGATACTAAACCATGAAGATAATGGGTACCCAGATGCATAGCCCATCATTTATGTAAAAGGGCACCCTTGACAAAAGATTTGTGTTTATTTTAGAAATGGTGTCAATGAATGTCAAGTGTTTATCCTAACAAGATATGTGGTTTCCCTTTCTCTTTCTCTCTAATAGATTTATATACCACTTACCTTATTTTCATAGATTTCATAGATCATAGAGTTGGAAGGAGCCTGCAAGGCTATCAAGTCCAACCCCCTGCTCAATGCAGGAAACTAGAGGAGGGGTCTCCCATCCAAGTAATAACCAGGCCTGACCCTGCTTAGCTTTCCACACTCAGACAAGCTGAGCCAGCGTAAGCCATTTTAAAAATCTCTAATTTTTTAGAGATAGAATGGAAGTAGAATGGTTAAAAAAAAAAGAACTTGCAAAGGTCTTGCTTTGTCTGGGCTTTCAGTCAAAATAACCTGACTTTCCAGATAAAACACTTCCATAGTTAACCTTGCAATCACCTTCTCTACCCTCATTCACTGAATGCATACATCAAACAAAGGGTTAAACCAACCAACTCAGCACATGTGCGAAATGGCATCGCTTAGATGCAGACCGCGCATGTTCCGAATTTCGCAATCAGTTCCAAAATTAATAACAAATTCATATGACAGCAATCCAGGCTTGCTTCAAGCATTATGAATGCATGGTTTTCGACCAATGAGCTTGTTGGGAGTGGGCAACAACGCTTGTTAGTTAACTGCTTGGGCCAGTGGGAGGTGATAGTTAAAGTAATGTGTGGCGTAG
This sequence comes from Shinisaurus crocodilurus, assembly GCA_021292165.1. NCBI lineage: Eukaryota > Metazoa > Chordata > Lepidosauria > Squamata > Shinisauridae > Shinisaurus > Shinisaurus crocodilurus. Next base: position 129,216,485 of record CM037879.1, read on the forward strand.
TGGTGAGAGTGTTGGACTGGGACTCGGGAGATCTGGGTTCCAGTCCCTGCTTGGCCGTGAAACTCACTGGGTGACTTTGGGCCAGTCACTGCCTCTCAGCCTAACCTACCTCACAGGGTTGTTGTGAGGATAAAATGGAGAGGAGGAGGAGGAGGAGGAGGATTATGTAAGCCACCTTGAGTTCCTTGTAGGAAAAAAGGTGGGGTATAAATGTAATAAATAAATAAATAAATAATTTGTGTCTTTCTTGACTTACCCTCTCTCTGGTAAATAAGGGGTTAATCTGCTTTCTCCAATTGATCAATTGCCCTTCTCTATGCTCCTATATCTTGACCACTCCCCTGCCTCCCTCACACTCTTTTTTTTCTTTCCCTTTCATCTGGAATGAAGTGTTGTTTTGTCTCCAGCAGCCGAAGTTATGTATGTATTTTTTTCTACTTTGAATAAAGCCTTAGATTTTTAATGTTTTCTTTTTCACCTTAACCATAAGTCTTAACAGACTGTTTATTGCAACCGCTGTCCACAAACTCTGCGAAAACTAGAAGATATTCCCACAAAGCTGACTAATTACGAAATTTATCACAAGTTTTGTCACATATCAAACACTAACAGAAAAAGAATCCGACCCAGTCTCAGATGTACAACTGTTTTATTTATGACCATTTTCAACTTAGAAAGTAACACATGGCAATACCAAGAAGAAAAACAGCACCTACTGAGAGTCTGAAGTGATCTTTGTGCTTCTGGTGTACCATTGATGTAAAGTGCTGATCACTCGGCTGGGGAAGACGATTTTCTTCATCCAAAATATCAAGAACACCTATTAATTTTCCTTCAATCAAATCTGTTTGTGAGACAGAAGCCAATACACTATTTAATATACAATCTGCAGTGACAAAAAACTTACTAAGCAATACAAAACTTATTCTAGTCTTAAAGACGAACCTTCAGGAGTAGTCTCATGGAAGCTTTAAGCCATTATTAACTGAAATATCAAGTTATTTAACAGTAAATGTCCGCAGCTTAAGCAACATTCTCTGTTGCACAGAACTAATCTTATTATTTATTTGCCCCTTTCCTTCCTACTAAGATTATTCAAAGCTACTTACAACCATTGCATTAAAATGCAAAATAAAATCCTATATAAAAATCAGTAAATGCAGAAACATTTTGTAAAACGGAAAAGCTAGAACTATAGCCATTGAGAAATAAACCACTGTCAGCAGCGAGAGAAGGTAGTTGAACCCAGACAACTATATTGAAGAGGTAACCTGGAAGCTCTCCCTAAGCAGAGAACACCATAACATGGGCCACTGCAAGACAGAAGGTCAAATGGTAACAGAGGGTTAACAGAAGGTCAAAATGCTAACTCCTTATAAAGCCACAATAAAACTGGTCATAAGAACATTTTACAAAGTTAAATCAATTATATACAACACATACAGTTGGCCACTAATAGCTAGGATATCCAGAACTTTGCAGAAGGCATCCCTGGGCATTAAATTTAATGATAGTTTTGATACATTATGGATTGAGTGCAGAGTCGCTGCATCATCCAATGTCCCTAAAAATCTGCTCCGGAGGGTTGGGGGAACCCTCTGGGACAGCATGGGAACTAGGGGCTGCGGGGGGGGGCAGAAATGGTCCCCCAAAAATCACCTTCTTCTTCTTGCAGGAGGATCCAGTTATCAGAGCAGGAGCCTTCACTGGATCTGACCCAGTTCCTTTCCATTTCCAGAACAGCAGATCTGGATACAACTCTATGGAGTTTGACTAGTTTAACTACATTGCTTAATATACCTTAGAACTGACTGTTGCTAGACCATCTAAGAGATCTGTTTGTTTGTTTGTTTGTTTGTTACATTTCTATACCGCCCAGTAGCCGAAGCTCTCTGGGCAATTCACAACGCTGAAAACCATAAAACACAACAACATGATAAAACATAATATAAAACTTTAACAAATTTAAAACTAGAATTAAAAAATAATAATCTCCTGACTTCATTCAAAGAAGCAGGGTCAGGTCTGGTTATTACTTGGATGGGAGACCCCTCCTCTAGTTTCCTGCATTGAGCAGGAGGTTGGACTCGATAGCCTTGTAGGCTCCTTCCAACTCTATGATCTATGAAATCTAAGCATGCCTAAGAATTCTCCAGATCCCAGAGTCTAAGAAAAGAGAGAACCTTAGAAGTGCGATTTCAACATTTGAGCAGGTGGTATTTAGACGCCACCTGCAAATGGATAAATACATGGATATTTGGTCTGCTTTTTTCTGAAGTTTATGCATAACTACGGATAGTTGTATTACTACATACTTATTGATGCTTATGGATATATATTTCATACATATTTACTGTAAGTGTTTCATTTTAAATGCTGTAAGAAAATTGTATTTTTTTCATTATTTTTTATATGGTTTTTGTTTTGGTGTAATTCACATTTTAAAAACTAATTTTTTTTTCAGTGCCTTTAGACGTCTATACTAGAATTGCACACATCAGCTGCTTTTAATTAACTTTATTCAATTAATATCCTGCCTTGACAATTAGTGCTCAAAGTGAGTTCCAGCCAGTCAGTTTTTACGTTCTCACTTCAACGCTGGTCATGATTCAAGAGAGCTTCTTCAGAAATATTTTTCTTGAACAGCTCTCCTTGCCAACCCCCCCATCTCCCCATGCCATATCACAAACTACTTTTAAAAATTGCTTCAATTTCAAATCTGTCTCCATGGTGCAGCACCTTCTGGAGGCAAAGCAATGGCCCTAACTGTGGACTGTCAATAGTCTCTGAATTCAGATGTAACAGCAAACCATAATGAGCACAAACTGTGTTTTGCAAACCACCTTCAAACTGTGGTTTCAGATTCTGGTTTGTCAGCCCTAAACAGCCCAGGTTCCTGTGCAGGCCGGGGTTCAGACATTAAAACAAACCAAGGTTTAGCTAAACAAACCACAGTTTTGCATTCTGTCTGACCCCAGCCATTCAAACTACAAAACACAAATCTCCTATCAAATCTAGAGGGTGCAGGTGTAAAATCTGGCATATTTTCCTTGAAAATAATTTAAAATGGGGTCCAATTTTTCCACATTTACTGTTTCCAAAGGGTAAGGAAAAATAAAATGGATGTACTGCTATTAACTTCCAATGTAAACCACAGTAAATAAAAGGTGTTTTTTAAAAAATATATATACAAACAGTATTTCAGTATTCAGCATTCATACCTATACAGTCTTGGTTATCTACATAGTGTACTTCATTGACACCTAAATCTTCTTTCTGGTAAAGTTCTTGTTCCTATAATAGAAATAATGACATTGTCATATGGGTAAAAAATTGCTTAATTGCCCAATTTCTCATGTCCCTTACATGGCGGTTGAGTATGTGTGTCATGGCCATTGTTTTTGGCTTGGTTGTATTTATTTCCACTCAAACTGATCCTGCCACAGAAGACCCAGTAAGTCCCTAGTGGTGCGCCACTGCACTGCACAGCTTTTAACAATTTGAGCTTTGGGACATAAAACAGTTATTAAATAGCTAAAACATTTTTTGTTTGAGCTTCTAAACACTGCAGTCCTATTTTTTTCTGGCACCCAGAACAACCTCCTATTCCATCTGTTTTATTCTGGCACATGATGATTAAGTATCTTGAACAATCCTGCCTTTGTCAGGTTGTAGGAGATGCCATTAAGGCTCATCCTCTTCAAATGATCCCATCATTGCAGTCCTTTTGCATTATGGCTTCCCTTTGTCCACGTGTGCTAGATGTATAAGCTGAAAAATAATATTGGGCAGTATCCGAAGCTGGCAGTCTACCAGTGCTCATCAGGTTGTGCTAACAGAAATGATGGCTAGCACAACAGGAAGCTAGCACTTCCTAGAGCAACCCCAGAAACTAGTGATGCCAGATGGGACAGGTCAGTGGAGCTCCCTTCTGAGAGTTCCACTGACTTGTTCTGTTCCAGAAATGCTAGTTTCAACTAGTTTCCAGCTGCTCTAGCAAGCCCTAGGCCTAGGTCGATGTCGCGCAAGCAGTCATTCCCACTAGCGCAAGGGCAGCTTTGGATACTTCCCATTGCCATTTCCAAGTTTTCCTTCACTCTTTTCAAGTGCTATAGGACTTTCAAACATTCCAATTACACGAATGCCCTAAATGTTGATGGGCAAACAATGAGGTTGATTCTGACTTAACTTCTCTACCTGTATTCACAGAAGGACTTTCAAGTCACTGCATGAAGACAAGAAGTTATGTATACTAACATTATGTAAGATAACAAGAAGTTTTTTGTGTGTTTTTATTACATTTGTTATGATGTACAATTAAAACAATACAATAAAACATGAGAATTAAAACAGTAACTTTTCTGGGAATGATCAAAATGCTCTGAAACTCAAGAAACTGGCTCCTATAAGCAGAGTTCTGTAAATCACTTGAGGACCTACTCAGCTAATAAGGAGGTGGGAAAACCTCACTGAAATTACTATTACAACATGATGTATGGAAATTATTGCAATACATTCAGCAGGGGAAAGGCCCCTTTCTTAACCTTGTTGATTGCATGGTATGTTCTAAGTTACCTCTTTGAGAATCCTTTCATTAAAGAATTGCTGCAGCTTCTCATTACAATAGTTAATGCAAAACTGTTCAAAGCTGTTGTGTTCAAAATACTCTGTAAGACAAAGTGATGAATAGCTTTAAAGTGGAAAAAGTCAGATTGCAGAATATACTTATAATGTTGTCCTATGTTAAGGCATAGAGTTCCAACATCAGGTCTTCTATATAGTAACAGCTGCCATTCAGAAGGGTGAATCTAGACTAGCCCCTACTGTTCTATTTTAAAACCTGAAGCTGTGCATTCCACAATTCTGACACTAATTGCATACACAGAGTCATATTTGCATCCCATTCCTTCTACCCACCAGGCATCACAAGAATTACAGCTGCACCCAAGGCTTAATGAGAACACCTTACCCTCCATATTTCTTTAGATTTGACCCAGAGCTTTTGTTAAGCTCAAGGCAGGTATCATACACAGGAGCCAGTATAGCATAAATGTTTAAAGCATGAACTATGAACCAGGAAGTCCATGGTTCAAATCTCAACTCAGCTATGAACTTACTGGGTCTCTACAGGGACCCGCTGCTGATATCCCTCAGGCACCCCCACCCCCATCTGTAATATGGTGACAATACGATTTGTCTATCTTTAATTAATACTTCCTAATTACGGTACATAGCACTTTACAGATAGAAAGTATTACTGTAACTTAAATACCACCACCATCTACAATTGGTTTGGGGAGGTGCTCTAGCTCCATCCAACCCTAAAAAAGGTGAATTAAAATGCAAGCTCAATCAGACAGATGGGAAGGAGACCGAGAACTGCAAAGAGCTTCTCACTGCTACCAGACCCCAGCTCAGTCTGACAAGGCTATATTAGAGAAGCCCAGCCCTGCCTTTGGGGAACATCCAACAGGAAGGAGCTTCATAAGGAGAGTTACTAAGCCTGGTATCCAATGGAATAATAAGGAAGATATCCCCAGCAGCTCTGTGAGATTGTGATGGGACACTGGGCAGGAGGTGGTTTCCAAGGTAGGTGGAAGACAAGTGGCTCTCAAGGAAGAGGCAGCTCCAACACTAGCGGCAGCCACCAAGAACATTTTTCCATATGCCTCTCTGCCACCCTAGCGTGACCCGGAAAGAAAACTTCCCCACAAGCATGAAAATAAGTGTAACTGGGACACATTTATTTAAATGCAAAGGAGGTGATAAAGCTCCAGTCTTACAGCCCCCTTGCTAGAACGCAAGCCCTACTGTATTCAACAAAATTAATTAAATAAATAAATATATTTATTTACCACCCAACAGCCAAAAGGCTCCCTGGGCGGTTTACAAGAAAATATTTACAGCCAAATACGATTAGGACAGAGATGTAAGGTATTAAAATGTGTCTCCTATCCAAGTGACAAGTTGCAGGTCACTTGATTGCCTTGTCCTATTTTCTTCTGAAGCAATTTGGTGTGTTCTAATATATGCATCAGACACACATAGGAATTATCTATGTAATACTCACACACCACATCTGATGTCAGCCTTTAAACAACTGTAGACTTAATGTACACTCAACAGCAGGAATACAGATAAATAATTAGGTCCCAGAGCATAGTCCAGGAGCATACGATACAGTTGCCATGCTGAAGCTAAGCAGGTCTGGATCTGGTCAGCACCTAGTTGGGGGACCATTGGGGAACCTCACATATACCCGCCTAGATTGAGTTCCACAATTGAAGAAAGGCAGGATATAACAGTAAAAATAAAAAGTGAATTAATTTGAATAATTAAAATATAAAACACTCACCAAAACCTGCAATGTCCAGAACTCCAATAAAAAAAGATGATGTCTCAAAAGGAAAACACTGGTTTACCCTGTTTACCACATGGTCGAAGAGCTGGCTATAGACCGTTTTTGCCAAAGCATCACGCGCATTGTTCGCCTGTTCCACTTTCAATGGTACTCTGCAGGAAAAGAAAATTACGATTATTTCTTTCTATCCCAACTTTTAGGCAAGCCCCACGGTAAGCTTACAATAAAAAGCATTAAAAACAGTTACCGTAAACAATGTATAATAAAAACAGCATTAAATAAAAACATATATAGAGGGTCGGCAATAAGATCAATACAGAGCATGTCAGAATAATAATTTTAAAAAAATATTTAGGGTCCCCTTAACTCCACAAGAGAGGGTGCAAAGATGGGTTCTCAAGGGAAGGAATTCCCCAAGTGTGGAACCAACTCTGAAAAGGCCGTATCCCTGGCATCTGCCAGGCCAGAGAGCAGAACAATCATAATTTTGCTGTTAGAATAAGCAAGACTCCCTGTAAAGTCAGACATTAAGGCATCAGAGACCTTAACCAGCGTGAACACAGTTGTACGGTGCCTTTGTACTATATCTTAAAAGAGTGGTAGTGTGGAAATGTTCTTATTCTTTGAAGGGTGCTGATTTTGTGGCCAGGCTGGGCTTGCTCTGAGGCACCGTTTGAGCAAACTGGTGCCTTCACCACATTGGTAGCGCAAACACGGCAACCCTGATTTTCACCGTAACAGTGGATTGGAAAGTGCCTCCATCATCATGAGCACTGGGGCAGCCACATTCCCAGCACCCACCTGGAGGCACCAGTTCACACAAAGAGCCCCTTTACCATGAGTCAGTCTGGCTGTAAATTCAGCAGCAGCCCCAAGGCACTACCAAGATAGCTAAGTGGAACTGGCTCAACAAAAGCCACATATGCTCTTTCCAAGCTCCTTGGAATTGTGTGAGAACTGCATCCAGATAATGGGAACATACGTTTTCCTTCTGCGCAATAGTGGGAAGAGCAGAAAGTAATGTGCTAGTCACTTGCATATCCTCCAAGCACCAGCCAAGTTGCTGGCCACTTGCCACCCCAATTGAGAAAAGGAGGGTGGCACAGAGGGGAGCTCCTGCTCTCATCTCAAAGATCAGAGATAACAACAGGGATTCCTCTGTGGGATGGGGCTTGGAGGCCACACCCTGCTCCCTGGAGGAATCCAAGGGGGCTACGCAGGCTGGCTGGAGTTGGAGGTTCCCCAACCCTGCTCTAGTTCTGTTCTATTGTTGAAGCAGCTCTTCTGCAATGCTGATTTAACCACTTCAGTGCTTTCTACCTTTTTACAGTTTTCATCCATCCTAATATAACAAATCATATAGGATGAAGCATGCCTACAAAAAAAATTCTTAAAATTCATTATCCATATATATGCAGAGATTCATTATTTATTTATTTATTTATTTCATTTCATTTCATTTCTAATCCACCCAATAACTAATGTTCTCTGGGTGGATTACAAACTGTTAACAAACTAAAATATCATAGAACAGTTAAAAATATAAAATACAATACAAATATTTAACAGCATAAAATACAGTATGATGCAAAACAATAAATGGCACATGAATCGATAGAACAGCCATAAAAAACTAGAAACTATCTTTACCAATTATACAGAGCCAATAGTGTGTAAAGCACCACAGATAAAAGGCAAGGATTGTGGGGACATAAAAAGAGATTAGAGATCTGAGGAGTAAGTAGGGTGATGGGCTGCGCAGATGGAATCAGGTGTGAGTGGAAGAGCAATCAATGAAGCAGAAAAGGTTATGCTGAAACACCAAATTCTGAGGGAGAACATGAAAGAAGGGAGGGAAATGACTTGACAAAGGAAAGGCTGTTCCAGGAAGTTTTCATTTAGGGCTAAACCAAATGCTTTTCAGTCAATATGTCAGCAAAAGAAGGTTGCTTTGCAGCAGGTTCAAAATATTTCGTGAAGATCCATAAAAGCTTGCCTTTGGGGCACTGCTTGCAGCCCAGGCGGCCTCTTGCATCCATACCATTTGCCTTTAAGATGGACTTCTTCCTGGTAACAGTGACCTCATCACATAGCAATTCAAATTTGTTGTTGGGTCTGTGACCGCATAATAAAGATTGATTGATTGACTGAATTCAAATTTGGCTATGTGACAACACCACTTAATGCAAAAAAAATTATTATATTTATACCCCACCTTTTTTCCTTCAAGGAACCCAAGGCGGCTTACATAATCCTCCTCTCCATTTTATCCAGAGTTATTTACAACAACTCTGTGAGGTGGGTTAGGCTGAGAGTCAGTGACTGGCCCAAAGTCACCCAGTGAGTTTCATGGCCAAGCGGGGAATAGAACCTGGATCTCCCGAGTCCCAGTCCAACACTCTCACCATTACACAGGAAGCATTGCCCTCACTCTGAATTAGCTTTGGTGGGCTACGTGTTGATTTTACTACTGATAGGGAGGATTGTTTGACAGTGGAAAAAATGGCACTGCAACTGCAGCCAATCAAGGCTGCAAAGAGGCTCAATGAAGAGGCACTGATGTCATGTCACCTAAAACCCAGGAATTGGGGAAGATGATAGGAAGCTGCAATCTGTGTTGTCGGTGCCTTCTCTCTGCAGCAAGCAACCAGCCACACACACACACACACACACACACACACACAGAGACACACATATAATTAAAAAAAAATAAAAAATGGCCACACACATGTGCCCTGAAAAACTGCCCAAAGGTGGGTGTGCTTTTTCTAGGAAGTGCATTCCCCCACTTCAGCTCAGTCTTAGTTTTATTACAAGCATACATGTGTGTACAGTCATGCCTTGGATTGAGAGCATAATTCGTTCTGGAAACATGCTTGTAATCCAAAACACTCTTATATCAAAATGAAATCCCCCCAAAAAATTTGTACAGAGATTTTTAATTTAAGCCGTATTACAGTACTTATACAGTAATACCTTGGATTGCAAGCAACTTGGTTTGAGAGTGTTTTGCAAGACAAGCAAATTTTTAAATATTTATTTAATATTTTTTTTTACTTGATATACAAGCGACGTCTTGCAATACAAGTACTGTAGTACGGCTTAAATTAAAAATCTCTGTACAAATTTTTTTGGGGGGATTTCGTTTTGATATAAGAGTGTTTTGGATTACAAGCACGTTTCCGGAACGAATTATGCTCTCAATCCAAGGCATGACTGTATTGCAAGACGTCGCTTGTATATCAAGTCAAAAAAATTTAAATAAATATTTAAAAATTTGCTTGTCTTGCAAAACACTCTCAAACCAAGTTACTTGCAATCCAAGGTATTACTGTATTCAAAATAAAAGCAGGCAGAAATTTATTATTTATTTATTATATTTATACCCCGCCTTTTTTCCTGCAAGGAACCCAAGGCGGCTTACATAATCCTCCTCCTTCTCTCCATTTTATCCTCACAACAACCCTGTGAGGGAGGTTAGGCTGAGAGTCAGTGACTGGCCCAAAGTCACCCAGTGAGTTTCATGGCCAAGCGGGGACTAGAACCCGGAACTCCCGAGTCCCAGTCCAACACTCTCACCACTACGCCACACTGGCTCTCACGCCACACAAATCACACAATGAAAACAGCTCAGCCTTGACCGCTATCACCTGTGATGTGTAGCAACAAAAACTTTAAATGCTTATTTCTCTGCCCCCTCCTTATCTGGAGAAACACAAACACTGATTTTAAAAGGAAGGAAGAGTTGAGTAAACCATGAATTTGAACTGTTTCCGCCCACTTAAGCATTACCAGCCGAAAAGCACAATCCCATTTGAACTGGTACTCTGACACTGTCCGAGAAAAGGATTAACAGTTGGAGCCAACCCTACATGTGTTCTTCTCTGGGTCAATGCCGAGAGGAATGATGGATGGAGAGCCTGCAGGGCAGCTGCCTGGCATCACAGCAAGCTTAAGAGTAAAAGGTGGTTTCTCTCTATTGCCAGAACTTCTCTACTGTGTAAAAAAGGTATTTAAAGGAAACCTAATGTTAAATAGCTATACTGTCTGATGAACTGGGATCCCCTGCTATTGGTCATGGGATTGCAAGGAAATAGAGGCTCTTTTTATTAGGAATAACTGCAGCTATGTTTCATTAGAGTGTAATTAGCCTTAATGTATAATCTCCTGATTTATCTTACAGTAATGGGTACTGACAGGAATCCTATCTTATAAATAGAGGGAAGGTTCCTTTACATTCCCCTTCTGATACGTTTAAGAGCTCAGAGTGGTAATCCTTGTAGTTCATGTCAGCTGCCGATCTTTTATGTAAGAGGTTATGCACATCATAGTTTTAGCTTAACATCAACTTAATGTGAGCTTAAAATTAATCATAATTAGTTTAATGAAAGGAGTAAAAGTAAGAATAAAAGGAGAACTATTAACGTCTACAGTTAATAACAACTACAGTCATTAATTCTATACAGAATATTATGCCACCGAAGCTCTTTTTGAAACTGAATACAAACTTATCCCAGTTCATGATTTGTACATGGTTAGAAACTGCCCCCGCCCAACACATTGTCCACTGGAATCTTAAAACATTATGCAGCAGAAGAGTTGTGGTGATGGTGTAAGACCGGACTCGACTCAGTCCGGTTCCAGTTTCAGTCCAAATCTCTGCACCTACTTGCCAAGCAGGTTCAAAATTTGGAGCCCTGTCCCCTTCCCCTTCCCCCCCACAAGTCCTTCCCTTGTGTCCCCTTTTGCCATTGCCGCCTATGGGCAGTGCAGCTCCACTTCCATGTCCCCATTACCATTTTAATGCAGCGCACAATGGTGCATATGCGTCAGATTGCCCCCTTCAGGAGAGCAGTGTGTTCTGGAAACACTGGAGGCAAGCAGCAGGAGACTGAGGATGTGTGTGGTGGGATAGACCCTATATCCTGATATGCAGTCCTAAAAGAAGAATGAGGTGGTATTGTAATTGCATAATTAACCTGTGTTGTTTTTTTTAATTGCCCCAAGCTCATCTCCATTACCTATTAAGCAGCATGCTCTTCCCAAATCTTGACAATTAGAAGTTTGTAGTATTTCCTATGTAGAAGCCATCCATTTATCTTATTTCAGTCATTCCAAGACAAGCCTGCTATATTTCCCACACTGTATAATAGAGGTAGGCAACATGGGGCCCGTGGGAAGCAAGGTGCCCCTGGACACTTTTCTTGGCACCAGCCAAGGTGCCCTTCCCCTCCCACTTCCCCCCCCCTTTTAATAACACATTTTCTTAATGGCAGCTGGGATTGCTATGAAATAGGTTTCTGATGATGCTGAAAACTGTGGGTTCAAGAGCTGCTTAGCATGCTGTGGCTCAGACCTCACCTCTGCATTGTACTCAGCCTTCTGGGCAAGTTACTTGTCCATCGCCATGCCTCCCACGGCAGCAATTTTGTGGTGGTGCCCAGGAGAAATTGCCGTGTGTAGCCACAACCCTGAACAATTGCTTCCCCTGCTGCATAGAATTCAGTGCCAGATCGCAGGGAAGAGGGTTCTACTCACCACTAAATTTGAAAACCACACACCTCTTTGGGCCATTATGCCAATATCTTTTTTCCCCGCTAGTCACTCACATATATGCACAGAAGCAGCAATGAAGACACAGGGACACAAGAACATGGTATTTCTGCAATTCATTGTATTCTAGGAACATTACTCTAATATATTCATTCCACAACTGAAATCTTCCAGTAAAGAAATCTATCAGCATTCTAAGGAACCCTTTTAAGGCGGCGGCGGCTAGTGTTGGAGCTCCCCCACGCCTGTGAACACAAACTCCAGATGTCTTGCTTTGTGAGGAAGGGATATCTCTAGAACACAATGGGACCTAATTTGCCTAAGAACCCGGACTATACTTGGCACAGAAGGTAATCTAGACCTGATGTCATTCCGTACACAGTTCTAACTTTCATACATCACAGCAACAAAATCTGTGGTTAACAATATACAGTGCCAGCTCACCTGGACCTTAAGAAAATATACACCACCTTTTGTTTGAACTATAAGAGTGTGCGGCTAACTGCAGTGTTTAGCAAATCAAGATGGCAGATATCTCATGATATCTCAGTGTTTTAAAGGATCCTAATAACAGATAGGCCCTGCTCAGAAATTAGGTTTATGGGAGGGGTGCTTTGCAGTAAAGATGGAGGGTGGTGAGCCGACCCTTTACTGCAAAGTGGATTCCCAGTGTCCTGTTGTCACAGCCACTGCTACCTCCACATTTCTCTTACCAAAAGATACTCCCTGGGGGAAGGGGAAGATTTGGCCCTGGGGACTTCAGCTGCTAATTCCGCTTGGCTGACTAAGAACAGAACTCATTTTCAAAATATATTTGTAACACTGACTGTTTTGCACCTGTACTCACACTCTTAAACTGAAAAGAATGGAATAGTATCTTTTAAAGCTTCCCTATGGCTAGGATCACACCATCTCCTATTGGAAACCAGAGTGCTGTTCTTACATAGGAGCGAGGAAGTGAATGATTTCCTCTCCCCCTTGCCTGCACCACAACTTAGTCAGGGACGTATCTGACAGAGATGCTCTATGGCAAGGGTGGGCCACTTGTGGCCCTCCAGATGTTTTGGCCTACAACTCCCATCAGCATTAGTCATCACCCTCCAGATGCTTTGGCCTACAACTCCAATCAGCCCTAGCCAGCATAGTCAATGGTGAGGGATGCTAGGAGTTGTAGGCCAAAATATCTGGAGAGCCACAAATTGCCCATCCCCGCTCTAGGGCAACGCATCTCTGTGCTCTTAGATCAGAGACTCACTGCCTAGACCAGGGGTGGGGAGATGGTAGATCTCTGGATGATTTGCAGTAGATTGTCAAGGGTTTCTGACTCCCAGTTGTTCAACAATAGAAACAAAAGGATTCTCCCCCACCAACCTAAATTAGGCTGCTGAAATCAACAAAACATGGAGTAACCAGGAGGGGACTAGTGTGTGAAAGCATCATGAACTCAGTTCAGTTCTGATACTGAAAAGAAATTCAGAATATGCTCAGAGGCAAACTGTTCTTTAATTCTAAGTGAATATCTTTTGCACCCCTAGCCTAGATCGTAGAGTTAACAGCTGGACCAATAAACACAGGACCAGTTTCTGGTTTCAATAGACCCTCCCTACCGCCACTGCCCCGCCCCCACACCCACAGAGCCGAAGTGAGAACTGCTTATGAAATGACCAGAGAGAGCAAGGATTTTACCCTGACTGTGATTGGGCAGCAGGTTCTCCTCCCAACTTCCCCTGTCCCCCAACAAAGACAGATGTTCCTACATACAAATCAATAAAGACAAAGACTGAGCCCTCAATCTGGGCTGGGAGTGGGCAATTTAAGGATACATAGACTTTTGTACAACCTTTAGGATGTTTTGTATGGAGGAGTTTGGGCTGGAAAGCCAAAAGGCCACCAATGGCCTGAAAAATTAACAAGTGACTTCACATTGCAGGGATGATGTCTTAGCCACTCTCGGCCACACTCCCTCGACCTGTGAATATCTTGACAGTATGTATTGTCACAGGGAAGAGAAAAAAAACATTGAACTACTGAATTAGCTATTGTGATTTTGATCCGTGCTGCCATACTTTACCAAGAAAGATCAGCTAAGATCAAGAAAGTCTCTACGCCGTTATTAGAATACTGTGATTATCTATCCATTTCAGAGATCATGATACAGGTTGTTTGTGATTCAGGGTATAACAGCAGTGGACAACATCACAGGGTTGTTGCATGCTACTCTCTTAGCCACAACTGTGCCCCTTAACCTGCATTTTATTTTTGAATGCTTAAAACACAAGTTAGAAAGAACAAGAACTCCTCTCTTCGCTACTACCTTGTTTGGGAATGGACATGCTGTTGCCTAATCACAGCTACATTAAAAACTTGGGTTCATCCGTTGACTTTAATGGGCAGCTCTCACTTCTTCCCGGTGGGTGAGTTAAAAAAATGTATTTTCCTGTGTGAATAAGGAAATTGCCTACCTGGGCTATGATTTGCATCACCTTGGAGTTTTTATCTCTCTGTAGCCTAAGCTAGCTGAACATTGTCAGGCTGGAAAGTTACAAAGAGACAGAAGCCACAGGGGCATCTTTGGAAGATATTCCCATAAAAAGCTACACAAATGGATTCCTGGCATAAAATTACAATGGCTACAAAACACAACCTAATGTATTGCACAGTACGCAGTGCACTCTAACTGCATAAATGTAAGAAAATGGTAAATTCAGTGATCCAGTTATAAGCTACAATGCCTCTTTCCAACTGTGATATAAAAAAAAGATTAATATAATACAAAGCAAAACAGAAGACAAGTTAATGTATTATGAAAACCCATAACAGATTCTGTTAAAAAAAACATAACAGGAGGAGGGGGCTCCATGAGATTAGCAGTAGATAAACTGCCTGCTGATGGATGCAGAGGAATTATTCCTCTCCCACCCACAGAAGAATATATGCAGAAGTCAGAAGGGATCTTTCTGCAGAAATCGTGTTTCTTCCATCATCATGTTCATAGAATTCCTCTCACTGGATTGGTGCCTTTTCGTTTTGAGGAACCGCACACAGAAAAGACTAAGCTGCAGTACTTAAAGAATCAAGTGAAAGTTGGGAGCTTTCCACTCCCATCTTTAAACTGTTCCAAGGAGCTGTGCAGATTGTACACCCAGTACAAACATCATGCTTACTTTTAGCTTTTAAGCAATTACTGTTATGTGAATATGGATTCAAGCTGTGCTGAGACGCGCTGTAGGGCACTTTCACTTCCCCTACCAACATTTGACAGCTTAATCATTAACAAAACCCGTCAAGCAGTTCCATCCCCACCCACCCCACCCCACCCCCGCCACCGCCTGTACCGTTATTACATAGATACATTTCCTCTCACACACTGGGATGAAAGGAGACAGAAATAAATTTGGAATACCGACAGATGTTTTATTACTCTAAGGAAAGTGCCATTCATCTTGGAGAACAAAGCAAAAAAAAAAAAGGCAGGCAAAGCGACCCTATATTTCAATACCTCCATAAACAGATGCAAGTTAGACATTTCAGCATAGCTTGAAGAAAGGATTTTGTAGTCGATACTTACAACCTCAGTTGCAAAATAAACAACATGCCAAGTTGGGCGGCGGGGGGGGAGGGAGGAGAGAAAAGGAGGGGGGAACTAGGCTGCTTTTCTTTGCTCTGCCCCATGCAACTTACTTTATAACCGTTCCTTTGGTGCCCCCTGCTGTTGTCAGCATGACTCTTGTAGTTAAGCTAACACGCAGATCATCCTGGTCCAAACCAAGCAGCTCCGCACAGAATTCTAGGGACTGGGTAGATTTATTCTTCAGTGTGCATCCGCCTGATTTGAAAAGAAGAAACAGCTAACATGGGATCAAAGAGGTTTCATTAAAATGAGCAACCAGCAACTTCCAGATAAATGCCAACTTTGTGCAACTACCTGTAACCCATGCCACAAACTATTTCATAAAGCACGAATAAACTAGGAACAGATAAAATAGGCATATTTAAAAGCAGAGATTTGCCACACATGAGTATTAGAAAATCCTTTTAAATACTTTTCAACTCTTTTAATTTTAAAGAGGCTGTAATCAAAGAGGAAGCAGAATTATTTTCACCCCGAGCGAAGAAAAACTCGGCCATTGTGTGGTGCATATGTTTACCAATGTTTATACGATGCAGTTCTGCCACTGAAGCTAGGCAAGTCTGGGGCCTTTAGAAATGGTAGTGACGATCCGGAGCTCAAAGAAAGAGCACCTGCTTTTCATGTAAAAGATCCCAAGGTTCAGTCCCTGGCATCCTCATTTTTAAAAAGGGTGAGGTAGCAGGGGAGGTGATTGGCCCCTGCCTGAATTCCTGGAAAGCTGCTGCCAGTACGGACAAGACTGGACAGCTGGGTGGACAAATTCTGTGTGCTGCCAGAAGACAACTTCCTGTGTTCTTGCCAGCTGCCTTGATGGGAGACTGCCTAGAATCCACACGTAAGCAACTCCAAGCTCCCCAGGAGAAAGAGCAGGTTACAGGTGCAAATAAACTAAAAACGATTTCATCACATAGGCATGAGAAAGTCTGCTTGTTTGTTCATACACATTTTACATAACCCCTTCTTAAAGTTCTTTCACCTTCCCAAAACCAGCAGCAGAATGGGCCAAAAAAATAAGGGATGGTTTCAAAGCGCTGGTTAATGTAAATATGCCGTTGCTGCTGCATGCATTTAAATAGGTCCTGCTTGTACACATCAACTTACTGATGTGTACACATCAATAAGTCCTGCTTGTAAACGGGGATACTGCCCATACATTATAGAATTTACTCGGGGTATATGATGCATCTTAACGTGAAGGTACAGGCTAAAACTTTATTGTGTAAAGTGTTGCAGAGAGATAATGTTCACAGGGAGGCTTTGCACAACAAATGCTTCCTTTTCCATTCTATTCTGCATGTATCAATCGATCATTGGTTGCCCATTTTGGTGGGGAGAATATATGCAGCACTGTGCTGTTCAAATTCTGGATCTGTTTGGGCCCTATTGATGTATACTTACCTCTTAGGAAGAGAACAAGAACTGAATTCTATGGACAAATAACGCTGCAGACTAGTATATCTATTGATCTTATAGCTGTCTAATTTGCTGCTTCTTAAGTTGTCCTACTGTAATTTTGATTTTGGTTTTACTTTGTGCATTGCCCTAAGAACTTTTATTACTGAGTGGCTGATAAATTGAATGAATAAGACACACAACACCATAAATTGTATGTTCTTATGCCCTCAGCAAATAATAAAAAAAGAAGAGCTACTTTATGGCCTTAATTTACTTGCCTTAAAACATCTCTAGGCAACTGGAAATTATCTTTGGCTACAGTGCTTAAGCCCCCACCCCTCCCCCTTCCAGTGAAAGTACATTTCTCCTTAGCGAAGTAAAAATATTAATCAGTCAGATAGTTGTTCCAAGTCACATTGGAAATATGGGCCAAATATCAGAACTGACTTCTGTGTTTAAAAATGAGTTTTAAAAATGTAAAGCTTTATAAAAAAAAATTCAAAACTTTCAAACAAATGCTTCTTTTGATCCTTTCTAGAAAACAGAGTCTTAAAAATCCAGATCCCCCAGCAGGAGTTACTTCTTCTTTCAGCTACTGTATGTTCCTTCACTGAAACACAGTAACTTTTTATTGAAACAGGAACATTGCTCTACGGCTACGCAAAAGGATGTTAGCGGTAACAGATCTAACCAGATGTGCTGCCAGCTTCTTCAAAGTTGATATTTCCAAGGTGTAGGACACCAGCCACCACTCGGAAGAGATCCAGCTTCTCTCCATCATCTAAGCCAATCTTCTTCATTGCAGTGCACATTCTGTTGAAATCTCCATGGTCGTCTAGCAGAGGATCCTTCAGAGAGCCTGATTTCAGGTACTAAAAACAACAACAATTCAAGCAGTCTCATAATGACTTGAACAAAGATTTCTATTTGTGAACATATAGCCAAAGCAAACCAAAGAGTGTTCAAAGAACCTAGCCTTAAAAACACAGCACCCCCTAAAATTTCAGGGTTTGTGTTCCAGACAAGGACTCTAGCAATATAGAGGAAATAAGAAAGCCTGATTAATGTGGAAGACTATGATGAATGTGGAGAAAGAAAGTAGTGTGAGGGGCAGAATTATTCAAAGTGAGTGTAATGGAAAGATGGGTAGAAGTAGTGTTATCAAGGGCAAAGTCAAAATGGTGGGATTGCAAATACTTTCACTTTACGTGAGAAGTACCCTCCCTTAAAAAAAATTAAAAAATGTTCAGGGAGACAGCAGAGACCAAAATATTCACTCTTGAATCATTGTCCTCACTCTGAATTGACTTCACGACATTGTGGCACGACACCAAATCCAATTCAGCATGTATCACCACTGCACTGGCTACATGACCCGCAACTGCTTGGGATTCCATAGCCAGGACAAAGAAGCCCCAGATTAAACAAAAGGAAGTGCCTGAACAGCTGCCATTTATGTAGTGATCAAAGAGGTGCATAAAGAATAGACAGAAACAAAGAAAGTTGAGTTATGTTGAGGTCAGATGATTGGTCCATCTGGCTCAGTATGGTGTACACTCTATGTGTGTGAGTGTGTGTGCACGTGCGTGCGTGCACACATGTGTGTGTGCGCGTGCATGTCTGTGTGTGTGCGTGCGCATGCGGTCACACACGTGCAGCCTTGTCCACCACTGGATTTGGCCCTCAGGGCTGAAAGGGTTGTGCACTCCTGGTCTCCACTGACCAGCAGAGTCCTTCTTTATCGCATGTGCTCTGCCACTGAGCTATGGCCCTTCCCGATTTTGGCCCCTATTAAAGCATCACTTTTGCACCAAAAATGTTTGCTTATGAGCATCTGGTTCAGCCCTAGAGTCAACGTTTCTTGTTTTTGTGACACAGCAATGTATGCAGATCATCAATGAATTGTATCACATACACAGTTTTGGTTTTTCAGTTGTTTTGAGTTCAAACACCACACACCACTACCAACTCAAAGTTCTAAAGATTGTAACTAAAAAGCAAGCTATTACATGCGGGGGGGGGGGGGCCTGGGGAGAAGCATGCACAAAATAATTCTTAATCTTCAGAGATCACTATAAGACCAAAGAGAAGATGCAACTTGTCTCACAGTCTACCCAGTTTAATCCCAGACAAGGGAAAACACTGTTCTAATAGTCTAAGAATCAAAGCGCTAACATGCATCTGAAGAAGAAAAAAAATCACATCACATAGCAATTTAATGAAATAAAATTTCAAATTATACAAAGTGATCACCTCATCTTCCTGACAGGAAAAGGACAAAAATAATGTGAGCATTAATTGATTACTCCACTTACTAATATTAAACATGTTCAGCTAGGTTCAAAATTGAAAAAAACAAAGACGACAACCTCTACAATGGAATGGGTTGATGATATAGAAAGCATAACCTCTAATTAGGAAGGCCAAGGTGACATTCTTGGAAACCAATTCCAAGATCCATATTAAGTTCACTCTGTTAGGTGTTAGGGCCCTTATATTTGTTTCTAACAGAGCATGGACCTTGCATTCTAATATACCTCTGAAAACAGCCTCACAGACAGGTGAACCTTCAAGAACATCCCTGTTAATCCTGTGCATAAAAGCCAGGGTTGAAACAAACACTGAGCAAGTGGAAGGCAGCTTTGCACAACCAACAAATCGGGTGGAGGAACATTGCGCAAGACTTCCGATTTCAGGTGATTTCCGCCCCTCTTCCACTGCAGCCCTGTAAGACACAGCTCACACTGTTCTGTAGATCTCCCCGTGCCTCTGGAGAGGCTGGGGGGGGCTCGCAGTGGAGTGGGGGAGGAGAAGGGAGAGATCAGTTGCGCAAAACTGCCTTCTGATCACACAACACTGATCTGCCTGGCAGATCTTCTCTTAGGGCGTGTTCGCACGACACGGGAACCGTGGAGGAACAGAAGTCCCCCACGGTTCCCGTGTCGTGCGAACACTGACCGGGAGCACCCCCATGGGATGGCTGCACACGGGACGCATGCAAAGTGACCATGGGCAGTAGAGGGGTAAGCCCCTACCGCGTGTGGCCACCCTGTCATGTGAACAGTGGGCAGCCATCTCATGGGGGCCGCACAGAGGCGGCAGTCCAGAGCGGCTGGAGCTGCGGCCGCTCTGTCCTGTAGGGGCAAACAGCCCCTCTGGGCATTCCGAGCCGCCGCCCCCTAGCGCCAGGAGGACCGCACTGCGGTGCGGGGACTGCGGGGTCCGCCCACACGTGCGGGGCGCAGGTCATCTGCGGCGCCCCGCCGGACCCCGCGGACGGCCCCCTGGTGCCTCCCCTGCTCGCAGCCTGGGTCGTGCGAACCAGCCCAGAATGTGACTTTAATCATTTCTTCAAGTTTAGAGACAGGGCTCATTCACAGGGCTTCAGCCTACAGCTTCTGATCAGCTCACAAACTTCACCTGTGCTATCAGGGGCTGAGCAACTTGCATGATAGACACATGCTGCCACCCACCAAGCAGAGAGTGAGTCAGCTTTTCATTTGACATCCACAGTTCAGCTTCTCCAGCAGTGGCAACAGCATGTGAGAAGCCAATCTGGGTTCAGTTCACATGTCCAGCTCAGCCCATGGCTAGATGGTGCCTTCAAGGGCCACCACTTCTGCGATGGATTCAGAAGGGTCACACAAATGAGCCTGTGGTTATGAAGCAGGGGTTTGGAACCTGTAGCCCTCCAGACAGTGGGGCCTGGTGTCGCCAATGTTAGCGGGGCTGCATATCCGCTCCGGATTGTATTCTGAACTTTTAAGGAGCTATCCATCATGCCAAAGCTATTTTGAGGATAGGGTTCAGCACCACGGAGAGCTCCTTTTAAGTTCTGCATGGATATGCAGCCCCACCGACATTGGCATCACCAGCCTCCACTGCCTCCAGGTGTTGCTGAACTATAATTCCCATAAGCCAACATGGCCAACAGTCAGGGATTTGTAGTCCAGCAACATCTGGAGCGCCACAGGTTCCTTTCCTCTTTTATAAAAGGTTCCCAGCCACACCCGCTCTTGCATGAACAACTTTTCACAGGCTCCTGCATTCTTTGCTATTCTTATTTAAAGATATGTCTCTACAGTACTTAGCGATGTTTTCAATATCATATTAGTGGGACAGAGTGTATTGCTAGACATTACAGTGGCAGTAGTTGGTTCCTAATTACCAAGGGAGAAATTGAAAAATAATCTTAAAGGTGCCAGTGTGTCTGTGCATAAGCTAAAAATCTTGCTCCAATATGCAGAGAAATTAAGAATAGCTATTTACAGTGCCCACACGTCGGCACACTGTAGCAGCGACAACAGCACAAGCCTGATGCTGTATCAGCACACTGATGCTACGCGTTTTCTAGTTCCCACAATTGCACAAGTCACAGTGGCAACGTATCACCACATGAAGGCATTCAGTCTCACAGTAGACTTGGGAGGGTGGGGAAGAAAGGGATCTCAACACCCTAGACCAGCATTCCTGGGAATTATGGGAATTGCCATCCAACACATCTGGAGGGCACTAGGTTGGAGAATGCTACCTTAGTCCTGTGTCATACCCTTGTTGAAGTCTGCTTTTTTGTTTAATTTTACTGAGACCAGCATTACAGGTAATCTACTTGGTTTAAGTATGTATGCAAACTCAACAATATAGTTAAATACTGACTATATAGCACACAAAAATAGTTACTGTGTGCTTTTTATTTCTCTAAATTATTAAAAGCAGGGGAAAACCCAATGGGGTTTTCAATTCCAGGTCCTTTTTTCTAAAGAACATTGATGCCATGATTCTGGCTACACATAGACTAGGACAGGTTCTCCCCAGATTAATCCACAGAAACATACGTCAAGTTCAGTTTGTTAAGAGTCGGCACAGCTGAGACAGTGAGCCCCTGCTGAAAAGTCCTTTTATCCAACTGCATATGGGGATCTGTGCACACCCACCTGACAAACAGATGGCTGGTGTCAGTTGTGACAGTGCCAATCATTAGTTTGGCGAAGTAGTGCTGGGATTCAATCCCCCTCCCTAAACAGGGATCAGCTTGCATACAAAGAACAAAAAGAACTACATGAACCAAGATTTTTGATACAGCGAAGATACCATCAGCAATAGTTGCTACTTTGCAAAGCAGGACGTCTTAACAAGAAGGCAAAACATATGAAGTTGTTATCATACCTCAGGACTTTTGCGATTCTGTAAAATTTGCTTATCTGTTTCTTTGGTAGCAAAGTATCGAGTGCAGCCACGATTTAAATACTGTTGTAACACAAAAGGAGACAGAGTGTACGATTAAACGCGAAAAACAATAGAAGAGGTTAGTACTCCAAAGAAACTGTTCAGTAACAAAAATTGTAATTGACCAAGTATTTCTTTATCTAGTGACCCAGCATGGTGAAGCAGCTAGTGTCTTGTTCTTAGACTGGGAAGACCTAAGTTCAAGTGACTGCTCATCTATGATGCTCACTAGTGACCTTGGGCCAGTCACTATTTCTCAGCCTAACCAACCAACCAACCAACCAACCAACAATAGATAAATAAGACCATCTAATTTAGGTTCAGTTTTGGTGTAGAGAGCTTAGCTGTTTTGACTGTTTTAGTGTGATTTTATTATTATGTATTAGACTACAAACTACCAGCCACTGACATACAGAGAGATACTAACATATAATATAAAATGCTTATTTGCATGAAAAGATCTGATCAATAAAACTACATTATAGGAAGATAAGGAAATATGACAACAAGGTTCAACCACCCCTGGCTCAAAATCAAGGTTTAGTGCATGTTTGTAGGTTGGATCCAGACTTCGTCATACTTAGAGTAGATCGACTGAAGTCAATGGGACATAATTTAGTCATGACTGACTTAAGTCCCATTGATTACAGTGGGTTTACTCTAAGCACAATTAAGTCTGGAGACAGCCCATTGTAAGTATTTTGGAAGAAGAGTGGGGAGGAAGAGATATCAACTTACCCTAAAATTATCTGGCGAACTTAAATACAATTTCTCTCTTATATCTTCAGGGGCTCCAGCACACAGCCTGTAGAAGATATGGTAATTCCTTTCTTCTTTGCCTTGAACACAGATCCTGGATTTCTCCAGCAGATAATGTGACACAAATCCACCAACCACTGAATTCTAGGAAGAAAACCACAGTTGTTTTTTGAAGGAAGAAAACTTTACATTGAAGGAAGAAAACTTTACGTTAATGGGGATGGTTTGCTCAGAATGGCTTCTTCGCTACAAATCAGACTGGCAAAGAAAGAATGAAAGATGTTCAAGCTTTGTTATAGAATAGTTTCTCAAGCACAAGTTTACAAAATTTAAAATGCACCTAGTTTTAAATTTGTGGAATCAGAACTGCAGCTTGGCGAAAAATGTTGACACCTGTATATTGTTGTCTCCCTGATAGGGAGTAAGGCTGCAATCCTAAACACACTTACTAGGGCAGCTTTCCCCAATCTGGTGCCCTCCAGCTATGCTGGCTGGGGATTCTGAAAGTTGTAGTCCAACATATCTGGGGGGCAGCAGGTTGGGGAAGACTATACTAAGGAGTTAGTTCTACTGAACTCAGTAAAGTAAACATGCATAGGATTGTACTGCAGATTATTGTCATGGCTGAGCTGCATTTGTAACATGGGATTTATCATTTTGTGACCTCATATGTAGCATCACCACTTGCCAGAGGTAAATATTGTATGGGGGGGTGTTAATAATAATAATAACAACAACAACAACAACAACAACAACTTATTTCTTACCCACCTCTCCACTCAGATCAAGGCGGGGAACAACCATAAATATAAAATACATAACTAGTTAAAACATAGTAAATATTATTAAAATATTCTTAAAAACCTTTAAAAGTATCCTAAAAACTCTTAAAATTCCACTGGGTAGGCCTGTCGGAAGAAGTCAGTCTTTATGGCCTTTTTAAAAGCCAAGAGACTATCTAGTTGATGAGTCTCCTCCGACAGGCCATTCCACAGTCTGGGAGCAGCAGAAGAGAAGGTCCTCTGGGTAGTACTCGCCAGCCTAGTCTTGGCTAACTGGAGTAAATTCCTCCCAGAGGACCTAAGTGTGTGGGGCGGATTGTACGGGAGAAGGCGATCCTGCAGGTAACCTGGACCCAAACCATGTAGGGCTTTAAAGGTAATAACCAACACTTTATACTTCGCCCGGAAACTGATTGGCAGCCAGTGTAATGCTTTTAAAGCTGGTGTAATATGGGCACCTCTAGATGTACCGGTGACCAATCTGGCTGCCATATTTTGCACCAATTGAAGTTTCCAAACTAGGTACAAAGGTAGCTCTATGTACAGCGCATTGCAGAAGTCAAGCCTTGAATTTACCAGTGCGTGCACTACTGTCTTTAGGTCTTCCAACTCTAGGAAGGGGTGCAGCTGGCGTATCAGCCGGAGCTGATAGTAGGCACTCCTAGCCGTCGCATCTATCTGAGCTGTCATTTGAAGCGACGGGTCCAGAAGCACCCCCAGGCTGTGAACACAGTCTTTCGGGGGGGGTGTAACCCCATCCAGAACTGGTTGACACACCTCCAAACCCAGGTTGTGGCCTTTGACAGCAAGCACCTCCATTTTGTCTGGATTCAGCTTCAGTTTGTTTTTCCTCATCCAGCCCATTACCACCTCCAAGCATTCATTCAGAGGAGATACGCGATCCTTAGCTGACATTGTTACCGAAGGCAAAGAGAAATATCTTTGGGTGTCATCAGCATACTGATAACACCCCGCCCCATGCCTCCGGATGATGTTAATGGTGTAACCATGTGAATTAATCTCCCCCCCCCCCATTTTAAAATGGAGAAATGTTATTGCAAACTTTTCAGTGCTCAGAATATGACAGCCTAATATTTTGGTTGAGGCAAAGATGATATGATCACTACACTGTCCCTCTTAAAGGCAAATGCACTCTTCTTGAATCTTGATGCAGAAAAATCCCCTCACAGCCCTGAACCACCATACAATGAAGGGAGGAGGATCAATTGCTTACTTGAAAGTATACTAGGTCACAATTTTCTTGCATGTAAGATTTTCAAATGTCAAGGAAACTGTTTCTATTCTAGATAGGTACTATTCCAAACTTCTATAATCCAGTGCAAGGACTGTACCACACTAGTCACTCCCCTCACTTAATTTTGAATGGACTCTATGGGTTGCCTTTGTATCAATCTGTTGTGGCATAAGATAAATAGGGCTCATTGGTACTAGATAATAATGTGTACATAACTGTTTTCTCATCTCACAATTTATCATCATCATCATCATCATCATCATCATTATTATTATTATTATTATTATTATTAGGAATTGTATTCTAACAAGTTTGAAAAAACAACTAATGGTCAACTAATGTCCACAACCATTCCTAGAAGAGCACCTTGGCTTTTAGGTGTCTGGTCTGTCTACATATATGCACTTGCAGCTCCCTATAAATGCAAAATCATTACTATCCAAATGTGGAAGTAGTATGGCCAAATTGGGCCGCCACCACCCCTTGAGCTACAAAGGAATATATAAAGAAGGGTAGATAGCAAGTACAAATCCTCACTCAACAGGCAGGGATTTCCCAAGTCAAATTACAGAACGAAAAAGGAAATTCCTGCATACCTACCATACACAAAAAAGTACCAATACCTTTTCATTGAAATGGATTTCTACAAATTTTCCAAAGCGACTACTATTGTTGTTACGAACTGTCTTCGCATTTCCAAATGCTTCTAGAAGTGGATTGGCTATTAAAGAAGAAGAAAAATTAAACTACCGTTAGCTTAATAAGAATTTTGTTAAGCAAAAAGGGGGTGGGGTGGAGAATCACATGGTTTAATACTCAAAGCACAGAGCATAAAGACATAGGTTTGGATCCAGAATTTGTCTCCTGCAGACGCCATAGTGCCTTCTGTCTTTAGAAGGCTTCTGATCCAGCGCAGAATTTTTGCTGACAGAACCTTCCCCTTCTGCTAGAATCTAGCAGCTAGATTTCAAATTTCCAGAAATTTTGTAGCCTGGGGGGAGGGGGAAACATTTTTTCCCGGGGATTCGGGAAAAACCAGAAATGGGGGGGGGGGGGGATTGGAAATTTTGCAATACTTACTTTTTAGCACTCTTTACAGATCTAAAGACACTTTGTTACTTTAGAAACATAACACTGTATCACTTCGTTTGCTCATAAAATCATCATTCAAATAAAAAATATTTAAAAGAAAACTCTGTAAATTTGCAACTGTCTGAATAAACTATACTTTTAAATTTAATATACCAAACATGATAATTTTATTAGCAAACCAAGTTATACATAATACATTTTAGGTTCCCATTTTATGTCTGACCAGAGGGAACTTCAGCAAGTAGTCCCTGAAACAACTGAAACATCCTAGACGCCAGAAGCAGCAGGAAGAGCTGGAGGCTCAAGAAGACTGGTGTAGTGCATCTGCTCCTGTTTGTGAGGTATTGGTTGGAGTGGAGTTTAGGGAAATCCGGTCTGAAGGGAAAGCCACTCGGGAAGACTCTCTTACCTATTGGGAATGGTAACCAAGCATATCTAAAGAACCTTTCAGCAATCTCAACTTATTATTTGAAGAGTGACATTTGATTCCCTTTTGTAAATAATTCACCTTAACAAACGTATTAATTTTTGTTTGTTTTGAAAGGTTTCTCTAGTGGCAGTGTCAATCCCATGCCTATACCACAGGAATCAGAATTCTAAGTCTATTTTAAGTGCAGAGGGTTCAGTTTGGTGGCAGTGGTGAAAGATGTTACAGCGGAGGCAGCATTCCCTAATGGTGAAGTCTAACAGGGAACTTTGTTAAAAAACGGTGGCAGAGAGTTCCATAGACCCAAACCTCAAAGTTTCTTTTTCAAAATGAACCCACACCTAACCGTAACACGTGGTGGCAGTGGCACATGTGGGTCTGAGAACTACGTTCATTGACTTCTGCGGCATCTAACCAGAACAAGTGCAGAAACACAGGGAACCAAGCCCAAACTGCCAGCAATTCACATTTTCTTCATATATTATGGTATGGTGACTCTAGTCAGATGTTGGGCTAGACTTGGAGCACCCCTAAATGCCTATTAGGAAAAGATACTTTAGATCAATAACTTTAATAAGGAATGGAAGAATAACTATGCTGGGAATCTTACAAAGATGATTTAAAAAATCATTCCGCCCTCACGCCCCTGGCTTCAAAATGTCCACTTTTTACATCTCCAGTCTTACATAAAAATCTTCCTATTACAAAGAAATCATTTTGGGGAAGTAAAGGCCAGGGAGAAATACACGAACACCTTGCCTTAAACATTTTATTCATCATTTAAAAAGTAAATATTTCATTATCCAAAATTGTTCAATTTTTCACATTTTCTCCTGAATTTTCCTGGTTCTCTCCCGGGGCTTCACCTGCAGCCCCCTATGTCCCCTGAAAATCTGCTCCAGCAGGTTGTGGGGGTCCCTCCAGAACAGCTTAGGAAGTGTCACTGGGAGATGAGGGGAAGGGGTCAACCAGCAAAAATTGTCCCTCTCCATTCCTGCCAGAATGCTCAAAGCAGAGGTTTGCTCATGAAGGTTTGCTCCTGCTAGCAGGAGCAAACACTGGATCCAACCCTCAATTAAACAAACTTTAAAAACAACTTTAAATGTGTTGCCTTTTTAAATAAACTGAATAAAATTATATTTTCACTATTACAAGAAAACATAGGCTGGGATCCAAAGCAGCATACAATTATTTAATTAAGGTCAAATGTTTTGAGGGAGGCGGGGCCGGGAGCTCAAAAATCCCACTGGGTGGGTGCATCTAATGTAGCTCTTTGGATTCTGGCCACAGCTTCCCTAGAAATGCTTCCACATTAAATTTAAGTTTTCTGTACATGTATTGTAATATTAAACAGCTGTTGAAATTCCTCAGTAAAATTTTCCCTAATACAGCTTAATCAAACACCAGAACAAATTGTCTATACATGCATTAAATCAGCCTTCCCCAACCTGCTGCCCTCCAGACGTGTTGGCCTTGCTGGTTGGGGATGATGGGAGCGGTAGTCTGACACATCTAGAGGGCACTGGGTTGGGGTAGGTGATATTAAATTAAATTACGGTAATAACCCATCAACATCCCCCAAATGTGTTGAGAGACTTAAGGCGCAATCCTATGCATGTTTAGACAGAAAAAAGTCCATCAACTCCCAGCATTCCCCAGCCAGCATAGCTGGCTGGGGAATCCTGGGAGTTGTAGGACTTTTTTCTGTCTAAACATGCATAGGATTGTGCTCTTAATGAAATAGTCAAGACATGCAGTTTCCCTTAGCCTCTCCCATCCACCCTTTTCTCAATACACTTCAAGCAAAAACTCAAGACAATCTATAGGGAAAAGGCAATTAGACTTTTGCTCTGGCTCTCCAGAATGCAATCTACATGCGAGTCAGCAATATCCGGTGCGCAAAAGCTTGCTTGGGCAGGAAAATAAATAAATAAATCCCGCACCCACTAAGCTGTTTAATGCAACTGCAGAGACGTCGCCAAGCACATAAATTATCTCATTCCTTGAGAGCAGGAGAATGTGCAAAACTGCAAAGCTTACAAACTGCTCCTGCGATTCCCCTGCATCAGGGAATCTACTAGATGAAAAAGAGAGGACAGCGCTGGACCAATAGTGTGCAGCCACGAACACAAATACAGCCATCGGCTGGGAATCTTGCAGATGCCTGGAATCTTTCCCAGACAATGGCAGATTTTGCTCGGCTGCAGCAGCATCACTGACAACAAAGATGACACTCTTCAGCAACCATGCCCCAAACTGAGCCATCCAAAATCAACACCCATAAAGCCGAAGCGTGTGGTCATTTGCACTTGCTATAGCTTCCCAATGGTAAGGAAAACTCCATGCAGTGCATGTAGATAGCACATGTAGAGTACAAGCAGACACAGACATTATTAGTACAGAACAAAGCTACCTAGATTGCGTATCACTTGTATCGTTGTAAGAATTGCCTCGCTGGACCAGACTACGATTTGTCTAGCCCAGTATTCTGCTTCCGCAAGCAGCCAAATCAGAGGATTCTGGAAATGCTTAAGAAGGGTGGCATTTAACATGGGAGGTTGAACTGAAGTTTACATTTTGCCATCATGGAGGATCCTATCCTCCCTGAATTAACAATTCTGCATTATTCACATTTTTGGCCAACCCTACACTTAAAAATTGTCTGTAACTCAAAACAAAACAAAACCAATGTAATATTTATTTAGTCCCAACCATGTGTTAGGAACTCCTGGGCAGGGGGGCCTGAAACAAAGTAGAATTGGATTTAGCATTACGAAGTAATTTGGACTTCTGTCACCAAGGATGCTTTCTTTTAAAAGTCAGTATTCAGCTTGAATATCAGCAAAGATGATGACTGACTATTCTCAGCCAAATGTTTAGCTTCCTTGATATTTTTTTGTTGCTGGCTTCTTAACTAAAAAAAATTGAGTTAGTAGGTGACCTTTCAAGCTCTCCAATTCATCAGGAAAATGTACAAAAGTGTCACAACAAAGACTCAATGTTTACAAGTATTTCAAACACGGGGAATAGGCTTTTTAAGAGACTACAAAAAGGCTTTGTGAAGAAGTCCTCCTGTTGTAACAATGCAGCCACGCTGCATGCATGCATGTTAAGATGTGCTTAACAACTGCAATCAGAAAACAAAAACTGGTGCAACTGTGTAGTAGTGGTTGTCCTAGATAAGGCATTTATTTCAAAGCTTCCCCACAACCCCATCCATGTGGCTAAAGAAATACCTACAGGTACCAGTGCTAGAAAATGCAGCTTCAGAAACTATGTCCAACTGTCAGACAATCTCTTAAGATGCCATGGATATGGAATACTTATATATTCAGCTGTAATTAAGCAACATCATTCGCTGTTATTTTATTATCCATTAAAGATGGAAGCATGGCTCTACATTTGACACTGGCTAGAAAGCCCATAAGCAGCAGTAGGAAGGCTCAGGGTAACCTTTTATTCAGTGGCCACAATGCAATGCGCCCCTTTACACAGACACATGCAGCATAAGAACAGGAGAGCCCTGCTGGATCTGAGTCAAGGCCTGTCTAGTCCAGCATTCTGTTTGCACAGTGGCTGATCAGATGCCCATGGGAAGCCCACAAGCAGGACGTGAGCCCAACAGTACGATCCTGCTCATGCCCCCTGGTAAGTGGCATTAAGAGGCCAGCTGCCTCTGATACTCTCCTTTTCTGAACAGCAGCCGCATCCTATGGGGGAGTTTTAATAGCCCAGCAGAAGATGAGAATCTTCCTCTTGTGCTTTATAATGAGCACATTAAAACAGAAATAAAATCTGCCATAAAAGAACAAGAAATTGCAGCACAGCGGTGTAAGGGAAGTGGAATATTGACAGAATCCATTCCTCCATCATTATTAATCCATTTCCATTCTTTAAAGGCCTTAAAACTGGAAAGTAAAGTTGGACAAATGATAACTAGGAACCCTGTCTTGGATCCAAATGGTACCCTTCTCAGAAGGGCTCCTTCTGACCAAAGGCCCACTCAGAACCTGCACAGGGAGAAGGGGGCAGTGGGACCACATGGCTGGCCCCACCCCTGACATCCTGTGTGTTGTTAAGTGTACCCCCTGGATGTCCACGCATTGGCGGCTACTCACGTGTAGGCTTGCCCTGTGCAGACGCCTGCACAAGCATCCAGTGGTTGGACCGGTAGCACTGCCCTTCTCCTCCACCTGTTGGTTCTACGCTTGGAGAACACCTGAACGGGACTTTAGCAGAAGAGAGCTAGGCAAGGAAAGTGGCGCCAAGTCCAGAGAAATTCTTCTGTTCGCACAAGGTCTCACAAGAACTTTTTATAACTCTCTACTTACAGCCGTATTCACTGTGTGTCTCATTCTGTAACACAGCCTTCCCCAACCTGGTGCTCTCCAGATGTGTTGGTCTGCCACTCCCATGATTCCAAATGGTCATGCTGGCTGGGAATCATGGGAGTTGCACTCCTAAACATCTGTAGGGCACCAGGTTGGGGAAGGCTGCTATAACACAACCCTGCTACGTTGTGGCCTTGCCATGTGGAAAGGCTTCTACCAGACCTTGCACAAAGAGTTCATGGAATAGCACTAATAATATATTGTTCTCCTTCCTCTGATGGTTCTTTGCATCCAAGCCTTGCATATGTTTTGTGGGGGAATGTCAGTCTGCAGCTCCCGCTTAAAAAGAGAGAGGAAATACATTCCTTGTTGTTACAGACCTTCTAAGATCAAATGTTGAAAAAGTCTAAAAAGGAACAATCATTTGTTGATGGAAGTTTCATAGGAGCAGAATGAGGCACCTTCATCTTTGGGTCTCCTGGTAAGTCCACTGGTCACAATCAAGTTTCCAGCACATGCCCTATTAAACTGAGTGATGCTGTTATACATTTCAATGGCACTTTCATGAAACAAATTTTGGGGGCATGTTGCCCATTACTTCAATCTGCCTACTTTTTAAAATGCATACGAAAGAAATCAAAATTAAGTATGCCACGGTACCTTCTACAATTCTGTCATCAATATCTTGTCCACTACCATAGGATTCAGTCAAATACCTGTAAGAGTTAAAAAAAAAAATTCAATCATACTTTACCTGGAGAGCTATAGCATTACTTTGCTTGAAAGGGAGAGCACAGATCCCCCCCACCCCCTCCCAAAAACAGGCTGTACCCCAAAAGTTATGAGAAAGGCCACTTGTTCAATGGGGATTTCCCTCCCCTCCCCTCAGTGCAGCCTCTTCTGGGGATCAGGGGCCCTCAGGAAAAACCTGGGATGCAGCACACCGGGTATGGTGGGAGGGGGGAATCGAAAGAAATCATGCAGGCGCAGCTTATATATACCGATACCTCTCCCTGCAGCCCAGGCTTTCCGAGCTCCCCTGATGCCCGAGAGAGGCTTTTCAGGGGGCTCAGGTGTCTGCAGTGAGGAAGAAGGGCTGGAAAAGCCCCACGGTGTGAGCAGCCTTCCATTCATGTAATCTTTGGATGCAGTCCAATATATGCGGGGTCAGATAATGACAGGTTCATGAAGGCCTTTGTACAAAAGGCGGCCAAGAAATGTTTTAAATAATAATAATAATTTTAAAAGTTCCCTTTAGATCAGTGTTCTCCAACCTTGGGTCCCCAGATGTTTTTGGCCTACAACTCCCAGCATGCCCCAGCCAGCTATGCTATTACTAGGCCTGATAAAATATTGGTTCAGTAGTCCCAGTTTGTGTCAGAGGAACATTTTGGGAAGTATTTGTATGGGGTACTAGTCATTTGTACAAAAGGCGGCCAAGAAATGTTTTAAATAATAATAATAATTTTAAAAGTTCCCTTTAGATCAGTGTTCTCCAACCTTGGGTGGGGCATGCTGGGAGTTGTAGGCCAAAAACATCTGGGGACCCAAGGTTTAGATTGAGATTTGCAAGTTCTCCTCTGAAGAAACAGTTCAAAACAAAAATTTTACTTGTCCAAGTATTTCTTTATCTAGTGAAGCAGCATGGGGAAGCAGGTAGTGTTTGCTCTTGGACTGGGAAGTTCAAGTGACTGTGTTGGAAGCTTATAAGGCATTGTAACGGAGCTTATTTTAAGGCAAACAGCTATATGAACCTGCCAGAAGGTTTTTGTTTACATATAAGAGCAGCATATAGTATAAGATATGATAGGATAGCTAAGAGAGCCAAAGATTACTGGGCCTGATAAAATATTGGTTCAGTAGTCCCAGTTTGTGTCAGAGGAACATTTTGGGAAGTATTTGTATGGGGTACTAGTCATTTGTACTTTGGAAAAGAAAAAAAGTTTAAAAGAACAGATTGCATTTAATGTACCTTTTTTTAGATATGTTGCCAACCACAAGGTACAAAGACAAGTTGCTTAAGGAGAAATTAGGGACTTTTTGAGTTTCTCTGGAATTAGTCAAAATGCCAGTAATTGCATTTTCAGAAGGGAGGCACTTAGATTTAAAGTAAGGGGCTTAAATGAAGCTAGACCACCTTATAATAACCAATCAGTAAGCTTGTAGCATTATGGATAACAAGTATGGTATTAGATAAAGGGTTGGCATAGGACTTATGGGTATAAAAGTAAGTTTTGCCTGATGGGGTTCCTGCCTTCTATCTTGACTCTAAAAGAACTTCTTTTTGGTGGGAGAGGGGACAGGGCCTCTGCCGGCAGAATTGTTTTAAGTTTAACTCTTTCTTTTCTATTTCTGTATTAAGTATGAAATGTGTGTGCACGCATGTTACTTTTTCCTGATAAAAGCATTCTATTTTATTTTAAACTGCTGTCTTTGTGTGTGGAAATCAGCACATCTCAGCGCCAAGGCAGTCACTTCTTGGAGCCTGCACCAAATGTTTGTAGACAGGAAATAGGAACTTGTCATAAATTCTAAACTGAAGGTTTGTTAAAAAAAATATATTTTTAGTAAATTCAAATTTCTCAACAACTGCTCATCTATGAAGTTCACTGGTGACCTTGGGCAGTCACTATTTCTCAGCCTAACCAACCTGTGAGAATAAAAGGAGATGAAAACCATGTACACAATCTTGAGTTCCTCGGAAGAACGGCAGGATACAAGAGTGAGTAAGTGAGTGTGTGTGTGTGTGTGTGTGTGTGTGTGTGTGTGTTCACACAATGAGAGCATCAGTGTGCATCTTCAGAAAGCTTCCCATCACAGAAACAGTGAATAAGCCACAGGGCATCTGGAATCCCATTTACATATTGGAGCCTCTTCAGAATAGTAACTTGTGGTACTTGGGAGTTCACATCTCTCCAACATTTTCCTGGGTCTGAGTTGTACCATTTATGAAGTTCAAGATCTTTGAAGAGAGATTAAAATTGTTGGAGTACAATGTTTTATTCAGTGGAAATACTTTCAGCTGGAGATACAAACCGTAAAACAAATTTAGTGTTTTCCGTCTTGCCAGCTCCTGACTCTCCAGACACAATGATCGACTGACTCATCTTGAGTACTTTCATGTCACGAAATGCTTTATCGGCTGGAGTAAACATTTAAGAGGACATTAAAATGGACTTGTAGCAGAATGTAGATCAATTTTTTCATTAACCATTTGAACACTGTGTAATATTCTTGTATAAGCATCATTTGAAGTAATGAAATAAAAATATTTCCTTTTAAAGTATTCAGCTATATATATTTAGTGCCTAAGAATTAAGTGTACAACAGCAAGCAATGCCATGTTGGTTAGAGAACAAGAGTTTAAATTGTATTTATTTAAAATATTTCTATCCCATCTTTCCATAGTACAGTTTACAACAGCCTTCTCGAACCTGGTGCCCTCCAGATGTGTTGGACTACAACCCCCAGCATCCCTGCCCATTGGTCATGCTGGCTAGGGCATGCTCAGAGCTATAGTTCAAAACATCTGGAGGACACCAGGTTAGACAAGGCTGTCTACAAGATAGCTAGCAAATATATAATACACAGTTCAAGTTAAAAAGAGAAACCAAACACATTAAAGTAATTAGATCCAAATAAGGAAATAAGAACCAAATAAATCAGAAGCTGAAGGGCTACTCAAGCTACCTGTCTGTGAAAGTGGGTGCTAGGCAAACGCCTCTAGAGAAGCTATTCCACAACCTAGGCCAGCCTTCCCCGACATGGTGGCCTCCAGATTGTTGGACTACAGTTCCAAGCATCCGTGCCCATTGGCCATGCTGGCTAGGGCTGATGGGAGCTGAAGTCTAAAACATCTGAAAGGGAAAAGGCTGGGGAAGGCCTAGCCATTACCACTGAAAAATGCCCCATCCCTCATAATCACCCACTTGACCTACAAAGGTGGGAGTCCAAGGTGCAAGGCCTCAAGATGAAGATCGTGACAAATGGGCAGACTCACAGGGCAGAAGGCAGCATTTAAAACCCACTGTCCTAGGCCACTTAGGGCATTAATTGTGTCCCGAAACAAATGGGAAGCCAAGAAAATTTGAAGCACTGGAGTGATATGTTCAAAACAGCAGGCCCCAGTTACTAAGGTGGATGCTTCATTTTCGACTAATTGAATATTCCCAATCACTTTACAAAGGAAACTCCACAGAGCACACTGCAGTGACCTAATCTGAAGATTGCCAAGGCATCGACTTCTGTGGCAACTGCATTTCTCTGTACGAGTGGATGCAGCTGGCACACAAACAAACAGTGTGGAGGAAGAGGTAAAATGGTCTATCACTTACCAATTGCATAGACGTGTGGTGGCAGCGTCCCAAGTGATCTACCCTGGTACTTTTTAATAGCATCTGATGAATAAAGTTTAGGTATGTCAAAGTAAGGGTTCACTGCTATCAGGATGTTGGCTACATACGTCTGCAAAGAAAGAAAGCCCATAACAATTTTTTAAGATCATATTGATTTCAAATTCCTACTGAAAAACTCTAGAGGCTTACAAGGAAATTACTTTGAGGGTGCATTGGTACATTACCAGGTCAGTCTCAAGACTGCAAGAACTTCCAAGTCTCCTTGACGTCAGAATCAAAAACATTTGACCTGAAGTTTTTACCTTGCTATTTTAATTCTGCACTGTGTTACTTATTACTTTTAATTGGTATATTTTATTAATGCTTTGTTTTAAATTACCTCATAAATAAATAAACAAATCATTTCAAATTCGAAGCATCTTCAACAGCCTATGCATTTTTAAAGCTGAATTTGTTAATAGCATGTAATTTGCAATTTAGAACTATTCCCAAAATTGTGCAAACGTACACTAAGCAATTTAAAAGACAAACACATACCAATGGCCCAGTGCAGACAAACAGGTAAACTACAATTCAGGGATTGGGAGTATAGTGGGAGGGAAGAGGAGGATTTTAACATAATTGCATACCCGTTTCTGGCACTCCTTGTAAAAGTTTCTTCCTTCTATATCACAGCTGTCATTTGCCAGAGCAGATGGCAAGGACTAAGTGTAATTTGGTCAGAATTCATTACATACAATCAGGCCATCTGATAGCTACATAAAAGATTAAGGCGGTCATTTGAGCTAGGAGGTGTCAGAGGTGGCTTGTGCTTGCTTCGTATTAAAAAAAATGAAGAAAAACATGCATCTTTGCTTTTACTA
Source organism: Shinisaurus crocodilurus (assembly GCA_021292165.1). Taxonomy (NCBI): domain Eukaryota; kingdom Metazoa; phylum Chordata; class Lepidosauria; order Squamata; family Shinisauridae; genus Shinisaurus; species Shinisaurus crocodilurus. The sequence goes on from CM037879.1 coordinate 129,252,515, forward strand.
CACCTTATTGCCAAAGCAGTCGCCTGCAAGCAACAGCATTAGTTTTGTATTATGCACATATGCAACACAGATGATATCACAGAGAGAGAGTGTGTGTTTGAGAGTCCATATTCAACAAAACAGAATGCCTCACTCAAAGTCCAGTCTCATGATCCTACAGCTCACCTGCTTCTTAATATACTGGTCAGTGAAGGGGGTGGGGTTATAATTATCTACACATACAGAAAATTCAAAATAGGTCTCCATTTACATTGTGTTGAGACAAAACCCCATATTTTACAAGCTAGCACAGTACTTACGTAAATTCTGTCTTTACTGTATCGGACTTTTACATTGTGTAAGAGTGTGGCTTCATTTAAATACATTAGCGAACCTACAATAAAAGCAGAGCAGTGGTTTACATAAACACAACCGCATACTCATCCCAGTTTTATTACCTAACTTCACTTCTAAGTAGTTCATCAACACAAAACAACTTCTAAAACCTGAATTAGGAAAGTTACTGCAACACTACTTGAGTGATTTTATGGTTCAGTATTCAGTGCTAATACCAACAGGTCTAAATGAGGAATCTCCCTGGATCTCACTAAATGTATCCTGGTACTGCTGCCTGTTCCATCACCATTTTAGTAGCACTATACATGCAGAAATGATGGGTTGGATCCAATACTGGCCATCTGCCAGTGGAACGGAAACCTATAGTGGAACCGATTTACCCTTTTCCCTTGCAGCTCCCCACATGCCCCTCAAATCAGCACCATAGGGCTGGGGGACCCGCACAAGAACGGCACCGCACAAGAACGCACGTTACTTTTCGAACGGGCATGGTACAGGCAGTGGTAATGCAGTAAGAGCCAGGTCACCTCAGGGAAGCAGCAGCAAGGGACCCTAGTAGTTCTATTAACTGCCAAAGATATCCTGGGATAACAGATATTTCATTCTTTTCCCATACTTCAGCACCGCCTATCAAACACCTAAGTTTGCCAGGCCAAGGACAGCATCTCTGTAGTTAGGATCAAGACCTGCAGTGCTATATTCTATTCTAACAATTTCCAGCGGGTAGCCATTTTACTTCATTGCGGAAAATATAACAAAGAGACTTGAGTTACTTTAAAGACTAACAAATACAATCGTCTGAAGAAATGGACAGTGTCCACAAAAGCTTATGCCAGAATAAATTTGCTTGACTTGGAAGGTACAACAAGACTCCTTCCTGGATTCTATTAGTTATATTTTTCATAAGTGTACTATACTTCACACAAATATGGTTTTCTTTCTCTCTGGAAAAACAAAACCGGACAATCTGGGCTCTGCTGGCTCCTTAACTCGATACACACAGATAAGTTCTGGGATGTAGCGTATTCTCTCAACAGGTCCGTATATCTGCTTTGCAAGAGTTAGGGATTTGATAAAGGAAATAATTACTAGTTGCTACCCAAGCCAGATTGTACATAATTTCACTTACAGTTATCCTCCACATCTTTCTTACTGTCTTCCTCGGCAGGAAATACTTGGTTGATAGCTGCGAGAAAAGTCTGTCATAGAAAAGAGAGAGAAAGAGAGAGAATTTTGGTTTCATCTACATGTTGAAGAAATATACTGGAAGTATTTCACAGGAAAAATCTTTATTTAGACCTGGAGTGGATCAAGCATACTTAGCCAGTTTTCCTGACGGGTTCTAATGCATTCATACACACTTTCCCAGCATGATAAATACCATTCAAGAAAGCACACACACATTCAAGAAGTCCAAGAAAAAAATAATTAGAGCCCCTCTGGAACGATGCTACTACATTTGTATTTTGCCATGAAATGTTATTTTATTCTGAATTAAAGTTAACAAAATAAAGGCAACAAAAAGAAGAACATACATAATAATTTAACAAAATCACTAAAGAAACAAAGAAATTAACTAATTATAATTCTTACTACATTTGCATTTATAATCATCATGAAGAATGGCTCCAGCCTAGGAAGTCTGGCAAATCAATTAAACAGAAGCTAAATTACAAAAACAGTCATTACAATCATTAATACTGGCACTTGTTACCCATTGCCAAAATTGTCACAATAATAGTCACATATGTTTCTACTGAGCAGATTTTGGCAGCAGTGGCTTCTGCAGTTGTTGGCTAAGGCAAACAGCAACTGACTCTGATGATCACTATGTGAGAAAGCGAGTTCCAGCACCATTACCAAAGCTATGGTGGAGGCATGGGGGGCTGTTAGCTCAGCACCATACAATGGGGCTGCTGACTAGCGGGCAGTGCTCAACTTAGTCCATCATGTCAGTGGCTCACTCTGGACAAGAGCCAGCGTCAAGCGTAGGCATGGTTGGGCACCTGCCAGGGCCCACATCCCAGCAGGGGCCACTGACAAGAACCCACAACCAGAGTCGTCCTCCTCTTCTCCATTGCAACTGGCTTGTTCACCTGCCTCTCACCCTGACCCAGACAACAGTGGTGGTGAGGAGGAGGAGCAAGAGATGCCGCTGCCTACTCGCTCCCTGGCTCTCTGCCTGTCAAGCAAGCAAGTAGAGGCAATAATAAGAGAGAGGACGAGGCACAACAGTAGTTGGTGACAATGAAAGGTAGAAGGTAGACTCACTGAGGGAGGGGGCCCGTTGAGGGTGTCATGCCTGAGGGCCCTCAAAAACCTGGAGTCGGCACTGCTCTGGACATTGCTAACAACTACATAATGCTGAGCTCACAGCCCCCATGCTCCACCACCCCCATGAAACACTCAGTAACAGTGAGACACACCCACACCACACACACACACCACACACAGAGCAGCACTGAGTACCAGATGCTGGTAGCCTCCAGAAAAATTGCCTCACAAGTCGCCACTGGCTGCTAGTAAGAGTCTAACTTCACCCTAGTTATCTTATTCTAATTCTATTCTACTGATCTTGGAACAATATGAACAGAAATGCTGCCTATAGCTTATGGTCAGCAGGACCCCAAAGCAGTGGCCATGTTTGGGGTTCCCTTCCTTATTAACCACATGAAGGCCTAGGGTCCAGTCAGAAGACAGATGTCCATGGTTTCGTCCGGGTACAGTATGCCCCACGCGTTGCCACTTTGATGCATTGTTTTGTTGATAGTTTCCCTCTCACTCACACACCTACTTTTGGAGATGCTTGGGCAAAGTGTTCAGAATGGGTACATGTGTTACACACATACATATGAACTGAAGTAATTATGCCAAATTTCATGTTAAAGGGATGGTTTAGAATTTAGGATTGCTTAGCTAGTCTTGGGGGTGGGGAGGACCATATCAATACTCCCATCCCAAAGGGATTGGTTCCTCATCTTACAAATGCTCTGTGGAAATCCTTTACATCCCCTCACTCCTGCTGGTCTATGCTAGATAGGTACAAAGTATGGTACTCTCTCTTCCTTTATCCTTCTTAAGCTAGGCAAACCTAGGTGCCTTTTCTTGATTTCCTAGATTTTGTACCGTATGTTTCATTTACCTGTGTATATTATGTATAATGTCATAATGTATATTATGCCTATATAATATGCCTATATTATGCCTATATATCATAATGTATATTATGCCTATATCTGTATTTGACAATTTCCCATCATTTGTAGTATTAATTTTTGATATTGTAGAGCAGTGTTCTCCAACCTTGGGTCCCCAGATGTTTTTGGCCTACAACTCCCAGCATGCCCCAGCCAGCATAGCTGGGGCATGCTGGGAGTTGTAGGCCAAAAACATCTGGGGACCCAAGGTTGGAGAACACTGTTGTAGAGACACAGCCTTGGGTAATGGGGCCATTGCAAGGGCAGTCATGGGGAGGAGAGGGTGGAAAGTCTGATTCCATTCCACCCATCCACTTGCATGCACCTAAATCTGGATCCAGTCCACTGATATACGGAAAGTTACATAATTTTTTTTTGCTAGTTCATGTTACGCAATTATCTTACTACTTCAAACCATGTTTTAACCTAATTGCAATTTGGACCCTCTTTAAAATCAAAATTCATTCCTAATTATTCAATATAAAAATATTCCCATGAGGATACTTTGGGACTCCATCTGTTCTTATTCTAGATTTTCAAAATAAATCTTACAAATGGAGTGGCTACTTTCTGCCACTTTCTCTCACCGATTTTTGCCCACAGTGGCCCAGTTTGCACGACCGGCAAGCAGTTAACATGCCACAGTGGCTTGTTAACTACACTGTGCATGCTGGTCACATGCTGGGGGATTTGCATAATTACCCTCGGCAGCATGGCTTGTTGTGTCATGAGAACCCGGCCAGGGTGGCTTGTCACCATTGGTAACAAGCCACCCTAGCCAGGATCATATGACACGACAAGCTGCGCTGCTGAGGGTAATTATGCTAGCCACCCAGCATGTGACCAGCACGCATAGCGTAGATAAAAAGCCATCGTGACTTGTTAAGTGCCTGCCGATCATGTGAACCTGGTCAATATAAACTTTATGACCATTTTGAATAGCATATTAAAGGGAATTTCTCATCCAAATCAATCCACTCAAATATCGTATGTAACTGTGCTGCATAATAAAAATGTAACAAACCGGGGAATGCCAGTCTACCCTCTTCATCTGTTTTATCCCTAACCTCATTTGCACTCCCTTTATCACTCCATTAGAACAGAAGTTTTGAATAATTCTTTGCTACTCTATTCAGTTGTTCTGATATTTCAACAGTCCGGGTTTGAAAAAAGATGATGACATTTTGGAATTATGCCCATTTTAACAACATCAATTATTCCAAACCAAGAGATTTTTAGGTCTTTCCATACTGAAAAACCTTTCCGATTTTTTTTTAAACAAGTGCATTAAAGTGAAGAAAGACTATTTGGTCAACATGAGAAGAATAATATACCCAGATATTTAACTGGCATTGACTTCCAAGGGCGCCCAAACATAATTTGTATATTAGGTTTATGTTGTTCATTCAAATAAATCTGAATGAATTTATTCATTCCCCTACCATTAATTCCCCTACCATTAATTAATTAATTAATTAATTAACTCCATTAATTTTGTATCCTGAAACTTCCCCTACCATTTGTATCACACGCTTCACCTTCTGTAAAGTTTCTATGGGGTCAGATCAACTTACGGTAACATTATGCCATCTGCATACAACAGGTTGGATTCAGTCTTGATTGTACTTGGAGTGTGACAAGCCCACTGTATCCAACTGTATTCATCTACCAATGGAACAGACACTGCTGGCAGAATGGATTCCCCATCACCCTTGCAGCCCCCCCAAATCTGCTACAGATGGTTGGGGAACCCTCAGGAGCAGGTTTGGGAGGGTGTGTGGGTGCAGAGGAGAGGTGAAGATGTTAAAGTCCTATTGCATGAGTGGAAGTCCAGTCATGCAACATTGGGTGTCACCCATTGATTTCAATAGGTCTTCTGTACATTAGTCATGACTACCTTAAGTCCCATTGATTTCAGTGGGTTTACGCTATGCATCACCAAGTAGATCAAACCCAATGTTATTTCAATCTGCAATCCTCCTAATTTTACACCTTTTATTTCCTGACTACTTCAAATAGCCATGGCCAACTATACAATGGGCCAGTCCACAGGTTTGTTACTTCTGCCAGTCTCCAATGTCCAGGGCAAAATGCGAGGCAAGGCCACAGAGAATCCAGGTGGGGGTGGGGTGGATGAGCAGAAATAAAAGCCTAGCTATGCCCCTGAATCCAAAGGTCCATATTTCCCATTCTTTTTTAGGAAGGGAAAATACTCCATATGTGACACATTGCATGTACCAAGCATTCAACTTCTCAAAGAGAAGAACAGGGTAGTTCCTGTGCATGCAGTTCTCTGCAAGCACATTGAAGCCACTGAAATACAGTCAACATCTCCTATGAAAGTAAGCACAACGCTATGCAGCCATTTAGATAGCACAACCATATGTTTGAGATTACAATCCTTAAAAAGGATCGGTTTTTATCCAGCAGAACGATGAGAGCTAAGTAACTAGATGGACAGCCAATCCAGCTCCCTAGGTATACTTTACACACCCACCCTAGATTAGATAACTATCTACCTTTGGATGAACTTAGAATACAAATATATACGCCCATATGCTCCCTTCACACCAGGGTACAATTGTAATGAAAATGGAGTTGCCTTGCTTTTAAAAATAAAAAAGATATGAAAAACACATAGGACCAAACAGGTTAGAAGTGGAGGACATCATTGTCATCCATTACAAAAATGATATACAGACAAACCCATTTATTTTCATCCACCCAGTTTAGGGCAGGGGTCCAGATGTTTTGGACGACAATCCCATTGGCCAGTGTGGCTGGGGCATATGGGAGTTATAGTCCAAAACATCTGGGGGGTACCAGGTTGCCTATTCCTGAGTTAGGGGATTCAAAAAATCTTGTGACTGCAGATGTTTTGACCGGGGGGGGGGGGGAACCATAATATTTTGTTTCATTCTGCTGTCATTTCCTTCCCAAGGCTGTTAATGTAAGCAAAATATACATTTAAAAATTGTGTTGGAGGAGTGCCTACAGGTTTTTGCGCGGGGGGGGGGGGTCAGTTTTGTAAAAAAAAAAAGAAAAAGAACAGAGTGAGAAGGAAACTACCGTATTTTTCGCTCCATAACACGCACTTCCCCCCCCAAAAAAAAATAGGGGGAGATGTCTGTGCATGTTATGGAGTGAATATCGTAAAAATAGTGTAAAAATTTTTTATTTTTTTTAAACTTAATTTTTTCCCCCATACCTCCCTCTGCAGGCAGGGACGGGCGAGTGCAGGGCCAGCCAGAATATTTTTTTTTCATACCTCCCTCTGCCGCTTAACAGCTGATTCCCTGGGAACAGCTGATTCCGGCGCTCCTCTCAGCTGCTCCAGCAGCGGCTGGGCAGGTGGCTCCACCTTCTTCTCAGCCTCTTTGCAGCCAGAGATTGGCAACTGCAGACTGGGGGAGTTTGCTGCCTCTGTGGGTTCCCACCTACTGTGAGCACCTTCCCCCCTCCCCCCTTCCCCCGCCTCCTCTCTCGTCTGCTGCGCGTTTCTCCTGCTGGGTATCTACAGGCATGGGGGAGCCAGGAAGAGATCACGCGTCGCCAGCAAGGAGGGGGAAGATGCCTCAATTTGCAGCAAAGCCCTGGGCTCAGCATTTACGGTACTACCTACACCTACGTGACTCTGGACCCTTTGTATTTATTTATTTATTTATTGCATTTACCGGTATACCCTGCTCTTCAGCCAGAAAAGGCTCTCAGAGTGGCTTACAAAGATTACAGTAATAAGACAGTCCCTGCCCTGGGGGCCCAACCTCACGGGATAATGTCCTTCCTGTACATGCTCCCCTGTGGAAAAAACAAAACAGGGAGTTCAGCTGTTGAAACCACCCAAAAGATCAGTCTCTGTCTTTTTCCCCTGGTCTCTGTCTTTTTCCCCATCCTGCCACGTTTCTTTGCCTGTGAGTGGGGCTTGTAATTCCATTCACTGGACAGGGCTTTGTTTTGGAAACACTTTATTATGATGATGAGGGGAATGCCTGGAGCAGAGCTTAAGCCGTCTGCCTGGCAGTCCTTTGTTTGTGCCCTGGTGGAAGTCCCTGGATCTCAGGTGTCTTATCTGATCTTGCCTAGGGCACCAAACTGCCTACTGAGTTTTCAACAAGCCGCAGTGAAAAATGCTGCAAGCCAGTTGTTAAAACAGCTTTTTGATTCCCATTGCATGTACTGTACTCAAACATACCAATGTTTGCTGTAGTTCAGTGACAGCTAGGGGCAGGCGCTACACAGAGGCAGGATTGAAAAGTGTGTGGCCATGGCGGATGGTGGTAGACTCCTGCCACCTGTGTAGCCAATGCCACCAACCAGTCCTGATGCTGGTGAGTAGGGTTGTATTTCAAACTTGAGGTAACAATAACAATCTCATAACAATGAAGGACACATTACTGACAGTTCCTTCATAACTGTATTTTCTTGCAGAAAAATACTGTGCCACCTCCTAATTCTACATACCGGTACCATACAAGGATGATAAAGCAGAAAAGACTAGCATAAAAAATTCCTTTTAAACTGGAGGTAGTAAAATATGCTAAGGAACATGGAAACAGAGCACTGGAACCTTAAAGTCTCTCCACATTTGTTATGTGATGGTTCTTAATGCCACTGTTGACTGCTGTTCACTTTACATGGTTGAAATAAAAATATTTTAGTTCACCATTTGGTTCAGAATACTTTTTCTTGCCAGAATATTTTTTCCTTGTTTTCTTCCTCAAAAACCTAGGTGCGTGTTATGGCCAGGTGCGTGTTATGGAGCGAAAAATACCTGTTCAGTAATTTGACTTATGGGGGGGGGGGGAGTCCCAGGAAACCAAGGAGCTCTTCCCTATTGCATCTTACTTTTCTGTACACCATTAACAATTTGCCAACAGCCTCACAAGTAGTTCTGGAAGCCTATATTTATTCAGAAAGAAACTGAATGCATTTACAACACCCTGAGGTTTCTCTTCTCACAGAAGGGAATGAGAAGCATCATAGACTTGGTATCACATTATTCCTGAGAAAAACTCACTAACTTCCTTCTCACCAGACCAGACTTATTCCTTAGAGATATGCCAAGCTTCCCCAGAAGAGGGAAGCCTGCGACTAAACCTCTTGACCTGCAAACTAGGAATTTCCTCCCCTCCAACAGGTAAAGAAATCTCTGCATTAGTTTAAAACAATGTATTTGTTTTAGGCTCATTCATATACATTCAAAATGCATGAAGATAAGGAAAAAAGAACTACTTTTTTTGTGGGAAGGATTCTTCTTCCCCTTCCCTTTTGTTATGCAGCCCCTCTTTCCATATCTTTATGGAAAATTTAGTAAAAACCACAAACCTAAAAAGCAGCCTTCCAAAACATGAAAGAAATTTGCCATTCCTGTTGCCAACAAGCATAATTATTTTTTATTTATTTATTTATTATATTTATACCCCATCGTTTTTCCTGCAAGGAACCCAAGGCAGCTTACATAAACCTCCTCCTCCTCTCCATTTTATCCTCACAACAACCCTGTGAAGTAGGTTAGGCTGAGAGTCAGTGACTCTCCCAAAGTCACCCAGTGAGCTTTGTGGCCGAGTGACGACTAGAACCCGGATCTCCCAAGTGCCAGTCCAACACTCTAACCCAGGGCTCTCCAACCTTGGATCCCCAGATGTTGCTGGCCTACAGCTCCCAGCATACCCAGCCAGCATGGCTAATGGCAAGGGATTCTAGGAGCTGTAGTCCAGCAACATCTTGGGACCCAAAGTTGGAGAGCCTTGCTCCAACCACTAAGAATGCAATGGTTTAGTACTCCTAACTAGGTTTGGGCCAAACTAGACTTTATTCTAAACGCACACACAATGGCAGCTGAAAATGGCATCTTGCTACCACCACCCTTGCCAGCACTAACGATGCAGAGTGGGGAAACAAAGCTGTGATGTCACAATATCAAGTCAGTTGTCCTAGACATCACAGCAACAGCAATCACACATTTATAGTAGAGACTGGTGTGGCCTCAAATTTCCTCCCAAAATTAAATATCTCTAGTTCCCAGAAGCATGCTGTGCATAAATGGTCATAAAAATGAGGGATTTGCTGGGTATATTTGCAGGGGCAATCAGCCACACAAATAACAATTTCACAGGACAAGTAGCCCTTATGAACCACATTAAATACACTGTGACAACTTGAAATCCTGGTTAATAGATCCATCTTCATTTTCCAACACTGAATTGGGTTATAATACGAAAATAAGTGACAACTGTGACAAATGTGTAATCCTTTTGGTTTTCTATGGCCTGGCCTATGGCCATATTGCATCTGAAAGATAATTACCGGTAAGCAGATGTGTGGAAATCATTGCTAAGAAATTTCTTAATGATCCTCTTGCAGACCTTGCTCACAATCCAGTATACTATCGAGCATTAATGGTACTTAAACGTGCTGGATTAGGCCCACAGTTGCTCATACCACAGAGATTATTCCCAATTTCCTTTCAAAGGTAGCCACGGTGCCTTTATTATGGATGATTTAAGGTTACTCAGCAATGGTTTAGGTTCCCTACATGCTAGTGCGGCACTAACGCTTTCAAAACACAAAAGCACTATCCTGGGAAATCTGTGTTCTGGCTTGCTTGGAAAGCCTCCATGGATACTGGAGACTCTCCTCTTCAGACTGTCACCCTCTTTGAGTACAGGACGACAGAAACACTGGAGGAGTGGGGCAGGACTGGAACATTCATTCCCCCTCCTCACGTGTTTGCTCTATTCGGGTACAGAACGCCTGAACAGGACTAGAGTTATCCAGAACCAGATGATCACACCCAAGAGATAAACAAAAAATGAAAAAATAGCAATTGTTATATATCATGGTACCAAATCGCTATGATAACCTTTTGTTTCAAAAGGTCACAGCAGAGCACTGTTTGGTATTGTTTCTTTTCCAACAGCAGCCCACAAGAAAGCATGGAAAACCACATTTGCAACTGACAGGAGTTTCAGAAGCAATTTGCGATGTGTCATGCGGTCTACTGACCCAAGTTAAGTATTGCACTGAATATTCACAAGCCCTTGCTTATGCTGAAGTGCCTCTCTGGATTGCGGCCACAGTGAAGAGTGCACGATGCATGCCTACCCAAGCAAATAAGGCCTATTTGTAGTTCAGGAGGACACAGACACATGAAAGCTTAATGAAAGTTCCAACGGTTGGGGGCAATTAAAAGCTCCAAGTAATGTCCTGAATTCTTTAACAAATAGCCTCAGAGTGCTTCCAAACAGAGGGGCTTCTAGCGCTACTAATTAGAAGCCACTGTGCAGCTATTCTGCCTTTCCCTCCTTAACGGGTTTTTTCTGGTAAGAAAAAAGATGGAAGCAGCAGGGGAAACATAAGAGGGTTACAAGTGGAAACTGACATTGTCCGGATACTCGGTAAAATTCCATGAATGAGGCAGGGCAACTGCAAAATAAAGGCCCTGTCAGGAAGCACCTTCACATTTACAGCATGCACCTTCCCTTCCATACATCTTTAAAGGATTAGTCACCATTTGGAGAAACTTACCTTCCCTTTTTGATTTATAGGTTCAATAGTTAAGCTGTCAGGTCCAATATCCACAATAGCTCCCATCTGAAACCCATCTGTTGGGTGCGGAGCCCAAACAGGCTTCCCGTCCTCCATTTTGAGGAACTATTTCCTATCGAGAGAAGAAATAAATGTAGGTAAATCTACTGTGCCAAAACATGTGCATTTCTCCATGCAAGTTTAGCTTTATAGATATATTCCAAATATTTAGAGGGGGAAATATTTTAGGTCAAGTATTTCTAGAAGCATACATTTATGCCACTTCCTTACCAGACAAAAGTACTAAATGACTTTTCATCACAACAGTCAAGTGTAATAGATGAGCAGTTATACAAACATATGGAATGATTTACCATCTAGAATGGAAGGATATTGGGGTGCCCTAAAATGAGAACTAGGATGACTTGCAAAGCCACACAATGGCCTGAAATGATGGCTGTCACAGCAGCATTATTTGGCGATGCATACTGAAAGGTGCAGTATTTACAGATGGATCAGCACCAGTTGTTACACTTGCCAGGAGGCCTGTAGCTACCATTCACTCCTTGAAAGAAAGAACTAAAAGTGTATGCAGTCTCACTTAGAGCAAGGAAGGATCTGGCAGAATTTGACAGAGAGGAATTTCAAACATATTCACAAGACTGAATTAAAGCAATGTGCGCTAACTTTAGTCTGCCAAGGCTACACACACAGCGCAATGAGATGCAGCTAACTTAAGAATCATTAACAGGATCCACTGCATTCCTCAGGGCCTGAGTAAGCATCACGGATTGCAGGGTCCAAGGAATGGACTGAGGGCCCCTTAATCTATAGAGTTACTGGAACTAAGATGCGGAATTTTCAGTGCCCTCGTTGGGAGACTCAAGCTAGAGCAGGATAAGTATAAATAATAAATATTATTTTCTCGAAAAGGATCATGGACTTTTTTCTCACAGCAAAGAATACGTTGTCTTCCATTTGGCAGCATATCGCTTTCATCATATTTTAAATGTTTCAATACTTGGGCATGTTTTGTTGTTTTTAGTTCCTGTTTACTTGACTTGCAACTCCATGTATACATATACAGTACCCGGAAGATTCTCAGGTCACTTCAGGGATTGGATGGAGTAGACCAGAGGTTCTCAACCAGGGAGGAATTCTCCCCAGGGGGGGGATTTTAGGGTTTCATGGAGGGAATTGGAACCACAGACTCAAACTGTTGGAATACTGATCTTTCTACAAATTACAATTCTACAGATTGTACATAATCTACAGGACATCACACCTTATTGTATGGCACAGATTAGGTCAGACAATCTCGGAAAGGGGGGAATGACATTCTGACATATGGTGAAAAAGGTGCATGGGGCAAAAAAGGTTGAGAACCACTGGAGTAGACCAATACATCAACAAAACAGATAGAAAGAGGGCCATTATCCTTGAAACTCAGTATGTTAAGGCAGGAGTTATACAGGTGTAAAACGTTGTGAATCTAAGACTGAAATCCCCAACACAATAACTAGAAAGTCCCATTGAACTCAGTGGGCTTACTTCCGAGAAAATATCTGGCTCAAAGTCCAATAGCAGCATTTCTTGTTTGTTGAACTAATCAACTGGGGAAAGAAGGGGTAAGTTAGACTATAAAACTGAACATTTTATTTAAGCATGGTTCTAGAAAATGTCTTAAAATGTACTATATTACATCATACAATATCCATTTGGATCAAGATTACATAGCTTAACATTGATCTAATACACTTGGAAAGCTATTTGACTATTCACTTCCACACTATTAAATCTAAAGCTCCCTGCAGTAAGCTTCCATGGGTAATTAAATACACAGAAGTCTCCACTTAACTAATGATTATTTTTTCCATGCAAAATGTTATAAATATACGGTTGGATCCAGATTTTGGCGTGTGCAAGCAGACCTCCCTGGCCCCGCCCCTCCTCTCCCCTCCATGGCACCCCCCCCCGAGCTCCTTCAACATGATATACAGAGGGCCAGGAGACCCTACTAAATGGGGAGAGCTGTGGGGCGGAGAGAGGGAGGATCCCTGAAAATTGGGCAGCGGGACCTTCCGTGAGCAAAGCCCTTCCATCAACAGAAGGCAGATCCCGGATCCAACCCTTATTCAAATCTAGATAAAGACCTACATCTCATAACCTCCACCACCCCAGCACAACAGAAAAACTGATGAAATATCTATGCACTTGCTTTTCATGTGGTACATTTCACCCCTATTGATTATCTTGATCCAGAACAGACCATATTTTATGGTACTAATCAAAACGAAAGCTCAATCTGCCTAGAATGTCCCCTTCACAAACACAACTATAATGTAGGCTGGCAAGAACATATTTGTGAACGGTGCCCACAGAATTTGATCTTCTAAAATATTTTTAACGAGTATGTTTATACTCTACCTCCCTTCCAACAAGAAAATCAAAGGCAGCCAATTTCTCATACTAATGGCCAAATTTCTTCCTTGAACCCCACCCCCCCAACGAAACAGCCCCATTCTCCAAGATACACATTCACAAGCTGCAAGAGCAGACCATGATGCAAATGGCCACTCTTCCCACCTGGTCATACACTCAGGGATGTTTTTTTTTTTTAGCATTTCCCTTTTCGGAGCTGCTGCTCAAGATAAAAAGGTTTAGCACAAGAGCTTTCAGAAGGTGAGAGAGAGAGAGAGAGAGAGAGAGAGAGAGAGAGAGAGCAGCAGCAGCAGCAGCAGCAGCAGATTGATAAATTCTGAGAGACTATGGATGAAGTCAGATGCTGTGTGAGCAGAAAGCAAGCTCATGCAATGGATCTCTCCCCTGCAGCCCCTTGTAACCCCCCCCCCCCAGAATTTTTGTTTCATCTGCATGTTGAAGAAATATACTAGAAGTATTTCACAGGAAAAACCTTTATTTAGAACTGGAGTGGATCAGGCATACTTAGCTAGTTTTCCTGACGGGTTCTAATGCATTCATACACACTTTCCCAGCATGTTAAATACCATTCAAGAACACACACGCACACTCAAGAAGTCCAAGAAAAAAATAATTAGAGCCCCTCTTGTACCCCCCCCCAGAAGCCTCTCCATATGTATGCCTACGTACACCAGTTGCTGGGGAACATGGGGGGGAGGGTGCTGTTGCACTCATGTCCTGCTTGTGGGATCCTGTGGGCAGCTGGTTGGGTACTGTGTGTGAACAGAATGCTGGACTAGATGGACCCTTGGTCTGATCCTGCGTGGCTCTTCTGGCGTTCTTGTGTAGAGAACATTGCAAATGGTTCTTACCTGGTTGCAGTGAGAGTGGGGAACTGCCGATATTGGGGCCCTTGCACGAGTGGCCTGTGGTTCACGCTGGCTCAGCTTGTCTGAGCGTGGAAAGCTAAGCAGGGTCAGGCCTGGTTGTTACTTGGATGGGAGACCCCTCCTCTAGTTTCCTGCATTGAGCAGGGGGTTGGACTCGATGGCCTTGTAGGCTCCTCCCAACTCTATGATCTGTGAAATCTATGAACCCTTTGCCTGACTTCAGACAGCAGCCTGGTAAAACACATTTCTCAATGTTCTGTTGTTGTCCCCGCTCCTCTGGAGATGACAGAATACTGATTGTTTTCAAGATATAATATGCTTATCTCCTACATGGAAGCCCTTCAAACTTCTGATCAAATTCTAATATTTGATGCCTATTTTTTTTTCTGACTTTGATTCAGCTATAGAACATATATCCAATTTTTCAACAGTTAGCAAGCTTCTCCTTAGTCTATTTTAGTAATTCCACAAGCATATCTGTGATATACTAAGGCAGCCTTCCCCAACCTAGTGTTCTCCAGATGTACTGGACTACAATTCCAAGCATCCTCCAGCCAGTATGGCTGGCTGGGGGTGCTGGGAGTTGTAGTCCAGCACATCTGGGGGGTACCAGGTTGGGGAAGGCTGTACTAAGGATTGAATCGGTGAGATTCTTTATTCCCCTAGAGCTCTTATTGTCTTGTTGTGTGTGTTTTTCTTTTTTGTTTCCTATATTATTTACTTTTATTTCAAAATAAAATTCCATGATTAAAAATGCACATTACATCAAGAGAGAGAAAAACAATAAATACAAACAGTATTTTTCATTTAATCAACACCCTTCCCCAAACTGCTTTTCTAATTCCCTCACTCAGTGAGTTTAAGAGCAGTTTTGACTGAGGTTTCATGGG
Source organism: Shinisaurus crocodilurus (assembly GCA_021292165.1). Lineage (NCBI taxonomy): Eukaryota > Metazoa > Chordata > Lepidosauria > Squamata > Shinisauridae > Shinisaurus > Shinisaurus crocodilurus. The sequence goes on from CM037879.1 coordinate 129,267,776, forward strand.
AGCAGCTGCAACATAAGAAGCTGCAAATAAAATTCTAGTCCATGTGCAGCTGCTCTGCACATGCATAACCTATTTGAGGAGATTGCAATGAATGAATGAATTTCCACATCTGGCAAGCTTCAAACACTTTACTCCCAAAAATGTAGTGGTGAATGTGCATGAATACCAACAATTGTACATATTCACAAAGAGGCATGGAGAATCTGCACAGATCACTGAAAGTGGCCTTTGCACATAACTTGGCCAATATGCTTAGTTCTCCAACTGGAGAACACATGCACCAAGTGGCGGATCGCCATTTTCACACTAACTGACTGACACTGCCCACACTTCCATACAAATGTGCACAATCACCAGTGTTACATTCTCAATTTAAGTCACATTAACTACACTGCACACAAAATTATTTTTGTATCTCTCTCATGCCCCAATAGATGGTTGATTCTTTTGATTAAGGTATTCCACCTTTTAACTGACCCAGCTATGCCCAGTACGGCTTTCGTGTCATTCAAAAGACAAAAAGCTATAGTAATATTTGTTTGTGATGAAATAATGGCCACGTTTGCACATAACACTAAACCAGAATTTAGTGTGATGTGCTTGAGCAGAAAGGTGCCTGTGCACTCCCCGCTCCACCGTTCCCATGTGATCAGGAGGAGAAATAAGCCAGAATTCAGTTTTGCTTTAGCAGATTCCTGGCCTGACCTTATGTGTAAACCAGGAATCATGGTTTAAAATAAACTCTAGTTTGTTAAATAAGCCAGCAAAAAATGCAGGGTTTGTTGTTGGCTTGTTTAGAAATTGACCTTGAGTTTATTTTAAACACAATTCCTGGTTTGCACATAACAAGAAACCTGGAATCTGCTAATGCAGCCTTCCCCAACCTGGTGCCCTTCAAGTTGTTGGACTACAACTCCCATAACTCCCAGCCAACATGGTCAATTGCAATGCTTGCTAGGAATTACTGGAGTTGTAGTCCAACACAACTGGTGGAACAGTTGGTGGAAGGCGGGCTGGCAGGTGGTAACTATGGCAAGCGGCACTAGGGGGCACTAGCATGTCCAGATCGCAAAGACGTGAAAACACTTGTCTGGCTTATTCTTTCCTCTCAGTCACATGGGAAAGAGAGAGCAGGAGGATGGAGTGACAGTGCTATCAATCATCATGAATATCAAAGTTTATTATACATTCAAGGAGTGTTTCGGACAGTGTTATGAGCACATGGTGGCCTTTTACCTTCATGCTCGCTAATTCTCTGCTCACACCCTAGTGCTAAAGCCATGGCTTAGTAGTTACGCTGATGAAACTAAGACCGCGTTGGTCCTTGAATTTTGCATTCTTCCTCCTTCCTCTCAATCCCTTATTTCTCTTTGGTGTCATGTCTTCATTAGATTTGAGCCTGCATGAGCAGGGCACTGCTCTTGTATTAGTTAAAACTCTTTGTAAGCCAATCCTGAGAAGCTTTATCTTGCTGAGAGCTTTCGTGAGCAGGGTATAAATGCAAATAATAATAATAATATAATAATAATAATAATAATAATAATAATAATAATAATAATAATAGTTTCACAATAAATATCCTACCACGAAGTACTAGCTATTGCCCATAACAGCACCTCAGTTACCTCAAATCAGTAGTTCCTTCTTTATTTGCTCCCTGCACATCAGCAGTAGTGCACAAATACAGACTTTATTGTCTAGCAATCATGGGATAAGCTACATCAACCTCCAGATGTTTTGGGCTTCAACTTCCATCAGCCCCAGCCAGCATGGCCAATGGTCAGGAAGGCTGGGAGTCGTAGTCCAAAACAGACTGAGCTACATTATGTAGCAAAGACTCCAGTATCCTTTCCCTTTAATCATTTTGACTAAGGAGAGACATACAGATCTTAAAACCAGACAGGGATGACAGGAGCGAAGCTCAGCCTTCTCCTGCTGGATGGGAGAACTTGGATGATCAGAGTTGCTCCCACAGATTAGCGGCAGTTAGTTTCCGTCTCTCAACAAAAGGGGTGGGAACTGACATTTGCAAAAACTAAAGTATTCAAACATGAGCACTTTGTTCACAAAATTAAAATTTTGTGCGTCTATAATGCCAAGTCAAGTTTGGTTTATGTTAACTTGGAAGCCTTCAGCTACATTCCAAGAAGTTCACAACACCCGATTAGCCTGGTCATGTGTGCTCAGCAACATAAAGCAAATCCTTTTGAACAACATCTGTATTCAGTCAGACTTGGCTGGTGGCCACATTTATTTCTCTACTTAGAATTGTACATATCTGATATCCGCCACATTTTCTCATAAATATTTTGAAATCAGTCTTTACTTTGGGCTCCAGTTGTTATCAGAACTCCAGACACCCAGTAGCCACAGGGTTGCTGCAGAAGTCAAGAGGCAGACTCCTTCAACTAGGGCTCCTAGAAAATTTAACTGGCTCCTAAATTTTGCTAAAATACACAGGCATACAGTTCTATGAATAATCATAGCTCTCTGAAACACTGGCAAGTAGACTGGGCCTTAAGAAACCATCACTTTCACTAGCCTCTCCTTTATTTTAAACATTCTTGGGGAAGAGTATTCATCTCAGACAACCACCAAAACCAAAGGAACATTGTACTAGGGAGAGGCACTTTGCCAGATGTTTGAGTAGGTTGTACTAAGTGACACACTGACATTTAACGTGTATAATCTCTTAACCAGGCCTACAATAAAAGGTCAGCAGTCTGAGGAAGTGGTTGTTGCTTAAACTCTAGTTCCACACATAGGATCTTCTTCAGATCTTGAATTCATTTGTTTACTCAAGAGACTTCTCTTTTATATGGACAAGAGAGGCTATTTCTTTCTTTGCTACCACATTTGTGCTCAACAGTTGAGTCATCAACTACTGAAGTTAAACCAGGTTGTCTGCACTGGTTTCTTTAGTATCCTTTTAATCTGATATAAGGATATTTTTGTTTGTTCTTTTCAGACTGTCTTTACACACAATCTAGGATGGACAGCATTCCATTAACATTAGCCAGTAATAAACAAGTTAAGAGGCAGTGCAAAGAAACAGACCACTGTGGAATAATCCAGTTTCTATTGGTCATAACAAAGGCCTGTGGCTCACGCTGGCTCAGCTTGTCTGAGTGTGGAAAGCTAAGCAGGGTCAGGCCTGGTCATTTCTTGGATGGGAGACCCCTCCTCTAGTTTCCTGCATTGAGCAGGGGGTTGGACTCCATGGACTTGTAGGCCCCTTCCAACTCTATCTATGAATCTGGCAATCAGTGTTACTAAGACACATTTCACTATAGATCCTATTAGATGCCATTGTATGGATGCATTTGATTAACTCTTCTTTTAAACCTTGATTACCAAGGTTTACCATGTAAGTACATGAATCACCCAAAAAGGAAGTCACACATGTCCCCTCTGATCAGCTACTCAATGCTAAACAGCCAATTAGATCCAAACAGTCTCCTATCAGGAACCTGGATAAACCAGTCAAGTTCCTTTGACCCTCCTGTTAATTACATGAGTGTAACATAGCATTATCCTTTGGCAATGAATTCCACAGGTAATTGCATGTTATATGAAAAGTATACCTTTTGGTTTGCTTTAACTCAGTTTCATTTCAATATAGAAGGAAAAACAGGAGACACCATTTAGACAAAATATCCCTCTTATGTTTTGTTGTTGTTGTTGTTGTGCTGGAAGGCAACTTGCATCTTACGTAAAAACATTGACTTTACTATATCAGAGCTCAAAAAAATCACAGACAGCTGCACATTTGACACTACTGAATTGTCACTAGGAGAGGAAGAAGCTCTGAAAATCCTATATGATTATTTACTTCTCTGGGCTTTTCCACTGTACCCTATAGGACTTCAGCTCGTTTTGACATACCCGGACAGAACTGTAGCTCATCTAGTAGCACAGGATACTTTTCTACTGTATGTATTTACATTTCAGTTCATTTTTGAGTCACTTTTTGAAGCAATCAAATGTTGCCCATGATTATCATTATTATCATTATCATTATTATCATTATTATCATCATCAGGCCATCCATAGCTTTATAACTTATTGGAAAGTGTGTTGTTATTTTTAATAGGTTGCCCTGGATGATGATAAGACTATGATGCTGCCACAAGTGGCAAGTGAAATTCTGCTGGACTGCAGTTTGCAGCTTTAACATCAGTAATTTATTGAAAAAGCACAGAATTATTTTTCACAGTTGAGTCCTGCCACTGGCTTGTTTGCCAAATGCTCTTGGGGGGAGGGGATATAAGGGGTGTTTGAGGAGCATTTCCTTCACTTTTCTTCTTTGAGATGAGCCGCAGCACATTGCATGAATCAACTGAAATACACCCATGAACTTTTACGATAGCTTTCACATGCATTCCAATTTTGGGGGGCATTTCCCTAGACATGCTCACGATCACAACAAAAATCTGGCATATTGAACAAACACTTATTGTAATTTGTTTTTGTTTATTTAAAATATATATCCCCCTTTATCTTAAAAGAGAAAGCAAAAGAAACTATTTGACATGTATTCACTCATATTAGTATTCTCTCATTCCAAAGATATTGACTAAAAGTGTTCCTTCCAACCATCTTTGCAACCTATTCCTTTGCATTTAAAGTTAAGCTGAAGTGGGGGATGAGTTATATTTTCTACAGTTGAATGCATTCTTTTATTGAGTGAAATGCAGTTACAAATCTTCCAACCGTGAAACCATAGCTGTGCATTCCCCCTGTAAAGTGGTGTATGTTTGCACATCCTTTTGGTGATGTTACAAACAGTAATTTTATGACATCAAGAGGAGTCATTCCCATACAAACCTTGACACATATAACTCCTTAAATTGCTACCTTCGACATCCAAACATCTGTGACACAACTTTTTTTAAAAAGTCATACTACATCCAATAAACTGCACTTGCTTTTTTTTGCTACCATAGCGCACATTAGTGGCTACCAGTCATCTTCAGGCTCAGCAAGAATCCAGTATCTTTTTCATGGTTGGCAGGCACACACACCCCGCCCCAACCAAAAGCAAAAGTGGTCAGTAGTCTCCAAATGCATGGCCTTACACATTCTGCTAATTAAAAAAAATATATCCCTATTACTCTAATTCAGCCTGCATAAACTTGCCACTCCTCCTGTAAATTAAAAATGCCTCCCAATCTGGTGTCATCTTCAAGTCTCACCAGCCAAATCCCCACTTCTCACCCATGATTATTTGTGGAAAATATTGCATGAATAGAACAAAGGCCTATCCCAGAGAAGTCTACAAGTCACTTCCAACTTAGATGCTTCCTGTTAGGCAATTCCTTGTGTATTTGGTATACAAGGGTCTAGGCTAAATCTCACAGAAACCAATGAGGTGGACATTAGCGGGGAAATTTGCCAGTCTCAAACCTAACCAGCCATGAAGCCATTTTATAGCAGAGTGATACTAATAAAAAGACCAAACGGCAGTGCATAATTTGTTCCCAACAGAATGCATTCAACTGTGGGAAGATTAATAGAAAATATAACTCATCCCCCTCTTCTGCTCAACTTTAAATGCAAAGGAATAGGTTGCAAAGATGGTTGGAAGGTTATTAAAGAGTAAAAAGTAAATGGTTCTTAGCTTTGAGTGACTGGATGCTCACACATACAATTTTGTCTCCAGCAGAGCTAAGAACATAAGAAAAGTCCTGCTGGATCAGACCAAGGGTCCATCTAGTCCAGCATTCTGTTCCCACAGTGGCCAACCAGCTGCCCACGGGATCCCGCAAGCAGGAAATGAGTGCAACAGCACCCTCCTCCCCATGTTCCCCAGCAACTGGTGTTCATAGAAATACTGCCTCTGATACTGGAAGTAGCATATAGCCAATCAGGACTAGTAGCCCTTGATAGCCTTCTCCTCCATGAATCTGTCCAATCCCCTTTTAAAGCCATCCAAATTGGTGGCCATTCATGTCTGATGTAGCAGATGACTGGTCAGCCAAAATGAAGTTAAGACTTCTCAAGGCCAGTGCCATTAGAGAACAACCTGCAACTAAAGAGCACCACCCCCTTCAGCAGCCCAGCGTGTCTAGGGGAGCATTCACATGTCATGCTAAGCCACCCTGTGAATAAGCCACGGTGGGTTGTTTGTTTGCTGTACAACCCCCAGTACACCCAATAGACGATCAGGCTTACCATGGGTTATTCTCCTCCTCCCTCCCGCTCAGTCCTCCAGCCAGCTCTGGCACTTATCCCAGTGTCCTTTGAGGCAGAACCTGTCTTGTCTCTCTCTCTTCGTTCTGATCGCTACCCCTTTACTGCCATTGGACTTTTCAGAGCCTCAAAAAAGCACAATTGGGGTTGGGGGGGGGGGTTGGACCCAGAAAATTGTGCAACTGTGTTGTTGTTGTTGTTGTTATTTTGTCAGTCTTTCGCAAGTGCGTTCTCATGGTTCCTGGGTATGTCTAATCTTGCCTGCTCAATTCCCTTGTCAGTTTCAACAGTCCAAGGAAGGATGAGGCAAGACTGCATATAGGCTGATTTGTGCACAGTTGCCAGGGACCACTTGCCTAGCTGTCAATTGAAAAGCACCAGTAAAAGGGGGGAGGGGACGCAGCAACAGAAGGTGCACCAAAAGGGGTGGGGACCCCTGTAGCAATGTACTCCTCTCAGTTTTTAGTGTTGAACTGACAGCTCTCAGTACCCTCCACCTTTTCAACACTTGCCTGAGTCTGTGGCTACTCCAGAAAGGGGAGATATTAACTCTCCCCTGCTGCCTTTTCATGGCTCCTTTCCAGAGCACTTGCTGCTGCAGTTACTCCAGTTCCCTGACAGTTAATACCTCCCCTTTCTCAAGTAGCTGGGGAGTCAGGGAAGTGTTGAAAAGATGGAGGACACTGAGAACCGTGAGTTCAACACTTAAAACCGAGGGGGTCATATCGCCAAGGGGGAGATATTGTCCCATCCCCCCTGAACTTTTGGTGCACTTACTCCTTTGGCTTCCCCCCCTCCCATTTTCAGTGCTTCTGACTTCTGCTACTGGGTGCCTCCTTTCTCTTACTGTTGTTTCTCCACCGGTCCTGCACAACTGTGCACAAATTAGCCATTAGGCCACCTTGTCTTGTCAATACACATATCGGATAGCTGTAAGTGTACACTTGTGCAAGACCGACCCCCCAAAAAAAATTGCGACCCCAATTGTGCATTTTTAGTGCATAAGTGGTGTTACTCCTCCATAACCCACACCCAACAGTGGCCAATAAGCCAGCAGAGGTGAGGAGGCCAGCTAGGGAGACACAGACGGCACCTTGCCCAGGGACCCTTCAAACCTATAGCTAGTGCTGTCTATCGCACCCAAATCCACCAATTCCTCCCACCTCCTCCTCCTCCTATTACAATGAAAAACCCTAAGTCAGAAAGCATGGAGCCATTTTAAAGAGTTTAAATGATTGGACCAACTGAATCAAAGAATTAAAGAAGACAGCCATATTTAAAATTCTCTCTCCCTCTCCCTCCTTCCCTCTCTCTCATTCACACACACACACACACACACTTTGGAAACTATCTGGTTTCATCCAAATTCAAGGACAGAAGGAAAAATACCCAGTCTTGTAATTGCTATGCCAGCCTTTCTCAACTTGGTGCCATCCAGATGTGCTGGACTACAGACCCATCATCCCCAGCCAGCAGGGGATCTGAAGGCTGTTCTATGTGGGATGCTTTAAGGGTGCATTTTTGAGCACATGAAGCTGCTCACATGAAAAAGGTGGCAGATGGGATTGCAGAAGGGAATATGCAATACGGAATATTTTCACAGTCTGGCTGCTTATGCACCTGACAAACATACACAGCATTGTAAACAGATATGTCAATCAAGCTCCGTGAGCTAAACTAGTATTAGTAACATAATTATTAGAGCCATAATAACATTAGAAAGTTTACAGTGCTGGAGTGCTTTGCAGGCATTTCCTCGCAGGTGCGACAGTGTGGCCTTCAGAGAACAGCTTACAGGAAAGAGGTTGCATCACTGTTTGTTAAATGACCTTGCATCTTTTAGTGTGCTTGCATTTAGTCCTAGGGCCAGGTTCACACGACACGGGAACCGTGGGGGAGCGGAAGTCCCCCACGGTTCCCGTGTCGTGCGAACACCGGCCAGGGGCACCCCAGCGGGAACACCACACGCGGGAAGCGCCCAAACTCACCCTGGGCGGTAGAGGGGCAAGCCCCTGCGTGTGGCCGAGGTGTCGTGCAGACAGCGGGCGGTCCTCCCACAAGCCCCTGCCGCACAGAAACGGCAGCCCAGAGCAGACCTGAGCTGAGTCCGGTGAGGCCTTCCCTGTATACCAAATGCCTTTGCAGCTCTGCAACACCAGCATGTAAGAGGCTGGGGTTTTTTACCGTTCTTGCCCGCTGCCTCTGTAGCCTGGCGAAACAACCCATGAACAACCTACAATTCTGGGTTCACACAAAACAACAAACCATGGTTTAAACAACCCACAGTTCACGACCAAACAACAAACTATGGATTCTCTTCATGGGATGTTCATAGTTAACAACCCATGGTTAACCCAATGTTCCAAACTAGGGATGGGTGAATGAGTGATATTTGAGCTCAGCAAGATTCTCCGAATATCACTCACTGTTCTCTCCTCGATTTGTGCTCACATTTACAATCACTGTTCATTTTGCAAACAGGAAAATTGCGCAAAACAAACAACTATTGAAAGAGAATTGTGTGCAGATAATCCCCAAATTTGAGCAAATTTCCAAAATTGCACAAATTTCCGCCATAGATTAAAACATGGGTGATTTAAAATGTGAGCAGTTTTGTTACATGTTGTTACAGATCTTAGAAACAGAAAATTAGGATTTGCACATACAACCCCATCATTACCAGCAACTAATGTCCATTTCTTTTCAGTTTAAAACCAACCAGATATACAACAAAAGTGTTTTTATATAACATGGAATGTCTAGAAAAAGAAATGATGGGGCTCTGATTCATAAGGAAACAATGCCCTTGGAACCAGAAGCCCTACCCTCTCATCCCTGATGTGTGAGGAAGAATCATAATTATTTAGAGGTGAGAGAAATACACTTTTCATCTCTTTTTACTTCATACAATCAAGGGCTGAGCACTGGCACTGGCACTGGCACTGGCACTGGCACTGGAGACAGATGACAAGGTCAAGTTCAGGGGGGGAAACAAGTCCTGTATCTACGCACAGCTCTTGTGAGACATGTTCCATTTAGGGCATCCCAAAAAAGGATGGTAGTGAAAATTAAAGCAAAGAACGAGTGAAAATACCAAGTACTAGAACAGTGTTCTCCAACCTTGGGTCCCCAGATGTTTTTGGCCAACAACTCCTAGCATGCCCCAGCCAGCGTAGCTGTAGGCCAAACACATCTGGGGACCCAAGGTTGGAGAACACTGTACTAGAAAGATAATAAACGCTCTTGAAATCAAAATATTAAAGGAAATGTGAGGAAACTCGGTACTTTCTACTGGCGGTGGGGGATTGAGGGAGATACATGACAAGAATTTCCAAAAATATCAAAGGATGTTGAAAGGAGTTTTAAGTTGCCACGTGTAGCAACTTTAACCGGACTGTATGTGGCAGCCATAATACGTATCTCAATCCAGTTCAACTATACACACACACCTCTCCATGTAGCAGTGAAGTGCAAGATGACTATAGATAGACCCAGTACACAACGATTGTGGGAAAACAGCTGGAAAATTACTGTCAACATCCAATTCTACACATTTTAGTGGGGCTGGGTAGCTAGCCATTATTGGTGTCACATGGACTTGCCCCTCCTGACTCCTTGTGCGCACGCGCGCGCGCGCGCACACACACACACACACACAATTTGGGGTTAATTACTTCATGCTGGCCTTTGGAGACACTCTGAAGCAGCCTTCCCCAATCTTGTGCCCGCCAGAAGTTTTTAACCTCCACTGCCATCATCCCTAATCAGCATGGCCGCCATGGAATGCTGTGAGTTATAGCCCAAAACATCTGAAGGGAACCTGGTTGAGGAAGGCTTCTCTGAAGCAATTTGAGTCTCTAACTACACCGAAGCATCTCCAAAGCTCAGTGTTAAGTAAAACCGAACCCTCCCTTCCCCACAAGTACTCTGGCAAGCACAGAGAACTAAGAAGAGAAGCAGGGATAGTCTCTCCCACCCAGCAACAGTGTGAGACCTAGAGTTCTCTATGAAGCGTGGAGAACTCAAGAAAAGAAGGGGCATTTCATCATTTATCAGAGCAGGTGGTCAGTCACTAGAAAGATCTGTAGTCACCACTAATCACCTGCATTTGTGGACCTCTGCCCCTTAGTCCCAAGTTAGTGGTCACGGAAGAGTTGTTATTTAAAAACGTGCATTAAAATGCATCTAGAACAAAATGGAAAGAACATGGCTTTAAAAATAAGCATGGTGTGTAATTATTTATAATTATTCTACTGCCTTCCCTAACAGGACAACCTAATTAATTGCTAGCTTTATGCTTTCCCCAGGAGAAAGAGAGTGGTTCTAAAACCTTTCTTCAAAACATAATTAGATCAACTCCTGCCAGTCACTGCAGTATCTCTGTGTTTTGTTATTTGCTACATTTAAACCTATTATCTCGTTACTCAATCCAATAGGGAGGAGGATAAAGCCAAAATAATTCTTAAATATGCTTCAAATAAACTTAAATGGTTTATACGGTACTTGTTTTAAACTGGCACATTCTGCAAGTGTAAGTGCACATTCACAATCCCCCTGACTACATCTAGGAAACTTCATTTTAAAAAACCAACAACCCAATGAAGTCTCAGAATTATTCCCTTCCATCTCCGATACGTAGCCAACAGCTTCTCATCCATTTAGCTTACTCTGTAGCCCCAGATCAGGGGGTGCAGAACCTTTCAGCCCAAGAACCAAGTTCCATTTCAGGGGAGCTGTGTTCCAAAGGGTGGGAGGGGACAAAGTCAAAAGGGGTGGAGCCAAAACACCAGCATATTTTAGCTTAATGCTCTTACTGCCAGTAACTAAGCTTTGGGGGGGGGGGATTTCAACCTTTAAGAATGGGGGGCTGTGAAAAAAGTGGGAAACCACCAAATAATTGGTGGCTGGGAAAAGTGGGGTGGGTGAAGAGGGCGTGACCTCTTGGAGAACTCTAGGACGCTGGAGTTCTGCACCCTTGCCCCAGATGACAGCTGAGAAGTTATTCTGAAGACATTTCATCACACAAATTTTTAAGGGCTCTTCCATTAGTAGTTCTCTCTTATCTAGCAGGGATAGCCAACTGGCAACCCATGGGCTGGATGTGACCCCACCACACACGCACAGAGAGAGAGAGAGAGAGACTGAGAGAGAGAGAGAGAATGAATTATATACCCTGGTAGCTTGAACACGTTTAGTCAAGGCAGAATAAAAGGTTTGTACCAAAGAAGCAATGAGAAATTCTAATTTTTTTAAGAAACAAATATTCAACACCTTAATTACATCTCTTATTTGGATACTGCCTATATTATCCCAGCTATGCCAGATTATGTGCCTTCCAGAATGGCAAAGTCCATGACCCTAGATCAGCCTTTCCCAATCTGGTGCCCACCAGACATTTTGGACTTAAGGTCCCATCAGACTCTGCCAGGATGGCCAATGGTCAGGAGCGATGGGAGTTACTACAAGGCTTCGGTCCAGGAGCGCCTCCAGCAACATCAAGTAGGCCACTCAACAAGATCTGCCATGGATGGCCTTCTCCTTGTCCCATCAGCCAGAGCAGCCAGGCTGGTGGGGACTAGGGAAGAGGGCCTTCTCTGTGGCGGCCACCAAGTTATGGAACTCCCTCCCTAGTGACCTTCGCCATGCCCCCTCCGTGATGAGCTTCCACTGCGCATTAAAAACGTGGTATTTCAGGTGGGAATATGGGGTGGGTTAGGATTTTTTTTAAAAAAAATTCTAGACTGTTTTAATTGTGTGTGTTTTATTATTATATTGTTTGAATTGTACATCGCCCAGGGTTGCGGGGTGACCGGTCAGATGGGTGATTCACAAATGAAATAAATAAATAAAAGATCTGGAGGGCACCAGATTGGGGAAGGTTGCCCTAGATGGGACCAATGTTATTTTGCAGTCTGGCAACACCTGAGGAGGTCAGTGCAGCAAAACACACTTTGAACAGCTTGCCTGCTCTCTGGAGGCATGACAGATCCCACAAAACACAGGTGTTGGCCTGCCCTGATATATGAAGATGCACAAGTGCTGTGTATCCAAGACTCACAGATTTCATCCCAAAAGACAAATTCGCAGATGGGAAAGGAGTCAAGATGCACAACATTTACCTCAAAACTTTGTATGAACTTTCGGACTGTTACCTTATCATACATGCAATTTCAATCTACCCCTGTGTGCGGATGCTTCTTTGAAACACTTGCCAAGGTCCTAGACATTGGGTTCCTTTGTGGGGTTCTTTCTTGTGAGTTCATAGATCAGAAGACAAGCTACAACACTGGCAGCCACATTCAAATTTGCAGTGCTCTTTAAATCTGCTGGGCAAAACTCACTTTGCTATCACTCTGGGAATACTTTGTAACATTCTACATGGCCTTCTAGGGAAATGAGTTACATCCTGCAATAGTCACAAACTGTTCACAATAATAAATAGAACACCTCTGTGTTGATCAGTTCAGATGGTGTAGCCTCACTTCTAAACCAGAAGGACAAAACAAGTCTATTAACACGAATAAGTAGGCATTGCTCAATGAATCTTGTGTTTACAACATAAAAATGGTCCTGGAGCTTCCACCCATGTTTCATTGTGACTCACAACGTAACCTCTAAATGATCACACCCTCTCTTGGAATAAGATGACCGAAACACAGATCAAGAGGGAATGAGACGACTATTTTTAAGTTATGAATTAGAGCATTCATTTGCAAACTGTATTTATTTGAGGCTGTATTTATTTGAGGGGTTGCCATCAGCGATGGCGGTGCAAGCTTCCCCGACATACCGCTTGTGTACAACTACGAATCTTCTTCTGATGCAGCCACCAAGGAGTGCTGAGTGTCCTCTAGGATGCATGAGGCAGCCAGGCCTGGTCAATGCCCCATGAGAGTTGGTTGCATGTTCTAGAAGTAGGACAAAAGTAGGCAACCTTTTGGGCCCATGGACACATCCGGCCATTTGAGAAACTGTCCTGGGCACCACCAGAAAATGGCTGCCATGGGAGGCATGTCTAGTCATAAAGCTCAGGCAACCTGCCCAAAAGACTGAGGCCCAATACACTAAACAACTCCTTTGAATCCACAGCGTTCAGTGCCAGCAGAAACCTACGGTACTTTCTCTCCCCACCTCCTCTCTCTGCCAGTCAACTCATTCTTCCCGATCCCGTTTTCTCTCTCACTCTGGATCACCAGCCATACACGCTTTCTCACCCCAACTCACCAGCCATACACGCTCTCTCTCGCTCTCTCTCTTTCTCTCACAGAGAGAGACCAATGATCCCCACCAGCCACCCTCCATCCATTCAGACACATACATAAGCATCCCATGTATCCATCATGCATGCATAGATACATACATACACATGCATACACAAGCGTCCCTCATGTCTCCTCCTCACTGTACGCAGACACAAAACTCAATATTTTTTCCGGATCCCCAAACCCTTTCGGTCTCTCTTTCTCACACACATGCACCCCCCTTCCGTTAAGACATGGAAGCAGACAATCCTCCCTAATCCCCTAGGTTCCTCCCAGCTGGCTCCCCAGCTCTTGCTGGCTTCCTGCTGCTCCTCCCTCCCCACTGGTTCCCCCCCCCATACCACTGCCCTAAACTCCTGCTACTCTCCTTACCACCCTCCACTGCTCTCTTTACCCCTCCCCCCTTACCAGAGAGAAGGGATAGAAGCCCTTTTTCCTTTCCCCCCCTTTTCTTGGCGGCTGGGTGCACTGCAGAGGAAAGCATGGGCCTGCAGCCACCTGCCATCTTCATTTCCTAAGAGTGTCTCTCTCTGCATGCCACATGGGGCCCAGAGCCATTCATGGGAAATGAAGGGAGGCCCTCACTTTGCTCTGAAGCAATCCCAGCTGCCAATAAGAATGTTGTTTTTTTTTCTTTTAAAGAGAGAAGTGGGCGGAGTAGGGCATCTCAGCAGGAACCAAACAAGATGTCCGGAGACACACTGGTGCCCATAGGCTTATTCACTCAGTGGAACAAGATGTAGATCATTTTCAACCTTTCACTCTCTTAGATAGCTGCATATTGTTCTAGATAACATTATCAGGTGTTATAAATCTGACCTTATAACTGACATGCCTAGGAAGGCTACTGCTTATCTGTAAGTAGTCATGCCTTGGATTGAGAGCATAATTTGTTCCGGAAATGTGCTTGTAATCCAAAACACTCTTATATCAAAACAAAATCCCCCCAAAAAAATTTGTACAGAGATTTTTAATTTAAGCCGTACTACAGTACTTGTATTGCAAGACGTAGCTTGTATATCAAGTTAAATATATATATATATATATATATTAAAAATTTGCTTGTCTTGCAAAACGCTCTCAAACCAAGTTACTTGCAATCCAAGGTATTACTGTAATCTGATAGGTCAGAGTCTTTCAAATTAATCAGTAAATCAATCACAAAAAGGGAAGATTTTAACATGTAGGTATTCCTCTACAACAGAATCTAGTAATGCAAGGCACAGCTCTCACCTACGGAAATTCTATAGTGCAGTTTCCATTACAATGTTGCCTCCATTACCCTTGAGATTCACTAATTTCCTCTCTTAACAGAGAAACGAGTTCAATTTCACTCCCTTTTATGTGTAACTGGACATATAAGCAAAGGCAACATGAGAAATCACAGTTGAGCAACCAAGATCATGTCATGAATTTTTATTTTTCTGCAGATTCATTCATCTATGGGTGATGGTTGTTATATAAATAACAAAAAATAGAAAACCTGAAAAATCCCATTATTATTATTTTTAATGTTACAGCAACATGGATTACTTGGCCCTCTATTTAAAAATAAATGACACAGCTACGTTGGTGTTGCATGGTTTGGGTGTTCACAAACCATGGCGTAGCATTACACAGATGAGCATTTTTCTGTCACATGCACTGTTTTGATCAGCTACTTCTACAGGAAGTACAGTTTGCTGTTGTATCCAAAATGGCACAATTGCTTAAATATCATAAATGTGGCATAGTAGGACATTGCCTTTATTATGGGTTGATACTGGGTCCCGAGAGTTAAGGACACAAAAAGAGCCATGCTGGATCAGACACGAGGCCTATCAAGTCCAAAGTTCCGTTCACAAAGTGGCCAACTATTTACTACAGGACGCCCACAAGAGGACATGTATGCAATAGCACTTGCCCACTCATTTTCCCCAGCAACTGGCATACAAAGCTGCTTGTTGTTGACCAGAATCAAGCCTGCCTCTCACTGGAAAAACCCACTAAACCCTCCTGGGTGATCTTACATGGCCTCTTATGTCCTCTTAACTACGTCAGCCCTATTACATGCTCATCTTTCGACTGAGAATAACAATTCCACCAAACACCACAGACTTTTAATATTCCAATTCATGGGAAAACACTAATCAGTTCCTGCTTAAGCAAAGTTGTGGGAACTTATATGATACCACTCAATCTCTTTGCATGTATACAGAAATCTATTACAGTCATGCCTTGGATTGAGAGCATAATTCGTTCCGGAAACGTGCTTGTAATCCAAAACACTCTTATATCAAAACGAAATCCCCCAAAAAAATTTGTACAGAGATTTTTAATTTAAGCCGTACTACAGTACTTGTATTGCAAGACGTCGCTTGTAAATCAAGTCAAAAATAAATAAATAAATATTTAAAAATTTGCTTGTCTTGCAAAACGCTCTCAAACCAAGTTACTTGTAATCCAAGGTATTACTGTAATTCCCCAATTCCTGCTCCCCCCTGACTCAAAACAAACAGTATCCTGCAAAAGGCACATGACTGCATGAGCAAAGCTTTTGGATTACCCTCCAGGGTAATAAAAAATGCTATTTACTTATAAATCATTTTGCCTTAATCCTTATAGCAACCAATTAGTATGCACTTTTCTTCAGAAGATATATGAATGACAAAATGGAAAACTTGTTTTAAGTCTGTAATTTATTAAATATGGACTTTTTATCGTAGTGGTGTAAAGAAAATCCATCCTGATTTAGAGCCTAAATAGAAAAAAGGGGGGGGGGGGTATTTACAGCCCAATTCTTCAATATACTACACACAGTTCAAAAGGGCCTCAAAGTTATTTCTCCACCGATTTCTACTTTGAAACATGCAGAACTAACTGAGAAACTGCTTTTTTAACTCAAGTTCAAGGAACTATTTTGGCATTCAGAGAAAGGCATTCTCTTAAAAACTATATATTGGGTGGGGCATTGGGGGCATACACAGGAAGTGTACAAGTATGCTCCGGACCAATCCAACCATTGCATTCTAGACATCAAATACCCAGGATGATGAGCAGAAGCCACTGTACCAGCAGAACACCGCAACCTCTCAACATCCTCCCCAACTTTGGTGCCCTCCAAATGTGTTGGACTGCAACTCCCTTAATGCCCCAGCCAGCTGCTGGTTGGGTCATTATGGGAGTTGTAGTCTAAAACATCTGGAGGGCACCAGGTTGGGAAGGCTACTTTAATGATACACTAGCACTGAAGGTAAATTACTCAATTGCAACGAACACATTCTGCATAAATATTTAGAACTGCGGTATTGAGTAACTATTTTGTAGGAAAGGTAATACTGTTTTTAGAAGTAACATCTACACCCCCCAATTTAGTACCTTTAACAAATGCATTATGCAATTACATACTCACTTGAATAACCAAAGCACCATTATTTTACACATCTGCATCATGATCAACATAAAGTCATACAGGACAAGCTGTTTTTAATGAAGTTTGCCATTAAGAAGTACTGTACAATGTTTGTTTTTTAAATTACACAAGCATTTTCTCAATGCTGCCTTTGTACAAGAAGAACAGGCAGTTCTTTCTCAGGCAGCACACAAATAAGAATATATATCAATGTATATTAGAATACCATCTAAGAACAATGGCCAAGATCCAAAGAACTACATTAGGCGTGCCCAAGGGCTTGGGTATGTCCAACGGTATGTTTTTCTCCAACCCCCGTTTAACCACAGATCCCCATTGCTGTATCACAAATGGCTTTTGAAAATTCCTCAAATTGCAGAAGCAGTTTGCCATGTGACAGCTGCTCAAGAAATATAAGCCCAAAGCCCCTTTCAGGGTGAGGAAGAAACTGTCCAGGATCCAAAGGATTGCACAATATATTATGTACAGGTTATGGGGCAGAATTACTTGGTCCTCAGATTATGATAGTCTAGCACAGCCTCTCTCAACCTGGCACCCTACAGATGTGTTGTACTACAACTCCCATAATCGCCCAGCCAGCCCTATTATTTTAAATATTAGGACGCATATAAATAAACCTTTTGAAATACATTCAATTCAGCAATGAGTCTCAAATACAACTTTTCTGAGAACAGTTGAGGTTACATTTATTTCACATGTCATGACTTTGTCAGTCATGTTTGGATCAGCCTTCTTCCAAGAATTTATCTAATTTTATTCTTAGATTCGGCCTGTGTTTTCATTTAAACAATATCCTAAGTGATTTGGCAATGGCCACCTAATCTCAGGCAATTTATACTTGCGACTCTTCCCAAGCAAAACCCCATGAGTGATTACATTTCAAGGATACAGATATCGGTAATAGTGACTTATCTTACAGGGTTCTTGTAAGGATTACAACTAGATAATGCATGCCAAGTGCTTTGGGTATTTGAAAGCTCTATACAAATATTTATTAACAATAAATGTATTTATTTATTTTGCTTATTTGATGCTCTTAAGACCAGGGCACAAGCTTTCATTGGGTTTCCATAAAGTAGAAAAATGTCTTTGTGGGGCTTCTCTCTCTTTGAATTGTAGTTTCCAGGTGCACCTATTTAGACTCCATTTTCTGCATCAAAGCACATATTTTTTCAGTAAGACTCACAATACATTCAAAGCCACATGCAGTTCAAATCAGTTCTCTCACAAGAGACAACTTTATGCTCAGATTCGCTGTGCCAAACCAAACAGGGAAGTTCCTGTTTAGTCTTCTTTCCTTTAATATTCCGCTACTCTCCCATAAATAGAATCTAACATTATCCTCGCACAACTTTTGTTCTTTTGAAATTTTGTTTTAGTAAAGACCCAGCATGCTATACCTACAGGCATCTCAGGTATAAAATGCAAACTAAAATCCCATTTATTTTCAGCAGATGGACTAAAATGGCTTAAGGTTTTTATTTGTCCCTTAGGATTCCCCCCCCCCAAGTCCTATTAGTCTGCTATCATTAAAAATTTACCAAGCTAAAGTATAACATTTCTGCCTTTGAGGCCCGAAAGAGGCAACCAAGTATCAGCTGAACTTGACTGAGGATAGAAAATGAAGAGTTAAGTGAATTATAAAATGCCTGTTGGCAAGAATCCTTATACAACAAACAAATTAAAAGGCATAGGCCACAATCCTATTCATGCTTACCTGGGTGTAAGGCTGCAATCGTATACAAACTTACCTGGGAATACGCCACATTTATCTTAATGGGACTTATGTAGACATGTATAGACACTGTAAAACTAATTGAACTCAAGGAGGCTTACTTCTGGGTAGACATGCGTAGGATTGCACTGTGAGGGTGCAATCCTATGCACATTTAGACAGTACTCCAAAGATGCACAAGATAAATAGCTGGCTGGGAAATGCTGGGAGTTGCAGGAGTTTTTTCTATCTAAACATGCATAGGATTGTGCCCTTAATTGCTTGTGTAATTGATATCAAAACTTGTTCAATTTTGATACATCATATGCAACACCAGAACAAGTTAACTGATCGATACATCCTGACCTCTTACACTTTGAGAGCACGATACCAAGACTTGCTAAAGCAGCAAATACAAAGCTTGGTGCATGCCAACTGAGAAAGGTGGCTGTACACATCGTAGGGAGATACAACAGCATAAATGCTTAGAATCTGGATATGTAAACCACACAGTTTCCCTATACACAGAAGACAGAAGAGTCTTTTCGGTCCATCTGTTGAGCAGGGACACTTGACGTTAGCTAAGTGCATCACTCTTAGTCATCAGTCCTGTGCCATATCATGGTGTCACAGAACATAATTGGGGAGTTGCTTTCAGCAGTACAAAACATGGCCCAGCGGTGCAACCCAACAACCAGTTCAGATTAAACAGCAGGTTTGGGCAATGTGCATGAAGAATTGCAGGCTAATTACTATGTGCCTATGGTTTAATTAGGTACTTTTCATAGTTAGAATACAGGCCTGTGGCTTACGCTGGCTCAGCTTGTCTGAGCGTGGAAAGCTAAGCAGGGTCAAGCCTGGTTATTACTTGGATGGGAGACCCCCTCCTCTAGTTTCCAGCATTGAGCAGGGGGTTGGACTCGTCATAGCCTTGTAGGCTCCTTCCAACTCTATCTATGAAATCTAGAACAAGGATAGCACAGTGGTTAAGATGCTGAGCTATGAATCAGGAAGTCTCTGGTTGATTTTTGACCTCTGAACTCATTAGGTAGCCTTAATTAAGCCTCTCAGGCTTCCCCACCTCTGCACTATGGGTCCAACAATAATACTGATCTACCTTATAGGGTTGTTGTAAAGATTTATGAGCTAATGAATATGAAGCACTTTGAACACCATACAGCCCCCTTCTCTAACCTGGTAGCCTCTGTATGTGTTTGACTACAGCTCCCACCATCCCCATGCAGCATGGTCATTGGCTATGCTGGTTGGAGAGGATGGGCCCCAGCTTGGAGAAGGCTCTCATAAGCCACTATATAAATGTCAAGTATTATTAATCTCATTTAAATCTCACTTTCGGGGGGAAAACCCAATATAAATTGCTCATGTTTTTGTTGTAGCCTTTTTCACAACAAACATTGATCATAACTTTCATTTGGAGGGAAATGAACTATTTAAACATTACATTTCCCACACAAAGACCACTACAAAGAACATCCCATGGCAGCAAACTGCACAACGGATGCAGTCATTAAACATCTTATCTCATGTGCTGGTCCAAAGTGCAGTGTCACCATTGCTTCATCGCTGCAATTGCTGGAGTTGGCATGAAGATGCTGCACAACTTTGAGGTGACAAATGAAGTAAGAAACCTTTTCTAAAACAACAACAACCCACCGTTGATTTAAAACTTCCAGTAATTTTAGAGCTTGCAAGTCTGTCCCTCCTCTTCCCCTGCCCCACCTCCAGAAAGCAGCAAGGTACACAAATTTCCCAAAATCATCACAAGTTTCAAGAATCAAACTGCACCATATGCATCTGGGCATTATGTTTTGAACCTATGGTACGCAAGTCCAACAGCCAGGTAAGTACTCCAGAAGTTTCACTGTCCCCAATTCCCCTGCTTTAAAACAAAACAAAACAAACCCACCTGGTGAGCATGGTACTTCACAGATGGGAGTGTTACCACAGGAATGTCTTCGCAATAGGGATTTGGCCTCATTTTCTCTCATATTACTACCTGAATAGTATAGGAAGCTTAAATTCACATATTTAAAATTTCACCACTTAATTTTCCAGTTGGGATACTGCACTAGTTTGAAGACATATCTACACATGCACAAATCCAAAATATTATTCCCATGTATAAAAACATACTAAAGGTGCAATCCTATGCAAGTTTAGACAGAAAGAAGGCCTACACCTCCCAGCATGCCCCAGCCAGTTGGCTGGGGCATGCTGGGAGTTATAAGTCTTTTTTCTGTCTAAACTTGCATAGGATTGCGCCATAAGTTAATTTTTACAAAATATAAAAAATAAATAGGCTCCGGCTCCAATCGGCTTACAATTCTGAACTCTCACACTCCCTCTCGATATAAATAAAGGGTGAATGCAAAAGGGCTCAATTAAAGAAAAATATTTGTAAGGATATTTGGGGTTTATTTTTGGAATATGTGTTAAAAAAGGGGGGAAAGGGAGTATGCCGTGTCAAGACATGTTGTATTTTTGGAATAATGAACAATTATAGAGATATTGTATTATTTGGTCCCGTGGTGATGGGAGCACTATATAAGTTATATGTGTGTGTTATTTTCTTTGTATTGTTGAAAAATTTAAAAATAAAAATTTAAAAATAAATAAATAAAGGGTGACGGTTGCCACGTCAGAGCTAGCTGGTTCCCTGCAAAGGCTTGACTGATACCTCAAGACGTGATATTCTCACAACATTACAGCAAACTTTGTAGACTGCCAGGCAGGTAGCCAGCCTTCACCACTCAGAGGTATCCTGTGTGACTACCATCAGTGCATGGCTATAGCCATGAAAGACACTTGAAAGAGGGAATGTCAGTAAGAAGTTTAAATGAGTACCATCTGGTCTGATGAACATGAAGATACATACCAAGAGGTGCAAATCTACCTGAGGGGGAGAATTTTCCTCAGCCACCTGACTGATGTAGCAAGTGCAAAAAGTACTCCCGAGCCCAACTTCCAAACTTTACTTCTAAATAAAATACGTATTCTGTGGTCAGAAAGTCCTCTTATTCATGCGTTGAGTCCTCCAGAATGAACACGTCTATAAAGAGCTGGTAGATGGAGGAGGGTTGGGATTTGGATCTTGGAGAAGCAAATTCAAAGCCCGACCTCAGTCAAAGGCTAAATTGGACAGGCCTTGGCAAATCACTGTCTTTTAGCATCACTTCCCTGACTGTGAAGTGGGAACAGTTATCATCTACCGCATATGGAGCTTGCTGGGTGAGAGAAAGAGTTGTAAATTGCTTCGTGCCTTTACAGCAAAATCAAAACAATTCCAATTTGACTTACATGGCATATTTTAAGCTAAATACAATCTATCTAAGTCCGTTCACTACCATTCCTCTATTCTTATACAAAACAGGAAGTGGTCAGATAGCACACCTAAGTGGCCGGCAAATCTCTGTTTATGACATTCATGCAAAACCCAATTAAATGAATGTGACGCTTCCAAGCTGTTTAAATGAATGGATATTGTGCAGCAGTGCCTGCTTGATCGCAGCTACGGTCTCTTGGCTTTCTGGTCAATGAGTAAGGAACACGCTTTTTAACATTTACAACATGCCCAGCACAGAGATCTCTCCTTCTCCCCCCACCCCACCCCCAGGAAGGGCCAAGGGCGGAAATGCATCAGGACAATCCTTTCATCAGTATCAGCTTGCAACATTTGGGATACCCCGCCCCACATGTGTCACTGTGTTTGGCTACTGGTCCCACTGTCTATGCTACTTGGGGTGTACCACAAGTCTGAATAATCTTTTTTCTTTTTTTTTTTGAAGGAGATGGAGTACATAGAGAATGTGGCCAAGAACAATAAGAGAAACTCTCCAACAAAGACTGCTCCTCTCCCTACACTGAGAAATGGGCACAGTGAGTATGCTGGCATTCCACAGAAAAACCACAGAATGTGGTACTGGCAGCAGAATTCAGCTGCCTTTCAGGGGGGAGGGGAGAGAGTGAGTTTATAGCTTGCATGGTTTATTTTATTCATTAAATTTCAATACTAGCTTTTAATTCAATATCTCTCAGGCTAGTTTACAACAAAATAACTTCTCGCTCTTAAGGTTACAAACATATGCTTGCAAGTATGCGAGCAGAACTAAGCAAGTTTTCAAAAGCCAGGGGATGGCTTCTCTCTGGACAAGTGGGAACTCAGTACCCTGCCTGGCTCCTTGCCCCTGCCTCCAATGACTAGCAGATGCAGAAGAAGTCATGCAAAATTAGAAATCATGCAAATGGCTGAGACTACAGATGTTACACAAGCTGCAGAATCTGGGCTACCCTGACTCAGAAATCTAAATTTATTTTTGAGACAGAGAGCATGGCAAGAACTGTAAGAAGAACTACCCAACAGTAATGATTCCTATCACCCCAGAACAGAGTACACACACCCCAGTCTATAGAATTCTGCAAAAACTAATTTCTACTGCATTGCTTTAACATATACATGAATTATTTGCAGGGGGCACATGGAATCCTAGCCAAGGTTCTCTCTCCTTTTCCCAACACAATCCAATTTTTTTAAAGTATACTTGTAAACAGTCCTTCCTGCAAACTTCCTATCTGTACCGATCTTTTTATTGTAGCATCCAATCCAGGGAATCTTCTACAGCGCTTAATAACAAAAACAAGCACTCTTATTGCACCTATTAAAAACAAGCACCTATTACTACTTAACTTGATACACCTTTGTGCCTTCTACAGAAATATTTGGAGGTTATTTACACTGAAGTAAATACAAGCTTGCCTGATCTAAACAGCCCAGCCATGCCAAGGTTGAAGAAGAATCACAGAACTGCCTGCTCTTACTAAACAGTTTGAGACCCAGTTATCTAAGCAGGGGTGGGCAGAAGGAAGATCTCCAGATGTTTTGAACATCAGCATTCCTGACCATTGGCCATACTTGGGCCTTAAGGCAGTTAAAAGTCCAAAACATCTGGATATCTTCCTTCTGCCCACCCTTCATCTAAAGTACTGCCTTCACACATATATGCCGACACAACAGTTAAGATTGTCTCCTCAGACCCTGCTCTCTGGTCTCCCATTCAAATCAGACTCATTTAGTGAGTTTGGAGAAAATCCAGCAAGCCCCCTCTTTTTGTGCTTTAAAGAGTTTTGAAGATTTTCTATTATTATGATTACTATTATGATTACTATTATTATTACTATTATTATTATTATTATTATTCAGGAAGGCTTTTCATGATTCATTTTTAACCTAGATATGCCGACTTGCTTTTTTACACACACACACACACACACACACACCCTTTTTTTTAGTAGTGCTGTTTTTATTAGTTGTATTTTAGTGGCTGGGTGGGGGGTGGCATTGGTTATTTTTATTGTTTTTATATCTTTGTAAGCAGTCTTGTGAGAAGATCCCCTAAAAAGGTTGGGCACAAATCCAGAAAATAAATAAGCAATGATTATTACTTACATAGCAGCATCAGTGTACATGGAGTTTTACAGAAGAGCAAAGCACAAGCCAGATCCACTGCCTCACAGAGCCTGCATTCTAAGTTTATTCTAGGGGAAGAAAAGAGACACAAAGAGGAAGAGCCCACAGAGCCCATTCCCACTGACCACTTCAAAGCTCCATTTACACATTGCTCTTTAATGCTATGAATTAATGCACAAACTCCCGCCTCCCTATTCATTGCTGCTGCCAAGATCACCTTTATCAAAACACACTGAGCACACATCTATCTATCCAACAACCAGAGGTCTTCTTTCCATTCTCTCTTCTGCTTGGCCTTCTATAGCCAAAGCTATTTCACAATCACACAGGGACATCTCAAGGCTGCTCTCTCCCCAAATGTACAGCTTCTTAATTAAAATGTTCGTACATCCAGGCAATATATAAAGCGTCTGCAACAGTTAACAACTGTGTGTGCATTAAGCACTTTAAAAAATGAAGTACATCCCAGATATTCAATGAGCACTAGTCACAAGATGATGCATGTATGAAAAAAAAAAAGTGCTGATGCAGACACTTACATTTTATGCTTCATATCAGGACAAAAATGACCAGGTGCAAAGGAGGACACAGAAGGAGTCCATTGTCTTTAAAGATTGTGCAAAACAGAGAATTTTGGTGGTGGCAACTTAACACATGGGATGGGAAAAACAGGACCTGCCAAAAATTCTCACTCAGGGTCACTCCCCCAGACAGAAAATTTTCTGCCAAGGTCTTTGGAGAAGAAAACATGTTGCTTTATTTTCTAAAATCAAGCATGGAAACCAGAGCAAAGGAAGTCAGGTAAAAAATTACCGGTAATCATCTTGTCACTTTCACACATGTTGCCTCCAGATAATCTACGAGAGCGCGTGCTTGTACCACTGCCGTGTGTATGCAAGCTAACCTTCATTGTATCAGCAGATTGAGACTAGTTAACCGGTTAGGTGAAACCGTATGAAAAAGAAAACTTGCTAACAAATACGAAAAAATAAGCATCAATTGCTTATTTTCATAGAATCATAGAAAAGTAGAGTTGGAAGGGGCCTACAAGGCCATCGAGTCCAACCCCCTGCTCAATGCAGGAATCTAGGTCAAAGCATCCCTGACAGATGGCTGTCCAGCTGCACCTTGAATGCCTCCAGAGTGGGAGAGCCCACAACCTCCCTAGGTAGTTGATTCCATTGTCTTATTGCTCTGACAGTCAGGAAATTTTTCCTGATGTTTAGGTGGAATCTAGGTTCCTGTAACTTGAGCCCATTATTCCGTGTCCTGCAAACTGGGATGATCGAGAAGAGATCTTTGCCCTCCTCTGTGTGACATCCCTTCAAATACTGGAAGAGTGCGATCATATCTCCCCTCAGTCTCCTCTTCTGAAGGCTAAACATGCCCAGTTCTTTCAGTCTCTCCTCATAGGGCCTTGTTTCCAGTCCCTTTATCATCTTTGTTGCCCTCCTCTGAACCCTCTCCAGTTTGTCTACATCCTTCTGAAAGTGTGGTGCCCAGAACTGGACGCAGTACTCAAGATGAGGCCTAACCAGTGCCGAGTAAAGGGGAATTATCACTTCCCGCGATTTGGAAGCTATACTTCTATTAATACAGCCCAAAATTGCATTTGCCTTCTTTGCAGCCACATCGCATTGCTGGCTCATATTCAGTTTGTGATCTACCACAATTCCAAGATCCTTCTCACTTGTAGTATTGTTGAGCCAAGTGTCCCCCATTCTGTAACTCTGCATTTGGTTTCCTCTCCCTAGGTGCAGCACTTGGCATTTATCCCTATTAAATTTCATTCTGTTGTTTTCGGCCCAGCGCTCCAGCCTATCGAGGTCACTTTGAATTTTGTTTCTGTCTTCCAGAGTATTAGCTGTTCCACCCAACTTTGTGTCATCTGCAAATTTGATAAGCATTCCCCGTACCTCCTGATCCAAGTCATTAATAAAAATGTTGAAGAGCACCGGGCCCAGGACCGAGCCCTGTGGTACCCCGCTCGTTACCTCTCCCCAGTTTGAGAAGGAACCATTGATAAGCACTCTTTGAGTCCGATTCTGTAGCCAATTGTGGATCCACCTGATAGTTGTTCCATCTAGCCCACTCTTAGCTAGCTTACTAATCAGGATATCATGAGGCAATTTTGCTGGATTGTACCCAATGTGGCTCAGAAATTTAAAGCTGTGGGAGAAAGACTGCGTACAAAAATCAGCCCGGGATCCCCTGGGATAACTTAGTCACACCAGCAGCAGGACCAGAGTTTCTATAGAAACTCTGCTCCTGAGATTCTGTTGTACTCCAGAAGGGAGCTACACAGAAGAGGCAGGCAACGAAGATAGCGGGAGCTGGAGGCTTCCCTCCCTCAGTAGCTTTCTCATCATGTTCCAGGGGACAAAGGAATCAGGCTGCAACCTGGGGCACATCAAGGTGATGTTAAATGTACTCCATACCCCCTGGAGCCGCCAGGGACCTCCCTGACTGCACCCCTTTACCTTCTCCACATAAAAGTGAACGGTTAACACTCAATCACTACATTTTAGAAGTAAAAGTCAAGTGCTTGCAAAACCTGCTCACTACTCTGGGCATTGAGTGGCCAAACCACTGGGGTCCCTCGGTGGAATCCTGTGCACAGAGATCAAGTGAATTCCACCGGGACCCTTGCAATATGCAATCCTTCCTTTCCACAATGATAAGCATGTTGCCAGAGACAGTACTGAACGTGCTTGCCCAACAGCTGTGACCTGACCCAAGTTCGTCACCTTTTTAAAAAGAGACTAGGCCCCCGAAAGCAAGCAGACTTTGTGGTGCATTCCGCTTGGCCTCCTACATTAGGAAGAACCTGAATTTATGAAATGAAACATTGTTGTCATTCCTTCTGGGTGGAGCGAGGTGGGCTGGGGTTCATGTCAAGAGATGAGTGACGACGCCTCCAAGCAGCCACCTTCTAATTTCCTTTTAGCCCCTCCTCAAAACGCACATTTTCCGGTGAAGGTTTTCGGTCATTCCCCTAGTCCCTATGCCTTATTGCAGCCTTCCCCAACCTGCTGCCCCTCAGATGTGTTGGGAGTACAACTCCCAGCATTTCTGACCATTGACCATGCTGGCTGGGGCTGATGGGAGCTGAAGTCCAAAATATTTGGAGGGAACCAGGTGCGGGGAAGACTGCCTGACTGTAACTAAGCTAAAGCATACGTAACTGAAGTAATCACTTTTCCCCCTGGCTGCCCCGCCCCTATTCCCCTTTCTTCTATTGCAAGGGTGTGCAACTTGTGATCCTTCAGATATTTTGGCCTACAACTCCCATGAGCCCTAGCCGGCATAGCTAATGGTGAGGGATGATGGGAGTTGTAGGCCAAAACATCTGGAGGGCCACACGTTGCCGACCGCTGCTCTATTGTTTCCCTGCATCTACTTTAGATTAAAAGCACCTTCACATAGGAACCTACCATACCTGTTCTTTGTAAAGCACCATGTCCAAAGAAGGTGCTATATAAACAACAGCAACCTCAGCATGCACTTCAAGAAATCACAGTGTGTGGGTGCAGGCAAAGTGACGTATACATGCAATAATATATATATATGCCAATGAGGTTAAG
Source organism: Shinisaurus crocodilurus (assembly GCA_021292165.1). Lineage (NCBI taxonomy): Eukaryota > Metazoa > Chordata > Lepidosauria > Squamata > Shinisauridae > Shinisaurus > Shinisaurus crocodilurus. The sequence goes on from CM037879.1 coordinate 129,295,425, forward strand.
AGGACACAGCTTTTAAGGTTGCCATTTAAAAATTAAATTGCAGCCATTTTAAGGATGGGACAAGAACTGCTCTACCATGCCTGCTTGACGGTTTAGTTCTGATGGACACTCCTCACATCACAATTCTCCAGTATCATGTTTGAAGAATTCAGCCACTGGTAAAGTGTGAAAATGTGAATAAAACACAAGATACAGTTTGTCAGGAAGCAGCGATTGGGTGCAACTCACCACTGATGCAGGTTTACCTTATGAACACCAATAATAATTTCATTTCTTATAAACTTTCTAACACATGCTAGTCTCTATACAGAAGAGTTCAAAGCTTCTCTGGTCACGAATACATGCACCTCAGACTCTGTAAATTTAACTGTAAAATATAAATTGAAGTACAACACAACTAAATATGATCACTTCAAATCTGGAAACAAATAAGGTGACAAGATACTTGGACAGGTTCGTGTGACTTCCATATTGGATCCTTGCCCCTCTTGGCTTATAAAAACTGGAAGGGTTCAGGCTGGGTTTGGCACAGAAACAGCCTTGGTCACCTTGTATGACGACCTATGTCAGGACAGAGACAGGGCAGGGTGACCCTGTTGATTCTCCTTGATGTCTCAGCAGCTTTGGATACCATCAACTATAGTATCCTTCTGGGACAATTGTCTAAGTTGGGAGTGGGAGGCACTGCATTGCAGTGGTTTTGCGCCTACTTAGATGGTCAGCTCCAAAAGGTGGTGTTTGGGGGATATTGCTTGGCCCCATGGATTCTCCAGTACAGGTTTCTAAAGGGGTTGGTTATGTCCCCCATGTTATTTAACATCTACATGAAACTGTTGAGTGGGGGAGCTTTGGAGTGCATTGTCATCAGTATGCTGATGACCGCAGCTCTATTTCTCTTTTTCATCTTCATAAGGTGAGACTGTAGATGTGCTAGATGCCTGGCTGCAACAATGGACTGTATAAAGGCTAATAAACTGAAGATCAATCCAGACAAGACTGAGATACTGTTGGTGGGTGGTTCTTCTGACTGGATGGAAGGTATTCAACCTGTTCTGGATGGGACTACACTCCCCCTGAAGGAGCAGGTTCATATCTTGAGAGTTCTCCTGGAGCCATCACTGTCACTGGAGGCTCAGGTGGCCTCAATGGCATGGAAAGCCTTTGACCAGTTTCAGCTGGTGGCCCAGTTATGCCCCTATCTGGAAAAGTAACTCAGTAATTTATGCTCGTTAGATTATTGCAATGCCCTCTACCTGGGGCTGCCCTTAGAGGTTTGGAAGCTGCAGCTTGTGAAAAATGTGGAAGCCAGACTGACTGTGTGGACCAGAAGGTCTGAACACATAACACCAATTCTAGCCTGCTTGCACTGGCTGCCTGTACGTTTCCAAGTCCAATTCAAGGTGCTGGTTTTGACCGATACAGCCCTACATGGCTCAGGATCAAAATACCTAAGAGAGCACCTCTCCCAGTATGAACCTACCCATACAATATGATCATCATCTGAGACCTTCTGCCAGGTGCCTCCTCCAAGGGAGGTTCTGAGTGTGGGAATAAGGCACAGGGCCTTCTCAGTGTTGGCCCTCCAGACTGTGAAATAATCTCCCCACTGAAGTCAACCTGGCACCAACATTATCATCCTTTTGGTGCCAGGTTAAGACTTTCCTCTGCTTCCAGGCATTTGCCAGCGTACAATTTGGTTTTTATTGGTCTTGGGATTTTTATTGTTGAGTGTTTAAAATTGTTTTGTAAATTATGTTTCTATACTATTTCTTAATAATTTTGAAGGTTTTAATCTTTTGTAAACCACCAGAGAGCTTTGGCTATTGGGCAGTACAGAAATGTAATAAAGAGTAATCATAGTAATAGTAACAACAACAGCAAGGTGATCTTGTCTTCCATTAACAGGGGCATAGAGCACAATCTACTTCTGAAGACTAGATTCCCAAATAAGTATACCCATCCATGAAAACCAGTCTCAACTTGCTCAGAAGTGGACCTCATTGTGCCAGGTCCACAAAGAAGAACTTGGGGCATAGCCAAGAAAGGCTTTGTTCTTGGATTGTGCCAGACTGAATACAACCTCCATCCTCATACGGTATATTAAATACAAAACATGCTCTTAATAAAGTCAAGTTAATTTGACATTTATTTTAAGATAGCTTTGCTAGTATTCATGGACACTGGAGGGGGGAACATCATTAAGATGTATGCCACCTTTGGAAGCTTTAGCCACTGTAGGAGTCTTGTGCCAGATCCACAATCCCGCCACAGAGAAGAATCTGGGGCACAGGCAAGGAAAGCTTTGTTCTTGGATTATGCCAGAATGAATGTCATCACCTGCATCCTTATATATTAAACTGACACAATTCTGCTTTGTTCAGCTTTGTACATGGCTGTCTTTAACCACAATGATTCCAAAGGTACATACCAGAATGATGTAATAGAAACTCAGTTTTAGTGGGATGGATACCAACTTCTGCAGTAATATTCTATTTTAAAGAAATTATCCTCTTTCAAATTGCCCTTTTCATGCCTTTTAATTATTTACTGGCTTGCTTGCACTGAAAGTATGCATCACAGGAACATTTGCAGGGCTAGAAAACCACTCAAAATGCCTGTGACCCAGCACTAGAATGTTCCTGTTGCCAGCTCTACATAGGTATGAAAATATTTTCAAATTCCTTCATGACAGCCAAAAGGTCGTTACATACCCAGGTGGTCAGGTCCCCAAGATTTGTCCAGCCCTGGTAATGCATAATGTTATGATCAAAACCCACTATGAGAGAGGCTAGTTTTAACACCAGCTGTTGCCGGAGAAATCCATGTGTTACTTATCAGATCTCTCCAGAGTGTGCACTTGCTTCCATTCTTTAGAAGCCAGTAGCTAAGTGAAAAAAGCACATGCTTTGCTTGCATAAGGCCCCAGATGCAGTCCCTGGCTTCTCCAGTTAAAAGGATCTTGGGAAGTGTGGGGGCTAGGGAAAAAAGACCTCTAATGAAGGCCTTAGAGAATCACTGCCAGTCAGCAAGCAATACTGAACCAGATGGCCCAATAGTCCAACACTGTCCAAAACAAATGGAAATTCCTTGTGTGCTAAAGCAGCTGCATCCGTGCAGAAGCAGACTGAAGTCAAATACACTTAAACTTACCGGTAGTTTCTCACCACTACATCTCTCTAGACCAGGGGTGGGCAACTTGTGGCTCCTCCAGATGTTTTGGCCTACAACTCCCATCAAGCCCTAGCCAGCATAGCCAATGGTGAGGGATTATGGGAGTTGTAGGCCAAAACATCTGGAGGGCCACAAATTGCCCACCCCTGCTCTAGACCCAAATCGGATTTTACTACACCAATTTGAAAAGCAACATATATTATTTTACAGAATTTTATAAAAGGGTAGGTTACTGGGGGTAGGAGTTCAGAGTACAACAGCCATTAAGTATTTTGATTAGCTACTGGCAGATTGAAAATGATGAGCAAGACATGCAACTTCCTCTTCACCAAAAATGGTAGCACCGTCATGCTGGCAGGATAGCTTGGTACAGGGATGGTTCCAGTACTCTTAAGAAGCATAGTAAAGGGGCACTTACACCAGACAGATGCCCTCTTGTAACAGCACTTCATGGAAAATGCTATACTTGGTGAAGTTCTACCCTCTCTGCAATTTTTTAAGACACAGGAGAGCTCAGGACCTGGACTTAGTAGCCATAACTGCCAGCCAGGGTTAGGTGCCTCCATGCTTAACCAAAAAGCCTTTACATAATGGGAGAAGCAAACTGTAGGCTTCCAATTAAGCCCCACCCTGAAAGCTTTTGATTACAGATGGAAACACCCATGACTAACAGTGTAACAATGTGAGTCCCAATGAGCAGAGCAGACAATTCCAGGCTGCCAGATTGCTAATAATTGACCAGCTTCACCTGCTGCTACCTGGTATCAGGTGCTTCGGTGCTCAGAAGCACCTAATCTCATCTGGTCCCTTAGCACAATGTCGATGCCTCCTGAGGGAGGCACACTTTTGGAGGCAAGATGGTCCTTCGAAGAGCACCTTCAACAGAGGGAGTCAATAAGTGACTTCCATTCTGCTGTGCTCCCACCTTCAGATTCTTCTATACATTGTTTGCTTTAATGTTATGGATGCACCAATGGGAGACATTCCTAGTTGCCATTCTTGTTTCTTTTCTTGTAAGATGCTTGAATGTCTTTATTTAGGTCCTGTCAAGATTTCCTGATTTTACTAGCCAATAAAAACCAACTCCCCTGCTTCTCATAATAAATACAGCTAAGGGTGGAGCCAGATTACTGTTTTCCCATAAGTCAGTGAAACTGTAGTCAAAACACATGGAACAAAATTGCCTGCAAGAATCCACAGACAGGAGACAGAAGCTAGCAGTGTCCCTGGGAAAGTGATTTAATGTTCGATTTCTACAAAAGGTCTGCTTTAGAATTATCTCTTCACTTTGGGATAAAATGAAGTCACAAAGGCTTTGCACCATTTTTGTTCTTGAACATTTTACACTGTTCTTTCTTTGGCCTACGGGGCCTTAGACAACCTACAATGGGCCAGTGGTTTTTCAACAATAACTTCACTTGATAAAGAAGTTCCAACAGACTCCTTCAGACAACCTGGCCAGTTCATGGCATTCATTGTAAAAGTCATCATGCAATGGAAATATATCTGTTTTGCTTCCCCTCCTAACATATGCAGAAGATAGGATTATCAGCCCTCTGTCTTTGCAAATGTTTAAAACAGACATTTCCCCTCTAGCCTAAACCTAGAGAGTTTATGGAAACTGAAATAGTTTGGTGTCTATTCCAGTGCTTCTCTTCCCAATCAAGACACCAATGCTGTAATGTTTAAGAACACTAGTTTAGTTCTTATCAGCATAATGATACAATCCCTAGAATACATTTGAGAGGGGAGAAGGGAAGAGATTTAGGAGAAGTTAAAATAACCACCATCAACAATTTATAGCATACTTGGGCTCTGGCAGACCTTTGTAAGTGAAACTAGATTGGAGAGAGAGTAAGCCACATTTTTCACCTCCCTGTTAATGTGTGATACTTACAGCACAACAAAGCTAGACTCTATTGTCAACCTTTGTACTTTCCAGAACTTCAGATCAGGTTCACAGGTTATTTTACAACTTAATGATTTTAAGAACTGTGTGGGAAATTAGCTCACTTTCCAAAGAAGTCCCATTGCTCCCTGAGCACAAGTTGCAAATTATGAAATCTATGTCTGCTCCAATTCAGAAGCAGTATGTTAATTATTCAAAAATATTTCATCTTCCTAAGTGACAGCATATTTCTCTAAATCTATTAATGTAATGTTTTTAGTTTTGTCTCCAATCCAAGGAGGAAAAGCAGTTAAACCTGCCAGAAATCATTTGCATCCAGATGTACCATGAAGGGTGCTCCTGCACATGAGGTTTTCCTGCATGAGGAGTGCTCATTTAGTACACCAAAAGCTCACAAGATAACTAGCTTACTGGGGAATGCTGGGAGTTGTAGGACTTTTTTCTATTTAAACATGCATAGGATTGCACCCTTACACATATAAGTCTATAAGCTTTCAGCAGTTTTGCCTAATGCCAAAAAAAAAAAAAAAAAAGGCATAAGGAAAATCATACCCCGAAGAAGTCTTTAAAAACCTATGAACTATGTACTGCCATCAAAAGGGCATCTGTTGATAGCTAACCTTACATGTGGTAAGTGCTTCTAAATATGATTGGTCACTCACTATATAAGCAGCTGTTTTTACTGACATCCCTGTGGTGACTGTAATGTGTGCTCAAACTCACTGTTTTATCTCCATTTACCACACTCCATATCTGTGTGTGAAGTACATAGAGAGAATGTATGTGTACACAAACATGCACAGTCTACTTAGAGAGTTGAGACATTCAACAGGAGAAGAGACATTCAACAGGAGAAAAGAACATGTGCGAGTGAGACCAGGGCTCATGAAGCACCATCTTTCCCGCAGGGATGGAGTGTCAAACCTCTTTCAGTCTGGAGGCAGAGTTCCATTTCAGAGATGGCCTCAGGTGAGCTGCATTCTAGTGCTGGCAGGGGCCAGAGGCAAAAGGAGCCCGGGTCAAGATACCAAAAATACCAGCATGATTTAGTTTAAAGCTTTTTCGACTTGTAACTAAAGAAAAATATTACAACCTTTTAGAGTGGGGAAAAGAACTGTGCAAAAACTAGGGAACTACTAAACAAATCCATTTAGTGGTTTCCATCGGGGAAAGGGGGTGGAGCTGGGGCCATTTGGGGAGCCCCAGAGAGCTGAATTGGGACCCCAGGCAGGCTGGATTTGGCCCATGGGCCTGAGAGCTTCAGCACCCCTGCCACAGGGAAATGCATGCACTCTACTGGCATCTAGATTATGCATCTAGATTATACACCTCTCTAAGAGACACCCAAGGCTCAGCTTCTGCAGGCATGCCACAGAAGCGCAACACGAACTAGATCATTATTCAGATTTCCTGCCCCCACCCCACCTGTGTCCATTTCACACATCTCACACATAACCCCATGCCTATGAAAGCTCATGCTACCTGAAATGAAATAAAAAGAACGGTCCTCAAGGTGCTACAAGACTTTTCCTTTTTACTGTAGCAGACAAGCATAGCTATTTTTCTGTAAACTGTATAAGCTGAGGTACACACCTCAACTGAGAAATCAAGGGCCTTTCTGCTACTTATCTGTTCCAGACTGTTTTGAAAAAGGCTGTGCTGTAATAAAACATCCTGATAAAGTCTAACATTTCCCCCTCAACATATCCCACAGCACTTCCTCCTTGCTTTCCTTATTTCCTCCCCCTTCCTTAATTCAAACAGATTACTATGGTAAAGACTTAGGACTGCTCTATTAACACCAGAGACTCACCTTAATCATCACCTTCTAAATTAGTTAGCAGGCAGCATGTTAATTTTAATGAATGAGGCAGGCAAGGTAACAACCCTGTGCAACGAAATACAGCACAACCATCATCTTAAGTAATCATGGCCCTTCATGTTTAAACTCTGACCCACAACTCCCCGAGTGTGAAGACTTCTTGAGAAGCAGCTACCCTCACCCATGTTAAGGGAACATACAGCGCCATGAGTTTTACTCCCCACCCCACTACAGATACCAGCTCTGGGATGTCAGCTTCTCCTTCCTTCCTCCCTGATGACCTCTGGAAACCACAGGGGGGTAGAAAGGTATTTTTTCAGAACCGGAAAAGCTTCATCATTCTCTTTAGGTCAAAAGTACTGCAGCCTCTCCCAGCCACAATCACTTCCTACAGAGGGCAATTGCTGCATTTAAGAAGTTCTTCTAAAGGTGAGCAATTAACCTGCAACAATTGCCACCCACGGGTCCCCGAACGACAGGGACGGAGATCATTCCACATCTCATCATGCAATGAATAGATGAAAACGCACTTTAACGCCCGCACAGATATACATCTGTGTGTGTGTGTGTGTGTGTGTGTGTACACGGAGACGGACACGAACACGGGGGTGGCTAGTGTATGCTTCTGGAGATTACTCGAATACGCATTCATGGAGGCGGTCCTGCAAAGTGCTGTGGCTCTACCAACTTCACCAAACAAAACTTCTGTATCGTTCTTTAAAAGAAAGCGATAAAGCTCTCCGGCGGATCCCAGGGTCCATCTGTCAAAGTCAAATCAGGATGCGGGCGAATAGATCGACAGAGAGCACCAGCAGCAACTACAATCAAAAGCAACAGGAGGAAAACGGAGCCAAACGAAGCAGCAGAGGAACAGGGAGAAACGCGACGGGTGGGGGGTGGAATAAAAGAAACTCGGGATGGAAAATCGGGAGGGAGCGAGGAAGCGGTGGGAAAAAGAGCCCAAAGAGAAAGAGGCGAGAGGAGAGCGCGTCCATCCACTGGCGTTCATGCAAAGGAGAGGGGGAGCGCGCGGGCTGCCCCCAAGTTTACCTGCTGTCGTCGCAGCCGCCGAGCTCCGTCCCCAGCTGATGCCGACTCGGCCCGGGCGCTGCGCTGCTGCTGCTGCTGCTGCTCCGCCCCAGCGTCCCTGGGAGCCGGGACCGGGCGGAGTCTCCGCTGACGTCACGGCAGGACTGGAGGAGGAAGCTCCTGATGCAGCGGGTGCCAGCCAGGCATGTCGGATTTCCATCCCAAGCGCTACTGAGCATGCTCATGTGTGGGGCATGCTCAGTAGGAGCGACGAAGGCATGCGCCCTTATCTGGCCCACTCTTGGGACTAGAGATAAAAAAGGGTGGGCAGGATAAGTCTAAATAACACTAAAGGGGAGGGCGGGAGGGAAGTATTATGAAAAAAATGCGATTGGGTTCAAGGGCTCCAGAACCCAGATGGGCGATTAATAAATATAAGAAATAAATAAATAAATAAGCATGCTCAGTCTCTTCCATTGTAGTCACTGCCCCTCAATTGCCCCCTCTTTCCTGAGTTTGGGGTGATCACAAGTCCCAGGGGGTCAGTTTTGCCATTGACCCCGAGTTGCTAGCACCTCGGGGAGTGGCAAAACTTGGGGGAATTCTCAGTGCCAGGGTGCACAAGTTTGTTGTTACTTTGATACGTCAAACCGAGCCTTCCCTCCTATGAGTGGGAATCCCCTCTAGTTTTGAAGGTTCCCCCGATGCTAGCAGTGGGGGGACACTTGCAAAAGTGGGGGCCCACTAGGGACACCTGATCTCCCCCCAAAAACCAGGGGATTGTGCTGTGAAAAGTGGGGAAAGAGCCCCTTTCTGCAAACCGTGATCTGCCGGGGCTCTGCAAGGAGCTGACAGACAGGTCTGGACCTGTCGAACCTGTCAGCTCCTAGCAAAGGGAGGAAATACTTCCCTGCAGCTTCAGATAGGCACTGTACAGGGTGGGCACCTAGCCCAGGGACCCCCTCGCGCTAACCCACCCCACCTGATATGTGCAAACCAGGCAGGGCAGGTTAAAAAAAAATAGCGCAATTATTTGCACACATTGGTACCATATTTTTTTTTAAGGGGAGGTGACCACAGGAAGCCCCTCCAAGCTACCACGGGGGTCCTTGGAGGGGCAATTTGTGGATGCCCCCAAGGGGATTACGAAAGCCTGCTTGACAGTTGGCTTTTGCAATCTCCCCCCCCCCCAATGATTTTTTTTTTTAAGGTGAAGCTGCGGCGGTCTTGAGATGGGTCGCAGGAGCAGTGGGGAGTGGGGGAAGCCTTTCCCAGCCATCCCAAAGTGCCGCTCAGGTTCTCTTGGGGTGGCTGGCAATGGTGGTCGCCTGCTAGCCGCTTGGCAAGAGCGGCAAAGGGTTTTTGTTACTCTTGCCAAATGGCTCACTTGTTGTCAGGGTTGACCCATGATGGATCATTTCATTCAGGGTCGGACAATGTGACAACCCATTGTGGCTCAAACAGCTCCTACTACAAGCCATGGCTTATCAGGGTGACTTATAACCCCAAAATAAGCCACCCTGACTGACAAACCAGTCCTGGGTTTGCACAACACAACGACCCACCGTGGCTTATAACAGTCTTAGCGTTTAAAGATGCTCATATTGAAGCTCCTATCTTGACAACAAAAAATGTTTGTGTAGTACTTGCGTAGTTTTAAACCATTTAATAAAACTGTTATTTAATGAAATGTAACCGATGAATTCTTTTAACAGGGTTATTTTTGAATGGTGGTCAGGGGAATTGACAAAAGTTGGTCAGGGAATGTCAGGGAAATGGAAAATGAAATTTTATTGGCAACACTGTATTTTCTCCCAAAGGTGCTGTTCGCAGCAAATAGCAGTGGGGGGGGGGGTGAATTTTCAGCAGGAAACTGGCATGGGGGCCCAGATAGGGAGAACCTTCCAGATCAGGAGGCTGTGACCTGGTGCGCACATAACAACCCAGAGTATGGGTTTTGACTCATGGGTTATTGTTGAATCATGGGTTGTCGTTACATGTGAACACTGCACTATGGTTTACCTATGGTTTACAGAACAACCCAACATTCATAACCCAAGAAACCATGGGTTCTCTTCCTGGGTTGTTCATGGTTAACAACCCATAGTTAATGTGAAGGAAGGAGCCTTTGGGGGTTCCTACATGCGCGCACACACACACACGCCTCCTCATGGGTAAACCAAGTAAGGCCGGTTAGGGGCTGGGAGGAGGCGACGGCTTTTCAAATGCAAATGTAGTTCAGGCCCAGTAAGTCATGAGTCCCCCTCCCCCTGTCTGGCCAGGTGAAGTGCATCCTGATTGGCTAAGAAACAGCAGAGCTACAGAGAGGAGGGGCGGGGGGGGGAAGGTATATTTCCCGTGTGGGTTTTGGTCTTTGTCTTTGGTCATCGCGTGGCTGCTGGCTGTTGGAGTAATGGCGGCAGCCAAGGAGAGGCCCAAGCCTTCGGGTGGCCTCAGGATCCGACCCCAGGTAGCTCCTGGTGAAATTAGCTGAATGAGGGCTCTGGTAAAGGCAAGCCTTGTGGAGGGCTACCCATCTCGGACCTTCGGGTAGGTGTAGTAGTCCTCCAGGGCAGCAAGGCTGTGCTGGATCCAACCCTGGAAGAGAACTGACCCCCAGGTAACAGAGTTGTGTGCCTGGGAGATATAATGAATCAGGTTTTGTTATTTTGTAGCTCTATTTCTGTGTACCAAAGTGTCTCTCTCTAATTTTGTGTCCTTCCCTCATTTCCCTATTGGTTGTTGTAAAATGCTACCAGAATAAACCTCCTTTTGGTTTTTTACCCCACATTGTGTTTGTGGATTGCTCTGCTTGGTTCAGCATCTAAATCCAGGTTACAGACAAAGGGCAGGTCCCTGAACAGAGATTCAAGTAGGATTGCAGGCAGCTGAGGCTGGCAATCTGGTACCTTGAGATCTCTGGGGGTCTTGGGTCCTTTGGGGTAGGAAAGGGTGGGGGTGTGGCGGGTCAGCCAGCCCCCCCTTCCTCCACAGTTAAACCATAGTGCAAGGTTTGCATGCAACGACAACCCATGATCCAACAACAACCCATACTCAACACATACTCTGGGTTGTCATTATGTGCAAACCAGACCTGTGGATGCTTTTTCTTCAAAATAAAAGTGCTTAAGCATACTGTTTTAAAAGCATGAATAACTTCATGTGTAGTTTTGTCCTCAGACAGTCTGGCAGGTATGGACTATAGCCTCTGATCCACACACCATAGCTCTACACCAGGGGAGCACAACCTTTTGGGCCCCAAGAGCCGTATCTGGCATCTCCAAGGAGCTGCTGTGCTCACATGTGTACCCTCACATACACCTACACAAACACTGAGATAAGGAAGGAGTTAACTTGCTAGTTGTGCTTGTAAGAGAAACCCTTTCCTTATCTCCTCTCTCTGCAAGCCGCATGTTTTGCACCTCTGCTCAGGGCCGGATTAAGCTAGGGGCTGTTGGAGCGGAAGCTCCAGGCCCTTAACAGAAAATAGGCCCACAATTATAGGGACACGCAGCGATTTTTCCCCCCCTTCGGAGTTAGCTCTGATCGTTATCATTCAGCATAATTACGGTAATGATTTTTTCAAGATTAGAAAGGTGTTCTAAGCACATCTGCATTACAGGCTTGAGGCAAGACCTAGCAAGAACTGTTGTTCTCAAATTAGCATTTCAGTAGCTTTGCATTTCAATCACTGTTACTACATTTCTTTGTGAGAACTTCTAGCACATGGAGGGCTTGCTAGGGTCTGTAATATTCAGATTTAGAAGGGACCTCTCTCTCCAGCCTCGAGCAAAAGATCTTTCCGATTCGCAGCTCAATTGTTCAAATGCTAGTTTAACAAAAAAAACAAAAACGAAACAAAGCAACAACACAATTATTCTTGGTCAAGCAAAGCTTCCTGGCTTTTTGTTGTGGCTGCTTTTTTTTTTTTTTAATAAATAATTTGGGGAAAATTGGGAAGACCCTTACTGATGAGCTGCAGGAGTTTTTGAGTTTTTGCTCCGTCAAGCGACCCCTCTCTGCCCACCCGCCTCCAAAATCTCCACCATGACTTCTGCTTGCTATGGGACAAACCTCTGGGATGGTCTTTACCTGCCGCTGGTCCTGATGGCCCTCCTCTGCACAGGTAAGGTTCAAAAGTTTGACTCTTTTGATCTGCATGTTCTCCTTCTCCTTTTTTTCTGTAAAAGGGCTTTCCCTCTTTTGTGAGCCAAACTGAACGTAAGAGAGGGCTGTGTGTTTGTGGGTGTGGGTGTCTGCCTTTTGGGGGTGTTGATCCTCCTGCCGCCTGCAAAATGTCACCTGCTTGGCTGATACTGTGTGTGTGTGTGTGTGTGTGTGCACGTGCGCTTTCATGGGGAATTGTGTGGCATTTTAAGTTTTATTTTGAAAAACTCCAGAGAACAGAGTTCACCAAATATCCCTCTTGGATATTTTGGACTACAGTTCTCATTTGCCTCAGGCAGCATGGCCAGTGGCTGGGGAAGATGGGAGCTGGGGCCCCAAACATTTGGAAGGGCCCCGTTTGGGGAAGACTGCCCTAGAGGTTAAAAAACGTGGAGGTACTTATCATCAACGATATGTGATGAGTTTATTGAACTGATTGGTCAGCAAGTGCTGCAGCAAATCATAAACGAGATAAAAGAAGCCAAATATTATTCAATTTCTGTTGACTCCACCCCTGACATAGCACATTGTGATCAACTAACAATTATATTTCGCTATGTACTACCTAGTGGTCCAGTGGAGCGTTTTACGAAATTCATTCCAATGCACGGACACACTGGTATGGAGCTAGCAAACATTATTTTGCAGTTCATGGATGAAAATGGAATTTCCATCAAAGACTGCAGGGGTCAGTCTTATGATAACAGATCTAATATGAGTGGCAAATATAATGGTATGCAGGCCTTAATTTGGGGGGGGGAAACCCACTTGCTGAATACATTCGTTGTTGTGCACATTCACTTAATCTTGTTGGACAAAATGCCGTAAACAGCTGTCCAGTTGCAGTTTCGTTCTTTAATTTTGTGCAGCAGTTGTATTGTTTTTTTTCTGCTTCAACTCATCGATGGAATCTGTTAACAGATAGTTTCAAACTATGTGGTATACCGACATTAAAAAGGTTATCTGATACACGTTGGTCTGCTCACCATGATGCTGTGAATGCCTTACAAAAAGGCTATAGTACTATCAGAGATGTCCTTTCAAATATTATGAATGATGAATCCACAAAGGGAGAGGTCTGTTTACAAGCAAAGGGCCTAAATAATGTCATGGATCAATTGGAAACTGGAATAATGATTGTTGAAGTATGGTCTGTCATTTTACCAAGGTTTCACAGAACCAGTCAGTGTCTCCAAGATGCAAAATTAGATCTGCATACAGCAACAGACATGCTGAACTGAATTTGAACAGCAGGGTAAAAATATTTCCGGCTGCGAGGAGTACCAGCTACAACGTGGAAGGAAAGTGAAAAGAAATAGGAGGTGGAACTATGGTGATGCAGAATATGCTAATGCTGATATGACACCCTCTGAGAGGTTTAAAGTGCATACCTTTTATCCTATAATTGACCAATTGACAGAATCACTGAGGCACAGGCAAGCAGCATACAATATAATTCAAGAAAGATTTGGATTTCTATCAGAAATATGCACTCTAGCAGCTGATAGTCTACGTTCCAGAGCCACTACACTAGTGTCAAAATATCCTGAAGATCTTGAACCCGTTTGCAGACGAAATTGTACAGTTTTCATCTATTTTCAAAATGTACCAATCTTCCACTGCAAATCAAGACATTCATGGGAGTCAAGAAACACAAATGTACAAGTTTATGATTGCACAATCTCTAGTCGGTGCATTTCCAAATACATTTGTGACCCTCCGCATGTATTTGTGTTTAATGGTCAGCAACTGCAGTGGTGAGCGTTCATTTTCAGCATTAAAACATGTGAAAAATGAACTAAGGTCTTCCATGGGTCAGGAGCGTTTAAATGCGCTCTCTCTGTTGTGCATTGAAAATGGTTTGCTGAACGAGCTTAATCTTGATTCTACAATTGAGGAATTTGCAAGTAAAAAAGCAAGAAAAGTTAATGTGTAATTTTATTTTAATCTACCAGCTTGATTCATTTAGTTTAAATGCAGGTTAGAGTTCAGTGAATAACCTGTTTGTGTGTTTAAAACTAGTGGTTGCTATTTATTTCAAGAGTTACTCTCTGCACCATAATCATAACGCAGGCTGTATTGATTATGATGCTATAATAATAATAATAATAATAATAATATAATAATAATAATAATAATACTTTAAGGAACAAATTTTTATGAGCCAAACATCATACACTTATATTTAAATTGTTTATATGGTTTATGTTTATTTAAAAATGGTTGTTGTGAATGTTCTATTTATAACGGTTTTATTGAGTTAACAAGCTTATTGTTTACAAAAAAAGAAATATTTTCAATATGTTTGTTTTGGCACTTTAATGGTAATTAAAATATTTAATTTGTTTTAATATAAAATTGCGTCTTCATTTTATTTATTTCCATAAAAAGGCCCACCAAAATCCTCAGCACCAGGCCCATAATGCTCTTAATCCGGCCCTTCCTCTGCTCTACACTTTCTGAGGATGTACTAAAAGAATTACAGCAACTGGCTATCTATCGGAACTTATAGCAGAAGATATGTTATTACACTGGCCTCCTATGTTATTCTAGAATGACAGAGAACAAAGAAATCATCCCAAAAATAGAGAGCAATATCACATACAAAATCTTCAATGATAAATTGAATCACAGACATTATTTCCAAGTCCAAAAAAAGGAGAATTAACATCATGATCACACACAAAGTGAATAGCATTTTTATATATCATAAGACCAGATCATTTTTATGTATTGTAAGACTATACAGCTATAGTACATGCATTTTCACTATTTTCTGATTATCTTTTTCATGTATTTTTTCTATTTGGAGATAGCTTTCGTGATTTAATACATTCATAATTGAAGTTTTTGTCTGTGACCAAATATATTAGTGTTTGGGAGAACACTTTGTTGTCTGAAATTTGGATTTCTGAGCTTCTCTCCACTCTTGTTTTAGTTTGGGTTTTTCCTGCCCAGCTCAGCACGACATGCAGATACTCCTTCCCATCCATCACAAATTTATAGCATAAGAAATGTATGTATTTGGAATATTTATTTTCTTTATTGTATTTATATCCCACCATTTTTCCTGCAAGGAACACAAGGAGGCTTACATAACCCTCCTCCTCCTCCTCCTCCTCCTCTCCATTTTATCCTCACAACAACCCTGTGAAGTAGGTTAGGCTGAGAGTCAATAACTGGCCCAAAGTCACCCAGTGAGCTTCATGACTGAGTGGGACTAGAATCCGGATCTTCCAAGTCCCAGCCCAACACTCTAACCACTACGCCACACTGGCTCTCCGTATGTTTTAGGAAAGAAAGGGTAAATGTTCAGTGTACATATTCATTGGAAATACACAAAGGAATGGAAAGAAGATCAAAGTAGGTGGATAATCATGTAGCTTGGGCAGAGCAGAGGTGGTGATAAATCCACTGCCAAGTCCACAATTTCCTGTGTTATTGGAACCAGCTCAGAAGAACACGTTTGTTTCCTTTTAACCTTTCCATGTGTGACACAGGGTGCCACTTCAGCGACATAGCTGACATGCACATTTTTCAGTAATTGTGGACAGTGGTATCTCTTTGACCCAGACAGCAGGGCAGGAGGCAGGCTTGAAATAACAACCCCTTCTCTTATATGCCCATTTTGGAAGGCTGCAGCAGCAATTCCATTGTATGGCCTTCCTTTATCCAACAGAGAGGCAACATGTTTGCCATTTAAATTCTGAAGGTTTTTTTAAATTTTTAAACAGTTTCACAGGTGTGTTTGGGCAGGGTTCTTGCAATAGGCCAGGCATGCTTCACTAATTACATTGCTCATTCATGTGGCATGGTATATGGGTATTTATTTGAGGTGAAGAAAATACAAATGATTCTTGCTGGGATGATTGCGTGACATCTAACCACTTCTGAGACTGCACCCATATTTATTTTCACCTTGGTCTCCAGGCCACGCCCATTTGCCTGCTTAGTTCCTTGTTAGATGATGAACAGCCTTCAACAAACCCGCTGGCCAATAGGCAAGGAAGTCTTTGATCTTGCTCAGGGAAGGCATTACAACAGCTAAAGAAGCTGTCAGAAAAACCTGTAGGTTATGTTATGTTTGTTTGTTTCTTTGGAGAGAGTGAGTTTGTTCTCCAGTTCTGAATGGCATAGGCAAGGGTTTCTTCCCTTTCCCCTCCCTTCCCTTTCTGGGAATACAGTCATGCCTTGGATTGAGAGCATAATTGGTTCTGGAAACGTGCTTGTAATCCAAAACACTCTTATATCAAAACGAAATTCCCAAAAAAAAATTTGTACAGAGATTTTTAATTTAAGACGTACTACAGTACTTGTATTGCAAGACGTCACTTGTATATCAAGTCAAATTTTTTAAAATAAATATTTAAAAATTTGCTTGTCTTGCAAAACGCTCTCAAACCAAGTTACTTGCAATCCAAGGTATTACTGTACTGCAGAACTGATGGGGGGGGGGGCTGGCTGCAATCCTGTACACACTCACCTGGGAGTAAGTCCCACTGAACTCAACGGGGCTTACAGTACTTCTAAATAGACATGTATGGGATTGCAGTAGAGACCTCGGGGGCGGACTTTGATCATTTTCAATTTTGTTGTATTTATTTTTATTTATATAGCTTTTTATCCTGCTCTTCAACTCTGAAGAGTTACCAGAGCTGCTAACATTTAAAATTAACCAAAATAGAATAGCCAATAACAACATTAGGACAGAGGAGCAAGCAAGTAGCAGTTGGATGTTGAAACCAGCCAGCAAGCAACAAGCATATATTCCAAAGGGCATTTAAAAGAACTGGGGAATAAAAAGGTTTTCATCTGACACTGAAAAGGCATCAAAGTTGGTACCAGGCATACATTTCTGGGGAAGGCATTTGAAAGGTGGGATGCCACCACCAATTTTTTTTAAAAGGGGGGGGAGGCCAAAAGACCCTCTGTTAGATGACCAGCTGCCTCACCTCAGAGGTTACACCTCTTAGGGCCAAACCACGTTCCACTTACTGCATCATGTGTACCTAACCAAGGATGTGCTTCATATTTGGCCCAATCCTGAACCGAATTGGACTAATTTGGTGGATTCAGAAGATGTACGAATCAAAATGGGTGCTTCTCCAAAGTGGACTGAATATGAACACTCCTGAAGATTTGGGATTCAAAGGGACACAGAGACAGTGTCTCTCCAAAAATTGATACAGTTCTCCCCAAGCTCTCCATATAACAAAAACACCAGGGTGGAGAGAGGGGGTATAGTTCTGTGACTGGCAGCTTTAGCTTCTAATCACAATGGATGGTTTGTTTGTTTGTTTGTTTATTATAGGTTAGGCTGAGAGTCAGTGACTGGCCCAAAGTCATCCAGTCAGTTTCATGGCTGAGCGGGGACTCGAACCCAGATCTCCCGAGTCCCAGTCCAACACTCTGACCACTACGCCACACTGGCTCTACCAGAGGACTCCAATCCCAGTGCTTTGGGGAAAGAAGGAAGTAATATATCCCAAGGCTGATCCAGTGCTCCCTGCTCTTTGCTAGTTCTCTCTCCCAGGAGCAGGAAACTTAAACGTGAGTTGGTAGATTCTGTGGGACCTGGGAGGGTGCAGAATTGGGTGCTTGCTTGGAAACTGCTGGAAGTTCACGTCCTTCTGCCTCTGCATGCTCCACACCCACCCGTGTCCTGTTACATTTTCTGTGTCTTTGGTGCCAATTGAGCAGAAAACAAAGAAGTCTTAACTGTTTTTCATTCATCTTAACTCCCTAGCCCCTGCACCCATCTTGCTGAAATTTTGCAAGTTTCGTGCCTAGAGATGCCTCTATGACATATACCATTTTCATGCAAATTGCCAAAACCCCCATGGAGCAGGGGTAAGGGGAAGTGAATCACCTTCTCCCCTTCCACAAAAAATGCTGCACCTATCCTGACATTTTACATGAGGGCCAAACTCCGTAACTAGTTTGGCACAGAGAGCCTGTTTGCAGGTATGTCACTTTCAGAACAATTGCCTACAGAAAATGTAGGGGGATAAGCAAATCCTTTTTTTGGAAACCCCCAAACTGTAAAGGCTGCTCTTGCACAAAGATCCATACATCTATTTATCTTATACTGTCAGGCTTGATCCCCTCAGATGGGGCAACTATCCCTATAAATTTCATCCAATTCTGCCAATAAATGAAAACATTTTTGGCAGTTCTCTTTGAAAACAAACTGCAAAGCCGCCTAAGCACCAAAATGCTTACAAGCAAAGCAGGCAGGCAACAGCATTCCTGCTGTTTGTTCCTAGCATGTGAAATTCAGAGATACAGGAATGGAGTGTTCTTATTTACTGTTCCGGTCATGTCCTCCTCCAGGATACTCCATTCCATCTGCCCCCCACCCTCACAACAGTCAATTAGCATTCTGTGGCTGAGCATGCTCTGTCCTCATTAGGCTGTTTTGCGGGATTTCCCCCCTCCCCACTTCGGAATTTTCTTAAGATTGCGTTGCATATCTGCAAACCGTGGAGTTCCCCCAAGTGCCAATGCCTTTCTCTTATGTGGGGGTGGTATCACTTTTGCTGCATAAGCAATGGCACACCTGCCTGACCACTGGAAGAGAAAACAGGTCTAAGATCATGCGGTTAAGGGTGTTAAATCTTATCCTAATTTCCTATCAAAATAAACTACAGTTTTCTATTTCATTTGATGAGAGGAAGGGCAAATTCTGGCCTCTACCACCAGCCGGACCAGTAAACCAAGGGCCATTGAATTGCTGTAGCACTTGCCTCACAGGAAGATCATCATGGCAAGGGAGAGACCAGCCTGGCCCCATCTATTGGCCAGTGAAGAGGCAATGCTCCAATGTTTGTTTTCCTCTCTACCCACCTCCCCAATTCCTTGTTTTTATTTTGTATTGTGTCTATTAGACTGTGAGCCTACAAGCAGCAGCCTTTATCTTTTAATAACTGTGCAGCAGTTAGAAAACGTTAGGTGCCTTATAAACATTAGACAATGGATATTATTTGTAGAATTAGTCAATCTGTGATTATTTTTGCACCCGAGCTCCCCCCGCCCCTTTTAAAGAAAGCTTAAATTAAAATTAGTTTTCACTTATGGGGTTGATAGTAGCATGAACTGGCAGGAATCGAAACAAATCAAAATTACACCAGAGAGGTTTTTGGCAGCTAGTGCTACTCAACGAAAGAGCCAGAAAGAACACATTGAATCCATCCTACTTCCGTTTGTGCTGGCAATAAAGTAGGTTCCGGTCCATGCTGCTTCCCACTTGATGGCAGACAAAAAGCTTGCTTCTTTGAAGAAGCCTTTCAAGAACAGGCCAGTAATCTAAACAACTCTTCCATTTAAAAAATAATAATCTCAGGACATTTAAGCCAACAGGAACTCACAAGCATCTGGCTTGCAGTTTGTTCTGCCTGCAAAAGAATTAGAATTTGCATCTGGCATATTATTTAAAGTGGCAAAAAAAAATACTTTTTGTTATCGAAAAACCAGGAATGCATTATTTTTCAGAAATGGAGACTGGATTACTGCAATGTGCTCTATGTGGTGCTGCCCTTAAGGCTGCTCTGGAAGCTGGAGCTAGTGCAGAATGTAGCAGCTTGGCTCTTGTTGGGAGCTACCCCTTTTCAGCATGCAACTCCTTTGCTGAAGGGACTGCACTGGCTACCTATTCACTACCGGGCCAGATTTAAGGTTCTGGTACTTGTGTACAAAGCCCGAAACAACTTGGGACCAGGATATTTGAGAGCATGCCTCCTCCCTTACCAACCTGCCCGGTCACTGAGGTCATCAGATGGCATGCTCCTGGTGGTTCCTCAGAGACTTTTGGCCCGATTGGAGTCCACCAGAAGAAGGGCCTTCAGTGTGGCAGCTCCATTTCTATGGAACTCCCTGCCTCTGGAGCTCAGGCAG
The DNA here is from genome assembly GCA_021292165.1 of Shinisaurus crocodilurus. Lineage (NCBI taxonomy): Eukaryota > Metazoa > Chordata > Lepidosauria > Squamata > Shinisauridae > Shinisaurus > Shinisaurus crocodilurus. Next base: position 129,315,416 of record CM037879.1, read on the forward strand.
GCTCCGACACTGTGTTGCTTCTGGCGCCTGCTGAAGACCTCTTTGTTCCAGGAAGCCTTCTCTGCTGTCCTACCAGCGTTTTAATGTTACCTTGTTTTCAATGTATTGTTTTTGCTTCTTTTATCTGTTTTTATCTTTTTATTATTCACCGCTCTGGAATCTACTTAGGTAGATATGGCACAGTATACAAATACTGTAAATAAATAAATAAATAAATAAATTTTGGTCTCTCCACTGTTTTTCTAAACTACTGCAAAACGCAAGCAATGAAAGGATACGTTATTTCTATACCACCCAGTAGCTCAAGCTCTCTGGGCCATTTACAACAATCAATAAAAATACAATAAAACACAATATAAAAATAATTTTAATTTAATAATAAAATAATTTGATGTTGAAGGTCAAACGTGAATTTTCAGAAGAAAATTTAAGATACTTTTCTAAAGAAGGCTTGAACATTGACTTTATGAACATTGACAAAAGGGGGGGGGGTGATCCTGAAGGCTGCTTGTATGGCCAGAAGGAACTTCTGCTCACATGAAGTTCTCCTCCATTTCTGCACAAACTTCTCCCGCCCCCACTCCCATTATTATACACTGATGAAGATCCTTCTGTGGCTGCTGTTCATTTATTATCTAATAGCTCGTCTTCTACTGGTCTCTGAAACATCTGTCATCATCATAGCTACCAATGTGAGAAAATGCCAAACAAAAGTAGATGATGGAGTTGCCAAAGCCAGCACTCCATGGAACCATGGATTCTGAATAATGCACCATATTCTGGATAATGACATCATTGGATACCTGCATTGACTATGCTCATTTTTTGATTGATTACTGTAATTCCTTTGTGTAATTCTGATTCTGCGCAGTATCCAACTGGTACCCCTCTGCTGACAGAAGGCATCTGTCAGTAGGAGATGATTTTTGGCAGTTGCCCCTTCCCCCTGCAGCCCCATAGAAACACACCCCAAATCTGCTCCAGAGGGTCCTCCAGTTCTCCAGAGCAGATTTGGTAGGAAGCACAGGGGCTGCAGGAGAAGGGGAGATTGCTGATAATTGCCTCCTCCTCCTCCTCCTACTACTAGTGGATGCCTACCGTCAGCAGATGAATACAAGTTGGATACCACCCTCCGATAGCTTCCTTGAACACACCTCAAAGGAAAGGCAGGACATAGATGCAATATATAATTATTTTAATCACTGGCAGGGCATCTGTTAAATAAAGTGTGTTTCTAGATTAATTTTAGTCAGGGCTTTTTTTCTGGTGGAACTCACCGGAACGGAGTTCCAGCACCTTTTCTTCTATTAATTGCATTACAATTTAATCGCCATCTACTCCCGAGGAAATGTAATCCAAGAGTTCCGGTACCCTTTTCTCCAGAAAAAAAGCACTGATTTTAGTAATCCAAATTAAAATGCAAGGATCAACATTTGTGCATGAATCTCAAGATGCCTCTAGCTAGAGACTGACAAGGAATTACAAAGTACATTAGCCATGCCTCTCTACCCTGTTTCACTGTGAGCTTTCTAGGGACCTATAGCTGGCCAGCGTTGGAGACAACATGCTAGACTCGACAGGTATTTGGTCTGCCACTGCAAGCCAATTCTTCTCATTTAAACAATCCATTTTTTAAAATGAGAAAAGCTGTACTCTTCTGTTCCTTTTGAGAATTTGAAGAAAGTATACAACACTTTCCTACTTTTAGAATATTTTGTATTTCAAAAACAACTCCAAAAGTGCAAGATGCACTTCAACCAGATTGGTTTCTTGTTTGGCAAATTCTAAGTGGATAGTGTTTTAGGATTTTAAAAATATATATTAAAGGAGTACTGCTTTGTTCCTAAGACTATTTCTTGCTTTTATGTTACAAAGGGAAGGAAAATACTTGTAGTATTTGTGTATTAAAATAAAGTTAAGGATAAGTGATCTGTCTATTCTTCATAGATGGAGTATGAGTTCTACCAAAATACTCATCAGAGGAAGAAGAAAAAGGAAGGACTGCTTGTTTACTTGCCAGCAAGAATGTCTGGTTTCTGCCTGTAAGGGTATAATCCTATGCATGTTTAGACAGCAAAAGCCCTGTAACTCCCAGCATGTTACTGAAAACACCAAGAGATCAAACTAAAAGGGGAAAACGAACAAAAATTCTAAGAAATGAAATGGAGGAAGGGATATATATGCATGTTGTTTCCCAGGAAACATTTGCTGTGCATATCCCAACAATTCAAATTGTATCAGAAGTACATATATGCACTTTTAATTATTTGGCCTAATGTTTGGCCTAAAAAAACCTGGAGCAAATTTTCCGACTTCTTTCTTAGAATCAAAGAAAAATTAACAGTATTTGACAAGGTTTTCTAGTCATCCAGCCAAAGTTAGATTATAATGTTTTATTATGCAGGGACATAAACCAAAGATGGTAAATTGGGGGAAACACATTTGAGCTATTTTGGAAGTGCGCAGGAAGTCTAGAAATGAAAACTGTGGCGGACCAACCCTGGTCCGTTGCGCGGGTTCAGCACCTTAGGGGTTAACCATCACGGAAGAAGTGCCCTGTACGCTACTCCCAAAGACTTTAATTCAAGCCGCTAGTGAAATTGACACTGAATCACATAGAAATGCAGGGAAACTACAACCTGGTCAGTTTCAAAGAGTTTAATGGAGCGGAACTAATAGACTACAGGAATTCACAGCATAAACATAGAAGTCAATAAAGATAACAGAAGCGGAAGGCTTCAATTCACTTACAAGGTAGGCTTAGCCCAATGCAGAGAAGTAACCTTACATCAGAGAATCTGACTCACTGATATAACACAGCGGTATGAGCAGCCGGTCTCCGCGTGGCATGGCACGGCACACCCGGGTTCGGTGTGTGCTGGGACCTGACCGGAGTCAAGGACCGGATCCGTGCAAGCCTGCACCATGTTCCCAACAACCACTTTGTTCTCGAGTACTTGGTTTTCTACCCTCCCTCAGCCCCTTTCCCACCCCCGATGATCAGGTGGCCAACTGTGCCCTGCGGAGTGGTGCCGCCTCTTGGGGCAGGCATCTCCTGGGTAATTTGGGTTACTTTGCAGCTCTTTGAGACTGCTTCTCACCATTGGACGTTCAAGCCCTACCTCGAGGGTAGATGTATTTGCACCCATTGAAAGTATGTAGATGTAGCTATGCAAATGTGGTCACGTACAACCGGTTGGTTCAGACTGTGTCCCTTGCCCCCAGGGTGGGGATTATGCAGAAAGATGGGGGGAATGTGAGGTGTCAGCTACTGCGGAAAACTAGGACAGGGTTCGCTCAACCGTGTGTGCTCAGGCTTTCTCCACAAAAACCTTGTAACCCCATACCACCAAGCAAAAACTGTTCCGTAGAGCATAGTTTGTATGTCTCAGGCTACAATCCTTCATGCACTGATATGGTAATAAGTTCCACCGAAATCATTGGGACTTACTTCCAAGAAAAATGTGTTGAGATCCAACTGCTTATCTACATTTTTACTAGAGTACTCTCGACCCAGCATCAGATTTCCAGAGTTATCTACTATAGCTGTAGGAAGTGGAATAAAGACCGTGATTGAAGACGTGCCTGCACACACGGCTATCCTCCTTATCTATCCCTAGGGGCTGGCCCAGTTCCTTCTCCAACACAATTCTTAAAATGGATGACTAGTACAGAGTGTAATGCTTCAGTCCTATACCCGTTTACCTGAGAGTAAGCCCCATTGAACTCAATGGGGCTTACTTCTGAGTAGACAGAAGTAAGCACTCTAAATGTCCAATAAAAATTCCCTAATGAAACTTCAAAAATACTGTATTAAAAATGAAGCTGGATATCATCACTGATCAACCTAAAAAAAACAACCCAACAGGCTGAAATCCTATGCACACTGACCTAGGAGTCAGTGGACCTTTTGAACTCGGTGGGATTTAATTCTACGTAAACATGCATAAGATTGTGCTGTCATGGGCTGAAAATTTAAAGTATGTTAAAAGAGAAAGGATCCATTAACTTTTGCAAGGAAAGTACTTGAAAGCTGTCTGTAAACACCAAGCCCTACCAAGACAGAACTGGTGGGAAAGGGCAATTGAAGGTGGCAGTTTCAACATATGCAACTATAGAAATGCTGGCTGGTAGAACCACGTGCAAGGTGTATAATTAAAAGAAAGGCACTTAACTATACAAGTATAACCACAGGGGAAATGAAGGAAATTAAAAACAGCTGTTGACGGTCCTCTGCTGGTGAAGAAAAATACAGTAATACCCTGGATTGCAAGTAACTTGATCTGAGAGCGTTTTGCAAGACAAGCAAAAAATTTTAAATTTTTTTGACTTGATAAACAAGCAAGGTCTTGCAAGACAAGAAGTGTAGGGATGTAACCACTCACCTCGAGCGGGCGTAGTGGGCCGAAATCGGCCCCACTCACGCCCGCCAGGGACTCGCTTTGATATAAGAGTGTTTTGGATTACAAGCACGGTTCCGGAACGAATTATGCTTGCAATCCAAGGTATTACTGTACAGCAAAATTAGAAAAACTCATCAGAATTTTAAAAACTCAAGAAATGAGATCCCATTTCGAGTCTAGGCAATTATATTATTTCCCTTGAAGAGTTAGTAATATCCACTGTATAGCACATAATGCAAAGCCCAGCTCAGCTCACTCACAGGGACGGTGAAGGAAAAGCTACATTTTTTTTCTAATTCTCTGTAAAACAGGAAGAATGGGTTCTTGGATTGTATCACTTCAGAACAGAGGTATGCAATTGTTTGAATGTTCCCTGTGTCAAAGCTCACTGTGTATGGAAAACAAGCATGTCAGGGAGAATTTAGCCAATGGCCACATCCCTTCTGCCTAACGCACTAGAATTCCAGAGTCAGAGAGGTTTTGAGACAAGGCAGCATTAATCATGCACATGCAACCTGTAGTTTAAATGGTATAATGAGGGTTGTACATGTTGTTGTTTTTACCTGAACACATAAACAAGCTCCAATGCTTAATCTTTGAGAGTTACAGTAAAAAAAGAAAATGCACTCAATTTGCAAACTCTCAGAAAATATGACAATCACTGAAAACAAAAGAGAGAAAAATTAAATTTTAGATACTTGGGGTATTTTTGCAGCCATGGAAGCTGATGTTTCATTGAATAGAATCCTCCCTCCCTGAAATAAGTATGGGTTCCCCCCTTCTATCTTGTGCTCCACAAATTAAAAAAACAACCCTGCTTTTCAGTACTGTCTCTCATTTGAAAAGAGATGCCTAGAGTGTTTCTTCAACAGAAATTGTCACTGAGCCCTTGGGAAAGATAGAAAATCTAAATAAAACTAAAATCCTGTTACATTGGAATAACAAGACCTAGTTTTAGAATATTCCCTTAACGTCCTGTATACATAAGTGTGAGCTGGCAACTCTCTCAGGAAGAAAAATAAAGAATGCCACAAGGGAATATTAAATGTCATTTGTGCTTTTGCCTCCAGGAAACGTTTACCAGAAAGTCATACATTTTTTATGCTAAGTAACCTAAAACTTTTATAAGAATTCTTAGCGGTTATTCTATCCAACATGAAAACCAATACAAGAGATACATCTAATTAGTTAGCTACTTGATAGCTTTGTTTGAACAACTCATCCTTACTGCTTTTAATGAATACTGGTCATACCTAGTGCCATTTTAAAGGCATCTACATTGACAACTTGTGAGCAAGTATGCATTTTTATAAACACACAGTGACAGTGCAATTCACTGTGCCTACACAAAGTTAGCCTCACAGATTTTAATGCAACTTACTTCCAGGTAAAGGCATACATAATTGCTGGGCGGATGGGGAGATGAAATCCTAAAGGTGCACAAAATAAAGATGTGATTGGCTCAATGAGTTTCAAATTAAAATTATCCTTTAGGGTCACTATAAAAAAAACCCAATGAATATTGTAAGTAGTATAACACTATTATCATTCAAGTGTCAATAAAAAAAAGAAAAAGACAAATAGCTTACAAAACTTATATAACACTTATATGGTTACAAAAATATACAAATACTAGCTGTTGCCCGCAGCTTCACTCGTGTGGATTTTAGGATTTGGTACAATTGTTTTTAAAAGAAACATGAGTTTTTTGTCCAAACTTTACAAAATATAATTTACAGGTTGATGTCTTAATGTAATAAGCAATGTTTATTACAGACATTAGTCGGGGTGTATTGGCAACAAAACAAAGATAGTTGTTCCATTCATATGTGATCATGAAATATCTGATCTTAAAGAAAAATCAGGTTAATCCTTAGAGTCTACAGGTGATGAAGAGTGACGGTGCAAAGTTTGGGGTAGATCCGTCAAAATGTGATGGAGCCTATGCAACGACACCCCACACACAAGTCATGCAGTCAGTCATTTAAAAACTTTCCCTCCCTTTTCACCCCCTCAGAGAACATTCTAAATGCCCTAGGGGAGATTTGCATATCCACTATTGGCCCCTGCAGGAATTCATACAAACATTCTAAGTGTCGTATGGGCTATTTGCATAACTGCTCCTATTGGCTCCTGCAGCAATTATGAGGCGAGGCCAATTTACATAACTGCTCCCCTGTTGTTTTGCCCATAGGAGATATGAGACTGGGGCGATCCCCCCCCCCTTTTCACCGCATTAGGGACGGAATTTCCAAAAATCCTTCTAGTGGGTGTCTACGTCATAAAAACAATGTTCCTTCAAAATTTCACATTCCTAGATTAAACAGTTTGAGCTGGGCATTGATGAGTGAGTGAGTGAGTCAATACTTCTTTTATATATGTATATAGATTCAGGGTTGGAAACAGATTTAGTGATAATGAGTAGACCCATGAGTAGATAATGATTTAGTGATCATGAATAGACCCATTGAAATCTGTGGGACTTAAGGTAGTAATGACTCACTTAAATCCCATTGATTTCAACGAGACTACTCCAAGTATGACTAAGTCTGGCTCCAACCACATCCAAATGAAGTTAAACTGCCTAATGCCAGTGAGATACTGACCTGAAAAAAACATATCTCTATGTAATCTAGTGTGTTCTGTAACAAAATGAATTCATGTTCTAGTTATGATGAGACGTAAATAATCACTTTTAGGTACTAAAGGGCATAAGAATCACACCTGTGCAGAGGTTTAAGGGAATTAATCATTTAGTTATAGTATTTTTCAGATCTCTTCCATTTTTACTCCACCAGTGATCGACTCCTTTGTAGGTTGTGAAGTGTGACATTCACATCCAGACTGCTGAGTTGTTGGGGCGGGGGTTGCATATTTCAACTGGTGGCTGCATGCACCCCATAGCTGCACAGTGGGCTGATGTGCTGTGCAAAGAGCCCCAATGAGTTAAGGACAGGTTGCTTACCTGTAACTGTAGTTCTTCGAGTGGTCATCTGTGCAGTCACACATATGGGCTCTGCGCCTGCACCGAGCTTGCCTCGGAATATTCTTTAGCTGAGGTAAAATGGGTGGGAGCCCCTCCCCCTTACGCCTGCTTCTTAGCGCAGCTCCCGCCCATTCCCTCACTTCCTCTGAGACCACCTATTGCGGCCCCATGAACCGAGAGACACATATTATCTTTTGTTGTATAACAACACTACACATTATCATCTAAAAATGACATGAACTGGAGCAATACACCCAGTCTCCATTGGCAGGTCCATCGAAATCGATAATGATGCAGAGCGTGGATGGATGGGTGGGTTGCGTGACTGCACAGATGAGCACTCGAAGAACTAGTTACAGGTAAGCAACCTGTCCTTCTTCTTCATGGTCTCTGTGCATCACCCATATGGGCAGAGTAATAAGCCGACTTACCGGCGGTGGGTTGGCGGCAGATGTCACTGCAACACCAGTGAGAGGACTGCCCTTCCAAAGGCATTTGCTTCCCAAGCTCAAAGATCAAGTCTGTAATGCTTGATGAATGTCGATGGCGTAGCCCAGGTTGCTGCTCTGCAGAGCTCTGATAGAGGGATGCCTTTCCCAAATGCCACGGACATTGATTGTGCTCGGGTAGAATATGCACTTACTAGCCCTGGCAGTGGCTTGTGTGCAAGCTGGTATGCCAATTTAATGGTTTCCACAATCCATTTGGCAAATCTCTGTTTAGATACAGGTAGTCCCAGTGATTTGCCACCATAACAGACGAACAACTGAGATGTTTGTCAAAAAGAAGCCGTTCGTTCTTTGTAAAATGCCAAGGCACGGTGGACATCTAGTGTATGCATTCTCCGTTCTAAATCAGAGGATGGATTTTGGAAAAAAGCTGGCAACACTATGTCCTGTCCTGTATGGAATTCTGTACGACTTGTACGGTTGACGCCATATGGCCGAGAAGAAGTTGGATCGACCTCGCCAAAGGCAAAAAAACTTGGTACAGGCGTTTTGAGATGGTAAGTATTTTGTCCACTCTGTTGTGAGGTAGAAATGCCCGGCCTTGCGTCGCATTGAGAACTGCTCCTATAAATGTTATTTCTTTTGCAGGATTGAGGACTGACTTTTTGATGTTGAGACACAAGCCCAGGTTGTCAAGTATGGTCAATGTTGTCCGAAGTGCCGACTGAAGGTGAAGTCTGGATGAATCGACAACTAGCCAGTCGTCAAGATAGGGAAAAATCCTGATCCCCTTGGCCCGGAGACTCACACAGACTACAGCCATGCATTTCGTAAACACTCTGGGTACGGTGGAGAGCCCGAACGGGAGAACCACAAACTAGTAAGCATCATCTCTTATCTTGAACCTCAAATATTTTCGACTGCCTTTGTGAATGGAGATGTGAAAATAAGCATCCTGCAGGTCGATGGACATGAACCAATCAGTCCTGCGAAGTAGTGGCAGGATTGACTGGATGGTGACCATTCTGAATTTCTTCATTGTAATGAAGTAATTGACAGATCAAAGGTCCAGGATCGGCTGAAGCCCTCCATCCTTTTTTGGCACCGTGAAGTATCGGGAGTAGAGCCCCACCTGGAGATGACATATGTGGACAGGCTGGATGGCACCCTTCTGCAACAGAGTGTCCACCTCCTCCAACAGCGGTGGAGTGGACTGCGTGGTATGAATGCCAAGAAAAGGAGGGAGGGCATAGAACTCGATTTGGTACCCATGCTGGACGATGTTGAGAACCCAGCAGTCCGTCGTGATCGATTGTCATGATGGAAGGTACCTGGACAGTCTGTCTGTGTAGGAGATCATAGATGTCAAGTCCGATGCAGTTGTCGAGTCCACTGTTTTTGTCAAGCCTGATATTTTTGTCATGTCCTGCAGTTAATAGGTAAAGGTAGTCAAATCTGCAGTTTGCCAAATGCATTACCCTTCCTAGGGCCTTGGTACCTTGACTGTTGGAACTATTTATTTTGTCCAGTAGGCCGACGGTCACGTGAACGCTGATCCTGGCCTCTTGGTTGGAAACGAGGCTGGAAGGGAGCTATGGAAGACGGGAATCTGGTCCACTGCCGCGCTTTGTATTGCTTCTGACACAGCAGGGTACCGAGACCCATCTTCTGAGCATTGACCCTGGCCTTCTGGACAGCATCTAGCGAATCATCAGTCTTTATGTCAAAAAGACCTTCCCCATCAAACAGGAGATTCTCAATGCGGGCTTTGACGTCTGTCGTCAGTGCTGTTGTACGAAGCCATGCATGACACCTTAGCAAGATGGCACTAATTAAAGATCTTGCGTGACAATCTGTCTGGTGCCTGGCGTTCTTCATTTGCAGAGTTGAAATACTCATTGCTTCCACCTGGAGTACTCTCGCTAAGTCTCGTCTGTCTTCTGGCAAATCGTCACATAGATTTCCAAATTTCTCTATTAGAAAATGCTGGTATCTTGCCATAATAGCCTGATAATTGCTAACTTTTAGTCCTAAAGAACTAGATACGTATACTTGCCTGCCACATGAATCCAGCATTTTACCCTCTAGGTCAGTTGATATAGTGTGGTTTGCTAGTCAATTGTGCTGACTGCATGATGATTGAATTTGGTGCCGGGTGCAAAAAAAGGAATTCTGCCCCTTCCTGTTGCACGGGTTTCTAGCCTTTTTCCTGCTGGAGAGAGAGAAGTCGGAGTTACCCATGTAGTGTTGGCAGATATGGAACCAGTGTAGGTGACATTTGTGTGGTAAAGATGAGATTATATACTGGATCCTCCATTTCTGGCATTTCCACTTTGGTTTCTATGCCCTGCTGTCATGCGCATGACATGATCTGAAAATGTTCCAAGGTCTTCTGTTGGCAATGTCGAACATTTTAGACTCCACCTGAAGATCTGGAGAGGAGTCTGGCAGTTCTGAGAGTACAGTCACTATCAGAGTATGGTATGTCCGACGAGGACTCCCGATGTGTAACAGGATGCTCTGATCTTATGAGAGGCGCCTTGTCTTTAGTCGTATCAACAGGTGCATCTCGGCATCGAGATCGGTGTCCAACGTCGATAGGAGATGCTCGGCGTTGAGTGCGGGAGTCAACATCTGACACTACGTGGACTGACACTACGTGTCGAGTAGACGTCCACGCTTGTCATTCGGTGTCAAGACCGATATTCAACATCGCTTCCGGGTGAACATGGAGCTTTGAAAGCCGCACAGAAATTCTGTGGGGAGCTGGCACAGCGTTTCCTGGCCAGAGAATGTCTCAGGCTGGGGGATCTACTTCTCATTAGAGAAGCGAAGATCTGAGGTTACCCCCAAATTATCTCATAGGGTCATAAATCGCTTTTTGTGTGTCGTATGACGGATAAATGCGGTGGTGATCTGAGGTGGGGGAAAACGGCGCTGTTTTCCAGAGACCGGTTTTACCGATCATCAGAAGTTTGCATGTTCGCTTCCAAAATAAAGGAGTACATCTGGAGTGGCTAATTGGAATCTTTCGGCAGCAGAGTGGGATTTATAATTAACTGTAAGTAGACTATGTTTATCTGGGAGGCGAAAAAGATAAGAGAGGAAACCTGAAAGGAGGTCTATAAATCTTATATGTTTGGAAGCGTCTTGGAAATATCTATACGCAAGGCAAGATGTTTGCAGTTGCAGCATTTTTAAACCTGTGGAACGAAATGGAGAGAGAAATTCTAAACAGATTGGAAGTAAGGATCCAGGCTTGGAATGTAAATCTGAAAGTGGATCAATCAGAAGAACAACGTAAGACGGATTTCTTTACAGGACCGGCAGAGGAGAAGACAGAAGAAGTAAATAAGGACTTGGGAAACTTACCAGAAATTCACAGAGACTTTGAAGTTTTAATTGGGTCGAAGTGGCATGAGAAGACAGTTCAGGAAGATGTGACGCACTTTTTAAAATCTAAGATGGCGGAGCCGGAGATCGGTATGCAGGAGACCACAAAACAACAGAACAAGCTGATTTCATTCTTGGTTCAAAACCTGGAACTTAATGAATATCCCTTTGACAGAGGAAAGCAATGAAAGGGACTATCTTCACGGTCTTTTATTGGCAAAAGATAAAGGGTTGATGTATACTGAACTATATGTCTAGTTGGAATATAAATAATTTTTTGATTTTAAATATTAATGGCAAAGGTAAAGGGATTGCTTATATGACTTATTTGAATTTTAAATATTAATGGTGATGTAAGAGAAATTATTATAAGTAAGGTATAATTATATTTGGTTTGTTTGGAAACATTTATTTAAAAAATAATAATAATAATTTGTTGTTGTTGTTGGGGGTGTTGTTTTGTGGAGGCTTTGAAGTATTAAAGGGGAAGGTCTTTTGTTTTTTTTGTTCTATAAGTAGCATGATGGCTTATGTGCTTCTGCTGTTCTGTCAGACGTCACTTATTTCTTAATTTTTTAGACTTATCTTTCTTTTCTTTCCTTTAAAAAAATATATCTTGGAGATTAAAAGTGAAGGAATTTCTGTTTAGATAGAAAGGAATAATGAGTAATTGTAATAATACAAATGTGTTGATTCGATGGTTAGGTACTAGAGAGTGCGGGAGCGGTGGAAATACAAAATGCTTTTGGTATGTGGTCATTTGCTAATTAGTTTATAGTTACTTTTTACTTTTGGGATTCTTAATATACTGTATTTTGGAATTGAAAACAATATTTAATGAAACTATAGGTTTTCTTTTTTGGAGTATCCATAAATGTTGAATTTAATAGATTAAATAGTTGATGTTTATTGGGGGAGAGTGAAGACCTCTGGGGTTTGTTCCTTTTAGGGTTCTTTTTTGCCATAACTGGAAGTGATTTTTTGTTAACAGAAAAGATTTTAAGATTAACTGTGGTTGATTAAGCTGTGAAGATTGGAAGTCCATTATTGTGTTTGTGTTTGTTTGTTTGTTTTATTATGAATAAAAAATAAAAGTTGGAATAGAAAAGACCGATATTCAACATCGAGCGCAACAGCACTTCATGGTGAGTTGACGTCAAGAGTGTCCCACGATGTCGATTGGGCTTCGATGTCAAGAACGTTGTTCAACATCGACCGAGTGCTGTCGAGACTGAGACATCGACCATGTCTTTTCGGTGTTGATGTTGATACTCGACATCGAGTGGGCTACGACGCTATCTCTCCATCTCGATGCTGCGCTGCCTGGGATCCCATCGATATCGATCTCCAGCTCAATATCGAGGACAGCGTTATGTCTTCTTGTCGGTAATAGCAGTCGTACCGGGATCGATAAGATCTTTCAGTCGAAGCCAGAGATCGAGAATGACTCCTCTTTCGATGCCGAGAAGTGGAGAAGGAACGCTCCCTTTGCCTCGAGCCGCCTTGTTTCTCCGCCAGTGGTACAGCCATCTTTGGAGAATCCACAATCTCTCCATCTGAAACAGAGGCTACTTGGAAGTCCAATCCCTTTGATTTCTTAGGGGTCGCGAGTGCAGCCAGTTGACCCGTTTTTGGAGTAAGCGGTTCGATCCATGGCATCGAGATCGAAGCTGGACAATCAACTTGGGCAGTCAACATCGAAGCCGCAAAACTCAGGACTGAGTTTTTTTTCTTAGGTACATTCTCCTTTTTCTCCTCCTTGGAGCGTTTGTGTGTTTTTATCCTTTTTAGATAGAATGGTCTCCACTTGATCCAGTTTTACGATGGTATGAGGAGTAGCACTTTGCTTGGCAGTTGTGGCCCATGGTATAGAGGGACCTGCTGCTGATAAGAGTTTGCTGCCATAGAGCTGTTTTTAACCTTAACGCTCACTGCTTTCTTGTTAGCTTGTTGACCTGGCAGTGGTGGCATGTCTCCACTATATGTCCTTCCTTGCCCCATAGAAGGCATAAAGAATGTCAATCAGCGGTGGGTAATTTAGCCCCACAGCAGACACACTTTCTAAATGGAGCTTTTAGCGCCATTACTCTTTCAAGAGAAAGAATGAAGATAGAAAATATTTTTATTTTTTAAAGGTAGATGAAGAAAGGAGGTGGAAAGAGTAAGTTTATGAGAAATATTTTGAAAAAAGAAGTTTTTTTGTACTCAGCCGAGTTGTAAAGAGAACCTCCGAGAACTACCAGTCGCAATGGCGGTCGAAGAGGAACTGAGGGGCAGGGCGGGAGCCGCGCTAAGGAACAGGCATGAGGGGGAGGGGCTCCTGCCCATTTTACCTCAGCTAAAGAATTTTCCGAGGCAAGCTCAGAACCCATGTGTGAGATGCACAGAAACCACAAAGAACCATGGGTTAAATCAAACATGAGTTAGTGTTATGTGCGAACCAGGTCACTATGGATTACTCAATCTTGAATATTGTTTGTAAGGTATCATGGGTTCTCTCTCTCTCTCTCTCTCTATATATATATATATATATTTAAAGCCTTTATACCTCAGACACTCATATACGAGATTCTTCCGATTTTATTGACAAGTTGGAACAAATTGATCGTATACCTAGAGATGACATTTTGCACCCTTGGGATTTCATCTACCCTCTTTTTCACTGTCATTGCTGCCTTCCCTCCTTTTATAAGATTACAGCCTAACTTTTGTATCTGAATTCAGATGCTCACTAATTTCAATTGGGCAATTGGGCAATTTTTTTAAAAAAATTGTTGATAACAAATCATTATAAGGCCAGGCAGCATCCATTATAAATACTCCAGGACTTGACACTTGTTTTCCATTATTTTATTAAAAAAATAAATCTCCTATATCAACATGTGTATCAGCTTGCTGCACGACTTATCCTTTACCATATTATTAAGAGAGAAACATTGTATTCTTCACATCTTGAAAAGGAATACAAGCTCCAGGCCATTCTCAGGAATAGAACCGAATAATCAGAAACTAAGATACACCACAACCTGTTAAAAAACAAAAACAAAAATCTCATTTCAACCAAATCAAGATATTGCAACAAATAACCTTGCATTGGAAGGTATGTCTTTTGCTAGGTAAATCTCCTCTATTATGTGTTCAAGTAGTACTAAAAAGAAGTTGCCAAGCCAGCAAATGTTTACATCTGTTGCCAACCCTTCTTTTAATGTTTACTATAACTAGCTTTTCTTTTTTTTAATTCCTAGTAATTCTCAGACAATTTTTAGGCATAAACACTGGATATTTTAATGTCAGTTATACTTTTAAAAAAATCTAATCCAAAGAGTTGTTTCTATGTGAATTTAAAGGAGGAAGTTATCTCTATGGATTTCTGGTAACACTGACAGTGTCATGAGGGCTCAGTCATTGCCTAATGAGCATGGGGGAAAGTATGGAAAAGGTAGCCACTAAGGCTTGCAATCTTTGTTAGGCTTCTTAAATTGAAACCAATGGGATTTAAGCAGCTTGTGCGCTGGGCTACAGCCCCAAGCAGTACAGCCTTCTTTCCAATCACGTGACCTTGGGAACATTTTTTTTTTGTTTTGACAAAGCAATCTTAGTTAAAATGTGACTACTGAGCAGGTGACCACCATAAGAATCAAGAGCTGATGCAGAGGTTTAAATTTCTATGCAGTCTGTCCTCTTGTGAACAGGTTGAAAAGGATGTGTGGCTGTGATGGTTGTAAAATTTCCCTGCTTTATCTTCAGTTCCCCCCAGATATTCCATCCAACTATCTTCCCATGCAGAAGAACACAAATGTCTCTTTTGGACAAAGGCATTGTTACACAAAAATGTATTTGCAAAAGAGCTTCTCTCATTTTGAGTACACTACCTTCTGAATATTTCTTAAAAAGTTATGGAAGGTAGTTGTTTTCTTTTGGACTTTTAGAGGCTAATATCGTAAGGCTGAATTTTTATATATAATTTAAAAATCAAATTACATCATGTAAATATGCCAACAAGTTGGCTCAGTATTATTAGACAACTCTACTTAAAATTAAGAAGCAAGCAAGCAATGAAGTCTAGCAATATTTTGGTTTTCTGGGCATTACAAAAAATAGTACTCGTACATTTAAAAAAATGTTCATCAGATAGATAAAGCACATATGAATGTGACATTCAGAATTCTGACACAGAAAATGTAATGTGTGCAGTTTGCTGCTATTTCAAGCACACTTACCAAAAATACAATTTTATAATGAAAGAATTGTCAAAATACAGTTAAACAACATTCAGGAACCACAAAAAATGATCCAACATTATTACTTTAGCTGACTGCATTTGAGACTGTGCTAAATACTGCTTGAGTAAGACTTGTGATCAGAAAGCAGCATTATCCCAAGCACTTGTGAAGTACCCTCTTTCATTATCTGAAGCATTCCTTACTGAAGATTACATTGCCTGCACTTGGATTTAAAATGCAAACCACTCACCTTGGAAACACAATGCATTTAGACACATTCTTACATTGTTGTACATAGCTGAAGCAGAACATCTTGTAACGGCAACTGTAAATCAAAGTATGGATTTGATTACTTTGCTACATAAGCATTCCCCATGCATTCTAGAAGTCTTACTGGGAAATGTTCAATGACAACTTTACTTAACACAGAAAAAGTTAACCAATTTATCCTATAAATATTTTCTTTATTTGCTTTGTGTCTAGAAGTTACTATCGTTCTATTAACAGAAATACATAACAAAGGTTTCCTAAGTAGTGAAAAACTTAATTACAAATGTTGAAAAAAGTTGGCCTAATTAACATATGTACAGATTTGTCTAGTTAATACATTGAGGGGAATCTGTTCAATTAATGACACACATTTTATAAGCATCAACAGTAAGTTTGATAATACTCTTGAGTCCTTAATTTGGGTAGAGAGGATATGGTAAATTTCAGTTTTTTGAATCTAGGGATAACATGCCACAGAAAGATTCAGTCTGAACAGCTGTTGATAAATTGTTCTGTTCCTTCCTGAAAAGTTTTCTCTGTCAAATTAATGTCTTTCTGTCCCTTCTTTTCTTTGTTCTGCTGTTCCTGCAGATTCAGGATTATGTTCCTTATTTCTTCTCGTTTTGTTTTCATTCTTGGGCGTGGAAACCAGTCTGTTAGATTCATTGGTAGTTCAAAATTTATAATGGGAGTCTAGTGGGGACAAAAGAAGTAGGTTTATAACAATAGTGTCTATACAGAAAGTCTACACAATCATATTGTATAAAGTACTAAAAAAATTAGGCATTGAAAATCAAGAAATGCCAAGTTTAAAATTTCTCACAATTCTCTATGCATGTAGACAGTCTCAATTATATTATATCTCTTCTCTACAGGACCAGTTCCTTTTTACATTTCCAGAAACAGTAAATTTAGCCCACAGTCAAGGCTGTTTAGAAATCTGGCCTACTCACCACTGATATCAAGGTTCTCCTGCTAAGACAAGTACCTTCAGAATTGCTTTGCTTTGTGGAATAAGCTACACGGAGGGCAACACTGGAAGACAAACTCTTGCCCCCCTTCCTGTAATGTCTGATCACACTGCTGAGGTATTGGCCCTCCCCCTCCAGGTACACAGACAGAGTATGAAGCAAATGAGGGATGCAGCTAAGAGCACATTCCTTGCAATGTCTTATTTTTATTTTATCTCATTATTTATAAACATTTCACAGCAGTTTACAAACTTTGAAAACACAATAAAATGATGCAATACAAAATAAAACATGGAAACAAAACAGTAACAGAAAACAACGGAGATCAAGGACATGGAAGCAGTTAGCCCCCTCCAAAATTGTTACATGCTGTCTGTACCTCCCCTGGGAGGGGCACATTGAAGCAACTTCCATCATCTCAATTAAGACACTATTCTCCAGTAAGTGTTGGACGAAGTTAGTTTTGATTATTGAGTATTACGGTACTAGTTACATCACTAGGACTCAGTCAGCCTCCCAAAGTACTTCCTTTTCAAGACATTGTATCTCTCACTCTGAGGGATCAGGTAAATATATGTCATGGCCTCTGTCTAAGGAGTAAGAAGTTGGGAGTCTCCCTTTTTCTGGTTCCTCCATCTTGTGTTTCACCTGCAGCCACTCTAAAGCCCAAAGTTTGTCACTGTCCAGTCTCCATCTAGGCCATGCAGGCATAGGTAAATGAAGTTCCACATAGGATCTCTAGGGCCAAGGGAACTATCAGAGGCAGTCAGAGCAAGCCCCTCTTCCTCCATTTCCAGTGCCCAGAGTGTCTCTTCTCTGCCAGTCCCTACTGGCTGCTACCACCTTCTAGCCAAGTCTTCTCTTACCCAAGAGGTCCCTTCCCTTCCTCCTCTCCACTTGCCTCTCTGTTCTCTCTCTCTACTATTCAGTCATCTTATCACTTGCCCCTCTGTTGAGCCTCCTCTAGCTTCTTACTTCATTCCTGCTTGGGATTTGCTGCCCCAGCCACCTACACTATGACTCTGCTCTGCCTTTTCAACTCTGTCTCAACCCCACCCTGCTTGATAAGCTGCAGCGTTTCTGCCCAGCCAGTCCTTCCAGCATGTTTCCTGTAGCCGTTGCCCCCATTCAGAGCCATGAGGAGCCAGTGAGTCCTGACAGTTTACCTGGCAGTTACATGCCTTTAAATAGAAAATATTCCCTGAAATAATCAGGACCCAAGCTGTTTAGGACTTTACAAAGTAAGGACGCTTAAAGAAGTTATTTGTGAACTCTTGATACAAACTGAGCTGATTTGCACCTCCCAGACTAAGGTGTAGGAACTGAGTTATGCACTCGTTTTTGCACTTCCTGAATGTTCCACAACAGTTCTTGGCCAGTTGGCAACAACAAATGAGACGAAAGCCACCATGAACATGGCCAAGACAAATCCTATACTATACTATAGATACTACTATATTCCATGCATTGTTAAATTACTGCAATGCACTTCACGTGGGGCTACCCTTGTGCTTGATCTGGGAGCTGCAGCTAGTGCAGAATGTGGCAGCCAGGATGCTGAACGGGTGCCTGGGCATGCACGTATTACACCAGTGTTGAAGCAACTGCACTGGCTACCTGTTAGCTACCAGGCCAAGTTCAGGGTCTTGCTGCTGGCATATAAAGCTCTGAACAACTTGGGACCAGGTTACCTAGTGGATCACTTTCCTCATTATAGATCTGTGCAATCACTAATATCATTGGAGGAGGCCTTTCTGATTGTACTATGACCTGCATATTACCATCTGGAAGCAACCTGAAAACAGAGGCCTTCTCCATGGTGGTGCCCACCTTACGGAATGCATTCCCCTAGCCTTTGGGAAGCACCAACTGTGGCGTGTTTTAGGTGCCTGTTAAAGACCCACCTCTTTACTCAGACCGTCTGATTGATTGTGCTGCCCAGTTTGTTTGTTAATTGTTTTTAAATATGAGAATCTGGTATTATGATGTTGTATTTTAATGTCTGATTTTGTAAACCACTTCGATATCTAGTGATCGATAGACAGAAATAGATATGGTAAGCTAAGCAGTATCTAAATTGATCCAATAAATATTATAGGGAGCATACGAATACAGTAATACCTTGGATTGCAAGTAACTTGGTCTGAAAGCGTTTTGCAAGACAAGCAAAATTTTTAAAATAAATTTTGACTTGATAAACAAGCAACGTCTTGCAATACAAGTCGTAGGGATGTAACTGCTCGCCTCGAGCGGGCCGAAATCGGCCCCACTCACGCCCGCCGGAGACTTGCTTTGATATAAGAGTGTTTTGGATTACAAGCACGGTTCCGGAACGAATTATGCTTGCAATCCAAGGTATTACTGTATTGTAAATCAATCAATAATAAATTAAGAAAATGCTGTATTCCACATGCTCTGTATTCTAGAGCATGCTAGGCTCTAGAAATCTCTATGGTTGCTAACTACAGCTTGATATTCAAAAGCCAACTATACTGAAATGGTTAACTAAAAATATCAGCAAACTCACCTCAAAAAAGCTCTCCACATACTGTAGTACATAAACTCCACAATCACTGAAATTGTTCTGTTGTGGCACTTTAGGGTTTGAGCCTTTCATGAAATCTTTGGAGAAACTTCTTTTACTACCTTTCCTGACTTCCCACTCCACTTCCAAGTATCTGCAATACAAACAGAGTGAAGCTCAGAAGAATTTTCTTATGGTGTGTTCCAATGCCAAACAAAAGGTTCTACATGAGAGGTTAACTACTCACTCCCTTAGTGTTCTAACGACATTTGATCGGGAAGGGCCCCTCAAGGAATCCATGAGCAGAATGCAAGGCCTATAAGAAAACACAGCATTTTTTTTCTCCCATTAATATATCATATATGCCACATTATTCAAACTGGGAAGTAGGATAATTTAAAGAAAGAGTTTACAGAGTTCAAGAGATATGATGCACAAATTTACAATATAATGTGCACAAAAGAGTTCATGACTCCTATTATTTCTCCTTCCCATAAACCTCTTCTCAACTGTGCACACAGCAGGTAGATATAGAGGGTGTTTTTTTTAAACCCACCAATCCACTTAAAGTTCTGTTTTTGTCTGAAACAGAAGAGCTAAGCTGAAGCAAGACTTTGCTTTCATCTGATTGTAAACTCTACACAAATGCAAATTAAGATGCTGTTAAATTTAACACATGATTAACTACAGATACTTTGAGAAGCTATTTACACGTCTCTTGAATTTTGTTATAAAATAGGTTTAAAGAAGACTTAGAACTACTACACATGGAATATCAGAGAAATATTTACATTGCATTTTAGATTGCCTCCAGTTTATATACCTCATGAAGCAAGTTTTTATATACCTCATAAAGCAAGTGATTAAGAAAACTTATGTTCAATACTTGTGTGATAAATGGGGACTGAGGCTGGAGTTGCTTGCTTAAGACCACCTACTGAGTTCACAATGAAGGGGAAATTCAAGTTCAGAACTTCCAGATTCACAGCTCAGTTTTTTAGCCACTACACGATCCAGCATCTGAAAATTGATGCTTAAAGTTGCAAGCCAGTCAAAACTATTCAACGAATATAGTCGGGGGGGGGGGAGGGGGGCAGGGGGAGATAGGTCTCCAACACGATTCCAAGAAGACAGACACTGCATTAGCATTGCAGTTCTTGTCCCCAAACTATTCCACTGGCAGAATTTTCAAAATGTAGAACAGAATCATATACTGTTATATTTAGCTATATTTTCAGTTACTCAGTTTTTGGTCCATTAAACATTTAGGAGCTTCATATTTCACTTCAAAGCCAAAGGGCAATTTGCATATAAGGAGAGGAACACTGAAATTCCAGTTTTAAAATGGTACAAAGTGAATTCAAGGAACAGGTTAGCAAAGTAAAAAGACATGGACTAAAATGTTGGGATATTAAAGCAGTTGTGCCATTTTTTCAAAGCAAAGCTGACATTTGAAGTAGTAATCCATGGATCACTAAGCCTTTAGATTCAAGCTGGACAGCAAGGTACTTGATTCACCATCTGTTTGAGACAACTCATGCCAAGCTATAGCCCAAAGTCACAGTAGAGCTGACTGTGAAAGCTAAGAAATATCGGCAGGCTTCTCCCTGGTAGTGGTAGACCATTAAACAACATTTCACTGGTGAAACAGATACATTGCTATGCCATATGCTTACTATACATACCAATATGTATTAACTCTTTTTATAACTGAATTGTATAAAGTTAGGGGGGGGAAGAAGGGTGGATAAGCTAATTCTGAAATAATAAAAATCAGAGCTTTTAAAATACTTATTTACAATTTCCAAACCTTACCATCCAAAGACAGTAGTAGATTTATTGCAACTTCCTACCTAATAGTCTTGGAATTTGCTTTCTCCCTCAACAATCAAGAGTGCCAGGTTTACACATAATGTGCAAGATATTCCTGGGTTGTTTGCTAAATTGGATGCAAAGCGGAAGTGGTGAGTTGGTGGGTGGGAAGCAGTACGCTCTCATGCGCAGCCCCAACCAAATATGCATTATGGATCGTCATTATGTGCGAACCAGATCTTTGTGTTGGTTCCAGGCTTGCCCCTCTCTAAACAGGGCTCCTTCCATTCATGGAGGGCTCCAGAATCAAGCAGAAGCTTCGCACTGGAAGCAGGGCAGGGATTTTCTCTGACCCCCCCCCCCCTTTTCCCTGCAGCTCCCAGAGCTGCCTCCCATGCTGTTCTGGAGGGTCCCCCAGCCCTCCAGACAGGGATGGGGACTCGGACTCGAGGACTCGACTCGTGAGTCGGACTGAGTCCCCCCTCTGACTCGACTCGGGTCCCAATATTTTTAATGGGACTCGAGACTCGAGACCAAGGACTCTTCAACATCCCTGGGCTGTGCCAGAAGGAATGGAGAGGAGCGTGATTGCCGGCGAAGAGCACATGGAAGCAAGGTGTGCCGCTGCTCGGCCACTATGGACGGCTACCAGGAGTGCAGCCCCAACAGTGTGTCAAGATTTATTTTGATTGATGTGTTGCGTACTTGGGAGAGGCAGAAGGAGGACCTGAGATTACTCTGTGTGGCTGCTCTGAGTGTGTTTCTGGTTCCAGCAAGTTCATCACCAGTGGAGCGGGTGTTCAGTGAGGGTGGAATTGTGATGAGATCTCACCGTTCCAGAATGGGGGCCAAACATTTAGAAAAAATCATGTTCCTCAAATGCAACATGGATAAGTTTTAGGAAGTACAGCAAGTTTATTTTTTAAAATCATTTTTCTAAAATGCAACCTTTCAGACATTTTGGGTTTGGCTGCCTCTGCCTGCCTGTCTGGGGTTCCCAGCCTCCTCTGCCTGCCTGGTCTCTTCTTGACCAGTTCAACAGTTGAATTGTCCAAGACAAACACCTCTGCCTGCCTGCTTTGGGGTTCCCTTTCTCCTCTGCCTGCCTGGTTATTTTGGGTTTTTCTGCCTGGTCTGTTCTTGCCAAAATCAGTTGCAGAGTTTTGAAATAAAAAGGCACACTTGTGCCTAGAATTTATTTAAACCACACATCTGAAGTAGCCTTATTTTGTTGGGAAAAAACCCCATTGATTTTAATAGGGACTCGTGGAGTCTGCTTTGGGAGTGACTTGTGACTCGTGAGTCACCATTTTGGACCAAGGACTCGGGACTCGGGTCCAAAGACTCGTGACTCGACTCGTGACTCGAGACCAAGGACTCTTCAACATCCCTGCCTCCAGAACAGCTTTGGAGGTGGAGAATACAGGGGAAAGGGGGAATCGAAGGAAAACACTGCCCCTTCCCCGTCCTCCAGCGCAAAGCGCTGATGGTGTCTCACGCTGGCTCAGCTTGTCTGAGTGTGCAAACCTAAGCTGGGTCAAGCCTGGTTATTACTTGGATGGGAGACCCCTCCTCTAGTTTCCTGCACTGAGCAGGGGGTTGGACTCGATAGCCTTGTAGGCTCCTTCCAACTCTGTGATCTATGAAATCTATGAAACTCTGGATCCAACCCAATGGCTTTAAGCCTTAGTCAAAAAAACACTATTACTTAGAGTTACACCAAAATTCCATATTTAAAATTAGTATGTTTAGATATTCAAACATACCAATTCATTGAAGTAATAATGTTTTCAAGATGTCACGTATGATTGGTATTTCTCTCTTTTCAGCACTTGCTTCTAAGATGGATCTCTGACATTCACAGAAAGCTATAAATATCTTACTTTAAAACTTACTGTTTACATATAGTTTGCTTCAGATGCAATTGTCCAAATTCTGAATTACAAGTATCATCTGCAAGGCCATCATCATCACTGCTATTGTCCTAAAAAGAAAATGTGTGGTTATTTTAGAAGATTCTCTCTTAACGAACTCAGAGAAACTAGATATAACACATCCCAACATGCTGACAAGGTTTTTAACTATTGTTGTAGCAGAATAATTTTCATCTGAAGGTTTGCAAGTACTGAGAAAAAATACTAGCGATATGGTTAACGCATCTGGGAAGTTGTAAGCATTGGTCACCTTTAAAATTTCTGCCTAGTATTCTATCATTTTATTTCCCCTGGAGTAATGAATCTCCCTTAATATTTGAAAATCAGCATATAAAAGAACATTTTCATATTACAGATAATTAGTTTTTGTTTGAAGCTATAGTGACTTCTTTCTTTTTTTAGCAATCACAATAATGGATAAAGCCTGCCTTCTAGTGGTTGGAATTGGAAACTTAATTATGAAAGTGCTATCCAGAGACGATATTGTAGAAGATCATGCAATATTTTTAATGAAGTGCAAAGAATAGTGCTAGCAGCACTGGGGAACAAGTTTAATCTTTATACATAATCCAGCAGGTATAAGCAACACATAAGTATCAGTTAACCCTAGGTATTCTTCCATTTTCCTTTACACAGCCTCAGAAATGCACTAAAATATCATGCTGCCATCTTACTAGTTTCAAATCAATGACTGTTAAGTTGCTGGAAGAACTTGCAATACAACTCCCTATATACACTAAGCTGAGATCACCTCAACTTCATAAATGACAAAATAAAAATGACACAATTACATTTTAAAGTATTACAAGAAGTTAAAAGGTGCTCAATGGGTTATTTGCTCCACTGTAATACTTGTTTTCATTGAGCTTTAAAACACTGCAAGCCAAAGCTTCAATCCTACGGCAGAAGAATACCAATTATCTAAGTAATGCTATTTATTTAGACTTTTTACCTGGTTATCTTGATCTTCTGAAAAATCTATGAGCTCATCTTCATTTAGTTTACTGCTGTCAGCTGAATCTTCACTATAGTTTAGCCTTATTTTCTGTAATCCATCTGCATTAACCATAAAGATTAGTAAATTATTAAAAAAAAAAGAGCCACAGACAGGAACGGTAAACCACAAAATGAAGTCAATGGGTATTATGCCAGCAATATACCTGAGAACAAATGACTAACTGAAATAATTCTTACTACACTTTTCATCCAGTGATTGTTTCAGAACATGCTTATGATTCCTTTAGCTATTATCTCATTTTTTATTATTCATTGTGAAATGAGTATGCACCTATCCCCTAAGACTTTCAATTAATTTTATTACAGCTGCATTTGAGGAAATGGAAAGGCTTAGACTCTATACTTCCTAATCATCCTTGGTTATCTATAATGAAGAAATAAGCAGACATGCTTTGTCTATGAAAGACCTGCTGAAGTGGATGAATCAAGTGCTTTGTCTGATCAATTAAAACACACACGTGTGTGCAAGTGTGTACCAGTGCTACGAGGGAGGCACATAGGAAAATCCTTCAAAGAAAAGAAAACATTAAGAAAATATTCTGAAATGGCAAATAACTGCTGCAGGAGAGGGAGAAGCCTTGCGCCTTATCCTTATCACACATGGACTGGATCATGCCTATTGTAGGTAATTAATGGAATACCCAGTTAGCTATATAAACAAGGACTACAGTACTGTAAAAGGTGCAACAAAACAGGTTATGACAGAAAGCAATAAAGCCAGATGATGTGATAAAACCCATGTCCTGAAATGAAAGGATAGTCTTCACCAGGCACACAGGTTTTTGATCTAAAAACACTCTGTAGAACTTACTAGTACATTAATCTTCCTGATAGGACTACTTCATATGATTTTAATGGTTTCACATATATTTTTAATCAAGCAACAACACATAAATGGGGACAGGAGCAGAAAGTCAAAGATGCAAGCTTAACATTTTGGATGTGATAGAAATAGGACACATTTTATTTTTCCATTGTACCTATGCATTACAATGGGCAGGTTCACATGTCATGGCTATGCAGGGTGGGTTGTTCGTGAAATAACCCACAGTGCACCTGACAGATGATTGGGTGCACTGTAGGTTGTCCCCTGCTTCCTTCCCCTCGGTCCTTCAATGGATATCCTGGGGACTCCGCAGCAGGACTGACTTGTCTCCTCTCCCCCTGGCACAATCACGAGCCCTTTTTGTGCTCACCATGGCATCCCACTTTTTTTCTTTGGGGGGGGGGGGGGAATTGCAAAAAGCGATCTCCAATTTGACAGCTAGTGACAGCCCCTTCAAAGTCCCCAAGTAGCACATTGGAGGGGCTGTCACTTGTTCGTCACCCCTTAAAAAAATTTTTTTGTTTTAAATTAGGTAGCACAAGAAATGTGCGTAAATGTTTTCAAACGTTTTTTTAATTCATTTTTTGTCAGACTTGCGCAAGTGCCCGTGCGCGCACTTATGCAGGTCTGAAATGGCAAGCCTTGTCCTGGGGAATATCTGCTGTTAAAGTGCAGCAGGCACCTACCATTCAGAGGGGTTTTTTTGACAGGAACATATGCAGGCATGAATGCATATGTCCCTGTCAACAAATAATGGGTAGCCCAGTCAAAAAAATCCTTTTAGAAGGAACTGGAGTTTTGACAGTTAGCTGTCAAACCTCTGAGCTCCCGCAACAGTAGCTGTTTTCTCATTTTGAAAAGAGTAGCCCCTGACTTTCACATCCATATCTTCAGGAGGAGAAATACAAGGATGGCCAAAATAGGCCATCTTGTATTATCCACAGGAAAGCTAATACAAATTACTTTTACCTATTAATTTACCAACCCAAATAGTGACATACAACCAGTGGTGCAGTGGTAACTTCTGAATTGCAGGAGCTCCTTGGGGGTGTTTCTAGTGTGTCCTATGGAGAATTCATAGTCACACCCCAAGGATATTTATATTTAAATCCTGCTTTACTATTATTTGTATTCAAAGGAGCTAACGCTCTGGTTAAAAATTCCATCATAAAACAGACATCCAAAATTAAAAAATCCATTAATAAAATCTCACAATTAAGTTTATGGAGCATGACTGCAATCCTATGCATAGTTACTTGGGAGTAAGTTCCACTGAACTCAAGGGGTACTTATTTCTGACTGCATAGGTCCAATTTGTAAACACACTGTGCTTTAACAAAAGATCCTCAGCAAGCTGAGATGCAACTTTTAGCTTTTAATAAGAAATGTGAACCATCAAACTTTCAAACAAGAGTTACCATTTAAACTTCCAGCAAGAAGTCCCTCAAAGAAAAGAAAAGAAGTATTCAGCCTCTGTTTGATTTCTTTCCTTATTCTGTAATTCTCTATGTTAATCTGTCACAAACAATAGTAAAACTTGAAATCTTCATTATCATTTCATCCACTTACCACAGCAAGGAGAGTCCCTCAATTACTTTGGTGCTCCAGCAGATAATGAGCCAGTTTGCATGATCACCGCAGCCCATCATGGCTTATTTAAGCCATGGTGGATTGTGGAGTGTGCTGGTAGCCATGTTGAATAGTCAACTCAATGTGGGGGTGAGGGCAGTTGCCATGGTTTCTCATGTTGTCTGAACCCAGGAGGCATATTTTGCTGGAGGAGGAGGAAACAAGCTGTCAAAGGGAGTGGCGAAGTGGCTCCTTTTCAGAGCACTTACTGCTGCAGATACTGCGGGTCCCCGAGAGTTGAAAAACCCCCAAAACCTGAGGTGGCAGCTGAATGGGACAGAGTGAATGGAGCCCCATGGGGGGCACCGGTGTCAATACCGCTGGTGCCCCATTTACTCTGTCCTGGTCTGCCACCTCTATGCAGTTTTTTAAAAAAAAAAACTGTCAGGAATACTTGCGCAATTATTTGGACTGGGAAATTTACGCAAATTTAACGGCTGGGAAGAAAATGGAGGGAAAATGTGTGCACCTTCAATGCAGTTAATATAGATGCACAAATTTCCCCACCATTTACTTCCCAGCCATTACATTTTTGTATATTTCTGTGGGTTTTTTGAGAAGTGTCAGGGACCCGCAGTAACAGCAGCAGTAAGTGCTCCGAAAAGTGGCCACGGAAAGGTGGGAGTAGTAGTTAATATCTCCCCTTTCTGAAGTAGCTGGAGAGTCACGGAAGTGTTAAAAAGGGGGAGGGCACTGAGAAGAGTCAGTTCAACACTTAAAAGTGGCAGAATAGCATTGCCAAGGGGGAGATATTGTCCCCCGCCCCCTTTGGTGCATCTACTTTTGCCACTTTCCCAGTTTTTGGTCCTTTCAATTGACAGCTCAGCAACTGGCCCCTGGAAACTGTGTGCAAATTAGCCTATATGCAGTCTCACCTTGTCAATTTCCATGTATGTTACCTACTCAACTTACCTGCTCTCCTTGACAGCTGAAACACACAAGGAAATTGACCAGGCAATACTAAACATATCAGACAGCTGTAAGAGCGCACTCGCGAAAGACCGAATGATGATGATGATGATACCACCACCACCACCACCACATATGTGCAATTTTCTGGGGCTGAAACTAAAAACAAACTGACCCCCAATTCCGCATTTTTGAAGCTCCAATATTTTTTTTTACAAAACGCAGCAAATGAAGTGGGGTAGTGATCAGTGGGGAGGAGGAAATAAGACAAATTCTGCCGTGAAGGACACTGAGAGGACCGAGGGGGAAAACAAGCCATGGTGAGCCCAACAGTCTGTTGGGCGCACCGCAAACCCACACTGCGCAGCTTATTCGCAGGGTGGCTTAGTGTGTTGTGCAAACCCGCCCATTGTGTATTAAGAGCAGATATCCTAACATATCAAATTCCAAGAAACATTTTTGAGCTCTTGATACTAAAACAAACAGATAGGCAAGAGTACACACCAACAGCCTGGATGTGAGTTTTATGTTCGCTCTGCATGCCATTCGCCTCGGAAGCCCTATGGTCATGTTTATGATATCCAGGTTCCACAGTTCTCAGTTCTTCTGTGATGCTATTTAGCTGATTTAGTTTTTTAAAGCCACCTTTCACAGAAGGGCTTCTTTTGCAATACAGTGACTCACTCTCCTCAGCTTCTGTGCTTGTGTCAGTTAATGCTGCAATATGCTTCTTGTTCAGCACCTTCTTTGTTATTGATGCAGAGAAAGACTGCTGTAATACATCCAATTCACTGGGTAAAGGAGATGAAGTGCTTGTGTCTTGATCTAAAAAGGAAGATTTAACCTGTGGAGGTACATTTTCCTGGTAGTATGGATTGTTCTCATATATTGGTTTCTCAAGACCTGGAAAGCAGATCACAGCCAAAAACCAATGTGCCCTGCAAAAGAAAAACACGCCAACAAAGAAAAATAACCAAACAGCTATCTTCATAACGTGTTATAATATTAAGCACATTTTTGCTTCCCTTACTGACCAACCAAAAATCTGTTATTGCCGGGACCTCCCTCCCCTATAGGCAAGGTCTTGCACTGACCTCACGCTCTATCTCTAAAACATAACATGAGGTGAGGGGAAAGTCTCCTGCTCCTCTCTAAATAGAGATGGGAAGATGGGTCACAAAACAAGACACTGTTCCCTAAAAGTTCAGAGCTGGAGGAGGGGCAAAGGCCTGAACTTTTTCTGTGCCCAACAGGTACTCTGATCTCAAAGCACCCACTGGGTGCACAGCAAGCTGATTCACCTTCACCTCAGAGCTGCAAGGAACAGGTGGAGGAGAGCACTGCCTTGCTCTGCCTCTGTGCACAACCAGCACTTGAAGCTTTCATTACGCACAGAGGCAAGACCATGTACCTCCGTCTCCCCACTCCAGCTCCAAGCAGAAATGAAGAGGTGAAGATGTGCTGGCTTGCTCTACCTCTGAACCCAACAGGTGCTCCATGCTTACAGTGCCTGTGAGGAGCAAAGGCATGTCTACATGCCTTGGTCTCCCCAGCTCTGAGCTGTAAGAGAGAGGAAGAGGCACATTTGCTTACTCTATCTCTGCACAGAACTGACACTTGGGAGTATCTGTTGGATGAAGAGGCCAGCCTACATGTCTCTATTTCGCCTCTCCAGCTCAGAGCTGGAGACAGGAGAAAGCCTGGAAGTGCAGAGCAAAAACAAATTCAAGGCTTCAGCAGAGCTTTGGGTCTAGGGAGGGGCTAATCCCCTCTACTCCTTTGGTTCAGGAGAAAACACTGGGCTCATCTCAACTGCCCAGCTCCTTTCTCACCATGGCAAGGATGGCAAGAACCCTAATTAATCATTTAATACAGATCAAATTATTTCCAAAGTCTTGGGTTGTTGTTTTTTCAATCCATAGCTCAAGTAACTTTGTTGGAAACACTCTGGCCACAATAAGAACACAAAACACAAAACTGGAAACTTTATAAAAAAAAGTTTGGTTAACACAAAACTGGAAACTTTAAAAAAGGGGTGGGAAACTGTTTGGGGCCCGGAAGGCTGAATGACATCAGGGAGCAGGTGCCTGCCCATATCATGAACAGGTTGCTTACCTGTAACTGTAGTTATTCGAGTGGACATCTGTGCAGTCACACACATGGGCTCTGCGCCTGTGCTGAGGCCTCTTTTGGGAAACTTCTAGAGCTGAGGCGTTTTAGGCAGGAACCCTTCCCCCACTGTGCATGCTCCTAGCAAGTTCTCGCCTATTCTCTCCGTTCCCTGAGACTGCCTATTGTGGCCTCGGGACCGAGAGAATTCTTGGTACCATAATATTGATACAAAGGACAGACATCGATACCGATGCAGAAAAAAGAACTGCTTCAGGTAGCCCCATCGGTATTGACAGTGACACCAAAGCGGGGACAGTGGGTGGGTTGTGTGACTGCACAGATGACCTCTCCAAGAACTACAGTTACAGGTAAGCAACCTGTTCTTCTTCTTTGTGGTCTCTGTGCATCACACATATGGGCGATGTACCAAGCTGACTTACCAGTGGAGGGTCGGTGTCCCTAGTTTGAAATAGAAGAAGGCACGGCCCTGCCGAATGCACAGTACACAGTCAGAATGAGCCCGCATGTCCAAGCGGTAGTGTCAAATGAACGTCGACGGTGTGGACCAAGTCACAACTTTGCAAAGTTCTGGCAAGGAGACCCCACTGCCGAAGGCAACTGAAACAGCTGTGCTGCGGGTCGAATGAGCCTTTACCATGTTAGCAAGCAGGAGTCGGCTAAGCTCATACGCAATCTAAATGACAAACCTCTGAGAGGAGACTGGGAGCCCTGCCTGTCAGCGTCTATAACAGAGGAAGAGACGCTGAGATCAACAGATGGATTCAGTCCGAGCCTTGTAAAAGGCAAGCGCTCTCCTGACATCAAGCGTGTGTAGCGTTCTCTCTATCGGCGTTGAAGGCTCAAGTGGAACTCTGACACCACCCTCGGCAGGAAAGCCATGTCTGGTCGAAGCACCACCTTATCTCGATGGAAGATGAGGGGCGTTGATACGGAGGGCACAGAATTCACTTGATCTCCGAGCCGAGGTGATTGCCACGAGGAAGGGCACTTTCCAGATCAGGAGGCGAATGGCTATAGTAGCAAGGGGCTTGAACGGAGTCGAGGTAAGAGCTTTGAGAACCACCAACAGGAAAGAGGTGGTGGCAACTGCCGAAGGCAACTGAAACAGCTGTGCTGCGGGTCGAATGAGCCTTTACCATGTTAGCAAGCAGGAGTCGGCTAAGCTCATACGCAATCTAAATGACAAACCTCTGAGAGGAGACTGGGAGCCCTGCCTGTCAGCCTCAAGAACTGTCAAACCAGCGGGCGAGAGAAAACAGACCTGCCGTTGACAGAAGGGTGGTACGTGGAAATGGCCGCCAGGTAGACCTTTATAGAAGACAGTTTTAGTCCTCTGGTCTACAGCGAGTGAAGATACTGCAGGATCACCAGGATTGAACAGGACGATGGGTCGACGTCAGCAGGGCGGCAGTAAGTAGAGAAAGCCGCCCATTTAGCTGCAGAAGACCACCTCGTAGAGGGCTTTCTAGCCATGTCCAAACCCACCTTTATGTGAGATGGAAGCTGTGGGGTTTGCGTCAGTGTTGTAACCTCCACTCCGTAAGGTGGAGGAATTCCAAGTCTGGGTGTTGAATTCCACCCTGGTCCCGAGTGAGGAGGAATGGGAAGATCAGTAGATGGACATGCTCCCCTTTGCTCAGGTGAAGGAGTGATGTGAACCAAGGTTGTCTTGGCCACCAGGGAGCAATGAGGATGCAGCTCGTGCAATCGGAGTGGATCTTCGCGATGACCTTCATGAGCAGTGGGATGAGAGGAAAGAGGTAGAACAGTTCCCCCGACCAAAGGAGGAAGGCATCCCCTATCAAGGCTGGGTCCATCCCTGCTCTGCTACAGAAAGTCTGACAAGCCGCATTCTCCGCCATCGTGAGCAGGTCAATCCTGTGGCAGCCCCACTTGATGAAAAGTTCCTTCCTCACCACAGAGTCTAGCTGCCACTTGTGGGAGGACACGGTGGTCCTGCTTAAGGCATCTGCTAGGATGTTGTCTTTCCCCGCAATGTGAATGGCAAGGAATCTGGCAAGGAATCAACAAGTTAAAAAGACGGAGGGTCAGAGCATTATTTTGTAGACCTCGTTCCACCTTGCTTGTTTACGTTTACAGAGCCAGTGTGGCTTAGTGGTTAGAGTGTTGGACTGGAACTCGGGAGATCTGGGTTCTAGTCCCCGCTCGGCCATGGAACTCACTGGGTGACCTTGGGCCAGTCACTGACTCTCAGCCTAACCTACCTCACAGGGTTGTTGTGAGGATAAAATGGAGAGGAAGAGGAGGATCATGTAAGCCGCCTTGGGTTCCTTTGAGGAAAAGGCGGGGTATAAATATAATAAATAATACATATGCCACCACCATGGTATTGTTGGTTGTGACTTGTACACGGTGTCCTGTCAATTCCATCTTGAGGGTTTGTAATGCCTTCCAAATAGCTAGGAGCTCCAGAAAGTTTATATGAGCATGGAGTTCCAAGCCAGACCACTGACCTTAAACCGTCTGTTCCTTGCGATGAGCCCCCCAACCCATCAAGGAGGTGCTGGTGGTGAGAGTCCTTATAAGTGCCAGAGGCATGAAGGGAAGTCCCCTCAATAGGTGAGTGTCGTCCATCTACCAGAGGGAGTCTTTCACATGAGCTGTAAGCGTCAGTTAAGTGTGGTGTGTGTTCCCCTCGGTATTAAAGGCCTTGAAGAACCAAGTCTGCATGGGTCACATCTGGAATCTGGCGAAGGTGACCACCGAGACTGTTGAGGGCATGAATCCGAGAAATTGTTGAATTGCGTGGGCAGTCGAATGGTGAGCACAGAACAGTCTGCAAGCCAAGGTGATTATAGCGTGGGCTCAGCCCCGAGGAAGGAAGGCTCGAGCTCTCTTCGAATTGAGGACAGCACCAATGAATTGGATCGATCTCGACGGTTGCAGGACAGACTTCTTCCAGCTAACATAGAATCCGAGGTTGCTCAGGAAGCCGCGAGTGAAGTCTAAGGCCTGATTCAGTGCTTGCTCCACAGAATCCACGAGTAGTCAGTCGTCCAGGTACAGGTAGACCTGGATGCCCTGAGATCAAAGGTGAGCGACGACGACTGCTACACACTTCGTGAAGACCTGGGGAGCAGTGGACAGTCCAAACAGAAGCACTGTGAGCTGGAAGATGTCTTGTCCGATGCAGAACTGAAGGAAGCGTTGACTGTCGGGATGGATGGCGATGTGGAAATAGGCATCCTGAAGATAAATCGATGCAAACCAGTCACCCTTGTGGAGAAATGGCAAGATCAACTGGAGCATAGTCATCCAGAATTTCCTTGTGGTGATGAAGATGTTGACACCCCACAGGTCCAGGATCAGTCGGAGCCCTCCATCCTTTTTCAGCACCATGAAGTCTCAAGAGAAGAGGCCCTCCTGGTTTTGAGCAGGTGGAACTCTTTGGATAGCTCCCTTCTGTAGCATAGAAGCGATCTCTTCCAGCAAAGGCTGAGACGGTTGCGTGGTCTGGATGCCGAGAAAAGGAGGGAGGGTATTGAACTCGATCCTGTACCCATGCTGGACGATCTTGAGGACCCAGCTGTCAGATGTGATCCTCCTCCAGGATGATAGGTAGGAGGCCAATCGGGTAATGAAACATGGAATCGGTTTCGTGCTCACCGAAGAGTCAAAGACGACGCTTGTTATAGTCACCTCCCTTACGGTAGCCCTGGTACCGAGGTTATTGGTGCTTCGGTACTGAGGGCTGTTGTGTTCGAGGCTGGCGTTATTGCTGCAAAGCAGGGGCAAATGATGAGGGTTGCCTGTACCACCTCCATTGACAGAAAGGATGAGATGATGGCTGCAGGGCTAAGCCCATCTTTCTGGCTGTTGTCTGAGCCGCCTTCTGAATGTTATCCATCACCTCGTCCATCTTGGAGTTAAATACCCCTCTCCATCGAAGGGGAAGTCCTCGATTTGAGAGCATGCCTCTGGTGTAAGGGCCATGGATCGAAGCCAGGTGTGCCTTCGGAGGGCCATCACTCCAACCAGAGCTCTGCTGCTGCCTGCTGGTGGACAGTATTAATTTGCTGGGGGTGGAGCTAAGATGGCGTCGTGAGTAGCTGTGTTTGTTTTGGGCTCTCCTGGTTGTTTTTAAATTTATTATTATTTTTTCTCTCCGCTCGTTTAATTGGCAGTATACATGATGGAATAATTGTGTTTTGCTTTGGCTTTTTCTTCCCTCCACAATGTGCTTCTGCTTCTGATGCTATTTTGGCTGTGGCGTGATTTTCATCAGTTCCAGCGTATGTGTTTGCTAACTACCG
The DNA here is from genome assembly GCA_021292165.1 of Shinisaurus crocodilurus. Lineage (NCBI taxonomy): Eukaryota > Metazoa > Chordata > Lepidosauria > Squamata > Shinisauridae > Shinisaurus > Shinisaurus crocodilurus. The sequence continues at coordinate 129,349,169 of CM037879.1, forward strand.
ACTGAGTTGCGGTATTTATTTTGATTTAGTCTGCTTCATATAAAAAAACACACAGCAACAACCTTTTACTGGACTGCTCTTATCCTTGGCTGAAAACCACGATAATTGATTAATAAACAAAAGGTCATAAACGCCCATATTAGAGATATCTTCAGAAGCGAAGCGTGGAAACTTAAACAAATGACCCTGACTGAGTACAGCTGCACTGTGAACTAGAGAAGACTTTGAAAACATCTTTTAAAGAAGGTAGTGTGTGGGGAAGTGAGAATCCACTCCTAATACAAGAAGGAAGGACTTTTCCTATATATACGCCAGATAGGATTAAGACACGAGGCCCTGCTGGTGGAATCTACTTACCGAAAATCCACCTTATTTTAGGATGGACGAATAAAGAGGAGGAAAGAACTTGAAACATCATATATTTTAAGCTTCAATATTTTATTATTTTGGGAAATTTTTCTGCCCCCTACTTTCCCTTTGTGATGGTGTTTACAAGGCATCAGCGCAGAATTCTGGGATCACCCTCCCCCCCAAGTGTTTTACCTTCAACTAAGAAAAAACAAAGGAAAATATCATCCTTTTTTCAACAATGTAAGGACCCTTCTGTGACAGAAACCCCCATGCATGAGAGTACTCACGATTGGTCCTTGGATCGTGGATGGAATGTGTTTACTACCCCAAATGAAGAGGGCACTATGGACTTGGCCTCTGAAATTGCACTGGCAAGTTGCTGTGAACAGAAATCTACTGGGGAGAAACAGCGAGGAATACAGGCGCTAATGGATAAAGAGATTACAAAGTTTGCCTTGAACCCTCCGACATTTATACAAGAAGCTTCCTTAACCCAGGTGCTCCCCGAGATTTTAGAAATTAAGCATCTGCTGAACTGTCAAGTCATTTCTATTGTTAAGGAACTGGAGCTTATGAAGACTTTTCTCTCTGAGTGCAATACCCTACTAACTCTTATGGTAAAACTACATACAACAGAGCGAGAAGTCGAGCATCCGAGCGATAAGCGCAAGGCTAATATGTTGAACAAAACCTCTGACTCTTCCAAACCCCTTAAAGACACTAAGAATCCTTGTAAAAACCCACATAATCAACGAAAAAAGAGGATAAAAGATCAAGAGCTAAAGTCTATGAAACCAAAAAAAAGTAAAAACATTAAAAATATTAAGTCCTCCAAAAAAAAGTCCCAGTTTAAGAAATTAAATTATCAAAAATTATTTAGCCTAATGGAGCAAAAACCAGAGGAATCAAATAATTCTGCTCAGCAAAGAAGGAAAGTGCCACAACCTCCAGTATCAACTGGTTCTAAAGAATCTCTGACCCTAGTAGTCACCGATGGAAATGGGGAAGGTCCTGCTGATGAATTTGGGGCTGGACAGGATAATGTACAGAGTTCAAGTCCATTTCAACCTGACATAGAGAAAGGACTGTTGACCCAGAACCAACATTCTTTTAAACACTGCCTCGAGTTGCCACCTTCAAAAACTTGGAATCTTGTACTCAAGCGTGATACACTAGCCTTCAGCAACTTCCCTAAGCCTAGAGGCATGCTATCTCAGCTTCAGCGTAAATTATATTTCTTACAATTAATAGAGCCAGCTTTTTGTGGGTCTCTCACTACTGATGACATTGAATATATTGAATATCTGTTTTTTGATTATTATCATGCTCGGAGTATTGTCACCTTTAAAGACTACCAGACCGCTAACCTTGTGTATTATAACAGAGATAATCTTTCTCATACAGGGCTGACGGTTTCCAGGTTCTTTGTGAATAACACGTCCCTCATTTCAGCTGAAAGGAATGCTGGCTCAAATGGTGGCAATTTAGCACTGCCTATGAGAAGCAGTCCTGAGGAAGTTTTAATTAGCTTTGATGATTCATCCCTCCCCTTAACTTCAAATGCATATATAAAACCTAAACCGGAGGCAAGTCAAGCTAATTTTTCCCCAAAGGACTCTCATTGGACACCAACCACAGAAGCCGCAGAAATTTTTGCCCCAGCCGAAACAAGCCTTCTTAATTCCTTCGGATCTTTTCCTAAGCAAATTCAGGAGGACTTGATAAAGCGACTAATACTATTGAGGGACACATCGATAGTTACTTATGATCATGAAGGAGAGGCAACATCTGGAACAAATAAAACGGTGAAAGCAGTTCACCCGCCAAATAACGATCAGGTGAACACAGATCAAAAACTGACTGAGTGGATTACAGGTACTGCTGAAGCAAGCATTGGGAAATCTTCCCCAATTCAGAAGTCTCGAACTTTATCCACCCATTCTGCACAACTTGACTGGCTTCAATGTAGATTCTTGGACCCTGAAGAACTGGGCCAAGCCCCTCGTCCCATGATAGTACAACCAAAAACTTTTGTTGTGGAGGCTGAGATCCCTCCTAGGAGGAATGGTGCAGTTTTTGTGGATGATAAGGATGTGCTGAACCATATCCAGAAACTGGACTGACAAACAACCTCAGTGGCTAATTTAAATCCTAAGTATGTCAATTCACATGCTGTTGCATTCACTAGCATTGATTCCATCAGGCACCCCCTAAATGGCCAGCACCTTAAAGTGCTCTCATGGAACATAGCAGGGTGGTCTTCCAAGTCGCAGGACCCAGAGGTGTTGAACTTCTTGCGGAGGTTTGACATTATTCTACTGCAAGAGACTTGGTGTACATCAAAAATAAATCTCAATGGCTTTCTGTCCAGTGACTTGCAGGCTGTTCCAGGGCAAGGAAGAGGGAGGGCAAGAGCTGGGCTGTCATTGTTAATTTCCACTGCTTTGCAAGTGTCCATTAAATGGCTCCCCCCATGTGAGCAAATAGCAATTGCTGCAAAAATTACATTTAGATCAGTCACCTTTTTAATTGTTAATGTTTATATTCCTCCCTTTTCTAAGAAGATCCAGGTAAAACAGCAGTGGGATACTCTGGAAGATTATCTTATTGATTTGGAATCCCATTCTCCCGTAGCATTTTTGGTTATAGCTGGTGATTTTAATGCTAGAATGGGACCCAACAATAACGCACTTTTTTCTTCTAAATTACTGGGTGACTTAGAATATGAAGTTCTCTCTTATAATAAAGATAGGCACTCAAAAGACTCTAAGATTAATTTTGCAGGGATCTGCTTAGCTCAAATGGTGAGTCGTTTAGCTCTCAAAATTCTTAATGGCAGTCACCGTATGGATCCTTATGGAGAGTTTACCTACATTTCAGGCCATGGAAGCAGTGTGCTCGATTACACTCTAATTTCTAATTCTGCCTGCAATTTGATTAAATATTTTCAAGTGGGTAATCGCATTGAGAGCGATCACCTTCCACTTTGTTTTACCATTCTAATTCCATCAAGTATTCAATTGTATACTAATCTGCTATATAGAGAAGAATCCTTATCACTCTGTAATAAAAAACTTCGCTGGTCCAATGGCTTAAATGCCAAATCTTCCGCCCTATTGGCGTCTCCAGAAGTTTCCCACCTGAAATCAACAATCATAGTAGCCTCTGATATTGCGAACTCTTTGAGGATCTACTGTCAACTTATTCAGGCTTTGCAGGTGATATTGAACCCACAGCAAGTGGAATCAAAGAACATTCTTACCATAACAAAACCTAGCTGGTTTGATAAGGAGTGTATGCTTAAGAAACATCAATTAAGAGCCGTGTACCAGCAGTACAGAAAGGAGGAATGTGGGGTATTGCCACAAGAATATTATGTATTTAAAGCTCAATACAAACTCCTGATAACCCAGAAGAAGAAGAAAGCCTTGCAGGACCAATGGAGTCGTCTGATTGACTCATGCCTAAATCGTGATGTCAGACTTTTTTGGTCCTTAGTTACCGGAGTTCGGAGGGATCACCCCAGTGTAATTGCTTGTAACATCTCAGCGAATACCTGGGTATCTCATTTCTCAAATCTTTTCGAAGATTCCCGGGTTCAACAGAGTAATATAACTCCATTATTATTAACCCCAAATGCATTGCCAGCTTGGGAGCCAGTGACTGAACTGGAAGTTAAGTCCCTAATTCTTAAACTTAAGTCAGGGAAAGCCCCGGGTTCTGACTCAATTGTCCCAGAACTTTTGAAGTGCAATGTGGAATGGTGGGCACCTTTATTGGCATCATTGTTCACCCAAATTAATAATTCAGGTCAAATGCCCCCGGCCTGGTCAGAAGCTATAGTAGTACCTATCTTTAAGAAAGGGGATAGATCCATCCCTACTAATTATAGGCCAATTAGTTTGCTATCTGTGGTAGGTAACTATATGCTTCTTATTTAAATACGAAGCTAACTTCTTGGATTGAGGACGAACGGATTTTAGGACCTGAGCAGGCTGGTTTCAGAAAAGGTAGATCAATACTCGATCACTGCTTGATTTTAAATCATCTCGCAGAGAAATATAGGGGTTTTCATGGCAACGGCCTATATGTTGCTTTTGTTGATCTAAAGTCAGCTTTCGATCTGATTCCAAGGGACAGACTATGGGCCAAATTATACTCTTCAACTATCGATAAAAGGTTGCTCTATCTAATCATGCGTCTTCACCAGAACACTTCTCTTAGGGTGAGGTGTGGTATTAAGGGCAACTTAACTGAGCCTATCCCGGTTACTAAGGGAGTCCGACAGGGCTGTATATTGGCCCCCACCCTGTTCAATTTATTCTTAAACGATCTGTCTTTAGTTTGTCTCTCGCCAGATTTTCACCCCCCTAAACTGGCAGAGAACAGAGTGCCTTTACTGCTTTATGCAGACGATGCAGTTCTTCTGTCCCTTTCTAAAGTAGGATTGAAACGTTTATTATGGGCTTTTTTGGATTATTGTGTTGAGAATTTACTGTCCATTAATTTTGACAAAACAAAGATCATGTACTTCTCTAATCGCAAATCATTGTGTAAATGGGTTATTAGAGGTCAGTATATAGAGCAAGTAAGACAGTTTAAATATTTAGGAGTTACCTTCCACTCTTCTCTATCGTGGTCATCTCAGAAATCCAATGCCATTCATACAGCATCTAACACCACTAAAGCAATAACTCGTTTCTTTTTCACCAAGGGAGGACAATTTTTACCAGCTGCTCTCCAGGTGTTCAGAGCTAAATCTTTGGCACAGCTACTGTACGGTATTCCAATCTGGATAAGAGGATTTGATCCCAGTGTTGAACGAGTCCTTTCTTCCTTTTTATATACACTTTTCGGCGTTCCCAAATGTGTATCGGCGGCAGTTTTACGACTGGAAGCGGGTTGCCTTTCTGTCGAAGGTACCGCATGGCTACGGGCTCTCAGGTTCTGGCTAAGACTGATCTTTGCTGAGGAATCCTCTGGACTTATATACCTTCTTTACCGGGACACTTATGTTAGTATGTGGCACAAAACTTTGACCAACAAATTACAACTCTTAGGTCTGTCTATAAATTTTCTTCTCTCCATAGGATACCATCAGGCAAAAACCATTCTAGATTCCCGTGTCAAAGATATTGATATTCAGCAGGCCACTGCTAATGCCCAGAAGACCTGCTCTCCTCTAATTTTTGGTTTATCCTTCCCTCCCCCAGAAAGTTATGCTAGATATCTGGAGAATTTATCTATCCCCAAATACCGTTTGATTTTTACGAGAGCTAGGTTCAATTGTTTTCCATCTGCGGTATTGGATGGACGGTTTAGGGGTGTTCCTTATGGTGAACGATTATGTCCTTGTGGTGATGGGGCTATAGAATCTCTAGCCCATATGGTTTTTGCCTGTAAATTCTATAAAGATGACCGGGTTAGGTTAATAACATCTGAACTTTCTAAATTTCCAGGCCGGTCATCTGAATGGTATTTGACCTATCTTTTAGCAGACAAGAACAAATCAGTCACAGAGTTGGTGGCTAGATTTCTCTTTCTGGTTATAAAAACACGGAAGGGAATTTCCTCTAACTAAAATAATTCTCCCTTCAGGGTTATTAATATTATAATTTTTATTCCATCACCAATTAACTTATTTATGCTATTTTATTATGTTAATTACATTTAGTGTACACATCTAATAACTGGTCTTTTATATTATATTATATCTATTTTAGATATTTTATATTATTATATTTTATTATGACGTTCTAACTTTTATAATTTCTCATGTTTTTAATGTTCTTGTATTATAATATCTATATTGTGTTGCGATCCGTATGATTTTACTTTGTTTGATTTGGGTCTATGACCGTACAATAAAGAATTGATTGATTGATATTAATTTGCTGCCTGGAGAGCTTTGTGGCCTCGTCTTGAAATACCCATGCCATCTTCCTCTTGTCTTCGGGAAGGTCTGATCTTCTCCCACAGGAAAAGCTGATAGCTACCCATGGTGGCCTCATAGTTCGCCACCCGAAGACCGAGGAAGGAAGATGAGTAGATCTTCCGACCAAGGTGGTTGAGGCGACAGCCCTCTTTATCCACCACTGTGTGCTGTTTGGAGGACTTGCCCTGTGCTGACTCCACTATTATAGAGTTCGGTAAGGAGTGAGAAAAGAGAAATTTGGCATCCTCTTCTCTCATCTGATAATGCTCTCCAGCCTCTTTGCTATAGGCGGGACTGACGCCGAGATCTTCCAGTTCTACTGGGCAGTTTGAACCAGCGTGGGCAGAAACGGGATTGTGGTCGGCACCAACGCCTCAGTGTACACAACATCAAATACCGGGTCCCTCAATCCGTTGTTCTGGTCGTCGGGTCTGGAGTCCCAACGCTTGTGCCATCCGCTGGATTATCTCTGAAAAATGGCCCAGATCTTCAGAGGGAGAGTCCCAGTCCCTGGAGGATACCAGCAGATCAGGAGATGGCTCTGAAACTGATCTACAGATGGTAGAAAGTCTGAGTCATAGTCCTAAGGGGAAGATGAAGTCCTACAAGGCTAAGAGGCTGGTAGAGTGGGAGCTGGGCTGGTGGTGTGGTGTAGCACTGTAACTGGCTGGGTGGCGGTGGGCTCCAGTGATGGAGGTCTTCCAAAAGATGCTGATGGCTCTCTATGGGTGCACTCCCATTGGCCGAAAAAAAGTCCGCTCAAGGCCTAAGTGGGAGACCTTGGCCCCAAGAAAAGTCTTCTCTGCACCAAGGAAACAGTGGATAATAGTGTCCCAGACCATATTGGTATTGATACTCGTTCCATCAATTATTATTATTATTTATTATTATTTATATTTATTTATCACCCATCTGGCCGGCAACCGGCCACCCTGGGCGATGTACATAGAATAAAAACAATAAAATACATTTAAAACAATATAAAAATTTTAAAATCTTAACCCACCCCATATTCCCGCCTGAACAACCAGGTTTTTAATGAGCGACGGAAGCTCAGCAGAGAGGGGGCATGGCAGATGTTACTCGGGAGAGAGTTCCACAGTACAGGGGCCGCCACAGAGAAGGCCCTCTTCCTCGTCCCCACCAGTCTAGCTGCTCTGGCTGAAGGGACAAGGAGAAGGCTGTCTGTGGCAGACCTTGTTGAGCGGCCCAATTGGTGTTGCTAGAGACGCTCCTTGAGATAGAGTGGACCGGAGCCATATAGGGTTTTAAAGGTCAAAACCAACACCTTGAATTCGGCTCGGCAAGCAACTGGTAGCCAGTGCAGCTCCTTGAGCACTGGCGTGATGTGATCCCGCCAGCAGCTGCCTTTAACCAGGCGAGCCGCCACGTTCTGTACCAGCTGTAGCTTCCGAACCATCTTCAAGGGTAACCCCACGTAGAGCGCATTACAGTAGTCTAGGCGAGAGGAGACCAAGGCATGAACCACTGATGGGAGCAGGTGATTAGGAAGGTAGGGGCGCAGCTGCCGTATCAGATGGAGTTGATACAGCGCCGCCCGGCTCACAGCTGACACCTGAGCTGAGCTTCCATGGACAGCTGGGAGTCTAGAATGACCCCCAAGCTGCGGACCTGGTCCTTCAGGGGTAGATGTACCCCATTCAGCACCAGGTCAACATCCCCTAACCTCCCCTTGTCCCCCACCAGCAGTACCTCGGTCTTGTCGGGGTTCAGTTTCACCATGTTCCTTCCCAACCAGCCAGCCACTGCCTCCAGGCACTTGGACAGGGTCTCAACGGCCAACCTTGGTGAGGACTTGAAACAGAGGTAGAGCTGCGTGTCATCCGCATACTGATGACACCGCACCCCAAACCTCCTGATGATAGCTCCCAGCGGCTTGAGGTAGATGTTGAATAACATCGGGGAGAGGATGGAACCCTGCGGCACTCCACAAGTGAGCAACCGAGGGTCCGAAGCCTCCTCCCCGAGAACTACCCTCTGATACCTTCCAGAGAGGAAGGACCGGAACCACTGCAATACAGTGCCTCCCAAGCCCAACCCCTCCAGGCAGTCCAGGAGGATACCGTGGTCAACGGTATCAAAAGCCGCTGAGAGATCGAGGACGACTAGAAAGGAGCATTCGCCCCTATCCAAAGCCCTCCTCATATCATCCACCAAGGCCGTCTCCATCCCATGTCCAGACCTGAAGCCCGACTGGCACGGATCTAAATAATCGGCTTCATCCAAGTGTGCCTTCAACTGAGCACCCACCACCCGCTCAATCACCTTGCCCAGAAATGGTAAATTGGAGACTGGGCGAAAGTTGTTTAAATCCTGGGGATCCAAGGAGGGCTTCTTTAGAAGCGGTCTTATTACTGCCTCCTTGAGGGCTGATGGCATCACTGCCTCCTCGAGGGAGGCATTCACCACCGCCTTGATCCCCTCACCCAGTCTCTCCCTGCAGCTCATTATGAGCCAGGACGGGCAAGGATCAAGCAAGCAGGTGGTCGGCCTCACAGATGAAAGCACCTTGTCCACTTCATCAGAAGGAAGAAGCTGAAACCAATCCCACAAAACCGGATTGCCACTGGCTTCCTCCCGCTCACTCCCTGTGTCCACGACGCACGATATCCCACTCCTAATCCGATCGATTTTATCTGCGAAGTGCTTCGCTAAAGCCTCACAGGAGGCTTTAGACTGTTCCAGTGGGTCCGGAGCGACTGGACCGACCAGACTCCGGACCACTTGGAACAGCCTCCTGGGGCAGCACTCCGCAGACGCAATGGAGGCAGCATAGAAATTCTTTTTTGCTGCCTTCACCGCCACCCGGTAGGCTGAAGATGCAGCTCTAACCCGTGTTCGATTGTCTTCGGACCGGGAATTACGCCATCGGCGCTCTAGCTCTATCAAGAGTAAGAATGGCAAGGGAGCGACCACTCCAACCCTCTGTTCCAGTAGGAGAACGGCGATCTGGATCAGAATCAACGAGGTGAGTTATTCCCGTGATCCTGACCGATGGGCTCAAGAGATGACAGGAGAAGGCATATGCTGTTGCCTTTCTACAGAAGGAGCCACTGTAGTGGGTCATTCCCCAGCCAGGGACACGTCCCTGATCTCTCCCTCTGAGATCGATGTAGAGAGTGAAACTGTCGGTACCATGAGGTGTTTCAGCACCAAGGTTGCAATGGCGTGAGGAGTCAGTATCAAAGACTCTTCATAGATTTATAGAGTTGGAAGGACCCTACAAGGCTATCGAGTCCAACCCCCTGCTCAATGCAGGAAACTAGAGGAGGGGTCTCCCATCCAAGTAACAACCAGGCTTGACCCTGCTTAGCTTTCCACGCTCAGACAAGCTGAGCCAGCGTAAGCCACATGCCTGTATCTTCTGACATTGAAGGCTCTTTTGATGTCAAAGCCAAACCCAGAGAAAAAGAAGGGTGGTGAGTTGTTTTAGAGGAGTCTTTCGATCTCCTGTGTTCCTTCTTGCAGTGTTCAACGTCCGCCTTAGCCTTTTTAGGCGGTCTGCCCTTTGCCTCCTCGACTGCTTTGTAAATGCTTGGCAGTGGGGACACGTATCACTACGTGGCCCTTGCCTAAGCAAAACAAGCAGAGCGAGTGACCATCTGTCGGCGGCAATTTAATGCCACAGCAGATGCATTTCCGAAAGGCCGCCTTGAGAGGCATAGCCTCGGAATACCTCCACGGTATCCCATGAGAGGACAGAGAAAACAAACAAATAAAACCAAAATGTAAAGAATGAAGATAATGAAAGTTGGAGAGAAAAAATTGAATAAAACGCAAATATTTTCCTCAGTGAACCACAAGAGGAGCTCCAGAAGACGCCTAGCCACAACGGCGGTCGAAGAGGAACTGAGGGAATAGGTGGGAACCCACTAGGAGCATGTGCAGTAGGACAGTGGGGGAAGGGTTCCCGTCTAAAACTGCCTCAGCTTTAGAAGTTTCCTGAAAGAGCCTCAGCGCAGGCGGGGAGCCTGTATGTGTGATGCACAGAGACCATGAAGAAGAACATTGGGTTTCTGGCTGAAGAGCAAGCTGGAGCTCCTCTAGCCAGCACTTTGGCAGGGGAGCCTACTTCACTCCACCTGGGCTTTGCCCATCTATGGGTCCTTCCATTCTGCACCTCGGTCAGGGCTGTAAGTAAGGGAAATCCCTCGGTCAGGGCTGTAAGGGAAATCCTATCACTGATAAGAGAAAACAGCAGTGATTCCTTTCCCAACTAGCCTCCTAAGCCCCCGCTAGCCCCCAAAGGGGTGGAGCTTGTGGAGGGGGCCCCCAAGCTCTGTGGGCCAGAGGGGAACCTTCGCAAGCCAGAGGTTCCCCATCCCTACTGCATGCACAAAAGAAGAGAAAAGGTACCCTCCAAGCCTGAGATTTGCTGCAGCATGTTCTTATTAACAGACCATGGTTTGTTGTTACACCCGAATAAAGCCAATTGGCCACATCCAAGGGGCACCAGGCTTTTGAGGGAATCCACTGTCATATGACTCAAAAGATATTAAATTCCAGTGTTATGCATATGCAAGACCTACTTACGCTTCATTAAGGGGAACAAAAATAAAATCTTTTTCAAAAATATCAACATGCCGTGTCCATGTTTTCACTCGGCCATGCCGTTTCTGCTGAATTCTGTGAACACATCAATAGAAAGAAAATGCAATTATAATCCGTCTATAGAAATTTAGGGGATTATGTATTCTTCCTACAATGAGAGTTCATCTATCAGCACAATTTCAAGGCAACAACTGTTTGAAGAGGGTTACAGCCTACGTTGCATTTTGTCTGGGGAGGAATAACATCTTTTAAAAAGTTAGAATGAATGGAAAAATAGGCACACAAGCCATAAGATCCAACTGTTATCCTTTGTATCATCCACTAGTAGGGTTGGGAAACCTCTGGGGGGTCTGGGTGTCAATTTCCACCCCCCAAAACCCACCAGGGGCTATACCCTACTGAATTTGCTGCTGGAATTTGGCAATGTGGTGATGGGGAAAAAGCCCTATTTAAAACAACATGCTCAGGGAGCGCACACCTTGTTTTAAAGCAAAATCGCTTTTCTAAGGAGTCTCTAGGGAGTGTGATTTTGCTTTAAAACATGGTGCGTGTTCCCTGCACACTTCATTTAAAAGCAAAGTCAGTTTTTCACCACACATTAAACCACCAAATTTCAGCAGCAAAGTCAGCAGTGGGACAACAAAATCAGCCAGGGAGCCCACATACAGCTGTGCTGCTCACCACTGTACTCTAGGGAGGGGGAACCTTCGAATATAGCCTGCAGGGGCTCCCCATCCAGCCCCCCAGCTTCATCCGCAGGACCCACCCACTCTCCTGCAGGGGATTGGGGCGGGGAGTGGGGGTGGGGCCTGGGGAGGACATTTCTGAGTGATTCAGTCCTGCTTATTTCTGAGGCTTGTCCTGCTTACTTGTGAGTAAACACACAGATGCTTGGTTCTTGGATGCTATTTGAAAGTGCTGCTGAGTGATTTGGTCCTGCTCATTTCTGAGTAGGATTAATATCAGCAATGATCACTATTTGGCCCCACCCACAGACAGAATGTGCCCACCCACGATCTTAACCAGATTGGAATGTACCCCATCCCGCCCACAAAACCTTACCCAGAGGAGGAAGGAGGCACAAGTCCAAAGCATGTTCACATAACGCTAAGCTATGGCTCAGCATTACAGTAATACCTTGGGGATTGTAAGTAACTTGGTCTGAAAGCGTTTTGCAAGACAAGCAAAAAATTTTAAAAATTTTGACTTGATAAATGAGCAAGGTCTTGCAAGATATAACCGCTCGCCTCGAGCGGGCGTAGTGGGCCGAAATCGGCCCCACTCACGCCCGCCAGAGACTCGCTTTGATATAAGAGTGTTTTGGATTACAAACACGGTTCTGGAACGAATTATGCTTGCAATCCAAGGTATTACTGTATATCAGAACAAAGCCATTGTTTCTACAGGGGCTGGAAATTAGAATACCACAAATATATATTTTAACCAGATTTACGTGAGTTTTGAGGTTTCTTGAAGGTTTCTCCTTTCTCTTTGATTAAGGCGTTTGTAGAAGAAGGAACTGAACACATGAATCCTATCAGCATCTTCTTTTTTCAACTTTTCAAGCACCAGATACCTTTATTTTGAAAAAGGGAACACACAAAATTGTTTTCAGTGCTTTCATTCTTATCTATAAAGCTCTATTCTTCTAGAAAAGGCTGCTACATGCTATCCATCCTATCCAAACAAAAACAGCTTGCTAAAGAGGTACAGAATTTCCCACCAAATTAAAACGAACTGTAAGGGGCAAGAAGAAAACGGACAAGATCTTTTAAATTTTATAGGAAAAAATTAGCTTCAAGACTGGGAGAGGATTTACTGACGCAAACGAATGCAGATGAATCCTATCAATAGGAAGAACTGGTTTCAACACAGGCAAAAATCTAATGATAGATTTTTAAAATACCTTGATTATGGACTGCAATACAAAGATCTGGATTAAAAAAAAAAGATAAGAGGAATATAAAAAAATTGGTCTTTCATGGTTTGGTAGAATAGCTTTGATAAAAATGAAGATATTACCAAAGATAATTTTTTTATTTAGAATGATACCAAGTTGTTTATCAGAGAAAGAAATTAAGGAATGGCAAGCAATAATTAATAATTTTTGTAACGGGGGAAAAAGGCGAGGATTACTAAGAGTAAATGGTATAAATCCCAAAAAGAAGGTGGGCTTGGCCTTCCTAATATCAAGTGGTATTATATAGCTAATCAGTTGAGGTTTATAATGGACATTTTAGTTAAGAAGAATATTTTGTGGTTAGAAATAGAAACGGAGGAAATAGAAATTGGGATGGAAAAATTTTTATTTTCAAAAAAAACTAATAGTAGGGTAAAAAGAATAGAAAATCCCTTCTTGAAAAATATGGTAGGGATTTGGAATAGTAATAGACAGATTTTTATACCAGGGATATCCCCGTTAATTCCAGTGGTAGCAATGGAGGACTTTCCAGAAAATACACAGCATTGGGAAGCTATATTTAGGGAAAATAAGGTTATCAAATTAATGGATTGGATGGGAAAAATTGAGACTAGACAACAAATATCTGAAATGATTGGGCCAGGTAGAAGTTCGTGGTTAAATTTAATACAATTAGATCAGTGGACCAAGAAATGGAAGAAGAGAAATGAGCATGAGAGGGAGCTTACTGGATTTGAAAAGAAATTGTTGTCTATAGAACTTATAGAAGGGAATGTTTCTTCCAGAGGGTTAACTAAGGAGATATATAAAATGTTTCAGAGGATTGAAGTGAAAAAAGACAACCTTAAGATGATGTGGGAAATGGAATTTGAGGAGGAGATATCAAATGTGGGGTAGAGAAATATTTGGGGCAGACGTATATTAAGAAATATGTCAGTAAGGATAAAAGAGAATTTTTTTAAAACTGTTTGGAGATGGTATCTGACTCCAGTAAGATTAAACAAAATAGATAGTAATTGTGCTCCATTGTGTTGGAGAGGATGTCAGGAACTTGGTACTTATGGTCATATGTGGTGGAGTTGCAAAAGCGTATTGGATTTTTGGAATAAAATTTTTGTAGAAATTTCAGAAATTATTGGCATTAATTTGGAGGTCTGTCCAAAATTAGCATTGTTATCAATAACGGAGAAACTTTTGTGTTCACAAGAGAAAAAGGAATTAATTGTAAGTTTATTAGAGGCAGGGAGATTATTGATAGCAAGGAATTGGAAAGTTCAACATCAGTACTTAATAATAGATTGGTATAAAGAGGTTTGGGATATTGCTTTAAATGATAAACTAACATGTAGTATTAAATGTAAAAGGGGACAATTAAAGGAAAATAATTTTAAGGATATATGGGGACCATTTTTAGATTATGTTTTAGTAAAGGGAAAAGGGAGTACCGTAAGCCATGTCATGATACGATGTATTTTTGGAATATAGATTAATGATGGATTATGTGGATAGAATTGGTTTTGGCCCCGAGGTGACAGGTGCACTTGGAGTTATGATTTGTAGGTTTATGTTCTTTTGTATGTGTGTTCATTTAAAATATATAAATAAAAATTTAAAAAACAAAACAAAAACAAAAAACAAAGATCTGGATTATAGCACTTGGAATATACCACAGTTTCTTATATAATTGTTGCTTCTTATTATTTATTTATTCAATTTATATCCCACCTTTCCACTAAAAATAATGCTTAAGGTGGCGAACAATAGAACAGATAAAACTTGATTAAAACGATAATAACCATCAAATAACAACACATACATAAGGAACAAGAGCTTCCATGAGACTGCTGCCTTTCAAATAGCCTGATTCTAGGTAGTGTAGGGCAGGGGTCGGCAATGCACTACCTGACAAGACCACACCACCTTCCCCCACCAGACCCCTTCCTCCTCCCCCTCTCCACTCACTCACCTGCCGCTCACCTCTGCAGCCAGGAAACATGAAGAGGGTATAGCAGAAGCAGTGGCAGCTGGCAACAGCAGTAGCATGTGGGCATGTAGGCAGGGGTGGCCAGCAGAAATGGCGGGAGCACACATGTGGGCAGGAGAAGTGGCATGCGGTGGCAGGCTGGCAGGCAGGCAAAGTGGCAGAGGCATGTGATGTGTGCGTGTGGGAGTCTTCAAAGACTGAGAGCTGGTGTGGCGTAGTGGTGAGAGTGTTGGACTGGAACTCGGGAGATCTGGGTTCTAGTCCCCGCTTGGCCATGAAACTCACTGGGTGACTTTGGGCCAGTCACTGACTCTCAGCCTAACCTACCTCACAGGGTTGTTGTGAGGGTAAAATGGAGAGGACGAGGATTATGTAAGCCATCTTGAATTCCAGACAACCTCTCCCAGCAGTTTCATGTGTTAAATTCCACAGGGGACAAAATGGAACCCTGAGGGACACCATAGGCCAATGATGACAGCGTTGAATATGAGTATCTCAGCAGTACCTCTGGAAATCATCCAAGAAGAATTGGAACCACCATGAAATGGTGCCTCCAAGTCCCATCCAGGAAGTCCAGAAGGATACCCTGGCTGATAGCTGCTGAGAGGTCTAACAGAGCCTACAGGGACATATTAACTATGTCCAGTTCCTGGTGTGATACTGAGTTGATTTTCAGCATCTGTATATACTGGTTGGGGCAGTTGTTTTGTATCAGGATGCCTGTATCTTTAAGCCATGAGCAGTATCTTGGCCATTAGAGTGGGTTTTGGTTATTCCCCTTTAAGTAATATCCATCTAGCTGTTTTCAAGAAAGGGTAATGGGTGCCACATTACAGGCTTTCTATTATAATATTAGGCAGGTACTTTGCTTTTCTCTGAGCAATGATCAATAGATGGGGTTGCTTGGAATCAGGGCTGCCTCTCCAGATAAGCCTTGGAGTCCTATGTGGGAATTGTCTGTGCCAAGGTTTTTATTTATTTATTATATATTTATACCCCGCCTTTTTTCCTGCAAGGAACCCAAGGCGGCTTACATAATCCTCCTCCTCTCCATTTTATCCTCACAACAACCCTGTGAGGTAGGTTAGGCTGAGAGTCAGTGACTGGCCCAAAGTCACCCAGTGAGTTTTGTGGCCGGTTATGGTAAGCTAGCATATTTTTAGGTTGCTTTAGTGCGTGCTTTGTTTTCCCTTTTGCTGCATCTTGTTTTATTTGTAATACTCATTTTGTAGTCTAAGCCTTTGAGGCAGATTCTCAGCCAACCTCTAAGGAGCGGGGAGTACTAGATACCCCAAAAAGTCACACTTGGCATAGATCATCCACCAAGGTGACCAAAGCAGTCTCCATTAAATAAACAGATTGAAATGGATGTATCTAGATAATCCGCCTCATCCAGAAACGACTGAGATGCCACCAATACTCCAGCACCTCGCACAGGAATGGAATACTAGAGACTGGCTGAAAGTGAGAGTTCCCAAGGGCAATTATGCTCTGAAGTTTGCACACTGTAAGGTTCTGCTCAAACAAGTGCACATGCCGTAATTACTGCAAGATATGCCTCGGTAAAATCAACATTTATTCACTAAATCTTAATATAAATATCCTATACCAGATAATTATTTTGGTGTTCAGCTTCTAATTCTGAACATTCTACTCACCTAAAGAGCAAGTCAAACTAGCACTCCCTCCTCAATCAACACTTAAAATATTCCTTTAAAATCATATGTTTAAGGCCAGCATATAATGGAAGAGCTTGATACAACAGTTTAGGCAAATATGCATTATTTAGAATTTAAGGAGTTCCTCAGTTATCAACTTCAGTGCCTTATAATCAATTATCAACTCAGTTAGCTGCCTTGAGTGCTGTTTTCTTGGTACAAAGGAGGGTACAAATCAAATCAATAAACTGCCTAAGTGAAAAAGATACCACACAACTTACTTTAAATAAAAATCAATGATTACGTCGTTTAAAAACTCCCCTTCATTTAAGCAATGAAGATCTTCATTGGTGACAGAAATACCACCCTTTGACGGAGGAGGGGGATATACTATCAATCTGCAAAGAAAAATATGTTAAATACAGAACTCTTAAAATGTAGGAAATAATTACAACATGCAGAAAGACCTCTTACTTTTCTATAGGACCAATAAAGACTGTATGTGGTTCCCCACTTTCATCATCATCATCAAAAAACTGGAACTGTGTTGTATTTCGCAGCTGCATCTTGGATTCAGGGACAACCTTTGAAAAATTAACATGTAATACAGAAGTCATAAAGTATTAAAATCCTGACCAACTCCCAAACAGCAAGGCATGTCCTCTCTTTCTAGAACAATTTCTTGAAGCCAAACAGAATGTGTGTTCTAACACAGTGGGTTGGTTCAGACATAACATTCTCAGCTTAGTAAATCATGGTTTATGAAGCAGAGAATGACCGCCTGGTCCATACACAGCTCACTTGCTCCTCCCGTCTTCCGCTTTCCAGCTTCAGCACAGAGATCCTGGTCTGTTTAAACCAGAGTTTTCCATTATGTCCAAAACAAGTAATTCTAGCTTAATGTCAGTTTGCTAACCAGGATATGGGCAGAGCAATCCTGGTGCAGGGAAGGGGGGACTGAAGTGTCCGACAAACTGCAACTTCCAAAGCCCTGCCAACGTGTTAGCTAGGGTGGTAGGTGTGTGTGGATTATCTGAAAATAGGCCCAACAGATTTAGGTTGTTTTGAATTTCTACCTGCCCATTTTAACCAACTGGGGTGGGGTGGGGGAGATTAACTACACCAACTTCAGGAGGAATGAAGGGGCTTTGGATACAGCAGAACCAAGGCTGCTTACAGCTCTACCCATTTCAGGGCCTACAACCAGTGGACACACCAGTGGCAGTAGATGCATGCCAGTAGAGCTTTCCATAGGCATAGGGACCTCCACAGACATGCCCCCCTACTGGCAGAATTCCACTCTGCTGGAGGAGGGACAACTCACACCCCAACCAAACCTCTTCCAGCCAACAGATCTGCAGCTGAGGGATCAGATCTTGACTTAACATTTTGGCTAGTAGACCAACATTACACCAGTGTTTTCCATTTCAGACATAACCAGAAAGTCTGGTTTAAACAAAGTTACGCCTGGAGCATTACATCCAAACTGGCCCAATGAAGAAATTAAAATAGCCTGAGTTAAAAATATAGATAAGACTTCTTCTCTTTGATCAGAAATATCACATTGACAGTATCATGATACATGCAAAAAGAGAAAAGTCAAAAGGAAGTAAGCACTTTTTTCTAGATCTTAGACTTTACAATAAAATGTTTGTTTTTTGCAGTTTTACGAACTAAAAAAAGATGCTTTGCACCCTCTCCTTTACTAAAATATTTTACTGAAATATATAGGAGCAACACAAATTGCAAACAATATTTGTAAATTAATGATATTACAACTTATTTAACGTTAATACAAGTTTTATAAAAAGTAGTACATGTTTTGTTTTGCCTTCTTTATGAGCAGTGTTTCCTCTAGAAGTGTCTTCAAAGGATTTTGTAAATGCCACAAGCCTACTATTTGCTTCTTCAAAAGTAATTTTCACAAAAAAATCAGAGATGTTGTTCCTGATACCGATATCAGTGATTATTTTTTCAAATACTGCACTTGCATGAGGATCAAGGCCAGTCTCAAAAATTAAAATGATGTATTGTTCTTCTGGATCTATGAAAAAAGAAAGTCATACTAGTAGACAATTTATTGAACATTTACAGTTCAGGTTCTTAAATATAAGTTTGCATATTGGTTAATAACTAGAAATAATCAACTACATAGTGAATGGTCTCTCCTTCAACACATTAAATATAAGAAATTTCCATATGAAAAGGGAGCATAATAGCACTGATCACTAGCGTGGGTGGAGAAAATGGGATTTAGACGTTGATCCCATTTTTTGTGGGAAAGGGCAGCTTGAGCTCAGCAGCGCAAATACAGCTTTGTACTGCATTCAGGGGTCTCTGAACTGAGACCTACTATGATGAAAAATAATCTGTGAATTTACTTTCAAAGATAATGACTTAGTTCACAAGAGAAGACAATTATAGAACGTGGCTTAATTTACCCCCAGGGGCTGTCACATTATGCTGGGTGCCACCCTTTTTGCATGGCACCTGCAGGCATCCGGCTTGTCGTGCAAACACAGGCGGCTGGGGTTGTTGGAATGTTAGACAACCCTCAAATAACCCATGGCTTGTTTTAACATTATTTGAGGGTTGTCAAAGAAGAACCTATGCAGCAAAGCAATGTTTGAGAAGGGGAAGAGCAAATATATGCCAACAGGGGAAATACTTAAGTTCCCACTGTATATGTTACCTCAGATGCACAAGCAGATGTGTAATAGGGTGTGCACTAACCACAAGATTTGGTTTGAACCCTGCACTGGCAATTTGGAAAGCAGCCCAATTCAGCTCTGACCACTTCAGAGGCTGCTGAGTTCAACTCAGGTCTGAATCAGAACCTCACTTGGTTAAATTTGAAGCTTCACACTGCCCCATTGACTACCATTAGGAAAACCAACAAGTAGCTACAACCTTTTTATTTCTTGGCAGAATTGGATGAAATTTGCAGAAATTTGCCGTTTGAGGGGATGAAGCCTTCCCAATTTCAGACAGATAGGTATGGCGTGTGTGTGTTCTGCAAGAGCAACCTTTACAGTTTGGGATTTTCAAAGAGGGATTTCCTTACCCTGCTATTTGGCAGGGGGAGGCAGGCAACGTTATGAAAACATACATAGAGATGCCCATATGGAAGATGCCCATATGGAAGAAGCCTGTGACGTTTCAAAAGGAAAGGTTCAGAGGGTTTTGTGCTAGGCATCTTTAAAGCTGATTGGGGAGGAGTACAGGGAGCAGCAAAGAGTGTTTGAAAATACTGCACTGAAACAGGCAGACAAGCGCGGTGGGAGGCAAAGGAAGGAAGTGGCAGAAGTGGATGTGAGTGCCAGCTGCGTATATGTCTTAGGTTTGTGATTTGCCACTTCCAAAATGACTATCACCACACATCATCCTGGCATCAGGTGGGCGGCAGGGAGGGAGAAAGCTAAAAGAAGGAACACCCTTGCAGGTTGGCACAGTCCCCGTATTAGTGCATGTGCACCATGCTGTAGCAGCCAAAGATCTGAAAAGGTTCAGAGCTGAGGTACTGCACTGAACAAGGCAGGCAGCTGGGCAGAAGAGGCAGGCAGAGGTGATGGCAGGCAGAGTGAGGAGGCAGCATTTTATGTGAGTGTCCGATTCATGTACGCCATAAGTTCCTGCCTTGCCACGTTCAGCACAAGAATTAGAGGGCCTTACAACACCATCCTGGCACCAGGCAGGCAGAAGCAGTGCAAGCTAACTGCTGGTCATGTGCAAAGTGTTTTAAAGTTTAGAGTTGAAGTACTGCACTGATAAGAGTACCACTGGGCAGAGGTGGTAGGCAGGTAGCAGCACCTAACTGAAACACCCTTGCCAGGCACAGCTCCCATATTAGTACAGCAGTCCTATGCTAGAGCAGCAGAAATTAACAATCTCGTGGGCCCATATTACCCCCTCTCCATGTCCTCTATAGTGCCCTGCCTAAGCTACTGCTTCTGAGAGGTGGGAAAGTTTGAGAGTGAGAAGGGGGCTCCTCACTCTCTCCCTGCTCTGTTCCTACACTCTATTCCTTGATGTCCGAGTTCTCTGCCCCTAAGAGACAGACTGGTGTTGCCTGCTCAAGTGTTAGGACTTGTGGTGTAATGCTCAAGAATCTTCCCACTGCTTCACGCAATGCAGGCAGACAGCATAGATGGAGTTTACCCCCATCTCAAAAGAATCCTGTACCATGTTCTGCCACTTCTGTGGCAGCGCAAACTCTATGTCTGCTGGGGGGGGGGACGACACCACAAGAGGAGCAGGGGGGAAATCAGAGGGGGCATCTCTTAGCACTGGTGGCTGTGCCAGCTCCTCCCCAGCTTTCATCATAGAAATGTCTGGTATCAAAGAGACTCCCCCTCCTCAACTAGGGAGTCCACCATATCTGACAACTCTGCAGATATATCTACATCCAACAATATGCTGGCTTCCCCTCCTGCTTCCAACAATAGAGTTATCAGTGCCACACTGCTGCTGCTTCGGTCATCTCCTCCTTAATAAAAAAGCTCCTCTTTGCAGTGGCAGCAGGCTGGCTCGCACTAGCATCAACAGCCTCAAGAGCAGGAAGGAATCTACTTGGGCTGCTTCTGTTGCAAACTATCACTGCACCTGCCTCCAATAGCGAAGACAGCGAGTCTGTTTCAATTTCGAGCAGGGAGAACTCATCGGGCCAGTCCCAGTCACTCTGTTACCTCTGCCGGCACCACACAATTCGCCACCATGAATGTGTTTCATGTTGCCGACTTTAAAGTGTGCTTAGAAATAGTTCTTCACACACACACCTTAAAATTAAACCCAAACTTACCAAGGATTTTATGATAAGACTGGTTTGGAAAGCAGAGGATTTTAGCAAATTATTGGTTGGAATAAGAAAGAAAACTGGTTTAGCAACAGATAAGACATGTATTGGTAAGAAACAAAAGCTAAAAATCACCTGTCACCATAATTCCATAACATTTATTTATTATATTTATATGGAAAGGTTGGAGAGAAATGTTGCAGTTTTTGCACAGACACACAGTCTGTGCCTCCACATCACTTGTGAAGCTTCGGGAGGACCCAGATTGGCATCAGACAAATCTCAAATCTGTCCAAATCAGCCCGATTTGGTTCAGGATTCATCCAAATGTGATGCACACCCCTAATGTGCAACTTACTTGTGGTTCTGCATATTAAGCAAAGCTATTCTCAAATGGAAAAGATCTATAAAGCCCTACACGGCTTGGGACCACAATACCTGACAGAACACCTCTCCCAACCACAATCTACCTGGACACTACGCTCAGCATCTGGGTCCTTCCTCCGACTGCCACCCCCAAGGGAAGCTCGGAAGGTGGCAACAAGGGGGAGGGCCTTTTCTGTGGTAGCCCCACAAAAACAGACTCCCCACTGACACCCGCCTAGCGCCAACTTTACTATCGTTTCAGCGCCAGGTAAAAACTGCCCTCTATGCTGAGGCATTTAATACAGTCATGCCTTGGATTGAGAGCATAATTCGTTCCAGAAACGTGCTTGTAATCCAAAACACTCTTAACATTTTGTGATATGGCCTAGTTGCCAGTGCATGCTCTATCATAAACAGTAATGCTATGATACAGCAAATCTTTTCTAAGTTATTGTATAGTGCCATGTGTTAATGGCAATATCACATTGACAACAGCCTGGAGGTGATACGTTTGCCTATAATAGATGGGGTGCCAGTGACCCTAGCACAGCCTTCCCCAGCCTAGTGCCCTCCAGATGTGTTGGTCTACAACTGCCAACATGGCTAATTGGAGTCGGAGTGCAACTCATTCCCAAGTTGGGAAAGGCTGCTCTAGCTGATCAGATGAAGAGCCTGTGAGTACCCCCAGCTCTGCTGCTTGAGATGCAGTGTCTGGGGAAGAGAGATTTCTCTAGGGACGAGGGGATTTTGTTGTTAGATATACTTATGATTGAATTGCAAAACAGGAATATTTGAAGAGCATTTGAGAATAAACTCTTTCCCCACCTGATTTTCTGTTGCAATCCCCCTCCCTGCAATTACTTTTTATATCTCATAATAATTATATTAATGCAAGTCAAAGTCACCTTTTAAAATTAAAAGCAAAATACAGTCATGCCTTGGATTGAGAGCATAATTCGTTCCGGGAACGTGCTTATAATCCAAAACACTCTTATATCAAAACGAAATCCCCCCAAAAAAATTTGTACAGAGATTTTTAATTTAAGCCGTACTACAGTACTTGTATTGCAAGACGGCGCTTGTATATCAAGTCAAAAAAATTTAAATAAATATTTAAAAATTTGCTTGCCTTGCAAAACGCTCTCAAACCAAGTTACTTGCAATCCAACGTATTACTGTAGCTGCAAATAGCACATGGGGTGGTGGTGGTTATGTCATCTTTTTATCCAGTCTATTTTTTACATCTGTCTTAGTTATTTAAGTGATTTTAAAAGTGTTTTAAACTGTTTCTGTGAATTTTTTTGATGTTTTTATTGTCTGTACTTATTTATTTTTATACTGTATTTTATTGTAAAATTGAATTTTTATTGTATAATTGTATTTTATTATGTAATTTTTATAATTGTTGTAAACCGCCCAGAGAGCTTTGGCTATTGGGCGGTACAGAAATGGAAAATAATAATAATAATAATGATGATGATGATGATGATGATGATGATGATGAAGAAGAAGAAGAAGAAGAAGAAGAAGAAGTAGTAAAGTCTCTACTAGACAAACATACCAGCCTACTCATGCACGTTTTCATAGCCATCACCTCTGCTAAACTAAAACAATCAACCTGAATATAGAAACGAATACTGATGCTGGCAAAATATCACAACTAGATTTTTCCAGTTTTAGATTTATTTAAGTTGTTTTCAGAGAACTGTATGAAAACTAAAGTGAAAACTATTTGAGAGCCAGTGTGGTGTAGTGGTGAGAGTGTTGGACTAGGACTTGGGAGATCTGGGTTCTAGTCCCCACTTGGCCATGAACCTCACTGGGTGACTTTGGGCCAGTCACTGACTCTCAGCCTAACCTAACTCATAGGGTTGTTGTGAGGATAACACGGAGAGAAGGATGAGGATGATTATGTAAGCTGCCTTGGGTTCCTTGCAGGGTATAAATATAATAAATAAATAAACAAACAAACAATGTTTGCTGATATTCTGCTCAGCTCAACATATTTCTCTTTAGAATATTTAAAGACAACATCATAAGCCTGAACAGCAAAGGTTCACTTACTTGCCCCTTTACAGTCATACCAGACATTATCCTTCTCCCTGTTCATCTTCAGATGAGATCTCAAGCTCTGGCAGGCAGCAGGTACAGTTTGCAGGAAAACTACCGGCAACTTGCGTACACCACACCACTCACACTTAGTAAGTTCAGAGGTTTTTAATGTAATATCACTAGTATCATTTTCTGACTCTAGAAAGTTAAACATAAAAATTCAGTAAGTTACATTAATTATTCTGAAACATAACAGTTTCATGTAGCATAAGGAGAAATAGAAAGAAATATAAATATAAAAATACTCAAGGGAACATTATGTAAGTATCAACAGAATGTGTTACAGGTAAAATTGCTCTGGTATCCTGATATATCAAGAACCCTACAACATCCCATGGGTTCCGAGTGGATTGTTACCCACAGCAACAAGTCATCTTGGTCAGGGTCGCATGACATGACAATCTGCTCAGCAGAGGGCAATTACGCAAATCTCCCCAGCCTGTGACTGGCAGGGGCAGGTGGAATAAGCCACACTGGTTTATTTCCCCCCTGTGATTATGTGAACTTGGTCTGTGTGTCTCTTTACCTCACTTGCCAAGTTTTAAAACGGAAATTCATTAAGTAATTACACAAGGAATCACTACTATTTCCAAAGACTTTTTAAAACACACACACACACACCCTAAAATGGAAAAGACAAGAGACTCAGAAAATTAGTTTCACTCTCTGGACTGCCCAATATTATGTTATAAGGCAGTGATGGCAAACCTATGGCACGCATGCCACAGCTGGCACGCAGGGACTTATCTGTGGGCACTCGAGCCATTGGTCGCCAGATTGAGAAAAGACCGTCCCCTTCGGCATTCAGCGTTGGGTTTCCATAGTAACTCCTTTCCACTCATTCCTCGCTGGCCTCCACAGGCAGGCACACTCCAACACCTCCACCCCCAGAAGCGGACTGCGCAGGCACCCAGCCCTCCTTCGAACTGGACAGCTCAGAAGCACAGCGCGCGTGCCCCCGAATATTTGCACGCCCAGTGAAGAGCCATGCCCTGAGACAGAGCGGGGCGTGATTAGCTAGTGTCCCCTCCTCCTTCCTGCCAAATTTAAGGCACTTTGAAATAAATAAGTTGGTTTTGTGTTGCAGTTTGGGCACTCGGGCTCAAAAAGGTTCGCCATCACTGTTATAAGGAATAAAGCCCGTCACTTGAGGAGCCAGGCGTATTTTACATAAACTACAACACGTAAAACTGGAAGTATGAGTGGTATCCGATTAATCCCTCCCACCAATGAAACGGCTTCAGGGAGTGGAGTCATTAGGGGACCCTGCAGAGCAGATTTTCCAGGTGTGGAGGGCAGGGCTGCAGCGGGGGAAGAGAGGAGGTGAAACTCTCATTATACAAGCAGAAATCTACTCACACAGCATTGGATGATGCCCTATATGTTCAACAGCAAACAGAGGCTTGGATCGAAAACGGCGTTTGTATAAGCAAAAGCAGTTCCACAAGGAGCACCCACTACTGATTACTCCTTTCACTACAAACCACCCATACCATATCTCACACCACTCTGGAGCAAAATTTGGGAGCAACAGAGGGCTGCAATAAGGAGGATGACATAGGGGAAATTCTATTGTAAGTAAAACTCTGCTTGCACACTTCTTTGGATCCAAGCCAGGACTCCCAATCCTGTGTTTGCCTCTGATATGCAAAGAAAGGGCAGAACATTGCATCTGCATGGGGGAAATTGGCAAATAGGAAGGGGACATACTTAACCCTACTCCACCTACTGTTTTTTCTCTGCCATCAGCAACACCTTCCCTACTGTCATACCTCTAAGCACCTCTTCCCATATGGGACTCTTATCCAACCCCAACCCCCAAAACTAGGTCACCTGTAGCAAGGAGCATAGCCATTACAGATATAGCCCTATGGAGTGATCTCCTAGAAGTTGCACAACAAAGCACATTTCCCCACCACCTTTAGGAAGATGCATACAGATCATTTGTATAGAAAAGCATTTGGGTAGGTTGCTGCATAGGTGTGCAGCATCTATGCAGCAACATTTATGTTGCTGCTCTATGCTGTAATGAATTTTAAAGATACATTGCTATAGTGTGATTATGATTCTGTTTTGGAGCTTTAGTTGTATTTTGTGTGATTTTTAATCATACTTTTAGTATACTGCCATGCTACAGAGCATCATATTTAACTACCACATGCACAAGCAAATGGAGAAAATCATAATGGAAGTGGGGAGAAATACTAACCTTCCAAACTTATCTTGATATAGTCTAGGCAAAACTGAAAAAGAAAATTTATATTATTAAAGTTATACAGTCTCTCATTAACAATCTTCCCCATCCTATACATATTTCAAAATCAAAAGCCTCAGATCAAGCAAAAACGAAAATTGCATATTCTGACCTGAACACCCTGTCCTCTAACACCAGACGTTTGGGGGCTTCTTGAGATTACTCAGTTGTGAAAGAAATGCATCTTTAAGAGGTCCCCAGGAAATAGCAAATTATTATGTGTGGTTGTTACACTCATTTTATAAATGTTTAAGAACAGATAGCTTTCCAAACCAGCAGGGGGAAAATTTGTTTGTTTGTTTAAACAAGGCTTTTCCATTGGGATGGAATTTTATTGCTGCTGTTCAATTCAGGTGGAACTAGATTTTTTTTTCAGTAAAAAATTTGAGTGTGGCTCCTGAACATCTGTGAAGTAGGAAATTTGATCCTCAAATCCATTTAGGTTTAATCACCTGTGCCCTAACTTGAGTCTACACATATCCCAAGTTTGCTCAACACATTACAAGAACAGATGGAATCATCTTAAACTGTACTACACATGTACCACAAGAAGTGTCACCAACCAGTTTTTGAGGAATGCATAATACAGATAGCACATGTGCACAATCCTCTTATAAAAGGCAATTTCCTTGTTTCAGTAAGAGAAACTAGGGACTTCAGAACCAGCAGAAAACTTATTCATGCTATTTTTCTTTTTAAATTATTGCTGGACTTCAATGTGCCCTAAGGGACACTACATTTGCTGCAAAGTACGCATATTTATCAGCTGCAACTTACTTGGATTTTTGTTTGAAAACCCCCAAGAACTATGTAAAAGCAGATTTGAATATCCATTATGCTGCATTTTGTTTGAAGAAACAAAGGGAGGGTTTGCACAACACAATAAGCCACCCTATCCAAAATGCACCCAACAGATGATAGGGCACATCATGGGTAGGGTCCCCCATTCCTCTTCCCTTAGTCCTCCCGCCAGTATCCCAGGGGACCCCACAGGAGCACTGAGGTCCTCCCTGGAGGGAGAGTGCTGTGATCGGTTCAGCCAGCTGTCAGCCTGGCTAAAGCAATCTTTGTCCCACACAACCGCCGCAAGCAGCCGCTGTCGCTTTGGTGGGGGGTGCAGAGAGGCGATCCCCACCTCTTGACCCATGGTGGGCTTGACCCACAATGGGTTGTGTAATCCAGGTTTGGATGAGACCACAATCCATCGTATGTCAATGAGACCCTACTACAAGCCGCAGCTTGTCAGGGTGGTTTATAAGCAAAAAATAAGCTACCTTGACAAACCCGTCCTGGGTTCACACAACAACCCACCATGGCTTATAAGCCATGGTGGGTCATGTCGTGTGGACCCAGCCAAAAAGGCTAAAAGTTAGATTTTTGTGAAAGCTCGGTGCATTTAATAAAAGTTGCATTGGAAGCTACTCCTATCAGAATCTCCAGATTGCTGCAATACATACATAATCCACCCTAGCCCAATCTTCACCTTGATATCAGAACTAGACACTTGGTTCATATTCTTTCACTAATATTTCCACTCTATTCCTTGGTAACTTCAACATTTATGTTGCTAAACCTACTTGTGTCCTGCTTCTGTTCCTAATCTCCTCCTTTGGGCTCCATATTTGGACAGACTTCCCACCTAGTGCCATTGTCATTTTCTTTATCTTCAAGAACTGCTGTTTGAGGGTTCGATATGATTCCCTGTGTCCAATATCACCGTGTCTCTTTCAAATACTACACACTACCTGCCTTGCGCACACACCAACTTTCACTCCTACCATGACCTGCAGAATATCAATACCGTGGCTCAGAACTATAGTCTTTCCTCATCTCTCTATTACATCTGCCCATTCCTGAAACTCTTCAAGTTCCACTTTCACCAACTCTCAACTCGGATGCCCTGCAATCCCATTTGCTATTATAAAACAGGGAATGAGAAAGCACGGAAGTAATTCTTTTACTTACAATTACAGGTTCTGCCACCATTCTTCGCAGGGTTCCTATTCTTATACTTCGACAATTTAGGATGAAACTTTCACAAGAGTTCTGATATTTTAAAGGTACAATGACATCAGTTGCAACTTCTTGGGAGAGAACTTTGCGACGTTTTACTGGGGCATTGGATACAACATTGCCAAACTGCAAAATAATTAGTCATAATTTACTAAGACATCTGTTATTTACAAGTTGCCTTTAAAATGTCTGGGCTGTTTCAGAATGTATTTAGGCATATGAGTTGTGGTATCCATCATCATACCAGTTATAGTCAAGAGTGATCCCCCAATCACCTGCTCAGTCTTATTCATAAACTAGTTCTGCATACTCCAGGACAACGTACAATTAGGCTGGGAAACTCATAACTGAAGTGATAGTTGTGGTTCAACTGGAATAGATCAAGGTTTTTTTTTTAAAGTATTGCTACCTCTCAGAAGAAATTTGTATTACTGCCTGTCAAAACCACTTTAAAGCCAGAAGTCTCTGTAAAAGTGGGAGTCTAAATCCAGTATGTCTTGGTCACACACCAGTACAGCCAAGAGGTTGGGAGGCCTATGAAAATAAGGAGGGACAATAGATCTCCACATCTGCAGTTGACTCTACAAGGTAGTTTCCAATGTTTCAGGATCCATTTCTGGACTCCTGTGCCTTGCCTCCCTCTCTCTCAAATGAGGTGGAGACTAACTTCTTTTTCGGCATCTACTCTATTGGGTCGCCCTCAACAAAAAATATTGGGAGTTACTGTTTCACATCTGTTCTCAAAATACAAAACTAGGTATTCCATCTCAACTGGAGTAGCTAAAGATTACTGTGCCTTGCAGAAGCATTCACCCCCCTTTGACTTTTCCACATTTGGTTGTATTACAACCTGTAATTGAAATGGATTTAATTGGCATTGCTACCACTTGATGTACACAAGATACTCAACACTGTGAAGGTGCAAAATATTTTTATTGTGGCACAAAAGTTAAGTAAACAAAAACAAACTGGCACTTGTTGGTTGCATAAGTATTCTCCCCCTGTGCTGTGACATGCCTAAATAAGCTCTGGTGCAACCCACTGCCTCCAGAAGTCACATACTGTAGTTGAATGGAGTCATCTGTGTGCAATTCCAGTACCACATGATCTCAGATGAAATACACCTGTTTCTGGAAGGCCCCAGAGTTTGTCAGAGTATATCTAAACAAACAGCATCATGGAGACCAAGGAGCTATCAAAACAACTCCAGGATAAAGTTGTGCAGAAGCACCAATCAGGGTTGGGTTATTAAAAATATCCCAAACTATGAATATCCCCCCAGAGCACTGTTAAATCCATTATTACAAAATGGAAAGAATATGTCTCAACTGTGACTCTGCCTCGAGAAGGTCGTCCACCAAAACTCATTGACCGGGTAAGGAGGGCATTAGTCAGAGAAGCAACTAAGAGGCCAATGGTAACTCTGAAGGAGCTGGAGAGATCCGTAGTTGAGATGGGATAAACCAGTGTTTCTCAACCTTGGGTCCCCAGATGTTTTTGGCCTACAACTCCCAGCATGCCCCAGCCAGCGTAGCTGGCTGGGGCATGCTGGGAGTTGTAGGCCAAAAACATCTGGGGACCCAAGGTTGAGAAACACTGGGATAAACCATCCATGGGATGACTATCACCTGGATGCTCCACAAAGCTGATCTTTATGGAAGAGTGACGAGAAGAAAGCCATTGCTGAAACAAACCCATATCAAAGCCCATTTGGAGTTGCAAAAAGGCATGTGGGAGACACAGCAAACCTGTGGGGAAAGGTTCTCTGGTCCGATGAGACCCCAAATGGAACTTTCTGGCCTTGCCGTAAAACACTATGTTTGGTGTGGTGCTCACTGCCCTGAGAACACCATCCTATGGTGAAGCATGGTGGCAGCAACATCACATTGTGGAGATGCTTTTCCTCAGCAGGGACTGGGAGACTGGTCAGGATTGAGGGCAAGATGGATGGAGCCAAATACAGGGCAATTCTAGAGGAAAACCTACTTCAGTCGGCAAGGGACTTAGGACTGCAGCAGAGGGTCATTGACACAGCCAAAGTAACACTGGAGTTGTTTAAAAACAAGAACCTGAAAGTCTTAGAATGGCCCAGTCAAAGCCCAGACATCAATCCCATTGAGAATCTGTGGCATGAAAGTTGAAAGTTACAATGTGTCATGACCCCCCTCCGGGAATCCTCCTCTGAAGACGAGTGTGACTCACCGAGGGCCCTGGACACTCCTCAGGAGCAGAGTTCAGACACTGCTGCTCCAGACAGGGCCGACCGGGCAGCTGAAGAGCAGGCAGGCCCCTCTGGCATGACCCGTGGGAGTTCCCCAGCCCGAGAAGAGTCAGAATCAGAGCCGGAGATAGCGCAGGCCCCAACTCCCAGACAAAGGCGGACGATGAAAAGACAGGAACAGATGCAGGCCCCTCGACGCAGCGTCCGGCTGCAAACCAGGATGTCGGCCTTGTGAGGCTTTTATAATCAGCCTGCTGCTGAGGAGCCCCAGCTGTGGGACGGGCGTGCCCGGCAGCAGGCAGTAGAAAAGCACGCACTCACTAGAGCCTGGGTATTGGGAAACAACATCTTCCTTGGCTCTTGTTCCTGATCCCTGACCCTGCTCCTGAACCTTGCCTTGAACCCTGGACTCTTGGACCTTACTCGGACTGACCCTGACGACGGCTTTGCTTGATCCTTGGACTTTCGTAAGAACTTTACTGGCTAAAATCCCCGGACTGTTTGACTACGCTTTTCCCTGTGATTTTCTTATCAGTCGGACTTGGCAACGCTCCCAGAAGCCAAGACAGCTGCTGGCTGCCGGCCAGCCTTAAGCAGGATACAATGGTCCCCATCCAACCTGACAGAGCTGGAGCAATTTTGCCAGGCAAACATTGCAGGATCCAGATGCACAAAGCTGACAGAGACTTACCCAAGAAGACTCGCAGCTGTCATTGCTGTCAAAGGTGCTTCTACCAAGTATTGACTCAGGGGGTGAATACTTATGCAACCAACAAGTGCCAGTTGATTTTTGTTTACTTACGGTAACTTTTGTGCCACAATAAGACTATTTTGCACCTTCACAGTGTGGAAAAGTCAAACAGTGGTGAATACCTCTGCAAGGCACTGTACCTATGAAAGACCTCCATCTGAAACCCTGGAGAATAGCTGCCAGTTACAGTAGATGATACTCTGATAAGTAAATAGTCTCATTCAGTATAAGGCAGCTTTCTAACTTCATATTACCAGTTCCTTCAAAATCAGCCATCCCTCTAATATTGTTGTGGGGTGGGGTGGTGGTTGCACATTTTCCCTAAGGCGTGCTTTAAACCATTCTATGCATTTCAGTTGATTCACAGTAAAAGTGAAGTGGTTGTGTATGCAGTGGTGTAGTGGAGGGGAGAACACGGGAGGATCTAGGACTTTTTCAGACCATGAGTGATGTCATTGGGCCCGTTCACATGATCACTGCAGCCCACTGTAGCTGGGGGTGAATACTTGCGCAACCAACAAGTGGCAGTTGGTTTTTGTTTACTTAACCTTTGTGCCACAATAAGACTATTTTGCTCCTTCACCGTGTTGGGTATCTTGTGTACATCAAGTGGAAACAGCGTGCCATAGTGGTGAGAGTGTTGGAGTGGGACTTGGGAGATCCGGGTTCTATTCCCCGCTCGGCCATGAAACTCACTGGGTGACTTTGGGCCAGTCACTGCCTCTCAGCCTAACCTACCTCACAGGGTTGTTATGAGGATAAAATGGAGAGGAGGAGGATGAGGATTATGTAAGCCGCCTTGGGTTCCTTGCAGGAAAAAAGGCAGGGTATAAATATAATAAATAAATAAATAAAATGCCAATTAAATCCATTTCAATTCCAGGTTGTAACACAACGAAATGTAGAAAAGTCGAAGGGAGCTGAATACTTCTGCAAAGCACTGTACATAGGAAGTGGATGATGCATGAAGAGGGGCTGTGGCTCAGTGGAAGTATACATGCTTTGCATGCAGAAGGTCCCAGGTTCGATCCCCAGCATCTCCAGGTAGGGCAGGAAAATTCCTGCCTGAAACTGTGGAGAATCGCTGCCAGTCAGTGTTGACAATACTGGGCTAGATGAATCCATAGTCTGACTAAGGATATACATTACACTATGTCCTATATACAACAAACATATAAAGGCAGGGGTAGGTCAGGGGGAAGTGAACAGCACTTCAACCCAAGAATGTCCTACAGAGATACACCTATCGCAACAAAGGATATGAAACACAGAGACAATAAGGCAACCCTTAAAAATGGACCATGAAATATATAATAGATACTTTTATTATTTGTACCATCAGAAATTTCATCATTTTAGTGCACAGCGACACCACAGGCATAATCCAACAAATTTTAAGCAAATCCCACTGATTTCATTAGATTTAAGCATGTGCTTAACTCTCTCCCACTGAAATCAACAGAAATTTAAAGTGCATCACCTTGGTTGGATCATACACTGCACTCCTTCTAAACATAAGCAACAAAAAAATCGAAATTTGGAAGATAGTAAGATTATAGAACTATAATACAGTAATTTCAATGCATATTTAGGGCCTACTCCAGAGTTGGAAGAAATGCAAGTTAAAATCAGACTTTCATAATTCCATGATTGAGGCCCTGGACAGGCTTCACTGTACAGTAATACCTTGGATTACGAGCATAATTCGTTCCAGAACCATGCTCGTAATCCAAAACACTCGTATATCAAAGCGAGTTTCCTCATAAGAAATAATGGAAACTCAGCAGGGAGCTGCGCCGCGCCTCCACGGGGCTCCCTGCCAGGGAGCCGGAGCCGGCAAAGCATGTGGCTCTTGTTGCGAGACGTCTCGTCTTTCAAATTTAAATTTATGCTAAAATTTTGCTTGTCTTACGAGAAGCTCGCATACTGGGTTACTCACAATCCGAGGTATTACTGTATTTCAAATTACTAGCCTGTATTTTTCTAATGTTTCTTTGATTCTCCAATTTTGTTTTATATATATATATGGTGCTTTGATATCATTTTATTGTTACGTAACTTCTTATTTTAATTTACTGGGTGTCCAATATTTTGGATGGTCTGTTTAAACATTGGCTTTTGTTTACATGTCCTCTGTTTGGTGGCCTTGAATATTTTTTGCATGTTCTATATATAATATTTACATAAATCTCAAGAAGCTGGATACTTAAGAGCTTTAAACAACTTCGTATGTTTGAAGATCAATTGTTATAGCGAATACACCCTTTTAAAGAATTGCTGCCATGACTATTAAAGTCTTTAGATTAACATACCGTGAAAGTTGTCCCCCTTGACAGCACTTAAGGAGCCTGCTCATGGTGCATTTTTGTCTTTGTTTATCCAATTCTTGCAGTGATGCTCAAACTAAAAAACAAAAATCCCCACCATGAAATCCTTACAGTGAAGTGCTATTAATTGGGACAAATTTCAACGTATTTTAATTTTAAGGAATTATTATCCTTGCTGGGTGCAAGTTTCTTTACTGACACCTGATTCACACTTACCAGCAGCACTGTTGGAGCCACTTTCCCGTGGCTGCTTTCCATACTCCTCTGATAATGGAGGAATAGAAAAGACATGGAGACAGACAGACCACGTGAAAGACCCGGCCTCTTTCCCCACTCTCAGGGATCCAACCTCTGCCACTAATGTGGCTCTCCCCGTCATCATGCTCAACATGGTCCTGACAACTTGGACCATCAGACCAGCATGGAAAGCATGCAAAGGGAAATGGCCCCCACACTGCTGAGCCAAGCCTTACTAAGGTCCCAATCCAAGGAGCACCACTCTTTATATCAAGGGACCTGCTTGTACCCGGTGGGATTTCATTCCTGTGTTTTTAAAACAGCCTCCCCACTCAACTTCCAACTGTGTCAAACACTGTTTTTAAAACTCCCAAGTTTCAAAAGCAGCTTGCTATGCAGTCTGGATCTGATGTTTTCAACAGCTCTACTGACTACATGCTATTAGCCACACAATTCTCCAGATTGTGGTCTAGGTTTGATAGCTAATGTACAAAGATGCTAAGACTATCAAATATACATAGGGTTGATTTCAGAAGAAACTACCTCATGCATTAGTCCTATTGAAATGAATGGAAGGAATGTTGGTTATAACTAACTTAACTCCCACTGATTTCAATAGGACTAATGCATGACTAACCCTCTAGATCAACCCATAAAGTAGTAGACATTATAGTGCCATGCTTAGAATCACTCAAGAGACTAAATCATTTTTCCATTAACGTACAAAGCGTGTGTGTGTGTGTGTGTGTGTGTGTGTGTGTGTGTTCACTAGCATACATTCACATTTACTTATAGATACTATATGTATGTTTACATACTCATTTCAAATTTCATATAAAGGGGCTACCTGGTCTTTCATTCTTGCTTTTCTTGGTACTGGGACTGCAGGTTCTGTGTCTGCTGTAATACTAGTTAGCCTTTGTTCTAGTTCACAAGTGTTTTCCTTCAAGGCTGCCTCCACCTTTCCTGTGGAAGGTGCAGGAGAAGAACAGGCTGAATCTGCTGGACGTGGTGAAATGCTCTCCATTCGGCTAGCGCTGCCAATCTCATCCTCCTCTTCATCATCACTGGACAAAACAACTGAAAGGAAAAAAGAATTTGTCTCAAGCCCTACATTTTAGTAGTTTAAGGTCTAGGGCCTAGGCTATCAGGCCCATTAAAAGTACTGTAGCCCCTTTGGGTGAAAAATGTAAGACTGGAGCCAGAGATGCGTATTTAAAACAGGATAATTCTCTCTACCTAGTCTGCTGTTTCCCAGCCATTAGGAAAAAATTGATTTATATTTTTGCCAGGACAATATTTCTGCCTCAAAGGACGGACAATAGTAGTTGTTTTTCTATACAAAAGCACAGAAGTTGGCATAATGATTTGTCTGGTATTACATTCTAATGAACAGATATAGAGATACTCTGCTTTGCTCGTGCAGAATTTCCAGTAGTTAACCAGTATGTATCAGTATTTATGATACTCATATCCCGTTTTTCTTCCATGGAACTAAAGGCAACTACATAGGTTTCCCAAGGGATCTCCATCAAGACACTGACTAGACCCAAAACAGCTTAGCTTCAGAAAGGTTACTGCATCATGGACCTCCAGAACATGCCCCAAGACCATTAAGAAACATCTACCGGTATCTCTTTTTTTCCCTCCTCAAAAGTCTCTTCTGAAGAGGGACATTTTGAAAATAATTTATAACCAGATTAAAGTTAAAAAACAACAACTTACTTGGATCATTTAGTTCAGATGCTGTTGAACTCCTCTGTCTTGCATTTCCTGTAACTTTAGAACCAATTTTTCCATTTGGCCGCAACAGAGCAGGGCCTATATTGCGCCTCACAATGAAATCAGCAGAAGCTGCCCCAGGAGAAGATCCATAAAACTTTTTTGCATTTAGTCCTGTACTTAAAGTTTTTTGCCCTGTTGAATTATCGTGTATTGGCTCTCGTGCTAATGATCCCGAAGTATCATTCAGTGGCATGCTCTGCATGGACTGCCTTTGTAAGCCCCCAATATAAAAAGTTCCACAAATTTGGCATTGGTTCTGACTTTCATTTCCTTTCCCAATGCATGGGCAAACTGTGGAGTAATTGTTCTGTTCCAAGCCCTAAGATAAAAAAGGAAGACATAATTACTGTGAATGTCTTTATCAGTTAGAAATTAACACATTAGATATCTAATAAAAGTTTCACAGAATCTCTGAAAGAAAGAACACAGATGCGAAGCAAGGGAATATCTATTTGCAAAATTTCAGGATAAAAAAACTGCCACAAGAACCTGAAAGCATAATTAAAATTAAGCTCCCCTTTTACCTCTATTCTCATTCTTTCCTCAAGTCTTTGCTTTTCTTCCTTATACATACTTTACCCTTGCCCTTTAGTCACAGTCTCCAAGCCCTCTACTCCTTACCTCCCAACATGCCTCCCCACAGAGCTTCTTGCCACTCACCTGCCCAGCCCCTAAGTGTTACTGTCTGCCACACACCACTTCAGTCATCTAGCAGCAGATTTGTTGAGGGGCACTTGTTCAAAATGGAACCAAAATTAATTAGATTTGTCAGCATCCTATCCCCTCCCCATACGGTAGACCATGTGCACACATGTGTGAGTGAAAGAGCAGAAATGCAGCAAGTTCACCACCTTACACCTCTGGGATCAGTACTGAGAAATCAAGCTGTCTGTTTTCCAAGTTTGCCCAGATACAGTAAGTAAAGTTGTTTTAGATTTTTAAAAGTAAAAATGCTAGTGCTGTTGTGGTAGCAGAGAAATCTGCAGCCGAATCCTCAGAATTGTAAAATTCTGACACTACTGGCACACAGTGTGGTGTAGTGGTTTAGAGTGTTGGACTGGGACTCGGGAGATCTGGGTTCTAGTCCCCACTCGGCCATGAAACTCACTGGGTGACTTTGGGCCAGTCACTGACTCTCAGCCTAACCTACCTCACAGGGTTGTTGTGAGGATAAAATGGAGAGGAGGAGGATTATGTAAGCCGCCTTGGGTTCCTTGCAGGGAAAAAAGGTGGGGTATAAATATAATAAATAAATAAATAATACCCAAGACCTAAAAATGCAGTTTAACCTTTTAACAATGTCAATTTCTGAGTTTAACAGAATTTAAGGACATCTTAATATATAACCCACCTCTAGGTGGGTTGCACATTTTTTTGTAGCAGGAGATGGAAGCAAATCAGACTGATATAAAGTGCAGTGACGTTTCAGTTGTACCTTCCTCGTAATTCCTGAATCTGATTCTGACCCAGACTCTTCTCTGTTCTCCGTCACACTTTCTGGAAGAGGGGAAGAAAATCATTACCAACAACTACCAAGTGTACTCAACTGAAAATAAACATTTTAAAAATAATTTCATTGGTTTCATTCTGAAAAGTGTATACGGTAAGTCACAATATAATCCATAATTTAATTATATTTCCCACCAAGACGATGAGTGTACCAACTCTAGTTCATTATACAACACAGTACCTCAAGATCTGGCACTGGGAAGTTCCTTTGGAAAAAAGAAAAAGAAAACGCAAGCATACATGGACACAACACTAACAATCATAGGAATGCCATTCAACAAAGCAGCATATATGCAATTCCTTTGACAGATCGCAGGACCTATTTTCTGGTTGGACAGGTGGATTGCTTCCACATTGCACTACATAGTTAAAGACTAGAATCCAGTAAAACCTGCCACCAATAGAAAAATACAATTTACAAACTTACCAATGCACTCTGCCAAAAACAAAATACATAATAATTATTATTCATTCTTTAAAACAGGGTGGGCAACTTATGGCCCTCCAGATGTTGTTGGACTGCCACTCCCATCATCCCTCATCACTGGCTCTGCTGGCTAGGGCTGATGGGAGTTGAAGTCCAACAACATCTGGAGGGGCACAAATTGGCCACCCCTGCTTTAAAACACTGTATATTGCTTTTGATATCAATTTCAAAAGCTGTTCACAAACTAAAAAGCAATCTAAATAAACCAAATAATAATAAAAACAAAAAAGAAACAGCAAAAAGAGTAGCTCAGCAACAAAATCCATGTAAGGGCCAGAAAAAAAGTAGATACTTTTCAAAGGCGAACCAAAACGTTTTTCACCATTTCTAACTGTTTTGATTCAAAGGGATATACATGAATTTACTATTTCATATATCACATACAACAATTTGACTTTAGTGAAAATAAATACAAACTTACTTGTCTCCTGAAGCCGAGACAATCTAATGTATTCATTATCTATCTTCGGAATATTAGGGGGATAGTCTTTTCTGGGGGAAATGAATTAGAAATTGTATTCAGCAGTAATATATTTATAGTTTAAATATAACTATTACAAAACTATCAAATGTAAATAAAATATATTTACATTTTACACTGCAGAATTCTTATTTTAGAACATTGCCACCGTCTAAAATTATAAATCTACATATTTAAACCTGATTCCAATACAATCAGATTTTTCAGTATAAAAACATTGCAAGAAAACATTGCAAAATCCCATTTACCAACATAACCTCACGCAAAAAGATTTTCAATGAACACATGCACACTATTTTTCTGATTTAAAAAACCCTATCATTTAGTACCACAAAACTAAGATAAAGTTAAACAATTAAGGGCGCAATCCTATGGCCCCCGGACCTTGCCTGGGGGGGCCACAGGATAAGTTGGACTCCACACCCTGCCCCTGCACCTCGCAGCCGGCGCGGTTCTTTCCACACCAGCTGGGAACCAAAAACAGAAGACCATCTTTGGTTCCCGAGGGGTGGGAGCATTCCTGGGGGAGGGGAGGAGAGAAGCACAGCTGTCGTCCCACGAAACCAGGAAGTGCCTCAGCCCCTCCTCCTTGTGAGAAAGGGAAAAACATTTAGATGGCTGAAATTGGCCATCTAAATGTTTTGGAGGATGAGGGGAGCACGGCGGTGGCAATCTTAGCCACCACGTTCCTCCCACCTTCCATTTGATGCCCATAATCTTCCGAGTTCGGAGGGTTACGGGCATCCACATAGAATGGAGCTGTAAGTAATTACCACTGCCTCGATAACATACTATTTGAAAACTATGTTAAAAACAATATATTCTACTTCTCAACTTCAGGGGAGAGTGCCTGTCATTATGTAGCCAACATGGCAGCACCCCAACACAAGAGGGAGGTATCTGTGTGCTTGGGGGGATCTTGAGGTTTCCAGGGGTACCCCCCCAAAAAAAATCTTAAGAAAAAAGATGTGGCCAAGCAGCAAAGTGCACTGATGCTCTACAAGTGATATTCAGGGTGTGTTCACACTGTTCTAATGGAATCTTCCCTAACAGAAGTACTATGTATTGTTAAATCTATCTTTTGTGAGGCTTGCACTGCAACTGTTACAAAAGGGGAACTACAAATAGTTATAATGAATTATCTACATAAATTAAAGTGGGAAAGTACAAAGTTTACTTCAACATCAACATTTTACGATCAAATGTTCATCTTGTGGTGGTGGCAGCAACAACCAATTATTTTCGACACACTATCTGCTGAGTTATTACTAGTAAAATAATTTAACATAAAAACAAACAGCTAAAGACATTTCATTTCGTATTCTCTAACCCATATTCATTGTTTTTCTCCCTTTAACATATATTCCTGTAGGAGTTATTCAAGAAAACATTATGTTACGTACAGCCAGGCTGGCTGCATGCATAGAGACAATGGAAACTCTATTTAACTAAATGGGTTCAAACTAATTTTACAGTAACTACATCTTTTAAAAGGTCTATTGATCTTTTCACTATAGAGTACTGCTTTCTTACTAACCCATAACACTTTACAAGAACATTTCTCACACTTTTGTACATCATCTTCTCGCACTACAGAAGTTATATTGAACAGGAATACAAAGCAATATTGGAAATATAACAAGTTATATAAGAAATATAAGAAGAAATATAAGAAGCTACTACATACTTGTCATTAAAATATATTTGGGTAATTATTTTTGAGCTTTCATTTATTTAACAAAGTTTCTGCTTGAGATTTTCTCATATTAAGTAACTGCCTGACATTCAGTGTGTACAAGACACACTGTACAACTATATGCTGTTATTTCTGATCACAGAATAAACTTATTCCATATAATACCAACAGCAGTGGTTAGGATAATTTTTCAAATATAGTAGTTCAATTCTGTTAACAAGGCACTTAGTACTTTAGGGATTGCACCTCCCCCCACTTGTCACTCGGTAGCTGCGGTGCTCGGTGGACTTCTGGGTCCGCGGTGCGTCACTACTGGTTCCCTGGAGCTGCATTTTTTACGTAAATACCAAGGTAAACTACCTTAAAACTGCCACAATTTGCTGTTCGTGGCCGTGTGTGGCGTAGTGGTGAGTGTTCGACTGGGACTCAGGAGATCCGGGTTCTAGTCCCCGCTCAGCCATGAAACTCACTGGGTGACTTTGGGCCAGTCACTGACTCTCAGCCTAACCTACCTCACAGGGTTGTGAGGATAAAATGGAGAGGAGGAGGAGGAGGAGGATTATGTAAGCCGCCTTGGGTTCCTTGCAGGAAAAAAGGCGGGGTATAAATATAATAAATAAAATAAACAGACCAGCACAAAATTTTAAAAATTACAATATACATAGTACATTAAAACCAGATACAAAAACAGTGAGGTACAAAAACATACAAATTCCAATATTAAAAGTTAATAAAACGTTAAAATAGTATTTTATTTTTCTATCATCACCCTTCGGCAAGCAATAGCAGCTGCACAAAAACTAGCCACTTTTGTTGTGACCTGGGGGTTCTTATCGGACAGAAGGTATGATAGCTAAATAGAGCAGATCTACCAGGAATTTTCTGTAAAATTGGGAGTAATAAAAATGTGAGATCACGATAAAAAGAGCAATATAATAAAACATGTCCAACTGACTCCACTTCTCCCAGTTCACAGGGGCATAAACGATCATGATAAGGGACCCTCCTGAATCTTCCTTTCAATAGTGCAGATGGAAGGACATTGAATCTGGCCAATGTAAACACCTTTCTAAATTTGGGGATAATCAAATTTGCCAAATAATCTGAAGGCATGAATGCCCTCCCATTATCTCTGAAGTCAGGGTGCGCTGCAGCCAGGCCTAAGAAATTTTGCAACTCGATGACCCAAATTTGTTGACAGATAATAAATAGCTTTGCCTTTAATATATCCAAGAGCTAAAAGAGCATTAGGAGAGAATCCCAGATTTCATAATTTCTCGTACAGTGTCTTTTTCCATTTTTCCTGGAAACCATCCGTTAGGGCTAGTGGGGCCAATCCCATAGGAAAAAAGATCATCTTTAGCCAGAAATTTATCTTGTGTATCTATGCATGGGTCTCCATAGAAATTTGCCCCGCTTCTAATCATAAAATTACATTGGGTACACAGCTTGGGGCTCGAAATATGGCTCTCAGAAATTTGTATAGCTTCAAAACGGCCATATTTACTGTAAGCACATATCTGTGAGCAGTATTAGCAACTGTGCTGTAACCTTGGCTGTAAATACCTGCATAGCTGAAGGGATATGCTGGCCACCCTTGGAGTAAAAGTACCCAAGGAGTGCCTTTATACTCCTCTGAGCATTTGCAGTGGTGTTATTTATTTGTATTCTCCAAGAACCTGATGAATGAAAAATTACACGCAGATATCTATATGTTGTAACTTGTTCAATAGAGTGTTCATTTATCTGCCATCTGTGTTCCTCCTCCTAGTAAAGACTAGGACCTTGGTCTTGGCATAGTTAATTACCAGTTCTTTTTTTCAGTAGGCGTCCAAAGCTCTCAAAAGGCACCTCAGGCCAATACTTGTCAAGGACATAAGTACTGCATCATCTATAGAGAATTGACAGAGGTCTATTTGCCAACTTGGGAGGACAGGAGTTTATCTTTGCTATTTTTAACCAAAGAATTGATATAAAAATTAAACAGGGTGGGGGCTAAAATGCACCTGTTTGACTCCATTAAAAGTTGGTATAGGGCCAGATAAATGTCCAAGGCTGCTACATCTTACCCACAAACGTGTGTTTTCATAAAGGCTGTGGATAAGTGTTAATAGCCACCTATCAATGTTTGTAGTCTCAAATTTTTCCCATAGTCTATCCCTTGAGATCAAATCAAAGGCCAACTTGAAATCAATAAAGGCTGCATAAAGAGCCCCTGCGGTCGTTTTTGAGGTATATTTTTCAATTAGATGTTGGAGAACAAGCCCCTGATCAACTGTAGATCGCCCTGACCTGAAGCCAGCCTGTTCATCCTCCAAAATATTTTCTTGCTCCAGCCAATTTTGCAATTTCTCATGGAGGTGACTGGCATATAGTTTGCTGATAATACTCAGCAAACTGATTGGCCTGTAGTTGACTGGATCAGATCTTTTTCCTTTTTTATAAGTTGGGACAATAGCAGAATGCCCCCAATCCTCTGGAATGCATGCTGAGTGATCGATGCAAGTGAATAGAGCTGTCAAAACTGGAGCCCACCACTCTGTATTAGCTTTGAGCAGTTCAGGTGGATTATCACCACCTCCAGGTACCTTACCAGGTTTGAGTTTAGAGATAAGGTTTGTGGTTTCCGCAATAGAAATGGGCAGCCATTCGGGAAACTATTTATATCAGCCTTTGTCACCTGTTGACAGCTTTGCCCCATCCCATAAATACAACTAAAATGTGCTTCCCAAGAATTAACAGGGATATGGTAATCCAGACTGATCCTTGTGTTCTGCCAGCCCCCAGAAACCACTCTCCAAAAGGTCGCTGAGTCATTTGCCCTTGCTGCTTCTATTAAGCATTGCCATGACTTTCTCTGAACCTGTTTCTTTTTTTCCTTAATTAGGGTTTTGTACCTCCTCTTTATCTCAAACCACTCTGTCAGGAGTATTGTCAAATTCAATTTTCTATATTCCCTGTATTTTTTGATTAAGGATTTTTTTCATGGCAAAGCATGCCTGATCAAACCAGGGTTTGAACTTAGAAGAGAGGGAATGTTGTCTTGCAGGGACATTATATTTCAAACCGTTTTATAAAGGCCAAATCAGTTTTTGAAACAGGTCTAAAACTGTTTTGGAAGAATCTGCTGCCAACATTTTATTTATTTATTTATTATATTTATACCCCGCCTTTTTTCCTGCAAGGAAGCCAAGGCGGTTTACATAATCCTCCTCCTTCTCTCCATTTTATCCCCA
Organism: Shinisaurus crocodilurus; assembly: GCA_021292165.1. NCBI lineage: Eukaryota > Metazoa > Chordata > Lepidosauria > Squamata > Shinisauridae > Shinisaurus > Shinisaurus crocodilurus. Next base: position 129,391,857 of record CM037879.1, read on the forward strand.
CAACAACCCTGTGAGGTAGGTTAGGCTGAGAGTCAGTGACTGGCCCAAAATCATCCAGTGAGTTTCATGGCCGAGCAGGGACTAGAACTCGGATCTCCTGAGTCCCAGTCCAACACTCTAACCACTCCGCCACATAGCACTGCAATTGCTGAGACTTCTTTCTGAATACAGTAGGTCTGTTAGGGCATTCTCCAGCTTGGCAGACCACCTAATACATGAAGTTCTTATTTCAGCATCAGAGTTTAGTATTGGATCGTGGTCTGCGTAATCAATATGTTGGCCAAGGTTTAAAGATAAGACCAAGGGTAGATGGTCACTTTTAATACGTTTGTCCACCATACAGCTAGACACTAAGTTTAACAAATTATAAGAAACAATATAATAAATTGTGGATGCTTCCATACCAGATAAAAATGTGAATTCACCATTCCTATCTCCTTCTACTCCATTTAAAACCACTAAATCCAACCTATTTAACATTCGTAAAAGGCAGAGCCCAGCATAGTTACACCCCTTATCTTTAGACTGTCTAACAGGCAATGGGTGAGCTTCCTCTATTTTGGGAGGAGATTCATGGAAATAGAAATACAAAGCCTCATCATTTTGCCCTATCCGGGCGTTGAAGTCCCCTGCCATGATCACATAGGCTTCCAGATAGAAAGCTGTCAATTTGTTTATATAATCTTCTAATCTTGACCAACTATCCTTGATTGGATGTTTTTGTTGCTGCGGAGGCAAATCGACATTTATAACCAGTAAACAAATTGCTCTAAGATTAATAACCAAAGAGGTAGCGAGTTGAGTCAGGGGGTCTGGTTTTAAAATAGAGGCTCGAATGTTGGCAGAAACCATCATACTCAGACCTCCTTGAGGGCGACCTCACCTGGAGCCAGGTTCTGCTTCTAGAGAATATGTGGTAAACCCATTTAGATCAGGGCTCTCCAACCTTGGGTCCCCAGATGTTGCTGGCCTACAGCTCCCAGCATACCCAAGCAGCATGGCTAATGGCAAGGGATTCTGGGAGCTGTAGTCCAGCAACATCTGGGGACCCAAGGTTGGAGAGTCCTGATTTAGATATAACACCTCCTTGGCCCATGTCTCTTGTAGTAATAGAATGTCATGTTTATTAATGAAGTCTACAAAGGATGAGTCTGCAGCTTTATTCAGCCATCCCGTGATATTCCAAGACAGGAGTGTCAGTGGGGAGTTTGGTTGGTTCACTCTTTGTCAGACCAGGTTAGATGGCACTTCAGGGTAACTGGAGAAATCCTTATTTCTCACTCGATCATGAATTTTTTGTGTGTGTATCCCAGGTGCCCCCGTCTCTTCTAAATATTCAATTTTGTCATGTGTGTGGCTCATTTTTCTGACATTTGAGATCACTGGGCATACAGCATTTATTAAGTGGCGGGCAGGGGTAGCTATCCTCTCTGGTGATCCTAGTTCCGCTTCTTCCAAAAGCCTCATCTCAAGCCAAGTGGGAGGTTTTAGAGCCACAGTGTTTTCATTGGCTGCTGCAGTGGCTAGGTCCCTCCTGGTAGGTACTTTCACAGTTTTGTTTCCTAGTGGATTAATTTCTACTGAGATGAGACAATTTGAGGTACCCTTCTCTAACCCAAGGATCTCCTGGGCTGTTCCCTTTATTCCCTTTGAACTATTATTTTGTGCTAAGGCAAGCTCCTCTAGTTCCTTTAGTTGCCTGCATGAATCTTTTTTATCTGTAGATCCATCCTGTCCTGCCTGCACATTTATCAGGTGGGTTCTCAGAGATGCAAGTCTCCTAACAATTTCATTTTGTGCTTTTGGAGGCAAAGCACAGAAGGATTTTACAAGCAATTCCTCCTCGTCGTTAAAGACATTCTATAAATGTTGATTTGCCTCCGCAGCAACAAAAACATCTAATCAATGGCCACCTTGTTTAGGTGCACAAACATATTCACTCCACTTCAGTTCTTGGGTATCTTGGTTTTTGTGAGTGGAAGTTTCTTCGGTGGCCTCCAGGTCTATTAGATTTTTGGGGCTAATGGCATTCTCAGCTAGGTTCCTTTTTGTGCATGTGGTAAAACAGCCACCTAAAGCTAGTGGGGGTGCTAGGTTCTCACAGTATCTTGAGATTAAGCCAGTTTCAGTGAATATACCCCTGCTTTTATACACAATTCTGACTAAACCATGCTCTCTGAAGAAAACCACTGCCCGTGCAGGAGTATAGTTGTAGTATAGATATTCTACATGAACTATATCAGCGAACTTGCAATACTCCCCACTTTGGATGAAGTAAAAAAAGCCATTAATCAAATGAAGAACAACAAAGCTAGTGGACCAGATGGGATTCCTGCTGAAATCTTTAAAGAAGGGGCCCCCGAACTTGTACAACATCTTCATAAACTCATCGAAAAAATCTGGATAAGAGAAGAGATCCCAGAAGACTTCAGGGATACCATAATTATCACCCCCTTTAAGAAGGGTGATAGAACAGACTGTGGAAACTATCGGGGTATTTCTCTCTTAGCAACCGCAGGTAAAATATTTGCTAGGATTCTCGCAAACCGTCTTCTATCTATTTCAGAAGAGATCCTCCCTGAAACTCAATATGGTTTCCGCCCCTCTAGAGGGACAGTAGACATGATTTTTACTGCACGTCAGCTCCAAGAAAAATGCCGGGAGCAAAATCAACCCCTTTATATGGCATTTATTGATCTGGCTAAGGCCTTTGATACTGTAGACCAGGGGTCTTCAAACTAAGGACCGCGGGCCACATTCTGGCCCGCCGGGTCTTTTCATCCGGCCCCGGCAGCCGATCTAGGAGGCTCCCTGCCCACGCTTTGGGGGAATCCGCCCCGCCGAGTAAGCTGCTGGAAGAAGGCGTGGGGGAAAACCCACACGAGCGGCGCGCCCGCCAAGCCGCTGAGGTGCGCCTGCTCCCCTGGGGATTAAACAGCTGTTCGGTACCCAGCTGAGGAGACGGACCGGAAGGCAGGGACGGAAGGAACACGTGCAGCCGGCCACAGCAAACTCTGCCCTTCGGGCCCCTTCCCGGCCGGTGGGTGGCGCTCTGCTGGCCACCTTCCGGAAGAGAAGACTGATGCAGAGACTACGGGCGGGCCAGCGGCAGCGGTGGCTCAACGGCCTCGGCGCGCGGCCTGTCACTGGCCAGCTGGGGCGCCGCGTCGCACACGCTTGCCGCAGGGTTGCCTGGCAATGCGCGGCCCGCTGGCGAGCATTTTTCCCGAATGAAACATCTGAAATCTCCAACCAGATCCAGACTAACTGATGCACACTTGCATCACTTGTTATACGACTAGCAGTGACAACTATGGAACCGGACATTGGCCATCTTATTAGCCAAAAGCAGGCCCATACTTCCCATTGAAATACTAATAAGCTTATGTTGATTAAAATTGTTCTTCATTTTAAATATTGTATTGTTTTTTCCTGTTTTTTTGCACTACAAATAAGATATGTGCAGTGTGCAAATCAAGCCTTTCTATACCTTTTTAAAATTTAATGATTAAATTTTAAAAAGGTATAGAAAGGCTTGATTTGCACACTGCACATATCTTATTTGTAGTGCAAAAAAACAGGAAAATACAATATTTAAAATTGTATATTGTATATAATATTTTAATGTATTTCAATTTTAGACAGCAAATTAATTTATAATTAATTTATTATTAATTAATAATAACTTTCCATTTAATCAAGTAAAAAAAAAGGACCCGGGTCCTTTTTTTTCCTTGATCCATTCGTTCATATTTTTTTCAAACTATAGTCCGGCCCCCCAACAGTCTGAGGGACAATGAATTGGCCCTCTGTTTAAAAAGTTTGAGGACCCCTGCTGTAGACCGTACAGCTCTCTGGACTATCCTTATGAAAATTGGATGCCCCAATAAATTTGTGAATATCTTGCGACTTCTCCATGACAACATGACGGCAACGGTTTTGGACAACAATGGCTCTCATGGTGCTCCATTTAAAGTGGGATCAGGTGTTAAACAGGGATGTGTTATCGCCCCAACATTATTTGCCATTTTCATCGCCATGGTTTTACATCTTGTCAAGGGGAAACTTCCCACCGGTGTGGGAATTATATATCGAACAGATGGAAAGCTTTTTAATCTCAGCAGGCTGAAAGCAAAAAGTAAGGTAATTACAATCCTCCGTTGTGGAACTTCAGTATGCTGATGATAATGTGGTCTCCGCACATTCAGAGGATGATCTCCAAACTATCCTAAATGCTTTTGCAGAAGCATACGAAAAACTTGGTCTCTCACTTAACATCAAAAAAACCAAAGTGCTTCATCAGCAAGTGCAAGCCAATCCTTTGGTGATGCCATCTATCCAGCTTGGCGGGACAATACTGGAAAATGTCGATCATTTTCTCTATCTTGGCAGCTATCTTTCTGTTACAGCTAACATTGACAGTGAAATCCAGCATCGTCTGAGCTCCGCAAGTGCCGCATTTTCTCGAATGAAACATAGAGTGTTCGAGGATCGGGATATTTGTAAGAAGACCAAAACACTGGTTTATGAAGCCATTGTATTACCAACTTTATTGTATGCCTGCGAAACATGGACTATCTATAAACGTCACTTCCACCTCCTTGAAAGGTTTCATCAACGTTGCCTCCGGAAAATCCTGCAAATTACTTGGGAAGATAGGCGAACAAATGTCAGTGTACTGGAAGAAGCAAAGACTACTAGCATTGAAAAAATGATCCTTCAACGCCAACTTCAGTGGACCGGTCATGTTGTTCGAATGCCTGACTGCCGTCTCCCAAAGCAGTTACTATACTCCCAACTCAAGGATGGAAAGCGGAATATCGGTGGTCAATATAAGAGGTTTAAAGATGTTCATAAGGCTAATCTAAAAAAATGCAATATAAACATCGAAAACTGGGAAGCTCTGGCCCATGAACGATCTAAATGGAGGTTGGCCTTTCACAAAGGTTCCATGGACTTTGAAGAAGCCCGAGTGCAAGGTGAAAGGGAGAAACGTGCTAAGCGAAAAGCACGTCAAATGAATCCTTTACAGGACCATCTTCTATCTGGTAACCTGTGTCCTCACTGTGGGAAGCTGTGTGGATCTAAAATTGGCCTCCACAGTCACTTACGAACCCATCGCTAGAGTCTACACAATCTTCTTTAGAATTTCCTCCTTTTATCCCGGAAGACAATCTTACTCGGTCACGAGTGATCGCCTGATGATGATGGTTAAACAGACCCGGAAGAACCACCTCAAAAACTTGCAAGAGATGCTATTTATGTTCATTCTGTGTTAAGAGCTCTTTTGGTTTAGGATAGTTGGATAACACTAACTTTTGACGGTTAAGTACCAGGTTCCAGTTATTACTGCTTACTGCCTTCTTCTGACATATTGCGCTATTCCCGACAATACACATGACCATGGATCCTGCAGATCAGGGTCCTGGGTCTGGACTAGAATGGGTGAATGGGGCTGCAGTGGGGGTCCATCCATAGTTACAGAATGGAGTTTGGCAAGCTCGCATTTATTTTTCTTGTTCTTAAATTCCTTCTTAGTCATTTGTTCTATTTTTAGTTTGGGACTGTTAGCTAAAAGCTTAAAAAGTTTCTTTAAATCCATTTTCTTAAAATGTGTACCCTTCAAGTTTTTGATATTTTACTCCTTTGATTTATTACCCTCCTTCTTTCTAAACACTCGAGTCACTCTTTTACAAGTCTTATACTTCATCACAGTTGGGTTATTTGTTTGAGGTCTGTGTTTAATGAGCTCCTCCTCAGGTCTTGGACCAGGCTTTTTAAATGCTTCCACCAGAGTAGTTAAAAGTTTGTTGCTTTCTGACAAGAAGGCTTTAACATGTTCCATCTCCTTCATTAGCATAAAGAGCCACCCTTCAATTGGTAGATCCTCCCCATTAATTATCTCGTTCTGATTGGAGGACACTTTCTTGGTTGTTTTTCCAGCACTGTGAGAAAACTCCATGATTTGTCTCATCATCAGTTCAGTTAACTGGTCATTATTTTCAGGTGGCTATATTGACTCTTGGATTGCCACCTTCTCAGCAAGTGCCAGTTCTAGTGCAAGATTTATTGAGGATACCTTCTTTTTAAAGTCTTGAATTCTGCCTTTTAGGTCCACGGACCAGTCTAGGATGGAATTTGGGGGATGTAAGGACTTGTCTTCCACCTCCTTATCTTCTTCCCTGGCTGGGGAAAAATGTGTGATCTTTGTTTGCTTTTTCCGGACATTTAAAGGGCTATTTTCAGTGGTGGGTACAATCCCCATCTCTCTATATATGCCTTCCTGGTAAGCACCATTTCACAACAAGGTTATTTCTAGTGTTACACCACAACTTATAGCTAACACAAGCAGGCAAACTCACTTTCTTCCAGGCTCCGCAAGATAAGGTCTTAATCAGTCTGTATTAGTACTAAATGGTGACAAAGCCCAAAATGATAGCTTTCTAAACAATTACAAATTATTAGGAAAAACTAATGACCAGAAAATTATTTTCTAAATGTCATGCAGCCAGTTCTAGAAAATAATTTAGTCAGCTCTGCAGTGTCCTACTAAAATGGACAACAGATTCTACCATTTGAATTCTACGTTCACACAGTTTCTGAAGCCCTAGCTAACTAGTGAAGCAGACAAAAAAAATGAGATAGCAAAACATTCCTTTCTTGAAAAAGAAAAATTAATGTTTCTAAAAACTAAAAACCTTGACATCTTTACATACAACTCATTTGTGAATTATTTGTAATACAAAGTTACTACCTTTTAAAATGTATCAACATGTACAAAAAATAGTCCCTAAGAATACGGAATTTTTTTAGTAATGCTGTCTCTTTTGACAAAGTTGTGTTTTAGATTACAAAATGTGTGAGATTAATGCCCTCAGAATAAAACTCAAACCCTTGCTAGTGCTGCTAACAAGGGAGAACTAGGACAATTAAAAAATGGCTTCTGTTTTTAAGGAAACAGAAGCCACTTTTCTCCATTATAATTCCCCTCCCAAACACATGTGCTCAGAAAAAGCAAGTAAACTTCTGTTCTTCTCCATTACACATTTACATACCTCTTTACCTATAAAAATCTGAAGTAAACAGAAAATATACTAATCACTTCAACGTACAAACCATCTAAAAAAATTATACTACACTGCCAATTATAAGTTACTTATTAAAATATTTTTCTTTTTTCTAAAACTGAATAGGGCTAAGCATCTGTAGGCATGAAATTCCTACAGTGGGAAAGGAATTCCACAAAACCAGAAATACTACTGAAATGGCCCACCTCCTGATCTCACAGGATGACACCTCTCCCAGAAAACAGATCTGGAGCAAAGACTGCCCCACTGATCTCTGTCACAGGAGGGATTATATGGAATGACACTTTCCCTCAAGAAGATTGGACCTAAGCAGTTCCAGGCTGAAAAGACTAACAGTGCCTGATTTTAAAGGATAAAAATGACAAATGAGTGCAAACTCCCCCATTCCCTATTTGTACCCAGCTAATTTAAATAAGTCTGCCAGTGGATAGAATAGCTGGCCAGGACAACACCAAGTCCTGCATATCTGGTTAGTTACCACCTCCATGATCAAATCATGGAAGACTTTTTTAAAAAAACTGGCTATCAGCCTCACATTTACTAGCAAAAAGTATTCTAGTAGCCTCGGTAACAGCCATCTACAGCCCTCATGTGGGCTTGGAACTAGACCTAAAAGTTCTAAGACATCAAGGTTCTTTCCTCTTCCCTCTTCTAATGCCATACCTTATCCTGCTCCAACTATCTCAATGTTTGTCCTGGCTGATATTCCCCCCCCCCTTTGCCCGCTAGCTGTCCAATCCCAATGGACATACATTTCTCCTCCCGCTTACCCATTACCGCCAAGCCTGCTTACCCAGCCAAGCAACCAAGTCCCTGCATATATATAGGACAGACAGACTCTGTGACATGTCAATTTCAATCGAAGTTCAAATGTAGCTTAACATGTAGTTACATTCCAGTAGTTACAGCAAAATAGCTTCTTCTGCAAAGCTACCAGACATAAATTTCGTTATTTTCACAATATTCTTATCACCATGCTCATTTCACCATTGAGCTTACCTTTCCTTTCGATCCAGATTGCTTAAAATATGAAAGAGAAAAATATCATAAGATGCAAAGCCCTTCAACATCAATAGATCTTTAAAAATCTGTATTTGAATACTTAAGACTGCAAAATTTAAATCAAATGTGAATGCTCATCCATTGCAAGTAGCACTAAACACACTTAAAATCTGAACTACCACCACCACCACAATAACTAGTTCTTAGTCAGTTAATAACTGTATCCTTCTAGGTCAGCCAATACTTCTTAGCTTGATCCTGGATAGAAGACAACATGTCAGACTGGAGTCCACAGTTTTTGGCTGGCCAAGGAAAAAATTGTAGTCACCATCCCCCACTTTCCTTTAGAAAAGGTCAGGCGGGTCAGGGAGCAATCCCTACTGGACTCTGCTGTCTAAAGGCATTCCAAAGGCCTTTAGGCAGTAGAGCCAAATGTTCTTTCCTTTCACCTAGCCTTTCCTGATGGAAAGGCCAAGCAGAAACAGGGAGGACTCCAGCATCTGCCTTTCTTTCTCTAGAGCCAGCTTGGCTCTGCATTTGGCCCCACACAGGAGCCAAACAATCCTTAGTCTTCCTCTCAACTTTGGAGCTGGGTGGAGGAGCGAACTGATGCAAACCTTCAGGTTCCAAGTTAGAAGCAAGGCTAGCTGCTCATCATGCTTGCCAGTAGGTGATGCTCTACACTTGCCATGGTGAGAATGGAGAGGGGATTTATTCAAGCCTGATGTCAGATCATAGCTCAGTTCAGCAAGGTGTGTGCGCACATGTGGCCCCCAACCCCCAAGCCAGTATCACAGGCAGCCCTTGGGGCCGAAAGAGTTGTGCACCCCTGATTAAAATCATGATAAATTTAATTCATGTTTCTCATATACCTCAGATACTATTTAAACAAAAGTGCACGCTGCTTGGTTGTAATATAACCATTCATTTACAAATAAATAGAGCCTTTTTACTACCTAGGAGAGTAATTAAAAACCTTTAGTGGCGCAGTCCACATTCTTTTTGCACTACAGTATTCTGTGTGTACAGAGATGAAGGGAAACAGTTTAAATCATATGAAAGCACACTTGAGTGAGTCAGAGTAAATGGTTTAAGAGCCCAGAGCATTCCAGAAACAAGGCAGTGTCACGCTCACATATATAGCCTGCTCTTTTTTTTTTCTTTTTTTTTTAGAAAACTCAGAACAGTTTTCATAAGGCTGACAATATTCTCCTATCTAGGAACCGATAGTGATCTGTATGTGGATTTCTGGGGAAGGTCCGGTTGGCAGGGAAATCAGCAGAGGGGAATTCGGAGGAGGGGGTGCACCCTTGGGGGTGCCGTAGTAAAGACTTGGAGGGGGCTGCAGGTTGTACACTCCTGATCTAAATTATAATTTAAAATTGCTTTCATTAAAATATATCTTCCATGCTAGTGAAACCTTCAATATTAACTTACAAGCACTTATTAAAAAGTATTTTCTAGCTGTGATTCCAAACTGGTAGCGATTCCCTACAAATAAAGATTCCATTATTGAATCCCCATCCTCCACATAAAGTATGGGAATAACTACCTCACAAAAGTACAGTCCAAAGCATATCAGTAATGAAATGCAGAGCTCAGAACTATTTTCCTGGTTCAAGTCCAAAGCTCTAGGCCAGAGCTGACTCCACAAAACTAGATATACACACTATTAAAGCCTCAAGTTCACACATCACACAGTAGAAAGACTTCAGAATCAACCAGACTTCAACTAGCACATTGGATCAAGACTTTGGATTCAGGTTCAGACCATGGTTGGCAAGATCAGGATCAAACTCAAAATAGTACAAGACCCAGGGCAAAGTAAGTAGGGACCAAAAACACTACAGACACAGTAGTAAGGCTCAGTACTCAGAGGGTGCCCAGTGCTTTTTGTTTCCAGGAAACTCCACAAATACAAATTTCCATGATTGCTCCATGAGTCCAAATACTGTAGGCTGGAGAACAATGAACATTTCAACAATGGAGGCCTCCATGTATTAGTAGACACATGGACCGTGGAAACAGAACACAACAGGAAAGATGACAATAGGAGATGAAGGACTGAACAGAATCCAGGTGTGTCGGCATATGATAAACAGCCTGTTTCTTGTGTTCTGGGATGCCTTTTTTCTCTCTAAGCAACCTTTGTAATAAAAGCAGGAGGGGATTTATTCAAGCCTGATGTCAGATCATATGGCTGCGTCACAACTAGTCTTATAGTCAAGGGTGGGGGTGCTGCCCAGTAAGGCCTTGGCAGGTATGAGCGGGGCCATGTAAAGCCTTGTTCTGCCCCGCCAAGGCTTCATAGTACAACTCTAGCACAACTATAAACCCTTGGGATCCACGGAAAGTTTGGCACTCCGGAAATCAGAACATACCTCCCACATTAAAACCCAGACAGTGACTTCAATCCCAACTCCTGTGATTTCCTCTCTAACAGATGACAGAGGCACGCACACATACACACACACACGCTTCCTCTCCCTGCCAGTGCAAAAAATTATCTGAAGCTTTTAATTTAGTCTAGTGTTGAAAAATAAGAAGCTGTTTTGTTCTTCGGCAATGTATTCCAAACCATGTTTTCCTTTTATTATACCCAACTGAATTGTTCATTGCCATCATTTTAGTCTGACATCACTATTTTCCTTCTTTTACATTGGATTCTACATAACTGAGTGTTACTTAAAATAAAGTACCACAGATCACTTATTTAGTTTGGAACACACCTTACTTCAGTTACATTTCTATAGTAGCAAATAGCCAAAGAATGAACAAAATATTCCAGTTCCTGTTAGGCTGGCTGCACTGCCTATAATTTGAAGCCTCTGCTTAGCAAATAACCAAAGTGCACTTTCTGCTATTAAGGCGTATGATGAACTCAGTCTAATTCACCCAGTATGACAGCACCGCCTTCTTCCCACCTTTCCATGGGGGGAGGGGGGGGATGATATTTTTTAATAGATCTTTTTCCCATCAAGCAGCCTTGCAATTTTCTGATAGATCTTTCCCCCATCAAATAGCCTTGCAAGAAGTCTGCAAACCTATTTTCTCCCCTGCCCCTCCCTCTTCATTGCTTCTAGTTGCTTTCCCTAGACAACCTCCATGCTTTTCTATAACTGGAAGGAGTATTAGAGGGCAAACCCAGGTCCCTCCAAATTTTTCTATGTATTTAAGGGGAGTTAAGAATTTAAAGAGGGAAAGGGCATTTTTGGCTGCCCTATACATCTTACTGGAAATGTTTATACATACAATACTCCTTTTACACTTTTTGGTATAAAGGGGAAGATATACTCATTTTTAAAGGCATCTTATTCCTGACAAGTATTGTTTACCACAAGACTGGAAACACCAAGTATTTTTAAAGGGATATGAGAAAGCATAACATATCAACCAGTAGATACATTTATGATAAAAACACACACACACACACACACACCAAATAATAAAAGTTTACTAGGAATAAAAGTCAATAGAGTAAGAAATAGGCACAAAGTGTCTGCTGAATAGATCACCCAGATGATATACACAATGATTAAAAAGAGAGGACTGCGTTACTCCTTTACATCTTACCTTTGTGCTGCTGTTTTAACTGCAGGTGTTTGTGCATGAGCATGGAGACAACGTCTGGCCTGTACTACTGTTCCAGAGCAAGGTATATTATGAACATTTTCACTGCCAACATAAAAATCAGGTAGGAAAAGCATTAGTATTTGTACCATAGCTGAATTATAGCTCTGCTTAAATTTACTCTCCTCCATCATGTCTTTCTCTAAGTGGTAGCTGAATCAGAGCTTCCACAACTCTACCTAATCAGAGCCACTGCTGAAGTGTTTGGTTAGCCAGTAGTAGCAGTTAGATACTGTCAGCCAACAGCAGAAATGGGGAGAGCCCTTGGCAGCCAATGGGTGTGTTTCTGCTCCTCCATAGTGCATAAGCTCCCAAGCATAAACCACCTGAGTTGGAAGAACTTGACAGTAACTCCTGCCTAAATATCTATAGCCAACATTTAAAGCTGTACAGCATTATACCCATATATTATTAGAGATAGTCTGCTTCAACTAACTAGTTGATTAAGCTCTGGAGCCAAATGAAGTGAGGCAGGTGACTACTAAGGAGAGGGCTTTTTCAGTGCTTGTGGAATGCCCTCCTCAGAGAGGCTCGCCAGGTGCCTACATTGTGATCTTTTCCATGCTGGGTGAAAACCTTTTTATTTTTATTTTCCCAAGCTTTTTAGTCTCTTGGTTTAAAACAAATGTGTTAGTATGTTTTAAGATTCTTATACTGCTGCTGCCTTTTACTTTGGTTTTTTACTCTAGTTTTATTCTGTTTAAAATGTTCAATGTGTTTATGTTAGGTCTTATTATGCTATTGTAATTTATGGTTTCAACACCCTGAGAGGTTCAGTATAGAAATATAATAAATAAAATACTATATTTTAGGCACTTTTATAAATAATGACTATGATGAACACTCAGCTGAAAACTAATAAGCAACCAACCTTGCCTCAGATTTCTAGAATATTGATTTAAAAAAAAAAAAGCTATGATGTAACAAACTTAAAGCATCTAGACAAAGAACCTACAAGGACAACATCCCAAGGCTTAGTCCATAAGGACATTTGGATTTTATTAATAAAGCATCAACTGTCAGAACGTATCAGCAACATGCAAACATAACCATCTTAACATTGTTACAGTGAGCACTCACAATTAAGTGCTTTCTCCAGAAAGAGACCACTGACTAAACAACTTTTGGAGTGCATCTGCAAGCACTGTACCTTAGTTTCTTGCTGCTTCCCAACATGTTGAGTCCAATTGGGTTTCCTTTTGAAACTCTAGAAGTGTCAGTTTTGCTTCGTCTAGTGTATGTTCTTACCAATAGCTGCTGAGCTGCTGGGCGATAACGTGGTGACTGAAATGAAACAATTAGCAAAAGCTTAAATTTAGAAAGCAGCTACAAATGCAACACAGAATTAACTTTACATTTCTACTAAGCTCTCAAACATTAAAATATTCTCAATCCATTCTTCAAAGCACTGTGCTATTCCAAGTGTCACTAAATGGAAGGTACTGGCACAAAGATTTCAGGATCAAAATCTTCTGACTGAAATATAGTCAGAACAATTTACAATATGAATCCTATCCTTGATCTTTTACCATTTTGATATGATCTGTGCATCTCAAACCAAGAATGAAGATGTGAACAGTCCTGACTCCTCTATGGTCCACTGTCCATAAGAAAACCTCAGACTTGGGAAAAACTAATATAATAATTATTCCAAATGAAAAAATAGCTACTGGACATACTAAAAATGGCACAGGAAGGGGGCATGAAAAATCCTGAAGTGCCAGAGAATCATAAACTCAAGTGCAAAAAAGGGGTGGAGGAGACAAGTCCACACACTGAAACCTATATCATCGTTTTTAGCAATCGTTTTGACTTCCCACAGTTCAAAATTAAGTTTAACCTGTTTATTTGTTATAACGATTATATACATGTACCAAAACATTTTGGCACTTGGTACATTTTATAAGTCTTAAGGCTGCTATCCTAAACACTTACTAGGGAGTAAGCCCCACTGAACACAGGTCTTACTTCTGAGTAAACAAAATTGTACTGTAAATTACACAGCACGGGTGGGCAACATGTGACCCCTGCTGCCCCCCAAATTTTACATTTTTTAAAAAAACCCACCCCCAGAGCACCCAAAGTTGCCCACCCGTTATATAGAGTTAAATCCAACATCCTGTTAGTGGAAGTCCGCTAGCACAACAGGAGTTTTCCCCTCTCCTCCCTGCTGCAACCCTCTGTACTACCCAAAATCTGTTGATGCCTTAACCGTCATGCTCTGTGATCAGTAATGATGTTGTGCAATGTCACAAATTGTGCTTGCTTACAACTTATCCTCCATTCACTCACACTTTCGTTTGGCCTTTCAGGCCCAAATCCAGATGGGGAGGAGGCAGTGCCTGGGACCAGCAAAGTTGACCCACTGGTCCTGTATTGTCTTATGAAGCATCTGCACCTTACTGTTTTGCTAGAGGAATCCTCCTATGAGTTGAACCATGCCTGTTTGTTGCTTGTAAACAAGCACAATTATAATCAAGAGCTCAACTCCCTGGAATACCATCTTCTAAAAATGACACAATGGTTATCAAATGAGCTACCCTGTAGTCTAGCCTTCCACAACTTGGTGCCCTCCAGATGTTTTGGATGCCAACTCCCATCATCCCAAGCCAGTGTCCATTGTTGGGGATAGTGGGAGTTCTAGTCCAAAACAACTAAAGGGCACAGGCTGGGAATGGCTTGCTGTAGTCTTTAAATGTGTGAGAAGATAGTGAATTGTTTGTTTGGTGCTTCTCATCCAGTAACCAATATACTTATCATTATTTAAAAAACACAAACACAAGAGGCCACAGGTTCAGTATTCCAAGTCTTCTCACTTCAGAGTTCCGAGGGCAAAGGAGCATATAGTACAGTAAGCTACCAATAAACCTCTTTTAAGGTAGCATGCAAGTTAAGAGTTTGCAGGAAACATCACACCATCACCCACAATATTAGATATTTCATCTAATATGAAGCATAATATATGCATATTATTTAATATATACTCACTTTCTTTTCACCGTTAGGAGAGGTTCCATCACTCTCATCTATACTCAACAGACTGGCTTCACTAAATAGGTAAAGAACAGAAGAAAAATACGTATATTGTAATTCAACCATAGAAAAACAGGGTTTCAACAACAACTGCAAGTGGGTCATCACGTTCAGGCAATGTATCTTTGATTTCATGAACCATCTTATAGTTTATACTTTTCTCTAGAACATTATAGTGCTATTTCACCTCAAGATAAAGTGTATATACAATTTTGCTAAAGAGACAGGGGAAACAATCACGGATCAGTAACAGTTTTAAGAAACTACTGAGAATATGCAGAATACTTTAGAACATGGGACACTTCGCAAGCTCTCTTCTGAATGGATTTTAGTTATTTTAGGACAGTTAGTTATTTTAGGTCACATAAGCATAACGTGTATTGATATATAGGCCTGAAACTTTGTAGGCAGAACATTATTTGGCCAGTGGATGACAAGCCTCTACAATTTAGCAATAAATCTAATGAACACGGTTCTCTTCAGAATACTCAGCAATAAATGGGTAGCACTTAACCATTTGCTGCATGCTGTGCTAATATTTCATTCATGATTGTGTTTCTGTTGTTGAGATACTGTATTTTCCTTGCACCATACTGTCTTTAATAATTCAGAAAAATGTGATTATTCCCTCAGTTAGTAAATCCACTGTTTTATTATTCCCTCAGTTAGTAAATCATAATGAGTGTGCTATGGCATGCAATGATGCAAGTATCATGGGCATCTTCTAGAATGGGGAGGGCAACTTGTGGCCCTCCAGATGTCTTGGCCTATAATCTCCATCAGCCCTAGCCAGCATAGTCAATATTGAGGGATGATGGAAGTTGCAGTCCAGGACCATGAACTGGCCACACGTGTGTTATAGAATCTAGATCAGGAGTGATGAACCTCCAGCCTATGGGCCAAATATGGGCCAAATATGGGCCAAATATGGGCCAAATATGGGCCAAATATGGGCCAAATACGGGCCAAATACGGGCCAAATACGGGCCAAATACGGGCCAAATACGGGCCAAATACGGGCCTCCAGGGCTCCAGAGAAATCTCCACCCCCTTTTCCCTGAACATTTGGTGGTTTCCCAGCTTTTGCATGGATTTCCCCCCATTCTAAAGGATTGAAATGCCTCTCCTAAGGCTTAGTTACTGGCAGTAAGAGCTTTAAGCTAAATATATTGGTATTTTTGGCCTGTCCCTTTAACCCTGCCCACCATTGGAATGTGGTACCCTGAGAGGCTGAAAGAGGTTAGACGCCTTATAAATATCACCTATGATGTGAATGGGGAACACAAGTCTTCCACCCCACCTGTGCCATTTTCTAATGTGTGTGTTTCCATGTTTTAGAGACTAGACACTTCCGCGCTGTATCATTCTGACATGGCAATAAAAATGCTCACCTATTTTTTTACAATAAACATGGCAAACTTACCATTTCCCCTATCAACAATGCTCCACCATTTAATAAATATATGCTTTTATTTTACAGAGCTCTCCAGTAACCTTATGCATAGATTAGCTCAATAACCATTCTATCCAACAGAAGAAAAAAAAAATAACCATTCTATCCAACTGGAGATTATGGAACTGTAACATCAAGGTTGAACCAGGTAGAACAGGCATCCACAAATTGTCTGGATACACTCTAAATCAGATACTATCCATTATTCTATGAAGTAATAAATGAAATAGCTTAATGTATTAAATTAAGAGATCCTAGATATTTAATAGTTTTGAAGTTTTATATGGGGGATGGCACAATGAGGGAGGAACAGCCATGAAAAAGATACAATTGCTGCCAAAAGTCTGCCACAATTTTGTGTGTTCCCTCACTGAACACCTTGGCTCAATAATTTTCCCCTTTGCTTTGTCCAGAAAGGTAAGATAAGCTAAGGCTTGGCTGCATAGAGAAAATCAAGCTGTAATTTCCCACTGAAATTCTCTATTGACATGGATAAGAGAGTTATGCCCACCCACTATCCAGCTGGCATGGGGCCTTCTGAGATCACAAATGCTTAGCCTCCCTCCGGTTCTAATCTAATAAAAACCTCAATTCTGTGTTATTAATCAGCTCTGAGAAGTGAAGGGAGCTATACAGGAAGTATTACAAATCCCACTTTAAAACCCATCTAAAACCAATACCTCTTTTATTAAACAGAAATCAGACAATTATTTCCTTTTGCACACCTAGAAATTGCCCCCTTTAGAACTATGCTTTTGTACAATAAGCTTTTTCAACCTAATTCATAACTGCCTCCAATTTCCTTCTTCCTCCCTGGAGTTCTAGCAGTTCCCTGAGGAGTTCAGTTCCCTTGGAGTCTAAGTTCCCTTCTCCAGAGTTCATTGTTCATGCCTTCCCTGTTTCCTCCTGAGCCTCAGTTCTCCCCAAGTTCCCTTCCTTTTCCTAAGTTTATCAGCACCCAGCTGGTGTCTGCTTGCACCCTGAATCATTACCCCCTTCTCCTGTGTTCAGACAAAACTGAAAGGAAGGACCAATAATCATCTTTTTATCCCTCCCCACTCTCTTTAAAGTCTCATTTTCTGCCTTTTCCAGCTTCCACTTTTTCTCCAGCCCTCTGCCTCCACTGAAGCTTAATGCCCCAGTGAGCAACTGCAATGCACAACCTACTCACCCTCAAAACCTCCACCTTCCCTCCTTGCCCACCTTCAGGAAGCCTAAAGGAATATTAAAAGGAAGCCTTTAATACTTAACTATTTAACTGCTGTGTTGTTACATTCTTTCATTACAACTCTATTTCTGGGAAAGCTCTGACTTTGTCTTGGTGGCTGAGGATCTTATGAGGGCACTCAACTACTGAATCAAAACTTTACTTATGCTTGGCTCCCTTATATTTTGGTTAGCAAGCTAGTTTCGACCTGCACTAATAATCTGACAGCGGCCTGCCCTCCAGCAGAATAATCAAGGTTGGAGTGGGAAGCAGTTCTCTATAACAGCATTTGAGCTGAAGTTCTCCCAGCTATTCATGTTCAAGAAGGGTTTATTCCCTGAACACAAGTACCGGTAGTCTGCAGATCTGTTTAGAGACGCATGTCCCAAGCAAGTGTGGTAACACATTAGAATAGAAAAGAGTCAAAATACAGTTAAGATCTATCTACAGCAAAATGTTACAGTGCATCACCTCCTAGCATGAGTGCTCCTTCAGGGTTCCTTCCAACCAGCCATATCCTCTTCTAGGATATTCTATTCAATTTCCCCCTTCCTTTTCTTTTTCGTTTCCAATGTCACTCAATATTCCATTGCTACCGAGTCCTCATTAGGCTTGGGGGGGGGGGGGGCTTAGATTTTATTTTTTTAAAGTTTTGTGTGTGGGGGGGTTGTATTTCTGCAAGCCTCAGGTTTGCCAAGAATGCCATTATCTCCCTGTTGTTTCTCCATGGCTCCACTCTGGCTACTTAATAGAGTTGTACTATGAAGCCTTGGCGGGGCAGAACAAGGCTTTACATGGCCCCGCTCATACCCGCCAAGGCCTTACTGGGCAGCACCCCCACCCTTGACTACAAGACTATGTAGGCACTCACCATCTGAATTCACAATTACAGGAAGTGATACTGGCTGGAATCCTCTGAGCTTACCCCAAAACCCACTCATTAACATCAATCAACCCAGCATGATAGGCTGCAGTAAGTGGGATGTGCAGGTGGTTCTTAACCACTGACACTACAAATAATCTCTACATTAACATTTTGCATTCATAGAACAAAGTTCCATCATTATCTTAACAGGAACTTGGGCCCAGAGTAGCCACTATTCCTGAGCTTTGACATGAATAGTTCTCTGCATATATGCCATGATTTAGGTTCACTTTTTATCTGAAGAGGTACAGTAATACAGGGATTGAGAGGGGAGGAGGAGGAAGGCAACATTAAAACAAGATCAAGAGCAAACACAAACATAAGGAATCTAAGAAAATGTTCCTCAAGTAAGACAAAGTGCAAATACTTACATAATTACATAAAATTCTGGAACTGAAGCTACCAAAATCAGTAGAAAATGTGGTGTATCTGAGAAGGGGCTCATAATTGCTTCACACATATGACATTTCCTTACAAGAATAATCCATGTGTAGGAAAAATGTGTACACTAAGGCTGGAGAACCGTTTTCAGCACAAGGGCCACATTCACTTGTGGGAAACCTTCCGAGGTCTACATGCCAGCAGTGGGCAGGGACAGAACCAAAGTGGGGAGGGGCAGGGACAGAACCAAAGTGGGGAGGGACAGAACCAAAGTGGGGAGGGACAGAACCAAAGTGGGGAGGGACAGAGCCACCTCCCCCCCCCACACACACACACACAACACTTCCCACCCATTTAACCAATTCTATTCACTACCTTCTCTCTGTCCCCATTTCTGGTGGACATTATCACTTGTACACAGTATACACATATGAAATACAGTGTATGTTACTACATATACATAAGTCAGAAAGCCAAGTGAACTTCATAAGTATGCATGTACTTCCTATGTACAGATAATCTCCTTTTTTTAGAAAAAGTAATGCAGAAAAGAAAATGGACACATAATTCTAAGCTTCTTGAGAATGTAGAAGAATCACTCTTACATTGGGACCAAGCTCTCTGCTATTTTGTTTTACTCTCACTCATGACTAAGCTAATAGCAGGGATAAAAGTTCATTTTAAAATGCTCATCAGACCAAATCCAATCAACTAATTGTTGTTGGTAAACATCCAAGTTATCAGTAGCTGCTAATTATTTTTGGTAAACATCTAGGTTATCAGTAGCTGTTCCTTGACTATTCCCTATCAGTCTATTAAAACAGGAGGCAGAATGGCAATCCACCACTATTCCCAGTTAAGTATAGTTGAAGAAATAATGCATCTTACTCCCATAAATATTTCATTATAGGAGATGTATTGTTGCCTCCAAAATGTTTTTCAATTCGCATCTTCATTCTTCCAAATCAGCAATTTTATAAGACTCAGGACTTGAAGATCTTGGCAGGATTCTTCAATGTAGGCCATAGACATAGACCAGGGGTGGTAAACCTGTGTGGCCCTCCAGATGTTGTTGGACTACAACTTCCATCATCCCTGATCACTGGCCATGCTGGCTGGACCTGATGAGTTGCAGTCCAACATCTGGAGGGTCACAAGTTCTCCACCTCTGACAAACAAAAACAAAAAACAAAATCAACTATATTGAGAGTTGCACAATAGCAATCTGTAAACTTCATTCTTTTGCCTACACTTCTTCCAGAGCCTAATAATTCAACTCTTTAAGTTATTTCTAAAATTCCTGGCTTGATTGTTTTAAGCTTAAACTAAGTGGGCTCAATTATTTCACTTATTTCCCTAGGTATTCTAAAAAACAATTACCCTAATATTTGTTTCTGGAATAATTCATAGCATATTTGGGAAATAACAAGCCTCAAAATTCCCTTCATATTACATTAAGTATCTCATGCATATATGAATTACACCATAACACTTACACATTAGAATTCGGGGGGGGGGGGGCTCTTCAAATTATTAATGAATTACTGTAATTCTCCACATTTTAATTTCAATAGCCTAGATTAAAGTATCCTTACTCTTTCTCTGTATCTCCTTCACTTTCTTCTGAATGATCAAAGCTCCAGCTACTTTTAAAACCTCCATCCCGCTTGGATTGTGATTTATCCAAAGCTGAAACAAAAATAAATTAGGATCAGTTTTGGCTCTAAGCCAAATCACCAATCAATAGTTAACAGAACACTCTTTATAGTTAACCACACCAAGACAGGTATTTTAAACACTATTTCACTTTATTATTTAACAGTTTTGCAATGTTTTAGCTTAAGAAGTTATCTACAATGCCTCTTACAGGGTATGCTAGATCAAGAGATAATGACTTGCCTGAGGTTATTCAGTACCCCCACATCCAAATCCAGCACTCCAGCAATAGCACTATGCTGACTTCAAAGCATGTTAGTCAGCAAATAAAGCAACAACATTACAAAAAAGAATACACCATATTCCCAACCAATTTGTGCCTGCTTCTTATAAGTTTATTTAAAGAGAACACTCACAAGGAAATTAACACTCCCCATGGCCACTTGAGAAGAAATTGGCACCCCCATGGCCACTTGAGAAGAACACCTACACAAGTGGCCTCACCTCAAATTCACTAACTTTGACAAAATCCTTAAAGTGATAATGATGCAACTTGCACACTGCTATGAATGATGATTCCTTACATATGTACACACGTTTCATGGTATCCATGCTTCCCATGAAACTTGTGCATTCATGTTAATCAGTCAAGAGCATAATGATGATCAGAATCACTGTTAGTTCTGCACTGATTTCTGTTACTGTTGTGCTCTGAAGAATTAACAAATTATCCTAAACATATTATAGTAAAAGAACAAGGGCCTGGCCTGCTGAGAGTGTTTAAGGGCTTATTTTGGCAAATAGCAGGACATTTATTTTTGTAGACCTCTTAAGTCACTAGCAATTAACTGCTAAAGCAGCCTTCCCCAACCTGGTGCCCTCCAGATATTTTGGGCATCAATACCCATCAGCACCACTCAGCATGGCCAAAGGGCAGAATGCTGGGAGTTGCAGTCCAAAACATCTGGAGGGCACCAAGTTAGGCTGTGCTAGAGCTTACTGGGTCTATAAGACTGATCCACAACTACTTCCAAATGAAAATCACAGCATTGCACAAAATGCCAGTAAACTAACTCCAGCTGATGCTAATACAAATTTTAAAAGGACAGTGTGGCTGGCCTATCATTAAGGGCTATGGCCATGTATTAACTTTGTAAACAATCCAATTTGGACATTGTATGCATCAAATATAGGAAATGAGTCGGGTAAAAGATATGTAATAGGCCTGAAATAGCTTTGTGAGATGGTAAAACTGTATGGCCCTCAAGTGTCATTTTTTGGCCATAATTTCCAGTGCTTTTGCCACTCAAGCCCTTACAGCAGCTGTGCCCAACCTGGTACCCGCCAGATGTTTTAGACTACAACTCCCAGCATCCCTGATAATTGGCCACACTGGCTGGTGCTGATGGGAGCTGTAGTCCAAAACATCTGGAGGACACCAGGTTGGGGAATGCTGCCTTATAGCAGTTCACCCGTCAAAGATAGGTGCTATTATGTGCTTGGAAGCATAACTCCTTACCTTCAGTTTAGTGTATTAGTATGTCCAAATTGGTTCAGAATGTTCAGAGCTGTAAGTTCTCACCTAACAGTAGATCAAATCATACCATGCAGTGATATGTGACCTTGAAAATTACCTTCATGGTCATTTTTGAGAGTAGCATCCACCCACATCTTCTCACCCTGCATACAATTGATCTGGCATGGATGCCTACTTTTAAGATGAAGACACCAGTAAAGTAAAAAAAAATATTATTATATTTATACCCCGCCTCTTTTCCTGCAAGGAACCCAAGGCAGCTTACATAATCCTCATCCTCCTCTCCATTTTATCCTCACAACAACCCTGTGAGGTAGGTTAGGAATTGTGGCTGCCCTATTGTTAATAATGTATATATGGACTAGCCCTAAGCAACAGAGGTTCTGGAAGCAACAGGACAGCTTTTATCCCAGTATCATCAATTATGTTCTCTACATTGGACTATATGTGGTACTTTAATGACTGCCAAGAGTTTTCCCTGTACATAAAAAATGTAAGACGCTGGTTACAGAACAGTGCACATGATACTTTGTGGCTCACCCTGGCTGAGCGTGGAAAGCTAAGCAGGGTCAGGCCTGGTTATTACTTGGATGGGAGACCCCTCCTCTAGTTTCCTGCATTGAGCAGGGGGTTGGGACTCGATGGCCTTGTAGGCCCCTTCCAACTCTATGATCTATGAATCTATTATACCACTTACACAGAACAAGAAGGCATCCACTACCTACTCAGAATCCCTAAAATATCCCCTTGTGTGCTCCAACTATTTCCAAGGAATCTTTCAAGAAGTCCTTCACATAACTTTTTTTTTTAAAGTGTATTACACCAAAACAAAAAACATAAAAAAGGAGGGGGGGGAAGAACAACAAAAAATACAATTTTCTTACAGTATTTTAAATGGATCCATTACAGTAAATATGTATGAAATATATATCCATAAGTACCAAAAAGTATGTAGTAAAACAATTATCCATAAAAAATAGTTATGCATAAACTTCAGAAAAAGCAGACCAAATATCTATGTATTTATCCATCTGCAGGTGGCGTCTAAATACCACCCACTCAAAAGTTGAAAGCATTATTAGGTCCTCTATCCATTGTGCTTTAGGAGGTAAGCATTTATCTTTCCATTGTCGTAATATCAGTCTTTTGGCTGTCAAGAGGGTGCAGAAAATCCACATGCGTTGTCCTTGTGATAAATTCCATATAATAGAATATAATTTAAAAGAATGTGTGCATCGGTAAATATTAAAGAGCATTCGAATACTAGATTTATCCGTACTATAACCTCTACCCAAAAAGAGGCAACCACTGGGCATTGCCAAAACATATGGGTAAACGAAGCATTCACAGTATTACACCTCCAACAGTTAGCTGACTTAAACCCTTATTAAAAAGACACTGTGGTATCCAATAACCACAAAACAAAAGTTTTTGCGGAATAAGGCGTAACCTAAGATCCACAGACCCTTCTGACACAGACACAAAAACAATGTTCCATTGATTAGGCAACATAAGACCATCTAATTATTCCATTCATCTTTTAAGACTCTGAGTATCATACTTATTCACCAGTAATAAGTATTTATAAACATGAATCGTAGGTCGATATAACTGCTCAGCCTCAATCAATGCATCCAATACCAAAGAAGGCTCTGAAGCTGTAAAAGCAGCCAGACCAAACCTAGATTCTAACAAATATTGCAATTGCAAGTATTGCCATTCAGCTGAGGCAGGCAAGTTATATTTAGTACGCAAAGCCAAAAATAACAAAAACTCATCGTCTACACCAAAACAAAAAACACTAATCAATTCACTAATTGATCCAAAGTAAAAATCAACCTGTCAGCCCAATTCCGCCACAAACACATTTTCTTACCAATTTTTAAATCCGGATTACCGGATTTAGCATGAGAAAATTTAGCAGTTTAGCATGAGAAAATGGGTCAAACTGTAATTGACGAGATATAATACGCCACACCTCTCTAACTGCTGTGATTATAGTAGGCACCTACAATCCCTATCTGTTTTAGTGTAGCGAGACCCTAATGTCATCCATTTGGAGAGAGGATCCAAACAAAAGGATTACAAAACTGACCAAGGTGGATAATCTAATCTAAGTGGAAAAGACCAGAATATAGGACTAGTCAACAAATAAGCCCTATGATATAAGACAAGATCTGGAAAACCAAGCACACGTTCATTAGTTGCAAGCTGCATCCTTTTCAAAGAGATTCGTAGAGGCGAGGAACCCCAGAAAAATTTGCAAAACAAAGCATTAAGTTTTTGAAAATAATTGCCAGGTATAAATAGAGGAATCCCACATAAAACATATACAATCCTAGGTATAATATTCATCTTAAGTGTATTAACCCTACCCCACAAACTCAACTTAAGAGATGCCCATCTGTCTATATCCCGTGAGATCTCATTAATCAACTTACCCAAATTAAGTTTAATCATTTGGGATATGTCTCTAGGGATAAGTATTCCCAAGTAAGTAATAAAATCTGGACGCCATCGAAATTGCCACTGAGTTAATACACTCAGATATATTATCTCCAATCATCAGCACCAATTCCGACTCTGACCAATTAATTAAATAGCCAGACAAATCACCAAAGTTCTTAATCACCTTCATCAAAGCAGGAACCGATGACTGGAGTTTCGAAATAAACAATAAAAGATCATCAGCAGAGAGAATAATTTTAAATTCTAAACAATCATGTAAAAATCCATGAATACTACTATTCTGTCTAATAGCGCATGCCAGGGGTTCCAAACATAAATCAAATATCACTTGAGAAAGTGGACATCCCTGTCTACTACCTCTCCCAAGTATAAAATTGTCTGAGAAAAACCCATTGGTCTTAACTCTTGATCTTGGGGTTGAATATAAAATTTTAACCCAATTTAAAAATTCCACAGGAAAGCCAAAGTTTCTCAATGTAGCAAAAATAAATTTCCAATGAATTTTGTCAAAGGCCTTTTCAGCGTCCAAAGAAGTTATAGCAGCCGAGTCTGTTCTATTTGTATTTAAAGCAATCAGATCAACTACTAATCTAAGATTATCGGCTCCCTGTTGATTTCTAATGAATCCCACCTGATCAGGTTGAACAAGTGTTGTAATAATTTGTTGCAATCTATCAGCCAAAATTGCTGTTAATATTTTAATGTCAACATTAATTAATGAAATAGGTCGATAGCACAATATTATGGTATTTTTCAGACTTAGGAATCACAGTGATATAAGCATCATTTAATGATGCCGAAAGAGAACCAGATTCAAAAATGTAATTATAAAGACGATGAAGCTTTGGGACCAAAAGGCTAGAAAATGTTTTGTACCACTCAATTGGAAACCCATCTGGGCCAGGTGCTTTCCCAACATTCATATTCGAAATTATTTTCATTATTACCTCAATACACAGGGGAGCCCCAAGGAACTGTTGGAAATTTAAGCTGAGAAAAGAAAACATCCATATCTTGCTCTGATATTTCTTTACCCGTACTATACAATTCGGAATAAAAAATTTTAAATTGTGAATTTATATCTTATGGGGAAGTGTATATCATACCGCTCTCATCTTTAATAGCAGAAGTAACACCTTGATGCTTTTTTTGTTTAAGACGATGTGCCAAAAGCTTACTAGGACGTTCACCATTTTCCCAGTATGCCTGTCATAAACAGGTTAAAGCAAATTCCACCTGCTGTGAAAGGATATTATTCAGTTCATATTTAATGCTCTGCAGCTCCTGATAAAGTTATGCAGTTGGAGAAGTAGCAAACTGAGTTATAAGGGATTTCAACTTCTCACTCAAAACTACTCGCTGCATTTTTTAAAATTTTGTTTTTATAGGAAGCATTTTACTGGCCTCCCACTCAATAGCACAAGAATTAACTGTACCCTCATTAATTTCAAAGTATTCAGTTAATTCTGCCAAAATCTGTTTTTTAAACATCTCATCATTAAGAAGGGAAACATTTAAACTCCAAAGAGCAGGGGGCCTAAGTGAATCTGAAAATCGCAACTCCAAACAAACTGGGACATGATCGGAAACGACCAACAATTCAATTTTACAGACATTTATATAATGTAACAACGATGTAGAAACAAAAAAATAAATTTAATCGAAAACAATTATGATGAACAGATGAAATAAATGTGTAGTCCCTTTCAAGAGGATGCAAAGCTCTCCATCTATCCATCAAAACAAATTCGGCCATATATGCCTGAAGTGTAAGTCTCACCATCGTTTGCTTCTTAGGGGCAGGTGCATTTCTATCAAACAGCGGGTTTAAAACTTCATTAAAATCCCCACCCACAATCAAAAAATCATATGTAACATCAACCAATTTACTGAAACACTCATGAAACATAACCGGAGAATCATTATTAGGCCCATATACATTAATCACAGCAATTACTTTGTCATTATATTTTCCCACCAAAATCAAAAAATGACCTTTAGCATCACTAATAACCTGTTGGACTAAAAAACAAAATCACTTATGAATTAAGATTGCTACCCCCTTAAATCTAGTAGAAGTATCAGTTACATATACCTCTCCAACCCAATTTTTCCTCAATAAATGGGCATCTGCAGCCATTAAATGAGTTTCTTGTAGAAAAGCCACATCAGCATTATGCTCTTTTAACCTCCAAACATCAGCATTATGCTGGATTGTCCTGGAGTCAACATGTCTACCCAAGACAAGAGAGAAGAGTGCCAAACATCTGGAAAAGTCCACTACTATATCTATTCACAAAAAACTACTCTTCCAGACAAGCAAGTGTTGGAAAGATAAAGAAACCTCACCTAGAAACCAGTCAGCACACAGATTCTGATAGCCATCTTGGCCATGGTCAAGCATTCAACACTATGAACAGAGGTTGGTATGGTCCTTGCTCTAGGTAATCCTGAAGCCAAGGTAGTCTCACTCTCAAATATTAAAGTATGAATGCTGAGTAACTGGACAAGATGCCTAGGTAGGTAACAGAAACCCCCTCTCCAGGAGTGAACACTTCTATCTCCGACGCCAGCTTCCTTTTATGATATCGGGACTGAATTAATGTAACTTATACATTTGTTGCAATTTACCACAGAAAAAGTTTCAAATACATTATAGCTGCTATTTCAGTTTCTGAAATTATATTAGTATTCATGCTGCTAATTAGATGTATTCTAATATCCTACTTTTCTTTACATTTGTGCAGGACTGTAACAAAAAACAAAACCCAACATTTCCTGAATGGTTTCTTTCTCCTATATAGGAACTCCCCTTACAAATCAGAGTCTCCAAGTACTTTGTACTATTTGTATTATTAGCTTAGTAAAGTTGCTCACTCACTGCAACATGCAATTAAGCTATGTATAGATGATGATTTACAAGATTCTGAAGCACTATTGTATAGCAATCATTATTCACAATACTCATGTTCACTTTTCTTTCCTGCTGTGATCTCTGATCAACCAGAATTTCAGGTTTCTGTAGCACTTGAACCAGTATCTGGACAAAATATAAAACTGGCTCCCTGCAGCTGAGCTATCACTGCACTGCAACAGATGTAAATGTAGCTGCTGCTTAATATTGAAAAGAAATGTTAGTAGGTAAAACATGTACCGTATTTTTCGCTCCATAAGACGCACCGGACCATAAGACGCACTTACTGTATGGTACAAAAAAAAAATTAAAAAAAAAAAATCAGCTGAGAGGCGGGGGCTTCCCCCGCCCCACCCAGGAGTCCTCCGCTCTTCCGGACCAGCAGAGGAAAGTAAAAAAAAAAAAAAAAAAAAAAAAATTTTTTTTTACTGTATTCACTCCATAGGACGCACAGACATTTCCCCCTCCTTTTTGGGGGGGAAAAAGTGCGTCTTATGGTCCGAAAAATACGGTACATATACACCTCCAAGAGAGGCTCGGTTGGTGGCAACGAGGAGGAGGGCCTTCTCAGTGGTAGCCCCCCAGTTATGGAATCAGCTCCCCACTGAGACCCGCCTGGCGCCAACCTTACTATCTTTTCGGCGCCAGGTTAAGACTTCCCTCTATGCCAAGGCATTTAGTTAGGAGCTTGGAATAGCACGGAGGGGATTGTCACCTGTAGGCTCAGTTTTATTGGCTTTTGTATTGTTATTTTAAACTGTGTTTTTAAATTTGGTTTTTAATTTTTTAAACTATTTTGTATGTTTTTTATTGTTGTTTTTATGTATAGAGTGTTGTGAACCGCCCAGAGAGCTTCGGCTGTGGGGCGGTATATAAATGAAATAAATGAAATGAAATGTAGGGTTTTAAAAAGAAAAAGAAAATAATGCGAGGCTAATTAGCTAAGGCTTCCACGAAGACATATGGTATTCAATCATTTAAATAATGTTCTCTTACTTTAAAAATCCGTTTTTCTTTGAACAGAAGTCCCCTTCTTTACTTTTATTCTTAGGAGTTAAAATTACTAGAATAGAAACAAGTTTCCATCTAGTCTAGTCAATTTTACCACTCCACTGACTTGTATAGGCCTAGGGAAACAGCTTCCATCCAGATCAAGTGTATACATTTATCAAAACCCCCACTGATAGAGAAGGGCTACTGCCATGGTAACAGTAAAGGAAAGGTAATTTCCACTGTTCAAATTACGGTATATACACCACCTTACTATGTATACCACTTTAGTAGTGCAGTGAGAGAAACTGTCAATGTTTCAAAATATGCCCAAGCAGAACATTCCTCAACTGTTCCAGAGAATTAAATTTAATACGTATTGTACCCGTGGAGGTAAAGCCACTGATGCTGATTGGCTGAACTGATGTGTGTGCGAGGGCTCAGAATGTTTAGTTGCCCAGGGAACAAAGTAATTTCAGTAGTTCAGCTTCTATGAGAGAAGAGAACGTTGGGAGTTTGGTCGTGATTCAAACTGCACATAGGAGCAAGCAAAGTCAGGGAAGTGGTCCAGGATGAAGGGAAGCTAAGAGGCAGGGAGTTCAGTCCACAAAATGTGGATCAGAAACTGGTTTCCACCTCCTTCTCTAACTCTCCCACTCTCACTTCTAGGGATCCCTAACACTAATGACAGGAGATGGGCTTAAAAGCCTGGGCATATCAGAGGTGTCCTCCCCCGTCCCCGCTGCCTACCCTGCCCCTCAGTGGGCCCAGTTAATTTCCTCTCCCATCAATGTCCTAGCTGGGCTCAGTAGTCACAAAACTAACAACCAGAGCAAGTGCTAATGCAAATCTTTTCACATAAGTTTTAAATAAATGTTTGAGGGGGAAATATTAGAAGTTGTCCTCCTTGGAATTCTGTCTACAAACAGCTTTCAGTTCAAAATGTATTAACGTTGCTCTACAATACAACTGTAGGGAATGCTATTAAAGCCATGTTTCTCAAAGTGGGAGGCTGGTTTCCAAAAGGTGAAATGGTTGCTAAGGAAGGCACTACGAGGCACAGATACTAAAGGTAGAAAAATGTGATAAATATAATCCACATTTTCTATTAATCCACTCATTTTACCACCAAAAATCATTTAGGACTACAAGTTTCCTTTTTACATATTATCAAGTATTCAAAAGATGGACACCCTTGTCTCATCCATCAGTAAGGCCGTTACCTCTGACAGGCCATGATGCAGGCATATGCCTTGCTCTTCCAAAGGCAGCCCTGCCCCATATTTCCCTGAAGTGAACACAGTCTTCAGGCCCTGGGGAAGAAAGCACACGTCCCACCCCATCCACCATCCATAGCTCAGAAACTATGTTTCACATTCGGAGCATGGCTGGGAGCATAAATATGTCAGAAACATATTGCCCATCCACCACCATCATGGAGCAGCCTTCAGAAGGATATTATCCCTGCTCATGGATTCATTTGTCAGTGGCAGCTAGGTCATACTATGTCAGGAGTGATGGGCAAATTTTGCCCTCACTGCAACGCTGCCCCCAAATGCTGCAATCTCTATTATTATTATTATTATTATTTTATTTCTTACCCGCCTCTCTGTCTAGATCGAGGCAGGGAACAGCAAAAAAATATAAAATACATAAACTAGATAAGTGAATGGCTGCCATTCATTCTTATCAGGAGAACTAAAGTAAAGGGATGAACTCAGAGATCACTGGTGCAGGGTGCTAAACCTACTCCCACCCCTGGTGTTCTTAACTGCCTGCATAAGCCCCATCCTCTGTTTTGTTTCTTGATCATGCTAAATAAAGTACGATGGAATATCGGGAACTGGATTACCTTGACTTTCCCAGATTTCTATGTTCCATGATCAAGAAGTTCTTACAGACTCAACAATGCTGTGATGCTGGAATTTGTTTTAAAGCTACTGAATTTTAGAAAACAGCACTAGCTATTATAGAACGCAAGCATTAATAAAGCAGCAGTAACCATAGCCATACTAAGGTAAAAGATAGGCATTAGCTACAACAGGGCTCTCCAACCTTGGGTCCCCAGATGTTGCTGGACTACAGCTCCCAGAGTCCCTTGCCATTAGTCATGCTGGCTGGGTATGCTGCGAGCTGTAGGCCAGCAACATCTGGGGACCCAAGGTTGGAGAGCCCTGAGCTACAAAAAAGATTAACATCTTCCTAGAAGTCACTACCTTCTTTCCTATAACAGACCCAATTGATGTCCCATGTCCTCTTGGTTTTGTGCATTCCTATTGGAAATTAACCACATTCATTGGGAACAATGCTGCAGTGGGGTAAAAATACATCCAATACTCTTGCTGGCAATACATGAAACGTATACCATAGCCACAAATCTATTGCATTTAGACAACCAGCAAGGGGGGGGGGGGGAATACAACATAAACATATAAAGCAGGCATTAAATCTAAAATTTAAAATCTAAAAGCCCTGGGAGAAATGTCTTCACCTAGCACCAAAAAGATAACAATATAGGCACCAGGCGAGACTCCTTGGGGAGGGCATTCCATAGATGGGGCGATTATTTATAGTAAGTCATAAATAGATCATCTAGAAGCTGTTCATACAGCAAGAGATATATTTGGTAAGATGACAAATTAAGAATATGAACTTAGGGCACAATCCTATGGGTTGCACTCCCAATAGACAGAGGGCTCAGAGTTCAGACCTTCTGCCTATCCTATGCCCTGCTGTCAAGAGCCAGGCAGGGCAAAAGGAGGACAGCTACGCCTGGTTCACCTCATTTCCTCCATTAAAATGCAAAAAGCAGCTAGACTAGCTGACTTACCTTTAGGCAGATGGGGAGGGGACTGGAGAGTCCATAGGATATTGTGTATCACAGCCCCTCCCCTCCCCCCCCCACCAGCACACACCCTTTTCTTCCTCTTCAACTTCTCTTACAAGATCACAATTGCTACTCATGGGAGGGAAGGAGGGGATAGGGAAGGGAAGATCCAGGATGATTGGATATCCTCCTCCTTGCTCTTAGCTCTGTCTACAGGTGCAGAGGAGATATCTGCAGCATCTTATGGCGCCCCAGACACTGTACAAGCACGTTGGTTGAAATGGCACAGTTGGCACACTGGAGTACTTCCTTGTGAATAGCCACAAACAGGATCCTCATCCCGCCAATTTAAGCAGTAAGCTAGTGTGGCTATATATGCAAGTAAATCTATTTGTCAGGACTATTGATGCAAGCTGAAAGAAAAGGTTTAAGCTTGATTCACAAATTCAAGGGCTCAAACCATACATATTAACTGGGGTGCTAGCCGATATGGATTGCAAAAGCATAAACAGCAGTACATGAACTAACTGCGGCAAAGTTTGTTTCCCAGGGACTACGTTTGGACATCACGCTAAACTACGGTTTAGGTAGTCTCACATGAGTGAGACTACCTCACCCCCAGGTTCATGCACATGGCCATGAGGAGGTGTTTCACTTCTGAAGTGCACTTGCACTTTGGGGGGGGGGGGAGACCACGATGTGGTGAAAACTGCCACAAAAGCAGAGTTGCTTCACACAAACAGCTTTTCACATGAAGCAGCCACCCATGTAAGCGGCTGCATTTGTGGATCAAGCTTAAGTCCTTCCTTACAGCTTGCTTCAATAGCGCAGTGTCGTTATCTGATACTGCACTGCTACACTACCCAAAGCTCTGCATCTTAGGGATGTTTCACATGTTACTTTTTAGCTACATGAAAAGTGTACAAAAATGCACTTGGGAACATTATGTGAACGTTGCTATGAACGTTATTGCTGCATTATGTACATTTACATGCTACCCACCTCATACAATCATGATGGGGGAAAGCCATTATCTTGCTCTTTGCACATTATGACAAATCAGTGTCTTCCTACAGTGATCTTTGTGCAGAGAAAATGTAATGTATGAACCTGCCCTTAGATCATTCTTCATCTTCCAGTTTGAAGCATCAGCATGTAACCTTACCATGATTTCATGGAACAAATCAGTAAAAATATATTCAAAATAATTATCAGTAATTAGTTTGTTGATATCTGATGTATAAATACATGCTATTAAAAACTGTGCAGAGCTTTAAAAAAAAACCTTGCTATCCTTTGAAACTCTCTTCTACTGGGGTGGGGAGGGGGGAACATTAGAAAGTACATTTCGTTATCATTGTAGGAGGAAACAGGATGCTAAGCTATCATGGAAATGTTTGTATACCTCATTAAAGGCTTTATATCCTAAAAAGAAATGGAATTAACTAAAATTGGGTAACAATATTAGCCCTTAATGGTAAACTTTTCTTTTTTGGACTTTTTACATTCAGTGCTGCAAAGATAACTCTTTTAGAGACATGATTAATTAAGCCTGCAATCCTATACACACTTTCCTGGGAATAAGCCCTATTGAACACACTGGGACTTACTTCTAGATAA
The DNA here is from genome assembly GCA_021292165.1 of Shinisaurus crocodilurus. Classification (NCBI taxonomy): domain Eukaryota; kingdom Metazoa; phylum Chordata; class Lepidosauria; order Squamata; family Shinisauridae; genus Shinisaurus; species Shinisaurus crocodilurus. The sequence continues at coordinate 129,424,589 of CM037879.1, forward strand.
ACATGTATAGGATTCTGCTATAAACAGCTCTCTTACCTTTCCAGGTGCAGCAGGTATGGAAAAAAAGAAGTGTAAAACCCTAGATGGCAACATTCTCACATTAGGATCCCCCAGCAGCAGCCTCCCAACATTTTCGAGACAGCATTTCACATTTTATAAAGCTAAAAACTGAGAAGCTTGTTTAGGGGCAGGTGAGCGAGACCCAGGGCAATGAGGAGAGCGAAGGATGGTAGGCAAAAGCCACTGCCCACAGAACCTGACCACAGCCAGCAGCCACACACAAAAGTGCCTTAATTCAATTAGCTTCAGTTCTTACCTAAACATTAACCTTTGCCTGTCACCCACCCACCACTACACTTCCCCCTCCTTTTAAACCAGTACATCCCCCAGCATGCACATACCTTTCTCCCCCTCCCCTTAAGATAAAATCTAGATTAAACGCCTCCTCCCCTCTACCCCGCACCCCACGGTACTTCCCGAAACTGTATAGGGAATGCCGATGCCGCCCCCTCCTACCCGCACACCAAAGGGGGGGGGGGGGCAACCAGCCCTCCTCAATCCTAGACACGTCTACTCGGAAGTAAGTCCCACTGAGTTCAATGGGACTTGCTCCCATGGAAGCGTGTTTAGGAATGGCGCTACAGCCGACCTCTTCCCAATAAACCCACTTACCATCGAGAAAGAGGCTCTGCCCGAAGCCCACGCCGCTTCTGCCAACGCTGCCGCCCGCCAGCCATCTTCGCTCCCGCCGCTTCTCCGCTCTCACACCATCGCGCCGAGGAGTCGTTTCTGGCCCAGAGACCGGCGCCTCAGAGACAGCACTAGGCCTTTCCTCTGGCCTGCGCCTTCTGCCGCCAACCCCGCAGCCTTGCCTTCAAGCCTCGCCTGCCGCAACTGAGGCTGGCTTAACACGTCTGACTTGACTGGAGGTGGAGGATGGAAAGGAAGGCTGTTCAAATGCCCCTCACAAGCCAGAGTCCGGCCGCCCAACTAGGCCTATATAGCGCGGTGGGGTGGGGTGGGAGACACACACACACACGAGAGAGAGAAAGGGAAGAGAATAAGCGGCAGAAGCAGCGCTGGCTCCCTTTCTCGCGCTCGCCTTTCCTTATTGTGTCCGGCGGCGTCACCAACAACCCCCGAGTAATTCGAATGAGGCCGGAGGAGTCGCGCTGGCTGCCCGGCTGGCTGCCTTCCCCTGGCCGCTGCGCTGCCTGCCACCCAAAGGCGGGGCGGCGAGGAAGAATGAACCAGACGGAGCCAGGCTTCGCTTCCCTCCCCCCCCCCTCCCCGTTGCAAGCGCTTGCTGCTGTGGTCAATGCTTTCTCCTCTCGCAGCGCTTCACAACCAGTAGTGCAAAACCACCCCGCTGAAGACGAGACCCACCGTTCAGACCTCGGCCACCACCTCTTCTTTTCTTTCTTTTTGGCTCCCTACTTCCCAAAGGAGGCCAGCCCTTAAACGTACACACAGAAAGAAGGTGTAGCTAATTTCCAGCAAAACGCAACACCTCTAGTCTCCCCCCCCTTCCCGCCACCCCGATGCTTAAAATGGCCGCAGCTGAGTTGGGCTGCTAGTATAGGATGACTGTCCCTAGCTTTTCTCCTGTTCTTTATCCACCTCATCCCCTCAGCTCTAGAGCTGGAAGAGAAAGCGACAAAAGAAGGGGGGGGGGGAGTAGGGAGAATTAACTTTGAAATTGTTCAAGGAATGTATATAATGAATGCCCGGATGGGCAAGCTTTTACAACTTCCTCTCAAGTCATTAGGATCAGAGATGCATTTCTTTTTACATACTGTATGAATAGAACATTATTTAGATATAGATACACACACACACACCTTTTTAATCATTATTTTTGGTGCTTTCAGATGCAGTGAATGCCCTGATACAGTTTCTGGTATAGGATGAGGCCAAATAAATATATAGTATCAAATCCTCTGGTGATACAATCCTTTGTTTTACTAGACATTGTATTTGGTATTTATTATTCAACTGTTACTATACAGCTGTAGTGGAAAATGTGTGCCCTAATTTAGAATAGCTCTAATTACTCCAATAAGATTACACCAGCATCAAAATCTTCAGATCTGCCAGTTCTCCCTTTTTGAGGAGACAATCTACTACTACCAGGCCTGACATATTCCACCATGTCCTACTCTTATCTACTTCTTCGGACGGGTATCATTTAGGGAGGTCAGAGGATGCATCACCTGCCCACCCTTGTACTTTTCAGACCACATGTGACTCAAGCACCTATTTCTGTTTTTCACAGATCACATGTGACTCAAGCACCTATTTCTGTTTTTCAGTGTAAGAGACCTTTCTCTTCTTTTTTGCAGCCCACAGGTTCTACACACTGACCTGATTTGGATGGCCATTTTGAATATTCAAGCCATGGCTTGTTGTGTTGTCCAAACCCAGCGGGGGTGGGTTGTGCGAGGGTTAAACAACCCTCGCATAACTTTTGGGCTGTTTTAGGGTTATGCGAGGGTTGTTTAACCTTTTCAGAACCCACCCCTGCTAGGTTTGGATGATACAACAAGCAGTGATTGCAGCTTGAATATTCAAAATGGCCACACACGCTTAAGCCATGGTGGGCTGTTCAGTGTGAACCAGCTCACTGTGTGGCCATTGTTATAAAAGGTTTGATTGGCCTATGTACTGGGTATGCATGCCACATGCATAAATCCCTTTACAGTAATACCTTGGATTGCAAGTAACTTGGTTTGAGAGCAGTTTTGCAAGACAAGCAAATTTTTAAATATTTATTTATTTTTTACTTAATATACAAGCAAAGTCTTGCAATACAAGTACTGTAGTATGGCTTAAATTAAAAATCTCTGTACAAATTTTTTTGGGGGGGATTTCGTTTTGATATAAGAGTGTTTTGGATTATAAGCACGTTCCCGGAACGAATTATGCTCTCAATCCAAGGCATGACTGTATTTTGCTTTTAATTTTAAAAGGTGACTTTGACTTGCATTAATATAATTATTATGAGATATAAAAAGTAATTGCAGGGAGGGGGATTGCAACAGAAAATCAGGTGGGGAAAGAGTTTATTCTCAAATGCTCTTCAAATATTCCTGTTTTGCAATTCAATCATAAGTATATCTAACAACAAAATCCCCTCGTCCCTAGAGAAATCTCTCTTCCCCAGACACTGCATCTCAAGCAGCAGAGCTGGGGGTACTCACAGGCTCTTCATCTGATCAGCTAGAGCAGCCTTTCCCAACTTGGGAATGAGTTGCACTCCGACTCCAATTAGCCATGTTGGCAGTTGTAGACCAACACATCTGGAGGGCACTAGGCTGGGGAAGGCTGTGCTAGGGTCACTGGCACCCCATCTATTATAGGCAAACGTATCACCTCCAGGCTGTTGTCAATGTGATATTGCCATTAACACATGGCACTATACAATAACTTAGAAAAGATTTGCTGTATCATAGCATTACTGTTTATGATAGAGCATGCACTGGCAACTAGGCCATATCACAAAATGTGGCATTATGCTGTCATCAAAAAAACCTGATATGTTGATGTAAATGTTAGAATCAGCATGTTAAGAGAGTTTGGAAGTTTTAATTTTCTATTTAAGAATGTGATCTGAATAGATTAAATTAATAAAAGAGCCATAGGTGGAAACGATTTGGCCAAGGACAGAAGCCTAGGTGTCCCTTAAATCTTATGTAATTTATTATTACATAGTACATTTTAATCCTACCTTTAGATCACTTTATGTGTATTGTACATTATACATGGGCCCTCTTTTTATTCTCACAATAGTCCAGTGAGCTAGCTTGGGGAAAGAGATTTCATAGATTTCATAGATCATAGAGTTGGAAGCAGCCTACAAGGCTATCCTGCATTGAGCAGGGGGTTGGACTCGATAGCCTTGTAGGCTCCTTCCAACTCTATAAACTATGAAACTATGAGTCCAACCCCCTGCTCAATGCAGGAAACTAGAGGAGGGGTCTCCCATCCAAGTAATAATCAGGCCTGACCCTGCTTAGCTTTCCACACTCAGACAAGCTGAGCCAGCGTAAGCCACAGGCCTGGATTTATTTATCTAAACTGCTGATATAGGTTAGGTCTCAAATAAAAAAAAATTGCAGGGGAGGGGGTTCATAATGGTGACTGGCCCAGTATTACCGTGTGTCCCCAGCCACATGAGGAGCCCAACACACAAGGTTGCACTTTACACTTAAACCAGAGGATATTATGTACTGAACACAAACTCTTGAATCAAAGAATATTGGCTTTATTACAAAATACAGGCAGTCCCCAGATCACGACTGAGATCTGTTCGTAAGTCTGTCTTTAAGTCGAATGTGTACGTAAGTTGGAACAGAAGCCGTGCAATGTTTTCAAAGTGTTGCAAAGTATAGTGTGTGCCTTCGTAAGTACAAACCATTGTATTTAATTCAGATTTTTACACATATGGTGGTCCGTTCTTAAGTATGAGTTATCCATAAGTTGGGGCGTTCGTAACCTGGGGACTGCCTGTATATGAGATTGCCAAATGTATGACTTTGATACAGAATGGAGATATTGGTTGATTAACCCAATTAAGCTTGGGCCACATCCATCACACTCTCCCCCCATTCCTCTCCTCGTGTGTGTGTGTGTGTGTGTGTGTGTACATACCAGGAGGTAGACAGGTAAAGAGAACACAGGGATGGGGAAGTTATAGTTACCAAATAAGAGAACAGGAGGATGCTAAGGATTCGACAGGCAGTGTTGGAGGCCTAAACACCACAGGGGAAACTCAGAATATAAATGGCACATTGGGCATGTAAGGGGTAGAATGGAAAGAGAGAGAGAGAGAGAGAGATTAGAAAAGGCGAGATTAGATCACAAATACTTACCTATCCCAGAGGAAGAGCAGTACAAGAGGAGGTTTGAAATGCTGTAGATCTCAGTAGGGCTGTCTCTAGGACCAGGAGAGTGAAGCAAGCAGTCACCTCTGGTGCTGGCAAGGGGAGCAACAAGCAGCAGGTGGCTGGCTCAGCTTATCTTTGGGGACAGAACTGCACACCATCACCACTTCCCTTCCCCTTCCTCTCTGGGGCAGTTGCTGCTGCTCCAGCTCCTGCCCTTCTTCCACACGCACACATGCTTCCTGTGGCTCCCCCCCCCCCGCCCCCAGCTCAGCACTCTGGGATCCTGGAAGGGAAGGAGCTGCTTCTAAGGCCTGTCTGCTTTTTGCATCCCCACAGCAGCAACTTCCTCATTGCTGCCATCCCAACTACATACCCATTCCCAGCTCTCAAAGGGACCCTGTGTCAACATCTGGCCAGCCTTCTATCAAGTACAATACAATCCCAAATACAAGTCCTTTCCACACCCTGCATTTGCCCTCCCCTTCCTCTCTGGGGCAGTTGCTCCCACTGGGTGTGCCCTCCCACTGCTGCAACTTCAACTCCTGCCCCCTTTCACACACACACACACACACACACACACACACACACACACGCTGCTGCCTGAGTCTTTCCTCCTGCCCTCGTGGCTCAGGGTTCTGGAATGCCAGAAAGGATTGCCTATTCCGATCCAAAGGTTCCGCCCACCGACACCCCTTTTTTGCATCCCTGCAGCAGCTTCCTTGCTCTTGGTATCCCAACAACCAAGGACCCATTGCCAGCTCTTAAAGGGCCCACTCAGCACTGCCTGGAGAGCCCTTCACCAAGTGCTATGAGGGCACCACACGGTGCAATAAAACTGCACTCTCACCTTTGCAAGATAAAATTATGCAGACTATTCCCCCTCCTCTGCAAAGTTCTCATGGAATAATTAGGATCCTGTGCAAGGGCCCAGCTCAAAATCGACCTCAGGTAGCTTGCTTAGAATAGTAACTTAGGAATCAAAGAGGTATTTATAGATTCAGGAGTTCTTATTCCTGGAGTCTCCAGTGTAGTGGTGCCCACAGACACCTTTCTTGTTGCTCCACACAGGCTGCCTGTCCCTCCTGATTTTAATTTTATTATTTTTTAGATTTAAAAAAAAAAACCTTTTTCTTTTTTTTTTAGCTTGGTGATTGGCACGCAGTAGAGCGAAGTGCTGGCCTCCCATGCCATTTTTATTTCCAAGAGTACCTCTGGGCCCCAGAGCCATTCTTAGGAAATAAAAATGATGGGTGGCTGCAGCCCAGTGCTTCATTCTGAAGCATATCCAGCTGCCCAGAAAAAAGAAATAGGTACACTGGGGGGGTAGGAAGTGTCCTGGGGAGCTAGAGGGAGGCAGGGAGCATTCTGGGGAGCCAGAGAGGGTCGGCAATTGGGGCTCAGGCCCCACCTCTGCCTTGTACACAGCTTTTAGCTTCTCTTTGCACCTCCTTCTACGTAGTCCAACTTTCTAGCTGCTGCAGTACACTGGCTGGGTCTGTTTTGAATATCATGTCAGAAGGGAGGATGTTGCATTGCTCAGGGACAGCCCTACTGTTACTGTGTGACCCCTTTCATATGGACTCATGCATTTCCATGTATACACGTGTAACAAGCAACATGGGACTTTAACCGAAGGTGCAGTGTGCACACAGCCGATTTATGTACTACTATGCCCTTACATACAAATGGGGAATAACCACTTCTAAATTGGAGAATTTAGCTCACACACTCGTCAAAGTCCAAAAACATAGACTTATTTCTTTATAGATTTTTGTTCTTAAAACACACCCATGCACATTTGTTGCAGAAGAGACAAATGTTTTGATTAGTATACTTACCCCCTAGCATGTGGGCCAGTATATTACTTCTAAAAGTGTAGCAATATAGCTTCAACCAGTCCTACAGTTGCTAAGCATGCTTGCCTAGGAATAAATTCTACTGAGATCAAAAGAGAACTACCTTGTAAGCATATTTCATGGCAGAATGTTACTTGTAAATGTTAAACATTACCATGTACTTTTCAAAACCCAGATCCTACAAATGGTACTGGTGCTTGCTTAATATAATCTCTATTTTGCCATGGTCCTAAACATGTATGCCTGCATATCAGCTGCCACACCAACATAATATATCTGCAAAACTAGGAAAACATTGTGATTTGTGACACAAATAATAATTTCAGGGCTCCATCTTGAATATTCATGTGCAGGAATAACAAATCTTTGGACTGAATCATACCTTCCAAATAGATCTCCATAAATACTATACATATTTTCCCTTGAGAGCATCACTCTTCTGATGCAGAGCAGACAAAATATGATAATAGACACATTTGAGGCACAGATACTCAAAACTTCAGCTGAAATCAATATGATGCTGTAGAGTTGTCAGTTCCTAAATTACTATGATACATATATCAAAGCCCTTGTGGAAACAAGCATCTCAACACAATAAAAAAAATAAAGTATTTTAGGCTGCACTCCTATCCACGTACCTGGGAGTAAATCCCATTGAAATCAGTGGGATTTACTTTTGAGTAGACCTGTATAGAATTGTGCTGTTAATTATATTAATCCAAAGCTCAGGACAGACTTTAAAAGGGTAGAGGGGAGCAACATGAAAAATGGCCCCCCTCATCAGCCCTGTTACACCCATTAGTGGAGATGGAATGTTGTAGGATGCGACCATTCAAAATAGCACTATATCCTCAGACATGTGAACTCCTCAGCAACACTAGAAGGTGCTAATGTAGAAACAATCACAGTAAGTGAAAGATCTGTGTCCTCTGATTTTCTAGGATGATGTTCAGCTATCGACACCAGAGGCTTAAGGCAGGGAATCAATTTCATAGATCATAGAGTTAGAAGGGGCCTACAAGGCCATCGAGTCCAACCCCCTGCTCAATGCAGGAAACTAGAGGAGGGGTCTCCCATCCAAGTACGGTAATAACCAGGCCTGAGCCTGCTTAGCTTTCCACGCTCAGACAAGCTGAGCCAACGTGAGCCACAGGCCTGTACTTGCTGCTATCTGTGCCCTTCGACTGGAAACTTCAGCTAGACCAGAATGTGGATGTTTGTTTGGAGCGACAGGCAGGGAGCATATTACAGTGGCTTTGTGAGAGCTCCATTGGATCCCAGGAATTTTACAGGTCAAATCTAAGGTGCTGGTTTGGGCCTCCAAAGTCCTAAGTGGCCTGGGTCCTAGGATATTGGAGAGAACATATTCTGCCATATCACCCACCCACCCAAGAATTGAGCAACCTTCTCCAACCTGGTGCCCTCCAGATGCTTTGGACTTCAATACCCATACAGCCCCAGCCAGCATGGCCAATGGCCAGGAATGCTGGGAGTTGTAGTCCAAAACATCTGGAGGGCACCAGGTGGGGGAAGGCTGCCTTATAGATTTCACAAGAAAGTTGTGCCTGCTTGGTGGTGGCTCTCATCTTGTGGAATGCCATTTTCAAGGAAACTGCCAGGGCCACATCTTAGCCTTTTTGAAAGGACATTTAAAACATATTTATTAAATATATAGATATAGATATATTTATAATTTTCCATAGACAAACAAACAGGAAAAATACATCAATTTAATCTAGTTATTGATAGAGGGTAATACATCTCACATTTTTTCCATTTTACTTTACAGACAAAAATATAGGTGGAATCCATTGGCTGCTTAGAGGTTTTCTTTATTCTTTATAATAATACCAAATTGTATTTAGAGATTTTCTAGATGAGGCTGTTTAAGCCATTGTCGCTACTTCATCTTTGCATTTAGCTAATTCCAGTTGGTATTTCCGTTTTCCCGCCATGGCTATTTGCCACAGCTCCATGTACCAAGACTTCAATATTAGCAGTTCTGCAGTTTTCCAACTTTTAGCTATCACCCTGTGGGCTGCCATCAGCATAAACACCACAAATTCCTTAGATATCACTTTTGCATTTTGTTCTTCTGCCAAGCTTTTAAAGCAGTATGTTGCCCAATCCTATGCATATTTTCTCAGAAGTAAGCCCCACTAAGTTCACTAGGACTTACATCTAGGAAAGCCTGCATAGGTTTGCAATCTTATTAGTCTCAGATAGATACCGGTAGATAGATAGATAGATCTTCTGTTTATATATCTTTTGTTTATTTGTATGTTATTGTTTATTGATAAATAAGTTTATTGTTCGTGTTGTTCTAATCTGTTGGACCCTACTTGCAGGCCTAAATGGTGAAAAAGAGGCATATAAATGGAATATAGAGGAACAGAGACTCTCTTGTTTAATCAAGGGGCAATGTCCATCAGTGTCCTTCTGCCAATAGGATGGAGGAATCAGAGTACAAGAATGTCACTTCACATTCCAATTTACAGCAAGGCCCATGTCAGCACCTGGCATACTAGAGCATTTGCTGTGGCCCATCTATCTCGGCAAGCCCACTGGGGCCGAGTTTGCTATTAGAAGGAGTGATTCCATCATGTCTAATGACAATAAGTAGGGGACAAGATTGTACTCAGGGGATAATCAGACAGTTAAATCATGCCTAGAAAACTGCAACTAAAGAACCCTTACACTCTCTGGTCCTATCCGCTTTAAGGATGTAAATTCTTTTCATAACATATTTCCACATAATGACCTGGTTCACACGACATGACAACCCACCCTGGGTAACCAGCCATGGTGTGTTGTAGTGTCGTCCGAACCCAGTGCGGTTTCAGCAGGGTGGCTTATTTTTCACGAAGAAGCCACCCTGAGAACCCGTGGCTTGTTTTAGAGTTGTTCTTGCCCACAGTGACTGGGTTTGCATGACATGACAACCTGTCATGGGTTGCTATCCACGATGGGTTGTCATATCCAGCAAAGACAGAGTGATTTCCCCAGGATGACTTGTGTGTGGGCAGCAAGCCACCCCAACAACCCATGGGTTGTTGTAGGGGGGTTTCTACTCACGATGGGTTGTCAGGTCATCCAAACCCAGACAACCAAACTTATCATGGGTAGGGGGAATCAGCCAGTGAGCCCCATGGCAAGAGTGGCAAAAATAGTTGCTGCTCTTGCCATGGGGCTACCAGGTGAGAGCCAGTGCCAGCTGCCCTCAAACTGCCCAAGCGACACTTGGGGGAATCTGGCACTGGCTTCCACCCATCCCTGCTGCCACTGTGAGCCGTTTTGGGCTCGCCGCTGCTTCCCCCCACCTTTTTGGGGATTGCAAAGGCCATCTATCTAGCTGGCTTTCACAATCCCCTTTTTGACAGCTACGAGCAGTCCCTTCAGAGTGCCCCAGTGGCAAGTTGGAGGGGCTGCCTGTGGTTTCCAAACATTTTTTTTAAATATTATGCAAAAAAAATAATTTTTTAAATTTATTTTTATTTTTTAGCCACAGTTGTGCAACTGTGAACTTTCAGAGTTGCACTACTGCGGGGATTTGAAAACTTGGCTGGGGCAATGTCCAGGGGTGTGCCAAACCCCCCTTTGGTTTTTCTTGACAGTTGTCAGAAGATGAGCTGTCAAGAAAAGCCAAAGGCATAAATGATCTTTAGCTGCAAACAGGGTGTTTTGGGGATTTACACCCCCTTCACAGCAAGATCTTCATCTCCCCCCCCCTTAGTTCCCACCAGGGTGCACATTTTGCACTTTGTCCTGAGCCTCTAGGTACTTGGGAAAGTGCAAAAGCACCTGACCCCCTTTTCTAGGGAAAAAGGAGTTTTGACAGCTATGACAGCTAGCTGTCAAAACTCTGGGTCCCTTTAAAAAGGGGGTTTTGAGTGGGAAATGGGTGGGTTTGGACTGGGACATATGTCTGTATTGAAAAAGTGGAGTACACTGAGAACTGTCAGTCAATGCTAAGGGGGAGAGACTGTCTTTTGGTGCACCCTTTTGGTGCACTTTCTTTTGCTGCTCCCCCCCCCCCCTTTACTGGTGCTTGTCAATTAACAACTGGGAAAAATGGTCTCTGACAACTGTGTGCAAATTAGTCTATATCAGTGATGGCGAACCTTTTTGAGCCCGAGTGCCCAAACTGCAACACAAAACCAACTTATTTATTTCACAGTGCCTTAAATTTGGCAGGACGGAAGAGGGGGCACTAGCTAATCACACCCCGCTCTGTCTCAGGGTATGGCTCTTCACCGGGCGTGCAAAGATTCGGGTGTGCGCGCGCTGTGCTTCTGAGCTGTCTGTTCAGTTAGAAGGAGGGCTGGGTGCCTGCGCAGTCCGCTTCTGGGGGTGGAGATATTGGAGTGTGCCTGCCTGTGGAGGCCAGCGAGGAATGAGTGGAGAGGAGTTACTATGGAAACCCGACGCTGAATAGAGAAGGGGACGGTCTTTAGGGGCGATCTGGCGACCAATGGCTCGAGTGCCCACAGAGAGGTCCCTGCGTGCCAGCTGTGGCACCCGTGCCATAGGTTCACCATCACTGGTCTATATGAAGTCTCGCCTTATCAGTCTGTTACCTACTCCACTTCACTGCTCCCTTTGACAGATGAAGCCGACAAGGTAATTGACCAGGCAAGTCTATACATATCGGACAGCTGTAAGAGTGCACTTGTGAAAGACTGACAACAACAACAACAACAACAACAACAACAAGTCAACAACATTATGACCCCAATTGCACAATTTTCAGGGACCAAAAAAAAATTAAAAATAAATGACCCCAATTGCACTTTTTTGATGCTCGGGTTGGTGGTGGTGGTGGTGGTGGTGGCAGCAAACAACAAGGGGTAGCAATCGGAGCAGGGAGGGGGAGATAGGATGGGTTCTGCTGCAAAGGATGCTGGGATACCAGCTGGAGGACTGAAGGGGAGCGAGGAGAGAATAAGCCATGGTACGCCCAAAAGTCTGTTGGGCATACCGTGGGTTGTTCAACAAACGACCAACCTACCGTGGCTTATTTGCAAGGTGGCTTAGTGTGATGTGCCCAATCACTGCAAGCCAAGGCCTTGTAACTAGGCTAGTTAAAAATCCTATACAGCTCAATATCCTCAAATAGTAGCATGCTCACCTATAGACACGGTGCTGTTTTCTGTCCCACAAGAGTTCCTTTATAGTCAGCCTGGGTTAATTTAGTATACCCCATCACTAAAGTATGTTAAAAGTAAAACTCTGAAACATAGATACATACACATTCGCATATATTTATGCACATCTAAAAAGCAATATGAGTAAATATTTGTGAAGGGGTAGGGTTACTCCTCCAAGATTTATTCAGTAATAGCATTTTTGGCCTCACTCCATCTTCCATCTGTGAGAATCTTTTGCCATTTACAAAAATTTCTGCAGTGGCTGGGAGGGGGTGGGGGAGAAGATCCCTGATCAGATCTCTTCCTTCGTGCTCATAGCTCTGTCTATAGGCACGGATTCGCAGCATCCTGTGGTGCACCACCAGACACTGACTGGATTCACACAATACGAGAACCCACGCTCAGGGCTGAGTATTGGTTGAGTGTGGTTTGTCATTGAACTGTGGGTTGTTGTTGAACCATGGGTTGCTGTGTTGTAATTGTGAGAACCCAGCTGCACTAACAAACCATGGTTTGTTAACCACGAGCAACCCACAGTTCACAGCCCAAGCATAAACCATGGGTTCATGTTGTGAGTTCTTCTTTGTGGTTAACAGACCATGGTTTGTGCTGGGTTCACACAACACAACAACCCACGGTTCAACAACAACTCATACTCAACGCAGAGTGTGGGTTGTCATGTTGTGTGAATCCAGCCACTGATAGGGATTATAGAATTGCTCTGATAGTATATTATTTGACAACACTGGAACACGAAAAAAATCCAAAATATACACAATTAGATTCAAGATCTATTGACCTTAGCTGCTACACTAAATTACCAGTACTAAAAAAAAAGAAAAGAAAATCCAATTAATGTGGGGAAATTTTCTTGAATTATATGCAGAGAAATAAGATCAACTGCAAAACCAGTGCAGTCCAGCAAAGAGATGTGAATGACACTAAACCATTTTATGTTATGTTATTTTATTATTTATTTTTCTATGTAACTACTTATTTATCCAGTTTTTGCTTTATTTATTACATTTCTATACTGCCCAATAGCCAAAGCTCTCTGGGCAGTTCACAACAATTAATATGGCTTAATGGTTTTACTTATACATGTGAAACCTTTACTCTTTAAATACAGGACATTATGAAGAAGGGAGGGGGAACCTTAAAGGGGAAGGAATGTGGGCAGGAGCGGGGAAGGGTTTACTGTTTGTATTGTACAGAAAAATGAAGAACATCTAATTAACTGCAAATAACAACAAAACCCTCCCTTGTCTTTTGTTCCTAAATGTGTAAAACACTCTAACAGAGCAATCCTATGGCCCCTAGACAGTGTCCAGAGGGCCATAGGATTTTTTGGATTCCCAGCTCTGAGGCTGGAAAATTGCTCCAGCCTCGGAGCTGGGGATCCACGCTTGGAGAAGAAATGTTTGGGGCAGGCCTTCATTCATCCTTAATGAAGGATTGAGGCCTACACAGGCCTGAGTTAGTTGAAGCCTGTAGGCCCAAACATCTCCTGATGGGAGGGGGGCATTCGTGAGTTTAATTTTCACCCAATAGAGTTAAGTTTCATTTCTCCAGCTTGAGGTCACACACGATTGTGACCTTATAGAGTGGATCTGGAGCTGCCGGGGGTGGCAGAGGGAGAGAGCGACATTGGAGAGCAAGTGAAGCAGACAGAGAAGAGAGTCTGACTATTGCTAAAGAACTGCAGAACAGCTAGGAGAAAGGCTGGGGAAAGGAATCTCTTAACTGAGGCTTACAGGTGACAGTGTAGCTAGGTTAGAGAACCTTGCGTTATTTTTCCTTTTATTTCCCTTATACTTGCTTTTGGTAATCTTACAGCTCTATTTGTGTAATTACCCTAAGTTAATGTGAATCTACTTTACCAATAATTACTAAAGTAAACAGTTATTGTTAACAGCAAGTTTTGGAGTGTCTTTTACACCACGCCTAAGGCCTAATCCCACGTTACTGGGAAGTGGAGGTAAAAAGGCAAAGAATTGGCATCCTGAGACAGGAGGGGCTCTTAAAGAGGCAGATATCTTTAAGGAGCTGATCAAGGTGTCCTGGTACAGGTGGAACCTTGACAAGGCCTCTCCAACCTTGGGTCCCCAGATGTTGCTGGACTACAGCTCCCAGAATCCCTTGCCATTAGCCATGCTGGCTGGGTATGCTGGGAGCTGTAGGCCACTAAGGCCAGCAACATCTGGGGACCCAAGGTTGGAGAGCCCTGGTTTAGGGATTCCACAAAAGCTTATGCCATAATAAATTTGTTAGTCTTTATTAAGACTCTTTGTTGTTTTTATATAGGCAACAGATGGCCAATTCACAGCCCATGGGCTGGATCTGGCCTGCAAGGCTATGTTTAGCTAGCCTACAAGGTGGCCCTACCAACTTTTCATCAAGGTATGGTTAAAAAAAAAAAAAAGTTTCCATGCCATTTCACTCATAAGGAAAAGAAACATGTTTTCCAAGTTGTAAAAAAACAATGTAATTCTATTCTTTCTTACATCTGAGTTTAGAAATTTGTATTTATACAGTTGTGAATGTACATGTTTTGCACGTATGCTTGAACACATGTAGTCCATAACTGAAACACTTCAGTTGGTTTGGATGGCCTCCCCATCCCCATGTGTTGAAAGCTCTGCCCCAACCATTCATGCATTCAGAGCACTTATGAGCACATACTGATGTACCTTAGAGCTCCTTCATGCAGTGGGGGGGGGGGAGCTCCTTCTGACATCCTCTGAACATGCAGATGGTGGAGGTGTGGCCACCAAGTGTGGCACGAGGGAATAGGGCTAGACTGTGTGGCCCCACAATCCCCCTCTCATGTTCTTTCAATGCATGCAATGGTCATCTGGATCCTCCTTTATTGGAACAGCTTTATTAGAGGATTTGTTTGCACAACAAAATAAACCTCTGGCGCAATGCACTGCTTGGAAAACACAGTGGTCCTCAAGAATGTAGAAGTTGGCCATCCCTTGTATAGAGGACAATGGAACTGTTGAAGGCTGCTTTGTGTGTCTACCCAGTGTTGCCTTCTGGCTTATGAATACCAGAATGTTTGCTCAAACCATAACTCCCAAGCATCTTCCATCTGGCATAACTATTGTTGGCAATGTTCTAACCAGGAGATAGCATACCAGCATTATTAGTCTAGTACATACTGTGCTGATTTGCCCTTCAGAAAGAATAGGAAATACTTGATCTCTGTTGTTGATGGTGAAATAGATGCAAATGAGTGCCCAGTGAACAGTCCTGGCACCTAACCCTTAAATATGCAAGCTCCAGAATATAACCTGCTTAGTCTGCCCTTTCTGCAGTAATTAGCGCAACAATGTTGTTCCTTCTGTGCAAGTATAATCTGTGGAAGTATAATGGACAGAAGTACTTCCAAAGCCCCCCAGTATTCCTGATTAATAGTGCTTTCAAAGGGTTACCCTAACACTGTAAACCGATTAATAATTTGTCCAGTTGTTTTATGGGTCCCCACTGTATTGGATTAGTTTATTGGCAAAATGTAAATGTTTCCCTGAAATCCAGTAATGGGGCAGTGGTGGTGATGATGGAGAATCTCTTTAAAAACACAGAAAGACAAATCATACTTCCTCTGAGGTAATTAAGTGTGCTGTTGGAATTTATCATCATGGCATCATTCAGTGATGCTGCCACCTCTTCTCAGAATAATTAATTCACCATATAAGTATCTCTTTTTGCAAAAGGCCAGTTTTCAAAAGAACCATCGAAGACATTTGGGGGAAGATGAAAGAGCTGGAGCTTCCATGTGTCCTTTAGAGGTAATTTACCAATTCCATTATTATAAAATTGGAAGGAATCTTCTGTGCTCATACCTGTTTAGCCAGCGTACAGAATAAAGGAGTTTCCCCCTTTTCATTATTTTAATGAACAGGATAGGTTCTACTGCATGGCAGTATTCGGGGATTGCTTGCAGACTGAAAAAAATAACTTTTCTTCATGGCTGTTAATCCACTGCAGGTCCACAGTGGATTAACCCACATAGCTCTTCACTCCCTGCCCCCTTAAAAAAATAAAAAATGTTTTAATAAAAAATTGAAAAATGTTAGGGTGCCAGGTTATTTTTCCTGTTCCTGAACTGCCACTGTTCAGCTGTTCAGCTGTTCAGTGAGCTGGAAGAGAAAGCAAGGCAAATGGGTTGGGAGGGGGGGGGAATTAGGCTAGAGGCTGGGAGGAGGACAATCAGTGAGGTAAAGGGGTGGTGGGCAGAGAAACAGTGAGGCTGCAGTCTGGGCATGGGGAGAGACATAGCAGAATAAAGGGATGAGCGGGAGAGAACAAGGCTAGGGAGTAGGAAAGGAGAGAAAGAAGAGGGCTAGGAATGGGGAGGGGAAAGAAATAGCAAGAAATGGGGTTCGAGGAGAGAAATAGCATGGCTAGAGGCTGGGAGTGGAGAGAGAGCAAAGGAGAAAGGTCTTTTCATAGATTTCATAGATCATAGAGTTGGAAGGAGCCTACAGGGCTATCGAGTCCAACCCCCTGCTCAATGCAGGAAACTAGAGGAGGGGGTCTCCCATCCAAGTAATAACCAGGCCTGACCCTGCTTACCTTTCCACACTCAGACAAGAAGCTAAGCCAGCGTAAGCCACAGGCCTGTGTGGATGGAAGATTGGGCAGGCCAGGAAGCAACTCTTTCCATCTCCCCCTTCCTCCCAGCCTCTAGCCCCACTATTTCTCCCCCACACCCCCACAACTCTTGACTAGCCAGGCCCCCATGGCAGCCATTATGTTACTAGCCACACCCTCCATGGGGGCCATTTTGTGGTGGTGCCCACAGCAGTTTCTCAAATTCCCAAATGTGCCCGCAGGTCCAAAACGGTTGGGGACCCCTGAGCCACTGTATCTACTTTCAGTTTTGCTGCAGATTTGAGATCCAAACTCTACACAAAGAGCTTTTCCTTTCTTGCTTTTCAGCTACTTAACCTCCAGGTGGCACAGGGCTATAGTGGAATAATGCAATTACACAACTATGAAAATACATTTTCTTTCGCTTTCACAAAAATACTCCATTTCCCCCACTATAGCTCTCCCCCCCCCCCGGGAAAGTGCTCTTAAAAAACCAAAGTGAAACTGGAGGGTCACAACGTTGTTTAAAGAACCTGTAAACAATCATAAGGAATGACGAGTGCACAGCAAATGCCTTGTGTAGAAAGGCTCAAACATGATATGTAACTTTATTAATAATCATATTTCTGTGCCTGAGTGAACTGGCTGACACCATGTTAGACTGTAACTTCCCTGTTTAAGATGGTCAATATTTAGTTATGTATTTATTTTTTGGGAGAAACCTAATCCGCACCCTTCCAACACAAAAACAATGGGCAGTTCACAGCAAATTAAAAATGACAAAATGATTTATAAGATTAAACATCATAAATAAGCCAGTCAAACCGGCCATGAACACAGCAGATTAGGGAAACGTTTTTTCTCCTGACAGGCTAAGGTTCCTTCAAAAGGCTTCTTTCCCCTTCCAATTTGTAAAAACTTTAAAAGTATGCATTAAACCTTGGTTGTTCTGGAAAGCGGAGCATAGGCCTCCAGCTGTCTGCCATCTTTCTTTCCCTTCCCCAGAATGCCTCTGGTCCCTATCCTAAGAGGCATTCTTAGGAAGGGAAAAGAAGATGATGGTGTGGCTTAGGAACCGCTGCTTCACTTTCCAGCATGCCTGGCTGGCTACCCATGAAAAAGAAAAAGGGACTCCACTGCTGTCTAGTAATGCGGGAACAACCTGGAGGGCTGGGTAAAGTGGCGAGAAACCTGCTGGTGGCCCAGGAGAGTTGTGGGAAGTGCCTTTGAAGGGTGGGGTGGAGGCCCATGGGGAGCAGCCAGGGGATATTTAGTCTGGTTTATTTGGGGGATGTGTGTTTGTGTGTGTTGCCTCTGGTTTATTTTGGTATGTTGTGTGTGTTTTGCCTGTGTGTGTGTGTGTGTTGCCTGTAGGGATTTTTTTGGTCGTGTTTGTGGTGTGTGTGTGTGTGTGTGTTTCTTTGAGCAGCACCAGTTTCGCTTTTATGAAACGTATATTTTGTTCTGCTCTGTGAGGGTCAAATATTTAGCTTGGTATTTTTGGGAATCAGAATTAGTGGTGTTTTGGCCCAATAGGGCAGGATTTCCCAACCTAGTGCCCTCATAAGAACATAAGAAGAGCCATGCTAGATAAGACCAAGGTCCATCTAGTCCAGCATTCTCTTCACACAGTCACAGTGGCCAACAAGTTTCCCACGGGAAACCCACAAACAGGACATGAGTGCAACAGCACCCCTCCGCCTATGTTCCCCAGCAACTGGTGTGTAGGCATACTGCCTCTGATACTGGAGGTAGCATATAAAGTCAAAGTCAGTTTATTACAGTCATAGACCAGCAGGTGCGGTAGCATATAGCCATCAGGACTAGTAGCCAATGACAGCCTTACCCTCCAGAAATTTGTCCAATCCCCTTTTATTGGTGGCCACCACTACATCTTGGGTAGAGAATTCCATAGTTTAACCAGATAGCCCTGTCTTCCTTATCAGCGACTGCGTGCAAGTAATTGCTCATGCCACACAGCTGCCATGATGGCATAGGAAACAGCTATTATTTTTTAAAAAAATTCCACTGGAATCAATGGACTTACCTCTAGGAAAACCTAAGTTTCTGAGTGTTGCTGTTGGCGGGTTTGGGGGTATCATTATCTCTTTTCAACTGTTAAGATTTTTGCCACTGTTTTCATTGCATTTGTTTTTAAAATTCTTATTTTGTACACTATTAACACATATAATAAATTGTCGTCGTCCTCCTCCTCCTCCTCCTCCTCCTCCTCCTCCTCAATATCACATATAATTATATTGTGTTCTCATTTCAGTTCTCTTTTCTCTCACACACCGCAAAATCTTTAATGCTATAACCATCCAGTGTACATATCAGCCTTACAGTTTCCAAGGCTTGCATGATAACAATGCTTAATACATGTATCAAGAATGCTTTAATTATGTGAAACATTTATTCTGCACAGTTTTTACGCCTTCTGTTAAAAGCAGTGCTTATTTGCTGTTTTCAGAACTTGATATAAGATAAAATTATGCATGCTTTAGATGCAGATAGTACATCCCACACTTACACAGAATGAAAGAATTCTTTCAGTCCCTCAGACCATTTGCTAAACATCCTAAATGCTGGTACCATCAGTTTTTGCCCCAGTGTGTTGACATATCCTTCAGAATTTGGATGTGTTTACATTTTAAAATAGATTGCAATTACCATTTATCTTTCATTTCATTTAGAATTAAGAAATAATGCCAGGACATTTTTGGAAGAGTATCACAATAGCTCTGGTAAGAGAGTCTCCTTCATTCTGTCATTTCGGAGTCACTATTTTATTCAGTATGGCAATATTATGTTAAAGAGCTTTATTTGGGTGTTAAGCTATTGCTATAATGTAATAGATTCTATGCTTCAAGTTTTCTGTAATAGCAGTAATATTTGGTTTGTACATAGTTACGTATCAGAACTTTCTTGTGGCTTTGCTTTAATTACTTATGTTGTACAAACTGTCATTTTCTGGTTGGGTAGCTAAAAGATGTAAGTTGTTTTCTACACTATTGTTAAACAAGTTAACTTATTTAGTTACCAGAGCAAACAGACCCACACATTTCTTACAACATCAAGCAGGAAACATAGTTCCGTTTGATATGGGGCACCAGCAGGGGTGAGGACTGCAGGTGTTTCTGACAACAGTTGTTCAGGAGAAAAATAACCAAATGCACAAGTTAAATATTCACTTTTAATTCTGTGTTGTAAGGGTGGCTCACTCCACACGTTATCAATTTACAGGGGCACCATTTCAAGTATTAATGTGGGTAGGAAGGGGCAGAATTCAGGGAGTAGAGAGGGTGGGGCAAGGGTCAAAGGCCTGTGTGCTCTGGGATAAGTTAAAAAAACACACTAAGTAGTGCATTTCAAAGCATTTCTCGTGACTTTTATACCGTATAATAACCAGACATATAGGAGCTCCTGTCCTGAAGAATAACCATTAACTGAAGCACATGGGGTGGGGGTGAGTTGACTGTCTCCCTCCACCCTTTCTAGTCTCAGTTGCACTGCTGCATGTTTAGGGTGTTTATTTTATTGCATACTAGCTGTTTTTACCCGGCGTTGCACGGGTTGTCATTTTCCTATAGGAACTATTTGTTCGAAATTCCTTAAGGTAGCTGTCCACTGTTTTGAATCCCTCCGTAGGTAAGGTCCCCCAGGACTACATAATGGAATCCCAGCTCCCCCGGGACTACCAGCTCCCCCAGGATTACACAATGAAATCCCAGCTCCCCTGGCTGGGACTACCTGCTCCCCCAGAACTACACAATGAAATCCCTGTTCCCCCAGGACTACATAATGAAATCCCTGTTCCCTTTCCCCCGGGACTGCACAATGAAATCCCTGCTTTCCTCCCCCCCTGGGACCAGGGCCGGTGCTACCATTAGGCCAACTAGGCAGCTGCCTAGGGCGCAGGGCTAAAGAGGGCGCCAGAAACGCCTTGAAAAAAAAATACAGCGCTCTCAAGTGGGAAGGGGGGGGCGTTAAATATCTATTCTTGCCTAGGGCACCGAACTGCCTTGCACCGGTCCTGCCTGGGACTATGCAACAATGAATTCCCTGTTTTCTTCCCCGCCCCCCCGGACCACACAATGAAATCCCAGCTCCCTCCCCCTGGGACTACACAACAATGAAATCCCTGCTCCCCCGGGACCACACAACAATGAATTCCTTGCTCCCCCCCGGGACTACACAATGAAATCCCTGCTTTCCCCCCACCCTGGGGCTACCCAACAATGAAATCCCTGCTTCCCCCCCCCCCCGGGACTACCCAACAATGAAATCCCAGTCTCCCCCCCCCCCCCCGTGTAGGCCCCGGCTGCAGTTCATATGAACATTCTGTTTGGACGTAGGAGAGATTTGCATACCCGCTCCTGATTGGGCCCCTGTGGCGGCAGTTCATACCAACATTCTATATGTTGGTGGAGTGATTTGCATAACTGATCCTGAATAGCCCCTGTGAACATTCCAAGTGATGCCATTGGCTGTCATCTATTTTGGGCCGTACAGGCACAGTGAGGGCTTTTTTGAAAATTTGAACCCACCAGTCTTTGTCCTTGGGTGATGGAGAGTATGCGTGCCAGGTTTGGGGCAGATCCGTCGAATCGTGTAGGAGCCTATGTGACACACACAAACGCCCGTACATATGTACATACGTACGGACAAACTTTCACATTTATATAGTAGTTATACACAGCAGAGAGCTGGGGCCAATGGCAGTCGAGTGTACATGCAGTGGTGTGGTGGAGCCAGAGCTTGCAGGGACGCAGCACTGGCACTTTTTTTTTTATTAGCAGGGACACTGATGTCATCTGTCACCCCCACCCCCGAATTCACTGTTCCTTCCAGCTGGGGGTGGGGGCAGGGAGTGAACTTTCTCAGCAGCAATATATAGTTGAGAGCTATTCCTGTTGTAATGCAGCTATTCCTGTGAATTTTGGGGTGGCCTGGTCTTGAATGGGCAATTAAGACCCATTAGATTTTCTAAAGACCTGCTCCTGGTGGAGATGAAAAGTGCTAGTTTGTTGATGGGGATCAACACAGCTGCCTGCATTTTTGGACTCTCCTTGGGGATGTGGCTAAGGGCACTGCCATGATGAGAGCTTGCACTTCAAAATGTACCAGCACACCACTGTGCACATGTGAATGAAACCCATAGAGCTGCTTTAGATACTTACAATAGCCTCTCAATTCCACAAACACTACTAGCCTACAACTTTTGACTCGCTCCTTTACCCACACATGCTGATTGGGAGTTATTTGTGGCCTAAAAGAAAGAAGAAGAACAGAACTGGATTTCCAGCTTGGTAGCTTCCCTGCTTAGTTGCTTGGAGGTGTTTCTTACCAACACTGGTGGCCAGGCAAGTGGCTCTTTACAAGCCTGCACTATGTGTAATGATGTCACCAAATGTAGTTACCCAGTTTGGAAAATAAATTTGGTGTGCTTATATAGCATTCCAATATTCTGAACTGGGACAAATGCACCCATAGTCTTCTCTAGTTCAGACTGTAATCCATTCCAGAGGCAAACTCCCCATCACACCTGGCTGCAGTGGCTGTGATGGTGACAATGGCCGTGCATGAAGAAGTGGAGGTCACTCTATCTGTTTTCCCTCTTCTCCCTCTCTGGCACTTAGAACACAACTAAGGCAGCATGCCTGGCACTAGGAACACTGGGAAATGCAATTTTCCCAGGGTGCCTGAAACCACATTTCCCAGAATCCTTGACACAAGGAATGATGTTGCAGTAGTGTACCAAGTGCCAGAGAAGGACAGGGGAGAGAATTAGAGAGCAAGGGGGAGTCAGAAAGCCCTCCCCTCTTCCCCTTGACTCCAGCTGCTGCTGCTGCAATAGTCAGGTAAAGAGGGTTGGGGAAAATTCAACCCCTGTCATATTCCCAGTGACATCATCGCAAGCTTGACAGGTTCTAAATTGAGCTCAGCAACCATTAGCTGAGCTATCCTTTTCTGTCTGTCTGTCTGTCTGTCTGTCTTCCTAGAAAATGGCTTGGTTTGTTAAGCCCAGTTACAAAGCAACCCGGGGGCTGGGTGCCTATCACCCAGCACTATGTGTAGGTGCAGTGTACATGTTGCCCTGTAATGTGTGAATAAGTTCATCCTCCCATGCCACCTGTCAGTTGCCATCCTCTTGTAAATGATCAGTACCCAACTATTAGGTAATGCCAAAGTAGCTGGCTCCATGGTGACTGAAATCACACTAAGGACGCTGCATGGATTTTATTATTTATTTATAGTACATTTTATCCTGCCTATCCTCCATGCTCTGGGTGGTGTCTGCACCCTGGAATGCCCTATTTTGAGCTATAGCACCAGCAGGTACACTATAGGCGCTGCTTCTACACCCACAAAGCAGGTGTTCTGGGGAGCCTCTAGGACAAAAGTGGCATCCCACCAGTGTAGCTCCTCTCCATCAGTGGAGCAACACATCAACCACATCTAATAACCCCTCAGCTGGCCTTCAGTAGTGGCTGGGATTGCTCTGCCCTTCACAGAAATCTGATAGGAAACCCATAACAATATATGGTTGGTAGACCATGTTCAGCTTGTAGGTTGCAAGCTGTGCAGGCATATCTCCAGTACCAAATTCAACCTTTCTATATATTGGTGTTTGATCCTCCCCGCACACCCTAAAACTCCTGAATCCAAATGTATCCATAACTGCAAGTACTGGAGGGGTGGGGGAAGAGGCGAATATACCTTTGTATTTGTTGTAAGCAAAGTTTGGTTAAGATCATTTGATTATGAACACCCTCCCCTGCAATTTTTTTTTGAGACCTAACGTATATCAGCAGTTTAGATAAATCCATTTTAAGCGTATGAAATCCGATTCCATATTCAAAAGTTAGCCTTTGAATAGTTTGACAAACATTGTTATTAAATGTGATCTCTCTTCCGCTGCAAGCCTAAACATGCATACCTGGCCTGGGAGTAAGCCCTATTGAATACAGTGGGACGTACGGTACTTCCAAGTAAACATGTATAAGATTGTACTGTTAATCTACATTATATAAGCAAACTTCAATAGAGCACCACCAGGTGGCATTATTTTATTACTTAGTAAATAAAATAAATAAAGTACTAGTAAAAAAAAATCTGCACGGGAATTTCTGTATCTCCAAATTTATAGTTATAGCCCAGCTTTCCCCAACTTGGTGCCTTTCAGCTGTTGTGTACTACAACTCCCAGCATCCCTGACTATTGGTCATGTTGGCTGGGACTGATGGGAGTTAAAGTCCCAAACATCTGGAGGGCTCCAGGTTGGGGAAGGCTGCTATAGCCAATCCATATGGCATGGGCACAGTTCATTGAAATTAATAGGACTAAAAGAAGAAAAAAACCAACAGGATTTGCAGCCCAATCCTAATCATGTTTACTGAGATTGTTCACTGGAGCGAGCTAATTTTGCCTGGGATTGCCGGAGTGAAAGAGATTAACAAAAAAGCAAGTAAGGTTGCAATCCTATGTCCCTCCGACCTTGTCTGGGAGGACGTAGGATTGGTGTTGAAAGCCCCTGCGACTTCAGAAATCCCTTCCGAGGTCGCAGCACCGTGGAGTGCCTGTCCCCCCACCTCGTAGTTAGCACGGTTCTTTCTGTGCTGGCAGGGAACCTGGGCAGGCGGGGGGTTCCTGGGGGCAGGGAGGGGAGGAGCAAGGCTCCACCGGATTCCGAGGAATCCAGGCAGCACCTCAGCCTCTCCTCCTCATGAGGAGAGGAAAACATCTAGACCGCCAAAATTGGCCGCCTAGATGTTTCTGAGGGCGAATATAGTATATCCTCTACTGCACTCCTCCCGCCCTGCATAGGATGCCCAAAATCCTCCAGGTTCGAAGGGTTGCAGCAGGCACCCTCATAGGATTGCACTGCCAAGTAATTAACAGCAATAAATAGAATTTACTGGAATGTGGGGAGGGGGGAGTATCTCCTTAACTGCAGATTGACAAGCAAGGGTACAAACCTATGGTCCCTGGGAGAGCAAAGGTGGAGAGGAAGCTCCAGAGTTCTTAGGATGTTTACAAGGTTTTGTTAAGTTCTATAAGTTCTGGGCTTTGGTTAAGTAGATCCCATCCCAAGCACCTGTCTTCCTCATTTTTTCCCTAGGGCTGGGCTGAAAGAAGGACCCTTGGTAATAGGGCTCAGAAAATCCCCAAGCAGCTGGACAGACTAGGGTGTGTCAGCAGGTTCATCCAGACTGGTAGCAGCCTATCAGAGATTCTTTTTGGGGGAGCCCTTGTAAAGAAGGGGGCCACCAGGAGGAAAGGTCATCCCCCCCTCCCAGTCCGCAAGAGGTCGGTGTTTTTTAGAACAGGGAAAATGCAGCATTTAATTGTGAAAGTGAAATAAACCGCTTTTTCGTTAGTGTATTTGCACTATTCCACTATATCACAGTGCCACCTAGAGGGAAAGCAGGCATGGAAATGCTCTTTGTGTAGTGCTTAGATCTCAGTTCTGTGAAAAAACCGAAAGTAGATACAATAGATTAACAGCTCATAGAGCTTTTCTACACGAGGCTGTTAATCGCTGTATCTACTCCTGGTTTCGTCGCAGAATTGAGATCCGAGCTCAACACAAAGAATGTTTCTTTTCCTGCTTTTCTGCTACATAACTGGTGCTGTGCTATAGAGGAATATCGCAATTACACAAGTGGGAAAATACTTTTTCGTTTGTTTTCAGAAATAATATCCTATTTCCCCCACTCTTAAAAAAACACCCTAGAAGGTGAACTTAAAAAACAGAAGCGAAACTGAAGGATCACAACATCGTCTGAAGAACCCGTAAACAATTGTGAGTAAGGGATCATGAGTCCACAATAAATGCCTTGTGTAGAAAAGCTCATACACACAAAACAATCATTTTTGTTTGTGTCCACATGTTGCATACTGCATACTACTAACATTTGTCCAAATGATGGACAAAACTTTGAGAAAAGAGGTTCATACACCAGACTTCCCCTTACCTGGCACCCTCCAGATGTGTTGGGCCACAACTCCTATCATCCCCATCCAGGATGGCTGGGGATGCTGGGAGTTGTGGTCCGACACATCTGGATGGCAGCAGGTTGGGGAAGTCGATCATAGACCATGTCTGGGGTTGGAACACATTTTTTTTCTGAGGAGAAGTTGCTTATTTTAGCTTTTCAAAATACAACATGTGAGGTAATGGTCTAAAACCTGACATAAACAGGACTAGGTGGTGACTCAGTAAACATTCCAAAGATAATCAGTATGCTTTATGCCCTTCTAGTATTCTGTATCGCAGTGCCACTCCTTATTTACATTGGCTGTGGTTGACACAAGAAAGACAGCAGGGTTCATTTATCAAGCCACAGACTTAATTTGAAAGCTGGAAAGTAAGTGACATCATAGATAATCTTTTAAATGCCAGTTATAGCTTTAGGTTATGTTAACAACCCACCAACCATGTATTATTTGGCATAGGAGACCACAGCCAAATTTTAATTGGGGAGCAATGATCAGAATGAGATTTAGAAAAGTGTCTGGCCTTCCCCCCAGGAACTCCCATGGATTATTTTTCACAGTGGCTCCAAGACAAGCTTCAGCTGGGGATTCGGTTCTGGGGCAAGAAAACAAGAATCAAAATGGGCCAGAGGCAGATAACATGGGGTGCTTCCATATGGAGGGCTCCTAGTGTTGCGAATCACTGCTCTTCCTCTATAAGCTAAAATCAGGATTTCCATTGACTGTCCATAATTCAGGTAGTCCAGCACAGCAGTGGACAATTTGTCTCCACCCCCCAATGTTTTGGCTCACAATGCCCACCATCCCTCACCATTGCCTTTGCTGGCTAGGGCTGACGGGAGTTGTAGGCCAAAACATCTGGAGGGCCGCAGGTTGTCCACCTGTGGTCTAGTACTTTTTTGGTATCTGCATTGCACTATGTTCTGTCCGCACAGCACATGCCACATAGCTGAGTGGACAATGTAGTCCCCTCTCCTTTCCCAGACCTTTATGGTCATCACACACCCTTCATCCTGACATGGTGAAGTGGGTGCTTCTCAGCTTTACTTCAACACTCTATTTTTACGTTTAAAAGATTTCCTGCAGCAGAGGACAATTTTTTAAAAAAAATTATTTAGTTACATTTATATCCTGCCGTTCCCCCCAAGGAGCCCAAGGTGGCATACATGAGGTAGGTTACACTGAGAGTCAGTGACTGGCCCAGTGAGACTCATGGCCAAGTGTGAGAATTGCAAGTGGACTGCAGCCTCACTTCCGAGTAAACATATGGGACTGTAAATCCTGGCTTTTTCTGGGCAGTTTCATAACCAGGCTAGAAAACTGCAGAATTTAATTACATACTCAGTCTCACCTGTTCCTCCTGGCATTCAAAGTGGCCTCTTCAAATGGCAGAAGGAAGGGAGAGGCTGAGGATGTAATGAAATTCATTTTCTAGATTGGTTGTGAAACTGACCAGAAAAATCAAGGGGCTTTGAAATTGACAAGACAAAGCTGGCAGGGGTATCCTAGCCTTGTTGTGAAACTGACATGAAAAGGTCAGGATTTGCAGCCCTGCTGTAGTAACCATGTTTACATAGAGCTGTAATCCACTTGCCTGTGCTGCAGGCATTCCTGTTTCTTTTTAAAAAATCGCGCATGCACACATGCACACACAGAGGTGCTAAATTGGTGCTGAGATGGGCCCACTTCAAAATGTCAAGAGAAGGGTTGTGTGGTGACCGTGGAGGCTTGGGAAAGGGGAGGAGACAACACTGCACACATTTTCCTCCCTCTCTCACAATACCAGGACCCAGGGTTATCCCATGAAGCTGAATGGTGGCAGATTCAGGACAGATAAAAGGAAGTGCTTCACACAGCGCATACGTCAACTATGGGACTCGCTATCGCAAGATGTGATGGCCACCAGTTTGGCTAGCTATAAAGATGATTAGACAAAATCATGGAGGATAAGGCTATCAATGGCTACTAGTCCTGATGGCTATAGTATCAGGCAGTATGCCTCTCAATAGCAGTTGCTGAGGAGCATGAGTGGGAAGGTGCTAGCTATTTATTTATTTATTTATTATATTTATACCCCACCTTTTTTCCTGCAAGGAACCCAAGGTGGCTACTTGTGGGCTTCCCGCAGGCAGCTGGTTGGCCACTGTGTGAACAGAATGCTGGACTATATGGACTCATTCTAGTCCAGATTGATGGACTAGGTCTGATTCAGTATGGCTATTCTTATGTTCACTGTGTGGTTGGAACATGGCACATACCAAAAAAGTGCTAGACTCCTTGAAGTGTGGACAGTCAGTGTGAATTCTGCTTTCAACTTATAGCATAAGAGCAATGATTGGCAGCACTAGGAGCCCTCCATCTGGACGCACTCTCAAACTCTCCATGGATGGTTATCGCTATTACAGGAGTTTGCTGCTTTCCTGTAAAAAATGTGTAGTTCCTTACTGCTGTGCATTCTAATATCCATTGATGGAAAGTTAGGACTCCCTGTATCTTTCATTTGGCAACTCAAGCTCATTTTCCAGGAGTGATTTATAGAAGAGGCTGGTTTCGGAACAATAACAGGTTCCTGCTAGCCTTCAGAAATTAGATACCTTGGCAAGAGAATTTTGGATGTTCTCTGGAGCAGACTCCTTTACACTAGCACTTGGCAGTGAATCCAAAGAGCATTGAACTAGGACTGAGGCCTCAACATCTCATCTCTCTGTGGTATGTCTCAACTAGTTAGGACAGCCAAAGCAACTGAAGGCGAAAGGAAGATTGGTTTGGTCTTTTCGTAAACAAGTTCAAAAAAGAAATTTAGAATCTACACTTAAAGTAGAAAAAGCTGCCTTGTTGAAAAATTCTAGCTTAATTTCCCAGATCTTGGTTATATCATGAAGCATATATCTGTTATCTCTTTACCAATGAATGGAAGATATCCTTTTTATTTAACACTCTTCCATGGGTTGGTTTGGAGTAAAACTACTTGACACCTCTTTTCAGCTGGATGGCACTAGGATCTAGGCACATTAAAAAGAAAGAATGGCTCCACCCACAATTTTGGTGGCTAGAGAAACATGGCACATAATGTTTTGTCAGCTGCAGTTTGACCCTTATTCTCACGCTAAATTAACTTAATGGGGGAATCCTGATTTGAAAATAGAAAAACAACATTTTTTGTGGAGGAATTGGGTTGATAGCGGAATTTATAGTTTAGATCAGCTCATAGGATCAGATGATGAGTTCTTACCATTTTCAATACTGCAGAGTAGAATCATAGAATCATAGAAAAGTAGAGTTGGAAGGGGCCTACAAGGCCATTGAGTCCAACCCCCTGCTCAATGCAGGAATCCAGGTCAAAGCATCCCTGACAGATGGCTCTCCAGCTGCACCTTGAATGTCTCCAGATTGGGAGAGCCCACCACCTCCCTAGGTAGTTGATTCCATTGTCTTATTGGTCTGACAGTCAGGAAATTTTTCCTGATGTTTAGGTGGAATCTAGGTTCCTGTAACTTGAGCCCATTATTTCGTGTCCTACAAACTGGGATGATGGAGAAGAGATCCTGGCCTTCCTCTGTGTGACAACCCTTCAAGTACTGGAAGAGTGCGATCATATCTCCCCTCAGTCTCCTCTTCTGAAGGCTAAACATGCCCAGTAGTAGTGCTGGGTGGCAATATATTCAATTACAGCACCTTTTGGTGTCTGTATATGGGCCATCAGCAATTAGTGCTTCAACACCTCCTAGACTGTTGGAGGAATTAATTGATTCTTTACAAAAAGCTAAGCCTACAATAGTGGTTTATAAATCTCTTTTGGAATGTAATAAAGTGGATGTTCAGTATATTAGAGAGGAATGGAATATTATTTATTTATTTACTTATTTATTGCATTTATACCCCGCTCTTAAGCCAGAAAAAGCTCCCAGAGTGGCTTACAAAGATTAATAATAAGACAGTCCCTGCCCTCAGGCTTACAATCTAAAAGACATGACACAAAAGGAAAAGGGATTGGGAGGGAGGAGGAAGAAGAAAGCAATAGGGAACTAGAATGCTCTATACAGTGTAATCAATGGAAAAATGCCTTAGCTTCCATATGTACTATTTCTGTAGATTTAAAACTGAGGCTGGTTCAAAGAAAATTGATGTTTTGTGTATATTGGACACCACAGAGGCCACTTAAGAAAAAGTGGATAGCTCTGCTAGATGCTGGCGATGTAATGTAGATAATGATCAGTGAGGCATATGATGTGGGCATGCCCTGTGGTGGCTTCTTTTTGGTTGGAAATTAGTGCCCACATAAATTTTGTTCTTGAAAAATCTGTGATAATTGCAGATGCTCATGCACTTTTAAGTTATAGTCTTGTGATGTAGAGGTTAACAGAAGGACAGAAAAAGTGGACTCTGAGAGCCCTAACAGTTGCAAAGAAACTTATATTCCAAACCTGGAAGATTTATTTATTTATTATATTTATGAATCGCCCATCTGGCCAGACATCCGGCCACTCTGAGTGATTCACAATCCAGTAAAATACAAGAGGGACACACACACACAGTATAAAGCACAATTAAAAACAGTACAAAACTTAAAAATCCTAACCCACCCCATATTCCCGCCTGAAAAGCCACGTTTTTAATGCACGGCGGAAGCTAATCAAGGAAGGGGCATGGCGGAGGTCACTGGGGAGAGAGTTCCATAAATTGGGGGCTGCCACAGAAAAAGCCCTCCTCCTAGTCCCCACCAGCCTGGTTTCTCTGGCTGATGGGACAGGGAGAAGGCCGTCTGTGGCAGATCTTGTTGAGTGGCCTACTTGATGTTGCTGGAGGTGCTCCTTGTTGAGATAAACTGGACCGGAGCCATACAGGGTTTTAAAGGTCAATGCCAACACCTTGAATTAGGCTCAGCAAACAACTGGTAGCCACTGCAACTCTGGAAGATAAACACCCACTACCTATTATTCAGTGGACTGAAGAGTTTACTGCCCCTGCTGCATTTGAATGCATATCTTATAGTCATCAGTTTCATCTGGATGCTTATTTAGACATATGGTCTGCTTATATTAATGCATGTTTGAAAATGGAGCTTCAATTTAAAAAAAACAAAAACCCAGTGGTGTTCTGAATAGTTACTGTGATTGGATATGCTTTTATTCTTGTTCTTGCTATTGGTGTTATTGCTATTATGTTCTTGCTATTGGTGTTATTGTTTCTTTTGTTTTAATTGCAAACAATTTTTTTTAAAAAAAATTCTAGCTGAGTGAACCAAATAGGCTATTTGCTATACTAGCAAAGTTTAGGCTCTGCATGCAAAGTACAATAAAGGTGATGTGAGGAAACATTCTAGCCATAGAAATGATATAGATTGCTATGATACCAGTAGAAATTTATTTATTTATTTATTTATTATATTTATACCCCACTTTTTTTCCTTCAAGGACCCCAAGGCAGATTACATAATCCTCTTCCTCCTCTCCATTTTATCCTCACAACAACCCTGTGAGGTAGGTTAGGCTGAGAGTCAGTGACTGGCCCAAAGTCACCCAGTGAGTTTCATGGCCGAGCGGGGACTAGAACCCGGATCTCCCGAGCCCCAGTCCAACACTCTCACCACTACGCCAAATGGAACACAATTGCCTTTATGACACAGTCCTATTGAGGAAATCACATCCCCAGTAGAGTATTAGCCCAGCTAGAGAAGTTAATCCAAATTGCCTTAGGCCCAGTTTACAACACTCTCATACACTCATCTGCCCAAACTTGAGAGCTCTCTCTTTGGCCTTTCTCACTTCCATCTCTGTGCTCTCCTATCCTTCCTCAAGTGTGGCTGATGACAACCTACTCAGAAACTCCAGCGCTTACTGGACTCCCCTTGAGCCTAACATTTTTGTTTGTTGCTGTTTGCCTGAATATAAAAATACGGTACTTGCTTTCTACTGTTTCTCCATAATAATAAAGTGATAAGAGTATTAAGATTTATTGAAAGGTTCTCTCAGAGCCCATTTGTTAATCTGAGACATTTGCTGTCTTTTCCTCATTCTCTTTTATTTTATTCATGGTGCACAGTAAACTGTGATTTATATTCTCCAGTTTTGTTGAGCCCAGTAGGTTGCTGTACTTTTGCTTAATTTCTTCTGGACACAAATTCTTTGTAGCTGTACATAAACATCTTCTGTATATTGTCTGGAGAACCACCCAAATCAGGTATAAAAGAGTTCATTTAAGTAGTCTCTTTAATCAGATGTTATCTACTGTAATAAGTCAAATATCCTGTTCATTTCTGTAAAACAATATTGATTAATTTATCAACCAGCTGCCTTGGCTGTTGGTTAAATGTCAGCTAGCTGACATTACATACAAGAGAAATATTAAACATGAGGAATAAAAGAAATATCCTACTGATAACTCTAAATCTTTCCCAAATCTTTTTTTTATAAACAGCAATATGATTTACCACTTGGAACAAATATCATTCAGCAACTTCTAAAATAAGATCTCATCTCAGAGGCAACAGTAGCCCAAATAGCTGGGGGTATTTTGGGGGTGCTACTACATTTATGAAGATACAAACAGGTAGGAAGAACCCTGAAAAGACTTGGCTTTCAGAATTGTTCTCCAATATCAACCCACATTTCCAGATGCCCATAATCCCACAAAGAATTATACACTACTTGACAAAAAAGGAAAGAAAAGAAAAAGAGAGAATGAATGAATGAGATTGTATGTTTGTATTTAGCCCAAATGGTTGCACTAATGATTCAGGTTTAAAGCATCAACAAGGGAACAGTTGCGATATTTTTATTTATTTATTTATTATATTTATACCCCGCCTTTTTTCCTGCAAGGAACCCAAGGCGGCTTACATAATTCTCCTCCTCCTCTCCATTTTATCCTCACAACTTGAGAGCCAGTGTGGCGTAGTGGTGAGAGTGTTGTACTGGGACTCGGGAGACCCGGGTTCTAGTCCCTGCTCAGCCGTGAAACTCACTGGGTGACTTTGGGCCAGTCACTGACTCTCAGCCTAACCTACCTCACAGGGTTGTTGTGAGGATAAAATGGAGAGGAGGAGGATTATGTAAGCCACCTTGGGTTTCTTGCAGGAAAAAAGGCGGGGTATAAATATAATAAATAAAAATAAATAAATAAAAACAACCCTGCGAGGTAGGTCAGGCTGAGAGTCAGTGACTGGCCCAAAGTTACCCTGTGAGCTTCATGGCCGAGCGGGGTATGGTAGCTGCCAGAGCCAGAGCACACCCACTAACTCTTGAAGGAAGCAAATCATGTGGGTAGGGCTGGTGACGTGGTTGCTCTCCCCTAACCGCCTTCTGTGTATGAACCTGCCCAGGTATTAAGGTCTTCAGGGGAGGCACTTTTCTCGGTACCACCACCATTGGTGGCATGTTTTGGTGGTGATGTGAGACTGGGTCTTCTCGGTAGGATAGCCACTTATGAATTGCCAAAAAAGAGGAAATGTATCACCAAAAAAAAGGGGACAAAAGAGGGCAGTGATTTGCATAACATTTGTATATGCCAATCTATATGTATAGATGCAAATTGAAACATAATTATAATTTAAATAGAAATACAGTAAATCTCACCATGGTGTGGAAGCCTGTGACCAGGGGACCTGCGTTCCTGCCTGTTCAGTCTGCTGTCCAGGTGCCTACTGTTAACGGGCAACAGTTCTGATGATGCTTAATCTTTAAACAGGAATTGGACAGGGCAGCTCTTCAAATAGTCCTCTGGCAGCCCATTAGAGGACTGAAAAGAGGACATCTGGCCACCCTACTTCTCAGTGGCCACTCCCAGACTCTGGAACTCCCTGTGGAGGGAGGCTAGGTTGGCCTCCCGCCTCCCTGTTGTCCTTCCACAGGCAGGCAAATATGTCTTTATTCAGGCAGGTCTTTGGTGTGTAAGTTGGTCTGTTGCTGAAGGTGTTTTTTAATTGGCTGGTGCTGCTTATTTCTTTTATTGTTGTGTTTTAATTGTATTTTTAATGTATGTTTTTCTGCTATGTTTAAATTAAGATTTAGTTTTAATTCAGTTTTTGTTGTAAGCCACCTTGAGTGCTTTCTTGGCAGGAAGGTGGGATATTAAATAAATAAATAAATAAATATCTGGCTCCATCGTTGTTGTTTTTTCATACAAAAATTCTATTATTAACTATGTGGTAAGACCTTCAGGGCTTCCAAATGGGGCTTTTATTGTGCAGTTGTCCTGCCTCATTCACAGAATTGTATGGGGGACCCAGCTGCCATCTTCCACGTGTAGCCCTCCTATGTTTTCGCAAGGCTTTTCTACAAGAGGCAGTTATTGTACGCTCGTCATTCCCTACTCACAGTTGTTTAGGGGTTCTTTAAACGATGTCATGACCCTCCAGTTTTGCTTCTGTTTTTAAACAGCACTTTCAGTGAGTTTTTTTTTTACAGCAGGGAAAATGTATTATTTAAGAAAGCAAAAGAAAATGCCTTTTCCACTATTCCACAATACCACAGCACCACCTAGAGCTTATGTAGCAGAAAAGGAAACTAGAAATTGGGATGGAAAAATTTTTATTTTCAAAAAAAAGTATTACTAGTGTAAAAAGAATAGAAAATCCCTTCCTGAAAAATATGGTAGGGATTTGGAATAGTAACAGACAGATCTTTATACCAGGGATATCACCGTTAACTCCAGTTGTAGCAATGGAGGACTTTCCAGAAAATGCACAGCATTGGGAGGCAATATTTAGGGAAAATAAGGTTATCAAATTAATGGATTGGATGGGAAAAATTGAGACTAGACAACAAATATTGGAAATGATTGGGCCAGATAGAATTTCGTTGTTAAATTTAATGCAATTAGATCAGTGGACTAAGAAATGGAAAAAGAAAAACGAGTATGAGAGGGAGTTTACTGGATTTGAAAAGAAAGTGTTGTCTAGAGAACTTATAGAAGGAAATGTTTCTTCTGGAGGGTTAACTAAGGAGATATATAAAATGATGCAGAGGATTGAAGTGAAAAAAGACAACCTTAAGATGATGTGGGAAATGGAATTTGAGGAGGAGATATCGAATGCGGGGTGGAGAAATATTTGGGGCAGACGTATATTAAGAAATATGTCAGTAAGGATAAAAGAGAATTTTTTAAAAACTGTTTGGAGATGGTATTTGACTCCAGTAAGATTAAATAAAATAGATAGTAATTGTGCTCCATTGTGTTGGAGAGGATGCCAGGAACTTGGTACTTATGCTCATATGTGGTGGAGCTGTAAAAGCGTATTGGATTTTTGGAATAAAATTTTTGGAGAAATTTCAGAAATTATTGGTATTAATGTGGAGGTCTGTCCAAAATTAGCATTGTTATCAATAACGGAGAAACTTCTGTGCTCACAAGAGAAAAAGGAACTAATTGTAAGTTTATTAGCGGCAGGGAGATTATTGATTGCAAGGAATTGGAAAGTTCAACATCAGTATTTAATAATAGACTGGTATAAAGAGGTTTGGGATATTGCTTTAAATGATAAACTAACATGTAGTATTAAATGGAAAAGGGGACAATTAAAGAAAAATAATTTTAAGGAAATATGGGGGTCATTTTTAGATTATGTTTTAGTAAAGGGGAAAGGGAGTAAGCCATGTCATGATATGATGTATTTTTGGAATATAGATTAATAATGGATTATGTGGATAGAATTGGTTTTGGCCCCGGGGTGACGGGGGCACTTGTAGTGTATGAGTTGTAGGTTTATGGTTTTTTTTGTGTATGTGTGTTCTTTTAAAAAAATATAAATAAAATTAAAAAAAAAGAAAAGAAAAGGAAAGGAAACATTCTTTTGTAGTGCTTGGATCTCAATTCTGTAATGAAACCAAAAGTACATACAGCAGATTAACAGCCGATTAACAGCCTCATGTAGCTTTCATTTCATAACAGCTTTCATTTCTTTCTCCATCTTTTTTTCTTACCACAGAAAATCTGTTAAGGGGAAAAAGACAGAGTAGTTGCACACTAACTCTGGATCAGCAATACTAGGAGTCTTCCATCTGGAAGCACTCCTTGTCACTATGATATCTTATAAACTCTCCAGGGATTTTCTGTAATATAAACTGGGGAATAATCAGCAGTGCTCTAGCCAGCCCTGAAATAATTTGAGTATGAACGCTGAAGAATACTCCTGGCTGTCTTTTTAAAATATGATACCATAGAGAAAACAACTTAGAAAACTAGTTTAAATGTTTAATAAATAAATGCTATCATTGCCTCTCAGGCAACTACAACATTCTGATGCTAGATGCTTCTTATTGTGATTTGTGATTCCTACTTCCCTGAGCAGCAGGAAGTTTCAGGAGCAGCTTCATTTCCTTGGGAAGAGAGTGTGATGGAGACTCATGGTGCCTATTGCAACAAACTGTGCATAGACACACCTTCAAGTTGAGCAGAAGGGAAGCAAGTGTGGAGGCAGGTAGTGCTAGCTCCAAAGCAACATCAGTTCAGCACCTCAATAAGTTCACAAGCTGCTCCTGCCAGAAAGAAATGTTTTGGCATCCATTTCCAGCCAGCTCCAGATTTAACACTGCTCTCTCGCTCTCTTCTCTCAATATTCAGACTGCAAGCATTGAAGCCCTCACCCAAGCGAATATAGTAATCATGTTACACAAATTTCAGTGGCTTAGTGTACTCACTGGCCAGTGAAGGTCATTGTTTGGTAACCTATTGTCCACATCTAGTGCTGGAATGTGCAGAAACCTAAAGAGAAAGAAGTGGGGAGGCATTTTGCACAACCAAAGACTATGGGTTGGATCCAGACTAAGTTAGATGCACTTAGTTACCAATGAAATCAATGGGACTTAGAGTGCAATCCTATGGTCCCTCAGAGAGCATCCCAAGGACTATAGGATTGTTCAGTGTTGGAATATACAACAAGAAGATGCCAACTCTGAAGGGTTTTCAGTCAATTGCCCATTAAAGGGTTAAGGCAGACTGTGTATAGTCTGGCTGAAGGGCAAAGGGAGGAACCAAGCTTCTCTGACTATTCAGGGGACAGGGTTCAGTGGGCTGAAGCACTTGATTGAATCAGGGGAGGTAATGCTGGATGTTGCTTAGCAAGTTTTGAATTACATTCCAACACTCCTCTGACAGATAGACTAGACTAGTGTTACCTGAATTAACTGATGCTTGCTAGGGTTTAGCAATGAAGATTGACCTGTGTGTGTTTTCCTTACCTTGCAGAGAATAATGTTTAAGACTTAAGTAACTGCACTACTGTAACCATCAAGCTTTAGTACCTGAGTAACCTTATGTTACCATTATTTATCTTTTAAAAGTGTCTACTTTAAAACAAGTCCTGTGTGTGGGTGTGTTTGTCTGAGAGAAGTCTGCTGCAGCTTTTGTGCTCTGCCATCACAAAGTGCCCCCCTCCCCGGCCCCAATGGGGAGGGGTCTCTTAAGTTCTGATACCCTGTCCCACCCCCTGGCTACCGCTGTGGTAAGAACTGCACCAGCTGTTTCCCAAGGTCATAAATTGTTGGAGGATATGGTTAAAAGGAGTCAGTTCTAAACTAATTAGGACAAAGCAGTTTCCTCCTTAAGCGCAGCCTGCTTTATTGAAACTGGTTTCACCACGTGAGTTGCTAAACTCTTGTCTCTTAAAGCTATTAAAAGGAATGGAATGTCCACACAAGGTTTAAACTAAAGACATTTATCAGTTCTTACTTACAGATCACTCACATATATGCAGGATGCATATACAATCATGCCTTGGATTGAGAGCATAATTCGTTCCAGAAACGTGCTTGTAATCCAAAACACTCTTATATCAAAACGAAATCCCCCCCAAAAAATTTGTACAGAGATTTTAAATTTAAGCCGTACTACAGTACTTGTATTGCAAGACGTCGCTTGTATATCAAGTAAAAATAATAATAATAATAATAAATATTTAAAAATTTGCTTGTCTTGCAAAACGCTCTCAAACCAAGTTACTTGCAATCCAAGCTATTACTGTAGACAGATTAGTTTCGTTATAGAAGATCTCCAGCTGGAAGCCAACTCTGACTTGCATCCTCCATGTTGGGGGAGAGAGAGCAACTAACTTCCACAAAGAAGCAGGAAGTAGATAGAGCAGCAGAGAGCTCTGGCCAGAGAGGCCGAAAGTAGGGAGGAGAGGTTTCTTTAGTTAACCCATTCCTCCCACTCTAATCAGTAGTTACATCACTTTGTTGATTTTAAGCAAGCAATTACTATTTCCAACATAAATGTGGCCTTGGAGGGAAAGAAAAGGGGGCATTGCAACGGGAGGGGAGTCTGGGATATGAGAAATCCTATGGTCTCTCCAGCCCTAGCAGCATGCCATCTTTAAACAGGCTCAGAGCCTGATCTAGAGGATAATTTCATAAAACAAGGGCAGAGCAGTAAAAATTGGCTCTGTTGCTCCTCCCGCCCTGTTGGCAGTATGTTTTTGTATACCAGATGCTGAGGAACACAAGACGGAGGGTGCTATCGCACTCGTGTCCTGCCTGTGGGATCCCATGGGCAGCTGGCTGGCCACTGTGTGAACAGAATGCTGGACTAGATGGACCCTTGGTCTGATCCAGCAGGGCTCTTCTTATGTTCTTATGTTCTCATTCACGGAATTTTATGGGGAGTCCAGACTACGATGACTTCCACTCATCGCCCTCCTGTGTTTTCCCACCACTTCTTCCATCTTTTTTCTTACTGTAGAAAATCAGAAGAAGACGGAACAGCTGTTCAATGATGCTTTCTGATTGTTATCATTACCTCCTTTTCCTCTCTGTCCTTTGGTACGACTTAGCTAACACCTATTCCTACAGTTATGTTAGTAGGATGACTACCAAGTGGCAAGAAGATACATGGAGATGTGGCTGGGGGGAAAGGCAAGTTTCTTCATAATGAACAGTTTGTAGGGTTCCCCCCAGTTGTTTGACCAAAACTAGAAAATGTGTCCTTGCTTTCCCAAGCACTTTACTGTCACCCAGTTGTGAGGGCAGACAGTAGCTTTGAGTTTTGCTCACTTCATTTTCTGGCTTGTTACTCTGTCTAGTTAGACTCAAATAAACAAGGAAGTTTGTTGAAGCCTGGCCAGTATGGGTGGCTTTGCTCATTGATGTTGGTTCCTTAGAGAACAGATCACCACAATCCCAAACAGCACTGCCTCCCATCTTCACTGTGGCTCCAAATGCTGTAGCCTCTGCGGTTATGTAGGTGGGGGATGCACATAGCCAACACATACCTAAAACATCAGTCTTCCTCCTCCCCTCATACCACTTTATGGCAAGGGACATAGGAAATCATCAGGGGGCATCAGTCTCTTCTTGGTGTGAGGTCATGAGATCTCCATTAGAGGTGCAGAATTATTTGGCTTCCCATCCAAAGTTCCTGGTACTGCAAACATGTATTGGTAGATGATAAGGTTTGGTCTACCAGCTGATGGTGATGTCAAAAAGGCATAGGTCTGGATGTTCTGCCAGCCTTGTGCTTTTCCCCACTGTAGTTTCTCAGGGGGAGAAATGTGTGGGGGGCAGGGGGAGGCTTCCTCCCAGGAGAAAGGTTGCAGTTTACCTAAATCCAGACGATTATTTTCCTGTCACTTTGAATGTTCTGATGGTGCCCTTCCCAATTGTACAAAATATGTGGTTTAGGAGAAGACCTGTAAGACAGATACACAGATCCATGAACTATAATGTATGGAAATCACATTAATGTATGTATAATGTAATGCATGCAATTTACATACACTACATGTAATTTACATTAATGGAAATACGTAGAGGTGTGTGCAAATGGCCTCTCGAAATTCTATGCCCTATTTATGGGCAGAGAATTGTGGGGAACAATTTCATCAGATTTCTCCAGGGGGAGGAGAAATTCTCCTACATTTTCTTACAGGTTGGGGTTGTAGCATAGCTTCTTTCTTTTTTCCTAAGAGTTTTTTTGGTGTTTTGTGCTGCCACTGCAAGTGGCAACAGCATGAACTGTGTTGATAGTCGTCATCCGTCCCCCCTTTTGCATCCTCCACATTGCCCCTAGCATTGTTCTGGGCCTGGGGCATTGTGAGGAAGACAGACAGACAGACAGACAGACACACACACACACACACACACACACAGGTGAAGAAAATTTGGAGAAAATTCTGCAAAGTGGCCTTTTATTTCTACAGGGGTAAGAAAAGAAAAATCTCAGAACTTTTCTGAGAAAAATGTCCTCTGAGAAATTTGGCTTAGCTCTAGTTGTCATTCTTCAGGGTTCCGCTCTTTCCTGGTGGTCTTCTAAGCATTAAATTTCTGCAGGGTGATTGTAGATACATCTTGTCTCTAATGCAGATGCTTATAATACCATTACTATACTTCCCTGAAAGCACTTTAGCAGATGTGAAGGGGGCAGTGTTGTGAGTTGTGTCCAGCTCCAGGGAAGATGTGGAGCTAGAGCTCTGCCAAAATCTGTCCTCCAGTTTCCTGAAAAATTTGTTCTCCCAGGAAAGAGGTTTTCATTTTTCTGCCTCATTCTCAGGGCATTTTGTAATTTATTCTGAATTTCTTTTGGTGGTGTTTTTGAACTTACCTAATCACTGAGAAGTGGCTGAAGGGTGCTGTGCTTTTTAATTTTCTATTACATATCTCTCCATTGCTCTGAAACCTTGTAGGCTGCCTGCACTTCTTGATCTGAAAAAGCCCTATGGGAGCAATTTACCTCACAATGTCTTTCCCGGGGCTTTAACTGAAATGTGGGAAGCCAAGGAGGCTACAGCTGCTAGAGATTGTAGAATGAAAAACAGGGCACTCACACACACTGGTTGGCTACTTCATAAGTAAGGTAAGTACAGGAACCCTGAATTTCTTTTTGAAACCAATTTCTTTTCTCTCAAATTGAATGAGAATGGTAAAAAAAAATGTGGGAGAAACTTTTGGTACAGCACTGAAAATGGGCTTACTACATGATACAGCATAATGTCTGTAAGAACATTGGGTTGGATCCAAGGGTGTCATTCCACTGACAGAACTGCTTCCCTCAAAGTCTGCATCCTCCAGAGCAGTTTTTGGGCAGTGCAGACTGAGAGGGTTGCAGCGTGGAGGAGAAAGTACTGTTGCACTAGTGGGCTTCTGCTAGCATGATGTTGTTGGATTTAACCCATATTCTTGCAATATTTAAGTTGTATAATACACGCTTTTGTATAGAACATCAAGATGTAGATTTGTTGTTGCTGCTACTACTACTATTTACAGTATTTGTATACTGCTCATAAAAACAACACATTGAAAACAAAGTAACAATTACAGTGGTGGTTGGACAGCAGAGAAGACTTCCCGGAACAAAGAGGTCTTCAGCAGATGCCGAAAGCAGCACAAAGTCGGAGTCTGCCTGACCTCCAGAGGCAATCAATTTAATAAAAATTAATTGAAACTTATTAAATTTAATAAAATTTATTTGCAGCAATCAACATGAATGCAAAGTTAGTTTGGTTAATTCTGATTGAAAACCTAAAATGTAAAAAAACAAAAACAAAACACCAGCCAACACACTTACCTGGGAATAAGTTCTATTAAACTTATGGGGTTTACTGCTGAGTAGGCATGTACAGGATTGCACTGTTAGTCTGCTGTCCTAAATGTGGAGTACTCTGCAATCCTCCAACTATTTGCTCTGGACTAAGCCTGGAGATGTTGGTAGATCTATTCCAGAAGTAAGTTGATTGTGGTCTCATATTGTGAGTAATTTACAAATCAATCACCAATCTCTCTTCACATTTTCCATATTATCTTTTGTTTATTCGGGCATCAGTTTCCTGTGTTACTACACAGGAAGCGTTGCAAAAATTAGACATTAACCAATTGTACATTTCTGATTGTTAGTGCAGTTAGAGGAACTATGCTTAAACAAAGACAGGACATGATCCAACCAAAATTTAGCACTTATGTTTCATTCAAAGAGATTTACGGTGAAATCCTACATAAGTTTACTTTGACATTAGTCCCATTGAGTTCAATGGGGCTTACTCCCAGGTAAGTGGGTATAGAATGCAGCCTTAACCATGTGTTTAACTCTCCCATTGACATCAATGGGACTTAAGTAATGAACACAATGTTCTGGACAATTTTTCCTGAAACTGGCTAGCTGCTAGCATAACAACTGCCTTACATGTTGTTATACAGATACAAATATTTTATATTACATGGCCTCCATTCAGAGGAAGTTAGTTGTGCTTAAGTCTCATTGATTTAAGTGGAACTTAACCCTGACTTTCTCTGGACTGGGGCAATATGTATGTATTACTACTGTTACTAGACTGCTGTTATTGCTGTACCTACTTAATATTTTATATTACATGGCCTCCATTCAGAGGAAGTTAGTTGTGCTTAAGTCCCATTGATTTAAGTGGAACTTAACCCTGACTTTCTCTGGACTGGGGCAATATGTATGTATTACTACTGTTACTAGACTGCTGTTACTGCTGTACCTACTTAATATGTATTAGGTACCAACAGTGTGCTAGGAGCTGTAGTAAACACAGAAATTATTAAGTTCCTGCTCCAGAGCATTTAAAATCTAAGGGATTGTCTAGACAGCTGTGCTTACCTTATATTTGATTTAGCCCTGCAGTACTAACCCAGAAATTGGAGAAATTGTAGTGCAGGAAAGAGGTATATTGCGAAAGTTTTACATAACCCACCCTTTTGCACTGAGTCATTCTCACTGATCCGGCTAGCCCCAGTGTGCTATATAGATCAGAAGGGATACCATATGGCTTGTTGGTGTCAGATGCTCTGAATCACTACACCTGTCACTCAGATCTTGGAACTATATAATTTGCAAATACCAGGAACTATATAATTTGCATGCCCCTTTTCCCTTAGGGCTTTCTACATGAGGCTGTTAATCTGCTGTATCTCTTTTGGTTTCATCACTGAATTGAGATCTGAGCACTACATGAACAGCATTTCCTTTCTTGCTTTTCCACTACATAACCTCTAGGTGGTACTGTGGCATAGTGGAATAGCACACATACACAAGCAGAAAAAGCATTTTCTTTCGCTTTTACAATTAAAAACTGCATTTTCCCTGCTTTAAAAACACACACCAAAAGTGCTCTTCAAAAACAGAAGCAAAACTGGAGGGTCACAATGTTGTCTACAGAAACCGTAAACAATCAAGGAGGAATGGCAAGTGCACAATAAATGCCTCGTGTAGAAAACCTCTTAGAGGGATGTCCGTTTCTTGTTGTGTGGTGACTATTGAAGCTATAGTGAAGTTGTCCCCTGCACAAAATATTCAGCTTTGCACAGGAACCAGGAATATAGTGTATCATCTGCCTGGTTAGAAGGCAGTGGTGACCTCTTTTGTATGAGGGGAGCTTAGCTTGGTAACATTATAACTTCTAGTATAGTCCACTGTGTGTGTGTGTGTGTGGTGGGGACATACTTAGGCTTGTAGGATCTATTTTGTTTTTTTACTAGAAACCCAAGATCCATCAACTGGAGCCAGGTTCAAAACACTGGCTGAGGGGGTGGAGCAGGATGCAAAATAGTGACTTGCGGGCAGAGCCAATTACCTACTGCACCCCCATGAGCCTGCATATACAAGTACAAA
The DNA here is from genome assembly GCA_021292165.1 of Shinisaurus crocodilurus. Lineage (NCBI taxonomy): Eukaryota > Metazoa > Chordata > Lepidosauria > Squamata > Shinisauridae > Shinisaurus > Shinisaurus crocodilurus. Next base: position 129,467,633 of record CM037879.1, read on the forward strand.
TCTACATCTGAGTTATGACAAATCAGAGATTTTAACACAACACTCTAAAACGGGACAGCAGAACTGCACAAAGACCTGGCTGAAAGCAACCAATAACTCATCTGTTATAGGTGAGGAACACTGCTGAGAGAGAAGGTCAGCCATGGCAGATATATATTATTTTAAGAAGGTTGGCCATGGCAGTTTTTTTTTTTTGTTTAACTTACATTTTTACTTGCAATTTTTAAACTCTCGGGAGTCAGTAACCTTTGGGGATCTACTGGAAATCACCCAGAGATTTACTTTATAATTTACCTTCTGTTCACTCAATGTCTGCTGCACTGCAGTATTCTTGAAGAGGGTTCAGAAAGTTCAGTTTGTACAGAATACAGCAGACCATCTATTGTTGTTATGGCATACAAATGTAACAACTGTGTTGTTGCAACTGCACTGGCTACTGATGAGCTTCCAGGTCCAATCTGAGGCATTTTTTGAGAAAACCTATTTATTTATTTTATTTATTTATTTAATATATTTATACCCCGCCTTTTTTTTTTTCCTGCAAGGAACTCAAGGCGGCTTACATAATCCTCCTCCTCCTCTCCATTTTATCCTCACAACAACCCTGTGAAGTAGGTTAGGCTGAGAGTCAGTGACTGGCCCAAAGTCACCCAGTTAGTTTCATGGCCGAGCGGGGACTAGAACCCGGATCTCCCGAGTCCTAGTCCAACACTCTCACCACTACGCCACACTCTTAACCAAGTTGGGCCATACATATCTTAGGGATTGCCTGTCCTCATATGAGCTCCTGCTTACAATAGTCAGTTAAAGCCCTGATCCAGAAATGATTACCACATTTCACTGTGCCTTCAGAATGCCAGCCCTTTCTTTTCCAGAAAGCTGTTAAAGAGCAGTTGAAGAGATGACGTGGTTTGTTTTTTCATTGTACCATGTTTTAGGAGTTGTGTATTTTCATACTTTAAATGGATGGACACACACACACGGACCCCCCCCCACACACACACGACCATACTTATGAGTGGGCCTTTTCTGTGGTCGCCCCCAAATTGTGGAAATGCAGTCATGCCCTCCCTAAAGAGAGCTGCCTGGTGCCTACTTTGTTGACCGTTTGGTGCCATGCAAAGACCTTTTTATTCTCCCAGGTGGTTAAAAAAAATGACCTGTTCCTCATTTAATTTTCAATTATATGTTTAAGCTGCATTTTAAAACATGGGTCCTTTCCCATGTTTCAGCTGCTTTGATATTTATCTCTGCTTTTAAAATTATTTTCAGTTATTTGTTTTTCCTGCTTTTAAATTCTTTCACATTTTTATGTGTTTTATTATTGGTTTTACTGTATTTGTTTTTATTATGTATATCATCCTACTAACTTTCTATCTATCTTGGTAATCACCGTTTTATGGATTTTTATTTAATCTACTATGTATGTTTTTTAAATCTTATACACCACCTTGAAAAGGCTTCACCCTAAAAGGTTCCACCCTAAAAATGGTTTTGAGTAATAAATAAATAAGGATGCAATCCTATGAATGTTCAAACAGAAAAAAAAAACTCCTACGGCTCCCAGCATGCCCCAGCCAGATTACCTTGGTTACATTCCATGGCAGCTAAACCACAAAAGCAAAATGGCCTCCTACCTCTGAATCTCAGATACTAGGGACAAACAGAGCAGTGGGGGCGCATGTGGAAACTGTTGCCTTCATGCCCTTCTTGTGTGTTTCCTAGAGACATCTGGCTGCCCCTGTTTGGAAAACAGGATGCTGAATGATCTGCTGTCAGTCCGATCTAGGGCTCTTCTTACCTTCTCGTTTCCTAATCAAGTAAATCAACACTGGTGCACAGAGGGGATATCACTACCAAGAGTAAATTGAAAGCCATTCTTCCCACTCCCCATTTGAGAACCTCAGGCTGGTGCCCTGTTGACTGCATTTTGAACAATTTGGCTTTGTCAGTGGATATCAAGATATCAGTGTCATGGACAGATCATAAGTAATTATAGGTTAGGAATAAGGATATGAACACATTACAAAAACAAACATAGAAGCAGTACATAATGGGTATTCCTGTTCCAATAGTGCCTTTTGTTTAAAACAGGGATGGGGAAACTGTGGTCCTCCAGAAGTTGCTGGATTACAACTCCCATCACCACTGACCATTGGCCATGCTGATTGGGGCTGAATGGGAACTGGAGTCCAACAACATCTGAGGGCCACAAGTTTCCCACCCCAGGTTTAAAATATTGAGCTGTGCATTTTGTACAACTTATTTTAAAATAGCCTTAACTTTTGGTCCTGTCCTACACTGCAGTACTTCAGTCTGAGCTGCCTCATAATGACAGGCCTTCTGAGGTAAAGGACATTGACATCAAGCTATTTGTTTCTCATTGAACTCTTCCTACCTAAACCTATGAATGCAGTCCACAAAATGTTGAATCTGAATAGCTCATGGACTGTAATGTGCCTGCTCCAGAATGAGTCAATTGCGGTTTGCAGTCTTTTCCGAACACTGCACGAAGAGCATTTCCTTTCATGCTTAACCTCTAGGTGGCACTGAGGTAAAGTGGAATAGCCAAATACAGAAGTGAAAAAAGTGTTTTCTTTCACTTTAACAATTAAACACCACATTTTCCCTGCTCTAAAAAAACTCACTGAAAGTGCTCTTTAGACACAAAAGCAAAACTGGAGGGTCATGACATTGTCTAAAGAACCTGTAAACAACTGTGAGTAGGGAATGATGAGCGCACAATAAATGCCTTCTGTAGAAAAGCTGTTTATCTCTCTGTTGGTGTTTTATTCAGGAAGACCAACCTTATCACTTGGCAAAGCAAGCAGACTAATTGGAGCAACATGATATAAGGGGCAGTTCTTTTGTTTCATTGGCAGGTGGAAGGGATGGTCTCTTCCCAGAAGCAACAAGAGACAAAAGATGGATACAATATCAGATCAGTCAAGGATTTGAAGGACAATAATCTATAGATTTCATAGTGTATTTCAGAAAGCTACATTCCTTACTTATTAAGGGTAGATATTCTTTGATGTAAAGTAATGAACAAACCATAGTGGTCAAGGCAAGGGTTATCCTGAGGGCAACCTCTTTCTAGGCACATGGATAAGTAATTCCAGAGCAGTAATTCCCTGTGCTGATTATTTTGGGTCATTCACTGAACACTGTCCCTCGCCATGCCAACTCGAACTCAACCCACCAGAGATAATAACCCTGCTATTGTTCATATGATCACTAATCCAGGCTGAAAGGATGGCATGTCAAGAACTCCTATCAAGGTTGCTGTTTCTCCTTAAACTCACCCTGACCCGTATTTCACCCACTGAATGTGAAAACAAATCAAAGATTGAAGTTGATTCATGGATTTGTCTCCCTTGGTAGTTGATTTTGTAAACAGGATGCTAGAATGCCAAAGTGCCTAATGTGAGCCCTATTAACATTCCACACACAAAATTATTTAGCTTGTTTCAAAATAGGCAAAATGGTTTTAAAATGCTCTTTATGTATGTGTCCATTTCCCCCCTAATGAATACCATTGGCCTTTTAAATGACCATTTTTGTGTAAAGGTGTTGTTGTTTTTAATCCTTCAATATAAAAATGACATTGGCTTGCTGAAACCACTTTCATTCATATATATATATATATATATAGAGAGACACACGCAGAGAGACCTGCTTTTGCAGACACACACACACACACACACACACAGTATGTGTTTGATGTTTACAGTCACAGGAAAATCTTTTTCAAAAAGCGTAAGAGGTTCCTTTGCATGTACTGAGGTGGCCACAGAGCGCAGTTCTATATCCACTGATAAGTCAGCAGCTGAGGAACTCCGCAAAGCCTGCTCCAAACTTCTCAGCTGTTGACAGGCTTGACTTGCTGAGAACACTGGTTAAATATAGCATGAGCGAGCTCAGCTCCACAAAGTCACTGCTCTTAACAGCATGCAAGGAGACCAGGAGAGGGGAAACACAATCGCAGAACTTCACTGCCAAAGCTTAGCACCACAGAGCAACAGTTGTGGGTGGGGGCAAAACAACCAGGAAAAAGTCTTTCAGACAAAAGCCTGGGTGAGACATCAGAGACTGTTTGTACCTCCTATTTCTTCTGACTGGTATATCTCTGCACAGGAACTACGTTCCTCTTCTGCTGCTCCCTTCCCTGTTTCCTGCATTACTTCAGTCACTGTTAGATCTAGAAAGAAAGAAAGAAAGAAAGAGCTTCTGTCTGTGTGTTCTTCTGGGCCTGCTGGATACTCTCAGTCTTGGTCATGAACGCTAAATTTCTGAAGTCTTCCAAGAACACAGTATTTTTGTGAAGGCACACCTAGCTCCTTTCTTACAGCTGGCAGGTAAGACTGAATTGACTCCTCCAATGAATTTTTCCCTGTAAGGTTTTTTTTTTTTTTGCCTTTGCTTTCTGTGCTTAATGATCCACTTAATTTAGATAGCTGAGAAGAGATACACTTTAAAAGAAGGAAAGAAAGAGAGAGAGGAGGTTTTCTTTAGCTTTTATCAGTACAGGAAAACTGTCCCGGTCCCGCTCTTCAAACTATCTGTTGAACTAGCACGGCTAATTAAGAGCAACATTCTAATCTAAAACATAACTGGAAAGGTGGCAGCAGATAGTACATGAAGCCGGGGGACTGGAATGAGCTGTCTGTGTAAAGCACATGCAGACAGAAGACACATTAAGGCTGTGATCCTTACCTGGGAGTAAGTCCCACTGAACTAAATGGGGCTTACTTCTGAGTAGACATGCAGAGGATTGCACTGTTGGGTGTTGTTGTTGTTTTTAAAAATTTAATGTCTGGGTGGGGCTAGCTTCACAACCGTGATACAACCTTGTAATGAAGGCTGTATGGTGAGCAAGAGGGAATAGGCATGCTGTAATATTCTGAATTAATTGTGTGAATCTTGCCTGTTGCCTTGCATTTCACAGGTCTATTTTTGCATGTCTCGAAGTACTTTTTCACACCTGGTACATTTTGTTCTGCCCTTTTGACAATTGCCCTCAAGTGCTTCTGCTGGTATCACAAATATCTATCCTATTAAATCACAGTTTGAATGTTGACTTCATGTGAACAACTCCATGAGTCTGTTCTCCAGGCACTCATAAACAGGATATTTTTGGACATAGCAGTGCTTTAAGCATAAATATATCTTTACAGAGAACTGACAGTTGAACATTTTGCCCCCATGTTTGACAGAAATAATCCAATCATTAAAAAAAACAACACTTTTCTTGGAAGTAATTCCCATTGATTTCCAAGCAACTGACAGTTCTCTGTAAATATATATTTATTATACTGGATTTTGATTCATTTATTATATTGGATTTTGATTGTTGTATTTTATCTTGTTTTTGTAAACTGCCCTGGAAGCTTTGATAAAGGGAAGGATGTAAACCTAATCAATAAGTAAGGAAGCGGGCAATGGTGTTTAGGATTGCAGTTTAAAGATGATAGATATGGCAATGTGGGCACATAATCCGATGTAAATTCTAAATATCTAAAACTAGTAAACAACAACAAATCTACAAATAAAAGCAACAGTAAGTCAGAAATGGTTGGAAAGTGTGCATGCAAGACCTGATAACAAAAATTATAGTTTGACATTTACCTAAAATACTTTCTGTTAAAAATATTTCTGGTATTACAGGAATACAATAGCAGAGTCTTCTGTCTTGTTCCCAACTCAGAAAGTTTGTTCAGTGGCAGTCCTAGGAAGTTGATAATGTGTTGGTTTAGTTAAATATATAAATAAATGAAAATCTGGGATTTTAATCATAAACACATCTAATCTGAATTACATCTGATCAGAATAATGTCTACTCAGAAATAAATCCCACCAAATTTAGTTGGATTACCTGGGAGTAAGCCCCATTGAACACAGTGGGACTTCCTTCTGAGCAGTCATGCATAGGATTGCACTGTTAATGGTATGCACTTCCCAGTAAGTGTGCTTAGGATCATTAAATTAAGCTTCTATACAATACCTGTTCTTTTTTAAAAAATTGGTTACTAACCACTCTGACTTGGCATATAACAAGTAGCAGAACAATGGAAGAGATGAAACACACTAACGATAGAGATGAAATACTAAGAATGAGACAGAGTTCCAATACATTATTTTTCAGAAATATATAAACTGCATATTTAGATTCAATATCCACTATAGCACATTTTCAGGGTACTGAGTTCTATTACTCCTTAAACTGTTTGGGAACACACACAGTCCGCCATCTCTCTCTTGTAGGGCTTGCTAGCTCCTTCTGTCCCTACTGGGGACAATGATTCGTTTTTATCTTAATCCCACAAAAAACAATCAACCTTCATTCTCCAATGCTAGGTACAAAACTCCCATGCATCTAGTGAAATAGTCAGCTACTTGAGATATACATATTAACCAACCAGTATTGGCTAGTGAAAACAACAGTGAATGATCATGACAGCAATTTCACATAACTGCTAAGGAGAATTGAATAGAAGGCCCACAATATTTCACAAAAAGAAACCAGTGAGGTCTTATCCTCCTGCAACAAAAAAGCTACAAAGAAAATAGAGAAAGGTTTGAATTGTTCTTGAACAGTTTGGATGCTAAAATTAATTAGTTCCATCATTTTCCTATAATCATAACAAAAACACCAAAGAATTTACTAGAAGCACCAAGAAAAAAATGATTTGTGCAGTTAACCTTCCCAATTTGTGGTAGAGCTTATTTTGTTTCCTCTTGCCACAGCTGATAGTGTAATGTTTGCTGGCATAGTTGATGGCTTCATCCTAATATTTTTCTAGGTACCTGTTTTGCCAAACTTTATTTTATTTTATTTTTAAAAAATAGGTAACTCAGGAGTCTGTCCAAATGGAGTTGATCAGTTGATATGTGTAATTAAAACAACAACAACCCTGTAATATTTTAATAATCTCTGTGGGTTTTTATTTTTCTCTTTCCACTCTATAGTGCCCAAGCAGGCTAAAATCACCCTAACAGGTGTCTGCAAAGCGACTCTAGAGTTTTCCTATCGAATCTGTGAAATATGTAACATAGACTTTTCAACAGCTGGGTTCAGAGGGATTGTTAATAGCTTTGCCTGGTTTTTAGAAATTGAAACAAGTTAACGGAGCCCTTGGGATGTGCTATAAATGTATGAAAAGACATTATCTTGTCCTCTTGACTTAAAAACGTCATTCGGCATTAACTGGATCCACCATGTAGATTTTCAACCCAGGAAAAGGTACTGACCTAAACACATCTGTGTTCCATTTCTTTCATCCCTTCCTTGCTCCATATTCTGATGACTTTATGGAAGTCCCCAGAATAGGAATTCTTCCCAGAATTGGGAGGGTAACCAACAAATAGCAGGATCCTGCAAGCTTTCCTGGCAATAGACGGCTGCCTATGCTCTGTTTTGCAGGGGAAAGAGTTGACCACAATTCCACCACTTCACTGGGAAGATGAAGCACTGTTACTGTTATTACTAGTAGTCACTGTTGTCATAGTTATCTTTTCTATGGCATTTCTCAGGCTGCTTCTGGAAGAAAGGTTTTTTGTGTCAGGTACACTTACTTTTCTGAGTGTCATGCTTGCAAACCAGGGCTTTTTTTCTGGTGGAATTCACCGGAACTGAGTTCCAGCACCTTTTCTTCTATTAATTGCATTACAATTTAATCGCCATCTACTCCCGAGGAAATGTAATCCAAGAGTCCCGGTACCCTTTTCTCCAGAAAAAAAGCACTGTTGCAAACTATAAAGATACTGTACTTCCTTTCCCCATGCTGATCGCTGCTAGTCCATATGGGAGCACAGTATTAGTATGGGTGACACAGACCAAAAATATGTGCAACTGCATTTGAACATATTCAGTCTTTGTCACCCTTGTGTCTTCATTCCTTCTGCCTGCCCACTAAGGGCACAATTAGATGTGACATGGGAGATCTGTGACCAGGATCTCTGATGGGGTTCTGCGATGACACGGTCCCTTACACTTTAGGACCAGGTGCATAAACCCTTCTCAGGCTAAGCATCAACACTTAAAAACCTGAGGGGAGGGTCAAATGAAACCTTTCCCCTACCAATGAGGGAAAAGATTAATACTGGTTATTAAGGATCTAGCTTAAATTTATGATACTGTGGGTACAAAGGTGTGTGTGTAGATTTAAAAGTAATGCAGGTTAATAATACCAAGCTGACACATAGGATTTGGGTAGCAAACAAAATAAAAATAAGTTTATTTTAATTCTCAAAATCTTAGTTCCAGAAAATAACTTTAAACCTGCCTACACCAAACACTTTGTAATTAACCTAAGTCCCTATAACTCTAAATACCTCCACTCCTCATACAAGCCTGACTTCTCTTAAAACTCCTGACAAGACACGAATAACCCAACTAACCTAACTCCCAAACTCTCTAACCCTCCCAACACACTCTAACTGCCTTAACTCACTCAACCAACATTCTACTTCTTAACTAACTCTGACATCACTCAAACACTCCTTATATACTCCTCCCCCCACCCTTTCCAAGACATCACAAACCACACCCACTCTGTTCAATATTCTATATTCACTAAACATACTAATGCAGGCATACACCAGGGAACGGAATTGTGGGGTTACGCCACAGGTTCTCCTTAAGTTAATAAAATACAAACTTTCCTACAGGTCAGCAAGAAAAGTTCCCTACAGGTCAGCAAGAAAAGTTCTAGCCCAGCTTTTCCCAGCCTGGTGCCCCCTCTAGATGTTTTGTACTTTAACTCCCATCAGTCCCAGACAGCATGGCCTACAGTCAGGAATGCTGGGAGCTGTAGTCCAAAACATCTGGAGGACACCAGATTGTGGAAGGCAGTTCTAACCTAGCCCAGTCGGTGTGTGTGCTGGTTTTCTACTTGCAGGGAGTTAAAAAAACAAAAACAGACATAGGTGAACATTAAAAAAAGTCCTCCCCCACCCCCGCAGTCTTTATGGGTATAGTTCATTTTACCACTCAGGACTCTGTTTATTCTGTTTTAAGATTTGAAAGATTGAAACCCCACCTTTCAAAATAATTTTTAAGGCTGCTTACCACTCACTCTGCCACCTCGCCTGTGGCTTACGCTGGCTCAGCTTGTCTGAGCGTGGAAAGCTAAGCAGGGTCAGGCCTGGTTATTACTTGGATGGGAGACCCCCTCCTCTAGTTTCCTGCATTGAGCAGGGGGTTGGACTCGATGGCCTTGTAGTAGGCTCCTTCCAACTCTATAAATGAAATCTATGAAATCATTCCCACCTCAGGCTCCTGCCTCTGCAGCCCAGCCTTCAGTGACCAGTGTCTTAACTTTCCTTGTCTTGGTACTCATTTTTTTACCCCAAGCAAATCAAAGGAGACCAAGCATGTGGCATGGATGCCAAGATCACAAGCCAGTGTGGCGTAGCGGCTAAAGCGTTGGACTGGGACTGTGGAGACCTGGATTCTAGTCCCCACTTGGCCATGAAGCTCACTGGGTGACTTTGGGCCAGTCACTGACTCTCAGCCTGACCTCTCTCACAGGGTTGTTGTGAGGATAAAATGGAGAGGAGGAGGAGGACCATGTAAGCTGCCTTGGGCTTTTTGGAGGAAAAGGTGGGATATAATTGTAACAAATAAACAAATACATCACCAAGGGGAATCATGCAAAAAATGAAAGGGGCAGGTGCTACTTTGGCTTCCTGCATCCTCATCAGTTAGCATAAGGGAGGGCTGTTAACCAAGAGCTCCCGCAGCTGCCTGTGGAGCGGTTCTCCTAATGAAGCCACACATTCCAAAAGCTCAGGGAGGAACTTGTACCAGTGCCCCCCCCCCCCCCCCGGCAACTGTTCGCACCTGCTTACAAATGCCTGCCTCACCATTTTAGGCACTAGAACACACTGTGTTGGGCAGATGGATGCTGCCAATAAACGGGTAACTAACTGTGCAGAATCCTTTCCCTCAGGGCTGCCTTCTAAACGCTTAAGGAGCTGAATCACCCATGAGTGACATCTCCCTTATCTATTTTCTTTGTAAGAACAAAATAAGTATTTTTCTTTGTAGCTGTATTTTCCCTTTGGTCTCATCTATTTTTCTAATGTGTTCACACTATTCTTCACTGAGGTTTCCTAAAAATGTAATCAGCCATTAAGGTACATAGCAGAATGAAGTTTTCTGATTTTTTAAATCTTTTTCTCTACTTCAGAGAAGGCTGCTCTACTTCTCCTATACTGTAATTTCGCAACATGTTCTGATAAAGTGTAATTTTTTGTATACACTGGAGGAAAGCTATGGAAAGGTTCTGTAGGAAATAATACAATCTGATGTAGATTGTCATCAACTATACATAGAACTAAATGCACTGAAGTGCCCAGATCTTGATACAGGATAAATTCATATGACCCCCTTAAATGTGGATTGCTTGCATGTGGGTCAAATATGTGTGAGCAGCATAATGGCTTTGTGACATCATGCCCTAGTGGAGAATAAGGAACTATGCAAAATAGGGACCAGTAATATGCAAAACTATGCAAAATAGGGACCAGGGATCACAGTGTGTGTGTGTGTGTGTGTGTGTGTGTGAATCCCAGTTTAAATGTTGGAAGGGTGATAAGGAGAGTCTTACTGATTTTTCAATGCATATTTACTGATTTACTGAATCACCATACAATCTTTTAAGAGTTTGTCCTTTATTGGGACTGTGCATGGATTATCAGGAGCAAAGCCAATACCCTATGCTGGCTAGGGATTATAGGAATTGTCGTCCATGACCTGGGAGTATCAGGTTGGGGATGGCTGATGTAGATACTCCAGGGTTGCTTCTCACATTTCCCCCTAAATGCACATTCTTTCCGAGTTAGAGGAGAAAAACCTCCATTGCTACATTTTATAGATTTGTAGGTGTGTCTCTCAAGCTTTTATACATTATATTTTTAGAGTTTTGAATTGTATTGTGTGTGATTTTGCTTCTAAAAATACTATAATCTTTCCATAGCTCTTCAGATATGGTTGTTTAGAATTCAGGTAATGCAACGGATAACTAGAGAGCGACAAAGAGCATAAAAGAACACTGCATTTACAAAGCATTCGAGGGAGTGCGGATACTTTATGAAAACCATTATGAAACAAACTGAAAACCCTCATCCCAGCCAGAGCTCCACCAGCAAAGGGGAGATCAGCCTGACCCCAGTCATTGGCCAGAGAACACCTTGGTCCCAGTCATCCACCCAAACACAACCAAGAGTTGCTCCTCCTTTCCAGCAAGAACACCCAGGAAAATTGCTAGCTGCTCTTGGACTCACTAGCTAATTCAGGCTATCCATGGAATATTGCAGAAAATTGTATTTTTTCCCCTTCCCCCTTCTCCTTTTAAGGTAAAATGTCATCATATAAATATTTATGTAAGTCATTCAGGCCCTTAAAGGTAATCTGGGATATACGTGCAATTAGATAAATGTTTAAATGTTCAAATAGTTGTCATTTCCGCAGTTGTCATTTCCCATGTAAACATGTTAACAAAAAGCATTCCTTTAAAATCCATGGTTAATGTCTCCTCTGTGTATCTGTTTCTCCTTCAAAAGGAGGGGAGAAAATATTTTCCTTTGTTTACATATTTTTGAGAACTTCAGAACGAACTTCATGACATAAAACTGGCAGAGGAATGTACACACACACACACACCCCGCGCGCGCGCGAGAGAGAGAGAGTGAGCGTACCTTGTTTGGAATCCATGGCAGTCCTGATACTTGAAGCCTAACATATGAACAGAAGCAACATTTGGGTAGAGTTAGGAGGTGTTTGCAGGGTGCTTTCTTTACTTTGTTACTCAACACTCTAGAGACTGGAAGTTAGGGGGATACTTTCCTGAAAAATTAGGGCTAATATGGTACAGAAGAACCCTACCTCAACCTCACACCTTGGCATGTGCAGACAGAGTATTCTGCTCCAACACCGCTTGGCCTGCCTACATGTTTTTATTTATTTATTACTTTTTATACTGCCCAATAGCCAACACTCTCTGGGAAGTACACAAAAGAAAACTTAAATCCATAAAATATAACAACATTGTATTTTATAAATATAAAAACCTTAAAACAGAATAAAACCAGAGTAAAATCCAGCGGCAATGTAAAGATCTAAAAATGCACTAACACAATTTTTTAAAATGGAAGGACTAAAAAAGCCTGGGGAAATAAAATGGTCTTTGTTTGGTGCTGAAAGGACCACAGCATAGGTGCCAGGCAGGTTTCTCTGGGTAGGGCTTTCTATAACCAGGGTGCCACCACTGGAAATAGTGGCACCCTTAGCTACCCACATCACCTCATTTAGTGGTGGTACTCAGAGAAAGGCCTCTGAAGATGATCTTAGAGTCCAGGCAGTTATATATGGAAGGAGACAATCCTTTAGCCTTTAGGTAACTTGGCCGCAAGCTGTTTAGGGCTTTGTAGGTTTGTACCAGCACTTTGAATTGGGCTGGAAATGGACTGGAAACCAGTGCAATCATAAAGCACTGATGTAACATGATCACATCAGCCAAACCCTGTTAACAACCTTGCTGCCCCATTTTGGACCACCTGAACTTTCTGAACCATTTCTTATGGCGCCTTAAAAACCGATAAATGTATTATGGCATAAGCAAGGCCTCCCCATCTTGGTGCCCTACAGATGTTTCGGTCTTCAATGCCCACCAGCCCCAGCTGTCATGGTCAATGGACAGGAATGCTGGGAGTTGTAGTTCAAAACATCTGGAGAGCACCAGGTTGGGGAAGGCTGACCAAATTTCGTGGACTATAGTCCACTTCATATGTATGTAGTAAATTAACTGTGCCCATTGCAAAAGCATTTTTTTGGACCAAGCACTTTATTTTCCAATGAACATGAAATTATGACATAATGTTTATATATTAACCTGTAAAATAAAGGTCAGAGAGTCTTATTTATTTGCTTTTACAATTTGACAGGAAATGGCTATCTGGAATGTATCAAATTAACTGGAAAAATTGAAAGTGCTTTGTCTCAATAGAAGTCCCTTTCTTTCTGCAGACATAGGACCGATAGCTAAAATTTAACTCTATGTGTCTGTCTCTCTGTGTGTGTATGTGTGTGTGTGCATTCTTTCTGGCATGATACTACACATTGCTGAGAGAGGGTGTGTGTGGAAACAGACGAAGTACAGAGAAATAATCTGGAGCGTGAACATTTCCCCTTAAATGGCAAATCTTACAGTGTAGTTGACATAAATGAGCCAGAATGTAAGGGGATGTGAATGTAGGGGATTTCTGTATATAGAAATTGCATGTGTTTCCTTGTTGGAGGACCAGTGTCATCCAGTGGACAGCATTGAACTTGGACATGGAGAATCTATTCCCCCCCCCCAATTTATTTTGTTGAAAGATAAAGACTAAAACAGGGAAGCAAAGCAAGTAAATAACTATTTCCATCATTGTTATTATTCAAATTCTAGAATCTATTTTTTAAAAACCCCTTTGTCTGGGGGTAGGTGTGTGGAGCTGGTTTGTCAAACCATAATATAGCTGGAAATGTTTTTTTTATCTACAAGTTCCTAGACTGTCTTTGGTTGTTATTGAACTGAGAGCAGATCAACTGTTCTTCCAAAGCATTGTTACAGGGGGTTGGTCCAAAGTGGCTGGTTGGCCCATGCAGGAGCCAGTCTATAGGTCCATGCAGCATTCCTCCTGATTGGTTCAGGGGTGCTTAGTTGGGTGAGGGCCTCTCACTTTTCCTCTGTGTGTGTCATGTGGGCATCATTGCCAGCACAGTCTCTGATTGGTGGGCTTTAGTGGTGTTTCTAGGGACGCTTGGCACATGTCTTCCATTTTAATGCTATTTGTATGCCATTTTTGTATTTTCTAGTGGCGTATTCCTCCCCTCCCTTCCTGGGCTGAGCAGATAGGATACATGACCATTCAGCGAGTTTAGCAGCAGTGTATCTCTCTCCTCCAGCATAACTGGAGTACATATAAGATTGCTCTGCCTGTCCCTTCTCATAAGAACTTACTCGGGGGCCAGGGGCAAATCAGATTTCACAATCTGTAAAATGGGAGAATGAATTAGAAGAAGAATTGTAATGAGGCGGGGGGTGTATAAAGGTTGTGTATAGTAAAAGTACTACAAAAGTGATTTGAAGAAGCATTTATATCATTAGGAAAAGTATACCGAAATAAAGTGTATATCACTGGTGTCCCAAAAGAAAGACTGTCTTGATGAATTTCCAGTTTCATAGATCATAGAGTTGGAAGGACCCTACAAGGCTATCGAGTCCAACCCCCTGCTCAATGCAGGAAACTAGAGGAGGGGTCTCCCATCCAAGTAACAACCAGGCTTGACCCTGCTTAGCTTTCCACGCTCAGACAAGCTGAGCCAGCGTAAGCCACATGCCTGTTCACAAGATCAAAGCCCAGCCTTTTCTGTACAGTAAATTCAATTCAGCTAGTCATGTGACAAAACGGTAATCTGATTTCTTCACTAAGAAGCCAATTGGATTGGATGTGAATAATTTTTTACCTGCACTTCAACACAGACCAAAAATTGATTCAACCATGTCATGTGACCCAGCAATTAGACAATGGGCTGACAGAAGAACACTAAACTCACTGTCTTGTGGCTTGGGGTTTTTTGGGGTGTGTGTATGAGGAATGCTTTTTAGTCTGGAATTCATCACTTGTGATTGCTTTTAATGTGGAAGTGGAAGAGAAGCATTTTAATTAAATAGTTATGCAACCTAATGGAAGTTTTAATTTCAAATGATTGCAGATACAGGAAATGCAAAAACAAAACAAAAAAACCACCACCCTATTTCAGCATCGCATGTGAAGACAGCCAGTAAACAATCCTGAATATGATCTGAATGTCAGCGAGGCTGAGAGAAACCACTCTAAAGGGCTCTTTGGTTGCTTTCCTTTTGGGGGTAAATCCTCTCAGTGTAGACACAATGTATGCAATTCTAAAAATTTGTCCTAGAGAGACAGATAAAAACATATTCTAGAAGGACAGTCAGTTTTTACAGACAGATAAATTAAATCTTCAAAGCTCACGAGGATTAGCTGCTTCAGGGTTTTTTAGCCTAAATCTGCTGTGGTAGATGAGAAGCAAATTATCTTTGCTTTGATAAGCAAAGAAGCCGGACCTTAAAAGACTTGCAAAAGTAGCAATGCTAGTAGCTCTCAGTGAAGTAGTTATCTACTGACGCATTTTTGTAATGTCTTATTGTATGTGGGTGGCATTGTGGCCTTACTTCTACAGTGGTTGCCCTTACAGTTTATCAGACATAATAGGGTGTTGTTGTTTTTCTAAAGGACCGTGTAAAACAAACAAGTACGTGATTGAAAGCAGTAGACTACTGACATCACCCTTATAAACCACTGCCAACTTGCCTTGTTTATTGATGAGATCTTTGTGAAAATAAGGTCTTTCCCACACATAAATGAATCACAAGAGAAGCAAGGGAGCTAAGTAGCTTTTCTTTGTTATTTTTCTTATTCCCGTTCCCCCCCTCTGCACTTAGACTAAAGTAACCTTGTAATAGCCCAGAGTTCCGGTAACTGAGCGACGCGAGATGCCGGCTGACACGAGGAAAGGACTGGGGTCGAGTTTATGATGATGCTATTTCAGTAGAGCAACCTGAGTGTTTAAGGAAATGAAGCAATGGCCGTTTATTAGGAGATTTGCAGTTACTGTGACAACAAGCGCATACTAACACACACGCACACTGCACACAGTTCCTGCCTCTGTTCAAAGTCTTTGAGTCCTGCAGGCAGGATTCTCACTTAAGCCCTTTTGCATACCTGGCAATGTAGCTCACATGGTGTTCCTATTACCTCCTTTGTAACGGTTGGTTTAGATTGTTTATGTAAGTCATTTTGGAAGGGTAGCAATTGCACTCTTGTGTGTTTAGTCACGAGCACTAAGCCTAGCAACAAAATGTTTAGGTACAGATTGAACATTTCGAGCTGGAGGTTCTAGATAGGGTAGCCATACATTCTCTTTTACAGAGGCAGACAGTTGTCTCTTTGAAGGGCTGGCCTGGCTAAGCCCAGTTTAAAGATAAAGGAGGGCAGGCAACATGGGCCTTGAAGTTGCCCATCCACCTTTAGCCCCTGGACAGCCAACTGAGCAGAGACACAGGTCACCTGGTCACAGTCATCCCCAATATGGTGAGACGTATTGTATTCATATTTAAATTATAGTAATTCTTTCTAAATTTGCTTCTATAAATATGAATTAGCATATGCAAATTTTGTGTAAACTTATGTCCTCTGTTTTGGTGATACTTCAGTGGCCGCCCTATCTAGAATCTTGTGGCATTCAAGCTCTTGAGGAAATCTGCTTTGGTTTCTTAAAAATCAAGTGACTCGATACCATAGATGTGGAGAAGATCTTGAAAATGTACGCAGGAAGTATCTCTTGAAAGGGTGTTTAAAAACAAAACAAAACACCACACAAACAAAACCCCAAACTGGCAAGAGATGTTTGGGGTGTCTCACCTTCTCCACTGAGCAGTGCCCCATTCTGTCTGCGCCCCCACTGTGCCCAAGCACATCTCACTTACTTCCCCTATACTACCATCCCTGGAAGATACAGATTCTGTAATCAGGATGCAATCACAGTGGGTGGGCCCAGAGAAGATTGCGCAGAACTGTACTTGCACAATAGGGCTTTTGTTGCCTCCGCCCCCGCCCCTGCCCCCCCCCACTACAGCTCCTGGCTTGCACACATACCTGCCCAAAGCTGCTCCTGTGGGTTGACAGGCCCTATGGAATGGCATGGGATGAGGTATGGGTGCAGGCTTTAGCAGGATGGGAAAATTGGGGGACTTGAGCTGGGCTGCTGTACGCAAGCAGAAGTGCTTTTCTGCTTGCACAAGACATCTCTGGATCTAAGCCAGAGCACTTACAATATTATACTGGCATAAACGTATTGCGATTACTCACTTTTGTGTAATTGGGTGTGTTTGGGATGTTTTTTTAAGTACAGTTTCTCAGTGGGATTTATTTATTTATTTATTTATTTATTTGAAACATTTTTATGCCACTCCTCAGCCAAAAAGGCTCCCAGAGCGGCTTACATATAATCAATTAAACAAGACAGTCCCTGCCCGCAGGCTTACAAACTAAAAAGACACGACACACAAGGAAAAAGGAATGGGGAGGGAAGAAGGGGGGATAATTAATTAATTCTTCCAGCAGGGCTGGTGGAATGGCCCTGCGCTCCCTCTCATCTCCTTCTGCACAGCCCGTTGGAATGGCTGCCGGTGGTGACAGTTGAGGGAGGAGGAGCCTTCATGAGGGAGGCCGTTTCATAGATTTCATAGGATCATAGAGTTGGAAGGGGCCTACAAGGCCATCAAGTCCAACCCCCTGCTCAATGCAGGAAACTAGCGGAGGGGTCGCCCATCCAAGAAATAACCAGGCCTGACCCTGCTTAGCTTTCCACGCTCAGACAGGCTGAGCCAGCATGAGCCGCAGGCCTGTATTTCAGCAGGGCTGGTGGAATGGCCCTGCGCTCCCTCTCATCTCCCTCTGTACAGCCCGCTGGAATGGCTGCTGCTTGCAACTAAACACACCTAGGATTGGACTATATGGGCAGTATCGAATGGGGCACTTATGCCCCCGCTGCTTCCCTTCTGCCCCACCGATTCCATTGTGCAACTGACCTTCACCACTTGCGCAAGGGTGATTTAGCACTACTGGGAGCTCTGCTGACCTGTCCTGATCCAGAACCAAGCGTTTCCGCTCATTTTGGGGCTTCCCCTAGGAGGTGCTAAATCCTGTTGCGTAAGCGGTGGGTCCCACTTGTGCAATGGAATTGGTGGGACCCACTACTTGCGGAACGGAATCGACAGGGTGGAAGGGAATTGGCGGGGGTGTAAGCACCCTGCTGGATACTGCTCTATGTTATATAGAGTTTCCAACCTCAGTAACACAACTTAAAAAAATAAGTTACTCCATTATAATAACATTATACTCCAGGTAACTTCTATCTTAAGAATAGATCTGATATGTTCCATATTTCCACAGTAGTGATATTATCACCCAGGTAAAAGAACAGTAGAATAAATGGGTCTTGGTTCTTAAAGGGGTTCATTAGAAGCAAACACTCACTAACTTTCCAATCTATTTTGGAGCTAGGCTTGTTCCATTCCCCTATTGACGGTATGAAGCAGCTGCTGTCTGTTTCTTTCTTCAACACTTCTGCTGACAGCTATAGCTGACAGATACATTTCAGTAAACCGCAGCATAAACTCTGCCCCCAAATCTTTGCTTTGATTGTAAGTGTTTGATTCTTCACATAATACTCTTGCAGAATACATGCGAATCACCTTCCTTACTGAGATAATGGGCATTCCAAAATTACACACACTAGCAGAAAAATTACAACTAGCTAGCAAAACAACTAGCACAACTAGTGCAAGCAACACGTAGCTGAATGGAATTGTGATGAGTTGTGAAATGCCCCGTGCAACATCTTGCACAAATGGATTTAAAGGGGAGTATCCAAGAGGGCACAACCGCTAATGTAAATTATTTTGCGCTAGTGTAAACTGCTCTAGCACAATGCCAATAGCGTCAGCTGGAGCAGCCAATTTCCCATGGAAATCAGTGTGCCAGCTAATGCTATTGGCGTTGTGCTGGTGTAGTTTACACTAATGCAATGTAACTTACATTAGTGGTTGTTGTGCCCTCTTGGATACTGCCCAAAGTATTGTATTGGGTGCATGTGCAAGGATGAAAATGAGGTTTCCATAAGTGGTAGAAGATTTGCACTAGTCCAGGGGTGGGCAATTTATGGCCTACAGACTCCTGCAGTCCCCCAGTGCACCCCCACAACCCCCTGAAATTTTTTACAAACAAAAATGGCATCTGGAGCTGCCTCAGAGTGCTCCAAAGTTAAAAAGGTGAACTCTGTAGCAGCTACAGACACCCACACACCCCTTTTTGGCACCTGCAGGGGGCTGTGCAGCTCATGGGTCAGTGAAAATGGCCCCTGGACCTCCCAAAGTTGCCCACCTCTACATTAGTGGAATGACACCACTGGATACAACACAATTGGGCTATTTTTACCTAACGCTACTAGAAAGTTAGCATCTCGATCATAAACATATTCCTTTCATTTCAATGAAAGTAACTTTCATTTAAGTAAGATTAGGGTTGTCAGCTTAATCTTGGCTGCTCCCAAGCTGTCTCCCATATCAGGGAGCCTGAGTAGCTGTGGAGACAGTCCTCCTGGGTTGAAGGTGCTGCTGCTGAATGCCAGATTGGTGAATGGGAAAACAACTGCCATCTAGGACTCCATCCTGGATGAATGTGCTGACCTGGGCTGTATCACAGAGAACTGGTTGGATGAGGCTGGGAGAGTAAATCTCTCCCAGTTTTGCCCACCTGGGTTTTCCATGTTGCAGCAGGCAAGGCCTGTTGACCAGGGAGGCAGAATCACAATGGTCTATTGTAATTCAACCCATCTGTCCAGGTGCCCCATCCCACAGTCTTCCAGTTTCGAGTGTGTGTCTCTGAAGGTGGATGTTCAGGACAGAATAGGGATTCTGTTGGGGTATTGCCCGCCCTGCTGCTCTACAGTCTCCCTTCTTGAGCTAATCAAGGTGGTGTCAGGGTTGGTGCTGGAGTCTCCATAGCTTATTGTGCTGTGGGACTTCAATATACATACTGAGGCTGCCTTGTTAGGAGCGGCTCAGGACTTTATGGCCTGGGTCTGTCCCTATTAGTATCTGGCCCCATTCATTCAGCATGGCACACTTTGGATCTGGGTTTCTGTGTAGGGTGGGATGATGGTGATCTGGAGGTGGAGGAACTTCTATATTTCCGTTGTCGTAGACAGATCACTACCCGGTGAGGATTAGAATTTCTGGGACTCGGAGCCTCTACAGGGGCAGGGGACTAATCAATATAGTCCATTCCAGAGACGGATGCATCCGGATGGCTTTCTGATGGCTCTTGGGGATTTTCCTGTCAGCTTGGCAGGCGATTCCCTTGAAGCCCTGGCTGATCTCTGGAATGGAGAAATGGCCCGCGTGGTTGACATGATTGCTCCGGAGCATCCTCTCCCATGGAGTGGAGCCAAATGAGCCCCCTGGTTTTCCAGGGCACTGCAGGTGATAAAACACCGTCGACTAGAACAATGTTGACAGAAAACTCGGAACGAATTCAATCAAACATGGGCTCGAGCTCATTTGCAAGCCTGCTCAGTAGCAATGAGGGCAGCGAAGAAATTGCACTTCTCTGCCACTACTTTGTCTGCACAGTCACCCAGTGGCGCTTTTTCAGGTGGTCAGAAGCCTGTTACACTCTGGCCTGCAAGAAGAAAAGGTGCTACATGCTAGCCCGCTGTGACCAATTCGCAGAACAGTTTGCAGATAAAATCGATCGTATCCGTGCCAGCTTGGATACCATTGTTGATACACGTCCAGTGGATGCAATTTTGGCTCCTGCTTGTTCAGTTACAATGGATACTTTTCAAATTGTATAGCCTGAGGATGTGGACAGGAACCGTGAAGAAGTGAGGCCTACCACTTGTGTGCTGGACCCTTGTCCTTCCTGGCTTATATAAGCAGCCGGGTTGGGGGGACAGGCTGAATGGGTAAGGGCAATGGTGAATGCCTCTTTATGGCAAGACAGTGATTCCACCTTGCCTAAAAGAAGCAGTCGTAAGGCAGTGGTTTTTTGTTTGTTTTTAAACCCTCCCTGAACCCCGCTGTGCATACCCTCCAACATTTCACAGATGAAAATAGAGGACACACCTGTGAATTTGTAAGAGGTATGGTTAAGCAACATGAAGGTGTGATTCAAGAGGCGTGGCCAGGCAACATGAGGGCGTGGCCAAGGGTAAGGCCAGGCAACCAAAGGGCATGGTCAGGTACAAAAGTAATTAGAGGAAACACACAAAATCTTAATATATATCATAATTATTACATTATTATATTATATATTATTTTATAATGTTTTATAAGTGGCTTTTGTAATATTGTTTTTATCTTACTTAAATCCTTAATTGTTGATCTCTACTGTTTTTCATAGGGAGGGGTGTCAGTGCTTGCAGGGCAATCTCTTTCTTTTTGTTTTAAAATGGTCAGGATTGGCACAAATTCAACAGGTGAAGCTTACCCACCCACCCCACACCCCCAAACATGGAGCTTCAGAGAGAAGGGGAAGTTTCTTGCACTTCCTTCTGACACTGTAACCTCACCTGTTAGAGGCACAGAGTCAGCTCTGTTATGCAGTTTTAGCTTAGCTGCAATTTTGCCCATGGAATGGCCACTTTAAGGAAAGTTTTAAAAGTTTAAATTCGGGACTCTGCATGACAAAGTGAAAAGCTTAAGGGTTTTCGTGACAGTTCTGGAATTTTCGGGGCAGTTGCAGACTATGCCTTCAGTGCCATTTTTCTTGGTAGAAAGGCTTGGTACAAATCAAATCTAATCAAATCAATCAGTCAATAAACAACATAGCATAAGGCCATAGGCAGTGGGTTCACTGAAATGGTTTCTTATGTGGGAAAAATAGAATGATGCATACATCAGCTGCAGACATTCCAAGAAAAGTCATTTGGTGGAATACACAAAAAAAATCTCGGTGTTGACTTCTATACTAGGGAAACACATTCATATATGGCTGCTCTGAAAGCATATTACATCCATGTAAGTTCTGGCAACCGCTTTATTAATTTTTATTTACTTGATAAATTTATATACTGTTTAACAAAGACATTTACCAAGACAGTAAAGGATTATACTGTAAGGATTAAATGCCACATCTGTTAGCATGGTGGACAACTCTTAATAAGAGCCCCTTCAACCAGACTCCCCACAGAGGCCTCATCTACATAGAGCATAATCCTATGAATGTTTTACTCAAAACTGAGTCCCACTAAGACCATCTTAAAATGTCACTAGGGCGATCTGGTGACATATCTATGCAAAAAGACAATTTTATAGAACAGGGGGTGCAGAGACTCAGGCCTGGATATCAAATCTGGCCCACCTGGGGTCCCAATCCAGCTCTCTGGAGTTCCCCAGCAGCCCACGCTTCTTTCCCCCTGAACACTGATTGTTTGGAGGTTTCTCGCTTTTGTGCGGTCCCCCCCCCCCATTCTCAGAGGTTGTAATGCCTCTCCTAAGGCTTAGTCAGTAGCAGTAAGAGCTTTAAGTTAAAATATACTGTATTTCTTTTTGCCCCACCCCTTTTGCCTTTGGCCCCACCCACCACAGCAATGCAGCTCCCAGAGAACTTCTCCAAAATGGAATTTGGCCCTTGGACTGAAAGAGGTTCTGTACCTCTTCAGAAAAGGCCAAAAGTAGGCCAAGATCCTGTAACTGTCAAAAAAAAAAAAAAAGTACCGTATACCTAGAAGGTCGTCCATGAAATCCAACTTTGGAGACATCAGTAGGGCAATGAAACACTAGAGCTGGGCTTCAGGTGAGAACAAGGTTGTACCACAGAAATATTCTCATATCATGAACGGCATGAACTGTGAATTTTACAGCGGACCTGTGGCTTATGCTGGCTCAGCTTGTGTAGAAAGCTAAGCAGGGTCAGGCTTGGTGATTACTTGGATGGGAGACCCCTCCTCTAGTTTCCTGCATTGAGCAGCGGGTTGGACTCGATGGCCTTGTAGGCCTCTTCCAACTCTATGATCTATGAAATCTATGAGCAGGGGTTGGACTCGATGGCCTTGTAGGCCCCTTCCAACTCTATGATCCATTATTTGCGTCTATTCTCCCCCCCCCCCATGCCCATTTAGTCCCTTAAGTTAAAACAACATTTTCTGTATACAAGTGTGAAAATATCTTTTTTTGAGCTTCGTGTGTGGCTGAAAGGGGTAAAATTCCAAAAGGATATAGTATATAACAGCGGCTAAGTGTCAAATAAACACATATTTTAAAATGCTGTCATAAAAAAAAAATACAGGAAGTAAAACAAACTGTAGCGGTTATGTTGTTTTTATACATTTCCAGCATGCTGCCAAAATGAATTCTTTTTTCTTAAAAAAAGAAAAGTGGGGGGACCAAATTCAAGCAATGCTTGCTTATGTTTTTGCTTAAGCAGAATTGTATCTCCCTACAGGACATGGGCTCCCAGACTTTACTTTTTACTATTTAACCAGTATAACTTGCACGAAGCGAAGATGATGGACAACCTCATAGGAGAAAATAGCCTCAATGTATCAGTAAATTATAATCTTAAAACATTATGACTGTGATCAAAGTACACGGTCACCTTTTGTTTTATGCACAGAGAGCTTGAGGGCCTTGCGGGTGAGGGTGGGTGACATTCTAGCTGTGGGATGTGACTGATTTAAATTCCCAGTGACATTCTTTATGCATATTTGCCCCTGCAGAATAAGCCACCTTGATGTTTAATTTTAGGAACTGGCAAATGCCTCTTATTTCCTCACGGTTCTGCTGTCACTTTTGAGGTTTTAATTATTTACATGAACAATCTTTTTTCTCATTTGATAAGCTCAATAGAAGGTATCTCCTTACAAGGGAGGTAGAACTGGTTGTGTGTGGTGTAGCGGTTAGGACAGGGGCAGGCAGCTTGGTGCCCTCCAGATGTTTTGGACTACAATTCCCATCAGCCCCAACCAACATGACAAATGGTCAGGGATTGTGGAAAATGTAGTCCAAAACATCTGGAAGGCACCAGACTGCCTTCTGCTGGGTTAGGGTGTCACTCAAGGATTGTGGAGATCCAGGTTCAAATCTTGTCTCAGCCATGAAGCTTACCTTGGACCTCTCCACCTAACCTACCTCATATGGTTGTAGTGAGGATAAAATGATGGTTTGCCACCATGATGTCCTTGGAGGACATGATCAGGAAATAAACAAATAGATGTGCACACTGCAGTTAGTTACCACTAGGGATGAATGAATCAGTCTATTTCCACTGCATGTCACTTTCACACAGTGCTCACCCATAAGTCCATTCCATCCTGTTTCTGCATTAATTCAACAAGTTTTTTGTTGTTGAAAACTTTGCATTGGTGTAATATTTAAATATCTACATATAAATGTATTTCCTCTCAAAATAGGCATTTTTAACATGTGAATTACTTCACTTGCTTCAAAATGTGGTCAGCTAGCCTTGCTGCATTCGGGGACCCTCCTGCTCGTTCTGCTGAGCGGGGCCCTGGACCCCTGCCCCAAATTCCTGCTTTGATGGCACCACTGCTATTTAGTAACAGGACCTTCAAAAAAAAGGGGGGGGGGAGAAGGTTACATATTCATGTGAATAGAAATAAGATGTGTGCTAAATGCTACCAAATCGGTGCTAAGTGATCCCAGAGACCCACCCACAATAGAACCATAAATAATTACCACTGTGAGAAGGTGCTCACTGTCTTGGAATGTGAGAAATAGTTGTGAAAGCGATAAAGAAGACGGCAGAATGCATACAAGGTGCACGATGGGTATGTGATGCTTTCCCACAGTTCTCTTTCCGAAATGAGTCACCAGCATGGCTGAGGGAGATCCTGATTGATTTATTAAACATGGGTGTGTTTAAGTCACAAAGGAAGAACGTTTGGCCTGCTGCCTTCTCTCTTTCACTACCTTGTACAGTGCATTTTAGACAAATGCTTGCAGTGTGGGTTTTGTGCACTTCCATTAGGCACTTTCTACAAGGCACTGATGAGACATTTAAATCTTCTCAAGCTAAGAGGAAGCGACCTTGTCAAGACCACCAACCTTCATTTAGACCAGGGGTGAGCAACCTTTGCGGGTCCAGGGGCTAATTCCCCACTCCAAACTCACTGGGGGGTGCAACCTTCCCTGCCAAAATTGCTACTGCTGCTGCGCTGCCACTTCTGCCACCAAAATTTGGTGGCGCAGCAGCAAAGGAGGGGTTGATTTGATTTCCCTTTAAAGCAAGGTGTGCAGGGAGCACACATCTTGCTTGGCAGCATGCAGTGTGCTTCCCTTCCAGGAGTGCTATTCTGCGTCCCAGCATGGTGTGTGCTCCCTGTGCACCTTGCTTTAAAGGAAAAACACCACCTTCTTTGCGGCTGCCTCTGCTGCAGCAAATTCAGTGGTGGCAGTGGTGGTGGTGGGGCAGGGAGGTGTGCAAAATGGCCCACAGGCTGCATGTTGCCCACCCCAATTTAGACGTAGGCACCCTAAGGGTAAAAGTGAAATGAGGTACAGTTAGGTTATGTAGGACATTATTTTTGGTCACTTTTTGTTATAGGGAAAGTTTAATTAACATATGCAGGACGAAATGATTAGAATGTAGTTTACGGTTCTTACAGATCTGGGGTGGGGACTCTCCTCCATACTGATGTATTTCCTTCTTTATAAGGAAATAGGCTGCCACCCACCAGTCAGGTTAATCCTACTGACACTCTCTAGTCTATCCAGCTGGGGGAGTCCTAAGCCCTTCTGCAAAGGAGCCTTCCCTTCAGCCCAGCTCTAGGAAAACATAACAAGGAAGGTGCTTTGGATTTACTTGCCCAAAGCCCAGAAGTCACAGAACTAAACAAAATCTTTTGAAATTGCCTCAGAACACAAGGGGTAGCTCAGCAACTGAACAATCTTGCATGTGAGGGAGGTTTTAGTGAGAAATTCCCTTTCAAAACAATACAGCTAAATGTCCAGATGGGGGGGGGGAGTTTATTTGGGAAAAGCGGGGGAAAGGAAGAAAGAAAAGAAAAGAAAAGAAGGCAACGCACACAGAATTCCAAATAGAAATCAAGAAAGTGAATCTAACTTAGCTAGTACGTTTTACCTGCATGAATAGAATCTTGGGTTTCAGAGCATGTGCAGAGTTACTACACTTGATCTTAGCCAAAAGACCGAGTTCTGTGCAGAGAAGGGAGTTTGAGAGAGAGCATCTTTGGATTCCTGCTCAGGTGTTACCTAGGAAGACACACTGAAGATTAAGTCTCATATATTTATCGTAATCTGAGACTGGGTCCTTAGTGGAGATAGACTGTTGTTTTGTCCAAGTGTGCAATAAACTCGATTTCTGATGTCAATGGTTCAGCCAGCCAATCAGAAAATTATTTAGAGTCTGTTTCCATCTGCTTAAAAACTCTGCACTTTCATTTCAAAAGAATTAGCTTGTTCAACTAGCTGCAACATTGTGAAAAAGAGCTTAACTTTGGTTGTTTATTCAGAAACAAACCCCAGGATATATGCTTATTCAGGTTTCACTGTAGGAGTGTGAATTCCCAGATGCTCTAGGTGGCAGTGTTGAGCTAAATCAGAATATAGGGGTTCCCCACAATACTGGTTAATATGTTTTTGTGATACAAAATATTATGTTTTACTTCACGCTGGTAGTTACTTGGGTTGAAACAATGGGTTATTTTGATGAACATCTGAGGGGGGGCACTGTTATTTACACTGTAATACCGAGTTCACTATTTTACTTTTTTTCTGTTTGTTCTGATTTGCCCAGGCCAATTTCAATATAAAAATTCATATGGGGGGGGATAATTGTTCATTAAGTTCTTTAGTATGCTTGGGATACTTGGTGTACCCAATGAAGGAGATAAGCATTAAGAAAACATGGGAGGTCACAAGTAGGGATGGGCAAATTTGTCAGTTTTGGCTTCTTTCAGTTTTTTTATTTTTCCAATCTTAAATTGGGTTCATCCTAAACTTTATTTTTTGCATGAAAGTTTGCATGAACATTCATAAGCATTTAAGAATACATTTAAGAATGTTGAAGAGTCCTTGGTTTCGAGTCACAAGTTGAGTCACGAGTCTTTGGAACCGAGTCTCGAGTCCGAGTCCTTAGTCCAAAATGGTGACTCACGAGTCACTCCCAAAGCTGACTCCACGAGTCCCTATTAAAATCAATGGGGTTTTTCCCCAACAAAATAAGGCTATTTCAGATGTGTGGCTTAAATAAATTCTAGGCACAAGTGTGCCTTTTTATTTCAAAACTCTGCAACTGATTTTGGCAAGAACAGACCAGGCAGACAAACCCAAAATAACCAGGCAGGCAGAGGAGGCAGGGAACCCCAAAGCAGGCAGGCAGAGGCCTTTGTCTTGGACAATTCAAACTGTGGAATTGGTTAAGAAGAGACCAGGCAGGCAGAGGAGGCTGGGAACCCCAAACAGACAGGCAGAGGCAGCCAAACCCAAAATGTCTGAAAGGTTGCATTTTAGGAAAATGATTTTAAAAAATAAACTTGCTGTACTTCCTAAAACCTATCCATGTTGCATTTGAGGAACACAATATTGGAACATGAGTCCTTGGTCTCGAGTCCCGAGTCGAGTCTCGAGTCCCATTAAAAATATTGGGACTCGAGTCTGACTCGAGTCAGAGGGGGGACTCAGTCCGACTCACGAGTCGAGTCCTGGAGTCCGAGTCCCCATCCCTGGAATACATGCAATTTCATATGCATTTTTTGCCCAGTATACACATTTTTTACAAGCTGCTTTCCTTTTTGGATATTATTTTCTATAATATATGCATTTTTATAGGCATTTTTTTTTATTGGAGAACTCCATTGCAAAATTCAGAGAGGTGAAATTTCAAAGGATAACTGAGTTCCAGTTCGCATAGTGGTTCAAAAGTGGGAAATTAAGTAAGTTCACATGTGGACTGAAGACATTTCTCCCCAATCCCTAGTCATGAGCAGAAGATGACGTCTGGGCCCCTGTAAACATCCATAAATGAGACAGAGCAATGCTGCCATAAAGGCTTCATTTGGAAGCACCCCTAATCTCCTGGGTGTGCTTGTCATTGCTTTTTAACAGACAGTGCCCCAGGGTTCCCTTCTCTGTGCCTGTGGCTGCTGCCTCATTCTCTGCATCTCTCCTGTTCCAGAGGCATGGCTCCATGATGGACATGCCACAAGCTTGGACCATGTGGGCTGTCTTGCTCATGTCTGTGCCACAAGCAGGCTTTGTCACTGGCGCAGTCTCTGATTGGAAACACACCTCCCCTGGAGATGCTGGGCGTATCCTGGCATTTTTATGCCATTTTTGTATTTTCTGTGTTTCCCTCCCCTCCTGGGCTGAGTGCTTATTGGCCATGATGGCTGTTCCACTAACATAGCAGCAGCGTATCTCTCTGATTCTGTTCTGCTTAGGCTGGGTCACATTCAGCATTAAGGTAACTGAGGGGCAAATCCAAAGGCAGGTCAATAAACAGGCAAAGGTCAAAGGCACAGTTTTACCAGGCAAATAGGTGGTTTCCAGAAGAGAAGTCTGAGGCGCAGCCAAGGTCGAACATGAAAGAGTGGTCAAATAGACACATAGTCCAAAATGCAGAGTCAAGTGGGAGTCCAGGGGTCAGTAGCACGGAGGTCCAATCACAAGGCAGGGTCAAGGAAACGAGAACAAGGCACTGAATGCTGAGGTAAGGTGTTCTTTCCAACAGCTCTCATGTTCCAACTAAGAACTGATACAGCCAGAGCTTCCAAAGCCCACCCAGGGCTCAGCTGAAGTTCATCACTGGCTTGTGTAAGATGTTTTATTTATTTTATTTAGTTATTATATTTATATCCCACCTTTTTTTCTTGCAAGGAACCCAAGACGACTTACATAATCCTCCTCCTTTTCTTCATTTTATCCTCCCGGGCCAGGATGAAGTAAGTTAGGCTGAGAGTCAGGGAATGGCTGAGTGGGGATTAGAAGCCAGATCTCCTGAGTCCCAGTCCAACACTCTAACCACTAGGCCACACCGGCACTCAGTTCCTTGTTGGGATATACTGTCCTGTTGGTTTGTTTTGCTTTGTGTAAAATGTCCTCCTTGTGAGGAGCCCGGTTGCAGTGGTTCTTGAGGCATGTGCGTCGCCTCCAGGTGGTGGCCTGTGCCTCTACCTTCTGGCACTGGCCCATTCTAGGACTTGGCAGATGCTCGGCCTCCCCAGCTACTATGGGGGATGTGTGGTCCTCAGGGGCTTCATCCAGGGGTTCCTCAGTGTCCACCAGTACTGGAGGACCTCGTGTAGCTTCCCTGGAGGTGCCTGGAGTGCCAGTGTCAGAATGATGCACAGGGTTGCTGGATTCTGTGGTCTCAGAATCATCATCGGGTGAGTCATCCTAGCCTGGGTCAGACATGACAGCCAGGAACCTTGCAGTTTCCCAGCATCAGATGACTATAGGATTGCTCTGTTGTTAGGCAGATATCTGGTGATGAAAGGGCAGCTCAAGCAAAGCCACATTGTCGAAGAGCTGCAGACCAGGCAAGCTGCAGCTGAAAAGTAGACAAAGCAACTTCTGGATATAAATAATGGCAGGAAGGAGAAGGCCTTAAGTGGTTCCTCTCAGCTTCCCGTTGCTGCAGGGTTGTTGTTTTTTTAAAAAAAATATCTGATCAGGTCTGAGTGTAGCTGCTGCCCAGAGTCACATCATGTTAGAAACCCAGCTGAAATGGAGCAGCTGCTGCCTCATGTGCCCAGAGAGCAGCTCTAAGACCTGCCCTCCAGTGCCATCAGGATTCCCTTTGAAGCTTGAGATTTTCTGGGCTTCTAAGGCCACATGACTCTCTTTCCCATCCCCCCCCCCCGCTACCAGTGACATGGACAGCTTTAACAGTTTTGCTTTGGAACAGCAGCAACATGAACAACCCTTGAGAGCATAGCCTTCTGGAGACACCCTTTTTGGCTCTGTTGGGGCACGGGGGTGGTGAGACTTTGCTTTGGTTCCTTTCCTTTCCGGTACGTCTCATTCTGCCATATTTCATGTCTATGGCTGGCAACATAAAGAGCGACTGGTACTTCAACAGCGGGAGGCGCACACAGCAACACAGGCCCAAGTGGTTATAGAGATATGCATGACGAAGTGCAGCAAAGAAGGCTTTCAGTCAGGGGGTGGAAACCTCAGGTCTAGGGGTCAAATCCAGCCCTCCTGAGGTTCCAATCCAGCCCTCTGGGGCTCCCTAGACAGCCACACCCCTTTCCCCCAACCACCAAAAGTTTGGTGCTTTCCTGGCTTTTGTGCAGTTCCCCCCCCCCTTCATTCTAAAATATTGAAATACTTTCCCTAGGGCTTAGTTACTGGCAGGAAGTGCTTTAAGCTCAAATAGGCTGGTATTTTTGGTGATTTGGCCCCACCCCTTTTGCCTTTGGCCCCTTTGCCTTCAACCCTGCTCACCACTGGAATGTGGTCCCTGAGAGCTTCTTTAAAATTGGATTTGGCCCTCAGGTTGAAAGAGGTTCCCCAGCACTACTTTAAACATACAGAGAGAGAGAGAGAGAGAGAGAGAGAGAGAGAGAGTTTGCTAAGCAGACTGTAAGGAAAACTTATGAATTGAGTAAAACAAGTTATGGGAATATTTTTGGGAGCAAATAGCCAATCAAAGAGTTTGTTGGTAACATAGCTTCATCAAGAGCCACCAATATATCACATGCATATGTTAATTCACAGAACATGGGTTCCATTCTAATGTCTAATGTCCCCCCCCCCCCAACCCTTAAAAATTGTCCTGGAAACCTATCTGCCTCACAAAGGGGTTCTTAGGATGGCAAACCAACCCAACATTGACCTTTCTGCGAGCTTCTACTGTTCTTGGCATGAAAAGGTGGCATAAATAGGAATTATTCTCTGTATTTATTATTTAAAATATTCTTAAAGTGCCCTTCATCCTTATGGATGCCAGTGTGGTGTACAAGAGTATGATTTTAAAAAGTCATACAAAAAAACAAAAATAAAACAAATCATAATAATACCCCCAAAGAGGAGCAAATAAAATAAATAAATAGATAGAGAGATCATAACAACATATTCAAATGCCTAGGCAAGCAAAAAGGTTTTGAGCTGGTGTCTAAAAGTTTGCAATGACACTGCAGGTCACACTTCCACAGGGAGGGTGTTAACAATATCGGAGTGCCACAACAGAGAAGACTGTCTCCCTTATTGTTACATAATGTCCACAAAGCACATGGAGAAGAGCCTCCCCTGACCATCTTAAGACATGGGCAGGCTTATACAGTATAGGGAAAGGCACCCCTGCTGATATTTGGCTCCCCAAGCCATTTAGGGCTTTAAAGGAAAGCATCAACACCTTGAATTTGGCTAGGAATTAAATAGGCAGCCAGTACAGCTCCCTCAGAATCGATGTAATGTGATGCCACGTGGCTCTGCTGGTTACAATCCTGGCTGCTGCTGCGTTTGCACTAGCT
Organism: Shinisaurus crocodilurus; assembly: GCA_021292165.1. Lineage (NCBI taxonomy): Eukaryota > Metazoa > Chordata > Lepidosauria > Squamata > Shinisauridae > Shinisaurus > Shinisaurus crocodilurus. Next base: position 129,498,726 of record CM037879.1, read on the forward strand.
GCACTAGTTTCAGAGTCATCTTCAAAGGCAGCTCTTCTGCATTCCAGTCTTTATCCTGCCTGTCCCATAACTTGTAGATGCCCAATAAACCAGGGAGCTAGTTGGGCTTGACAGCACCAGAGAGGAGGCTTGGGAGCAATCTTTTCAATAGCCCATTCCATCTCGCCATACCATCATGAGACCAGGGGTGCTTCAAGACAGAGGGGTCCTCACAGTAACCATTAGAGGGCATGCTGCTATTCCGTCTTTTCTTTCTTAATGGATTTTCTGTGTTAAGAGAAAAGATGGAAGAAGTGGTGAGAATTATGTGTGGAAGATGCTGCAACTCATAAATTCCGTGAATGTAGCAGGGCAATGGTGCCCTAAAAGCCTCATCTGGAAGCACCCCGGGGCCTCACCAGGAGTGCCAGCTATGCTAACCAGAAACTCCCAAAAGCATTCAAGAACCCCCTGGATTCCATAAGATCCCTGGGGCAGATCAACTTAATTGGTCCACCACCCAGGGAATACTAGCTACTGACCATCTAAGGTCACCAGGAACTTGTCTGACCATGACCAGGAGGTCTCAGAGAACACACCCACCCCAATTCCAGACCCCCCACTACCATCACACTAGGTTGAAAACACCAGCTCAAGAGTATCCCACTATCCTGTGCCAAATGTATTAGACCAATGGCATCTTGAGATGCCGTGGCGATGGCAGCCATGAAGTCACAAGCTGGTCCCCCTTAAGGTGGGACATGAATGTTGAAATCCCCCAAGACAGCTGTCCTGGGAACTGACCAAATATGAATGGTCTTTCAGAAAACAGCACATAGGTTATAGTAGTCCTGAAGGTGCTTTGAGTGATGCCTGAGTCTGTCTAGCCTCTTGAGTTGTCACCAAAATGCACAGAATAAAAAAATGAGCTCAGTCTCTTCCAATTCCCTCTGCACCAGGGTAGACTTAATGAAAAGCAAGGCCTATAGGTCTGCGGAAGAAAGCCATGTGAGCCAGAAAGTGAGTAAAGTATCATTACATCATCATGGTATTTTTGGCCAGCTCACTTCCCCACGGAGCCTGCTTGCTTATTTTGGGGGCTTTTATGAAAATGTCTGTGACAGGTTTTAATGAATGCATTTTTAGCCTGACCCTGCCTGTTATTTTAAGTGTACACATACACTGCATTCTGTACACAGTGAGAAGGGGATTTGCAGTTTCTTTTATCACACTTGGCCTTTTATCCACTCATCTTTGTAGCCTGTGTGTTGTTTAGAGGGCATGGAAACGTGGGTATAAGGTGACATGAAGAGTTATAGGAAGGAAGGGAGGAAAGAAGAAGGAAGGACATTTTCCTTGAAATTACCTTTGTAGATTTAAAATCATTATTGAATTTGGACTGTCTAATTAGGGACTACATGTGTGTGTCTCACTGTGTATGAATGTATGGGAGATTCCGGCATAAAGAAGGTGAGTGGATTAGGTTAGGGGCAAGGTAGGCAGAGGGTAGATCAGGATGTGCTGGTAGATTTCTGGGTGATTTGCAGTAGATCACCCAGGGTTTCCAACTCTTAATAGCTTCACAATAGCAAGTAAAACTGGAAGTATATAAAAGAAATCCTCTGGCATAGCTGGCTTTGTGCTGATCCTTTATATCTCAGCCTCAGTTGTTCCTCAGCTGTAAAAGGGGCATATTCAGTGGTTGCCTTTGGCCAGAACTTTATGCAGCTCTGCTGGAAAGTTTGAGTTTTATGTTAGAATCCCTGATCTGCAGCAAGTCAGATGTATACTTTCATTTACAAAACTGCTCTGAAAAACTGTCTTCACAGCCCTTGGGAATTAACTTGGGTCTCCTAATCTTGCTCCCTGTTCACTGAATTTCAGCTATTACAAAAGGTTTATGGTACCTTATCATTGCTGTCCAGGAATGGAGATGTGAAGGTGGAGGCAGCTTTTGTATGCAAATTCCCTTGCTGGATTGGGAACCAAGTGCTCAGACTGTATATAGATGTACACCTGGATGCATTGCAAAACACACATTGTTCAATGTAAGCAAGTGTAAAGTAATGCACCTTGGGGCAAAAAATCCCAACTTCAAGTATCATCTGATGGGATCTGAGCTAGCAGTGACTGACCAAGAAAGAGATCTTGGGGTTGTGGTGGACAGCTCGATGAAAATGTTGACCCAGTGTGCAGCTGCTGTGAAAAAGGCAAACACCATGTTAGGCATAATTAGGAAAGGAATTGAAAATAAAACTGCCACGATCATACTTGTACAAATCTATAGTGTGACTGCACTTAGAATACTGTGTACAGTTCTGGTCACCACACCTAAAAAAGAACATTGTAGAGTTGGAAAAAGTGCAGAAAAGGGCAACTAAAATGATCAAGGGGCTGGAGCTACTCCCCTGTGAGGAAAGGTTACAGCAGCTGGGATTGTTTAGCTTAGAAAAAAGGCGAGTAAGGGGAGACATGATAGAGGTGTACAGAATTATGCATGGTGTGGAGAAAGTGGACAGGGAGACATTGTTCTCCCTCTCTCATTATACAAGAACCCCGGGGTATCCCATGAAGCTGATTGGTGGGAGATTCAGGACAGATAATAGGAAGAACTACTTCACACAGCGCATAGTTAAACTGTGAAATTCACTTCCACAAGATGTAGTGATGGCCACCAATTTGGAGGGCTTTAAAAGGGGATTGGAGAAATTCATGGAGGAGAAGGCTATCAATGGCTACTAGTCCTGATTGGCTATATGCTTCCTCCAATATCAGAGGCAGTATGCCTATGTACACCAAATGCTGGGGAACATGGGTGGGAAGTTGCTGTTGCACTCATGTCCTGCTTGTGGGATCCTGTGGGCAGCTGGTTGGCCACTGTGTGAATTTTATTTATTTATTATTTATTATTAATATTTATTTATCGCCCATCTGGCCCGCAACCGGCCACTCTGGGCGATGTACACAGAATAAAATACATAAATGCAATAAAATACATTAAAACAATATAAAAATTTTAAAATCTTAACCCACCCCTGAACAGAATGCTGGCCAGAATAAGACCCTTGGTATGATCCAGCATGGCTCTTCTTATGTTCTTACAAAGAAAATGGCAACATTCATCCCCAGCCATTGTTGCAGGATGTGCATATGGTTATTGCATGCAGCTGTATCTGGAGTGAGGCTGCTGTTGTTAATGTGCATATTACTAATATTCTTCATAATGGAAGAACCACTGAAAAAAGTACACCATAGTTTAACAGAAAATACATTCCAAAAGTACTAGTGTACACTACCATATAAGCACTCTAGAGAACGCATAGTAGATTCTTTGGTTGAACTACAATGGCAGTAGTGCAAAATCTGATCTCAGAGCAATTTCAACTTGGCATAACACTCAACACTTTACAACTTCTTTGGATTTGGGAATATAAGCATTTGCGTTAGAAATATTTGTTATTACCATGTCCAAGGATCAATTGTATGGAAGTATGATTTTAAAAATATATATTTTCCAACTCATGATACTCCCATTTTGTCAATTATGTTTCAGATATCTCTGAGGCCATACAATGGCTGTTATAATCTGGCCATATGCTTTTTATTAAAATATTAATAAAATGTAAATCCAAACTTCTGCTGATCAAAATCAGATGATGAAGATGTTGTCAACAGGAGGAAAGTAATCATGGGTCTAGTGTGTGGATTACAAGGGTAGGCCAATCCTGGGATGCTTACAAAAGGCTGCTGGTGCAAGACCAGTTTATGCTGGAATATACTACAGGTCTGCATCCACAGAGGGGCCACAGCTGGTAGAGCACATGCTTTTCATGCAGAAAGTCACAGATTCAGTCCTCAACATCTCTAGTTAAAAGGATGGAAAAACCTTTGCCTGAAGCCTTGAAGCGCTACTGCCAATCAGAGTGTTGGATTCCTGCATTGAGCAGGGGGTTGGACTCGATGGCCTTATAGGCCCCTTCCAATTCTACTATTCTATGGTTCTATGGACTAGATGAGCCAATAGTTTGTCCTGGTATAAGGTAGCTGTGATGGGCTGGGTTGGACTGGGCCAGGCCATGATCTAAATATCTGTTTAGGCACATGCAAGGACTTGTACAAATACACTGACTGAAGTTCCCTTGTGCTATTTTTTTTCTAGGAGTAGCTCTTAGTTTTAGCCCTACATTAAGCACCATTTCTTAAATTCTCTTGAGTTTCAGGACAGCTTGTCTGAAGGTGCAGAACGCTATTTCAAGAAGGGAGATGAGGTCAGAGGTCCCACTGTGCCCCACCATCCCATAATGCCACATGGCTTTTTTACAGGGGTCTTCATATGGATGGGAGAACCAGGGATACTCGAGCTTGCTGAGATTCTACAAACTCCACTTGGAAACTTGGTTCACCTCGCTCCTATTTTTCTTTGCGACGGGTTTTTCTTTTTGTTCAAATGGGAAAGTGTGTGTTTCTGTATGCATTTTTCAAAAGTTTGGACTTTCTCCCCATTTACTAAAGTGTGAGAATGTGTATTTTTTGAAAATATAATAGCAAGTTTGGGAATATGTGAGCTTTCCCCCCAAAATGTGCTCCTGTTTGCGTTCAGGGTTGTAAACAGGCCAAGTTCTGATGATGTGCAAACTGAAATTCTTGCGCATCCCTAGATCTTGGTGGGCTTGTTTCGTGTGCTTCCTCCTTACTGTCCTTTTCCCCCCCTGTTCTCTTTGTCATTGATAAAGAATGGGTTTGAAAGACAGAAACTGGTTATCATTGATAGAGGTTGGGACTGGCATGACCCATTGTGCCTGTGCATTGCTTGGTCAGTGTGAGGCATGGCATCTCATCACCTGTGCCTTTGGTGCTCATTGTGATTGTACTATAGCACCATTTCCCATTGGTGGGAGCAGATGAACCATAGTGGCCATGTCACCAAGCAGCACTACACACGTGCAATGGCCTTTGTACGCTATGCACTGTCCGTCCGTCCCCGTGAGATTCCCCTCCTCTCATAATAGTAGAACTTAGCATCACCCAATGAAATTTATCAGTAATAGCTTCAAAATAGGCAAAAGGAAGTACTGCTTCACACAATGCATAGTTAACCTATGGGATTCACTGCCACAAGATGTGATGAACTGGTGATGGTCATCAGCTTTTAAGGCTTTTTAAAAGGGCTCCATGCGTTTCTGTAACATCAGCTATCAAGCCTAATAGCTAAATGGAACCTCCATGTTATAACCATAACATTAACATTCAGCTGAAGGTAGATTTTGAGTTTAATGCAATATACGGAGTTGGTGGGAAATGGTGTCAGTTAAGAATGATCCTTAAAAGAGATTGCACTGTTGTATTCTGGACCTGGTTGTTCAAGATTTCAGTTTCATGTTCCTAGATGAAAATGTATATTTCATTATCTGCAAAATACTCTGCTTTCATCCAGGGTCACTTCCCCCCCTCCCCCTCTGTTACACTGTTGTACCCTCTGGTTTCGGTAAGTCTGAGTTTGGCTTGGATTTGACTGTATTTCCCCCTTTTTCAATTACCCTTTCAATCCATACTTTTAAAAGACATGTTCTTAGATTACATGTTGATTGTGTTGACTGTAAATGTCAAGTTGTTTTTCAGCCCTTTCCCAGTACTATACAGCTTACCCCGCACCCCACCCGCTTTTGCAAGGATGTACAAACAATTCATTTAGAAAGGACATGGGAAAATGTGTCCTGTGCTGCTATTAGAATTGCTACTACCCTGGCTGGCTATCAGTTGTCTCCAGGGCTATTGCTTAAATGGTGACTTCATTTGATATGACCCTGCCGCCACTGTTAAGCAAAATAACATTCTGTCGAGGTGAACAAACAGTGCAGGTCTTGTTAGTCAATGCAGAGACAGCTGGCACCAAGTTGCGATTTTGAGTCAATGGACTTGACTCGTTATGCTTCCAGGCAGAATGTCTGGAGCCAGTCACTTCCAAGAAAGTTAATCTTAAGGGCTTGTATAGACATTCATTTTTATTTATTTTTTTGGAGCAATGGTAACAGCTTCCCATATATCGCTACCATTATACCAGGCCCAGTCTGCTAGTGTTAGTGCAATGACTGTTCAAATAAAATGGAGTGAGGGAGAAGGCATGCTGGCTGGGGATGAAGGGAATTGTAGTCCAACATATCTGGAGGTAGGGTGGCCAGGTGTCCTACTTTACAGAGAACAGTCCTCTATGGGAAGAGCTGTCAGAGGACAGTGTTTGAAGGCGTTTTCTATTTGATGGACGGCCCAGTCCAAGTCTGGTTAAAGATGAAGAACCACAAGAAGGGAGAGAAGGAGAGGGCCCTTGAAGTTGCCCATCTACAGTTAGCACCTGGACAGCATACTGAGAAGGCACACAGGTCACCTTGTCAGTCTCCTCAACTATGGGGAGATGTGCTGTACCTCTATTTAAATTGTGGTCATTATTTCTAAATTTGCAGTTTTGCATAGAAATTGATGTATGCAAATGTTATGCAAATTGGTGTCCCTTTTGCCCTCTTTCTTTGGTGGGAGACCCCTCCTCTAGTTTCCTGCATTGAGCAGGGGGTTGGACTCGATAGCCTTGTAGGCTCCTTCCAACTCTATGATCTATGAAATCTATTAAATCTATGATGCATTTCCTCTCTTTTGGCAATGTGTAAGTGTCCAACCTATTGGAAGGACACCAGATTGGAAAAGGCTCTTTAAACAAACCAGAAGAGTGCACAGCCTTGAAGGGGAGGAGTACATCTCCTTAAAAAGAAAGGAAGAGGGGACATGAAGAAACCACCAAATGCAATGGTAGTGCAGCAAGGTAACATTAGATCCTGGACCAAATGGTTTTACAGCCCCCCCCCCCGCCGTTAGACAGCCATGTGTATCACTTCAGTTGCAGTGCACACAGCCAACAGTTTATCTTCTGCTTGCCCCCAACCACCATTCCATGCTTTATACTTGCTTCTATACTCACTTCTACACTCGTGATATGTTATAGCAAAAAACCAAAGAAAAGATAGTTTGCCAACTTTGATAAGAAAAGAAATACTCTGAGCATATGCAGTTCTGCATTTTAAACTCACTTAGATCATGGCACCATCATGACTACAGGAATGAAAAAATGGTGTTTGCTTTGGCTGCCCAGATGCTAAACATATTTACTTGGGAATGAGCACTGTTCTGTTACAGAAAGAAAGAAATTTTTTTAAAGTAACAATAATAAATTGAGCATCTGTAACCATGTATATGCCTGGCTACCTGCACTTGACTATAGAATGTTTTTTTTTTTTTTTAAAGTAAGAATAATGAAAGGATGCTGCGGTGACCAGTGCCAGCCCTGGTGGCCCTGGCATGGCCATGCTAACAGTGGGCCTGTCTGTTCCTGCCCCCAACATCTGCCACTTTCTAGGGGGTCGGGTGGGGGGCTAGCCTGAAGTGCCCTGGACTTTGATCTTAAGGCCCAGCCCCAGCTGCACCCACTGACCACATGCAACCTAGCGGGGAACCCATTGCAAGGAAAGAACATGTTTCTATCTCTTAACACTCAGAACTCATCAGGCAGAGCAATCCAGTGTGGCTGCCCATAACCCTCCGAACTTGGAAGATGACAGGCATGCTATCGAGGGTGGAAGGAGCGCAGAGGCAAAGGTCACCTGCCTCTGTGCTTCTCCTGCCCTGCAAAAGAATTAGATGGCCAATTGCAGCCATCCTAGTCTTTTGCACCTCACCTGCTCGCAAGGAGGACAGGCTGAGGTGCCACCAGGATACATCGCATCCTGGTGGAGTCCCCACTCCTCCCCGCCCCACCCACAGACCTCTGGCTCCAAAGTCAGTCATCCGAGGTCGGTGCAGAAAGAACCGCACTGGCTGTGTGGGTGGAGGGAGGGCTCTCCAAGGTTGGAGTCCCAGCTCCGACCTCGGAGTGCATTTCCGAGGTCAGAGCTGGGACTCTGACCTCTCTCCTATGGCTGGCTAGACAGCGTCTAGCAGCCATAGAATTGCTCCCTTATAGAACAATCCTTGTAACATTTTTATATTCCTGTATTTGGGCTATCACAATGCTACATAGAATGACAGTAGTTGAATTTAATAGTCCTGCTACGTAAGGGATTAGTCTGTTTTCTTTCTTTTCCCACCCTCACACCCAATCCCATAGGTTTGGTTATTTCTATCAGAACCAGCCTTTCAGAATCTGCCTGGCTATTCACAGGTTCATGGGGAGCAAAACTACCTGACTTGGATATTCATACAAAAGTTTGCCTAGGAGCCTGTTCATGCCTGAAAGGGGCTGTGATGGTGAAATCTTCAGCTATCTATAAATATTAAACTGGCCCCAAGATTGCTGTGAGAGCATGCTAGATTAGTCACATTCCAAGGAACAGCAACTGCGCCTTCCTCAGGGAGCCTGCCTCACACCCACTGCCCCTTCAAACTGCAACCACTTCCTAGTAGACTGATAAGGGACTGTCTGATAAACATCTGGCTAATTGGTGATCATTAAAGAACATTCCTATCTGGACAGATAGTTATTTCTTCCTCTGCCACATGTGCGGGGTTTGTAATTAACAGCATACTTGGAAAGGCAAACTTCCAGCTAACTTCCTCATTGGCTGACCCCAAATTTGTAAGTGACATTTTACGGGCTGGCCCCAGGCCTGATTGGCCAAGAGTCCCAAACAAAATTTCATCTCCAGAATTTTATTTTTTTTTAAAGAAAGGGGGGAGGTTTAGAATTCACCCATCCTGTCAGAAATGCTATCTGTCGTATTTTATATGGAGATGCATGTGATTCTAAGTGCCAAAACAAGTGGTTTAAAGGCGTAGCAGGGCAGCCAACCAGCATAGCCAATGGGCAGGGATTATGGGAGTTGTAGTCAAAATATATGGAGGGCACCAGTTTATCTACCCTTAATTTATGGCGTCTTCTGTGTGGTTAACACATCCAAAACTTCACTTGATGCTTTAGCCTGAGTATGCTTGTATGGACACATCCAAAGTTATCTTCGTTATCTGTTCTGTGTAATGATTTTGGAGCTTTTAGCACTCATTAGATTTTTACATTTACTTGCCTCCCCCTACAACCATATGATTTTGCATGCATATATATAATTTTTGTCTGTAATCACTTAGCCTTGGGAGGTGCATTTGAAATGAAAGCATCAAGTGGTGTAAGATGAAATGTAGAACACTCTCAATGTTGTTTCATGGTCCAAAAAAGAGAGAAGGTGGCATTAGCATTAAATACATCTAGCATGAGCACAACTGTGGTAAATATGTTTTTAAGAGCTTGACACTAGGCATAAGTTGCATCTATGTATTTACGGTATTTTATTTATTATTATATTTGCGGTATATCCCACCTTTTTCCTTTTGGAAGGAACCCAAGGTGGCTTACATAGTCCTCCTCTTCCTCTCCATTCTCTCATTACCACAAGTACACAACCTTGTGAGGTAGGCTAGGCTGAGAGTCAGTGACTGACCCACAGTCACCCAGTGAGCTTCACGGCTGAGTGGGGACTAGAATCCAGATCTCCCAAGTCCCAGTCCAACGCTCTAACTGCTACACCACACTGGTATATGCACATATCTTATTAAGTTCTTTGATAATAGTTATAACATTGACCCCAATCCTAGATAGCCATAGTATGGGCAGGGGAGAAGCACATTTACAGCTAGAATGCAAATCATTCCATGGAGGATAAGGCTACTAATGGCTACCAGTCACGATGGCTGTATATTACCTCCAGTATCAGAGGCAGTATGCTGGGGAACATGTCACCCTCATCCCCTGCTTGTGAGCTTTTTGTGCGCATCTGGTTGGCCACTGTGTGAACAGAATGCTGAACTAAATAGACCTTTTGGTCTGACCCAGCATGGCTCTGCTTAGAAGTGTTTCGAAAGGTTTTTTGTCGACTGCTTACTTGGCAGACTGTTCAAGCCACTTTTCTGTTTAAAACCACAGATTGATTGTTGTGTGTGTATTTCATGAGCTGAGGATCACATGTTCTATGGATATCGTGCACTTTTAAAAGGGAAAAGGTGGACGGCCTGCTGAGGAATGGGGGAGGGAGAATTGACTGAATCAGCATTTGGTTACTGATAAGTGAGTACGTCGGACAAACCCACACACATGTTACTCCACATGAAGGGGCTCCACATGATCAAAGGGTAGTGGGACTGCACCACTCTCCCCTTGCCTGAAATTGCACCCACTCACTGGTCATCATCCCCCCAGCCTTTACAGACTGTGAGAGAAGGTCTGAAAGGAGAGCCAGCGGTACTCATGGAGACTCCTCCCAATGACTGGCAGCCCTGACCACCCAGCTCCCTGCAGATTTTATCAAGAATGAGTGTAGGCCAGGAGCACAGCCTGTCATCATGATCCTGTTCCCTCACCTACCCCGCCTCCATCCATCCGTCTATTCTTTATTTACTATTCATTTAAGTATTTATATTCCACTTTTCAAGGCAAAAGCCTTCACCAAGTGGCTTGCAATGTAGCTAATGTAGTATAGATCCTATTGAGAAACAACAATAACACAAACAATTTCATTTAAGCAATCTTAATACAAGATTAAGACCCAAGTTACGGCTATTTCGATGTAAATGACCAGAGTTAAGGCCAGGGCCAGATTAAGGCCAGCTGATGCCCTAAGCACAGCCCAATAATGGTGCCCCCTCAGCCCTTCCATTGCTTAGCTGGCTAGACATTAAGACTCAATAAGCGCTGAAGGTGAAATAAGACATTAAAAACTCAGTTTTCTTCAAGGCCATCCCCCACGCCAGAACACACAACCATATTAAATATAAACTGTTTTTTATTATATTTATTTAACACTAAATAGCAGCAAGCAATATAAGCCAATTACTTATAAGTATGGCAACAGAAAGAAATACAAATTTTCATCACTGTTTTATGCATTTTTTAATAAAACTGTTATAAGGGGAAATGCAAATGCAAAAATTTGTGGTACTTTGTTACTCTGTGGAGCCCCGCTTCCCTTGGTGCCCCCTAAGCACGTGCTTATATTGCTTAATGGCTGATCCAGTGCTGGTTAAGGCTCAATGTCATGCTGGCTCAAGTTCCACAAAGCCAGGAAACTAAGGCCGAGGCCTTAACAGACATGTGCTCCGTGATGATGATGTTGTGCAGTGTCACCAATTGTGCTTGCTTCCAACCTACCCTCCATGCGCCCACACCTTCCCTTGCTGTTTCAGGCCCAAATCCAGACAGGGAGGCTGGAGCGCCTGCTAGGACCAATAATTGCCAGCTCTCTAACGCCTCTCTGCTTAATCCTAGACCTCAGCAAAAAAGGTTGAATTTTTACAATGGGAAAACTCCTATGCCAGTATAATTATCATGATGGTTTGTTTAAAATACCAGAACTGGAAGCTAGCAAGTCCACAGGTGGAGTTTTGCTTGCCTCTCTTGCTGTGGATCTCTTGCTGATTCTACCAGCTCCCTTAGATAGGGGTGGATGAATTTGTCAATTTCAATCTCTCTCAGTTTCTCATTTTTCCAATCTTAAATTCGATTCATTCCAAACTTTGAGAATTTGTACAATATTAAGTTCAGTTTGTCCCAAACTTTGAGGATTTCTTTAAAAAGCTCACATGAAAATTCATTCGCATTTTGTGTGCATTTCTCCTAATACATGTATGTTTGTATGCAATTCTGCCAAATATATACATTTTCTCTAAGCCTTTTCTAATGTATTTTTATCATTATTTTTAGTAATATACAAATTTTTGTGTGCACCTCTCCATATATATATATATATATATATATATATATATATGCATTTTTGATAGGACAATTCCATTGCAAAATTTGGAAAAGTGTGAATTTCAAATGATAACTGTTTCAGTTTGCGTATTGGTTCAAAAGTGCAAAATTTGGTAAGTTTCCTCCCCCCCCCCCCAGCTCCCTGGTATAAACACCAGTGTATTAATCTGAGCTCAGGAAAGCTGTAATTGGTTGTGTGGGTAAGATATGAGTGAGTTGTGTAGTTTAGTGTTTAAAAATAAAAGGGATCATTACAGCACACTTAGTTGAACATTGCAATAACCCAGGTAAAATATATATGGCCAGTGTAATAGCTGCATAATATAAGGGGGAACAGACAGCAGACATAATGTTAGACTGTCTGGAACATAGTTACATGCATTCTGATAATTATATTACCATTTCTCATTGCTAAACAATAGGATTGAAACAATCCTGACAAAAATGTATGTATGTATGTGTATCTCTGTCTGTCTGTCTCTCTCTCTCTCTCACACACACACACACTGAAGATATTAACAGAATATTATGAAATAATGTCATCACCACTGAGCTATATTCCCAATGAATGGTCAATATTATTTCTATAGGCAACATCCTAGTTACTATAAACACCTGTATTTTCATATGGGTTATGGGCATATATTTGAAATGTGGATGTATAATAATAGATCACTATATTAAGATTATAGATTTGCTTTCTGGGTAGAAAACACCATGTATGCAATCAAGCACATGTACATTGTCCACATGTATGATCATGTATATGTGCATTTTGCTGTGTAGATACAGTAATTTGGAACCTCAAAATCTGCAGAGAAATTTGGATGAGGAGAATTTTGTTAGCATTCTAGTTGCCTGATATTTTAAGGAAGCCAGCTCTTACAAATGTAACATCTAATAAACTATGGCTCCAGGTCTGGATGCACTGAACTTGAGGACCAGGTTCTTTGACAAGACATTAACAAAAACTGTTTTGTCAAAAAAATAAAATAAAAGATTACGAACACTTAGCAGGTTCAACTCCCACATTTAGCTTGCTGGAGTGCGCTAGGATTAGGTGGAGGTGTCCCTCTACCACCCTCTGCTGGAAAGGGAGGGGCTGTGGCTCAGTGGTGAGCACCTGCTTTGCCTGCAGAAGGTCCCTGGTTCGATCCCCGGCATCTCCAGGTAGGGCTAGGAAGGAATCCTGCCTGAAACCCTAGAGAGCCGCTGCCAGTCAGTGTTGACAACACTGGGCTAGATGGACCCATGGTCTGACTCAGTATAAGGCAGCTTCCTATGTTTCTATGTTCCTAAGACTTCCAGCAGCTCGGGGTGCTCTGCTGCTGTGGAAGCCCCTGCTATGTACATGAGGATACTACCATCAGCAGGCTTTCCACCAGTAGTAGGCTAACAAAAGGGCCTAAAACAGGCTCTACTGTAACCAGCCCAGGGCTGGGTGGGGATGTCAGGGGGAAAACAACAACACCCCACCATCTGCCCTGGCCAGAGTGGGCTGGCAGGGGTCTGATCAGGCTTCACTCCTTCCCCGCCTCCACTTTGGATTGTACTGTCAGTGTGTTGATCTTTTTCGATACATGTGCCCTAATAGGAGCTGGTGCTCTTAAGGTCTACTGCAGTAGGTGAAGGACTGGGCATGTCAAGGTTCTACCAAAGTCTCTGGTTCAGATTTCACCTCTGCCATGACCTCACTAGACTAGATGGTGTTAGGCAAGTCCCTGTCTCTTAAATTCAGCCCTATATCTGTAGCATGGACATAATACTGGTCTACCTTACAGTATTGCTATTGTCAGGATTACTGAGATGCTGTATATGACATGCTTTGAACTCTCTAAAGTGCTACATAAATGATAAGAAGTCCTGTTTTTGGAAATCTGGCTCTTGTTTTGACATCTCAGGCAAAGCTGCACACTATTAAGAGTTTGGCTCTAAAAGTGTTATTCCCACTTGATTTTGGTCTGTCATTTATACAGAACACTGATACATTTGTGGTTTGCCTGGGAGTAATAATAAGGCATTTTATCCATATGGTTTTGTAACAACTCCATCCCCCTTGGAGCAGGTTCTACTAATGCTTTTCATACATTAGGGTTATAATTAGTTCTGATAAAATACACACACACACACACACACACACACACACCATAACCATATGCTAAGGAGTGAAAAAATCACACACCCTTCTGTTCCATAAAAAACAGGATGCCTTGCCGAATGTATTGAGTATTCTTGAGTATTCTACCCTGACATCTTGGTAGAAAGCTGGTATTTGTTTTTTAGGAGTTGGCAGCCCTATTAGTCCACTTTCGTTTCATCTGCGTTGGTTCTCTGTTCTTTCCTGGTCTCAGTACAAAGTGCTAGTTCTTCCCTTCAAAGCCTTGAATGTTCTAGGGCAAGGATACCTGATGGACCACCTCCTCCTGTATGTATGTTCCTTAATCCACATGGTCTGATCAAGATCAGAAATCCTGTTCTGTGCCCCTGAGCCGTCTGAAGTGCTTTCTTGGTTGTGGCACCATTGTTATGGAATGCCCTCTCTAGGCAGGCCCACGTGGCTTCTTTATGGTTTAGTTTTCTCTCCTTAGTGGCTCATTAGGAAAGTTTTAGGGAGTGACAAATTTGATTATCGGTGAGCCTTTTTGCTATTTTGCTCCTGCTGTTTGGGTTTTTGATGGGCTGTGCATTTGATCTGACTTCAATTTTTTCAATGGTTGTTTTTAATACTGTATATTTGCTTTAATTGAATTTTGTTGTTAGCCACTCTTGGCTCCCTTTTTAATTTTTTAATTAATATTTTAATTAATAAACAAATGGAGAGCAATAGTTTAATCAAAGAGATGCCATTCTGGAAACACAAGGTGACAGCATGTGGAGAAGTATTTGGATGGTTTTGTCCGCTATTGAAAGTAGCTATATCATGTTTTTAATCTAGTCTCTCAAGGCCGGGCTGACCATTAGGCAGAGTGAAGTGCCACCTCAGGAGCTGATTTTGAGTGTTAAAATCATTAGTTATTTAATTTATTGTTGTAACATTTTTGCTGGCAGGGAAGGATTTTCTGCCTCAGATGCCAAAATAGCATGGCCTCGGGAACACTGCACCTCGACTTGGGAGGTGGGGAAAAGGGTACCATTTACTGCCCCACCTGGGCAGCAAGATGTCTTGGACCTGCCCTGTCCCTTGCAGAATGCTTTTGCCTCTGCCTTTATCTTGCCCCCTCCTCAACTTAACAAAATCTGGTTCTGACATAATGTCCTATTTGTTAGTACTAGCAGAGGAATATAATATCCTCCCTGGGAGACGGTGGGATCCTGCAGAAGTCTTAAATCAGGGACTTAAAGACTTAAATCAGAAGTCTTTAAATCAGGGGGATATGTGGCTCTCCAGAGGATGTTGGATTACAACTCCCATCAATCTTAGCCAGAATAGTCAATGGTGAGGGATGATGGGAGTTGTAATCCAAGAACATATGGAGGACCACATGTTACCTATCCTTGTCTTCAATGTTACCTCATTGCAGGGATGTTGAACCTCAGGCTTGCAGGCCAAATCCCACCCACTTGGGGTCCCAATCTGGCCTTCTGGGGGTCTGCAGATGGCCATGCCCCCTTTCCTTTTTTCCACCCCCTTTCCCCCAACCTCTGATCATTTGATGGTTTCCCAGCTTTTGTGCAGCTTTTTTCCCAGGCTGAAAGTTGAAATGCCTCTCCCAACTAGGCTTAGTTGCTGGTAGCACGAGCCTAAGCTAAAATATGCTTGGAGGTTTTTTGTTTTTTTGTTTGTATTTTTAACCCCTTTTGCCTTATGCCCCCCCCCTTTTGCCTTCGGCACTGCCCACTACTGAAATGTAGCCCCTGAGAGCTTCCCCCAAATTGAATTTGGCCCTTGGGCTGAAAGAGGTTTCGACACCCCTGCCTTATTGGGTAGAGAATGAGAATCAGGTTTCTGTACAGGGTGCAGCAGTGATATAATATTTTGATAGGAAAGTTGAAGTACAGAGCAGTGAGCTGGGAACAAGAGGTAACAGTTGTGTCTATTATCATCAACGTGTTGTGTTTAGCACATAAGATGAAATCAGCAAGCTCTTGCCATATTGGAACAAGAAAAGTCGTTATTGTGCAGAGAGTAACAGCCATTAAAAACTGTTCAAACAAGAAGAGTACAGTTAACAAATGCATGATGTACTTAAATTACAGTACACACAGTCAATTGTATATTGACAATAGAAAAATGGTGCATGTTTTCTTATGTTGAGAATTAGTCACTTCAAGAACTAAGAAAGTCTTTTGTAGGCCAGCTAATCTATCTGGTAACTTGCCAGCTACAGTCCTGCTGATTTGGAGCAAAATGCAGTTCTTTTCTTTGAAGTTCAGCTTCACGAGATGAATGGAATGACACAGGAAGCAAGAAGCAGCAAAATGCAGGGCTGGCCCAAGGCATTGTGCTACCTGAGGCAAAGGACATTCCACATACAGAAGCCAGTCACAGGAATCACAGTTCAATCTTACTTCAACACTGGCAATGGGATAATGCCCTCCACCATACCTACGGGCAGCAGCCTAGTTTAAGGGATGCAGGTCAGGCTATGTTGCACACAGCTCTGTCCTTCAAGAGAGGGGAATGTCCAGGGGGCTCAGGAGGAACAGATGGGAGGCTGCTGCCACTGCTTTTCAATATCTTTCACTTGAAGCAGTTGCCTTACTCTGCCTAATGATAGGGCCGGACCTGGGGAAATGATACTTTCTGAGTCATGTTAAGGTACCTTTTCTGTTGTCATCTGAACTTCCCTACATTACCAAATTCTATGGCCCAGCAATACCTTTATTAGGTCCAACTAAACATGGCTTACTTTGTTTTATGTCAACATTACCAAGCTGATGTAGAGCCAGACTATGAGGGTGTGTTTTCATGGTAGCTAGCTACATACTGCCATAATATTTTATAGCGTAAGGCCTCAGCTGATCTTTAGGAAGCAGAAAGTGCCTCTGGTGAATATTCTCACGTCGGGTACCCTCAAGAGATCAGATCAATTTCAACTTTCCTCACACAAAGTTGTATTCTATGAAAATAGTAGAAGTGGCTGCTTTTGCCATATCACTGAAAAATAGAAGATGAGATAATGGGTTAATATAGCGGTAGGCAACCTGTGACCTTCAGATGTTTTGGACTACAACTCCCTTAATATTTGACCATTGGCCATGCTGGCTGGGGCTGATGGGAGTTATACTCCAAAATATCTGGAGGGCACCAGGTTGCCTACCCCTGGTTAATACTTTCTTCACTATAGTTTAAGCCAGTTCATAGAAATTAGGCGCTAGTCAAAGCCAGCTAGTTTAATTGACATGGTCCCTCTGCTAGGTTCCTATCTGTCTGTAATTCTGAAAAGTCTGTTTCATTATCTGATTTTTCAACTATTGCTGATGTCACAGCATTATCTGATCTGGCCTGGTTTTCAAGAGCTTTAGGGAGTATATCTTACAGTAGATGAAAGAAAACAAGATTAGGTTTGTCCTCTTCTGACATACTCTTCGTCAGCAAATTCCATGGAAAGATTTCTTTCTGATCTCTTGTAAAACCAAAGTAGAAGTTATGTAATTAAAAGTGCATGTGTTGCTAATTATTGTAAATTGAAGAACTATTGCCCGGGACAACAAAGGTTTAAGTAAATAACCAGAACGTTCATGTGCTTGCATAAATTGAGAATAAACTTCACTGTCTTGAAGAGTTCTGCAAAATTTTCTTCATGCTAATGAAAACAACATGGATATGGGCTTTTAAAGATGTTCTTTTTAAACATTTTACTTTTATTATCCCGGTCAAAGGATTTATATCCAATTTTACATGCAAATGCATATTTGAGTCATTTCGAATGGTTTGTGCACAACAATGACATTAATAATTAAAAGGCATGTTTTAGAATGGTGGCGGGAATTAGTGCCAAAATGTTGTGAAGCCTGTAATGACAGGAATTTTAACCAGGATTTTAATGTCTCAAGGATTTACCATTGGTTCTCTCTACTCTTTCTTCCCCATCAGGGATTGACACAGGTGGATTCGAGCTTGTGGATTTAGACTCTCTACCAAACAATTTTGGCTTACAGGAAAGTTTATGGAATTGAGGCTGCAGCCCTAAATACACTTACTATGGGCTAAGCTTCACTGGAGAGAGTAGGTTTTACTTCTGAGTAAACATGCACAGGATTGCACTGTTAGTATAGTCTCATCTATGCTGTTGATCACAGCAATCCTGTGGGTGAAAGGGAGAAACCAAGGTGCAGGAACCGCCTTTTCCTTTGTCCTGTTGGCTTGCACAGGTAGAACGGAAGATAGGGTGGGTGTGGATTTCCTCCCTTTAGGGACGTTTTTTTTTTTTTTTTTTTTTGCCATTTTAAAAAACAACAACAACTTTTCTCTCTCGTTTGCCTCATTCTGGTGTGTGTTTGTTAGGAGAACAGGAGGCTCTGAATTCTGTGGATCAGCCTCTCCTCACATTCCTCCATTTTGTCCTCTTTGACAACAGAATTTCAATGTCAAAGAAGCACCGGCTGTGGACATTTTCACGGCCACATTTTCACAGATTGCAATGGCGAATCACCCTCTTTGTGGGCAGACCTCTCTCCTCCCCCACACTCAGAGAGGGAGATCCAGCCAACGAGTCCTGTGGCCCCTGGGACGCTCTCCCAGGTACCATACAAAAACAAGTCTCTGTTTTGAAGAGAAAAAAAAATAATTGTGTTTATGTTGCTCCATTTACTTGTGATTGTATTTCTGGAGTTCTTAATTTTATTGTTCTTACTATTATTGTTATATGCCTCAGAGCCTAGGCTATAAGGTGACTCATAGGTTTAGTAGATTAATAAATAAATTAATGCCAATTGGTTAGAAATATGTCTTGTTTTGAAGAAAATGACTTCACATTGACTGAGGGGAAAAAAGGATTTTGATTTGTTTTGTACATTTCATGCTTATAACAACAAGAAATGTTTATTGCCATAAAACCAGCATTCTTGCATCAAATATATCCAAGATTCCACTTTAGCAGAATTCTGAACAGATTTCTTTGGGGTGAAGAGGCAGAAGGAGGAAGAATTTAAAGTAGTGCTGGTCATAAGCTGTTCTGTGTACTAAACCAGCAAATTCCTTTTAAAAAACAACAAAAAAACAACAACAATTCCTCATACTTCTTGTTTTTCATTTCTATACAAATATCTAAAATAGCCAGTTTGCTGTGTTAATGTCCCTTTCATGTCTTACTCTGCAATTTTGAGCCCTTAACTAGATAATGTCTCTGGGCTTTCCTTCATAGGTCCAACCTTCTCCAGTAGGCTCTGGTTTAAAATCCTCTTCACGAGGTTTGAGTGTTTTCTGTCTTTCACAGCCCTTGGGCACTCCAGATTCAATCAAGAATTGACTTGAGGTGGAAAAACATATTTTGGAGGACCTTGTGTTCTCCAAACCTGCTGAAGGCACATTCCAAGGTGAGAAACTTGGACTTCTCAGCCTCAACCCTATTCTTCTTCAGCACACCAGTGACCCTCACTCTCCTATAAGCTCCTAACTGAGCTGGCAGAAGGTGCACCCTACCATTACTCTAAGACTCCAATCTAGGGTGGCCACTTATGGATCACAAAAAACAACGAGGAAAAACATTGCTAAAAAAGAGGACACCAATTTGCATCACATTTGCATATGCAAATTTATATGTATGGGTACAAATTTAGAAATAATACAAATACAATACATAATGGAGAAGACTGACTAGGTGACCTGTTTGCCTGCTCAGTCTACTGTCCAGGTGATAAGTGTTGATGGACAACTTCAAGGTCTCTGCTCTCCTCTTTATGGTTCTTTGACTTTAAACCAGGCTGGATTGGACATCTCTTAAAACAGAGGACACTTTCAAATAGATGACTATCCTCTGCCAGCTCTCCAAAATAGAGGACTGTCCTATGGATACTCTACTTCAAGCCAGAGCTTTGCCTCCATTTAGCAAAGGGGTAGGAACAGAAGCAGCTGCCACATACTAGGTCATAAGGACATAAGAAGAACCCTACTGGAATGGATCATACCATGGGTCCATCTAGTCCAGCATTCTGTTCACACAGTGGCCAACCAGCTGCCCATGGGAAACTCACAAGCAGGACATGAGTGCAACAGCACCCCTCTGCCTATGTTCCTCAGCAACTGGTGTACATAGGCATACTGCCTCTGATACTGGAGGTAGCATATAGCCATCAGGACTAGTAGCCATTGATAGCCTGCTCCTCCATGAATTTGTACAATCCCCTTTTAAAGCCCTCCAAATTGGTGGCCATCACTACTGCTTGTGGAAGTGAACTCCATAGTTTAGCGCTGTATGTAGAAGGACTTTCTTTTATCTGTCCTGATTCTTCCAGCTTCATGGGATGATCCCTTTGGGTTCTAGTATTATGAGAGAGGGAGAAAAATATCTCCCTGTCCATTTTCTCCACACCATGCATAATTTGTACACCTCTACCCTTACTTGCCTCTTTTCTAAGCTAAACAGTCCCACCTGCTGTAACCTTTCCTTGTAGGGGAGTTGCTCAAGACCCTTGATCATTTCCGTTGCCCTTTTCTGCACTTTTTTTTCCAGCTCTACAATATCCTTTTTACGTGTGGTGACCAGAACTGTACACAGTGTGGTCACAACAGAGATCAGACTATTTGTCCATCTAGCTAGTATTGTCCATCTATTCTGCCTGGCAGCAGCTCTCCGGGTCTCCAGCAGAGAAGGGTCCTTGACATTACATCTTACCTGAGAGCCTTTTAACTGACGATGCCTGGCATTTAAAATGGGATCTTCTGCATGCAAAGCAAGTGCTTTACCACTGAGCTATGGCCCCTCCTGTTTGGTCAGTGTCCTGTCTCTCTCTCACACTCCCCTCCCGCCATCCAGAACGTCAGACTCAGGCACAGCTCACAGGTTTCTTTGTAAAGCTTTATTGAGTAGAAAGCAGGGCAACTCAGGGGGTTGCAGAAAGGCATTACACAAAAGTAAAGGAAGTAATTCAAGACCCTTTATCCCATCAGTGGGAGGTCAGGAATGATCAACAGTTGATTCCGCACTGAGGAGTTTCGCGCATTGCCAAGCTCAAACCAACCATCTCCGCCCCTAGTGCGGGTCAAAAGTCTTGTTAGCCAATTGGGCAGAGCGACGAAAAGAGGTCAGTTGTTCCTGCCTCCTAAGGCAACGTTGCTCGCGAGGATCTGTCAGAGACGCTGGCTCTCCCCCCATCAGGAGCTCTTCCTCCCCTCCCATCAGGGCCCTTTTCCCAGGGATTCTTCTTCTACTCCCCTCTCCTCCAGCTGCAACCTTGATGGCGCAGCTGGGTCAGTGTTATCAACCGTGAGTGGCTCCGCTCCTAACTCCTCTTCTAACTCCCCCTCCCCTTCCGTTTCAGAATCCATTCCCACGGGATCTGACCAGTGTTGTTTTGGAGTTAGGGAGTTGGGGAGCTAGCCCCGACAGTCAGCCCGGTTTGGTCAGCCTGGTTTGGTCAGCCAGGTGGGTAGCTCGGAGCTGTGGGCTGGGACCTGCTCTAGTACTTAAGGACACCATTAAGATCTGACTCTTTGGAGCAACATCTGTTCTCGGGAGCTCTACAAGGTCCGAGCTTGCCTGGCCTGCCTCTTGACTTGCTGCTGCCTGAAGCTTGTAGTTAGTGACTTCCTCCATGCTGTTCCCAATATCATCAATGAAAAGGCCCGTTGGGCTTTAGATGGATTGCACAGGACGAGAAACTGTTTTCTTAGATGTGGGGAGGGAGTGTCCATCTGTGTGCAGAAAACATCCTTCATATAGAACACCAGCCCAAAGTCAAGAAAGCCTCAAAACTTCACTTGCGTGAACAAGCGTTTGTCACAATGTTAAAGGCAAACTATCCTAAATGCTTTTGCAGAAGCATACGGAAAACTTGGTCTCTCACTTAACATCAAAAAAACCAAAGTGCTTCATCAGCAAGTGCAAGCTAACCCTTTGGTGATGCCATCTATCCAGCTTGGCGGGACAATACTGGAAAATGTTGATCATTTTCTCTATCTTGGCAGCTATCTTTCTGTTACAGCTAACATCAACAGTGAAATCCAGCATCGTCTGAGCTCCGCAACTGCCGCGTTTTCTTGAATGAAACATAGAGTGTTCGAGGATCGGGATATTTGTAAGAAGACCAAAACACTGGTTTATGAAGCCATTGTATTACCAACTTTATTGTATGCCTGCGAAACATGGACTATCTATAAATGTCACCTCCAACTCCTTGAAAGATTTCATCAACGTTGCCTCCGGAAAATCCTGCAAATTACTTGGGAAGATAGGCGAACAAATGTCAGTGTACTGGAAGAAGCAAAGACTACTAGCATTGAAAAAAGGATCCTTCAACGCCAACTTCAATGGACCGGTCATGTTGTTCGAATGCCTGACTGCCGTCTCCCAAAGCAGTTACTTTATTCCCAACTCAAGGATGGAAAGCGGAATATCGGTGGTCAATATAAGAGGTTTAAAGATGTTCTTAAGGCTAATCTAAAAAAATGCAATATAAACATCAAAAACTGGGAAGCTCTGGCCCATGAACGATCTAACTGGAGGTTGGCCTTTCACAAAGGTTCTATGGACTTTGAAGAAGCCCGAGTGCAAGGTGAAAGGGAGAAACGTGCTAAGCGAAAAGCACGTCAAATGAATCCTTTACAAGACCATCTTTCATCTGGTAACCTGTGTCCTCACTGTGGGAAGCTGTGTGGATCTAGAATTGGCCTCCACAGTCACTTACGGACCCATCGCTAGAGTCTACACAATTTTCTTTAGAATTTTCCTCCTTTTAAAATCTCCTTTTTGTAAATTTTCTTTTTTTTTTTTTTTATCCTGGAAGACAATCTTACTTGGTCACGAGTGATCGCCTGACTGACTGAGAGGCAATCATTATCAGATTTCTAAGGGGTGCAGTAGCAGTGGTGTCATGGAGCCAGGGCGTTTGCAGTTAATGTTGATTAGTGGTTTTTGACTTGCCCCTCTGCCTGTTTTTATCTATTATTATTATTATTATTATTATTATTATTATTATTATTATTATTACAAACTCGCTTTAAGAATTTTATATTGGGGAAAAAACCAAGTTGCAAATTTTAAAAATAAATACATACATATAAAGGAATGTAAATACCTGACTTGAGAAGCTGCCCAGTCTCCTAGCAGGGCACTGTCACAGCATGCTGGAATTGTTGAAAGAGACCTTTTCTCCCAGAATAACCCCAAAGCAACAATGGGATACTAGTGATGGAGGCCACAGAGGCCTTTATGGTCCTGCAAACATGGCATCCCCATCAGCTCTACACGGACTACACAGGATGAACTGCCTGGCTACATCTGATCCCAGAAATATGTTTCATGCTGATGTATCCTTATTAATTATTGGAGTTCCACACTCCCCCCAAAACACGTAAGGAAGATATGTGCTGCTCATCAATAAAAAGGATGCCCCACAATAATTAAGTCATTCCTCCCTGCACCCCCACCCTCAAACTATGCCAAATAGGTTCCTATGAGATTGTTGTGTCATTTGGTGGTGGGGGAACCCGCAGAAAATCCAAGTACGGTACTCCTTCCAAGTACTCAGGAAGTAGTGCTGAAATGCTCAAGACCAGCCTTCCTTCACCTGGTGCCCTCCAGATATTGTGTTGGACTACAACTCTGGGAATCCCCAGCCAGTAGTTCAACACATCTGGAGGGTACCAGTTTGGGGAGGCTGCTCAAGATCCATTACAATTAGGCAAACTGAACTGGCCAGAGAACAAACAATGGACAATGTTTATTTTCCCACCACAAATGTGAGACCCTAAGCATTTCCTGAGCTTTTCAGGTATTGTTAATGCTCATAATGGATATTTGTTTTTAGCAGGGGGTGGAAATAGATATTTTAAGGAAAATATACTACTGGGAGCATGGGCGTCTGCAGGAATTTTTCTCCCACCCCCCCCAAAGCTGCAGTGCACAGCAGTTTGTGGTTGTAATTCATGCACATAGCATGCTCCAATACAACACACTTGTGCACTTCCCTTCTGTGTGTGCTTTGTTGCTTAGTGACGCATTCCATGACATTTAGAAGCCTACACAGAGTAGTAGAAGATCTTGGGATTTGAATAGAAGAGTGTTATTCAAGAAGCATCATGGACTCCAACAAAACTTTATTTGGAGCGAGGGATAAAATAAACACCTAGGAACAAGAGAAAACACCCCCCCCCCAAATACACAAACACAGCAGAGCTGTCTTAAGAATATCAGATCAGATATTTTATGGCATCACTGTCCTTATCATAACATGGACAGCTTCACATGACTTGCCTGGAATGATTTTCTTCATCTAGGAAACATTGGTGAACTCTCTCAAGAACAGTGCCCTCCAAATGTTTTGAACTACAACTCCCAGTGTTCCTGACCATTGACCATGCTGATGGGGGCTGATGGAAGTTGAAGTCTAAAACATCTGGAGGTCACCAGGTTGGGGAAGGCAGCTCTAGAGAGTAGCAGTCGAATCTGTGGGTAGTGTCTTTAGCAGTAGGAGGAGAAATGGGTATGCTTGATCAGGGTTCAGGGTTCTAGAGGGCCTTGGACTACTCACTTTCCTTTTCTCATTGTTATCAGCCACTTTTGATACTTGATCAACTTTTGAATTTGAATTTTGAACTGCAGCAAAGTTATTTTGGAACTGCATATTTCCCCCGCAACTGCATATTTTTTCCTGGAACTGCACATTTTGTGAATGATTGCACTTTAAAAAAAGCAAGCAAACCCCTAATAGGGTGAGAGAACAGGTCCACCATTTCTGGTAGATCTGGTGACTGAGCAGTGACAAGGCCTGGGCACCATGTCTACCAAGTTAGGTAGACCTGGCCCCTAAGAAATTTGTATACCAGGTCTGTATACCGCTCTGTTGTTTCTCAATGAATATACCTGGTGTCTGAACAATGTCTTTCCACCCACAGCTCAAACCCTCAATTCTTTCTCTGACTCCTTTCACCCTTGTAATGGCCCTTGGGTCAACAGCCTTTACAGGGGTGAAGGGCATGGTTAATATTGGTGGGTGAGTTTACCTGCTCAGCTTGCAGTCCACTCCTAGGCTCTGCTCCATAGGCAACACACAATAGATTCAGGTACCTACACAACAGGGCTATTTATTACTACTGTATAATATATGAGAAAACACTAACTTCTGAGGGGCTGCATGGCACACTGTCCTACCTCCAAGGTCTGAACTAAGAGAGAGATGGGGAGAGGCTTCACTTGGGCCTCCTGCAAGAGCTAAAAAAATGGCAGGGTCTCTTAAAGCTATGCACACAAACAACCCCCTCTAACGCTTACTAAATTGCACCGTTGCTACAATCAACTTCACATCCCCATCTGCAGTTCCCTAAAACACCAGCACACCAGGAGACTGGATAACAACACTGGACTACACTGCAGAGTTGTCTTACACTACTCTAATCTCCCCCCCCCACACACACACACATACTCGCACAGCAAATGGGAATAACAGCACAGGGCTACTTTGCAGGACTGGTGTAGCCCACACTTTTTCAGCCACAGCCCTGCCTCCTGCAATATGTGTATAATAATGATGAACTTTATCTGCACACATCGTCAGAGTAATTTTTAAATGTTTATAAACTCAGGGGAAAACCCCATTGTTAACAAGACCTGAGTTAGAAAGGTCATGAACTCCTGCCTTTGCTGCTACCTTTTGTTTCTTAGTAGACAAACTACTGCCCAAACTCAACTACACTAAATGAGGTTGCAATGACTTCCTAACAGGGAAGACCCAGTAGAGACTTGACACACCCAGAAGGTTTAATACACCCAGATAGTGGGAGTGTTAAACACTGCTATGTGGCTTCATTCTACAAACAGTGAAAGGCGAGAGAAGGGTAGTTTCTCACAAAAGAATGGGCAGAATACTGGCTGAACATTTTGCCTCATGTCTCCAGTACTAAAAGGGCTAGAGACTTGCTTCTTCTTTTTTAATGAAAGCATAATCTGGAGATTATGGCTCATGGGGGGGGGGGCAACTGCATGGCTGGGAGGGTAGGAATATCCTGTTTAGGCATTTAAGAATCTAGTAGCCAAACCTGTGTTTGACCATTGTTCTAATAGAAATAGGGCTACAAGGAAGAACTTTGTAAGTTTGTAGTACCTTATTCTATCCTGTGTATGGGCAAAGTAAAATTGTGCAGGAGATAGAGATTTTAACGATGGCAGCAAAGAGGGAGCCATGGTATCAGAAACTACTACAGTAATACATGATAACAGTAATGTACCTAGCGTGTTATCTAGCACATTCTGAAGGCTCTAAATGTCGTGCCTGCGTTATCTTAGTAATCCTTATGGCAGCTCTGTTAGGGAAGACGGTATCCTTGCATTGCAGATATGGGTTTGAGGATGGGAAAATAATGGCTTTCTGTGGGTCTCGGTTCCATATACTGGGGATTTTTTTTTACTGAATTCAGTAGAACTACAGCAGTGTAATAATGATGGCATTTTTTTAAAAAAAGTATTAAGACCTATATATAGGACAGAAGCATAGCCCTGGTTAACTGCTTTGTAGACTTTCCCAAAAAACAGATTTGCTAACATACTTTAGGATTTAAATTATTGCTATTCCTCTGGTTTTGTTGAGTTTCTTATTAATAGGCACTAAAATGATCAGTCATACCAAACCATGTGTGCTACATGTGATCTATATGTTCAGTGTGGTCCTCAGCATCAAACTAAACATTAAATTCAGAAGAGGAGTGGGTTATTAATATATATCAAAATAAAATAACTTTCAATGTCGATTTGCACATTTTTTATTTCAGTCATTGTAACTAGATAATGTGCCTAATTAATCTTGCAGCTAGAGAAGTAATTTTTCTGTGACTGAAAACTCTCATAAGAACAGAGACAGAAGGAGATATCAGGAAAGACATGTTGAGCTAGAGAGGATAATGGTCTTGACTGATCAACTTGGAGTGGAGCAGATTCCACATATAGAGATAGTTCAGGAAAGACTGAGATATGTGCTAAGAGAAGTTGACAATGATGAGGTGGATGAAACTCCTCTTTGGGTGTAGGAAAACCACAAAGTAAAAGGAAAATACATGGAGGTGAGAAGGTTCGCACAATCATGGAGGGAATATAAGCCATGGTGGCTTATTTCTCCTCCCCGTGCATGCCGGTAGCAAGCTGCCTAATTAACATAATTATCCTTGCTGATGTCCAAACCCAGCGAGTGTGGCTGCGGTGGTTGGTATGGTAAACCCAGCCACCCACTGTTGCTAGGTTCAGACATCATGTCAACCCACACCCAGCAAGGGTAATTATGCTAATTAGGTAGCTCATGACTGGCATGTGCGGGGAGGGAAAATAAACCACTGTGGCTTGTTTTCCCTCCATGATCATGCAAACCAGGTCACAGAGAGAAACCAAATTGTGAAGAACCTTGACTGTGAGAACCAAAACCTATAATTGCATGTATTTTTATGGAAAATATTAAATATTTTGTGGTCAGAAATTTCGGGGAAGCTACTGTTTTGTATGGTCTCAAGTCCTTTTAGTGAGAGAGGGATCTATTGCAGATGCTAAGCACTTATCTAATTGGGTTAGATCCAGACTTTGTCATACTTAAGTGACTTGTTGAAATCAGTGGGGCTTAAGTTACCCATGACTAACTTAAGTCCCATTGATTTTAATGGGTCCTAAGTATGATGAAGTCTGGATCCAATCCATTGTTACCCAAACTGGATGTGCTGTTGTACACTGGAGCTGATTAAATACTTATCTTAGTTTGGTGTTCCACCTTCATTTTTAGAATGGTTGCCTCTCATAATGTTTGCCAAAGTTCTGTTTACCAAAACACTTTTCAGGTTTGAACTTATCTCTTTATGTGTGGCTGACTGATAAATGCTAGTGATACGCAAATAAATCTTCCTTAAATTGTTGGATTCTCTGGTTTCCTGCGGCCAGTGAGTGCATTTTCTAGCATTCTTGCAGTGAATATGAACTCTGCTTTGACACAGAATTTTTTGCTGAGTTTTGTCTACTGATGTTTTATTTGTAATGGTGATGAAAATATTTTATTATTTTCATATATTTTATTATTGATTCATTGTAGCTGTCTTGAAATTCCTGTTCATATGGGGAAGCAGGGATATAAACAAACAAACAAACAAACATAAGTTTTGCATATTTTAAAAAAGATTTTAAAATAAGCCTATCCATCCTAGCACTCAAATCTTATTTTTTGTTGTTGTTTTTATCCAGGTCAAGATGAGATCCCGAAATCAAGGTGGAGAAAGCTCATCCAATGAGCATTTCTCCAAGTCAAAGCCCATTAACAACACCACAGAAAATCAAAACTTTCAGGAAGATGCAAAGAGAAAGAACAAATCAAATCGAAAAGACGATGAGGCCCCTGGCTCCGGAACTGTCAAGCCGCACAGCAAATTATTGGGTCCTAACGAGAGGAAAAGCAAGAAATCAATAGAGCTTTCTAAGGAGGACCTTATCCGGCTCCTCAGTATAATGGAAGGAGAACTACAGGTATATCAGAAATTCTCCCTGTCTTCATTATTTTTAAAAAGATTTTTATTTATATACTATAAAAGACATTTGTGCCCTGACATAAGAGGGGTGGTGGTGGTGGGCTCTCTCTTGCCAGAGGTTTTCCTGCAGAAGCTGGACAGCTCTAGCTATGGATTTCCTGCACTGAGCAAGGGGTTGGACTAGATTGCCTATTAAGTCCCCTTCAACTCTATGATTCTATACCCCTAAGACATAAGGTGCATTGCTTATCATTTATTTTACAAGATTTATATACTGCTGCTTCCCATTTTAAAAATCCTGAAATGATTTACAACAAATTACAAAACAATACATCGTTGTTGTTGTTGTTGTTGTTTTAAAAAGCACATTTAAACAAGTTAAGGGATGGGAAAAGTCAGCATAAACAAGTAAGTTTTAATTAGGTAATTATTGGAAGCACATGATAATCACTGCCTGACATATCACAGAGGGGAGGTCATTCCAGAGGGAGGGTGCCACCATAGAGAAGGCCTATTGCCATGTTGCTGCCAATGTAAGGCCAATTCACATACATAAGTAGTTGATCCAGAACGAGCACATGGGGGGGTGAGCTGTGGTTCCCCCCCCCTGGAGAGAGGGTTGTGGGGGCAAATGATGTCAGTACAACTAGCTCTGCCGAGCTAACTTCCATGCCTCCAGCGGGCAGGTAGAGTTCAGACTGCATCACGCACAGGAAAGTGCTCCACATGACCTCACGAATCACAGTCCCCAAG
This sequence comes from Shinisaurus crocodilurus, assembly GCA_021292165.1. Lineage (NCBI taxonomy): Eukaryota > Metazoa > Chordata > Lepidosauria > Squamata > Shinisauridae > Shinisaurus > Shinisaurus crocodilurus. Next base: position 129,527,828 of record CM037879.1, read on the forward strand.
CCATTGCTGGGCGGCTGGGCCCCTGTGAAGTGGCTGGCTTGGGTTGCCTTGCCAAATCATATGGGGTAAAATAGGTCAGACTGCTTATACTTGAGAAGTAAGGCATGGGCGAGCTTGAGCCCAAGGTTTGGTGTGCCAGGAACTGCAGAAGCAGAGAAGGACTGCCAGTGCCCGGGTGCATGGGGGCTTCCACCCTAAAGGCATGTTTGGCCCAAGCAGCATCTGGAGGGTGGGAAGCAGTTGCTATAGGAGGCCTGCGTGGCAGCTTGGGAGTGCTGGTAATCGGTGGCCGCGTCTTGTAAGGCTCAGCAGGTTGAGAGGTTCCCGAGGTCAGGGACGCACAGGACTTCATGGGCCAGTACCTGGCTTGTGTAGGGTGGCTAGCCAGAACACCACCTCCAGCACTGTGCCCCCCGGAGTGATATTTCTGTGATCAATCAGGATGGATACCAGCTGGTCATAGAAGGGCATGGTGCGACGCTCCTGCCCAGTGTGCCTGTTGTGGGTCACAGCCTCCTTAAACATCTTCTTAAGGTTGTGCATCTTCTCCTTGCACTGCATGGGGGTGCGCCTATAGCCCCAAAGCAGCAGCTGGTCTGAGAACCAGGGGAAGAGGTGGTTGTGCGGTGTACTATGCAGCATGACCACCTGGGCGTCGTCGGGGCCTGTCCAGAGATCGATGAAGTAGCCCAATTCTGCCTCACTTCATGCCTGCACCCTGAAGCCTAACACACACTTTGGCCCCTCTGCCCCTGAGCCTGCAGCATCGCCTTACGTGCCTGTGTGGGCTGGGAGGCTTGGGTGCTGGCTGGGCTCCTGAGAGAAGAGCAGGGGTGAGGACTCATCTGCGGGATCCATGGTGGCAGCTCAAGCACCAGGAGGGCAGGATTTATGAGCTCAGAACAAGCCCCACAGGTGTCGATGTTTGGGAAACAAGTGGCCCTTGGGAGGCGCGCACTTGTGGTGGGAACAGTAGCCAAAAGAAGGCAGCAGGATGGGAGGAGGGATCCCTATCAGCACCTGCTGGAGGAGCACTGATGGGGTGGGGATGGGGGCCCAGTGTTTACAGTGGGGCACTCGCACTTGTGCACTGTGGAAGCGGACAACCAACAGCTGGGGTATGGCCCCCCCAAATGCATTTCTTGGGGTTCCTGCACCCATCGCTCATGAGTGGGAGCACAGATCAGGGCAGGAGTGGCAGAGCTCCAACCGCGGCTACTTTTGGGAACAGGCACAGTTCCTCAAGGCTGGAGTGCAGATAAGATGCAGCCTGAGAAAGGGGGTGCGGTGAAGACTGTGCAGAGCAAGGAAGTGGGGAAAAGGCGTGTATGGCTGGAGAGGAGGAGGACCTTGCTTTTCTAGCAGTGACAGCGGGCAGGGGGTGATGCCACTGAGCAATCGGTTGCTAGGTAGAGTTGAGGAAGCAGTGACCACTTTTCCCCTTGCGCATCCTGTGCTGCTTACAGTGTTTTTTTCTATCTTTGACCCAGCTCGAGTGGGTGCCAGTGGCAGGATCAGGGGGATGCTTTGGGCAGTACCTCTTAGGCACTGCTGATGGTGCGTCATCAGCACTCCTTTTTAACTGAGAGGTGTGTGATGGGTTTCATGCTCGCAGCACTTGTAGCCTGAGCTGAAGCCTCTGAAGATAGCTGCTGTTGTGCCTCTGGAGAGGTGAAGCTGAGAAGCAGCGACAGGAACTCCTAGTGAGAGCAATGCAGGTGCTGGTTCAAAGCTACAAGTCTGGCAACCATCTCCCCTAGCAGGGAGACAAGCACCCAAGGCGCTCTAAAGTAGCAATTCTGGGGGAGCTTGTGCGTGGGTCCTGGCTTGGAAGGGCATGTTTGGTTCTAGAGAGCAGAATAGGAAGTGGGAGGGTCTGAAGAGGGGGAATGACCATGAGTAGGGCACCAGAAACCTGGTCAGGATAAATGGAAGAATAAGAAGATAGAAGGGGGTGATAGAGCGCTCCCAGGTAGGCTTTGCGAGCCAAAATCTGCATACGTGGCAGGAGACACGGCTCCGATTCGTGGGGCGAAGCTGTCATGGTAAAGGGGGCTCCTCCCATTGCGTTGTGAGGTCTGGGGAATTAGAGCTGGAGAAGGAGGCGGTCCTGCAGTTTCTGTGTTGCTTGTCCCCGGCTGCAGTGACAGCAGCTGCAGAAGGCTCACGATGGACCCCTCCCCTCGGTTACTCTCCTCTGCCTCCCTTCTCCACCTTTAACCCCACCCCCTCATGATGCACCTGGCAGCCAACTACCCCTTTGTTGTGTCTGCATGCAAGTGGCTTCCCCATCTAGCCCCCACTGCCAAACATGTCACCTGCCCTCGGCCTCCCATGTCCAGGGGGCGGGGAGCTCCCGACAACACGTGGCCATGTTTTAAGTCAATTTTTCTATCTTTTAGCAAGTTTGAGTGGGTCCCAGTGGAGGGACCCTGGGGCTGCACTGCCCTTAAGGGGAAGGGGTTTCATGCTCACAGCACTTGTAGGTTGAGCAGGAGCCTGTGATGACAATTGGCGTTGCACCTCTGGATAACTGATGTGCCAGAGGTGCCACAGGAACTCAGAGCAAGCCCAGAAAAACAGTCTCCAGTTCACTGCCACAAGCACAGCGAACATTTCCCCCATCAGGGAGGTGAGCGCCCAGGGTGCTCTAAAGAAGCGATTAAGGGGGAGCTTCTGTGCAGTTCCTGGCTTGCAATGCCATTTTTGGTTATGGAGAGCAGAATAGGAAGTTGGGGTGTCTCCAGTGGGGGATCGACCATGAGGATGGCACTTGAAAACTTGAAAATGATTGCTTAGAAACGTTAGGATCAAAAGTTATACGAGGGTTAAGCAGTGCTCCCAAGTAGCCTTTCCAATCGAAGATTTGAGTATTTGGAAAGAGAGGGTGCTCTGATTTGCAGAACAAAGCTGTCTTTTTTAAACGTGCCCCGCTTGTGGCGTTGAGAGGTCTCGGCAAACACCAGGGCCGGTGCTACCATTAGGCCAACTAGGCGGCTGCCTAGGGCGCTGGGCTAAAGGAGGCGCCAGAAATGCCTTGGGGGGGGAAATACATCACGTATTTTACCAAGTTTGTTTTACCAATCATGTCCTGTGGCGGGGAAGGGAAGGCGAAAGAAGCGCACCCCTCCCTCTCTCTCCTCCAGCTCGTTACCAGGAACAGCAGCAGGCAGGCTCCTCCTCACAACCAGCATCAAAAGAGGCAGAGAAGGCTACAGACTGGAGGCGGGGAGGCGGGCAGGGGCCAATGATGGGAGGCTGGTGGGCGGCTGGAAGGATGCACCTCCTTCGCCTTCCCTCTCGAGGATGCACCTGCAAACACCTCCTTCGCCTTCCCTCCCTCGCGTGAGCCTCAGGTTCCTCAGCTCAAGGTCCCCTGAAAGCAGTTATTTCCAGCAACCAGGGAGGGAGGGAAAGGTATTTTAAGCTAGCTGGGGCTCCAATGTTTTAATTATTTACCATGCTTTTCTGTGTTTTGGTTTTAAATGGTTTTAGGATGCAATCCTATGCGTGTTGGGGGGGGGGGGAATCCTACAACTCCCAGCATTCCCCAGCCAGCCATGCGCAATCCTATGCACGTTGAGGTAGAAAAAAGCCCCACAACTCCCAGCGTTCCAACAGCCAGCCATGCTGGCTGGTGAATGCTGGGAGTTGCGGGGCTTTTTTCTGCCTCAACGTGTTTAGGATTGTGCCCTGAGCTGTTGATGTTTTCTTTACTGTACTTTGAATATTGTTGTCTGCCTTGAGCACTAGGCTGGTAAAGGGAAAGACAGGATAATATACATTATTCTGATAAAGAAATATTGCAACAAAGTGATAGAGGAGGGGAAGTAGCAAGTTTCGTAAATCCCCTCCTAAATTTGAACCAGATGATCCACGGGCTCTCTCTTTGCTATGTTTCTACTACATGCATCCCCCCCCCTGCAACCCAGAAGGTGTACGAGTCAAACCGGTGTCTCTGCACCTCCACCCTGCGAGGTAGGACAGGCTGCAAGACGCCCTTTTGTCTCTATTCCTCACAGGTAGCGCCACCACACCTCTCTCACATCCTTTTTTCATATCCCTTGTGCTGCCTGCAGGAGGAGACAGGCTTTTACATATATATGGAGTAGGAGAAGGCCCTTGGGAGTTCCTGGCATAGCTGGGCTGATGTTGCCTCTTTGCTTTCCTCGTGAACACAAAGGAAAAGTCTCAAAGTCCACAAAGTTTTTCTATGGGGCTCGGCAGTTCCCAGGGAGGGAAATTTATTTCATAATGGGCATAGGGCTGGAGGGAGGGAGGGCTGGAGGGAGGGAGGGCTCAAGTGGGAAGGGGGGGCGCTAAATATCTGATCTTGCCTAGGGCACCAAATTGCCTTGCACCGGGCCTGGCAAACACAGAAGCCGAGAAATGGTGCCGTGAACCAGCGAGGGTGGGGGGAGGTGGGAAGGGATGGCATGGGAAGAGTGACATATGCACACGTGATTTCGCTGAGCTATCAGTTGCTAGGTAGAGTTGGTGCAGGAGGGTGGTCTTAGGCAGATGGTGTGCAATGTGTTGCTAGGCAGAACTTGGGGAACGAGTTTGCCTGAGATGGCAAGAGCGGCAGGGTTTGTTTTTTTTTAGCCTCTCTTGCCATGCGACTCAGTAGGAAATCGCTGCAAGGCACAGGGAAACCACCATCTGGGTTCAAATGACATGCTAAAACTCAGTAGGTTAAGTTAACCCTACCACAAACTATAGCTTAGCAGGGCGGTTAATAAACCAAACTTAAACCACTTTAACAAACCCTTCCCAGGTTTGCACAACATGCTAAACATCAGTAGGTTTACTCTGGCAGTAAACCTACTGAGGTTTAGCGTCTCATGCGAACCCAGTCCGTGTCTTCTTCCTTACCACCCTGCCTGGTCACTGAGGTCATGGGCAAAATCCAACGTAAGTCCTACTTAGAATAGACACATTGAAATGAATGGGACTTAAGTTAGTCCTGGTTAACTTAGGTCCCATTCATTTCAATGGGTCTACTCTAAATAAGGCTTATGTTGGATTTAACACATTGAAATAATTAAAGCTGTAGTTCGCTTAATGAGTTTTACAATGGGCAAGGCAAGACATCTGGCCTGAGACAAGATGATGATAAACCAAAGGGTGAAACAAGCCAGGGTGAAGATTCTGGCAGGAAGTTCCTGCTATTACAATGATCTAATATACTACAGCCTGTTGTATGGTGTTGTTGTTTTTTCTTTGTTTGCTGCATTAGTCAGTTTTACTTAGTGACTTGTTTAGTGTTTTTAATCATCAAGCTTAACCCTCAGTTGGTAATTGGAGACAAATACTGATACTGCTGAAAATATTTAATGCAGCTTTTATGCAAGTCTTCCACAAATCCATGGTCCAAGTATTCCTCAACTATGATGAGCTTTGAATTGTCATGTGGCGTTTCAGCCTTCTAAATTTACTGAAAAATGGATATGTATATTCTTACAGTTTTGGGGCCCCAATTCTATCCCAGCGTGTATCACTGGAAAAACTGAAAAATCATGCAGATAAGGTGCTAGGGGTTAAAGTGACCCGACAAAATCCCCCCCTTAGATATTTCTTTGTGACCTAGCAAAACTATAATCTCTCCCCCCGCCCCCCAATCATAGCTATAGAGTTCATTTTGGGCAATGCTTCCTAATTCTGCTCTTGGAGTCATTCTGACAGGAACTGGATCTGCAAATGTGTGTAAGAGATATGCCACACTATCACCTCAGCTGGAGGCCAGACTTAATGGCAACTCTCAAACAAGGACCTTTAGATGATCCCTTTCTCTGTTTACAAGAATATCTTTTCAAAATGTATTCTTGAGTGTTGCCCTCCGGCATCTTTGTAACTAGCCAGCTCAGAGCAACAGTGACCGTGGGGCTGCAAACCAATATCCACTTACCCAGGAGTAAGCCCCCTTTGAATTTAATAGGACTTCTGAGTAGACCTGTATAAGACATGCACTCTAATTCTCCTTTCTTTAATGCATAAAGATGCAGCAATCACAGACAAAACATCCAAGATTCATTATTTATGATAATAAAACTAAAGGTGGTGTAGTCACCTGTGACTACAGAGGATCTCCTTATACCCTTCGAAACACATGGTCAAATGGTAGCCAATGGTTTGTGTGGTGTGAGACTTTGCTCATTTAAATGTCTATATTGTTTGGCAGCAGAGCAACCCACAATGGTGTGAACATCGCAAAATACATATCTTCATAGTAGATCGGGGTCTTCTTGAGTTGATCAAACCCTGGATTGAGTATAGAAACATAGCCAGCTTGGCTTGGTCAGCCCTTGGGCTGAAAAAAGGTTCAACATCCCTGACATAAGACCTCCTGGGAGGACACAGTCCAGCAAGGCCCTCTGTCTTCATAATCTGCTGGTCTGACCAGATTGTAATTGCTTATTTGGTCTTCTGAATAAAAGCCTACTAAGAAGGCTCACGCTGGCTCAGCTTGTCTGAGTGTGGAAAGCTAAGCAGGGTCAGGCCTGGTTATTACTTGGATGGGAGACCCCTTTTCTAGTTTCCTGCACAGAGCAGGGGGTTGGACTTGATGGCCTTGTAGGCCCCTTCCAACTCTATGATCCTAAGAGCAGCACTTTGTGATGCAAAGTAATCTGAATGTGTAAATCAGTGAAGTAATGGCAGAGTAATCCAGGGGTGGTAAAGTCTGGGTGTTTTTTTTGGGGGGGGATATTTAATAACCATGCAGGTGTGCCCTAAACGTTAAAAAGTAGTAACATAAAATACAGTAACAAAGAAAAACACAAATCCACTGTGATGTGTTATTGTCAGCATCAGTAACTGGAGTAATTATCATTGGGGGTACCAAAAATTACAGCCCTACTGGGCCTTTCCAGTAAATCCCTGGTGCCCAGGCTAATGGCTGATGATATGTATGTTTGTGCTGGCAGGAAAATATTCCAACTCTGCTTCCAAACTGCAGCCATAAATCATGTCCATTTTAAATGTTTCCCAATCAGGATATTGAAAGGGAACAGGAGCGTACACACCTTCATGTTTTCACCCCTCCCCTGCTATAAAAAGTTCTAATTTTCCATCACAGTGTCTTACAAGAAATAATTATTTTCTGATATTTATTGAGGTTGATGGGTTCTTTGGCTCTTTAATCCTTTAGAGGTGGGAAACATGTTGCCCATTCTACAATTGCCTCTGTGTGTGGAAAATATGACCAGGCCACAACAGTGACCATAGCTTTGTTTTCGTGTCACAAGAGTATGAATATGGCAGGTGTGGCACCTGGTCATATGTGACTTCTTGAAGTTGTCCAACCCAGCCCTGCCTGCTCAGGGAGGCACGTTTCCGGATGAGTCAAGACTAATGCAGTAAGGCAAAGATGAGGCAGAGGGAAAAGAGACGTGAGGCAGGAATAAAAGCAACGGAGCTCACACAAGCTGCCTCCACCCAGTTTCCCCTGCTTTCCCCCTCCCATGCAGCCCCCAACATATTCCGGACCTTTCCTGAGAGCCTCTAATCCTCAAGAAGGGCTTTTAAGCAGGGTCAACCCAAGGCACTTTGCTACCTGAGAAAGAGCAGCAAATGGCAGCCCCAGCCCCAACGTCAAGATGCATAGTACCCAAGGCTGGTCAAGTTATTTTGGCTTCTGAGGCAGAAAACCCAACTCATGCCTGTCTCTCTGCCTGGCAGTAAAAGACAATAATAATAACAACAACAACTACTACTACTACTACTACTACTACTACTACTACTACTATCCATTTTTGGCTGCTCTTTCTTGACATCCCAAATCAGCTGCCTGAGGTAGCTGCCTCTCTCTGTCTAAAGGTAGAGCCCTTCTTTTGAAGGGAGCAGGGGCTGCAATGGGGAGGAGCGGTATGGAATTCCTCTTATGCGAGTGCTGCATTGGGCATGATCCAGAATGTTCTGTGGCATCTTAAAGGCTAATACATTTGCATGATACATTCTAGTAAGCACAGTGTAGCATAAGGCTCCAGCCATATGAGACACCTTCCCTGTTTGCCATGTTATCATTCTTTCGCCACAATATAGTGAATACATACCTAACCCATCCCTAACCCCTGCACTGGACTTGTAACACTAGCTGTGTTCACACATAATGCTAAGCCATGTTTTGTGTTAATCATGGTCTGTCTTGCAGATGAGCAAACAAACAGTTGGATGTTTCCCCTATTTCTGGGTTGGTTTTTTCCCACTCATGTTGCCAGTCTTCAGAGCGGTTTTGTTTTCAGGCTGCTCTTGTTGGGTACCTTTGTTTCAGGGCAGACAGCAGTGCAAACAAGCTAGGGATAAGCCATGGTTATAGGTTCAGACATGACAACAAGCCATGCTTTATGCAGGGTCGGCAGAAGGTAGATCTCCAGATGTTTTGAACTTCAACTCCCAGTAGTCCCTGCCAGCCTGACCAATGGTCAGGAGTGCTGGGAGTTGAAGTCCAAAACATTTGGAGTTCTACTTTCTGCCCACCCATGGTTTAAACAAGCCTGCTTTCATAAGCCAAGAACAAACTGTGGGTTCTATTTGTGATTTATAGCTGGTTAACAAACTATGGTTTGTTTGCTGAGATGGGTTCAGACACAACAGAAATCCAGATTTCAATAAACCACACCATGGCTTAGCATTATGTGTAAACCAGGCCACTATGGCTCTTTCCTCATTATAAGACAAAGACATGGGAACAAGGGCCATGTATCTAGCAGGGGAAAAGATTAGAGTTATTGCAAACATGTCTAGATTAGGAGTAGAATATATATTCTTTCTCAACTGTCTGAAGTGTGTGTGTGTGTGTGTGTGTGTATGGAGAATGCTAAAAAGCAAAAGCAAATCTGGCTCAGTGACTAGCTACCCAGAATGCTGTTCATCATACAGCCCTCTGTTCTTGCATTGTGTTAGATGATCATGCTGCAAACATTGAATAGATTTGGATCTCCTGCAAAAGAGGAGATCAGGCCACACCGTGTGAGCAAAATATATGCCTCCCCTTCTCAAAAGTTTATTTTAATGAGAACAAATACAAAAAACAGCTAATACTCTTAGGATATCTTAAAACACGAGAATCTTTTATGTATCTGGGTTTCAGGCTCCACCTGTTGGTTAAAACTGAACAAGTGTCACACAGTGAATTATTATGTCCCTGTCTTTTTATAGGCTTGCATGGTTTAATTGACTTTGAATGAAAAAAAAAAAAGCCAGATGTCAGAACAATTGACATCTAAGCAATACGTATTGCCAAAACATGAAATAAGGATGTCACCATACAAATTAGACACCAACATCTTAATAGACCTTTGTAAATTAAATATGTGACAATTGGGGGGGGGGATCAATTTCCATAGTTAATTATCAGACCACCTCCAAGAGTATATTGGAACAATGTTGGATCAAAAACATTTCCTCGGATTTGTTTACAGCAAAATAAATACTTGCACTGCATATCACAAGGGACACTATGTTAGGAGCTCCCTGGGACTTAACCTAGAGAGTTGGAATGGCCGGAAGCAGCCACCTAAGGGCAGAAGGCCAAGCTCCTCGTATTGATACCAGTCATGTCTCCTGATTCTGAAGCACTGAGAAGGACTCAGAATCAGATGGCTCACAAGTAACCCCACTTCAGGGGGAGCCCTCAGCACCCCTTTACTGAGGGGTATACTTTATACTTTCCTGGCCAGAGGACATGGCTCTCCCGTCATCTGACTCTGATGCCCCTGCAGCTTCTCCTGTCCCTCAGCCACGCAGGAGCATGAGACTGCAGAAACTGACACCATCCCTTTAAGAACTGTAATCAGTACCCAGCAGAGGTGGAGCCCCTGAAAGACCAAGCTCTGCCAGGCTTCTTAAAGCTTCAGTTGACTGCAGTACTTTGCAGGAACAACAGCTCCTGATGGGAGAACTCTCCAGTCAGCAGCACTTCATGTAGCGTGCTCTCCAAGGTCCTGCCTTGACTCAGTGTGACCCAGAACAGCCAGTGAATGCTGTGGTGCAGACTGGTTCCCCTGGGCCTGATGCCTGGCCAGGACAATACCAGGCCTGGCAAATCCAGAGGCTTCATCATGCCTGCCAGTCACAGGGATTGGTGTTTTATGCCCCATTTTCCTTCTGTACCTAATGGGGGCTCCACAGCTTGAGCACACAGTCCCAGGTAGCTCAACCAAGCTGGACCCTGACATTGCACCAGGAGATGCCCAGCTCACGACCCAGAGCCCCTGACACGATAGATGCATTCCCTACCCCACTATGGAGAGATTATCTCTACGTAGGAAAAATGTTACATGTAAAGTAGTCCCACACATGTGCCATGGAGAATTAAGGTTCAGGCATAGCAGCTTTGCGTCCCTAACACTGCTCTAGTGCAGTATGGGTCCTACAAGCCACTTAAGTTCACCCACCCATTGGTGCACACTTCATTAAGGTCTCACTCAGTCATATCATTCTCCAACAGTGTGTGTGGGGGGGTATGGTTGTATCTAATGGTGTCGCTCCACCAGTGGGAGGGAGCTGGGGGCAGAATGGATTTCCCCTCTCCCATGTGGCCCCCACCCCAGATCTGTTGTAGAGCAGATTCGGGATGCACTCAGGGGGCTGGAGTGGGGAGGAGAGGACAGGGAAGTCCTTTCATGCAAGTGGACGTCTGCTCGCATGAGGATTAGATCCAACCTACCACGTAGTCCATAGTTTGGGTTAAAATGATATGGCCTCACTCACATCAGCTTGCCCACAGGTTGAGATGTGCAAGTGAGGCCCTTCCCTTGTGCCCATCAGTAAGAACAATCAGTTTCATGGGAACTAGGGAAAGGGCTTTTTCAGCAGTTTCCCCATGGTTGTGGAATACATCTTCTAGCTGGGTTTGGCAGGCCCAGTCATTTGTCACCTGGTTTGCCTGGCACGGCAGATTTTTAATTAACAAACAACCAATGTGTGGGGGCCCAACCCAGATTGGGACCATGGCATGGGGGCCCTTTAACCCTTTCCTCTGCCACAGTTGCAGTTGGATTTCCCCCTCACCCCCAGTTTGCAATAGGAGGAAAGCAATGGGAGCTTTCCTCCCATTGTAAATAGCAGGCATGGGTGTGTGTGTTCCAATAGGACTGTGGTGAGAACAAGGGTTAACGTCTCCCTCCCCTGAGAACTATGGTCCAAATCTGGCTCAGGGCCCCTCATGTGGGCTGTTCATTAACAAAAAGATCAGTGCTGCAAGGCCTAGCCACGTGACAGACATCTCATCTACTTTGGCCCTACGATTTCTACTCTTAAATGTGCATGCGTGTTGCTGAGACCACATGGGGAGGTACTGCTACATGGCCCAGTTATCCCAAATGCATCATAGCAATCTGTGGACTCCTTTGTGCAGTTAACTCTGCAGCAATTTAGCTGTAAGACTGATGTCAAATGACCTGCCAGCTCCATCACAAGGGTTTTGTGCAGGACAAATAAGCTGCCCTCTTTGCTACTTTTGCATTTCTGTGCGCCAGTGTACGGGTCAATGTCAGCGTACAATTTACAACCCTCTCTGTTCTTCTACACACACACCTCCATCTCTGCAATAGTTTCTTTCCATTTCCAGCTTTGCTGTGTGTTCGCTGTGGGAATTTTGTTCTTGTCAAAAGGTAGGCATTTTATTTTATTTTTTTGCTGGGAAAGTGAGGAAACTACTACGCTGCCTCAGAGCCCGGGGTAATCTGAAGGACAGACCAGACTATACGTTGAATGCGTGACTGCATTTAACATGTCTGGGTTTTTTCTTTCCCCCTTTAAAAATAGCAGCTGCCAGGGTGGGGGAGGGGAAATCAGGATTGGAAAATTGCCATGTAGCCTTACCCTTCTCTCGTTGGTCTGGGCTGAATGGCTGTAGTTTTATCCATTATTGTACACAATTACTTCACCTTAGTAGAACTAATGGGTGCCCATGGGCACCCCAAGGGCAGCCTCTAATCTTCCTGTGAGCCTCCAGCAATTGGTGGCAAAGAGAACAAGGCTGCTCTGGTTACCCTCAGTAGCTCCAGCCACTGATAACTTTATGTACACAATATCTGCAGATGGCTAAATTTGTCCGTGAGAGCATTTATAATAACTGGCTACAGGAAACTCCAAGTCAGCTGGTTTATCCATTGTGATGCCTTCATTCCTGAAGCATGTAAGACACATATCTCAACACGCTTTTGATTTGTGTACATAATCTACAGTGACCTTTCAAGTTTGCTTCTTGTAGTGCCAAGGATCATGGAACCCTAGACTTCGGTAACCTTCCTTTTGGTGTGATAATAGAGAACAAAGCGCCTTTTCAGTGTCAACAAAACCAGAAGAGATATCTTTCAACCCTTTAAACATTGAGCAGGAGAGAGTTAATTCCTTGTCATGGGAATTTCTGTCCCTGGGCCAGAGTACAGATAATGAATTATGTCAGTGAAAGGCTCTGGTGGCCTGTTCTCTCTTCAGAGAAAGGTGACATCATCCATGCAGTTCTCTGGCAATAAAGCAGAACCAAAAGCTGTGTGGGCAGGGAATAACAGACAGATGTCTTGCAGTGCTCATTTGATCTGTTTCAAAGCTTGGTTTAAGAAGTAACAAAGTGAGACTCCTCTGCATCACTGAAACTGTCACCCCCCCCCCTCATTTTGTTTCCTAAACATTTGGGGCCGGGGTTCTCAGCCCCACAGGAGACATGGCTTATATAAACTCGCACACACAGGGAGGAATATAACAGGCTCACTGGCTTAGATCAGCGACCTGCTTAGCCCAGTATTCTGCCTCTGACATCAGACTTCATTAGCTAGGTTAGGGGAAGCAGCTATCAGCATAGGGTTATGTAACAGAATACTCCATTCACTGAACTGGTCCAACAGGTTCATCACTGGGCCGTTTGTGTGTCCTAACCTGAATAAGCAAGAGGTTTGTGATCTTTTTTTTTTTTTTTTTTTTGCTGATCCATGGGGAAAAGTAGCACTCAGTTAGCACTTCTGATATATTTTAATCTCTGATTCCGTAAACCACGTAAAGATATCTTTAGATGTGGTAGGCAGCATATAAATTAATTAAATAAAAGTACATAAATAAAATTGAATAATTCCTAAATACTTGAAGAAATGAAGAATAGCTAGTGGAGGCTGTGGTGGTGGTTGTTTTTAAGTGGAACTGATGAATACTAGGTGGATCAGAATGGTGCGCAGTGAATGGGGAACATGATGAGCATAGGTTAGACAGAATTCATGTACAATAGCTAGCCAATCTCTGCTTTGAATGGAATGAAAAGCACTGGTTTTACTGGATCCATGTATGAGAACTAGCTGGTGTCTGCTTTGAATGAGGGGGGATGCATATCAAGTCCTCCTGTGTATGCATTGTGAAATAGGCATGCGTAACAACCACTGGAGAACTGTGTAAATTATGTATCCTTGAATATTGTCCTTGAATATGTGCTATCTCTGTTTGGGAAGGCAGAAATATCAACAGAATGAAAATGGAAGATGTTTGTATTTTTAAAAAACCCAATAATATATATCCGCTGTTCAATATAAATATTCTCTAGGGAAACTCACAACAATAAGGGTAAAATGATAAGAATAAATACAATCACAATAAAAGCAAAAAGTCCGAGAAAATAGCAAATATGCAATCCATTGGCAAATGAAGCCAGTGTGGTGTAGTGGTTAGAGTGTTGGACTGGGACCTGGGAGATCCGGGTTCTAGTCCCCACTCGGACATGAAGCTCACTGAGTGACTTTGGACCAGTCACTGACTCTCAGCCTAACCTACCTTGCAGGGTTGATGTGAGAATAAAATGCGGAGGAGGAGGATCATGTAAGCCACCTTGGGTTCCTTGCAGGAAAAAATACAAGATATAAATGTAATAATAATAATAATAATAAAAAAAAAGGTCTTCATCCGACACTGAAAAGCTAAGAGTAGGTGCCCAGTAAGCCTTGCTGGTAAGAAGTTTCCACTATTGAGGCCTTACAACTAAGAAAACCCTCTGTCAGTTGCCACCAGCATCACCCCTGACAGTGGTGGCATCCAGAGGAGGACCTCAAATGATGAACTCAGTACACAAAGCAGGCTAGTGTGGAGTTTGGTGTTACCGCAGGTACCCTGATCCCAAGGCATGTAGCACTTTAAAGGTAAACAGCACCACTTTGAGTTAGTGCTAGGCTGAATATTCCCCTCTGCTTTTGCCGTGCCCCCTGACCTCCCGCTCCCCTCACACACACACACAAAAGGGGGGATATTCAGTGGTATTCAGGGTGTAGGGCAAATTCTAATAATTAGCACTGGGGGCTTACCATTAAAGACAAGGGGATTGAGGGTTTCAAAGAGAATGCCCCAATGGGAACGACTGTGTCATGATGTCCCAATGGGGGCAACCATCTTTACAACAGTGCCCCTGGGTCTGAGAATAGGTGGTATAAACTTCAAAAAGTAGGGGGACTTGGTCTTCCAAACATAAAGTGGTATAGCAAATCAACTTAGGACATATTATGGATATTATTGCTAGGAAGGATATTATGTGGTGGGAAATAGAAGCATATGAATTGGGAAATAGGGTGGAGAATGTTTTATTTGCAAAGCAAGGTTATAATATGATATAAAGATTAGAAAACCCCTTCTTTAAAAATATGTTAGAAAATTGGAATAGCAATAAGAAAATATTTATACCAGGTATATCACCGCTTACTCCAGTGGTGGTAATGGAGGACTTTCCAGAGAATGATGTTAGACATTTGGAACGAATTTATAGAGAGAAAAAAGTAATTAGATTAATGGACTGGTTGGAAAAAATGGAGACAAGGTGACAAATAAATGAAAGGGTTGGACCAGGAAGAATTTCGTGGCTAAATTTAATTCAATTAGTTCAATGGGCAAAGAAATGGAAGAGGAGACATGATCATGAAAGAGAACTCACTGCATTTGAGAAGTTAGTTATGTCTAGAGAACTTATAGAAGGGAATATATCAGCTAGAGGCATTACAAAGATGATATATAAAATGATTCAGAAATCGGAAGCGCAAGAAAAAAATCTTAAAACAGTTTGGGATACAGATTTTGAGGAGGAAATAGTGAAAGAAGAGTGGAACAAGATATGAGATAGGCGTATATTGAAAAATATGCCAATAAGGATGAAAAAGAATTTTTATAAATTAATTTGGAGATGGTACCTGACTCCGGTGAGATTAAATAAAATAGATAATAATTGTTCTCCAATGTGTTGGAGAGGTTGTCAGGAGTTGGATACGTATGCTCATATGTGGTGGAGTTGTAAAAGTGTACTGGAGTTTTGGAAAATGATTTTTGAAGAAATATCGGAAATTATTGGTATTGATTTAGAGGTTTGTCCTAAATCAGCATTGTTATCAATAACAGAAAAGGTGGCTGGTCCTCAAAATGTTAAAGAATTAATTGTAAATTTGTTAACGGCGGGTAGATTAATGATAGCAAGAAAATGGAAAGTTTATCAAGTTTTCTCTATTATCGACTGGTATAAGGAAGTGTGGGATATGGCTTTAAATGATATGTTAACTTGTAATATCAAATGTAAAAGGGGACAATTAAAGAAAAACAATTTTAAGGATATATGGGGATTATTTTTAGATTATGTTTTAATTGAGGGAAAGGGGACTACACCATGTCAAGATCTGATGTATTTTTGGAATTTAGGATACAATGGTATAGAAAAGTAGTAGTTGTTTATCATATTGGTCCCAAGGTGATGGGAGCACGTGTTTGATTGTATTTGATTTGTTTATGTTTATTAAAAAATTTTTTTTAAAAAAAAACAAAACTAAAAATAACCCAGTGCCCCTGGGAATCATTGCTATATAATGATGCAGCATTGTTCCCATAGGGAAGCCTTCTCTACCTTGACACCATCCAGATGTGTTGGACTGCAGTGCCAGTCATCCACAGCCTACATGATCATGCTGGCTGGAAATGATGGCAATTATAGTCCAGTGATTCAAGAGGGCACCAGGTTGTGGAAGGCTGACACCGGGCATTCTGTTTGAAATTAGGAAGGAACACCACCAGGCAAAACAAAGTGGTGTTGTGGGGAAAATACGGTAAACCCCTTGGCCACCTCACCCTGCCGGAAAAGTATTAGAATTCACCGCACCCCATCCCCCCAAACTGACAGAGGAATCTTTGCCAAATACTACTGTGAAACGCTACTGTGAATTGTGCTCAGGAATGGACTGGAAACTAGTGAAGATACTTAAGAAACCGAGTTTCTCTTTGGACTGTGAGATAGCATCTCTAACATCTAGCACTTGTGGCCGTCTGAGAACAGGCACCTGAAACCCTTCAGAGGCTCACCATGTGAGATCTTACTCACACTCTTTGTTAGGCCAGTGTAAAAAGTCCTTTGGAATTTAGAAAATGTGCCACTAGTATGACCACAACACTGCATGGGGGACCCATGACCTTATCTTGTTTCTGATCCTGGTACATAACAGCTGTTGCACTATTAATAAACTGACCAAAGTAATACAGAGTACTCATGTTGAGGGATTGACAGCTACTATTGTAGTATAATCAGGAGAAAAATATGGACTTCGTGAACTTTGATCCTTTGTTTCTTGGTGCTTATAGTAGCTATGTTACGTACTCCTAGCTGTGCACCATGAAGGCTAGAACATCCTGGGAAGTTAATAATACCCAATAAATTCCAATGACTTAATGGAGGACATTACTTATGAATGATACTATTTGTCTTCAACCTGGCTCCTTCACAATTGCACAGTGCTCATTGTATTATTGAATTACCGTATTTTTCCATCTATAAGATGCCCCCATGTATAAGATGCCCCCCTCTGGGCAGTTTCACAACCGTACAGTTCTCTCCTCGGCTTACTTCCGTGTATAAGACAACCCTCAATTTTTAGTCTAACAATTTTAGGAAAAAGTATAGTCTTATACATGGAAAAATACTGTAACAGATCACCCTGGTCAGCAAAGCCTAAATGGTGGTTTTACAAAGCACATCAATTAACTACGAAGCAAAATTGTCGGTACTTGAAAGTCAAGGATGTTTTTAAAAGGAAAAGAAACACGTTGGCTTCATGGGCTTTTTATAGTGGACCTAAGATAAGTCAACCAATGAGCTGGTGCTTCATTGCAGCACAGAAAATCTTAGGAAATGTCTAGATTGCTCACAGTGAAGGCATTGGACTTTTAATCCAAAGAGCAACTGCTTAAGGCTGCATCCTGTGCAAAGTAGAAATGGCAGGGATTTGAAGACTGCATGCTAGGGGCCATGAATGCCCCCAAATGTATCTCATTAGAATGGGACTGCCTTCCTGGATCAAACTAAAGGTATGACTAGCCCAGCTTCCGCTTCCTAACCGCAAGCAGCCAGTCATCTCTGGAGATTCACAAGCATGCCCTTGTCATGTCAGCTAGGCTGCTGTAAAGTGTTCTACATGGGGCTGCTCTTGAAAAGAGTGTGTGGAAACTGCAACTAGTACAGAATGCAGCAGCCAGAATAATATCTGATGTTTGCTGCAGGGAACATATAACTTCTTTATGAGCTCTAAAGGTTGACAATCTGTGTCTGGGCTGAATTCAGGGTGCTGGTGCATATGATATGGGCCCAGGATACTAGAGGCAGCTCTTTCTTCCACATATATCTTCTCACCTCTTCAAATAAGGGGATGAAAACCTTCCAGTGGTCCTGCCATCTATTAAGCTATGGGTGCCACCATAAGCCTTCTGGAAGTATCTTCCCAGTGCTGTGTGGCACATCAAGGCTTGTGGGGCACATTAAAAGGCTTGTCCCTTTTAAAAGGGTGGTTAGGATAGGCTTTTTATCATCCATGTTTTACGGTTTAGTTTTAATGCTGGCCCTGATTTTGTTTGATCTCTTTTCTGTTTTGTTATTCTTAGATTTTAATTAACCTTGCTTTGTTAAGCAATATGATTGAAAAATAGGTTAAAAACAATCTAAAAGAAATAAAATGTAATAAGCATGACATGATTGTGATCGCCATCCTGTGTTGCCGTGTCTAATGGGGTCACCATTTTAGCGGTCGAAAAAGACGTTTGAATTTTGGAACATGGAATATACGGACATTGCTGGATAACATAGATAGTGAACGCCCTGAGCGTAGGACTGCTATTATTGCAAGGGAGCTGAGCCTGAGATGGTTTAAAATTGACATAGCAGCACTTCAAGAAACTCGAAGGGCAGGAGAGGGACAGTTGAAGGAAGAAAAAGGAGGTTATACCTTCTTCTGGAAAGGACTACCTGAGCAGGACCGACGAATACATGGAGTAGGCTTTGCCATCAAAAATGAGCTAGTGAACTCTTTGTCAGAAGTTCCTACTGGCATTAATGAACGCCTGATAACTCTTCGATTAAAGCTCACCAATAACCAGCAGGTAACTATTTTGAGCGCTTATGCGCCAACATTAGATGCTGATGAAGACATCAAGGAAAGTTTTTATACCCAGTTGGACACTCTCCTGTCACAGATACCTAAGGAGGATAAAATTATCCTCCTGGGCGATTTTAACGCAGGAGTCGGGCGTGAATTTAATTTATGGCCAGAAACTATTGGAAAGACGGAGTTGGTAATAGCAACCCGAGCAGACTCTTACTTCTGTCTATATGTGCAGAGCATAATCTCACTATTACAAACACGCTCTTTCAACAAAAGAATAAGTTTAAAACATCATGGCAGCACCCATGGTCAAAGCACTGACATCTTCTGGATTATGTAATTGTCTGTGTTAGAGATCGCCACGATGCAGGGATGTTGAAGAGTCCTTGGTCTCGAGTCACGAGTCGAGTCACGAGTCTTTGGACCCGAGTCTCAAGTCCGAGTCTTGAGTCCTTGGTCCAAAATGGTGACTCACGAGTCACAAGTCACGAGTCACTCCCAAAACTGACTCCACGAGTCCCTATTAAAATCAATGGGGGGTTTTCCCAGCAAAATAAGGCTACTTCAGATGTGTGGTTTAAATAAATTCTAGGCACAAGTGTGCCTTTTTATTTCAAAACTCTGCAACTGATTTTGGCAAGAACAGACCAGGCAGAAAATCCCAAAATAACCAGGCAGGCAGAGGAGGCAGGGAACCCCAAAACAGGCAGGCAGAGGCCTTTGTCTTGGACAATTCAACTGTTGAACTGGTCAAGAAGAGACCAGGCAGGCAGAGGAGGCTGGGAACCCCAGACAGGCAGGCAGAGGCAGCCAAACCTAAAATGTCTGAAAGGTTGCATTTTTTTTTTTTTAAATATTTTATTAAATTTTAAAACAATACAAAGAAAATAACGTACACACATAACTAATATTGTGCTCCCATCACCATGGGACCAAACAATCCAATAACTCTATAATTGTTCATTATTCCAAAAATACAATATATCTTGACAGGGTAAACTCCCTTTCCCCCTTTTAAACACATATTCCAAAAATAAACCCCAAATATCCTTAAAATTATTTTTCTTTAATTGACCCCTTTTGCATTTAATATTACAAGTCAACATATCATTCAAAGCCATATCCCATACTTCCTTATACCATTCAGTAATAGTGAAAACTTGCTGGATTTTCCATTTCCTTGCTATCATTAATCTACCTGCCGTTAACAAATTTATGATTAATTCTTTAACATTTTGTGAACCGATCACCTTTTCCGTTATTGTTAGCAAAGCTAGTTTAGGGCATACCTCTAAATCAACTCCAACAATTTCTGATATTTCCTCAAAAATCATTTTCCAAAAATCCATTACATTTTTACAACTCCACCACATATGAGCATATGTACCCAATTCCTGACATCCTCGCCAACACATTGGAGAACATTTATTATCTATTCTATTTAATCTCATTGGGGTCAAATACCATCTCCAAATTAGCTTATAAAATTCTCTTTAATTCTTATAGACATATTTTTCAATATTCGCCTATCCCAAATCTTATTCCACTCATCCTTTGATATTTCCTCTTCAAACTCTGTATCCCAAACTATTTTAAGATTTTCTGCTTGCTCTTCTGATTTCTGCAACATTTTATATAACATCTTTGTAAGACCCCTAGCTGATGCATTTCCTTCTACAAGTTCTCTAGACATAACCACCTGCTCAAATGCAGTGAAATCCCTTTCATGCTCATGTCTCCTCTTCCATTTCTTACCCCATTGTACTAATTGAATTAAATTTAACCAAGAAATTCTTCCTGCCCCAACCCTATCAATTATTTGCTGTCTTGTCTCCATTTTTTCCAGCCAATCCATTAAAGTTATCACCTTTTTCTCTCTAAAAATTCGTTCTAAATGTCTAACATTCTCGGGAAAATCTTCCATAACCACCACTGGAGTAAGCGGGGATATACCTGGTAAAAATATTTCCTTATTTCTACCCCAAATTTCTAACATATTTTTTAAAAAGGGATTTTCTAATCTTTTTGTCATAATATGTCCTTGTTTTGTAAATAAGAATTTATCCACCCTATTACCCAATTCAAATGCTTCTATTTCCCACCACATAAAATCTTTTCTAACAATAATATCCATGATATATCTAAGTTGATTAGCTATATAATACCATTTTAAATTAGGGAGACCAAGTCCCCCTATTTTTGAGCTTTATACCATCTATTCTTAGTAATCCTTGATTTTCCCCCCCATTACAATAGCTATTTAACATTACTTGCCACTCTTTAATTTCTTTCTCTGATATCTTATATGGTATCATTCTAAATAAAAAATTAAACTTCGGTAAAATCTTCATTTTAATCAAAGCTATCCTACCAAACCACGATAATCCCAATTTTTTATAATCCTCTATTTGATTTTTAACTTCATCTTTTAGTTTTTTAAAATTACATTCCCCTATTTTATCCAAATCTTTAATATATCAATACCTAAATATTTAATTATATTTTTTATCTTTATATCCACTCCCCTTTGTTTAAATCCCCTTTCCTCCAGTTTACTATAATTAAATGTCATTATCTCCGATTTATCCCAATTAACTTTTAACCCTGTTACTTCTCTAAATTCATCTAAATGTTTCTCTATCCAATCCCAATTTTCTATAGGCCGTTCTAATGTTAACAAGATATCATCTGCAAAAAGGTTTATCTTACATTTGGTCTCTATTCCTATCCCCAATAATTTCTTCTCCTGTCTTATCGAATTCACTAACAATTCCATAACTAACACAAATAATACTGGGGAAAGGGGACAACCCTGTCTAGTTCCCCGGCCTAGGCTAATAGTTTCTGTTATTCCATCGTTTACAATTACCGACGTGACATTATGAGTATATAATTGGTTAGTAATACCTATAAATTTTTCTCCAAACCCCATAGTTTTTATTAACATCTTTAATGCAGGCCATTCCACACAATCAAAGGCTTTAAAAATATCCAATGCAAGAACCCCCGCTTTCAAATTATTTTTCTTTATTAAATAAATTATATTCAGAACCCTTCTTGTTAAATCTGCCATTTGTCTTCCTTGAATAAACCCACATTGATCTATCCCTATATACTTATTTAGAAAACTATTCATTCTTCTAGCTAAAATAGTTTAGCATCTTGATTAATTAATGATATTGGTCTATAAGAACCTGGTTCTGCTAAATCCTTCCTTGGTTTCGGGATTAAAATGGTCAAGGACTGTTTCCATGACGGGGGGATCTCTCCCCCCTGTAAAATATCATTAAACAACCGTTTTAACTTCGGAATTAACATTTTTTTAAAGACTTTATAATATTCCGCCCCCAGACCATCCAGTCCTGGCGTTTTCCCCTGTTTTAATTTATTTATAGCACTTTCTATTTCAATTTCTGTGAATGGTTGCTCCATTTTCTCTCTATCTTCATCCTGGATTTTTATTTTTAAATTTTCTCGATATATCTTCTACTCTCAGCTTCCGACCATTTTCCTGCCTTATATAACTCCGTGTAATATTCATGAAAATTTTCAATTTATCCTTTACTAGATTATATTCTTTACCCCTCTTATCTTTAATCATCCCCACTAAGCTTTTTTCTTTTTTTTTTTGTGCTAATCTAGCCAACATTTTAGAGTTTTTATTACTATTCTCAAAATACTCCCTTTTTGTGTAAATCAAATTCCTTTGTACCCTGTCCAGTTCTTTATTCTCCAATTCTTTCCTTTTACCCTGTAATTCTGCAAAAATCTTTTTATCCCTCTTCTCTAAATACTTCTTTTCCAAATCCCTAATCTCCCCCTCTAGCTTTTGATAAAAAACTTCTTGTTGTTTCCTCAAATTTATTGCCTCTCTCAGTCCTATTCCTCTCATTACACTCTTCATTGTATCCCATATTATCGCTTCAGTACATTCTTCTGTTTGATTAAATTCCCAAATTTCCCTCAATTCCTTCTCTATTTTCTCTGTTAAATGTTTATAACGAAAAATATTACAATTCAATCTCCATCTTTTCGCTTCTCTATAATCCTTATGTATCTTCAAATCCATGTTAACCAAAGCATGATCTGTAACTTTATCACTCCTACCTCTGTGCCCAGGACCCTTGAAAACAGTGTCCTGGACACAAAAATAAAATCTATCCTAGAATAGTTCTTATTTGCTGATGAGTAAAATGTATATCTTTCCTCATTCCCCTTGACCCCTCTCCAAACATCTAGCAACCCTTCCTTACTAATTAACTTATTCAAGATCGTTAGATTATTTCTCTGATCTTCTCTCGTCGGATTGGATTTGTCTTTTCTTCTATCCAATACCATGTTAAAGTCCCCAGCCATAATAACCCTTTGATTTTGAAAATTACCCATTTCTTTAAACACATGTTGATAAAATTCTCCTTGATTTTGATTGGGAGCATAAACATTAACAATAACATATTCTTCCCCTCCCAAGGTCCCATACATTATAATATATCTACCTGTATCATCCTTTTTCACCTTTAGAACATTAAAACCACAATTCTTTGAAATTATAATTGCTACTCCTCGCGATTTAGATGATCCACATGCTATCTCATATATTCTAGACCACCTCAATTTCAATTCATTGACTCCTTTCCTTGCCTGGTGCGTTTCTTGCAAGAATATAATATCTGCCTTATCCTTTTTAAGAAGAGCTTCTATTCGCCTTCTCTTAGTAACTGAACCTAGCCCCTTAACATTTAAAGTTGAAATTCTTAACTTATAATCCATCTATTAACAACATTTTTTCTTTTTTGGTCCCCAAAGGTGAAAATAATACACAATAACATACCCCTTAACCCACCCCCACATTCATCTAAACTATCCCCCCTGCTTAGCCAGGGCAACTTGCCCCACCCTAAACCTACCCACCTATCCCAGGGGGGGGGAAAGGACCCATCACCAGCCCGAACAGCAGCCCCTCATTCCCTCCCGGATAACTTCTTTATAAAACATTTTCTATTTCTTTTTTCTTCTCGTGTTGAAACGACCTCTTATACAATTCCTCCACTGGCTCCTTCTTCTTCCAGTTGACCCATCGATTCTGGACCCTCCGCATCATCATGAAGCCCCAACTCTCCCAGCAGGCCCATGCCTTGATCACATGATGAGATCTTGTATCTCTTACTGTTCCACACAAAAGTAAGAAAAACTGGGTAACCCCAATTGTATTGTAATCCCTTTCTGATCAAGACTGCTGTACACGGTTTAACACTTCGCCTCCACTTTATTGTTTGCTGACAAAGATCATTGTAGATTTGCAAAGTAGCCCCCTTGAAAGCTACTTGACCTTTCTTTCTAATCTCTTTCATGAAGACATCCTTCTTGTATAAATTTGCAAATTTCAGTACAACATCTCTGGATGTCATACCACGCCTTAATGCTCCCACTCTATGCACAATCTCAATGTCCATATCATCCCAAAAAATTGTTTCTCCAGAGACAGCTTCATTCATCCATTCCAAAATACTGCCTCTTAACTTATATCCAGTCTCCCCCATCTCCATGGGGAAGCCTCTGATCCGAATGTTGGAACGACGTTGCCTGTCTTGCATGTTAATCATCTGTATTTCCATCTCATTAAATTTCATTTCATACTTTTCAAAACTTTTTTCATCCTTCACCTGGAGTTTTTCCACCTTATCCACTCTAACTTGCAGCTCTTTAACTTGAACCCCTAAATGATCTATGGACTTTCGCATTTGCTTCATATCCTCTTGATGCAGATTTTGAAATTTCTCAATTGCTTCTATTTGTTTCTGCTGGCCTGCTTCCATAGAGCTTTGAAACTGTGATAGAATTTTCTCCCAATCTGGTGCTGCCCCTTTAAGCTTGGCTGGAGATATTGACTTTGGCTTGGCACCAGCAGGGAATTTGCCAGCTGAATCCGCCATTTTTCCGCCCTTCCCCCTCGCTGTCTCGAAACTTTCACTACCTCGTGGCTTCTTATCAGGACCCAGTTGCACAGGTTGCATTTTAGAAAAATGAGTTTAAAAAATAAACTTGCTGTACTTCCTAAAACTTATCCATGTTGCATTTGAGGAACATGATTTTTTCTAAATGTTTGGCCCCCATTCTGGAATGGTGAGATCTCATCACAATTCCACCCTCACTGAACACCCGCTCCACTGGTGATGAACTTGCTGGAACCAGAAACACACTCAGAGCAGCCACACAGAGTAATCTCAGGTCCTTCTTCTGCCTCTCCCAAGTACGCAACACATCAATCAAAATAAATCTTGACACACTGTTGGGGCTGCACTCCTGGTAGCCGTCCATAGTGGCCGAGCAGCGGCACATCTCGCTTCCATGCACTCTTCGCCGGCAATCACGCTCCTCTCCACTCCTTTTGGCATAGCCCAGGGATGTTGAAGAGTCCTTGGTCTCGAGTCCCGAGTCGAGTCTCGAGTCCCATTAAAAATATTGGGACTCGAGTCCGAGTCGAGTCAGAGGGGGGACTCAGTCCGACTCACGAGTCGAGTCCTCGAGTCCAAGTCCCCATCCCTGCCACGATGTACTTCTTACTAGGGCCATGGTGAGTGCTGACGACTGCTGGACAGACCACCGACTAATCCGGTCCACTATGGTTATCAACATTGCTCCCCAACGTAGGCTTCAGGGAAGGAAACCAAGGCGTAAAATGAACATCCAAGTCCTTCAAGATCCTATTAAGCAAACTTGTCTTCAATCACTTCTTAAGGAACATCTACCTGCGGAACCTCCTGATAACATTGAGGACCATTGGTCTAAGCTGAAAACCTCCATTACTGCAGCTTGTGAACAAACTATTGGATATGAAACTAAGAAACATCAGGATTGGTTTGATGAAAATGATAATGAGATTAAATATATAATTTGCCAAAAAAGGAAAGCCTTCCAAATATGGCAAAATGATATTAACTGTGCTGCCAAGAAAAAAATCTATGCTAGTGCAAAGGCTGAGGTCCAAAGAAGAACAAGAGAACTTAAGAACGCTTGGTGGAAAAAGAAAGGTGAAGAAATTCAACAAATTGCAGAATCTCATGATGCACGGGGCTTTTTTAAGGCCACAAGGGCCATTTATGGACCAAAAACCTATGGTACAAACCCTTTACAATCAAAAGATGGCACCAAACTCTTAAAAGACAAAGAGTCTATTGCACTGCGTTGGAAAGAGCATTCTTATGACCTTTTAAATTGTAAATCTAAGGTGGATACTGAGATTTTTTCGCAAATCCCGCAAAAACAAATTAGAGAGGAGCTTGCAATACTCCCCACTTTGGATGAAGTAAAAAAAAAGCCATTAATCAAATGAAGAATAACAAAGCTAGTGGACCAGATGGGATTCCTGCTGAAATCTTTAAAGAAGGGCCCCCCGAACTTGTACAACATCTTCATAAACTCATCGAAAAAATCTGGATAAGAGAAGAGATCCCAGAAGACTTCAGGGATGCCATAATTATCACCCTCTTTAAGAAGGGTGATAGAACAGACTGTGGAAACTATCGGGGCATTTCTCTCTTAGCTACCGCAGGTAAAATATTTGCTAGGATTCTCGCAAACCGTCTTCTATCTATTTCAGAAGAGATCCTCCCTGAAACTCAATATGGTTTCCGCCCCTCTAGAGGGACAGCAGACATGATTTTTACTGCACGTCAGCTCCAAGAAAAATGCCGGGAGCAAAATCAACCCCTTTATATGGCATTTATTGATCTGGCTAAGGCCTTTGATACTGTAGACCGAACAGCTCTCTGGACTATCCTTATGAAAATTGGATGCCCCAATAAATTTGTGAATATCTTGCGACTTCTCCATGACAACATGATGGCAACGGTTTTGGACAACAACGGCTCTCATGGTGCTCCATTTAAAGTGGGATCAGGTGTTAAACAGGGATGTGTTATCACCCCAACATTATTTGCTATTTTCATCGCCATGATTTTACATCTTGTCAAGGGGAAACTTCCCACTGGTGTGGGAATTATATATCGAACAGATGGAAAGCTTTTTAATCTCAGCAGGCTGAAAGCAAAAAGTAAGGTAATTACAATCTCCGTTGTGGAACTTCAGTATGCTGATGATAATGTGGTCTCCGCACATTCAGAGGATGATCTCCAAACTATCCTAAATGCTTTTGCAGAAGCATACGAAAAACTTGGTCTCTCATTTAACATCAAAAAACCAAAGTGCTTCATCAGCAAGTGCAAGCTAACCCTTTGATGATGCCATCTATCCAGCTTGATGGGACAATACTGGAAAATGTCGATTATTTTCTCTATCTTGGCAGCTATCTTTCCGTAACAGCTAACATCGACAGTGAAATCCAGCATCGTTTGAGCTCCGCAAGTGCCGCGTTTTCTCGAATGAAACATAGAGTGTTCGAGGATCGGGATATTTGTAAGAAGATCAAAACACTGGTTTATGAAGCCATTGTATTGCCAACTTTATTGTATGCCTGCGAAACATGGACTATCTATAAACGTCACCTCCAACTCCTTGAAAGATTTCATCAACGTTGCCTCCGGAAAATCCTGCGAATTACTTGGGAAGATAGGCGAACAAATGTCAGTGTACTGGAAGAAGCAAAGACTACTAGCGTTGAAAAAAGGATCCTTCAACGCCAACTTCAGTGGACCGGTCATGTTGTTCAAATGTCTGACTGCCGTCTCCCAAAGCAGTTACTTTATTCCCAACTCAAGGATGGAAAGCGGAATATCGGTGGTCAGTAATAAGAGGTTTAAAGATGTTCTTAAGGCTAATCTAAAAAAAATGCAATATAAACATCGAAAACTGGGAAGCTCTGGCCCATGAACGATCTAACTGGAGGTTGGCCTTTCACAAAGGTTCTATGGACTTTGAAGAAGCCCGAGTGCAAGGTGAAAGGGAGAAATGTGCTAAGCGAAAAGCATGTCAAATGAATCCTTTACAGGACCATCTTCCATCTGGTAACCTGTGTCCTCACTGTGGGAAACTGTGTGGATCTAGAATTGGCCTCCACAGTCACTTACGGACCCATCGCTAGAGTCTACACAATTTTTCTTTAGAATTTCCTCCTTTTAAAATTTCCTTTTTGTAAATTTTTATCCTGGAAGACAATCTTACTTGGTCACGAGTGATCGCCTGATGATGATGATGATGATGACTCAGCTAGTATGGCTAACAGCTGTCGACCGATGTACCCACTTGAATTGGTCTAATCCAGGGGTAGACAACGTGGTGCCCGTGGGTACCAATGCACCCACGGACACCTTTCTTGGAGCCTGCCAAGGTGCTCTATCCTTCCCACTTTTTAAAGAAAATTAATGCTTTTTCTTATCGGCGGCTGGGACTGCAGTGAAATAGGTTTTTGTTAGTGCTGAAAACTGGGTTCAAAGGAATTGTTGGGGCTTAGCCCCAAGGATTTCATAGATTTCATAGATCATAGAGTTGGAAGGAGCCTACAAGGCTATCGAGTCCAACCCCCTGCTCAATGCAGGAAACTAGAGGAGGGGTCTCCCATCCAAGTAATAACCAGGCCTGACCCTGCTTAGCTTTCCACACTCAGACAAGCTGAGTCAGCATAAGCCACAGGCCTAGTGTTGGGGCTTAGACCCCACCTCTGCCTTGTACACAGTTTTTTTGGGCATGTTACTTATCCGTTGCCACTCCTCCCATAGCAGCCATTTTGTGGTGGTACCCAGGGCAGTTTCTCAAATTGCCAAATGTGCCCACGGCCAAAAAAGTTGCCTACCCTTGGTCTAATCCTGTTTCATAGATTCATAAATAGAGTTGGAAGGAGCCTACAAGGCTATCGAGTCCAACCCCCTGCTCAATGCAGGAAACTAGAGGAGGGGTCTCCCATTCACGTAACAACCAGGCCTGACCCTGCTTAGCTTTCCACGCTCAGACAAGCTGAGCCAGCGTGAGCCAAAAGCCTTCTCAGCTAGTGTCCATTACTACATCCGGCGGAGGTTCATTGCAAACGTTAATTATGTGTTGTGCAAAGCAGTACTTCCTTTTGTCAGTCCTGAACCTACTGCCAATCAATTTCATTGGGAGACCCTGAGTTCTAGTCTTGAGCAAGAAACAATCTGTTCACACTGTTTACAATTTTAGAGGCTTCCATCAACTCATCCCTTAGTCCTCTTTCTAAAAAAAGAAAGGAAAAAAAGAACTCCAGAATCTTTAGCCTGTAGTCATTTTGTTCTTCTTCTCCACATATGGGGCTTCCCAATTAAGGGGACAAGGAACCCCTTATTATCTAGTACTGGGAGCTCTTGGCACTTCAGTGGCTGTGCATCAGAGGAAAGGGCTGGGCTCGTAGTATCTCAGCAGCAGAGAACATTGCTATTTCATTGGGTTAACAGTACTGAGTTAGTGGTTGTCATATAATAATACTGAAGTGTAAACTTGCAGGCTAGAGAAGATTTGATCCATATGCTGAAGACAGAGAAAACCAAGCCTGAAGCCCTGGAGGCGCATTATGGATCTGCAGCTCCGGGGAATGTCCTAAGAATATTGCACAGGGATGCTCTCCTTGCCCAAGAGAAATCAATTGGAGAAGATGTTTATGAGAAGCCAATTTCAGAGGTAAGCATCTTTCAACTTATTTTAGGAACAGTGCATCAGGATGTCTTCTTAACTTATTTTCATTTTACCTTGCATTTGCTATTTTCTTTAGCTATCGACAGGCAGCACCACGACAGGCTGCAGGGACACATCCTCCTTTCCTTGCTTGTATTTTCCTCTCTCACATTTCACTATACCGCCCACTAGCCAAAACTCTCTGGGTGTTTTGTATTGTATTGTACAATATTACAATTGTACACTACAGTATTATATTGTACATAATATAAAAACAATTTATATACAAACATATATTCATATGAACATGACAGTGGAAACACATGCATATGTACCCACACAGTTGACTAGCTCTGGTGATAGTGTGTTAGCAGTGAACACATTTCATGTGTGCAAACAATTCCTGAGTTCAGTTTCTAGAAAATAGGCTGTACTCCTGTACACACTTACCTGGGAGTAAGTCCCATTGGACACTGTGATACTTACTTCTGAGGAAACATGCACAGGATTGTGCTGTAAAGCTCTGAATTTGAAAGTAGGGATACTAGTATGTTCACAACTGCAAATTTCTGAGCACCCAAACCACGGTTACCACTGCATGTGGTCATGGGAAGCTGGTTGAGTTTGCTCCAAAAAAATGAGAAATTAACTGAGCATCATTCCTACACCCAGTTGCACAGCTGCCCTATGTTCACCGCAAGACAGCTGTTCACATACCCCAAACTGTTTTGGCTGAGAGTATCTATATGCTGGTTTACTGACATTATTATATCCACACTGTATTCTTGTGACTCTTGTGTTTTTGTGACTCTTGTGTCACAACTGTTTAGAACCTATCAGGTTCATCAAGTTCAAGCAATGGCCCAGAAAGCAAAAGCTTCAGGGATACTATTTAGGGGGGGGGGTGGTGCAGAGAGGGCTCACCCTCTGTGTTTCAGATCACATCTCAGGAACTCCTATACTTCCAACTAACTCACTGATTGTGTGTAAAATAAATGACTATTACTACAAACAATGTAATGGGTCTATGTACTAGGTATGGGCACTTAAGACAAAATTTATTCCCCCTTTAAAAAGGGAAGAGGAGTGATTATTGACTGCCATCGATAGCTTTGCTGTAGTAATTAAAAAGTAATCGCAACAAATACTCTAAAATTGCTTTGTGCAATTTAATCTTGAACAGACTTAGGAGTTGGCTTTTAAAGTAGGGATGCATTAGGATTTCATTTGGTCCACATTTCAAAGCAAATTGACCTGATCCACACCTCCTGGATTAACATGTGGATTGGAATGCCATTATCCATCAGATTTTTCACTTCTCTGAATTTTGCAGTGCTGTTCTCAGCTCAAAAAAACAGAACAAAATGCATATAAATTATGTATTTTAGGGGAAAATACATTTAGAGAGCAATCCTATGGTCCCTGGAGAATGTCCCAGGGACCATAGGATATTTTGGATTCCCCTCCCAAAGCTGTAGACACTGCTGCAACTTCAGGTGGAGGGCTCCAAAATCCGATCCCTCCCCTCACCCCCACCCCCTTGCAGCCATTGCGGAAAGAACTAGAGTGCCTTTTTTCTAAGGTCACAAAAGTGGTCTCCGTGGACATCATATAGGTCAGAAAGGGGTTATTCCTGTGGGCAAGGAGGGAAGGGGAGAGCAGAGGCCAGGATACGAAAAATGCCATGGCCTCTCCATCCCCATCCTCAGCAGAACACCTTCCTCTAGTCCCATCTAGAGGAAAATAAAATAAAAGGAGGATGGGTAGGTGAAAATCGCCTCTATCACTCCTCCTGTTCTGCCGGCAGCGGCCTGGCATTGCACTGGATACTCGGAAGCCTCTGAGTTTGGAGGCTTCCTTCCAACTGGCATTAATTTAGATAAAATATGTTTAGAAATGTGTATATTTCATGAGGAAATACATTCCAAAATATGCATTGAAATACGAATTTTTGTGCAGTTTTTTTAAAAAATAAACTTCAGTTTAAACTGACATGGACTGGAAATAGACTGATCCATCTGTCCCAACATTAAACCTTGCTGACAATCTTCCCTTTCCTCACAGTGAAATCTTTTTCCTCCTCTAGTGAAATCTGAAATGGCATACCTGATAAGCACTCCATGCCTCCAAGTCTTTCAACAAGGTCTAAAGCTCAGTGCCTCATTGCTGAAGCAGCTTGATATGATAAAAACATTGAAATATCTTCCTCCTCTATAGTTGGTCTGGGATGGCCAAAATTAAATACTGAACTCTGTGGAAAATGACCCCTATGGAATATGACGTCTATGACAGCCAGTGTGGCATAGTGGTTAGAGTGTTGGGCTGGGACTTGGGAGATCAGGGTTCTAGTCCTCACTGGGTGACTTTGGGCCAGTCACTGACTCTCAGCCTAACCTACCTCACAGGGTTGTTTTGAGGATACAATGAAGATGAGGAGGAGGGTTATGTAAGCCACCTTGTGTTCCTTGCAGGAAAAAAAGGTGGAATATAAATATAATAAATAAATAAATAAAAATAGTGGGTTTTATCACTAATAACTGCTTCTGAACAATAAAGAGGCCGTGTCACGTTTATGTAACACAACATCCTTGTTTAGTAGATTAATATAGTCCATTTTATATTTCAATAAACTAGCTGGACAGACTAGAAGAAAAGCAGAAAGAAACATACCGGCGCATGCTCGAGCAGCTTCTCTTGGCAGAGAAATGCCATCGACGCACAGTTTACGAGCTGGAAAATGAGAAGCATAAACATACAGATTACATGAACAAGAGTGATGACTTTACCAACCTCTTGGAGCAGGAACGTGAAAGGTGAGCATTAGAGTCAGCCTGCTGAATAAACTGCATTTCAAAAGTTGCTTTGATAGGAAACGAAAGGCTTTTAAATGACATTTTTTTCAGCAGAACTTTCGAATTGCAGATATGGTAGGAGTAGAAATGGAGTCACATTTTGAGAATTGTTTTTCTATACAATGTTCCCACCACTTATCCGACCTTCCTGCCCAAACTTAACCTGATGTCAGCTCTCTGTACCCCTACTACAGATTTAAGGCTAATTCATACAAGCATTGTTATATGCTGAATTCAACTTTCATTGACTCATCTCGCTCAGTGGATTTCTGTAATTAAACAATCTTGTGAATGGTTCAACATGTGTACAAATGGTAACCAGGATCATAGGATCATAGAGTTGGAAGGGGCCTACAAGGCCATTGAGTCCAACCCCCTGCTCAATGCAGGAGACTAGAGGAGGGGTCTCCCATCCAAGTAATAACCAGGCCTAACCCTAGCTTTCCACGCTCAGACAAGCTGAGCCAGCACTAAGCAAAGGATCTCTTTAAAAGATGGTTTGCATTGGGATGTCTCTGAGTCATGATTTGGACATATGTGTGCGACCATTCAGAAGAACAGTTCAAGAGGCACAGATCCACTGGAAACACTGATCTGTCTTGACTTCAATACATAAAAATCAGTAATCCTTTAGGGTACGCAATAAAGCTGCCATCATGACTTAACTGCTGTTCTGGTAACGGTAGCAGTAAAAAAACTGCTAGAGGAGTTTAAACTTTATGCTTTCAGCTTTTGCACAAAACTTCCATTTATAGGTTAAAAACTACGGATAATATTTCATGTTGGAGTGTGCTTAGCTCATTGTCCCTGAAGCTCTGTTCTTGAGCTAAAAGAGTCGGATACCAAGTATAGAGAAACACTGATTAATTTCTTCCAATACAGAGTTGGAGGGGTGGCAGGGTTGTGATGGTGGTGGAATCATGTTAGGC
This sequence comes from Shinisaurus crocodilurus, assembly GCA_021292165.1. Taxonomy (NCBI): domain Eukaryota; kingdom Metazoa; phylum Chordata; class Lepidosauria; order Squamata; family Shinisauridae; genus Shinisaurus; species Shinisaurus crocodilurus. Next base: position 129,560,567 of record CM037879.1, read on the forward strand.
TGCTCAAGCACTGGCCTGCTAAATTCCGGCTTTGTTAACGCCTTGAATTCTCTCCCCACAACCCACTCTGAAAAGACATGGCTATAGGTGTACACAGGGGACTCTCAGACCCCCAGATCTTTCCTCTACAAACACTTTCTTTCACTCTTACAATGGCAATTTTCTGCCCTCCTCTCTCTATCCCAGCACCCCCAGCAAAGAAAGAATTGGCCAGTTTCTCGGTAGCCTGTGATAATACATTCCTCTCTGCTTCAGTCATCCTGGCACTGAGATGTTCCTTGGCTGTTCTTCTGGTGATGTAATGCTGGGACCGCATCACCTGCAAAGGAAACTGATCTGCAATTAATAAAGAGCACAGCCGTCTTGAAACAGAAACGGGAGCACTGATGTTAGCAGATTTCAAACATCTCCCCTCCCCCCCCTCACTTCCACCACCTTTTTGTGTGCTTTTGTTATTTAGGTTCCTTCTCTCCCCTTTCCCACGAGAAGCTAGCCCTGAGTCTTTCTTCCTGAAACGTTTTCATTTTGCTCCGCTTTATTTCATATACATGAGATGCAGCTAGAGGGTGAGGAAATGTCTGTGGGGGCCTGAATTCCGAGAAAGACACACACCCGCTCGATGCACTTCAGACCTGCAGACGCACATGTGTATGTGTTAAACAGAACTCTGACAAAAATTAAGGCAGCAGAGAAAGAAACAGCGACGCTGTCATGTTGCTGTTGACTAGCTGATGCTTATTCAAAGTATGTGGGCTGAGATTTTAAACTGCAGCTTAGGCTCATGCCAGGTTGTTTGTGTTAACCCACTTGATTCAAAAAGCAACGGCACTTTTTAAAAAAATTGCTGACCTTCACACTGCTGTATCACCAACTGCTTTGGAAAGTTCAGTTTCACATAGGCGGTGCTGGGGGCAAGTGACAAGGAGAAATGCTTCCTCAGGCAAATAGATCCCCCCCCCACTGTTGACACCTGTGGTTTCTTGTCAGAAAGGCACTCTTAATATGCTCAGAGTTTTTCTTTATTATCACGTGTCACTATATATATGTATGTGTGTGTGTGTATATATATATATATATATATAGAGAGAGAGAGAGAGAGAGAGAGAGACCCTTCCCTCCCCTCTTAGTGTGTAGCACTCCCTTCCCACCACCTGACTTTGGCTGTCACCCCCTCTTCCTCCCCGGTCTCTTTTGGGAGGCTTCTAAGATGGCCTACACTCCTCTGTTGCAGAAATGAGCCACCCAGCCTGTGAGTAAAATGGATTGGATTTACTTCAGAGAAAACACATTTAGGATGGGAGTGTTAACGTGAAACAAACCACTTTTCTCTTTCAGAAATCTAATGTGAGACAAAGCTTAGCCCTGCACCATGGAATGCCCCCTCTTTCTATGCCCCCCCCCCCTATTTTTCTCTGGTGCAGTCACCGCAGTTTCAAAAGCAGTTTGGTGGTGGCGGCGTCTGCTCTTCAAGAAAAACAAGTTAAAAATCTCCAAGTTGGACACAAAGAACAACTTCCTTGTTTCTTTGTATTTTAATAATAATGTATCTCTAACAATACGTGAAGGTCAAACTGAGTTTTCACCACATACAGCAGCCTCGCCCAACCTGGTGCACTCCAGATATCTTGGCCGGAAACTCCCATAATTCCCAGTCAGCATGGCCAATAATGGATGTTTCAGGCCAACACATCTGGAGGGCACCAGGCTGGGTGAGGCTGAAATACAACAATGTGAAGGGCTGTACGTTAACATGGCATTTGGCACTTTAGGTGTACCAACTAAACATGACATTTGGCACTCCTTTCTTTAGGTCACAAATCTGACTCATGTTTAGACAGAGAAAAGGCCTACAGCTCCCAGCATGCTGGGAGTTGTAGGCTTTTTCTCCGTCTAAACATGCATAGGATTTTGCCTTTAATGTTTAAAGAAATTTTCTGCCTATATCTGCTGAAGATTTAAAGCTCTCTTATTTGTTCATTGCCTTTTCTATCTTGGTTCCAAAGTATGACCCAGAAGAATACTGGGGGAGAGGATAAAAAACAGTGAGATATTGTGGGAATCCATAGCACTGCAGTTATTACTCATTTTACCATGCCTCAGTGATGAAAATTGGCAGGAACAGAGAAACAATATAACCTTCTGAGAGTTCTGGCAAAACACACAATCCTCTTCCATCACTGCTGCACATTATTGGCAAATATACATTCTGGCAAATACTAGATTTTGTCTACTTTTTCTCAGGGATATCATCAATATGCTGAATGTCTTGCAAATAATTAAGTTGCAAATGAAAGAAAGAATTTGAATGATATAGAAACGTGGAAGAGATCCCTACTAACTTCATCGAAAAGTTTTCCAGTTGCTCTGATAAACATGTGGAAACCAGCAAATAGAACAACAACACACAGTCCTAGTTCAGCTGTACTTAGGTCCAGTAGTTGACTTTTTTAAGACAGCGACTTATAGAACCTAGCAAGAATGAGCATGGTTTCAAACTTCTGTATGGGTTAAGCATCTTCCACAATTAAGGAGAAATAACTGCTAGGCAGGGCAACCTCCAGTCCGCAGAGGTTGCCTATTGGGCTGTGTGCCTTCCTGGATTCCTCCAGGGGCTGGGACTTGGCCTCCAAGGGGAAGGCTTGGCCTTCCACTGGGGAAACTGCTTCACTTGCCCAGTGTCCTCTCCCCAATGGGAGAAGGTGAGGGACAGGTGAAACGGCCTCACAGTGCATGGGCCTTCTCCAATGGGAAAAGACCTGTATGCAATGAAGCCAGCTCCCAGTGGATGCACCAGGAAGATTATCTTTCCAACATACCTGCCGGGGACCAAATAGCCATACATCCTGATGTCATTGGTCCGTGGGGGACGGGTCATCCAGCCTCCCACCCAATTGTGGCTGTTAGATAACTGCAACCCCATGAGGGGAAAAAACCATTATGTCAGGCCACAGCCTCAAAGAATTTTAGTAGGAGAGACCACGGCTCAGTGGTAGAGCACATGCTGCAGAGGCTGCAAGTTCAATCCCTGGCATTTGCAGTTAAATCAGGTAGCAAATGATGTGAAAGATGCCCGCCTGGGGCTCTGGGGCAGGGGTGGGCAACTTGTGGCCCTCCAGAGGTTGCTGAACTGCAACTCCCATCAGCCCTAGCCAGCAGAGCCAGTGGTGCAGGGGAGGCCGGTGACTCCTGTGCCAGTGGGGCTCCTCATCCATTGCAGCTTTTATTCTGAGCTTTACAGGAGCGATCCATGGTGCTGCCCTCCATCCCCAAAATAGCTTCACCACCATGGAGCACCATGGATCGCTCCTGTAAAGCTCAGAATAAACGCTGCAATGGAGAAGGAGCCCCACTGACATAGGAGTCACCAGCCTCCCCTGGGTAAGGGGTCATGGGAGTTGCAGTCAAGCAACATCTAGAGAGCCACAAGTTGCCCACCCCTTGCCCTGGAGTGCTGCTGCCAGTCAGAGCAAGCATCACTTGGCTAGATGGACGGGATAGTCTGACCTGTCGTAAGGCAGCTCCCAATGTAGCAAGGATTATGGCCTAAAAAGGTATTGCCCAGATTTTTCTTTATTGGTATCAAACAGTATAAGAAAGCTGAGTCTAACCTATTCTTACTTTGTCGTATTTGGTGCTTGTGTGTGAATGGCATGTCTAGTGAAAACACCATCACATCAAGATGTGATCTTTGTCATGCGGTATAGACCAACAAGGACATTTGGGGGTTCATGACAACCTAGTGCAAGTGTATTTTAGTGTTTGGAATCAATTGAAGCCACTCCAAAACTAAGGTAAAGTTTTAACCTGTACCTTTAACAGTGGCATGACAGGCAGAAATTCAACCAGTGTAGTTTCCCCCAGGATGTAGAAAGGTGCACCTGTTGAATGCCCGTTGAAAGTAGAGAGCCTCTGACTGAGGGGGAAAAGTGGCCACCCCACTTACAAAATTAGCAGGTTATTCTGCATCCATGTTTTGCATGCCAGAAAGTGGGCCTCAGCAGGACCCTCATGATATGTACAAATACTATTTGTCTCCGAGGTCTGAAAACCTCTCTGGAAACAGTTCACATATATTTTAGGCTAGGAATGAGCTTACCATTCCAATCAGCAATACCATTAGGTAGAGTGAGATGGCTGCCTCAGGCAGTATATGCTGGGAGGGATGAAAGGTGAGGCCACAGCCCTCCCCCCTCAGCCATTTCTCCCCAGTCCAGGCAGCATGATGAGCAAGTGGCGGTGAGGTGCTGGAGAACAGTGCTGTGTGTGCCATGTGGCTTGCTGTATGCCCCCTAAGATAGCCTGCTGCCCTTGGGTGCAGTGGAGGAGTTGAAGTAAGATTCAGCTGCCACTCCTGCCAGCTTTGGGGCATCATGATGTCCTTCACCTCAGGTAGCAAAGTATCCTGGGTTGGCCTCTTGCAGGATCTTCCTTGTTTTTGTACTAGAACCCTGACTTCCACCAACTGGTGCAAAATGGTAGTTGGGAGGCAGAGCCAGATGCAAAATGGAGGCTCAAGGGGCAAAGCCAATTAGCTACGGTACCCCATGAGACATAAATTGGGATGGCCTGCATATGCACGTACAAATCTGTAGCTGACTTATTACATCTAACAGCCTAATTTAAGGTGAGTGGGGCGCTTTTTGTTATTGCTGTTGTTCAACAGTTGGAAGTCAGAACCACTTGCCGATCTGCATATCACCCAAAGATCTATCTTCTGTCCACCCCTGCACTTATTAGGCAATGCAAAGTAGGATTGCTGGTCATATCTATAGAGGCCATGAGTGGTACACAATATTTGAAGAGGGTTCCATTATATACAGAAATACAATCTCAAGAGATTTTTGCATCAACTGCTAGGTAGGAAGGTCATGAAACTCAGACTCAAGAGAAATGATGTAATGGCCTATCAACCCCTGTAGGACTTGATCACCTAATAAGATGTTTGATGTGATGTTCTGAATAAGCAGGTGTCTGGGCCCTTGCAATCAGGACCAGCCCAAGATATTTTGCTGCCCCCAAGTGGCTACCCTGTGTAGTCTGGGAGTTGTGCTGCAAACAACACACTTTGCTGGCCTTGCAAAGGATTTTGGGATACTTCTCACATTGTTTCATTGGAGTATTGTTGCCACAAGTGACTGCTTGGATAGTCAGTAGACCAGTTTCCTGTTTTATTACTTGCAAACTTCAGGATTTATTTAGCTCTGTGTGAGGAAAATATTGCATTGTATTTTCTTTGCCATTTCAGTCAGCCTTCTGCTTCATCTCATTGGGAAAATGAGGAACAGAAAAGGGTAGAGAAGCTTTGGTGGAGAGTTTGACATAAAAGACAGGTGTGTGATCTTCCGCAGCCTCAGCAGAAGATACAGATACTTAGAATCAGCATCAAAATAGCATTTTAAATCAGCCTGTTAAAATGATAGGTGGGGGGATGATATACTAGATTATGGAAAGAAACAGTCAAATTATATTGAAAATTAATAACTCCTATTAGGCTAACTTTGGGTTATAAGAAGTCATAATGGATTTTATCTTGGATAGTCAATGTTGTGAACATTCTTCTAGTGTGGTGTGGTTTGGTGGCTTTCATGGGAGCCCAGAGAACTCCAAAGTGCATTGCACTTCCAAAGTGCATTAAGAGTATAATGTGTGGGCTAGCAGAAAGTGTAAAAGAGAATGGATATTGGCAGTTTCAAAACGTCAGGCATATTTCTGTATAAGTGTACGTAGCATAATGGCTGTAGTGCTTGGTAGCAGATGTGACTGGTATTTGCACAGGTAAAAGTGCTTAAGTACTATCAGTTATTCTCCAGGTGGTACAAACTTTTGTATTACTACAGTACATTTAACAATTTGTGGCAGCAAAAAGTTTATACATGAAAAACATGCTTTTGGTAGGATACTGCCATATATAGGTGCTAGAGCAGTGTTCCCCAACCTTGGGTCTCCAGTTGTTTTTGGCCTACAACTCCCAGCATGCCCCAGCCAGCTATGCTGGGTGGGGCATGCTGGGAGTTGTAGGCCAAAAAACAACTGGGGACCCAAGGTTGGAGAACACTGAGCTAGAGAATGCAGGGGTGGGGGACGTGTCACCCTCCAGATGTTGCTGGACTTCAGTTCCAGTCAGCCCTTGCCAGTCAGCCCTTGCCAGCAATGGTGAGGGATGATGTTGGGGTTGCAGTCCAACAACATCTGGAGGGCTGTATGTTGCCCACCCCTGAGCTAATGGGTTGTTACCCTTAGCTGTGATTTATAGTTCATTTGTTTTTCATAGATTTCATAGATCATAGAGTTGGAAGAGGCCTACAAGGCCATCGAGTCCAACCCCCTGCTCAAGAGGAGGGGTCTCCCATCCAAGTAATAACCGGGCCTGACCCTGCTTAGCTTTCCACGCTCAGACAAGCTTTTGAGAACTTCACTCTCAATCAGGCATGTGAATGACAGTGCAGTCCTATATATGTCTACTCAGATGTAAGCCCCATTGAATTCAATGAGACACAGAGCCAGGTGTGTATAGGATAGCCCCCTAAGAGATTGAACTTTGCTATTCAAGTGAATGAGAGCTCTGCTTTCATGGAGAAAGACACATGAGAAAGGATCAAACCCCAAAGGACTTTGCCCAACCCCATCTGCTCCTATGTTCAGTGAACCTGAATTCTCTTCAATCAAAACAAAACACGGCACACATTTGCATGGTGAGATTTAAAAGGGTGGGGAAGAGTAGAGTCTCAGCCCATCGATTCAGATGGGGGGGGCGAGGGGACACACACCCCTTGGAGAATAGTATATTCTATAGCAGTGTTCTCCAACCTTGGGTCCCCAGATGTTTTTGGCCTACAACTCCCAGCATGCCCCAGCCAGCGTAGCTGGCTGGGGCATGCTGGGAGTTGTAGGCCAAAAACATCTGGGGACCCAAGGTTGGAGAACACTGTTCTATAGCATCTGCCTGGAATGACTTGTTTTAAATAAGAGCAGTGGTTAGACTTGGTGACTAAGGCCAGTTGTTCAACTTAAGTTTACTAAGTGAAGGGTTTTAGGGAATATGATGTAAGTAGTATAAAATGTATAGCCTGGAATCAGCACAGCTTGCAATCCTCCTTCCAGCATTCTCTTTCAAGGATATGTTGTATTTCTCTTTATTGAATACTTTCCCAAGAGGCACAATATGACTAATGCAATATACTTATATTAAAAACAGCCAGCTTTCTCTTTTCCTTTAAGTAAAAAAACAACTCCCCTCCACAAAAAAAATCCCACAGCAAGAATGGGTTCTAGTAACTCATTAACATCCATTAAGCCCTGGACAGGTGGAGGTCTGACCATTGTTTTTTTTTTTGGATCAAAGGGTGCTAATTATCTGGAAGCATTGCCTCTAAGCATAGGTGAACTTAAGAAAATACTTTAATGGCTTCTTTATGGAGGGTGATTTGCTGTTTGTATGAAGTGCACTTTTATGGCAGTAGGTAAACACAAATGGGGGGATGGTTGTTTGTTCTTCTGTAACTGAAGGATCTGGCTTCTGGCTTTGTTTGTAGAGTCTTCAGCAATGTAGCCATGGAATCTAGGGATGTCTGTGGATGTTGCCTTTGCTACATTATATCCTTGCTTTTTATCTCAAAGCAGGAACTCATGTAATGTAGCAAAGGTAACATCCATGGACCTCTGTAGACCTCCCATGGGCGGCCTCCACATAAGGCAGGGTTTAACTGATACCAGGATATAGCCCTCGAACCTGCTAAGAACCCTGAAACATAAGAAGTGATAATAAAGATGGGGGAAATTCCCCTGATAGAGACTGAATTGTTGATACTTTGGCCAGCATGGAGGCTCAGTGATGCGAGAAGCATTGGCCTACTGAATGTCCTCCTGTCATGCAGCCATTGAAGGCCCAGGATGCTAGGAGGAAAGGGGGCAACCCTACTTTCAGAAAACATTTGGAGCTGCTACCACTGGAAAACTTCCAAAAGTGGGTTGAGTGACAGATGGCACACCGCACCCACCTGCCTGTGGAAAATGCATCTGTCTGTGTACCCACTGGTTGTGTGAACCTACCCCAGGCCACAGTGACAGTCCTGCCCAGGTTGATCTGCTGTAGGATGCCTCCTGGTGTGGTTTTCATCTGGTGAAAGTGCTTCATCCTGTACAAATTAGATATTGGCAGGACTCGTTTGTAGAGTGACTCTGTGGGTCCAAATGTCATGTCACAGCTGACCCTTAAATACCCACAACTGTAAATGGGTTGCTAGCATTTAATTGCAAAATTAAAATGATAAACTCAAAATCTGGCAGGCTATAAAATCATGTACCCAGTTTTGTTCCCGAGTTCTAAGCAGCCTCTGGAGAGGCAAATGCTGAAGATGCTTAACCTGATCTCTATTCAGGAATGGACATGCATCACTAATGTAGTTAATGTGATAAATAATTTCGAGAAGAAAGCATTATCTGTCCTTTTTTTAAAAAATGGGGGGGGGTTACATGTAGGGGCCTATTTTGACTTGCATTTTGCCTTGTGCTGCATTTGGGATGGAATTCCTTTGTAGCTGAAAAATGGTTTACTTTCATGCTGTATGATTTCAGCTTTTTATGCTGATTCAGAAAGGATGGCAATTGCAGCTCTTTAACACATGTTGAATAGAACTGGCTGAAGTTCAATTAGTTTATAAGGGGGGAAATGGAGAGGGGTAGAAAATACACTTCCCTTGTGCCTCCCCCCCCTTTTTTTGCTAAGCCTTTCTCTAGCCAACATTTTCCCTTGCTTTCTGAAGTAGAGAGGCTCCGCCCCCCTCACTGCCCAAAGTTAAATCTGCACAATAATGAACCATATAAGGGAGGGATGACATCATCAGTGAGTGGTCCCAAGCTGTTTTGCACAACATTCACCTTTCATTGTTCTGATGACATGGCTGGAATGTGATGGCTAATTCCCTGTAGAGCAGAGGCTAAGTAGGGCCTGCAGACTAGCAAACTCTTGCAAAGAGGGGAAGGGAGGGGGACAGAAAGTGCTTCTCATTAGAAGAAGGTAAGAAAGCCATGCTGCTTTGTTTGTTTCTCAAATGTTGTTTGTTGTACATGCACATCTGTGTGTGTGTGTGTGTGTGTGTGTGTGTGGTTTTACTTGGCAGGAAGATTCAGTTGGGAGCAAATAATAGTGCAAAGTGCAGATATGTGCTTACTTAAAGGGGCAAACGACTCTGCAGCTGCTGCTTTTTTTTTAATTACACAACTCAGATCTGTGTGTAGGTGGCTTGGTGAGGGAAAACTATCTCGCATCACAACTAGGACATCTGGTTTACAAGGTAATTTGTATGGAAAGTTTGGACCTTTTTTGCAAGTAGAGAGAGATGCTATCAAACTGAATCTTTCCTTGGAGTTACCCTGTGGTCCAGCTTTTATTTCACTCTGCAGAAGCCAGTTCCCGAAAAAGTGTTTCAAGAAAAGGATAACCTCAGCCAGAAAGGGACTCTTCTCAACTATTAAATCTTCTGTTTCACAATGATACATGTGGGAAGATTTTTGCTCAGAGCCTTTTGCTGATTTCTCTTGTGCAACTCTGTACTGATGACTTGTTATGCATCTGAGAAGTTGAATTGTTTGACCACTATAACCATTTTGTATTGTGAATATCTTACGTGATTGATATAAAAATGTAAGGAAAATGTAGGGAAACCCAGCAGAGCATTTGAATCAACTAAGTTTCCCTAAAACAGGAAAATTTATCAGCACTGAATTCAAGAAAAACAGGTGTTGTTGCACCTGAACTTTTTTTTCCCCCCAAGTGACTTCTGGTTCCAATGAGCTGAAACAGTGTTAGCATTCATATTTTCCGTGACACATTTTTTTAGAGCAGGTAAATTGTGTTCCCCACAAAGTTCCAGTATTATAAATCAGCTTCAAGACACAGTCTGAGCACAATGTAGTTCCACTTCTGAAGCTAAGCAGATCTGGTTCTGGTCAGTGCCTGGATGGGAGACAAATTTGGACACCCCCCCATGTTTACTGCTTTGAGCAGTAAAGGTGGGGCATAAATATACTTAAGAAAGGTGGGGGTATGAATGTAGGGTATGAATGTACGTAAGGCAGGTAACTCTGAAAGTGATTTTGTCTGTATAAAAACACGGTGCAAATTTTGGCGGCTTGTCCAGTGTACTTATAATATGCATGATTGCAGTAGTATGTCCTGGGTCAAAGGATTTCACATCCTTTATCTTAGTAATCTTTACCACAACTGCATAGGTGAGACCAGGATGTTGCATTTATTCCCATGTTGCTTCCATGTTGCAGATTGAGGGCTAGGTTTGAGAGAATATCCTAAGGCCACCCAGCACATTTCATAGCTTGGGTGATATTTGATCTAGAAATTTCCTGACCCAGTAAAGCTACTGTATCTAAATATATCTCTATTTATATAAATGTAGTCATTTTAGATTGTATATGTTTTTATACACATAAATTTATACTGTGTATAGAGTTTATACAGTAAATTTGGAAGTGGGTAACACTGCATAGCCGCTTTAGACAGAAGTCCTACAACTCCCAGCATGGCTGGCTGGGGAATGCTGGGAGTTGTAGGACTTTTTTCTGCCTAAACATGATAGTGTTGTGCCCTAAGTATGGCATAAGCCACATAACTATGGTATATGGTAATAACTAGGTTTAAGGCTCCTGTGCATCTTTTTACTATTCAGTTCCAAACAAAAATAAGAAGAGAAAGGCTACTAAGCAAGATGCAGTCATCTTAATGTACAACACTTATAGGGTTGTGCCCTTAATGTGGCCAATCAGAGAAACTTTCAGCAATTTTTAAGACTAGGGCATAAGTAGCTTTTGAAGGACTGTGTTTGAGAAGGAAGTTAGACAGAAACTTGAAAAGGGGCAACGCAATAAAAGGTCCTTCCAGATGAGGTTTCTGTTGTGCCATGACCCTGCCTTGTTCACGGTATTTTATTTATTCATTCATTTATTATATTTGTACCCCACCTTTTTTCCTGCAAAGAACCCAAGGCGGCTTACATAATCCTCCTCCTCCTCTCCATTTTATCCTCACAACAACCCTGTGAGGAAGGTTAGGCTGATCAGTGACTGGCCCAAAGTCACCCAGTGAGTTTCATGGCCAAGTGGGGACTAGAACCTGGATCTCCTGAGTCCCAGTCCAACAATCTAACCATTACGCGACACTGGCTCTTTTACAAGGGATAAATGATGTTTTACAAGGGATAAATGATGTTGTCTTCCATTTGTAACCCTCCAATGTTTTCCCACTTCTTCTGTCTTTTTTCTTAACATAAAAAAGCTTGTTAAAGAGGGAAACATGGAATAGCTACACTTTTACTTGGTAGTGGGAGGAGACCTCTACCTGTCTGGAAGCACTCCAGGAGTCAAAGTTAAAGGAAACTCACCTGGCATCTGTGCCCTGATCCAGGTAGAGTGATCCGTGAATATCCCTGATCTAGCAAGTGCTACTCATGCAGCACCCTCTGCATGAGTAGCACTTGCTAGATCAGGGACTGTGGGTATAAACTGGATGCACATCTAAATGCACATGAGAATGAATGAGCATCCATCTTTTTCTGGATGCTCTCTGTCCTCTATATATTGCTTTCAGTTGGATGCATATTTAGATGCTCATCCAAATGCAGAATCGTGGTGCTGTGAGTTATGCATAGATCACCCTTTTTTAAAGTATGACCAGAGCTGGACACCTGCTTTATAGATTTCATAAATAAGTCTGAGTGTGCTGTTATGTGTGAAGATAATGCAAGTCCTTAATTTCTTAAGTACACTGGGATCTCACTGGTGGTTATGGGTTCTCAGGGAGTATGTACAATCCTTCACATTTGGCAGTGTAAGGAGAGTAGTGTACACCATTGCATGAGTGTGCATTTTTATTGTCAATCACTTACATACTTTTTAGTACTCTTGAAGTAATTGATGAGACTGATGTGCAACTACTACACAAAAGTAGCTTTTGCATGGAAGCAAGAGATGAGGGGGGCATAACCAGAACCTTTCAATCTATCTGGAGTGTAACTGAGTAAGCACTTTAAATTAGAGATTTGAAGACTTAGAAAAAAATGGGGAAAACAGAAAAATTAGGAAAAATAATTTTTGTCCCAATTTCCCCCCAAATCCCTGGAAAGAAATTAGCCCCCCCCACCTGCCAAATTTGTTCTGTTCCTCCCCCCCCCCCCAGGCCTTCATATTTCTACTTATAGTACACAAGAAAGCAAGCCTGCTGTTAAGAGCAAATGCTGGATAGCTTCCTAGGGAAGGCGACTGGCTTCAAGGTTGGCTGGTAGAAGGGCCACCTTCACACATCACAATTTTCCTTGTAGAAAATGCATGAAGCCTATGACTAGATGATAATTGCACACTTACTCTCCTTGCAAGTGCTTTCCATGTAAAATAATTCATTGTAACATGGAGCATTTTGTCTCATTCTTAATAGCACACAAGCTGAATAATTTCCTCTGTGATTATTTATACAATAATTTGACATACCGTATGCTTTAGATATGTGTCAGTTGTGGATTTAAAATAAAATACCAAGACTACTTGGCTTGCAAGCCCTAAAAGCAGAGTTATTAAAACATATTATTGCTTTCTGGAAATCTTAAAATATTTCTGGGAAGAGGAAACAGGAACATATTATGTGAACTTCAACTTTAAATAGCTTTATATTTGCTGCTACTCTAAAGAGTACTAAAGTTGGCTATTTCAGGAGAACTTCATTGAATCTGGAATGTTCCAAAGTCGGCAGTGAAGTACCCACTGAGAGCAGTTAATACAGTCTGAACAGTAGTAGAACGATACCTGTTCTTGTCAAGCAAATGTAACTGCAATATTGAAAAGCTAGTGATATTTTTGGGTAGCCCTCCTGGGACCTCTGGTTCAGAACTGTTTTTTTAAATTAGGAAATGGTGCTAATAATGTTCTCAAATCAAGTTGTTGTTGTTGTTATTATTATTATAATTATATTATATTTATGAATCGCCCATCTGGCCAGACATCCGGCCACTCTGAGCGATGTACAGTCCAATAAAACACAAGAGGGGGGGAACACACACACACAGTATAAAACACAATTAAAAACAGTACAAAACTTAAAAATCCGAACCCACCCCATATTCCCGCCTGAAAAGCCATGTTTTTAATGCCTGGCGGAAGCTAATCAAGGAAGGGGCATGGCGGAGGTCACTGGGGAGAGAGTTCCATAAATTGGGGGCTGCCACAGAAAAGGCCCTCCTCCTAGTCCCCACCAGCCTGGTTTCTTTGGCTGATGGGGCAGAGAGAAGGCCATCCGTAGCAGATCTTGTTGAGCGGCCTACTTGATGTTGCTGGAGGCGCTCCTTGAGATATACTGGACCGGAACCGTACAGGGTTTTAAAGGTCAATACCAACACCTTGAATTCGGCTTGGCAAACAACTGGTAGCCAGTGCAACTCTTTGAGCACTGGAGTGATGTGATCACGCCGGCAGCAGCCTTTAACCAGGCAAGCTGCTGCATTCTGTACCAGCTGCAACTTCCGAACCGTCTTCCAGGGTAACCCCACATACAGCGCATTACAGTAGTCTAGGCGAGAGGAGACCAAGGCATGAACCACTGATGGGAGCAGATGATTAGGAAGGTAGGGGCACAACTGCCGCATCAGATGGAGCTGATAGAGCGCCGCCCGGCTCACAGTTGACACCTGAGCCTCCATGGACAGCTGGGAGTCTAGAATAACTCCCAAGCTGTGGACCTGATCCTTCAGGGGTAGATGTACCCCATTCAGCACCAGGTCAACATTCCCCAACCCCCTCTTGTCTCCCACCAGAAGTACCTCGGTCTTGTCGGGATTCAGTTTCAGCATGTTCCTTCCCATCCAGCCACCCACTGCCTCCAGGCACTTGGACAGGGTTTCAACAGCCAACCTTGGTGAGGACTTGAAGGAGAGGTAGAGCTGCGTGTCATCCGCATATTGATGACAGTGCACCCCAAACCTCCTGATGATAGCTCCCAGCGGCTTTAGGTAGATGTTAAATAACATTGGGGAGAGGATGGAACCCTGCGGCACCCCACAAGTGAGCGGCCGAGGGTCCGAAGCCTCCTCCCCAAGAACTACCCTCTGGTACCTTCCAGAGGATGGACTGGAACCACTGCAATACAGTGCCTCCCATGCCCAACTCCTCCAGGCGGTCCAGGATACTGTGGTCAACAGTATCAAAAGCCGCTGAGAGATCGAGGAGGACTAGAAAACAGCTTTCGCCCCTATCCAAAGCCCTCCTCATATCATCCACCAAGGCGACCAAGGCCGTTTCCTTCCCATGTCCAGGCCTGAAGCCCGACTGGCATGGATCTAATTCTAAATAATCGGCTTCATCCAAATGTGCCTTCAACTGAGCCCCCACCACTCGCTCAATCAGCTTGCCCAGAAATGGCAAATTGGAGACTGGGCGAAAGTTGTTCAAATCTTGGGGATCTAAGGAGGGCTTCTAATTGACTTTTTGCAGAGACTGGAAAATAATGATTTGTGTTTGTTTGTGGATTTATGGAATAATAAGTGAATCTGGGACAATGGGAAGAAAGAGATTTCTCATTTGGATTATCGAGTAAGAAAAATTATTGTTACCTGTATTTGCTGTAGAAGAAAAATCGGAGGTCTATTTTGTTTTGTTAATTGTTATATGTTTGATATTATGTGTTTGTTTTATATAGAAATAAAAAAAAAATTGGGGAAAAAAAAGAAAGAAGTGGTCTTATTACTGCCTCCTTAAGGGCTGATGGCATCACTCCCTCCTTGAGGGAGGAGTTTCAAGTTAGATGAAATCACTGAAGAAATGTTGTTCCCTATTGTAAACGTCTGTGAATGTTTCATACACACTGAAAGTGGATACCTGGTTCTTTACTTACGCAGGACCTCTGTTGAGTGCACAAAGCTTCCTCCACCATCATAGGGCTGCCTACTTCACTTCAAGGGATGCAGCAGATGATCTACACATGAGGCTAGGGATGGAATGTACTTATTTCTGTTCTTCAAATGTTTGACAGAAGTTTATGGGAATGGTATTCCTCAATGTCATTTGAGGTTAAAATACCTTTGCAAACACTTCTCTCTTGCCTTGATCTCCCCCTCCCCCAAGGAAAAGAATTTTACTTTCATGCTTTCCCCTGCTCTCAGTTTTTGTTTTGAAGTCTGTAGCTGTACTGTGCATGACAAAAGGACCATTCTGGACAGGTTTCTCCTGTCACATAATATCATATTTGAAAAGTTCCTATGATAAATTACATGTTGGGTAAACTGTACCTTTGTCCCCATGGTAGTACTAACGCATTGCTGGGTGAGCACAGGCATTCCTAAAATCAGGAGCTAGCATTGGGTTTTTTTCCTCTGGTAGAATAAGCCCAGCCTCCCCCGAAACCTGCTTTTACCCTGAAGTGATTTTTGCCTTCACTTCCGATGCTGCCATCATTGTCAGTTTTACCCCTTCCACTTCCTTCAGGCAGCCTGCTTGTTGTAAACGAAATGTTGATATGCTGCTTGCACATTTATATGATTAAAAGTTCATAATCACCTTTTCAGCAAGCATCCACTCATTCAGGTTTGTAAAGTTGCACATCGGCTCTTGGGAAGAGTGGGATTGTGATGTCAAAGCCAACAGATGGTTGGCACTCTGTATAGGGTGGGCAGGTGTCCTCTTTTACAGAGGACTGTCCTCTATTTGAAGGTGACCTCAATTGGGAGAGCTGCCCTGTCCAATTCCAATTTAAAGATAAAGAACCATAAGAACTGTTTCTCATTCACAGTGAGCACCTGGACAGAAGACTGAACAGGCAGGCACACAAGTCCCCTGTTCACAGTCTCCCACACCATGGTGAGATGTACTGTATTTCTATTTAAATTATAATCATTATTTCTAAATTTGTGTCTATACATATAAGTTAATATATGCAAATTATATGATATTATTTATTTATTTCATTTCTATACCACCCAATAGCCAAAGCTCTCTGGGCAGTTGACAATAATTCATACAATTCGATAAAATACAAATACAATACAAATACAATAAAAACAGCACAACATTTCAATACAAAATTTAAAACAGAATTTAAAAGAATTTAAACAACTAAAACAAGTTTAATACCACTAGAACTGTTAAGAAGAAAAACAACAGCTGACAAAAGCTCCCCCCACCCTGTGCCATTTAAAGCCATTAAATGCCTTGTCATAGAGGACAGTCTTAACCTGGTGTCAAAAGGATAGCAGAGTTGGTGCCAGGTGGGCCTCACTGGAGAGATCATTCACTGAGGGCCACTGAAAAGGCCCTCTTCCTTGTTGCCACCATCCAAGCCTTCCTTGAAGGTGGCACTTGGAGGAAGGCTTCAGATGTTAAGCGTAGCTTCCGGGTAGATTTAGGTCGGGAGAGGAGCTCCGACAGGTATTGTGGTCCAACGCTGCATACGGCTTAATAGGTTAAAACCAGCACCTTGAATCAAGCAAATTGTTTTATATGATTTTATATGCAAATCAGTGTCCTCTTTTGTCCTCTTTTTTGGTGATGCATGTCCTCTTTTTTTGGCAATTTATGGGTGGCCAGCCCATCTGTACAGCTGGCTTCCTCTTCCAGCCCACAGAACCAGCTATCCTTCAGCTGAGCCCTGGGAAGGAATATATTATGTCTAACAGGGCAATGTAGTGAGTGTACTTCCAAAGCCTTTGTTTTTAGGTATGTCTGTACATGTGGTAAAACTGGGCCCTGTTCATTTGAATTGAAACCACACCAGGGAGTTTATATATAGCTATAGCAATGAACCTGAACTGGAATTGAACTTCAAATTTTAATGGTTTAACGCTTGGCTCTTAACACATGTAAGGCCAGGCACATTTGGTGTGTAGTCGTGTAATCATCAGTGCATGATAACTCTGAAAAGATGGAGAATTATAAACATTGTTTTTTACCTTGCATTGATGTTTTATTGGAAAGGGTGAATTTGGACATGCCTGGGTAACATAAGAACATCACAAGAGCCTTGTGGATCTGACCAAAGGCCTATCTAATCCAGTATGCTATTTCCAAAAGAGGCCAACCAGATGTCTCTGGGAAGCCCACAAGTACTCCTCTTCTGCTGTTGTTCCCCAGCAATTGTTATTCAGAGGCATACAATACATTACACTGAACAGCCACTCATGGAATGTTCTTTAGCAAAGCATTTTCCTTTTACATTAATGTCTTTGAGCCAGAAGATTAGGAAAGAATAAGTGGGACCTGTAACAAAATGTTGCAGTGTATATGCTCCCTTCCTAAAAAGAGTGCTCCCGTTCAGGGTCCCAGCCAGCCATTCTCTCCAAGCAGGGCATCCCACTCTTCCCCCCCATCTCATCCGTAATCCATTTTTCTTTTATCGACTGTCACTTTGTATTCCATGGCTACTGAGCCTGGTCAGTCCTTCTTGGATTGTGCTTTTTTAGTTTTTTGCCCTCATAGTCACTGAAGTCTCTCAATGATTTCACAATGCGAGCAGATGATGATGATGATGATGATGATGATGATGAAGATGATTTTAAGTACAGGAAGTGCAATGGCACTTAGGATACTACATGAGGTCCAGAACATGACTGTTTGCAAACCTGAAAAGGCCAGACCTCCTTTCCCTAGGTAGCAGTTTAATGTGTGGCTTGGCCTATTATTGTGCTCTCTCTACGTTGATATGCTCCTGCAGAACCGGAACACCATAGCAAGCCTACAGCCTCCTATCGGGCTGTCATTGGAGAGCAAGCAACGCCGCCATGCCCGGCAGCCAGAGCCCAGACCAGTAAAAGGCCAGGAGCTGACAGGGGCATTGTTGCCATTTCTCCAGCACTGTTAACATCTGTGCACACATCTCACAAGAGGGGCGGAGCAGGGAACGGCTCCAGTCCAGCCAGAAATTATGTTTGTGTTGGAAGGTTGAGTGAATCCCTGCTACAGCCAAGTAGGAGGGAGGTGGCTGGGGTAGCAGGGTTAAAAGGAAGATTTGCTCTCTGCCCATTCTGAAAAAGGGCTGTGTTCCAGCACACACAACACTCAAGCAGAGGTGGTGTTAGGGGGCCACCCACTAGGGCTGGAACCCCGAATCTCTGGGAGGCCATCTGCCCCCCCCCCCAATGTCCATGGGCACTTGCTGAAATAAAGGGACAGGGGCCCTGAGGATCTCTGTTGCATCTGATCCCCCTGGACTAGTTGGCTTTTTGCCCACAGGTGCTTCACCTCCTGCAGCTTCCCCCCTTGAATCTTTCTGCCTGAGGTTTTTCTCTGAAATCAAATGCCCTCCTCTCCCCTGTGCATGCATCCCTTTTTACAAATAGGGGTGTCCTATTTGTAAAATAGGAGACAGGGCCCTTTAAAGACACATACACAAAGAGACTTTAGAGTGTATGTAAATTAGCATATATAAATTTGTGCAGTTTTTTTGTCCTGTGGGCCTCAGCCCTGGATCTTTTGGGGACCTAGCACTTCCCTCGCTCTCAAGGAATGGATAATGGTCTGTGTGTAACTTAAGACCCCTTAAACCACTTTCCTCCCCTCAAAGAAGTAGCACACTGCAAACTTTGGCAAATATACGTACAACTTCTGGCAAACCCACATATTCAAGCATTTGGAGATGCACATCATTTTAGGAAGCATGCATTAAAAAGTTTTAAACAAGGAAGCCCCTAACAATGTGTGCATTTTTTTTCTTTCTCCTCAGATTAAAGAAGCTTCTTGAGCAGGAAAAGATCTACCAAGCCCGCAAGGACAAAGAACATGCCAAAAGGATCAACAAACTAAGAGAAGAATTAGTCAAGCTCAAGTCATTTGCACTCATGCTGGTGGATGAGAGGCAGATGCACATTGAGCAGCTCGATCAGCAAACCCAGAAAATACAAGTCCTAACTCAGAAATTAAGGGAAGAAGAAGAGAAGTTTAACATTTTAAGTTCCAAAGCGAAAGACGATGGGCAGAAACTCATGAAGCTAGAGGCAGAACTGGAACACAAGACATCTTCATTTTCCCAAGAGCATGAGGAGATGACTGCTAAACTGGTTAGTCAAGAATCGCACAATAAACAGCTCAGGCTTAAGCTGGTTGGCTTAACCCGTAGGATTGAGGAGCTGGAAGAAACCAACAGAAGTCTTCAGAAGACTGAAGAGGAGCTTCAGGAACTGAGAGACAAAATAGCCAAAGGAGAATGTGGGAACTCCAGCTTGATGGCTGAGGTGGAAAACCTCCGCAAGCGAGTGCTGGAAATGGAAGGCAAAGATGAGGAGATCACAAAAACTGAATCTCAGTGTAAAGAGCTTAAAAAGAAACTGCAAGAAGAGGAGCACCATAGCAAGGAACTGAAGCTTGAAGTGGAGAAACTGCAGAAGAGAATGTCGGAACTAGAGAGGCTGGAGGAGGCTTTCAACAAAAGCAAATCTGAATGCACCCAGCTGCGTATGAATCTAGAGAAAGAAAAGAGCTTAACCAAAGACCTGATCAATGAGTTGGAAGTGGTGAAGACACGAGTCAAGGATCTTGAGTCTTCAGAAAGTAAGTTGGAAAAGGCTGAATTAATCTTAAAAGATGATCTTACAAAACTTAAGTCCTTTACTGTAATGCTGGTGGATGAAAGAAAAAACATGGTGGAGAAGATAAAGCAGGAAGAAAGGAAAGTTGAAAGCTTGAATAAGAACTTTAAAGTGGAGCAAGGCAAAGTTATGGAAGTGACTGAAAAACTAATAGATGAAAGCAAAAAGCTGTTGAAGTTGAAATCTGAAATGGAGGAAAAAGTGTCCAGTTTGACAAAGGAAAGGGATGAGTTAATTTGCAAGCTGAAGAGTGAAGAGGAAAAATCTTCTGAGCTGAGCAGTACAGTGGATCTGTTAAAGAAAAGAATCGATGGCATAGAGGAGGTAGAAAGAGAAATAGCCAGAGGTCGAGTCAAAAAAGGACCAGGACTTTCTGGACAAGAAGATAATAAGATTAAAGAACTAACGATCGAAATGGAAAGGCTGAGAAAGCGTCTCAAGCAGCTAGAAGTGGTTGAAGGAGACTTGATGAAGACTGAGGATGAATATGATCAGCTGGAGCAAAAATTTAGGACTGAGCAGGACAAAGCTAACTTCCTTTCTCAGCAGCTGGAAGAAATGAAGCTCCAGATTGCTAAAAACAAAGCAATAGAGAAAGGGGAGGCAGTGAGTCAGGAGGCAGAGCTGAGGCAAAGGTTTCGGCTGGAAGAAGCTAAAAGCAGAGACTTGAAAGCAGAAGTACAGGCTCTCAAAGAGAAAATTCATGAGCTGATGAACAAAGAAGACCAGCTCTCTCAGCTCCAAGTGGATTACTCAGTCCTTCAGCAAAGGTTTTTGGAAGAAGAAAATAAAAACAAGGCCATGGGGCAGGAGGTGCTGAATTTAACGAAAGAGCTTGAGCTGTCTAAACGCTATAGTCGTGCCCTGAGACCCAGCATGAATGGTAGAAGAATGGTAGACGTACCTGTTACGTCCACTGGAGTACAAACGGATGCAGTAAGTAGTGGGACAGCAGAAGAGGAAACGCCCGCTGTTTTCATCAGAAAATCCTTCCAGGAGGAGAACCACATCATGAGCAATCTTCGACAAGTAGGGCTTAAAAAGCCCTCAGAGAGGTCATCTGTGCTTGACAGATATCCTCCTGCAGCCAACGATATTACAATGAGGAAATCCTGGATTCCGTGGATGAAAAAGAGAGAAAGTGGTTCCCATGCAACTCAAGATAAAGGAGCCAGAATACAAACCAGTCCAGAACGTCCAGGAGAGGTTGTCCTTTCTCCAAAGCAGGGGCAGCCTCTTCACATTCGGGTAACTCCGGATCATGAGAACAGTACAGCCACTTTAGAGATTACTAGTCCAACAGCTGAAGATTTCTTCTCAAGTACCACTGTCATCCCCACCTTGGGAAATCAGAAACCACGGATTACCATCATTCCCTCTCCTAATGTCATGCCCCCAAAAGGGAAAGGTGGTGAGAGCCCAGTGGGCCCAGAGCGAGCAATGTCACCCGTGACTATAACTACATTCTCCAGAGAGAAATCCTCAGAGAGCCCAAAGTCTCCATTCATGGAAAGGCCTGTGTCCCCGATTCAGATAATGACCGTGTCTACCTCTGCAGCACCAGCAGAAATTACTGTGTCCCCAGAATCACAAGACATGACCATGGGGAGGGCTGTGTTTAGAGTGACACCAGAAAAACAAACTGTCCCCACTCCAGTCCGGAAATACAATGCCAACACGAACATTATAACAACGGAGGATAACAAAATTCACATCCACTTAGGTTCTCAGTTTAAGCGCTCTCCTAGCACTGCTCAAGAGGGAGCAAGCCCTGTGATTACTGTCAGACCTATGAATGTAGCAGCGGAGAAGGAGGTGATGACTGGAACTGTCCTTCGTTCCCCAAGGAATAATGTATCAGTCAAGGCCTGGAGCAAGTAAAGTTACAAGTACCATCACTATTACTCCAGTTACCACATCATCCACACGAGGAACACAATCCATGGTAAGCAATATAAAAGCTTATGTGATATTGTGTGCATATTGCATGCTAAGAAGAAATATGGTTTTTGATAATCAGTGTTACCCAATGGGCAGAGGGTTGGACTTCGATCTGGGAGGTCTGGGTTCATCTTAAACTCTACTTGGGGATTTGCTGTCCTGGTTCAAATGTAATAAGAAGCCAGGATTCCTGCTATGTAAGTGAGCTGCTGTGAGCCTTGGGCTCTCTTCCTCTTCTCTTCCTCTTGTGTGCTGGAGGAGGATATTGGAAGCACCTGCTAACCATTTTAAACAGTTCCCCATGACATCTGAACTTGGGGAACTATGGTTTGTCTCAACATTGGTTAGTGAGAATAAGTCAGCATCCGAAATGGTGGTATATGAGTGTTGTGAACCGCCCAGAGAGCTTCGGCTGTGGGGCGGTATATAAATGAAATAAATGAAATGAAATGAAATATGCACATCTTGTTGAGTCTTTAGAGAATAACATTTGGCATTTATCCCTTTAAAATATGCTAGAGACCCATCTTTTTTCTGAATGTTTTTTTAAATTGGCCTGTGCCAAATTTTACACATATACATCCTTCACAAGACAAGAAGCACATGCATTTTGTACTTGGATGTCCATGCCTATGTACAAAATGTAACATGAGAATTGATGCTGTCCAGTTCTAACTGGAAGTCCCACTGTGTTAAATCGGACTTACTGAAGTATGCATAGGATTACTCTTTTTTTTTTTTTTTTTTAAATATTTTATTTATTTTTCAAAGCAAATTATAACACAGAAAATATATTTAGCAAAATACAAAATTATCACACAAATATAACATAATCAACATACAATAAATCATAAAGTGCTCCCCCCCACCCTTCAAGGGACCAATTAATATACTTCTATCCTCTTGATCAAATAAAGTCTAAATTCCAAAAATATAACATATCCTGACAAGGCATGTTACCCTTCCCCTTTATTAATACATAGTCTAGTAATTGATTCCATATCTCCATAAAATTATTCTTCTTTAGCAATCCTTTTTTGCATTTGATACTACTAGTTAGTTTATCATTTAGGGCTATGTCCCAAACTTCCTTATACCAGTCTGTTATTAGGAAAACATGTTGCACTTTCCAATTTCTCGCTATCATTAGCCTGGCCGCAGTTAACAAGTTTACAATTAACTCCTTCATATTTTGATCACAAATAAGCTTCTCAGTTATTGATAACAATGCTAATTTTGGACAGACCTCTAAATTAGTACCAATAATTTTCGATATTTCTGTAAAAACCTCTCGCCAAAACACCAATACATTTTTACAACTCCACCACATATGAGCATATGTCCCTTTTTCCTGACATCCTCTCCAACATAATGCAGAACAATTATTATCTATTCTATTTAATCTTACTGGAGTTAAATACCATCTCCAAATTAGTTTATAAAAATTTTCCTTTATCCTAATTGACATCATTTTCACAATCCGTCTATCCCATATATTGTTCCACCCCACCTTCGAGGTCACTTCTTCAAATTCATTATCCCATACAGTCTTAAGCTGATCCTCTTCTTTGCTTTTTGGATCAATCTATATAAATCCCTTGTTATACCTCTTGTTGATGCATTACCTGGTAGGCCGTCTCTAGACATGACCATCTTTTCAAAATTAGTTAAATCTCTCTCGTACTCAGTTTTCCTTTTCCATTTCTTCGACCACTGTTCTAACTGTAGTAAATTTAACCACGATAATCTTCTTCTCCCAACAATTTCCATTATTTGATCTCTAGTCCCATCTTTTCCATCCAATCGGTCAATCTAATAACCCTTTCTTCTCTTAGTTTACTCTCCAGCTCTAATCTTAAGTTTTCAGGGAAATCCTTAAGAGCTACCACCGGAGTTAATGGAGATATCCCTGGTATAAATATGCTCTTCATAGTACCCCAAATCATTAACAAATTTCTTAGAAAAGGGTTGTCTATATTTTTTATCAATTTATTATTATTTTTTTGAAAAAAAATATTCCCCAAAGTACTACGTAGTTCACATGTTTCTAACTCCAACCACATTATTTCTTTAGGGCGTGCTATAATATCCACTATATGTCTTAATTGATTCGCTATATAATACCATTTTAAATTCGGCAGTCCCAAACCCCCTACTTTTTGTGCTTTATACCATCTTGTTTTAGTAATCCTAGATTTTTTCCCTCCATTACAATATGTATTAATAATTGATTGCCAATCTTTAAGTTCCTTATCTGATATCGCACTTGGTATCATCCGAAATAAAAAATTTATCTTTGGCAAAATCTTCATTTTAATCAAAGCAATTTTACCAAACCAGGAAAGTCCAATTTTTTATACTCCTCTATTTTATTCTTTACCTCATTCTTTAATTTCCTATAATTCTGATCTCCCAATTTATCTATATCTTTGGAATTACAATTCCTAAATATTTAATTACATTATTAATCTTATAATTACTTTTTTTTTACACATTTCAATCTCTTCTCTTTTACTATAGTTAAACAACAAAAATTTAGATTTATCCCAATTAATCTGTAGCCCCGTTACTTCCCCGAACTCCTTAAATGATTCTCCACTCTATCCATATTTTCCATAGGGTTTTCGATTGTCAAAAGAGTATCATCTGCAAAAAGATTTATTTTATCTTCTCCCTAATCCCTATCCCCCCTATATTTCTATCTTCTCTAAATACATTTGCTAAAATCTCCATTACCAATGCAAACAAAATAGGCGAAAGGGGACATCCTTGTCTAGTTCCTCGACCTAGGTAAATTTGCTCTGTTAAACCATCATTTACTACAACTGATGAAACATTTTTGAATACAATTGATTAACTACTCCTCTAAATCTTTCTCCAAACCCCATAATTTAATTAAACTTTTTAATGCTGGCCATTCCACGCAATCAAAGGCTTTAAAAATATCTAACGCTATTACCCCTGCTCTCAATTTATTTTTCTTTATTAAATATATTATATTTAAAACTTTTCTTGTTAAATCTGCCATTTGTCTTCCTTGCATAAAACCACATTGGTCTATCCCGACATATTTAGTAATAAACTTGTTCATCCTTCTCGCTAATATTGCTGTCATCAATTTTGCATCTTGATTTATTAAGGAAATGGGTCTATAGGAACCTGGCTCCGTTAAATCCTTCTCTGGCTTCGGGATTAAAATAATCTTAGATTGCTTCCATGAAGAGGGGATCTCTCCCCCCTCCAAAAAAATATCATTAAATAACCTCTTTAGTCTTGGAACCAACATTTTCTTAAAGACCTTGTAGTATTCAGCCCCTAAACCATCCAGTCCAGGGGTCTTACCCTCTTTCAGTTTATTTATTGCATATTCTATTTCCAATTCTGAAAA
Organism: Shinisaurus crocodilurus; assembly: GCA_021292165.1. Lineage (NCBI taxonomy): Eukaryota > Metazoa > Chordata > Lepidosauria > Squamata > Shinisauridae > Shinisaurus > Shinisaurus crocodilurus. Next base: position 129,585,464 of record CM037879.1, read on the forward strand.
AGGTTGTTCCATAATTTCTCTATCTTCATCCACTAGTCTAATTTTAAAATGCTTTCCTATATATTCATTAATCCTCTCTTCCGTACATTCTCCAGCCTTGTACAATTCTGAATAAAATTCATGAAATATTTTTAATTTGTCCTGCTTTAAATTATGACCTTTCCCTTTTTTATCTTTAATTGCCCCAACTATACTTTTTTCTTTCTTTTTTTGTGTGGATCTTGCTAACATTTTCGAATTCTTATTGCTATTTTCAAAAAACTCTCTTTTCAAATAAATCAAGTTTCTCTGAACTTTTTCCAAATCTTTCTTTTCCAACTCTTTCCTTTTAGCTTGTAATTCAGCAAAGACCTTGTTCTCCCTTTCCTTCAAAAACTTCATTTCCAAATCCCTAATCTCCCCTTCTAACTTTTTAGTAAACTGTTCTTGTTTTTTCCTTAGTATCACACCCTCCCTGATACTTATCCCTCTCATCACTGCCTAAACAACCGCTTCAGAGCAGACTCCCAAGTCATTAAACAACCAAATCTCTCGCATTTCCTTTTCTATCTTTTCTATAATATATTTATGCTGTAAAATCTTGCAATTCAATCTCCAACTCCTTGCTTCTCTATAATCCTTCTTTATTTTAATATCCATATTAACTATAGCATGATCCGAAACTTTTATAACACCTATTTCTGAACTCCTCACTCTTGACATCAGGGACTTGGAAACAAAAATATAATCTATCCTAGAAAAGTTCTTCGTGGCTGGTGAATAATACGTATACCCTCTTTCCAAACCCTTTACCCCTCTCCAAACATCAACCAATCCTTCCTTATTAATTATTTTATTTAATACCGTTATATTGTTTCTCTTCTCTTGTCCTGTCGGATTTGATTTATCAATATTTTTGTCCATCACCATATTAAAATCCCCAGCCATAATTACCAAACCCTTTTGTGGCTCCCCCATTTCCTTAATCACTTTTTGATAAAATTCTTCTTGATTTTCATTTGGTGCATACATATTAACCAATATATATTCTTCACCTCCCAATAATCCAAATATTATTATAAATCTTCCCTTAACATCCTTCTTTACCTTAATCACCTTAAAACCACATTTCTTTGAAATAATAATTGCCACCCCTCTTGACTTGGATGAACCATAAGCTCTCTCATATGTCATAGACCATCGCAGTTTTAATTCATTTACCCCCTCCTTTGATTGGTGAGTTTCTTGTAAGCATATAATATCCACCTTATCCTTGTTGAGGAGTGCTTCAATCCGTCTTCGTTTCAACATGGAACCCAGGCCTTTAACATTTAAAGTAGCAACTCTCAAGTATGAAGCCATCTCCAGTCTTTGTCCATCTTAAATTGCTGGTCCCTATTAGTGAAATAAAACACTACAACACACACCCTACCCCTACCCCACACCCTATTACCCCATTCCCTACATATATAAGCATTCCCCCCTTTATCATCCTTGAAGAAAATCTTCATGACCCCGGCCTGCCACGCCAACAAAAAAGGGGGGGGGGAGACAAACCCACCCACCAAGCAACTGACCCGTAGATCCCTCCCAATTAATCTTTTATCCTTATTCATCCAGGTTAATACTCTTAAAAAAAATAAAAATTAAAAATAAAATAAAAAAAATTTTTTTTTTAAAACAGTATCATTATTAATCATTATATATACTTGTTAAAATGAAAACAAAAAGCAACATATAAAAGAAAAAACCGAGAAAGAAAAAAGAGAACAAAAAAAAAACTAATATTAAAAAAAAATATTAAAAGCACACATAAAACTTTTTTTCTCTTTCCTTTTCTTCTCTTTCTTTTCTTCTTTATAAAAAAAAAAAAAGCAAACGAAAAAATACATCACAACTCCATTAAGATAAACTCCTCTTTCAGATCCTTCCAGTTATTTGCACAATCACCTTCTCTTCTATTCTTCTCCTCACCACCACATAAACTTTCCTTCCATATTTCTCTTACTTAGCTGCTCCTTCCAACAGCTGCCCCTCCACATCGCTCGAGGTTCCTGCCATCAAACCCAGTTCTTCCAAAAGATCCATTCCTTGTATACAGGATGTTATCTTGTATCTCTTGTTGTTGATCATAAAAAAACACATCACAGGATAACCCCAGTTGTATCTGATTCCATTTTTCGACAAGACCGCAGTACATGGCTTCACACTGCGTCTCCAGTCAATTGTTTGCTGACACAAATCATTAAAAATTTGGACTGGAGTACTTTGATATTGCAGTTGTTCTGGACGTTTCTTCAAAATTTTGGTAAACAAATCTTTTTTATAAAAACTGGCAAAACACACCACAATGTCACTGGGGGTAAGCCCCCCCCCCCTTCTTCTTGAAACTCTATGGACCATTTCCAAGTCTTGTTCAATCCATTCCAATTCTGGGGCAATTTCACCAAACCATTTAAAAATTATTCCTCTCAAATTTTTCCCATCCTCCCCACTGACATGTGGGAAAAGGCGTATACGAATATTAGACCGCCTCGCTCTGTCTTGGATATTAATCATTTGTAACTCCAGTGCATCAAATCTTAAATCTTGTTGCTGACTTTTACTTTGAAATTCCTGCTGTACATCCTCCACTTTGTCATCCAGGATCTTGACTTCCTGTTTCAATTGCTTAAAATCCTCTTCAACTTTCTGGAATCCTGCCTTCACACCCTGCTGAAGCTGTAGAATTTCTCCTTTAAGTTGAGATATTTCCCCACTAATTTTATCTGCAAAGCGAGAGAGAATTGCCTCCATTTCTGTGGTCTGTACTTCTGAGGGATTTTTTTTCGGAGATGACGGAGTTGCTTTCTCTTTGGCATCCGCCATCTTAACACCCGATCTCGCGTCTTTTCTCTCAGCCATAATTATTTTATCTCTACTACTGCAGAGACGAGACCCTGTTTTTTTAATTCCGTTCCTTTTCTAGTCCTACTTCCCTCCTCCAGTTCACCTCTCTCGACTCTTTGAAGCCTGGAGAGGCTATGGTCAGAAGGATGAGTTCTTTCAGGACGATTCCAAAGAGGAACGCTCGGTTGTTGTTTTTTGCCTTTTTCCCGTCCTCTCCGCATTAAAAAACCTTAATCAGAAGGAATACGCTCTCTCTCCTTATTAAAATTGTCTTTTTGCAAGCCTCCAGCTTTCTGCTTGTTCTAATCTGCGAAGCAACAAGTTTAGTGCTGCGAGGCTTATCACCTCCCACGCTCTGCGAATCGCTTTCAGCGTCGTAAATCCATCTACAACTTACAACTCTCTCCGGAGGTCAGCAGTATACATTCCAAATGATAAGTAAAAAAAACTCTTACCAAAGTTAAATCATTTGCTGGATGAAATCATTACTTATAGTTCAAACATCTTGGGAGGATTCTAACAAACGTCTAGTCCGCCATGGTGGCTGGCTCCGCCCCCCGGATTACTCTTAAGTATGTATGCACAGGACTGCAGCCTTATTCTCAGGTAACTGTGTATTGGATTAGGCTGGGGCCCAGCCCTGACAAAACAGCTCATCAATTGGCAAGATCATTCCAGGACTCCACCACTTCACATCGCTTTCCCATGGAGAAAACAACAATAACCGTACTTATAGAAAATCAGCAAGCCAAAACGAACACTAGGCTACAACCCTTCTGCTTGACACCTAGTAGTGATAGTAATGTATTTGTTTGTATAGCAATAATCTTCAAGAACATCTACCTTTCTATGTGCACTGTATTTGTTGTGTGTGAGAGTATTCAACCATACCACCACCGCACCTGCAGTCTGAAGTAGTGTCATTCTGGGACGGTTTTACCGCATGAAGAACTGTTTGTCCTATGACCATTGTATTTGGGTTTTTAAAAATTTCAATATATACTGTAATACTCAGTGCTATTTAACAAAACTGTATATGGACAAAATGCCAAGTAACTGCAATCTTAGACCTGACCCTTCCCCCAGCCCACATATCCCAGCTGTGTTAGAAGGGAAGCTAAAATAGTATGACAAGATGTAAAGATGTACACAGTAATAAAAACTAGATTGAGATTCTAGAAAATGCTAGTCCAGCCTTCCCTAATTGGGCCTTCTTCAGATGTGCTGGACTACAACTCTCAGCATGCCTCAGCTAGCCATGCTGGCTGGGGCATGCTGGGAATTGTAGTCCAACACATCTGGAGAAGGCCAGGTTGGGGAAGGCTGTGCTACTCCATAATGGGACCACCATAGGGCAACATGAGAGCATATGTGTTAAAGTTGTTCCATTCTTCGTACATGTCTAGCAATGCAACGGATTCTGTGACGTTTCTTAATCAGGCAAAAGTATGACCAATAAACTCTACAGTTGCTTTTTTTAGCTAAATCTGGCATAATTGGATGTCTAACTATGTAACTTGAATTACCTTGGGTGAGACATTCTGTACTAAATGCAAGTTTTCTAATGACATTGCATGAAGACTTCTAAAAAGCATGTTCTGTGCCTCTACGAGAAAAAGCTGCAGTTTCTAAGGCAGAAACAATTTCAGGTGGATTGGAAATAATCCATGTTATCCACATGTTAAGAGTTGAGTCAACAGAAAATATTGCCACTAGTGTGCCAAAAGTAGAAAAAAAAGTATTGCTGCTATCCAGGGAAATGAAGTAGATATTCTGCAGGCTCATGAGACTGCCTAATAGTTTTATACTCCTGGATATCCAATATGTCTAAAACAGGGGGTCTCCAACATGGCACCGGTAGGCACCACCAATGGCGCCTGCACAGCTTGTCATTCCCTGCCCCCCCATTGAAAAATGAAAAATGACACTTTCCCCTTCCTGTTCCTGACCTGCCACTGATTAGCTATTCAGTGGGCAGGAAGAGAAAGCAAAGCAAAGGGGTGGAGGGGAGAGAAATAGTGAGACTAGAGGCCAGGAGTGGAGAAACGGAGAAAGCAAAGGGGAAAGGTCTGTGTGGACAGAAGGAAATTGGACGGGCCAGGAAGCAACTCTTTCCATCTTCCCCTCCATCCCAGCCTCTTTCCTTGCTATTTTCCCAACATGTCTTGACTAGCCAGGCCCCCACAGCAGCTATTATGTGACTAAACACATCTTCCATGGGAGCCATTTTGTGGTGGTGCCCACAGCAGTTTCTCAAATTCCAAATGTGCCCAATGGTCCAAAATGGTTGGGGACCCCTGGTCTAAAATAAAAGAGAGTGAGTGAGTGAGTGAGTGAGAGAGAGAGAGAGAGATGGACCTGATTACCCTACATTGGAGCTTGTCTGTATGTGAATGGGTCAAAGTTCTGCAATTTGGCCAGGTTCTTGCAATATCTTCTAGCTGCAACAGTCATAGGATCGAGGCTAGTGCTGTAAGTCATGACAAAATTTCCAGTAGTATAGATTCAAACCATTCCCAGCCAGGGAATCAGATCATCTATTGCAGGGGTGGGGAACCTGTGAGCCTCCAAATCAGGTTGGACTCCAGCTCCCATCAGCCCCAGCCAACATGGTCAGGGATGATGGGTGTTATAGTCCAGCTTCATCTGGTGGGCCGCAGGTTCACTCAAGTCAGTAGATGGGGAGAATAATACAACAGCAAACCTTCCAACATTTCATAGATGAAATTGGGACATTCCTGTGCATTAGTGGGTGGGACTAGGGACGGAGTTAGGCCACCCGGCAGCATGACCTGAACAGGGCTGCCCGGAAGGTTTCTGGGGCCTATGTGATGTTGGGGGCCCTGCCGCTGCCCCCTACAAGGACCTATGTGTTCGTGTGGCTTCAGTAAGCAATGTGGCTGGGATGGGGCCAAAGGTAATTTCAGGCGCTGAGGCAGGTGGCCCCTTGCTATGCAGAAGCCTGGGGGAAATTGGTGCAATTGCCCCCTCACCCCACCTGGGCAGCCCTGGGTCTGAATGGCAGGTTGAATTGATTGGCCGGTGTCTAGTCAACATTATTTATTTATTTATTTACTGCCCATCAGCCAAAAGGCTCCCTGGGCGGTTTACAAGAGAAACAGGATAAAAACAATAATCTTAAAACCAAAAGTATCATTAAAATAGAAATACAAATACAATATACAGTAATACCTTGGATTGCAAGTAACTTGGTCTGAGAGTGTTTTTCAAGACAAGCAAAAATTAAAAAAAAATTTTTACTTGATAAACGAGCAAGGTCTTGCAAGACAAGAAGTGTAGGGATGTGACCGCTCGCCTCAAGCATGCGTAGCAGGCTGAAATCAGCCCTGCTCACGCCCGCCAGAGACTCGCTTTGATATAAGAGTGTTTTGGATTACAAGCACAAATTATGCTTGCAATCCAAGGTATTACTGTAATACAATACAATAAAACAAAAGCAGCCAGATGAATCAGACCGGATGTTAAGGCTAACAAACAATAAGAGTGAATTAGCTGTTAGGTTAAAGTACGTGGAATTTTTGTGCCAAGCTAGCCTTTGATGCCTTAGCTACAATTTAAGAGTAACTGATTTTCTCCATACCTTTGCATTTCCATAGCAACAGCAGAATTGTCAAGGTGGCATTGCCTATTAAATACAGTACCTCTAGTATTTGTGACCTTGCAGTGTGAATCTAGTACCGTACTTTCAAAGGTTTCTGATAAAGTTCCATGATATCATATGGAGTTGACTTGCTTTTCATGGTACTACCTGCATTTGGGTGAATATGCATCCTTGATACTTATATATATATATATATATATATAGTTAGGTAAGTGATATGATAGCACTCTACAAACATATTAGGTGCACTAATAGACACAGGAGTTGAGCTCTTCAAGATGAAGGATATGGGTACAAGAACCCATGATTGCTAACTGGACATGGAAAAACATCTATTTTAAATCAGAAGGCAGTTTTCCATTAGAGGTGATTTAAATATATATATATTCTCCCAGGAACAATTGAGGGAGTAAAGAACCTCACTGAGTTCAAAACAAAGGTGGATAAATATGTGAAGTGCCATTTGTGACAAAAAGGGCTCCTGTCCTTTGCTTCCTCTGAGGCATCAGGAATTGCCACAACTAGGAACAGGATGTTAGGATTCCCCTCCAAAAATGTACCCTTAGGATGGTTTGGTGGATAGGTCTTAGTTGCACTTTTGGTTCGACTGATCCACCATATTTGGAGTTGGGAAGGCGTGTCTTTCCCCCAGTCAGATTGGTAGTGACCGTAGGTCACCCGCCTACCCCGCCATATTTCCCCTACAGCATGTGGCTTGGCTTGTTTGTGCCATGGTGGTTCCATCTTTCTCCAAGGAGATCAGAATGGCATTTTAGCCTCTCAGCAATCCTGTGACAATCCACACCATTTTCAGTCTCTCTCTGGTGTTGCTCGGTAATGTGTTTTTGTTTCTCCCACTTGCTATGTGCAAAGCTACTCCCCCCTTCCACATCCCTGCAGCCCATTTTTCTTCCCTTCTCCAGTATGGTCTTCTTTGTGGAACAGCCTCTCAGTCAACAAGCTCCTGCTACTTCATTCCAATTGCAGGAATGTTTTCATTTTATTATTTTTAGAACAGGAAGATTTGCGTTGAAAATTGACTGGCTGAGAGAAGGCAGAGGCAATTCAAATTTCCCTTTGCTCAGCGTCTCTACCTCTGCAGCCTTTCTCCATTCCCTGCCCCCCCTGTAATTGACTTATTTAACTCGCACCCCATTTTCCATACTAGAAGGGGTGGGGAAGCCTGATTAAGATGAGAAAAAATGAACAAAAAGACTGGCTTGTGAAGGACAGCTGCTGCAGGGAAGGAAGAAAAATCTGGAGTAGATATCTGTGGAAGAGAGGGAAAGACTGTGTCTCCTAGCATTTTTAATCCTAGTTGTGAAAGCAGATGCTTGCTGTGCTGTACTGGGGCTTGCCAGAGAAAGTGGGGAGCAATGTGTAATTTTCAGAAAGAGACCTGGAAGGGGACTCAGACTTATGGGGCATCTAAACTATTAGCACGTCTCCTTAATCCTGTCGGAGGACAGGCTCTGCTTGCTGTGTGGAAAGGCATTCTGCATATGTTCAGAGGCATTTTTACTATATTCTTGCTGGCTAGTAGAAATATTTTTAGCTACTAAGCCTGATATCATTTTTGGACCCCACTGACTCATGTTTGCATGTCATCTCATGCTGCCTGTTCTATCAACATTTTTTCTGTGGTGCAGCAGCTCATTGCTGGAGGGATCGGGGACTGGGTTGCTCAGGTCGATCAAAGGGATGGTGGATGGATACTCCTGCCTTGGGCAAGGGCTAGAGAGCCTTTTTGCTGCCTACCAGCCTTGATTCCAAGTGCTTCTGAGAAACACAGCACAAGCCTCTTATGTGGAAATCTCTGAGAGACCCATTCTTTTTGTCTGAAAAAGACACTATAAACTATACAAACAGTCTGGTCCTATGATCCAGTGCACTACTGCTTTTGTCTAGGATTGGATTTAAATGTTCAGAGGTTGGGAGGTGACTTTAGGCATAGCACAGCTGCCCCCGCACCAAAAGAAAGCACTTTACTGTGGTGCTGGGAGGGCAGGAGAGGAGAGGGCCGAGGTTCCCACCAAGTGATGGCAACACAGTCCTAGGATCAGTCCTCTTGCTAGGATCAAAGCAAAAGCCAGAGCAGTGCAGTGTTCTAATAAGTATGAGTTGAGGTCAGGGATATATCTACGGTAGTTGTGTCTATCCTGCATGCTATGTATCCAAGCCACTACAGATGAAGCATACGGACTGCTGGTTTGTGGCATCTATAGTAAATAATTTCCTCTATTTCTGATGTTCAGGCTGAGAGTGCCATTGCTTATATAATCAAAATGGCACCACCCTATGCAAGAGGTATGTATTAGCAGGCTTGGGGGGAACCCTAATGTTTGCAGAAGTACCCCCCCCCAAAAAAAAAACTCTTTAGAAAAAATATCCGAAGGGAGCCACAAAAACAGCCCAATAAAGACTTGAGTGTGCTATGTTGTGTGAATGTTGTGGTGGTGGTGGGGATGGAAAAGTGGGGGTGGGGGGAATGGAATGGGGTGGCTGGAACCTTGAACACCAGCATTCTACACTACAACATTTTGTTGCAGGTAGCATGGGCAAGGTACCCACTCTCAGCCTAAGCTACATCATCAGGATTGTTGTGAGAATATAAATGGAAGGGGTGGAGAAAGAATTAATGTATACCCTCTTGAAATCCTTGGAGAAAATGTGGGATTAAAAAATGTAATAAATAAATAAGATGAAATTCACGGCAGTGCTTGCGTTTTTTAAAATGGTCTTGGAATTAATTTCAGGGTGGGGTGGGGATCACTGTGTTAATCTTGTGGCACCTGAAACATGCATAGATTTCTTAATGGCATAAGCTTTAATGAACTGAAACCTGCTTCGTCAGTTGCATGAAATGTTGTTTTCAGTTGGCATATATACACACTCATGAGTTTGAGGGGTGGTGGGGGAATGCAAGAAGTGAGTTCAAAAGGCCATGAAATGAAAGGGGTTAGCTGTAAGGCTGTGACATTTCTTTGCAGAGCCCAAATTTCTACTCATGTGTTTCTGGATTCCTGAGTGTGTGTGTATGTCATCATTTGCTAATTGGGAATAACCATTCAGGCATCTGATAAAGTGGGCTCTAGTTCATGAAAGCTTTTGCAGGTGTCACAAGATGCTTGGTTGCTTTTGGAATTAAATTGTCTCCTAAAACACACTTTTTTTCATTCATGATTCAGTATTCATTCTGAGCATCTCTCTTATGGTGATGATGACTGAGCATCTGTAGAGGTGGTTTCATTCTTCCTAATAAGTACTTTCCCAGTTTGGAAGAGAAAAGATGGAACCAGATGGCTGACCTTTTGAGTTGCTATAAAACCATATTTGCATATTAAAATATAATTACAGGCAAAGATATTCAAGTGAGATTTCTCTTTGGTCTCTAAAGTAACTAGCAAGCCTCTTTACAAAGTCTTATCTGTTTCCCTTGTAATCATAGCCACATGTTTTACCGTAACCACAGATAATTAATTTATACGACAGAGGGCAGTTTCTTGTCCTTTAAATGTGTTAACATGTTTGCAAATTGTTGCAAACCATCTGTGATCGGTGTGCTGTGGAGATTTAGAATATAAGCTGTTTTCTCTTTCCAGCTTGCATTCCTAATAAGTGATCTATGCTAAGGGCATATCCTTGCTGCACACATCAGTTGTTGTATCAGTAATTCACTTTTCCTATGGAATCCTGGGAATTGTAGTACTATGGGGTAGTAGCTAGAGATCTCTAACAGAAAATTCTCAACTTCTCACCAAGTTACTATTCCCAGGATTCTGTAGGCAAAGCGGTATCAGTTAAAGTGGTCTAAAACTGATAAGTTTGCTGCATAGGTAGGCCTAAATCAGGGGGGTTGGACTGCCACTTCTGTCAGCCCCAACCATTATCATCAGCGATTATGGGAGTTGTATCCAACAAGAGCTGGAAGGCTATAGTTACCCACCTCTGGCCTAAATGAACAAAAAGTACAGAATGGAATTCTTGCTGGATTTTGTTCATCCTTAAAAAACAACAGGTAGTTATTAGCAGTAAGAATTCCCAAATTCTTGAGAATAGGCACTAGAGGCACCTGCTCTGGTCCATGCATTCAATCACCATGTAGAGGGCAGTGGGATCACAGCTGTCTGCCTGACTCCCGAATATTATGCATATGCTGGCCCCTCCCCTCGGACCTCTGCACATTGGGAAGAATGTGGGAATGGGCTCTACCTGTGCAGTTAGAAACCTTGGCGCTGCCAGGATTCCTGATTGTGAATACATGTATACCATGTGATAGGCATAGAGCCCATTTATGCATGCTGCACAATGCGTGGTGGTCAGGATTGGGTGCACAGATATTGGGGGTGGGGCTAATGGCCGAGATTTATTTCATTTTACTTTATTTTATACATTTTTATCCCCCCCCCCCATAGCCGAAGCTCTCTGGGTGGTTTACAACAGTTAAAACCATAAAATACAATGTAATATAAATATAAGATTTAAAACCACAGATTGAAAAACGGGGAAGAGATTCCCCTTCTCTGCATGTGTCGATTGAACAGGTAGGCTGGAGTGTGAGAAGGGGGCTAAAATTAGTAACATCCTAGCAGGGTCTACCATTAGGCAGAGTGAGGCGGATGCCCCAGGTGTAGTATTCTTGTACGGGTCCCTTGTGCAACTACTCACCTGATTGAACACCTTCCTGTGGACCATGCGCCACAGCAGACCCCCGGAGAACGGTTGAACGTTTATTAAACTGGTAACAAATAGGACTGGCCCTGATGCTCACAAACACAAGGCTGAACTAGTGGAGGGGAAGAACACAAAACATGAGTCCAACCCACTGAGTTATGGGAGGAGTGGTGGCTACAGCCAATACCAGGTATCTGACTGTGCAAGTGCAAATGTTGAGAACATTCCTATGTAGAAGAGACACGCAGAAGGACTTTCTCCTTAATACATTTAAAAGGAGATAAGTGGCCCCTGACAAAGGAACAGAGGTTTTCCAAAACATTTTTCTCTCTCCTGTTGTTTCTGTCAAGACATGAAAAGACAGCAGATGAATAGCTGTTTGTTTCTTCTTGTATTTTTTACTGCTAGTGAGGAGGAGAGGTGCTTGTGGGATTTTCTGCTTCAGGTGACAAAATAACTTGGCTGGCCTTGGGTACCTTGACTTGGGTGTGTTGGGTGGGCGGGTAGATGCCATTTGTTGCTCTGTCGCAGGCAGCAGAGTGTCTTTGGTCAACTCTGGGAGAAATTAACTTTGGTATCTGTAGCAAAGTGACCGAGTTGCGGTCTTGCAGCTCTGCTCTCCTTGCCTTCAAATGTCCTTCGCTCTCTTACGTCAAAGACTTGCTGGCAAATACCTATATTGAATGCTTTTTGCTCCTGCGTTTATTCTCATTTTTGTGAGATGTGGATTTTATTTTGTTTTTATTCTTGTTTTTATTTGAAACTATATTATCGCCTTGAATGCTTATTAGGCGGAGGGGTGATTCATAAATATGTCAAATAAATAAAATGCATTGCATTGATCCCCCCGTCCTCTTTCTTTGTCTTGCAGACGGGACAGGATGGGTCATCCCAGAGACCTACACCCACCCGAATCCCTGTGTCTAAAGGTATGAAAGCCGGGAAGCCAGTAGTGACAGCCCCAGGATCAGGAAATCAGACCAAATTCGAGCCTCGTGCCGAGACTCAGTCTATGAAAATAGAACTGAAGAAGTCTTCCGCCAATAGCTCTACCTCCCTTGCTGGGGGGAAGGGCTGAGGGCAGTTGCTAAGGGGGTATGTTGTGCAGGTTTTACTGCTACCATGGAAATAAGCCCTTGTCTGTTTTGTTGTTAGTGTTTGCACATACTAATGAAGTCTGCTGAAGCTGCCACCTCTACTAAAACATGCATGTTTTTACCTACTGAATGTAATAATCCGATCTTCTTCCCTCTTCGTTGGGTTAAGTCTCATTAAAAATAGGCCTCGTTCAGCAACTTCTAAAATAGGGCTGCTGTTTAGATTAAGTCCCCCCCCCAAACAACTACTCTCCTTGCTCCATTTTCCTTAAAATCATATGCACCATTTTCTTTGCTGCATGTGATCATTTTTGACCATGCTCCTGAGACAACTAAATCAGTAGTTTGTCAGAGAAGTCATGGGGGTGAGCACCGAATGAAGGGCGCTCATTTCAGAAGCTGCACAGTTCGTCCATCTAGTTCTGATGTTTCTGAGATAGAAGCTGGCAATATGGAAACATCTCTCTAAATCAGTGTTCTCCAACCTTGGGTTCCCAGATGTTTTTGGCGTACAACTCCCAGCATGCCCCAGCCAGCGTAGCAGTGCTCTCAGGTTGGAGAACACTGCTCTAAATAGTACCCAGATAGATATTTTGTGGACCATCAGAGAACCAAGAGACTTCTGATGTGGCAGATAAGTTCACACATGCCTGCCTCAAGTCAAGGCCTGGGTCTAGCTAGGGTCATCATCAACTAAATGTTCTGTCTTCTGTCTGTTATTAGACTCCTTGAAGCACCTTGCTTTTAATTCTGAGAGCATGTTTTAAGAGTGGAAATTGGTGTGAATATGATTGATTGACTGCCATTATAACTACTATGTTTGTCTAATAGAACCACAGCTGTTATGAGCATTGCCACTGAAGGAAGCTTCCACAGAAGTTCATGACTAGAACCAAAATTCCTACCTCTAGTAGACTTGACATGCAAGATCTTTGTCAAGAGTATACTCCCCCCCCCTTTGGGGGTAATGATCTGGTCGAATGACCTGTGGAAATTCAGCATCCAATTCCTTAATGACTCCATTCTGGAGGAAAGGGAAATTAGTCACAGTAGCAATAAGAACATGTATGCAACTAGTGACAATAAAAAATGGAGTGGCTAAAGCAGAGTGAATGGATTTATCCATTAGGGGAATATTTTGGGAATCTGTGCAACAGAGAGATTCAGTAGTTTAGAAGTAGCATAGCTGAACAGAAATAGCTGGAGGAACAGCCTATAAAAGGAAGATAGCCATCCATCAATGGCTATACGTAATGAATGAATGAATCGTAGGCAAAATGGTACCAAAAATGATACCTTGGTCTGCCATTCTGGTAAAAGCCACAAGTATTAGAACCGAAAGTTAGTGGAAGAGAGGCAGTTTTCCTTCTTCACTAGTGTTTTTGGGCTGAAGTGTTTCATTAGTATTTCAGATTCCAGATGGGCAGCTGTGTTGATCCATTGCAACAAAAACAACAGAAAGTTAGGTGGCACCTTTAACCCTGGCATAAGCTTTTGTGGGTGAGAGCCTCCTTCATCAAATTGTGCTCCAGCCCACAAATGCTTGTGCCATGATAAAGTGTGGGTCTTAAGGTGCTATAGGACTCTACTTATATTTCAGTTTACCTTACTAGGCTTGCTATAATTCAAGTGGAAGTAATAAATTAAAACACTTGGGGTTGTATTCAATGCTAGTCCTACTTCGAATAGACTCATTGAAATGAATGAGACTTATGTTAACTATTATTGGATACAACCATTGTGTTATCATATCAGGTTTATAGCAGATACTGGTGGACAGAATTTCCATTTCTAATGGTATAAGGAAGCTTTTGCAGGGAGTTGGCAGTCGACAGTAGCTAGGGCATGTATTCTTCACTGGAGTCGTTTGATTCCAGTAATGTTTCATTTTGATTCCCTATGTTTCATTTTGGCATCGATGGTCAACTGAATTGTTCCTAATTTCCAGGTATTTTCACAGCTGTTTTAGCAGAAGTGCCAAGAAAATACATTCATGTGAAGCTCAAAGTTTAATTCATACCAAATGCCTGAAGTTCTATTGTTGCGAATAATTGTTTATAGAGGTAAAAAGTATAAGAGTCCGAAGTTAACACCAAAATGGAAATGGACTCAATCTAAATTTGTAGAATTTACTAGAACAAGCACGTTCCTTTTAATCAGACAAGTAAGCTAGTGCAGCAGTAGCAGTAAGGGGAAAGTTGCTCCTGCTACTCTAAAGAAATAATTGCCTATATACACACAGTCCTAGAGAGTGTTTAGTGGAACAATTAATGCAGCACTGTGCATGCCAGAATGAGGCTAGTTACGAAGTGTTGTATTATTTTTTCTGGGTCTTGGTTTTCTCTAGCCATGTTGTACATAATAACTCATTTTCTCTCACTTAGCTCCCCTATTCCTTTTCTCTCTTTAATAGGAACATCTTCAGCTACTCTGGTGTGTTCACTTTCTCTCTCACACATACACACTCAACATGCACACAACACCTAGCTTCACAATGCTTCCTCGTTGCTCCTTTTGTGGTAAGGCTGTGGTAGCATTAGCAAGGGCAAGAGCTGCTTCTCTCTGTCTTTAGCGGCACAAGCTAATGCTTCTGTATGGGAAGGAGCCGTGAGAACATTGCTTTATGTCTGGGTTCTCTTAATGCAATAAATAATAACAGCTGATTTATGCAATCCTTCCCCGGGGGCGGGAGCAGGAGAGGATAGTTCACTTCTATCTCCATTTTCCTCCCTCCATTTTTGTTTCTGAGTCATGGTAGAGCATGTCAGAAAGATGGATTCCAAGAACTGGCTTTTACATATATGATTACCCAAATGCCCATAATGCGTGAGGTGTGTGTGGCTTGTATATTGCAACAACATCGAAGTGGAGTGCAGTGCACATCCCGCCCCTTTGCATCCCATGGGGGACTCATTCAGTGACGGCCAAGCCACCCAAGTGCCAGGGTGGAAGGTGGTTTCAGCCCTCCTTCCTACAGCAGTGTCTGCAAGTGCAATGCTTTACTTTGTCTATAGAAGTGAATGGCAGCCAATCACTTACAGGGGACAAAGGAAAAGAATGCATTCAGGACATTATTGAGATAGTGGCTAACTGTGTTCCCTTCATCTAGTCAGTCCATCCATTTGAGAGTCAAGGGTGTTTCTATCTGTGTATAGCCCCATCTCTGGTTCTGTCTGCTGGTTGTACTGTGACAGAATACGGGAGACAGCTTTTTATAGAGAGGGGCAATGATTATGAAGCACCAGATCATGCCTTGTTTGTAGATGGGCAATTTAATGTTGAGAAGTTGAACAACATTTTACTGTGGCATCACTAACCACCTCTAGTCAGTGATTGCTAAGGTGGAATCTTGCATAGCCAATGGTGCTGCTGTGCAGATAGATAGAAGAAAGCTATTCCCCTGCTTTAAGGGGGAAGAATTGCATGATTTAATTTAGAGTAAGGTTTCCCCACATGAGGGGAGGGGGAACTAAGCATGCAATCACAGGCTGTTTCATTTAACTGCCAAACGGTACAGTCATGCCTTCGATTGAGAGCATAATTCGTTCCGGAAAAGTGCATGTAATCCAAAAACCCTTATATCAAAACTAATCCCCCAAAAAATTGTACGAGATTTTTAATTTCTATCTGTAACCTGTTCCCACTGGGGAGCGTGTGATCAAATGGCCTCCACATCACTACGGACCCATCGCTAGGTCTACACAATCTTCTTGAATTTCCCCTTTTATCCGGAACATCGTCGCTCTGCTATGATACACAGTACTTGTATTGCAAGACGTCAGCTTGTATATCAAGTAAAAAAAAATTAAATATTTTAAAATTTGCTTGTCTTGCAAACGCTCTCAAACAAGATTACTTGCATCCAAAGGTATTACTGTATGTATTTTGCCAGCATTCAGGGTTACATAAACTGGCCCTCATGTTCATGAAACCCTGCTAGAAATGGAAATCTGGGCTCTGTGCACTATCCATTGATGTGATGCATCTAATGACCCATGAATTCATAACTTTCTCTTGCTGCAGTAGCCTCTAGATCATTGTTGCAGCTACTGCTGTTTAATATAATGTGCTGGGAGTACTAAAGAAACATGAGGTTCTTAAGATAGCTATCAATGATGGACTAAATATAATGCTTATCTGCTTAGGTACCCTCTCAAGATTAATACGGGTCTGGGGTCATGTTGATTACAATGTAAGGACATCACACTTGCATTGTAAAACACTGTACGCTAACACACTCCTATGTTTTAACTGGCTTATAGCACAAACTACTACAGTAAGAGTGCTTTTATAGACTTCTTACATGCTTTTATTGCATATCAGCAGCTGATATTTCTAAGCTTGATTGAAGCGGTTATTTGCTGGCAGTGAGATCATCTTTTTGGGCTTATTTTCATTGAGGGTCATGTTTTACTTTCCCAACTCAGCGGAATTCCCTTAATCTTGACTGAGATTTCATAAGAATGTCAGCTAATATTTTGCAATTATAAAAGTTGTTTTCATTTTAAAAACAACTTATTATGTTCTATGTTCAGTGTGTGTGTGTATATGTGTGTACTATATATATATAGAGAGAGAGAGAATGAGAGAGGTTGACTACTTTTAGTAGGAACTATCAACTAAGGACACAATCCTATGCATGTTTAGACAGAAAAAAAGTCCTACAACTCCCAGCATTCCTCAGCTAGCTCTGGGGAATGCTGGGAGATGTAGGACTTTTTTCTGTCTAAATGCATAGGATTGCACCTTAAAAGTACCAAGCCAATTAAGAGTGCATTTGGATTTAATTTTATTTGTGTTCTGAAAGACACATACAAAATGATACACTCCATTAAGGCTCTTGTAAGATACAAATTTTAAAGTTGTTTCAAGCATAGAAGTGGCAGTGCAGAATGATGTGTTTGTTTGTCACAGGGTCCTACAAAGTTATTACCTTGGACACACACAAAATTGTAAAGTTAATTTTAAAATATTGAAATATGATTCAGTCAATTTGATTATACTCAGACTTTACACAAACTGTTCAGTATGATCTATGATGATCAGCATTGTGATTTACAATATTTGGTATTTGGATACCAGTCATGTGCCAAGGTCATGCTATTTTATCAGTTATAAAAAGCAAGTGTGGATATATATATACCACAGGTTTCCCTTTCGAAATACTCAGAAATGGTGACCTGGCAGTAATCTCCATGAATTTCAATGGATCATACTTCCAAGTAAGTGTACTAACTAGAGATTGACTGCTATTTAAGACAAGTTCGAATAGTGCCATCTAGTGGCAATCTTCTAGAATAGCTAGGTTTCAACATGTGAGCCAATCTGGATTTCTTTCTTCTTTTGCTCTAATTTAACCAATGCACACATAGGGGCTTGCGCACATAGATAACCTATTTAAAAAGGGGGGAAATACACAAACTGCTGTACTTTTGCAAAAGTCAAAAATTAATTTTAGGAATTCTCCAAATTAAACTGGAAGAGGCATAACAAAACCAATCATGAACAATAACCAAAAAAGAATGAGGGATACAGGCTCATCTCTATAATCAGCTCCCATAGATAGATAGATAGATAGATAGATAGATTTTCAGGTTATAGAGCCATTGTTCAGGGGAATATTTAGTACCAAATAGAACTACCTGTAAAGGAGAAATAGTCATACAGGATTATCTGATTTTGAAGCTTGGCTATTTTACACTCCTGGAGAACTTTGACTTCACTACCCAATCTTATGCATGTTTGTTCAGATGTATCCCGTTTAATGGGTCTTACTTCCCCAGGAAGTGTACTTAGGATGGCAACTTGCTATGCCTGTCTGAATATCCTTACCGTGTAGCTACATGTGGTACTAAGTATTTCTCTGTAGAGGAATATGTATAACTTGAAATATGTTGGGATCTTGCTTATTCATGGTTTTGAAGCAGTGCATTTCTGTCATGCCTATTACAATCTTCTGTAATAGTTAAAGATTATGGATGGACCTGCAGATGGAAAGAGCGACGCCTTATATGTGGCTAATATATTTGAATTAGAAACTTTAAAAATGTTATATAGAGGGAAAATTACCATCAAGACACCAAAATGACTTTGAAAATATGGTTCTGATTTGTCAAAACTGTGAAGTATCTTTATCAAGCTAAATGATGTTGTAAATACAGTTTACAACTTCTCGTAAATGGACTTCCCCTGTCTCTCCTCCCTTTGGCAACCCACCCACCTCTATGCCACCCAAATCTGGTCTGGAGGATTCCCCAACCCTCTGCAGTAGATTTTGGGGGTATGTGTCCATCCTCCAGAGCAGTGGTTCCCAACCTTGGGTCCCCAGATGTTGCTGGACTACAGCTCCCAGCATCCCTTGCCATTAGCCATGATGGCTGGGTATGCTGGGACTGGGAGCTGTAGGCCAGCAACATCTGGGGACCCAAAGTTGGGAACCATTGCTCTGGAGGATGGACACCTTTGGATACAATCCTTTAATACAACCAAGTGCAATTTAGAACTATAGGAAGGGTTAGACTCACATTCCCTGTTCAATATTCAAAGAATCCTATATGAGATAGATCCAGACTAAACTGCAATCTTATACCCATTTACCTTGGAGTAAGCCCCATTGAACTCAATGGGGCTTACTTTTAAATAGATATATGGACAGGACTGCACTGTTAGTTGCACAGTTCCTATTGAAATCAATGGGACAAAATGGTAATGACTAACTTCCACATTAATTTCAGTGAGAGTGAGACCTCACTACAGCTAACTTTGTCTGGATCCAACCCTACTTGATTAGTATACAATTCCAAGTAAGATCAATAAAACAAGTGCTAGAAATGTTTAAAGGGTTTTTTTGCTGTGTTGTTTTACAGTACTGGTGAGGTTGCCTCACACAGTGAAAGGCTATTGGGAAAAGATAAGAGATGTGGTAAATAAAAATTTAAAAGAACTAATTTTAGATACAATCATATTTATTTTAATCTCTTTGAAAAATGCAGTTCCTAAAGAAAAGGAAGAGTTGTTAATTTACATGGTTACAGCTGCAAAGTTAGTACTAGCCTGTCATTGGTGGCAGGAGCGGATTCCTGATAAAGGAATGGATGTTGAATATGCAATCTGGCAATAATTGACATTTTGAGTTGAAAGCAACAGAGAATGAATAATGTCAAAGAAAACTATATCTAGTTTCAAGACAGTCCATAATAGAGAGTAGTTCATTTACTATGAGAAAAATGTATTAGATTTTCAAATGAAATTTGCATGGAAATAAAATATGACATTTTATGTATTGTACTTAAATTATATTTATTTTGAAAACGAAAGGCATCCAGTTCACTGTGGGTGCATTGCCCTATGAGTGGAGGATCCTAATAAGCCTCAGTCATTGCTCTCCCTTCCTCCATTGCCTGTGTGTATGTAGGCAGTAGAAGAGCATTGGGGGAATGGGAGGTCTCTCTGCCCAGTACAAGTTGCTTACAAGCATGAGTTACCTGCACAGAGCAGGGGGCAGGGCTGGACTTAGGGATGTAGGAGGCACGCATGGATCTCCCATTGGCCCCCTTGCTGTGTTGTGTGCTCAGGTGGTGGAAGGGGAAAAACAGGACTCTTCTGTGTACTGTCAAAATTCTCTGCAAGTGAGTGGACTGGATTACGCCTCCTCTATTTATATATGATGTGGTCTGAAGATAAGGACAGAATGTCCCCAGTAATACTCCAGGCTCTATTTCCTCCTTTGCCTGTCTTGATATGGGAATTCTGCCCTGCCTTATCTGAAGTGTTTGAAGTGTCACTTTGAGGTTTCTGTAATATAGCTAGGCTACTGATGGGATCATTAAAGAATCAACAGTATTGGTCCTCATAGCCTTTATGCTTCCCCATGGTAACAGTAATTGCTTTGCTATGTTTCTTTTTCCTTTAGAGAGCATCGTCATCCATCAGTTACGCATGAACTCAAGATGAGACGCCATGCCAACTCCATACTATAAGTGTGCACTCCTTCTCCACGCCACTTGGTTGGATCACTGCTGAAGCTCCACCTCCGTCACTGTGATCTTCCATGCTACTGATCACCCATGGAAACATTTTACTGCTTCCATTGGAATCTAGGTTTTTTTGTGCAGATTTTTTTTTTTTTTTAAAGAAAAATGTGTTTTCTGATTGTTTGAAACTAGATGGAAAGGGGAACCACATCTTCTGTGCCAATTTTACTCTTAAGTTTGCAAAGCCTTTGAATCAGTTGGCACATGTTTGATTTTTGTTTGGTGTTTCCTACATAATTTATTTTTATAATACATTTCGCCATGCAGGACTTTTTTTTGCCAAACCTTCTGACTTCTGTTGTCCATGGCACAATCATTTGTAGAATACACTGTCAAAATTGGAAAGTGCCAGTTTGTATATTTTCTGTTGGTGTTTATAAAGATGTTGACTTGACCTCAATAATGGCACCTTTTAAAGAAAACTTGCCACAGAATTTCCCAGCCATAATGTGACTGTGAGATTAATTGCCCTGAAGACTGCTTTGTGAAGATAGTATTATAGGCTTTTGTTTTTGCACTGCACTGTGGTTTAATATAAAACTGAATACCAACAAACCAAAACCTTGAAACTGTATTAGATTTAAGAATTGTTTTTAATTGTTGTATGCTGATGTCTATTAAGCTGAGCTCATATAATGTGTGCTTTTACATATACCTGTACCAAAAGGTTCCTTTTTATCACACAGTAACAAATAAATTTTCACAAGTGTGCAACAGTAACATGGTGTCCCTCCTGTAACCCTAGTGTTAGAAGAGGCTGTTCACATTAAAGCTGACCTTAGTACCGGTTCATATTGGCTGAGGAGCTTATGCTTGGATCCTTGTGAGCTAAATACTGGTCTGGTTGAGAGATTAACAGTTCAATGCAGCTTGCGGCATCTGAACCTGCTGATTTTGCTGGTCTTAGACATGATTAACTCTGCATAGATTTAGGCTGCAAATGATCAGCCAACCGTTTCACCACTACGGTTGCCATGATATATGAGTTTGCTGCACACAATTTGGGGACGTACAAAACTACCCTTGTTTGTCTATGGTAGGGATTTCAGATTGAAAATAAACGATCAGTGTTGTGATAGTGGCCAGGATCCAAAGAGCCCTATGCAGCCACCTAAATTGTTTTTGCACATGCATGAGTGTTCCATCAGTTTCTCCTCTATCCTTTCCCGCTGCATTGCGTGCTGCTCCTGAAGGTCCTTTGGCCCTTGATCTTTGGGGGAGGGGAACGAGGGGTTGCAATGAGAAGAACGTTCCTGAACAGCATGCCCAGCCCTTGGGGACTCCAGCCCGTATTTATTTGTGTCATCATTCAAAGCACACTGACGTTAATGTAGAAATTCCCAGTGTGACAAAAGGGAAAAAAACCTGCTGACCTTCCAGACTGATTTATGCCATTGTTATCAGTCTGGGCTTTGTCATACAACATGTTTATTTACCGCATATGTGATTTCACATGAGTGCATTTGTGAAGCATCTGTATGCTAGAAACAGGACCCTTACTCCTCTATACCTCAGTATTATATATTCTAGAAGGATTGCAAAATTAGCGTTGTTACTGAGTCCACAGCACTGGTGAAGCATTCTGGGAATCCTGGGGCAGCTGCATTTTGAATAAAAATGGATTCATTTTTAAAAAATGCCTTTTCAATGAAGTGCAATTCCTACATCATTAAACTACTACTAAAACTTGTTTTGGTTTCAGATTGTCTCCACATTTACAGACATTCTAGAATTATATATATATATATATATATATATATATGAATTGCACATACGGTAGCTGTTATAACGGAAGTGTTAATAGAAAATATAACTGAACTGATGGGTAGTTGTAGTTTAACATTTTGTACCCACACTGTGAAGAATAATTTAGGAACTTCTGGATAATGTACAGATAGAAATGCTTGGCTAGTGTAAGATGCACCGAATCAAATGCATCTGGTGCTCACAAAAAGGGGCAACGTACCTCACCATGTGCTGATCACTGCTACTCCAAAGAGACTAGCAAGGTGAGTGTAGTTGATTTAGTCCATATTAGTGACTCATCAACCCCTCCTATGCTAATTGGTACCTGCCACTAGACATTGTGTTGGTAAGGGAGAGGAAGTACCGTAGGTGAAATGGAAGGACAGGATTTTCGTTAAAGCAATAATGAATGAGCGTAGGGAAAGGTTAACTATTGACAGCATAGAACAGAAGCTATGAGGATAGCACAGGAATGGGTTGGGGAGGGAAAGTTTGTTGTGAAGAAGTGTTAATAAAATATTGAAAAGAAAAAAAGGGGGTTGTCAGGATGAGCAAAAAGGGAGGATTTATTCCCCGGGGTTACGAACAAGATCCATTTGTAAGTCTGCCTTTAAGTCGAATGTGTACGTTAAGTTGGAACAGAAGCCGCACAATGTTTTCAAAATGTTGCAAAGTGTCACAAAGTATAGTGCATGCTTTCCTAAGTACGAACCATTGTATTTAACTCAGATTTTTACATATATGGCGGTCCGTTCTTAAGTATGAGTTGTCCATAAGTTCAGGACATTAGTAACCTGGGGACTGCCTGTACTACTTCACACAGCGTATAATTAAATTATGGAATTCACTTCCACAAGATGTAGTGATGGCCATCAATTTGGATGGCTTTAAAGGGGAATTGGACAAATTCATGGAGAAGGCTAGCATTGGCTACTAGTCTGGATGGCTATATGCTAACTGATATCAGAGGCAGTGTGGCTATGTAAACCAGTTGTTGGGGAACATGGGTGGGAGGGTGCTGTTGCACTCATATCCTGCTTGTGGGTTTCCCATGGGCAACTGGTTGGCCACTGTGAACAGAATCATGGACTAGATGGATCCTTGGTCTGATCCAGCATGGCTCTTCTTACATTCTTATGTACCAGACATGGACAAAAAGCATGAAGGCAGAAACTGGGGTGGGGTGAGAGAACTACTTTATGTTTTGAGGTGTATACACCTATGGGTGTTTTTTTTAAAATACGTGAAGCAGCCCATTGGCTACATATGTGGAAGTAAATTCCAATGAAATTAAGGGGACTTATTTCCCAATAAACATGGACACGATCAGGCTGTAAGGAGGATATCTGACAAATTTGTCATAGAACCCAACTTCCTAGTGAGGAGAAACCCAGATTTTCTGCCTTTGAACTCCTACTTCATACTTTGTGGAGATTTCAGAAGACAACAGTGTTTTGATTCATATAGGGCTTGCACATAGAGCTGTTTGTAATTTTCTGTTACTTTTAAAGTCATGAATATTAAAAACATAAGCTTGGTTGTGTGTGTCTGCACTTGTGTTCCAGTAATCCTCTTTCACTTCTGCAGCAGTGGCTGCTCCACTTCAGGGGTGAACAGAAAGTAGATGTGGATCTACTGGGTGATTTGCAAATAGATTACAATGGATTGGCAAACACTTCTGACTCCCAATTGTGTAACAAGAGAATGACCCCCCCCCACACACACACACCAAATTATACTGCTGAAATGAAGAAAGCTTGGGGTAACCAGGAGTGGATTTTTTATGTGAAAGGACTGTGAGTTCCATTCATTTGTTGTACTCAAAACAAATTCCTAGGCTATGAATTCTTCGACACTAAAGCCCTCTTCAGGAGTTCAGATACCGGGCATAATCAACATGCGAGGAGAAAGAGCATGCTAGCCCTGCCCCTCTCTCATCGCATTGGTCACTCCACACATGGAGGGTGACTTTGTGAAGAGGAAAGCCTCCTGTGTATCTGTGGAGGCTCTCACAATCCAGAACACTGATTTTCCAGCATCCTGGATTGCATGGAGAACTTCTACAGATACACGAGGCTCTTCTCTTCACACAGTCACCCTCCATGAACAGAGGGCAATGAAACATGATGAGGGAGAGGGGCAGGCTGGAGCGCGCCCTCCCTTCATGCATTTACCCTATTCAGGTTTAGAAAGCCTGAATAGGGCTTAAGTATATATCTTTTGCACCAGCCTCCAGTTGGTGGATCTTGGGGTTTTAGTGGAAAAACTAAAGCGGATCCTACAAGCCTGAAGTCTGCCCATCCCTGCTCTATTTCTATTCTGTCCACACTTTCCATAGCACCACCCTGACCAACATCTGGTTTTATTCACAGAGTTACCTTTTGGCCCACCATACTTTTCTCAGATGAGCAAGACTTCCAAAGGAATAGTCCAGCAGCAACTATATTTCCCACTATATCCAACTATATTTACCTTTCCAGGTAAAGGCAGAATGTGGATCACCTCAGGCTGTAAGTCTCAGCATAGCCGATAGGTAACAGGCACAGTGACATTCCTTTTCACCAACATAAAATTGCCTTGAAGCGCCTGTGCCCTAAGGTGCATGTAAACATCACTTTAACAAGGACACATCTCATGGACACATACTTCATTACCAATATGGGTGTACAGTAATACCTTGGATTGCAAGTAACTTGGTTTGAGAGCGTTTTGCAAGACAAGCAAATTTTTAAACATTTATTTAATTTTTTTTACTTGATATACAAGTGACGTCTTGCAATACAAGTACTGTAGTATGGTCAAGAAAAATGAAGACTTTATCATTCTTTATTGCAGCTTCAATTAAAAATACGTGTACAAATTTCTTTTGGGGAATTTCGCTTTGATATACGGGTGCTTTGGATTACAAGCACGTTTCCGGAACGAATTATGCTTGCAATCCAAGGTTTTACTGTATAATGTTGGAAACAGCCCCCCCCCCCATTTATAATGATCTGATCACACTGTGACACACAAAAATGGTTGAAGACTGTAATGTGGCTTAGGTCACCAATATGAAATACTAATTTCCAATAAACTGTCCTGAACTATTTAGCCCTGTAGTAACTCTTTTTCAGTTGAATTCATTCATTCATTTATAAACAGGATGGAATGTACAAAGTAAATTTCTAGGTACATCTTCCTTGTTTTTGGCATGGTTTGATTTAAATCAGCAACAACAAAAATATTGATTTAAATCACTGAGTTAAATCAAGTTTCCCAATGAAACTTTCTCATATATTTCCTGAACAAGGGTGCAAATCTGACCACTAAACCATGTTAATTTACAATTACCATAAATAGAATGTTATTTACACTTACAGGAAGGCTTTGCATCTTTTTGTCTCACTATATATTTTGCATGGTTTCCTTTTTTTACTTATAGAGGAAATGTTCGCAGAACACTGCAACCTTCGCTCTGTCCCTGGATTGTTTAGAGTGATGTCCGAACCCGGAACTCTGGCTTGTCTCTCCCCTGACAAGTCAGAGTTGGAATCCAGGGTCGTGCAAACCAGGCCGATGTTAAAATATTCCTATATAGGGTCTTTCCAGGGATGGGGACTCGGACTCGGACTCGACTCGTGAGTCGGACTGAGTCCCCCCTCTGACTCGACTCGGACTCAAGTCCCAATATTTTTAATGGGACTCGAGACTCGACTCGGGACCCGAGACCAAGGACTCTTCAGCATCCATGGGCTGTGCCAGAAGGAGTGGAGAGGAGCGTGATTGCCGGCGAAGAGCGCATGGAAGCGAGGTGTGCCGCTGCTCGGCCACTATGGACAGCTAGCAGGAGTGCAGCCCCAACAGTGTGTCAAGATTTATTTTGATTGATGTGTTGCATACTTGGGAGAGGCAGAAGAAGGACCTGAGATTACTCTGTGTGGCTGCTCTGAGTGTGTTTCTGGTTCCAGCAAGTTCATCACCAGTGTGGAGCGGGTGTTCAGTGAGGGTGGAATTGTGATGAGATCTCACCGTTCCAGAATGGGGGCCAAACATTTAGAAAAAATCATGTTCCTCAAATGCAACATGGGTAAGTTTTAGGAAGTACAGCAAGTTTATTTTTTAAAATCATTTTTCTAAAATGCAACCTTTCAGACATTTTGGGTTTGGCTGCCTCTGCCTGCCTGTCTGGGGTTCCCAGCCTCCTCTGCCTGCCTGGTCTCTTCTTGACCAGTTCAACAGTTGAATTGTCCAAGACAAAGGCCTCTGCCTGCCTGCTTTGGGGTTCCCTGCCTCCTCTGCCTGCCTGGTTATTTTGGTTTTTTCTGCCTGGTCTGTTCTTGCCAAAATCAGTTGCAGAGTTTTGAAATAAAAAGGCACACTTGTGCCTAGAATTTATTTAAACCACACATCTGAAGTAGCCTTATTTTGTGGGGGAAACCCCCCCATTGATTTTAATAGGGACTCGTGGAGTCAGCTTTGGGAGTGACTCATGACTTGTGACTCGTGAGTCACCATATTGGACCAAGGACTCGGACTCGAGACTCGGGTCCAAAGACTCGTGACTCGAGACCAAGGACTCTTCAACATCCCTGGGTCTTTCTTATGACAAGCACTCATGACCCTTTGAGGTTAACAGTGCAATCCTATACATGCCTACTCAGAAATAAATTCCATTGTGTTTCATGGGGCTTACTCCCATTACACTCCCATGGAAGTGTTTCTAGGATTGCAGCCGAGGTATGGGAATATAGGAACATGCACACTGAACAATTTTGTCTTCCCCCCCCCCCCCCCGTGTTGCTCCTTTCTGCTTCACTCTTGTCCCAGGCATGCCCTCACAAAAACAAAGTAGCAAACAAAAATGAAATGCCCATGATTGTTAGCTCAAAGCAAGTTTTGATAGTTACTGGGCAGTCTAGAACAGTTTATTTTCCTCAGGTAAAAATGAAAGGCCTATATTTGGATAGGGTGTAAATATTCATATTTGAGAAATGATCAGACTGGTTCTTCACTTCCATAGAAAAGCCTCCTTTAACTCAATGTATCTAGCAGAGGTATTGATTCAGTTTAGAGATTAACTGTTGGCTAACATGCTTATATACAGATTGTTTAATGTTAACCTGTTAGTATTTACATTTTTTAAATTAATAAATTCCAATTTAAAAATAAATTCTCAAAATTTCTTTAAAAATAGATTTTAAAAAAAAATCTTCCTTGCTATATTGTCTTTCTGTCTTAACGCCTCTACCTTGCTTGGCGCAGCTCCATGACTACATCAGCACATAATAATCCTATCCAGCCTGTGTCTTTGCACATGGTGAGTTTAGTCAGAGAAACAGAAACTGAAAGCCCAGAGCTTTCAAGAAGCAACAGCTGGTATTTAGGATGGGCAGAGCCACTTTAATGAGATAAAAAACTGAAATGAATGCCTGTGTTTGACTGGGAGGTAATTCAATGTGTGTGAGCGTGACAGAGCCATCAATGCATTTTTATGGGACTGTAAGTGTAGGTTTAGCATATTTATGATGACATTAAGTGTAACTATGTGTTTTTTTAAATGAGAAATTTAGTATTTTGATTTAAAAACAATTTAAATTTAAAAAAGCCATGTTTTAAAAAAATCATTGCTTTTTATCGAACCTGCTTATCTTGCATCGGCTGATGAGTGCAACTTCACCTGCAAACCCCCATTTAGGAAATAAAAGTGGACAAAAGTTCTTCCTCGTCTCTTCTCTCACAAACACATACTTCCTCTGTTCTCTATTTCCTGACCCTCAGGCAAACATCACCTGAGCAGTGCAGGCTTCCACTGCCCACAGTGAGAGTAAAATAGAATTAGGCAATGGGCCACATACTGGGAGAACCCAGCAGGCTGTATAGAATTAGGCCACAAGCCACCCATGAGGTGCAAGTTCCCCATCGTTCCCTCAGCTTTTATATTGAGCTCGACTTCTTCTTGGACCCACCAAAAACTGCTGTTTCCAGGCCTGCCAAAAGCCAGCCACCCTCTGACCAAAATATTGGACTCCTTCCGGAGACTTTCCAAAACTACTGGGTTCCGACTCCTGCCCATATCTTAATGCTTTATAGCAATCTATGGTGCGGCCACACTTGGAATACTGTGTACAATTCTGGTCATTGCACCTAAAAAAGGATATTGTAGAGCTGGAAAAGGTGCAGAAAAGGGCAACCAAAATGATCAAGTAGCAGGAGCAACTCCTCTATGAGGAAAGGTTACAATGTTTAGGGCTCTTTAGCTTTGGAAAAAGGCAAGTAAGAGGGAACATGATAGAGATGTATAGAATTATGTATCGTGTGGAGAAAAAGGGGGTCATCCAATGAAACCGAATGGTGGGAGATTCAGGACAGATAAAAGGAAGTACTTCTTCACACAGGGCACAGTTAAACTATGGAATTTGATACCACAAGAAGTAGTGATGGGTGCCAACTTGGATGGCTTTAAAAGGAGATTAGTACAAATTCATGGAGGATAAGGCTATGAATGGCTGCTAGTTCTCCAGAATCCGAGGCAGCATCCTTTTGTATACCAGTTGCTGGGGAACACTGAGGAGGATGCTGTTCCACTTACGGTACGTCTTGTAGGCTTCCCAAACGCATTTGGTTTGCCACCGTAGGAGCAGAATGCTACTAGACTAGATAGGGCAGCTTTCCCCAACCTGGTGCCCTCCAGATGTTTTAGAGTTCAACTCCCACCAGCCCTGTGGTATGATCTTCCCACTGTAGTACACCAGGTCTCAACACTAGCGTGTTTCAGTCATTCAATCAAATTGCAGTTGTTTACTTTGGCTTTCCTCCAGCCATGAGCTACCTTTGGATTAACCTGATGATACTATTGTGTATGTGTGTCTGTTTTTAAAATTATTTTGTAAACCACTGCGGGATTTTTTCAAATAAGAAGTGGCATATAAATATTGCTACTAAGTACGTAATAAATAAACCAGGCGCCTTTCAGATGTGTTGGCCTACAAGTCCCATCATCCCCAGCCAACAGGTTATTTTTCAAATGAGAAGCAGCATATACATATTGCTACTAAATAATAAACCAGACATCTTTCAGATGTGCTGGACTACATGTCCCATCATCCCCAGCCAACAGGGCTGCTCTAGTAATACGAATACGCTACTACAGTTATAACTGTGTCCAGGTAAAATAATAATTAAGTATATAAAATAACTGTAAACTTGTTTTAATTACCAATAGTTAAATACTTCCGATCCAAAGTGCGGGTGCTCCGACTGCGCATGCGCACCACCTCTTGGCCTTCTCCAGCACTGTTACGTTGAATGTAGCAAACGCGAGGATCCCTCCGCTCTTTCCGCCCGTTGGCTTCTCGACCAGCTCTAGAGCTCCATTTCTGACGCTCCTCCTCTTCAAAACCTCTCGCGGGTGAGGAGGAGCGAGAATCAATCGCGGCAGTGTCCGTAATCACGCAGGCTCACGTCATTGTGTGGCGCATGCGCAGAACGCCGCAGTGTGGGCGTGGCGGACGGGGACCTGCCTGGAAGGAGGCGCTGTGTTGTGGGGTCGCCGCCGGAGTGTCCGCGCAAGCGTTCCTATCCAGAGCAACAGAGCGGCTGAAGGGTGGTTGACAGTGACCGTTGCTCCCGTCGCCTTCTCCTCTTCCCCGGCATCCTCTTTCGCTCCGGTCAGCTTTTAGAGCCGCAGCAGGACGGCGGCTTCATGGCGATGAACTACAACGCGAAGGAGGAGACGGATGGGCACCCGTCGGGCGGCATCGGCTCGATGCCGGGGAGCAGCGGCGTCGGCGGGGCGGCCGGGGGCGCCGGCGCCGGGGCGGCCGGGGGCGCCGTCAAGAGCCGCAAGCCCGACAACACGGCGTTCAAGCAGCAGCGCCTGCCGGCCTGGCAGCCCATCCTCACCGCCGGCACCGTCCTGCCCGCCTTCTTCGTCATCGGCCTCATTTTCATCCCCATCGGCATCGGCATCTTCGTCACCTCCGACAACATCCGCGAGCACGAGGTGAAAGGAAAAAGCGGGGAGGAGGGCAGAGGGAACGTGGGGACGAAGCAGGGAGGGATCCTCAGGCTGTGGGGACGCGAGGGTCTCGGGCGGGCTGGCGGTAGGGAGCCCCACCCCTCCCGTGGTAACCTCGCGCGGGTGGGAATGGGTGGCCTGGCTTGACAGGCTTTTGTTTGTCTCGCAAGACTCGCATTGTTCGGCATCTTGTCAACTATTAAAAAAATGCCGGTAGAGATGACACACGGCCTGGCGGCAAGGATGCCACAGGGTAGGTGTAAGTGGCTTACAGGGAGGAGTACAGTGTTTGTGGAAGTGAGGGCGGATTCACGCCTTCCTTTCTGTCACTCCGGTTTGACTTACGCAGGGAGCAGGTAAAGCCCTTACCTGTGTACATGGATTATGTGTGTTGCTCCGCTCATGTGCAGTGTTGGCACATGGTCGGGCCACTGGTGTGTTCACCTTACGCGATGGGTCAGTGCATGGGGTACACGTATTTAAACATGATGAGGTGTACATAGACCATTGATACAGATCAAGGCTTTACTGATAGCTCAAGTCCTATATAAATCAGGCTTTGGGGATAGCTTTTGTGTTGCGCAATTGTTTCACTGGTGTACGAAATGTTGTGTGTGTGTGTGTGAGAGAGAGAGAAAGATGTGACAACTGTAGTAATTTCCTGTAGAGCAAGAAAGCTCCAAAATTTACTTAATAGACCATGAAATTTGCTGTGGTTATAAGCAGCTTGTAAAGTGCAGAAGAGGGTAAAAGGAAGATGGGTATATGAGAGGTATGAATGACAGAATGGGGGATATCTATGGTGTATAGGTCCTTTGCCATCACCTGGCATTTCTGGTGAGAAGGATTGGGTAGCAGGTGATGGAAAACCTATACACCATATCTATGGTGTATAGGTTTCAGGGAACATATTGGTAGGGATAGTTTGTTACAGAGAATTCTTGCTAATTCCAAGACAGCAGTGACCCAAATGGTAAAGGCTAATAATTTTTCAGAATGTAATGGGAAAAACACATTTCCATAGAAAGTGGTCACTAGAAATTTCAAAAATGTATGCAAATAGAACTAATAACAATATATAGTGGCTTACGCTGGCTCAGCTTGTCTGAGCGTGGAAAGCTAAGCAGGGTCAGGCCTGGTTATTACTTGGATGGGAGACCCCTCCTCTAGTTTCCTGCATTGAGCAGGGGGTTGGACTCGATAGCCTTGTAGGCTCCTTCCAACTCTATCTATGAAATATATGTTATTGTTCTTCTGTAACTTGGTGCTGTTGAGATGTTTTAGGCTACAACTCCCAGCATTCCTGACTATTGGCAATGCTGGCTGGGGCAGATGGGAGTTGCAGTCCAAAACATCTAGAGGGGGCACCATATATAACAGTATATAATACATGAAACAGCATATACAGAATGTATTTTTAAACTTATATATCAACAGTAGAAATATGGAAAAAGTGCAGTAATGACAAGACAGCTTCTACAGTTGTAACTTACACAATTCCAATTTGCTTTCTTGGATGGAGACTTTTTTGTAATGCTCTCGCTTAATGTCAGAGTGGCAGCATTCATCCAATCATGGTTTATAAAGCTGTAAGCTTCTCCCTTTGCTCTTTCCAGGGGAGCTTTTTGCAATGATCCCAATATTTTCTTATTTCTACTGCTGCCTGTGCATTCTGTTCCTCATATCTCTCTGGCCTTTCTTTGTGCTCCTTACAACACCAAAGTTTCTTTTAGACTTAATTTATTATATTTTTAATCCACCCAATAACCAAAGTTCTCTGAACAGATTGCAAACAGCTAAAAAACTTAAAATGCTATATAGTTACAAATATAAAACACAATACTAATATTTAAAAGGATAAAATACAATATAAAACAAACAGCATAGCAATAGGTGAAACAGCCAGAAAGAACTAGAACTATGCAGGTTAAGCTAGCAAGAAATTCTGAAGATGTGTATCAGAGAGAGAAGGAAGAAGAGAAACGGGAAGTACCGGTAAAAAGAGACTGTCAAAACAGAAGTGGGTTGTCAAAGTGGGAGATTTGGATATTAGATTTGTGGCACAGGAGGATGCATAGAAAGCTGGAAGGTCAGAATATGAGGGGCCAGAGGGGATGGATTGAGTGGGCAAAACCAATAGTTCAAAAGAACGGGTTCAGGAGGTAAGGCTTTTGGGGATAGAGCAGGTTGGACTTTGGAGGCAAGGTACAGATAACAGGTGTATGAAATCTGGGTTTTTTTGTGAGTTGGGTTGAAATACTGTGTGTTCAGAATGTCTGGATTTTATTTTATATAGCAAGCTGAGCAAAGTCAGAAATACAGTTAGGAGAAGTTGAAGCCACTCTAAGGGCCACTTCAGACATTTTCTTTCCCTACTCAAGAAGGGAGGGGAAGAAAACCCCATGTAACATGCGCTGCTTTGTAATGTCCAAAGGATCAGGGCACAAATCTGACATACGGCTCTTGTGGACCAGATGCGAATCTAGCACACAGTTCTGACTAGCCTTCTGCATCTAAACCTTGAGGTGTTATGGTATAGTAATAGTGAGAGGAGAGCCATAGTGACTCGGCCCGGCCATATTTGATCATCTGAAGAACTTATAAAGGGTTACATGTTTCTACTCTCTTTCCCACATTTCTTGGATGTGTTCCTGTATATGTGGCTACATTTGTTAGGGAGGTAAACCCCTATGCATAAATCTGGTATGTGTTTTTCATATTGAAGTAATTGCACCCAGAGAATATTAGAATGGCATTGACATGGTTCTGGCTGCATCCAATAATCTTAATTAATCCTCTCTAATAGTTGTGTGGGCATCAAATGGACAGTAGCATATTATACTAACCTGCAAGGAAACTAACCTGCAAGGAAACTCCACTGTACTCAGGGACTTGATTCCTCTCTTCCAGTGGTTACTGTTTTTGATGATTTTGACCACCTCCAGTTTCTTCTGCCTGTATTGAGCCATGGAAAGATGTAAAACTTAGGGGGGAAGTAGGCCTTGCCGCAAGACTGGCATCAAAGATTCTATTTTTAGAATTGTGAAGGTGACTTCAGATGCAAGAAATATTCAGAAAAGGGAAGCAAGATTCTTCAAACTTGGCATATCACTAGTAAAATGGGCAATGGGGAATGACTCCTTCAGCCTATGAAACAGGGAATGGTGCTTTGGAGGTGTCTCTTTCTTCCATTTTCCATTGGAGTGTGGCAGAAGATGCAGGTATGCCTTTCAAGTGAAGCACGAAGAGAGAATTATTTACCATAAGTTGCAAAACTGGATTTAAACCAAATTCCTTGGGTGGAAGGGTCCAATAATAATAATAATAATAATAATAATAATAATAATAATAATAATAGGTGTGTTTATGGCCATATGAAGAGTAGCCATTCTACATCAGTCTTCCCCAGTCTGGTGCCCCCCAGGTGTGTTGTACTTCAACGTTCATCAGCCTCAACCAGCATGGCCAGTGGTCAGGAGTCATGGGAGTTGTAGTCTTATTAAACATTTGGAGGGCACCAGGTTGGAGAAGGCCGCTCTATGTGGTCTGCTGCATCATGCTTAAAACCGAGTCAGTTCATATGCATTCAGCATTTGCCAGGATTCTACAGCCAATAATAATAATAATAATAATAATAATAATAATTTATATTGCGCTCTACACCAGAGCTCAGTATAATATACAAAACAACTCAAACAATAATCATCACAATTTAACTAAAACTACATTAAAATACTTAAAATGGACTACAATCCAGGTAAATTTAAATTAACAACAACAAATAATTAAAACTATCAAGCCATAAAACTAAAATCATAGCAATTACCCAGTTCACACTAAGTCTAACACCTATGTCTCGAAGTTGAACAGATAGGTTTTCAGATTACACTTGAATTTACTCAACTCCGATTCCATCCGAAAGTGTAAAGGAGGAGAGTTCCATAGATGCCTAGATGGTGATGTGCTCCCTGCTAAACATGTCTGGGCCAGTGTACAGGACAATAGTCTTAAGTGTGATGCTTGATACATGGAGCACTTAAATGGGTAGGCACATTTTGTGTGGCCAGTAGTTGCATTTTTAATCAACTCTGTGCACCATACTTTCAGACAAGCATAAGGTGGACTAGGAAGTACTTTCAGTAAAGCACTTCCTAATCACCCGGGTTTAAACATATAACAAACAAATTACCGGTAATAGCCAGTTTCTACTTGTGCTCCGTTAGATAATACCAGATTCAGCTTCTTATCATGCTTTTAAAAATATAATGAATAAGGCAAGGCAGAAGTAAAATCGATACAAGTACAGTGGTCAGTTCTTATTTGTGGTATTTGATTACTTCCAATATTTGAAGTCAATCTATAATGTATGGCTTGGACCAAACCCTGAATACATAGTTATAAAGTATTATACTGTGTATATAACTTAAGTATTGTTATGGCAAGTGTGCATTTCAATGGGGAGCATTGTCATGGTTTACACTGATGATTGCTTCATGTCAACACACTGGTGAGTTTGCATATTGAGAGAGACTGTGGTTTCAAGTTTATTCAAGGTTTCTGTAAATATTGTACAGCTTTAAAGACTAACTTTGCAATCCCTCCACCGCAAATGTTATTTGTATATATTAAAAAATAGACTGATTTGATGTGATGTCAATTCTGGAAAAAAATTTAAGAGTGTAGAATGGTGACAGAAGTAAAATAATAACTAACCTATCTCACAGAGTTGCAGAGTGGCTCACGCTGGCTCAGCTTGTCTGAGTGTGGAAAGCTAAGCAGGGTCAGGCCTGGTTATTACTTGGATGGGAGACCCCTCCTCTAGTTTCCTGCACTGAGCAGGGGGTTGGACTCGATGGCCTTGTAGGCCCCTTCCAACTCTATGATCTATGAAATCTATAATAGTAATATTAAACAAATCCTTGATTCTGTTCTCTGATTAAAGGAGACATTCATTTTTAATTATAGACTTTGAACTGTTTTAAAAATCCAAAGACAAGGTTGATGTACTTCATGTCCTCCTGATGCACTCTGTACTGTTAATCACCTTCTAAAAATAAGCATCTTTGTTTCCATGTATAAGGACACAAAGCACATCTATCAATCTGTCAATGCTGAGATGTTTGCTCCAGCACTGTTGCTAAAAAGAGGGTTTCAGCTTTTCTTTGAGGCAGATATAAGACTATAATCATGTAATGGATGCAGCCATTTTTTTAAAAAAATAATTGTTTGCTTGCTTGATATCAGCATTCAGAAGTATTATGGTTTGAGTTAACACTGCTGAAAATATTAAAAACCCGGACTAAAAATTGTGAGTTTCAATGCTGGGGACAAAATTCAGGAGTATCTTACTGACATACTGTATTACTTTTAAGTATTGTTGACTTATGCTGTCCCCTTATTCTTGATAAGGCTTGTTTGTGCAGGTCCTTGTTTTCCAGTAACAACTCTTAATCCTGATATTATTCACATAATAAAACTTTTTTTTTTAATTCAAAAGAAATTATGAAGCAGCAAGACTCTGCCATACTTCTGACACTACACGTGCGTGGAAACAGTTGTCATTGATGCTCTAAAGTAACTTTCCAGAAATAACCATCTTAGGCTAAGCATGTTCATGTGACTTGTTTAAGCCAGGAGTGGACAGCTTGTTTGTCATTCAGGACTCAATTCGGTATTTTTGCCATTTTTGTGTTCAGATGTTTCTGTAAAATCTTGAGGGCTGGAGCAGATGCGAGCAGCTTTATTTGCACAATGTGTTGCAAGACTGTTTAAAGGCTCTTCAAACACTTATATGTGAACCTGATTTGCCACATTCATTTCTTGATGAGGACATTAATTTGTATGCTTTTTTCCTTCTTCAAGAAATCAGCCCTCTACTCTTTTTAAGTCCTTTGGGGAATAAAGGGACTTGGTGGTTAAGCTACAGTTTTATGCATGAACTACGGTAAATGGAAACTTAGAGATGGCTCCTTCAATTGCCATCAAGTTCAGTATAGCCTAGAGCAGTGTTCACCAACCTTGGCTCCCCAGATGTTTTTGGCCTACAACTCCCAGCATGCCCCAGCCAGCTGGCTGGGGTATGCTGGGAGTTGTAGGCCAAAAACATCTGGGGACCCATGGTTGGAGAACACTGGCCTAGAGGCTAATGTGCCATACAGTTTCTACTTGCCTAACCCTCAAAGCATGATGCACATTTGACAAACTAACTACTGATTACCACAGTGGTCAACTGTGGTGTTAGCAGTGAATCGGCTACATATGTGTATTGTGGTTTGGTAATCTTGTGTTTATAGCCATCACTCTTCACTCCTACCCCCTTTTTAAAAAAATTATCAACCCTTTTTCTTCTGCAGATTGATTATACAGGAACAGAACCAGGTAGTCCCTGCAATAAGTGTTTAAATGTGTCGTGGAACAGCACACCTTGTCACTGCACCATTAACTTCACATTGGATCAGCCATTTGAGGTATGTTACCATCTGTGTTTATGTAGATATAGCAGAATGAACATAGATGTTGCTTCTGCACTCATGTACAGCTCCTAACTGGAGCTCTTTCACGCTGGACTCCTTTCTTTCATCAATAAATCACTGTTGCACACCTAGCTGTTATTCTGAATTAGTTTATATTTAATCTGTCTACTGATTCACTGACTATTCTATCTATTTCTTAAAATACAGTGGATTAGGTTTGAAGCAAATCTCATGTTAGTGAACAGAGGCCCAAACTTGAATAACATGAGCTAGTGTCTTAAGTTCAAGGTCAAATGAATTCCTTCAGTAAGCTTTTTTTTTTAAATAAAAAAAATGTAATAAACAAAACCTGGTTGCACAGATGGGATTGCTGGAACTGGAAATTCACCAGATAGGCGGTGTGATGCTTGGCCTGCTATTTGTGGCCTGTTTTCACTCTGTATTACCTTTTCCAAAGTTTCTGGGTCTGTAGTAGAGATTAGATGGGGTGTAAGCTGAAACTTGAATTTCAGTTAATATTTGGAGATAATGTTAGCAACCCATTCCTTCACACATACATACATACATACATACATCGTCTCCTCCCATATGTACCTGCCTGGACACTAAAATCTTCATCAGCAGTCCTTCTCCGAGAGCCCCTGCCAAAGGAAGTGAGGCAGGTGGCTACCAGGAGGAGGGCCTTTTCTGCTGTGGGCACCCCGGTTGTGGAATGAGCTCCGTTTGTTTTAATCTATGGTTTTAAATTTTATACTTATATTATATTGTATTTTATGGTTTTAACTGTTGTAAACCGCCCAGAGAGCTTCGGCTATTGGGCGGTATAAAAATGTATTAATTAATTAAATAAATAAATAAACTCACAATTTTTATTTAACTTTTACATTTCCAAATATAGCCAAACTCACAATGCAAAATAATACATAAAAACATGAAATAAAAAACCACCACCCACCTATAGATATGTATAGACATAGACATATACAATAAAAAATCCAAATCTATACATAAAGGCTGAGGTATGTTGACCATATGACGGAATGTTTGTCAGGGCACAGATGTCTTTGGTAATATACTCTCTTGAAGGAGGCAAGAGCTGTGAGATCCTCAACCCATTGGATGGTTGAGGGAGGTATCTTGTCCTTCTACCCTTGTAGTATGAGTCTGTTAACCACCATGAGAGCCCCGATAATCCACTGCCTCTGGACAATGGATAATTTCCACACCGTGGGAATATAGTTTAGTAATGCATGGACATCTTTGAACTGTAATGAAGTATCCAAGACAAAACTGATGTGCCGAATAATGTCTGTCCAGAATGGAGCCACCACTGTGCATGCCCACATCATATCCACCAATAATGCATCTGCTGTCTCCCAGTGCCAGCATCTAATGGAAGGTGATAGGTTTTTCTGAAACAGGTACTGCGGTGTCCAGTACATCCTAAGGAGCAATTTCTGCTGCATGAGGCATAATTTCAGGTCGGGAGAAAATATTGTGTATCGAAGTCATAGCCACTTTCCATTGGCATGACTGGATATGACATTCCAGTTCCCTATTCCGTTCCTCTTTAAATGTCTGAATGTCAAGCCTACCATATGTTATAAACGTTCTATAAATAGCAATTGTTGCTTTGGCCGCTTGCATAGAGCTAATCAGGTCCTCCAGTAATTCTAGGGGCTCTGAGGCACTGAATGCTTCTGGGTCATGCAAGGTGCACAATGTGTGCTTTATTTGAAGGGGTTGCCAATGTGCACTTTGATGCAACTGATATTTCCTCTTTAGGTCTGCAAATTCACAGTCTCCACCCAATAGTTGATCCAACGTAGGATACCCTAGCAACCCATTCCTAACATATCTGAAATCATTTATTTATTTATTTATTTTGCATCTTCAGCACTATAATTTTATTAAGTGTATTTGGCACAAGCCATTTGTTCTGTAAAACATTTTTCATTGCTATTTTGGAATGAAAATGGTGAATAGCATTAACAGATTGGTTAGCCACATGTTTTCCAGTTTTCTCTTTTCAAAACTAGTAGTTGATTATTATTAATAGCAGAGTAGAAGTAGACTAAAATTTTCCACATCTTTACTTGGCAGGGGCAGCTTCCAGGGATGGGGAGCCCTCAGGCCAATGGGCCAATTTGGCCTGCCAGGCCCACCTATCTGGCCTGTGGGTCCTCAGTAGCCTGTTCCCTGTGGGAGGAGGCGGGAGAAGAATCCCTGCTGTGATCTCAAACCGGCGACTGGAGATTACGAAGGGATTCTTCTTACTGGGAGGGCAAACGGTGCACTAAGTGCTTCGCCCACCCTGTGTCCTCCCCAGTGGGGGAAGACGTGGGGCAGACAAAGCCTCAGACTGCTTCACTGTATGGGGAAGGAGAAGCAGGAGCAAAACTGACCATGGACTTGGCCAGTGCTTGCAGCAGCTGGCTAAATCTCAGTGTCCTACAAGCATTGGGCAAGTGTGCTTCACTTGGCCTTCACTTTCCCCGTGAAGGAAAGGCGAAGAACAGGTGAAGTCAGCTCCCCAGCCAAAGATCCAACTGGAAGAGCTCCAACTGGTGCTTCGGCCATGGACCTGTTGATGTCAGGGGGATTAATAAACTTGCACACACACACCCACCCAAAAAATGGCTAGAATCCTAAAGCTTAAGTTGAGTATGGGTTTTAGAGGCAGGTAGCATTTATTGTGTTAAAGTATGCTATTGGATGCCAAGACCTAAGGTTCTTTGGAGTCATATAGTCCTCACCCATTTTTATTCTTCATCTGGGATCTACAAGTTTTGACTGCTCAAGCCAAAAATTGTGTTACCAGCCTCCCTCTCCTAGTCAAGCCCACCCACTCTTTCCTTCAGGAACAGCCAGGCAGGAAGTGTGTTGCTGTGGGATGCCAAGCAGGAAAAGCCAAGTGGTAGTGATGCTGGTTTGGCCCCAGGTGTCCAAAGCTCTTCAAGCACCTTTGCCAGGCTGCTGCCAAACAATCCCCAGCTTTCCTCCCAACTTTGTACCTGGCGGGGCCACTCAATATCCCTATCTGCCTCTGCAGCTTCAAAGTTGGGAGGAAGGCTGGCTATTCGCCATGCTCACTGGAGTACAGTGTCGCACTTGTCGTGGTGAGTGGGTTTGCAAATTATGAACAGGGAAACCTGTTCCTTATTGTGCTTTGAGCCCTGTTGATATACAGGCAGTCCCCGGGTTACGAACGTCCCAACTTACGGACAACTCATACTTAAGAACGGACCGCCATATATGTAAAAATCTGGGTTAAATACAATGGTTCGTACTTACGAACGCACACACTATACTTTGCAACACTTTGTAAACTGCGCGGCTTCTGTTCTTACTTACGTACATATTTGACTTAAATACAGACTTACAAACGGATCTCGTTCGTAACCTGGGGACTCCCTGTATTACATTGAGATTAATGCTTGCTTTTCCAGAGTTACCAATTATACAGAAAGAGCCTACAAATGTAGGAGGTGGAGGTCTAGAGTGCATCACCCCCCCCCAGCCACAAGTTCAGTGTAGCGTATGAATGGAGCTATTGTTTCATCTGAAGCCTCCCAGTATGCAAATACCTGTGCACATAGCTGAGAAATCTTAACTTGTGTATTGCAGAACAACGTGTTTATGTATTACGGACTGTCCAACTTTTATCAAAACCATCGTCGCTATGTGAAGTCTCGGGATGATAGCCAGCTAAATGGCGATAATAGCTCTTTACTTGTAAGTAAATTATTTGCATCTATCTTGCGTCTCTAGCTTCTGCTACATCAATCACGATGACTTTTTAAAGGTTACAGTCAAACATGTAGAATAATATGAATAAATAAATAGATGGCAGGTTGGGTGTGCGCAGGAGATGGTGCTCTTTCTGCTGAGATGGTGTCCAGATACTACTCTTCATTCTTGGTAGTGAGTTGTTACAGTAGTTGAAATGAGAGGCGTTTTACTGGGATGTGATCAAAAGCTACTCTAGGTGCCCCTGAGAGTGAGAACAAGAATTGAGTGGGATTAGGTGGCTATCAGAAGATTGCGAACAGGAATAGGGAGGAACAATACTCTTGCATAATTGCATTCTGTAGTGTGTGATCATAGTGGCGGTATCCATTTCTAAGATGCGACGTATTTCTAAATTATGGCTGTAAAATGGTTAGGTAAAACTTCAGTCTTGTCAAATTTACAAGAAGCAAATTATTATTTTAATACAAGCTGTTATGTACCTCTGTAATTGTTACTTTGGCTACTGATAATCAGCTGGCAAAATGCAGATTTGTTGAGAATCCAAACGCTGTATAACTTGTGGATTCTTTTCAGACTGGGAATACACGTTTTCACAATCTCTCTATTCTTCCCAGTTTTTCTTCTAGTTCTATTCCTAATTCACAAATGGTGTACACATAGTAGAGGACATTGGCTTCCTTTTTTTTGCCAGATAGTTTTATCCTGTAACTTGAACCCTTTTTTTTTTTGGTAAACATGAACATAGGAAGAGTTGTTACAGTATCAGTTAAGCAGTACATGTTTAGATTATAACTAGCTTTGCTTGTACAATATCAAAATTGACCTTTTCCCTTTTTCTCTTTTTCTTTTACCAATTAGAACCCCAGTAAAGAGTGTGAACCTTACCGCACCGGTGAGGATACTAACCCTATCGCTCCTTGTGGAGCTATTGCCAACAGCATGTTCAATGGTATGATTTTGTTAAATATGTTATGGTGTAACCTTGTACTTCAGACTTGTGTGAGATTTC
The DNA here is from genome assembly GCA_021292165.1 of Shinisaurus crocodilurus. Lineage (NCBI taxonomy): Eukaryota > Metazoa > Chordata > Lepidosauria > Squamata > Shinisauridae > Shinisaurus > Shinisaurus crocodilurus. The sequence continues at coordinate 129,626,738 of CM037879.1, forward strand.
AATAAAAAGAAATGGAAGTCCATTAAATCCACACACTTCCTCATTTCTTCTCACCAGCAGCACATCCGCATAGGTTGAAGCACTTCCCTAAACAGAACTCTGTTCAGGTTTCCCCCAGTAGTGCCATGAAGCACTTTGACTCTTTGTCCTGAACAATTAGAATATTCTAACTTTTAATCACCTCTCACTTCATAACAGTGAAGGGCCATAGGTCAGTGGTAGAGCATATGCAGAAGGTCCCAGGTTCATTCCCCAGCATCTCCAACTAGGGCAGGGAAAGACTCCTGTCTGCAACCCTAGAGAGCCTCGCTGTAGACATTACTGAGATGGATGGTCCAAGGGTCTGACTTGGTATAAGGCAGCTTCCTATGTTCCTATACCAGGGGTTCTCAACCAGGGGGGAATTCCCTCCAGGGGGGGTATTTTAGGGTTGGGGGGGAATTGGGACCACAGACTCAAACTGTTGGAATACTGATCTTTCTGCAAATTACAATTCTACAGATAGTACATAATCTACAGGGTATCGCCTTATTGTATGGCACAGATTAAATTAAAAATAAAGATAAATATTTCACTTGTTATCTGTGGAAATATTCCATTTATACTATAATGTATATGTACCAATGTAGAAAAAATAAAAGATTTTCAATATTATATTTGGAATGCAACTTTTGAGTCAGACAATCTTGGAAAGGGGGGAATGTCATTCTGACATATGGTGAAAAGAGTGCATGGGGCAAAAGTTGAGAACCACTGTCCTATAACATGGCTGACAGGCTAATTCCGTAAACCGGTGAGCTTGGCAGTGGTTGCATCTAGGCTTAAGTGACATCACAGCAGCTCAGTGCATGGTTAAGGAGGACTAATGGGCTTACAATCTATATTTATTTCCAAGTTTTGTCCTCCTCGAGTTCCTGTGTCATGTCATGTCATGTTTTGTTTCTGTGTTTTATTTTTAAAAAAGGCATTCCTTCGTGTTTTGACACATCTGTATATATCTGGCAGCTACACCCAGAATTTGAAAATGGGATGGTGATATATTAACACTGCACTCTTATAGCTGATGTAATTAAGCTTTTGAATACAACTGAGTTCACAGAGCAAGAAAAGGAACCCTGAAAGTGATTAACTTCTTTTTGTTTTTCCTTCTAGATACATTGACATTGTTTCGTGTTGAACTTAATGGAAGTAAGCCAGTACCTATTCCTCTGATTAAAAAAGGTATTGCTTGGTGGACAGACAAAAATGTTAAGTTCAGGAATCCTGTTGGAGATACAAAAAACTTGACAATACTTTTCCGAGGTAAGAAGGTAATGCTACAATGGTAGGTGAAGTTTGAACTGAACCTTTTTGCACTTGAAGAAGAAAAAATCTCAGTGCATTTTGAAAGGAAAGCAAAATGCAGTCATGAAGAGTACAAATTGATGGAGAAAACTGTGTGCAAGATTAGATAAACATTCTTGTATACAAGCTTATTTATGGGTTTTGCTTCACTCAGTCCACCCAGACTTTTAGAATTCCTATTCAGACTGCTTGGTATTAGCCCTCCTCTTGAGCTGCTGCTATATTTATTTCTCCCCCTCCCACCTTCCATTATTTCATGGCGACGATGCGCTGTTTCTTTGCTCTGCTACTTCAACAGATTGTTAAAGAAATATTTTCAGTATTGTCTGGTGGAAGAGATTGGAAATGGACTGGGGCAGAAATTTCTGCTGTCTAAAATTAGAGACTAGCACTAAACAAGACTGACATGTCAGAATATCCAAATACCACCAGGAGAATAAGTTCGACAAATGATAGTGTGTTCACAAAATTCCTCTTCTTGTTTTTTATCCTGAAAGATATTGCTGCATTGTGAAGAAAATAAACGCTGAGTTGGGAGGGATAAGGCATTTCATGGGGTTTGAGTGGGATCTGAGTTAGGGTAGTGTTAAAAGTATTTTTTACTAGAGTTTGGAAACAGTCTCCCCACCCTCACACATGTATGCTTTGTAAGAGAAATGATAACTACAGATATCATTGTTGTTTTTAAAGGCACATCAAGACCTGTCAACTGGCCCAAACCAGTGTATATGCTAGATTCAGATCCAGAGAACAATGGCTTCATCAATGAAGACTTCATTGTGTGGATGCGTACTGCAGCATTGCCTACATTTCGTAAGCTATATCGCCTTATAGAGAGGCAAGATAGCTTACATCCTACTTTGCCAGCTGGAAGCTATTCCTTGGAAATAGCATACAGTATCCTTTATTGAAAGTTCTAAGGAGTTGCAGTTGGTAAGAACTTCTTGTAAACTTTGACATCATTAAGTAGGTACGGTAACTGTCGGTAAGTTAAAGCAGGCTCTGCAAGTGAATAAAAAGTCCGCTTCTTCTTAAATGTGTGGGGCAGAACCAAAAGGAATTTACAAAAGCCACCATAGTGGGGTGCATATAATTTATCTTGGTCCACAGATTGGTTTTTAAGGTTGAGTGGGTTTAATGTTTCTAGTGCATACAGCTTGTATGTTGTATTCTCCAAGAATCTGTCTTAGGGCCATCAAACATAAGGCCTGTTTGGGATCCCTTAGGCTCCCCAGTGCCTCAACACAAATTACTGGATTCTCCCTTGCAGTAGGAAACAGTGCCATTATTAGGGCAAAGGGGCTGACTTGCTGATGTCTGTTACTGTTGATCTTGGTGTCAGCCTCTTTCCCCCTACTTCTGTCTAAAATTGCAGTGCCGGTGTCCAGGACTGTAGAAGTGGTGACATTTGCATTTCCCCCAACATTTGTAGCCTAGGGAGAAGGGTTAGTGGAATGGATGGCGGTTGCATTTTGGTTAGTGGGAAGAGGAACTTGAATAACACTCATGTTTAGGCTGATAGGATGGAGATGGGCAGCTGTGTTTGTGAAGTTTTGGGGGGGCAAGCAGTGACATATAAGGAGGTAGAAGCTTTAGGGGTATGGTGCTGGTGCAATAATTTTGGCAAGTAAGATACAGAAGAATGTCACATTGGGGTTGGATATTCGCCCCCTTTATATATTTATTTATTTATTATATTTTTTAATCGCCCATCTGGCCAGTCATTCGGCCACTCTGGGTGATGTACAGTCCAATAAAATACAAGAACAAAACAGAGTGTAATACACAATTAAAAACAGTACAAAATTTAAAAATCCTAACCCACCCCATATTCCCACCTGAAAAACTACGTTTTTAATGCACTGGCGGAAGCTAATAAAAAAAGGGTCATGGCGGAGGTCACTGGGGAGAGAGTTCCATAAATTGGGGGCTGCCACAGAAAAGGTCCTCTTCCTAGTCCCCACCAGCCTGGTTCTCTGGCTGATGGGACAGGAAGAAGGCCGTCCGTGGCAGATCTTGTTGAGCGGCCTACTTGATGTTGCTGGAGACCCTCCTTGAGATAAACTGGACCGGAGCCTGTACAGGGTTTTAAAGGTCAATGCCAACACCTTGAATTCGGCTTGGCAAACAACTGGTAGCCTGTCTGTGCAACTCTTTAAGCACTAGAGTGATTTGATCACGCCGGCGGCAGCCTTTAACCGGGAAAGCCGCTGTGTGGCTTCCAGGGTAACCCCACGTAGAGCGCATTACAGTAGTCTAGGCGAGAGGAGACCAACGCATGAACCACTGATTGAAGCAGATGATTAGGGAGGAAGGAAGTGCAGCTGCTGTATCAGATAGAGTTGGTACAGCGCTGCCTGGCACACAGCTGACACTTGAGCCTCCATGGACAGCTGGGAGTCTAAAATGACCCCCAAGCTGCGTACCTGGTCCTTCAGGGGTAGATGTACCCCATTCAGCACCAGGTCAATATTCTCCAACCCCCTCTTGTCTCCCACCAGAAGGCACTTGGACAGGGTCTCAACAGCCAACCTTGGTGAGGACTTGAAGGAGAGGTAGAGCTGTGTGTCATCCGCATATTGATGACAGCGCACCCCAAACCTCCTGAAGATAGCTCCCAGCGGCTTTAGGTAGATGTTAAATATCATCGGGGAGAAGATGGAACCCTGCAGCACCCCACAAGTGAGCAGCTGAGGGTCCGAAACCTCCTCCCCAAGGACTACCCTCTGATACCATCCAGAGAGAAAGGACCAGAACCATTGCAGTACAGTGCCTCCCATGCCCAACCCCTCCAGGCGGTCCAAGAGGAAACCATGGTCAACGGTATCAAAAGCCACTTTGAGATTGAGGAGGACTAGAAAAGAGCATTCGCCCCTATCCAAGGCTCTCCTCATATCATCCACCAAGGCGACCAAAGCCGTTTCTGTCCAATGTCCAGGCCTAAAGCCCGACTGGCATGGATCTAAATAATTGGCTTCATCCAAGTGTGCCTTCAACTGAGCCCCTACCACCCACTCAATCACCTTGCCCAGAAATGGCAAATTTGAGACTGGGCGAAAGTTGTTCAAATCTTGGGGATCTAAGGAGGGCTTCTTTAGAAGCGGTCTTATTACTGCCTCCTTAAGGGCTGATGGCATCACTCCCTCCTCGAGGTAGGCATTCACTACCGCCCTGATCTCCCCACCCAGTTTCTCCCTGCAGCTCATAAGAAGCCAGGACGGGCAAGGATCAAGCAAGCAGGTGGTCAGCTTAACAGATGAAAGCACCTTGTCCACTTCACCTGAAGGAAGAAGCTGGAACCGATTCCACAAAACTGGACTGCCACTGGCCTGTTCACCCACTGTGTCCACGATGCACGGAATCCCACTCCTAGTCCAATCAGTTTTATCTGCAAAGTGCTTTGCTAAAGCCTCACAGGAGGCTTTAGACTGTTCATCGGATCTGGAGTAACTGGACCGACCAGGCTCCAGCCTCCTGGGGCAGCACTCCTGGGGAACAGCCTCCTGGGGCAGCACTCCGCAGACACGATGGAGGCAGCATAGAAATTCTTTTTTGCTTGATATAAAGGGGGGATTTCTTCTTGACCAACTGAGGTGGTTTACAAAAAGTTCAAAACGTAAGAACCATAATCAGGTAAAAACATAGTAAAGCAGTAAAAACAATATTTAAAACCATAACAGTGTTAAGAGCCAAGGTAAAAAGATACGTCTTGACCCCCTTCCTGAATGCAGAGAGAGTGGGGAGCAGTCGCAACTCCAGAAGGAATGCATTCCAGAAAAGTGTGCAGAAAGGGGCTGCAGGGCTGTACCTGCAGTTCTGCCCCAGATACGTTGCTCTGTCCAGCCCTACCACTGATGTGTTCACATGGACATCTGAAGCAGAGAGGCATTCATGCATACAGTTCCCTGGGTTCTGGAAACTTGCGCCACCAGGGTTCCAGAACCCAGGGAAGCCTCTGCATGTAGAGGTCTATGCATGAACATTTTCCTACCATCCAAACTATTGGATGTGCTGGCTAAGGCTGACAGAAGTTGTGGCCCTCCAGATGATGATAGACTACAACTTGCCTACCCCTGATTTAGAAGCTAATCATTTGTCCCTAATGTGTTAGAATCAATGGGGATTTTCTGTAGTTATAAATTCTTGGGCCTCCAACCCATCTGTTCTAAAATCTCAAAGTAAAAGCACACCAGACCACATTACTGCTTTAGGCCCTATGGTGATCATCACAACCTTGACATAGCTACACCGTAGAAACCAGCCTTGTCAGCCAGTTTCCTTTTTTTTGTAGCTTCTACAGCCAAAAGACTTGGTTCAGAGTGATTCTCTTGACAAGTCCTTTGTTCACAATATTTTGAATAACAAAATAGCCTTCATTCATAAAACTTTGAAACCAATAACATAAGAAGAAGATGATGATGATAATAACAAATTTATATTGCGCCCTACACCCGAGTGCAGTACAATATACAAAATAGCTCAAACAATAATCTACAAATTAACTAAAACTACATTAAAATACTTAAAATGGGCTACAATCCAGGTAAATTTAAATTAACAACAACAAATAATTAGAACCATCAAGCCATAAAACTAAAATCACAGCAATCACCCAGTTCACACTAAACTTTGAAGAAGCCCGAGTGCAAGGTGAAAGGGAGAAACGTGCTAAGCGAAAAGCACGTCAAATGAATCTTTACAGACATCTTATATCGTTAAACCGTGTCCTCACTGTGGAAGCTGTGTGGATCTAGAATGGCCTCCACAGTCACTTACGACCTCGCTAGAGTCTACACAATCTTCTTAGATTTCCTCCTTTTATCCCGGAAGACAATCTTACTCGGTCACGAGTGATCGCCTGATGATGATGATGACTAAGTCTAACACCTATGTCTCCAAGTGAACAGGTGGGTTTTCAGGTTACGCTTGAATTTACTCAACTCCAATTCCATCCGAAGGTGTAAAGTTCTTCAAAGCACTGGTGTGTGTTTTTTTAAAAAAACATTCTCCTTTCTTTGGGTTGATGTGGTAGTTTATATTAGCATTATCATGCTAGCTAATCATTGTTGGCGAATATTTTTCCTATATCTGAATCAGATTATCCTGTGCATAGCTTTGATGGGCGAAAACGGATGATCCTGAGCACCATTTCATGGATGGGAGGCAAAAATCCATTTCTGGGAATAGCCTACATAACGGTTGGCTCCATCTGCTTTTTTCTCGGAGTAGTGCTGCTTATCATTCATCACAAATACGGAACTCGGAACAACAGTGCAGATATTCCCAATTAATCCCATTTCTCCAAATCCCATGTACTGCATGTGCATCAAGCCCAGTCCAGAGCGGACACAGCTTTTGAAAGCTCTACCCCTGGTAAATGTTGCTTCTGAGACAGAATGCATAAGTATATCTGAAGCCTTTGTTTCCCTAACAGTGGATTAACGTGACGATAACGGCTATAAAAGTTACCTGTGTACAAACAGTGCTGACTAGAGGATGTTTGAGGTTCGCTTCTCTTGCTGGACAGGTGCCATGATGCGCATATAGTCTTTCCTCACCTAATGCATCTGCTGCTTGTTTGTGCGCTTTGTAATATGTCTATACTGTGTAAAGATTCTGTGGCGAGAATGTGTTTAGGATACAGTAGCTTAGCCTTCCCCAACCTGGTGCCCTCCAAACATTTTGGACTTCAACTCCCATCAGCCCTAGCCAGCCTGGCCAGTGGTCAGGGATGCTGGGAATTGTAACCCAAAACATCTAGAGAGCACCAGGTGGGGGAAGGCTGGAGTAACTTATTAATATTTTGAGGATGTAAGGTATGCTGATGCTATTGGAAGGAAAAGAGGCCTGTCTACCATTTTGTCACACAAGGCATTGTGCGCGTGGGCTTTATGTATTCCCTGCGGAAATGCTTACTGTATTAAAGTTGTACAACTCTGCATTGAGCCCGACTACATGTTTGAAGTTCCCAGTATGTTCCAACAAGTGTGCTTGGCATGTGAACTAGCCGAACATAAAGCCTTCTTGTTGATCAGTGACTTTAAAAACTCCTTTTCATATGGAAGTAACTGCTATGTGTAAAGCTTTAAATTCTACGTGCCGTTCTGTCTTATGCCCAGCACCTTGTGTGATCTGAATCTCTTAGCATGTCTCCTACGGAAATGGAGAGGTTCTGTTCCTAAGCCAGGCACAACCAAGTGTGTCAGTACAGAAACGTCACCCCCTCCGATTAAAAGCAAAGCGTTTAATAATTCATCATTACAACCCTTTTAATATTCCTAGCTGGGAAGAAGCATTAAATGTGCTTCAGAAGGTGTTCCAGCAACTTAACTCAAGCTCAAATGTAACTTAACCATTAAATGTAACTTAACCATTAAAAAAAAGCTAAAAGTTGCCGTAGTGGGATAAATGGGGATTTTCGCATCTTGCAAATTTTCAATCAAATCTGTCCAGATTGTAAGAACCTAGTCCAATGATTTTAAAATTATACATACTAAGTTGCTATGTACATGGAGGTTATTTTACATGAAATTGGTTTGTCATTCTGAATATTTGAGATTGAATAAATTCTGTCATTTGTTTATGAAACTATATCATTAACAAAAATGTGTCTTCTAAAGCAGCTCAGTCTCTGGCACTCAAGAGGACTGGAAAAGTGATAGTGCAGAAACTCTCTGTTATAAACTGTAGTTCACTGATGCCTCAGAGCTTAGGAGTCTTTTGCAACATTATCTACTGAGAACCATTGGGGAACCAGAGAAATACAGCAAAAATGAGTATGGAAACATCTCTGTACAAGGAGTTTGAAAGCAGAGAGACCTCACAGTGAAGATGCAAAATAAGTAGAAAACAAAGTTACTCAAGAAATAAAACAGTGAGTGGTAGTGGTGGTCTTTGTCTGCTTAACTCCTTTTTTCCAAATTCCTTTTTCCAAATGACTTACACATTCACCATAATGTGCGAATGGAAGGTCAATATTCCTAAATTAAGAGTGTGCCATGAATATTAATAAATGTCTAATGTAATGCACAATCCTATGCATGTTTAGACGGGGGGAAATGTCCTACAACTCCCAGCATTTCTGGGAATGCTTGAAGTACTTTTTTGCATCCAAACATGCATAGGATTCTGCTGCCCTTAGTTGTTCAGGACATGCATACCAATTCTGATATCCCTCTTGAGTATTAGCAGAGTAGGTGAATGATGAGATGGATTATTCCACTGCAAAGTGTTACTTAAGTGGTTAAATGTGAGGTATTTGAATGTACTAAAAATTAGTTCCAGCTGAACCAGTAGCACTAAAACTATCTTGAATCCAAACAGTCTAGTTCAGCTGATCTGGATTGCTTTATGAAATGCTATCATTTTGAGACTTCATAGATTTTAACTAGAATGCTTCCCCACATCCCAGTCTTGGGAATCAAGTTCACCTAATCAGGTATCTCGAGTGTCCCCCTTGAAATCAGTGATGTGGGGGGACCCCTTCTGTACTTCAGTTTAATACCAGGTTACTCAAGTACCTTTTAACGCTGGCATAACATCATCTTCAGTATTAGATCATGTCAGGCACTTCAGTGGTCCTTCTGTATCTATCCAGGTTACCAGCTATATCAAACATCCCTATTGAAAACTGCTGGCTAGATATCTATGAATATTTAACTTAATACAGTAACAACAACATTAACATTATAAATTCTAGATGTCTGTTGTAGGTAGAGCACCTACCTTATTGTTATGTTAATTTTGTAACTTGATAAATTTTTTTAATGTTTTTATATCGGCAGCATGCAATGCTGCCGTGGCACTTGCAGAAACAAACACTAGTGCAATGGGGATGCTTGCTTGCTAGCACAACTGGAAACTAGTACAGATTAGCACTTCTGGAACGGGACAAGTCAGTGGAGCTCATGGAAAGGAACTCTGCTGACATGTCCATTCCAGAAGTGCTAGTTTAGACTGGTTTCTGGGGTTGTGCTAGTGTTTGTTTTTGCTAGCGCAACTGTTTAGTGCTGCCACATTGCCAGCATTAGATACTGTCTTAAATTTTAACCATAAATACACTTTTAAATTTGACAAAGGAAAAAATCACCTTGGAACAAATTTGCCAGCAGCTGACTTTCCTCTTATGGCTCTAGTGATGGCAGAATATATTTTACAAATTATGCCTAGAAAATGCTGGGAAGGATGGGGTCTGGTGTTGCCATCTGTCCAACAGGAACAGGGTTTGGCCACACAAGTACAGTGAGCTGTCCATGACTTGTGCATCTTGTCACCTGCTTCCTGTTTAACCACATGCCATTGATAAAATAGAGCTTTTGCCTTGCCCATGGCTAAGAACAAAAGATTGCCTATTCACAGTATTTGTGGAGAGCATTACTGCGTGTTGCATGGGTAGGGTATCATTTTTCCTTGTTACAAAGATATTGCTCTGCTGTCCAACATTTTAAGTTTGCCACCTTTTTAGAAAACAAAGTGTTGCTGTTCATAGCAGGTAATTGCTCAATCATACTGACTTCTTTCCAACTGTTATATTTGCTCTGCATGTGAAAAAAGATGACCCAAAAACAATGTTCAGGTGTCCAGTTGCAACCTATTGGCTTAAGTAATTACCGGTACTTCAACTTGAAAGTCTGTTACTGTTGAGTATTACTCTTGTGGAACAACACATTACACAAAGGCATCTGTAATTCTAAATTATTCTACCTTATATAAAAAAGGTAGCCAGTTGCCTGCTCTTACATATAATAGAGGCTGAGGGTAAAGGAGAATGAATGTTATTCATTTGAAAGAGAAGCAGCTCCTTGAATCAGCATGCCACCCAACCACATAAACTTCACCACACTTCCGTCCACACTTATAAAAATATTTTCTGGATTTTAATCGAGGGAAGCAACTTGAAGTATGATCATTTTAGAGAGTAAGGAACTAGTTGATTTTGTTATGATGCAAAGCTTTTAAGGGCTCTGATTGGCTGTTCTTTATTCTCCATTGTTTGTTTTTTAAGAAGGTACTTTGGAAGGAGAAAAATGGATGTAAGAGTTGAGCTGTCTTTACTCCCCCTAGTTCCTTCTTTCTATTTATGTGCAGTGAATTTCCCTGTGTCTGTGGTTTGCAATATTCCTTACAGCTCCTAATGTCCCTTAGCAATTGATACACATAAATATATTGCTCATGAGAGTCTGTATAACCAGCATCCTAGTCCTGAGGACATTACTTGGATGCTCCACGGAAACCTGAGAGTGTTGCATAGTCTACTGAGTGCTGGAAAAAGCAGTCTGCAAATCATTTCCCTTTAGAGTAGTAGCATTAAGATAATCATTATAGCAAATGTTCCTGGATTCTCTTTGAAACCCTCTTTAGAGAACTGGTTCCTTCCCTCTTGATTGTAAAATTTGCCTGTAAATAATACTTAGCTGTGTATTGGGTATATTAAATGTTCCTTTGAGCTGGAATAAAACTACTAGAACAAAGTAATTCTCCACTTCTTATCAGGAATAACAATGATCAGAGTAAAAACAAACCACAAAAAGATGGATTTTTCTAGGCTGAGTAGCAGCATATGAGGGTGTGAAGATTAAACCAGAAGCCACAGTTTGTTTGCTGTAAGATGTCATCTTAAAATATTGGTTATCTGTGCTATGAAATGAGCATCCCTTAGGAAAAGAATAGAAGTTATAGATCTATGGTAGGAATTGCTATATTCATAGAATAGGTAGGAGTTGAATCCCAGTAACAGTTGAAAGTCTGCTCATGCAACTATGGATCCAGCCCACTGGGAAGAATGTTCCAAGTCTTTACTTTTAATGGTTCTTCAACTGATCTAGGAATTATTACTGGTTGGGATGAGGGAAGCACCTCATAATGCAAAAGCAGATTCTTCCAAAGATTAGTTGGATGGTTAGAAATTGCCTCTTCCTTCAAAATGCCATTTGGAAATGGGTGCTAATTTCAAAGAAAACAGGGTGGAAATTGGAATAAGGAAATGGTTACCCTCTTATCTAAAACAAGTTCTAAGCAAGAAAGGATAATGCTGGACCTAGCAAAACAAGATTATTCCCCTAGGGTGTGGGAAAGCCTGAGATGCCAAAAATTAAATAAGGACTGGCAGTGTGCGGTAGCAAGGGGGGGAAAGGAGGAGTTGTATAGATTGCTGAGATAATGTGAAGTGCTTTGAACAGCCAAAGCAATACATAAATGCTAAATACTCTAGGCCTAGGTATGCTCCTGCGATGACATGATAAAGTCCCTGCATCAGTAGCATGAAGTCTGGTGTGGTCTTCTGGAAGTTCTGGGTCACCTTCTTGGGGCAATCTGCATCTGAGCCAAGTCATTTTCCTGGTTGGTTGTTGCTTGGGGCAATTTCCCTGTAGCTGAGCCAGTTTCCTGGTGGGGTGTCCCTTGGGCATGAATGTTTCAGATCAAGGATTGATTTCTGATGGTTATGCATCAATAAACATTTGGCCTCTAGGATCAGAATGTCAAGCTTGAATGCAATCTAGTAATTTTATATCTACTTTTACCATAACATTACCTCATTTGCTTTGAGATGTCTCAACTCTAGCAGGGTTGTTAAACCCCTGAGCTTGTGAATATTAGACAAGTGGCAATGCCCTCACCAGTGGCCCTACTGTAAACATGTTGTGGAAGTGAAAGAGAAAAACTTGTTCTCTTTCAGTTTAATTCTATGTACAGTAATACCTTGGATTGCAAGTAACTTGGTTTGAGAGCGTTTTGCAAGACAAGCAGATGTTTAAATATTTATTTAATTTTTTTGGACTTGATATACAAGCGACATCTTGCAATACAAGTACTGTAGTACGGCTTAAATTAAAAATCTCTACAATTTTTTTGGGGGGGAATTTCGTTTTGATATAAGAGTGTTTTGGATTACAAGCACGTTTCCGGAACGAATTATGCTCTCATTCCAAGGCATGACTGTATGTTTACTTGTAAGTCCTACTGTATTCAATAGGATTCACTTAGGACTGATAATATGCATGTTTCCTTGGATGTTAAGTCTGTATTCAAGGTGCAGCTGGACAGCCATCTGTCAGGGATGCTTTGGCTTGGATTCCTGCATTGAGCAGGGGGCTGGACTCGATGGCCTCATAGGCCCCTTCCAACTCTACTATTCTATGATTCTATGACCTTACTCAAAGGTAAGTAGTGCTATGAATTTCAAGGCTCAGGTAAAATGCTGGAGTTGTGCGAATCAGTTTGAATCCACAAGCCTATTAACATGTCTGCAAAAATCTTTTTTTTATCCCTGAACTGCAAATTCTCATACAGCTGAATTCTGTTTCTGTCCCTCTTTTAAATAACACCAAGTTGAGAGTCTTGACTGCTGCTTAGCTGATCCTGACAATCAGTTTATTAGAAAAATGTATACCTTGCTCTTTTAACTGCTGTAATCATGTTGCTCAGGGCAGCTTGCAAGAAGTTAAAAGTAATTACAAAATAGATCAGAAAAACTGTGCTGTGTATGTAGCTGCTTGGTGGAGCTATTAATTGCTAACCTGCATAGACTTTATTTTTTAATGGACTTCCTGATTCAGGGCTTAAATCATCTGCCACTAAATCCAATTGTCTTGTCAGGCTTATGCTGAAGCTGGTTTTATATTTCAATTTTTTTAAAACCTCAAGTCATTGAAGAAAATATAAATACAGTTCAGCAGGGAATTAGTGAAGGAACCACAATGCCTTTATACCCAATCCGTGTGTGTGTGTGTGTATGTATTATCTGGCAGGGACATTTCTACCATGGTTGCAAGGTGGAGCTCCTAGGGTGAGGCTTATCCATTACATTTTGGGTGTGTTAATTCCTGTTGTTTCCCCAAACAAGGAAAGTTGACTGCGTTATGTGTGGTATAATTTATACACCAGTGGGGGAGCATTGCACCCTCCTGGGAGACTCTGCTATCCTGAAAGTTGCAATTGTCCTACAAATGGATTTCAAAGGGAGACTACAGCATGAAATTGAAGAAGTAGAACTTACCAGGATGTTTGATTCTATTTATTTCGGTAAAAACAAGGATAATGGTTTCCTGTACCCTTATAGCTTTTAATTAGCCCTAAATACTGCTGTTGTGAATGGTCATTGCTTATTTTGCATCCATTTTATCTTACATCCCATATATACATGTACAAGCATATACGCGCTTGCTCTCTCTCTCACTACACAAATGCATGATGCTGCCACTGCTAATGATGATATCCTCAGAGCCACACAGGCAGGTTCAGATCAAAGCCCCAGGGCCAGCTGTCTGTAGTAGCCCCCTACAGTGTCCCCAACAATGAAATCTCTCTCACACACACTGAGTGAACAATATACAATTAATGTAAAAACATTTTTCACTACATGTTTTGGTAGAAATCATGTTTTCCTGGAAGCAAAAGACATCTCTTCCATGGTAGAGAACTCAACTCAATCTCCCACCATTCAGCTTCATGGGATGACCCCGGATTCCCTCTCTCATAATACTAGAACCTGGGGACTGGGGTCATCCCATGAAGCTTAACTGGCTGGAGATTCAGCACAGATAAAACAAAGTACTTCTTCGCACAGCACATAGTTAAACTATGGAATTCACTACCACAAGATGTAGTGATGGCCACCAATTTGGATGGCTTTAAAGGGGGAATAGCTATTAGTCCTGATATCTATATGCTACCTCCAGCATCAGAAGCAATATGACTATGTACTCCAGTTGCTGGGGAACATGGGTGGGAGGATGATGTTGCCCTCATATCCTGCTTGTGGGTTTCGTGCAGGCAGCTGGTTGGCCACCCTCTTGCCCATATTTCCCAGCAACTGGTGTACATAGGCATACTGCTAGATATCAGGACTAATAGTTATTCTCCCTTTAAAGCCATCCAAATTGGTGACCATGACAAGTTATTGTGGTAGTGACTTCCATAGTTTTAACTATGTGTTGTGTGAAGAAGTACTTTTATCTGTGCTGAATCTTCCACAGATCAGCTTCATGGGATGACCCGGAGTTCTAGCATTAGGAGAGGAGAAAAATGTCTCCTTATCCCATTTTAGCACACCATGCATTATTTTGTACACTTCTATCATGTCTCCCCTTACTTGCCTTTTCTCTGAGCTAAACAGTTCCAGATGTAACCTTTCCTCGTAGGGGAGTTGTTCCTGCCCCTTTAATTTACTTTAAATTCCTCCACAGGGAACAGATGTTATCAGGAAGCAAGCCATTCATATGGAACCATTCACTACTACTGGTGCATTTTTCTTACACATCTTTTTTGAGCAGTTATACACACACTATTTAGGAAGGCATGAGCAGCTTGCCATGCTACATGGCACCAGTGTAAGTATAGATACAAGCAAAATCGGGTCACTGATGCCTACAACACAGATTGCGAATAAATGGCTCAGAAAAGCTTTTTCCCCCTTTCTTTTTTTAAGTACACACAAATGCTTAAAAAAATTAATGTGGCAATTGGGCAGCCCCGGCAATGTGAGAAAAATATCCTTTTTATTTAAAAATAATCAATTCTGGCCTCACACAGTCAAACAGATCCTTTCTTAGATACTCGTCTGCCCCCTCCTTTTCTTTTTTTAAATGGATTTGGCTGGACCTGCCACGGGACCGGCTTCGAGTATCTAAGCGTGCACAGGTAAAGCCGGACTGCATGATTGCGATTCCAGCGAGCGAGGACACGAATGGGTTAATGACATTTACGCTAGAAAGGCGGCGGGAGGTTGTAGTTCATCCGCCAAGCCGATCGCGGCGCCCTAGGTTTTCTTCAGGCCGGCGACTCTTATGACTACGTCCTCTCTCTGTGGCCCTGCCTCCTATCGCAGTCCTTCACACTTCCGATCTCAAATTGAACGGGCTCTCCGCTCTTAACGTCCAACATAGAATATGGATGAACTTCACCATAGAGATGCCAAAGTCAAGAGCGACGCTACTCATGCCCAAGAGCGGCTTCCTTTTATATCGGAAGTTTACTCTATACGTTATGTCTTATCCGTATCCACTTCTATCTCTATAGGCGGGATTTGTGACGTCACGGGGCAGGGGTCGGCATACCACTTCCGGTTCCGGTGCCCTTGTTCGTACGTTTGGGAGACGAGGAGGTGAGCGGGGAAGCTGCCAAGATGCTTCGAAACCTTTGGGTATGTGGCTGGGGGGGAATTGTCTGTGTTGTCTTGCGGGTGGGCTTCACCGTTGGAAACCGTTGGGAGAACAGCAGCAGGTGTTTTGGCGGGGGTGGGGTGCGTGCTTTGGGGCTACTCACTGACGGGGGCCGTTTAGTGGAGACGAGAGTCTGAGGGTCCCCCATGTCGTGTGGTGAGGTGGGGGGTGCGCCGTTAATTTATGCCTTATAATTGGGGCGGGTAAGTAAGAGCCCCATCGTTTGCCCCCGTGAGGTGCGTCTTTGAGGCCGTTGAAATAACTGACTTTTAAAAGCGTGCAAGTCGGCTAAATAGGACCAGGCTCCAAAGCCTGCGAAGTAGTGGCGAGGCCGATGATGTTAGGCTAGGGGGAAAGCGAGCCGGTTCAGCCCTGGTCCTCTTTAGCTGTCATGCGCATCATAAAAAGTCATTTATTCCGATGGGGAGGGGGTGTGTGGCCGCGGGAACGGGTGGGCGTATGAGGGGTAACTGTGAAATTTGGGTACCGTTACCTGCTTGCTTTCCTTTCCCCATACCTTCTTTCTCTTGTGTAGTGCCTTTTTTAAGAATGTGAACCTCAGTGTCACTTTTTTACAATCTTTGTACATCACCTAGAAAAGGTTACATGTGTTATAAATAAATGCATATAAAGCAGTGTTCTCCGACCTTGGGTCCCCAGATGTTTTTGGTCCTACAATTCCCAGCATGCCCCTGGGGCATGCTGGGAGTTATAGGCCAAAAACATCTGGGGACCCAAGGTCGGAGAACACTGATATAAAGGATGAGTGCTGTGTCTTCAAATGGAGGTGTCCTTGTTTTTGAGTGGTTGGCTGAACTTGATAACTGCACGCCTTTCCTATACTGCTTTTCTACTTCCTCCTAATGGGTTTGGCAAATGTTTCTTCTCATGTATGTTTGTGCTAGGCTTGCCGTCTCTTCCTGATTTAACAGTTCCTTGTTTAAGCATTAAAATATGTTTCTTTGCAAAAAGTAACTTCATTTGAATATATAGTTTTGGTAATATATTAAATTAGAGAGTTGTTAGCTGAAACATGTAATACGTCATTTCCTTAGACTTCTAGAATGTGTTCCCTATTTTGGAGCTCTTCAGATGGCAACCCTAGATTGCGTGCTTTGGCAACTTTACTTATGTAATGGGAAGATGAGTGTTTCAAATGGTTTGTAGTTTGAGGGTAAGATAGTGTCTGGTTTTCTGTGTTTGTAGTGTGTGATTCGCTCAATATATAACTTCATTATAGATGAAGTTTCAGATTCCATCTATGGCCAGCATCTCTTGTGTTTGATAAACATCTAATTTTCAGTTGGTGCACTGACATTTGAGACTTGGACAGGTTTAGAAGGGGAAAGCGGGTTTGAAAAAGCAGTTTCAAGAGAGTAGTCATATTGATTTTCTGCAAAAGCAAAGTTTTGTAAAAAAAAGTACCAGGTAATCAGCATAAGTTTTTGTGAACTAGAACCCCACTTCCATCAGATGCATGCAGAACTATCCTCAGCTGACAGGTAGACAGGGACCTAAAGACTATGCAATGTAAGAGGCGGCAGTAGGTCTGCAGAGGCCAAATGTATACAAGAATAACCATTTACAGTAGCAGTAATTGGTAGTGATGCTTTCTAGCTTTGCTATACTAATATGGAGAAACCTCACCATAATGGGCTATTCATGGATGCAGCCCACAGCTGCCTGCTATTACTTTGATAAGAGTGGAAAATGTCACTGTGGTTGTGAAATGGTGGCTGCAGACTGCATCCATGTTCAGCTGGCTTGACAGTCAGATTTGGTACTGGCATGACGGTCCATTTTGCACGTAACACCGAACCATAGTTTGTTTTTTATTTATACCCCACTTTTCATCTAGAAAGGGGTGAAGAGGGAAAAGGAAAACAAGAAAACTCAGACACCAATTCTTAATGTTATACCGATGTTACAACCAGCTGCAGTGCAAATGTAATGCTGTAATAGTTCTAATGTATCTGGAATCTGTTGGTCTTCTTATCTTGAAGAGCTGGAATGGAAACAATTCAAAGAGAGAAGCCAAAAATTGCTGGTCTCTCAGCTGAGCCGATGGAGTGGCCCTGCTTCCTAACTCTCCCTTTCTCTGCTACAGCCTGATGGAGTGGCTGCTGGATGAAAGCTGAGAGAGAGGCAAAGCCTGATGAACCTGGCTTCTGAGTAGGGCCAATGATGGCTCTGCTTTCTTTCTCTGCCCCTGCTGCAACCTTAATGTGTTTAGCATCAATGTGGTAACACAGTTAATGCTGTTTGCCTAACCATGATTAGATTATTAGTACTTTCCTATACGTATGTGCATGTCTCCTGTGGACATTCCCATCTTCCTTTTGGTTTCAGTGCAAACTTTAGCTATCCTGTGTGCACTATTGTTCTCACTAACCACAGTTGGTCCAAAACATAGTGTCGAGTTTGGTTTACTCTCCAAATAAGTGTTAATAGGAGTAAAACTTTAAAAAAATAAACTTGTATGTTTCTGTTGCAGGCTCTTCGGCCAGTTTCCCAGAAAACCATAAGTACTGTCTCTCGCAGGCAGATTGCAAACAAGGTTGCAGAGCACCAGAAACTTTTCCAGGTATTGGTTGCATTCTTACTTTGAGAACAAATGAGAGTGTAAGGCTTGCTTATTTTTAAGAGGAACGAGCCGAGTAAAGATTTAGCAGCACTAATTTTACTTTATGCTAAAGCCATCCTTCTTGGCTTGATGTTTTAAGACCACATAATCTGATTGCTATGTGATAGTTGCTTAGTGTCTCAGCTAAATATTCTCAAATTCAGAAGCATACTTGTATGAATAATTTATGCCTATGAATGCAAAGAAGTTGTATGAAAGATTCAGCACTAGGTGGTAAGGACAAATCAGGCCTCTAGCTGCCAGAAGCACCTAGAAAAAAAAAGTAATATTCAAACGAAGGGTGCAGTTTTTCTGTTTAGACAGAAAAAAAAGTCCTACAACTCCCAGCATTCCCCAGCCATTTATACAACATATAAAAGGAGTGTGCGTGTGTGTTATTTTGTGTGTACTTGTGTATTAGTCAGAAAAAAATATAGGCAACTGTACTTTGTTGGAATTTGGTCAAAAGTTTGAAGAGCTTCAGCATAGGAAATAAATGGAAACCATGGTGCCATAATATCTTAAAGTTAGGATTCCTTGTTTGCTGCACTTGCTTCTTTAACTTTTTACCAATAGCTTTCCTTAGCCATTTCTATCCACAAAAAAATCCGCTCCATGAAAGCAGTATTGCCCATATGGGAGCATATAACCCAAGTAGTCTAAAATGCTAAGCCACAGCCTATCTCAGAAATGATGGGCTTGATACAGAGGGTTGGCATTTGACCAGTCATATTGGTCAAGTATTTTAAAGCTTTCACTTATTTGAATATTAAAGCAAAGACAAAGAATTACGCTAATAAGCTAATGTCTTCTAAAAGACTTCAGAGTCTACACTCTCCCGGAATCTTTATGAAGCACTATGCCATATCACATAGAGGCAGGAAGGGAACAAACAGGTCCATATTTCTTTTTCCAAAACTTTTAACAGGTTGTTGTGTGTGCTGGCAATGAAGGCAACCTCTGTGAATTTTTTTGGGAAAAGGGACCAGTTCATTCCCTTTCCAACACTTGGTAAGTGAGTGATGGAACTGCTAGGGCAGTGCAGGGGGACCTCCAGAGGGCGTCTCAGCCAGGTCCCCCTCAAACCTGGCAGCGCTATCGTATGTAGTGTCGCTAAATGTACTCTACAAAATGATGTCTTCCACTTCCATGTTCCTTTGTGGCAGGGGCTCTCAACCTTTTTGGCCCCAAGGGCAGCATCAGGCAGCACTAGAGGACTGCACCTGTGCACATACGCACAGACGTGCATGTGCAAGTTGGCATGAAGTCTCTCAGACACACACAAATAAGGGAAAGGTTTCTCTTGTTAGCACTAGCAAGGGAATCTCTTCCTTATCTCTGATCTGTAAGCAAGTTCAGAGATAAGGGATTCCCTTGCTAGTGCTAGCATGGGAAACCCCAGGCAGTGCTACAGTGACTATTTTCAGTGGCAGCAAGTGTGCTGCCTCCTCCAGAGGGTCCTGATGGGCTCCCAGAAAAGCCTTGGTGGGCCACAGGATTTATATCCTTGCTCTGTAGGATGGAGATATATGAAGCAGCATAGTGTGTATGCATTTGCCTTCACAGTGCTCACATACACTAAACTACAAGTGTGGCTGCTGCTAGCCAGAATTTATAAAGGAATCTGGCAATCCTACATCTATGCCACCATGTGTGTGTGTGTTTTGTGTTTCCTCCTTAACCCTTTGTTCCTTTTCAGAGATGTCAGCAGTTAAGTAAATGGCTTGAGAGCTAGGTTATGTGAATTAATTAGGAGAGAAGCTCTCTACAGAAAATTCAGGGGATACCTGCTCCTAAGTGAGAAGTCTGAAAGTGCTTCAGACTCCTGCAGATGATGAGAAAGGGCCCCTCATTTCTGTCATTGCTGTTGGGTTAACCTGTTTTGCAATAAAGGTAAATTGCCGCTTATGCAAGGGCATGCTTGACTTCATGGAATAATTGATATATCTATTCATGATCAATTAATATTTTAACCAGCCAATTGAACAGCATCTCAATATCAATGATACTAGGATATTAGGCTAAATGTAGCATTATGCAAGCAGACCTCTGCATGCGCAGAGGGAATTTTCATCCCCCTTGCTCTCCATGCAGTGTGCTGCCTCCTCCAGAGGGTCCTGCAACCCTTTGGAGTAGATCTGGGGGCACACAGGGAGCTGCAGGGTGAGGGAAAATTTGATCTGCCAGAGGTGGAAAGACACAGTTGGATACATCTCTCAAGCTGCAGTCCTGTTCAGGCTTTCTTAGAATTAAGTTTCATTGAACTTGGTGGGACTTCTGAGAAAACATACGTAGGATTGGGCTGCAGGTAGTCTGCCCCTAAGATATGCATAGCTGAACAGGAGAGTCTGAATTTACAGTATATGGTAATATGCTTACTAATATCAGTGCTTCAGTATCTATAAACTTCTAGTTTCTGGCAAATATTTTGAATTGCAATATTCAGTCTTAAATATCTAAGGCAGGAAATAGCACTTCTGTACCTTTTGCGTAGACTCTAGAAAACAGATCGAGATTTAGCTTTTTAATACTGTATTTCTGGATAGATTTTAATTCTTTATCCAGTGAGGGGAAATCTTATCTATAGAGATATTAGTCCCAACCTAACATGTGAATTCTGTGTCCCTCATATTAGGAAGATAATGGCCTTCCAGTGTACCTGAAAGGTGGAACAAAGGATGCACTTCTGTATCGATTTACCATGGTCCTTTCTGTTGTTGGTAAGGTTTAACAAAGTAGGAGCTCAGCTATCATAGTCTTCTTTGGTAACTTGTTCATGTTTTTAAGAGGAAGTATCCTACTCCTGCTTAAATCTAAATCGGGAATTTGAAATTTCTTTGCCATCTTTCATTTTCACCTGTGGAAATGCAACGTAACTTGGGTTACATTTTATATGCAACAATTTCTATCCCTTTCTTTGCTTTGGTGTATTTCACATTTTAAAAACTAGTAAAAATATTAAAACAAAACAAAAAAACAATTTCTATCCCTTAAAATGCTCATTTGACTTTGTGCTTGTGCATAGCAGCTTTTATCAGTATGTGAAATCTTCCATACTTTCTACTGTGTATAATCCTGTGGGTACATACATTGCCTCTTTTCAGTCTGTTATTCAAATTGCTCTTGGAAAAACCTACATAAAAGTATACTGGCCTGGGTTGCTGTTATAAAGATGCTTGTCTTGTCTTTTCTCCTGTATCTCTTGTGGGCATCATTTGGGTCTATAAAAAACTTCATCGCTGAAAGAATCCAAGCCCTCATTTTATTTAGTTAATAGCAGAGTTTATGTTTTTAAATTTTTCATTCAAGTTTTTCTGCTGTATACTAGGTGATCACTCGTGACCGAGTAGGAATTATCTTCCAGGATAAAATTGCAAAAGAAAATTATAAAAGGAGGAAATTCTAAAAAAATTGTGTAGACTCTAGCAATGGGTCCGTAAGTGACTGTAGAGGCCAATTCTAGATCCACACAGCTTCCCACATTGAGGACACAGGTTACCAGATGGAAGATGGTCCTGTAAAGGATTCGTTTGACGTGCTTTTCATTTAGCACGTTTCTCCCTCTATACTATACCTACTTAATTTAGGTATTTGGCTGGATCTCTCTCAGCTCTGAGAGAGTTCAGTTTTAAAATTTAAAATTTATTTCTTGAAAACCTTTTTAAAGACCTGAAACTTGAGGCAGAAGCTCTTGAATGGAAGCTGAAGTAAAAGTGTAGCTGCTAGGAACAGCAAGCTTGAGAACTTTAAGACACCAGGAATTTTTTAAAGCTTGAAGATCTAGGATGGCAAGTAATCTTTACAATAACTGCACTTTAGATTTTTGCAATATTTATTCAATTATGTTTTTGAATTTTTCCAGTGCTGTGTTCACTCTATTTGCTGATCTATAAAATGGAAAAATGATGGGATTAAGGGCTTCTCTCCTGGCATCTGTCTCACTAAGACTAGAGCAAAAGCACCTCATTCATACCTATCTTGTGGGAGAGGTTATTCTAATAAGAACTTGGAATTGGATAAAGCAGCGGTCCCCAACCTTTTTGGGACCAGGGACCGGATCCCGTGGAATAAATTTTTCCATGGACCGTGTGTGTGTGTGTCGCCCACTGTTCACCTGCTGTGTGGCCCGGGCGGCAGCACCACAGAACCAGGAAGTGACGCGACAGGAGACCCATCGCGTCACTTCCGGCTTTACTAAAATGCTCATTGGAGAGGCAAGCAGAGGGATGATCGGCGGGGTGTGTGTGTATGCTCGCTGGAGCTCGCGAGCACCCCGAGAGCCAGGACAGGATGCTTGCAGTCCTAATATTGTGTGTCTTATCTACAGGAACAGGATATGTCCTTTATGAACTCTTCATGGCTGCTATGCCCAAGAAAAACAAATGACTCCAGTTTACAGGATGTATCTTGCAGTAGCATCTCTCCGTCCCATTCCATTACACTCTTCAGGGACCTACTTTGTCCTTGTCATAAATGACCAATTATGTGTGTGGGATCAATATTTATTGAGTTGAAATGTTGTATGCTGCAATCAATAAAGTAGTTTTACATTGCTGTCTGGTCTGCAAGTACATTGGATATGCTCAAATCTTATTAAAGATTATTTGCTGAATTTAATGTAAGTGTTGTGAAGTCTGTCGTTTCAGTCCAAGCACGGACTGATAGGTTCACATTGGAATCTGCAGTGCTTGTTAACTTGCCCTCCTGATTGTCTTAAGGTTCAAAAGTAGCTCAACATGGTAGGAGTAACACAGCTATCCTGTGGGCCCCAGAGACACTCCTACAACCCTGGGAGGGGGAATAGGACATCAGGTAGGGCAGTTCAACTTACCGTAACCCTTCTGTTATTACTTCAGTTTTAAATCTTTGTGGAGGCTTAATGACAGGAAGGATACTTTTTATGGTTTATTACAGGGTTAGGCAACCTGGTCCGTCGCCCCCCCCCCCCGATGTTTGGTATTTTGCCTATAATCCCTAATCATTGGCCATATTGTCTGGGGGGTGATAAGAGTTGTAGTCCAATACAGCTGGAGAGCACCAGGTTGCCTAACCTCGGTCTATAGCATATGCTTACCATTTCTGGCCTTGGTACTATACAGTGCAAACCACTCTGCTGCCATAAATATAAAAGCACTTGCAACTGCCATCCATCAAGAGAAAAAAATAATCATAAACTATATAGGACCAGGGCAAACTCTTAAGTCCTACTGAGCTCTCTGGCTAAAGATGCAAGACCTCAGTGCATATGTCTAGCCCTATTTTTAGGCCTCACTGGGCCTTTGTGTATCTTGCCATTTCTCTTCTTTACCTATAAATGGGATTGGCTTGGCTTCATGTGTTGAATCTACTGTTGCCAAGATTGTCACCTGATTGAAATCTTGGGGCTAGTTTGGACAATAGGCTGCTCTGCCTTGCTGGGTGGAACAGATTGATGATAGCCCTGCCATGCTGTGCCCAGTTTCTGCCATCCTTGCATATCCAGGGGTGGTGGTGGTGCAGACAGACATGTCCAAAGTCACCCTATGTGTGTGAAATCCTCATATGTGTAGAATGGATGGCATGTGTTTGATAGTATATGTCTAGGCTGAATTCTGATATGCCAATCCCCACATAGTTGGCAGCATATGAGAGGGCAGCCGGGCAGGTGTGCCGTTGCTATGCACAATAGACTAGATTGTCCTGAAGATATCTGAACTGGTCCTTTGTTGATTAATTGTATGAGATTTACCGTAGTCACACAATCAAATTTGCTTAATGTAAAAACACAAAGCAAGAAGTAACAGTTCAGTATATCTCAAGGAGCACCTCCAGCAACATCAAGTAGGGCGCTCAACAAGATCTGCCACAGATGGCCTCCCTATCCCATCAGCCAGAGAAACCAGGCTGGTGGGGACTAGGAGGAGGGCCTTTTCTGTGGCAGCCCCCAATTTATGGAGCTCTCCCCAGTTACCTCCGCCATGCCCCTTCCTTGATTAGCTTCTACCGAGGCATTAAAAACGGGGCTTTTCAGGCGGGAATATGGGGTGGGTTAGGATTTTTAAGTTTTGTACTGTTTTTAATTTGTGTTTTATACTGTGTGTGTGTGTGTGTGTGTGTCCCCTCAAGTTTTATTGGACTGTACATCGCTCAGAGTGGCTGGATGTCTGGCCAGATGGGTGATTCATAAATAAATAAGTGTACTTTGTTTTTAAGTGATGTACCTATGTTGTGCAGCAGGCATAACATATTCTCTCAGAGAAGGGGGGGTGCCTTTTCTAAGATGGTGCTTGCCATCTACAGTTCTTGCATAAGGATGAAATGAACTTTATGAAGTTGTTACATTAATGCCTATCTTTTCTTTTTAAAAATGCCCAAGGCAGCTAGCAACAATAAATAAATAAAATCCACAATTAAAAAATGACAATCTACATAAGTAAAGTTTATTTCGTATAGCCAAAGCCATCACAAAAGCAATAAAATAAGATAAAAATACCATATGAAATACTGGACCAACATTCCAGCGGTAAAATTATTTTTCTAAAACTCAGTTTATCATAACTACCGAACTTCCTCAAAATAACAGACTACCTTCTCAGAAATAGAACTATTCTCCAATAAAAAATCAGATATCCAACATCTATTGAATGGAGGATCTAGATCTGTAAATAGGGCTACTGTTAAGGGTTCATAAATTGGACAACCAAGTAAGTAATGAGGCAGGTCTTCAAGCACACTCTCCACATGGGCACACTCTTCAGAAGGGATCCTATGATAACATCCTTCAAGTATGGTGGAGTTCATTGACATTGTAAGGCTGTACTGGCATTGTAAGACTATAAATGCTTTCCTCCATTTAAAGTTTGTAATACTGATTATATAATGTGGAACAGAAGTTTGAATAGGCAGTTTGGCATAGCAAGTGACGCATTTCGACAGAAGCATGGTCATCTCGAAAATCATGTTTTAAAATAGGAGATTTCCGGTAATGTGCTGCCATCTGAAAGCTTAAAGAATTCAAGAGATCCAAAGAAAGTCCATACATATCGATCATTTTGTAGGATTTCTTGATTCCAAGATGGAGCCACTCTTATTAAGGTTCAACATTTCTGTAAAAGCAGATAGTAATAAGGAAGATCCCATCCCTTTTTGCTATTTCAACCAATATTTGGGGGGCAGAAATATATACCCTGGTCATCACTGTACAAAGACTGGTTTCCAAGTTAAGAATAGAGGTCTCGGTTGCCTTAGGGAGGTAGAGAATAGCTTGCAAAAGTTTATTCTGGGGTATTTCCAGATTCATTTTCTGGGAAGACCCCCATATTTGAGCACCACAGTAAATTTGTGCTTGGCCTCATATATTTTAATAGCTGGAAAAATCTACCTCCTCTGCCCCAGTAAAACCTTAATAAGGAGTTCACAGTATTAGTAACCAGTTTTTAAAAACATTTTCCAAATGGTTATTCCAATTTCTGATTGAGGAGAAACATAAACCTAAATATTTAAAGGACTTCACCTGCTCTATAGGGTGTCCATCAATTTGCCATCAACAGTTTTAAAATCTTTTAGCAAAAACCAATACTTTTGTCTTTTTGTAGTTAAATTTCAATTTTTCATAGATTCATAGATCATAGAGTTGGAAGGAGCCTACAAGGCTATCAAGTCCAACCCCCTGCACAATGCAGGAAACTAGAAGAGAGGTCTCCCATCCAAGTAATAACCAGGCTTGACCCTGCTTAGCTTTCCACACTCAGACAAGCTGAGCCAGCATAAGCCACAGGCCTGTATTTTCTTGTACTGCTAATTGATTGAAGGTTTTCAATAATCTCCTCAACCCTTGTGTTTGAGACAGCAGAATGGTATTGTTGGCATACATAAGTACTGTAATTTTCCAATTTAGGTGGCACATAATTATCCTTGTTACTTAAGTCAGTTAAGTAACAAATATTAATTACGTTAAACCATGATGGAGCTAATAAACATCCTTGGTGGACAGCTCGCATAGTTTGAATCAAATGTGAGACTGATCCTAAATTATCCTAACTTGGATCTTAATATCAGAATGGAGCTGCCGCATTAGCATCAATCATCTTTTATTGGTAGAGGTTTTGTTTAGTTTATCCCAAAGTTGATCACAATTAATTGAATTGAAAGCTGCTGAGAAATCAATAAATGCTACAAATAAACATCTATGTTTCACTTTTGCCCCACAGCCGAAGCTCTCTGGGCGGTTCACAATAGTTTATACATAAAAACAACGATAAAAGCATACAAAATAGTTTAAAAAATTAAAAACCAAATTTAAAAACACAGTTTAAAAAACACAGTTTTATATACTTGTGAATCAAATAGGATAAAAGAAAACTGATCCATTGTTGAACAATCATGGCAAAAAACCCTGCCTGTTCTTCTGCAATCATCTTGCTAAACTCAAGCCAATGATTTAATTTCTTTAACAAATATTTGGTGTATATTTTTAAATTAAATGTCCAGCAAACTAAAAGGACAATGTTTTACTTGGCTGGTTCACTTGGGTCACCTTTTTTAAATATGGGAACCACTATACTAATATTCCACTGGGGAGGGAAATGGCCACTATTAATTTCTGTAAATAAAACAGAGTATAGAGGTCCACCAATGCAGGGCTGCTTTATAGACTTCTCCAACCATCCTCCCCTGCGCCTTCCTGTTCTTTAGGGTAGCAATTATTTCACAGATTTCAACAGGGTCCCACACTGGTAAATCTTCCCGGCCTCAATAGTAAGTATATTATCCACATAAGGTTTCAGTAAATGGTCTTTGGAGATAGGCTCATTAAACAGATCTCGAAAATGGAACTCCCATACACATGAGGGAATATTTGGTTCAGTCAGCAAGTGACCCTTAAAACTCAGCTTATTAATAAGTTTCCAAAATCTTTGTGAATCTTTACTTTGGGCTGCAATCCAGAGCTCGTTCCATTGTGTCTTAATATATAAGGACTTTTTATGTCTTAGTAGCTTCTAATAATTGCTTTATAGCTGACAATAAAAAATCTAGGTGCTTGTGTCTTACATTCTGTCAAGAAGGTGTTGATAGATGTGGAGGGTCTTTCTTAGGGAACAAAGGTTCTAATAACTAAAATGTCAGAAAACTGCATAATTAAATCTTCGCGATCCAGGTTATGGATAAAATTACTGCGTCCCCAGAGGCATTTCTTGTCATAAAGTATCTCCAGCATTTGGGGTTCCATTTGAGCTGACCATCTAATTGTTTTGAGGAAATTACCGTTCAGGTTGTTCTTCATGTTATCCTCCTGTAGCAGAAACTCCTTGGATGCCACAATAAGTGATAAACAGAGTGGGTAGTGATCAATCTCTCGGTAACAGTATATCTCAAAACTATTAATATATGGAATCAAGTCACTGGATACAGCCATGTAATCAATGACACTTCCCTTCCAGCCAGAAAAAAAAGTTATATTACCAGGCTTATCATTGGGGTGGTTACCATTAAGAATATAGAAACTATATTTCATGATTATATATAAAAAGCTTTGCCATAGTCATTAATCACACTATCCCTTGATTCCCTACCTGCATTCAAAGGGGAGGATGGGGAGACTGTCTACATACGGTAAATAAGCAACATTGTAATCAAACTATATAGAAATCAAATAAGAGCAGATACACATTAAAAACATGACTTTGAGGTTACCATAAAACCTCTCACAGTATGATGTGATCTGCATAAAACAATGTACAAACTGAGCACTTGGATTTTGCAGGAGTCTTCCTAATGTTACTGTTCAGGGTTATATTATCCCTAAATTGACTATTGCATTCTTGTTCATATTAAATGGGGAGAAAGGAAGGAGGAAGCTTCTGTCAATATACATATGAAGCACACCCTTTTATTTTTAGAAATAATTCTAATAACTGTGAGCCAGTTCTAAGACAAGTTGTAGCCCAATCCTATGGGTGTGTACTCAGAAGTAAGCCCTGCTATGTTCAATGGGCCTGACTCTCGGGTAAGGAATTTCTGCAGGAAATAGGCTACATGAAATACTGCTACATGTTACTAACATTTTTCCAAGTACATTATGAGCTTAACTCCTTTAGTGGAGGCGGTGAAAGTAGAGTGGCATGGTCCTGTTTAAAGGGTTTTTCCACCTGCAATAGGAGTATGCCAAATAAAGTTATGAATAAACTTTATAAAATTGGGTAATTGTTATGAAAGCTAATTGAGAAAAGGTTTTCTGTGTTCTATTGTTCCAGCTGCTTTAGTAGTGCTGTTATTTCCCAACAAGTATGACATATATAAGAGAAATGGATCTTATCTGTGTAACTACTCCCGAGTCAGATAGCTGGAATTATGCATGAACACATAGCAAA
The DNA here is from genome assembly GCA_021292165.1 of Shinisaurus crocodilurus. Taxonomy (NCBI): domain Eukaryota; kingdom Metazoa; phylum Chordata; class Lepidosauria; order Squamata; family Shinisauridae; genus Shinisaurus; species Shinisaurus crocodilurus. The sequence goes on from CM037879.1 coordinate 129,655,213, forward strand.
ATCAGACAGTACAGAAATAATTGTATGGGGATACTCCTTTGTGACTCAGTCCAAAGTAATGTCTCCCATATTACACATCTTTCATGTATATGCTTGTACAGCCCTACCGTTTTCTTGAATGTCTCTTGAGATAATTGTTTTCCTTCTGTTTGGCTGTTCTGTTCTTTTTTTATTTACTTTGTTGGTTTTTATTTTTATTTTGAGCCTGACAAGTGAGCACTTCAGAACGTAGACTCCTGGGGCTGGGGAGAAACCACAAATCAGTTCATGTTGCTTTAAGAATAAGGTCTGCCAGATCAGACCAAAAGACTTTCTACTAATCCTGTTTCCAGTAGCAGTCAGCCAGATACATCCAGGAAGTCCACAAGCAGGACATGAACTTAACAGCTGTCCCCTGCTGTTGTCTACCACACACATACAAGGCATGCTGCCTTGGGATCTGGAGATTCCATTTAGGTGTCATGACTAATAAATACTGATTGACCCATCCTCGATGAAGTTGCCTAAACCCTATTTAATGTCACCCAAACTAGTGTGGCAATCATACCCTGGGGCAGCAGATTCCACATGTTAAATTATGATTTATGTGAAGATGTACTTTCTATTGTCAGACCTGAGGCTTGTTTCCAATGGAGGCATTCCACTAGCACAAAGCTCCTACCCAGGGATGGGGACTCGGACTCCAGGACTCGACTCGTGAGTCGGACTGAGTCCACCCCTCTGGCTCGAGTCCCAATATTTTTAATGGGACTCGAGACTCGACTCGGGACTCGAGACCAAGGACTCTTCAACATCCCTGGGTTGTGCCAGAAGGAGTGGAGAGAAGTGCGATCGCCGGCGAAGAGCGCATAGAAGCGAGGCGCGCCGCTGCTCGGCCATTATGGATGGCTACCAGGAGCACAGCCCCAATGGTGTGTTGAGATTTATTTTGATTGATGTGTTGTTGTGGGGGGTTGCCCCATGCTGGAGAGTCCCTCTGTCCCCCTGCAGCTGATGGTGGCTGGGGGCACAGGATAGACCACCTGCCACTCTTATGCACCCACACACGGGACACTGGAGAGAGTTGAGAGAGTGACAGAACCGTGGCGGGGTTGTAAAGAAGCGAGTTTTAACTAAGGCCGCGCAATCCCTCCCCCCCAATTTTGGGGTTCCCAGCCTCCTCTGCCTGCCTGGTCTCTTCTAACCAGTTCCACAATTTGAATTGTCCAAGACAAAGGCCTCTGCCTGCCTGCTTTGGGGTTCCCTGCTTCCTGCCTGCCTGGTTATTTTGGGTTTGTCTGCCTGGTTTGTTCTTGCCAAAATCAGTTGCAGAGTTTTGAAATTAAAAGGCACACTTGTGCCTAGAATTTATTTAAACCACACATCTGAAGTAGCCTTATTTTGTTGGGGAAAACCCCCATTGATTTTAATAGGGACTCGTGGAGTCAGCTTTGGGAGTGACTCGGGACTCGGGACTCGTGAGTCACCATTTTGGACCAAGAACTCGGACTTGGACTCGAGACTCAGGTCCAAAGACTCGTGACTCAACTCGTGACTCGAGACCAAGGACTCTTCAGCATCCCTGCTCCTACCACTTACAGAAATCCCATTTGCAACTTCGCACAATTGTCAGATCCAATCCTTTGATGCTGCTTGTGCAAACCATTCCACAAGCTGTTCCGCAAGGCTTGCACAGACTGTTCTGAAAGTCATTCCATAAGGTGCTGCATGACTAATTATTATGACTCTGTTAGTCTAGGTGGTGCTTATGCTTGTGATTGTGCTCCTTGTTCTGTTAGCAGTTGTGCAATCACAAGCAGAACAACACTGACTTTTGTAATTTTGCTGCTAGCATAACGTTGGATATAACCTTGAATCTGTTGCCAATCAATTTCATGGGATGACCCTGAGTTTTAATATTGTGGCTTCCCTTTCTGCATCTCCAATATTATTATGCACACCCCACTTTCCCAAGTGGTGAAAAGTTCCAGAGGTGCAGTGCTTTCGTGGGTTTGGTTTCCACTGGATGAAGAGATCACTAATGGCTTTTTGTAATATTAGAGTTTATTTACAAATATACAGGTTGAGCATGGGTGCAGAAGTCAAACTAAACACTCCAGCAAATCCACTGCTCCCACATCCGATCTCCAGAAAGAGGCAGCCAGCATCCCAAACTGCTTCCACACCTACAGAGCCCAAATTCAGCTCAGCCCTCTCTGAGTGCTTCCATATGAGACTTTTATCATGGAATCACCCTGCCTCATTCATGGAATGTTATGAGGGGTCCAGATGACATAATCTTCCACTTGTAACCCTCCTGTGGCTTTCTACTGCTGCTTCTATCTTTTCCCCTTCCACAAAATATCAATTAAGGAGGAAAATATGGAATAGCTGCACACTGAATGGGTTTAGACAACATGGTAACCTACCTTCAAGGATTGAGTATGGGTTGAGTGTGGGTTGTTGTAGAAATGTGGGTTATTGTGTTGTGTGAACCCAGTTGAGATAGCAAAAATGGTGAACAACCCACCATTCACAACCCAACAACAAACCATGGGTTCTCGGTTGTTCATGGTTAATAAGCCACGACTTGTTAGTTCAGCTCGGTTCATAGATTTCATAGATCATAGAGTTGGAAGGAGCCTACAAGGCTATCGAGTCCAACCCCCTGCTCAATGCAGGAAACTAGAGGAGAGGTCTCCCATCCAAGTAATAACCAGGCTTGACCCTGCTTAGCTTTCCACGCTCAGACAAGCTGAGCCAGCATAAGCCACAGGCCTGTTTATTGACAACATAATAACCCATGGTTCAACAACAACCCACAATCAACCCATACTCAACCCTTGAGTGTGGGTTATAGTGTTGTCTGATTTTGATTGGTAGTGCTAGGAGCCCTCTGTCTTGAAGCAACTGTGGATTACATCATCCTTAACTGGGGTGAGAGGGAAAAGGCATTGCTCCTTTTTCTGTACAACCGGGTGGTGGTGGTGGCAGATTGCAACCCCAGGTGGGCCAAATTTGGCCAATGGACCTGAGGTTCAACACCCCTGGTTTACCGGATCATACCTATCCACATACTTGTTGACAATCTCAAAGAACTCTGAAACTTTTGTGAGACAGGACTTACCTTTGCAGATTCTTCTTCAGCAAAATTTGCCCTTCTATATGCTTGATCACTTTATCTTTAATAAAGTTTTCTATCAATTTACCCAGAACAGATGTTAAGCAGCTAACTGGCCCGTAATTTCTTGGATCCCCACTAGATTCCTTTTAAAACATTTGTATTACTTTGGCCACTTTCTAGTCCTCTGGTACAGAGACCAATCTTAGTACATAGTATTTTTGTTTTTAAAAAGAAGAAGCAATGTCACATACATTTTTAAGGAACTTTCAGATGGATACCAACTGGACCTGGTGATTTTTTTGTTTTCAGTTTGTATTTGGCATACGGTCTAGAATTTAATCACTTGTCACCATTATTTGCCTCAGTTCCTTAGACTCCCTTCCTGAAAATGTCAGTTCAGGCATTGGTATCTGTTCTTCATCTTCTGCAGTGAAGACAGACAGATGAAAAGGATTCATTCAGCTTCTCTGCAATCTCCTTATCCTTCTTAATAATCCTTATGGTCCAACTGTCTCTCTAGCTGGCTTCCTGCTTCTGATGTACAGTAATACCTTGGATTGCAAGTAACTTGGTTTGAGAGCGTTTTGCAAGACAAGCTAATTTTTAAATATGTATTTAAATTTTTTTTACTTGATATACAAGCGCCGTCTTGCAATGCAAGTACTGTAGTACGGCTTAAATTAAAAATCTCTGAACAATTTTTTTGGGGGGATTTCGTTTTAATATAAGAGTGTTTTGGATTACAAGCACAGTTTCCGGAACGAATTATGCTCTCAATCCAAGGCATGACTGTATTTAAGAAGGTTTTTATTGTTTGTCTTAATGTTTTTGTCATTGTTATGGTATGTTATGGTTGCTCACAGCACATTCCTATGCATGTCTCCTCAGGAGTAAGTTCCACTGTATTCAATGGGGTTTACTCCCAGGTAAATGTGCATAGGGTTGCCTACTAAGTTTGTTTTCATTTATTTTTGTTAGCCACTTAGAAGTCTTAAAATGTTTAAGTGTTAATTAATACTCCACAGGGATGTTAAATTAATTAATTAATACTCCACAGAGATAAAACAGGATACCCCACATATGGCGATCTGAACTCCATAGAAAAAGGGAGCAGCATGTAGATTTTATAAACTGATATGGAGGATCTAAATTGCTGCATTTATTGCACACAATCTGGCCCAAATTAGTCATGACTAAGGCTGCATACTTCTGCATACCTACCTGAGAGTAAATCCCACTGAACATAGTGGGACTTACTTCTGAGTAACAATGCATAGGATTGCACTGCACATCTCATTGAGAGCAATGTTATCAGACTTAGTCATGATTACCTTTTTCTGGAACATGCCTGTACCTTGTAAAATCTTGATGTTGAAGTGAAACTACAATGGTGGATGATATACTGGCACAAATGTTTGTTATTGATTATCAGAGTATAATCTAATTCTAAGTGCAAGGAAAAGTCTGAGCTGACCCTGAAATTTCCTTTTCTACAAATTCCAAGGTCTCTCTAATTCTCCAGAAATGTGATGTCTTTTAAGTGTCTCACTGCAAGATGCTGTGCAGTGTCTTGTCTCTCTGATGAATGGAATTTTGTTTTTTGTTCAAATATTTGTGTTGCAATATAATTTTGAATATTCACAGCTTTGGAATTCCACTGGTGCAGTTTTTGCTGATAAAGCAAAACTGCTAACCCATTGTGTAACAAGTCAGATCAGGTCTCCTTGTGTGTAAAGCTCAAAATATTTACAAGTCACAAGAACCAGATGAAAAAGAATAATCAGGCAAGAACATGTTCTTTAGGTGAAATTAGATCAATGTTCAGAGCTTATGTGTAAGCTGATCTGAGAGAAATGTCTAAAGGAAGGCATAGGTGTTTGAAGTTGGAAATATGAGTAACGAATTATGGTGGAACACCCAAAGGTATGGCAAACACACCCAGACAATAACCATGGTCATCCAAACTATACAGCTGAGATCTGTAGCTGTCATGGTGTCATGTCATTGTAAGTTATGGTACGTGCATTCAATCTCACATATTATTTATTTATTTATTTATTTCATTTTTATACCGCCCAATAGCTGAAGCTCTCTGGGCGGTTTACAACAATTAACAATACAGTCCCTGCCCGCAGGCTTACAATCTAAAAAGACACGACACACAAGGAAAAAGGAATGGGGAGGGAAGAAGGGGGAATATTAATTATTACTTCTGTAATTCTCTGTGTCTCAAGAAGCTCCAGCCTCCTTCTTCTTCCCCACAGGGCTGTAGATGTCAGTTAGCCCTGTGGCGGGGGGGCAGTCCAACTGGAGCAGGCCCTGATGTTCCCTCGGCCTGCTCCAGCCTCCGTCGTTCCTTCTTCCCCACAGGGCTGTAGATGTCAGTTATTATAAACAAGTCAGTCGCTTGCAGTAATACTTAAGAATGCTGTACTGTAGAGAAGTGGTCGGGAACTTCCAGCCCATAGGCTGAATACAGCCCATCAGGCTTACCCATGTGGCCCACCAAGCTCTCCTGCCAGGCCACACCCTCTCTACTCAGTCACTTCTCTGTGTTCCTCACCACTTGTCCTTGTTTGGTTTGTTCTCTTTGCCATTAGCTGCACTAAATCATGGCTAAAAAAAAAAAATGTGTCCAGAGAAGACAGGAATGTAAATGAAAGTAAGCCACCATGTTCTGTTCTTCTTCCAATCCCAGAGGTTCTTCCAACACTTCACCAGAGTTGTTTGTTCTTCATAGCTCTTTTTGGAGCTCTTCATTCTTGATAGAGCTCTTTGGCTCTATCCAGAACCGCCCAGTCTTCAGACCTCACCTCCACTCACTTGCCTTTATTCCATCTCAGTCCCACTCAGCCATAGCTAAAGTTTTTGCTCCTAAGGGTCTCCCTTGGGACTGTGTTGTGTTGCTGACTGGGATTCGGAAAAGAACTTTGAACAAAGGCTAAATATCAGTAAAACAATACGATTTCAGCTAATTCAAAGACATTAACCCTGTGGCTTAACCCTGTGGCCCAAAGGTGGCCAGTCCTGGTGAGCATCCAGTGACACCTTTTCAGGGTGACTGGCAGTTACCCGAGGCTTCCCTCGCTAATGTCTTGCGGCTTGGCAAGAAGGAGATTGGGCCGCCTTTGGGGTTCTGCCTTTTCTCACCTACATTGGCTGTCTTGTGGCACCAATGGGAGGTGACGCTGGTAAGGCCCTCCAGCTCCACATGGAGTGCAACTGGACGGTGACGGGGTATCCCGCCTCTGATTCAGTTAAGATGGCTTCGCTCAAATCTTGGTTTTTACCCGGCCAATGGCCAGGAGTAGATTAGTACCACACTTGGCCCTTCACAGATGTGGCCCAAAGGTGGCCACAGGATTAAGCACTGCACAGGTAGGAGTAATGCTTCTGAAATGTGCTATAGCTAGGAGGTTCTGTAAAGTTGATGTATACAGCAATTGTATACATGTCTGCGATGCATCTTGTTTTTCCTTGAGGAGTTTCTTTCATCCAGCTAGCATTGCATTATGCATTTATTAGCATGTTAATAGTGCAACTGCGCAATCTCTTGTCACTATCAGTGCAGTGAACTAATTGGAACCACAAACTCAATTATTTATGTTAAATAAGAATGCAAACTTACATAAAGCATAAGCATCATAACCGCAACTAATGCAGGTACACGTGACTCAAAAGACAGATGTTATGAAAGCTATATATATGGTTTCTGAAGGTTGTGGCTGGTTTCCAAAGAACTACTTAGTTAGGTTCATGCAAAGGCTCATAGAATGTTCTCCTTTTTCTTTTTGGCCAGCTGAGGGCTTCCCCCAATGCCATATTATGAACTGTTTTTGAAACTCCCTTCAGTTTCAAAAGCTGTTTGCCATGTAGGAGCAAGAATGTGAGGGGTTAATGTTTGAGAACATTCACATCTAAAGACTGAGCTCATGAAACTAATTTCATAGTTCTTTGGTTCCTGATCTGTAAATCCAGTTTGATATGAAATGCATGATCTAAAGGCTGAAAAGCAAGGGTTCATTTGGATTTGGTGTTTTTACACCAAACCTGTTACAGCAACAGCAGCATTTATTTCCATGTCCTGCCTCCTACAGCCCAAATCTTTGTCCAGGGTCTGAGCCACAGAAATAGCAATCGCGGTATGTGACCTTTTGGCCCACCAAGGAATTGTTTCATTTTTATATTGAAAAAGATGGGCAGGATCCGGTGATTTCTGGGAGAGGCTAGTGAGTCAAGCCCTAGGGCAGGGGTGGGCAACTTGTGGCCCTCCAGATGTTGTTGGACTACAAGTCCTATTAGCCCTAGCCAGCATAGCTAATGGTGAGGGACAATGAGAGCTGCAGTCCAACAATATCTGGAGGGCCATATACCACCACGACATCTGGAGGTCCATATGCCACAACATCTGGAGGTCCATATGCCATGACATTTGGAGGGTCATCTTGCCCCTGCTGTAGGAAAACTTCAGATACATGCCCACACCCCTTGCTTATTACCTCTACATTTACATAAAGCTGACCACTTTTTTCACTCACATAGCATGAGTTCACAGATCCCAGCTACAGTAATTTCTGCAGCCTCCAAAGCTGAAAAATGTACCTAAACGTTGCAATAGTTGCCATCCTGAAATTTGTGAGCTCGCAGTGGTTGCATATACAACTTCTATAACTTATGCAGGAGATACTTTGATTTGTATAAGCTTTGTAGACAATAATTTAACATCCTCCTCTAACCCTAAGTCTAAAACTTAGTTTACACAGAATGTAAAATCCTTGACCCAGTTTCATCTCTGTACTGAAGAATTCATCAGCTGAGGATAGTCCAGCAGATGGCACCATGTTAGGCTTTCAAGAGAAGAGAAGCTTAAACTCCCACAAATAGCCAAGCAAACTCTGCAATAAAGAAACATTCTATAGAGTCTAGCAATATGCCAGTTGCAAATTGGAAATAGACTATTAGGGTCATTTCACATTACTTTTATCACACATAATCTGTGTGTAAAAAAAAGAAAAGTGTCTTTCTGTAGCATTCAATTTTGTAACAAGTAGTTACAAGGCTGATTTGAAAACCACTGCAGATGTTAGCTCCATAATACAGGTAAGAAGCCTGAGTGCAAGGTGAAAGGGACAAACGTGCTAAGCGAAAAAGCATGTCAAACGAATCCTTTACAGGACCATCTTCCATCTGGTAACCTGTGTCCTCACTGTGGGAAGCTGTGTGGATCTAGAATTGGCCTCCACAGTCACTTACGGACCCATCGCTAGAGTCTACACAATTTTTTACAATTTCCTCTTTATATAATTTTCTTTTTGTAATTTTATCCTGGAAGACAATCTTACTCGGTCATGAGTGATCGCCTACTACAGGTAAGACTGACTCAAAAGGCATGATATGAAAAACATATCCCCTCCCCCACAATACAGAGATTAAAAGTGCAATCCTATGTATGTTTAGACAGAAAAAAGTCCTACAGCTCCCAGCATTCCCCAGCCAGCCATGTCTAAACATGCATAGGGTTGCTCCCTAAGGAGCTCAAAGTGGAAGAGAAAGAGACAGAGAGAAAGGTCCTTTCTGCTATTACATAGCAAACTAATTTTACAGTCTTGCTTGAACTCCCAATGGAGTTTTGGCTAAATAAAGAAACTTCAGACACTCTGCTTCTTTGTATTTAGATTTTAAGCTGTACTGCCACAAATATGCATGTCAACATGATCCCTTTCATTTTATATCCTCTCTTGCTTATAAAGCATCATTCATGCATATGATGTACAGAAATAGTCTGGAAGAGTTTTCCCCTCTACTTTTTACTGCCTTTTTAAACTCTTGATTGCATGTGCATGGGAGAAAAGTATTCAGTGCCCATCCAGGAATTTACAGTGCAAATCTATATATCTCTACTCAGAAGTAATTCCCAATGAATTCAGTGTGGCTTACTCCCAGATACATAAGTATAGGATTAAAGTCCTAATCTGTTAGAAAAGACTGGTTTTCAACTGTTGCTGCCAGCACTAGTGTCTTCCAGTCTCACCGGGCACCTAAAACAAGCCCCCCCCCCACTGTGTGGGGACAGACCGGATTAGACAAAGAAAATGAAACTTATCCGTTAGGACTGCCCAAAATGAAATTATTTCTTGCCAGCTTCCATTTTAAAATGGAAGCTGGCAGTGTCACATTGCCCACACCTTAGACATCGTAGCCAATATATAGCCAGACTCATCACATCCTTCAGCAACAAAAAATTAGAGAACTTGCTAAGGCAATCTGTTAAGGGGTTATTCCCGAAGAACAGGGCCGGCGCTACAGCTAGGCAAACTAGGCGGTTGCCTAGGGCGCGTGGCTGAAGAGGGCGCAGAAACGCTGCGCTCCTCTTCGCTGCCGCTGCGCCACCCCCGCCAGGCCTCTGCCTCCGCTGCGCCACCCCGCCAGGCCTCCGCCTCCGCCCGCCCGCCGCTGCGCGCCTCCCCGCACTCCCGTCCCGCTCGGCGCCGCGCCTCCCCCCGCCCTCTGCTCGCCGCCGCCGCGCCTCCCCGCACTCCCGTCCCGCTCGGCGCCGCGCCTCCCCACCGCCCTCCTGCTCGCCGCCGCCGCGCCTCCCCCCTGCCCTCCCGTTCGCCGCCGCCGCGCCTCCCCCCGCCCTCCCGCTCGCCGCCGCCTCCACCACCCGACCCCCCCTGCCACCTACCTTCTCCGCGTCGCATCGTATCGCTTCTGGAGCCCCGCCCGCATTGTTTTGGCGGGAGGAACCAGGGCAACAGGGCTTAAACAGCCTTGTTGCCCTGGCTTCCCCGGCAAAAAACAGAGCGCGGGGGTACCGTCGCGTCACTTCCTCCTCGGAGGAGGAGGCGGCAGCAGCAGCAGCAGCAGCAGCAGCCAGGGCGGGGGGAAGGTAGGTTGGTGGCGGTGGTGCAGGGTTTTTTTTTTTGCAGAGCAGGGTTGCTTTGCTCTGGAGCCCCCCCCACAGCACGAGAGGGGGGGGGCTAAATATTTCGCCTGGGGCGCCAAACTGCCCTGCACTGGTCCTGCCGAAGAAACAAGGAAAAAAACCTCTCTCTTCAGAGCCAAGGCTGGCATCAAGGGTAGGCATGGTTGGGCACCTGCTGAGGGGCCACACCCCAGCAGTGGGCCACTGACAAGAGCCCTCTGGAGTCATTCCTCCTCTTCACCATTGCAACCTGCTTGTTCACCTGCCCCTTGCTCTGACCCAGACAATGGAGGTGGTGAGGAGGAGCAGGAGATGCCCCTGCCTGCTTGGTCACTGGATCTCTGCCTGTCAAGTAAGCAAGTGGAAGCAATGATGAGAAAGAGGATGAGGAGTGAGGGCAGCTGGTGACAATGGCGGTGAGAAGGGAGGGGACCCCATTGAGGGTGTCCTGCCCAAGGGCCCTCAGAAGCCTAGATCTGGCACTGGACAGAACATTGCCTGGGAGGGTGAATTAGCTCTTGCACGGCTTTGGAGGGGAAATGGGAAATAAATGCTTTTTAACTGAAAAACAATTGCTTGGATCCAGAGTTCTTGTGAGCAGAACTCTGCTTGCATGATGTTCCTGCTGGAGGAAGAGGAGGGAGGTGTGGAGTGATTTTTGCTGAATCCTTCCCCCTACAGCCACCTGTGCCCCTAAAAAGCTGTTTTGGCAAGTTGAGGAACCCTCTGGAATAGTGTGAGAGGTCATGTGGGTGGCTGCAGGGGAAAGAGGAAATGGCTGAACATTTCCTCCCCTGCCCCCACTGGATCTCGGTCCCCAGTGCAAATGAAAGGAGATCTTCCATTCATGGAAGGGACACTCTGGATCTAACCCAATAAGCTTAAGTCATTTTCTTTTTTTGTTTAACTATATTTAAAAGTCCCTAATGGTTCCCTGTCAAGTTGCTTCATGCTGTGATTCCCACACACACACCCTCCTGTCATGGATAATTAAAGCACTGGAAACAGAAGTTTTGAGGGAAAGATTGACCACGTATCTCATCTTATCTATAGCGGTAAATTTATAAATGGAAATACATGACTAAAATATTTTACTGATCTGTGCTCAATGGAAAAATTGAGCATTGCAGGAGCCACACCAAGGGTTATCGTTTTCTCAGTGCTCTCTTTTTAAAATGCCATGAATAGGACACACTGCAAAACATTGTTTGAACTCATCTCATTGGGACATCTGTGGTGCTGATGTACTGTGCTTTCTAAAAGATACAATCCATTTAAGTGAGGCTATGCGTTTGAAGAAGAAATTGCTGAGTGATTCTCTATGGCCTGTTCATTGCACTGACTGGTCCAAAAGGTCTCTTGATGTTTTAAAAATGTGACATCATGAATCTAAATTTACATGGTGCTACAATAATGTAAGGAAGCTAGGATATAATCAGTGAGCACATAAACCTAGACTCTTAAGTCCATATTTGGATGGGTGGGTGGTACAGAACACAGCAGCTCGCCTGGTTAAAGGCAGCTGCTGGCGTGATCACATCACTCCGGTGCTTAAGGAGCTGCACTGGTTACCAGTTGCTTGCCAAGCCGAATTCAAGGTGTTGGTTTTCACCTTTAAAACCCTATACGGCTCCGATCCAGTTTATCTCAAGCAGCATCTCCAGCAACATCAAGTAGGCCGCTCAACAAGGTCTTCCACAGACTACCTTCTCCTTGTTCCATCAGCCAGAGCAGCCAGGCTGGTGGGGACTAGGAAGAGGGCATTTTCTGTGGCAGCCCCCATGTTATGGAACTCTCTCCCCAGTGACCTCCACCATGCCCCCTCCTTGATGAGCTTCGGCCATGCATTAGAAACATGTTTTTTTCAGGCGGGAATATGGGGTGGATTAGGATTTTAAAGCCGTAATGGTTTTTTATATTTTGTTTTATTGTATTTTTTATATATTGTACATTGCCCAGAGTGACTGGGTCACTGGCCAGGTGGGCGATTCAGAAATATAATAAATAAATAAATAAATAAGCTATTTCCCCCATGTCCTAAGTAACAATTCATGGTTGTCTGTTGGGTCTCACTGAAAAAGTATGTTTACCCATAATGCCTTTCCGTACATACATACTGAGCTTTTCTACACAAGGCATTTATCATGCACTTGCCATTCCCTACTCACAGTTGTTTACGGGTTCTTTAGACAACATTATGACCCTCCAATTTCACTTCTGTTTTTAAAGAGCACTTTCAGTGAGTTTTTTAGAACAGGGAAAATGCGGTATTATCTGTGAAAGTGAAAGAAAATGATTTTTCCCCTTGTGTTTTTGCACTATTCCACTGTACCACAGTGCCACCTAGAAGTTATATAGCAGAAAAGTAGGAAAGGAAACACTCTTTGTGTGTTTGGATCTCAATTCTGTGAGGAAACAAAGTAGATACAGCAGATTAACAGCCTTGTGTAGAAAAGCCCATTGTTTCCCTGTCAAGTGGATTTGTGCTATGATTTCCCCCACCCCTACCATAGATAATTAAAGCAATGGAAACATAATTTTTGATACCAAGATTGACTCCAGAAATTCCCTCTTCTACACAACTATTAAAGGCGCAGGAGGCAGGAGCCCTTTTGCATCTTTTGCATCTGCTCACCCTTGTGCAGGTAGTTAAAGGGAGGAGAATGTATTCCTAATGTAACTGCACTGAATAATCTGTGATCGATCTTTTTGAGTGAAAGGTATATATTTTGCAACTTGAAAGAGTTCCTTTGGGCTTTAGTGAAGCACACTAAACAAAAAATATGGTGCAATCCTGTACAGATCTACTCAGAAATAAGTCCCATTGAGTTCAATGGCACTTACTCCCAGGAAAGTGGGTAGAGGATTGCAGTCTAAAACAGAGACACTAGATGCTAGAGAAGGACAAAAACAAAACAAATATAGGTATGCTGGACCAAGAGAGAAAAACATCCAAACTTGCACAGTTGGGCAATGCCTTTATTAGGAACAACCAAAATACACAAAAGGGTGTGCAAGCTCTTGAGTTCTCCAGAACTTTTCATCAGACTAGATCAGGGGTGGGAATGTGTGGCCTTCCAAGTGTTGGACTGCAATGCCCATCATCTCTCACTATTGGCTACACTGGCTAGGGCTGATGGAAGTTGCAGTCCAACAACATCTGGAGGGCCTCATGTTCCCCACCTCGGGTGGGAAAAACAAAGAAATTATGAAGATTAGGCCAGATGTTGTGGCCCTGAGGTCTGCAGCTTAATCTCAGTCTCAGGAATTCAGGTAGATTAGATTTTGGAAAAGGAACAGATGTGTCTACTTAGGACCACAGTTGGGTTGTTGTTTTTTGTGGGTTTTTTTTACAGATGTTACATCTGGGTATATTGAAAGGAGAATTAAGTGTTAATTGCATGTTTCATTGTCTCATACATCCAATTTTAGATTTTAAGCTTATTTTTTTTCAACCATAGGGCAGTATCCAACTGTGTCATTTCATTAGTGCAAATGACATTGCTCTAGTGGAAACTAAACTATGCAGAAGAGGAGAATCCAACTAAAGTTAAATTTGTGCAAGCGTGGTTGCACAAGAGGTTGTGCATTATGCTTGTGCAACCCATTGTGCAATGGGCTGTGAAACCACTTGCACCAACCATTTGCGCAAGCATAATTCACAACTGCTTGCTCACAGTGGAAAGATTTGGAGGAGCTCTGCTAACACTATTTGAGTTTGTGGAATGACTTCTGGATACTGCCCAGAGAGTTCTATTTAGAAAATGAAGAAAGGCAGGCAGCATTTTTCACCTCTATCGTCAAAGCTAATAACAGTTTTTATTTAAAGGCATGAACAAAAATACGCAGTCACAGACAACTGCTTAAAAGGTCTTTTCTGTTACTGGAATTGTTCTTGCCGTGTTTTGTTTCCCAGGCCTTTTAATTTATTAACATGTTGGCGTATTGCTTTCAAAGCATTATGTAAAGGAAAGATCAGATAAAGCCAAATGGTATAATGAATGGTCACTAAGGGAAATATTTTTCCACTTTAAAAAATAAAATAAAAATCTACCGCCCCCATGCCTGTAGTCCATTAGTATTCCAACATCCTGTCTAGGTAATGCTTAACAAGCTAGTGCTGAAAGTTTGAACTTAGTTATTTGAAATTATCATTTTATGAAAATGGGCTGCGGGGGTTGACAGCAGAAATTCTAGGGCTGCAATGAAGGGGTCACATACCATGATATGATTTTCACATCCGTTTCTTAAAGTTGTCTCCCCTGAAAAAGTGGGGCACCAGAAAGTATAGTTTGTTTTATAACTCAAAAATCACTGTGAAGGACAACACACATCTTGTCAGTTAAGAACACAACAACATGCCAGCTATAGGAAAGGAGATTTTCTTCTTGCTTATTCTGGAAGGATACATGAAATGATAATAAGTTTATAATAATAAGGTGAGTCACTGTATCCTTCCAGATCATTATCTAAGAAATCATCGTAAATTTGGATCAGGAAAAATTCAGGACCACGGATAAAATCAGGTGTTCCATTACATTAGGGTACTGAATCTGTGTCACCATGAATATTTTCATACAGCATCCTTCCCCACCTTTTGCCCTCCAGATGTGTTGGACTACAACTCCCATAATCCTCAGCTAGTATGGTCATTGCATGCCTGCATAATTTTGTGACCTGCCAAGCCAAACACAGCCCATCAGTCATGTATGATGGCTGGGCTGCCAGTAACAACATTCCCCTGAGCCCCCCCACCTCATTTGTATAGTTCCAGGTAGACATCAGAAACATGGGCTGACATTCATGGTGTACGGTTGAATTCAGTTTTGGTGGGGTGGTCACAAATTGTGCAGGCCTGACATTTAGAAAACACCCATGGTTCCAACTAACTGATACTCAAAACCTACATACACCATTCTGAAAAGAGAATTTAAGCGACATTGAAAAAAGATGCCATGAGAACAGAGATGCTTCTCTGGTTTATATCTCAGAGCTTTTCCTGCCTGAGCAAAAACATTATTTTATGTTTCTCATAATTCAGAATTAAGCATATAAAGGCGTAATCCTCTGCATGTTTAGACAGAAAAAGGCCTACAACTCCCAGCATTCCCCAGCCAGCATGCTGGGAGTTGTAGTAGCCCTTTTCTGTCTAAACATGCAGAGGATTGCGCCCTAAATGCATTACAATTGTAGATTTTACATCAGAATAAATGTTCTCACACTCTCAGTTTACAGACTGGCTCAGCTTGTCTGAGCATGGAAAGCTAAGCAGGGTCAGGCCTGGTTATTACTTGGATGGGAGACCCCTCCTCTAGTTTCCTGCATTGAGCAGGGGGTTGGACTCGATGGCCTTGTAGGCTCCTTCCAGCTCTATGATCTTTGAATCTATGTTGGAGCCATGTTGCTCCCTTCTAGAGCATCTTAAACACATAAACACATTTTTGGGGAAGTAACACCCACTGAGCATCAGCAATTTACTTCCACATATTGTAGACTATGGTTTAGGATTGTAGACTAACATCCTTATCCAAGATTCAGACACACTGGAGTACGCTGGTAACTGTTTGTACATTTTAGGAATGCCTTCTGAATAGCACATTGTGTACTCAAGGTTCACGTAGGCACACAGCAAACAGAACAGAATATTTTTTAGTTAAGTCAAATATGTTTTGTTAGGCTAGAAACTACTGACTGAAATCCCCGTGCTTTGCGACAAATAAGATTTTATGTTTGATTACACAGTCAAGTATGCTAAAATAACCACAGGTGTGCTTGCTTTGTCAATTGTCTAGAGGCTAAAGCTTATTCCTGATGAAAAGAATGGGACCCAGGATAATTATGGCCTCCTGTGACTCGTATGGCCTTCTAATAATAGCATGATTATTTTAGACATACACAGAAGGGTTGAGTTTAGAATTCACACCAAACACACAGTAGCCTGAGAAGGTTATGATAATGAATAAAGAGTGATGCTAAAATGGGCTGTGATTCATTGCTTGCAGAATCGGAGGTTGTTGATTGAGGATAACAACCTGGCATACATAAACCTCTGGAATCCTTGATTGTGCACATTCAGAATTCTCTGTTCTCTTTGATTCATGCAGCAAGACTGCTATACTCAGATGAGGACTTGCTGACTGATTGATTCAGTAGGCTCTACCCACTTGGATGGAGCCAACTGAAAAACTAAATGAATACCACTGAAATCCAAATTGTTTATAAGACACATGTCAATATTTGTTTAGCAGATATGTGGTGCTTTACAGAGTAACATAAGCAGTAAAAAAAAAAAGTAAGATCTTAGTTAAGATCAAAGTGAATAGTATTCCAAGTTTGCATTGCTTTTGAATCATTTGGTGTCTTAACACACTTTTCACATACATATTGGATAGCTGATACCAAATAAGCCTAGCTTGTGGGATTGCATGCTGTGGGGCAAATTTCTTAGGCAAAGCATGAATATATATGAAGTAGTGAAGATTTATGTTTGCTCTGTTAATATTCAGAGAAAATCTACTCATACTACCCCCAAGCACTATAGTGGCCCATGTCTGCATGTCATAAAGACAGTCTCAAGAAGGTTCCCAGATTGCTGCACTTTAGGACTTCAGAGATGGGAGAGAACTTTTCAGACCTTCCCCCTTTAGCAATACTACGTAAAGGTGGATTCACATGATTATTTCAGGATGAAGTCCTGTGCTGTGAAGTTATTGTGGAATGATTTGTGTGTTTCCAGCAGTAATTATGAATAGTTGAATGTATCTTCAGATTGTGACAGATTGTTGTACAGTGTATTGAGCCATTCAAAAGACTGGTTCAGCACACACAAACGCACTGAAAAATTAACTTGGGATTATTTCCTCTTGGGAAAAATGGTTGCATGACTCACCCTTAGGCAGGGTGTTTGTAAATCATAGCAGTAACAATGCCATGTGTAAGAATGCACTCTGACCAAGATAGCTTTCAGCTACGGGAAGGAAAACTTGGGCTGTTCCAGGTCGTAAAGGGTCTTGAGGCAAACTCAGAGGTGCCCTACCCCATTAGAAGTCTCCAGAGTTGAGCCAAGCTAAGTTCCCTATATTTGACATAAAATGGAAAGGGGGGCCATATGCACCACCTTGGGCTCCTTGGAGGAAAGGTAGGATATCAGTGTAACAAACAAACAAAGATCCCATAGGTTCCAGGACAACAAATTAACTCAAACTCAAATTGCCTTGTAAATAGATTTCCAGGCTGTTTAGAACATTGTGGTACAAGAGATAAATGCCAGTTCTTCTGGGGCTCAGGGCCTCGAATCTGTAGGTAAGGTCCAAACAAAGACAACAATTTATTAAGTTGGTGCCCTCAATTAAATAGTTAACATATTTAGTGTGATGGTCTGAAAAACACGCACATAGAACATTCACTAACTAGCCCCTTTATAAACTGGGACGGAATGATTTGAAGCAAGAGAGGTGAGACACATTTAGTTCCTCTTATTTGTTTTGATATACAGTAATACCTTGGATTGCAAGTAACTTGGTTTGAGAGTGTTTTGCAAGACAAGCAAATTTTTAAATATTTATTTAATTTTTTTTTACTTGATATACAAGCGACGTCTTGCAATACAAGTACTGTAGTATGGCTTAAATTAAAAATCTCTGTACAAATTTTTTTGGGGGGATTTCGTTTTGATGTAAGAGTGTTTTGGATTACAAGCACGTTTCCGGAACGAATTATGCTCTCAATGCAAGGCATGACTGTAGTACTTATCTTATGCAAATGTTTGTTATTGGGGAAAATAAAATCTAACTAAATAGCATTACTGCTTAGTAACTAGTACTATTTATACTGATAAAAAGAAAGAAGATGAAAAATCTGATTGGGGATTTAGTAGTTCAAGGGTTTTAGATATTTATTACTGAGGAAAGTGTAGGTTCTGGAAAGTGCATCTTAGCATTATCAGACAGCTGAATTTGCAGTATGTTCCCATAAGCAGTTGACTCATTTCCCCTAGGTGTCTGGAAATCTTAAAGCACATATTCTCTAGACAATGCTTTATTATTCTTTTCTAAAACATTCTAAGCCTATATGGAAGCAGAAACTCTGTTTCACAAGTCAGCAGAATATGGCCCCCAAAACGAAAGTATTTTTCAATGGAACTAGTCATCAGATTAGTAAGCCTGTCATTCAAAAGTTACCTTACTTCTTTTCTCTTTAACTTCTTCCTAACTAACATTCAGCTACATGGGAAAGAATAAATGCTAATCTAGTATTCCGGTTTTTCTGGCCATATCTTCAACTAGTCCTCCTCCACTGCCTTTTAGTTGCCCTTCATATTCATCTTTCCCAGGTGTCCTTTGGGCTCCCTTCATCCAACTTTTCCTATTTCTTTCATGGTCCCCTTCAGGCTCATTACTTCAGCTACTGCCTTTATGCAGATGAATGCACCTTTCCACTCCTGCCTTAGCACCTTTGGTCCAATCCCATATCTATAGTTGTCTCTCTGACATTTTCCTCTAACATTCTGCCACTTCAAACTGAGCATGAAAAAGACAGAATACCTTCTCTTTTCATAAATACTCTTTATTCATGCCCTTCCTGTTTTTGTTGATGATATCATTAGCTCTATTTCCTTGGCATGCAACTTTCCCATTTCCTTCTCCCATCTACATCCCAAACAGGAACATAATTTCAGATGGAGAGAGAGATTTTAGTGTGTGTGTGTGTGTGTGTGTGTGTGTTAGTGGTGGCGGTGGTGGGAGGAATTTCTGCAATATCCAAAGGACATTTCAAGGCTATATCGCAAAAACAAGGAAACATAGTGGGTTGAATTCAGACCAACACCACAATCCTGTACATGTGGAATAATCACATGTGGTCTGAAATGGGAAGGAAGAAGGGAAGAAAAAGTCTATTTTCTGGTTTGATGCATGTTAAGATCCACACATGGCATCTTTTTGGTAACATCCCCTGTGCAATCATGCCACAATCCATTTTTATTAATATATTTTATATGCTTGCTGCAATACCGCCTAGCTACTGTTGTGCCACCCCCCCCCCTAATGACACCCATATGTGAGAGTGTCATATGTACTGTAGTGGTTAGAATGTTGGTCCCGGACTCAGGAGTTCTGGGTTTGAGTCCGCACTTGGCCATGAAGCTCACTGGGTGACTTTGGGCCAGTCACTGCCTTTCAGCTTAACTTACCTCACAGGGTTGTTGTAAGGATAAAATGGAGAGGAGGATGATCATGTAAGCCACCTTGGGTTCTTGTAGGAGGAAAAAAGTGGGATATAAATGTAATAATACATAAATGTAATAAATAAATAAATTAATTAAATGCAGTTCTCACATCTGTGGAACAAAAAGAATGAAGATCTATCAGTAGCATATTATTGTGAGGGAAAACTAGATGGAGATGGCAAAACGAATCTCTGTTCAAGGCACTAAATGATTTAGTGGTAATAACATCAGTGACCACTAGCTCGCGCTGTTGGACAATAAATGAACCTCCTGACCTATTCACTTTGCGGAGGGGCCGTGCAGGGGAGGGTGAAAAAGAAGCCTCCTAACCGACGCGAAGTCTAACAGGAAACCTCATTCCTGGTTTCTGAGAGCTCCCTGGATGTAACAGCGCTGGGAAGCTGCGACCTCTTGATCTTCTCAGGGCGCTTTTGCCTCTCACTCCATCAGCAAAGGGCGATTCGCACAGAAGATGCAAGAGCGCTGGGGACCGTAATCTTCAGGTACAACAGCAGTGAGGAGCAGAAACCTGCGCAGAGCAAAGGATATACGCCAGCAACAAGCAGCGTGTACGTGGGTTGCCTCGAATGTCGGGAGACTGAAGGACTGTCCGGGGAGCTTGTAAAGAAGCGAGGCTTGCCTGGCTGGCATGACTCCCTTCTTTCCGTTTCATCGCCCTCCCTTCTTATCTCTTCATGTTCTCTTTTTGATCCCTCTATTTCTCCCCCCCCCCACAAGCCACTATGTACCCTCTCTCTCAGTTCTTTTCTCCCTCCCCCCCCCTCACACACACAGGTTGCTAGCAAATGTCACCATGGTTTGGGTGCCCTTTGACACAGTGTCTAATTTTGGAATTGTACGTAGCCTCGGGGAAGCATTTTGGTAAGAGTCTGGTAACAGGCACACACCTGCCTGGGTGTTAACAGAGAAGACGGTTCAAAACAAACCACACCATTAAAAAGTGCTGTGTGGAGCGTTTAAGCCAACTTGCGCCGCGCGCCCTGCAGCTCCATCTTCCCAAGCAGGTAAGGTGCGCGCCCACAGGGCAGCTGTCTTCGGGTTGCTTGCTGAATAGAAGACCCCACCACCACCACACCCCCCCCCTTTCGTTTACAGAATGCTTTCTGGAGAGAGGGACGTTTTCTATGCGTCGCTGGAAACCCGCGCGGCGGGGGTGGGGGAGAGGAAAGGTACTTGCGCGGGTTGGCAGCAACACCTCCTCCACGTGTAAGGGAGACAGTTTATGTGGGAAGCGATAAGGCGGAGACGTTTGAGTGTGCGCTTGTCTGCCCGCGTGTGTGCGCGCGCGCCGCTCCTGTGGATTCTATGCCTGGTGACTGCACGCGCGAAAATCTCCACTTTTCGCCAGAACCTTTTGGGCCTTTGAAGGACAGTTACGGAATACCTTTGCCTCTATTCCTATCCCTTGCCATCCTTTTGTTATTGGATACGTCTCCCATTTCCTTTTTATAGCCGGAGGATGAACACTGTGGTTGCCGGTCTGACAGTGCCCTCTCTGTGTGTGCGTGTGCGTGCGTGCGCCTATAAGATAGGCCGCGGACAGTGCAATTACAGCGCAATCCTATGCATGCTTCCTGAAAAGGCCCTCCTGCTCATTCTGCTGAGTTGGGGCCCTGGATTTCTTTTCTGCCCTAAAGTCTTGCCCTGGCACACCACTGTTTGGGCTAACCAGTGTGAGGGAAGAAGACCATTGCCTGTGTGTCTGCCAGAGCTGTGTCTCGGCTGTGACTGTAGAATATTTATTTTCAATCAATCCCTGCACATAGAAACTTAAACTACGGGATACTTACTGGATCTAGCGCAGCCTTCTCGCTGATACTCTAGTTTTCTAATTCAGTCAGGTTGAGCCCACACCTGCAGTTTGAAAATGGTACACAGCTCAGAGACAGGTTTAGCACCTCCATGAGAGTTGTTGCATCCTAATCCTGGAAAGACTGAGGTGTGTCTACAACCAGTTTGCAGCTTTCTATCTGCTCTGGGTGGAGTATTTTGCAGAGGTTTATGATTTTTAAAAGTGTGTATGCAGTTATTCATGTTGTTCTTTCATGGGCCGAAATAACACTGCAGTGCCCTATTCCCATTTTGATTACAACCATCACTCTCCTGCAGTGAAAAACTAGCTGTGCTGTGGTTACTCAAAGTTCTTCAACCAACTGGTCTAAGAGTAGACAACTGAGCCCTGCTTAGGCATCCATCCATGTTGATGGAAAAATTAGGTGGTTGCTGCTCTCACTGGTTGGATTGCCAGACTACTGGGAAATCTTAAGAGACCCCTGGGAAAGAGGTGTGTCTGTCTCTCTGTGTGCGTCCAAATCCTGTTCCACTGCACTGATTCCATTCAAAGACACTCCATTGATAGTAAAAGGTATACTAGGTCAGCCAAAGTCTTATGGGGACATATACCTGGGTAAAACTGGGTGACAGTGAACACTTTGAGGGGGAAAGCACCTTTCTCCCACTTTCCCTCCCATATTTTTCTCCCTCTCTCATAATACTGTCATCCCATGAAGCTGATTGGTGGGAGATTCAAGACAGATAAAAGGTAGTATTTCCTTCACACAGGGCATAGTTAAAATGTGGAATTCACTTCCACAAGATCAGTAGTGATGGCCACCAATTTGGAGGGCTTTAAAAGGGGATTGGGCAAATTCATGGACGATAAGGCTATCAATGGCTATTAGTCCTTATGGCTATATGCTACCTCCAGTATCAGAGAAGCAGCAGTATGCCTATGTAATACCAACCAGTTGCTGGGAAATGTGTGGAGGGTGCCATTGTGCTCATGTCCTGCTTGTGGATGATTGGCTGTGGGCAGCTGGTTTGGCCACTGTGTGAGCAGAATGCTGGATGAGATGGACCCATGGTCTGATCCGGTGTGACTCTTATGTTCTTACATGTGGGCTGGGTGTGAGTGTGGAAGAGCTCTGGATGCAGCGCCTGGAAATAAACATTCACTTCTCTTTGGTCATGGAGTGGATCCTTGAACACCCCCTCCAACCCAAAGTTTGCAGCCAGCACCTGCATTAGTTTTGCACACTTTATTCCTCTGCAGGCATCTGTAGCATCTCACTTTGCTCTCTTCTTCCAAGGGAATTATCTAGCAATGCGACTGTTTGGTTTAGCGGCCGCTACTGTTTTGAGGGCGAATAGGCAAGTGGACAGTTAACCCTGGGTGTCTGGGTGTGTGTGTTATTATTATTTTTTGCATTTTGGACGAGAGCTTTTACTCTTTTGGCACTTTGCCATGGAGGAAGGACAGCTCTGTGATTGCGTGCCGCTGTAAAATAAAAGAGGGGGTTGAAAAGATGAACAGAAGCTGTCTCAGAAGGTTTCTCCTGCCTCCCGTTCACTTAGGCTCCACACGTTCTCTCATTCAAGCCAGACTGCAGTGAGCGGCAGTCAAAGGAACTTCCGGTAGCTCTTGTCAGGCGCCTCTCTGCCTTTCCCGCGTAAAACCCTGTTGGACCGGCTTGACCCACGTGCTGACAAGAAGGGAAGTAGGCACGTGAGGCGCCTCGCGACCAGTCACATTCCAGGGGCAGAGAGAGGCTGCCTTTTGTAATAAGTTGCTTTTGCAACTTCTTCTGTACTTTTTTCTCCCGCGACTAATTAAGGATTTCAGACGGTTCAAGCCCAACTCCCTTTCCAGCGGGATTTGCACATCGGCAGGAATTCAAGTACTTCAGTTTAAATGGGGGTTGTAAACTGTGTGTGTGTGTGTGTGTGTGTGTGTGTAAGTGGGTAAGCTTATAGCCCCAGGGCCCCCAGCCGAAGAAACTGCACAGCTGATTCCTGTTCCTTCTATAGATAGGAAGCTGCCTTATACTGAGGCTGGCCATGGGCGGCCTATCTAGCCCAGAACTGTCGACGACGCTGACTGGCAGCGACTCTCCAGGGTTTCAGGCAGAAGTCTTTTCTAGCCCTGGAGATATCAGGGATCGAACTGGGGACTTTCTGCATGCAGATCAGGGGCTTTACCACTGGCCTAAGATGACGGCAGGGTGGGAAAGACTAGAGTGGGTAAGTGCTAGCAAAATATAGAATTTTAATAAATTCTATATTAATTAAAATGGGGGCAAAGTGTGAAAGAGGAGTGGGTTTAAAACCCGAGAGGAGGAAACCTTGCACATTTATAGTCTCTAGGTCTAGGCAATGGTGACCTCCCTCCCGGAATGTTTACTTTCCCCCATGAGAACGGTATTGTTCGTTATCGGATTTCCCCCAAGTTTCACGCTGGTGAGGAGGGGCTTTTCAACCTCAACGAATGCAAACCTGGAAAACTTGGCGCAGACCCAGTACCGAATCTTTTTAAAATGGATTATCACCAAATTTCGCCTTGGCAAGTTTTCCGTTCCAAGAAAACACTGGGATTTCCAGACAGTCTCTCTCTGTGTGTGTGTGTGTGTGTGTGTGTGTGTGTGTGAGAGAGAGAGATCATGCCCTTTAAACGTGAGAGGTTTCTTCTTCCCCCCTAAAACAGATTTCCCGCCAAAATCCTCCTGGGGGAGTATTCAGTGTCACTTCAATTTTCCAAAAGTAGAGGGGTAGTTCCGCCTCAACCCCTCCCCTTCCCCTCCAACATTGTCAAAAATCAAAGCTTCTCTGGATTCGGAAACCAAGTGGCTACCAGCGAAAGTGCCCAGTGGCGTCCAGCGAAACTTCGCTGGATCGCCGTGCTGGAGTCCGCTGCTTCCATCTGGCAATCGCCTCAGGCAAGGGACTGCCGCGCCGGCTGCTGCTTGGCTCCGGAGCAGAGGAGCCAGAGAGCTACGTGTGTTTTTGGCTCGGCGGCCACTGCCCCCTCACCGCCCTCTTTTCTCTCCCCCCCCCCCGCCCAGCTTGCCCTTCCACCGCGGGCCGGGCTCGCGCGGCGGGACTCCTCATGCCTCAGGAATGCGGCTAGAGGTGAGCGCAACTTTCCAGAAGGCGAGCTCCCTCTTCCCCTTGCCCTGCTGGAGAGGAGAGAGGAGCGCATAGATCATCGCGTGGCAGCCATCCACCTTTCCCGCCGCCGTTTCGTAACCGCTTACGAGAGACAAGTTGAGAGCTGGGAACAGCCCTCTATTAAGTAGCAAGTTTGGGGAGAGGCTCTTCCCACTTGGAGAAGGCACGGCTTCCCTGACGGAGCGACCCCTCGCAGCGGCAGCAGCACCAGCCTCCTCAGCCAGCCAACCTAGGCGGCTCCTCTCGCCGCCGCCGCTACTGGCCGCGCCCTTCGCCAAGGTGCCCTGGAGCTTTCCTCTGCTGCCTCTCTCCTTAGTCCTGCAGCTGCGGGGCGCCGACGCAGCCTCCATCCCCGCTAGTCGCGCTGCCGCCATCCAAGGTCTGTGCGCGCGCTGCGGAGAGGGAATCCCAGCTCTCTTCCTGCAGGCAAACCCTTCTCAGCCTGGCCAGCCGCGCGCAAAGCCGGCCGCAACGGTGCGTGGATGCGGTGCGGAGTGAGAGCGGTAGCCTAGTCGGGAGTGTGTGTGTGTGTGTGTGCGTGCGTGTGTACATGCGTGCGTGCGTGCGTGGGCTCTCCGTGGTTAACTTCCTCGGTGCACAAAGCAATCTGGAAGCTTGGATTTTATTAGACGCACTGCGCGAAATGCGGATCTCCTCCTTGGTGGAGTCGGATTTGAGAATGCGAGATGGTCGCTGGGGATTTCTTCGGCTTGCTTTGCCTTGAAACCTGTAAGGAGCAGTCAGTCTGGGGAGTGGCGGGGAGATAAAGGCAGCCGCAGGAGTGCCACCCGACGTCTTCTTATCGGGTCTTATTCGGCTGCAGTGAAATAGTTTTGGCTGCGGAAAGTCTGCACGGAAACGGGTTTTATTTGTCCTCGCTGCCAAAATCTCCTTTGGCGAATGCACATAATTCTAGACAGAAGCTCTGAAAAGGAAGAGCGGGCATAATTTATCCGCCCTCCCCCCCCCCCCGTTCTTCAAACGTGACTTAATTTTCTCCCCCACCTCACCTCGCTGCCTAATTTTATTACTCTGAACTGTTGGTGTGGATAATGAATTCCACTTAACTTTTATAAGGAATGTTCATAATCACGGTAGCACAACCGTATCTGGTTTGGCGTAGGAAGTTATTTCCTCGCCTCACCCCCCCCCCGCCCCCCAGTCTCTTCTCTGATTGTGCAACAGCTCCTTATATGTAAGTTTCTCCTCATTTCTAGTCGTTAGCTGTTGGGGAAAATACGCACCTCTTCTTATTTCATAGCGTTTTCACGGGTTTTGCG
This sequence comes from Shinisaurus crocodilurus, assembly GCA_021292165.1. Taxonomy (NCBI): domain Eukaryota; kingdom Metazoa; phylum Chordata; class Lepidosauria; order Squamata; family Shinisauridae; genus Shinisaurus; species Shinisaurus crocodilurus. The sequence continues at coordinate 129,680,712 of CM037879.1, forward strand.
CTCACGCGACTTAGCGTGACGTTTTAATTTCACTGTGTGCGAAAGCGAAATGAATTCTGTGAGCGGGACCCACGCGTCGGAGCGAGGTCTGCTTTTGTCTGGGCGCCAGCGCAAAACCGGAGCCAGCTGCGTTCCTGCGCGGCTGCCACGTAAAGAAAGACCACTCATAAAACTTGCAGTTGCAAGCAGAAAAGCCAGTGAAGTCGTTGTTAGGGGATCTCATAGATATTTTGTCAAAGGAGGGTGTGTTGCTGGTGGGAATTCCAGTCTGGAAGTAGCAGGGAGGGGGGAAACCGAAGTGTTCTTACTGTTTGCAGCTCGCACGACTCCGTTAGTCTTTTTGCTGCCGTTGCGGTTGCTACTCCAAAGATGGCGCTCTAAGCTCAGGCAAAATATCCCAGACAGAAGCGTGGCTCCCTCTCCCCTTCTCAGTGCTGCCCTGCTTATAAACAATGCAAGGTCTATACTTGTCTACTTAGAAGCAAGTCCCATTGAGTTCTATGAGACTTACTCCCAGGTAAATATGTATAAGATTGCAACCTAAATGTCTTTTAAGCGGACGTGCTGATCAGTGGACGTGTTTCAAACGTTCTTTCCTCCCGCGCTTCAAGAATGAAACACTCGAATGAAACAGTACGTATGGGTGCAGGCAGGCAGGGATCAGAAATGATTGCTAAGCTGGTCGGCTGGCTTGATATCAAAGCAAGGGGCTCTTGATTGTAATTATCACTAGATGTGCGCGCGCGTGTGATATTCTGGGTGTCAAGCGGCTGAAAAATCAGTTCATTATACGACAATTAAAAAGACGGTATGTGGGTAGATATGTGCTTCTCCTCCTGAGTGCCAGCTCCTGGGTAGGGAACAGGAAGGTGTAGTCGAATCTGGTCAGTTTCCGATGATGAATTTAAGCGTGTCTTCGATTTTTTATTTTTTTAAAAAATTCTCTTTATATGGCACAGAACTATCCCCCCCCCCCATAGCTGTTAATTGCCTAATGATTTATACCAAGTGTTGTGCTTTCTGTGGTTTGGTCATGGCATTGGCAATTAAACTTATTGCTTAATTACTTGTGCTTTCTCTCTCTCTCTCTCTCTCTCTCTGTGCCTAGAGTCATGCGGAAACTAGAGAATCTTTTTAAAAATGAGGTCAAATCTGGTAACTTCTTTTACGCTGGAGACTAACCCCTCCTCCTAATTAGGGCAATGTAAAAACCTGATAGTCTAGACCCTCCTTCTCCAACTTGGTACCCTCTGGATGTTTTGCACGACAACTCCCAGCATTCCTAACCATTGGCCATGCTGGCTGGGTTTGATGGAAGTTGAAGTCACAACATGGGGGGGGGGCACAAACTTGGGAGTGTCTAGTCTAGACTTTTGTAGTCTAGACTTTACCTTTCTATCCTATTGGCCCCCTTGTATCACTGCAGGGTGAAGTGAAGGGCAGTCCGAAGAACTGAGACTCATTCAATACGCCACAAGGCTGTTAAAAGTTACTAGGTCTGCCCATCATTGTCAAAAAACTTTGGGGAAAAGCCCAGTAGATCCAGTGCAGAGAAAGGCACACTAGTAGGCCTATCCTGTTTGTGTTTATTCAAGTAAAGCTCACTGATATGAATGGGACTTCTTTGGAAATGAATATTCACTGGATTGCAGCATTAATCGCTGGGGATTAAGGGTGCCCACATCTGTGCTGGATTGTGGCCAAAGAGTCTTGAGCAAGCAGATTTTTAAAACCGCCCATAGAGCTGTTACAAATAAGAATTACTAAGACCTTCTTGGTGCCAAAAGGCATCTTTTACTACTACCACTGGCTTTATAACATGTAAGAAGTAGTAAACATGTGAAAGGTGCTGTCCAGTCTGGGTTAGATTGATAGTGGTGGATAAATCAGGGACTGCTAAGGAAAAAAGCGGTGTGTACTTTGCAGCTAAAAAGAAAAAAGTTGTATCTTATTAATGCACAATATGATTTATCTTAGTGCAAAACTTTGAATTTTGCAATTTGGATAAATTATGCAAATGTAACACACTTGCATAGATTTTCTTAAGTGGACAGTGTCCACAAGAGCTTTTGCCAAAACAAATATGTTAGTCTTATTGTTTTGTTGTTTTTGCTGCAACAGACTAATACGGCTTCCCCTCTGGGAATTTCTTTCTCAGAATGATTATGCCCTTGATAGACATGGGGAAGGACAAAAGAACTATGCATTTGCTACTGGATGTCCTAGTAAGGCTTTCTCTCCCTTCAGTGTAAGAGATCATGGGACCCACACGTTCATGCCCAACTATGCAGCCATAAAAACGCAAAACGTTCTTTTGTTAAAAATTTAGTCTGAGAACTTTAAGGATGCTGCATTCTACGCCCTATTCAAAATTCCACACATTTCTGGAGCTTTGCTGTGAATACACAGGAGCGCTGCCTTAGCAATGAGTAGTGTTAGTTAATGAGCTCTTTCAGAACAGTTCAAAGAATGTCAGTAGGACTGCTGCTCCAGACTAGGTGGTTTACAGATTTTCATCCAAGTATGTATATTTCTAGACTGATGACTGTCTCCTGTTGCCTCCCCCCCCCCCGTGCATTTTAGGGTTGTTCTCTCTCTGAGTGTGCTTGAACAAAATGATCCGGCTACGTCAGGGGCTACTAGACGTAGGCATTGGGTTTCAGTGGTATGTTACATCCCCTTGTGTATAATTTGTTTCAGACCTTAAGAGGCGGCGGGGTGGAGGGTGGTGGTGGAAGAGAGAGACTGAGGAGCCACATATGTGGAGGCAGAGCGGGGTTTCTTTATTATTAGTTTCCAAACTACCCCGAGACTTCCAAAGTCGCCCTTAACTAAGTGCTTCAACAGTTGTGAAAAAGGAGCCAAATAAAATCGCGGCTGAAAGAAGCAATTGGCGTGGATTCAGTACAAAGAAGGGGAGGGAGGGAAGGAACTTCTGAATTAGCCATCACTGGAACTCAGGGCTAGCTTTTCCTCGAGGTGGGGAGGCAGCTAGGGTGGGAAGGAAGATAAGGAAAGGACGGCATTCCTCAGCACTTCCGTTATCACACTTGCCCCTTGAAGGGCTTTTGATCCTGCTGTTGGTGTACACGCCTGAAAGGTGGAAACGCAGCTTGTAAACGTGCTTGCAGCTGATTTTTAAAACTATAGATGGCCGTGAAGGAAAGTGGATTAACATCTGCGCTTCAGGTTTCCTGGGATAGTTGTGTCTACTTTCCTGGGATAGTAGAGAGGTTTTCTTTAGCCTTCCACCAACTTTAAAAACAAAACAAACAGTTGTATACATTTGGGAATGACTTTTAGGACGCAATCCTATGCATGTTTAGATAGGAAAAAGTCCTACAACTCCCAGCATTCCCCAGCCAACTATGCTGGCTGGGGAATGCTGAGAGTTGTAGGACTTTTTTCTATCTAAACATGCATAGGATAGAGCCCTTAACCTTTCAACCTGTCCTCCTTTTAATAGACTTTTTGGTCACTCCCTTTAACTGGCATCTTATTTTAAAAGTTAAAAGTTTTTGCCAGGACATTTTTGCCTTTCTGACAATGAATTCTACTTCAGCCACTCTAGTTGGCAAAGCTGTTGTGATGGGGAAGGAGAGGGAAAATGGAAAAACAACAACAACAAAACGAACAAAACCCCCAAGACCAAACCCTACAAGTCTAGCAAAGGAAAAGAGAACACAACAGTGGTGGTAGTAGAAGTTGTTACCCTCCCGTGCCATTGATATTTTAATAGTAATAATTAAAAAGAAACTGACAAGGCACTGTAGAGGTGCCATTGACACCAAGGCAAGTGCTTTGCATTATTAGGAACAGACGGGTTCGTGGGCAAGCGATGCGAAAGGGCAGGGTTACTACGAGACAGAACGCGAAACTAGTTGTGCAAGGCAAGACAGACCAGCATCCGAGACAGGCAAGCGGGGCAGAGTCTTTTCTCACACCAGTTGGAGCTGCTGTGCGGTGACGACATTTAGAGGAGCGCATGAACGAGAATGATGGCCATGTACATTAACTGAAGCAAGAGGAAATTCCGAAGTGATCATTTAAGTGCTTTAAAACACGCATTTCATTTTTTCCGTTGTCTCGTGTTTAATGGTAGTTGTATTTATTCATTTTCTTTGGTGCATGATGGGAGGGAACGGTGGTGCAATAGCAACCACAATAACAGCTTGTAGGGAAGGAAGCTCTTAGCGGATGGGGGGGGTTGCCTTTTGCTTACGTTACTCTGTGCAGCCTCAAGTACGCTTAGGGCAACACACACACGCGCACACACGCACTTTTCTCTTTCATTCCTAGAGAATGCGGAGAGGGGGGAGGGGGCTTTGAAACCGCTCTCGCTGGGCCCGGTGTGTGCGTTGGACAGAGCATCCCCCCTCCCCCTACGCTTCATGGCTCCCTCTCCATCTTTCGTTGTTGGTGGTGCGTGCTTTAAACAATGCTGATTTTCTTTCTCCTCTTTTTCTCCCCATAGAGTCATTCATGTGGTTGTGATCCAAAGCGACAGCGATGAAGATTAGGCTCCCGGAAGCAGCGGTTGCTGCCCTCTGCGCAGCTCTTCTCCTCTGCTCCATAGAGGCTGAAGGTAAATCATTCCTTCCTTTACTCCTTGAAAGTGATGGTGCAGAATTAAACCAGGCCACCATTTTTCTCTGAGTGTAACTGCTCCTCCATATCCCTCTCTCTCTCTCTCTCTCTCTCTCTCTCTGCCTTCCCTTTCAGTGGTTTTGTGTCCAGAGAGCTTCTCCAGCTGGGGAGATCCTCTCTCCCTCCTCTCTGTTGCCTTTCCGGTGTGCTGTCCACACTAGACGGTCCCTTGCAAGCGGGAACTGCCTTCCTCTGGCCTCCCGTGCCCTCTGTTTTTTGTTTTTTTCCCTCTCTCTCTTTCTCTCTCACCCCCTCCCAGAGGCTGAGCGCTCAGGGAGAAGGAAGACGCCTGTGCAAACTTGAAACTTCTCCTTCATAGGCAGGAGAAACCCTGGAGCGCTTGCACACGCCCTCCCAACGAGTAATTGCTTTGCTTTTGTACTGCAAACACATAATAGACACATCGCCATGTGGTTTTCCCCCACCTAACCCTTTATAAAATAAAGCACTCCAACAGAGTCTGGCTGCCTGTGTGTTTTGTTTGGAATGGGTGGGTGGGTGGTGGTGGGGAAGAAGATCCTTTCCTGGTGAGTCAGTCATGTGGGATGGGGCAGGGAAAGAGCAGTCCCAGGCTACTGTTGAGGGAGCGGGAGCCAAGCTCCCCTAGGATAGCCATGGCTGCCCCACCTTTTCTCTCGCAATGAATAAACCAACCCTCAATCAGTGTTACCAGATTAGCCATTTGGAATTCTTGTGCCATAGCCTCAGGATGGCCCCCCTCAGGCCTCCCTCCCCACCCATTCTCATTCTCTCTCTCTCTCTCTCTCTCTCTCTCTCTCTCTCTCTCTCTCTCTCTCTCACACACACACACACACACACACACACACACACACCCTTTCCCATTCCACTTCTCCAGTGGCAATGCCAGAGGAAACCAGTCCACAGTCTAACATCCTCTCCTACACTTTGCCGGTATTGGGGGAAATATACATAGTTAAATAAAAGATATGCCCAACACACCCCATCTCAGGGTGGGAAAGTAGCAGCAAAGCAGAGAAAACTTGCCCTCTCTCCATCCATACATCACATTCTCCATACATCCACATTCCATGGTGGGGCCTGGGGCAGTGCTAGCTAGATACTGAAAAGACCTGGGGGCTCAGGCCCACAGGACAAAAAACAACAACAAATTTGCATATGCTTATTTACATATGCTCTAAAGTGTGTGTGTCTCTAAAGGACCCCGTCTCCTAAGGACATCCCTATTTGTAAAAAAAGATGTATGGACAGGGGAGAGGAGGGCATTTGATTTCAGAAAAAAACCTTAGGCAGAAAGATTCAAGGGATCAGGCAGCAGGAGGTGAAGCACATGTGGACAACAAGCCAGCTAATCCAGGTGGGATCAAATGCTACAGAGATCATCAGTGCCCACAGGCAGCTAGGTGATGGGACAGATGGCCTTCCAGAGATTTGGGACTCCAAATGAAAGATTCAGGGCTCCAAAGATCTGGGACTCAAGCCCTAGTGGGTTGCCCCTAACACCGCCTCTGTGTGGAGCTCCCGTGAGAGCTTGCCTGGATCTTGTGAGAGCCACACAGCCTGGTTCTTCTGGCCACATGGCTCTCCATAGAGCCAGCATGATGGCGGCAAGGGTAAGGGGGGGGCGAGACAAGGGAAACAGAGGGCAGGTGATTGCTCCAGAGAGCCCCACCAGCCACTCTCTCACTGCAACAAATGCCATGGTGGGAGAGCGACTGGTGGGCCTCTCCAGAGCACCCGCTGGAGGCAGTGGCAGCAGGCCCTCCTGGTGTGGACAGAGCAGCAGGAGCAGCAAATTGCTCCCACTCCACCATCTGATGCGGGCTCCTCTCCCTGCTTCATGGAGGGCAGCCCCTGATAGTACCACGTCTCCATTGAGTGTTGGGCTTCACAGCATTGTCCTGGCTACAAAGGAAGAAGCAAAGTAAAGGTGAAACACCCTCCACTTATTTGTGTATAAAGCACCATGATGCTGTCATGATGTACAAAGATATAAAACTAATGAGGGCAGCTCAATAGCAACATTTGCCACTTTGAAGGATATAGATGAAGTATGTGTGAGGATAACATTTATTTTTCATTACGAAATCTGCAGTTGGGCAATACCCTTTTAGAACCAACTGAGAAATGTCACAAAATAGTGTGCCGGCTTTCAGTTTCTCCAGAACTCTTCATCAGGGTGGATGGTACAAAAAACACAAGCCGGGGAAAAGAGAAAGCACAAAAAGTAAGCCTAATGATGTAGCCAAAAGGTCTGCATTTAGATCCAGCCTTAAGATGGAGAATGAAAGATTGAATAGGTTAGTCTCTTACAGGTGCTGTAGTTATCAGGTTACACTTAACATTCTGGGATGAAGAAGCAATGGATGACCCACATTTGTTGAAATGTAAATTCTGGCTGTTACTCAAATCTGTCTTTAGTTTTAAGTGAAACACATGGGTTCCTGGTTAGGCAGAGAGAAGAAGTAAAGAGAAATATGCTTTTTGTACCATCCAGCCTGACGAGGAGTTCTGGGGAACCTGAAAGGTTGCACACTACTTTGTGACATTTTGGTTGCTCCTAATAAAGGTATTGTCTAAATGTGGATATGGACTAACATGGCTCCCTTTGCTTTTGATTTATTTCTCATGTATAAGCTGCTTGTGAGCTTTTTGGAAAACTATGTGAGAGGATAAGCTATGATTTAACTTGAAAATATGGAAACTGAAACCAAAATACCTATCCACACATGACTTCAAATGACTGATCTGTGGTTATGGTTGGTTATAACCCAAGGCCACAATTCCCAAATCACTGACCATAGAAGTCAGCGAGACTGGTCCAGAGTAGGTGGTTTAATTTTTTTTTTTTTTTTGCATACAGTACTTTCCAGCTTCTAGTTAGCTCCTGGTTTTTTTTTTTTATTATAGGTTGTAACAAAACCAAAAACTCTGAATCCCACAAACATCATAGGCATTTGAAATTTTGGGCTCTGAGGGTGTTATCTACTTACGGTGCATTCAGATGAGGCTTTTATTGTGCAATCAACCTGCCTCAGTCATGGGAGAATTTTATGAGGGTGGTGGTGGTCTAGACATGGTCATCTTCAATTTGTGTTTTCCTGTGTTTTCTCACTGTTTCTTCCATCATTTTTCTTTCCACAAAAAAATAAATCTGTTCAGGAGGAAAAGACAGAATAGCCGCACAATGTATTTTCAGTGGAAACACTAGGAGTCATCCATCTGGATTACAGAGCAATCCTACCTATTGTTACAGACAGAGACCTCCAACATCTGAGTCTCTGACTAATCCCAAAACGTTGCTGGTGCAAGCCCAGCAGGGCAAAGAGAGGAAGAAGCAGCAATTTATGCTTCCCACTCACCCTGCCTCGGGCTTTTTTTTTTTTTTTTTAAGTGTGAATTCCCTGATTTATGCCAGCTCCAGGACTGACATAGATCAGCAGCTAGCTTGGGGGCATGTCTGGAGGTCCAGAAAAGATGTGAATCCTGTGGATCTACAACTTCTCCTGGCACACCCTCTGGCTCATCTTTCCCCATTTCCAACATCAGAAAAGAGCTGCCACAGAAGTTTCTGTGGCAGCTGGGAGAGGGTATCCAAGGTCTGATCTCCTCCTCCAAGGGCAGACCTCTCTCTCTACCCTCTGAAGGGGAGATCTGAAAAATCCTATGGCTCTGGGACACCTCCCAGGGACCATAAGATTGCAGCCTTAAACTGGTTTCAAAGCAATTCCTTCTCCCCAGGAACACTCAAAGCTGCAGTTCTGTGATTCTTTAGGGGAAACCATTACGGTTTGGTAGATACAAAACTGATAGAAACTTGTCATCTCTGTATAACTCTTAGAAGCCCCAAACATTGCAATTTGTTTAAAAAGTGATGATGATGATGATGATGATGATGATAATAATAATAATAGCGAAATCAGACCAGCTTTTCCAGTTATTATTGCTCACAAAGGCACATGGGAAAGGGTGGGGAGTCTCATTGCAATGAGAAAAAATGCCCCTTAGAATGTTATATGTTATATTAGTGTAGCTTTCATTTTCTTTCACTATTCCGAAATCTGTCCTCCTTGGTCATCCATGTTACCGTGGTTACAAATGCAAGGTGGGATCCAAAGAACTACTATGCATGATCAAAGGCTTGCGCATGCCCACTGGGATTTTAAAACCCTTTTTCTTTACACAGCAGACCAGCATAGAACCACCCCTTGATTTCAAAAGTGGCTTGGTATGATGCATAGGGGGATACAGTGTAAGAAACACGACCGCTAAAGCTTTCTTGGGTGCACAGAATGAGTTGCATGGTTCTTTGGTTCCTGGTTCCAAGCCTGCCCTTCCATGAGAAACCAGTAGGTATTTGATTTGTTGGCAGGTCTGAAGCCAAAAAGACTTCATCTTTTGCCCAAATAGCACCAGTATAGAAGCAGTGTGTGGGAGCTTCCAGTAATGCTGTCTCCTATGCTTCCCTGGGTGGTTGCACTGTCTCCATGGGAATGGATGGTGGGCATTGGTGGCAGTATAAAGTTTAAGGTCTTCAGGAGCTGGCACTGTTTGGGATGCAGACATAATGAGACATTGAAGTCCCACAACTCTAGGCAAGGAAGATGCTCCAGACCAGCAACTGTAGCCTGGTGCTCTCCTTGAAGTTCTTACTGCTATTCTATGACCTCTTTGTCAACTCCTCCTTGGAACTGTGATAGAAATAGACTGTAATACTATGGATGTGTAACTTGAAAGTAAGCCCTATTGACCTTGGTTGTTGAACTTAGATTTGCTTCCAAGTAGGATCAGGCTGTTGGTTGTGTCTATGGATCAAATCACTCTTACTAGCCGCACATACATTTACTATGGTCTTCTATGGAAAAATAGGAGTTGCGCGTTAACTTTGTTACAGATAATCTGATATGTGAGTTAAAAGTGATGTTCACGTTATACTAAAGGAAAAAGAAGAAGCTGCTACATGCCGCATCTCAGTTTTCATAAAGCAGACTACAGTCCTAAAATGTTAAAGCCTTTTCCCCACAGTTAGTTTTTTCAGTTTATCTGGAATCCGGTCATTTGGATCTCATCAAGGTGGGCTGCTGCTGTCCTTCAGCAGTTACAGCCTAAGGCCTCTGCTGCTTCAGGTCTATTTACCTTCAAGGTTGGTGGTGCTATTTTTTTCCCATGTACTGATTTTTTTTTTTAAAAAGAGCATGCTCAGGTCAGTTGTCTCTGCCTTTGCATTAAATTTGTCCTGAGCCATTGCTTTGGAAACAATATTTTATAATGGTATTCTATAAAATGTCAATGTGTTCTATTATTAACATCTATTGCATGAAGTTGATACTATGGATTTGCTTACATTTTAACTGCAGAAGTGTGACTGCCTTAAGTAAAATGAAGAGTCAATTGTGCATGCAGATTAATATTCTAATCTCACTGCCTGTGTATGGACAATAGGAAAGAAAATAACATTTATTCTAGTACTACTATATCTATTGTAGCAACAGCACAAAGCCATATTATCCTATTTTCATTGGAAATGACCATACATTAAAAGACATGCAATATTTATTTGAGTCCTCAAGTTTCGCACTTAACAATTGTATCAAACTTTTATATACATTTTAAGGAGTGAATTGGTTGCAATGCACACTGACACAGTGCCTTTGAAGTCAATAGAATTATACAAGTGTAGGTGGTGAGTGAATTATCCCTCTGGAAGCAGTTAACATTCTGTTATTGACTTCTCAGAGGTTTAAAGGTACAAAGTAAATTGTACCTTTAAAAAAAAAAAGTCTAAATTTAGGAAAGATGGGCATCTTCCAAGAAAACCACAAGATATGGCTCATCCACAATGCTTGCCAAACAATCTGAGGTATTAAGGAAAGTATGGCTGAATCTCATTTGCCTTTGTTAAACCTGTTTAAATGGTTATTTATAGTACGCCTACCATGCACTGACAGTGAATCAGTAAAATTCCGCATGACAGCATGAACAGTTTAACATGAGAATATCATTATAAAATATTTTTATGAAACGTCTTTGTGCGATGATCCTTGTACATGGAGGCTTTTGCCCATTGTGGGAAGCTAAACAAACAAAAAATAAAAATGAAATTGACTTTTCATATATGTATATATATATATATATATATATATATACATGCATGATGCTGCAAGATAGTGTATGTAAACTATTCCTTTCTGTACTGTTCAGTTCATTTTCTCACTAGCTCCCACAAATTTATTTGCAGTCATATGTCCAGATCACTGATGCCCTCCTCCTTGTTCCCCCCTTATGCATTCTGTAAATAAATGTCTATAAATATACCTTGATGTTGTCTTTCCATAATTAACCATTGTTGTGTAAACGCCATACTGGCATTTTGTATTAAAATGCCATTCCTTAGTATGGGTACACCTGCTGCAAAAGGGACATGATAATGATAAATGATAGTTTACACCTCAGGAACAGTATAGAAAAATGGTGTAAACAGCCAGAAAGCTTGGGTTTTTTTTTTAAAAAAAAGTTTCATAGAGTAGTTCAAATGTGACCGAAAACAATTTTATAATTTGTTAACCCCTTCATTCCCAATTTTATGTATAAGCATTTGCAAGATAAGCCACTTTGGGGGTTTTATGGAACTAAGGGGTTAAACTCCAAGAAACACACACACACACACACACACACACATAATATGTATAATATAAATTGAGCACTGAACCACTCAAACCTTTGCTGCATTTTCAAAATACATATTTCTCTTTTTCTCTGCCAGCCTTTATTTAAAGAAAAGGTTTATTCAAATACAACTGTGCAGAGACCATCTTTAAAAAGATGGATCAGTTCTTTGATGTCTTATTGAAAGGGGTGTTGTGTTATTGTCAAGTGATCTCATGGTGTTGTAAGCAGGTTGTGATTTGGCATGCGTTTACGAATTGCACCCAGCATGTTAAAAACATTCTTTTAATTGTTATGTGAAATGTTTGCATATGTGGTTATTATCTGTGAACTCATTGTACATGTATCCAAATGTGTTTTCTATTGTGCTTGATTTTGCTGGCCATTCTTGAATGACTTGGCAATTCAAGAAACAAATGTTCTGTGCTGTCCTCTGTGATGCGTATTCTCTTTGATGTGTTTTGTCATATTCCATCAGCTTGTATCTTCCCTTTGCCAACAACATATCTTTATATGTGTTGGAAACAAATTTATGCAAAGACATATTTTAGCAAGCTTTGCTTAACATATTTTAAAAATTAACATGACATCAATTTGTTCCTCATTTAAACACACTCTTGCTTGGTATAAATCTTTTGCAGTCAATCCACCGTCAGACTTGAAATTTAAAATTATAGATGAACGTACTGTTCAAATGTCATGGACGAGACCATCTGATGCAATAGAAGGTTACAGGATAACAGTGACCCCTCCAGCTGGTAAGATTCTGTGTTTGTGTGTATGCGGATTTTTAAAATCAAAATAATGCAGTTTTGTTCAATTGCATTATTTTTTCCTAACTGATTTTGTGTGTGTGTGTGCATGTGCGGGGGATATGTCCAAATATATTATGAAAATATAACAAGGATATCAGTGTGGCGTAGTGGTTAGAGTGTTGGACTGGGACTCAGGAGATCTGGGTTCTAGTCCCCGCTGGGCCATGAAACTCACTGGGTGACTTTGGGCCAGTCACTGACTCTCAGCCTAACCTACCTCACAGGGTTGTTGTGAGGATAAAATGGAGAGGAGGAGGAAGATTATGTAAGCCGCCTTGGGTTCCTTGCAGGAAAAAAGGCGGGGTATAAATATAATAAATAAATAAATAAATCTTCAATTTTGCTTAAATTGCATCTGATAATTTACAGTGCAATCCTATACATGACTACTCAGAAGTAAGTCTATTGGCCCAGTTTGCATGTCATGGCAGCAAATCTTGGGTTAATTAACCCATGATTTGCTAGGGACACATAGAGCATGTGCACTGCATGTGGGCCATTTCCGGTTTGAAAAACAACCTACAAATGCCCCTTCATAGATTGTTGTATGGTGTGTGAACCTCGACACTCTGGGTTTTTTATGGGTTAAACAACTCAGAGTTAACCTATGATTAGTAGGTGTGCTTCCTGGCAAATTGGCCATGACGTTTCCACATTTCTTTCATGGTATAGAAAAAAAATTCTTTTTACTGTTTTGAATGATAAATTACTATTATGAGATTTAGACATTCTGCTGCATGAAATTGTTCTCCTTATGTTGAATTGCAGATGGACCTGCTAGAGAATTTACCCTAGCACATAGCGCTACCCAAACTTTATTAACAGACCTCACACCTGATACAGAATATGTTGTAACAATAAGTTCATATGATGACAGAGAAGAGAGTATATCAGTCTCTGGACAACTGACAAGTAAGTTCACATAATTAATCTAGATTTAACTTGGCATTGAGAGGCAGCACCAAATATATGTTTAGTATTAATAGGACTCTGATTTTTACCCTTTAGGGTCTGGGCACATGTTTTATTCATTGTATCAGTAGAGATTAAGGATATACTGAAAGTGGTGAAAAATCAGATGAATACCATTCTTATAGGATAGCCTGGGGCATCCTCTAAAAGTTTTCTTTTCCCATTGCACTCCTTCAAAAACCTGAAGGTAGTAGATCACCGCCACATAAGAAAATTATTATTGCAATGAGTTCATCACACAAATGGGGTCATCACTGTGTTGTCTGAATTCTTCCTATGACTCTGAAAGACTTTCTCTCCACATGCATGCATGGGTTGGTGGAGAATTCCTCGGTAAGTGGTGGAGAAGTCCAAATGTATCTTGGCCCTGTTTGCAAGCTCACTTTCCACCACAAGGAGACTGCAAATATACCTTGTAGTGCAGAGAAAGCAGTCATGTGAACTCCACCCTCACATTCTGCTAAGACAGAGCTGCAGAACCTCAGGCCCGGGGCCCAAATCTGGCCCTGTGGGGATCCGTAGAAGGCCCTTCCGCTGGCCCCACTCCCTTTTCCTCAACCACTGATCATTTGGTGGCTTCCCAGGTTTTGGGTACCCGCTCCCCCTGTTCTATAAGGTTGAAATGCCTCTCCTGGAGCTTAGTTATTGGCAGTAATAGCTTTAAGCAAAAATATGCTGGTAGGTTTGGTATTTTTGGTCCCGCCCCTCTTGCCTTTGGCCCCGCCCACCACTTGAATGCAGCCCCCGAGAGCTTCTCCAAAATGGAATTCAGCCCTTGGACTGAAAGAGGTTCTGCACCCTTGTGATAAGGGATGCTTCTTGGCTTTCTATTAATCCCTTGTTTTCTGCTGTTGCAGTTCAAACAGGTGGTTTAATAACAACAGAAGAAAAGAAGATTGAAGAAGTTCAGTTGCAAAGTAAGTAATTTTTCCATTACAATGGCGCCATATTCTAAAACAAGAGTGTGCAGTTTCTAGGGGGTTGGTGTGCTCCCCACACACTTGTTTCCTTGCAAAATTGCTAAGATTTTGTGGCTGCCGCTGTGGCAGCAAATTCAGCAGTGGCGGTTGGGGCAGTGAGGGTAGAGGGTCAGAAAAAGGCTATGGGTGCCTGTATACAGCTCACAGGCCATGTGTTACCCACAAGGATTTTAAAAGTGTCAGGCATCTTTTTCTAAACCTTCACATCCAACTGCCCAGAGATGTGAAAATTCTTTCTTGCCCTTCAGCATGTGTCTTTACTGGGCAGAAAACTAGAGTGTCCTTCTGCATCCCATCCCAATCACTGTAGTAGAGAACCTTGTGTGTATCACTCCTTGGTTTGATTGCTAGTTCTGGTAGTCAAGAAGGCCAGCTTTTATTATTTTATTTTTGCAAGTTTTTGTTTCCCATCTTCTAGGGACCTTAAATCATGCTTCCCACACACTCTCATTTGATCTGCCTATCTCCAGGCTATGGACAAAGTGAATTCAGCCTGGTTATTCAGGAGGCTTGCCAACTGTTTTAGTTTTGATTCAGAGGACTCCTTATGGTACTTGCAAAATAACAGGAGCCTGATTCCAAATATGCACGTAAAGTATCAACAAATAAACTGTGTTTAGGCATATCTTGCCCATACAGTAAGAGACAGATATATACCTTTTGATTTGGTTCCAGAGATCATGTGAGTGGAGTTACACTCTTGGAACCTCCAGCTCACAGAATGGGTGCAATTTTCACCAATTCCCTTGCTGCCCCCTGTGCTCCCTAAAAGTCTACCCCAGAAGGTTTGAGCACCCTCTGGAACACCCTGGGAAGGGCTGCAGGACTCAGTGGGAACCAGTGAATATCACCTCCATTTCCCTTCTATAAATAAAAGAATGGTCCCAGGGCATTGTCTAAAGCAGGGCTCTCCAACCTTGGGTCCCCAGATGTTGCTGGCCTACAGCTCCCAGCATGCCTAGCCAGCATGGCTAATGGCAAGGGATTCTGGGAGCTGTAGTCCAGCAACATCTGGGGACCCAAGGTTGGAGAGCCCTGGTCTAAAGGTACATGAGGCAGCTAACTTGCTGAAGCTAAGCAGGTCTGGATCTGGTCAGTGCTTGCAGGGGAGACCACCTGGGAACTGCATATAGCCATCTTGAGTTCCATGATAGAAGAAAGCGGGATATAAGTTAAATAAATAAATAAGCATGAGCCTCTGCTGGATCATCAACCCTTTTGCAGAAGGCTACTCTAGAACCAATCCTACACACACACACACACACACACACACTCACACACAATTTATGTGCATGTATCTTTAAATGATAATTGCTCTGCTAAATAGCTATAATTCTGTAAAACTTATATTCCAGGATGTTCCATTAGTGCTGTTACAGATCTAGTTTTTCTTGTGGATGGCTCTTGGAGCGTGGGCAGAAATAACTTTAAATATATATTGGACTTCATTGTTACCCTTGTATCGGCTTTTGATATTGGAGAAGAAAAGACAAGAGTTGGAATAGTCCAGTACAGTTCTGATACAAGGACTGAGTTCAACTTAAATCAATATTTCAGAAAGAGAGAT
Source organism: Shinisaurus crocodilurus (assembly GCA_021292165.1). Taxonomy (NCBI): domain Eukaryota; kingdom Metazoa; phylum Chordata; class Lepidosauria; order Squamata; family Shinisauridae; genus Shinisaurus; species Shinisaurus crocodilurus. The sequence goes on from CM037879.1 coordinate 129,696,338, forward strand.
CTTGTTGAGGCGATAAAAAGAATACCATATAAAGGAGGCAATACGATGACAGGTATGGACTTTTAGCTGTTTGATGATGTAAAAAGCATGAATGATTATCAAGTGCCTATCATCTTTCTTTGTTGTTAGGGCCATCTCACTTGATTTTACAATTTTGAATTTGATCTGAAGATGAAACGTAAGAAAATCACAATCCATTTTGTAAATTTTAGGAGAAGCTATAGATTATCTGATTAAGAATACATTCATCGAGTCTGCTGGAGCAAGGAAAGGCTTCCCTAAAGTGGCAATTATCATTACGGATGGAAAGTCTCAAGATGAAGTGGAAATTCCTGCAAGAGAACTACGTAGCATAGGAGTTGAAGTATTTTCTTTGGGTATGTTGAATTTTATGCAGTAATTGTTATCAATGAGAAGAATCAGAAGTCATGCATTTAGCTTGCATTAGGGGGAAATCCAGCTCCCCCCCCTTAATACAAGTTATGTGTGATTAGATTTACTTTCCTAGTTCATTACCAACATTTGGGCAGAGTGTCAACTGCACCCTACTTTGTTTTAACATTGAATTATGGAGATGAAAACACTGTCACCAAAAGAGCTTGTTGGGAGGGGTGTCCCTTAATATCTCAAAAACGTATCCACGCTAATTAAAAGTACAATGTTTTAAACCACTGCTTTAATTAGCACTCTGTATTCACTAGCTGAGTAAATAGGATTGAAATAACCGCTCTGGATTCAAATAGGTTTAGTTCTCTACAATCGCACTTATTTACCTGTGTCCTGATCCACTATGCAGATCTACTATAATGGGGAAGCAATACACTGCTGCATGCCTGTGTGTATGAGGAGCACACTCCCCACTGAGGCCTGCCTGGCGCCAACTTTACTATCCTTTTGGTGCCAGGATAAGACTGCCCTCTATGCTGAGGCATTTAACAGCCCCAAATAGTATATGGGGTGGTGGTTATGTTACCTTTTTTAATCAGTCTACTTCTTATAATCTTGTCTTAGCTATTTAAGTAATTTTAAAATTGTTTTTAAAATGTCTAGTGAAATTTTTTTCGATATTTTTATTGTTTGTATTTTTATATTGTATTTTATTGTGCTTTATAATTGTTGTAAACTTCCCAGAGAGCTTTGGCTATTGGACGGTATAGAAATGAAATGAAATAAATAAATAAATAAAAATATATACACTGGTGGGGTCTGAGGTGGCAGTGACTGACCAGGAAAAGGATCTTGAGGTTGTGGATACCTTGATGAAAACTATGACCCAGTATGCAGCTGCTGTGGAAGAGGCAAATTCCATGTTGGGGATCATTAGGAAAGGAATCGTAAATAAAACTGCTCATTTTGTAATGCCTTTATACAGATCTATGGTGTCACCCCACTTGGAATACTGTGTAGTTTTGGTCACTGCATCTCAAAAAGGATATTGTTGAACTGGAAAAGGTGCAGAAAAGGGCAACCAAAATGATCAATGGGCTGGAGCAACTCCTCTATGAGGAAAAGTTACAACCTTTGGGGATCTTTAGTTTAGAAAAGGGGGGACATGATAGAGGTTTATAAAATTATACATGATGTTGAGAAAATGGATAGGGAGATATTTTTTTCCTTCTCTCAAAATACTAGAACCTGGGGTCATCCAATGAAACTGAATGGTAGGAGATTCAGGACAAATACATGGTAGAACTTTTTCATACTGTGCATAGCTAAACTATGGAACTCACTATCATAAGATGTAGTGATGGCCACCAATTTGGATGGCTTTAAAAGGGGATTAGACAAATTCATGGAGGAGAAGGCTATCAAGGGCTACTAGTCATGATGGCTGTATATTGCCTCCAGTATCAGAGGCAGAATGCCTCTCAGTTCCAGTTACTAGGGAGAACGAGCAGGAGGCTGCTATTCACTGATGTCCTGCCTGTTCGCTTCCCACAGGCAACTAGTTGGCTACTGTGAGAACAGAATACCAGACTAGATAGGCTTTTGGTCTGATCCAGCATGACTCTTCTTATGTTTTTAAGTTCTGTCACAGAGTTCACTGGCACTTTGATTGGTTTCACTTGAAGACCCTTACTATACACAACCTGATATGGGAATGCAAAGGTGAAAACCTAAACCAGGCATGCCTCCCTTCAGAAACTTCCCTGCCTCCATGTCCATTGGTGTTCATTGAGAGGCTTCTGATCTCCACCTGCAATAGGTTTATTATAAACCCACAAGTTTAATAGTGGCTCTCTGCAGCATTGGTGGATCACTGACAAAGATGCTCACACATTGTTACTTTTTTCTTTCTTTAGGAATCAAAGCTGCAGATGCTAAAGAGCTGAAGTTAATTGCATCTCAGCCCTCACTGAAGCATGTGTATAACGTGGCCAACTTTGATGGCATTGTGGATATACAGAATGAAATAGTCTCACAGGTGTGCTCAGGTGTTGATGAACAATTGGGTGAGCTGGTCAGTGGAGAAGAAGGTGAGAAAAAGCTTCATAAGAGCTAACTTCATCCTTGTATAGATATTCATCCAACTGTGATGATTACACCAGTTTTTGGAAAGGAAGTTTTTAGACAGGACTATAGCTTAGTGCTAGAGTGCATGCTTTGCATGCAAAGTTCCCCAGGCTCAATCCATAGCTAGCATCTCCAGTTAAAAAAGGCTCAGGTAGCAGGTGATACGGAAGACCTCTGCCAAAGCCCCTAGAGAGCCACTACTGGTTAGAGTAGGCAGTACTGGGCTGCACGGACAAATAGGGTGACCCTGGCATAAGGAAGCTTCCTTCCTTCCAGAGTTGTTTCTGCCTGGGATGCAGAATGCCCAAGACATTTTGCTGCCTGAAGTGAAGGACAAGATGGTGCCTCTCCCATTGCATGTGCAAAATCTGTCTGGATGAACAGATTAATCTGTCTTCAGCATTAATGATGAGACAATGTCCTCCACTAAACCTGAAGGGAGCAGGCTGCAGGTGGGCTTGCGCATACCAAGCAGGAATATTTCGAGGGGGTGACCTTTTGTTTATTTGAATAGCAGACCCTCATGCCACATGGTAAGCTATTTTGGAACTTCACTCTATTAGAAAAGCGGTTTGCTCTGTGACCTGTGGGGCTGCTGTTGGAGAAGCACACCTAAAAGCTCTTGCTTGAGTATGCTGCTGTCTCTGTTCTAAAGTTAGATGCTGATCTCTTTGCTCTTGAGAAGCATGTTTCTAACTGAGTTTTTTCTGTTTAATTTTTCAGCTATAGAACCTCCTTCAAACCTTGTAGCTACACATGTCTCATCACGATCAATTAGACTCACCTGGTATCCTTCTCCTAGTGAAATAACTGGGTACAAGGTGGACCTCATTCCAATGATAGCTGGTGCCAAACAATATTCACTGAGTGTAGGACCTCAGACTACTGCTCTCAATGTAAAAGATCTTTCTTCGGACACAGAATACCAAATTAATGTGTATGCAATGAAAGAACTGACTCCCAGTGAACCAGTGACTATGATGGAAAAAACACAGCCGGTAAAAGTTCAAGTGGGTAAGTCACTGGCTGGTGAAATGAACTATTGCATGTTGATGGTTGAAGTCTTCTTCTCATTCCTCTCCTACTGGAGGTTGGACATCATCATGTCTAAACAGTCTTTAGATATGGCTGCTCTAAACAATGATGTTGTGAGGCCCCAAAACCATTCTTTAAGGTTTTTCAGCCAAGATGTTCTTATAGATTCATAGATCATAGAGTTGGAAGGAGCCTACAAGGCTATCGAGTCCAACCCCCTGCTCAATGCAGGAAACTAGAGGAGGGGTCTCCCATCCAAGTAATAACCAGGCCTGACCCTGCTTACCACAGACAAGCTGAGCCAGCGTGAGTCACAGGCCTGTCATTGAGCCTGTCTATCAGCATCCAGCTTGCAGCAGTGGTGGAACAGACTGCTAAAGTCTGCTGATTAGACCAGAATTTGAGGAATTTGTTTTTGCTAACAATTTTTTTCCATCAAAAGAGCACATTTGATTTACTGTGCAAAAACAATACAAAAACAATATGCCTGCCCATTTAGTAGGTGATATCAGAGCTGATGTAGCATAGCAGCTAAGTGTGAATCGCTGGGTCAAACCTGGCCTCCCTCATGAGCTCAATAGTTAAGGCACTATCTTGTAGTGCTGGCACCCCTGCAATATGGGGGTGATGCAGATCATGATGATATGAAATGTTTTGAACAATCTAAAGAGTTGTATAAATGCTAAATATTCTTTTCCTTTCTTTTTACAGAATGCTCACAAGGTGTGGATGTAAAAGCTGATATTGTGCTTCTGGTTGATGGCTCTTACAGTATTGGCATTGCCAATTTTGTGAAAGTAAGAGCATTTTTGGAAGTGTTAGTTAAAAGCTTTGAGATTTCACCTAACAAAGTCCAGATCAGCCTTGTCCAGTACAGCAGGGATCCTCATACAGAGTTTACTTTGAACAAATACAACAGAATTGAAGACATAATTCAGGCTATTAACACTTTCCCATACAGAGGTGGATCTACAAACACTGGCAAAGCAATGACCTATGTAAGGGAAAAAGTCTTTGTTACAAGCAAAGGTGCAAGAGTGAATGTCCCAAGGGTCATGATTCTTATTACTGATGGGAAATCATCAGATGCTTTTAAAGATCCTGCTGTAAAACTGAGGAACTCAGATGTAGAGATATTTGCAGTTGGTGTTAAGGATGCAGTACGGACGGAATTGGAAGCAATTGCTACACCACCGACAGAAACCCATGTGTACACAGTGGAAGACTTTGATGCTTTTCAAAGAATATCCTTTGAGCTCACACAGTCTGTCTGCCTACGAATTGAACAGGAACTTCAAAAGATTAAGAGGAAATGTAAGTACCTAGTCTTTGCAATGTAGAAATGTGTGGGGAAAGTGCCCATGAAAGGGCTTGGGCCAAAAGTTACTAGCTATATTACATACTACCACTGATAGCGTAATGACCATACTTATAGTAAAAGAGGGACAAATAATATTTTTATAAAAACTAAAAGCTGACAAGATATTACAAGTTAGTTTTGATATTTAAGTCTGTAACATGGTTTGCAACATGGGCATTTTATAATCTGAAAACATCTGGATCCAAAATTAAGCTTAATTAAGCAAGCAAGGAAAGGAAGAAAATTAATAATGAAACCTGTTTAGTGTTGTTGGTTTTTTGTTTAAACTGTAGCTTGGACCTTTAAAGTATATACTTTAGTCCCATCGATACAATGTTTTGTATAATGGCCACAATTAAAACAATGTTAAGCACTGTTAGATCTTGCTGGTTTCAGTGGGGAAAGTTGAAGTATATGCTTAACTGTACCCTTGAAAACAATTCAGTTTAAAAGTGCTTAACTTCTTTGCCAGGACTGTGCCTACTGTTAGTCCCTCGATTGATTTTTGCCTGAATTGTTCTAAATAGTATGCCTGTGGAAAATAGAATCTGGCACTGGCAGAGCAATCCTAAGTAGTATCTCGAGAAGGGGAGTCAGGATCCTTCACTGCCTCGTGCTGGCCAGGGTGGACATTGTGTATGCAGGGTGGACATTGTGTTTGCTGGGCTTTTCCACTTGGTGGACCTTTTTATAAAACAATCCCTCCCATGGAAAGCAACGGGGAAGAAATTAGCTATACCAGCTTCAGGCTGGTGTAGCTGAGCAGCCTAGAGTGGCCCCTCTCAAGAGAACAGATGCAGATCCAGCAGATCCCAAGCCAGCTCTGCCCTGCCCTTGGAATGCCCTGTTTTGGGGCCTACCATCAGTAGGAAAACTACCTGTGATATATTTATGCTCGTGGAGCTTTATGCAGGTGTAAAAAGGGTCTCCAGGGTGGATGGCTCTCCTGTCCGTGGTGCTCCTCTCCACCAGTGGAGGGGGGCATCCACCTTGTCCTAACCTGGCCCGGGAGTTGTCTGAAGGGATTAGGCTTGCTCTGTGGCTCACTAGTTAAGAAACATTATTGCAGACTAAATGGCTTGGATTCTGACTAGGCATCTGTGAATTGAAGGGTTCTTTCCATTCACAGATGGGACCACAATTCAGTGGAAGATTTTACCAGTGGAAGAGGGCAAAGACAATTTTCCCCAGTTCCCCCTTCCCCCTGCAGCTCCTCCTACACTATTCTGAAGGGTCCTGTAGTCCTCCAGAACAAATTTTCAAGGGTCACAAGGAGCTGCAGGGGGGAGGGGGGCAGTTAAAGTTACCTCCCCTCCTTCCATGGATGGGAATGTCCTGTGAGAGGAACCCTGCCGAGGGGATGCTCCCACTGGTGGAGTGTCAGTTGGGATCCAAGCCAATTTATCTGGGAAAGGTAAGAAAGAGAAATTGTGTAAGAACTTGCAAAGATATATCCCATGGGATATGGATAATGGTTTCTAATGAAGTATCCAGTACCTTCAAAGTTCTTTGAATTCTAGATTTAAATGTGTTAAAAATATAGATTGTTTCTACCTCTTGCAGTGTCAGAGTGCCTGGAAAATGTGTGGTCAGATTTTGCTAAAGGTTTAGAATCCAGAGGGGCTCTGGTCAGGGTTTCCATTGAGCAGCAGATTGAACATACAGTTGTGGTTTCTTTAAAACCCCAGAAGAAGCTTACACCAAAATTAATCATGCAAATTAACTAACAGCACAATCCTATACATGTTTAGACAGAAAACGTTCTACAACTCCCAGCTGGGCATTGTAGGACTTTTTTTTGTCTAAACATTAATAGAATTGCACCCTAAATGTAGAAAATCTATCCAGTGGCATAATCCATTACCATTACATATCTTGGATATAACAGCAACAATGACAATACTTTATATATCACTTCAGAGTTTTTATAGTGCTTCATATACATTCTCTTGTAAAACTTGCAAGATCCTGTATGGTAAATTAGTATGGTTATCTCCATATTACACATGTGGAACTGAGACTTGAGAGAGCGTGACTTACCTAAGGCCACCTATTATGTTCACGGCAGAGGCAATATTTGAACCAGGGACTTTCTGATCTATAGCTCCTACAATCAAATTAGACAGGTTTGCCTCATTCATATATATGAGAATGAAGCAGACGCGTGAAGAACAAATGTGTGGCTGCCACCATTTGTGGAGGGGATTTTTTTGTTTTAGCACTAAATTCTGTGTCTCGCTGACCCTGACAATATTTCCCTTTCTTGCTGTATGGAAAACAAATGAAGGAATTGTTTCCAAATCCCACTTATGGGATGGTTATGTTTACTGAATGCATCCTCTTTGTGTTATCTGGTGTTCAATCAGTGCAGATTTCCCTCATCAGCAGGGGAGGCTGGTGACTGCTGTGCCAGTGGGGTTCCTTATGCATGGCAGCTTTCATTCTGAGTTTTATAGGAGCTATCCATGGTGCTGTACTTCATCCCTGAAATAGGTTCACAACTTCACCATGATGGAGCACCATGGATCACTCCTATAAAGCTCAGAATGAAAGCTGCAATGGATAAGGAGCCCCACTGATATAGGAGTCCCCAGCCTCCCCTGCCTATCAGACTCATGTATATTTAGACAAGGTATTTTTGTGTGTGAAGTACCTGTTCCATGTATGGAGCATTGTGTGGATAGCTGCCTTATATAGCTTAGTTGGTAGATGACACTAGACGTAGTTGTATCTGGGTGGAGTCAGGAGTTTCCTGTTGCTGCTCAGATCTTGTTTGAGAGAGATAATAAAGTTCTTGTCTCGTTTCTTGGCTGCTGTGTCCTCTAAGCCTTTCATAACAGGCATATTCTCCAGATCTTGACCGCTGTTGGATAATTTGACTAATTTATGCCTTTTAAACAATCTCACTCTCCTCCTACTAATGATTAATAGTCTAGTGGCATTGGTTTTGGGGGATTAATTTTATTTTAACAAAGCCGGTGTAACAATGTCAAAACAAGAGTTATCTTCATTTCTTGGCTCCTTTTTGTGGAAGGGTGAAAGAATAAAAGCCATGTTAGCTTTAGCCTTTACATAGTTTCCCAGTAATGACAGGGCTGCATAGCTGTGAGGGCATACTATTGTTATTATTCAGTATTCGTGAAGCATATGAGAGGATGTTCCCAACTTGACTATGCAGCTTAAGTTTTCAAATCTGTAGAATCAGCAGTTTTTGTCACAGAAAGCCAGAAAGAAGGAAATAGTTAGAATTTCTGGTCTTTGTCAGAGTAAGATAATTCAGATACATGCTTTCATTTGGGCTTTAAATAGAGTGTAAGCAAAACCAGCAATACAGCAGCCAGTTGTTTTCCCCACAGATTTCTGGAATTTACAGAAGTTTTATCAACCCATGATTTGCTCACTAAATTTTTATTTTCAACAGCTTACTTACCTGCAAGTAATCTGGAGCTTTCAGAAGTGGATTCTTACAGTTTCAAAGTTAGCTGGTCTCCAGCAGGACCTGATGTTTTGTCTTACCTTGTCAAGTATAAAGTGGCTATTGGTGGAGAGGAGTATATTGTGTCTGTACCAGCTCCAGTAACTAACACAGTTCTTACTAATTTACTACCGAAAACCACATATGCCGTCAGTGTGATTGCAGAATATGAAGATGGTGATGGGCCTCCCTTGGATGGGGAAGAAACAACTTTAGAAGGTATCATTCCTATTGCCCTGCTTTTGTTCTTTCCTCCCGAAAACCAAAATAGAGCCCTGATACATGTGTTATCTGTTGGGTTTAGTGTGGGGTGCAGAAGTGAATGGAGTGCAAAACATCTCCTGACTTAGATTCAAGGTGACTATACGTCATGGTCTGATAACAAGTTTGCAAGTCAACAAGTTATGTAATTATTGCGTAACCGTTGTATAACCCTCCTATTGTTTATAGTTGAATACTATAAAGTAGGGGTGAGCACGGTGTAGTGCTACCATCTTTACGAACCTCTCTTCTGCGTGTGACGCCTTAATCTCGTAAGAGTCTTACAATTGAATAAACACTTTACTATCAATACATTGCTTTTGCTTTCTTCCTTCCGTGCGTAATACTAAGAGTTAAGCGGGCAAAGCTTTTACTCTGGTTTACTCTAACATCGGTTATGTGCCCAGGCGAGGATAAGAAAGGCAATGTTTATAGTGAATGTTTATGATTGCTGAATGCTGTTTGTGCAGTTTGGAATGCTAGAGCTTTGATAACAGCGGCTCGGATTACAGCACTCCTTTGACTGAAAGTACAGCAGAATGGCAGAAGAACGCAAAGACAGAGGCTTCACTTTTCCACAGCTGACAGATCATAATTTCTCCATATGGTCTCAGCGTATGGAAGCACACCTACGCATGGACAATATATGGCATGCTGTAACAGATGATCCACCAGCGCAAGTGACGGCTGCATGGACAACTGCTAATCAAAAAGCAAGTGCTCTAATAACTATGGGTGTCTCTGATGAGCAACTGGTGAATGTTCGAGCACCACGAACTGCTAAACTCAAGTGGGAGGCACTACGAGCTATTCATCTCCGGCGGGAGACTGGATCTACAGTTGTTTTCTTTAAGAAGCTATATCGGGCTGAGCTAACCAAGGATGGTGACGTATGTGCCCATTTACGGCATCTGAGGTTGCTGCGTGACGAATTGTTATCTCGAGGAGTCGAGATACCGGATTTACAATTCTGTTATGTTGTTCTCAGCAGTTTGGATGTTTCCTTTGAAGGCATCGCTTCTCAGCTGGCAGCCATCCCAGCAGCACAGCTGACCGTGGAACTGATTCAGGCGAGGCTTATGGCGGAAGTGGATCGCCGTGTCGCTGCCAGTTACCATGGAGAGGAACAGAAAGCTGTACCAATCAGCAGGGGCGTGATTTCAGCTGAAGAATCAGCGGCAGCTTTAAAAGCAAAACGTTGCTTTTCTTGTGGGAAAATTGGACATTTTAAAAAAGATTGTAAAAAGAAAAACAAAGCTGGAAAACAGCAGGGGGCTTCCAAGCCAACCTCTGGGGCGAAAGCATTGTTGATTGAAACAGGCAAAACAAAGGGAACTTCTTACTTTGTTTTTGACAGCGGCGCTACCCGACACATGTGCAGAGATAGAAATTTGTTTACAACTTTTACTAAACAAAAGGGGAAGATTCATCTTGCCAATGGTCAGGTATTTGACAGTCATGGTTTTGGAACTGTGTTTCTTGAGAGTTTGAACACAACAATCAAGAATGTGTTATTTGCCCCTGACTTATCAGAAAATTTACTGAGCATTTCTCAACTGACTAATCAAGGGTTTATTGTAAAATTCTCTGTAGCTAAATGTGAAATACTGAAAGATGGGAAAGTATTTTTGTTTGGAAAGCTACAAAATGGTTTGTTTCTTTTATCATACAGGGTTTGTAATGATGTAGAAGAATAAAAGGGAGTAAGGTTTCTACTTCAAAGGTCAATGCTCCTGTACACGATAATTGCATACATGCCTATCATAGAATGTATTGTCATTTGAATTTTCAGGCTGTGAAGAAAATGCAGACAATGGTTGAAGGTATGCATTTGCAAAAGTGTAATTTTCACATGAAATGTATTTCTTGTGCGCAACACAAGGTAAAGCAAGCACCTAAAGGTAAGCAAACTGGGAGACAAGCTGAAAAACCATTTCAGTTTGTTCATGGTGATCTAGTGGGTCCTCTGACAGTTTCCAGAGGAGGGGCACGCTACTTCATGGTGTTGGTTGATCAATACACGAGATACACGTTTGTTTACATGCTAGCAAATAAAGCTGAAGCATTGGACAGATTCCAGGAATATTGTGCTCGGGTGGAAAACAAGCATAATACCCGTATCACCTGTTTCTTTACAGATATGGGAGGGGAGTTCAATTCAGCGCAATTTGACGCATTTCTAACTAAACGTGGTATTGAACACATGGTTGCCAGTCCGCGTTCACCTTGGCAAAACGGATTGTGTGAGAGACAAAATCAGACACTGTTACATGGATTGAAATGTCTTTTAACTGATGCTAATTTGGATGATGTGTTTTGGGCAGAAGCACTGAATTGTTTCAATTATGTACACAATAGAAGTTTCAGTTCTGTGTTGAATTGTACACCTTATGAGAAGCTGTATAACAAGAAACCTACTGTGAAACACTTCAAGATTTTTGGGTCTGATATGTGGGTGCACACACCTCAGAGTCAGAAGCTAGGAAAAAGAGGCTTGCATGGGATTTTTCTAGGATATGAGAAAGGTGCATATCGTGTTCTCATGTCTGACACCCAGACTGTAAGGTTGTCTAGAAGTGTTGAGTATAATGCTAATTGGGAAAAGGTTGGGATTTTTCAACCCTATTCTGTAGGCACTACTGATCCTGAGGATTCAGGTTCAGAGTCAGATTCAGAAACAGAATCAGAATACAAAAGCATTAAAAGTACTCCAAGACAGTCAGGTGAATCTGACTCCTCTGATACTGAAACACCACATGGTTCAGAGGATGAAACTGAACAGAAACCATTGTTCACCATTGGTGCAAGTTCATTGAAACAGGAAACTGATAGTTCTGATGAGGAAAGAAAAAGGTTGCGTAGATCAAAACGTCCTACAAAACAACCTGTGAGATATCAGGATGAATTTGCAGGAAAAGCCATTTTTGAACCTCAGAGTTACAAGGAGGTAGAGAAATTATCTGCTAAGGAAGCTACACCATGGCTTCAGGCTATGCAAGCTGAGTTAAATTCTTTGGATAAGAACAAAACATGGAAGCTGGTAAAGAAACAGCCATCCATGAAAATAATTGATAGCAGATGGATTTTTAAAGTGAAAACTGACCACACCGGAAAGGTGGCACGTCACAAAGCGAGATTGGTTGCACGTGGTTTTGCGCAAATTGAGGGTTTGGATTACCACGAGGTATTTGCACCTACAATTCGCTTTGAAACAATCAGACTGATGTTTAAGATTGCTGCTGAGAGAAATCTGAATATTTCACATTTGGATGTTACCACAGCGTTCTTGTATGGTCAATTGTCTGAGGACATTTACATGCAACCACCGGATGGTGTTGCTGTGAAAAAAGACGTGGTTTGTCATTTACAGAAGTCTTTGTATGGACTTAAACAATCAGCACGGTGCTGGAATTCTGTTTTAACTAAAACACTGCTGGATTTGGGATTTGCACAGGGAGTGGCAGATCAATGTTTGTTTGTTAAACAGGAACAGGGACATAAACTGTATGTACTTTGTTATGTTGATGATTTGCTGCTTTTCTGGGAAGACAAAAAGCAATATGATAAACTGATACTGGATTTGAAATCTCATTTTGAATTGAAATTGCTTGGCAATGTGACCAACTATCTCTCAATTGAAGTGGAAAGGGATAAAGAAGGCAGTATTTTGCTGCATCAAACCAGGAAAATCATGGATGTGATTGAAAAGCTGCATTTGGAGCATGCTAACTCGGTAGATACTCCAATGGTTGTTGATTTTCAAGCACATGCTGATGGAAAACAGTTTGAGGATGCAACACTGTACAGAAGCATATTGGGACAGCTGAGTTTCATTGCACATGCAACAAGGCCTGATATTGCTGTCAGTGTGAACCTATTGAGTAGGCAAACTGTTAACCCCACAGAACATGCTTGGAAAGCTCTGAAAAGAGTTGTGCGTTATCTGAAGGGAACATTGCACTTCAGACTACGTTTCACATCTCAAAACACAGATGGCTTACAGATTCATGCAGATGCCAGTTTTGGTAGTGATAGTAAGGACAACAAAAGCACCTCTGGAGTTTGTTATTGTTATAATAATGCATTGTTTGATTGGGCTTGCAAGAAACAATCTACTGTAAGTTTGAGTTCAACTGAAGCTGAACTGAATGCATTGAATTATGCCATTGTAAATCTTGAATGGTTATTGCAATTGTTTAAAGATGTTGGAATTGATGTGGAAAAACCTATCACAGTTTTTCAGGACAACCAAGCCAGTATTGCTATTTTGAAAACAGATAGCAATAAACAAAGAACAAAGTATTTGCAGATAAAATTGAGTCATGCAAAGGAATACATCAGAAGTGGTCTGATGCGAGTTCAGTTCCTGGCTGGTAGAGATATCCCAGCAGATCTTTTGTCAAAGCCAATTGGAAAAGAACAGCACCAGAAACTGACAAAACTGTTGCTGTTGTATTAGATGGATACCACGTTCTACACCTACACTAAACGCAGGGGGATGTTGGGTTTAGTGTGGGGTGCAGAAGTGAATGGAGTGCAAAACATCTCCTGACTTAGATTCAAGGTGACTATACGTCATGGTCTGATAACAAGTTTGCAAGTCAACAAGTTATGTAATTATTGCGTAACCGTTGTATAACCCTCCTATTGTTTATAGTTGAATACTATAAAGTAGGGGTGAGCACGGTGTAGTGCTACCATCTTTACGAACCTCTCTTCTGCGTGTGACGCCTTAATCTCGTAAGAGTCTTACAATTGAATAAACACTTTACTATCAATACATTGCTTTTGCTTTCTTCCTTCCGTGCGTAATACTAAGAGTTAAGCGGGCAAAGCTTTTACTCTGGTTTACTCTAACATTATCATGGTGATGTGATTACTAAACCCCCCTACCCCAAAAGTGGTTCCATATTTTGGCATCAACCAGATTGCTGTGGTTACATACCAATCAGGGCAGGGCTCTCCAACCGTGGGTCCCCAGATGTTGCTGGCCTACAGTTCCCAGAATCCCTTGCCATTAGCCATGCTGTCTGGGTATGGTGGGAGCTGTAGGCCAGCAACATCTGGGGACCCATGGTTGGAGAGTCCTGAATCAGGGCATACTGTGTTCAAATAACAGAGAGACTGTGCTTGAGGAATCGGAACCATCAATGAAAGATCTAGTATTGGTAAATGTGAAAACGGCACTCACCTCTTCCATTACCTCCTGGACAAGAGACAGAACTGCTGCAATAAAGATTAGATATCCTTTAGGTTGTGAGTTAAAGACCGTGGGTTGGAGCCAGACTTAGTTATGTTTAGAGCAGACCCATTGAAATCAATGGGACTTAACTTAGTCATGACTAACTTGATTTCAGTGGGTCTAAGCATGACTAAGTCCAGATCAAATCCATTGATACTTTGAAGTAAAAATTATTGTCCATATATATAATACACATAAAAGATAACTAATTGTTTTAGTTTAGACTGTTTGTAAATAGAAAGTAGAGAGTTGCAGCACATCTTTACAATTCTAACCAGCTATATTAAACATTGCTTATTTGAACTTCATGGGTTTACTTCCTTGCTTATTCTAGAGATACATAGTATGTATAGTACCTCCCTACATACATATCTTTCTAATTTGGACATCCTTGTATTGTAATCCAACTTGACATTCTGAAGTGGCAGGACGTTGAAGGATTATTTAAAAAATAACCTCCATCCTGCAGTTAGTCATTTCTTCAACATTTTAAATGGATTAAATGTCGAATTTTAAGAGACATGCACTTCCCCCCTTAATGTCATTTATATATCCTGAATATTGACACTTTGGTTAAAGTCTGCTTACCTCTGATTACTTGATTTAGGTTTTTAGAATGCTATGAGTCTTATACTTCACACAATCTCCCTCATTTTCCCCATATGCAATACTATCACTGTATAAAGTAGGGGGCTATTTCACTATTTTCAGTTAGAGGTGATAACACCTCAAATGAATGTCAGGGAACAATATCTCTAGACTGTGCGATATATCCATTTTGGTAAAAGTCATAACTATTCATTTATCTATTAAGAATATGTATATATCAACATCTACAGATGCTAGAGCAGAATGCAAAAATATAATCAAAATGCAATACAATATAATAAAAACAATAAAGCATCAAACATTAAAATATAACAATCAAGGGCAGCAAATACAGAAAAAAGACAAGTCAACCAACTTAAAATGCATGGCCAAACAAATAGGCTTTGGCTTGGTGCCAAAAAGAGTACAATGTTGGTGTCAGTCACATCTCCGTGACGTGGATGTTCCACAATCGGGGTGCCACAACAGAGAAGGCTCTTTCCCTTGTCATATAATGCACCAACAGTACTTGGAGAAGAGCCTCTCCTGATGTTTTGTGTCATGGGGAGGCTGATATAGGGAGACATGCTCCTGCAGATATTTGGGTCCCAAGCCAAACTACTTAATATTTTAGGGGGGGGGGTTCCTATAAGATAAATAAAAATAAAATGGCTTGCATTTGTGATTTGTTGATTTCTTTTATAGTCAGAGGATCACCACGAAACTTAAGAGTAACTGATGAAACAACGGATAGTTTTAAAGTTGGATGGTCATCAGCTCCAGGGAATGTTCTCAGATATAGACTTGCATATAGGCCAGTTACTGGTGGAGAGAGAAGAGAAATAACTGTCTCAGCAAATGAAAGAGCAACAACACTACAGAATCTGAGGCAAGATACAAGATACGAAGTCTCTGTTACTGCCGAGTACCAGTCTGGAGCTGGAAATCCACTGAATGGCCATGGAAAAACTGAAGAAGGTAGGCACAGAACATAATGCTTGTTGGAACAGGGGCATTTTCACAGCAGCAAAGGTGTGTTGACATCATGTTTGAATGTAATGGGAAGCATGGCAAACTCAGCTGGCACCCTGATGCATGTCCTGCTGCATGTTTTGGCAAACTTTACACCTTTACATGTAAAAACTTCAGTGTATGAACTGGGCCCAAGTTTGACAATATCTCATTGAAGAAGAGAGGTATCTAGCTACCCTTACCAGTGCAGCAACTCCTCACCCAAGTCCTTTGTGAACGTAGGAGGGAAAGGAAGAGCCGAGACACTTATTTGGTGTTTAACTGGGCCACGTTTATTTACATACAATGAACTGCAAAGGGATGGAGTGCGGGTTATTCTAATCTGGCCTCCTAGGCCGCTCAATTGTGCAATTGGGCGGAGCATCCAAAACCGGGAGGTGGCGTTGGATCCGCCGCCGCCCCATTTTCCACTTTCCAGTGTTGGGAGCCTTTGTTGCGTCGCCCCCTCTCGGAGTCCCACGACAACAAGCTTGGCGAGAACAAAGGCATCACAGGTGTTCCTGATCCTCAGCTGTCTGAGCCTACTGACCCAGCAACATGAGGCATCCTGAAACCGCCTGTCACCTGAATGGTGCCAGGGATGCTCACCTCACCCTATCAATACCCTAACCCGCACTTACCTGCCTACTATCCAAATGTGACCAATTTGACTTGCTATGTACACTGATTGCAAACACCCCCAACCCTGCAGCAGTATGGAGTAAGTGAAACGCGCTCATCCCCCTAATAGAGATGAGCCAAAATTCCTACTTGGCCCCTTAACAGAGACCAGAGGAGCCCATACTGTATACAGGGCGGGAGGGAGGGAGCTGCAGGAAACAAAGAGGGTGTGGGTTGGGGCTGCCAGGCCTAATATTGGCTCCTGTAGCCCCGCCCCCATGCTGACTAATTACCTGCGTCAACAGGTAAGTCCTCGACTCACTTCCCCCACATCCGCAAATTCCTCCCCGCCCACAGCTGCGCGTGTTTCGGGGGAGGGTGCTTGTCTAGTGGTGCATTTATCATTAGACATAATATTTCTCTATATCTCTTACATTTCATTCCAGGGGCCATCTCCTTCAAAAGGAACACCTGTTATTCCTTTTTCTGTCACTAAAATGGCAGTCTCCAACTTTCAAGCCACTTTAGGTTGTCCTCCTGGTTTGGTTGTCCATATTTAAATGCTATCCTGTGTCAGTTGCTTACATTTCTAAATGCTAATTGTGTCATGCTTAATTGTTTACATCACAGATATTTCACAGAAGACTTAAAGATATCAAATTCTTATTTCAAGAACTTTCTTTGTACACTTTTATCATATGCAGTTCTGGGAAGACCAAGAGACTTGAAAGTTTCTGATGCTACAACATCCTCATTGAAAGTATCTTGGAGTTCAGCACCTGGCAAAGTACAGCGATACCTTGTAACATATACTCCAGTGACAGGAGGTGAAACTAAAGAAGCGACCGTAAGTGGAGATACCACCACTACAGTTCTCAGAGACTTGGAGCCAGGAACGAAATATGATTTATCTGTGACTGCCCTTTATGCTTCTGGAGCAGGGGATGCTCTTCCTGGGCAAGGAGACACACTTGAAGGTAAAAACAGCTGGATTTCACAAATCATTGTTGTTATAACTGATATTTGTGAATACATATCCCCCTCCTGCCTGGTAGCCAGGAATTAGACCTGGTTCACACATAATGCTTAACCATGGTTTATTTAACCCATTGTTAACCCATGGTTTGTTGCCATACCCAGGGTTTGTCTGGCAGAAGATCAAACAAACTACAGTTTGTTTTCTCAATACCCGGGTTCTTTGTTTCCCTCCTCTTTGGCCAGCTCCCTCCTGGTATCCCAAATACTTTTGCAGTACTACTGGCATATACAGCAGCTGGTCTTTTTTACCACTCTTGCCCACTGTCTCTGTAGTCTGGTGAAGCAACCCATGAACAATCTATGGTTCTGTGTTCACATGTAATGACAACCCATGGTTTAAACAACCCAGAGTTCACAACCCAGACACAAACCATTGGTTTTCTTTATGGGTTGTTCATGGTTAACATGGTTCTCTTTCTGGGTTTGTACATCATGATAACCCATGGGCTAGCATTATGTGCAAACCAGGTCCTGCAGCAATAATACTAAGGTGGTACACTGACTGCCCAAGTTTAACATCTAGCCAAAGGAAAGAAAGGATAATCTCCCTAAGTTTTATTTTGTTTAAACTCTGTGGCATGATTGCTTTTGGATTATGTCACTGGGAGACCTAGGAATATTTTTCCATAGTCAGTTTCTGTGGCTCCTATGTGTCCTTTCTTCATACATCAATGTAGATGTTTGGTGGAAAGACACCACTGAGGTTGAACATCCTTTAGTTGTTTGAGGATATGATTATTGAATTGGGTGTGAAGAGGTATTAGGTCTATTTCTGAGAAAAGACCATGCTTTGGAGAAAATTGGGGGCACACATTTGGAAGAGGGGTCATAGCTAAGTGAGAGAACCTATGCCAGCAAGAAGAAGGCTTTGTTTCTAGATCAAATCTTTCTGCTTGTGTATATGTGGCCTATTTCAAGAGAAATGGTTTACTACAGCAGGGCAGGGATGTTGAAGAGTCCTTGGTCTCGAGTCACAAGTCGAGTCACGAGTCTTTAGACCCGAGTCTCAAGTCTGAGTCCGAGGTCCAAAATGGTGACTCATGAGTCCCGAGTCACTCCCAAAGTGGCGGCCCATGGAGGGAGCGGGAGGGTCTCCGTGAGAGGAAGAAGAGCTGCCCTTCCTCTCACAGAGACCCTCCCGCTCTCTCCATGGGCCGCCGCCGCCGCCACTTACTGTTGGCGGGTTCTTCCCTCGTCCCTGCTCCAGCCGCTGCCGCCGCCGCCGCCCACCTTCACAACTCGGGACTCCTCTGTCTCTACGGGCAACCGGAGCTGGCTGACCTCTCACCCACTCCTCCTCCTCCTGCTGCTGGCTCCGTCTGGCCCCAGGTGGGGAAGGCGACGAGGCTTCCTGGGCCAGGACTGAACGCTCTCTCCCTCTTAGTCCGTCCGCCCAGCAGCGCCTCAGCCAGCTTGGAGTGGATCCAACGAGCGGGGGGGGGGGCGTCCCTTCCCGCTGCAGGCCACCCCCTTGGCTGGCAGGCCGGCCAGGCTGCTCAGTCAGACGAGGGAAAACCTTGGCGGGCAGGTTCGGTGCCCCAGGCTGGTTTGGGGTGGCGAAGGCAGTCGCCCCGCTCCCTAGAGCGCCTCAGCCCCTGCTGAATGCGATGCAGCACGCCGCGTTGTGCGGAGGGGAGAATGGCCTCCCGGCTGTTTCCGCAAATTCTCCCCTCCGCGCGACGCGGCGTGCTGCATTGTAGTAACTGTAGGTCCTGTAGTAACTCCTAAACTTCTGCAGGCATTTACACACAAATGCCCATCTTCATTCAGTCATAGATCATGTGCAATACCCTGTCCCTCTCTATATCCCCACTCCTTTCAGAGCACCCTGCATCAAAGGGAGCCACTTCATACAAGACATGATTTCCTACTTGGAGGTCATGTGGGTTTGATGGTTGATACCATCATGGTATGCATGTCTGCATTGTGTCAGAAACAGTCCTGGTTCTTGCTTGTCTCATGCCACATTGTTCCTTTTTGGATGGGTACATTTTGGAATGTACAGTCCACTGAATGATAGTGCCAGACCCACCACAGGTGCAGACAGCCAAAGGCAACATTTGCATGAGCTCTTTTGGGGAGAACCTTACTTGGCTTTCACAAATTACCCTCCTCTACCCATTGCAGATATAGAAAATTGCTGTTTCAGTCTAGTCTGCATGCCCATTTCCCCTACTTCATGTTATGTTCCTGTTTACAGAGGGCTATTTTGTATACTTTCACTTTATGGGCTCAAAGGCTATGGAGATATGCCCCTAAGGCTGCTTCCACATGCCACTGATAGGAACATAGAGAAGCAGGAAATGGAACAGTCTGGAGAACTCAAGAGATATATCTCGTTGAAGGGATTTAGAACACACACACACACACCCTTAAATACTTATCTTAAAAGATCCCAACACAATAAAATTTAAAACAACAACAACAAATGAACACATCCCAGTAATACAACTGGACTGCTTCACTGAGTTTTTGCACTGCATCAAATGTACTAACTAAGTCTGTTTAGGTCATATGCTGGGATCCAAGAGGCCTGTGCACTTTCACAAAGCAGTTACATGCATAATGCAGGGGGCAGGGGGTGGGTCGTTTCTGATTGTCTTTTCTGGCAGCAGCTCTTTGCATCTCATGGATTTTTGTGCTGGAAGATCCCTGACCTCAGGACCAGCTTTTAGGGAGGGCAGGGGGCTGCTGCTGGAAGGGGGAGCTGAATCCCACCTCCACCCTGTGCCTGCATTAGATTGCACATAGCCATTTGGATCCCGACCACAGTACATTAAAACAACAACAACAACAACAACGCTCTAATCATTTATTCACCAAATACTGAATTTCTTTTCATTACATATTCAACTTTTAATATATGCCAGAATAAAGATTTATAACCCTGTTCAAAACCCTCCCATCCCATCCCATCCACACCAACTTTCTTTAACTTGTTTGATACCCATGCGTAACATAATGATTTCATTTTAAAGATAAGGCATACATAATTATACATCCTCCTACATAACCTATGATGCTTGTTCGGTCAGGCACCAAGGATATGATCAAGGGCCAAGCAGCTTGCCAGAAAATTATCATTTTCTCATGTTCTATGCTTAACTCTGATGTGTTGTGTTAACTTATTATCAGAACGTTCATAACTTGGAGATCCAGTCTGTCTCTTTCAGTGGCAGAGGTGACAATTTCTGTAATTTCTTTGCATACTTTTCTAAATGTTCATCTGGAATGTGTTTATTCTTCAACTGGATAAGAAAGCTTTGAAAATATCTTGTAAGACGAATTTTTGGAGCTCTTGAGAAACTTTTGCTCCCAGTCTATTTTATGAGAAAAAATGAACAGAACTCTGACTCTGCACAAAAAATGACAAATGGACTGCCAGAGGAGACAAGGCAGCATTTTGAACTGGTCATGCTTACAATTTAGCAACACAGATATGGGACAGGTTCTCTCCCCAACCCACCCTGAATACTCTTAGAATGAGCTGATTTCTGCGGGTTGGATGGAAGAACTGTAGTCTTATTGTGTGTAACAGAACAAAATTATAAGATACACTCGAAAGAACAAGGGGCAGAAAGCAGAAAATGCTTTGAGAATATAAGTAAGAATGACATGCATTGTCACAAGGGGCCAATTTTTAAAACCCGTATTCATGAGAAATAACTTACGTGAGTAGTACTGATGAAGTTAAATGGAACAAGTTTCCATTAGGTTCTTGAGTTTTAAGAAAGAGAGATGCACAGCCAGCAGGGGTGCCATTTATGGAGCAGGGAGAGAGGGTTGTCTCGTCTCAAATCTCAGCTCATACGTGTTTATTCCTCAGGAACGCCTGCCTATATCTCTGGCTATTATGAAATATGAAAAAGTAGCCACAATAAAAGATCTTTCGTAATTTAGGCTGCAATCAATCCTATGCTCCCTTTCCTGTGAGTAAGCCCCACTGAACTCAATAGACCCTACTTCTGACTAGACATGTATAGGACTGTGCTGTTAATTTTGAAAACATACAAGGGAAGACCTTTGAGCCTTGGCTTGGATCTATGTTTCCTATATTCTTGCCAAACATTTCTGTGAACCCAGCCACCTTATCTGCACCATGAGGGCTGAGCTTTGTTTCTGGATGAAGACACTGATTGGCATGCTTGCTTCAACTTTGAAAAACACACATTTGGCTGCCCTCTTTTTAAGACTTTGGGAATTAATGGGCTCTTATTGTTACAGAAGAAAATTATATGTGTGTGTGAACTGAAGAAACTGTAGGGCCAAACTACTTGTTACCTTAAATGTGTTACTGCATTTAATGTGGATGGATTTTAAAACAAATAGCTGGTGGGGGCAACATGACCACAGCAGGCAGGAACCCTTTTACCCTGTTGTGGTCCCTCCCAATGCAAATAGAAGGTTGCTATGGGTTGATTTTGTCAGGATCCTGGCAGGGAGTGGGAAGAGATTGCCCCTGTCCACTACAGTCCCAATCCTGATCCCACCCCTTCACAATGGCTATTTTATGTCTCACAATCCAGTCACATTAAATGGAATAATGCATTTAACATAATGTGTAGGGTTTGGGGAGAGGGGCTGCCTAGCTATTTACATACCTTCCAGCTGTGAATCTTATCCTCTCCCACACTGAAATCTCTTTGCCCTTCACTACAGATACCTGAAATGATGTCCCTGGTACTCTGGCTTCATGACAGATGATGGAGGGCATAGCTTTGTAGGACTGATGATCCCTGCTTAAGAAGATGGACTTTTAGACCTCTGTACTCACCCTGTAGAAAGTCACAGATACATATCACCAAATTTACCCCATAATCTGGGACCTCACATGTCTGTCTCTGGGTTCTTCATCTACCCACCTTGACCCTAACTTTATTCTCAAGCCCAAGAATATTCTGTTTCTGCTAATCATTTAGGAGTTAGAAGCTGCTAGAAGTTGGAGGGATAATTTAACCTACGGATGGGCAGCTTGCATGGTTCACTTTTAAATAGAATCCCCACAGTCCACTAATGTGTTTTAATTTTATGAAGCAAGAGTGCATACTCAGGGTCTCTTAACAATTAAGGTATAACTGTGTTAAATGATCCTGTATGTGCATTCTTGCTTAACATCTTAAGAAGCGCCTTGTTGGAAATCAGATGAAGGTCCATTGAGTCCCACATTCTTTGCAAGAATCCCAGCAACCAGCAGACACTAGGTGGTCTACCACAAATTGGCCAGTGGTCCACCAGTGGAATACATTTTACTTTACACCCACTCATGATTTAAGCAGTACTAAGACTCTGTTAGTAAAACATAGGCTTTTCTTTCATAACGGATGCAATAAATGCCATCTTGATTTTCTTCTGGCCAGTTACTGCTTTTCATTACTTTTGAATTGCATATTATGGCCCAGTCAGCTTAAAAGAAAATTGGACACTTCACCCCATTGTTCTCTTTCCTAAGCCACAACCCCCCTTGGGGTTTTCCATTTGATTTTTTTTCCTTCACGAATCTGAGCCAAACCCATGGGTCATACACTAGAAATAAGACATAATGGTAAACACAGCAATTGTAAAGAGTGGAAACCCAATAGATGGCTAACAATCAAATGTTTCTATTAGCTACTGTTTTTCTAATCTCTTTTTCCCATGGAGAGGAGGTGGTAGGAGCCGATCTGGCAGGAGCTTGCTTGTTTGCCTTGAGGTATAATGTCAAATGACAGGACAGACTGTATACTGTCTGCTAAATAGATTAATTTGAACTGAATATAGGATTTGGTGTTTTTTTGGCTTTTGCAATTTTGAAAGAAAGATAAATTTACTTCTAGGTCTGGCAGATAGTGCAAGTGTTATTAACTGTACTCTGCATAATCATTCCTTCAAACTTGACAACTGTCCTCTGCCTTGAAATAAGAATCTTCTAGCACTGCTAGACATCACATGCCATCACATATATGCTGGGTATAAGGGCCTGAGAAGAACTGATCAAAGCAGAGCTTGCTTACCATTTGTCAATCAGAGCAAATCAGCAGGATAAACAATAATGTTATCATTGTTTTGCAAATAACTGAATCAGCTTCTGAACTCATACACACTTAAGTAATTATGACTGTGTAGTTAATGATCTGTAGTCTTTGTAGGTCAAAGCTGACTTGTTTCAAGCCAGTTTATTCTAGGAGATGGTCTGGTCTAAATACATTTTGTTAATGGTAGTTAAAAAACTCTAAAAATACAGGGTTGGGGCCAGATATCCTCCCACAGAAGGGAGTGGGCAGATATCTGGCTCTAACCCAATAACGTCTAACGCTACATCCACATACATGTATGTATGTAGGAGAATTCCTTCATTGCCCTCTTATAATTGGATAATAATTTCTTCACCCTTTTCTCAAGGAAGAATAATAATCCTACTATTTAAATCAGGGGTGCAGAACCTCAGGTCCATGGGCCAAATTCAACCTGCCCAGGGTCTCAGGTCCAACTGACTGACCCCTGACAGTGCTGTGTCTGATCTATTTATTCTCAGCTGTTCACCGCTTTTGGCCAATAACATGTGGCCACCTCACACGACCCAAGGACCAATAGAAGTTCTTTTAGAGAGACACCCTCCGCCCTCCGCCCCATGAACAGCAGTTAGCGTAGTCCCTTCTTAGTCGCTTCTAATGTCCCTGATCAGTATACATATCAGTAACATTCTGGGCCAAAAACAGACATTATTTTAAATGTGTATCGAACAGCTATGCTTTCCCCCCTTTTCTTCGAGATCAGGACCCTAGCGTGATGGGTAGGGGGGCTTTTGAGATCTGAATCAAGCTCCCTGCACCTACTCTAGAGTAAAAATTTAAAGAAGACATAGCTGCTAGTCACTGTCTGTTTTGGCCCTCACTTTCGGTGCAGCTTAGGGCCAAAGGTGCAGCCCTCCTTAACAACTGTAACCAAGGCCTTTGTTAGCAGTCAAGTCCTATACATTGTTACCTTTGCAGAGGTTTGAGGCCTAATGAGGTACACTTTTACCTCATGTTTCATTTCTAGCTGAGATATTTAAATTAAAAAGTTATAAACATTCATAACTCTAAACACTCAGCTATCCTTTCTCATTAAATAATAATAGATAATAATAAATTGTTTCTTCTCAATTGAACAGAGGTGTGTTAAAGCAGCAAAGTAAATAGTATGTCTTCTCTCTAGATAGGACTTTTCAGATGTGCCCACAGTTAACTTAGAAATGTTTTAGAGATAGAGGTCCAGTCCTCCTACAGATTGAGTCAGTACCAGTGCCAGTGACATTTCCTTACAATGAAGTTTTTAGCATAACATAGGAACGTTACGCACATGTTTTGAGTTGTAAAGTGCTTGCACCATACAAAGAGACTCTTGTGTCTGCCTAGGGGGATTTAGTGCTGTCTCATGCATTATTTAAAATTAAACATTCTTAGTTTTTTGATACTGACATTTTCAGGAGACATTTGCCAACTGTTAAACAATCATGTCACTTGTCCATTCTGTGGGAATGCCATATTCCTAGGAAAAAACAAATAATCATAGAGGAAGTAATCTACTCCATGTAAAAACTGTAACTGGCTTCTTCTAAATGCTTCTAGAATGGAATGGCTTATTGCATAACTGTTGGAATATTATATAATAAGAGTTGTTTTGATTTCATGTCAGTATTGTATTTGCTCAAATGGGTTAAATCCTTAGCTGCTATTCTAATAACTTTTTAATGGGTATCCATGCACTAAGGCCGCAATCCTATGCATGCTTACCTGAGAATAAGTCTCATTAAACTCAGTGGATGAGACTTACTTCTGAATAGACATATACAGGATTGTGCTGTAAATCTGGTAATTCTGTAGTTGGTGTTGTCAGTGGGAACTGCGGCTGCACATGAGCCCTAACCCTTAGAGCACGATTGCATCTGCTGCTGCTTCATTGTACCAGGAGTGCAAGAAGCAAGGCTTAAAAAAAAAAGAGAGAGAGCAGGAATTATGTGACATGGGAGAATCCTACACCAAGACCATTCTAACACATGTGCAGGCTGTGCCTGCTCCTCTGGTCCCACTGTTGTCACCATCTACCCTCAAGCAGTGCAAGACTGGAGAGGTGAGGGACCAGCACAGACTGGATGCAAATGCAGTGTGGATGGTGGGGCTGGTATGTGTGATGTGCATCAGAAAAATATCCAGTGTGATCCAGCCCCAGGGAAAAATAGCCACTAGGATTGCACTCTTAACATAGTTAAAGGTTCTGTTGTATATAAATAGATCTTAAGCTTTGCACAGGGGAGGCATTTCCAAGTAAATAACAACGATGAAGAAATTCAGGTACCGGACCATCCTCTTCCCTTTCTGTCTTAATTTCATAAATGTCTATTATAGATGCCTCCACCCACATTGAGAGGTACATATTGTTGCCAGGGAAGGCACAACAATCCTCCCTGGCACCTTACCAACACGTGCCTTGATCAGACAATCATGAGGCAGAGTGCTGATCAGCCTCCAGTCCGTCAGTTCATTTGCCAGTGCTGGGAATTGGTGATGTATTGCTGCATCCTTTCCTCTAAGCTTCTTGTGGGTACTGTCCTTCCTTTTTCTCTTTTGACATCTATGTTCCTAGCCTGACGACAATAGTGAACAGTGCCAGGCAACTACGTAGTTTCTTCTTGTTTTAGTTATGTCAAGGAGATTCCTTGAGCATCGTGTTTGTGATTGAAGCAGGTCCACTATGACACAGTGTGGGGATAGCTACGTTACACAAATGGATATGCAGTTAGTTAATTTGTCCAATCCATAGAAAGACTATATCTGAGCTTTACCATAATTGGGGGCGGGGAGAGCAGGGATAAGGAGATTAAACGTGTAATCCTACGCATGCTTTTTTTCTGAAATAAGTCCCAGTATATTTAATGGGGCTTATTCTCAGGTAAGTGTGCTTTGGATTGCACCCTGAAAGGAGAAGAGTGAGCTAGGTGGGGCTGTAAGGGACAGTGAGACGAAGAACTATGGGGAAAAAGCCAGTGTGGCACAGTGGTTAGAGTGTTGGACTCAGACGATTTGGGTTCTAGTCCCTACTTGGCCATGAAGCTCACTGGGTGACTTTGGGCCAGTCACTGCCTCTCAGCCGCACCTACTTTCATAGAACTGTTGTGAGGATAAAATGGAGAGGAGGAGGATTCTGTAAGCTGCCTTGGGTTCCTTGCAAGAGGGAAAGAGGCGGGATATAAATGTAATATTAAAATAAAATGAATAATAAATATGGAGTTGTGCAGGGAACAGAAGCAGCCCTGTTGGTGGATCTGCTTGGGACTTTCTCTTAACTTTCTGGAGTTTCCGACTCCTCCAGAGTTACTGCCTCCACATTTATTCTCTCTGCTCCGCCTCCTGAAAAACAAAGTTGAAATTCTCAATGATGCTATATTTTGTCAAAGATGATGGGCTTGATGCCCAGGAATGGTCAAAACCCTGTGAATATTTAATCTGTCGGTGGCTGTTATGCATCTCATGATGGGGAAAGGTGATGACTGGCTTTGATTTAGCCCATTTTAATACTGGAAATTGTGGGTTGGCACAACATGCATTATTTATTCCAGATCTAAGGGTAATGAGTTTATCAGGGACATTTGCTGTGGTTAGCTTGTAGTTGCTGCATAATACTTCAGAATAAATTTGTTAAACAATCCTTGGAAATTAGCTGAATAAAATGTTGAGCTTATAGAACTTCTGCTGAAACCATGAAGGAAATCTATGCTTGTGCCTCAAGAGTTCTCAATGGGGTTTTAATTCTAGTGAACATTTGTAGCTAAACTTGTTCACAGTCCTATGTTTTAGGAGTGACCATGGAATCATGCATGGTCTAGCAATAAGATGAGAGCCAGGAAGTATGGGAAAACTGCTTAAATGAAGTTATTGTGTGTGGCTCAGTATGATGGAAACAGTAGACAAGGAAATTGGATTTTGGAAACATTCACATCTAGATGGAGTCAGGCCTTTATAAAGTGCCCCAAATGGTTTCCATATTGTAGTCTGCATTATGGCCTGGCAGAGGTGAAACATTAATAATTACCAGTACATGGATGATGGAGTCTCAATTGCTCCTGGATTGACTGGACAACTTCACTCAACATGAATAGAATGCCTTGGTCATTTTGGTTACATTTCAGACAAAGGAATTGCTCATAATGTTGATAACACCAGTGAATTCTTTTTATTTATCTATTTTTCAGATGTACTTGCCAATGTTCTGACCAAAATAGGTTTTATTTTATTTATTTATTTATTTTATTTATACCCCACCTTTTTTCCTGCCATGAACCCAAGGTGGCTTACATAATCCTCCTCCTCTCCATTTTATCCTCGCAACAGCCCTGTGAGGTAGGTTAGGCTGAGAGTCAGTGACTGGCCCAAAGTCACCCAGTGAGTTTCATGGCTGAGCGGGGACTAGAACCCTGATCTCCCGAGTCTCAGTCCCAATGAACATAAATAAAAGCAGAACATCAACAACACAATTAAGCAAAACACCAAGTATAAAACATCAAACACCAAAGACGTAAAAGCAGCAGCGCCAATGTCAGCCAGTTGGATCAAAAGTCCTCTGAAACAGAAAAGCTTTTTGCCATGTTGCAAAAAATCCATGCGTGAGCAAGCCTGGTGAACCATCCTTCCTTAGCAGTACATTCTAAAGCAGCCTCCCCCAACCTGGTGCCCTCCAGGTGTGTTGGACTGCAACTCCCATCGTGCTGGCTGGGTATGATAGGAATTACAGTCCAATGCATCTGGAGGGCACCAGGTTGGGAAAGACTGTTCTGAAGAGCAGGCAGGACAACTGAAACCGTCCTGCTCCTCATACTTGCCCACCGTACATATGAAGGCTGGAACATTTAGAACAGAGTCTCATCTGAAGATCTGTGCATGTGGGAAACTAACCGAAAGCCATTGGAACTGTTTCAAAGTCAGTGTAATATGCTCTCAGTGGTTGGCACCTGTCTGGAAGCTGGGCTGTCTCATTCTGGACCAAATTCTAGGACAACTTTTACTCAGTCCCATAGTGCATCTCACAATTCCTTGGAGCTCTAATGGCAAGGATGGGAGCATGGCCTGTATTTCTTAGAAATAATCTTTTTTGCCTGTCTTTAAGAATTATCATGAAGAAAAAAACACTAATAAATGTATTTATACACATCTTGTTAATTTGCTCTTTGCACACTAAAGTTAAAACCTGTGTCTCTTGGTATATTTACTTAGATGTTAAGGGAACATTTCCATGTAAAATGTATTTGGGATAAGGGTGCTATTCAGTGCATAATTCATAATACATTATCTGACCTATGGAGTAGTATATATGAAAGTTGCATTTTCTTTCTTATTAGGAAAGGTGTCTTGTCAGCATTTCCCAGAAATATGAGGCCAACATTTTCCACTTAGTCTTTGAGGCTTGCTTGGAAACCCAAAGTACTATTTCATTCAGCAAAAACATAGTACATTCAATACCACAGAATATCTTTGGTTCCCACAATTCACATTTTTTAGTAATTGACATAGATTATACTTTATTGCAAATAAATTACTTTCCTCTGCTATCTAGTATGTATCCTAGTTTAGCTGATAACTGCTTCAAACATACAATTATTTTTGCAGTGTTTCCAGTGCATACTGTTAGCTGTAGTCTTCCGAAGTTAATTGTTGAAAATTTACTGTATCTGCAGATAGTTTAATACTGAAGTCATGCTGTGGCAGAGGCTTGAAGTAAAGTAGCCAATGTAAAGTGGCCTGTGTGTTTATATTATATTAAAATATGGAAAGAAAAGCCTTTTATTATGAGACATCTGCACATTCTATTAAGACAGTTTTCCATCTTTTTTTCCATTTGGATTGCATTCATAGTCTTTATTTGAATGAAAAAGCCACATTTTGAGAACAGAAGCTTTACAGAAGAATGAAAAAAAATCTGGTGTAAGTTACTTTCAGCCCCTTTCAGTCTTCCAGGAAAATTGTTCTCCTGGGGTTCAATTTCAGGCCTAAACCTCCATTTAATGAAATAATTTCAATGGGATTTTTTAGGGTGTAAATCAGGCAAAATCTTGAACTTTCAGATTTATTAGGGTAAAGTGATAGTGAATATTGCTGTGAAGTTGGGTATACCTCTTATGAGTATATAACACATATGACCTTACTATAAAGTTTAATAATTAAATCCCTCTTTGTGCAACTAGGACTGATTTATAATACTTTAAATGCGCATGCTTGAAACTTATAGAGAGAATGGGATACAAAAATGCGAAGTACAATGACAATGTATTTTGGTTGTGAAGTCCGTGTGTAAATGTCTTATCAACATTTACAAGCTTCATATTGCTTACTCTAGAGCAGCCAACTGGTCTTGGAGTGGCTGTGACAGTCACTAGATTTTACACCCCCATGTCTTCAGCAAAGCCTTTTCAAGATCACTTTTAGAAAATCACTTAAAATTGACTTTTGAACAATAAAGGGCTAAGCTATTTTATGTATTTACATTCAGTGTATACAAAGGTATTCTCTTGATTTTTAGGCAAGAATGAAATTCTTGATTCTTACCTAAAAGAATCAAATTCTTGATTCTCTAGAATTTGTCTTCTAAAATAATGAGTATATTTTATATACATTGATTTTTTTGTGTTTTATGTCATCTTGGCTATTTACTTCATCTGTTCTTGTTTTATTGCAGTATTGACTGCATCAATCTGCAACACTCATTTTTCTCCCTTTCTTGCAGAACGTGGCTCTCCTCGTGACTTGATTACTAGAGACATAACTGATACTACTATTGGAGTATCATGGACAGCAGCTCCAGGATCAGTTGATCATTACAGAATTGTATGGAAATCACTTTATGATGATCAGTCTGGAGAGGAAACAGTTCCTGGAAATGTAGTAAATACTGTACTGGAAAACCTTCAGCCTGAGACTAGATATAAGATTTCAGTATTGGCTTCTTACAGAAGTGGAGAAGGAGCTCCTTTAGAGGGACAAGCTACAACTGAAGGTAGATAAAATATAGAATTACTGGTAACAGAGGACCCAAACTTTGTCTATTATTTATTTACTAGCCTTTTTTTAACCCGGCGTTGCACGGGGTTGTCCTTTTCCTATATGCACTCTTTGTTCGAAATTCCTTAAGGTAGCTGTCCGCTGTGAAATCCCTGCTCCTCCCCCCCCCAGGACTGCACAATGAAATCCCTGGTTCCCCCCATGACTACACAGTGAAATTCCAGCTTCCCCACTCCCGGGACTATGCAACAATGAATTCCCTGTTTCCCTCTCCACCAGTACTACACAATGAAATCCCTGCTTCCCTCCCCCCCGGGACTATGCAACAATGAAATCCCTGCCCCCCCCAGGAGCACACAATGAAATCCCTGTGTGTCCCCCCTGGGACTACGCAATCAAATCCCTGCTTCCCCTCCTCCCTGGGACTATGCAACAATGAATTCCCCCTCCCCGGGACCACACAATGTAATCCCTTCTTCCTCCCCCCTCCGGGACTATGCAATCAAATCCCTGCTTCGCCCCTCCCCCGGGACTGCACAACAATGAATTCCCTGTGCCCCCCCAGTACTACACAATGAAATCCCTGCTTCCCCCCCCCCGGGACTATGCAACAATGAAATCCCTATGTTCCCCCCCCCCCAGGACCACAAAATGAAATCCCTGTGTGTCCCCCCCCTGGGACTACGCAATCAAATCCCTGCTTCCCCCCTCCCCCGGGACTGCACAACAATGAATTCCCTGTGCCCCCCCGGTACTACACAATGAAATCCCTGCTTTCCCGCCCCGGGACTATGCAACAATGCCCCCCCAGTACTACACAATGAAATCCCTGCTTCCCTCCCCCCGGGACTATGCAACAATGAAATCCCTGTCTCCCCCCCCCCCGGACCACACAATGAAATCCCTGTGTGCCCCCCCCCCGGGACTACAGAATGAAATCCCTGCTTCCCCTCCCCCCTGGGACTACGCAACAATGAAATCCCTGCCTTCCCCCCGGGATTACGCAATCAAATCCCTGCTGTCCCGGCTGTGGTTCATGTGAACATTCTGTTTGGACGTAGGAGAGATTTGCATATCTGCCTCTGATTGGGCCCCTGTGGAGGCAGTGCATACCAACATTCTATGTGCCGGTTGGAGCGATTTGCATAATGCCTCCTGAATGGTCCCTGCGAGCATTCCAAGTGACGCCATTGGCTCTCATCTATTTTGGGCCATACCGGCACGGTGAGGGTTTTTCAGAGATTTTAACCCGCCAGTCTTTGTCCTTGGGTGATGGGGAGTATGCGTGCCAAGTTTGGGGCGGATCCGTCCAACCGGGTAGGAGCCAATGCGACGCAAACCCGCCGCGCGGACCCACGTACGTACAAACGTACAAACGAACAAACATTCACATTTATATAGTAGATAACATCTGTACCCCAACTTTCCTCTGGAGAGCTCAAAGGCAGCTAACAACAAGATAAAACAATGAACTAACAATTCCCACACCCAGCTCACTCTTGCTCAGTGCAGTTTACTCAAACCTGGATCTTATACATGGGCCTTCTCTTCCTGATAATGGCCCAACATGCTGCATTGTGTATAGAGTGGAGAGGAGGGAAATCAGACTTCTGTTGAGTTCTGTGCTCATCCTTGTGGATTTGGGTGGCTATAACTGCATGAGTATGGACCCACATAGCCAGTCTTGTCTTTTCTTATCTCAGTTCGCTGCTGATGTCCTATAATATGAGAATCACAAATAATTAAAGAAGGAGATGGGATATCTAAATGGAGATAATGGCAAGAGACATACTCCACCCAAAATAAAGGCGAGGAAGGTTGTGCTAGGCTGGCCAGGTATTCTCTTTTACAGAGGACAGTCTTCTATTTAAAGAAATGTCAAAGGACCATCCTCTATTTGAAGGTGTCTTCTGTTTGAAGGGCTGTCCTGTCTAGTTCTGGCTTAAAGCTAAAGAACCATAAAAACTGTTGCCCTCCCACAGTGAGCACCTGGACAACAGGCAAGGATGCAGGTTACCTGATCACAGTCATCTGCACTATGGTGAGATGTACTGTATTTCTATTTAAATTATTTCTAATTTTGCACTTATACATATAAATTATCTTATGCAAATTATGATCCTCTTTTGTTCTGTATTTTGGTGATGCATTTCCTCTTTTTTAGCGATTCATGTGTGGCCACCCTAATGACGACACCCTCAAAACTTGATCCTTTAATCCTGATTGATTCCTCTGTTTCTGACTTATACTCTCACCCGTTAAAGTATCTCTAACACCCTGGAGTCTGGAACTAGAGACAAAGCTGCTCTAGTTCTGTGTGGGATAAAAGCCGAGATTGCAAAGATCTAGAGAAACAGTATTCCCTGTGTGAACCTTATATTTGATATTTATTCAAAATGTTGAGAGAGCCATTGTTGCAGCATTTTAATTATATATGAGTGAAGATTCTGTGATCACGAGAAGCAAAGAAGGCCTTGTCTTTCCAGAACCAAGTTCAAATATGGAAGAAAATGTGGATGTTCTAAATTCTGGGGCACATCTCCAAAATCTGGGGAAATTGTTGTTTTTGAAAGGATATTATCAAAATAAATTCAGTAAACAAATCTGGGGCAACATCTGGGTTTCCCCCCAAAAAAAACGTGGGAAGTACTTTCCCATCAAAAATCCCATTAAAAAAAAAATCACTCTGTGGGAGGGAAGCAAGTTGTGTGACTACATGTTTTATGATAAATTATGCTTTAAAACCTCCCCAATATGTTTGCTTCTTCTTTATTTTACACTGAAAAGTGTCACCAAGTTCCAGAACTGTGAGAGTGGATGATGAGAAAGAGACCACAATGAGAGTGACTTGGCAACCTGCACCTGGAAAAGTTGTCAGCTATCGTGTAGTTTACCGACCCCGCAGGGGAGGAAGACAAATGGTCACAAAAGTGCCACCTACCACCACCAGCACAGTACTGAAACGTCTTCAGCCTCTGACCACTTATGACATCTCCGTCATTCCAATGTATAAAACTGGTGAAGGAAAACACAGACAAGGCGAAGGAACAACAGGTACATATTGTTCTATACTGGATGACTGTAGATTAAAAAAATGTAGGTTTACAACATGCCAACATGCCATAAGAGACTGTAATATTTTACCATCAATCCATGTTTCTTTTCAAAGGCTTCTTATTTATTATTTCAGGTGCTCTTAAATATCCCCCCTATCTGCTGCCTGAAGTGGCACTTCTCCAACCTTGTCAGATGTGGTTGCAGGTGACAGGTGGTGTAAACCACCTGTCACCTGCAAGCCACACAAGGGCTATGCTGATCTCTGTGCTAATCTTGGCTTAATCCTAAAGACAGAATAGGGGATTAGCAAGGTTGGCACAGACACAGATCATACAGAACAAACAAGGAATTGATATGAGATCCTTCTGGCACAAATTCCTATGCAGCTTTGTACCTCTCTTTAAAGTTCTGCTTCCTGCACATATCACTTAGCATCAATTTACAGAGCCAATAGTAAGCACAAGCTGCTGCCTGAGTGGCAATTAGAAATTAGGTTCTTGGATTTGCTTTGCCGCTGTTTTATGTGGGACTTTAGTGGTGTTCAAGGCTTAATCTGAGCCAGAACTCAACAGCACTTAATCTCAGCAAATGTTTTCAGTTCCAAGACTCAGCCAAGGAACATGTGTAAATTATTAATAAAGAACAAAGTACCTTTGAGCAGATTCCCCTGATAACCTTCCCGTAACACACATCTGGGGGTTAGGGGAAAGTATTTCACTCTGATTAGAGGGTGCAGCTTCCACAGTGACTTGAACCCTCACACTTCTGATCTTAGAAATTAAGCAGTTGTTGCAAGTTTAGCACAAGCACTCTTGTTAGACTAGTGAGCTAGCTTTGATGCTCTTCTTTCAGAGGCTCCAGTTAAGAATGGTCATAAGGAGCAATGATAGAGTGATCCTGTTGCAAGAATAATGGTTTGATTTGATGTTATAATTACGTTTTGTTATCAGCAGTCTATGAAGTTGGTTCACATTCTCTTCTTCCTTAAGATCCTAAATATAGTCTTGGCACCCTGAAAGCACTTTCTATTTGAAGAGTTTAAAAGGCAAGAATGTTTCTGTTTCATCCCCTACCAAAATCCTTGGCTTTTGCTGTTTGAGATTAGACTGCTGCCTTTTCAGCTAAAAACAACAAACTGCATATGGGATAGCATTCAAACCAGAAACAAAAGTTGGCTAAGGAGGTAACATATTGCTTGCTAAGCCAGTAGCGTATTATCCCAGTGCTCTTTAATTTGCATTGGCTGCACTGCTTGCACTGCTTGTGCAAAATTGGTGTTGACTAGCCTTAAGGTGTTCTAAATGACTTCTGTCTTGATGCTTTACTGCTGCTCCTTTTTATCTTGCCATAGCTAAGAGTAGTGGATGTATTTTGAATTGTTTCAAAAGTGAGAACAAAGAATTTTGTGATGCCTTAGAGATGAGCAGGTGGCATAAGCTTTTCTGGATAAGAGAGTCGACTTCATCAGATGCATGAAGTGTTATCCTCAGTTTCCAGATACACACAGAGAGAGTGAGAGCAAGAAATAAATTTCGGTGTAAAGCTGAAATGTATACAAGATAAGCATAGTGACCTTTCAAAACAGCAGTAATTAGTTATAACACAATCTTCCTAGTTTTGCCATGCTAATTTCACATTTGTAGTGTGAAAAAACACTATGGTCCCTATGAATCCTTCATGATTAGACTCAAACCTGTTGATACAGGTTTACATCAGCAATTTTGCAGTGAATAAGGGTGCTGTTGCGCGTGTAAAGGCGAGATAAAGAAGAGGCAGACACAGGGTATATGGTTTCAAATCAGGGCCACATTTATTGAATTGAAGATCTGTGAAGGGTGAAGTGCGGTTCTAACCTAGCCCGGCCCTTGGCTGGGAAAAAAGACCAATATTTGGCGAATGGATCCTAACTGAACCGGAGGCGGGATGGCCCGCCACCGCCCAGTTGCCCTCCATGTGGAGCTGGAGGGCCTTACCATCATCACCTTACTTTGGCGCCTCCAGGCTCCCAAAGTAGGTGAGAAAGGTAAAACCCCAAAGCCGTCCCAATCTCCCTTGTGCCAAGCCTCATGGCATTGGCGAGGGCAGCCTTGGGTAAACGTCAGTCACCTTGAAAGGTGCCACTGGATGATCACCATAACCCTAATTGTTCCTGCCTAAACCCACGCGCAAGCCTTCTCCCTGCTCCCACGTAGGGGCCATTGGAAGTTCTTTTTAAGGAGTTAGGTTCCCATTCTCTGTCTGAAGCTGCCTGCCTTTTACTTTTTGGAAAGTAGCCACTATACTTTTAGATGCTGCAGCAGCAATAATAATCTATTCAAGCCAGTGTTCTCCAACCTGGTGCCCTCCAGATGTGCTTGGCTATAACTCTTACCATGATCTGGACAGCACCAGGTTGAGGAAGGCTGATCTAAGTTATCTGGCACTGGCAGTGATTAGATGATGGAACATCCATGAATAGATAACCTTTTTGAAGATGCCAAGTGTAGCTGCAGGGGCTACCAATTCTGACAGAACCCATGGTGCTAGGGAGGGGGCAGTTTAATCTTTTCATCCAGCACCATTTCTGCTTAAAATTGGTCCCCCAAAGTTGCTATTTGCCCCATGAGGCAAAACACACACACACACACACACACACACACACACGAGTTTATCTGTTGAATATAGCAAATGTTTAATTTCTTGGATATTTATTGCTTCACTGTTGCAGCTTCCCCGTTTAAATCTCCCAGAAATCTGAAGACGTCTGATTCTACAATGTCGAGCTTCCGAGTAACCTGGGAGCCAGCCCCTGGGGAAGTGAGGGGTTACAAAGTAACTTTCCATCCAATGGGAGAAAACAGGCGCCTTGGAGAATTAGTAGTTGGGCCATATGACAACACAGTTGTATTGGAGGAGCTCAGGTATTGCTGATCATAGTTTTCTTCCATTTCTGTATTTTTTTTCTTTAGGCATTATCCAGCCAAACCTAATCACCTATATGACTGAAAATCCCTCCCCAGAGAGGCATATCACACTCATGATGCAATTATATTTTTATTGTTTTAAATCTATTTTCTTAGCTACCTTAGATACCAAAGGCAGAAAGACAGGATAGAAATATTGAAATGAAATAAATCAATTTGCAGGACCCTCTAGAAGGCCTGTAAAAATCTTCTGCTGGACCTTTGGTTGCTGATGTGATGGTTCATGTTATTTGCTGCTTTGATGATCTAGGTGGGCTGAAAGGTAGGTTAGAAATAAAAATATAAATGAAAAAGGGTCTTAGGCGTCCTGAACGTTTTGATGGATTCTGTGCATATTTAGTAGAAGAACTTGAATAAAATATTATTCAGTTGTAATAAGCAGTGCCCTTCCCCAGTTATATTCTTCTATTCATAATAGAGATGTTGAGTACATGACCTATTTAGCCTTAAAAATCCATGTAAGGGAGAAACACTGTAGTGGAGTTGTTAGAGTGTCTCAACTAGGGTTAGGGAGACCCAGGTTCAAATCCCCACTTATTCCCAAAGCTCTCTGGGTGCCTTTGACCAATCATAGTTTAACCTACCTCACAGTGATGTTGTGTGGGTAAAATGGATAGATGAGAGAATAATCATGGATGCTGCTGCTTGGAGGAAATGTGGGATAAAAATGGAGTGAATTAATCTATATAGATGACAAAATGAACCATCCGCTCACAGCCTAATTTGATTTATATATGGATTTTAATTGTGCAGGGCAGGCACTTCCTACAAAGTCAACGTTTTTGGAGTGTTTGAAGGAGGTGAAAGTGCGCCATTGATTGGAGAAGAAATGACTACTACCGATTTCAATGCTACTGTGGTGCCATTTTTATCTAGCGGTAAATATCATTTTAATGAGGAAAATCAAGTATATTTCTTAGCTGGACATTTTAGATGTAGATGTTTGTTTTACAAAAGTGGTAAAATGAACTGTTTCAGCACAATTACGGTAATTGATACAGTTATTTACTTGCAGGAATCAATGTACAATACATGATCTGCTCTTCATGAAGACCACTCCTTGGTCTTTAATGATCATTTTTCAAGTTTCCCATTCCCCCCACTCCCTCCCCAATTAGTATCCACCTTTAAGAAAAGGCACTACCTTTTTGGGGCAGACTTTTCATTAATTATTGTTGGCCAATTTCACATGGTATTTACAAGCCATGAGTTACTTACACATTAACTATGAGTCAACAGTTATTAATTAATTAAACATTGTCAAATCCGTGAAGAGAGAAATCCTTCTGAGCAGTTGCATCCTGAATTGATTTTCACAGCACACGTGGCAGGATATGAAGTCCATAAAGAGCTTATATGGCACTACCACTGTGCTTTTCTACAGAAGCTAGAAAATACTGTACATGCCTCTTGTAAGGAGTTTGAAATACATAGTTCTTTTTTAAAGAAAATTATATTAAAGTTTGAATCTTGGTGCAACTGCAAACATTTTACCATATAACTATGCTTGCTAGAACTTAAGAACTGTTTCCCAGAGTGAATTTAGGAGGGGAAATGGCAGTATCCAAGCAACTGCTTTTGATGTACCCAAAGGCTTGGGCATACCCAGTGAAATGTTTGACTGTTTTCCTTTGGTTGGTAGAGCCCCATGACAAATTAAAAACTGCTTTTGAACATTCCCTGAATTTTAAGAGGTTTGCCATATGTGGTGTGTGTTTGTGTGTGTGTGTGTGTGTGTGTGTGTGTGTGTTTGAGATATCCAAAGCCAACACAGGCACCTGGAACGACTTGTGTAGTTTTTTGGATCCATGCCTACATCTACATGACACTCCTAATCCCATTTACTAGGGAGTAAGCTCTGCTGGACACAGTGTAACTTACTTCTGATTAAACATACATAGGATTGCATGTGAGAATTCATTGCTCTAGCTGAAACACTGCCAGGTGTTACATAATATGTGACAGTATGCTGTTAGTGAAATGGGGAACAGTAGTTAACTCATACCTATAGAAAATAATACCACCAAAGATATTATACTGGGTTATACTGGGTTCCCTCCTAACGATGGAAGGATTTTCCTTCTGCTGATGGAAAACTCTTTCCACTGGAGGAGAAAAGCTTTAGATCCAACCCTGTGAGAACAATCTGGCTAAAAGTACTACTTTTAAATCCCATTGATTCGAAAGTATTTTTCTAAGCCCCAAAATATTCTAAGTACTTTTAAAGTCCCACTTATTTCAATGGGAGAGAGTTACACAAGTGCTTATCTCTCACCCATTGAAATAAATGGGACTTTAAAGGTGCTTCATTTGGCTGGCTCATGCCTCATGTTTATATTATTGCAATCTACATTTATTCCTACAGCATTATGTCCTGCGACCTAAGTTATTTTTCTTCTTTAAAAAATGAGATAAAGTGGCAGTCTTCATGGAAAAATTGTGCTAGACAAAACCACATGCTACACTGTGTGAATGTACTGTCTGTCTATATTTTAAAATATGTAGACTATCTTCCAGGATTTTCAGGTGGGAGACTAAAGTATTAAAAAAATATCCATAAGAGCTGATGGCATTCATTATTCCATATGTGAAACCTTTCAAATTAAGGCCAGGGTCCAAAGGACCACATGCACTGTTCTGCATGCACATCAGGGCTTTTCTGGCCCCCCCATCCTACTCCAGACTCTTGCTCCCCTGCCCCACCAGCCACTCCTGAGGGCTGAGGCATGTGGTGTGACTTGGGGGTGGGGGAATGCTATAGGGAAAGGGGAACTGGTGAACAATCACCCCTTGGTGTGCATGGGGAAATAATTTCCTCTTACATATATCTTTGATCCCAGCCAGTGATAGTAAGTGCATGAACTTTAATATAAAGTTTACCCAATCATGATTTCTAATTGTGTTGATTAAAGATCAGTATTGTATTTTCTATGCAGAAGAGGATCATGCTTTTAAATTCTCAGGTACCTGGAGTAGTTCTATTCATGAATCTACAGTATTGGATCAGTTATGTGGAACATAGATGAAATCACTCTTTATTTCAACTCTGATGAGTGTGCCTGACTTTACTCAATGGGATTTCTTCCATGTAAAGACCAGAAGCTATGATGGCATGAAGCCAGAAAGTTTTGCAGCTGGTAACATGATCTCCAGAGGAAAAAGGAGGAAGAGTACATTTTTTACATTCAAATGGCTGATGAAAGGATCATTTAAACACTTGTGTCTTTCTGCTTTGTATAAACGCACTGTGATTTTCAGCATGTGGAAAGTGACATGATTCTTATTTTTATCCCATAGATGGAAGGTCCCCAGCGTTGTTTACTTTCTTTCTGAAGCATTTAAAACTTTGTATAAATGTTTGTTTTCGTCACTTCCAGTTCTTTTGTGTGTTTATGTGTGTTTCTGTCTTATTTATGTCATGCTCTTTCTCTTGTAATTTAAACTGTGCAAATTTCTGCACCATCTGCATTAATTGACCGTATTCCAGTATAAATTTAATGATGTCATTTATCTCTATGTATGAAGCATATGTACTGATTTCTCAAGATACTAGCTTAACACTCACCATCAGATATTTTCATAGTGCTTAAGTATCTTGGTTTTTAACTGTTGAAGATATACAATAATGAAGTAGCTGTTGTCTACCTGATTTAAGTTTACTTATGTGTATATTAATTTTGCTATGAAGTTTATTCTTGCTGTACTTAGGTCCAAGCTAGGTGAAGCCATTAGAGAAGGAACCCTGTGACTAATTTTGTTAGCTTATGAAGCAAAGGCAGTGCATACGTACATATGCATCACAACCACATTTTCTAAATGAATATGTGTAACTTTGGAAATCCTTTCACATTATTGGTAGGACTTTGGAATACTCATAATTACTTTAAAGTTGCAATTTATGTAGAAGAACTTCAGACAGTTAATTTAAAGCCTGCATCATGGATAGTGTAGAAGAGGACAGGAGAAAACAGCAGTTTGGTACAACTAACTAACACATTTTTCTTCTGATTGCTGTGACAGGCCTGGAATGTATAACCAGAGCAGAAGCAGATATTGTGTTGCTGGTGGATGGCTCATGGAGCATCGGTCGGCCAAACTTTAAAACAGTCCGAGCCTTCATTGCTCGCATTGTTGATGTATTTGATATTGGTCCTGACAAAGTACAGATTGGTAAGTCTTGAAGGTACTGGGATATTTGGGGTCTTGCTGTTTCAAGACATCTTGTAACTAAATGCTCTTTTCCACCCACCCCAGCCCTTGCGCAATATAGTGGAGATCCCAGAACAGAATGGCATCTCAATGCACATAAAACCAAACAGAGTTTAATGGATGCTGTGGCCAACTTGCCATATAAAGGAGGCAACACCTTAACAGGTAGGCATTCCGCTCCCGATTTCCACATAAGCTACACTAGAAAAAAATGACTCACAGTATTATATGGTCCAGAAAGAGATTATACTGTCCTGTACTGGACAAAGCAGTTTGCATATATTCTATAATAGGTGTGCAGCTAGTAGATAGTAGATAAGATGACAAATGTTGTAGAGCTTATTGTTAAAAGGATTCTCTGTGGGAATACATGCATCCTTCATTGATGGAAGGATGAGAGGGGAAAGCCATTGTGAGTAAGAGACACGGAAGGAAGGAATTACAGTAATACCTTGGATTGCAAGTAACTTGGTCTGAGAGTGTTTTGCAAGACAAGCAATTTTTTAAAATAAATTTTGACTTGATAAACAAGCGACATCTTGCAAGACAAGTGTAGGGGTGTAACCGTTCGCCTCGAGCGGGCATAGTGGGCCGAAATCGGCCCCACTCACGCCCGCCAGAGACTCGCTTTGATATAAGAGTGTTTTGGATTACAAGCACGGTTCCGGAATGAATTATGCTTACAATCCAAGGTATTACTGTATACTGATAAGGAACAATATAGAATGGGGAAGAAGATAGAACTGGTGAGGGAGTAGTCTTGTTTTTTCTGTCCTTCTAATCAGCCTTAGGTACTAGTATTTTAAATTATTTTTTGCTAAGAGGCAAATAACAGCTTGTGGGTATCAGTTTGATTGGGAAAATCACATGGAGAAGGCGGTTAAACCCCCCCCCCTCCTGCTGCTGCTCAGAACAAACAAGCAGATCCACTGCTGCATTTCAGTAAAAAAAAAACCAACTACAGATCTCTCATGTAATGTGTACTTCTTCAGCCTGTAGTCTCACAGGGGAATGGAAATTCCTGTTACATCTTGTGAAAAGAAATGGTGGAAGGCTTCCACCATGGCTGGAAACCTAGAAAGAGGTGCCTAGGTAGGACAAAGCTTTTGTGCATCCTATGAATGTGGCTATGCCACTTTTGGGAGGCCTACC
The DNA here is from genome assembly GCA_021292165.1 of Shinisaurus crocodilurus. Lineage (NCBI taxonomy): Eukaryota > Metazoa > Chordata > Lepidosauria > Squamata > Shinisauridae > Shinisaurus > Shinisaurus crocodilurus. The sequence continues at coordinate 129,737,871 of CM037879.1, forward strand.
TTCTAGGCTGGAAAAAATGGCTAATAAATAATACCTCTCCCCCCCCCCCCCGCCCACCCTGTGTGTGTGTGTGTGATATTTCAGGAATGGCTTTGAATTTCATCTTAAGAAACAACTTTAAACTGGAAGTTGGTATGAGGCCTGGAGCTCGCAAAATTGGTGTCCTCATCACTGATGGCAAATCACAGGATGACATTATTTCTCCATCACAGAAACTGAGGGATCTGGGAGTGGAGCTTTACGCTGTTGGTAAGTATCATGTGGAGTGGCAGCGAATATAGAAATGAGTTGAACAATCAAATCGCTCCTTCTCTCTTATATGAATTATAAAATAGTCTAACAAATACTCCTAGGTCATTAAAAAAAACACGTTTTCTTTATATTTTTAAGGTATCAAAAATGCAGATGAAAATGAACTTAAGCAGATTGCAACAGACCCAGATGAGACCCATGTTTACAATGTTGCAGATTTCACCCTTCTTGTGGCTATTGTTGATGACCTCACTGTAAATTTGTGCAATAGTGTAAAAGGTCCAGGTAGGTTTCCCTGTTAAGTTTTTCATTTCCAACCTTTTTATTAAAAAATACCTTTTATATACTGTCTCTTATTTTTCTTAAATAACTCACTTGGAAATTTGCCAAGCACAACCGCTGGATATGGATACAGCTGTGCAGGACATCTGGGTTGTTCCCTTCTCTGTAACTAGCAAGGCAGCCTTTCCACAGAGTGTTTTCCTAGGCATCCAGTGTGTGGATGTACATACGCACGCACGCACGCACGCACGCACGCACGCACACACACACACACACGGAGCCCATGCCTGGAGAAATAATGCATCTTGGACTTTATAATGTCTCAGAACATTAATGCAACGTAGAGCAGTTTCTTCGCATTATCTTCACACTTTGCTAGCTGTTGCAGCTCAGTTCCTATCAGCACCTCTCAGGTAACATCAGAAGCTTTGGGCTCTGTGGTTAGTACCAGTGCTGCCGCCCCACATACAAATACCACCCCACTTTCCGGAAAGAGATATATACTGGCATGAGAACCACTGATAGTATGGACCCCTCCAAGGTTTCCCAAGTTCTTGATGTTACTTTTGCATTGCAGTAAGGAGCTATGCCGCATTGGCTCCTACACCACAAAGTAACATTAGAAAGATCCTCAGGAAAAAAAGGTTTTCCGTGACAGTCTTAAAATGGATATTCATAACCACCTTTTGGCATGTTAATAAAATATGGGCAAATTTAAAAGTTAAAACAATTCTTACACAGAACACATATGAACTAACATGCCCTCAGCATGTAGATTGTCACTTGTGATCATTGCACATCCGTGTCTTTTGTTGGGAAACTGTGACTGGCTGCAGCTTTTCAGTGCATGGATTTTACTTGGTGTATACAGTGACAACCCCAAGTGTGATCACTACAGGTAACAATATACATACAAGTTGCACAGTGTTCCTTACATGGAAGTGCCTTCCTTATAGAAATTGTGTCACTTGTGAAGTGGCAGAACAGGCTTGATCAGACATTTGTAACCACTTTAGAATCAATTTAATTGTCTTTTTTGTTCCTTGCATACAAAATAGAGCTTTATTTTGCTATATCATGCACTGTATATTTTACTGAATAAATTCTATTATCTGTGGATCATATACATTTCAGTTCAATAGGTAAATAGTTTCAGTACCTGTGTAAAACAATAAATACATTATAGGAAAGAGGATCTTCCTACAGAAATTAAATACATTTATCTGATGTGTATTATTGCTTTGCATTTCTGTCTTTGGAAAACCTGATTGAGACTTTCTAACGTTGTCTTCCCTTTGCATGTTCTCACACAACAGTGGATTTGGCCCTACCACCCTCCAGTCTAGTTACCTCCGAGGTGACCCCTCGTTCCTTCAGAGTGTCTTGGATTCCACCTTCTGAGAGTGTTGATAGATACAGGATTGAATATTATCCCACCACTGGAGGCACACCGCAGGAGGTCAGGGTTGGAGGCCCTATTTTATTTTTGTGTTTATTTTGTATAGTTGAGCTTCATAAATTCTGGAACAAGTTCATAAAAGCATGTTCATCACCCACTGACTGTAGTTCAGGTGTTGAATCCAATGTGTAAATCAGCTCTTTCAGATCAATCAACAGACAGAACTTCCATATCAGCTCAAACACAACTGTACTATTCAATGGAAGCAGGTCACATATCTGACTGAGACACATCAAGTAATAAATATGTATCTGTGAATCAAACAGTTGGATACAGAAAGAAAACACAGCTGGGTTATACGGTGCATCCTACATACATTTAGCTGTATGTGATTGTTTAACCCTCCATCAAGAGGAGGGGTCAAATGCACCACAACAGTAATGAATACTACCTCTGCTACTGCTACTACTACTACAGGTGTCCAGCACTGCTAATAGCAGCAGTCTTAGCAGAAATAGTTGGGGGCTTATTTTACTTATGAGGTGGCCAAGGAGTGTGTGTGAGTGCCCTGTCTTTCATTGTACAATCATGTCTGGGAGCCTGTAGCCTTCTCAGCTTCCTGCACTTCATTTAAACCCTGGGGGAAGACATCAAGAGGTACCGTAATTCTGCCTATACAGTAATACCTTGGATTGCAAGTAACTTGGTCTGAGAGCGTTTTGCAAGACAAGCAAAAATTTAAAAAATTTTTTGACTTGATAAACGAGCAAGGCCTTGCAAGTAGGGATGTAACCACTTGCCTTGAGCGGGCGTAGCGGGCTGAAATTGGCCCCGCTCACGCCCGCCAGAGACTCGCTTTGATATAAGAGTGTTTTGGATTACAAGCACGTTTCCGGAACGAATTATGCTCTCAATCCAAGGTATTACTGTACAGTTTTTTTCAGATCAGGAAGTGCAGGCAGCCTGGGAGATTGCAGAACAATGAAAAGATGTGTAATAGAAGTCATGCTGCTCATGCTCGCTTCTCAGTAGACATGCAGAGGCTAGGTACTTCAGATGCTATTTGAAAATGCTGAGTGATTTAGTCATGCTTACTTCTGAGTAAACATGCAGAGGCATATCCTGCTTACTTGTGAGTAGACATGCAGAAGCTTGGTATTTTGGGATGCTAGTTGAAATTACTGCTGAGTGATTTAGTCCTCCTTACTTCTCAGTAGGCTTTAAATGGTTAATAATCACATTTTGGCTCTGCCCAGTTTGCCTTTGGTACCTCCCACAGATGGAATGCATGCCCCCATCCCTCCTGAGACCTTTCTCAGTTTAGAGTTTGGCCCTCAGGCTGAATGGCCCTTACCTGTGACCTAGAATTATATTTAAGGTACTAAAATTATCAGTCTTAATGGACTTCTTGAGCAATATCCCTTGTCATTTAAGTGTTAATCTGGCAGACCTGCAACAAAAGCTGGAGACAAAATTAAACCTGTAGTATGATTGCACTGCATTTTTTTTTTTTTTTACTAGAAGTTACTTTTCTTCTAGTAAAGGCAAGGACAGAGTTAACAATGATGTTTATATACAATTATATCTACCCTTCTTTTATTTTTGTGCAGGTCTATGTAAGTCGTTCAGAGACTTCTACAGTTCTGACTGGCCTCAAGCCTGAAACAGAGTATGTTGTGAATGTATTTTCTGTGGTAGAAGGCACTAACAGTGAACCTCTAAAGGGCACTGAAACAACTTGTAAGTGAGAATTCCAATGTTATTTAATAATTCCTAGGGACTTGTAGATAATATCCAAAGCAAATGCATAGCAAATGGTGTCCCAGTGCTAGTGCTAATGATGTCCCACCAGTATAAACCAACACTTGTGCAACATAACTAGTACAAAGGGGAAAAGTGGTGATTTGCAGTTAAAAGATGGCACTGCTGCCAAATTTTGGTAGCAAATCCCCACTTTCCTCCATTGCACTAGTTACATTGCACTAGAGTAAATCAACTCTTATGCAATGTCATTAGTGCTAGTACAGAGACACCGTTGGGTACTACCCAACGTTCTGCCTAAAGTGGGTAGCTTGGATATGGAGTAGGGTGGGAGGAGCTCCAAACATATAAAAGTCTTCATGGATTTAAAAAATAATAATAATTGTAATCTCCTAAAAGGTTGTGCATTGTTTTAGTAAAAAGCCATAGGGACTAAGTCCTTTTTTAGTAAAAAGCCATAGGGACTAAGGAGAATTTGAGGGGGGGCGGGACTTAATATTCTGTGATACAATGAGCAGAATGATAAGAGACTTGGTAGGTCAGACCAGAAAGTAGAGGGTGACCTGAGAAGTTATGTAAGGGATAAGAGCCAATCACATTAGATGGTCTTGTCAACTGACCTTTGTCAGTGCAGGCATAGCAACCTAGGGTTGTGGCAGTATACAGTAGATTCAGTCCAGCTGACAGGAGTTACTCTTGACAGTTATGTAAAGTATACTCAAAGGAGTACAACACTGTTTACTGCAGGCCTGTACAATTTGTAGCCCACCAAGCTGAACGCAGGCCACCTGCCAGGTGCTTAACATCTCCCCTGTTCTTGCAAACACAAGCAGTCAGCGGAAATAGGAGGTTTATCAAGCAACATCTATGGGCGACTGGTATGCTCTGTTCAGATTGGTGGGTCACCAGTTGTGCAGGCCTGGTTTACACAACAAAGAATGCAATAGCTAAAAGCTTTCCCACCCCCTCAAATGACCTGCTACAAAAAGCTGAAAGTGCACATAGGCTTTGGGGGATGAAGAATGAGATAAGTGTATAGACATGAACAGCTGAAGTGAATAATATGTATGATTTCACAGTGCCCATCCCTTCAGTTAGAAACTTGAATGCTTATGATGTCACCTCAACCACGATGCGAGTGAGATGGGAACATGTTGATGGAGCTACCGGCTATGTGTTGTTATATGACCCTGTCAATGCCACAATACCGGCAACAGAAAAAGAGGTAACAACTAATTTAAAGAGAGAGAGAGAGAGGAAGGGAGGGAGAAGGCATTTAAATTTGTTTCCCTATACCCATGTAAAATGGAGAGGAGGAACATTATGTAAGCCACCTTGGGTTCCTTGCAGGAAAAAAGTGGGATACCGGTATACATATAATAAAAAAAATAAATAATACCTAAGCAATGAGACTTTTTTTGGCACAGGTTATTAAATGAAGCACATTGACTGGAGAATTGTATACACAGTGGCACCAGTCAGGAAGCTTTAAATACATTCTAAGACATAGAAAACTTTTTAAAAATATAATTTTTTAATTTTGTTTTTATTTCTGCTTCTTTCTTTTAAACATTCTTGTTTTTCTTTTTCTGTTTACAGATGCGTGTTGCAGGATCAGTGAATGATGTACAGCTGGTTGACCTGATACCCAACACTGAATACACCTTAACAATTCATGCAAACTTTGGCGACCTCACTAGTGATCCACTCACCACTCAGGAAGTCACATGTAGGAATAATGCCATTCTTGTTTTACATTTCTTTCCTTTTGCTTCAGTAATGGTATGCTTTAGATATGATGTGTGTAGCCTAATTGCTTACATAGTTAGTATATCATTATTGGATTACTTGTCACTAAAACCCCCACTGCTAAAATATAAAACATTGTGATAGCGCCCATACACTGCTTGAACCTCAGCCACCAAAAGTCAATCCCTCTTTAATAATACATTCTGAAAAATGCTCATATCGTGCAGTTTTCCAGGGGCAGCCTCTTCTTGTACTCTCATGGTTCATGGATAGCACAGGTTTACTAGAAACATTTCCCCCACCCCCTAGATAATTTAAGGTAGTTTGAAAGAGGGATCATTGCTCATGATACGTACCCTTGCCTATTTTTTGTCTGTGGAAAAAGGTTTTTGTGTCATTTCAAAAACTTGTAAAACCTGTTTGAGAGATGGCAGTGGGAGAAAACAAATATATGTGTACAAATTTCTTAAAAACTACTAACTCCAGTCTCAGTTCCTTGGAAGGCATTTTTTACACACGTGGTTCTTCCTTCAATTCATTTTTAATATGAATATAAATGCTACATAGTCCAGAATACTTTAAGATACTATTCCTTCTTTTGAGGAATGACATTTAATATTCTTGCTGATATTGTGATTATTTGACAGTACCTTTAAGTGGAGCAAAAAGCCTAAGGATAAGAGATATTACTCACAGCAGCATGAGAGTTAATTGGGAACATGCTCCAGGAAATGTTCGTAAATATATACTGAGATACAGAGCAGCTGGGGAAAATGAAATTAAAGAGGTAAGATAATTTTTTTATCAAATATGCAAAGATAGCTTAAGTGGAATATTAAGAAGTATGGGTGTGCTTCATATTTGGCCTAATCCATTAGGGCTGATTCGGACATATTTGGGAGATGTCCAAATTGAAGCAGGACTCTGAAGCCGAATCTGAACACTCCTGAAGATTCACAGACAGTGTGCCTCCAAAAATGAATACATTTCTCCCCAAGCTCTTCATATAAAGAAAACACCAGAGTGGGGAGAGGAGGGAGTATCATTTTGTGACTGGCAGCTCTATCTTTTAATCACAGTGAATCGTTTCACCAGGGCTCTCCAATCCCAGTGCTTTGGGGGGAGGGATGCTGAAGTATGACAGATGCAGTGTTTATTGCTCGACTGCTAGTTCTCTCTCTCCCAAGAGCAGGGACATCAACAGCATTTTGGTGGAATCTATGGGACCTAGGAGGGTGTAATGTGGGCTGCTTGATTGAAAAATCCTGGATGTTTGGGTCCTTCTGCCTTTGCCACCGTATGGTCCACATCTACCAGCCACCCCTGTCCTTCTGCACTTTCTGTGACTTTGGTGCCACATCTGTTCTCCTGCATTGAACAGGGGGGTTGGACTCGATGGCCTTATAGGCCCCTTCCAACTCTACTATTCTATGATTCTATGAATTGAGCAGAAAGCAAAACAGCCTTAACAGTTTTCATTCATCATAGCTCCCTAGCCCCTGTACCTATCCTTCTGAAATTTTGCAATTTTTTTGCCTAGGGACACCTCTATGACATATACCATTTTCACACAAATTGCCCAAGGGGGGGGGACCATGGAGGGGGATTAGGGGAAGTAAATCACTAATCCCCACACACATTTGAACACTCCCCTTCCACAAAAACTGCTGCCCTTATCCTTCTGAGATTTTGGCAGTTTTCTCAATCTTTACGCAGTATGTCCATTTTCATAACAACTGCCCTCAAAAACTGTAGGGGAATTAAGTGCATCTTTTCTGGAAACCCCCAAAGGCTGCTCTTGAACAAAGCTCCCTGCACCTTTTCATCTGAAACTTGGCAGGCTTGATCCCTTCAGAAGGGGCAACTACGGTATCTCTGCAGATGTCATCCAATTCTGCCAAGAGCTAAAAAAGTTACCAGCAGTTCCTTTTTTCTTTTTCTTTTTTAAAGCAAAATTTAATGGTACATAAAACCCCTGGACCTAGTTGTCTCAGATTTGGCAGGCATAATCCCCTCATAAGGAATATGGGATATGCTTTAGCAGCTAGTATTGCTGTGCAACAGGATGCTACTTCATGATTGCAAACAATAAGGAACTGATAATAGCTGGTATGTGAACCTTCATAGCAAAAGGAATAATCCTTTTAAAATAAAAATAAAAATCAGGGAGTATAGACAATGAGATGCAAGATAGGGCACTATTAAAATACCAGTTTGAACAATTGTGAATAGTGGACCACTGCAGCATTGCTAAAGCAGATTGGGGTGGGGTAAGCACCACAAATATTCTTTAAATTGATAGCTTGGAAAAGTGCAAGGCTTTGTCCCCTGTGTTGGAAAGTATAATGGAAAATATCTCCAACTTAATACATTATCCAGCAATTAATTTGCAAATAAACAGATTATAACCAAGTTGTCTCTAGTGTTCTTTCATCTAACGGAAATAGCCTTTTTGGGAGATTGTCCAGAACTTTAGTTTCCACCACGTGGGAAAGAAAAATCTGAAACTGGTGCTTCAAGAAGGAAAGTGTCACTTTAATAAACCTGGCTTCTTTTTTAATGTCTAGGTGGAAGTGGATCAATCTCAGACAAGCACAGTTCTCCCTGGGCTTTCTTCAAGAACACTCTATAATATCGAGCTTGTTGCAGTATATGATGAAGGAGTATCTGTGCCAATAACTGCAGATGCCACCACTTGTAAGTAAACTCAATTGCTTAATGAGTTTCTTAGATTCTTATACAAATGTGTGGTTTGCAGTGTGAAGGTTTAAATAGCAATGCCATAAGCTCCTTAAGGTGGTTATATATATGAGCTTTGAAGATATTTCCATGGAGAGACTGGGGCATCAGGTTAGCATTTCTTTCTGTACTTTTTTTTTTACACTTCCTGGTGATCATATGATCAGACCAAGATGACACTACAGGAGATTCTTGTTGCCCTGCTAGGTAGGAGATGCAAGATAAGCACAGAAAATTAAAAGAACATAAAACATTAAAATAGCAAACTTATCTCCACAGCTTCTTTAGCAACCGCAAAATCAGGCCAGCAACCAATACCCATAGGAACTGTATAAAGTATCCAGCAGTAAGGTAACTGTTTCAGGCAGCATCTCTGGCAACAGATAATGGGTACATTGCCAGGGATAGCACCGTAGCATCAGGGATGTTGAAGAGTCCTTGGTCTCGAGTCACGAGTCGAGTCACGAGTCTTTGGACCCGAGTCTCGAGTCCGAGTCCGAGTCCTTGGTCCAAAATGATGACTCACGAGTCACGAGTCACTCCCAAAGCTGACTCCACGAGTCCCTATTAACATCAATGGGGGGTTTTCCCTACAAAATAAGGCTATTTCAGATGTGTGGCTTAAATAAATTCTAGGCACAAGTGTGCCTTTTTATTTCAAAACTCTGCAACTGATTTTGGCAAGAACATACCAGGCAGACAAACCCAAAATAACCAGGCAGGCAGAGGAGGCAGGGAACCCCAAAGCAGGCAGGCAGAGGCGTTTGTCTTGGACAATTCAAACTGTGGAACTGGTTAAGAAGAGACCAGGCAGGCAGAGGAGGCAGGGAACCCCAAACAGGCAGGCAGAGGCAACCAAACCCAAAATGTCTGAAAGGTTGCATTTTAGGGAAATGATTTTAAAAAATAAACTTGCTGTACTTCCTAAAACCTATCCATGTTGCATTTGAGGAACATGAGTCCTTGGTCTCGAGTCCCGAGTTGAGTCTCGAGTCCCATTAAAAATATTGGGACTCGAGTCAGAGGGGGGACTCAGTCCGACTCACGAGTCGAGTCCTCGAGTCCGAGTCCCCATCCCTGCGTAGCATTGCATACATAGCGTCTCTGGCCTTTCAGGCACACTACCAGGCATGGTGTAATGCCCATTGCAATGGCCAAGCGGTGTCTCTGGCACAGCTTCTCTTAGGTATATCGTTGGGAATAGTACCTTTGCATCTCACAAGGGAGAGCTGGGAATGATTGGCCCTGGGAAGGATCATTCTGTTTATTGGCCAGTTCATGACATTGCGCACACAGACTCGTGGAACAGTGGCAGGCACACAGAACATTTCACAGGACACACGCAGGACATGACCTTTGCACCCTATTCCATTTGGAGGTAACATGTAGGACTTATAAAGAACAGGGGAAAAGAAAATACGAAGCTTGCTGTGCAACACGGGGAAAACAGCAATACAAATCACGGCCAGAGCATAGCAACTCAAAAAGTTATGTAGAGGCAGGGAAATGGGGCAAAGGGGAGTACATAGAACTGAGCCCATGGTTTCTGGGCCTGGGTTGTTGATGGTGTGGGCCACCATTAGACTAGCCCCAGTAGATGTATACCAAGCCCTTGCATATCACTCTCAACATAGTTCATTGGGGTAAAATTATCCTCATTCTCTTCTGTAGCATACTGCTATGTTTATCAAGGATGTTTTTGAGACAGAATATATTGAGATACTAAATTCATAGACAAACCCCACAATGATGGCATTTCTGTAACCATCCATGGCTGCTTCCAGATGGGACCTTTCTTATGTGGTTTGGTAGATGACATTCATTTTTAGTTGCATGCGGATTTGCAACCCACCAAAAGAATGGTTGTTCTCTTTGCTTTTTTGTTGTTGCTACTCCTCCCACTATATTCCGTCTATGTGAGGTGGCAGTGCATCATGGAACGTGTTACTATTTACTTTGCTTGTCCCTCCATTCATCCCTCCCGCCCTTCTACTCTTCCCTCCCATTATTTTACATTTTGGGCATACACACAGGTGAATGTGCACCTGCATGTAAAAACAAACACTGGAAGTGCAACATTTTGATATATCTTAATTTTGCACTGGTGTAAAATGGATCCTGCAAGGTTCCTCCCCTGGCTGAAATTGTACATGGAGATATTGATGACTATACCCTCTGTTATGTGGAACCATTGCAATGCCTTCTTGTGGAACCTGGGCTGAGATGATGGCACCAGTTCTACTGGTTCTACTCTTTTGTACTAAGATCCAGCCACACAATCAAACTACGTTAGATGTAGTCCACAGTGAAAAGTGTTATGGAGGCAGCAATGTGCTCAAGCTGCATGATTAAAGGTATGCCAACCAATTTCCTACCAATATAATACCTAGGCACAAGAGGCTTCTTTTAATACTAAGGCACATGAGGCTTCTGAGCAGCATAAAGAAAAGTGATTATGTACAACTTATTATGGTCTGAGCTGCAAGCTTGGCACAAGCTTCCTTTTACTTAAAAAGGAAATATGCATGGGGGGGGGAGGAAGTGTTGGTCACAGCACCTTCCATAAACAATGCATTCCAACATGGTCCAAAGGATCCTCTTCGTTTAATTGGCTATTATTTAAGAATAATGCATAAAGAAAGGAAGTTACTGTAATTTCTTTTTCTGACAATTCATTTCATTTGTTTGTAAATGAAATTGCCTCATGATGGTGGTGGTCATTAAGGTCCTTCTAATAGCAAATTTTGTGTCTCTGTGCCAATCATTAGGGCAGTAAAGTGGGGGCAACTATAGACTAGGCAGGGGGTTCAGTGAACTTTGGAGCTCTCAAGGTATACAGAAAAAATATTACATAGATTTTTTTTTAAAAAAGGAAGCAGAAGACCCCCACCTCCCTTCTAATTATGTACATGCAGAAAGCCCTCCTAATCAGGGAATGAGTACAATTGTGCATTGCAAAGTAGGAGTCTGGTTTTAGCAACATGTGAAGTTAATTCCTCCCTCTCTGTTTTTCTGGGTTTGAAATGGAGAGTGACCTGGGTATATGATGACAGACAGAGCTGTGTCAGGATGTCTGGCTTCTGTCATAGTATTGACGAGTCTTTGTGGCCTTGGCAAGAGTTTCTGCCATGTTTAGAGCAGATTTCACTTGACACAAAATTGATTCAGGGTTGATTCATTACATTTGGCTGCCTTTTGCATATTTAATAGCAAACACACATGCATGCTTTACTCATGTGAACAGGAAAACATGCAAAGAAATGAGTTGAGCAATATGGCAGCAGCAACAGCTATGAGCATGCGTTGCGGGGAAAATGGAAATCCACATACCTGAAAGATTTATTTGTTTAAGTATTTATTACATTTCTATACCGCCCAATAGCTGAAGCTCTCTGGGCGGTTCACAATTATGGGCGGTTCACATCAATTAAGTTGCTGCTTTTAGTATTGTGTGAGATTCTTCTTCTCATGGTACACAGCTCATGGAAGTAGATGACTTGGTGAACTGTTCAGTGTACAAAAGAGCCAACAACCTGTGAGTTGGCATTAAGAGGCAGTAACTGCTCTAGGTGCTTAAGAACATAAGAAGAGCCCTGCTGAACCAAACCAAAAGCCTATCTAGTCCAGCATCCTATTTCCCGCAGTGGCCAACTGGATGCCCTATGGGAAGCCCACAAGCAGGAGAATGCCCATAAGCAAGAGGATCTTTTTGGGCCTCTCTCAAAGTATTACCCTAGCAAGAGCACATCTTTCACTCAGCTCCACCTTCCTCTTTAGGAAGCATTAGAACTGGAGTACCGGACACAGAGAATGATGGTCTTGAGCCTTGGCTCGGTGAGCCATTCAACCATCCATGGGTCCCCAGGCAGCTGCCTGACCTTGTGTTGAGCAGATGCAGGCCATGGCATGCGCAGTGGCATTCTGTTCATGCAGGCTGAGGAGCTGATAGTTCTACAGCAGTAAAAGGAGTTATGCTGCTCTAGAAAAATTGAGGACTTTGCCCTATGAATCCATGGAATGTAAACTACTCTACACATTTCCCATGGGTTCCATTCTGTTTTTGGGATGCAACAGCATATCCTCTGTGTGTGTAACCTTATGCTTCTAGTGATGTTTAGTTACAGACTTTTTCTCTTGAGAGACAATTTCTCTTTTCTTTTCCCCTGACAGTACCCGTACCAGCACCACTCAATTTGAGAACTGATCAGGTAACCAAGACTTCTTTCAGAGCCACTTGGGACCATGGAGCACCTGATGTAACTCTCTATAGAGTAATGTGGGGGCTTTACGGTGCACCTGACAAAAAGGAGGTAGGATTTTTTTGATTCTAAAAAATGAATATTTTCAAAAGCTTTTGTCTGTTTGAAATGTTAGTCCAGCTAGGGTCTAACATTTGATAGCCAGGGAACTAGTTTGCATCTTGATGAAAATTGGAGGCACATGTCACTTTTACACTAAAAAGATACATGTATGTTTTCTCAGTCAGCTCCCAGAACAAAGGTCAGGGTCTTCTTTGTTAATACTGTTAATATCACAGTTAATATTGCTTCCCCCACTTTTCTCCTTTGTCCAGTTAGTGAGAGTTCCGGGTCAGAACTGTATTTTCTGGGCAGTGGTGATGTTTCTGGGATTCCCCCTATGACTGTAACCTGTGGTATAGGCTGTGTCAAGGAATCCAAGTTTGTCCTTACTATATCCTTCAGGATGATAACACTGCTCAAATATTGGCAGAGACCAATGTTGCATGGGGAGGGGGGTGGCTTCTCTGGTCTGAGGGACATAGAGTGGTGAATGCATCCAACATGGTGGCTTTAATTTTTCAAGCATGCTACAGCCTCTTTTCACAGCACTCTGTTGTGTCCTCCTGGCACATAAGTTGGAAATCAATATTAGCGCTATTGACTATAGATGGATTTGTGCATGTAAAAATCTTACAAGAACTGCTATAGCCTGTTAAAAACATTGTTAATTCTTACATGGATTGTGTCAGTGGATAACTTCATTCCTTTCTTCCTTCCCTCACCCCCCCCCCCACTTCCAAAGATGATTCTAAATGGTGATGAAAACACTTTAGTTTTTCATGATCTGACACCAGACACACTGTACGACATCTCAGTTACTGCTGTTTATCCAGATGAATCGGAGAGCGATGAACTGATCGGCAGTGAGCGCACATGTAAGCAACTCTGAAATGTGTTAATATATTAATTATAATTTATAACAAGTAAAGGACATGCTTTTCATACACACCTGATCTGTTTGTGTTTTTTTATAGTGCCTATTGTGCCTATAACAACACCAGGTAAGAGCCTAAATTAATGAATAGCATTTTATATACAAGGCTGTAGTACAGAAAATAGAAGCTAGCCAAGCCAGGATGCAGAGAAGCCTATGTATATGCATAAAACATACACTGGGTTGGCCAAATTCCCTTCTGGAGACTGCCTTTCATGCTCTGGAGGTTTTCCAGGACTTTTGTAGGCTTTTCAGAGGGCATGGGACGGAGCTGAAAACCCCCAATGCAAGTGTGGAATACTGAATAGCACTATGGATTGTATGGCTCAAGCATCTGAACTTGGACTCTGGCACTCTATTGCCATAGTGTCTAAAGTTCAGGTCCCAATGAGAGGACCACACCAAAAGTTGTTGCATTTTGCTCCCTGAAAGCAGTGCAGTAGTGCCCAATAAAGGTCACATGCTATAAACTGTTGAGGACACAAAGGAGGTGGATGTGGCCCTAGAACCTTCTGTGGTGCCTCTATGCACACTGGAGATGCACAGACTCATGCAGACCTCAGTAGGAACTTTGTGGGAGAAGATTCCTCTGAGTCCTTTGCCAGGGTTAAGAGACCAAGGGTGCAGCACAATGTATTGCTTATTCCACACTGATATTTGTGGCACGGTTGGATGAGTCTGCTCACTGATCCTATTATCCTAAGCACATTGACTTGGAAATACTTTCTGCCTAGATCAGCAGGACTTACTTCACTATTATTGTGTGTAGAATAGGGTGCCAACCATCTATTGTGTAACAGCACTAAATCATATATATCACAATGGCTGGCATCTACAGAGTGTTGTACAGAACACATACACTGAGTCTTTTGCATGCCCACCTCCCAACTGAAGCTCCTCATGCAGCCCCCCCAAAAGCACTCTTGAAAGGCAGGGGACCCTCCAAAGCAGGAATCAATGTGGTGTGAGAGGATGCAACCAGAAGTAAATGTTGCCACACCCTATTGTGTGCATAGAAGTGCTTTTCACTCATGCATGTGGCAGATGGAGGGGTGGTGATATTGCTCTGGAAATAATATGCTTGTTTAATTGGTGTGGTGCTATTCTCCCTTGTTCATGCTTAGCATTGTACAACATTCCCATTCAGTACTCCTTGGTTCTCATTCTATATATATTGTTCTGATTATATTATAGTCCTGACCACATTTTGCAGTAGGGTGCATTTTTAAGGTTCTAGTCAGGTTCCCAAATACATACATGTATTGTTATTCAGGTTTTTTTAAAATAATAATAATAATAATAATAATAATAATAATAATTATTATTATTATTATTATTATTTTTAAAAGCTTTAAACATTAATTTTCTCAGTGTTGAACAGTAACAGACTTGGTATAGATTTTCCATCACAATGACTGGGTTGTTCAGACAACACTGATAATCCACACTCAGGGGATGAGTGTCGGTTGTTGTTCAACCATGGGTTGTTGCTGAAACGTGGGTTATTGTGTTGTCTGAACCCAGCTGAGGTAACAAACCATGGGTTCTCTTTATGAGTTGTTTGTGGCTAACAAGTTTGTTAGCACAGCTGGGTTCACACAACACAATAACCCACGTTTCAACAACAACCCATGGTTCAATGACAACCCACACTCAACCCTTGAGCGTGGGTTATCGTGTTGTCTGAACCCATCCAATATAGAATGGCTCTATTATACATTTATTGTTACAATTCTTTGCTCAGTAACTTTTAAATTTTGTGAATGGTTACTGTTAATGTGATTGTCAGTACTTTCTGCATTTAATTTCCTTCTGACTTCACTGTTTACAATTCCCCCCCACGACTACCATATGTACTGGATATATACCTGAAACTCTTGATAACACTCTATACATCTGATGAAATGGGCTATAGTGAACAAAAGTTTATGCCAAAATAAATTTGTTAGCCATTAAGGTGCCACAAGACTCTGTTGTTTTTTGTTTAAACTCTTTTAATAATTCCATATCAGTGCCAAAGAGTGGCCCACGGAACCTTCAGGTATACAATGCAACATCCAGTAGCTTGACTGTCAAATGGGATCCCGCCACTGGACGAGTGCAGCGGTATAGGATCACTTATCGACCTGCAACTGGTGATGGTGTTGAACAATCGGTAACTAATTCTGAAAGATTAGAACTATTATCTAGGGGAAAACATGCACTCCCAAATAAATACCTGGGTTTTTAAAATGCATTTCTAAGATCAATTCATTAGAGCATTGTAAATTTTACCTTTCTTGAGAAAGGTATCGATATTACATAAAAGCAAATGGATTGGCTTTCCTATATCACAAGGTGACTCATGGAGGTCTTTCAGTTGTCATCTGGCAAACCTCACTTTATCAAAGTATAGTCCCAAGTACAAAGCTTGCAGAACATTCTTTGTGGGGGGAAAGACAAAAAGTTATCAGGGAACTCTTTTTACAGGGTATGATATCCAAGAGCGCATTCAAACAGTGCACATTTCTTATACACCAAGCCCTTCCATGGAGGAAAAAGCATGCAGACTGTATGTAGATTGCCAAGTCTCACAGTTGTACACAACTCAATTTGCTGTGTGTACTCAGAGTGGGATTTGCCACAGGTTCTTAATATGTGTGTAATCTGTGTTCATGCAACAAAACAGATGAATGTGTAGTCATCATAAGTGATCTTCTACAACTGTTTATATTTGCTTTTCTTGCTGGAAGTGCTTTTCATGTAGGAGTTTTGTAATGCCTGGACCTTAATGCATTATATCAGGGGTGGGGAAACTCTTTCAGCCTCAGGGTCAAATTCAATTTCAGGGAAGCTCTTGGGAGCCACATTCCAGTGGTGGGCAGGTCCAAAGGCAAAGGAAGTGAGGCCAAAAATTCATGAAGTACAGAAAATACCAGCATATCATAGCTTAAATCTCTTACTGGCTGTAACCAAGCCTTAGGAGAGGCATTTCAACCTTTTATGATGATGAAAAAACTGCACAAAAGCCAGGAAACCATCCATCAGTGGTTGCGGGGGGAAAGGGTGTGGTCAGAGGAAGGCAGTGTGGTCATCCAGATGGCCTGATTTGGCCCCCAGGTAGGTTGGATTCGGCCTGCAGGCCTGAGGTTCCCCACCCCTGCCCTATATTATCTGTCCAATTGGCGACAAGAGAAGTAAAAAAAAATATGCCTTGGGATAGATAACAGCATTTCTCTCTTGAGGCACTGTGGACATCATTATACTTTGCTATTCTAATAAACTTCAAGATTAGTTTCTTTGGAAAGCAAAAAATGGTCCTATACTCTTTAACTGTAAGTTAGGGACTGGGAGATCTGTACTAACTGATATATATAATAAGTAAGACATTCTAAAGAGCAAACATTGTTTAAAAAACCATACAAAGTCTAATATTTGATTCTCTTGTGCCTGACACACAACTAAAGTGGTTCTGATAATTAAAAAAAAAAATCCACTAAGTCAAAATACTTAAATTGACTAACAGCACAATCCTATACATGTCTACTCAGAAGTAAGACCTAGAGCGTTCAATGGGACTTACTCCCAGGTAAGTATGTGTAGGATTGTGGCTGCCTTAGTCTAGCCCAGAGTTGGAAAACAGAAATAGATATACAGGGTAATATATATAAGTTGTATTTTTTCAGCATCTCTAGAACTGAGCTCCCTGCTCCCTCAGTTTACATTTCATCCCACTATATTGCAGGCCACAGTAGGAGGGAGGCAGAACAGTGTGGTGCTCCAGAAGCTGCAGCCTGATACACCTTATAGTGTTACAGTTTCATCCATCTATGCAGATGGTGAAGGAGGACAGATGACAGGCCGGGGCAAAACCAGTAAGTAAAACAACATTGGGTGTTTTTCTCATTTGTGAAGAGTTATGAAAGAGTAATGTGAAATCACTTATGAAGTCAGCAGGTTTTGGGTTTCCTGCACTCAAGTCCCCACAGACATTTCTTTCTTTGCCCCCATTCCCAGTTTTTCAAAAACAACAACAAGGAAACTTGCATTAAAAGTGAAAAGATCTTTTTGGACAGATAATTATTTGTTTGCATTTCACTTCCTTTTAAGTGTGTGTGTGTGTGTGTGAGAGAGAGAGAGAGAGAGAGAGAGAGAGAGAGGGGTGGGTGGGAGATGGGGGGGGACACGACGACTCGTCCTGTCCTGATTTTTCCAGATATTTGTTTTATGGGATGATAAATGTACAATTCTTCCTCAGCTGTTGTGGGGCATCCAGACTTCTTCCCCCCAAGGTACCGTAAGCCTTCTGGTATGTGGCCCCATAACAGAACCAAAACTGCAATATTTTGTTACTGCGAAGATGTTGTTTTCACCAAGGAAGCATATCTTTTTCCATTTGGAGTGATAGCAAATACTAGCAAAGTTAGTTGCTTCCACCACAGTCATGCTTGACTGTTGGCTTTTCCTCTCTCCCTTCATTTAAATTTAGCTGTTTCAGAGCTGTGTGCTTCCCCTCAGTAGTGCTGGAATGCACAACTTCCATTAAAAAAATTAAATACAGGTGGTCTTAGGAACATAGGAAGCTGCCTTATACTGAGTCAGACCCTTGGTCCATCTAGGCCAGTATTGTTGACACTGACTGGCAGCAATGGCTCTCCAGGATTTCAGGCAGGATTCCTTCCTAGCCCTACCTGGAGTTGCCTGGAATTGAACCTGGGACCTTGTACATGCAAAGTATGTGCTCTACCACTGTGCTACAGCCCCTCCCTAAATAGGCTTTTATCCTAGCAACAAGATTACTGCTCAGAAAGTGATAAAAAATAAAATCCATTTTATTTCATTTTCTGGAAATCTAGTTTGTGTCAACATTTTGAGGCTGGTCACTTTTGGATCCTTATCACTGTTCACTAGATTTCATCCACAGACATTAAATCATAGAGTGTTATTCATTGTACTTGGATTGGGTGCATATTCTTCACAAGCTCTTGATATGCTCTTGATTAATTGTGTCACAAGTATCTTTTGCAATTCTCAAACTTCTGTTTTATATGAGAGGGGAAAATTCTGAACGAAATGTGACATACTTGACATTGTTGACTAGAGTGAGAGAGTTTACTTTTATTAATAAAAGTACTCATCATTGTTATCTAGAACAGTAACAACATTTTCTTAATGGTGGTAGAGAAGTGGGCAGGTACACCTGCTCAAAGAGATGAAAACAATAATTTAAGTAATTTTGTGTAATAAGGGCAACTGTATTGTTGAAAGTAGGGAAAGATATTTATTTGTTCTATTTTCATCCTGTTTTTCTGCTATGGAGACAGAGCAGTATTTTAGCATGACAATCACCATTCCTTCACCCCACTTGGCAGTGGGGAGCAGCTTTCTCCCATCCCTTGAGGGCGAGCTCAGTTATGCCATGAGCAGCTTTGCTGGCTCAGCGTCAAGATGGGAGGACCATCTTTGCTTCCCCTTCCCTAAGCATGATAGGTTAACTATATAGCATGCAGCTGCCCATATCTTTGTTTTTTACTCACAAGCAAGTGCGTGGGAACCCAACTTGGATTGGGACCTCTGCATGCAGATAGGGGAGGTTTAAATCTTTTCTGCCCAGCTGCTTGTTTCTGAATCCCCTCCCCCTGCCAAGCCTCCATTGGTGCCAATGGAAGCTTCTCCCCCATTTTTAGCCTTCATGTTGCGGGGGGGGGCGGGCAGAGGGGAGAGATAATATCTGCATGTTTTGTATTTAACCTATCATGTTTGACCTGAGTAAGTACAGCCACTTTGTATAACAGGGTAGCATGGTCTACAAGAGCCCTGACAGTGCTGTGATGTATTTCAGAACCTCTCAACACCGTGAAGAATCTCAGAGTTTATGATCCAACCACCAGCACACTGAATGTTCGATGGGATCATGCTGAAGGGAATCCACGTCAGTACAAATTGTTTTATGCACCAGTGACAGGCGCAGCAGAAGAACAGGTAACCGTTTTTTAAAATGTCCATATACAGTCATACCTGTTCAGAACCTGCTCCTGGTTTTGCCAGGTTTATTTATTTTATTTTATTTTTACAAAATTGGCTTGGGACACCAGTTAGAGCTGGATCTGTCCCTTCAGAAAAAGCACATGCTGCATCCCTCTTGGGACTGTATGCTTGAGAACACAGGTGAAGGATTTATGTGTTTGAATGTTGCTCTCCAGACAAGCCAGAGGTACTGTGGGTAGGGTAGTCAGTTGATCTGGATGCAAAGGTACGGCCAGTCCTAGATGGGGTTGTCCTTCCCCTGAAGGACCAAGTTCATTGCTTGGCAATTTCCCTAGAGTCAGCACTATCTGTGGAAGCACAGGTGGAATTGGCACTTATTTCAGATTACTTTCTCTTTAATTTAAATGTTGCAAGTTAAAAAGGGTTTGTCAGAAGGTTTTTAGTTTTGTTGACTGCTGTGTTACTTACTGTTAACTGGCATGTACTTTAAAATAATTGTGTTCTGCTGTTAAGTAATCCATTTTAAGTAATTTCATTCAGCTGTAACTTGATTTTTCAGAAGATTTAAATCGTATTATATTTTTCACAGTCTTTTACTGTGTGAGCTGCCTTGTGAAGACTTTGTCCTAAAAGCAGCATACAAATAAGTATATAATAAAACATACAAATAAACAGAAAACTGGCATGTCAGAGGGAAGGCTAGGGTCGGATTCTTCTTGTCAACATGGTAGTTTTTCCTGGCTAGGAAGTATTTGCAAAGCTGAGATGCAAACTTGCAGTATCCCCTTCCCTACATGCTGAAATGGTATAATCCTAGGAGGGCTGTAACATGTCCTTTATTGAATATGAAGAATATGGTGCAAAATATTCTAAAACTGCCATTAAATTGCCAAATTACATTTCCCTCTTTACCTTTTTTAAAAAATTAAAATACTCAACAGGCAACTGTCCCAGGGAACACAAATTATGCTGTCCTAAGGAATCTACAGCCTGACACACAGTATAAAGTCACAGTGATTCCTGCTTACCCAGAAGGTGATGGAGGTCGGAGGTCTGATAGTGGGAAAACGTGTAAGTAAAACTAGGAGGGTTTTTCCCTCCTTCACAAAATATTGGAACTTTTGGGCACAATTCAGGGTAGAGCTAGGTGCACTTAAACCCCCTGATTTCAGTGGGATTCACTGTACCTTACTCTTTATTAGACTGTGGCCGTTTTACAAATCACTGGGATCAACAAGTGAGGCATGCTTGCACATTTTGCCTCCCTTAGAGGTATGGTTGGCAAGGATGCATGAAAGGGCATTCTCTGGTTCTCTCATGCTGAGCAGGATGGGTACATGGATATTGATCCTTCTCAGTGATAAGGAGACTGCCAGCTTGTTATGAGTTTTATATCCCAATCCTCCTAACCATGTTTACTTGGAAGTAAGGGTAACACTATTTAATGGAACTTGCTTCCAAATACTGTAATAGTGTATAGGAATGCAGCATTGGGGAGAAAATTATATTGTAGCAAGATCATACGCTCTAGCATACTCAAGTCCTGCCATTTACGCTTTGCTCGTATCAAACTTTTGCCTTCAACCAACCATTTTACTGCCACTTTCTGCTGATATTTGACTCTGTAGCTAAGGAGTTATTCATAAAACTATCTTAAATTATTCTTGATTCAGTGATGAGAGGAACACCAAGAAGCATCCAAGTTTATAACCCAACAACAAACAGCCTTAATGTCCAATGGGAACCTGCACCAGGGCCAGTACAGCAATACAGAGTTGTCTATTCTCCATTGATTGGCACGAGGCCATCAGAATCTGTAAGTAATTTAACCTCCTGGGCCCTTTCCTTATACGAATGCTGAGGGATAATGCATCCCACAATGATTTCTGTCTGGTGAAAATATAATAAAGTGTCCTATTCCATCTTACAGTTCTGAATGTCATTATGTATTCGCTCCACATATAATAGTGAACATCAGTAGAACAAAATTGGAGAAGGACATTGTTAAATACAAGGCAAATATTATTTGTTAGAAAAATAAAGAGCGGCTAATGACCAGCTTGGTTTCAGCTTTGATGAACTCTGGGGAGAAAGTTAGTCAATTTATTATGGGATGCAAACCAATCTGACCACCTGACAGTTCACTCAGATGGCTGCTTGGCTGAGCACCAAGCTGTTGAACTTGCCACATGGCCTGGGGTAATTTCAACTCATATGAATTGGCCATTAAAGAGCACAATTTCACATATACAGTATTTTTCCATGTATAAGACTATACTTTTTCCTAAAATTGTTAGACTAAAAATTGAGGGTCGTCTTATACACGGAAGTAAGCCAAGGAGAGAACCACGCGGTTGCGAAACTGCCCAGTGGGGGGCGTCTTATACATGGGGGCGTCTTATAGACGGAAAAATACAGTAAAACATTCGTACATTTTTAATGTCACATATTAGGGAAGGGGCCATAACTCAGTGGTAGAGCAGCTGCTTTGCATGAAGAAAGTCCTAGGTTCAATCCCCAGGTTCTCCAGACAGGGCTAGTGAAACCCTGGGGACTCACTGCCAGTCAGTGTCAACAATACTGGGCTAGATGAACCAATAGTTTGACTCTGTATGAGGCAGCTTCCTATGTTCTTATCATCTCACTCTTAAAACACTCATGTACAGATGAGCAATATTCAGCAATCACCCTGTAGTAGTTGGGAGATTCAGTATCCCAAGACACTGGAAGACCACATACAGTATAGCAGTCACATGAAGATTGGTGAGAAAAGCTTGTTCATGGTGGTGGCTTCATGCAACAGCTGTAGTGTATGTAAGCAGCTTGCCATGTGGGTTGCTGCTTGGTGTAGCTAGACCAGAGCCTCTAGATCTGCATCACTGGCTCCAAGAATGTATAGCATTGGTGAGTAAACTACTGCTCTGCTGAAAATTTTGAGCCTGTCATTTTTGGCAATTCATGGGGATGGGGGGCAAAATGAACATTCCAGCGAAAGAGGCTGGGTAGGGGAGAATTTCGAATAATTTTCTCACAGGGGAGGGAGGCAGGGGTTCCATTTACCTTTTAATATAGGAGGTGGCTCTTCTTTATTTTACTCTAAAAACTCCCTGTGTACTATCACAGCATTGCAGGGCTCACAGCACAGTGAATTTCAGCTGGGCAGGAGCTCCTGAATGCTTAGGAGACTGTGTGATGTCATGCTGTCTCCTGGGCATTCCAGGAAGCATTGCCAGTGGAACGCCACTGTGCTAAGAGCCCCACGATGCTGCAATAGCACGCAGGGCGTTTTTAGAGTAAAAGTCAACCAAACAGAAAGAAGACTGCTTGGCCACCTCCTACACTTAAAAGGTAAATGGAACCCCTCCCCTCTGAGAAAATTCTTCAAAATTCTCCCTCTCCCCATGAAAGAGGCAGAAAAAATATTGCCTCTTTTGCAGGGAGGGAAGAATTTCGCAAAAGTAGGGGTCAGGGTTTGCCACAGCACTAGTGTAAACTCTCCACATAATTGGGATAGATAATTACTGCTGAATGGAACATAAGGAGCAACCTACAGACTGTATTTTGGAACCATTGATCTACCATTGAATTTTCTTTGGTAGAGAAGGAAAAAAAAATCAATTCATTTATTGTAACCACTATGAGCAAAGGGATGACCTATGAATGGGGCTCTAATCCATGCAAAGAAATCATGTATATATCTTTTAGTTCTTCTTCGTGGTCTCTGTGCATCACACACATGGGCTCTGCGCGTGCGCGGAGGCCGCTTTGGGAAGATTCCAAAGCTGAGGCAAATTTTGGGCGGGAACCCCTCCCCCCTTGCGTCTCTATTACGCGGGTTCCCGCTCTCTCCCTCAGTTCCTCTTCGACCGCCATCGCATGTGGCTGTTTCTTCGAGAGGTTCTTCGATTCTTCACAGAATCCAACTAAAACTGAGAAGTCTTTACATCTTTCCCCCCGTTTTCGTCGTGGGATTCTTCATTTCTAATTATGGCTCCGAAAGCCCCCTTCCGCAAATGCGTAAGGTGCGGGACCAAGCTTCCTCCGGCGGACGGGCACTCGCTTTGTCTCTCCTGCCTTGGAGAAGGCCACAACGTGGACGCTTGCCATCATTGCCAAGCGTTCACGAAACAAGCGAGAAAGCATAGGGCGGACAAATTGACGGCGATTCTCTATAAAAAAGCCCTCCAACCGCCCGCGGAAAAGCCTTCCCCTTTGCCAAGGCCTAGTGTGCCACCTTCACACACGGTCTCCTCAGCGGACGCTCAGGAGGCCTACATGGCCACAATGATATCAAAAAGTAAGGCCAAGAAGGCTCGCAGGGAGAAAGAGGAAACAAAAAGAAAGAGCAAGGAACGAAAGGAAAAAGCGAGGAGACTAGCAAAGAAACTGGCTTCGTTGCTCTCGGGATCGAGATCGACACTAGCTCCGGACCCGACGGATGTCGCGACCGCTGAACGCCCGGCTGGGCATAAATCTCCTACCGCTTTGGCTCCCTCGGGCTCGAGGGACCCACCACCTTGCTCCGCACCAAAAGCTCCTTCGGGCTCGAAGGAAGCTGACCAAGCCATCTCGTGTTCGGATGGTGAGATCGTGGACTCGCCTTCGGACTCGAGGCCTTTGGCACAGACCTCTGCCCTACCGTCTCTCACCTCCCCGGTTCGTGAAGTACGGGCTCGTACCCCACGGACTCGATCCAGATCACTTGAGATCGAGGAGGTTTTGATCACCCGGGACCGGGCTTCATCCAGATCCTCTGCCTCACGCAGATCACGAGACCCCCCACGATACAGGGAGAGATCTCGCGATTCGAGGGACTCAAGATACTCTTCGGTATCCCGGGGCAACTACCGTTGTGGACACTCTCCGGTGTCTGAATATAGATACCAAGCAAGAGCCTATCGATCCCGAGAAAGATCGCCACCCAGGGGACGTTCCCCACCAAGGCAGGAGTACGTGCGAGCCCCAGGAGGTCTCCTCCGACTCGACTTTTGGCCCTCCCGTCACAAGGTGAAGGAAGAGAGGACCAGCTAACGATGTTTTCGTTGGAGGCTGTTTCCCGATCCCGTAGATCATCGACTCGGGCTCACCCATATCGAACTCGGACTCAATGATTTCTCTCTCTCCATCTTCCACGTCTCCGGACCAACATGTCTCCACCCAGGCCGCGGTATCTCCTTCCGAAGATATGGGCACCTTCCAGGAACAGATCTTTCGGATGGCTCAGGCCATCGGTCTAGAGACAGTGGCTGAGGAGAAGAAAGTGGTGGACCCCCAGTTCGATGCCGTCTCAAAATCCCCTTTGGGTCCGACACTGCTGCCAATTACTCCGACGATGTTGGGGACGGTGCAGGGTTCATGGAGCTCCCCATCCACAGCTCCCCCCACGGCAAAGCGCCTTGACACGCTCTACAAAATCAGGCCAGACACAGCCAAGTTTCTCTTCTCCCATCCAACTCCGAACTCGATGATAGTTGAGTCGGCACAGTCCAAGTCGGGCAAGCAACATTCCACTCCATCAGACCCCGAAGGGAAAAAGTTAGACAACTTCGGACGAAGAGTCTACACTTCGAGCGCCCTGGGGATCCGGGTCGCCGGGTACCAAGCTACAATGGCCAGGTGCCAACTTTTCCTTTGGGAGAAGATGAGCCGGCTGATAGACTATCTACCAGATGAGAAGAGAGACTTGGCCAGAGTCTTCCAGGCCGAAGCGATGAACACTTCCAGGCAGCAGATCCACACTGCCAGGCATCAAGGGGACTGTCATGGGAGATCCCTAGTGAGCGCAGTCGCCCTTCGCCGACACGCTTGGCTACGGTCCTCAACCTTGACAACTGAGGCGAAAGCCAAAATTGAGAACCTACCCTTCGATGGAGTTGGTCTCTTTAATGACAAAACAGACGACTCCCTCGATGCGGTCCAGAAAGCCCGGGTGAACGCAAGGAAGATGGGGCTCCTTCCGATACCATCGGCTAAACCATACAGATGCCGTAGGTGGGCCCCGTACCTACCCCCAATAGCTCCAGCCCAGCAAGGACAACAGCACCAGCAGTGGCAGGACAGCCGTTCTCGTCCACAGCAGCCCCGGGCACCGAGCCGTCACTATCAGCAGCAACGGTACCAGGGCTCCCGTAAAGGAGGTGACTCTCAAAGGCGACGGGTTTGACGGGACCCAAGGCACGACCGACACCTCGACTCCGATCCTTCCTACTCCGATCCTTCCGGCTCGACTTCAGTTTGGAACTCGACTATCCCTCTTCCTACCATCATGGAAGAAAATTACCACCGATCGTTGGGTTCTGAACGTTGTCCAGCACGGCTACAAGATCGAGTTCGACTCTCTCCCACCCTTCCTTGGCATCCGCACCACACAACCATCTCCGGCACTGCGGGAGGAGGTCTACTCCCTATTACTCAAAGGGGCCATCGAGATGGTTCCTTCTCACCTTGCGCAGGACGGCCTTTACTCCAGGTACTTCACGGTGTCGAAGAAGGATGGGGGACTCCGACCAATTCTGGACCTTCGCTCAGTGAACTTCTACATTCCACCCAAGAAGTTCAGGATGGTCACCCTCCAGTCGATCCTGCCCCTCCTCCGCAAGAACGACTGGTTTGCATCCATCGATCTCCAGGATGCATACTTCCACATAGGAATCCATCGGGACAGCCAAAAATACCTGAGATTCAAGGTCGGACCCGATACCTACCAGTTCAAGGTACTCCCATTCGGACTCTCGACGGCACCGAGGGTGTTTACCAAGTGTATGACAGTGGTTTGTGCTTCGCTTCGAATTCAAGGGGTGACACTCTACCCTTACCTGGACGATTGGCTCATCGTAGCACCCTCAGCTCAGGACCTTCGGAGCGCGCTGCACCTGACTACCGACACTTTGAACACTCTCGGACTCTGTCTCAACAAGAAGAAGTCCACACTCTTTCCCACTCAAAGGATCCAATTCATCGGAGCATTATTGGACGCTACTGTCGGTCGCGCCTTTCTACCGGAAGACAGAACTCTAAAAATACTTACCCTCGCCTCAAAATTACACAAGGCGACCTCGTGCACAGCCTACTCGATTCAACGGCTCCTCGGCCTCATGGCCTCGACCATATCGGTCGTTCCTCTCGCTCGGCTTCACATGCGCCAGCTCCAAAACTGGTTCATAAGGTCGTTCGATTCCGAGACGAATGCACATCAAGCCCATCTATTGATCCCACCCACCGTAAAGCGGTCGCTTCTTTGGTGGACGACATGGCACAACTTGACGAAAGGTCTGCCATTCCAACCCGTCGCGCCTTCGCTCACGCTAACGACGGATGCGTCTCTTCTGGGCTGGGGAGCTCATTGTGGGGACCACACAGCGCAAGGTCAGTGGGGCCCACAAGATCGAGGGAACCACATCAACATTCTCGAACTCAAAAGCTGTGTGGAATTCGATGAGGTCCCTCGAATCTATACTTACGGCGAAACACCTACAGGTAGTCACGGACAATACTACTGTCGTGGCCTATCTGAACAAAGAGGGAGGTACCCGCTCGATATGGCTAACGAACCTAACCCTCCGTATATTCAACTGGATGATCCCCCGCCAAATTTCCGTGAAAGCCATCCACATCGCGGGAAAGGACAACTCTCTTGCGGATGCTCTCAGCAGGATGTCCTTCGATTCTCACGAGTGGCAGCTCAAGGACCGAATTCGTCAGTCCCTCTTTCGATGGTGGGGGACTCCGACGGTGGACCTCTTCGCCACTGCAGCCAACGCAGCGTGCCACGTTTTCTGCAGCAGAGCGGGACACGACAGCTTATCGATCGGAGATGCGTTCCTGTTAACCTGGTCGGGGACCCTGTTTTATATATTCCCTCCGATCCCATTATTGACCAAAGTCATTTCAAAGATCCAATCCGAAGGGACGAACTGTATACTCGTGACTCTGTGGTGGCCGAGACAAGCCTGGTTTGCACCACTCCTCAGGTTGTACAGGGAAGAGTATCGCCGCCTACCGAACTCGACAACGATCCTTTTGCTCGGGGCTCACTGCTTCATCCGAACCCAGCCATTCTGCGGCTTACAGCCTGGCTGATTTAATTCCAAGCTCCCTCCCATCAGAAATCAAGCTTGTGCTACGGGAAGCCTGGAAACCGTCCACTAGAGCCTCTTATGCAAGAAAATGGAAAGCCTTCTGTGAGTACCTTGGGGATGTCGAGGTACCCTATCCTAAAGCGCCTATCCATCGTGTGCTTCAATTCTTGCTCCATCTACAACACAAAGGGCTTAGGACGAGCTCGTTGAAAGTCTACTTAGCCGCATTATCAGCTTTCCATGATGGCCAAGACGGATATACATTGTTCTCGAATCCGCTGGTCAAGCATTTCATGAGAGGTCTGAAAAATATGAACCCCTTGTTCAAACCAGTCACTCCTGTTTGGGATCTACAGCTGGTGCTGTAGGTACTTATGTCTAAACCGTTTGAACCAATGGCGACATCAGACCTTCGGTTACTAACTTTTAAAACCGTATTTCTTGTCGCCATCACCTCTGCCCGCAGGGCATCGGAACTGGCAGCTCTGAGAGTAGACCCTGTGAGAGTTGGACTGACCCTGGTTCAAAAGCTCCCCTAGCCAATGACCCTCAGTCCCAGTCACGCAAGCGGAAGGAGGAGATAACAGCAGTTAATAAAGATTAAAGAGTTTATTTGTAAGACCCAATTACATGGGATTAAGGCAATCAATGCATCTCTACTCACTACATCATTGCAGATTCATCAAAACCACTACCCCAGTGGTAAGGCTAGATGAAGTGAAGTCCAAGAGACATGTCGTGTCGAGACGAGCAACAGCAGAGAGATATGAAGAGGAATGACGGAGGGAAGTGAAAGCTATCAGCAAGTGTGCCAGCTTATATAGCACAGACCCTGCACCTATGAATAGGATATTACTCACCCCAGTGTATAACCTATTCATCAACATGTTGACTGCTTCAAACCTGTTCAAGGCTGCTGAGTCACATCACCTCGAGACCATGTCTCCTGACCAAAGGCCTTGTATACTTGAACTCAAGTAACACCCACCAGGTCAGGTGATAATCCCGATGTCAGGTGGTAATCTCGCTCTGCCTATGCAAAACCTAACATCCCCCTGCTTTTGCATTTGCGCAGAACGTGGTTATTTACCTCATACAACAGCAACAGCTTTGTTGACATCTGATGCTGTTCCTTCATCTATGGACTTAGATAAAAAAAACTTTTGCAGGAATGACTTTACCTGTCAGAAATTTGAACCACCATCAAATCACTTCTGATGTATCCCTCCTCATAACACAGTTTTATTTGCAAACCCAAAACGTTGTGTATTGCTATCTGCCTGTAGCATAGCAATCCTGCCTTGGTTTCCTGAAAAAACTGTAATAGGTTTTTCACATCAATCTCAGCATCATTTAAACATTTTTAACAATTTAAACTATTTAAACAAATGCATTCAGTTCAGCTTCAGTTGAACTCTAACTTTTAAATGATTGTTTCTACAAAATCAATCAAACAAAGTATGATTATAAAAATAAACTTCAGGTGTGTTCTTGTTGTTCTTACTATCACAACCACAACTGGCATTTCTGTGAATCTGTAAGCCACCTGTGCTCTGACTTGTAACTCTTAGTCTGAAGTGTGATGTTCCTTCCAGATAACACTCAACTCCTTTTCAGAGCTTTCCAAGCATGTTCTGTTGGTCTAACAGCCTGCCCACTACACTGACAGCAATACCTGGCCTTGTTGCTTGTACAGTAAAGCTCAACAGCCCAATGCTTCTGTGTAGCATTCAAACTGCTTTACCATCAGCATGTGCCTGAAAATCCTCAACTATTTGGAGTCTCTCACTGAGTTAACAATCTCCAAAATTCTCAATCACATCCACGATATTTCTCTGGTTTGTTGCAGTAAGTACTGCCCTCTTGGTTCTCCCTCAACTTCCATTTACAAATAAACAGTTGATCCACCACCAAGCAGTTTCATTTCAATGAAATTCCAAACCCTGGATCAATTATATCATATTGCTTTTATCTGTCCAGAAAAAACAATAGATCATCCATCAAAACAAAGTACATACAGTCTATGTCCCTGTTCTTCCTGTTTAACTAACACACATTGATCTGCCTCTCTGTGCAAATCTCAAACCAGCAATGTTTGAGTTAAAACAGAATTCCAGCCTCCAGCTGATTTCTAGCTTTCCTACAGAAAAATCTCAGACAGTTTTCCAAAGACTTCCTCTCATTTAAAATGCTTATGTTCCAATATTTCAACTGTGAAATATTCTTACATCTTCACATTCTTAAACATCAGTCTAACTGTTTCCAAAGCTAATTGTTGTTGCACTCAACTTATGATTATCCTGCTCCTTTTTAACTAAAGCAAAAATCACAAGCAACCAATCTTGCTATTTGTCATATACTTTTTCCAATCTGGTTAGTTTTCACTTAAAAAATCTATCTGGTAACAATGAGTTCCATGGACTGCTGTTTGTTTCACCCAGCTTCCATGTTTTGTTCTTTATCCAAAGAATTCAACTCAGCTTGCATAGCCTGAAGCTATGGTTCAGCTTCCTTAACAGACAATTTTTCACCTCTTTGAAATTTTGAATTTCAAATGGTTTTTTCTTCAGATTTATCCTGATATCTCACAGGTTGTTTGACTCACCTGTTCCTTATCTCATCAGTTATCAGGTTCCTGTTCCAATAAATTTGCACCAATGATGAACAATCATTTGTTTAATCTCCACTAAACCAAATGTGTATCAGAGTTTGTCAAATTTACCTGACTGTCTTTCAGCAAATGCTTTTCTATTCTGACTCTGCCCTTGATGCATCTCCTGCATTAACAGAATTAATTTTGAAAAATGATCTCACCTTTTCATTCAGCATTATACTAAACACTTCTGGATAATCTCACTATCCAAGTGTTATTCATGTAAAACACAATATTCTCATTTTTTAGAAAAATCTCATGTAAGCTCCCTTACAGATTTCTTCTAACTTTGAGGTGTATGTACCTGCATATCAGATCTAAGATCCTGAAATGTTTCTCCAGAAGATTCCTCCTTCTACACTACTTTCCATAAGATGTACAGTTCAATACACAGAACTAAAACTTCTATCATGTACATAATCAAAACATTTAAGAGCTTCTACCCAAACCTCATTATCCAAATTAGTATCACCTCTTCTGAGTGTTTGTTTACTCTTCTACACAATCCATGTGTTCAATATCACATCCTGTTAGAAAGTCATCAAAACATGCACTGAATTGAACTTCCCCATATCTGAAAAGAAATAGGTAACATGGGTAATATGCTTGTTCTCACCCAAGCACAAAACACCTTGACTCTGTTCAATACTCCAGTTTTCTATCTAACATGTACACAACCTGTACCTCGTGTATTGATCAATTGACATCATGAAATAACGTGCCTTTCCTCTAAAAACCATCAGAGTATCCACAAGATCACCAAGAACAAATTGAATGAAATGAACTGTTTTTTCAGCTTGCCTTCCAGTTTACCTGTTGAAGCTAGCATCCCTTGTTTATGTGCACAAAATTACCTTTCATGTGAAAATTACATTTTCCCAATGCTTTCCCCACCAGAGTTTGCATTTTCTTTCACAAGCCTGTGAATCTAAATGATCAAACAATCATGTGATATGCATGCATGTACATGTCATACATATAAGCATTTAACCTTTTATAGTTGCATCAGTATAACTTTCCATTTATTTACATCATTACAGTATAAAAGAAATAATCCATCTCTTAGCTTTGCCATATAAACATACCTACTTATTCAGTATTTTACATTTTGCTACAGAAAAATCCACAATATACTCAAGTCATATATACTTTCAGTACATTTCCTGACATTTCAAGAGCATATATTTTACACTTTCTTGATTCCAAGTTATCCAAACTTTCAAGAAATACATTTCCAAAAACATGATTGTTAAACTCCTGACCATTTGCATAGTCCTCTTCCTGTTTATTCATGTCCAACACAGAAAGCTTCGTTTAAACAATCCACTGTTTTCTGTCCAAACAAAATAATGTCCATTTTGTTATGTCCTGGGTTAAAACACGAAGTTTTTCCCATCATCAGCACCCCTGCTGATTTCAAGCTCCTTCTTCTGTGATCCCACATGAAGAACAGCTTCTCATTTTAAGCACAGCTTTCTCTGTTCAAAACTGTCGCGCTGTTTTTTCCTGCTGCTCTAAAACCACGCCTCCGCTGGTTTGATACAGCCTCCGCTGTAGTATCAGGTTTCCCGAGATACGTTTGTCACACGTGACCTTGCTTTGCTGCGACATGACGCTCCAGACGCTTTACCCACGTCAGACGTAATCCACGCATTTGTAATCCAAGCCACTTGTTGATACAATGCAAAAGATAGCTGATCCGCTGCTGTGTGAAGAAGCAAACTGCAAATGAAATATGATCCTCCTGCTGTAGCCTTGATGAGACACACAGAGCCTCCTGAAGATTATTTCCTTGCCCGATACAGCTCCTTGACGATCACTCCAGCAAGCTGTGGAAAACAAATCCTTGTGTCCAGCGTTGTTCACTTTTCAGCCTAGTAGCTGCCCGATCCTCGGATTTTGCCAAGCCTGGCACCTCCGTTCTAGCTGCTTTCAAAATGAAAAATCCTTCGTCTCTCTGTTCTGCATTTTTCAGTTGTGTTGCAAGCCGCTGTTATCAGCACCAGCTTTAGCAACACTCATTGCCTTTCCCGGTTATTTACAAACCGTTCTTACAAATAGTAAACAAATTCCTTAACTCTATAACTGCCGAATTTTTCTAAACTGCGTCTCTGTGGCTTATCTGCCTATCTGAGATAACCATCAGATCGTAATCTGTTCCTTATCTGGGCCCATAACCGATGTGAGAGTTGGACTGACCCTGGTTCAAAAGCTCCCCTAGCCAATGACCCTCAGTCCCAGTCACGCAAGCGGAAGGAGGAGATAACAGCAGTTAATAAAGATTAAAGAGTTTATTTGTAAGACCCAGTTACATGGGATTAAGGCAATCAATGCATCTCTACTCACTACATCATTGCAGACTCAAAACCACTACCCCAGTGGTAAGGCTAGATGAAGTGAAGTCCAAGAGACATGTCGTGTCGAGACGAGCAACAGCAGAGAGATATGAAGAGGAATGACGGAGGGAAGTGAAAGCTATCAGCAAGTGTGCCAGCTTATATAGCACAGACCCTGCACCTATGAATAGGATATTACTCACCCCAGTGTATAACCTATTCATCAACATGTTGACTGCTTCAAACCTGTTCAAGGCTGCTGAGTCACATCACCTCGAGACCATGTCTCCTGACCAAAGGCCTTGTATACTTGAACTCAAGTAACACCCACCAGGTCAGGTGATAATCCCGATGTCAGGTGGTAATCTCGCTCTGCCTATGCAAAACCTAACAGACCCTCCATACCTTAGTTTCCACAGAGATAAGGCGGTGTTGCGTCCAGACTTGGCCTTCCCTCCTAAGGTCGTCTCTTCCTTCCATCTTAATCAGGATATTGTGTTGCCAGCATTCTTTCAAAGTCCATCGACTCCACTGGAGCACCAACTTCATATGTTGGACGTGCGAAGGGCGTTACTGTTCTACAAGTCCCGCACCGAGTCTATCAGGAGGTCTTCCCGTCTCTTCGTCTGTTACGGTGGACGCTCCAAAGGCCTGCCGGTCTCGACCCAACGTTTATCTGCGTGGATCGTAGACTGTATCGAGCTAGCATACGACCTCAAACAGCAACTGTTGCCAAGCTCGATACGAGCCCATTCTACCAGGGCCGTATCAACCTCGACGGCTTTCGCGAGAGGAATCTCGCTGACGGATGTCTGCAAGGCGGCAGCGTGGTCCACGCCTTCGACGTTTGTAACCCATTACCGAGTCAATGTTTGATCCCAAAGGGACAATGCATTCGGCAGAGCTGTCCTTTCCTCGGTCCTACAATGATGCCGACACCGACCCTCCACCGGTAAGTCAGCTTGCTACTCTGCTCATGTGTGTGATGCACAGAGACCACGAAGAAGAAGGACAGGTTGCTTACCTGTAACTGTGGTTCTTCGAGTGGTCATCTGTGCAGTCACACAACCCGCCCATCCATCCCCGCTACGGTGTCACTATCGAGTTCGATGGTGTACTGCACCGGGACCCTTGGGCACACGTTAATCGATACCGTGTAATACCATCGAATTCGGCACTCGGAATTGGTACCAAGGAGTTAGGGAAATTTATTCCTATGTTCTTCCTTAGCACTGGGATCGCGATGGCGGTCTCAGGGGAACTGAGGGAGAGGGCGGGAACCCGCGTAATAGAGACGCAAGGGGGGAGGGGTTCCCGCCCAAAATTTGCCTCAGCTATGGAATCTTCCCGAAGCGGCCTCCGCGCACGCGCAGAGCCCATGTGTGTGACTGCACAGATGACCACTCGAAGAACCACAGTTACAGGTAAGCAACCTGTCCTTCTGAATTTCTCCAGGTGAGTTACTTTCAGGCTTGGCATCCGCACCTGGCATCCTAGGGCTGCTGATGCTGGCCATGCTACACCCCCTGCACCAAGCAGCTGAACTGCAAGCAACCTGCCATTTTAATTGCCCACAGTGTCTCTGACATAATATATGAACATATATGGAACATATGAACATAGGAAGCTGCCTTATACTGAGTCAGACCATAAGTCCATCTAATACAGTATTGTTGACACTGAACTGGCAGCGGCTCTCAAGGGTTGCAGGCAGGATTCTTTCTTTGCCCTACCTGGAAATGCTGGTGATCGAACCAGGCATATTCTGCATGCAAAGCATGTGCTCTAGGTCCCTCCCGAGTATTGCTCTGGGGCATTGTATGTAATTATATCACAGCTCTGCCTGCTGCTGTTGCCAGCAGCTAAGCCCATCAGAAGGTGCACTGATTTAGGAGGGGAGCCACCAGAGGGCACTTTGCTGCAGCCCCCTGCCCCCCCCGCAATCTGGCACTGGTTAATTCAGTTAGAGAAGTAAAAGAGTAAAGCAAAGAAAATCAAATCTATCCTCTCAGTTCTTTTCAGAAACGGTCGACAACATGAAAAAAGAATTCCTAGGTTCAAGGGAATTTGGTTGAAAGAGCAAGAGTGTTGTGAAGAGCTCAAGAAGCTTTCTTATTATGCAATCAATATCAGATTATTTCCCCTTAAAAACTGCCAGTTTAAACTTCTGTATTGCATTCTCCCTAGGTTGTAATACCAGCCAACACCCGCAATGTTTTACTAGAGCGCCTGACTCCTGATACTCCCTATTCTATAAATGTTGTTGCTTTGTATGCTGATGGAGAAGGAGATCCAAGTGCTGGTCAGGGAAGGACATGTAAGCAGAAAATATGTGTTTTATTGCCAAGCTATAGTTGTGTATAGTGAATTGCCCCATCCTAGGTCAGCCAGTACTCTTAAGTACCGGTACTCACTTTTCAGCATTAGACTTTACTTGAGGTTCATTGACTACTATTGCTCTTTTGTTCTGCTCTGCCTCTGTTGTGGCGACAACTCAGTGTCCTTGGGTGCTGGTGAAGCTTGGGTGACAGGGCTCCACTATGAATTGGGTCTTTACTAGGGTTTTGGGCAAGTCAGGTTTCCCAGGAAGGCAGGAATGGGAATAAGACAGCATTACGGAGAGCTCCGGGTAGTGCTGGGGCAGGAAGCTAGACAAGCTTGTCTGTATGTAGACACGCTTATCTGTAAGCAGATCATGGCTGAGCTTTAAATAAGGGTTTGGCCTCATTTAGGCTAAATCTGGTTAGGCTGGTTGGCCTGGCTTCCATTCATGGATGGAGTCTGAAGATGACATTGTGACCTCCTCTAGGTGCAGGGGGGGCATGTCCCTGGGGCCTTGATGGAGAACTGGGTCCTGAGGAGGTGGAAGCCTCATGATACCTTTCTGTAACTGAGTCCGCTCCCTGAACTTAGGCAGAAGCCTCTTCTTCTGAGGATGAGAGGTCAGGAGATATGAGGGTTTGTGGTCCTGGTCCATGACACCTTTTCAGGCATTCAAAAATACAGAATGAATGCATGTGAGTGCAGGGTGGCAGCTTTGCTACCCAAATCCATGGAGAGAGCCCTCCATGTATTCCAGCTTGCCCCAACCTTGCGTCCTCCATATGTTTTGGACTTCAACTCACAGGATCTCTGACCATTGGCCATGGTGGCTGGGGCTGATGGGAGTTGAAGTCCAAATTGTCTGGAAGGTACAATACTGGGGAAGGCAGAGTATTCTAATAAAAGATGTCTAGAGGAGAGGAGCCTGACAAGAATGCTCCGAGGATGTAGGAGAAACAAGCTCATACTAAGGACTAAACTGGCTTCATCAAATTCATAATCTTCATGGCTTAAGCCTGTACAACAATTAAAGCCGCAATCCTCAAGGTGGGTGCGAGGTTATTCCAAGATAGATTGGTTAACCTGTCAACTCGGGACTCTCCTACCTCCAAAATTATTTTCTTTGATCATTCTTTCTCTCACTATTTCTCATAGAACAGATTAAAATGTGCAAAATTTACTGCTTAAAGGAGAGCATAAAATTATGTCTTTTAATTGGATTGTATGTGTTTGTTTTGGGGGTTCATTCCAGTGAATGTCTAAAATCTAGTGAATGTCAACATTCACATATAGATGTCTAGAAACTCAGAGATGCCCTGGTAAATGCTGACCTAAATGGGATTGTTGACATTCAATTGTGGGGTTCGGAAAACTGGACATACAAGAATTTATATTGGACTGTCAGTATTAATGTGTACATGGTGACCTTCACCCTTCTTTGACACAGAGTTATCACAAGGCTAGCTGCAGTTAAAATAATAGAGACCTTTTCCAGGGGGCCATAGAATACTGATTATACCTAGCAAGTTATACCTAGCATATAGATTGTCAAGTCCCCAATGTTGTCTGGAATATAGCAGATCAGAAAGGTCCACACTTATAATTCTGCAGTCCAAAGAAAAACACCAACTTAAATTACATGCATTGAACCAATAATTAGTCTCCTTTTTAATTGAGTCACCGACGAGGTACATTCCGTAATCAACTACACAGCTGCTTTCTAAACTGCTGAAGCAGTAAAGTCAATAATCTAAACTTTGGTTCTACTAGGCTCAGAATTGTTTAGAGTGTTGGACTGGGACTCGGGAGATCCGGGTTCTAGTCCCCGCTCGGCCATGAAACTCACTGGGTGACTTTGGGCCAGTCACTGACTCTCAGCCTAACCTACTTCACAGGGTTGTTGTGAGGATAAAATGGAGAAGAGGATGATCATTATGTAAGCCGCCTTGGGTTCCTTGCAGGAAAAAAGGCAGGATATAAATATAATAAATAAATAAACTATAAAAGTCATGCCAACTGGGCATCAATTCTATTTGTGTCTGATGAAAATTATGGTATTAGAGTCAGCTAATGGGGCTCACTGAGAGTTATTGGGGACCTGTATGTAACTTAGTCATGACTAACTTAAACCACATTGATGTCAATGGGTCTGCTTTAATTATGACTAAATCTGGATCCAACCATCAATGAGTATTTCATGGCAGTAGCATATTGTAACAGTTATTGATGGATACTGCAGGGAATCACACTGTCTCTCTCGCTCTGTGGGGGGGGGTGTCTAGATGCTGGACTTTGCTTGTCGATGTTGCACTTCATTTTGTGTCCTTTAATGTATTGTTTTAGTGCCTCGCAGTGGGCCCAGAAACATAAGAGTCTTTGATCCTACTACAAACAGCCTTTCTGTTCAATGGGACCATGCTGATGGGCCTGTGCAGCAGTACAGAATCATATATTCTCCCACCGTTGGAGACCCCATAGATGAATATGTAAGTGTGCCCATGATGTGTTAGAAATATATTGCAAGTGATTTACTTCTGCTATAATACTTTTGACTTGAGCCTCCAGAGAAAGTCCATTGACCAGAGTTACTGCGTGTTCAGTTTTTTGATTAACTGTTCTGTGCTATTTATGAGTTTGTATTCTCCTGACTCATAGGAGTCGGTGTCATGAAAGATGCCACCTTATCTATTTGCCACTTGCATATTTAAAAGATGGGCTGCAACCACCCAACTCAAATGCCATGCAGGCTATGTACAGACATAAGCTTTTTGGAGGCTTGGAGGCAGTGTTGTCACACATTGATTTTTTTTAATGTCCTGCCATTGTCTCTGTTCACAGGCTTTGGTAGGGCTTCAAACTATTTACTAGAAAAAACAAAAACTAGCCCCCAGAATCATTGGGTTGAATCCAGACTTAGTAATGGTTAGAGTAGACTCATTAAAATAAATGGGTCTTAAATTAGTGATTACTTATTTAGCTGATTGATTTCAATGAGTTTACTTTAAGCATGAATAAGTCTGGATCCAACCCAACATGTGTATAATTTAGTCTGATTATTCTGTGGGCAGCTAGTGGATAGTACCCATCACGAGTAACACACTTCCCTCTGGGGGAAATTTTGGAACTGTTTCAGTGGAGCTTTAAACAAACTGTAATTTTTAGTTCACATAGCACTTACATAGTTTTTAAGAAAGAAAGTCAAAATAATGTAAGGCTACCTGCTTACTCACAGCAAGGCCCTGCCATTTCAAGAATATTTTCTCATCCCCCGTCCATCCCAAAATCTGTTCTTCTCTGGAAAGAGTGCACTTCACTCACTCTAGCACCGGAATAAACAGAGTAGAAAAATGAATCTACAGGTTTATGCTGCAGCAACGAGTCGCGTTTCCACTGTTATTTTTGCATAGTTATCAAGCTACTGAACTGGAGCTAGTGCTACCGTAGCAGTATGGGGTAATTTATCCTCCACAACATTTGTCTGTACAGAGCTTTTTGGCCCCAATCCAACATAGAGTTAGGTAAGCTTAAGCTAATTTGACATACTTAAGCCCATTGAAATCAGTGGGCTTAAGTATGCATAATGCATGCTTAATACATACTCTGTGCATGACACTAGCTAAGTATAATCTGGGTTTACTTTTGTAATTTGAAATGGGTTTGCAATACTGCACAGCCCTGTGTGTATACATATATTTCTGTGAACCTATTATCTAGTTGAAGAGATGGGTAGTACATGCAGCAACTTATTATGTATCTGTCTAATATAAGCATGAGTGGTATTTGTGGACTTTGGCCCTGATTTTTTTTTTGTGGTGGGAGAGGGGAGTTCTGCCAGAATTTTTGCAATTTGTAACTTAACTTCCTTTTCCTAATTTGGCAGCTCAACTTGCAAAGTGCATAGCACAGCCAAAGTATTTTCCCATAGGGAAGTTAATAGCATGACTTCTACTGACTTCTATAGAAACATTGCTCAGCCCATAAAAGTACC
Organism: Shinisaurus crocodilurus; assembly: GCA_021292165.1. Classification (NCBI taxonomy): domain Eukaryota; kingdom Metazoa; phylum Chordata; class Lepidosauria; order Squamata; family Shinisauridae; genus Shinisaurus; species Shinisaurus crocodilurus. Next base: position 129,776,632 of record CM037879.1, read on the forward strand.
ACATGATTGTTACTTAGTTCTGAATGACAATATATCTTGCTACACCTTGGCACTATACTGGAAAAATATTGCACTGAGAATGGTATTCATATGGTATGAAATGGTTCTCTCCATTTCACTATGGGAATTTCACTCACTTTGGGGAAACAAAAGTAATGGTAAATCTGTTCAGAAGGGTGAGGACATCAAAATATGAATGATTCGGCTGGAGAGCCGTTTTAACCATCACATTTAAATATTATTATTTGCAAAGATTTTGTAACCATTAACATTTCTCCAGCTATATCTAGTTTTTTCTCATGGCTGGCTCTGCCTTTACACTGTTAAGCTATGTTGGATCAAACGCATATCTATTACAGTTCTATTGATTTTGAGGAGTTATCCCAGGTCAGGAGTTTGACACCATTTTGTAGCAGGGAAGTAATTGCTCTGTCATTCTCTTTATATCTGTCTGAATACCCTAAATTCTTCTAAGGACAAGAGTCAAGCCACTTATTTTTTAGAACACTCATTGCCTTAATTGCCTTCCACTAGCAGAAGTACCTCATGAACTGGACTCTGCTCATGGGATCTTTGGATCCATCCAAATCATTGAATAAAAGTGTATCTGCATGTTTGGTCCAGTATATTCATAGTACTGAAAGATGTGTAATTGATCAATGACTTATTAATACTGCTTTAAGCCATGCTATGGCATTTACCTGACTCCACTTATGTTCTAGACAACAGTCCCTGGCAGAAGAAACAATGTATTGCTACAACCTTTGCATTCAGATACACCCTATAAAATTACAGTTGTGGCAGTTTATGAAGATGGAGATGGTGGACAGTTGACAGGGAATGGAAAAACAGGTACATTTGACATATTAAATATGGCACCCCCTTTCTCTGCTTTTGATGTTATTAAATAATTACATTAAAATGGCTCTGAAGGATCCATGCTGTGAGAACTTGGCATGTTCTTCTTAGAGTAAAGGTGATCTGGGTGAGAAGATATGACAATTTTCAAACATTTAATAATACTTTCAAGAAGATGGCATTCAGTTGCTATCCTTTGTCAGTTGAAGAAGTGATTGGCAAAATCCAGAAAATGTGAGGCACTTTTAAGTCCTATTGAAATCAGTGGAATATAAACACTTTCATTTCTCTGGAATGCATCCATGGACTAGGATTCAAGGCTTCACATATCTCAGATGAAGCGCACACAACCAGGATCACTTTCCCCCCCCTATAGTGTAAGGCAGGGTTAGGCAATGTGGTGCTCCTGGACATCAAGAAAGGTGCCTACACCCTTAAATTTTTTTAACACATTTTCTTACCAGCAGCTGGGATTGCTGTTTCTGTTGGTGCTGAAAACTGTGGGTTTAAAGAAGTATAGTGTGTTGGGGCTCAGACCCCAGCTCTGCCTTGTACTCAGTCTTTTGGGCAGCTTATTGTCCTTTGCCATGCCTTCCATGGCATCCATTATGTGGTGGTGCCCAAGACTCTCTAATTGCCAGATGTGCCCAAGGCTCCAAAAGGTTGCCTACCTTTGGTGTAAGGGAATGCATGCACAGTGGAGATGGACCCATAGAGTTTTCCTCAAGTGAATGGGGCAGCCCTAGTTGCAAGAGCTCCATGTGCACGTGAGAACTCCATTCAGCTTTGGATAGAAATGAGGTGTAGATTTGGGTAAGCAATAGAGAAATCTCTTTAAGAATACTCACCAGGAGTGTAATGGAATCCCCTTCAATGGCAGTTTTAGGAATAGCTACTAACAGCAAGGAGAGCCAGTGAAAGACTAGATGATTACAGGGGCTCTACTAGTTCTAAGACTCCATCACCTGGTTAGGGAACTTTTGTCATGTATGAATAGTATATAAGTTACATTATCCGAGCAGTGCATAAGCATCTATGCTTCATTACAGAAATTATGTTCTGCCCAGAGAAGTCTCACCACTAGGTTTTTTTTGTGTGTGTGTCCCTCAGTCAGAGAACTCCACTGGGACTCCTTTCTTCCCCCAAAATAAATTATAAGCTGCAGGCAAGAGGGAAGCACATTGGTGACTGCTATGCAATTGCTGAATGCACCTGCCAGTCTTTGTCCTACCTTGGCCCCTTTAAGGCCTGTTAGGACAGACCAGAGTCACATGGAACAGGCTAGAAATAGCAGACAGTGGAGAATTGCAGCCAAACTACTGTAAGGGGGCTGTGTAAGGGGGCTGTGTGAGGGCAGCTGGAGAAAGCAGCTATCAGCAGAAACCAGGCAGGACATAGCTTTAGGTACAGTCTGCAGGACCACAGGCAGCTTGCTCCAACAACAGCCAGAACCAAGTGGAGCCTTTATATGCTGATGCCTGAAAGCCCAACTTCCCTTGTTGATGAGCAACTGCTTAAAGAGACAGTGCTCTTGCTTGGGGGCTAGCACTTCTTTGGTGTTCTGTGGATTTTTGGCAGGTCTATGATATCTAAGGCAATGAGGACAGAGGACACGTGGCATCCTGGGTGAGGTGGTTCCTATGTGTGTGTTTGGGGTTGTGTGTGCAGGGATGCTCATGCTGCCTGATTGAGTGGACTGGGCTGCTGGTTCCAGGATCTGTGTCATATAGTGCTACTTCCTCCCTAGCCTGCTCCTTCCCAGGCAGGGCTGCTGGTGCACTGCGGCTAAGTAGATCCTCTAACATTGCATTTTCTAGGTTGGTATTGGAGTCTGGACTGGGGTCCACATATGGTTCTGCTGCCTCCTCTGAGTTGGTGTCAGACTTGTTGGATGGGGCCATGATGATCCTCCCCAAACCTCCTTACCAGAACAAGTCTGATCTGGCCTGAAGTTTTAAATCCAGTGATTAAGAAGCAGTGTTAGATGCAGTGCAGCTGTGGCCTGCCTTTGCCAGCTGGGCCCTCATTTGAGAGCCTGCCTCTGTGTTCCTCAAGTATCTGACAGCTGAGGCACTTTTTTCTGAATTAAAAGGCACACCTCACACATAGGCCTGGAAATTTTTATTTTTAGGATGCATAAATTACAGCGGGCAGCTTCCTCCGAAAATGGGCAATTCTGCTATGTCTCCACTAGGGAGTGATTGAATGACCCGATGCAGACATGTAGCAGAATTACTTACCCTCCAGCAGAGGCAAGGCTACAGCAGGGAACCATACAGGGTTGCAGCAGGCACCCTCCTGGTTTGGGCTTATAGGTGCCTTTATTTTCTCACAACACACAGTTTTGAGATTACTGTTGTATCCTGCGTACTTTGTGAATATGGGAAATGTAGACACCCGCTTGGGTTATTCAGTCACTGGCATTGGCTGTGGTCCAGGATCGCCACTCATCTACCAGGAAGACTCTGTATACACAAAAACAGCCTTACACTCTACCTACTCTGCACTCTAAGTTTATACTCTTAATGTGTTTCTTTTCAGTTGGGCTGCTTTCTCCTCAGAACATACACATTTCAGATGAATGGTACACACGGTTCAGAGTTGCCTGGGATCCTGCACCATCTCCTGTTCTTGGGTACAAAATTGTGTATAAACCTGTAGGTAAGATTGGAAATGATAAGCTTAAGGTATGCAAGTATGTATTTCAGGGATGCACAACTTTTTCGGCCTCAAGGGCCTCAATAGGTATCTGCTGGGGTTGCGGGGGGCACTTGGGTGTGCATGCACGTACATGCACACACTGCACACACACCACTCATACACATGCATTCTCAAGCCATTCATACACCATCTCACACACCCCAGCAGCAAAGGATCTTGGTCTTGTAGCAACATCTGTTTCATGCCACAGCACCAAGGTGTTGAAGACCACCACAGCCACTCCAACCTGATCATCCCCTCTCCCAAGAGAAAAAAAATGCCCTAGGAATGGACTCTATGGTTCCTGCCATGGAACCCCATTCCTAGAGTGTCCCCAGAGCAACCTAGAAAGCAGGCAGGAACCTTTAAGCACTGCTTCCTAGGATGCTCCAGGAACACTCTAGCCTTCTATGACAGGAACCAGAGAGCTGATCCCAAGGGTGTTTTTCCCCCTTTCCCCACTTTTTTTCTGCAGCAGCAGATGCCGGGGATCTGGGGACCACCATACAAAACTTGGGGGGGGCTGCCTGTAGTTCCCACATTTTGCACCCTAGATGTATTTGGTATTTTTTATAATGTCAGTGTGTTTCAAGAGTTATTACCTAAACATACATTGATACGAGAGCCAGTGTGGTGTAGTGGTGAGAGTGTTGGACTCAGGAGATCCAGGTTCTAGTCCCCACTCAGCCATGAAGCTCACTGGGTGACTTTGAGTCCAGTCACTGCCTCTTAGCCTAACCTACCTCACAGGGTTGCTGTGAGGATAACACGAAGAGGAGGAGGATCATGTAAGCCACTTTGGTTTCCTTGGAGGAAAAAATGGCGGGACATAGATGTTATACAGTAATACCTTGGATTGCAAGCATCATTCAGTTCCGGAACCGTGCTTATAATCCCAAACACTCTTATATCAAAGCGAGTCTCTGGCGGACGTGAGCGGGGCCAATTTCAGCCCGCTCGAGGTGAGCGGTTACATCCCTACACTACTTGTATTGCAAGACGTTGCTTGTTTATCAAGTCAAAATTTATTTTAAAAATTTGCTTGTCTTGCAAAACGCTCTCGGACCAAGTTACTTGCAATCCAAGGTATTACTGTACAGTAAATGAATGTGCGAGTGATTTTATCAGTGTCCTGTACATGAGCTCTCGGAGAGCTGCTGCCAGTTAAGAGTAAGGCAGTTCTGGGTTGGATGGGCCAGTGGTCTGACTCAGTATGAAGCTTCTCCCTGTAGCCCTATACAGTAGCTGCTAATTAGAATTCCTTGTTTCATCCCCTTTCTTTTAAGGGACTGATGAGCCGATGGAGGTGTTTGTTGGAGAGGTGACTGCCTATACATTGCACAACCTGTCTCCTAGCACTTCCTACGATGTCAATGTTTATGCTCAGTATGATTCTGGACTCAGCGCACCACTGGTTGATCAAGGCACTACATGTAAGTCAAAGTCTTTTTTTCCAAATATGAATGGTGAGAAACCTCTTTTGACAGGGGACCCCTTCTGGACTAGCTTATGTGAGAAAAATGACCTATTTCAAAAAGGAGCCCTAGTCTGTTAGAACATGCCTGCCATGTTGAATAGGCAGTTTTGGAGAAGTATCCTATTATGCTGGACTTTCAGAGAAGCATGTTATTGTGCCAGGGAATGTGCAGTTTGTGCGGTAAACACAGACCTGAAATATCGCATAGGGCAGCCTTCCCCAAAGGGATCCAAACATAATTCTCCTATCCAGTGCATTATGCTGTGCATGATGTAAATTTTCCCTGAAACTCTGCAGAAGCAGCTTTCCTCTATGGCAGCCTTCCACACTCTGGTGTCTTCCAGATGCATTATAACCCCAGCCTTCCTGATCAGTGGTTATGCTGGCTGGGGCAGATAGGAGTTGAAATCCAAAACATCTGGAGAGGAATGGGTTAGGGAAGGCTGCCCTATGCGATATTTCAGGCCTGTGTTTGCCGCACAAACATGGGTCAAGAACCCATAGTGCAATGCAGGCTGCTTGGGGGAGTTTCAGGGAAAAGGCAGTGCGTGGGAAAAGTATTAAATAAAACCCTCCTTTTCCTCCATTGCGAATTGTCCCTGCTGAGGACACTTTGACACAGTCGCTATTGAGCTAGCATTATGTGCAGCTGCATTGTAAAATGTAGTTTGGCCTCAAGAGTTAAATTTCTGCTTGCTTGCTTGTTTTGGAATGGCCCTGTTATGTGATCTGAATATAGCAACTTTTCAGAAGAAGCTGCCTGTAGTGTTCTTCTAGCATACCTTTTGCAGCCCCCATTTTTGTCCACTTTTGCTTGTTCAAAGGCTGTTGTGGGCCTGTTCCTCACATAGTTTGCACTCCTTTTCTTTGTTTCCTTGCTTGTTTTGTAATTATGCGCTTGTGTAAATTAATGACTGCTCCAGGAGAAAAGTCTCCTTTTAAATGCTACTTGACACACCATATTTTTATGTCTGTAAAGATTTACACTTTGTAAAGATTGTAAAGTGTATACCGTAACTAAAATATAATGTGTGACTGTGATAAATATGTGTTTGGATATACATGTATCCCATAGGCACAGTCACCAGACAGCAAGATTGGCTACAGCTCCAGGTTAACAGTACACTTGGTAGCAAACCCAGGTTTGATGCCATGTAATGTGTGGAATGACCCTAAGTCATGTTAAATTGTTGGGTGGCTGCTGCTACTGCAATTTTCTCATTTTGAAATTTCAAACAAATACTTCCCATGAAAAAGGAGACTGTACCATCTCATTATTCATGTTCGAATCCACTCTAATTCATGTTTTGTACTGTGTGACTCCATTAGTAGCTCTACAGGTGTCATTGCATCTGCATTTCATTTGAATGTATTTGCATGAATATTAATTAACTTGTAAGTTATATAGAGGAGAAACGTATAGCATGTGCCTGAATACTCCTTTCTCTCACTTCCTGTGGTATTGTACAAAATTCACAATCATTATTTCATTATCGCTATTGACTTCTTACAATTATTTGCCATAATTTTATAGTTTTCTTGTTTTGCCCATGTAGTTAATGGAGCTTTTCTCATTTAATCTTTGTAGTATACCTGAATGTGAGTGATCTAACAAGTTATAATGTGGGATGGGACACTTTTTGCATCAGATGGGCAGCTCATCGGTCAGCCTCTTCTTACAGACTGAAGCTAAATCCAGCTGATGGTAAATATATATTGAATCCTGTATGAAATGTTGGAAATGTGCCACAACTAATAGGAAGAATGTAACACGAGGGATTGATGTTTCCATCTAAGTCTGGTATTACTTGAACAGCAAGGCTTTTCTTTGCGCGTGTAAAGGCGAAATAAAGAAGAGGCAGACACAGGGCATATGGTTTCAAATCAGGGCCACATTTATTGAATTGAAGATCTGTGAAGGGTGAAGTGCGGTTCTAACCTAGCCCGGCCCTTGGCTGGGTAAAAGACCAATATTTGGCGAATACATCCTAACTGAACCGGAGGCGGGATTGCCTGCCACCGGCCAGTTGCCCTCCATGTGGAGCTGGAGGGCCTTACCATCGTCACCTTACTTTGGCGCCTCCAGGCTCCCAAAGTAGGTGAGAAAGGTAAAACCCCAAAGCCGTCCCAATCTCCCTCGTGCCAAGCCTCATGGCATTGGCGAGGGCAGCCTTGGGTAAACGTCAGTCACCTTGAAAGGTGCCACTGGATGATCACCATAACCCTAATTGCTCCTGCCTAAACCCGCACTTCCCGCCACAGGGAGAGACAAGCTATCGCTTAGTCGAATCTCCCCCACCTGCACGATAAAAGAGCGAACAGGGCCCTTCGCAGATCTCCAATAAAAATATCATTGCCAATATCGGATAGGTGGGCCCCATCTGGCCAATACAGCTCCCTCCGGACCAAGGTTATATTGGGATGGAGAATACAGAACCCTATCCCACCCATGGCCCTACAAATTTCGCCGTTCACCTTCCTAACCGCCCTATTTAAGGCCTTAGGCCAACTGAGGCGCGGTATGATGAACGACCAAAGGATCCGAACCCCCGGCCATCGGTGTCGGATAAATGCTATATCGCATAGCACCTGGAGAACCACGGCCTTGCCTTTTAGCAAGCCCAAGTCATTCCCCCCCAAATGTAGTACCAGGACATCTGTTCAGCGTTGCCCCCCCCAATGCAGCTGAGAAGCGGTAAGCTAGAAGGCAACCAGCCAACAGCAACCGTTTTCAAGCCCCTGTTCAAAATGGAAGGGTAGGAAAGAGAAAGAATAAACCAGCTGGTTGGAATCAAGAGTTTTCAAACCGCTGGTCAAGCTGGAGGGGGGGAAGGAGAAAGGAACAGAATCCTCATGCTAGAAGGAGAAAGGAACAGAAACCTCCTGCTAGAACAGCTGATAGGCAGCGCTGCACCAAGCCACTGTGAACAGCTGATATGCGGCGTGAGGCTGGTGAAAACAGCTGATAGGCGGCGGCGGGGACAGAATCAAGCTCTGTAACGGCAGAGCAGTTCAACTTAAAAGGGGAAGCTCTGTAACGGCAGAGCAATTCAACTTAAAAGGGGACAGAATCAAGCTCTGTAACGGCAGAGCAGTTCAACTTAAAAGGGGAAGCTCTGTAACGGCAGAGCAATTAGACTTAAAAGGGGAAGATCACAATAGCAAGCAGAAGATCACAATAGCAAGCAGCCCAGTCACTTGGCACCGCCAAAGCTGTGAGGCGGCGGACCACGTGGCGCTGCACCGATAAGCCCACCCCAAACAAAACAACCCACCCCACCCCAAACATAAAACATAAAGCCCACCCCAAACATAAAACAGCAGCGCCACAAATCTAATCAACTCCAATAATAACACTGTTTAGCACTCCTTATTCTCGTTAAAGAATTCAACCCACACACCCAATCCCATCCCAACTCGCACACGCACACACACACACACACACAAAGGAACGATACCACGAGGAGATCAGGGATGACGGTGTGATGAGGGTCAGCTGGAAAAACAGGAGCAAAGAGACCGAAGGCGGGAACCCTGGAGCTTAAATAAGCTCTTACCTGGGTCCCCGCCCTTTTGAGCCATTGGCTCATTTCTTGTGACCCACCTTACCAGGTTCCTGCCTCCTCTCTCCTCCCCCACGCGCAAGCCTTCTCCCTGTTCCCACGTAAGGGGCCATTGGAAGTTCTTTCAGTTCCCTACTGCCATTAATGGAACTTTCCATGCTTACTCATAACTTATTCCCAGGTTGTTGCTGGTCGAGAGTAGGGAGGGAATTAGAATCCGAAGGATAAGGATTCTATAATTCTCCTTAAGAGTTCTAAACTGAAAACATTAGGTAATGGGTGGGACTGTAGACACCATCATATTCTCAAGTATCCCTAGTTGGCACAGATTCCACTGATTTTTCACCCTGTATTTCTTTTCTTATGGATCTGACTGTAACTGTATCTAAAGCATAGTAGAGACCATAGTGGTGCCCAACAAACTAACAGTAAAACTCCTGCAGATATCTCAGGCTGCCTTTCTACGGAGTGCATAGTTGTTAGGAAATGCATCTTATTTTAGAACTTCCCTGTCTCATTGAATAATTGCAACTTGGAAGGATTTCATTCTTGTCAAATCCCTTTTCTCCTTCCTCTGAGGATGGATAGCCAATGGATAGCATTAATTGAAGATGGATCACCTTAGCCAATGGGTTGTGTTCCTGACCAGGGATGTTGGTTATGATTTGACTGGAACTCTTGGCCAGTGGGAGGGCTGGAGACAGCATGAGGCTTATGTACCTCTCACTGGCCAAGAGTGCCAATCAGATTGTTTGCCTCTGGGGAAAATAAGCGGGGGGGGGGGGGGGGGGAAGAAAGCAATCTATTTGTTGTGCACTAGTGAGCATTGGTACTCTTAAACCATGGATCATTTCACTTTCTTCCTATATTCTCTGGATTTCCTCTGTGTGCTTTGTCTTAGTTAAGTTTCTATGGTTGAAGGCGAGACTTTAGGTTTGCCTGGCCTGGGAAGGGGAGAGGATTTAACTACTAGAAATCCAGTTATTAAGATGCCTCACTGCTAAGCAGTCCTTCCCCTAGTAGTAGTAGGTGATCACTCGTGACCGAGTAAGATTGTCTTCCAGGATAAAATTACAAAAAGAAAATTATAAAAGGAGGACATTCTAAAAAATTGTGTAGACTAGCGATGGGTCCGTAAGTGACTGTGGAGGCCAATTCTAGATCCACACAGCTTCCCACAGTGAGGACACAGGTTACCAGATGGAAGATGGTCCTGTAAAGGATTCGTTTGACGTGCTTTTCGCTTAGCACATTTCTCCCTTTCACCTTGCAGTCCTTCCCCTATGCTGTTATGGCAATCAGCTGCTCCATACCTTTCCTCTTTCATATATTGGCAGCGCTGTTCACCAACCTGTGGCCCAGATGCTCCCAAGCTTCTTCCAAGAGTTTTAGAAGTTAGGATGAACATGCAGTAGAGTTGATAACACTCTCTTGTAGCAGCCATTCCCTTCTTTGCTATATGTGCTTTTGCTTTCTGCTTGCAAGCATCAGTCAAGTACCCATAAGGTTCTATATGTTAAGCCCTTTTCTCATTATCTATGTACAGGATCTAGAGGGCAAGAAATTACAGTGCGTGGAACAGAAACAAGTCACTGTTTCACTGGCCTTTCACCAGACACTAGCTATGATGCTACTGTCTTTGTTCAAACTCCAAGCCTTGAAGGGCCTCCAGTGTCTACGAAAGAACGGACATGTAAGTGACAGATGATGATGATGATGATGATGATGATGATTAATAAAGCACATGGAAGGAATAGGTTGCATCCATTGTTATTCCTACTTCATGCAGGTCCATTGAAATGAATGGGACTTACGTAAATTGGACTAACATTGGATTCAACCCAATGTGGTTAAAGCCATTGTTCTTGAAGATATTATCATTCTTGAGTTTGTAAACACTTTTGTAATAACTTTATGGAATCTTGTTTTCCTCTGCTCCCCATTTCTGGGAATTAGGCAACATATACATTTTCCATGGATAACCATACTAAGAGGATCTCAGAAAACATTTTAATCCCAATCTCTCCAGTCTGCTGATCAGACACAATGGCTCAAAGTCTTTGAAGTGAAGATTATAATGCAATACATGCTCCTGTGAGGGTGAAGAGTTTGGGAGCAAGTTCTGTGCACAGTTGCTTGGGTGTAATTCTCATTGAACTTCGTGGGACTTACCTCTGAGTAAACCATTATAGGGCTGTGTCGTTAGTCTGCGCAGAGTCAGCAATCATAGATTCATAGATCATAGAGTTGGAAGGAGCCTACAAGGCTATTGAGTCCAACCCCCTGCTCAATGCAGGAAACTAGAGGAGGAGTCTCCCATCCAAGTAATAACCAGGCTTGACCCTGCTTAGCTTTCCATGCTCAGACAAGCTGAGCCAGCGTAAGCCACAGGCCTGTGTGGATGGAAGATTGTGCAGGCCAGGAAGCCACTCTTTCCATCTCCCCCTCCCTCCCAGTCTCTAGCCCCACTATTTCTCCTCCACACCCCCACAACTCTTGATTAGCCAGGCCCCCATGGCAGCCATTATGTTACTAGCCACATCCTCCATGGGGGCAATTTTGTGGTGGTGCCCACAGCAGTTTCTCAAATTCCCAAATGTGCCCACGGGTCCAAAACGGTTGGGGACCCCTGAGCCACTGTATCTTGCTATAGAAGGCCAACTTGCCTTGCTGGAGGCCTGCACAGCTTGTGACCCACTGAGCTACAAAGCAGCTCACCAACCATGCATTGTAGCTTGCAGTGGCACTTCCCAACCTCCCCCCAGTTTTGAAGACCCAAGTGGGATGATTAGAGTTCTATACAGTAATACCTTGGATTGCAAGTAACTTGGTCTGAGAACGTTTTGCAAGACAAGCAATTTTTAAAAAAATTTGACTCGATAATCGAGCAAGGTCTTGCAAGACAAGTAGTCCGCCGGTAGGGATGTAACCGCTCGCCTCGAGCGGGCGTACCAGGCCGAAATCGGCCCCACTCACGCCCGCCAGAGACTCGCTTTGATATAAGTGTTTTGGATTACAAGCAGGTTCCGGAACGAATTATGCTTGCAATCCAAGGTCTTTCAATAAATCCAGGCAATTTATTTTCTTACAGATGCAAATGTTGGCAAAGTTCCAATAAACTGGCCTGCCAAATGAACATCTCTTATCAGTTGCATTGCTCTTCCATAGCATGTTCATAATTGCAGCTCCCAAAGTTAAGAATATTTAACATGTAAAACATTTTAATTGAGTATTTTAATTTTAGTAATCAAGCCAACACAGCCACCAACACAACCACCAACTCCTCCTCCACCTCCAACAATCCCACCTGCTCGTGAGGGTAAGTGCTGGTTGAAGGTTTTGTCTTATTTGTTGCATATCTATGAAATCAGGGCATTGAAACTACTGTTGGCTAGATTGGTGGGAACAGAGGACAGGGCCTTCCCTGTGGTGGCACCCCCAAAAAAACAACTTCGCCCCCCCACCGGAGGGGATCAGACTAGCTCCTTCACTATTTGCCTTTTGGTGAGCAGTGAAGTTGTTCTTCTTTTGCTTAGTACTGAATGGCTGAATGAGGAGCCAGTCATTGATTTCACTCTCATATATTGTTAAATATATTTTACAAAAAAATATTGTTGAAACTATTTTTAAATTTTGTATTCTACACCATCTTCAGAGCCCTGACTGAAAGGCAGTATAGAAGTATTTTAATTAATTAATTAATTAAAAGAGCTCTTTGTTGATTTATGGTACATGATTTGAGCTGATCGTAGCTTGCGAACAGTGACGTAAGGTCTGCTCACAGGTGCATTTCACCCTTTCTCTGTTTTTATTTTATCCTTGTACATCCCTCTCTTTAAGCTTTCAAAGCATTAATTTTGTCTTTCTTAGTTTTAATTCTATACGCATGTTTGCTTCATTTGAGTTGATGAATGTATTTTTTATAAATCCTAATAAGGAATAATGCTTGTCAGATGTATTTTATATGTTAAACTGAAACATTTGATACATGCTATTCTTTAAATTACCACTGCAATGTCTTTTCTGTACTGGATCTGCTGAATGAATTCTGAGTCCAATGTATCTTTCAGTATGCAAAGGAGCCAAAGCAGATATAGTCTTCTTGACTGATGCTTCCTGGAGTATTGGCGATGACAATTTCAACAAAGTAGTGAAATTTGTTTTCAATACGGTTGGAGCCTTTGACCTCATCAACCCTGCTGGAATTCAGGTTTGGTTATTCTGTTGAGTAATAAGCAAGAAAAGCTGAGGCTTAAAGATTCTTAAAAGAAACTGCTAGATTCAGTGTTAGCCAAAGCTATCTGGGTGTCTTAGACAGGTGCTTCTATTCTATATTCCACCTTCATGTTTTAGCTGTGTATTCAGCCTCTTCTCATAGCCTTGGAGGAGGGGGCCATAGCTGTGATCCAGCTTATGGTTGGACATTTTGCTGATTCTGGGGGAAGAAGAAGCAAGGAGGTGGCACTTTGTTTCTTTAGCAACAGCAAGACATTAGACAATTCGTTAGATAAGTCTTATCATTCACTCAGCCCAGAAATTGCAAAAATGGCCAGCTAGAGGCAAGAGTATGATTCTGACCTTTACCAGATGGAATGGCCTTGGTGAGGGCAGTGCACGTTCACAACAGTTTGCTACATTTCCCCCTTTACATACTGGCATCTTGGACATATGTCCACACTGTCCCAAGTGGGTTGACTCCAATTAGTTTCCTTTATTCAGCTTTTGCATGCTTTTTTTCCCATTCTAAAAGGTAAAAGTGCCTCTTCCTAAGACTTAGTTATTGGCAGTAAGAGCTTTAAGCTAAGTTATGCTGGGATTTTGGGGGATTTTGACCCATCTATTTTGCCTTTGGCCCCACCCATCACTGGAATATGCCCCCTGAGAACTTCTATGAAATTGAATTCGGCCCACAGACTGAAAGAGTTTTTATACTCCTAATTATTAAAAGACTTTGTGCGGCCTTATCTTTAGCCATGTGGATTTTTTGGTTTGTTTTGTTGACCACATAGTATGCTAGATTCCAAAGACTGTAGATTCCATAGGTGTTTTGCAAATGATGGTTACAATTATAATATGACAGCTTGGCTATTTTAAAAATCCCATCATGCATGGTTGCAGTCTAGATAGAGCTCTTTCATCACATGCAAATCTTTTAACTGCCAAATAAACGTGTGTGTGATAAGTATATTTTTCAAAACTGTTTTCAGTCCTATCCCAGTGGATCCCTGCCACACACCAGGTCCTCCAAATCATCAACTACCTCTTTCTTATATGCTTGTATAATACCAAGTCCCTCATTGACGATCCCCTGCCCTCAATTTTTTTTTGTTGCTGAACAAGATTATAAAACGTTGTTGGAGAGTGTTCTCTCCAATAATATAAGATTTAACTTTCTGTTCTCCCTTTCAGGTTTCCTTTGTTCAATACAGTGATGATCCAAAGTCTGAGTTTCATTTGAATACATATGATGACAAGGCACGGGCACTGGGAGCACTTCAGAACATTCGGTACAGGGGAGGGAACACAAGAACAGGTAAGTTTGGATGGACTACTACATATTAATTTCAAGTAATCATTTTTAAAAACACACACACTCATGATCACTTATTACTCTACATATTTTAATTTTAATTTTATTCCATTAATATTTATGCTTCTAAGATAATAATTGGAGGTGGGTCCCCTAAAATGAACTCTGTTTCATAATTCACAGGCAAAGCCCTAACATTTATCAAACATAAGGTTTTGACATGGGAAAGTGGCATGAGGAAAGGAGTTCCCAAGGTACTTGTTGTTGTAACAGATGGTCGGTCACAGGATGAAGTGATGAAAGCTGCAGCTGTCATACAGCACTCTGGTAAGCAACTTTTATGTGGCAGGACTTAATAGGACTGTAATTCTGGAAACTTCATCAAATGTCAGATTCTGTATTGTTCAGGTGGCTGGGATATAAAATCATAAGCTCAAATCATAAGTGAACATTTCCAAGACAGTCATGCTTGAACTAGTGCACAGCTTAAGACCAGAGTACTTGAAATACTTCCTTATCTCCATATGTACCTACCCATACATTAAGATGTTCAGTGGAGGGCCTCCTGCAGGTGACCCCACCATCTGAGGTGAGGTAAGTGGCTATCAGAGATATGATTTTTCTCAGTGGTGGCACCCCAGCTGTGGAACAATCTCCTCAGAGAGATTTGCCTGGTTTCTAGCTTATTGTCCTTTCAGCACCAGGCAAATATCTTTAATTTTCCCAAGCTTTTTAGATACAATTTTAATTCTGCTGCCTGTTTTGTGCTGGGGTTTCTCTCTCCGTGTGTGTGTGTGTGTGTGTGTGGTTTTCGGCTTATTTGTCTCACTCTTTGTATAAGCCCCCTGGGAATATAATTCAACTTCAAGGACAGTATAAAATACTTATAATAATGTGTGGTTGTTGTTGTTTTTTTATTAAAAAGAACATATAATAATAGTGCACTTTCTCTCTTGGTTTTTGGAAAACTTTTTTTGACATATTGTGAATAATTTAAGGATAAATTCCTTTAATACTAGCATAACTATACTTCTGTTTTTCATGTGTGGCAGAAAGGTAATAATAGATGGGAACAGGATTGATATGGTTACATTTCATAGATCATAGAGTTGGAAGGGTCCTACAAGGCCATCAAGTCAAACCCCCTGCTCAATGCAGGAAACTAGAGGAGGGGTCTCCCATCCAAGTAATAACCAGGCCTGACCCTGCTTAGCTTTCCACACTCAGGGCGTGTTCGCACGCGTGTCGTGTCAGGGCATGTCGTGTGAACGCTGACCAGGGGTGCCCACGCGGGATGGCCACATGCGAGACACACGCAAAGTGACCATGGGCTAAGCCCCTACCGCACGTGGCCACCCTGCCGTGCGAACAGCGGGCGGCCGTCCTGCAGGGGCCTGCACAGAGGCGGCAGCCCAGAGCGGCCGGAGCTGCCGCCGCTCCAGCCTGTCGGGGCAAACGGCCCCTCTGGGCATCCCGGGCCAACTGCCCCCTAGCTCCGGGAGGCCCGCACTGTGGTGCAGGGACTGCGGGCTCCACCGGGGTCCGCCCACACGTGCGGGGCGCAGGTTGTCTGCGGCAGCCCGCCAGGACCCTGCGGATCGCCCCGTGGTGCCTCCCCTGCCCACAGCCTGGGTCGTGCGAACCGGCCCTCAGACAAGCTGAGCTGAGCCAGCGTGAGAGTTGAGATCAGGGTGGGGAGAAAATGTTACCAGAGAGAGAACTCTCTGGAACAGTAAGGTTTAGAATCACACAATAGGTAAAATTTGATAAAGTAAGAAGTCAGGGGATTGATCTGAAGTGGAGAACAACCTAGATAGTAGATTCTAGAAACAGTTTCTGTAATAATGTAAAATAGTAATGACGATGACCAAAAATGTTGTATAAGAGTGAGGAATAGAAATGAGGAACTTGAAATATGGAGAGTGATATATGGTAAAAGTCTGCTATATGATGGACTAAGAAATATTATTTGATATCCAGAAGATTTTTACTCTAAATGAATAAATTTTTCAACAGCACTGAAAATGAACAGAGAGCTTTAGAGATTAATGTTAAAACTGTGTTGACAGTTGGGCAATGGGGAATTCAGGGGCCATGTCAATAAGCAGCCACAAGATATGGCAAACTTAGAACTGTCCAGCAATTTGTTTTAGCCTGTTGCTAAGTAATTAGCAGCCCAGTCCTAAAGACTACCTTCCTCACAGGGTTCTTGTGAGGATAAAATGGAGGAGGAGGAGGATTATGTAAGCCGCCTTGGGTTCCTTGCAGGAAAAAAGGCAGGATATAAATATAATAAAGAAATAAATAAGTAAATAAAGAATCACTAGCTAAAGTGACACAAATACAACTTTCCACTGCTTCAGCTAAAATGCCATTCTTTGCTTGCCAAATGGGGAAAAGCCAAGCAATTCTGTCCCCACCCCTCTGACCAGCAATTTCATAGCTCCAAACCTTTGTTAATCACATGAAATATAGGCACAGGAGCCCAGCACACAGGAAATCTGGCACTTCTCTCATGCATTTCACAATTTGATGTAAGGGTCTTTCACTGGCAGGTCCTTCCTACAAGCTGGTTCACTTGCAGGCAATGGCATTTAAAAATAGCAAGGTCTTTTTAAAAAATGCTATAGTTTTAATCTCCCATTAATACATTAATAGTACTGAGTGATGAGTCAACATCTGTTTTCAGAGCAAAGAACTAGAGTGAAGGTTTTACTTACTGATCTAGAATGGTAGCTAAGCCAAGTGGGTTCGGTAAGTAGATGAGTTGCCCAGGGATGCCCTAACAGAAAAAATATAATTGGATACAAGGAGAAATTTTGTGGGGAATGTTAGTCCTGAGAGAGAGAGAGAGAGAGAGAGATGGAAGAAACCTATTGTCTGAGGACTGAAGAAAAAATGGGAGTTAAATTTAGAATAACTTTGTTTTTGAGGGGTGGAGGGGAGATAACACTGCATGAAGGGTGTTTTTCTGTTCTCATTTTTCTTCACTTATCTTGGCAGCAGTCCAAAAGTTTTCTTTATTTTATGCCTTTCCATTCTTCATCCTCTTTTTAAAGAAAAAATATTTCATATCTGGTGAGATTTCCATAAGATCTTAGTGTGTGGATTAAAGTTTGGGATATAGCCCTAAATGATAAACTAACTTGTAGTATCAAATGCAAAAAGGGACAGTTAAAGAAGAATAATTTTATGGATATATGGAATCAATTATTAGACTATGTATTAATAAAGGGGAAGGGGAGTATGCCTTGTCAGGATATATTATATTTTTGGAATGAATTTAATTGATTAAGGGGATGGATGTATATTAGTTGGTCCCTAGGCGGGTGGTGGGTGCACCATATGATTTACTTTAGTTGTATGTTTGTGTTTTATAGTTTTGTATGTAGTTTATAATAACTAAATAAAATGTATTTAAAAAAATAGCATGTGGATTAAAGAACCATTTGCTGTTTTAATTCAAGCTACTGATAAAACTGTTTATCCTGTATCTATTCTCAATGTAAACTCTGAAACATGGAACATGTTTCATCACTTTCCCTCTTCAGGATAATATGCTTTCTTTTTTTACATCAAGGAAATTTAAAATGTACACACACACACACACACACACACACACAGGTTTTATGGCACTTCTTGGGTTCATCCTAATATAATGGATGGCTTAGCACTAGCCGCTATCTAGAAGAACTTGTACAAAGATTCCTATACTCATATTAACTCAATAAATATTGCATTTGCAGGTTTCAGTGTCTTTGTTGTTGGTGTGGCTGATGTTGATTACCATGAACTGGCCAAAATTGCCAGCAAACCTAGTGAACGTCATGTCTTTATAGTTGATGACTTTGATGCTTTTGAAAAGATTGAGGATAACCTCATCACCTTTGTTTGTGAGACAGCTACCTCAAGTAAGTAAAATATCCTCTTTACAATATTTCCAGAATGAGTTTATATATTTTAATCTAGTTTAGATCATGGTTATGTCGAACATTCCCCATGTTGCATTTTATTAAGGAAACAAAACATTTACTGTGGCAGAGCACATGCTTTGCATGCGGAAGGTCCCAGGTTCAATCCCTGGCATCTCCAGGTAGGACTGAGGAAGTCCTCTGCCTGAAACCCTGGAGAGCTACTGGCAGTCAGTACCACTAACCTTCATGAAACAAGGGCCTGACTCAGTATATGGCAGCCTCCTACAGTTGGTATTATTGAGCTTGATGGACCAAGAGTCTGACTCAGTATCAGGCAGCTTCCTGCTCAGTGTCAATAGTCTATATCATCTGTATTGCATATGGAGTGCTTAGGCTGAGAGGCAGTGACTTACACAAGGACATCTTTTGAGTTCATAGCAGAGAGCATAGCATTTTATTTATTTATTTATTTATTTACATTTATTAATCGCCCATCTGGCCGGCAACCGGCAACCAGCATTAAGTTGCACCAGGGACTTCCTATCATTTGCGCTGTTTTATGTGCTGTCTGTCACTGGATAAGAGGCCTAAGCATTATACTATGGAGTTATACACACACACACACATCACTAAATATACGCTGTCTATGTAAAATCAGTTTAAATTAGGTTATAGCTATTTAAAGTTTGAGTTCTGCAGTACCCTTTGAGACTACTTATTTTTACAGAACAGATGCTTTCATAGGATATAGATGCTAGAACAACTATATTTAATCTAATAGTAATCTGATTGAATAGTAATCTATTACTATGCTATATTAATATACAGATATACAGATTGTATACAGATTGTACAGATGCAAAGTTTTGTTAGCTTTTGAAGAAAAATAAATGAATTTATAAGCAAGATATCCTGTCTCAGTTGTGGACTATTGGCAAACTGCTGGTACACTTGTGGTTTCCAAGCTTTCTGAGCAAATGGGAAGTCTAATTATGAGGACAGATGGATCAATGTTAGTTATGTCATGGAGTTCCTACATCTCCCCAGTAGATTAATTTATATTTGATCTCTCTGTCACTCACTTCCTAACATATATTCTGGGGGGTGAGACTTTTGAAACTGGTCTAAAAATCTTGGCATGAGCATGAGAACCTGGACCATTATGTAATGCATTTGCTTATCAGTGCCATGAGTCGTAAAGACTGGGATCCTTTGGGCTGTGTGCACGTATGCACTCTCTTCAGCCTCCCCCTTTCCACCACATTCCTTCATGCCTCCACCGTCAAAGCTGCTCTCTTGAGTACCAGCTGTGTCCAAAGTGGCATCTGATGCAGTGTGATAACCTGCAGTGGAAATGCGAGATCTGGGGAAAGGCCCATGTGCATACAGCAGCTTTTTAGGTGTGCGCATGAAACTCTTAGAATCTTGGCCAAAGCATCTGGGACATATAAGTCTGTCTGGCCTCTCTTTGAAAACCTCCAAACAGCCTCTCGCAACCTGGTGCCTTCCAGATGTGTGGACCACAATTTCCATCATCCGCAGCATGATGGGAGTTCTAGTCTGACACATCTGGAGGGCACCAGGTTAGGGAAGGTTGCATGCATTCACTAACAACAATGCTGCTTCTCTTTCATTTGACATGTTTTTCTTCTGTTTCAGCTTGTCCTCTCATGTACTTGGATGGATATACCTCTCCTGGTAAGAAGTTATATACAAATATTCCAGATGTTATATACAAATATTCATCACTTCACTTTTTCTAAATTCCTCCATTCTTTGTTCTCCCTTCCAGGCTTTAGGATGCTGGAATCTTACAACTTAACAGAGAAGTACTTTGCTTCTGTACCAGGAGTTTCCATGCAGTCAGGATCCTTTCCCAGTTATGTGGCATACAGGCTTCATAAAAATGCCTTTGTCAGCCAGCCCACAATGTAAGCTGTGTCATCTCTTTTCTTGGAAGGCATTTTTTAACTGGGGAAAGTTGTCTGGGTGTGGTTATGTGTAACACATAACTGATGGTGTTGAACACTTGCTAGGAGAAAAAGTGATGTTTGCTAAGTCAGCAGTGTTAATAAAGGTGCTGAGTTGCAGGCATGAATGCATATGTTGCTGTCAAGAAACCCCTTTTAAAGGGAACCAGGCCAGCCTTTTGACAGCTAGCTGTCAAAAGGCTGGCTCCTTTTAGAAGGGGTTGGCTCACAAATTTTCCATGTTCCTGAGCACCTAGAGTCTCAGGAACAACTGGAAAAGAGAGCTCATCCTTAGGACAGTCTAGTGCAAAAAAGAAAAAAAAGAGGATCTTGCTGTGAAAGGGGTGTAAATTCCACCACACCCTTTTCGCAAGGAAAAATCACTCGTGCCTTTGCTTTCCCTTGACAACTCGTCTGTTGAAAGCTGTCAAGAAAATCCAAAGGGAAGAAAAATCCTATTTGGAGCCTCTTTGGGTCAATGTCCAGGGTTGGTACCTGCTGTACTATGACAGCAAGCACCCCTCCCCCCAGGAGATTGACCCAGCTGAGGCTTCCAGTTGCCGCACTCACGGAACTGTGAACTTCTGCAGTTGTGCAAGTGTGGCAAAAAACAAATGATTTTTTTTTTAAAAAATTGTTTCCCGCCCACTTGGGCACATTGAAGGGGCTGTCAGTGGCTGTTGAAAAGGGGACTGTGAAAGCTGGTTGTCAAGCCAGCTTTCACAATCTCTGAAAGAAGTGACAAAAAAGCTGCGGCAAGCTGAAAATGGCTCGTGACTGCAACAGGGAGGGGGAGACAAGTCGGTCCTGCTGCGGGGTCCTCTAGGATACTGTGGGAGGACTGAAGGGGAGGGGAGGGAGGGGGTGAACAACCCATGGTGAGCCTGATCATCTGTTGGGAGTGACATGGGTTGTTCACAGAACAACCAACCCACCGTGACTTATTGCCAGGGTGGGTTGTTGTGACGTGCGAATGCACCCCATGCCTCTCACATATCCATTAGACCACTGTTTCATCTTCCTCTCCTTTATCCTGTTTGCAGTTCTGAGGGTCCTGTTACCTCATGACTCTGAAGTTTACACTGCTGTCATTCCCAATGCTACCCCATTCTTCTCCTAGGCTCTCTCAGTCCCCTAGTATAGAAGAGACAGCGATATCATTTGGTAGCTGAAATTTTAGAATTTAATATAGTTCTAGCAGAAGATTTAGAATCAGGTTATGTACATTCCTCCAACACTTCATCATGCTTTTAACTAGGGTGGGAACACTGGGAAGGAAGAGCAGCCAAGTAGGTAAACTGAAGAACATGGGGGGGGGTTAAATTTAGCTTCCGTTCCTTTCTTGTGAGAGCTTGTTTGATTCTCAAAGACAAAGGAGGCCATTCAGGGTTTCTACTGCATCTTCTTCAGTACATCAGCCTCCTTTTCTTTCTTTTATTTTCTTTTCAAGTGAGTGACCAGCTGCAGAGCAAGGATCTGTGTCTTCTCAATCTTGAGTGAACTACAACTTTGGGTGCTTCCAGACAAGGCTTTTATTGTGCAATCGCACTGTCTCTTTCACAGAACTTTACAGGGGGTCCAGACATATCACCTTCCACTTTAAACCCTCTCATGTTTCCCCACTGCTGCTTCCATCTTTTTTCTGAGCAGAAGAAATCCATTAAGGGGAGAAATATAGAAGAGCTGCACAATGCCTTTCGATTGGTAATGCTCCTAGGAACCATCCATCTGGAAGCACCCTTTGTCATCTGGTTTTGAATTTTCTGATGCAATTAAACATTCAACAAACTGACATTTTCCTACAGTCTTTTCTGTGTTTAAGATAAAACATTATAAAGTTATTGAACTTTTTCATGCAGTTTAGTGAGCAATACATTTATGTTTTCCTTAACAGGGAAATTCATCCAGATGGATTACCGAAGGCTTATACTATCATATTTTTATTCCGTCTTCTCTCGGAAACTTCCACTGAACCATTTGCAATTTGGCAGATAACAGACAGAGATTACAAGCCACAAGTTGGAGTTGTTCTTGACCGTAAGAATGGTGTCCCCCCAACCCTATATATGAATAGAATTCGTGAATGGAAATTTACAGCTTAGTTTTCATTTTGTATATTCTAATCTTTCAAAATTAAGCAGTTTTTCTTATATAGTGAAATATTTATTATTTATTTATTTATTATTTATTTAATACATGAGTCACTAATTTGTTCTGTACCCAAGATCAGCTGGACAGCAAACCGTGAAGCAGATTGAAACTACGTAATTTGCATAGCCATATGCAATTTGCATGATATTTGCATGCACTTGGTGTTTGCCAGGCTAGAGCTAGTTGCTGCAATCTATTTTGTA
The DNA here is from genome assembly GCA_021292165.1 of Shinisaurus crocodilurus. Lineage (NCBI taxonomy): Eukaryota > Metazoa > Chordata > Lepidosauria > Squamata > Shinisauridae > Shinisaurus > Shinisaurus crocodilurus. Next base: position 129,798,998 of record CM037879.1, read on the forward strand.
AGAAATTATTCAGGCAGTGGTTTGATCTGAAGCTTTAAAATATATGTTCTTAGTGTATGGAAGACTATCAGTTAATTTTGAGAAAGATCTTCCAGTAATAACTGAGAGCCATTGTGGTGTAGTGGTTAGAGTATTGGGCTGGGACCTGGGAGATCCGGGTTCTAGTCCCCACTTGGCCAGGGTTGTTGTGAGGATAAAATGGAGAGGAAGAGGACTATGTAAGCTGCAACAGGAAAAAAGGCAGGATATAAATGTAATAATAAAAAATGAATAAATAATAATTTTGATTTGAAATTATACTTTAAAGCAGCGGTGGGCAACTTCCAGCCAAGAGGCTGAATTCAGCCTGTAGAGGTTCCCAACCTGGCCCCTGGGCGAACCACCACTGCCTCGGCCCCTCTCACAGTCCCCACCCCCTCTCTGATGTCATCCCTACCCATTTTTGCATGTATCTGTGCAGAGAGAGGCATGGAGCTCTGTGCCTCTCTCTTCATGGAAAAAGGACAAATGAGTGGGGTGGGGGCAGATGATGTCAGGAGAGGGGAGATTCTGCAGGGGCAGGGTCCTACTCCTCAACCTCATTCAGTTTGCTGGATTGGTTGGGTGGGGGTGCAATCTGGCCCTAGACCAAGAAATGGTTCCCCATCCCTGCTTTAAAGGGCCTAGCAATGAAAATATTGCTCACAAAAGTAAGAGAGGTTTATTTAACTAAATGTTACCTCAAGTTTTCTTGTATCAGCCCATCAACAGTGGGCTGATGGGAGATACTATTCAACAGTTTCAACAGTGGAGATACTATTTATTTGTCATCATTTGTGAGTAAACACCATGAGGTTTTACTTTCATCTTTAAACTGGACAAATCTTCATTCAGACTGTAACTGTCCTAAATCATGCTACTTCCATGTGGTGTCTGGGTTTTGAGGTGTTGGGGGAATTGGCAAGTTGGGAATTGCAAGAAGTCCCCACTCAACTTTCAGCCATCTGCAATGAGCAAGCTCCATTTCCTCTTCCTAAATGTGGTTGGCTGGATGGCTTGCATTCTATGGCAGTGAGCCCTATTTCTTATCCATTTAAAGTTAGATAGTAGGTTGACATTTATTTAGACAAGTCCTCTAATAATTTACTATATGGAATGAACATGAATGCTGGTGTTGTCATCCAAAAGTTTAAAAATTATCCAGAGGTTTAAAAGAACCTTAAAAAAATTAACTATCATTGCATGTTTACATTTGAGTCTTTAACCTTGATGGCTAGAGAGTTGTTTTCATTTAAAAATGAAAGTTGAGATTCTGAGGAAGCTATAAGCCACACAATGTTTGTTTTAACAAAAGGTTACTCCTATTCTAACTAGAATGTATTTATATTAATTATTTACAGTGCAATCCTATGCATACCTACTCAGTAGTAAGTCCCATTGTGTTCAGTGAGACTTGCTCCAATTTTATACACATTTGGGAGTTTTACGAAGCAATCCTAATGGGGGGGGGGAGTGGGAAGCAAAGTGGTAGATCTTCCACCACTTCCTATGCCAACTTGTGCAGGAAGTGTGGTGGGAGGGGGATGAAGGTTTCATCAGATTTTCAGCCTGGTAAATCTTCCCTTTGTGGAATTTCCAAAAGATTGGCTATGTCAGCTCCAAGCTGGTGTAGTTCAGGGATGGGCAAAAGGTAGGCTGGGATTTACTGGTACAGTAATACCTTGGATTGCAAGTAACTTGGTCTGAGAGCGTTTTGCAAGACAAGCAAAACAATTTGAAAAAATTTGACTTGATAAACAAGCAAGGTCTTGCAAGGCAAGTAGGGATGTAACTGCTTGCCTCGAGCGGGCGTAACGGGCCGAAATCGGCCCCGCTCATGCCCGCCAGAGACTTGCTTTGATATAAGAGTGTTTTGGATTACAAGCACGGTTCTGGAACGAATTATGCTTGCAATCCAAGGTATTACTGTACATCTCTGGGTGATCTGCAGTAGATCACGAAGGGTTTCTAACTCCCAGTTGTTTAACCATAGCAACAAGACAAAGACTTCTTTCCCCCCTTCTAACTTAGGCTGTTGGGATAGAAGAGAACTTGCAGGTAAACCAGGAGTAAATTTTTGTGTGACTGGATTGTGAGCTCAGCTGTGGTATTGAAAACAAACTCCTAGTCTGAGCATGTGCTCAGAGGCATCTTTGTTCCTTAATTCTAAAAGTATATTGCCCACCTCCTGACCACTATTTTGCACCTGGCTCCAGTTGGTGGACCTTAGGTTTCCATTAAAAAACAAAGTAGATCCTCAGGCCTGAAGTCTGCTCACCACTGGTGTAGCTGAGGAGCCTGATATTGCGGCCTCTCAGGAGAATGGAGGGGCTGTGGATTCAGAGGATCAAAAGCCACCCCCAGAATACCCCAGTTTGTGGTCTACTGCCGGTAAGAACATAGCTGGTGGTACATCTACACCTGTGGAGCTTTTTGTGAGCATACAGCCATCGGGGGAGGGGGGATTAGGAATGCACTTAGACGAGTTTTTTGTAGAGCAGAGAAAATGCAGCATTTAATTGTAACAGCAAAAGAAACTACTTTTTCACTTGTATATTTGTGCTATTCTGCTATACCACAAGTGCCACCTAGAGGTTATGTAGTGGAAAAGCAGGAAAGGAGACGCTCTTCATGTAGTGCTCGGATCTCAATTCTGCGACAAAACCGAAAGTAGATACAGCTGATTAACAGCATTGTGTAGAAAAGTCTAAGTCTCAGTCAAATGAGTTATAAAAATCCATAAATTAGGATCTGTTGAATTTGCCCTAGTAATTCATGTTTTGCTGCCTGTGACACATTTCATACAATAATAATCTGTACAATGCTAGGATAATGATTTTATTCTGTTACAAAACTATCTGTAATAAATCATCCGTATCTGTAATGAAATGTCTTTTTCCCCCCTAGCCTCCAGCAAAGTATTATCATTCTTTAACAAGGACACAAGGGGAGAGATTCAGACAGTAACATTTGAAGGTGAAGAAGTAAAGAAACTCTTCTATGGAAGTTTCCACAAGGTAAATCAGTTGCGTGTAAATTAGCAGTGCTTTTCTTAAAAGAAACTTATGCATAGGATTGCATCCAAAAGGTGGTAAATATAATAGTATGGATCTGCTACAATTCCATGGTAAATGGCTATACCATGTTGGTTTCCTTAACTATGGACTGGATACTTCATTAGAAAGGAAGTTTGAAAGCAAAAGAGAGGGAACTATTGAAGCTGGTCTAGACACGGCATACACTGCATGGATCAACATCCTTATAATCAGGTTTCCTGTTTTCTGGTTATTATGTTTAGCACAACTCAGCACATACCTACCTCAGGGTCATCATGTAATACAGTCTTCCCCAATCTAGTGCCCTCCAGCTGTGCTGGCCTAGAGCTCCCATCATCCCCAGCCAGCATGGCCACTGCTGGATGGGGGTGATGGGAGTTGTAGTTGTAACACATCTGGAAGACATCAGGTTAGGGAAGGCTGATGCAATGAGTTACCCCTGTCTCCACTCCATATCATTGGCAACTGTGCAATGGAAGCTCAAGGAAACACAGTGCATCATAGCCCCTGCTCATGTGATGAGTTCTGTTGAACAATATGAGTGGAGATGGGGAAACAGTGTAACATATATAGACCAGCACCATTTGAGACTATGATCATCCCAATCCAGAGCCCTGTTTGTGTTGCAATGTGCATATGCACATGCAACTTTCCCTGTTAATTTAATCTGAGGACAAGTATATCCCTTTTCATGCACAGAGTGATCTCTCCACTGACATAAATGGGGATATTCTTGTGAGTGGAACAGTATTATGTTTACATCAGGGCTCCTATGCTTGAAGCAGATGACCAAAGCAGGGAGTAAGGCTACATACAAATTCATCATGGACCTGTCAAGGTATATACTATACATCTGTTTCTCTAAGCTCAGTGTACATATACAGATGGAGATGTTCTGTGGGGGAAAAACATAAGTGACTCCCAGCTGTAGCAAAAGAGAAATATCCACAACAGATTTGGAAAGGTAATTTTGATTTTTTAAAATCATCCTATGTTAAGAATATGCCAAACTTAAAAAAAATATTGGATTGAATCCTGCCAAAATGTCAGATATTTTTGTGGCATTCATTCAATGGATTATACATTCATTCAGTGAAAAATAGCTAACTTAATCTTGGCCATTTGTGGAAAATTTGCTTTGGCATCCTTTTTTGGACTTTGAGTAGCATTGCTATAGTGCTAGCTGATGAAAGTCTGATGGGGAAAATGTTGGCTTAGTAATACAGCAATTAAAATCCCGTCAAAGAACTCTTATAGAAACAGATGGTTTTTATTCTTCGTCTTGCCATTATGGGCCAAATGACATGTGAAGGAAGTTCTGAGATTCTTCCCTGCAATACTTTAAAAAAAGAAACAAAAAGAAAAGCTGCCAGAGGAGGGTGAGGAGGACTGTCAGGTGAGGAGCTCCTTAACCTTTTCCTTTTCTGCTGTTTTGATGCTCAAAACTGACTTCCAGCTGACATCCTACCAATGGGGGAAAATATGTGAGGTCCTCATACCTTTTTCCTCTTTCAGAGAAAACTAGTTTAGGGAAGGCAATTTTGCATGAACAAACTGGCAAGAAGTGAAAGGGTCATGAAACTCCACACCTCTGTCACTCCTTGGCCTTCCAAAAGCTGCTTTTTGTTTTTAAAAAATGGATGAATGGAATCATGCAATTGCTACCCACAAAGGCTTTGCTTTGCTTTAGCCTTCCAATATTTTACTTCCACAAAAAGTTATGTCCACTCTCATAAGCGAGACGAAGGGTGCAACTACCTGCTATGGGTGACCCAATGAGGGACTGAAAATGCCGGGTGCTCACCAGTAATGTGAGCATAGCAGAGAGGGGCCTGTAGCTCAGTGGCAGAGCACATTCTTTGCATGCAGAAGTCCCCAGAGTCAATCCCAGTCATCTCCCAGTAAGACTGAGAAAAAACGTCAGTATGTATCCTAGTACTGAGATAAATGGACCAGTGGTCTGATTTGGTATAAGGACATAGCAATACAGTAATACCTTGGATTACAAGTAACTTGGTTTGAGAGCATTTTGCAAGACAAGCAAATTTTTAAATATTTATTTAATTTTTTTTGACTTGATATACAAGCGACGTCTTGCAATACAAGTACTGTAGTATGGTTTAAATTAAAAATCCCTGTACAAATTTTTTTTGGGAGATTTTGTTTTGATATAAGAGTGTTTTGGATTACAAACACGTTTCCGGAACGAATTATGCTCTCAATCCAAGGCATGACTGTATTACCTTGTGTCCTAACATCATCATATTGTGTGTCTTTCCACCCTGCACCAGCAGTAGCCAATGTTGTGCAGTAAGGGTGGAGAGGTGCACAGCATAACGATGTCAAAACTACATCATTACAACCCAACATTCCCCAGTTACTTCAGCCCCAATCACCCATAAGCCAAACCACAGTTCCTCTTTCTCTTAGCAGGTCATAGCCATGCCATTGCAGTTGACTATCTCCCCCATCTCATCTGCTCTGCTTAGTTTAGATTAAGATCTGTTCAACAGTTAATCCAGCCAGCCTATAGCAAATAATAGTCTCAGTATCTTACAGTACACTCTAAAAAGTCTAACAGTATGACTTACTGAAGTGTAGATTATCATCACAGCCACAGTAGAAGTGGTAATGTGCCCTTCATTGATTGATAAAATGGAGCTTAATCCAGATAGGGCAGAAGTACCATGGGTCTGGAAAATCTCTAATCTGAGTGGAGTCTGGGAGTATTCCTAGACTCAGCATTGTCTATGCAGGTGACCTTGGCTGCCAAGAGTGCTTTTTACCAGGTTAGACTGGTTTAGCAGCTGCAGCCCTATCTAGAGAAAGCTGAACTAGCTGCAGTGACACATGCCTTGATTACATCCAGTTTAGATTGCTGTAATATACACTATGTGGGGCTGTCCTTGAAGATGGTTTGGAACTGCAACTGGTACAGAATGTGGCAGTTGGAAAGCTTGTGAGAGCTAGCTGCTTGGATCATATTACATTTATTCTGAATTGGTTATATTCACTGCCTATTCCCTCTGGCCCAATTCAAGGTCCTGGTTTTGACCTTTAAAACCCTAAATGGTTTGGGACCACATTATCGGAAGGACTGTACACCTATATGAGCCTGCCCAAGCATTAAGATCAGCATCTGAGGCTCTGCTCTCTGGTCCAACACAGAATCATTAGGATGGTGGATACTAGGGATAGGGCTTTCTCAATGGAGGCCCCACACCTTTGGAACCCCCTCTGTAGGAAGATACATATGGCCTAATCACTGCTGTCATTAAAAAAAAAAAAAAACACTGAAGAAACATTTATTCCAGGTTGCATTGGGTACTTTAAAAAGTTTTAGCAACTGCTGCTGTATGTGTGCTTTAGTTGGAATTGCATTTTCATGCATTTTGTAATCTTGTAAGGAACTTTGCAAGGGCAATGAGCCCTAAAAGGAGGATTAAAAATATTTTGAATAAATAAATAAGTAGGAAACATATTGATACACATTATTTCTTGCAACAATTTAGTGCTAGATATTACCACAAATATTTAGGCTATGACCCTAAACACACTTACTAAGGAGTAAGCCCCACTGGGACTTACTTCTGAGAAAACATATGCTGGTTATCTGAAATTATGAAGAATGTTTTGGTTAAAGAAATCTTAAAGACAAACATCTGTAGATATGCAGTTTTCTTTCCTGCTGATTCAGCTATAGGAAAACACTGTAATTACAAGTAAACTAAAAAAAATGCACTGAAATATGGATTCGGATCTTGAAGTGGTAAAATGGCAGGGAACTCTTGATGAGGTTTTAAGCAATTGAAGAGGGAACTGTATTACACTTCTGTTTGGAAGCTGAACACAAGGTTGGAGTGGTTTCCCATTTCTCATGGATTTGTGGTTCAAATGTATTACTCAGCTTTTGGCCCATTTCCCATAATATTTCGTTACATATGTATTCCAAGGGAAGCATATCCCTTTTACCCAAACAAGGCCTCTACCAGATACTCTTCTGTTCCAAAGTATATAAAGCAAGTAGTCTGAAGATTGTTGCTGTTTACAAAGCTTCCAAAAATATGTTGTTAGTCATATAGAAGTTTTTATTTACATTGGATAATAGAGAGATCCTGCATAATTATAATTAGCCAAACCACTGGGCTTCATGTTTTCTTTCTTCTTTGAGTGGCAAAATGGAACCCTTGGGAAAGGAACCTCTTGCAAAATGCTGGTATTTGACAGTAGCAAATGTTTCCAAAGTTTATGATTAGTAAATCTATTATTTCAGATTTTGAGTCCAGCATTGTAAAAATGAGGAACATATCCACCCCACCTAATCTCCTTTCCCCAGTTTCTATGAATAGGGAGAGATCTTTGGAATTGTTGCGCTTATGAACTTCTACTGGCTATAGCAAAATCCAGCAAAATGTCATGTGCAAAAAGAAAAATGGAAAAATAAAGTTCTAGAACAAGCAACAGCAACAAAAGTGTCTTGTACGGTCCTTCTGCCTTTATCATTGGTGATTGTTTTACTTATAAGGTCATAGTCGGCCTTGGCCAACTTCATCCATTTGTAAAGATAGTTACATACACTGATCCAGACTCAGGTGTGCATACTGATGCTTGCAGTGCCTCCATTTGCTTGGGCACCCCAAAACATTTTAGTGAAGGGAACAACTCTTGGATGTGAAGGACTCATCTGCAGATCAGTTCCACAACTTCAGTACATACTTAACTGTATTTTAAACTGAAAATTCTTCCTAAAGTGTGTAAAGAATTTGTGTTCTTAGTTATATCTCTTCTAAATATCTTTTTCTACAGATTCATATTGTTATAACACCCACAAATGCTAAGATCTACATTGACTGCATTGAAATAATGGAAAAACCAATTAAGGAGGGTGGGAATATCACAACTGATGGCTATGAAATACTTGGTAAACTACAGAAAGGTGACAGGAAAACAGCAACAGTAAGTAATTGACTTTGCTCATTTATTAGCTCAAAGTGCATCCAAAGTAAATATTGAAACCCTTATTACATAGAATATTACATAAAGTATAGATAAATATGCCTTTATATTTATGGAAACAATAAAAATAGTCACACAAAATAATAATATATATTTTGTGATAGTCACACACAATAATATTATATATATAATAATATATACTGTTGTTGCTATGAACTATCATGAGTTCACTTGATTGTCAATAATAATAATAATAATAATAATATTAATATTAATATTAATTATTATTATTATTATTATTATGTATTGCCCATCTGGCCGGCAACCGGCCACCCTGGGCGATGTACATAAGATAAAAACAGGATAAAATACATTTAAAACAGTATAAAATTTTAAAATCTTAGCCCACCCCATATTCCACCTGAACAGCCAAGTTTTTAGTGAGCGGCGGAAGCTCAGCAGAGAGGGGGCATGGCGGAGGTCACTCGGGAGAGAGCTCCACAGTATGGGGGCCGCCACAGAAAACGCCCTCTTCCTAGTCCCCACCAGTCTAGCTGCTCTGGCTGAAGGGACCAGGAGAAGGCCGTCTGTGGCAGATCTTGTTGAGCGGCCTACTTGGTGTTGCTGGAGACACTCCTTGAGATAGACTGGACTGGAGCCTGTATAGGGTTTTAAAGGTCAAAACCAACACCTTGAATTCGGCTCGGCAAGCAACTGGTAGCCAGTGCAGCTCCTTGAGCACTGGCGTGATGTGATCCCGCCTGGCGGCAGCCTTTAACCAGGCGAGCCGCCGCATTCTGTACCAGCTGTAGCTTCCGAACCGTCTTCAAGGGTAACCTGACGTAGAGCGCATTACAGTAGTCTAGGCGAGAGGAGACCAAGGCATGAACCACTGATGGGAGCAGGTGATTAGGAAGGTAGGGGCACAGCTGCTGTATCAGATGGAGTTGATACAGCGCCGCCCGGCTCACAGCTGACACCTGAGCTGAGCTTCCATGGACAGCTGGAGTCTAGAATGACCCCCAACCTGCAGACCTGGTCCTTCAGGGGTAGATGTACCCCATTCAGCACCAGGACAACATCCCCTAACCTCCCCTTGTTCCCCACCAGAAGTAACCTCGGTCTTGTTGGGGTTCAGCTTCAGCATGTTCCTGTGAGAGCTGGACTGACCCGGGTTCAAAAGCTCCCTAGCCATGACCCTCAGTCCCAGTCACGCAGGCGGAGAGGAGATACAGCAGTTAATAAAGATTAAAGAGTTTATTTGTAGACCAATTACATGGGATTAAGCAAACAATGCATCTCTACTCACACTCATTGCAGACACAAAACCAATCCCATGGTAGGCTAGATGAAGTGACTCCAGAATATGTCGAGTCGAGAAGCAAGACAGCAAGTGAAGCTATCAGCAATGTGCTAGTTTATACCACCTATAAATAGGATTTACTCACCCCAGAACCTATCATCACTGTGATAACCTGTCTGCTAGTCATATCATCCGAGCATGTTGACAGACTTGTAACTGAACCAGAGAACGGGATTCTGATGTCGGGGAATCTCTCTGCTTGCAAACACGGTCTTCCATCAGGACTCCAGCATTGACGGTTCAACGCCACTTGGGAGGACTAACAGGTAGGTTCGACGCTATGCTCACCGCACCCCACTCCTGTGATGCTCACGCTTGTAGATTTGATACTTGAAGAGGACCGCACACCCCAAATAGCGGCCAGGTCGACAGAACGACCCCTGTACTTCAGAGAGGAAGGACCGGAACCACTGCAATACAGTGCCTCCCACGCCCAACTCCTCCAGGCGGTCCAGGAGGATACCGTGGTCAACGGTATCAAAAGCCACTGAGAGATCAAAGAGGGACTAGAAAGGAGCATTCGCCCCTATCCAAAGCCCTCCTCATATCATCCACCAAGGCGACCAAGACCGTCTCTGTCCCATGTCCAGACCTGAAGCCCGACTGGCATGGATCTAAATAATCGGCTTCATCCAAGTGTGCCTTCAACTGAGTACCCACCACGCGCTCAATCACCTTGCCCAGAAATGGTAAATTGGAAACTGGGCGAAAGTTGTTTAGATCCTGGGGATCCAAGGAGGGCTTCTTTAGAAGCGATCTTATTACTGCCTCCTTGAGGGCTGATGTCATCATAAGGAGAAATATATTGTGGCATGGATTTTCATAGTGAAACCCTACTTCACCAGATACATGAAGATAGTGACAATCATTTGCTACTACAGTAATACCTTGGATTGCAAATAACTTGGTTTGAGAGCGTTTTGCAAGACAAGCAAATTTTTAAATATTTATTTAATTTTTTTTACTTGATATACAAGTGACATCTTGCAATACAAGTACTGTAGTACGACTTAAATTAAAAATCTCTGTACAAATTTTTTTGGGGGGATTTCGTTTTGATATAAGAGTGTTTTGGATTTTACAAGCACATTTCCCGAACGAATTATGCTCTCAATCCAAGGCATGACTGTACTGCTATTTCACTACCACATATCGCAAAATTTACACATTAACTTTACACATCAAGTTGCTCTGGACCAACTTTATGCCATGGAACCAGTTCAACTTTGATTAAATTAGGACAGATGTTCAATCCAATGTGGGTGAGTTTGGCTTCTCCTTATCAGCCTGTCAATGATGAGTTTCAGTCAGAGATAACATATGACCCAAAAGCTGTAGCTCTGAAAAGTTGATTGGAATTTTCAGTATCAGAGGCAGTAAGTCCAGTATCAGGGGCAGTATGCCTATGTACTCAAGTTGCTGGGGAACATGGGTGGGAAGATGCTGTTGCACTCATGTCCTGCCTGTGGGGTCCCGTGGGCAGCTGGTTGGCCTACTGTGTGAACAGAATGCTGGACTAGATGGACCCCTGGTCTGATCCAGCATAGCTCTTCTTATGGTCTTATTCTAGACCAAAAATCTGAATTCAAATCGACAGACTTTAGGTAGATTGCTGACCTTTATAAAAATCCCCCAATCTTCATTAATGTCCATCATCAAGATATTCCCATAACATTTGTCCTAGAATAGAAGCTGAATGTCTGTCATAGTAGCATCAACATCTGAGTCAACAGCAGCATGACTCAGTCATAACAGGGACTGAGTCACATAGTCTTTGGCTGGGAAAAATATTTCTATTATTTGAAGCAACTTTCTCTCACTGTCATATATATATATATATATATATATATATAGAGAGAGAGAGAGAGAGAGAGAGAGATGAAAAACTTTTACTGCATTAAAAAATCATGTGTGCGCTCTGTTAAAAATGACTGTGAGCAATACGTGTCCACTAACTTAGTGTTGCCCTGTGCTATAGCCATCAACGTGATAACATGAGCAGCACATTTACTAGTCTGCCTGAATGACAGAAATAATTTTTGCCTAATTTGATACCCATGGCCATGTTCTTGAAATTTCATACAGATATAACAGATATGTGTGTTTTTATTTCACAGTTTGAGATCCAGAGCTTTGACATTGTCTGCAATGCAGTTTGGACTAGCAGAGATAGATGCTGTGACATTCCTTCTAGGGTAAATATAAAGGAAACATTTTGACAATTTTAATGCCTCATATCAACAGTCTGAGCCAGACCTACCAAAAGGACAGTGTGGAATAATAGGCTTAAATGTCTCCGTGGGAATAGCAAATGACGTATGTCACCATATGAATCATGTGAGACTCTCAGGGAAGGAATGCAGACACTTTACCAGAACCATATTCTAATGATTGTTGTCTTGAACTTAGGTACAGACAGACCAGCTGTCGTGTCATAGTTTCATTCCAGTTTTATCTCTTTCAAGTACATTTTCCATATATCTGCCCTCATTTTTCCAGAATCAAGGGTTTTGTTTTTTAAATAAATGCTAAATTTGCCATATTATAACCATACACTTCCTCATAAATTTGACTTACTGTTTTTTAAAATAGTGTGTGTGAGTGGAACTTGAGATGGAATCATAAAGTAGCTAGGCTTTGGGATTGTGAAATGGCCAGGTTTTAGCTACTGCTAGTGTAAATTAGCAGATATAAATCAACAGGGTGACTTTGTGCTGATTTGTAATGGCCCAAAGAGAGGACTGAAAGTTAAACTATTGAAGGAAGAAGAGTTGGAGAATGACCAGGTGGAGGATATTGTGAGACTTCTGCCCAAAGAGAGTAGAAAAACAGAATAGGAGTCATGTTGCCTTACTAGAGTAACCCAGCAAATTTAACTCTTGTGCCTCTGGAGAAGATTGCCACCAAAACACATTGGGTAATTGGCTATTTCATTGAAATTTTTGTTATTGTTTTGTTGCTGTTTGGTCTTTTAGACTTCTGCCAAGACCAACTCTGCAAAAGCTTATATATATTTAATGAAGTACATGATTTTTCTTAATATCCCTTTGGTCCAAGAAGTAGGGCTCAAACAGTGACAGATCTCAGAATATGGTGTGGTCTGTGTCTCCTGCTTATTTTAATATCAGTATGACATGAAAGCTACTGGTCTGGATACACCTTTAGAGAAAGAAGCCCCCATTGCACACAATGCTCCATTCAACCCATATTTGTAACGGTTTCTTCAACTCATGTCTGTATATTAATATCTGTGTAGCTCAGCATCAGCATCATAGGGTTAATTGGTATCAGGACTATTAGGATTCAGCCTCAGAATCTGTTTTCTAGGATGTCATAGAAAATGTGGAGTAATGAAAAGTGGCACAAGTATGTGCTGAATATATTTCCCCCCAGCTGAGCAATCTCATTCTGTTCTTATGCATTTAGGATCAAACATTAAGACTTCCATTGCATCATGGTTTCTAGGCTGGCTTGAGCCCTATCTGTCAGTCTCTCTTTTAGAAAGTAAGCATGCTCTAGCCCATAATTTTTTTTTTGAAAACCACTGTATTAGTGCTGAATTTTATTAGACTTCAGAATCAAATTTGTTCTTGCAGTTATTATAGTATGAAATAACCACCACTGTGATCACCATTTCCCCCCCTCCTTTGGAAAAAGAAATGACAAAAGATTGTGTTTTAATTTTCAGAGAGATGAAGCCAAATGCCCATCACTGGCAAATGCCTGCACGTGCACACAGGATAGTGTGGGACCTCTGGGACCTCCAGGACCTGCTGTAAGCAAAAATTATACCTTGTGATTATCTGCCATATTATTAACATAGAGTGTCTCAGATTTACAAATTGCTCTCATGAGCTCGATGGATTCAGGCACTGAGGCCAATGCCAGCTAAAGGCAACAACTTCTCCTGTTGCACTGCAATGTGAAGCTAAGTTAATTTTAGCCCCAGCTTTGGTGTAGCTGCAGCAACCATTGGTTAAGGATGTTCTTAGCACTTCCTCTTAGGCATATATAACCATTCATATGCTTTGTTAATAAGCTATGCACAGGGGACTAGGAATGGGGCTGATAGAACTGACAGCATAAATCACTCTTACTGATATGAATCAAGCTTTTTACACATCTTGGGGTGTATAATGACAATACATTTCTTTAGTACAAAAAGAGGAGCAACTTCCCCCATTAGCACCACTATGATACTAGCCCAAATCCAGCAAAGATTGGTTGCTAGTTGTACAAATGTAATGGAGGTTGCAGCTTGCAGGTGGAGTGGCTGAGGTGGGGTAGAGAGATTTGTTGAAGGGGAATTTCTTTTTTCGTAATTCCCAAAGGCATCTCCTACCCCCATGCAAGTCAAGAAAGTGGTGAAATTGACTAGATTGTATAAACACACTTCTGATTGAGTTAATTGAGAGATCATTTAAAGGAGGAAAAAGAGAAAATGTTCATTAATGAGCTGGAGAAGGGGAGTTCAAAGAAAAAGTGGATTTAAAAAAGTAAAATGATGTTCTTGAAGTGGTGGGACATTGGTGTGTGGCAATGGATACTCTTACACTATTTTTTGTAAAAGGTACATGATCATAGTAGATATATTCACATCTGGATATGTATATATACACACATGCATTCTTTACTATACTAAAATAATGAGCAAATGTTAAAGGTTCTAGGCATTATGTGTGTGGTTGTGGCATTGCGTACCATCAGTGATGATGTCACTACCCAATAGATCCTACTGTAGTATCACTACACATATGCATTGCAGCAGTGTCGGTTGTGCTGCTAGGAGCTAGAGTGGGCATTGCTACATTGATTAAAGTGTCACATGAACCTGACCAGAGATCTTGATGTGATAGAAATAATGAATGTGTGTATAGCATGCAATTATCTCACCTATTACTTCCAAGTCCCTGAAAAAAATATAATATGTGAACACAGCTGGACTTCATCACATTCTTTGTCATTTTACCCTTGCTGCTTGTTTCTGTCACTTCAACACTCCTAAGTAGGGGTGTGCAGTCTACAGCGCACAGCCTCTTATTTGTGGTGCTCAAGGTGGGCAATCCGTATACATGCACTGAACAGGGATTGTGCTAAACTTACTGCTTGGCCCAACAGTTAATTGTGGGAATGAATAATTGTATGCATAGATAATTTATAGCATTCTGGACTTCCATATATAAAATGTATACCTATTCTTTACATTTTTTGTTTTGTTTTAGGGAGCTCCGGGTACTAAGGGCCCAAGAGGTGAAAGAGGCTTAAATGGACCTCCTGTGAGTATCTGCCTAAAATACAATAAGGCTGGGAGTAAGTCCCATTGAACTTAATGGGGATTACTTCTGAATAGACATGTATAGAATTGCACTGTAATAATTTTTTATTCTCACTTAAATTTTTTTGAAGATCTCCATAAATTAATATCATTCAAGATTCAAGTTTAAGTTTCGGTATTAAGCATTTCTATCTCTATATTAGGGTCACTTCACACATTACAGTTTTAGATGTATGCAAATGTGAATGCAAGAAACACGTTTGCAAACATCTGTTTCATATAAGCACACTCATCTGGGAGCTATAATTCACTGCAGCATCCTGTGGCAAACCCGAGTTTTCTTCTGTCTAATGTGTGAAATTGCCCTTGTCTTGGCAAATGATAAATATATGCTTCTCACTTTTCTTCTCTCTGATTGCCTTCAATTTTTAGCATTAGCATTAGGGAATCCAGTACAAATATGGGGGAAGACACAACCAAGGGGAAGACACAACCAAGACACAATTAGTTCACATAGATTCTGTGGAGCAACCTGAGAATGGACAAATTCCATAGAAAATGGAGACATTATTATTTATCTCAAATAATGACAGCAACAAAAACACTGATACATTTGATAATGCCAAGTAGCACATTCCCATCCATTCCTTTATTTTATTTTATTTTAAAAAATTATAATATAAATCACCCTTCATCCATTTCATCTATGTAGCTTTAGAAGGCCCATTTTCAAAGTTATATGGCATCCTTTTATCTCACTGATGGCTACATTTTGCATTAAGAAGAATATCACCCAGAGAGCCAAAACACAATGGAAGCCCCAAGTTACTAGACCGTAATGTGATAAATGCTGTCACCGTGTTAAAAGATATGATGTGAATCCATCCATCTGTATGTTCTTTACGATAAAGCTTCTGATGACATGAAAGGCTAATGGATTGATTTCTCTTTTTTCCACTTTAAGGGGCAACCTGGTCCTCGTGGAGATGTAGGAACTGCAGGCCCTCAAGGCCCACCAGGACCACAGGGGCCAAATGGACTTTCCATTACAGGAGAACCAGTGAGTAAGCAAGCATTCTGCATGCATGCCTGTTTGGGGAAGATAGGACAACCGGCATACCATAATAAGTGATTTCAAAAGACTTTTCTATTACATTTTGACACACTTATTCCTAGTTTCCTCAAGCATCTGTTGTATGGATCAAGGTGCTTTAACAGGGACATAATATTTTCAATGGCAGATTATTACACATAAAAGAATTGCTGTGTTGCTGTACTGGTTTGTTACCACATTTCCTGTTCTACCGATTTGCTTTAGATGGAATACAACGCTATGCCTGTGTTTTCAAATAAATTCCTAATATGATAGTTCTCTAAACTATTATCTGATAGGCACATCATTGTATTCTGAGAAACAAATCAAAGGTTACCGACTCTGTGGTTTGTTATATGTTGGTTGTGTAAGTAATCCAAATGTGTTTCAGGAAAGGTGGAATCTTCAGTTTTTGTGGTAGAAATCCTTCACATATGGGCACTTCTGACAGGAACTGCTACTACCTTGTACAAACGCACATAAGAACCTTGCATGATGTAAATCAAGCTTAATGCAGGGAATCTAATCCTCACGTAGAACCTTGGTTCACACAGTTAAACATAGCTTGTATAAGGACCTTGGTTCCTTATACACATAGGCATATAAACTGCATGAGCTCTGCGGCCTGTGCCCTGCTCATAACCCTTTGGGACCAGAAGTGTTGCACTCTCTTCCCTAGGGTCAAGAATTTTATCTTTCTGTTTCCTATCAGTATATTTTGGGGGTCCACGGAAAGTTTTAATGCAATGTTTTTCTTGCTAAATATAAACTTTGAATGCAGTGTATTGCTTCTTATAAGGAACTAGTAAAATGTTGTACTTTAATGATAACATTAATTTCCCATTCACAAAGTAACCCATCCTTTTCTGAAGATTTCCTAACTGAAGATAGAAAACTAAAGCAAATGAGGTGTGTTAAATTAGGTCCATACTCCCATTAAAAAATGACCAAATGATCAGACTTGTACACAGCTTTTATATGCATACACAAGGTTGTGCACAAGGATGACCTATTACCATTTAACATATTTGAAAGAATTTTTTTATTTCTTAAGAATGATCAATCTGTTTTCTTAGAATTCGGGGCATTTCTATGCAGAAGAGCTTTCAAATGAAGTTGCAGTTGAAGCTGTGATTAATGAAAACATTTTAGTAAGATTTAGTCTGATCCATAAACCAGTTAAATCCAAATGAGTTTTCAATGCAGACCCCATGGCAATTCCAGGCTTTGTTTTTTTGCAGAGAATAACCAAAAATTCTTTGTTTATTATCAATTCCAGGGCCGTCAAGGGATGAAAGGTGATGCTGGAGAGCCAGGGCTACCAGGTCGATCAGTAAGTTCATTTTTTATATGGCCATGCCACTTACTTTCCACACTCCCCAAAGTTATATTCTCACTTCTAGGCTAGAATGAATAAGTTTCAGTTTAGTTTCACTTGTTCTTCAACCAAGAAGACGAGAATTTTTAAAAGTTCAAAATACTAAAATAGAGCACACCTTGTGCAGATCCATATCATGTGTCAGTTCTGCATATATGTAAAATGTGTGAAACAGTATTGTGAATTGGGACTAGATTTTGAGGAAATAGAGAAGCCATCAAAGACTCATGACATCCAGAAAAAGAAGGCAATGGAATTAAACGACAGTTTCTACTAGTTACATCTGAAAGACGATCTGTAATGTGATAATAAAATGTACTTTTTTAAAAGACAAAAAAAATTCAAATAAAGTAAAAAATAGAATGAAGGTAAAGGGTAACTTTGTGCAAAATGCTGATGTTATCAGTGAAGGTTTTGGTCTGTTTCTTCTGCATGCTGCCAAAAAGGAATATGAGAATAACTCAGGAGTTCAGAATACAGATGAATGTGCCTGATACCTTAAAACTTCATTGCATAGCTTAGTTATCCTCTCTGATTATGTATGTGTTCTTCTCTAGGGTTCACCTGGCTTAACTGGCCCCCCTGGTGCAATGGGACCTCCAGGTGACAGGGTAAGCATTTCCATTTTATAATTAGTGAGGAATCCAGTGGCTCTGGGGCAGTGGTGTGGATAGGTAAAGGGTCCTGTTTTCACAACAATTTCCTTCATGGAAATGTACTATGTTTCAGTAGCAAAATGGATATAATTTCCATGTGCAAAAAGTATTAAAGAGAGGTGCTATTTCACTGCTGGTACATGAAGTGGGAGTCCTTGATCTGCAGTGGGTTCCTGCTTCATGTACACATATAGCAAAATAAATCCATGGGTGCCACTGTTGGCTCTCACAGTCTGTCTGCAAGTAATATTCATCAGGGACTACAGCAAGGAAAGGCCACCTGGCAGAACTGTGTGAATGGCAGAAGGAGAAGCTTCCTTAGCATAGCCCGACAAGCCACAAGGTCAGGAGGAATGAATGAAGGAGCTACCAAAAAAAATCCAGAGTGGATGGGAGGTTGCAATGTTAAATGTTTGCATTATCAGTCAGATCCTTAAGACTAGTTATTAATGTTGTTGTTGTTATTATTATTATTAATGTTGACACCAAATGAAATAAATAATTCAAACAAAGACTCTGATCAAACTGATAATCCCTATGGCCCATCAGTAAAGAGTACAGTTTTTGAATTAGGGAAAGAAGTAAAGTAAAGTGCTTGTTTACAAATTACTCTCTTGGTACTGTCCCATTACTTAAATTGCACAGTGCTTTCTCTTTTGAATTAACAACTATGACCAGCTCTCTCAGTTAGCCAAATATGGGTGTTTCCCATTCTTGTATGATTTTATGAATGAAGTACTCACTTCAGCAGCACCTATGCTAGGGATGGGATGAAGTAGGAAGAGCTGGCAATGTGTGTCCCTTGTACAGTGGTGACAAGTAAATTCATGAAACGTTCCATTAAACAAACAAGACTTTTGGTATGAGGAAAGCAAGCAGTAAGAGAACATTTTCAGCTTGGTGGACCTCTTCATTCTTCATCCAACTCTGGAGAGGGACAATGGATTCTTAGGTATTACATTGATGCTATTGGTGTAGATGACATCACTGGGACTTTTTCACTGGTAACTGAGCTTTGGTATTCAATATGAATTCTTAATCTGAGCAGAACCTTGCTATATTCAAGTGATAACTAGTTGGTGTAAATTTGTAACCCATCATAACTGGAGCTCAAAATGAGATAGCAAAAGGGTTTGACATATGTTCTTAAATTATTAATAGTTAAGGGTGATTAGCCTTAAAATACAATTAGACTGTCTTTAAAAACAACAACAAACTAATCCATAAACTTTCATTTTTCAAATAGGGCTTCACTGGAAAAGATGGCCCAACAGGACCAAGAGGTCCCCCTGGACCATTAGTAAGTATTAACTTAATTGTTTGGGCAATAATTTGGCAGTGTCTGTGTTGGGGATGGGAGGATTTATATTTGTCAGTTGTATCAGTCTTATATCAAAAAGTAAATTTGCTGCTTTGCTCCTCTCCTTCATCATTTGTGCCAGCACATGACCACCTAGCCACCTAAACAAATTAAATCATACAGCTATCATATATACTAATAGCGAGATCAGTTTTCTGCATGTACATAAATGATTCCATCCACACACAAGAGGGGGGTATCTGCAGGCTTGGAGAATCCCAAGATTTGCAGAAGTACAAAAAATATTTAGAACACCCCCCCCAAGGTGTGGGGTGGAACACAAAACAGCTGAATGAGGACTGAGCATGTCTAGGGACCACAAAATACTAGTTGACTGTTGCGGGGGGGGGGGGACAGGCGGGGAGGAGGAGAAGAAGATGGAAAACTAGGAGGGAAGGAATGTGATGGAATATCCTGGAAAAGGGCATGGTTGGCTGAAACCTTGAACAGGAGCTCTTCATGCGGCAACATTTTTTGCAAACAAAATTAGATCTTGTTTGATCTAATTTTGCTTATTATGTAATGGCATTCTATCCAATCTTGTTATCATGTCACTCAGCAAATGTGCAGCCTGTTTATTTTTCCCCTGTTGCATTTTAAGTCCCATTCCTATAAATATTGCACTGTGTGTTGTTAAAAGAGAAGCTTTGATGATTACAGATGGTTAAGCTGAAGATTTAAAAAAATCTGTCTGCAGCTAATGTGGCCACCACATGTTCATTATGCTGGAAAATGGTCAAGAGGAAATCATTTTGAGTACAGTTAAGCTTTGGGAATACTTCATGATGTTTTATGAGGCTTGAAAATTTCTCTTGTGGAATTCATGCCTTTGATGTGATTAGGAAGATACTAGTATTAAGAAATCTTAGGGTTTGTGGCTGCTTGGAAAATATGGTAAAAGAAAATATATTGGTTTCTAGGATAATGATGTCTTACAAAAATGATCTGTTTAAAATGCTACTATTTGATCTCCCTATATAAAATTCCACAGTTATCACATCTATGGGAGATAGAAGTTTATAATCATGCAAATAGATGTGGGAAGAGAGGGGATTTTGTCTACTGGCTTCTCAAATCACAAAGAAACTGAAAACTCTATACTCAAACAGCCTTGATCTTCCACCATTTCACCAGCCATCACAAAAGAAGTATAATTGGGGAGCTGAAAGGGAGGGGCTATGTTTGGGGGATGTGTAATTTTTAAACTAGAAGAAAACTCTGCTTTCCTCTAGGAAGTGCAGTGGGGAAATCATAGCAAGCCTGAATATGCAGCTTTCAGTTCCTTTTTGAGTTGAATATCCCAATAAATAAATCCCATTCCTCTTCCCACATCTATTTTCATGATTGCAAATTCCTATCTAACTGGCAAGAAGATGCTATGGATTACACATTGCTATGTCAAAAAGTTGCCTAGCAGCTGACTGGGAAGAAGTATGAAAAAGCAGGAAGATACCAGTCGCAGGGGAAAAAAAGAAGGAAGGAAAATTCCAGGTTCTTCTTCCTCAGGGACATTCTCAAACAATCAGTTTCATTCCTGGTCTCTCCACACTGTTGCAAAATAATTCAGAGACCAGGATTGCAATGGGTTGTTCAAGAGTTCCCCCGATGAATAATTCAGTTCAAAATGCTTTGAGATCATTACACTTTTTTTTTCTTGTGCCCCTAGAGGGTTCCTTCCTAACTTTTTTCTAGTGACTACTGGGCCTGCTCCTCTGTGTAATCTATTCACATCTGCTGGAGCCTAAAGCCAATTCAGTACTTTCCTTCCAGTACTCATGTGGAGTGGGGTGGGGAGAACAGAAAACCTAGAGGACATTTATTAGGCAAATTACCAAATGCAAGCATGGTACCTTTGGTCACAGAGCGTACTAGGGAAAGCTGAGAGGCTCATAGTTTATGTTGTAAGGCATATAAAAATGTGAGCAAATGAAAGTGAGCAGTAGAAAAAGCTTCCACATGTACTTCACCCATCTGGAGGGCATCGTATTGGATAGAATGGGTGAAATCCTATTCGTCTGTTAGCTGATGGAATGAAATCCACCAGCACACTTCATTCCTCTTTCTCTTCTATCTGCTGCTCCCATGCCCCCCCCCCAATCTGGAACATTGAGAGCCCTCCAGAGCAGATTTTGGGGACATGGTGGGTGGGTGGGGGTGCTGCAGGAGAAAGGAGAGGATGGAAAAGGACGGTTGTGCAAGTGGAAGTCCACTTGCTCAACAGTTGATGAAGCCCAATATGGTTGATTTATTTTATTTATTTATTTTATTTATTATATTTATACCCCACCTTTTTTCCTGAAAGGAACCCAAGGCAGCTTACATAATCCTCCTCCTCTCCATTTTATCCTCACAACAACCCTGTGAGCTAGGTTAGGCTGAGAGTCAGTGACTGGCCCAAAGTCACCCACTGAGTTTCATGGCCGAGTGGGGACTAGAACCCGGATTTCCCGAGTCCTAGTCCAGCACTCTAACCACTATGCCACACTGGCTTTCTGAACATATATTTCAGACTACTATTATGTCCCCTCTTACCATTCCTTTTCAATGTACCTCTTTTTAGGGTGCCCCAGGAGTGCCTGGAGTAGCTGGCCCAACTGGAAAACCCGGGAAACCAGGAGATCGCGGGTCATTGGTAAGATAATCAGTGAATGGTATTTACTGCATCTCTTGTGAAAGGCACCTTTACATGTTCAGACAAGTAGGAGACCTTTCTCAGCCTCACATTATGCAATGGCTACCATGTGAACCAGTTAATATCTCAAAGTTAAGACTGCAAGGTAATTTTAGACAATGTTGCTCTTTACAGTACATCTTCTTTTGCAATTTGCGGGTCTGGAAATTATGGTCATAGGGTTTCCACTAAAAAAGAGAGCACAAACTGCACATGCCAAGGCTTATATTTCTGCACTATGTAAACATCCCAGAGCTAAATCAGCAGAATCGCTTACTGGAATTATTATGATTATTATTTTAAGCACAGTCAAGTATGTTATGCTGCCTAAGGTGGAATTTTTTATATGTAGCATTCTCAGAGCTGTTGGTCTGAAAATGCTTGAATGTTAACAATGCAGCCTTAATGTCGTGTTGTGAGTTTTGCTTAAAGTTTTACATCTGAAACCAACTTAGAGGACAGGAGGGATCAGGAGTTTGTCCTGAACCTGATAGCAATTGCTGGAGCCACTCTGGCTGAATTAGCCAAGATTTCTGGTGAAAAGTATTTGGCATCCAAGGGTACAACAGTCAAATTCTAGGCATCAGTCAGCAAGGTTCTCTCTCATTCTCTTTGCTTGCATCAGTATTCTTGATGCAATGCAGGGTAATCTTGCAGAGGAGAGAGAGGAATTCAGATACCAGCTCTCCTAACAGCTTACTATATGGCCAAGGATAAGTCACTTCAGATGTTTGTGCTATTTTGTTCCTTTCTAAAATGTGATGCAACTGTTGGCCTTGCACATAGTATCTGTGATCATGAGATTATTCAGTAGGTCACATCCTTGAATTAAACTAGTCACACTAATATGTCCAATTGATATCAATGTGTCTTATTACAAACTATCTATGAATTGGGATCTCTAGTTATTACTTCTGATGGGTGTTATCCTAGTAAGACCATAGTGTGGAGTTGCCAACTGGCCAGAAAGAAAGGCCTGGCCTACTTCTGAGTCCAATAGTATCTTGATATGCAGTCATAAGCAGGTGAATCTTTTTACATGGAGAAAAGCGTTTTTGCCTACCTTGATGCCTGCACATCAAGCTGCTGTTAAAAGCAAAGAAACAGGGGCCAGTAAAAAGTTGGCAGCATTTATGTACCCATCACTTAAAATCAAGTCTTGATTTCATTTGATTGTATTTGTTTTTTATATTTCTATTTAAGGCGAGTCCCCTATATAACATTTTCAGAGTGTACACCATAATTTGCCCTTTTCCCTCCCTCGGTCTGACATCACATTTACTGTTTCAGACCAGATCTCAGCAGGATTTCTGGCAGGCAGTTTGTTTGTGCAGATGTTTTGTTAGACTCATGAGACAGATGGGATTTCAACACCTACAGTTATGCTATCAAGAAATGCCAAAGGGGCAACCCAAGACCATATGTGCGATTGGTGGTCCAAATGTAGCCTGCAGAGTTCTAAAGGTCATCCAGTCTTTTCCTGTAGCTGCATGGCCCAGTTCCATTCTTCATGTGGTTGTACATTATTTCATGTGGTAATGCACCACAGGTACAATGATCCAAATAATGGTTTAATCCAAGGATGAGAGAATGATCTCAGGATCACAGATACTATATGTAATCATTTCAACACAAGCACAGCTCCAAGAAAGTTATATCATCCTGAGCAACAGTGTTAGTGAGCAGAGTGGTTTCTTGAGTTAGCTTGCCCATAACCTTCTAATTCAGTGCATTTTGGAATATCCCCTGATACTTCCAAGTTGGTGCTAAGCAAATAAGCCTGAGTGGTGTAGATATGCAGGAATTAACATAACAATTTGTTCAGAAGGTTAGAATACATTCAGATATAAGAATAATATCCTACTCTGAGCTCTTGGTTTCCAGGGGAACAACATTTGAAATGGTTACATTTGGAACTGGTCCTAAAGATGACAAATTAAGCTAACTGCTTAAGACTGTTGATGTGTCCATGGAGTAAGCAACTTCTGCTTGCTTCAGAACATACATACCCTGTTTCACCAACGTTTAGTACACTATCATTTAGAACAGGGTGAGCAACCTGTGGTCTATGGTCTAATTTCAAAAGCTCTCTGCAAGCAATCAGTTCTGACCATTGGTAAAAGTGATCTTTCCTGACAGCTTGCTGGGGAGGGAGGAAAAGAGAGAGAGAGAGAGAGAGAGAAGCAGGTGGCACTGCCAACTTTGGCTCTGACCCACCCAGTAATGCCTTCACCCAGTCCACCACCAGCATGTGGCTCTCAACAGATTAGCCCTGAGAAAATGTGTTCCTCAACAGGCAAAATAAAAATAAAAGAGTCCCCCATCCACTTTAGAATATTTGAGCATGGTGGGACTGGGTCCTGTACACATCTAAGACGAAAAAGATGTTTGAATTTCAACTATAGATATAAAAATGGCATGCACATTGTGTGCAGATAATGCTTTAAGTCCATTTGTTTTATCGTTGCAATGCTTTCCTGATGCATTCAACATCACAAGCCATTAACAATTAAGCCAGTTTTACTGTGGCCTCAAGAGATGAAGAAGCTGTCCACAGTTTCACACCTTTAGAACATAATGACATTAAAATTGTAATCTTATTCACACTTTATAATAGGGCCATGCACGGCCCCCCCAATCTGATTCCGATCTGTGTAATCAGATATAAGAATTGGGCCTGATTACAATTCCGTCCGATCTGTATCTATCCCGATCCAATTATGATTACGCAGAATTGATTTAGGTAACGGAATCTATTCCGTCTAGTTTTTTCCATAGACTTGCAATGGGGAAAATAACATCTTTCACTTCTTCATTTTAAAAGATAGAAACATGAAACCTGGTGAGATTGTAGACGTCCTCGAGCAACTTATGTCCCCCAAATTTCAGACACATGGGTGTGGGGTGAGTGGGTAAACCTGTTGAATTTGTGCCAATCCTAAATAAATATATAATCCTAAATAAATAATACAATCCTAAATACATACAATCCTAAATAATAAATAAATAAATCCTGATAATTTTTAAACAAAAAGAAAGGGATTACCCTGCAAGCACTGACCACCACCCCATGAATACACACTTTCCTATGAGTAACTCCCATTGAACGTAATAGGACTTACTTCTGGTGTGTGTGGGTGTGTGCGCGCGCGCGCGTGCCCGTGCCCCAAAAGAGAAGGAGGTGGAGGCGGCACCTCCGTGTTTGGGGATGTGGGGTGGGTAAACTTCACCTGTTGAATTTGTGCCAATCCTAACAATTTTTAAACAAAAAGGGATTGCCCTGCAAGCACTGACACCCCCCCCCCCCATGAATACACACTTTCCTGTGAGTAAGTCTGGCAGGAAAACACTGAACAGAAGGGCAGCCGATTCAAACACTCCCTCACTGCCACAAACTGTATGAACAAAAAGGACTTTAATTGTCCTAAACTAAATCCTAATAAAAGATTTAAAAAAAAACCCTTAGGATATATTAAAACAAAGCAATTAGGAGCCTGAGGTGACAAACAAATGCTCCTTCAGTTCCCCTTCCCCAAACTGGGGTCAGAAGAAAATAAAAGTAAATGGATTTGTTTGTATTCAAAATGAAGCTACTCCTAAATGAAATAATATTGAGGAATAAATCAAAAGAAATCCAAAAAGAGACACCCCACCCCCTATAATCCTCCTCTCTCCAACACCACCCACCTATGAGGCAAGCGGCTGGCAACTGATCCAAATGCACATGGTCAGAGAAATAAAAACAAAGCATGGATCTCCCTTAGCCCTCCTCCAGCCAGCGTCGCTAGCTATTGGAGAAAGGCAACTTCCTCATTAGCACCATTGGGTAATGGTGCTGCCAATAATACTCTCCTTCCCCTCCCCGTTCCATTCAGAAAGGGGGGGAAGGAGCTTCCTGCCTGCCTGCTCACCCAGATTGTAATCGCCTGTAATCAAACGGAACCAATGACAGCCGATTACATCCGATCTGGGTCTGGGTCGATCCGATTTGACCGTAATCAAAACGTAACCAGAATCAAGCTGATCTGATTCGGGTTCGAGACGCAATTACGTGCACAGCCCTAATTTATAAGCATGCATAGGATAGTGCTGTAAAGTAAGGTGCTATCTGAAATAGTTTTCTTGAGGGACTTGGAAGGTTTCAACTTGATAATTTGCTAATAACTATTCTCTCTCAAAAAAAACATTGTTTAGACAAAGATGGTTTCAATACAATAGACTAATTAAATAAGAAGGAAAGAACTAAGCAAGCAATGGCATCTGTTAAATATTTAGAATAAACAAGGAAAAATAATCTATCTGCACTTTGTAGACACAAATGTTATTAAATCAATCTTCCCGGAGACGGCCAGTTTCTAACTATCTTTGGAACTATTTCTCACATGTTGTTAACATCACTTCTGGAAAATAAAAGCTGCCTCAGGCCAAGATAACTGGCATATCATATTCTATGTGAGGCTGATCAAAAGGCATGAGAAGACATGAATTGCTTAAATGATCTGGTCATGTGGCAGCTCTGTACAGGTGCTAGCAATATTGCTCTCCTGAAGAGATGTAGATGATTTTGTAGTTTTTTTCTTTTCAAGCATGTCCTCTGAAAATCTAAGCAAAGGCTTTAAGAGCATTATTTTTCAAACCAATGTTTTCTTATCCTTCCTTCTAATCTAGGAAACTAGTTTTATGTATCCAGATTTGAGTTGCTTTCATTCCTTCATGGGGGAAAATATATATATACTGTAATGCTTCATATTAGACAAAGGAAAGAGTGGGGAGAATCAGTTTGGGCTTTGGAGCTAGAAGTTGTGTCTATCGGGATATAATGCCCTCTGGAATGCTGAGTCTCTTGTTCTGCTCTGTGGAGAGGTTCTGCTATTACCATAATTCCCTAGAGCCATCTATGAGCACATGGTCCTTCTATTTTCAATCAGAATTATTGATGTTGCTCCATTCTAAATAGTCTGGAGGGTAACAAACAACTATGAAAACAGAAGGCAGATGTGCTCCCTGAGCCCTATGTAAACAGTCAGGCTTTTGCATGTTTGACTGCATCCTGGGTCAGCGTGACCCATGTTGAGTTCCGTGCATCTGAAGCTATCCCTAGTGTAACTGTTTCACTTCCTTCAGTTAAATGTTCCTAGTCTCAGTGCAAGTTTGTGGGAATACTGCCATTCTGCTTAATTATGTCCAGTTATGTTCTAGCCCTGTCTTCTGGAATACTTTATTATACTGCGTCACTGAGGTAGTTTGAGAGTGCATTCTGAAAGTCTGAAAAGAACTTCTCAGTGCCAGATTTAGTTATTACTTTTGCTATGCTGATGAAATAAGCATGATTAACGAATGACTAACAATTTGCCTCTGGGAGCATACCAGTGAAAATATTTTTGGTTTTTATAGTTTTTTCTTTTTGTCACAATCACAGAACTGTCAAACATTCTTGACACCCATTGTCAAAATGTGGAGTCTACTCAGAAAGCAATAGGAATTTAGCAGCAATTTAGCATTAGTGGTTTCTAGTATTATTGATTCTGATAAGTCCTCTAGTTTCCTGCATTGAGCAGGGGGTTGGATTCGATGGCCTTGTAGGCTCCTTCCAACTCTATGATCTATGAAATCTGTCTTGCCTTAAATATGAGCCTATTCAAACTGACTTTGATCAGACTACACAACAAAAGTGGAGAATGTTACTGGCTGTGGGTGGAATAGGGCAAAGCATCCAAAACATCTCTAGACTGCTTGTTAAGGAGACACTCTGTCAAATGTGACAGAGAGAATGGCAGAACTCTCTCAAATGGCTATGATTTACCAGGGTGGGTTAATGGTTTTCTGATAGTGATCCAATAGTTCAGACAACATTATGTCTCCTGTTTGGATGATTTGAAACAGGGAATTCCATATTGCTGACAGAAAAAACAACATAAACTGGTTTCAAACTAACAATAAGAATATCCATGTGTGATCACTTTTGTGCAGTTCTAAAAATCTGCAAAATACAGCTTAAATACGCTAATTACATTTCTCAAGGAAAAGTGTCAGGAGATTTCTTGGCTTTTCCCTTTGCTGACAAAGGAATGTAAACAGTGAGGCTAAATTCTCAAAACACTGTACGAGAGTTGTACATACAAACTTCTATTTACAGACTGGATTATGTGTGTATATTTCCAGAACACTGCTTTTAAGAGTCTCCATAGTGCTAAGTACATATCTCAGCACAGCAAATCACAGTCACTTTGAAAGGTTAATCCTGACTGACTCCTCCTTTAGCGTTGCTTTTAAATAAGGTTAGGTAGCAATCAAGAAGTCTTTTGCTGTTGTCAGAGAAAAGCTGTGTATTCTAGTTAATGAAAATAGTTGCCTGGGCAACTTATTATCAAGCCTCATTATCAATTAGTTAAATTAATGGTTTAATACTGTGTGTGTGTGTGTGTCCCCTGTATTTTATTGGATTGTACATCGCTCAGAGTGGCCGGATGTCTGGCCAGATGGGCGATTCATAAATATAATAAATAAATAAATAATACTTTAATATTTTAAACAAGAAATAAGGGAAGTATTAATGGAAACAAAATAAATATTCAGTGGCATAATTTTTGAAACATCTTCCTAGAACTTTTCCTGTGTAGGACCATCCGTAATAGGGTTCTAAGGATACCAAAATTACCCAACGAAGATGTAAAAAAGAAGTTAGAGGATTCTGTACTAGCCAGCCCAGTATCCAGAAGTGTATCCAGAACAATGTCTGTTGCTAGAAGTGAAACTGAGGAGGATTTATCTGGGGCTAGAGCCTGTAGTGCAGTGGCCAGGTGTCCTAGCCACTGTATCCAAACAGCCCTGTATCCAAAAGCCAGTCCTCTATTCAACCGTGTCCTCTATTTGAGGGGCTGTCCAGTCCAAGTCCAGTTTAAAGATAAAGCATCATAAGGAGGGCAAGCAACAGGGGCCTTGAAGTTGCCCATCAACAGTTAGCACCTGGACAGCAGACTGAGCAGGCATGCAGCTCAGCTGGTCACAGTCTTCCCCGCTATGGTGGGATGTATTGTATTTCCATTGTAGGGATGTGCGTGGAGCTTGATTGGGGGGTGGAAGTCCGGTGAACTCGCTGGGCTTGACCCCCCAAGCTCTGCTCGCCCTCCCAAGCTCTGCTCGCCCTACCTTTTCCCCGGCTCGACTCGCATTCTTGCGAGCCGAGCTGGGGAAAGTGACTTCCGGGTTAGGTTGTTTATGTACAGGTTATACTACATATCCTTATTCCGTTCTGTGCATGAAGAGGGCTCTGAGATTTAATCACACATAGTCCAGCAAGCTACCACATAGGTGTTAGGTCTGGTCTACAGTCTACACATGCAGCATAATGAAGAAGGTATTGAGGTGGTAGAACGAAATGTACCACCTCAGACTACAGAGGAGGGATCCTACTTTTTAATGCTTCCATATATGCATTTTTTAAAAAAGCAGAACACTAGTACATCAGGAAGTAAGCTAGGCTTGAACTACTCTTCCTCCTGTGTTCGTATTTTACTCTCATGGATTTTTTTTCCATAGGAGAACATTCAGCTATGGCACTCTCACTTGCTTTCTGGAGTGGTACAGTCCAGCCTAGAATTTTACCACCTCATTTTCCTGCACGTGTAGACCAGGCCTAAGTCCAAACTTCATAAGGTTCCTGGTTTAAGCCCAGGAGTTCCTGACAAACCCATCTTATGCTGAATCAGCCCATGTGAATATTTTTGCATTAACTCTTGTCATTTTGCTTTTTTCTTTCTCTCTTTGATTTTGTTGTGTTATATAATATAATTATGTGATACAATCTGATAGATTTAATTTGTTACAGGGTCCAGCTGGATTGAAAGGTGAAAAAGGTGACCGAGTAAGTACAACCTGAACATCCATTTACATTTTCTAGTTTATTAAATACTGTCTTTTATAAAGGAGCACATTGTGGTCTAATACCTGCCTTGTTCTTATTAAGGGAGACATCGCTTCCCAGAATTTGATGCGATCTGTTGCAAGACAAGTCTGTGAGCAAATGATAACGGTAAACAATGCTTTAAAAATACACCACAAAAACTATTTCTGTTTACCATATTGTCAGGCTATGTTGTGAACTTTAAGATTAGTCCTGTGAGTTGAGTCTTTATCAGGTTAGGTGGTGCATAGGCTGGTGGGTAAAAGCCTAGTGTGTGAGCCACTTGTAGGGTGGATGTGTGCTTGGACAGGCCTCTACTTGAAGGCGGTCTCTCTTTCAAGGGCTGTCCATTCCAAGTCTGTTTTGAAGATAAACAACCATAAGAAACAGATCAGGGGCCCTGAAGCTGCCCATCCACACTTAGCACCTGAGCAGCTGACTAAGCAGGCACACAGGTCAGCTAGGCACTGCCTTCCCCACTGTGGTGAGATGTATCGTATTCCTATTTAAATTATAGTAATTATTTCTAAATGTGCATCTCCACATTCAAATCAGCATATGCAAATTTTATGCAAATCCATGCCTTCTTTTGTCCTCTTTGGTGATGCATTTCCTCTTTTCTGGCAATGCATCAGTGGCCACCCTAGCCTCTTCCTGTTTCAGTGGTCAGAATCCAGCAGAGCTGGAGGCAATTCTGAATTAGCACAGGCAGTCACATGCAAGCAGCTGTTCACAAGTTCAGGTTTATTTCCCACCTTTCTATTGGCATGCTCAAGGTGGCAAAACAAGATTTTCATTGAACAAATCAATACAAAATTGCAGCAAACTTGAAAGTCATCATATGGAAAACAATACTTGATGGGAAACCAGAGGACTGATTTATGTCCCTTCTTCCCGTGCTGGCAGTTGATTTTCTAGAATGGTAGCAGTCATGACAAATGTGTTTGGATTTGGCTCCTTTGCTGCTGGTAGTTGGCAGCTTTTTGTGGTAGCAACAATGGTGACTAATGAGGGCTGTGTTCAGTCCTTCTCTCTACTGCTGTTGCTTTGTACTCTTCATTGGCAGCAGCAGTGATGGCTAAGGAAGTACAGATTTTGTTAAATCCGTTCTGTTGAGTTTTGCAGGTTGTCAGGTGTCTTTCATTCCATCATCTGCTCATTGACGGAATTGGATTTTTTGTACGAGAATTTCATTTGGTTGCAAATGTGCACTTGCACTAATGCACATTACTGCAAACCTGCCCATGTGCTAATGTGAAACAAATGTGCACTTACACAAGCATACATTAGCATGAATGCACATTTGCACAAGTGGCATCAGTGCAAATCCCCTCAAAAAGTTATTAAAAAAACCACCCAACCTCCCCTCCACAAATCTGTGGAATCTGTGTAACCTGGAAAAAGTTGGTCCGTTGCAGAATCCACAGGTCAGATTCACAGAAATCCAATCTCATTTGAATCCATTGTGGATTTATCCAGCATCGCTAGTGATGACAAATGCAGGCTATGTTTTCTTCCTCTCTCTGGTGCTGAAAGCTGGTGCTTTCCTGGACAGGGCCGGTGCTACCATTAGGCCAACTAGGCGGCTGCCTAGGGCGCCGGGCTAAAGGGGGCGCCAGGAGCATAGGGCGGGAAGGAGGGCTCAAGTGGGAAGGGGGGGCGCTAAATATCTGATCTTGCCTAGGGCACCAAACTGCCTTGCACTGGCCCTGTTCGTGGGGTGGCAGCAATGCTGGCGAATGCCGGCTATGTTTGGCTTATTATGGAGAGAGGGAGGCATGTATGTATGTGTATCCCTGCCAAGCAATTCGGGCTTCAATCAGTCAAGGAATGAAAGATTCTAGCTTGCCTGGGTCTCCTATTCACTGGACTGACCTACTAGTATGGTGCTTGCAAACTGGAATTAGTCTTTTTTGTGTGTCCGACTCTTAAGGCGATACCTTACTGGTAAAATATGTGCTGTTTTAGCGAGATAGGTTGTGCTTTTTTCAGCTTTAGCATCAGCTGCCAAAACTTCCCTTCATCTTTTCATTCTATTAGTTTATACCATTCTTCTTAATCTAGGGGTTGTGTACCAAATTAACCAGTGATAGTCTAGAAGGGGCTTGTGAGAGCAGGGAGCAGAATTGTGATTTGTTTACCCTTAAGAAAATTGTGTTGTGCATGTGTTTAGTTAACCCGTTTTATTATTTCTCCAAAGGCCAAATGACGCGATTTAACCAGATGTTGAATCAAATTCCAAATAATCACTATTCTAATCGCAATGAGCCTGGACCACCAGGGCCACCAGGCCCCGCTGGACCTGCTGGGACAAGAGGAGAACCTGGGGCTGGAGGCAGGCCAGGGTTCCCAGGCACACCTGGCATGCAAGGACCACCTGGAGACAGAGGTGGGTTGTACTTTAAAAACAACATGTGTTTCATCAGCATAGGCCAGCTTCTGTCAGGCAGAGGAGTGCTTCACTGGGATATCAGTGCTTATGGCAGCCATAGGGCAGACATCATACCAAACAGCATATTTTAAACTGAAGCTCAGGAGAATGAGAATGGTTTAATATGGCCTCCTCTGTGCTTCTTGGACCAAACAGGGGCAGCATAAAAGAATGCACTGTAAGTTATATGTTTCACTAGCATGAACAGTTATTTCTCTGACGTAACTTCTTCCATTCTTTTGTGGGGCATCTTTTTTGTGTGCTTTAGGGCTACCTGGAGAGAAAGGTGAAAGAGGGATTGGATCTCAAGGACCACGAGGTTTGCCTGGGCCACCAGGTGAGTTTTCTGCATCTAATATACATAACATTACAGAGCTGTGTAAGAAAAAAAATTATGATATAGGTTAGGGAACAAGATTAATAAGCTTTTTAATGTTTTCATGCTGACACGCTTACATGTTTAATGAAAATGTCCATCAAATCTTTGAAGTTTGTATTGAACTTGAGAGTTTACACTTTCCTCTGGAATCAAAATGTTAGGTTAGCCTTTTAGAAATTCTAGAGTCAAAATTAGGTTTTGTTTTCTCTCTCTCTCTCTCTCTCTCTCTCTCTCTCTCTCTCTCTCTCCTCTCTCCCCCCCCTCCAGTTATAACTCAGTCCATAGTATATCGAGCTACAGCTTAGTATAGAATACAAGACCTTCACAGTTACTTTTCCTGGAGGTGCAACCTGATCATTCACTGATGTCTTGGCAGGGGTAGTCAGACTGTCTCATTGCTTCTGCCTTTAATTTTCTAGTTGAAACATTTTCTTTTTCATTGCAAAATCTATAAGAAGCTTGCAACAAATTTTAGCACCACTTGCTTAAAGCTCTACATTTCTGTTAACCATGAATATAACTCGTTCCAATGAAAACATTATCTCATCCATTCTAAAGCTGCAGGGTAGCAGAACTAAAGCAGTCCTAAGCTTTAACTGAAATCTAGTGTGCTTGTCTAACATAGAAGTGCCTCTGTCTTGAGGTCCCTGTACCTTGCACAGAATGGATGTAAACCTCCAGGCTCAAATCTTGCCAAAGCCGTTTTCTGTGAATAGAGACCTTAACATTAGGGAAGCAACTAACAATGAGTTGCATTTTGGGTTTTCTGTGGTTGTTTCATTGACACCATATGCAGAAACCAAATGGGAAAATGTCTTAACTGTATGTGCCTGAGTATTCTAGACATCAGTTTTGCCAGGTGCTTTATCAAACTGCCTCATATTGAATGATATAGATATATTACATTCCTTTTCATTCAAAAATTAGGCCCACAAGGGGAATCCAGAGTTGGCCCACCAGGTTCTACGGGCTCACGGGGACCACCTGGGCCACCTGGCCGTCCTGGGAATGCGGGCATCAGAGGTCCCCCCGGCCCCCCTGGATACTGTGATTCATCCCAGTGTGCTAGCATTGCATACAATGGTCAAGGATATCCAGGTAGGTCATTGAGAACTTAAGCTTCATTGAGTATTGAAATGCTTATTCATCAGTTTGAATAGTGCTGTGAAAGGAGATCATCTAGTGAAAATACAATGAACTGAATTCAGAACTAAAGGGTAGCCCAACTGTTCAATAGTCTAATTTATCTAACTGAGCTAGGTCTAGCAATTACAATTCAGATTGCTATTAAGAGTACTTCTACAATATTTTTTTGGGATGTGTTTTTATTTTAAGCAAAAAGTATTGATTACATTTCAGAAGCAGTTTATTTCTAATATATACAGTGTTAGGAGAATATTAATTTTGCTTTTAGGATTTAAATGACCATTTTCTTCTTCTTCTTCTCCTTCTCCTCCTCCCACCAAACTACTTCTTCTGAACAAGGTTGACCACTCATCTAAAGTAAAAAGAACACAGTTGTTTGCCATTTCTGCGTGCATCCTTAATGTTGGGATTATCTATACAAAATTAGTACCTGAAATCTAATTTTCCAAGACCAAATGTCATTCTGTGATACAGTGCAGACAACCAGAGGGGAGGGAGGATACCACCATCTCACAAATTGTGCTTAGTTAAATTCCATGTAATCTGTGATTATATTACTGAATGACACAAATTTCTTCTGAGAAGAAGCAGTTTCAGACAATGGACTGCCAAAGAAACAAAAATGCTGGATAGTTGCTACTGGGGCACCAAAACATTAAAAACTGGGAAGGGAATGACACCCAAAATATTATATGCCATAAATCTAGGGCATCTCTCAAGAAAGGAGTCCATGCCCACAGTATTGATAGCTAGTTTGTGTGCACTGTAGCACCTTATAATTCATAAACATGGTATTGCTGTTGGTTATGTTGTTTGCCACTATCGTAATGTGCATGTATACGTGAATATATATATATATATATGTACACACAAATTCATAGAGTTGATGGGTAGAACAAATTTAATGGAACAAAATTATCATGCAGAACTTGCGCAAAATCAATAATCTGAATTTTTTAAAACTAGAAAATAATACTGCAGTGCTACCCTTCCATAGAGCAGCCTGGTATACATATATAGATATATACATATAATTTAACCCTCATCAATGGATTTAGATGGATGAAAAAATATTTTTGCAAAGCTGTTCTACCTTGAAAACTAACATCATCTTTGACCTGTTTCAGGTTCCGGCTAACACACTTTCTAAGTCGCCAGTGCTGCTTACAGTTTGAATACAATGAAAATCCTGTTTCTGAGATGTTTGCGCACGTGCTTATTAGGAAGTGAATCTGTATGGATATTTCACCATAGATAATGGTTAAATGAATAGTGTTGGCCTCATAAGATGGGGAGATTCTTTTTATATATACTTACTAACAAGTCTTGAATGCATTAAACGACAAAGATGTGTTGTATTTGGTAAAGTAAGGGAGGTAAACCCAGCCTCCCTAACAGGACTCTTCCCTCCAACCCCATACCAAAAAGACATCACTAGAAGTTTTAGTGGCAATGGAGACTTATAAAACTACTAACTAATGGATGTAACACCATGACACATTTAACTTGGTGGAAGAGGAATGATAATGTAAATAGTAAACTAATTGTGGCTTGTAAATGATTTATATGGGATCATGTCCACTAAAATTAGTTAACATCATTACATCATGCTTTTTGCATTAAAGCCTGCTGCTGCTGCTGCTGCTTTCTACTGTGTGCCATCATAACCTCTCTGAAACCTTTTGAAATTTTCCTCTCTGTTGCTTGTCATTGTCATCCTTGTCATTCTCATCTTCTTTGATTCAGGGCATGGGGCCTTTTTTGTATATGTAATCTTCTTACAAATATATAATCAAAAATATAATCAATTTTGCTTCTGGTTTTCCTGCAGTGTTTGGTGTTCCTCCATTGCCAGCCATAGCTCAGTGTGATATAAGGAACACTGTCAGAAAATAATCTTTACTGAATATTACCACTGGTGACCACTTTGTGTATAGATGTCTGCCACACCCATAGGGTAGTTAGTACCCAGCAGGTGTCCCAGCACTAGTGCTAATGACATTGCATTAGTGAAAACCAACGGCTGTACAACATAACTAGCACAATGGGAAAAAGAGGTGATTTGCCACTGCAATTCAGCAGCAGCACTTTCCGCCATTGCACTAGTTACATTGCACAAGCGTTGAGTTACGTTTGTGCAATGTCAATACTCGGAGGGCACCATTGATCTTTCCCATAGAAACTATATGCCTGGGGTTTTCCCTCTTGACCAAAACATTTACCAACTTCTTTAATTAACTTTCAATTAAGTGCTAATGCTAAGAGTTACTAACATGTAGATTAAGGCCCCAATTTAACTAAAGTTAGTTGTGTCGAGGTCCCATTGTAATGAATGAAACAAATTAGTTGTGGCTAACGGAAGTCCCATTACTTTTGATGGAATTTAGTCAAGACTTACCCTTAGCTGGTTAGAACCCTAAATGCTTCTCTAAGTCCCCTGAACTTCAAGATTATTTTTATTTTTGGGGTTATATATCAGAGAATCACATTGTCTTTTACAAGAATTTTCTTTTTCTTTGTTTAATAACTTTC
Organism: Shinisaurus crocodilurus; assembly: GCA_021292165.1. NCBI lineage: Eukaryota > Metazoa > Chordata > Lepidosauria > Squamata > Shinisauridae > Shinisaurus > Shinisaurus crocodilurus. Next base: position 129,835,215 of record CM037879.1, read on the forward strand.
CCTTCTCCCCCAAATGGACTGAAAAAGGATTTGAATTATTAATCATTACATGCACAACATACAAAATTAATGGTAGAGACTAAACTGCAATTCTGTGCTTGCTTGCTTGGGATTAAGTCCCTTTGAAAACTCGGGGGACTGTGAGTAAACATGCATAGCATTTTAGTTTTTAACATTTTAGATACTGATCTTATTATTATATTATTTTTGTTTAAAATTTAATTACCGTAAGCTGCCTCAGGAAAACTTCTTGTTTTGAAAGGCAGCATTTCTGAAATAAATGAATAAATAGCACATTGTCCCCAATTCTGGACCCCATGTGTTCTGTAGTATGCACATGGAGCGCTAGTGTGAGAAGGCTTCCCCATTCCTTTTAAAGGCAAGGGCAGCTTCATACACAATTCCCTTTGTCTGAGGAGAAGATCTGTAGGCGTATCAGAGTTTCTGCATGAGTCACTGGTTTAGCATCATTTTACTTGGAAGTAGGTTGATTATATATATATATATATATATATATATATATGGTACTCACTTCTAAGTAAATGAACTTGGGATCAATGCCATAAAGATCTTCACCCACCCCAGCATTACTAACACAAAAAATAGCTTTAAAATAATATCTGTGGATTCAAAGACATGTGATAACTATAATGTTCAATCGGACGACTATTTTCAACCAGAGCCTTATGCGCCTGAACGTGGACCCTATCAGCCTGAAAGTGACCCCTACATAGTACCAGTGGAATCTGAAAGAAGAGATGACGAATATGAGGACTATGGAGCTGATATGCATTCACCCGGATACCCTGAACATATGCGCTGGAAAAGATCGTTATCAAGAAAAGCAAAAACAGAACCATAAACGATTGGCTTCCTTATATCCCTTCCCCACTCCCTTTTCTGGTTGTTTGTTTTTGTTGTTGCTATTCTTGCATATGTACCTATACACAGAGTTGGTTGGGTGTGCCCATGTCTCATCCAGTGTTTCCAAAGCAGAAGTATGCTTGCTTCTTCTAGAGGTATCAGGCTTATGTGGGAATAGCAATAAATGTTATCATGGATTTCATTCTTGCTCTTGAAATGCTTGTAAAATACTTTAGCTTGTAGTGGCTGCTTAGAACTTTAACAAGTGCATTAAAAGTATCACAGGGCTGCATTCTCCTTAAGTAAATTAAGAAAAGGGGGAAAAAACCCTTCACAGCTGCTACCAGTGTTCTAAGGCTGGATGCTTCATCAATGGAGCTGGCTTTATACCTTTCTTCCTTGTCCAATACTTACTTGCAGTTCAGTCATGTTACAAATCTGCATTGTCTAGTGAAACAAAAAACTTCTCTTTTCACGTGTCAAATTTCTTCTATCTTTGCTTATAACTGCAGGGCATATACAGCTTTATACATCTCTTTAACAACCACAAATCTTAAATAATATAGCTGACATCATTGTATCAACTGGATGCAAGTTTTTGTTTTTGTTTTTTTAAAAAATAATGGCTTAAATCTCCTTGTTTAAGAGACATTAACATTTATGCCAAATTGCAGTCAATCCTGCAGAGATGGAATTGCATGTTTGTGTTGTATATTTAGTATGATTCCCCCTCCCCCAGAATATAATGTTTCGTAGTTATAAAAAAAAAAAAAAGCAGTTGGAAATTGTTTGCAAGACTATGGATATAGAATTGCTGCTTTTATATTTTAACTGCAAATTGTGAATTTCACTGCCTTATTTATTTCTGAAACAAAAGAGGCATTTTTCAATAAAACTACTGAAAATTTATATGGCTGTGAATATTATTGCTGGGAACCTTACAGATTTCAGAGGTTTTATTGTCATGGAAAATAAATCATGAGAAATATTACACTACTCCCGGAGGGAATATATATATATATATATATATATATATATGCTTGCAGCATAAGCTTGCAGTTTAGAATGTTGAACAATGAATAGTAGATTATGTTAGGAGCTGAGGTCAGCATTATATTTCAAGCAGTACTTTCCATGCTCTGAAGGTATAATAATTTATGTCCCTGCTGTACAGAGGCCACAAGAACAATAGAATTAGGATAGTGGTTCCCAAACTTAGTAGGCCATATATATATTTCAAATGATCGGTGAAACCACGGCCTCCATGCCAATAGTGGTTCTCATGTGTAGGGTTGCCACTACTGTAGTCAGGTTTTCCTATATATTAATGTTAAAAAAAAATCCCAGGCGGGGAAAAAGTGTCAGAGGAGGTGATGCAGTACAAAAGTGCATCCAAGTTGGTGGCCGTCATTACATGTTGTAGTGACTTCCATATTTTAACTATGCATGGTGTGTTCCTTTTGTCTGTCCTGAATCTCCCTCCCACCATTCAGCTTCATTGGATGATTCCAGGTTCTAGTTATGAAAGAGGGAGAAAACTTCTCCCAATCTACTTTTTCCATACCATGGAGCAGAAGGAAAAATTCGCAACTTCCCCATGAACACAGGGAAGCACATCTGGCTTGCTCATGGAGCTCTTTGGATTCCCGACAATGTCTCCTCTATGCACAAGTGTGTATAAAAGAAAGAGATAAGAGGTGGAAGTTAGAAGAACTAAGCAGTGCAATAAACATGAGGCTGCCTGCCACCAAAAACAACAGCCCTGTCTCAAGTTCCTCTTCACCATAATATTTGGTATGACTTACTCCATGTCCTGATGATTATGCTGTGCATTTTCCTGCCCTCCCCCCAGGTAGTGTGGTGTAGGGTGGTGTGGTGTAGGGTGGTACAGCAAAGGTAGGGTGGTGCAGTGGTTAGAGTGTTGGACTGGGGCTTGGGAGACCCAGATTCTAGTCCCCACTCAGCCATGAAGCTCATTGGGTGACTTTGGGCCAGTCACTGACTCAGCCTAACCTACCTCACAGTGTTGCTGTGAGGATCAAATGGAGAGGACGAGGAGCATGTAAACTGCCTTGGGTTGCTTGCAACAGGAAAAAGGATATAAATGCAATAATAATAATATCAACAACAACAATAATGTACAAAAAGGCATGATTCATGTCCTGTATATTTAAATCAGTCAAAAATGTATTCTTTAGTCAATTAGGTTACTACAAAAATTCATCAGAAGTAAATGCATATGGAGGATTAAATAAAACTGCACATAAAGAACACCCAGTAAAATAATAAGGCACATGGGCCTTACATATTTATATTTACAGCCATCTTGTAATGGAGGTGGGTGCATACGGTAAGTGGGAGAGTCTCGGCACTGTTCTGCCCTGTGAATCTGTGCTCCCCTAAGCATACCTACTATACAAAGTATGACACATTTAAATTAATGGGATTTACTTCTGAATGAATATGCTTAAAACTGGGCAGTCAGATTCATGCCTTTTTGCAAAATACAAACTTTTCATTAAAATTCAGTACAGTGCACATAACAAGTTCCTTTAAGATTGTGGGCTATTAGCTGAGATGTTTTGAGTCAGTGTTGAAATAACAGTTTGCTGTCAAGTAAGTTCAGTTGAGGAAAAACAATGTATGTTTAAGAAATGTAGCCACAGGGGAATAATTCTTAGGGTGTGTTAGTATTCAATGTAAGCTTTACATTCTGGGGAAGTTTCAATAAAATCTTAGAACAAATATTAATTTTTAATAGATCCCACACATCTTCAGCCTCATTGCCAATTATGCATTGTAATTAATTTTGCCATTTTAAATGAAGGAAAGTAGATGAAAATAGTAAGTACAAGGCAATTCTAATGAACTAAGGGTGCCTCCAAATGAGGCTTTTATCCCACCATCACCCTCGTTCACAGAATTTAATGGGGTTTCAAACAACATTGTCTTCCACTCATAATCCTTCCATGTTTTTCCATTTCCCACCACTTCTTTACTACAGACAGCAATGCTATTAGCACAAGGACCCCTTCATCTGGAAGCACCTTAAGCTGAATCCCAAGAACCAAAGGGTTCTTCAGCTTGGAGACCTCAACGTTTGTTCATGAACAGAGTACTGCAGTAGAAAGTACCACTTTGCCTGCCGCATTGCTGAGCAATGTCCCCTGAATGAGAACCTTGTAGTTCAAAACACACTGGGATTCAGCTTGGTTCATTAAACATGCTTCAGGGTCTATTAGTTTTATCTCTTGTCCCTTTTCCGTACTGCTGTTGCAGCCTTCCTATCCACAATATTGCCTTTTCAACTGAATTAAGGACTTGGTTCTAATTACACACATGAAGCTCTGCTGTCTACAGTGACTAGTATAATGGTGAACATAATTAGACCAGTGGATATCTGAATGCTTTTTTTGTCAGTGAATAGTAGCATATTATGTAGTAGTTTGAATTAGTGTACCTTTCCTGGATCAAGAGATGGAAATAATGGAGCACAAAAGATGTGTTTCTGAAGAAGAGTTAATAAGGGCTGTGTGTTTGTGCAGGGTGATGAACAAATGGCTCTGTGGAATTGATACACATGGGCACATCAGGACATATCCTCTTCTGGTTTCCCCCCCAATTATGGTTCCTTTACAAACATGAAGAAAAACTTAGATCTGAGAGAGGTTGTCAAGCTAACATGGAATTGCTTTGGATGTTATGCAGGGTGGAGATGGGGAGGTCTGAGGGTGCAAGAGACTTCACTTCCCATTCTCCATATATCTTTATGATGTCTGAAACTGAACTGGGACCTTTGCATGATGGAACTCACCACAGGGAGAGATGTGAAAATTTTATTTTGGGCATGACCAAAAAATGTGGAAAACAGGAAGTGTGAGTGTTTGCTTCCTGTTCACATTAAAGTTACATACCATCTGATGCCTCTCACATATAAAGAGAGCAAGAGTGAGAAAGAGCATGCCCCACATCAGTTTTGTGTTTTTGGAAGTTCCGGAGAAAACATAGATGTAAATTAGTCTATAAAACTAAATGCCAGTGGCCCTCAGACACAGGGCCGGCCCTACTGATGGCAGAATGAAGTGTTCGCTTCAGGCAGCAGGTGCTGGACAGCAGTGAGACATTCCCAGGTGTTGAAGGACAGAAGTTTGTGTGCACCATGTGGCTTGTCCTATGTCCCCTAAGACAAGTTAGCTTGCTGCCCTCACATGTGTAGAGGACCTTGTTCCATCTCCAGTGTTGAAGTAAGACAATTGCCAGTCGAGTCTGCTTCTGTATGTGCAATGGGCAGGGGATCATCTTGTCCTTCCCCTCGGGGCAAAATGTCTTGGGCCAGCCCTGCTCAGACCCACACCTATGAATCTCTTCTGCACGCAGCAGTCCCCATTCATTTTAATGGAGAGCCAATCTGCCAACACAAAAGAGCATGTGCACAGATCAGCTCTTCCAATCAAAATGAATGGCAGAGCTATTCCGTATGGGGAAGTTCTGGGTACTCATGATGACAGGATACATGTATGGATCAGAATGCCTGACATTATTTGCAAGCAGTATTCTTCCAAGAAGCACTCCCTATAAACAACATTCCCACACAAGACACAATGCACCAATCAACCATGGCAAGGATGAACATAAAGTGTGGAGCATCCTTCCAGTCTGCTTGCTATGATCACCTCCATATTTTTTTTTGCTGCTCCTGCAAATCCTTACCACAACCTGTTCTTGCTTAAATAACCGTGACTGCATCTTGCTTAGATATACAGCTCTCCGGGCTCACTCTTTACCTATTCAATGGAACAAGGGCATGAAAACAAGATGTCATATTGAGACCCAACAGGCATTTTGTACTGCAGCTATGACTCTGAGCAGGACATGCCCTGCACCAGTGACATGCACCCCTGTTCACCCACCTAATGGTAGGAGCTGTCTGATGTGAGAGTGCAAGGGATGAGGAGCTGGTGACCCTCTTCCTTTACTGATCCACCTCTTTCAAATGCATGGAGCACACTTTTGCATGCACAGTTCCCAATTCATCAATTTTTGTGCGCTTATGGCTCTGGCTGGAATGGGCATATGTGTCTAACTTTTAGTTTTGGTCAGAGCCACTAGGTCCTGCACAGATTAGAAACTTTAGCTTCTAATATTCATTGCTTCAGTTTTCCTCAATGTGCTCTAGTGCATTATGTCTTCACCCTACTACACTTGTTTTATCTTGTAGTGATTAAAGCTCAGAGTTATAACTGAGATCTTCATGCCAAATCACACCTTAGCTGAAGGCAATGAAACTGGTTCTCTTCCAAATATTAAAAAACAGACATCTGGGGAAAATGTAAGGCTGTCCAAAACTACGGTATCTTCCCGCTGTAATGATTAAAGGTGGTTGCCCCAACCCAGCAAAGGCAATTCGCATATGGAAGCAGGTTTCCACATGCAGATCTGCTGTATCAGGGTGAGATGAAGGAGCTATTCAAAGGACAACAGACCCCAACAGACCTCAGTTTCCCAGTCTGTAAAATGGGGATAGTAGTGACTGATCTCAACTGTTGTGAAAATTAATACTTAGTGATGTTTGGATACAGAGCTTTGAGATCCCCATGCTGAGACCTATTTTGTTTGTGATATTATCAGTCTAAGCATCTACATATAATGGTGGTGAAAATCACCAGTCATTTGAAAAATGTATTATTTACAAAAGAGATGGCCATGTACTTCATAAATCAACTAAATATAATAGATAATCATTCCATAAAAACAAAAGACAAAAAACAAATGTGTGGACTATTCTGCCAGTGTATGTTATCCATTGAAGTAATTAAAAAGATACTGTATAAAACAGAAAAGAAGGATAACTTAATTTATTTTCATTACAAAGAGAATCTGCCTAGAGCATGTTTTATGTTTTTACCACTAGATGCAGAGATATGTGTCAGAAAATGCCATTTGTAAACGTCAAAAATAATAAAGATAGATAGGTAGACAGATACAGGGTAGGGAGAATTTCTTGATTTTAACAAGTTGCCTTCTTTTAGAAAAGTGTGCTCTTGTGACTTCTGCACAAATGTAAACAGCAATGTTTTTTCCACAGTAGCCAAGTGAAATACATACTTGCTCCAGTCCAACAAGAACAATCCAGGAATGGGAACAAACTTCCACACATTGATCACCTTTCCAACTTGAGTCATCATGTGTTCACATAAGAATGTTGCACAGGGAGACAACCCCCCCCACACACACCACACACCACACCAAACCACACCACACCACACCACACACACACACCAATCTAGAACTGAGCATCCACAGGTTTTCGGCCCTGATCCAGATAGTTTTATGTATAGAGGAAAGCTATACACACCGTATTACATACAAAGATCTTCCCAGCCTTTCATCAGGCTGAACATATTATCACTGCTGTACTTCCTTAAGGATTACTGTTAGTATGGGCGATGAATCCAGGAATCTTTCTCCCCCTGCTCCCGCCCCATCCCTTATCCTCCAACAGGTAATCTGTGCTAATAGTAAGGACAATGCTGATAATTTGGTAGATGGGCGAGACCTTTGCATGCACACAGCACATGGAAATCTCTGGATCAGGGCCAAGATGTTCTATTTATGTCTCGTACCAAAGGGTCACTATCACTACACAACAATGGTTGAATTTCCAAGCAGTAGTGAAGGTAGGTAATTTTACCCCACTTCTTCAGATTCTCCGTGACATGTGGATTCATGTTACTTACGCCCAAATCCCCAGCTTTGCTGACTTCCCTGTGCACTTGTCGTATCTCTTGTGTTGTTCCCATCATTCTCTTCCTGCTACTGAAGCTGCTGCTCGAGCTGCTGAGGGCTCCTCTGCCAGTCCTCCACACACATGAGCAGCCATAAGAAACAGAGGGAGCTGCCTTATTCTCAGTCAGACCTCTGGTCCATCTAGATTTCATAGATCATAGAGTTGGAAGAAGGAGCCTACAAGGCTATCGAGTCCAACCCCCTGCTCAGTGCAGGAACCTAGAGGAGGGATCTCCTATCCAAGTAATAACCAGACTTGACCCTGCTTCGCTTTCCACGCTCAGACAAGCTGAGCCAGCTGAGCCACAGGCAGGACCGGTGCAAGGCAGTTTGGTGTCCCCTAGCAAGATCAGATATTTAACGCCCCCTTCCTTGAAGCGCTGTATTTTGTGTTTTCAAGGCATTTCTGGCGCCCCCTTTAGCCCTGCGCCCTAGGCGGCTGCCTAGTTGGCCTAATGGTAGCACTGGCCCTGCCACAGGGCTATTTTATCTAGTTCAGTAGGATCTATACCAGCCTCCCCAACCTCCAGGTGTTTTGGGATGCAACTCCCATCATCCCTGACCATACTGGCTGGGGCAGATGGTGGTTGTAGTCCAAAGCATCTGGAGGACACTAGATTGGATAAGGCTGTCAACGCTGACTGGGATTAAAACATGACCAGGGGTTAAAGCAGGAGTCTTTCCCAGCCCTACCTGGCGATGTCGAGGACTGCATGCAAGGCACGTGCTCTGCCACAGAGCTACAGCCTTTTCCTCGGCCTCTTCAACCACATTGTGCCACCTGTGATCACATAAACATCGGACTGAGGTTCTGAACCAAGCTGTAAATGCAGATATAGCTGGAGCTATTCCGATCATCATGGCAGCAGGAAACATTTGTCCCCACATAAAACCAGGTTCACCCCACCCCCCATGCAATCATAGTGCCCCATCTCCTTGCGCACATGGGGAATTGCACTGGGTGAATTGGCCCCAACGTCCCAAATAATCAGCTTTCATGACAGGACAGCTACATAACTGTGTAATCTGTATGCAACTGTCATAAAAATTGCAGGTGTCCTTTATTTATTTATTAATTATATTTATACCCCACCTTTTTTCCTGCAAGGAACCCAAGGCAGCTTACATAATCCTCCTCCTCCACTCCTCCATTTTATCCTCACAACAACCCTGTGAGGTAGGTTAGGCTGAGAGTCAGTGACTGGCCCAAAGTCACCCAGTGAGTTTCATGGCCAAGCGGGGACTAGAACCCGGATCTCCAGGGTCCCAGTCTAACACTCTCACCACTTTAAAAACAATTGCTTAGTTTGGACACGCTCATCCCGAACTTTCAATTACTGAATGGTACAGGCGTTCTAATACACAATCAGAACAATTTGCTCACAAGGGCTTGTCAATCACTCCCTCTAATACTAAATTGAGGTGGTGAGTGCCAACAGAAATGGAGCTAAAATGGGGCTACTGAGAAACAGGAGGCAGTATTTCTTAAGGTTAGCTTCATTTTCATAAAGGGTGATGATGAAACCATAAACTGCTCCATCAGCCATTTTTAACATATGATGCAGCAATTTGATTAAGGTCAATTGACAATTCTTTCTTGGGGATTTCGAAGCACGGATTACCAGAGAAGGGGAGGGGGAGAGAGAGAGAGAAGAATATAATAAAATGCTCAGGGCCCTTCAGTGCTTTGATTATAAGGGTGTTTTGTAATCTACAACAACTGAGTCTAAGATTGCATCAACTTGCTTCTGGGGGATGCAGTCTGGTAGTTACTCCTTTCCCCAGCTGCAGAAAAATCCCTTCCCACCCATCTGGTCAACATGAGTTCTCCAGCACATTATGACAAGGAGCAAAGTGCTCCTTGCCCACCTATTTATGGAAGATGGTAATAAACTGTCAGTTGCTCACTGTATCTTACCTTTGCAAAAGGCAGTGCAAGAGGTGTGTGTGTATGTGGGTAATGGTGGTGGAGGAGTTCAAGACAACATCTAAACAAAAGGATGATCTGCTGCTTTCCTTGCCAATGAGAGTTGCCCCAGTCGGGATGCTTGTAAGAGCTTGCAGATCTTATCCAAAAGATGATTCTCGGGGGGAGGGGGGGGAGACGTGTCTGCCTTGAGTTTTTCCACAAGGGTAGAAAATGGTTGGTGCTTCAAGGGATGAATGTGTTGGTGCATGTGTGCGTGAGCAGCAGAGTGCGTGTGCACATGGGAGATTTAAAATCCTTTCTGTGTGCTAGCAGATGCCTGTTATTCCACACACAGATCTTCCAGATCTCAGCTCCCCCCTTTTCGCAGCGTGCAGCGTGTTGTGAAGATGCCAGCCCAGCCTGCCTGTAATCCAACTTGCTTCCAGCTTCCCCGTTTGCAGATTAATCCATGGAGTCAGGAAACACTCTGTAACACCACAGGTCTAATTCTACCTGTTTATTCACTTAGCAAGTAAAGTTCTACAGAGTATACATTTCCTAGTTACAGTCCATGTGCAGAGTATAAATGCATAGCAAGCATTACATCCAGTGGAGTAAGTTGAGCTTCACTCCACCTCAGCAAAGAAGTTACATTGTTGCAGTGACAAAAGTCCAGCAAGAAGAACAAAGGAGAAGAGAGAAAGCAGTCCTGCCTCTCTCTAAGATGGCTTCAGACAGAAAACAAGTTAGCACGTCATCAGAACATACAAACCATGTGACTAGCTCATAATGCTCTCACGGTCTAGGCTTCCCATGCGAAAAACACGAGAATCCAGAAAGACATAACAAACTTGTTTACAGCCATTCTGTTCTTTCCATGCGTAAACAGTGTGCTACAGCTGGTGAAGTGATACATATCACAACAGAATGCTGGATAGTTGCAGTAAATGTGCTCATTAAAGGCTGAGCTTCTGTTTGTTCGTACCTGTGCTTTGGTATATCAGAAACAGAAAGCATGGGGAAATGGAAGGCATAGATAAGAGAAGTGGCTGCTGCCCAGCTCATGGTTGATTAGGGACCACTGACTACATATCAATGCATCAGGACATCACAGTAGAGCAGGGGTGGGGAACCTCTTTCAGCCTGAGGGCCAGATTCAATTTCAGAGAAGCACTCAGGGGCTGCATTCCAATGGTGGGCAGGGCCAAAGGCAAACAGGGCAGGCCCCAAGATACTAGCATGTTTTAGCTTAAAGCTCTTCCTGACAGTAACTAAGCTTTTGTAGAGGCATTTCAACCTTTTACAATGGGGAAAAAGCTGCACAAAAGCCAGGAAAGGGGGTGAGGATAGGGGAAAGGGGAATGGTCATCTGAGGATTTGGTCCCTGGGCCTGAGTTCTTCTTCGTGGTCTCTGTGCTTCACACACATATGGGGTCTCTGCGCCTGCGCTGAGATCGATCGGAAACTTCTTTAGCTGAGATGAGCCGGGTGGGAGCCCCTCCCCCTCGCGCGTGCTCCTTAGCGCGGCTCCCGCCCCTCTCCTCAGTTCCTCTTCGACCGCCTTTGCGACTAGTCGATAGGTTCTTCTTCTCTCCTTCTCCGTATCTAAAAGCTGAGTTTATTCTTCTCTAGTTACCTTTTACAAAAATATTTTCTCTCATAAACCCCCTATTTCTTCATTCTCTTTTGAACTATACTCTTGTTTTCTGGGGGGGGATGGGATTTACCAATTTTTTTAAAAAAAATAAAAATAAAAATCCTACCTAAAACCTTCTCTCCCCCGCTCTTGTCCTTATCTATATATTCTATCTTAATCTAATCTCTAACTATGCCTCTCAAGGCACCATTTAGAAAATGTCAGCGGTGTGGGACTAAAATCCCCCCCGCTGACAAACATACGCTCTGCCTGCTATGTCTGGGGCAGGAGCATATTGTGGAGAACTGTAAAGACTGTCAGGCCTTCACCAAACAGGCCAGAAAGGCCCGGCAGATGAAACTGAGGGCCCTCCTGTGGGAGCAGTCCCTATCCGCGAAAGGCCCAGCTCCAGAGGAACGACCTGGGGGATCCCAGTCTGCCAAAAAACCCGCCAACGGACATAACAGCTAAAAAACTCGCTAAGAAGGCCCGTAAGGATAAGGCAAAGCACCTTAAGGAGAAAATGGCGGATACGGCTAGCGAGATGGCGGTCCCGTCGACTTCGACCACTATAGTGGTTTCGAAGCATACGGTGGATATGATGGAGGCTCTGACTGGTGCTCAGGATCGAGCTTCGGGATTGCCCGCCAGTCTACTCCGGATTCGACTACGTCTCCTCGAGGCCGAGAGACCAGAAAAGAGCCAGCAACTGTGCCAGCTTCCCTGTCGGAGGGAGAGCTAGGGGCTTCGCCAGTCCAGCTCGAGGAGCAGAAGACACTGGACAGACCCCGTTCGGGCTCGAGGGGCTCTCCACCTCGACTATCTCCATCAGTTGGACGCGCGGAAGAGCGTCAAGAACACCGCCGCCGATCACGATCCCCCTACTATCGGGCTCGTGATTTGGTCTCCATGACTTCGAGCCCTCGATCTCGACTCTCCTGATACCGAGATGAGAGGTCTCGCTCCTACTACTCGGGATCGAGTTCTAGGAGCCACTACTCGAGGTCGAGACGCTCACCAAGACGCGAGAGGTCGGAACGTCATTACTATCACCGGCGTTCCGTTTCTCCAGACAGGCACCATAGTCGGAGGCATTTTCCGTCACCTCGCCGAGATACGGCTGTGTCTCATGCCCCATCGGAAGTGGTGAGAGAGCCGACTGCGTCGACATCGACGGCTCAACCACAGACTCTCGTATGTCTACCGGTTGCAACTGATGTTGTTGGCCACTCCTCGTCGGGATCGGCATACCTGTCGGATTCGGACTCGGCGGTTTCCTCCTCCCACTCCACTTCGCCGGACGTGCAGGTGGAGTCCAAAGAAGCGGTCTCCCCATTGGAGGACATGGGGAGTTTCGCTGAGCATGTCAGCCGGCTGGTGACTGCTCTGGGAGTCGAGGCGAAGTCGTCGAAGGGGAAGGCCAAGGATGACATTTATGCGGTCCTTAAAACGGCACAGTCGAACCAACTGCTCCTTCCATTCTTGCCGACATTGTTGGAGACGGTGCAAGAAACCTGGAAGACTCCAGCCTCAATGAAACCGACGGCTAAACGCCTGGAGTCGATGTACAAGATCCAGGAGGAAGGAGCAAAGTTTCTGTTTTCCCATCCGACCCCGAACTCGCTCATAGTCAAATCGGCGCAGTCTCGTGGGGGAAGACAGCACACCACTCCGGCAGATAAGGAGGGTAAGACGCTAGATTCCTACGGCCGTAGGATCTATTCGTCGTCTTCCCTCGGATTAAAGATATCTAACTACGAGGCGTTGCTAGCTAGATATCAAATGTATATCACGGAGAAGTTGGGAGACCTCTGTGACTATCTGCCGGATGACAAGAGAGACCTGACGGCTCAGTACATCAAGGAGGCAACGAGTATCGGTGCGCTTCAGATGAATACTGCCCGGCATCAAGTCGACAGTCATGCCAGGTCGATGATCGGGTCCGTGGCCTTGAGAAGGCACGCATGGCTTCGCTCTACCGCCCTGACTCCCGACGATAGGGCGAAGATTCAAGACCTCCCGTTCGATGGCGAGGGGTTATTCAACGCCTCTACAGATGACTCCCTCGACTCGGCTCAGAAAGCCTTCACAACGGCCAAAAAGATGGGACTCGTCCGCCAACAACCGCCACAGTCTTTCAGGCCACGGCGGTGGCCCCGGTTTCCGTTCCCGACCAGGCAATACCAGTCGGCGGGTCAGTACAGGAGCAGGAACCGAGACCTGGGGCATCGCAGCCTCAGGCCCAGTCCCAGTGACCATACCAGCAGCAAAGGCCTAGGGGCAGCAGGAGGGGGGGCGACTTCTGCCGCCGTCGCCTTTGACTGCCTTGCCGGCCCGACAGATATACCACCAATGCTGAACCTCGACGACACCTCTGCACCACCTCAGACTACTCTCTTCGGCTACCGACTTTACAACCACCTCCAATTTTGGAGGACCATCACGACGGACCGATGGGTGTTAAGCATCATAGAGCACGGCTACAGGATCGAGTTCAGAGTCCTCCCCCCGTTTCTCGGGATCAAGACCACCCATCCAACTCGGGTGCTGCTGGAGGAAGTTTCAACCCTCCTTCAAAAGGGAGCGATACAGCCGGTTCCAGCAGGGAACCTGGAGGTCGGCCTGTACTCCAGGTACTTCATTGTGAAGAAAAAAGGAGGAGGACTCAGACCGATCCTGGACCTTCGAACTGTGAATCTTTTTATCCTTCCAAAAAGATTCCGCATGGTCACGCTCCAATCGATCCTTCCCTTACTCCGAAGGAGCGATTGGTTTGCATCCATCGATCTCAAGGATGCGTACTTCCACATCGCCGTCCACGAGGACAGCCGGAAATACCTTCGGTTTCGAGTGGGGGACGACGCCTACCAGTTCGTCGTTCTTCCATTCGGACTTTCCACCACGCCGAGAGTGTTCACGAAATGCGTGGCGGCGGTGTGTGCAAGTCTGAGGACTAGGGGCATCACCATCTTCCCCTACCTCAACGATTGGTTGTTGGTGGCATCGTCGAAGCTCGAGCTTCGAAGCGCACTCGAACAGACCCTCGATCTCATGCTCGAGTTGGGACTTTGCCTGAACGCAGAGAAGTCGGTCCTCCAGCCCGTAAAAGAAATCCAATACATAGGAGCAAGGTTAAGTGCGTTCGATGGTCGGGCTTACCTTCTGAACGAAAGGGCAATAAAGCTAGTCGCCCTGTCAAAGAAAGTATACAGTCAACCAATATCATCAGCTCGCACGCTACAGCGCCTCCTGGGACACATGGCCTCGACCATAGCGGTTGTACGCTATGCGAGGCTTCGCATGCGACCGCTGCAGACCTGGTTTGTCCGAGCCTTCAAACCAGAAAAGGACAGACCATCCCTTCGTCTATCAGTTCCACGGGCCGTAAGAGAGTCTTTGAGGTGGTGGCAGAAGGAGTCAAACCTACTCGACGGTGTAACTTTCCAACCATCGATACCGAGCCGAATTCTAACGACGGACGTGTTGCTATTGGGATGGGGGCCCCACTCCGACGACCACGTCGTGCAGGGCACTTGGACTCCAATGGAGAGCACCAACCATATTAATTGGCTGGAGCTAATGGCTGTCTGGAGGGCACTGCAAGCACTGGAGCACCATTTGACTGGCCATCACATTCAGGTTGTAACGGACAATACCACAGTGGTGGCGTATTTGAACAAGCAAGGAGGCACGAGATCTATGCACCTCACAAGACTGACGCTACAGCTGTACGAGTGGGCTCTACCTCGACGAATGTCGTTCGTGGCTATTCATATAGCGGGGAAAACCAATGTCCTGGCCGACACATTGAGCAGGGTATCGTTGCAGTCGCACGAGTGGAAGTTGGATCGGCAAATATTAGCATCCCTCTTTCACCTTTGGGCCGGCCGAACATAGACCTGTTCGCAAACAGCGAAAACACGGCCTGCCCCCTATTCTGCAGCAGGGCGGCTTCGGATCCGAGATCGATGACCGACGCTTTCCTGCTAGATTGGAGCAACGACTTCTTCTACCTGTTCCCTCCAATTCCGCTTCTTACTCACGTGCTGGCCAAGATATCATTGAACAGAACAAACTGCATCCTGATATCCCCATGGTGGCCACATCAACCTTGGTTTTCCCTCCTTCTTCATCTGTCCCAGGGAGATTACCTGCAGCTGCCCATCCAGGACAATCTATTGACTCAACAGCAGGGCAGGGTGCTTCACCCCAATTTGCAATCGTTAAACCTCACGGCTTGGAGGATCAGATAGCAATGCATACAGACCTCTCTTCGGCAGTAAAGGAAGTCTTGTTGGCAGCACGTAAACAGTCAACAAGGCTTTCTTATGCAAGGAAGTGGCAAGCTTTCTCCAACTTTGTGTCGGTGTCTGATAAAGACCCTGCAACATGCTCAATATCGACTGTCCTCGACTTCCTACACTCGCTGATGGCCCGTGGGCTTAAACTCTAGTCTATTAAAGTTTATTTAGCGGCAATTGCAGCATATCGAACAACCTCGACCGGTTCATCCTTATTTGTGCACCCACTCGTGAAACAATTTCTGAAGGGTGTAAAAAACTTATGTCCTCCGACGAGGACTATTGTACCAGGATGGGACCTCCAGTTAGTTTTGAAAGCATTAATGAAGCCGCCATTCGAGCCCATGGCGAAATCAGACTTACGTCTTCTATCATTTAAAACTCTGTTCCTGACAGCGATTACATCCGCAAGACGTGTCAGCGAGTTAGCCGCTCTCAGAGTTGACCCTCCATACACAACTTTCCACAAAGACAAGGTCGTTTTGCGACCAGACATAACCTTCCTACCAAAAGTCGTTTCCGATTTTCATCTAGGCCAGGACATTGTGCTTCCGGCTTTTTTTCCAATGCCGTCATCGGATATCGAGAGGCTTCTACATAGCCTCGATGTCCGCAGAGCCATAGCTTTTTACAAAGCGCGTACAGAATCCATAAGGCACACGCAACAACTTTTCATATGCTACGGCCCTCCAAAAAAGGGATGCCCAGTATCAAAACAAAGACTGTCCACCTGGCTTGTGGACACTATCAAACTGGCATATCAACTTGCCGATCGCGCTTTACCAAACTCCGTGAAGGCGCACTCTACTAGGGCCATGTCGACTTCGACGGCAGAGGGGTCTCTTTGACGGACTTGTGCAGGGCGGCAACTTGGTCTTCGCCCTCCACCTTTATCCAGCACTACCGCCTCGACGTTCGAGCCAGGGCGCAGAACGCATTCGGCAGAGCGGTACTATCATCGATCACCATCTGACTACCGACACCGACCCACCTCCGGTAAGTCAGCTTGCTAATCTACCCATATGTGTGTGAAGCACAGAGACCATGAAGAAGAAGGACAGGTTGCTTACCTGTAACTGTAGTTCTTCGAGTGGTCATCTGTGCATTCACACAACCCGCCCTCCTTCCCCGCTCGGTGTCTGCATCGAGTTCGATGGATACCAAAGTGGAAAAAGGATGGGTCAATTGTTTTACTATTGTTTTTCTTTTCGGGCTCGATCCTCATCGGGCCCGAGGAAAGGGGCTGATGTTGTAGAAGTATATTTTAAGGTTCTGAGTCATCCTCGGTCCCGAGGGTCGCAATAGGCAGTCTCAGGGAACTGAGGAGACGGGCGGGAGCCGCGCTAAGGAGCACGTGCAAGGGGGAGGGGCTCCCGCCCGGCTCATCTCAGCTAAAGAAGTTTCCGATCGATCTCAGCGCAGGCGCAGAGAACCCATATGTGTGTGAATGCACAGATGACCACTCGAAGAACTACAGTTACAGGTAGGCAACCTGTCCTTCTTCACTCCTACAGTAGACTTTATATGGCACGATCTAGCCAAAGTTAAACACTTTGCAAACAGTGCAATCTTAAGCATGTTTTCTCACAATTGAGCCCTATTATGTTAAGTGGGGCTGACTCCCAGCTAAGTGCATGCACATTGCAACACCTCCATCTGCAGGTTGAAATGGAACAGTCAAGATAAAATGTATGTTACCTGTGAGTTTTGCTGTTGGCATGACACTAAAGGGTCATGGAAACCTGGGGCCGATAAGAGAAATATGCATACAAGCTTTCAATTTAATTTTGAAAATAAAGGCAACGTTCAAGGCTACAATAAGTGTTCCATAAGGATAAAACTGTGTGGGATTTAAATAGCAATTTTCTATGATATAGAAATAGGGCATCACTTTAAAAAAGAGGGCCAAACCTTACATGAAATGAAGACAGATACTGTTTCAGACAAGTAAATGCATGCATGTAGATGAAGTTTCATGATCTGAAGGCTGCATCTGACTCACTTCAGATGAATGAATTTCATGTGGCACTCTTGATTGCCAACAATGAGTAGTGAGAAATGGGAAATGAATCTGAGATTCAGATATTTGTTTGTGTAATAAGGTTGCTTCTGGCAAATTTCTTTGGCATGCAGGCATTCACAAACACTTGGGAGAGTTTTTAAACCCTGATTTTCTCAAGGGGCTCCCCCATCACTTGCCAAACAATCACCCCACGAAAATGCTCATCTCAGCTATGCTTGTGGTGCTGCTACAAAGTTCCTTGAATAGAGAAGGTGATTTTTAACAGTGGCTTCTGTTCTGCAGTGGTGACACACTGGGCATGCAATGTGGTGCCTCTCCCTTTAATCTCATGTGATTACATTGCTCATATCTTCACCATCTCACTCTGACGCTAAACTAAGGTGAGTTAAAACCGTTGTGTCCTTCCATTCCCACCTCTTAACTCCGAGTTATTCCTCCATATATTCAGCTCAAACGGTTATACAAAGAAAAGTCCCTTAATCTAAAAGGATACATGCAGTCAAGATGATAACAGAGTTATCCTGCCTCTTCATAGCACAAAATGTTGTGATTCTTTTCACAGGAATGTCTTACGTGCAGAGAAGACAGATGTTTTATGGTGCAGGAGCCTAACGTGATTTATGAGGTCCTTGAAAGTTCATTCAAAGAGGAAAGGCCAGCCATTCCTTCCCAACAAAAGGCATCTTATTTCCGTACCATTTCCAATGGAAGATTAATTTGCTTGATGTCACTAAAGCCAACTTTTGATTAGATGACTGAGCTCTATTCCTTCTTAGCCTTAAATTATGTATTTATGACATGATTTTTTAAAAATTCACCCTTACTCCTAGGATGGTATTCTCAATGCTGTTTTGTGATAGAAGATTTGCCTAAGGGACAGCAGCTTGCCCAAGCCTGCACAGTCAGCTTCATAGCTGAGTGGGGATTTGAATCTGGCCTTCCCATATCCTTCGTCAGGATGCTACCGGCACACTGTGCCACACTGGCTCCCATTAAATAAGGCCTCATGTTTATTCAGTGCTTTCCCTAAGTGCTTAAAGTGTTTCAGAGACAATATCTCAGTATTATCCCCATATTACAGATGGAAGTTGAGGACTGAAGCAGAGTGATAGTTGCTTGTTGCCAATGCCACTGACAGTGCAATCCTAATACATGTCTATTCAGAAGTACCGTAAGTCCTATTGAGTTCAATCCCAGATAAGCAAGTACAGGCAGTCCCCAGGTTACGAACGAGTTCCATTCTTAAGAATGTCTTTAAGTCGAATTTGTATGTAAGTCAGAACAGCATAGCGTTCTATACATTAAAATTGGCATTTACGCAAATTGTGTAAATTACACAAATTGCGTATATATTATGCTATGTACTCTACATAAAGGACATAGCGCCGGGGAACCCGGAGGTCTGTTCTTAAGTGTGGGTTGTCTGTAAGTTGGATGTTCTTAACTCGGGGACTGCCTGTATAGGATTGCAGCCTATGTGAGCCCATTACTGAGCTGATATTTTATTGGGGAACATCCTGGCTTATAATTGTACTACCACCAGTAGTAGAACACACTATTACTACTATGCCCCATCAGTTAGACGTAAGTAACAGGACCAACCTCACTCCAGAAAGATAGAATGCTGTGATCTAGAAGACCAGGCACACACCTGGTCATCCCCCCCCCCATGGCCTTTCCCTGAGCTTTTCTACATGAGGAATTTATTGTGCACTTATGATTCCTTACTCACAGTTGTTTATGGGTTCTTTAGACAACATTGTGATCCTTCAGTTTTGCTTCTGTTTTTTCAGAGCACTTTCCCAGGTTTTTTTAGAAAGGGGGAAATGGGATATTATTTCGGAAAGGGCAGTGTTGTACTTGTGTATTTGTGCTATTCCACTATAGCACAGCTCCAACTAGAAGTTATGTAATGGAAAAGCAGGGAAGGAAAAGCTCTTTGTGTAAAGCTCGGATCTCAATTCTGTGATGAAACTGAAAGTAGATACAGTGATTAACAGCCTTGTGTACAAAAGCTTCCTATCTCCTCTCCATTAGCGGGATGGGTTCAGGATGCTGAAGTAAGGGCTGGAAGGAAAACATGGGTACATGTATGCTACTGTCTTGCATACATATTGCCCCCTCTACTAGATCATAGTATTGAGGAAATATGTTATAGACTTTTAAAAGTCTATAGAAATGGGTTTTTGACTATGAGATGGGTGACTTAAACAATTCTGGACATTTCTCAGCGTGACCTGGCAAAAGCTAACATTTGAAGGAAATTAGAGTGAAACTGAATCATTTCTTGTCAAAATCTCTTGGCAGTTTTTGAGATAGAGAAATGTTTGTGTCATGAGGCATGTTTTGAACATTTACCAACCTGTCATTGTAAACATTATTGTTAATGTTTACTGGAAGTGATGAAAATTGGTGTGTGTGTGTGTGTGTGTGTGTGAAATCTGGGATGCTTCCAGATGAGGCTTTTATTGTGCAACCGCCCTGCCTCATTTGTGGAATTTTATGGGGAGTTCAGATGCATCATCATCCATTTGTAACCCTCCTGCATTTTCCCACGCTTCTTCCATCTTTTTTCTTACAACAAAAAAAATCTGTTAAGGAGGGAAAGGTGGAATAGCTACACAATACTTTTTCATTGGTAGCGCTAGGAGCCCTCCATCTGGAAGCACCCTGAGTCACTAGCCAAATGTGGGGGAGAGCCATAGTTCCATTGTAAAGCACAGGTTTTGCATGCAGAAAGTCCCAGGTTCAATCCCTGGCATCTCCAGGTAGGGATGGGAAAATTCCTGTTTAAAACCCTGGAGGGCTGCTGCTAATCCAGAACAGACAATGCTAGGCTAGATAGACAAATAGTCTAACTCAGTTTAAGGCAGTGTCCTGTGTTGGTCATTGATTGGACATTAGAGTTAACAGTACATTTCTGACACCTCCCATTGGCCTCTGGAAATGTTAAGAATTATTGGTCAATGTCAGTGTTCACCACACTTTACCTTCACATATTTAATGTCAAAGTTTTGAGTCCTTTGTCCGATATGATGTTTTACTTTTATTTTGTATGGAACCTCTGCTTGTAGTGTCAGTTTGTTCCAGTATGAAGTTCTCCTGTCAAGTCAAATCTGATTGTGTTTTGCATATCCTTTTCCAGGAGTGTGCGTAATCTACATAAGAGAGTTCCAAATGATAGGCATTTCTAAAACAGCTTGAATCAATTCATCTTTGGCAAACTGAACTCATAACCTTAATTTCTCTTCCCACTTGTATACACTTCGGTGGCACTTTGCCTAGTCTTATACACAGTGAAATCACAGTGAAGTTAAAGACAGTCACATTGCATTTTTCTAGTGGTAAGTGCAAACCCATTTTTTAAGAGCAAGTATACAGAAGAGAAGGTCCCCAGAGTTAAAGAAACTTACTCATGATAATTCCCATCATTACCACAAAACAATAAATAAATCAGTTGCTGTTACTCTTTTATCAACTTTGAGCCATGTTTGGCTATATATACTGCTTAGCAGTCATGACCAGACACAAGATTTCTCTCCTATCTATGGGGAAAGGGTTTTGGCTGTCAACTTGAGTGTGTGTGTGTGTGTGTGTGTGTGTGTGTGTGCATATTAGAGCACACTAATATGCACTAATATGGGTGTTCAGTGAAGGGGCCTCAATTCCTGTTGGTGTGTGTTGAATACCCTCTAACACAGGGCTCTCCAACCTTGGGTCTCCAGATGTTGCTGGACTACAGCTGCCAGAATCCCTTGCCATTAGCCATGCTGGCTGGGTATGCTGGGAGCTGTAGGCCAGCAACATCTGGGGACCCAAGGTTGGAGAGCCCTGCTCTAACATCTCACAGATGTTGTTGTTGTTGTAAACCAGGGGTGCCTAACTGTGGTGTATAGTAGTAAATTTTGATGGGCAGTGCTCACCATGACAGTCTCCATAGCCATGCCGCTAAGGAGAGTCCAAAATTGCAGGCAGCTGTGTTGATTTATAGCAACAAACCAGTTCTAGCACTTTTTATAGTCTCCACCAGGAGCAGGTCTTTTGTAAAACTCATGGGTCTTAATTGCCCATTCAAGAACAAGCCATATCTAAACATTTTGCAGTATAACAGGAAAAAAATATATTGTTGCTGGCAAAATTAAATTTCCTCCTAGCTACGGTGAAGATTGCAACTAAACTCAGGGGGAACAGGCAATTTTGACAGGGGTGGCAGATTAGCAGGGGGTCAGTGTCCCTGCTTATAAAAAAGGGCTGGCACTGTGTCCCTGCAAGTCCTGGCTCCACTGCAACACTGGTCTCTAATCTTTTTGGGTTAGTGGGCACATTTGGAATTTTGAGAGAGTGACATCTCTCACAAAATGGCTACCATGGTGGGTGCGGCTGGTCACGGAACACTCATTTCCCAGAAGGCAAACTGATGAGCTCCAAAAAACCAAAACCACTCTTGTGAACCCAAATGAAGATGGTGCTGGTGAACAGCACTTCACTTTGCAGCATGCCAGCCTCCCAGTAATTAAAAAAATCTTTAAAATAAAATAAAAGATGGGCAGGGAGTGGGGCAGACACCAAGAGGGGTTCGCAGGTACATTGGTGGCAACAGGCACCATGTTGGAGACCTCGGTTGTAAACTGTTATTCATCTCTGTTTCTGTTCTCTGTGATTTTACTGCGTTCTTTTGGTTTTGTACTCCACTTTAGGATCATCTTATAATGAAAGAACAGGTAATATATTTTATAAATAAATAAATAATGCCTGCTTTACAAATATGCTTGTAAGACCTCCATCTTTATCATAGGATCACTTGAGTGAGCCCCACTTCCTCCAGCATGGAGCATTGTTAAATGCTCTGCACCATTTGCTGTGTGTTTAACTCTTCAGCAATACCGCTGTCTCCACTGATATGAAGCCAAGATGATGGCTCCTTTGGCTCAATTTAGTAAAAATCAGGGATGTTGAAGAGTCCTTGGTTTCGAGTCACGAGTCGAGTCACGAGTCTTTGGACCCGAGTCTCGAGTCCGAGTCTGAGTCCTTGGTCCAAAATGGTGACTCACGAGTCACAAGTCACTCCCAAAGCTGACTCCACAAGTCCCTATTAAAATCAATGGGATTTTTCCCCAACAAAATAAGGCTATTCAGATGTGTGGCTTAAATAAATTCTAGGCAGAAGTGTACCTTTTTATTTCAAAACTCTGCAACTGGTTTTGGCAAGAACAGACCAGGCAGACAAACCCAAAATAACCAGGCAGGCAGAGGAGGCAGGGAACCCCAAAGCAGGCAGGCAGAGGCCTTTGTCTTGGACAATTCAAACTGTGGAACTGGTTAAGAAGAGACCAGGCAGGCAGAGGAGGCTGGGAACCCCAAACAAGCAGGCAGAGGCAGCCAAACCCAAAATGTCTGAAAGGTTGCATTTTAGGAAAATGATTTTAAACTTGCTGTACTTCCTAAAACCTATCCATGTTGCATTTGAGGAACACAATTTTGGAACACGAGTCCTTGGTCTCGAGTCCCGAGTCGAGTCTTGAGTCCCATTAAAAATATTGGGACTCGAGTCTGACTCGAGTCAGAGGGGGGACTCAGTCTGACTCATGAGTCGAGTCCTGGAGTCCGAGTCCCCATCCCTGGTAAAAATATAATTGTCCTACAATCTGTTATTATCTGATCTTAATGGGTTGGATCCAGACTTCAGAGACACTACTGCATGGGGGATGCTCCCATGGGCAGTGGTGACGGGTACTTTTACTAATTCCTCCTTCCACCCTTTGCATCCTCAAAAAAACTGCTTTCAGGGTTGGAGAAACCTTCCATAACGGGGGTGGGGATCTGCACAGGGGGAATCAGCAAACACAGCCCCTTCCCCCATTCTGCTAGAAGATCCCTCCATTGGATCAAAAGCCTTGTGTGGATGGATGGAGCCCGTCTGTTTGTGGAAGGCTAAGTTCTGACTGAACCTTTAGAGTTCTTGCACATGCATTTACCTACATGTGCAGTAGAGACAAGGTGCATCCATCTACCAACTCAAGAGGTTTAATTTCTAGAAACTATGCGGAGGAAGCTGACACCTGATGAATGACAATGCTTGCAACTCACACTAACAAAATGTAACAAGGTGTTCCCCAAAAGCCAAAAATAGGGGGTGAAATAGGACAGTGATTTATCAGGGATGGGTACAAGAAAATAGGGACTGTCTGCCTGACCCTGACATAGGCCGGGATGACTCTTCAGATGAAAGACCTGATGTGGCAAAGCATATGGAACCTTTGGGGGACCCTAACTTTAGCGAGACCCCAGGCACTTCTGGTATCAGTGGAGAAGATATATATTCAACAGCAGTGGACTCCAAGGAACCCCCTAGATAGGACCCGAGGACTGTGTTGTAAATTACTCCAGTCAAGAGATAAGTTGTAGTTGTAAAAACAGTTCAGGGTTAGAAGCCAAAATATCTGTCCAAAATCAAAGAAACACAAACCAGTAGAGGAGCATGCCGAAGAGTAATCAAGGTCAAAGTGGTGTCAAAATCCACGAGTCTAGGTCCAGGAGCTGGCAGGAGCATCTTTGCTATGGCTGATTTGCAACAACAATTGCTTCTAGCATCTGAAGTGTGTTTGGGGCCTGTCTTTTAAGCAAGAGCTGATTGGCAAGTCAGCACAGCTGGGCTAGGTTGCAGATGAGATTTGCCTGGCCCCTCCCCAAACACACTCGGGCTCAGTTGCATTATGTCTTCTTCCTCTATTCCAAACGGAGGCACAACAGACTGCTCCTCACCTGTGGTGTCGGAGGAGGAGGCCAAGCATCCACCCAGCCCCCAAGTGCACTGACTCCAGAAGGTGGGGGCACATGCTGACACATGCTTTGTGATGGATCCTCTGTGCTGCTGATTTTTGGACTCCTTAAGACTCTGTGCTTTGGACTGCATTTGTGTTGGACTGCTGACCTGTGTTTTGACCTTGGCCATGCCTCACACCCTGTTCTTGGACTTCTCCTTTCTGGACTGGTAATCCTGTGCTCTTGACCTTTGCCTGCCTAGCTGACTTCTCTTGCTTTGAACTTATAAAACTGACTTCTCTTTGCTGGACTGATAAAACTGTGGCTGACCTATTGCCTGTCTACTGACTTGTTACTGGATTTTCCCCATAGCTGACCCCAGGACTGAGCCTGACCCGGCCATAGTAGGACAGGGGCTGACCCTGGTAAACAGGGGCAATTGGAGCATATGGGTTAACTTAAGATAATTATCTTAATGAAATACTAACAATGCAAGAAAATGGCGCAACTTCAGTATCTCCTCAGGTTGGCTTATGATGATTACGAACTGTGTTTAGCAGAACAAGATCCCATAAAGCTGCTCATCTTCCTCTAGTTTCCTGCTGTGTTGTCTAATTCTTGAGTCAAATTTGAGTTTTCTAGCCAATGATGATCCAATGGAAAAAGAGAAACTGGCCAAATCTTAGTGGAAGTGTCACCCAGTTTATTACACATCAATTAATTTTTCATTCAGTCATCACTCTCCTGGTTTATTGGTGTACATAAATACTGTAAGGACAACTCTTAAAACATAAACCTACACAATGACAATTTCTCTTTTTCATATTGGCAATCCCTTCAGAAAACACAAAACTGAGTCATACTCTCACACAAAACCTTTTAGGCAGCATAACAAACCTGTTCCAGCCAATAGCATAGTTTGTCAAGCTTCTTCCAAAAGAGTATGAACAATATATGGCTCCTCCAGCATTTGGCATCTTTCCAGCCAAGACAACACCCACTCTTCCCATGCTGAACTTGGGGGGGGGGGAAGAAATGACATGACTATTCTCTCCTAGGTTTTCAATATTCTAATGTGAGTCATAGAGATTTGCTGGGCTCCCATCAAAGCACTCAGAAGGAACGCTAGGGCTCAAAAGGGAATTCACAGAAAATCCTTCTTTAAAGCGAAACATAAACAACTGGATTTAAATTGCTGCTGTTGGATTTTGGTAAGGACATACAGATGTGATGTACCTAGAAAAATGAAGCTAGCTGTTCTTTCTTCATGAGGTTCCAAAGGCCAAGGGATACATCAGCCAAGATGCTCGTTGTGTGGCCATGTCTCTTGGCCTATCCTACCTGGCTACAGCGTAGCTGTGGGGCCATAAGATGGGCCAACCACATGGGCCCTCCTATGTTCCCTGGTAGAATGGCAGGGGGACACACAAGTTGATTTATTTAAAAAATGAACAAAAGAAGTCATTCTTTGGTTATCTAGACCAAACTATTTCACGGAAACTATGAATAGTAGTAGTGTTGTTAATAATTGGAGGCATTTCATCATCATCAATTATCAATGAGCTGATTAGTGTTCATCCTCACAAAAATCCTGTAAGGTAGGCCACTATTATTCCCATTTAGTAGATGGGAGGCTGAAGCTTTTTAAATAATCTCATCTGACTCAAAGAAGCTCTGCAGGCTCTCAAGCTGAGGTCTCTCTGATCACCTGCTACCTACCTCAACTGGAAATGTCTGGGATTGAACTTAGCACCTTCTGCATGATCATATGCTCTATCATAGAGCTATCCCACCCTTCAAGTAACCAGAGCAGTGTACAGCTTAATAATAAAACCATATAATATAATCAATCAAAATACAAATACAAGAACCAGTTTCTAACAGCAAAAAGAAAATTCAACCAACACTTAAAAACAAACAATTTATTCTTTTTTTAAAAAAAGAAACACCCTAAGCACAATAAAACTAGGTGTTACACATTAAAAAGCCATCAAAAGAAAAGTGTCTTCAGTTTCTAGACAGGGAGACTGACACATTTCAGTGTCTGGCCCCACCACAGAAAAGGCTCTTTCTCTCACCTGCCAAATCTCCCGAGAAGGCACCAAGAACAAGGCTTTGGCATTGATCTTAATTCCCAGACAGGCTTATATGGGAGCAAGCTATCCCTAAGGTAACTGGTCCTAAACCATCTAGGGTGCAACCCTATGCATGTTTAAGCAGAAAAAAGTCCTACAACTCGAGCATCCCTCAGCCAGCATTTTTCTCTCTAAACATGTATAGGATTGTGACCTTAGGGTTTTATATCGACTTTGAATTGAGTCTGGAAGCAAATAGGAAGCCAACGGAGCTGATATAAGATTGAGTTATATCATATGCTCTCACCTGTGAGTGCAAGCCCAAAGTCCGACTGGTGCATTTTGAACCAATTGGAACTTCTGGACTGTCTTCGAAGGCAGACCCATTCTGGTGGTAACGAAAACATGGATGACTCAAGCCAGGTCCACCTTCTCCAGACAAGGTTGCAGCTGGCATATCAGCCAAAGTTGATAAAAGGCACTCCTAGCAACCATCACCACCTAAGCATTCAGTGAAAGTGATAGATCATGGAGTACCCCCAAGCTACATACTTGCTTCTTCAAGGAGAGCACAAGCCCATCCAGAACAAGTTGAATCCCTTCACCTAGATTGCCAGTGTTTTTGACTAATGACACATCCGTCTTGTCTGGATTAAGTTTCAGCTTGTCCTTAACTTACTCCAGACATCAGTTTAACACTTCCACAAATGCCTTGGAATTGGATGATGGGCGTGAGAGGCAGAGCTGTTGTATGTCATCTACAAACTGATAATATCCCAGCCCAAACAGCTGATTGACACCACCCAGCTGTGTCATTTAGCTATTAAAAAGTAATGGGAGATAAGAGGGAACCTTGTGGGACCCCACAGGCCAAAAGTCATAGGGTAGGACAGCAGTCTCCAAGCACACCCTTCTGACTGAGTCTGGCCTTCCAGAGAGGATTGGAGCCAATGAAGAATGGTATCATGTATACCCATCTCAACCAGGCAGCCCAGAAGGATCCCGTGGTCACTGGTATTGAAAACTGCTGAGGGAAACAGGAAAATCAGCAGGGTAAAACTTCTCACAGCAGTTGGGGAGAGTGTGAAAAGGGCTTCCTTGTCGAGTTCTTAGTCTCATGTTTGATTTAGCCTTGGGGTTCAAAGAAATGGATTGCACGGGCGTCTCACTTAGGGCAAATTGATGGGAGCTTTGGCACGCACATCCTACTCTTCCACCACAGTGTAATTCTTCAAACAGTTTCAGTTTTTGATGTTTTGTGATCCAAACTATAGGTTCCCCCCCCCCCCAGATGTTCCATTTGGTTAGAATGAACACATGGGGCCCTGCATATCCTCTAGAATATGGGAAGAAGAAAAAGATGTCGCTGCTAGCACATTTTTTATAGGTTACTGTCTTAGTGTATCACACTGAAGGAAAGTTACTGCACTCCTATACATTGCTGATATAAAGAAGGAAAACTGATTTGCTCCTGCATCATTCAGCACTGTCAAACAGCATCCCAAATACCATGCTTCTGCATGTCTGCTCGCAAGTAAGTAGGATAAGTCTTTGCATGTCTACTCATAAGTAGGACTGAATCACTCTGCAGCACTTTCAAATAGCATAAAAATACCAAGCCTCAGCATGTCTACTCACAAGTAAGCAGGAGAGCCTTTGCATATCTATTCAGAAATAAGCATTTAAAAGAATTCTGAATTTCTATGAAATAAAACCATAAACATGTCTGTTTTGGCCCTCTATTTCCTGCTTCCTTGGCTTTCTTTTTTGCCTCAGGGATTCTAGTCAAATACTTCTATTGTTAATTATTCACATCTTTCATCCATGTTCTCCACTTTCATCTGATAAATTCTTGTCCTCTTGAGGTCCCCCCCTCCGTCAAAGTTCTTAATTTTTGCCAGTTTTTAGGGCATGTCATGCTGAAGGCAAGTCTTTCTTAAAAATTTCAGTGACATGGTTTTAATAAGTGTAGAGATTCTAGTGTCATCTAACAAAGAGTTAACACTGGATTCAAACATTTTGGGGCACAAGCCTGCCAGTATTCAGCATTTTTAGGTTCCATTGACTTTGATAGAAGAGTGTCAAGGATATCCCTAAATCTCCCATTGAGAATGACTGGCGTTGACTGATGAGCTCATTGGTTCATGATAGGGCAGGTTGCTGTAGGCCTCTGCCTAGAATGGCGATAACTGCATTACATGGACCGGTCCTTCCTCCTT
This sequence comes from Shinisaurus crocodilurus, assembly GCA_021292165.1. Taxonomy (NCBI): domain Eukaryota; kingdom Metazoa; phylum Chordata; class Lepidosauria; order Squamata; family Shinisauridae; genus Shinisaurus; species Shinisaurus crocodilurus. Next base: position 129,863,790 of record CM037879.1, read on the forward strand.
CTTTGCTGCTGACTAGTGGGGACAAGTGGAACTGCTCTGTGCATGCTCCATTGGCCGTTGCTTGTGCTAAATTCCTGGCAACTGCTTGACCTCATCTGTACAGGTAACATTCGTCACCACATTCTGTTCAAGTTACCTCCTTCTGAACCACATTCAAGAGCAGTCAGTGCACCTGGTGATTAATGAATGTAGGCAGCGGCTTCCTCAAATGTCACATTCATTACGGTTCACTCCAAATGTGCTCAAAATAATTCCGGATATCATGGAAACTTGTTCCTTAAGGCGAGTTGGATTTCTTCTCAGTGAACATTCTTCATGATTGCACAAGGGAGTTTGTGGTGTAATGGTGACTTATATGTAACGTTCCAGCCCTTTGCTTTCCCAATACCAGTAAGCCATACATGCCTTTATGTGGTTGTTTGATATAAACTTGGGTGCCCAAGGCATACTTCTGTAAGGAAGTCAGAATATTTCTCGCTAGGAATTTCCTCTTTGTTCTTCTATTTATATACTTAGGGTGTTTCTTTTTAAAAAAAAGAATAAATCTTGGTTTGGGGGTGTTATTGCTTTTTATATTGTGCAAATGCGTCATTGACTCAGATATAACATCATCAAATCTGAATAATTTTTGCAGATAAAGGCCAAAATCCAGTGACTCAGAACATGCATAGGGCTTGGCATTCTTTGCTACGTTTAGGGCAGTGATGGTGAACCTATGGCACATGTGCCACAGCTGGCACACAGGGACCTCTCTGTGGGCACTCGAGCCATTGGTCGCCAGATCGCGAAAAGACTTCTGCATTCAGTGTCAGGTTTCCATAGTAACTCGTCTCCACTCATTCTTCACTGGCCTCCACGGGCAGGCACATTCCAACATCTCCACCCCCAGAAGCGGACTGCGCAGGCACCCTGTTGTGATATGTATCACTTTACCAGCTGCAGAACATTGTTTACACATGGAAGGGACAGAATGGCTGTAAACAGGTTTGTTATGTCTTACTAGAATCCTTGATTCTAGACTGTGAGAACAATATGAGCTGGTCACCTGGTTTGTATGTTCTGATGACGTGCTAACTTGTTTTTCTGTCTGAAGCCATCTTAGAGAGAAGCTGGACTGCTTTCTCTCTTCTTCTGGTTCTTCTTGCTAGACTTTGTTCCTGCAACAATGTAACGTCTTTGCTGAGGTGGAGTGAAGCTCAACTTACTCCACTGGATGTAATGCTTGCTATGCATTTATACTCTGCACATGGACTGTAACTAGGAAATGTATACTCTGTAGAACTTTACTTGCTAAGTAAATAAACAGGTAGAAATAGACCTGTGGTGTTCCAGAGTGTTTCCTGACTCCATGGATTAATCTGCAACGGGGAAGCTGGAAGCAAGTCTGATTACAGGGCAGACTGGGCTGGCCAAAACTGGCACCGACACAGCACGCTGCACGCTGCGTAGGGAGGTGAGATCTGGAAGATCTGTGTGTGGAATTTCAGGCACACAGATAGGATTATAAATCTGTGTTAGCACACAGATAGGATTATAAATCTCCCAACTCTGCTCACACACCAACTTTACTTCTAACTGAACAGACAGCTCAGAAGCACAGCCAATTCACGGGTCTGAGAAAGACTTTGGCTTGAGAGTTTGGCCAACTGTGTTTGCAGTAACTAAGGCTTGGGGGGGTGGAGGGGCAGCTTTTGTATTTTTGTACGTATATATATAAATACACTGACATGGACGTGTCTCACGGCTGGCTGGAGAATGCTGGGGGTTGCGAACCTTTTTCTGTCTAAGCATGCCTGGGTGGGACTGTGCCATTAGAACATTAACATTGTTGCTAATGGATTTAGGCTGTGATCCTATAGCTGCTTTCCCAGGAGTAAGCCCCACTGAATTCAATGGGATTTACTTCTAAGTAGACGTGTATACGGTTGTGCTGTAAATGCAATACTGTTTTTGATGCCGAGCACGACAATGACCCAGAATGTGGCTTCTCTAACATTAACATTCTATGATCCTTTGAACTTAAGGTAACATGATACAGTAATGTATCTTCTATGATCCTCCTCAGAATTTGACTTATTTATGGATTTATGGCATTTTTATCCTGCTTTTCTGACAATTATTATCTGCCAAAGTGGCTCACAACAATAAGAAAAGGGAGTACAGACTAAAATGGCAAGGCAAGGTTTGCCACCTGGAGTACAAACTAAAATGGCAAGGCAGACAAGGGGAAGGGAGGGGAAGAGGAAGGAGATCTGTTTTTCAAGGCCAGAACAAGGTGGTTGTGGGCCCTTACGTGAATGCACTTTGGGTCAGGCTGATCTTTCCTTGCTGGTGTTCTTGCTTGAATGAGGCTCTTGTTCCTTTGGCCAATGGACAGGGCTGGAATGTTCTTATCCTTCCGGGACAACTGTCAGTTACAGCTGAGTGTCCTTTCTGGCAGGGATGGGAAGCGAGCTCCATCCAACTGCTGCTTCTCTGGCCGACGGATGGGCCAGGTTGGTCTCCCCCTGGCTTGATGTCATTCCTGGGAAGCAGGAGGTGCAGCCTCCCAGTGGCCCCCGGGCCCCCTCCCTGGCTGATGGCAGAAGCCAGAGTGTGCTCTCCAGTCCCAGGGCAATTTGTTTCCTTAATTATCAGCAAGTCTTTATTTAGACAGGAAAATACATCTTCAGAAATATATGGCCTTTTTTGTTTGGTCTGCCTCTTTCTGGCTCACCATAGAAAATAATACAACACAAAACATTTTTGTGGTACAGTGGAAATGTCAAAGGCAAAATTATACCCTGTGTTGTAAAGTGCTCCTTTTTGACACATGTTTGGGCCATTGAAGGGCAACCCCCTGCACCCGAAAGCAGCTTTAAATGTTGTGGGACTCTTGGTTTGCCCTGTCTCTTCCATTCAGACACCCATTCAGATACTGGTTACTACTACTGTACTTGACACATTTCCATTCACGCAATATATAACATTTTAAAAGACCATGATACTGTTTTTTATCAACCAATGCACTAGAAGCTTGCTGTAGACCTACATTTACCACACTTGACTTTTGACATTTTGACTCTGAGAATGAGGTATTGTGCCCACCTCTGCTATGGGTACTGCCAAGAAAATGTCCTTGTTTCTAACAAAAAACAAGTTTTAGGTTCTGAATCAATAAGCGGTGTGTCCCACTACTTCATGCTCTCTTAAGGGACTGACTTTCATGTCCCTTTGATTAATTTGCACACACATCTTTTGGAGAAGAAATGGTTGCCCATGTACCTTTATTAATTTTCTTCCTGTACAATTTATGTGCTTTTACCATTCAGATTTGTGTCTTATTGATATACATTAAAAAGACATAGATATCCACTCAGTGTTCTTCATGATAGAAGCTAATGACTCCATTTAACTCCTGGCTGAATCCATGTAGGAAAATGGAATGCATTGGATGTGGATCTTACTAGGGGGGAATACTTTGCGCCCTGCAGACTTTGTAAATCTGCAAAATTACAACAATCAGATAATTAATATCATTTAAGAAGCTGCTGACCAGGGGAGAATCATTACTTCACCGGCATCAAACCAGAGCTAACAAGCTCAGCAACAGTCCATGTCTCAATGACCATCCAAAATTTTCCTTTTGAAAAAAGAGCCTAGACTGAAAAATAAATGTAAAATCAAATTGTTTTGGTTCCCATTTAATTTACTGTTCGCTAGTACACTTGATTAAAGGCTGGATGTGATCATAACTGGAAAGCATTGTGCATCTTAGCGGGCTGAAGTCCAGCCCACCAAGAAGCTAAACAAAAAGTTATGACGTATTTGAGGGGCGAACTTGTCCTCAATCGTGAATAAAGCTGCTGGCGGACTATTATGTTTATGGAGAAGTAAATGAATTATTTTTAGAAGTCAGCATGCTGTTTTGCAGGAAGTCAGAAGAGATTATAAATTAAAAAGTCATTAAAATTCCGTAAACTAGGGGATTTTTGAATGGTAAGAACATGTTATTAGAGGAAATACTTTCCCCTTGTTGTGATTTTATTATGGTCATGGCTTATTATTGTAATTACTATTTATTGTTTGTTGTTGTTGTGAGTTTACAGTGGTTTTGGTTTACAGCTTTGATAAATTGGTTATTGAATGTAGACCATTGGCAACTGTGTTTATTAGAATCATTTATAATTGTAACTATTTACATTTATTTGTATTAAATAAATAATATGTATATAACAATTATTTAATGAGTTGACTTTAAGCCATGAGTTCCCCCCAGTTACCAGAATTTGGGTTGAATTCAATGGGTGGCTTTGCCTTCATGCAAAGTGCTTCTGCTTGCACAAGTTGGAGCACCCGATTTTTGCTGATCCCCTCTACTGACTTAAGCCCCCTCTCCCTTCCGAAAAAGCTGTCCCTGATGGTTGTGGGGGGACACCCTATGGAACAAAACGGGATATGATGCTGAGGGCTGGAGGAGGTAGGGGTGGGGCCGGCAAAAATGGGGGCCCCAAACTTGCACTTGTGGAAGCACTTTCCACTCAGGCAAAGCCACCATTGGATACAACCCATTGGCTGGGTTCGGACCTCACTTTAAACCCACAGAGGTTCTGAAACCTCTATGGGTTTAAAGTGGCCCCAGGCCCCGGCTATGCCTGACCAATGGTCGGGCACAGTGGGGGTCTGGAGGCACTGCCTCTCCCCTCAGTCCTCCTGCCGGTATCCCAGGGGACACCATGGGGGCACTAAAGGGAGAGGAGTGGGGATGGCAGGTGCCCCAAAGTGCCCACATGGCACTTTTGGGCAGCTGTCAGAGAGGCTCCTTGCCCTTGCTCGGTGGGGGTTGCCATCCCCGCAGAGCAAGGGCAACAAGCCCGCCCCTGGTTGTTCATACCAGCCGGAGGACGGAGGGGAGAGGCGGCACCTCCAGACCCCTGCTGTGCCTGACCATTAGTTGGACACAGCTGAATCCTGTGGCCACTTTAAAACCCACAGAGGTTTCAGAAGCCATTTTAAACCCATCTCCTCCAGATGAACAATATCTATTTTGGAATGCAGTTTACATTTATCAACTTCCTGATTTCTTTGGACATCTTTTCCCTTAGCCTTTCACCGGTAAATCTCACTGAGACCCAATGCACATGTCACTTTTTAAAAAACTCTAGAGTAAATGCAGGGCCTGCGATCAAGATCAGGACCCTAGGTGGGCCCTGGGAATCAGACTTTAATCCTCCCCCCCCCATAGTCCCAATCTGTATCGGGGCCCCAGTGCTGGCCATTTATATTGCCAAATAGTGATCCCTTAAAGCTTCTCATTCCATAACAATGTGAATCTTTGTAATTTGAAAAATGAGTGTGAAAAGGTCAAGGGAATTGGAGACTAATTGGTACAAACTATCTTGAGAGATGGCTGATGCTTTTTCATTCTTGTTTGGGAAGATATAAAAAGAATACTTGTAGTTTGGCACCGTATCTGGTCATGCTGGATACCAGAAGTGCAAAAGGAAGCAAGAATTTAACTCAGTAAAAACAAATTACCTAAGAATTTGATACTTGTGTACAAAATCAACCATCAGACAAAGGTCCAAGGGCAAGGGCTGTAAAATGTCTGATGTGAGCCTCTTTAACCACTACAAATGGTGCATTTTACAGAAGTATATTTCATAGACTATTTTGCCACATATCTAATAAACATTGATAGGCACATACCTGGAATCAGATGGAACAAAAATAATATAACAGGTATGCAGAAAGGGTATTATTCACAAAAGACTGATATCCAAAAGACCAGTGTGTTTGGGGCTATATAGGCTTGCTTCAGAGGAAGGGTCTCCCGGAGATCTAAATTTAAAGAAGGGTAGCTACTGCCCCCCTCCCCAAGAAGGGCTATATACAGCCCCAAACACCTAACATTTGGCTATCAGTCTTTAGTGAATAGTAATACATTTTCTGGGCACTTATTATCTAGTTAGGTGTTCAGTGCAGAGGTGTCGCAAGAACAATGATATAAGATTTAGTTTCCTTTGCATGAGAAAGCACTGGAAACTTACAGTATCTTATGTTCACAATATTGACAAAATATGCATAGTGCAAGCAAACGCACACTCCTACAGCAGTCAGCAGATCCCCACAGACCAACTTCTAAGACTGCCCTCCGGTTTTTCAGCAAATTCACAGCTCTCGCTCTACCTTTGTCCATTCAAAATGCAAAACTGCCTTTTCTTGTTTCTCTGCCAAGTCCCCTCAGCTAGAAGTGTGTCACCTTCTCCAAGCTCTGATCAGTATTGTATTCTGAAAGTTGAAGGGAGATTTTCACTTATAGAGAGATCATCTCGTCATTATTTCCCTGTTAAAAAAATATATCAGCCACGGATCCTGGAAGGAACATTAGCAAGCAATCTGCCTAGCAACAAGGTTGTCAACTACCATAGAATATTCTTTGTTTCTTCTTGTGTCACTCTCTGTTTTGCAGACTCAGAAGAATCACTCAGCATGAATTAGCTGACCCATTTACACTCTTTAATTACCCTTCAATAAGGGAAAGCAGATGGATGTTTCATTCTTTTGATGTGGGTTAGTGTGAACTTCTAATTGTAATCCATGTTCATGGATTTTACAAGAGTCGAGCCGGAAATATTTGTATTTATATCTTTTCTCCAGAGAGGTTGATGCTAAAGTGATAGGAGAAACGTAGAGGGTCATTATATGTTAACTGTAATGTTACAGTTAAAAAATGAAGCTCTACAAAAAGTAAGTGTTCTCTGAAGCAAAGCAATGCTTACTTTCATTTTTACTTGGGGGAAGGAGAATGTGCTATTTGTATTACAGATGTACTGAGGTTAATCCCTACTATGGAGAGCAAAATCTTAACTTTTATGGTCTAGAAAGTCTTACAGATAAATCAAGAACTAACACAGCTAGTTGATTTTTAAAAGATCTTTTTATATGAAAAGTGAAAAGCCTGCATGTGCCAATGCATGGTTGTTTTCATTCAGCAGTAGCTAAACAGCTGGCTCTTGATTCTACAAAGCGGTTTTCTATTACCCTAGAGAATGTTTTGAGGCAAAACATAGGAAAAACAACTTCATTGCAACAAAACTATTGTAGCAAATGTTCACCACAAAGGTACTAACTCTAGCAAAGGATGGAACTGTTCTATTTTGCAGCTCCTTTGTTCACTTGTTGTACTCTTTTCTCTTCAGCTGACATACATTGTATACTTGCTTAAATCTGTTTGGATTGTCCTTCCCACAATGAATTTTACTGTCTTCCTGGTCCCTGCAATCAGAATACTCAGCAAAACAAGAAACACAGTTTGGATCCTGTGACTTGTGACAAACCCCTACTTCTGATGTAGCTCAACAGTGACCCCTAGTGTGTGTGGTGAGTTGGCACCATGCTGGGATGCCTGAGGCTAGATCTCACTTTTTGTTCTCCAATATACTTCAAAAATTAAGTTCTTTAGCACAATGCTTTGTCCAGTTGTAATTGGACAGCTCTTTTATCATTCAAGGTATAGGGTCCATTTGGACCAGGTGTTAAATAATTTTCTGATTTGCTGGCTAAACCACTCGATAGACCACAAAAATAGAAGGTATCACACGATTGTACAAAACAACAGTCAGTCAGCCTCCGCTAAGGGGCCAGCTTTTTCCAAATAGATTCCTATATAAATAAGAGCTTGCTCAATCCTCATTCATTGTCTTCCTAATAACATCTAATTTCAGATATTTTGGCCTACAACTCCCATGATCCCTCACCATTGGCTATGCTGGCTAGGGCTGATGGGAGTTGTAGGCCAAAATATCTAGAGGTCCCCCAAATTTCCAGCCCCTGATCTAACTGATGACTAAGATGCTCTCTCTCACCAACCATCCTCTCTGCAATGAACTCAGCATATGCTCTGAAACCCAAGCCTCTACCCGATTACGATTCCGTCTAATCTATATCTATCCCGATCTGATTACGATTACATGGAATCGATTCCAGTAATGGAGTTGATTCCGTCTAGTTTTTTCTATAGACTTGCAATGGGGGGAAAACGTCTTTCACTTCTTCATTTTAAAAGATAGAATAGAAACATGAAACCTGATGAGATTGCAGATGTCCTCGAGCTGCTTATGCCCCCCAAATTTCAGACAGGTGGGTGTGGGGTGGGTGGGTAAACTTCACCTGTTGAATTTGTGCCAATCCTGACAATTTTTAAACAAAAAGGGATTGCCCTGCAAGCACTGACACCCCCCCCCCATGAATACACACTTTCCTGTGAGTAAGTCTGGCAGGAAAACACTGAACAGAAGGGCAGCCGATTCAAACACTCCCTCACTGCCACAAACTGTATGAACAAAAAGGACTTTAATTGTCCTAAACTAAATCCTAATAAAAGATTTTAAAAAAACCCTTAGGATATATTAAAACAAAGCAATTAGGAGCCCGAGGTGCCAAACAAATGCTCCTTCAGTTCCCCTTCCCCAAACTGGGGTCAGAAGAAAATAAAAGTAAATGGATTTGTTTGTATTCAAAATGAAGCTACTCCTAAATGAAATAATATTGAGGAATAAATCAAAAGAAATCCAAAAAGAGACACCCCACCCCCTATAATTCTCCTCTCTCCAACACCACCCACCTATGAGGCAAGCGGCTGGCAACTGATCCAAATGCACATGGTCAGAGAAATAAAAACAAAGCATGGATCTCCCTTAGCCCTCCTCCAGCCAGCGTCGCTAGCTATTGGAGAAAGGCAACTTCCTCATTAGCACCATTGGGTAATGGTGCTGCCAATAATACTCTCCTTCCCCTCCCCGTTCCATTCAGAAAGGGGGGGAAGGAGCTTCCTGCCTGCCTGCTCACCCAGATTGTAATCGCCTGTAATCAAACGGAACCAATGACAGCCGATTACATCCGATCTGGGTCTGGGTCGATCCAATTCGACCGTAATCAAAACATAACCAGAATCAGGCTGATCTGATTCGGGTTCGAGACGCAATTACATGCACAGCCCCACCGGAAATTAAGTGCTGCATTAGGTTTTTTTAAAAAAGCCAGTTGAAGCCAAATTGACTGGGTTTGCACAATCATGGAGGGGGGAAAAAAAAGCCAAGGTGGCTTATTTCCCCTGCCACATGTGCTAGTTGCATGCCAGGTGGATTTGCATAACTACACAATGGGGCTGTTCGGATGATCACAGAGGGGGCAATAAGCCAGGATGGCCTATTTCCCCTGCTGCACATGCCAGTTGCATGCCGGGGAGATTTGCATAATTACCCTTGATGGTGCGGCTTGCCATGTTGTGCACACCCAGTAGGGTGGTTTGTTGCCATGGTTAACAAGCCACCCAGAACCCTAAAACAGCCCATGGGTTCTGAGTGGCTTGTTATGCACAGCAATAAGCCAGCCTTGCTGAGTTTGCATGAGATGGCAAGACGCGTGCGCTGACAAGGGTAATTATGCAAATCCCCCCCAGCATGCAACCAGCACATGCGATGGGAGAAATAAGCCATCCTGGCGTATTGCCCCCTCCATGTTTGTGCAAACCCAGTCAGTTTGGCTTCAACTGACTTTTTTTTTTTAACCTAATGCACCACTTAAAACTAATTTCCAGCTTTGCTAATTATAGGGATGTTGGAGAAATCCACAATGGACTCAAATGAGTCCGGATTCCTCCAAGGCCACTTCACGGATTCTGCAGTGGACCAGCTTTCCCAGGTCGCATGGAGTCCATGGGGCTTGCAGACTGAATTTTCTATTTTGTGTATTTTCGTGCAAATTTAGCCGCAGAAAAATACACAAAGTAAAAAACACTGATCAAAAATGCACAAATTCCCCACATTGAGTAAAGCATGATAATACACAGTATGGAGGGATTTGCACATTTTTGGCCAATTTGTGCATTTTGGGGAGTGCAAATTTGCACAAATGTGAATTTGCACAAACGCATTTGCGTAAATTCCAAGTCTGCAAATCAGTGGATGGAGGAGCGAAAGTCATCTGAAAATCTGAAAATCACTGGCAGAACAGCTTTCTCTCTGTTTGCACATCCCTAAAAGTCATGTTTCTCTTTATTTCTGCTCTCTGCCCACTCAGCTGCCTCTGTGTTTCGGCCAGGGCAAGAGATAGGTCAAAGCTACAGTTGGCCTCTGTGTTTTCACTCAGAAATGAGGGTTATAGCTGTTGCTTCTTTGGCCCGGAACAATAGGTGTTATCTGATACCTGCAACACCTACCAGTGACTCAGTATGTGATCACCATTTTGAAAGTGAGCCTGTGCTGCAGGCCTCATGGCCACAAGGTCTGGCCTAATTTTTGAACTTTTCTGTTTCTTCCCCCACCCCCAGCTTCTGATACCGCCTAGCCAGATGAAGAGTTCTGGAGAAGTCAAGAGTGTGTTCACAATCTTTTGTGTCATTTTGGTTGTTTCCAATAAATGAATGGTCTAATTGTGGATTTTGGAGGAAAAGTGGGATATAAACGTCATTATATATATATATATATATATATTATTCTGATAACATTTCTTATCTTTTGTGAATGGCAGCTAGATTTCTTTGTATCTCTTTAGGCATTGTGTAAGTCCATTCTCAGCCAATCCTAGCCTGTTTCATAGTTAATTGTCCATCACGAGATCCTCATTGATTTACATGCAGGCCATGGACCAGGTATAAGTACGTACTTAAGATCTGCTGAAATCCGTGAGACTGCTGTGGTCTCAGTTGCGGCTGCCACATTTTCCAGCCCCGATATCTTACTACTTAAACATTTATGCTTCTTCTGCTATAAAGAAATCCAAGGTGTTTAAAATGAACTATTAAATGTACAAATGTTATGTTATTAATACTTAATATCATGTAACATAAAAAAAAACCTCATATTACAACATATATAGAGGATTGACACACAGTAATATTAGAGGTGACAAGGAATTGTTTTTTAAAAAATGAGAAAGATGCCTTAGAGAATAAATGGAGGCCAGCAATGTTGAAATCTATCCCTCTCCTTTGTATCCCTCTCCATTTAATATATGGTAACTTCATTATTTTGCCACCTCTCATAACATTTTCAGTCATTCATCAGTGGTGACAGTCAAAATCCCTAGGCTATTACTAATATCTTCACAGCAATGATTAAATTGATTGCCAGGGTTTTCTGTTTTGTTCCCCCTCAGATTATCTGGAAGGCTGTTACCTGAATATCCCAACAGAATCACTAAGGAATCATGTAGATTCGTAATATGTAACATTTGTTCCATTGTTAATTACATTCTGCCAAATGTTATTGTACAGATGGACAGGCCCACCTCATATGGGGTGGGGGGAGGAAACCTCCAGCAATTTGTACAGACTCTCCAGAAGTTTGTGTTTATACCTTGATAAATTGGTGATATTCTCTCAGGTATTAAATACAATCTAAATAACTGCTTTCAAATGAGCTTCCTGAGTTCAAGCTGAATTCAAGCTAGTTTTTAAGCCTTATAAAGATTATAAGGTTGGATGAACTTTGGGTTGGATGAAAAGTTAGTCATACTTAGAGAAGTCCCATTGATTTTAATGGGTCTACTCTAAGTATGACTAACTCTGGATCCAACACGAAAGCAAGGATTTAAGTTAGACCTAGTTTTGGTCCCTGAAAGTCTACTCATATCAAGGAGGGGGGAAAATGTCATGATCCATCTAAAGTTAGTCTTGACTAAATTCCATTGAAACTAATGTGTGAAGCTCCCATTGAGTATACTTCTGAGTCAACATGCATAGGATTGCACTGCACGTGCGTAATAACATAACTTCAGTGTGGGACTTTCAGCTTTCAGCAGGACTTTGTCCCTGTTAACTGGATCAGAGCTTATGACTTTACAGCACAGGAATAAAAAGTGCCCCATGTCTTTTTCCACCACAAAGAAAATTACAAGTTGATATTCCTGGCAGCTGGCCTCATGTATTTAATGCTTTTATTGCGAGTGTATGGGTGAGATAAAGAAGAGTCAGACACAGAGTATATGGTTTCAAATCAGGGCCACATTTATTGAATTGAAGATCTGTGAAGGGCGAAGTGCGGTACTAACCTAGCCCGGCCATTGGCCGGGAAAAAACCAATATTTTGGCGAATACATCCTAACCGCACCGGAGGCGGGTTGGTCCGCCCCCGGCCAGTTGCCCTCCATGTGGAGCTGGAGGGCTTTACCATCGTCGCCTTACTTTGACGCCTCCAGGCACCCAATGTAGGCGAGAAAGGCAAAACCCCAAAGACGTCCCAATCTCCCTCCTGCCAAGCCTCAGGGCATTAGCGAGGGCAGCCTTGGGTAAACGTCAGGCACCTTGAAAGGTGCCACTGGATGATCACCATAACCCTAAGCCATACTGCCTAATCCCGCACTTCCCGCAAATGCGACCAATTTAGCTATGACCCCCCTGGTGGGATCGAGATCGAATTAAAAAAAATTCCTTACCCTGATTCACAGTGTAGAGTAGGCGAAACCCGCCCATTGCCCCGGCCAATTGAGACAATGAGCCAAAATTCCTACTCGGCCCCCGTTAATGGGCGACCAGAGGAGCCTACACTGTTAACAGGGCGGGATGGGAGGGAGCCAGAAAACAGCAGCAAAATAGACCATGGGCGGGAACCCAGGTGCCTAAATAAGCCCTTTCCTGTGTCCCCGCCCTAGTTGAGCCATTGGCTCAGTACCTGTGACCAACCTGACCTGTTACCTGACTCCTCTCTCCTCCCCCACTCGCAAATCTTCTCCCTGGCCCCAGGTGAGGGGCCAGTGGAAGTCTGTTCTGTATGAAGGGCTGGTAACAGATTACTTTTTCTCTCACAGAGACTGAAAGGAAAAACCTGCACTGTGTGAAGAGCTATATAAACGGGTGGATGGTGGTATGGTTTTCATTAAGGTGCGCAGCCTTTTTGTGACATGAAGATTAATCTCTGAGCCAGAAAAATGAAATCCGTTAAGTGGTCTTTCGATAAATTACTATTGGAGATGGTTGGAAGATCAGCGAGCCATGGCACAGTGTTGCATTTGGATGATAACCATGATGGAAGCGCAGCTCTTTGAACATTTCCTAACAGCCCCATTTCCTAGCTATATCAATATCATATAAGTATCTCTGTTTTTATAGATTTCTAGTGAATATGCACTTGTTGATTTTTATTGTATCCCCTTTGTATGTTTTTTTTAAATCTTGTGCAATGCCTTGAGAGGGTTTCACCCTTAAAGGCAGCCTATTTTTTTTTTTTTTAAAAATCTATATATATAAAAGTGAGAGTCCTGACTCACTGACTCATCAGTTTATCTCCTATTTCCCATTAAGTTAGAATGCTGAAATTTGGCGTGGTTGTTGCTTATGGATCACTAATAAAAACTGTGTTGTGAAAACTTTCTTTAAAAAACCCTTAAGGGGACAAAGGGTTTTTTTTTTTTTAAGTAATCAGAGTACAGGGTAGAAAGTAATCAGTTTTTTAATCCATTCAAAGAATGGGTCCTTCAGTTAGTATATCAATAAATAAAATAAATATCTATTCTTCTATTCAGGGCAGATCTATGTTACACTGTATATCATCAAGTTAGCAGAATGGTACTGCTATATTCACATTCCACAGTCACTTCCCGCAGGGCACACCCTCGTTAAATGTAGTGCAATCATCCCTGTTTGCCACCCCACACCTAACTTGGTAGCGGTAGAACTGGGTGTTGCCTTGAACAGGTTTTTTAAAATTATTAATTTGCTTCATTGGCTCTGTGCAGGTGCGAATGAGCGCAGGAGCGATCTGTTTAAAAAAAGAAAGGGGGAAAACTCTTCCAGTCCCTCACAAAGAAGAAAGAAAAGGATGCTGTTGCTGCCGCCGCCGCCGCCGCCGCCGCCGCCGCCCTCCCACAGGGTTGGAGGGAAGCCAGCAGGATCAGCGCGCAGTGCAGTGCAGTGCAGCGCCGCACCCCTCCCCTCCACCCAAATGCAGTTTCCCAAAGAAGTGTTCCTCCCTCCCTTACCCCTTTCTGATTTCTTCTGAGCAGAAGGCTCCTGTTAAATCAATGTGATACACTTGGGAGTAAGGGCACTCTGGAGAGAATGTGATTTACTTCTGAGCAGACATGCCTTCTGGCTAATTTACAGCTCCCTGCTCTTCAGGAAATGGGGGTGAATGCAGCGGTTTAAAAAGGGGGGGATCCTTCCGCTCCTGTCCCCTCTTATACTCTGTGGCGGTTATCCTGGGGGTACTGCCATTCACATGCAGGGGAAATAGGCCATTTCAGAAGAAGGGTCCATATACTACTATGATTTTGGGGGGTGGGGGTGGGCATAGGACCAGAAAGATTCTTGTGGTTAACTGTTCTTCTGAAATTCAGCTATATTTTTAGATACCAAGCATCTCCCCCCCCCTAAAAAAAGAGAGAAAAGATGTCATTGTTGAGTGACTCAGAAATATGAGCATAATGAAGAAGGGAGCAGTGGAATTGTTAGCCACGTGTGCATGGCTTGGTTTTGAGGTAATTATAGTGCTACAGGAATTCTAGCAGTGTTATTAACTAATAACTACCATCAAAGATGTGAGTAGCAGTGTTCAAGGGGTACAGCAGTTATTAGTGGTGGAAGTAAGTGGTGACTGCTTATTGACATGGCAACTGTAACTGGTGGGGGTGGAAAACAGGATTCATAGAAAGTGCTTTGTTGACCAACATCATGAAATGATCACCCACTCCTAGTTACTCCTGTAATTCTAGTACAGTTATTTATTTCAGTGGAAATAGGAAAGAAGCACATGGTTGGTTGGAGTATTTTCCTTCTGTCAGTTAGGCCACCTATGTCTGATATATGCATGCGCCTCACTGTGACCGAAAACATTGCTCTCACAATAATACATATTTGAAAACTCTTGCCATTTGCTTTGAGGCTTCAAAGAGAGAGGGAACTGGGCATGGAAGACGCATGACCTCCAAGCCTTATTCCCCCATGGGATTCTTTGAGCAGCAAGTGGATAATGCTGCCACTGGAAGAATCCATCTCAGGCAATGTGTGCCCTCAGCTTCATGTCCTACAAGTCCAGTTGGCACTTCAGCCCCCTTGGTTCAAGCAAGGGACTTCCTAGTTTGAGGAAAGCTTTGCTGACAACAGCAAATTATTTTGAGTAATTAAAACAAAAAGGGATTGTGAAAAGCTCCAAAAGGATCTCTCCAAACTGGGAGAAGTGGGCATCAAAATGGCAAATGTAGTTCAATGTAAGCAAGTGTAAAGTGATGCATGTTGGGGCGAAAAAATCCCAGCTTCAAGTATAAGCTGATGGGATCTGAGCCATAGTGGTGACTGAAGAAAGAGATCATGGGGTTGTGGTGGACAGCCTGTGAAAATGTCAACCCAGTGTGCAGCTTTCTATGGGAAAAAAAAAAGGCAAACCCCATGTTAGGCATAATTAGGGAAGGAACTGAAAATAAAACTGCCAAGATCATACTCCGCTTATACAAATCTATGGTGCAACCACACTTAGAATATTGTGAACACTTCTGGTCACCGCACCTAAAAAAGGATATTGTTGAGTTGGAAAAAATGCAGAAAAGGGCAACTAAAATGATCAAGGGGCTGGAGCAACTCCCCTGTGAGGAAAGGTTACAACATCTGGGATTGTTTAGCTTAGAAAAAAGGCAAGTAAGGGGAGACATGACAGAGGTGTGCAAAATTATGCATGGTATGAAGAAAGTAGAAAGGGAGACATTTTTCTCCCTTTCTCATAATACTAGAACCCAGGGTCATCCCATGAAGCTGATTGGTGGGAGATTCAGGACAGATAAAAGGAAGTACTTCACACAGCACATTGTTAAACTATGGAGTTCACTTCCACAAGCGGTAGTGATGGCCACCAATTTGGAGGGCTTTAAAAGGGGATTGGACAAATTCATGTAGGAGAAGGCTATCAATGGCTACTAGTCCTGATTGGCTATATGCTTCCTCCAGTATCAGAGGCAGTATGCCTATGTACAGCAGTTGCTGGGGAACATGGGTGGGAGGGTGCTGTTGCACTCATGTCCTGATTGTGGGTTTCCTGTGGGCAGCTGGTTGGCCACTGTGTGAACTGAATGCTGGACTAGATGGACCCTTGGTTAGATCCAGCATTTATTTATTTATTATTTGCATTTATTTATCGCCCATCTGGCTGGCAAACCTGGCCACCCTGGGCGATGTACAGAAAATAAAACGAGCCAATAAAAGAGCCAGTGTGGCGCTAGTGGTAGAGTGTTGGACTGGGACACAGGAGATCCAGGTTCTAGTCCCCACTCGGCCATGAAACTCACTGGGTGACTTTGGGCCAGTCAGCCTAACCTACCTCACAGGGTTGTTGTGAGGATCAAATGGAGAGGAGGAGGAGGATTATGTAAGCCGCCTTGAGTTCCTTGCAGGAAAAAAGGCGGGGTATAAATATAATAAATAAATAAATAAATAAATAATAAAACAGAATAAAATACATTAAAACATTTTTCTCCATTAAAATACATTAAAACAGTATAAAATTTTAAAATCTTAGCCCACCCCATATTCCCGCCTGAATAACCAAGTTTTTAATGAGCGGCGGAAGCTCAGCAGAGAGGGGGCATGGCGGAGGTCACTTGGGAGAGAGTTCCATAGTACGGGGGCTGCCACAAAGAAGGCCCTCTTCCTCGTCCCGACCAGTCTAGCTGCTCTGGCTGAAGGGACAAGGAGAAGGCTGTCTGTGGCAGATCTTGTTGAGCGGCCCACTTGGTGTTGCTGGAGACGCTCCTTGAGATAGACTGGACCGGAGCCGTATAGGGTTTTAAAGGTCAAAGCCAACACCTTGAATTCAGCTCGGCAAACAACTGCTAGCCAGTGTAGCTCCTTGAGCACTGGCGTGATGTGATCCCGCCGGCGACTGCCTTTAACCAGGTGAGCCGCTGCGTTCTGTACCAGCTGTAGCTTCCGAACCGTCTTCAAGGGTAACCCCACGTAGAGCGCATTACCGTAGTCTAGGCGAGAGGAGACCAAGGCATGAACCACTGAAGGGAGCAGATGATTAGGAAGGTAGGGGCGCAGCTGCCGTATCAGATGGAGTTGATACAGCGCCGCCCGGCTCACAGCTGCCACCTGAGCCTCCATGGACAGCTGGGAGTCTAGAATGACCCCCAAGCTGCGGACCTGGTCCTTCAGGGGTAGATGTACCCCATTCAGTACCAGGTCAACATCCCCTAACCTCCCCTTCTCCCCCACCAGAAGTACCTTGGTCTTGTCGGGGTTCAGCTTCAGCATATTCCTTCCCAATCCCATCCAGCCAGCCACTGACTCCAGGCACTTGGACAGGGTCTCAACGGCCAACCTCGGTGAGGATTTAAAAGAGAAGTAGAGCTGCGTGTCATCTGCATACTCTTCTTATGTTCTTAAATGTGCTGCAGTGGGTGGCTGATCTCAGACCCAGTTCCATAGAATCAGGTGCAGGACTCAGTGAAAGAAATCTGAACACTGAAGCAGGTGGGGGCATTTGCTGGATCAGAAACTAGGGTAAATTAGGTGTGCATCTGAATGCGGTCTAATTATACTGCAGCTGCATGGAGCATGCATGGAGCTGTGGAAGGATACTTATTTGGATGCACATCCAGGTGTGCATCCCATTGAAAACAATGCAGCGTGGATAGATGGCACCTGGGCTCAGATACACCTCTGCTCGATGCCTGGGTTTCCTGATCCAGGATGTGATAGGTGTGTAGAAGTCTGCTTCTGTACACAGATCTCTGGAAAGTGATAGGGGCAAGTAAGCATGGATAAGGGATGCAGAGGGAGGAGGAAAGGAAGGGGGGGAACTTCCTCTTTGCTCTACTCCTCTCCATTTGGTGAAATATTTCCACAACTCCATAGCTGTACTTATCTATTTTGAACATTCTCAAAGTTCAACATCTAAACTGGATTCCATTAAGTCTTTGAAGTTGAACAATAGCTGTACCCTTTGTAACGGTACTCTTTTTTTAATTAGGGGTTAAATTCAACGTCATACTAGTGGGTATACGCTAGCGCACAGCACAGGACTTTCTCCTCCTGCATCCCTCCGCATCACCCAAAAATCTACTCTGGAGGGCTTCCCAGCCCCCGGGGGCAGATTTTGAGGGGATGCAGTGTAGGGGAGTGGAGCTGCATCCATCCGTGGAATGACTCCATTGGATACGAACCCATGATGTTGCTGCAGTGATAGGGTTTCCTGTCCCCCACCTCCCTTTGATTAATATATACTTGGATAAGGAAAAGGAAAACAAAAGACACACCCTCATGCGCAGTGATGGACAAGCCCCATTTTAAAACCTTTTCCATCCTCTCCTTTCTTGAAAATAGACACTGCAGTACTGGCTTGAAAAGTGACTTCTGTAGTTTCCAGCGTCTGCCACTGCAAGTTTGCCCAGTTCTTTGTAACACCATCCACACACCACCTTGAAGTTTTTCAGGGCCTATAAAATGTGTTTACAATGAACTGATTTTTGAACTACATGGACAAAACCGGGTGTTTGGAGAATGAGCCTGTTTGAAGTCGGAAGGCCTGGGGCGTTTGAAGTGAAATGTTCCCAGGAAAATCTTGTCCAGATTTGTGGCAAGAATAATTAATGGTGGTCATCTGAACTTCTCTGTTGTCCTTTTGTCCTCTTCTTGTCATGGTTTTGGCTGTATCTTAGTGCTCTGCTCTGCTACGCTAGGAAGGGGGGAAAATACGCACTTAGGGGGAGGTGGTGCATTATGGAAGTGTGCCCACAAGATAGCTACCACAGCATCTACATCTTTTGAAGAGCTGAGGAAAAGTAGTAACATGGAACTTTAAAATTCAATAGGAAAATAGAAGAATGTAAACAAATCTCTTTTTAAAGCACTGCACTACAAGCTGGCTGCAGCTGCAGCCCATTTCTTTCCCGTTCCCAGTAGCAATTTCTGAATCCTCTTGTGTACTGTACTTGGCAATCATTCTCCTTAAGAAGGAGTTGCAGACTAACTACGTCTGCTAATGATGTCTTATAAATGGCAGTCTGGGATCATCAATGCAAGAGAACAATGTGAGGTTGAATACTACTGCCACAAATGTTCTTCTGGTTTTATAGATTCAAATAACTGTAGAATCATAGAGCTGGCGAAAATCTTGAGGGTTGTTTAAACTAACCTGGATTTGGCAGAATGCCCTAGATTGTATTTCTTGCTAGCCATTCTCAGGAGGTGCCGGTTCATTCTCCAGTTCCTCATTAGGGTGGCCAGGTGTTCTACTTAACAGAGGATAGTCCTCTATTTTGAAGAGCTGGCAGAGAACACTGCTCTATTTGAAGGTGTCCTCTATTTGATGGGCTGTCCAGTCCGAAGTCTGGTTTAAAGTAAAAGAGAAAAAAAAAAAACATAAAGAGGGAGAGCAGCAGGGCCTAGAAGTTGCCCATCAGCAGTTAGCACCTGGACAGCAGACTGAACAAGCCCGCAGGTCAGCTAGTCAGTCTTCTCCACTATGGTGGGACTGGGATGTCTTGTATTTCTATTTAAATAATAGTTATTCTTTCTAAATTTGCACCTATACATATCAATTTGCAAGTGCAAATATTACATAAATTGGTATACTCTTTTGTCCACTTTTTGGGCGATGCATTTCCTCTTTTTTTTGGTGATGCTTAAAGTGGCCACCCTATTCCTTGTCATCATGGATGCTTCCTGAAAAAGTAATGTAGGATATGTTGGGGAAGGGAATTGGTATATCTAGGTGTGGGGAAGCTTTACCACTAACTTACTAAAAAAAAACCTGCAAGGCTGCTCACCACGTGGTCTGACCCAAAAAGCTACTTAGGATTAAAAACAACCCAGACTAGTTATATCAAACAAAACAGCAGGGTATATTGTACTCACAACATCTGGTATTCTTGCATGCTTGTTAGTCCATGCAGGCACAGCTTAAAGTTCATTAGAGTCTGTTGGAAATCAGCATGGCTGGAAGAGAGCCAGCCAGGCACATGTTGCTTCATGAAGGTCTGTCTGGGGGGCAGGGGGAGAGAACTTCCTCTAAGGAAGATTCCCAGGTATGGAAGGAAGTGGGTGTGCTTAGGAAGGTTAGTTCCCATCAACCCATACCTCCCCTAGTGACCCTATGCATGCAAAGTTACCCGTATGCCTAACAGGATATTCATTCTGTCATAATATTTTTCACATTCACACCTCTAGATACAGAGGAAATGCTTTGCATCAAATTCCAACTTCCCCATCCCCTACAGTGAAGCTCTATCTAACTGTAAGCCAATGTAAAATATAGTTACAGTTATGTTCTACTAAACCAAAGGTGGGAGACCTGTTGTCCTCCTTGGGCTCCAACTCCCATCAGCCCTTGCCAACATGACCAATGGGCAGGGATGATGGAAGCTGCAGTCCAACAACTTCTGCAGGGCCACACTGCTGTACAGAGGCCTGGTTCTTGATCATTCTTGCTTTTCTCGCCTAACATAACTAAAGTTAGTGAGATCCCACCTACACACTAACACAGTCATCTTCAAACACATATGACCTGATAATCTTGATGGCTTTTCAGCAAATCAGGTGGTATATGAATTTAAATAAATTAAAAAATAAATAAATCTGACGTGGAAATGGAGGAACCTTTTTGTCATCTGTCATGACGGCAGTATGAGTCAATGATTCTGAGGTCCAGCCGTCGAACAGTTTTTCCCAACCCTCCAGTTGCTAAATGAAGTTCTCCCTTTTACTCCAAATGCTAGACACAATCCCCTCCATTCACCACCTTCTCAAAATTGCCTGCCAGTGAAAGTAGTTGCACACAAAAGGATCAAATGAATATGAGCCAACATCTCAATTTATTTAAGGGGCCCAGTTTGATGAAAAACAATGCCCTGAACAATTATCTTGCTGCAGGTTTCTTAGGAGGAGCTAAAATGAGCCTGTGACAGAACTATATGGTTTTTAACCCCTTCGAGTCTTCTACTTGACAGAATCCTAACCATACTTATACGGAAATGAGACAATCCCACTGAAATCATTGCGTCTTTCTTCAAAAGGACCATGGGCAATAAGAGTGATTTTTCATGTTCATTTTTTTAAAAAATGGGGAACTCTTACTATAAGGTTTGAAATAACTGTGATTCTTATGTGGATACAATTCTTATAAATCTCACCCAGTATGGGAAAATAGAGACACAGCCATAGATCTTGTCATAATGAAAAATGTGTAACCCTTATCTGCCATTGTACCTTGTTGGCTTCTCTTTACCATTAAGCTATGGCATAACATACACTGTTTATGTCAGGTGTGCAGACCCTCAAGCCTGTGAGTCAGATCCAGCCTGTCTGAGGTCCCAATCCAGCCCAGATGGCTCCACCTCTTTTCTCCAACTGCCCATCATTCGTTGGTTTTGCATACCCCCCCCCCCCATTCTAAAAGGTTGAAATGCTTCTCCTAAGGCTTAGCTACTGGCAGGAAGAGCTTTAAGCTAAAGTATGCTGCATTTTGGTATTTTGGCTTCATCCCTTTGCCGTCAGCCCCTCCCACCACTGGAATGTGCCCCCTGAGAGCTTCTCTGAAATTGAATTTGGCCCAGTCTGAAAGAGGTTCAGCACCCTTGGTTTATGTCTTCAGCTGTTTAAAAACATCTAGGTACGTTTCTCTTCTTATTCATGTTCTTATTATCTTGTCTTTATCTGTGACCCAAGAGTTACTGGATTCAGGCCATCACTCACTTGCTGGGTGGTCATGTTTGTTCATTTCTCTGTTTGGAAATGCACAAAGCACAGCAGCCCCTCCAGCTGAAGAAGTGGCTCCAAAATGTAGATGATTCTTTTGACAATATATGTGTATTTCTGAGACATTGAACATACAGTTCAGCCAACGTTGTGGTGTGCCTAAGGTAGAAAAAAAAATCCCATTCAAAAAGGGAAATCCTTTCCAGGAGCAAAGAAGAGACCTCCCAGAGGGCTGAAATGGCAAATAAGCAAAGTGTAGTACTCATTTAATGAATCCCATGTGTTTATTATCACAGCCTTTGAAAAGGATTTGCTACTGATGGAGAACAAGACTCAGCAGGAAGTCATGGCATATTGAGCAAAGTTAGTGAAGTCAAGAAAAGGAATGGGTTTCAGTTCTCTAACTTCTCTTCCTTTGAAGTTTAACTTCCCTATTTTATTAGCTAACAAGTCTTTTTTGCATTCAGATTTTCCAGAGGTTTGGTTTCTGCTGAATAATATATTTGTGCTTTTGGCCAAGCAAGCAAGCATATAAATATATAGGCAGGTTAAAAACTAATCTTCAAACAATGGTACACCATAATGGAGAAATGAGCAGCAGTCAGTCATAAAAAAAAGTGCTTTGAAGTGAAAGCCACTCCTTCCATATATTCACTTTAATCAAAATGGAGTGTCAGGTCGAATTTCACAGGAAGCTTTCCAAACCACCCACCTTATATAGTTCACCCAGTTTGTATATTACATTTTGAATGCTGGCATAGGTATATGTTTTAACCAAGACGGACACATAGTTATCAGGTTACTCTTTCTCAGTGAAATTTCATGCAACATTACATACCACAAATGTTATATGAAAGAATATTAATGATTGCAACAAATAATTATATTCCAGAGCCTTCCTACCAGTGCTCATAAAATCTGCTGACTTATATGGTTACATGAAAGAAAGAAAGATGATTGTGGTAACATTAACTCAGCAAAAATGTTACATTTGCTTTCCATGTGCTAATTGTCCTGCTTTGGCTAAAGCAGACTGAGCGAAGGGGCTATCCAAAAAGCAAGGTAATGAAACAGGCAAAGGCTCAAGCACAAAGGTTTCAGTCCAGTGGGGATCAGGCTAAGGGAAGGGTGGTCAAGGTAGGCAAAGGTCAAAACACACTTAGGCAGTCAGTTACGTTACACAGCCCAGAAGCAGAGTCAAGCAGGAGTCCAAGGGTCAGGATCACAGAGCACCAATCACAGGGCAAGGTTCAGGAGACAAGGGGGAAGACACTGGAGCTGAAGGAATGCTGTTGTTTCCAGCATTGGCTAGGCAGACCCTGAAGGCTTTTATTGCCAGAGCCTGCTGATCTAGGGTGCTCTTGGTTTCTGGGAGCTCTAGCTTTTCCTCAGAGGAGGATTCCTCCAGTGGGGGCATGGCACTAGTAAACATTCTTCACACACACACACACGCACACTCCTAGTTTCTTTGTATTCAGCAGAAAAAATGCTCAACTTGTTTGTATTCAGTTGGGAGATAAGTATAATTTACAGTGATATAACTTTGGACTCTGTGTTGTGGAATTTATTAATTTACCATGGGTTGGATCCAGATATCTGCCCATGGAAGGGAGTGGGTGGAAGCTCATGATCCTATCCCCTACTCTCCCTGCTTTAACAATGTAAGGTAATTACAACCTCCGTTGTGGAACTTCAGTATGCTGATGATAATGTGGTCTCCGCACATTCAGAGGACGATCTCCAAACTATCCTAAATGCTTTTGCAGAAGCATACGAAAAACTTGGTCTCTCACTTAACATCAAAAAAACCAAAGTGCTTCATCAGCAAGTGCAAGCCAACCCTTGGTGATGCCATCTATCCAGCTTGGCGGGACAATACTGGAAAATGTCGATCATTTTCTCTATCTTGGCAGCTATCTTTCTGTTACAGCTAACATCGACAGTGAAATCCAGCATCGTCTGAGCTCCGCAAGTGCCGCATTTTCTCGAATGAAACATAGAGTGTTCGAGGATCGGGATATTTGTAAGAAGACCAAAACACTGGTTTATGAAGCCATTGTATTACCAACTTTATTGTATGCCTGCGAAACATGGACTATCTATAAACGTCACTTCCACCTCCTTGAAAGGTTTCATCAACGTTGCCTCCGGAAAATCCTGCAAATTACTTGGGAAGATAGGCGAACAAATGTCAGTGTACTGGAAGAAGCAAAGACTACTAGCATTGAAAAAATGATCCTTCAACGCCAACTTCAGTGGACCGGTCATGTTGTTCGAATGCCTGACTGCCGCCTCCCAAAGCAGTTACTTTACTCCCAACTCAAGGATGGAAAGCGGAATATCGGTGGTCAATATAAGAGGTTTAAAGATGTTCATAAGGCTAATCTAAAAAAATGCAATATAAACATCGAAAACTGGGAAGCTCTGGCCCATGAACGATCTAAATGGAGGTTGGCCTCTCACAAAGGTTCCATGGACTTTGAAGAAGCCCGAGTGCAAGGTGAAAGGGAGAAACGTGCTAAGCGAAAAGCACGTCAAATGAATCCTTTACAGGACCATCTTCTATCTGGTAACCTGTGTCCTCACTGTGGGAAGCTGTGTGGATCTAGAATTGGCCTCCACAGTCACTTACGGACCCATCGCTAGAGTCTACACAATCTTCTTTAGAATTTCCTCCTTTTATCCCGGAAGACAATCTTACTCGGTCACGAGTGATCGCCTGATGATGATGATAAAAGAGCAGCTGGATTTTACCTTGATGGGGAGTTCTTCCTGGGAGGAGCCAGGAAGTAGCTGAGGGCAACACCCACGGCTTCTGGCCTGAGGAGAGAGAGGGCACAGCCTGAGAGAGCCTGTAGAGGGGCCTTTGTGTAAAATAAAACTTGGCAGTTTGTTTTTAAAGCAGACCCTGTTTGGTTCTGTGGGGTGCAATCTACCAGCTTTGAAACAGCTGCCAACCCCCAGAAACCCCTGAAAATGCTCCCTGGTGCATCAGGGGATCCAGCTGAGTGGAGCGGTCTGTGGTGGTAGGGGGCTGGCTGGCTGGCTGGGGAGAGGGAGACAATGGAAGATCAGGTGGAGGCACTTCCTATGAGTGGAGCAGAATGTGCCTTTGCCTGATTTTCCACGATTGCCCCCTTCCCCCTCAGCCCCACCCTCCAGGGAGCATTTTGGCAGGCTCTGGAGGCTGGTGGGGTGAGGAGGGAGCAGGAAAGTCGTATTGCATTTTATTCTTGCAAGGTCTAGAAAGGTCTTTACTGGGTGGCGAAAAGACCATAAGGAAGGTGCCAGGTAGGGATGGGTGACCCGCCCAGCACTCGACTTGCAGCACTGTGAGCCGAGCGCTCCCGCCGCGCAAGCTGAGCCAAGCGTGAGTGCCAACTGAGGTCACACCACAGTCTGGGCAGTTGCTACCAAACATTTTAAAAAGCAGTGGTCAGATCTCTGACTACCATATCCATCCAGTTACATCTTTAATAAGAAGAGAAGCTAGATGGACACATGCAAATAGTTCTTAACAAATGGGGACCTGTGAAACCTCACAAGGAATATTTCCCCGTACACACCATTCCAGGCTGCAAAGGGGCAGTCAACGTCCACCACTAAAAGGTAGTGAAAATGAGCTTGGAAGATATCCTGAAAGCTTCATTCCCTCTTCTCCCTTGAGATCCTTTCAGCAGCAAAGGGACAGGCACCTTCTGTTGCTAAAAGAATCCTATGTTGGGGTGCACATCCTCAGAGCTCCTTTCTCACTCTCCTCACAATTGCTTCTGTGCCCAAGGAGGAAAGAATAGCATTTATGCATGTATTGCCCTCTCATGCCCAGTACATATATCCGGGGCCATGCAGCCTTTATCTGCTCTGGTTTGAGAGGGAGGGAGGGATTGTTTTGACCCCATGCTCAGTGATCTGGTTCGCACGACACAACAACCCATTGTGGGTAACTAACCATGGTGGGTTGTTGTGTTGTGCAAACCCAGACCGCTTCCCACAGGGTGGCTTATTCCCCCCCCCCCCCCCAGCAAGCCACCCTGAGAACTCATGGGCTGTAGCAGGGATTGTTCAACCCACGATAGTTTGTCATCCTATCCGAACCCGGGCGACCAATCCCACCACGGGTTGCAGGCCAGGAAGTGGCAAACGAGGTACTTAGCAAGAGCTGCAAAAAACCCTTGCCAGGTTTGCCAGAGTTGACCCAGCTACCCATTTTTGGACCTGTGGAACTGCGCACCTCTGCAGTTGCGCAAGTCCAACTAAAATAATAATAAAATAATTAAAAATATGAAAAAATGTGCACACATTTGGTGTTTTTTTTTTTAAAAAAATTGGTGGTCAACCAGTGACAGACCCTCCAATGTGCCACATAGGCACTTTGGAGGAGTGGTCACTAACAGTCAATTCAGAGATCGCTGTTTGAGAGAGGAGACCAGGTGGCTTTAGCCACTAAGTCCCCTGGGATAGGCAGTGGAGGACTGAGGGGGAAGGATGGGGGGGGGACAACCCACGGTGAGTCTGATTGTCTGTCAGGTGCACCATAGGTTGTTTGCGCAACAACCAAACCACTGTGGCTTATTGCCAGGATGGGTTAGTGTAACGTGTGAACCTTCCCAGTGTTTTATGTGGGTAGAAACTCTCTTCCCTAGTGGTGCCAATGGAGGCTTTTTTTTTTTTTTAAAGGAAAACAAGTGGCAGGGAGAGTAAGGTTTAAACCTCTTCTCCCTATGCATGGTGGTCCTAATCTGGATCAGGGCCCCACATACTTACATATAAGAAAGGAAGGAAGAAAGGCTAAGCTGCATGCTATGGATTTAACATATCATGTATTTTAGCTCTCACCGAGTTTTCCACCACCAGACTCTGCCTGCTGACTTTGGGAACAGATAAATCTCATTGTTTGGTTAAGACCTCCAACAGTCTCCTTGGAGATGATCAAACATTTACAGGCAGCAATTGAAAGGTAGATGGGGAGAAGGAAGAAGGGAATGTCAAAAGACTTGCAGAAAATGTTGGCACAACTGACTGAGGGTTAATTTGCCGTCCGTGGGAAGAACTATTGCCAAGTTGCCAACGCTTTAGAGTCAGAGTTTTCAAAAGCGTGTTAGAATAGCTTTATTAAAGACTCCAAGAAGTTATAGGAAAGCAAAGGCAGAATTTGTGGTCTAAGTAGTTTAAACAGGATTGATTGATGGATTATGAAAGAAAGAGCTCTGAGCCGAATTTGAACGTGCAGGTCTCTGTTTAGCTAAATGCAAGGCTGATCGTTCACAGCTTCTTTTCATTCTGATAATGTCTGAAATAATTTCTCACTCATTGAGGATAGGCTAATCTCACAGACTTGTCAGCAGCTGCAAATGGTTTTCCTTAAAGACATCTTAATGTCATGGTGATGCCTCAGTGTATATACATCTGAAATTGCAGAGCTTGATCTTTCCTGAAAGTGGCCAAAGGGGGTGGGTGGGTATTCCTTCTGAATGTTAACAAGTTCACACTGTTACAGGCTCTGGAGTATCCCTTAAAACCAACAAGCTGCCAAACAGTCTATGCAGAGAAGTACATTTTCCCAGGTTCATTCAAGGTTTATTCAGCCCAGTAATACCCTGTCATGCTGATGGAAGACCAAGGTTACTTTGCTGCCCCTGGCAGACTCTAAGGAGGTTTGGAGATAAGATGTGCACCCATTCAGGGTCAAGGCATGCTGCAACTGCTCACCGGACAGGCGCTTCCACACTGTTAAACTATTTTAGGAAACTTTGGAGATATTTTGAGAGACAGCCAGAAGCCTGGAAGAAGCAGCTTTAAAGTTTCCTTGGTAGGGGCAGTGGGGGGAGGGATTGTGGCAGTCTTTTAAGGAGAGTGCTCACTTGGAAGACTGCAGAAACTTGAAAGTTGCTGATGAAGCACAGAATCTGTGTGATGTTCCAAGTGTTGGGATTTATATTGGAAACCTGAGCTATTCACTATAATATAAAGATTGTTGGGCTAAGACTCACGTCTGCCTCTTGGTTTGTGAAGGATTTCCTTCATGTGTAAAGTTTGTTGGCTTTTCCAGCCCTGTGAAGAGTGCCACCTAGTGAGTCTGGAAGGAATCTTTCATATTTCCCTCCAAATTGAGATTTGCTATTGAAAAGAGTTGACTGATGTAATGAAATCCAGTCCTATGCATTTCCACATAACAGCCACACACACACTACATGCCAGTTCTGCAAAGGCATCTGGGATACAGGGGGGAGTGGGTGAAGGAGGAGGGGAACAAACAGCCCAACAAACCACAGTTTGCTTGATTGCCTGCCAAGCAAACCCTGGGTTAAATGAGGAGTTGAACCTCTTTCAGCACAAGGGATGAATTGCAGGGGTGGTGTTAGGGGGTGGCCCACTAGGGCTGGAGCCCAAAATCTTTCATTTGGAGCCCCACATCTCTGGGAGGCCATCTTCCCCACCACTCTGCTGTCCATGGGTATTTGCTGAAATAAAAGTACAGGGCCTGACAGTCTCCACTGCATCTGATCCCCCTGGATTAGCTGGCTTTTTGCCCACAGGTGCTTCCCCTCCTGCCCCTCCCCCTCCTGCCCCTCCCCCTTGAGTCTGAGGTTGTTTTTTTTTCTGAAATCAAATGCCCCCTTTCCCCTGTCCATACATCCCTTTTTACAAATCGGGGTGTCCTTAGGAGACAGGGCCCTTTAAAGATACACACACGCACACACAGATGTTAGCGCATATGCAAACTTGAGCATGGGGGGGGGTCCTGTGGGCCTGAGCCCCTGATCTTTTCAGTCCCTAGCACCACCCCTGCCAAATTCCATTTCAGAGCAGCTCTTGAGGGGCTGCATCCCAGTGGTGGGCAGGCCTGAAGGCAAAAGGGGTGGAGTCAAAATACCCCCCCAAAATATATGAGAGCATATTTTAGCTTAAAGCTCTTCCTGCAGGAACTAGGCCTCAGGAACAGCATGTCAACTTTTTAGAATGGGGAAAACAACTGCACCAAAGCTGAGAAAACACTGGAATGATCAGCAGTTGGGGAGGAAGGGGCTGGGGCCAGGGAAGGGGCACGGCGAGATGAGGAAGCCAGGAGGGCCAGATCTGGCTCCCAGGCCTGAGGTTCTGCACCACTGGGTTAAATACACCATGGTTTGGTATTATGTGTGAACCAAGCCAGTATAACCCATCATCATCGTCATCATCATCATACCTAGAATATCTAGGTATAAATATAGTTTACCCTGTTCATATCTAGTCAGAAATTGTAAATACACCTTTGAATGTTCATTTGAAACAAACAAACAAGACCAGGGCAGTTGACAAATTCATGAAAAAAGCTTAGGCAACCATAATTCCTCAGCTGTTTTACTAAAACTGAGGAATTTTGTAACCATCTCCAACCAAGCCTCACTCAACTGTGGAGAGAATGAATACGTCTGGTCAGAGAGAGATTGATAATAATCTGTTGGAAAGAATGTGCAAGAACTTGTTATGGAGCCAGTCATGAGAAAATACAAATATGACGTGCTTTTTTTTTTTTTTAATGGTCTGAAGAATGTGGCTAGATCAGCTGACATCAAGGGAACAGAACTAAGGACCTACTCAATTCTTGGACTTAATCAGAGCCTTCAATGGGTGATTCTTTTTTTCAGGGAAAAGACCATGATGATCAGTAAACCTGGCAATGATTGCTTCTCTAATGAATTGTAATTGGCTTCATAAAACCCAACTAGGCAAAGAATCAATACTTATTCCAGTAAGAGATAGCTGATTCATATGTTAGAAATGTCTATCTGTGAGTCATCTGAAAGTATCCCTACTGCTATTGTCTGATGGCTCAATAGCTTATGAAGAATTCACGGAAGGAGAAAAAAATTGAGTATGTTTTTCTGGAAAAAACCCCAAACCCTAAACCTTGTTGGCCTTGCATCCCAAAACTGCTCTGTTGTTTTCCCCCTTTAACATATGTGTTCCACATTCTTCGGGGCCAAGTGGTTTATATTGCTCCACAGTTATACCTTTGGTTTTTAAATTTAATCTCTCTCTCTCTGTGTCTCTCTCTTTGACTTGTTTCCATTTATTTCTCCCTCCTCTTTGCCTCTGGCTTCATCTGATTCTTTGCTGAAAGAACATCATGTACCTAATTTTGCTTTATTTGCACAATGGCTGCTGATAGGAAAGACACTGAAAACACAGATCATTGGGATTCCTCTTTTTATTATGCTGTGGAAATGTTAGGGGAATGCTTTGGGATTTGTGAAAGAAATCACCCCAATTAACCTGACAATTGGTAAATGTGCTGGAAATGCAGTTAATAGAAAAATCCTTCTTAGCAGAAGCAAAATGTTACTTTAATTCATCTGATCATCTGTTTCTACTCTCCAGATAGATAGTGTATGGGGCCTAAAGGAGAAAACACATTGTACTCATTGTACAAAGTAGTTTCAGTGGGTTGGATCCAGACCTGCCCCTCCCTGAACAGAAGGGCTACTTCTGTCCATAGAGGGAACCAGGATCCAGCAGAGTCTTCTCACTGGAGAAGTGTGGTGGGCAGCAATTGTTGCTTATTCCCCCTGCAGCCCGGAGGGTGCCATGACCCCTTGCAGCAGATTTTGGGGGGGACATAGGGGGCTGCAGGGGAAGGGGAAATTGACAAAAAATGCCTCCCCCTTCTGCCTACAGGAGCATCCCGTCTGTGGAGTTCCATCCTAGATCCAACCCAATGTATGCTCATTGCATGTTCTAAAGGGGACGAGAGGAAAGATTTTAAGTATAGTTTATATTTGGGACAAACTTATGTTCAAGCAAGTTAATACCTAGGGGTCATTATCTCTGATCCAGGATTGGTCCATCTTGAGGGTTGGTTTTTGATGTAACTATTATGATCCAAGGATTCTGGCCCATTTTGTTTGTAGGAGTCTAGGGCTGCAATCCTGTACAAACGGACCTACTTCCTTCTGAGTAGGCATGCATAGGATTACATTGTAGGAGAACCATAGAAGTCTATAGCACTGCCTTTAGCACTTGTCTTTACTGTCCTCATTCATTCATTACATTTCTATATGACCCAATAGCCAAAGCTCTATGAGCGATTTATAAAGATGAAAGCCCTAAAAATACAACATAAGAATGTAATATAAAACCCTTTGCATAGAAAAATATGAATAAAGTTTGCATAATCAATAATAAAAAATCCCAGGCCCTGTAAAAAATCTTATCATATGCTGTCAAATGCTTTAGTTTTAACCAGCACCAGAATGATGACAACACTGGCGGCACCAGAAAGATGACAACACTGGCACCAGGCAGACCTCACTGGGGAGAGCATACCAAAATAAAATTGGGGGGCCACCACTGAGAAGGCCCTCTCCCTTGTTGCCATTCTCCAAACCTCCCTCAGAGGAGGCGATTATGTTTTAAATATACTTCTTTGGTGAGAGATGCAAATATTTTTAAGTAGTTTTAACTCTTTCCAGCCATATGTGACAGCTGTATGTTTGCTTTGGAAGATATAGGAAGCTCTGTGAGCTCACATCTTTTGGTACATTTAAAAGACAACAATCTATGCACTGGTACAAATTGTACTCACACTTGTTCTTAGCCTGATTTATGTAGACATGACTGAGAACAATTTGGGGTGGTCTTTTTCTTTCCAGAAGTCTTGGGAAAGAATATCACAAATCCATTCAATGCCAATTCAATGGCAACAGTATATCATACAATTATATACAAAAAAAATTGGACAGTGAATAAAACCTATTAGATTTCCTAACTCTGTGCCCTTCACTGTGAAATGATTTATTTGATAAATATTGAGTAAATATGATCTCTTTGTTGACTAATGTCTAGCACTCAAATATTACAAGTATGTTAAGAGAGCATGGATGGAAGTCATAGCTGTCCTGCAGTGGCTTCATTGCTGTGGTTATTATTTCCAAATGCTTCTGTTTGACAGCTTAAAAGAAGGCTTACTGCTTCTCCCCAGAGACTGAAGGTTACCTCCTGTTCCTGTTTCACAGAACGTGATTTTGAAAGAAATGGAAAGAATGTAATGTCCATACAGTTGCCTTGCAATAGAACATATATAAGACACACATTCAGTGGGGTCATTCAGACTACAGACTTGATTTCTGAATCATGTAAATAAAACACAGTGGTGTTTGAACCCACACATCATCATAATTGTCCCCCTTTTTACAAAGACCTTGAGTAGGTCTTTGAGAAGGGTTCTGTAGGATATGAAATGCTGCTAGAATACCAACAATATTGGTTGTCAGTTATGTTAAAGTCCTGTGTGGTCCAGTGGATTAAGCATTTGGGCCAGTATATGCAATATGGCAGCCATATTAAGTTTTTTAAAATTACATGTGTACATTGAAGTTTATCTTATGGTAAGCACTTTGTGTACAGCAGCTATCCACATGAACTGGATGATTTTTGGACCATTACAGACTCGGAGAGGAGGACATTTGTGGTAGCAAAGTAAAAACAGCCCAGTCCTCATGATGAACCACTGCACATAAACAACTTGCCACATAGTAACAGCTACTACATGAAAGACTTTCAGGTGGCCTCTGACTGTGGCTGATGTAACTGACCTTCAGAAGTTCACATTTAAGAGACCTAGCTCATTTATAGACTATAACTAAGCCATGATAGCAACTCCTACCAAGCATATCTCTTAAAATGGGAATAACAGAGATGTACAAGGATGTTGCCCCTCCCTCAACCAACTGCCACAACAGGGGCTTCCAAGGAACCATATTGCCCTGAGGGGAGGTGACAAGAAACAGAAACAGCTTCCTCGAGACATGCAGTTGTTTGTCTTTTCTGTTTGATTGTATAATTTGTATTGCTCCTTATTTTAGTAATTTTATGTAAACCGCTTTGTGAGGTCCACCTCAGAAGTGGCACATAAATAAATAATAAATCAATCAATTTTAAAGGTAGAAAATGTTGGTACATATTCTCAGGCTCAGGGTTAGGATACATGGTAAATCTAAAATCAGATGATGCCTATCAAAATTTGGTGAACATATCTTGCCTCTTCCCTAGTCTGTTTCAGAGGGGCCAGCCGCCTGCAACACTATCCCACTTCCATTCAGGATAGAAGGGGGGTGTGTGTTTGAGGGCCATGAGAACATCTTCTGAAAGAAAAACTCCTAACATAAGATTCAGTATGTGCTCAAAGATGTTGCTCATGTGCTCTGCTTGATTGTAACTTCTATTCTCTCTCCATTTGATTAGGAATAGTAGAGTCCTTAACTCACTGGTAGGGATGGGTTAGAAATTTGTTAATTTCACATTTCAATGCAAACTTACCAAATTTGCAGTTCCTGAACCTAAACATAAACCAGATCACAGACACTGAAATCCATACTTTTCTGAAGTTTGTGTTGCAGTTCACACACAAAAATGCATACAAAAATGTGTATATTTGGAGAAATGCACATAAAAATGCATTTCCTGTGTGCAGTGGGAAAATCACTTGGAAAAATGAGCACATTTGAAAAAGTGCACACAAAAAGGCATACAACTGGAAAAAATATGTGTACAAAATTTTGTATATTTGGAAAAGAATACATATGAATGGTGCACACAAAAAGCATTTGCAATCCACAGAAATAGGATTGGACAAATGTAGCAGAGGAAAAATGAGAACGTGAGAGAAATCAAGCTTGACAGATTTGCCCATCACTGGTAGTGTACATGCTTTGAGCGCAGAAGGTCTCAGGTTCACTTCTGACACCTCCAGTGAAAATGTTCTCAGGTAGCGGTGGGGACGGGACACAGAGTGCTGCTTACCAGAGGAGACAGTACTGGGCTCATGATTTGACTCAATATAAGGCAGATCTTGCTATGTTTACATGACTAGAAGTCACATAGTCAGCTTCTGAAAAGTGGAAACAGGAAATACAGTTAGAAGAATAAGGAAGGAAAGGGGAATCTTAAGTAAACCCAGGCAAAATCACCCCACCACCAAGTATTACCTCCTGGATAGGTGGGTGGATGGATTTCCTCGTGGACATGATGCTAAGCAGACACCAGCAAGCAAGCACAGACAATTGCCCAGGTAGTGTGCTCATTGGTTAATGACTTTTTAATCATTTTAAATTCCAGTGCTATTTTATTTTTCACACAGCACAAAGATGAAAGAACTGTGGGATCTGGTAATTAGCCGCCCAAATTTTAATTGTTTACTTTACATTTTTTTTTGGATTTGAAGAGAAAAGTAAGAAGTACCCTTGAAAATAAATCAGTTGTTGCCAGTTCAGAAGCGAGAGAGAGAGGGGAGATCCAAGTTTTGCCATGCAGCACATTCATTTTGGTTCACATCATTCAGGAGCATCCCCAAGAAGAGGCACAAGTATGAAGCAAGCTTGAGCAAATGAATGGAACGTTATTATCACCACCCCGGCCAAAACCAAATTTCCATCCATCTTCCCCATTTTCCTTCTTCTTTACCATGCAGGATAGCACTTAGGTTTGTTCCAAATTGTACTTGGCTGGCTTGAATTTAGAGGGATTGAGTTTAAATTCTGGATTCACTAGGGGGCCTTGTGTGAATCATGGACATGCAGTCTCAGCTGCTGCCTCTCCGTACAATTTAAACATTTGCTTTGCCAGACATGCCCACCCCCTTTGGTACCAAGCAGGAACATTCCTGTGTTCAGTGAGTCATCAATCCCAATTCCTGGGATTAGGTGCTGGAGAGTCTCTCATTAGTAGCCCTATATTGCTACTTTTAGCTCACCAGTGTAGGTTTAATATAGGAATCTGCTTTATACCAGACTAGCTGTTGTCCACGGCTGCGCTCGTGTGGATTTTAGGATTTGGTACAATGGAAAAGATACAGTGTCTCTGACTGAAAGTGTAACATTTAGGCTGGGTGCTGGCAGCAGAAAACTTTTCTGACAGAAATATCTGATCTTAAAGAAAAATCAGGTTAATCCTGAGAGTCTACAGGTGATGAAGAGTGACAGTGCCAAGTTTGGGGTAGATCCGTCAAAATGTGATGGAGTGGAGCCTATGCGACACCCCCCACACCCACACAACAGTCGTTCAGTCATTTAAAAAGTTTCCCTCCCTTTTCACCCCCTCAGAGAACATTCTAAATGGCTGAGGGGAGATTTGCATACCCAGCCCTATTGGCCCCTACAGGAATTCATACGAACATTCTAAGTGTTGTATGGGCTATTTGCATAACTGCTGCTATTGGCTCCTGCAGCAATTCTGAGGTGAGGCCGATTTGCAGAACGGTTCCCCTGTTGTTTTGCCCATAGGAGATATGACAGTGGGGCGATTTTGCCCCCCTTTTTTCACCCCCTTAGGGATGGAATTTCCCAAAATCCTTCCTTAGTGGGGGTCTATGTCATATCATAAAAGCAATGTCCCTTCAAAATTTCACGTTCCTAGATTAAACGGTTTGAGCTGGGCATTGATGAGTCACTCAATCAGTCAGTCAGTCAGTCAGGACACCTTCTTTTATATATATAGATTAGACTATGTGTCAATCTAGCCCATCATTGTCTACTCTGAATGGCAGCTGCCCTCCAGCATCTCAGGCAGAGATCTGCCATATCACCTGCTTTCCAATCCTTTTGAACTAGAGATGTTGGGGACTGAACCTGGGACCTTCAGGCAAAGCAAGCGCTCTACCACTGAGCTAGAGCTCCTCCTCATCATGACCAATGTCTTATGGTTATTGTCAGGCAATAGTCATGTAATGAATGCTTAGCAGTACCCCTTGGAATATTAAACTTCGCTGGAACTGAATACTCCTTTGCTGATTGCAATCAGGGCTCACACACAATTAAAAGGCTGAAACATTAAACCCAAGAATGTGATGCCTTTAGGTAGAGCGAAATGGCCTTGGAGAGGAGGAAGGATATCAGCCACTACTTGGATTCTCTCCCATCCCAAGCAGCAGGTGTCTATGTCTAAATTATTGTTGCTTGCAGGCAGCAGTAACTGCACACCCTGTTCTGTGAAAACTGTTTGTGGTTAACACCACTCCTTTTCTCTGGGCAGGCTCAGTGGGGTGTAGCTGCAGCTGGTGTAACTGATGCCTTTCAGCAAGGAGGGAGGTGGTAGCCTATAGATCTATCAGGGGAGGAACAGCCACACAGGTTTGTTCTGTTCTGACCTCCCTTCTTTCCCGCCTCCCAGCTTTGTCTCCAGTGCATTGAAGACAGCACAATCTCTACCACAGGCAAGCTAATCTTTCTTGAACTGTCAGCCCCTTGTCAGGGATTAGCCCTGTGGACGTTTTGCAGCTTTCCATTTGGTCCTTACTTCTCCTGCCTGCTTACCCCTACAATTTCCTGTCAACAGGAAGAATATAAGATGAGCCCTGCCAGATCAGAGCAAAGGCATCCGGTCTAGCCCCCTGTTCCCAACAGAAACCAGCCAGATGCTTCCGGAAAGCTGCTTAAACCTTATTGTTTGCCCTCTCTTCCCCAGCAGCTGGTATCCAAAGACATGCTGCTTTTGTAACATGGAGGTGCCATATATAATAAAGAGCCCTGGCCTGAAGGATCATTAGACCAATGGTCCATCCAGTCCAGCCACCTGTTTCCCACAGTGGCCAACCAGATGCTTTGGAGAAAGCCCATATCATGGTATGAAGACAGTAGTACACATGCACACATGTGCATTGCTCCCAAGCAACTGGTATTTAGTTGCTGTCTGAACCTGGAAGAACAATCTAGCTCTGGTAGCCATTAATAGACCTGTCTTCATGAATTGGCCTAGTCCAACCTCCCCCCAACCTGGTGCTCTCCAGGTGCTTTGGACTTCAGTTCCCATCAACCCCAGCTAGCATGGCCAATGGTCAGGAATGCTGGGAGTTGTTGTCCAAAACATCTGGAGGGCACGAAGCTGGGGAGGGCTGGTGTAATCCCTTTCTGAAGCCATTTAAACCTGTGGCCGTTACTGCATCTCGTGGCTGTGAATTCCATATATTAATTACACATTGTGTGAAAAATTACTCTCTCCTGTTTGTCCTACTGCCAATCAATTTCATTTGGTGACACCACCCCCCCCGTTCTACTATCATGGGAGAGGAAGAAAATGTCCTATCTATTATTATTTTTTGCACACCATGCCTAATTTTATCAATGTGATCAACGTTTGTAATCTTTCCAGGTACTTAAAGTTTAATAGAAAAATGTTGTGAAAGATCAGTCATTTCTCCTATTGATTTTGGCTTCTCCACAAAGAAGCAGAGAAAGGTAAAAGAACAGTAACATGTGAACTTGAGGAGCAAGTATTGACAAATAAGGGCATGCAGTTACCTGAGATGCCCTTTAATGTTCCTCGATATATAAGTCATTTTCAAGATGTTGCTGTCTGCTTGTACTCTCTCAAATTATTTTCTTGATGAACTAATTTCCTTCCTCTAGAGTCTAGACACAAAGGTATGTCTTTACACCATACTGCACTGCACAGGGTTCATCGGCGATGTTGGCATCTTTGGACCAACCTAAATTTGTGGATGAACATAGCTTCGTGCACTGATAACAAAAGGAGGGCCAATAGCATAATGTCAGGCCCCAGTAGAATGCAGTGTTGGTGCCTTCAGGGGAGCAGTTTGGATCGATGAGCATGTTCTGCAATCTAGTCATCAAGCCAATGCTGCAAATGGTTAGGCCAACTCTTATTCTCATTCACCATTGGGGAAGGGCCATAGTTCAGTGGCAGAGTTCATGCTTTGCGTTTAAAAGGTCTTCGGGTATCTCCACACAGGGATGGGAAAGATTCCTCCCTGAAACTCCACATTGCCATTGCCTGTCAGTGTGGGGGATATTGAACTGGATGGTCCAATGGTCTGACCTGTATTCCTATGCTCCTCTTAAGGAGAGGGGCCTTGCCTCCATCTCAACCTTGGAAATAATAATTACGCAGAGTTTACTCAGCAGATAATTTCTTAATATTAATTAAATAAGCAACCATTTACTAGGGGCTGTACAGACAGACTATTCTCTACCTGTGACGTACAACCTAAAGGCATGGGACACAATAAGGAAAAGGAATGTGAGAAATATAGGAAATGAAAGAATATACAAATGCAGTTGTTGTAACTGGCACAGTCCCACTTCATTAAAGCTTGTGATTTTTCATTCTGTGGAAGTGGATCTATAATCTCACAGGTGTTCTTGTCTCCAGCGTTATATCGTTCACACTGTAGACTGTGTGCATCAGCAGATGTTTAGTGTGCAACAGTCACTGGCATATTGCCAGAGCCAGAGGTAAGTAGGAGATTATAATTTCCATTCTAGCAAAAGAGCAAGTGAAACTGACAGAATGGCTGGAAGGGTTGCCAACCATTTTGGCAGGGTGTCTGTGCCTTTAACAGCCAAATGGGCAGAAATTTAGCAGGCGCTTTTTGTACGGCATGAAGATTCACTGCTGGAAAACCATCACTCCCTAAATTACTATGTGCCCTGCAGTACTAAAAGGCACAGGAGCGAGCTCTGCTGGGGAAAAGTTGGCAACAATATTTGCAGAAGCTTACCTTGTGGGTCCATGTGGCTGAGCTGAAATTCAAATATTGCTTCTTGCAACCCAGTTGTATGCATGTTTGCTCAAATGTAGGTCCCACAGAGCACAACGGGACTTCTTCCCGCAGAGCTATACAGAGGATTGCAGCCTAAGACCTGGTTCGCATGATCACTGCAGCCCATGGGTGCCAGGATGTGGCGCCCATGGGTGCTAGGGTGCCAGTCCAACTTGTGTCATCCAAACCCAGTGAGGGTGGCTTGTTGCGGTGGTTAACAAACCACCCTAAAACAGGCTATGGGTTCTGGGTGGTTTGTTAACCAGCCCAACAAGCCACCCTTGCAAGGTCCGGACAACACAAGAAGCCATGCCCGGCGAGCGTAATCGTGCAAATCAGCCAGCATGCAACTGGCATATGCAGGGTGGTTAACAAGCCACCATGGCTTGTTAACCACCCTGTGATTCTGCAAACCGGGCCTCTGTCTAAGACTATATCCCACTAGTCCACAGTAGCTACATAGTCCCTCTAGGGTGGCCATAACCAAAAAAAGAAGACAAAAGAGGTGATTTGCATAACATTTGCATACAGTAATCTATATATAGATACATATTTAGAAATACAAATACAGTACATCTCATCCTACTGGGGATGAACCTGACCAGGTAACCTGTGTGCTTGCTCAGTCTACTGTCCAGGTGCTAAGTGTTGATGGGCACCATCAAGGCCCAGCTGTTCCTTCTGATGGATGGTTCTTATCTTTAAACCAGACTTGGACCAGACTGCTTTTCAAATAGAGGTCACCTTCAAATAGAGGATGGCCCTCTGTAAAGTAGGACACAAGGCCACCCTATCTCTCTCTTGACAATTTCTTCATTACATTAAAGATAAACTTAAGTCTTTAAACTTTAAAGTTAGACTAAAGTTTTCTAATGAAGCGTCTGCAGTTTGAACTGATGGTGCCACTTGCCATCACTTTCATAATGTGAGTGCTGCATTTAACTTTAAAACCTAATTGGAATTCTTTTTGTTTCACTTTAAGTCCTCCAGTACCTGACTGCTTTCATGCTGTCATCATACTCATCTGCTTGGCTTTTGCTATAGTGTATTTTCTTTCTTCACCTTTATTTAAACTGGAAACAGAATGTCATTCAGACCTCTTCTAGAGTTTTTCTAAGGAGCTTCTCATCTTGGCATTTCCTACCAAATCTGGCTGTGATTTATCTCTCTCCCAAGGCCTCATTTCCTCCAATTCCCACTACTGCATTGTATAAAATATGATGTAACACAGCTATTCTTAACCTCAGCTATGTCTGTGGTGCTTTTATTTTTTGCTCCTGGTTAGCTAGTGCGTGGGTGGGGGAGACCATCGTACATTCCCTTTCCTTTCTTTTCACTTACAGAATCCCTCTCCACTCCCCTTCTTCTTTGTAACAGTTTCTCAAAATCTAAGACTGGATGTGATTATATATAGTAACTGGAGAGTCAATGTGGTGTAGTGGTTAGACTGTTGGACGGAGACTCGGGAGATCCGGGTTCTAGTCCCCACTCATCCATGAAGCTCACTGGGTGACTTCGGGCCAGTCACTGACTTTCAGCCTAAGCTACTTCACAGGGTTGTTGTGAGGATAAAATGGAGACGAGGATTATGTAAGCTGCTCTGGGCTCCTTGCAGGAAAAAAGGCGGGATATAAATATAATAAATAAATAAATAATAACCATTTGCTACTACAGAGTTACAAACACCTCAGAGTTCTAGGTTATTCAGATTTTCTCTCTTAGGTTATTCACATACTAGAGTTTCTGAAACACTTTGATTTGCACTTCCAACCGTGCTCATATGGAAGGTTATGGCAAAGGAGTCTGGGCTCCCTTGAGTGTTCCCCAGCCCACCCCCACAAGGATGACTGTAACAGATCGATGAAGGTGGCTTTTTCTTTGGAGCACTGAACAAGACTCTGCAAAACACTGGGCATGCCAGTCAGCAATACACTCTGGAAGCAATCAGTTAGCACTGCTCTTGTTTGTGGTGGTTGCCATTCTTAGGAGTCTAGCATGTTGGAGGGGACACATATACGAAAACCATCCAAGTCTATTTGTGTATGGAGGGCAGACCAGGGATTCAGCTGTTGCTGTTCTGTGGGTGGGGGTGAGCAGTATGTTTCTAGTGGGACCTTTATTATTAGTGAACTAAAATTTCCTGATCCATGTCTTAATCAGGGGTGGGCAGATGTTGGTGGACTGCAACTCCCATCAGCCCTAGCCAGCATAGCCAATGGTGGTGAGGGATGATGGGATTGCAGCCCAACAACATCTGGAGGGACACAAGTCTCCCCCACCCCAACTTAAATCTTTGAATTGCCTGCATGATTTGGGTGTTGCATCTTCCTCGTGGCCTAGACTAAGCTAAGCTGGGGAGCGGGGGTATGTACTGTATGATCTTTAGGTTGCCTGATGCTACTGGCCAAATACATTCAACAACATTAAACAGATGGGATGAAGATAAACAAAATGGAACTTAGCCCATCTTGATCTTGCTATATGGTGTACATATGGTGAGCTCAGTGTTCACCATATTATAATGCCTGCTTTACTTACTAAGGGAAGAGATGAAGATGCCACAAAATAACATGGCTCCTTGAACATTTCTTGCTGATAGAGTGAGGACTTACCTTTATGTGGGCAACATATTGCCCTCCAAACATTTTGGCCTACAATTCCCACCATGTCTCACCAATGGCTTCACTGGCTAGGGCTGATGGGAACTGTAAGCCAAAACATCTGGAGGGCCACAAGTTTCCGAGCCTTGCTTTAGGTTATAGGTATCTAGGGATGTTGGAGAAATCCACAACGGATTCAGATGAGTTTGGATATCTATGAATCTGACCTGTGGATTCCACAGTGAACCAGCTTTTTCTGAGTCATGCAGATTTGCAGACTGGTTTTTAACTTGGGGGGGGGGGGAATTGCGCAAATGCACACTTGTGCATTAGCGCAAATGCACATTTGCAAGCAGAACAAAATTCAGATACATCCCTTAAAAATCCAATTCCATCAATGAGCAGATGATGGAATGAAAGGTGCCTGACAATCTACAAGACACAGACAGAATGGATTTAACAAAATCTGTACGTCTCTAGGTAGACCGAACAATCATTCTAGAACAGGGCTCTCCAACCTTGGGTCCCCAGATGTTGCTGGCCTTCAGCTCCCAGCATACCCAGCCACTCATGGCTAATGGCAAGAGATTCTGGGAGCTGTAGTCCAGCAACATCTGGGGACCCAAGGTTGGAGAGCCCTGGTCTGGAAGGACTGGTAGAAAGTGTGCATAATGTAAAACTACTCTATGACCAAAACAGCTTGGTCATCTTAGACAGCAATCCTATACATACTGACCTGGGAGTACGTCCCATTGAACTCAGGGGGACTTACATCTGAGTAGGAATGCATTTGATTGTGGTGTTAACATCGGAAGAAAATTGGCAGGGGAAGCAGATGAGCATATGTTCCTTGCATATTTAGAAGGCCCATTTTTAAAAATAGTTTAATGATACTGTTCTGCCAAGACTCCCATGCTAAAGGGAAAATAGGGTTGCTATTTTCATAGGAGGAAAATAAACTTCTGTTTTAACCTTGGGGAAATAATAAAGTAAAAACAGCCTCTGACATTTCTAGGTCCTTCTTAATTCAAAGCAGTATGATGAGCTGCCTCCTGGGCTGCCTGCAGCCCCTGGAAAAGAACAAGAGGCCTCTCACCCCTCCAGTGTCTCAGCTGTCAGTTTTACCATTACCATTCAAGAACTTAAATGACTTCACAGATGCTTTCTTTGCCCAGTGTTTGAGAGCCAGCCTACTCCATCTTGTAAGATTTTACATTTAACCCCAGCAAAGTTTTAACCACATTACTAACCTCTTTATTTTAGGGTTCAAGTATAAAACCACAAGCCATTTCTGCCATTCTGCTTGCATAGCCTGCGACTAACATGTCTTACTCAGAAGCAAGTTGCTAGTAAGTATCTTTAGGACTCACTGCAGCCTTATTCCTTTTAAGAAGCAACAGCAACAATCAAACAGCGCAATCCTATGCATGTCTGCTCAGAAGCAAGCCCCATTGACTTCAACTCGACTTAACTGAGAGTAACTATGTAAAGGATTGCTGCAATCTTTATTCACTTCAGTGAGACTTACTCCCAGGTAAGTCTGTGTAGACACTCTTCCCTGCTGGGAGTAAGTCTCATTGAAGTGAATAAGGCTTGCTTCTGAGCAGACATACATAGGATTGTGATATAAATGTATTTTAAGCTGCATAGGTAAACCAATGTAAGCATTAATGCAATTATTCTTCCCTAAGAGGGTTTGTGCGGAATACAATTTTATATCATGATTCTAAATACATTTGCACTGAATTCAATAAGATTTGTTTTCAAATAAACGTTGTTGTAAAATAATTGTATCAGAAGACAACAGCCTGCTTAAAAGTAACAGTGTCAGCCAACAATTAATGTAATGTTGACTGACTATACTTTAGTTCTTTAGTTTTAAAAACCATTGTAAGATGCAACGCATAATCATGGCTCGTATCTATTTTAGTTGTCACTTTTGTTTGCTACCCTTCCCCCAAGATGCTCTGGGTGGTGTATATAGGATGATGATTATGATGGTGGTGGTGATAATAATAATACATAATAATAAACAATTTAGATATATCCTGCTCTTCTACTAAAAGAACCCAGAGCAGTGTGCAACATAATAATAAAACTACATAATCAATAAAAAATACAAGTGCAACGAACAATTTCTAAAAGCAATAACAAAATGCAACTGATACCTAAAGGTTTACTCCATCATTTCTCGCTTTCCAATTTGTGTCACATTTTCCCATTTGTGTTACATTTTCAAAATGTATGTAATTAAATAGCAGTTTTCAATAATATTAGTATTTTCCAAAAGAAACCCACGTATCCACAGATGCAATTGTATTTTAGATTCAATATATTTAACAGTACTATATCTCCAAAAATATCTTCCTTTCACAAGAAGAATGCATTTTATCTAATAGTATTTACAAACAGAAGACATTGTTCATAGGATTGGAAATATGGCCATGGAAAACCATGACACAGAAACCATGCTCTAAATTTATACACAGATCTCTTTGATGGGCAGAGGTTCAACTTTATGAAGAGTTCTGTATTATTTAGAAGGTTGCAACCTTCTTCATCAGTACAAAGATACCCAATAACAAGTTATCACCATAATCTCTTTGCACTTCTATAAAATTCATACTTAACAAAGAATGTCTGTAGGACCACTTCCATCCTCTGTTCAATTGCTAGGATTGCTACATTTGTTTCCTGACAGGAGTTATTTGCATCTAACAATTCTATATAGAAATTCAACTTGACATTCAGCTTAGTAAGGAAAAAATAGCAACTCAATCAATTCTACACATATGTGCTACTGAGTGCCATAAATCTTTGAACTAGGTAAATGTTTTCAGGGATTGATCTTAGGTTATCACAACAGAAGGCATGCTAATCATTGGATTTGGGGGATATGACCAGTCACACATTTACAAGATTAATTTGCAGGCGGAATCAGACTTTACTTACAGGACAACACCTGCACAGTTTGAATGCTTTTATATTTTATATTTTGTTGTTACAGTTAGGGCTTGCTAGTCCTCTTGCCACTTGCTCCCCACCTGGAATGGGTAAAAACCCAGAAGAACTCTACTTGCTGCACTGAGGGGGGGGGGGATGGGAGTGTGGCTGAAGGAGATAGTGGGTAGGGTGGGCATGTGTCCTACTTTACAGAGGATAGTCCTCTGTTTGAAGGTCTGTCAGAGGTGTCTGGTCCAAGTCCAGTTTAAAGATAAAGAACTGCAAGAAGGGAGTGCAGTGGGGGCCTTGAACTTGCCCATCAGTGGCACCTGGACAGCAGACTGAGCAGGCACACAGGTCGCCTGGTCATGCCCTTCCCCACTATGGTGAGTTGCATTGTGTTGCTATTTAAAATTATAGTAATTATTTCCACATTTCTGTTTATATATAAATATATGCAAATCCATGTCTTTTTTGTCCCTTTTATTTCTTTTGCCAATATGCAAGTGGCTACCCTAACAATGATGGAACAGGATGAATCCTTCAGTAGTAGTGGTTCGGAATCTTTAAACTGACAGGCAAAATCTCTGGCTTGTGACCAGGCATTATGCATGCCCACAGGTAATGGATGGGGAATGGAATATGGTTGCTGGTGGAGGGAAAAGCCTTGTTGTTAGGTCGGTGACCATCACGGGGTGGGGGTGGAATGATGGGAAAATATGTTGCAGGGCTGGAGCATATGGGTGCTTACTGCTTAGCCTCCAACAAAACAAAAAC
Organism: Shinisaurus crocodilurus; assembly: GCA_021292165.1. NCBI lineage: Eukaryota > Metazoa > Chordata > Lepidosauria > Squamata > Shinisauridae > Shinisaurus > Shinisaurus crocodilurus. Next base: position 129,908,308 of record CM037879.1, read on the forward strand.
AAAATGAAGAGATTAAAAACAGGCAGGAGAAGCTCCCCCAGATGACATAACTACATGGGAAAGGGACATGCCTGGAAGTAATGTCACACAGACCTCATCTGGTAAGGAGCCAATGGGCACTCATGAACCCACCATTATACCCACAGCAAGCAATGGGCCGGGGCCTCGCTAGTTGTGTTTGCTTAACTCTTAATCAAAATCTCTCAGCAACTCCAGTAAGCACCACCATCCAAGATACTTTAAAACAAAGCATATATTGCATAAATGAGTTCATCCTGTTACACTTTTTAGATGGCAATCACTTCCTCAAGCTGAGATGGTTTCCGGCCTTCAGTACCACTCAAGTAAATCTGTTTAGTAAACGCAGAGTTAGAAGGGATTTAGCTGTCAGAAAAGTAAGCCTTAAAATGCTGTAGGTAAAACTTGCTCTGGTTATTACTTTAATTTGAGCAGACAATAGCAGAGCCTGCGCATATTCAATGGTAAATTCAGAACAGACTTCCAGATGTATACTGATTCAAAAAGACCACTGTTTGGAATAACCTATCTGGGCAAAGGTCACTGAGGCTAAACTCAGAGACTTCATGCACTTGGGTAGATGACTACACACTGAGAAACTTTAGTGTGGAAATACTTGCTTACATTCCTGTAACTGAAGTTGACCTTCTTCAGATGGCTGATGGCTGCAGATATCCACATGCAGGTAGCTAATTTGCACTCAAAGGACCCCATGAGGTCATGAACATGATCACATGGAGAATAAAATGAGCACTTGTGCTTATTTATTTGAAGTGGCCCACAGTTTTAAGGTTCCAGAATTCAGCTGCTGCATGATATCCTGACTGAAACTTGGTAGATAAACAAGATTATTCCCTTCTCCCCAAAATGACTCTTGCTGTTGTTTCAATGTTGGGGAGAGAGGATGGTAAAGTGTGGGAAGAAATTTGTTTAACCTTCATTCAGGCTTTTTAAAGACAGTACAAGCCAAGGGGGTATTTTTGAGTGCAAGAGGGGGAGAGAGGGTGCTTAAGTCTTTCCCTTTCTACTGTTTCACCACTTCAAATTACCCTGAGTAGGTTTCCACCCTGTGGGATAGACACATATTTTGAACCCTCTGGGAGTGTGTGATTCAGAGGATACCCCAGGTATTTACACATGTGAATTTACACATGCTTTGAGCCCCACAGTGTAAAACCCTCTGGGGGTAACTTGGAGAGGTGAAACAGCAGACATGGAAAGGGTTAAGTACTGCTCCCCACATTCTTCCACTCAAAAATGCATTTTTCCCCCCCACACAATGTGTAGTGAGTCTTTTAAAAGCCTGAGTTAATGATAAACTAATTTCCTCCAACAAGTTGCTCACCCCTCATAGTCACTTTTCTGGTCAAAATGCCTCCTCTTCTGAAGCTGTTAAAAAAAAAAAGCTATTGGGTCTCCGTTAAATGATTTATGAGTAATGTGAACTAAGCCTTATGATGTCAATACATGTAATTTGAAGCCTGCCTAGTAGATCACAACCATGAAACACACAGCTGCCTATGTTGTATGACTATGGGAGGCAGTGTCTGCACTCTCTCCTCTCTCTCCCTCCCCTCTCTCTATATATATGATTGTATGATAAAGTCTCTAATTTTTCCTGATATCATCAACTTATAAGCCCTATGCAGGTGTTCACCTGCCCATGTAGAGGGCAAAAGTGTGGAGAGGCACATGGGTGCACATGTATCATCATCATCATCATCATCATCATCATCATCATCATCATCTATTTGTATCCCGCCTTTCTCCCAATAATGGGACCCAAGGCAGCCCCACCCCCAATGTTCCTGCCACCCGGCTGTCAGTTAGACCTTTGCGTGTTGAGCATGAGGCCGGTAAAGGGCTCTGTAAGCACATTCAGCTGAACGCACTTCCAGAGATTCCAGTGATCGGAAACCCTGATAGGGCCTGCATAGGGCTATAGTAAAGTCTGCTTCTAGGGAACTGAAAATGAGCCAAAGAATGACCCACATTAATAACATAGTCTCCAGTTGCCATGAAAATGCCAGGACCATCACGAAAACCATTAAGTCATCAGGGCTTCTCACTTTGTCATGCAGAGTCCCGAATTCCCAGCTACTTTAAGATGTTCTTAAAGGGGCCATGGGCAAAACTGCAGCTAAGCTTGCAGTTTTAGGTGTTTGCCCATGGCCCCTTTAAGAGTAGCTCTGCTTAGGCTTGAACAGCTGCAGGGTCGTGCTCATGCTCTACCTGCTGCCTCTGCTGCACATTGCTGTGGGGAAGGGATTAGCTGGGTGAAAAGAGAAGGAGGTGGAGGCTGCACCTGCTGGCCTTGACCGAAGGAGAGGTGAATGAGGGAATTTATCACATGATTCCTATCTTTATATTGCCAAATATTTTATTTCCTAACAGAGCTGACTCTGTGCCTCTAACAAGTGAGATACAATGTCAGAAGGAAATGCAAGAGACTTCCCCTTCTCTCTGAAGCTCCATGTTTGGGTGTGTGGGGTGGGTGGGTAAGCTTCACCTGTTGAATTTGTGCCAATCCTGACAATTTTAAAACAAAAAGAAAGATTGCCCTGCAAGCACTGACACCCCCCATGAAAAACACCGGATATCAACAATTAAGGCTTTAAGTAAGGTTAAAAAAAATTACAAAAGCCACTTATAAAATAATATATAATAATGTAATAATTATAATATATAAGATATTATATAATAATATTATTCTGGAAAAGTCATCCTAGCACTGGTGCTGAATGATGCTGCTACCTCTTCTTTTAGCAAGGAGCAGCATTTCACAATCATCATCCCTCAATTACACAATACTTCTTCACACAATGCATGATCAATCTGCTGCCACAAGATGTGGTGGTCAGTGTTGTAGATTGCTTTAAAACATGGAGGTTCAGTGTTTAATACTGGATATATGTGCTCAAATGCAAGATGTATGAATTGTGGGACAAAAAATATTAATTAACCTCTAACCATGAATTTTTCAAATATTTTGTCCCAGAATACATTTACATTTAAGGCATACCCTTTCTCCATAATAAAAAAAACCTGTTAGGCCTTCTGAGTCTTTTAACAAAGCATAATCAATACCGGTGGCCCTCCTTGACAACTTATTATTGAATTTACCTAAATCTAATAGTGTGATTCAATTGTACACTTACTTGGGAGTAAGCCCTATTGAATTCCATGGGACATACTTCTGAGTGATCATGCCTAGGATTAAATTTGTGCTATAAGGCAGCAGTATTCTGGCCACTTCCCTGAGAGTAAAGCCCCATTGAAAGAAGTGGGGTAGCTTTTGAATGAACATTTATAGCATCAGGCTGTAAAACTGGACTTTGCTCCTATCAGAACTCCAGGAATAGCCCTTGATAGTCAGAGACTTATAATGGGCAGCTTCTCATGAATTTATTCTGAAGACTGACACAATTTGTGCCCATAAAAGGCTTGTGCTATGAACATGGCTGTCAAAAATTAACCTCCAGATTGCCTTATTCAACCCATAAGTCTAGCAGACAAAAGGAAGGACATCTTCATGCAAACCAAGTCCCTGCATACACTTAAGCAACCTCGGGTTTGTATATAGGGACTGGGCTTGCATCATCTTGTAAGAGAAGGTGTTCATGCCTTCCTCTCTGTGCTAGGTTAAGACCATAAGACCATACAAAGAGCCCTACTGGAAAGGCCTATGGTCCAGCATCCTGTTTCCCACAGTGACCAACTAGATGCTCTGGAAAGCTCTCAAGCAGGACATGAGGGGAACAGTACGCTCCCACTCATGTTCCCCAGCAACTGGTATTCAGAGGCAGGGTGTCCAATCCTGGAGGTGCTATGTAGCCATCATGACTAATCCATTGATTGCCTTATCAGTAATATAATGCTTTGAGAAGGGAAACTAAATACTCCATGAATTTGTCTACTCCAAGTTGGCAGCCATCGCTACATCTTGTGGCAGTGAATTCCACAATTTAACTATGCACTATGCAAAGAAATACTTCATTTTGTTTGCCCCAAATGTGCCACCACTTAGCTTTAGTGGATAACCCCAGGTTCTAGGTGAGAGGGAGAAAATACTGCAGTGTTGTGTGTTTCCTCTAATAACTTTTGTACTTGGTTGCCTGGCCATACCCTTGGCCACACCCTCATGTTGCCTGGCCACACCCTCTTGATCACACCTTCATGTTGCTTAACCATACCTCTTACAAATTCACATGTGCGTCCCTATTTTCATCTGTGAAATGTTGGAGGGTATGTAATAAGTCTTAGCTCTAGCAGTGTAGAAACACTTAGGGCCTAACTACATATGATGTTAAATGCGTCACTTGCAGTGATGCTAGTTTTTTTTAAAAAAAGAATTAAAACCAAGTCTTTGTGTGGGGCCCAATCTCAATTGGGACCATAATACGTGGGCATGTGAGATTTAACCCTGCTTTTCCCCACTGTGATCCAGATGGACCGCCCCCCTGTAAATAGCAATAGAAGCAAACTCTCCTTGATGCCAATAGGAACTTTAAAAAATCTCTATTTACAGTGTTTGTGTGTATGGGGTGGGGGAAAGGATTTTTTTGTTGCCAATAGGAGCTTTTCTTCTATTTCTATTTGTAGCACAAGGGTAATTTTTTTAGGATTCTGACAGGAAGGGAAAGGTTAAATTTCCTTGTGTGCTGTGCACCCAATTGCCCCCCTATATTTTATTTTATTTTTAAAAAGCCTGATATCACTGCAAATGATGCATTTAATGTTGCATGTAGCTAGGCCCTTACATTTTATGAAATAGCCTTCCTTTTAAACTTATTAGATCGTCTGCTTCACACACATTCATCCTAAAAACCTCCTTAGGAATGCCCACTTGACTTCTATACTCCTTCACCACTTCTGCGTCAAACTTAAGCAAATGAATGCTCTGTGCCTTTTCATGCGCTTTCTTTGTGCTATTTTTTCACTGATATGTCTGATAGACTTCAGTCTTGCTTGTCACAACAATTACAATCCCTATCACATGGTTTTTTCCCCCCTATACCCCCCATGACATCAATAAATCCAATCTGACAACCCATCACCTGCACACAAGATAACTGTTCCTACCATGTGCCTGAGTGTAGTTCCATACTTCACATTATCTCTTGTGGATTTGCCCAACTGATCTTAATAGGAGAACTGAACCTATAGGATACTGTTTCATTTAAAATACCTGTTTCACTAAATTTGGTGGAGCTTAACACTAAATGTGTGTTTAGTATTTGGAGTTTTAGGTTTCTATAGAGCTCTGCCAAACTTGTGTCACTTTTTACTATTATTTACTTTTTACTGAAATGTCAAGCGTGACATTTCAGACAAAAATATATATATGTAACAGCAAAGAGTACTGTGACACCTCAAAGACTAACCAATTGATTGTGCCACAAGCTATATAGGCTGGTTCCCCCACTTTATCAGATTCACAAAGCAACATCCAAAGTTGTCAGGTATATATATAAATGGGCGTTGAGAAAAAGCAGACTACTTTGTAAACAGTGAGAAACTGTGCCAAAAAGCTATGAAAAAAAGCCCCAAGCATACGAAAGGTTATGCCACTATTTGTTAGACTTTAAGGGGTTATCTGCACCAGGTTAAGAACTGGTTATTGTTCTCAAGCATTTGAGTCTTACTGACAGTAGCTCAGTTTTGATTTGGCTATTAATACTGATTATATATTGTTATTATAATACACAGGTTGGCAACTTGTGGCCCTCCACATGTTTTGGCCTACCATTCCCATCATCCCTCACCATTGCTTAGGCTGACTAGGGCTGATGGGAGCTGTAGGTCAAAACATCTGAATGGGCCAAACATTTTTGACAAATTGAAAGTTAAGAAATCACCGGGCCCAGATGGTATCCATCCTAGAGTTCTTAAAGAACTCAAATATGAAATTGCTGATCTTCTAACTAAAACATGTAACATGTCCCTAAGATCAGCCTCTGTACCAGAGGACTGGAGAATGGCCCATGTAACACCAATTTTTTAAAAGGGATCCAGTGGGGATCTGGGAAATTACAGGCCAGTTAGAATAACATTGTTATGGATAAATTGGTTGAAAGCATTATTAAAGATAAAATTAGTAAGCATGTAGAAGGGCAAACCCTGCAGAGAAAGAATCAACATGGCTTCCGCAAAGGTAAGTCCTGTCTCGCTAACCTTTTAGAGTTCTTCAAGAGTGTCAATAAACATATGGACAGGAGTGACCTGGTAGACATTGTTTACTTGGACTTCCAAAAGGCTTTTGACAAAGTCTCTCACCAAAGACTCCTGACCAAACTTAGCAGTCATGGAATAAGAGCAGAGGTCCTCTATGGATCAGTAACTGATTAAAGAACAGAAAGCACAGAGTAGGAATGAATGGTAAAGCAACCAGCCCTTGGTGAAGACATGCAGCCACCACAGAGAAGAAGACGAGAGGGATCAGGGTGACCAGCCTCGGCAAGGATGGGCAGATTTGGAAGCTTGGCCACCAGATGACAGATGAAAATGACAGGCCCTCTCAAATTTGTAATTGGAATACTCACATTCACATACTCATCCCAAATTTCCAAGTTCAGAACCATTTACTTCATATATGGAGTTTCACTGCACCGTTAGAACTTACCATGAACTACAATCCATGCTCTTCTTCACTTTGCCTTCCATATTGAAAGATTTTCAGTGTCAGACCTAGAGACTACAGTGTGCGTCAAAGCTTAACAGCAAATGAATGCTCTGTGCCTTTTCATGCGCTTTCTTTGTGCTATTTTTCACTGGTATGTCTGATTGACTTCAATGTTGCTTGTCACATTAACTACAATTCCCATGATAGTACAGCTTTTCAAAGTAAGATTTCAAGAGTTTACATTTGAACCAGTAAGCAATTTTAAACCACCAGATTAGAGGAGGGGATTTTGGCAAATGAGAGAAGGGTACCTCTTTCTAATCCCTCTACGCTATTAGAGCAGTCTTCCTAGTTTTCTGCAAACTGGATAGTTAGGCCAATAGCTGTGGCTCAAGCATCTTCTCTTGGGATGCTTGATTTCATACAGTCCAATCTAATACGGAAATGGAACACTGTAGAACATGATTTTACATAATGTGTTCTAGCGGTAAAAAAACTTTAATTATTCACATCTTTCCGTTCTTTTACCCTTATCACCAGTACAAGTCTTAATTTGAGCTACAGTGTGAAGTCAGACCAAGAGAGTTTAAAACATCTTTTTCCATACTTCTGCTCTTTTATTAGGTGTTAGATTCCTTTAGGCTTTAATTGCACAACAATACATTAATATAGACTGACACTTCAGACGTTATCTGATCTGTTCTATACTAGAAACATCTGCCTGCAATACTGTCATGTAAAAGCCAGACCATGAACTGATTACATGACTCAGTTACTAATACATTTTATAGCTTGATGACCTTTAAATTGTCTTTGTTTTCTGACTAGGATTTCAATGGTGGAAACAGAATACAATGGAACAAATTAAATGAGGAATTCCTAGCCCCGCCCAACACACACATGCGCACACACTATTTTCATGCAACTAAATTAAAAGCACCAAGAATTAAATAAGATTTGTCTGGTGTTAGGGACAATGTTTGCAGCTGTCTCCAGAAACATATCTACCTCTCCAAATATGTACACAAAATACAGCACAGCTAGCACTCATGAGAACCAGTTCATTTTGCACTGAAATCTGAGACATTTGCAATGGAACTCTGACCTGCTGGGTAATCGATTGCATGATGATTTCCAGTACATTTAAGGAGGGGAATCCCCAGCCTTCTCAAACTTGCTAGTGTGCTGTTCGTTCATTAGGACAATGCTTCTCCTAATGTCTGGCTCTCCCAAATCAAATCAAGCCTGTGTAAGAAAAGGTGGGGGTGGGAGGGAGGGAAGCAAGTGTTTTTACATAATTGCCAGTGTCAAGAAAGTTATCGTAAGGCATTTGTTGTCCCAAGCTTATGATCGGACTACATCATCTTTACCCAACATGGTATCCTCCAGATGTGTTGGACTAGATTGCAACTCCCAGCCATGTGGCTGGGAATGATGGGAGTTGCAGTCCAACACACGTGGAGAGCACCAGGTTGGGGAAGGCTGGACTACATCAACCTTCAGTGAGTGACAGCATGATCAACGGCACGCTTCTCTCTGGGCAGCAAGCCCTTCAACCTGCTCGATTGCTAGCCATCTTGAACTTGCCGTTGGCTGTATCACATGAACATAAGAACAAATTTTTTAGAGAGAAATCAATAAATAAGTGGACAACATTTGGTACATCTCTAGGTGCTATTCAGGAAGGCATGCTTGTGAACATATCAAGCTGCTTAAATTGGACTGTTAGTCCACTAGCCCAAACTGTCTCCTCTGATTGGTGTGGGCTTGTTAACGTTTCAGGCAGGCATCTTCTCCAGCTATGCTGTCTCAGCTCCTGCAAACTAGTGATTGAACCTTGCAACCTTTTGCATGCAAAGCATGTGCTCTACCACCAGCGATAGCCCTCCCCTTACTTTGGTAGAGTTCACACTGTTCCTTAAAAAGCAAACAACAACAACAACAAATAAAGCCCAGGGGCAGTATCCTATTCTTCCGCTGCACTAGTTCCGTTGAGCTGAAGGGACTCACTACTAGCACAACAGGAACCAGTGCTTCCAATAGCCACCCCAGAATCGAGTGGAAATGCTAATTTCCAGATTGGGACAGGATAGCAGAGCATCCTTCTGAGAGCACTGCTGACGTGCCCTGGTTTGGAAACAAGCGTTTCCACTGTTTTTTGGTTTCTTGGCTAGCTTCTTACTGTGCTAGCAGTGAGTCCTGCTAATGCATGAGCAGCATAGGATACTGGCCCAGGAGTACCTCAGGGATATTACTTTTAGTGAAGTCATGTGAAGATATTCCAGAGTTTTTCCATGGCTCTGTTTGCTACAGTGTAAGCCCCTAAACTCTATGCTTTCGACAAAGGCATCCTGGTCAGAGCAAGTGAAGCCCGCACACACCATATTCTTGTAACTTTCACCACAGTGGTAGAGTTAGTTCTGTTCCTTCCTCACTTTAACTGCCCTGGCAGGACTGCTCTGGACTCTCAGGACTGGTCTACATCTATTAATGATACACCTATAAAATGGTGGGCATTTTAAAACTGCCTCTGCATGACAACTGTTCCATGTGGTGGACAAAATGGGTAGAGGTTTCTCACACAGATTCCCAAAGTGTTATAATGAGTTTCTTTCTACACCACCACTAGGAATGTCCAGCTAGGATATGAAGAGGCTCCATATGATATAGGGCAGGGGTGGGCAGAAGGCAGACGTGCTGGACTTCAACTCCCAGAAGCCCTGCCAACATGTTGAATAGTCAGGAATGATGGGAGCTGCAGTTCAAAACATCTAGAGATCTATGATAATAGATTCATAGATCACAGAGTTGGAAGGGTCCTACAAGGCCATCGAGTCCCCCGCCCGGTGTAGGGTGGCCTTGTGTCCTACTTTATTTGGAGGGCTGTCCAGTCCAAGTCTGGTTTAAACTTTAAAAAAAAAAACATCTAAGAAGGGAGAGCAGAGGCCTGGAAATTGTTGTGAGGTTATGGAAAGGAGTCAGTCCTATACTGTTAGGACAAATCAGAGTTTTCCCTCTTATGCACACCCTGGGTATTGAAACTGGTTATCACCACATGGGTTGCTAAACCCTTGTCTCTTAAGGCTCTTAAAAGGAAATGGATTGTCCATACAAGGTTTAAAACTAATAAAGACATTTATTAGTTTTACTTACAGTTCGTATATCATATATGCAGGATGCATATAGACAGATTAGATTCTTTGTCGGAGATCACTGGTTAGAAGCCAGCTCAGAGTGCGCGTCCATCCTGGTTGGAGAGAGAGCAGAGAGCACTGGCCAGAGCGGCCAGAAGTAGGGAGGAGGGGTTACAAAGATATGCACCCTGGGAATCTTCCATTAACCCTTTCCTCCCACTCTAGTGGTTATATTACCTTGTTGATTTAAGCAGGCAACATTACAATTTCCAACAGAAATTGCCCATCCACACAGTTAGCGCCTGGACTGCAGACTGACTGAGGAGGCACACAGATCACCAGGTCCCAGTCTTCCCCACCGTGGTCAGATGTATTTCTATTTGAACGGTGTGCATCTGTACATATAAAATAGCACATGCACATTTTATACAACCCTGGGTCCTCTTTTGCCCTCTTCTGTGGCAATGCATAAGTGGCCAGCCTAGCATAGTGTGATTTATTTACATGGAAAGCCACTGTGAATTGCTGGGGCACTGTGACAAGAAACGGCCCCATTCCAACTGCCCCAGCATTCCAGCTCAATCTGTACATGGCTTAGCTGAAGGCATTTCAGGGGAGAGGGGTGGGGAAGGGGATATGCATGATCAAAAGGGCTTCCAGAAGCATGCAGTACTATGTCTGGGATTTTATTTTGTATTTTTAAAAAAGGTTTCAAATGCATTTTAATGTGTTTTAAAACGGCTGTGGCAAATGCCTCTCCTTGCAGCAAGATGATGTTCTAGGCAGGCCTCACTGTTTCTCCAGGCACAGTGCCAGGTCAAAGCATGGAAGATGAAGAGAGTTTCCTTAGGAAGCAAAGCCCTTCAAAACCGAGGCTGGGCTGTCAGAAAGCAAACTTGTCTGAGGAAATACTTGACCCTCTGAAGGGAGGCCCAACTTACACATGGAGAACTTTAGTCCCATACAATTTTCATTTTCTAGAATGAGTAACACCCTCATTGTCTATTCAACCATTCCTAACAATCCCTCTTATTATTTATTCCCTCATCAAAAAAGAAAGAACAAAGTGCCCCTGCCTCCATTCAGCAATCACCATCCTGATAAATCAGATTAACAGTGCAACTCTGTCCATGTTTATTCAGAAGTAAATCCCACTAATCTGGTTTGCATGACAAAACAGCCCATCATGGGTTAATTAATTTACCCTCAATATATGATCAGGCAGACCAGGGGTTGTCATGTCCTGTCGTGTCCTGTTGTGTGAACCTGGCTGGTGGGGGTTAGTTGAAGGTTAAACAACCCTTGCATAATGCATGGTCTGTTTTTAGGGTTATGCAAGCCTTGTTTAACCCTCAAATAACCCCCACTGGGCAGGTTTGCACTACACGACAAGACATGGGAACCCACCCCCCTTTGGGGATTGCATATTCATAATGGCAGCTGGCATGCACCACGGCTCCTCAAAGGTAAATTTACCCACAATGAGCTGTTGTGTCATGCGAACTGGCCCACTGTGTTCAATGGAGTTTACTCACTCCCAGGAAAGTGTGCATAGGATTGCAGCCTCAGGCAGGGATTTCTTATTCCAAGATTATAGCACAACATACCAAGTCGTGTATTCAGATTTGCTTGGCACATTTGCTAAAGACAACAGCGTCCCTGGAAGAATCATATTTCCCTCGCTTCTAAATGCTGACACTTGACTTAGAAACATGTCACTTGTTTCTAAGTCCAGTGTCAGTATCCAGCATAGTGAGGAAAAAGGTGGGGCTCATCAGGGCTGCCATAAATTAATCAACCACATTCCTTTTCTTCTTCTGAAAACAGTTTACTAGGTTGGTGGGCCCGTGGAGCTCTGCCCAACAGTCTAAAAAGGAGCCATGGGTGAGGCTACAACTGCTGCCATCTTCCTTTCCCCAGAATGCCTCTGGGTGGAATTCTAGGGAAATGAAGATGGTGATGGCTGCAGCCTTGCCCAGCACTCCCTTTCACAATGCTGGGTAGAATGCTAAAGGCTCATCACCCCAGAAAAATGTGTGGATTTTTTTAAGGAAGGAGAGAGAGAGAGAGAGAGAGAGAGAGTTTTTCTACATGAGGTTGTTAATCAGCTGTTAAACTGATGTATCTGCTTTCATTTTCATCACAGAATTGAGACCCAAGCACTACTCAAGGAGCATTACTTTTCCTGCTTTCCCACTACATAACCTCTAGGTGGCACTGTGGTATAGCAGAATAGTGCAAATATACAAGAGAAAATAGTGCTTTCTTCCGCTTCCACAATTAAATGCTGCATTTTCCCTCCAGTAAAAAAAAACTTGCCAAAAGTGCTGGTTAGTCACAGAAGTGAAACTGGAGCATCACAATGTTGTTTGAAGAACCCTTAAACAACTCTGCATAGGGAATGATGGGTGCACAATAAATGCCTTGTGTAGAAAAGCCCAGCAAAGAGAAGAGGACCCCCTATTGCATGCCACCTCCTTGTAAGTATACCCGGGGGGGGCACCAGAGGGCACCTTGCCCAGGGCTCCCTCAAACCTGGCACTGACCCTGTTCCCTTCCCCCTCATTTTTGTTCTATATGGATATAGTACAAAGAAATGTATACATACTGTATATCAGGGATGGGGACTCGGACTCGAGGACTCGACTCGTGAGTCGGACTGAGTCCCCCCTCTGACTCGACTCGGACTCGAGTCCCAATATTTTTAATGGGACTCGAGACTCGACTCGGGACTCGAGACCAAGGACTTGTCAACATCCCTGGGCTGTTGACGAGTCTTCTGGCTGTGCCAGGAGCTCGATCACCGGTGAAGAGTGCATGGAAGCGAGGAGCGCCGCTGCTCGGCCACTATGGACAGCTACCAGGAGCGCAGCCCCAACGATGTGTTGAGATTTATTTTGATGTGTTGTTGTGGGGGGTTAGGGTCAGGCATTTTGGGTTTGGCTGCCTCTGCCTGCCTGTTTGGGGTTTCCTGCCTCCTCTGCCTGCCTGGTCTCTTCTTAACCAGTTCCACAGTTTGAATTGTCCAAGACAAAGGCCCCTGCCTGCCTGCTTTGGGGTTCCCTGCCTCCTCTGCCTGCCTGGTTATTTTGGGTTTGTCTGCCTAGTCTGTTCTTGCCAAAATCAGTTGCAGAATTTTGAAATAAAAAGACACACTTGTGCCTAGAATTTATTTAAGCCACACATCTGAAGTAGCCTTATTTTGTTGGGGGGAAACCCCATTGATTTTAATAGGGACTCGTGGAGTCAGTTTTGGGAGTGACTCAGGACTCGGGACTCGTGAGTCACCATTTTGGACCAAGGACTCGGACTCGGACTCGAGACTCGGGTCCAAAGACTCGTGACTCGACTCGAGACTCGAGACCAAGGACTCTTCAACATCCCTGCTGTATATGTGTGTGTGTGTGTGTGTGTGTGTGTGTGTGTGTGTATCAACAAAAAGCTGTCTCTCAAGAGGATAAGCACATGCTTTCACATCAACATTTAATTATTTTACCTCATTGATAACATAAATTTTGCTCTGTTTGAAAAGTAATACATCTTGTTGGTTTAGTAAACGTTTCCATCATAGGTAAATCTATACTCTTCTCTCTGTACCAAGTGGAAACAGATGCAGAAGCTTAGCCTTCAGGTGGTCTTTCAGCCTAAACAAATACCAAGTTTCCTTCTAAAAGAGAATAAATACTTCCCTGACTGTTTCTCTCTGAAAATTCCTAACTATTGTCTTCTGTGAAAGGGGTGGTGCACTTCAGTAGTGTGTGCCATTGGGTTCTGTGGTCTTCGACGGCCAAATATTACTGTAGGACAGCCTTTCCCAAGCTGGAACCCTCCAGATGTGCTGGAGTACAACTTCCATCACCCACAGCATGCTGGCTGCAGTGATGAGAGGTGTACTCCAACACATCTGGAGGGCACCAAGTTGGGGAAGGCTGCCGAAGGAGCTTCTCAATCATAGCAGTAATGTGTAGGCCACTTCTTTCTATGTTGATCAAATTATACTGTATGTTAAAATATACCATAGAGAAAATTATGCAGGATTGCAATGGAGCAACTGCTTCTGGCAGTGGTACAGCGAACAGTGCTGGACTTGAATCAGTGGAAACCGGGGTTCAGATTCCCACTCAGCTAAGAAGGTCACTGGGTGTCCTACCTCACAATCTAGCTTACCTCACGTGGTGGCTGTGAATCTAAAATGTTGCTCTTCAGAGGAAGTGTGATGGGTGCAACTGGAACAAATAAAGTATCACTCTGACTTAAGTCTGCCTATGGTAGGCACCTTCAGTGAAAGGAGAGAATATATGGAGTCATTTTACAAATATTGCTGCATAATATACAGTGTATACACAGTGTGGATTCTTACAGCACAATCCTGTGCAAGTCTATAGTGCAACGATCTTTTAGATTGAGCAATAAATGTATTCTCTCTCTGTACAAGTCTACTAAAAAATAAGTCCCAGTTCAGTTCAGTGAGACTTACTCCTAGGTTAGTGGATATAGGATTCCAGCTTCCATCTTGGTCCCTGCTCTACTATCTCTAAACATTTCATTATCATCAAAAAGGATCAGAAATCATGATGCATTTATATTTTAACAAAAATAAGGTGGGGTAGTCAATTTCTATGTTCATGTAAGACCCTCTATTCTGCAAGTAGTGGTCCAAGGGCTGGCCAGAACTGTACTTGCCAGCCCTAACATCGGTGGAATAATAAAATTAGTACCACCTAGCACTTAAGGCATTGCAGTTATGGTGCTCATGCACTTAGAGTGTGATTCTGTGCAAGTTTAGACAGAAAAAAGTCCTACAACTTCCAGCATTCCCCAGCCAGCAAGGGAATAGGATCCAGCATAGGATTGCAAGTCTAGACGCAGAAAAAACAACCCAAAGGTCAGATGTTACATAAAAGTGTGAACTATCTCTGATTTTTTACTTCTTTTGAAAACAAATTTATTTTTCCTTACCAGTAAAGCTGTGGGAAATATTTCCCCCTCACACAGGTTTATTCAAATCTGATGAAGTTGGCAAAGCCAGATAACATTGTTTTGTTAGGTGCACCCAGTGTGAGCTGCCAGACCAGCTGGCCTTCCCTGGTAGGACTAAAATACAGTTGACAGCCTATGGTGGACCAACACATGCTACCAAAGCTGGTAGTTCTGAAAATAGTTCATTTTATTTAAATTATTTAAATAGTTCATTTTATTCACCTTTTTTTGCTATAATGCTTCTAAGGTGACTTTACAACCATTGAAAACAGACAATAAAATCCAATAAAACATTTAAAATATATATTTTTAAAATTGAATAAGGGTGCAATCCTTTAGAAAAAAGGATGCTGGCTGGGCCATGCTGGGAGTTGTAGGACTTTTAACTGTCTAAACATGCATAGGATTGTCATTGTGCCCAAAGTAACTTAAAACAACAACAGAATCTGCAAAAACAGATCATCCACCCAGTGCTTGAAAGAATAAGGGCACAATCCTATGTATGTTTGGACATTTAAAAAAGCCAGGCTGGTGAATGCTGGGAGTTGTAGGACTATTTTTCTGTCTAAACATGCATGGGATTGCACCCTAATACAGTCTTAACCTGGGGTTGGATCCAGATTTTTTACACTGGCTCAATTGCATTGGCGGAAGTGGGCTTCCATACTTCTTCCTTTCTGTGGCAGCCTCTACAGCCCCTGAAAATTCTACATGGAGACCCTGCTGAATGGGGTGAGCTGTGGTGTGAGGGTGGAGGGGGGTCCTCAAAAACTGGGCGGAGGGACCTGCTGTGAGCAGAGCTCTTCCTCTCACGAAATGTCCCTTCCTTCCTCTCGTGGATCCAATCCTTGGTGCCTAGAAAACAGTCATAATGTTGGCACAACGGGACGGGAGTATCTCTGGGGAGGATGCTCCACAAGCAGGGCTCCACCATGAAGGACCCTATCCCTGGTTGTCATCTCTCAAGGGCGGGCCCCTGGAGTTCATTTTACATATTGGCAGATGGATAAAGTAGTCCTTCAAATACCTGGTCCCAAGCCATATACAGATCCATAGGCTAGACCCAGCATTTGGATTGGAAGCAAAATGTGAGGCACATGACACTAACTCTAGCAAAATATATTCAGAACAGAGAGTCCCGGTTCATAAGCTGGCTGCTGTATATTGAACCAACTGAAGTTTCTGAGTAGAGTTCAAAGGCATTGCAGCAGTAATCTAACCTGGATGTTTTTATAGCATGGATAACTGTGGCCAGGGCCAGGCTACTAGCCAAGAGGGATTCTAGCCTAGTTGGTAAAAGGCACTTAGTGCCACAGATGCAACCAATATAAAGGCCAAATGACATGTTTTGATAAACATGATTTTTAAAAGCATACTTAAACTGGCCACTTTTATTTTGAAGAAAAAACTACCATGGTGCCCTGATCTGGAATGTGTTTCTGATCCGGATTGTGTCCCCACACACTGGAAGCTTTTCTACACGAGGCATTTGTTGTGTGCTCATCATTCCCTACTCATGGTTGTTTACAGGTTCTTTAGATGACGTCATGACCCTCCAGTTTCTCTTCTGTTTGTGAACAGAGCTTTCCACGAGTTTTTTTTTAGAGCAGGGAAAATGGGGTATCATTTCTGATGGAGAAAGAAAGAGTGATTTCCTCTTGTGTATTTGCAGCAGAAAAGCAGGAATGGAAATACTTCCCATGTAGTGCTTGGATCTCAATTCTGTGATGAAACCAGAAATAGATGCAGTGGATTAACAGCCTTGTGCAGAAAAGCCCTTGTTTCCTGCTGAAAATCCCCATATTTGCCCCCAAAGGAGCTGTTTGCAGTAGACGCCACCATTGGGGGTAAATAGCATCAAGAGGGAGGGGGAATTCACTAGAACAGGGCTCTCCAACCTTGGGTCCCCAGATGTTGCTGGACTACAGCTCCCAGAATCCCTTGCCATTAGCCATGCTGGCTGGGTATGTTGGGAGCTGTAGGCCAGCAACATCTCGGGACCCAAGGTTGGAGTAGAAATTTCAAGGGATCAGTCCAGGAGTGTAACAATTTTAATCACACTACCAGTGTTTTACAGAGCAATCTTATAGACGTCTACTCAGAGGTGTCCCATATATTAAAAAAAAAAAAAAAAAGCATGATGAACTTAATGGAACTTTCTATTGTCCCATATATGTCACATTTCATAGTTTGTTTGTGTTTCAATATTTGTGGATGACATACACTTCACATATGTCATGTGGCAGGAGGGTTGTGTGATGTCTTGGACATTGGCCAAGACAGGCAATTTTAACTGGCAAGACAACCTATCCTTGACATATATTCCCACCCACTGAAAAGTAATTTGGGGCACAATCCTATGCATGCGTACACAGAAAATGGCCTACAGCTCCCAGCATGCCCCAGCCAGGGTTTGGATGCTGGGGCATGCCGGGAGTTGTAGGACTTTTTTTCTGTCTAAACATGCATATAGGATTGTGTGCCCTTAAAAACACATTCTGGAGAGAAAACCTAGCTGCTTATCCTGCTTATCCTTGTCCAATGCACTAGGAATACAGCTTGATCAGCCAAAGTTCTATGTATTACATTTTAAGAACATAAGATGCAGGGGTAGGCCATTGCGGGAAGTAGCATGGCCAGTTCCACATTGCTGAAGAAGAGGAACATATATGTGCATACAGTCTGCATATGTTAACTTATATATTTAGATGCAAATTTAGAAATCCCTACTATAACAGAAATATAGTGTATTTCAGCATAGTAGAGGAGGCTGTGACCAGATGATCCATATGCATGCTTCTCAGTTTGCTGCCCAGGTGCTATCTGCGGATGGATTGGCAACTTGAAAGATAAAAAAAATTGTGATGGGAGAGCAGGGCCTGGACAGCCTTTCACACTGAAGGACACCTGCAAATGCAGGACTGTCCACTGTCAAGTAGGAAATATAGCCACCCTAGGGCGATAGCAGCAATGAAGAATATGTTTTTTCCCCCTTCCGATCATGAACTACTGTTATGACCCTCAGTTAAAGCTTCTTTCCAAAGTTTAATAAAGCAAGTGAATATGAAAGGCAAAAATAGGTGATCCTTGTGGAATTTTCATTGGAAATATAGAGATGCATGTGGCTGGCCTGATTTTATGAGGTTATGGTAAAGGAAAATGGAAATTATCTGGCACCTCTCACTTAGCATTTTCGAAAAAACATTCCAAAAGAACACACATTTGAAGTCAGAGTGGAAAAACAATTCAAAGTTTCCTTTTTTTATGACCATTCCTAAAATAAAATAAACATGCAGACTCTCCTAGCAAATTCCTGTGCATCAATAGAAGTGGCCTTCTTGTCTGTTATTTTACTGTGAGCACAATATGTGCTAAAGAAGGTTACTGTAAGGGGAAGGAGTTCTGAACAAGATGTTCACTTTAATATTTGAGAAAGTGACAGGCTTATGATATATTTGCCTCACTGTTTCTCCTCCCACAACCTTCTTTGGGGTGATGACATGCGCAAAATGATGGATTTAATCTGTATCAAAGATAAATATGTGAAACACATCAGAGGTTTAGGATGGTGGGATTGTGTGTGTGTGTGTGTGTGTGTGTGAGAGAGAGAGAAGTTTGTATTTTTGGACTAACCACTAACTACTTGGGAGTAAGTCCCATGGATTTTAAAAGGATTTCAGAGGCTGGGTATACACAACACAACAACCCACCATGGCTTATAAGCCACGGTGGGTTGTTATGTCGTGCGAACCCAGGATGGGTTTGTCAGGGTGGCTTATGTTTGACTTATAAGCCATCCTGACAACCCATGGCTTGCAGCTGGGGTTGTTTGACCCATGATGGGTTGTCGTGTCATCTGAATCCAGGCAACACATGACCCATTGTGGGTCAACCCTAACTACAAGTGAGCCACTCGGCAGAGGGGCAAAAGCTGCTTGCCTCTCTTGCCAAGTAGCTAGCAGGTGCCTGCCACCCGAAAAGTGCCCAAGAGGCACTTTGGGACAGCTGGCAAAGGCTTCCCCTGCTCTCTGCTGCTGCCACAAGCTGTTTTTAGCTCACCACAGCTTGACTTTCATTTTTAAACCTTTTTTTTTTGAGATTGCAAAAGCCAGCTGTGAAGCTGGCTTTTGCGATTCCCTTGGGGGCATCCAAAACACCCTTTCCCACATGATCCTTGGGTTTTTTTTAGAGGGGGGCTCTTGTGCCCCTGAGTTATCCACACTATAAGAAAGTGCACCCCCCAAACCCCAAGGATTCTCCTGGAAAGGGTCCTTTGTAGCCCCCCCCTTTTTTGACATGCTTGTAAAGTGGTTTTTGCAAAATACTACAATGTTGATTTTTGGCATGCACACTTTCTGGGAGACACACTGTGTACATGCAAAAAATCAACACTGTAACACTTTGCAAAAACCACTTTGATTTTTGACAACTGTGGCGTAGTGGTTAGAGTATTGGACTGGGACTCAGGAGATCTGGGTTCTAGTCCCCGCTCAGCCACGGAACTCACTGGGTGACTTTGGGCCAGTCACTGACTCTCAGCCTAACCTACCTCACAGGGTTGTTGTGAGGATAACATGGAGAGGATGATGATTATGTAAGCCGCCTTGGGTTCCTTGCAGGAAAAAAGGCGGGGTATAAATATAATAAATAAATAAATAAAAACTCTAATTTTGACATGAGTTTGACATGTGTCAAACAGTCAAACTCAGCTCTCCGCTCCTGTCAGTGGGAATCCCCTCTAGTTTTGAATGTTCCCCCAATGCTGGCATCCGGGGGACACTGTCAAAACAGAGAGGCCAGTAGGGACACCTGCTCTCACCCAAAGGAAGCCAAGTATCGCACTGCAAAAAGGGGGGGGGAATGAGCCCCCTTTTGCAAATTGTGATCTGCTGGGGCTTTGCCAGCCTCTGACAGGTTGGGATATATCCAACCTGTCAGAGGCTTGCAAAGGGGGGGGGATACTTACCTGCAGCCTGGGCTAGGCACTGTACAGGATGGGTACCTGCTGCATTTGGCCAGAAGGCACCCCTCCTATCAGGCAGGTCGGGTTTTAAAAAAGCGAGTGCAATTATTTGCATGCATTATCGTAACCATTTTTTAAAACAGGAGGGGGGCACCATGGGCAGCCCCGCTGAGGTACCAGGGCGATGTGTGTCCCTGGATGGGGACCTTGTGGATGCCCCATGGGGATTGCAAAAGCCAGCTTGACAGCCAGCTTCTGTGACCTCTGGGATACCTGTGGGAGAACCGACGGGGGAGGGGGCACCCTACCCAGGATGTGCCCAATTGTCTGTTAGGCGTGTTGGGTAGGGTGGCTTATAAGCCACACTGCACAGTGTGGCTTATCATGTCGTCCGAACCTGCACAGAGTCATAGAACTTTTAGTCAAAATATCTACTCATTCTGCTTGTCTTTTAAAGTCATGGGAAAAGGATTATGAACACAGAAGCTGCCTTATAATAAGTCAGAGCATTGGTCCACCTGGCTCTGTTCTCTCTACTCAGGATAGCCACGATTCCTCAAAGCCTCAGCTGGAGGCCTTTCTCGGTTCTGTTTATTGACATTCTTTCACATCAGAGTGGGGGAACCCTGTGGCCTTCCAGATGTTGTTCGACTATACCTACCATCCTCCCTGACCATTGGCCTTGCTGGCTGGGGCTGGTGGGAGTTAGAGCCTAACAACAACATCTGGGGAGCCAAAGGCTCTGCAGCTCTGCTTTAAATCGAGATGCTGGGGTTTGGGATGCCGGGGCCTTCTGCATGTAAAGTACGTCTTCTGCCATTGGGCAATGGTCACTCCCTTGTTTGGTACTATGTGGAGGGCTCCTCTGCTGCTGCTCCTGTATAAATGGATACTGACATTCTGGAAAAATGGCCTGCACATTGATAATTTTGATAGTGCCACATGTTGGCTTTTATTTACAGCTTCCATCTTAACAACTCTGCACATGTGTAACAACATGAGCACTTGAGCTAAAGAACTGCCATTGATTAAAACAGAAAAGTACTGATTATGGGGGGACACACACACAGGAAAATATAATATGAATCTGGATAGAATTAACAGTGATTGTTATGGGCAGTCTGGATACGTTTACAGCCTTAAAGCTGATGGTGTATGTGTTGGCCAGGCAGCTAACTCTCCCTTGATACAAGCCGGTATGATGTTCTTCATGTGAAATGTGGAATATAGGCCCTACCATCCACAGAGTTTTGATTCATTATGTCTACAAAATACTTGAAGCTGTCAGAGACTAAAGCAATAACCATGCATGTGGCTTAGAGATTACATAAACCAGACAAAGCAGAGCAGCAAGATTTCCCACAAGCAGTGTTACAGAGTTAGAAGTGGAAGGTCAATACAGTAAAACCTTGGATTGCAAGTAACTATTTTAAATTTTGACTTGATAAACGAGCAAGGTCTTGCAAGACAAGTAGTCGTAGGGATGTAACCCTCGCAGCAGGCTGAAATCGGCCCCGCTCATGCCCACCAGAGACTCGCTTTGATATAAGAGTGTTTTGGATTACAAGCACGTTTCCGGAACGAATTATGCTCTCAATCCAAGGTATTACTGTAGTACGTAGGTATCATCGTGAGAGGAATATGTTTTGCAGATTATAATCCCCATGTGACTTCTGCTCTTGGCCATCTTTATATTAGGTTTGCTCAAGATGGCTGTGCAAATCTCTGGGAGAAGACAATAGAAGTAATAACAATATTTAGAGGGACTGATGGGGCAAGCTGGCCACATCAAAGGAAGCAATTTGCGGCAATAATTGTCCTGGTACAGAGCCGTGCAACCCATGCTCCTTGTGAAGTTCAGTGGGGCAATTTCCTCTCTGAAGAATATGATTACAGAATATTTTGACTGGGTTAAATCATACAGAGTATGTAGGAAGACAATGGCATCTGACTAATATTTATACAGTAATGTAATAGTCACACAGACATCCAACAAACCCAGATAAATGTTATTGTCTAGAAATAGCTTTTTGATTGTTCTGATCTTATTGGTCAGGGATATGTGAAACTCAGGGCTGTTGCCTTATAGTGGCTTGCATGGTCTTTCCAGCGATATCCTATGGCTAAACCTTAATTCTTGCCTGAATGTTCAGCTTTCATTTTAAAAAGTCTCTCTAGCCCTTTTGCTTTTTGTGTCCCAAGTTCTCTGACTCACATTCAAACATTAGAAGAGTGAGAGTACCATTAAAAGAGGCCTATATCCAACATGATATATTTGGCATATGCATGGAATGTAATAAATATTAAGTATGTAGCAGAGTAATAGTGTGCTTAAACCAGAACTAGACTGGATCATTATTGCTACAGAAAGGAGCTTATGTCCAGACTAATTAAGGGAATTCTATTTTAACTCCAAGCCCCAAATGTAAAACTTCATCATGGTGACTATATCACCATCTCTTATCACATGGGGTTGCATATAAAAGAAGTATTTAACACAGCTATTAAGAATGAGCCAAAACTATTCACCATTTATCTAGAATTTCTTCTGTACTGGCAAATACTCCTTATCATTGCTTTTTCGGTACTATTTGCAGAAATGTCCACCTGTTTGTTTACAATGCCTCTTTGCAAGAGGGAGTGGTCCCGGGCTGCTTGAAAGAAGCAGTGGTGAGGCCACTCCTGAAGAAACCCTCCCTGGGACCCGGAACAACTTTAGGCCGGTAGCAAATGTTCCTTTCTTGGGTCTTTGAGCGGGTGGTGGCCAACCAGCTCCAGGCTGCTCTTGGATGAGACTGATTATCTGGATCCATTTCAGTCAGGGTTCAGGCCTGGTTTTGGCATGGAAACAGCTTTGGTCGCCCTGTATGATGAGCTTTGTCGAGAGAGAGACAGGAGGAGTGTGACCCTATTGATACTCCTGGATCTCTCGGCGGCTTTCGATATCATCGACCATGGTATCCTGCTGGAGCGGCTGTCTGAGTTGGGAGTGGGGGGCACTGCATTGCAGTGGTTCTGCTCCTACTTGGATGGCCAGCTCCAGAAGGTGGTGCTTGAGGAATACTGCTCGGCCCCGTGGACACTACAGTATAGAGTCCCACAGGGGTTGGTCTTATGTCCCATCCTATTCAACATCTACATGAAACCGCTGAGTGGGGTCATCTGGAGTTTTGGAGTGCGTTGCCATCAGTACGCTGATGACACGCAGCTCTATTTTTCTCCTTTTCATCCTCAGCAGGTGAGGCTGTGGATGTGCTGAACCAGTGCTTGGCTGTGACAATGGACTGGATGAGGGCTAGAAACTGAGGCTCAATCCAGACAAAACTGAGATGCTGTTAGTGGGTGGTTCTTCTGACTGGATGGAGGGTGTTCAACCTGTTCTGGATGGGGTTGCACTCCCCTTGAAGGAGCAGGTTCATAGCTTGGGGGTTCTCCTTGAGCCATCTTTGTCACTTGAGGCTCAGGTTGCCTCAGTGGCACAGAGTGCCTTCTACCAGCTTTGGCTGGTGGCCCAGCTATGCCCCTGTCTGGAAAGGGATAGCCTGGTTTCAGTAATCCACACTCTAGTAATCTCAAAGTTAGATTACTGCAATGCACTCTATGTGGGGCTGCCCTTGAAGACTGTTCAGAAGCTGCAGCTTGTGCAAAACGCAGCGGCCAGACTAATCACTGGGACCAAAAGGTCCGAACATATAACACCTGTTCTGGCCCGCTTGCACTAGCTGCCTATATGCTTCCGAGCCCAATTCAAGGTGCTGGTTTTGACCTATAGTATAAAGCCCTACATGGCTTGGGACCACAATACCTGATGGAACGCCTCTCCCAACCACAATCTACCTGTACACTATGTTCAACATCTGGGGCCTTCCTCTGACTGCCACCTCCACGTGAGGCTCGGAGGGCCTTTTCTGTGGTAGCCTCCCAACTGTGGAACAAGCTCCCCCCTGAGGCCCACCTGGCGCCAACTCTATTATCTTTTCAGTGCCAGGTTAAGACTGCCCTCTACGTTGAGCCTTTAATAATTAAATGTTATACGGCGGGGTGGTAAATTTTTTTTAGCAGTCATGTTTTATTAACTTGTTTTAGTGATGTTTTTAAAATTGGTTTTAAATTTTTATAATGTTTTTATTGTCTATATTTTTTACTGTATTTTATTGTATTTTTAAAATTGATTGTTGTACACCACCCAGAGTGCTTCGGCTATTGGGCGGTTTAGAAAATGAATGAATAAATAAATGAATAAATAAATACATTGCCCTCTTGCTCTCAACTGACTTCATTTGCCCTCGTAATGTCATCATGTAGCTAATTCAGATTGGGTGCATTGTAGTGACAGATGACATAATCCCATTTGCTACATATTCCTGACTGGCTGAAACTAATCCAGAAAGCAATGACTTAATTCGATGTAAGTGACAACATCACAAAGACAAATTTGAATGCCTGTGTAGCATTGTGACATCATCCCTTTCACTACATACGTAATCCCTGCTGGCTAGGATCACCTATGTGACTAATTCAGGAAAGAGAGAGAAGCAGTAACCAGGAAAAAATTGCAATGAAGCCACATCAGAAAAAAATGGCACCAAACAGAATTGTAAAAATGTGAAATAGTTGATTTTTGGGAAATATTTCTATTCCCCTCTCCCATGAGCACTATTTTCATACATGGTATTGAAACTGGAGAATATTTGGCATAGTCTTAGTAGCTATATAATGAGCTAAACCTTCTCTATCAAACTTTGTGTGTGTGTGTGTGCTGAAAAGGTGAACTCTCCACTGCTGCTTGATGCCAGTTTTCCCTCCTCACTGTCGAGAAGTATTGACTTCACTCTGATTTGACTTCAGATATTATCACATAGCTAAATCCCATTAGCTATTGATGTCATGGCACCACATTAGACTGAAGACAAGGCTTCCTGTGTCATGTGGGAGAAGGAAAGATGGCACAAAGCTCAGTTGTTGTCAGCAATTAGGGGACAACACTTTGCCCCTGTTGTCAGGGCCCCTGAAAAATCATCCATAGACAACACCTTTGTACATTGTGAACATGCCAGTGAAGATTGGGGTGGGGTGGATTTTGGCTAAGCCCTATGTTTACATACATATTTGGTATGTTAGAATTTGCCAAAGTTTATTAGTGGAACTCCATCCTATACCTCAATTGCCAACATGTTTACTTTGAAATGTGTGGGACTCTTGAAGCTACACTGTATTGCCATTTAATCTACACCTACACTGAAGTGCTCGCTGTTTTTCATGCAGCTTCTTTTAGATTATGAAGTAACCAAAGCAGGGCCCAAGCATCAATTTTTGGGGCCCTGTACAAAGTTGTAATTTGGGCCCCTGCGACAACCACCCCTCACTCTATACCCAGGTGGGGTGTTGCTGCCTCACTTAGGGACCAAGGACACCTGTCTCTCTCAGGATCTGCCCTGCCACCCAGGTGCACCTCCCAGATAGCCAGTGCCCATCACCTCACCGCTATTGGGATGGCTACCACTGCTGGGGCTTTCGTGCCACCCAGCCTGGCAAACCTAATAGAGGCTGTTCTTTCCCACTATTTTATCCCACCTACAGTGGGTTTTTCCTTTCAGGTATGCTGCCACCAAACCAAACCCCTAAGTAGCGTGTGTCCCTTGCGAGGCACGTGGGGTTAACCAAAGCCTTATCTATAATTATAGATGGAAAACAGGCAGTTTACACACAAAAAACAAGGTCCCTCCTTTTTGTCCTCCCACAAGGAACTATTGGACTGGTCATTCTTGAAAGAGCATATCACATAGGGAGACACAAATCTCTCTAGTAAGGCATTATATAATCCTAAACAGGGAGGGGATATGTAGACATGCTCACCACCTCTGTTCCCCGACCTCCTCTTGTTGACAGGGAAGGTCTGAAGAGAAACAATAACCATGTACAGCTGAACATGGTTACAGAGCTCCACGCAATCAGGAACCTGCAATGTAACCCACCAGGGCCTCAGTAACCTCCAGTTTTTGCTTCCTGCCTGGGACTGCAAAACATGTGTGTGTTTTTGTGTGTTAATTTTAGGCAGCAATCCTATCCACATTGAACATGGTGTGACTTACTTCTGAGTAAATATGTATAGGATTGCACTATCAGTTTTGCTGAATTAAATTTGAAAAAACCGATGGAATTGGCTGGTGTACAAGGCCCCAAACATCCTACTAAACTAAAATATTTCTGTCATGCTTTAAGTAGGTTTTAGTGACAAAGCCCTGGCCTGTGTTGCAATAAGAAACACACTGAAGCATACCAAGGGAAGCCTAAGCAATGTGGTGTCCGGTGAACTTCACTAGGCTGTAAATAAGTAATCTACTAATCATATGGACATGCAATGAACTTTCATAGAATGGTGAGGCATATATGGACATGCCTCTTCTGCTTCATTCAGATTTGCCTGGCAAAAGGGGATTTTCAAATAGTGTCTCAGCTATTTGGCAAATGTGCACTCTTTGATCAGGGGGAGAGCAGAGAGCAACCTATTCAAATCTCAGAATACTTCTCTGCAGTTGTACAGAAATCTAATTTGAATCCATTGTGTTGTGATTGTGCACCAGGTTTTCAGCCAATATTTGATTTTCCATAATATTTTCCTCCTGGACTTCCAATATATAGAGAAAATCTAAACCAAACAGAAGGAAACAAAATGAAAACCTTTCATCCTTCCACTATTTTCTCTTCTGTTTTGAGTTACTGATGAAATAGTCATGACCTTTGACCTCATTTTCCTATTTCTACTTTTTGTCAGCTGGCTTTGCTTTATTGTGCAACTTGACCTCTTCAGGAGTCAATAAAACACAAGAAGAAGAGATTGGTATAACCAAGACATTAACAGTGCAATCCTATGCATGATCACTCAGATGTAAATCCTACATTGTTCAATGTAGTGTAAGTGTGTATATGACTGCAGCTAGGGATAAATTTTATTTATTTATTTTTTATTTATTATATTTATACCCCGCCTTTTTTCCTGCAAGGAACCCAAGGCGGCTTACATAATCCTCCTCCTCCTCTCCATTTTATCCTCACAACAACCCTGTGAGGTAGGTTAGGGCTGAGAGTCAGTGACTGGCCCAAAGTCACCCAGTGAGTTTCATGGCCGAGCGGGGACTAGAACCCAGATCTCCCGAGTCCCAGTCCAACACTCTCACCACTACGCCACACTGGCGTAGATTTTGTTGAATCTGTTCTGAATTGTCAGGCATCTTTTGTTCTGTTGTCCACTCATTGACAGAAATGGATTTAATTAGGGACGTATGAAAATTTCATTCCTGTTTGAAAATGCACGCTTGCGCTAATGCACAAATCCCCCCTAAAGTTAAAAAAGAAAAACGGCCTGCAAGTCTGCATAATCCACACAACTTGGACAAAGCAGGTTGGGTTCATAGAAATCCAAACTCATTTGAATCTGTTGTAGATCCGACATCTCTAATGGAAGCCTAACAGTGTAATCCTATAGATGTTTACTTGGAAATAAGTATCATTGTATTCCATGGAGCTTACTCCCAGGCAAGGCTGCAATTCTTGTTATATGTTGTCCCTCAAAGGAGGAGGAGGAGGAGGAGGAGGAGGATTGCAGCACACTTCAATATTTACATGTTTTATTTACGGACCATATTTCTGCATAAAATGGCCTAAAGGCAAGTTACAGCCCTTAGCACAAACTGAATGAGAGAGTCTGAAGGTTCCATCAGGCAAACCAAATGAAGGTTGACATGTGGGCTAGAAGAATGGCTTCATTTGACCTAGAAATCAGCCCCAGCATATATTTCCAATTTCAGGGATCCCATCTACCAAATCACTAGCTATAACACAATATAGGACTTTGGGGGCAGAAATGCCTCAGAGGAATATTTTTGGCTTCTTTTTTTTTTGTCATCACTTTATAACCACTCCTGATCTCACAGCTCTAAAATTAAGGGTGATAGCTAGATAAAATTAAGGGTGGTTTTAATTGCTATTGTTTATTTTAAAAAAATTCATTTGCAATTATAACAAAACAAAAAAGGGGGAAACAACAAACAATAACACCAAAAGTAGGAACATAACAACAATCACATATCCGTTTATGATAGCATTTCACTACACCAATGGTTAGAAAGGAAATTGCTGTTAAATTATTTCTTATAGTCTTTGTGGGTTTAAATAAATTATAAAATTAGTAGTACTATCATGACCTGAGGATACCCTAAAAACCAGTGTTCTCCAACCTTGGGTCCCCAGACGTTTTTGGCCTACAACTCCCAGCATGCCCCATAGCTGGCTGGGGCATGCTGGGAGTTGTAGGCCAAAAACGTCTGGGGACCCAAGGTTGGAGAACACTGCCCTAAACTGTAACTATAAAAATGGTAAAGTACCCTAAGTTGATGAGATGTCTCTTTACCATTCTCCATGGGTACCATACAAACTAGCATAGTCACACTACCACAGGGATTGTGGTAGGCTTCCCATTCCCAGGTTCATGATGCAGAACTGACTATGTGGATTGAACCAGGAGTTTCCCCACCTTCACCATTTAGAAAAGTGGGGAAACAATGCATGGTGGTGGCTTCAGCTGCATGGTATGGAGAGCTCTGCTTCCAATTGG
This sequence comes from Shinisaurus crocodilurus, assembly GCA_021292165.1. Classification (NCBI taxonomy): domain Eukaryota; kingdom Metazoa; phylum Chordata; class Lepidosauria; order Squamata; family Shinisauridae; genus Shinisaurus; species Shinisaurus crocodilurus. The sequence goes on from CM037879.1 coordinate 129,936,639, forward strand.
AAAGTGAGTGAGAGACTCACCGTAAGGAGGTTGATGCCCACCCTGAAAGTAGTTCACTAGTTCTATCTAGAAATGGTTCTACTAAGTAGGTATTTGGGCCAGTATGTTGAGCTACCATAATGGACCTGTTGTAAATTACATTTTTTATTTTTATTTATTTATTAATTATATTTATACCCCGCCTTTTTTCCTGCAAGGAACCCAAGGCGGCTTACATAATCCTCCTCCTCCTCCTCCTCCTCCTCCTCTCCATTTTACCCTCACAACAACCCTGTGAGGTAGGTTAGGCTGACACACTACGCCATACTAGCACAATGCTGATACGCTGGTGTGATGGGATTCCCCGCAAATCCATGGTACCAGAGAATACTATTGGTATTGCACTAGAGGTCCCTTACGCTAACGCAATATACTTTATGTTAGAATTCATGCCGACTTGGATGCTGCCCTTTGAATCTAATTTCGTGGGGGTTCCACTTAGAAGTTGCAGTGATGTTCCAGAGCATGGCCACAATTTTGTTTTATGCATTTGGCCTAAATTTAATGACAGTGTATCACCAGATACTCTCTCACAGTGGAGGGAAAATGAGGAACAGAATAATTATTGACTGTGTCCTCCAACAATTTACTGAGACTTGAGATCTTGGCTCTGTTGATGTCAACAACAGAAGGTATGCCATTTTACTCATTTCACTTGACACTCGTTACTCCTACTTCTCATGAGCACACAGCAGAATGAAAGTTTATTTCACAAGAAGAATCTTATCAAATATACTGGCATATATTATGATGAGGTTGCATCTATTGTCTGGGCCAACATCCCCCCCCCCCCGGCAATTTCTGTGTTCTGAAATCTAAAATGTGTTTTTGTTGATTTTTTTTCAATTTCAAATTTCACTCTGTGTCACTGACTTCAATATGAAGAAACCAGGCATGTGTGTTTGAAGCTAATGACAATAACCAAACTTGAAAGGCATAGCTTAAAGTATTTCATCTCCCCGAGCTGAAACATGTTTGTTGAAATTGGCCAGCCTTTGGAGAAAAGTTGTAACCATATCCAAAATAAATAAAGAAAGTAAATTAGGCTGAAGCATTTTGTTTAGGATAACACTCAATAGACAGCTTGATTAAAAACTGTGCCGAGTTATCCAGGCTTTAGATGTTGTGTTAGATACTCTATGATGAAGAACATTTTTATGTTAGTGAAATAATAGCTCAAGTGAGATGACTGAATTTTTGGCTTGCTTCTTTGAGGCAGTGTCCTCCATATGGAGCATTGAATGGGATATTTTCACAATTTCTCCATCTCACTTCAGCTGGAAAAAAAAGACTATCCCCATACCCTCCATCTGTCTGTGGTGTTCTCATGAAGGAAAGAAAGCAGTTGGGAGCTAGTTATGCAATGCTGATTTCAAATTAAACTCACCACAGGTCCCATTCCCATCAAGTATGCCCCAGAATAAATTAAAAGCCTGAGTGCTCCCTGAACATTAGGAGTCAGAGGAAGCTGGGCCTGAATCAATTAACATTTTGAAACGGCTTCAGTAAAAAATGGTTGACTGCAGCTGTACCACCAAAACCCATGTGCCACAGTAGCAAAACTCCACAGCTCTCCAGCAAGCATCACTTCACCCCGGTCTTACATAAAATTTGATGTCCCTCTTTTCAAGGAGTTTCCTTCCTTGCATCTGCTTTATCTTGAAGGCTTCTGATCCAGCAAGTGATCATCTCTGTGACTTGGCTTCCATACAGCACTCATTTTAAGAGAAGCATCTTTTGGAAGAAGTGAGATCATGCAATTATCCCTCGACTAGCATTTCCTACATATGCTTCAGCCAAGGCAATAGTTTGAGAAGGGAAGATTTTAATTCTTCTTGCATTTTCCATGGGTCACGAACATGGTTATGGAGTAAAAAGTCATTGAGCTTTCCTGCCATCAAGTGTTAGAATTGGATGCTGGGGGGAGGGAAGAAGCATGCTGTGACAAAGATTATCCTTGCCATTATTTTAATGTCACCTTTACAAGATTCAGTTGCTTGTTGACATAGGAATATTTCTGGTATCCTTCTGGAGCTATTTTAGATACGTTGTAAATTCTTCATGCAGTATTCACTGCAGTGACCTATATGTCAGATAGCTGGCAATACTGACTCAACATGAATCGCATGGCCTCATAATTCTGCTGCATGGACAAAATTGTCATCTGGTTCTGCTGTGAGAAAAGAAGCATTTTTCTTTTATGCAACACTTACAGGACAGTGAGTAACTGAATTGCTTCATGCCATCAAGCTTCCCACAGTACATATCGAGCACAGAGGACAGAACTCAGCATCTGTTGAGACCAGATGGAAAGAAGTTGGAGCTGAATTTCCATTCTCCTGAATGCATGTCTGCATCACCAGCCCAAAGAGATGATCTAGGAAGCTGCCATTGTGGTCCACTGCTGCACAAATAAATACATGAATATATCTGAATGCTTATTTGCTTGAGCTAGCCAAAATTGTTGCAAACAGCCCTCCTGCAAAACTAATCCAAAATTGTTTGAATCTTCCTGGGTACTTGGAGTGTGAAATACAATATTGTTTGGAAGCAAACCGCTGGTATTAAAACAGCTGCTGAGGCTGCTGCATACATCTAAAGGGTTTAACAAATATGAAAACAGATAAGCCGTCTCTCCAGAGGGATCAACTCCCAGAGAGTTTCTGCGCTGCCTCCCAGTTTGTCCTCCTTCATCTGGCCAGTCTGTAACTCAAAAGTTTCCCCCTTAGCATTTCACATCTCTACTCCGTGCCCTAGAATCTTTTCCTCTCCACTAAGTGCCAGTGGATCAGGTCACATGATGCAGCCCTCTTTGTGATGCACCACCACATGTGTAGGGTGGTGCATCAAATGCTCCCCCCCCCCCCCCGTCAGTTTCAGGCACCATCACCTGCTGTCAGAGAGAACAAAGAAGAAATGTAGTGAGGGAGTCGCTTCATTGTTCCTCTCTGCAAGAAAAACAAGACTGCTATCACAGTGAGTGGGGAGCAGCTGCTGCTGCTCCCTAATAGGAACGGCTAGCTGCCACTGTCAGGTAATCAAGGGGACCGGGGAATTCCCGCCCTTTCCCATGACTGTTGGGAGGCGGCCGTAGAAGTAGCAGGGCTGCCTCTCCTATTAGGCAGAGTGAGGCGCCTGCCTCAGGCAGCAGATTTGGGGCTTCTTCACAAAAGAGCAGCACATTGTTAAGATTTACTTTGCTGTATTTTTACTGCCAAAAGTGGGGAGAGGGACTTGTGGGACTTTCTGCCTCATGTGCCAGAGTAACTAACCAAAGTAACATGGCTGGCTACTTTTCAATATGCACCTTGACATATGTGTGTGTGTGTGTGTGTGTGTGTGTGTGTGTACTTGTTGCTCTGAAGCAGCAAAATGTCTTGGGCTGTCCTTGAGAAGGAGGGAGCACTTAGCACTGCCAGTTTCCCCCTGCTCAGTCACACAGTGCTAATTGAGGCACCATTTACCATTCTCTCCATTTTCACCATTGTAACAGGGAAGAGCAGAAACTCTCTTCCCCCTCGGTAGTTCCCAGGGATGGGGACTTGGACTCGAGGACTCGACTCGTGAGTCGGACTGAGTCCCCCCTCTGACTCGACTCGGACTCGAGTCCAATATTTTTAATGGGACTCGAGACTCGACTCGGGACTCGAGACCAAGGACTCGTCAACATCCCTGCTTGATGCCACCTGCAGGTGCTGCCTGGACCCAGTTGCAGTAACAATCCAAGTTTATTTTTTAAAATCATTTTCCTAATGCAACCTTTCAGACATTTTGGGTTTGGCTGCCTCTGCCTGCCTGTTTGGGGTTCCCTGCCTCCTCTGCCTGCCTGGTCTTTTCTTAACTAGTTCCACAGTTTGAATTGTCCAAGACAAATGCCTGTGCCTGCCTGCTTTGGGGTTCCCCGCCTCCTCTGCCTGGCTGGTTATTTTGGGTTTGTCTGCCTGGTCTGTTCTTGTCAAAATCAGTGGCAGAGTTTTGAGATAAAAAGGCACACTTGTGCCTAGAATTTATTTAAGCCACACATCTGAAGTCGCCTTATTTTGTTGGGGAAAAACCCCATTGATTTTAATAGGGACTCGTGGAGTCAGCTTTGGGAGTGACTTGGGACTCGTGACTCGTGAGTCACCATTTTGGAGCAAGGACTTGGACTCGGACTCGAGACTCGGGTCCAAAGACTCGTGACTCGACTCATGACTCAAGACCAAGGACTCTTCAACATCCCTGGTAGTTCCTACAAGTGGATACGTTCATTAGTTACTGAGAGCACAGAGCAAAGGAAGGCAGGAAAATGTCCAACCCCCCCCCTCCCGTTTCACATGCCTGTTGTAGCTGCTAGAACCAGTGGCTACTCCAGGTGTTCGGAGATTTCTGTGCATGCAGTGCCCCATTAAGGTTAATGACCCGCAGTTAATTCACCCCCGGGGCCCCATATATACATGGTTAACTTATGGGCTTGGCTATGCAGAATAAGGTTGACCAGCTTCAACGTAACAGCAAACATATATTAACAAACAAATTAAGAAGGAACAAAAACCTGCTGAATGTTCTAGCTGCTGAGCACTGATTTAGCTTTGCAGAGCTGAGCCCCCAAGCAGCTGTATTGGGCTCTTTTCCAAAACATCCTGTAAAACACTTGCAGGTTCATTGCCAAACATAAGGTCTGAAATAAGGTGCTCAGCAAACTAGCTGGATGGACATAGATAGAACCTCGGTGTGCTGGGTGCATAAGGGCTTGCCTCAGGCAGCTATTGAACAACAGAAGTCCATGCTTTGCAGCTTTTCATATAGCTGCTTCTTAGCTTACTCTTGCCATGTTAGGAGGTGATGTGTAGCTTTATGCAGTTGGCTGAATGGTTCCAGGCAACCAATTTTTTAATCATAGCTGCTGGGTGGTTCCCCACCCCACACAGTCACACTACATATTTCTCTAATTAAAAAAGGTTGCCAAGATTTCAGCATTTCCTAACACTGTAGTTTTCAATCTTTTTTTTTAGATGGGGATATACCTTTAACCCTACCTTGCTACCCAGGGCCTGGTTTTAATTTTCATAAATTAAAATTTCATAAATTTTCATATGCCTGTCTTTCTGCCTCTCCCTTCCTTTTCCATGTCCATCCACCTTTCTGTTTTGCCTTCACTTTACCCCTTCTCTTTAAAAGACAAAAGAAAATGGTGGTGGTGTGTACAACCCACTTTAGGATGACCCACAACAAACTAGTAGGAGACCAGTGGTCTAAGACTATTCCCTTTGGACTTTTTTTTTTTTTTAAATCTACTTGGTGCCCAATGGAATCATGAGCTGCTTTGTACAGTGTGATTAGAATTCTCGGCACAGGCCTTAGCTTTAAAAAAGGATTAGACATATTTATGGAGGATAAGTTTATCAGTGGCTCCCTGTCATGACAGCTATATGCTATCTCCGGGATTAGAGGCAGCATGTCTCTGAATGCCAGTTGCTGGGCAACAACAATGGAAGAAGGCTATTGACCTCATGTCCTGCTTGTGGGCTTCTCAAAGGCATCCAGCTGGCCACTGCAGGAAAATAGATGCTGGTTTTTTTAGATAGGCTTTTGTTATGATCCAGCACAGTTCTTCTTATGATTTCTGAAGCGCAACCTAACTAACCACACATTAGGATTGCCAATTGTTTTTCTGGTAGGACTTTTGTACCTTTAAAACCAACATAAGAAGCACAACATTTAGTATGTAAAACCTTTCCCAATATGGACATGCAGAGAGTGATACAAAAAGCTCCATCTGCTGAATTGTTGCTCATAATAAAGCTGTCGCAGGCACAGAAGAAGAAAAAACCCAGGAAGAAGTTGGAATCCTTAATTACAGACTAGAACTTGACTGCAATAGTAAATAATTATTTCTTTGCTTATTTTGAACATATCACAGCCAGCTTCGCAATGCTCCGCAGGTGGCCAATATATGACCTACAGGCTGAATATGATCCTCAAGATAATTTTATATAAATTGTGGGATTTTTGTGCTGATTTAATCATAGATTTCATTACTCAGTGTCATGTTACTTGATGATAGGGTTGCCACCTTTTCATGACAGAAGCTCTCGGCCTTTAACGTCTGCAAGGAGACAGAAATTCAACAGGTGCAGCCATCATTGAATAGGTGCACCTGTTGTCCCTGTTGAATTTCTGTGTGTCACCATGTATTAAACTGGTACAGGGGTTCAGTGAGTTTTAAAAATATGGCTTTCTGGTGAACTTGTAACATGTCTGCATTGAAAATCATTGTGTTACTGTCTAAGGTTATGTCAGGTGATGTGAAAGCTCTATGATGCACGGTCTATGACCAAGTGATGAACATGCCCGTGTGAACTCATGATTTATGTAGGATCATACATAGATGTCAATCACTTGATGGCTGCGGCTGGAGCATCTAGTGGTAGCTTTTCTGTGTAATGAAACTATAGCAGATTAATCAGTGCAAACCAGGGGTAGTCAACCTGATGCCCTCCAGATATTTTGGTCTACAACTCCCATAAGCCCCAGCCACCATGGCCAAAGGTAAAGGATTGTGGGAGTTGTAGACCAAAACATCTGGAGGGCACCAGGTTGCCTACCCCTGCTACAGGCCTGTGGCTTACTCTGGCTCAGCTTGTCTGAGCATGGAAAGCTAAGCAGGGTCAGGCCTGGTGATTACTTGGATGGGAGACTCCTCCTCTAGTTTCCTGCATTGAGCAGGGGGTTGGACTCGATAGCCTTGTAGGCTCCTTCCAACTCTATGATCTATGAAATCTATGAAGACAGCTTTCCACATGATGTCATCTCTTGCACAATACTTCTTGGTTCACATGTTCAGGTGAGAGGCTTGGATCTTAAGAACTGCGAGCAGATAAGGGAGAATTCCATTTGGAGAATGGGGCTTTCCAGCACCTGGACTTTTTTCAGAGCTGGAGCAATGATGCCATCTGCAGGACCACCAAGGTAATTGATGGACCCTCTTTACTCTGGTAAGAGAATGAGGTGATGATGAGACTTTCAAGTTTTACTGTTGTTTGTGACAGATTAGCATAGAGGGAGTCAAAAGAATGGGGAAATAATCAAGCAGAAGCTGAATACTTCTTTGCTTTTCTTTGATGTTATTCCCACTTCACACTTGCAATTTAAATGGTAAGATGCCAAGGAGGGAGTTCCAAATGTGAAGTGCCACCACAGAGAAGGTCCTATCTCTGCTAGCCACCCACCTTACTTTACTTCAGAAGATAGGGGCAGGTTCATATGGGACCAGACGTCCTTTAGGCATCTTGATTACAAAGCATTTAGAGCTTTACATGTCAAAACTAACACTTTGATTTGTGCATTCAAATGAATGGGAAACCAGTAAAGCTCTTTAAAAACTGGTGTGGCATGTTCCCCTCTGTCCATAACAGTTAATAGCCTCATACAGGTGTGTTCTGGAATAATTGTGATTTCCAAATAGTTTTCACAGACCATATACGATTCACCTTGAATGAGCTGCTGTAATCTAACCTAGATGTTACCAGAGTGTGGATAACAGTGCTGATGTTACACTTTTTTAGGATGTGCTGCCTCTGGCAAACTGACTGAAGGTGACTAAAGGTGCTTTGTGCCATGGATGACTTCTGGATAGCCATCTGCAGAGCTGGATCTAACAAAAACCCAAACTACAAAACTTATCTTTTAAGGGGAGCGCAACCCCATTTAAACAGGTTGAATTCCCCACTCCATGGTCAGCCATATCACCAACCAACAGTCCCTTGCTCTTAGCTGGATTGAGCTTCAGTAAAACATCACCTGACCCTCATCCAGACCATGACCAACTCCAAACATCTTGTAGGAGGCTGCAAGGATACAGTATACCACGCTGTCAATCAGTCCTGTCTGAAAGTCCCACTTTCCTCCTCCCATCTAATAGAAAGAGACCAACTGTTAGCATGTAGGGAGAATGTAAGGGAGACAAAGAATGGGGACAGGATGAATATATTGTATTATGTTATGCCAGCTTTCCTCAACCTGATGCTGCCCAAATGTCTTGGACTACAATTGCCAGTGTCCCCAACCAGCATGGCCATTGGAGGGCAGCAGGCTAGGGAAGGACGTGTTATGTTGGTAAATCCCATAACCTTTGAGTCATTTATTTTCCTCTGTTCAGCTTTTGGCCAATGACCGCAGTTCATTCATTTAGTGCATGGGTGTTGAACCTCTTTCAACCAAATTCCATGGCAGAGAAGCTCTTGGGGGATGCATTCCAGTGGTGACTGGGAATGAAGGGTTGGAGACAAAAATACAACCCCTCCACACACATCATATTGTAGCTTAATGCCCTTACTGCCAGTAATTAAGCCTTTGGAGAGGCGTTTCAACCTGGGGTATGTGTGTGTGAACTGCACAGAAGCTGGAAAACTATCAAACAATCAGTAGTTGGGAGAACGGGGATGTGGCTGGGGCAGAGCCGTCTAGGGAAATTCCAGAGGGTCAGATTGACACCTCAGATGGGCCAGATTTGACCCTCAAGCCTGAGGGTCAAAAAAGCCTGATTTAGCCCATTCTGTCTCGTGTGTGGCTTCCTGTGAAACCTCTCAGCCAAGCTCCATCGAGAGTCGTTACAATCTGTTCAAAACAGCCAGATCCTCACCTGGATTTGATGAGAGGACAGGAAAACTATCAAACAATCAGTAGTTGGGAGAACGGGGATGTGGCTGGGGCAGAGCCATCTAGGGAAATTCCAGAGAGTCAGATTGACACCTCAGATGGGCCAGATTTGACCCTCAAGCCTGAGGGTCAAAAAAGCCTGATTTAGCCCATTCTGTCTCGTGTGTGGCTTCCTGTGAAACCTCTCAGCCAAGCTCCATCGAGAGTCGTTACAATCTGTTCAAAACAGCCAGATCCTCACCTGGATTTGATGAGAGGACAGGACACATGCAAAGTTCTGCATCATCAGCTCAACATACTAAGAACACCTGACACCGGATCCCTGAACAACCTCCCACGCTGCTCCATGTAGAAGTCAAATAGCATAGAAGTCAAAGTCAAACTTTGTGGAACAGGAGCCATGGGGCAAAGCAGCAGTCTCTCCAACATCAGCTGCTGGAACTGCCCTCAGTTCCCATCCCCAACATATAACCACAGTTCAGCCTTTTTGGCGCCCTCCAGATGTGTTGGAGTACAACTTGCATCAACCCTGGGGGATGATGAGAGTCTATTTATGTATTTATTTACAACATTTTTACCCTCCTCTTCAGCTAAAAAAGGCTCCCAGAGCAGCTTGCAAATGTTAATAATAAGACAGTCCCTGCCCTCATGTTTATAATCTAAAATACATGACACAAACGGAAAAGGGATTGGGGGGGGGGTGGAGGTAAAAAGCAAAACTCAGGCACCTGTTCTTAGTTTCGATATTCTTATAGGTGTTCTTTCTGGCAGGGAAGGGTGAAACAAGCTCCCTGCCGCTGTTCCATCTCTGGCCAAGTTGTAGTCCAACACATCTGGAGGGCACCAGCCAGGTTTGGGTAGGCTGTAATAGTTAATGATATCCAGTGGTCCAGGAGTATCAACAGGGTTGCTTTCTCCAGATGAAGGGCAACCACGGCAATTCCAGTCCCCAAACGAGGTCAGAATCTGGATTGGAATGGATTGAGATTATCACCTTCATCCAGGAACGCCTGGAGTTGAGCCACTTGGCTGAACATACAGCCCACCCTTATTAAGCTCGGGTTCCACTAAACACTTCTGCTTGCAGGAGGGCCAGGTGGCAGCTAGCCAGCTTGATAGACTGATACAGACAGCAGGCAACCTACTTATAGTAACTGGCAAGGATGATTCACTTGGAATGATTGCCTGCTAACTAACTTTGATGAGGTCCAAAAATCATGATCACTGTAAATGGAGATGTGTATGTCTCAAGCACAGCCTGTTGTGTTATGAGAACAACAGGATACACTGCTAATGCATTCCTGCAACTTAGCTAGGAAAGTTTTATTATTAAGGCATTTCTTCTACAGCATTCTGGAAGCGCACAAGGCGAGACACTTATAATTGTTGTAGTCAGTACACAATAGCAACGATGTCTGGAAAGAGATTGTCTGATGGCAGTTATATATTTGTGAGTGATGAAAAATCTGAGTGTCTATGTGGTCAGGAGGCAGCCAACTCACGCCTCTGTTGCATGTAAATAGGCTTGATTCAAATGTGCTCTCAGGCAGGCTAAATTTACTCACTTGTGCAGCATCCCACATGGCCAATTTCAAGTTTGCCACATGGCATAGCTCTGTGATGAAAGTCTCTGATGAAAGGGAGTGTCTAGGCATCTGTATTTATTTATTCCATTTATATCCCACTCTTCCTCCAAGTGGCTCATGGTTCTCCCCCATTTTATCATCACAACATCCCTATGAAGTACGTAGATTAGGCTGAGAAATAGCAACTGCTGCTCAAGGTGAGGTTAAACTTGGGTGTCCCCACTAGTCTGATACTCCAACCCAGCTTTCCCCAACCTGGGGAAATGTCCAGATGCTTTGGATAACAACTCCCAGGATTCCTGACCATTGGCTATGCTGGCTGGGCCTGATGGGAGTTGAGGTCCAAAGCATCTGGAAAGCATCAGGCTGGGGGAGGCTTCTCTAACTGCTACACTGCACTGGCTCACAATGAGTGCAGTAGCCCTAGTATGTGCCTTGCTGTAGTGTCTGAAGGTCCTATGAAAATATAACCTGGCATTATGGGCCTACAACATTCAGATTCCAGACACGGTAAAACCGTTATTAACTTCTGCTAGACATCAGTGCTACAGAAAAACATCCCCTCCTCCCACCATATTCCATAGGAATGCTAGTGTACAAATGATACCTCTGGATGTGTGAATAGACTCTAAACCTTTAGGAAATCTGGGAGCTACCCATTTTGTTGTTCTAATTAATGCCAAAGTACCTTGGATACTACTATAGAAACAGACAACAGACAAGGTGCAGACATAATTATGATATTTTATCCTCTTATAATATCCTCTTATTTTATCCCCTTATTTGAAGCAATGTTCATTTATATAACAATCATACAGAACAATACAGCATCCCATAGAGAAAAAAAAGGATATTTACATATAAGAGATAACTAACCAACTAAAATGTAACAAAATAGGGGGGAAAGCAGGGGTTGGATGATAAAAAGCTAGACAAGCACTAAAGTATTAAACATAGAAGTGCAATAATACCTTGGATTGCAAGTAACTTGGTTTGAGAGCGTTTTGCAAGACAAGCAAATTTTTAAATATTTATTTATTTATTTATTACTTGATATACAAGCGACGTCTTGCAATACAAGTACTGTAGTATGGCTTAAATTAAAAATCTCTGTACACATTTTTTGGGGGGGATTTCGTTTTGATATAAGAGTGTTTTGGATTACAAGCACGTTTCTGGAACGAATTATACTCTCAATCCAAGGCATGACTGTAATGAGTTTTGAAGTGCTGTTAATTAGGCATGAGTGCTGTTATTAGGTATGGGTGAGAAATTTGTTTGGTTTGCATTTCAGTGTACCAAATTCACACTTCCTGAACCTAAACATGAACTGGAAAGCAGCTAGATGTTGAAATCTATAGTTTCCTAAAGTTTACGATACAGTTTGCAAATATAACAGTGCATGCAAAAAAAAAATTGCATACATTTGAAAAAGTGCATATAAAAATTCATCTATTTTGAAAAATGTGCAGAAAAATGCATTACTTAAAGGAAAAATTGCTTGCAAAAATGGGTATGTTTGAGGAAAAAAAAGGGATAGAAAAATGCATATATTTTGAAAAAGGTGCATGAAAATATGTACCAATTTTCATGTGGACTAAAGTTGAGTCCAATGTGGAAGTGGGACAGCATGAACTTAAAAGTGGGAAAATGAGAACCCGAGGGACAAAAGAAGCATTACTTTAAAACTGTGTCTAGCAGCTATGTCTTTTTTCATTTTTAATCTACCATAGGCACGGGGGGGGGGGGTCCAGATTGGAACCCTAGCCTTGGTGGCAGGGGCCTTTTAAGATCCTGATCATGTCCTCTGCACCTACTGTAGAGTAAAAAGGAAGGAGGGAAGACATAGCTGCTAGATACAGAATTAAAGTGATGTCTGTTTTGGTCCAGAGTAAAACTGAAAATGACAGATTTACCCATCCCTACGAAGTGTTAACAAAGTTAAAGTCTAAGCCCAAATAATGTAGCATTTGTAGAGGAGGATAGGCAAAAATATATCTGGATGCAGAGTCTACTTTGGATAAGAACAGAAACCGCTTTTCCAAGAACTTGTCATTTTAGGGTTGGGCATTACTTTTAGCTGAAATGACACTTTAGACACAGAAGCACTGTCAAGGTGCATATGAACAGACACATGTTGCCTAGGCAGGCACTGAGCCAACTGAAGTGAACCAACACCAACCTGAATTAATTTGCTGCCGTGCAGACCTGTCTTTCGTAATCGTAACCCTTAAAGTTAGCACAATGTGGAGCCTACTGTAGATGCCATTCTTCCAGCGTTTAGTCAGGGATGTTGTAATCAGTCATGCTGCACCTCTTTAAAGTCAAGAAAACAATCAAGTGCAAGGGAATTTTCTGCTCATGAAGTAGCTATGTAGTATGTTCTTTGTCCAAACTTAGGAATGTTTTAAGGAAGTGTGTCAATGTGAAACTCCAAAGTGGCGGGGTTTTTTTCTCTTTTGTTTTGTTTTTAAAGCATAATTAGAATAAAGACCTTGATTTTCAAATCATCAGAAGCTTATTTTTATTTCCTCGGTTGGTTCTCTTAGAATGTCACAGTTACTTTTCTTAGTAAGGTCTGTGTCCACATCATTTATTTTATGACTGTAATAATAACAGATGGAATTTGAATGACTCATCTATACTGGAGGAAGTACACCATCTGAAGGGCGGGTCAGAAATTATGAGTATGTACAAAATTTCTGCAGACACTGAACATTTTTTTTAGCATTCCTAGCCTTGATGCCTGAAAGGTGTGTCACCAAGTTTACCATGGCCAATGCTGATATTTTATGAAGGCAGGACCTACCTGTAAAAGTGAAGCATCCCCAGTTTTCAGGGACATAATGAATTAAGCACATTGTAAGTATTACAAGGTCACAAAATGCAACCATGGACAAAATAAAGGGAAAGTGTTCATATCAGTGGTTGCAGCAGAGCAGAAAGCTTTTCCAGAGCAACTAAATATCATAGGAGGAGATAGGATTTTCCAATCCCTGGTGTCTCCAGGTAGGGCTAGGAAAGAATCCTTCCTTAAACTCTGGGGAGCTGCTGCCAGTCAGTGTTGACAGTTCTGGGCTGCATTGACCAATGGTGTGACTCAATATAATATATGTATTACCGGTACATACATATCTTACCCTTCATCCAACTTGTTCATGGAGGGTGTGCACAGGGTTATTCCATGCTATCCTCATAATACCCATGAAAGGAAGGTTAGACTGAAGGATTGCTCCTGGTTATGCAGTGAGAATTGTAGGTAAACAGGGATGGTACTGGCCCAAATTGAAAACTCTACCCACTATATTACACTGCCTTTCAAATCACAGTGGCTTGTCTTTGGCTGGCAACTAAGTTAGATCACTAGGCCTTATTCTCAGTTAACTTTAGTTTACTCTCAAAATGAGCCCATGTGAAAGAAGGTATTGGCCCAGGTTGCACGTCATAATGAATTAGGCAGCATGCTGGCACTCTGTTCCTGGGTTGTTTAGTGTTGCATCTGGAACTGAACTTCTGGCTTGTCTCGCTCCCTGAGAAACAAGCCATAGAAACAACCATAGAAAAAACATGGGTTCTTTTTGGGGACTTCCCTGAGCTTACTGATACCTCTCAGTTGTTCATGATGCTGCCATTTTGGCTACATAATGATAGGCAGGCACCCAGAGAATGAGTTCATTATTAGTGAACTCATTATATGATAACTGGGTGGAAACAACTTGTGTGAATGGAAATGTCTCTACTTCACATGTTAGATATGGGAAGATCTTGCCTATTTTCTGTAGAAATTCCCAGTGTAAATATGATCAGCTGAAAAGGCCAACAGAATTGATAATGCCAAGAGAAATATAAATAAGATGGCCCATTCCTTTATAGGCCTTAATAGAGGCATTGTTATCCACCACAGTATTACCTACAAGCAACACAAACTCTAAGATTATGGGGTAGAATTATCAGAGAAAAGGTGCTTCTTCCCAAACAGAGGGAAGAAGCACCTGGTATGGTGCTGGTTCATCAAGAGAGTTTGACTGATTTGGGGTGTTTTCTGGATGTAGCATGGGAATCTTGCAGCTCACTTGTCAATGGAAATAGATTCCATAATAGTTTGTAGTGGGAGTTTGGGGCACTGGTGAAGAAGTTTTGAGGGACCCTTCTTGACTTCATGGCTTGAAAGAATAAACCACATCCCCATATGCTTACAGGTAAGGGCAATATGCCCACCTGTAACTATCAGGCAAGGTCCTAGACTTACCTCCTGCATAATAGTGTCCCAGTCATACACCACCAAATGCATTTTGGCTTGACCACAGGCCACTCTTGTGGGTTTGTGCACAAAGTTGCAACAACCTTTCCCCCACCCACCACCTGGTTCTGTATGTCAAGCCTCCCTCATCTTCACACTTTCTCCTCTTTATGCACAATGTTTCAATGTTTTATGTACTAGCTGCATAGTCTATGCCACTGAGAATCTGCTGCCTGAGAATCTAGCGGTATGATCAACTCTGGTATCTTTTACCTTGCTTTTGCCTGGGTGGTTGTAGCTATTAGTCTTGAGATACTGCCATAAAAAATGGCCACTGAAAAACATTATACTTAATAACATACTTGTGTGGTGAGATCAAAACTAACAGCTCTCCATTCATAGGTTTCAGATAGGTCTTATCTCTTAGGACTGCCGATGAAACTCAGTGGGCTTATTTCTTCATTCCTACTAGCTTGGCAGTAACATCTTGGAAAGAAATTATGGCTGGCACTTGCTATTTTAGAATGTTTGTCAGAAAGATATTTGTGTGTGTGTGTGTGTGGGGGGGGGTGTTAAGCCAGGAAAGGACAGAAGACTTGGCTTGCTTTAAGTGGTTTCCTTTGCAGCTTGTTTGACTGTGAGGGTACAAGTGCTTAGTTTGACAATCACGTTGACTAGAACTGGGTTTAAAGAACATGGCCAGGAAATTTATGGTCATGAAGAGAGAGAAAAAACTTAAAAGGTACCAAAGGGACTGATTTTGGGTGTCTTCAGGATATAACATGGACATCTGCAGCACACTAATAGGTTCTTTCTAAATTGATTTACTGAAAATTCAATTTTTTGCTTGGTTGATTTGGTGTGTCTGTGCCAAAGCCTCCATTTTTACGACCTTATTCATGGGTGTTGAAATGCATTAATCACAGAGAGGTTCATCTCTCATGGAAACTAGTTTCAGTATCTTTTGGGAATAATATGTTCATAGATTTCATAGATCATAGAGGTGGAAGGAGCCTACAAGTCCATCGAGTCCAACCCCCTGCTCAATGCAGGAAACTAGAGGAGGGGTCCAGGTCTCCCATCCAAGTAATAACCAGGCCTGACCCTGCTTACCTTTCCACACTCAGACAAGCTGAGGCAGCGTGAGCCACAGAACATATTGGCCATCACTGGGTATTACAAATTCTATAAACCCTTTTTTCCTGACTCCAAGCCATGACCTAAGTTGGCATTATGTCTGCTATGAGGGCTTTATGGCCCAGTGTTATGATGACCTGATAGCAAGAGAGTTTGGTATATGTCTTCAGTTTATCAGGTCAGGGGTGCTGAACCTCTTTCAGCCCAAGGAGACCTACTGTAGATATGGCTCCCAGGCCTGAGGTTCTGCACTCCTGTTGTATATATTTTTAATCAGACTTTTAACTGAGCTATGAAGTGTAAGAGCCAGCAGACATGATCTAGAGAAACTCACAGATTCTGCACCTTCTAAGGAGACCTTTGTCATACATTTTTGACTAGCAGCACCCCTTTCCACAAGGCAAAATGTTTTTGGAACTGAGGGGACTTTTGGAACTGAGGGGAGCAGGTGCATCTGAGAGACACTTGGCACAGAACAGCCCATCCTAGCAACTCGGCTGTGATCACCTGCTATGTGGCTCTTCCCCTCCCAGAATGGTCTATCTCAGAGGCCATTGCACTGATCATAGTAAAAAAATATGTAATATTATGTAAGAATTGGTACCTGTATTTCCTTATTTCCCTGGCCCTTCCCATCCCTTCTTTCTTTTGCATCCTGCCATTATTTTGAGTTGTAATTGTAAACTACTTTGTGCATATTGGTGGAAAGGGAATATATAAAGTTAGTAAATAAATGCAGAGTAATAAGAAAAAAATATCAAAAACCCCATGTTGTGTGACCAAGCCCTTAAGTAGCTCTAGGTATATCTAAGGTAGGGATGGACAAATTTGTCAATTTCATTTTTTCTCCATTTCTCATTCTTCCAATCTTAAATTCCATCCACTCTGAACTTTGAGATTTAAAAAAAAGTTTGCATGAAAATTTGCATGTATTTTTGTGCATGTTTCTCCTAATATATACATTTGTGTACACAATTTTGCCTAAAATGCACATTTTGTGCAAGGAATTTTCCTAATATAATGTATTTTTGAAAATTATTTTCACAAATGTATGCATTTTTGTAGACATATTTTGATAGGGGAACACAACTGCAAAATTTGAAAAGTGCAAATTTTGAAGGAGAACTGAATTTTGGTTTGCATATGGTTTGAAAGTGCAAAATTAGATAAATTTGCATTAAAATGCAAACCTAATACATTTTTCCACCACCCGTAATCTTAAGTAGGTCTTTGAATCCTGTTTAGAATGTAAAAGAGGGCAGTCAGAGAACCACAAAAAGAATGATGAAATGAGGTTCTCATTCAGGTGCAACCAGTGTGTAAGGTTCAATGAAAGGAGAAAAGGTACCCTAACATTGTCTTAAGCTTAGGGATTTTGTTTTGTTTATTTGTTTGCTTCTTCACAATGGGATAATTTTTGTTTCATCACCAAGGTTTTCTTGCTGGGTATTTTCTTATTTAGGGGACCCCTTTACAGAGATCATTGGCAAAACTTGACAGAAAAAAAGCTCTTTGAATTATGATGACTAGACCCAGATAAAGGGATTTCAGGGATGAACTCTGGGTAACTTCAGACATCTGAGGAAGTGGCCACATTCAAACAAGTGTGAGGAAATGTTTCTTTGAAGCGAGAAGTCAAGTATCTCCCTGGTGAGATGCATGAGCTCCAGTTTTGCACAGAACATGTCTCTCCCTCACCACAGGGAAGATGGATGAGTTCCTCCTTCTCACATTACATAGGAAGTGTGGGTTGCTTATGTTCATCTTTTACTATTCGTTTGAAGTTGGAAGTCATCTTGAGAAGAGGACCATACCAGTAAAGGGAAGAAGGCAAATAAGAAGACAGTTTCTCACCATCATGAAGAATTCGCATTATTCTATACAACATCTCTGACTTATAGAATTCCTTTCCCTAGCACTACCCATAATGCAATATATGATTTTTTTTTTTAATGAAGCAGAAGCTATGGAGCAATTATTAATGTTTTGTATATATGGCAATTGACCAATATGTCAAGCCTTTTAGCGTATCTTTGTCTTCTGTTTAATTTTGCATATTGAACTTCACTATTGGTTTTAAACTACATGTTTTCTCAAAACTGGTTGACTGTTGGGGTGTTCAATGAAGCTGTTCCTAGTTCAGTTTTTTTTCAAACAGTGATAGATAAAGCCAACATTCTGTATTCCTGTGGTGAAGCTTGATCATGTTCCACAAGCTGAGGTCACAAAGACATTCATTCTTCCATATAGACCAAATGCTGCTCCTGCTACACAAAGTCTTGATCAGTAAAGACAGAAAGATCTTTACTAGTAAGCGAGGAACCTCCCCATCCCACCCCACTTCCTAGGGCTACTTCACATATTAAACATGTATTTCAATCCAATAATAATAATTTTTAGCATTTATCTAACAAAGCACTTCACGTAATTATCAATATCTTCTTGTAAAACTTACAACCACCCTGTTAAATAGGTCAGTATTATTACCCCAAACTGGAGACTGAAGCTAGGAGAGAATGGTTTTCCTAAGGTCACCTAGTAAGTTCATAGCACAAGTGAGATCAAAACCAGGGATTTCCTATTTCAGTCTCTTAGCTATTATACTACACTAGTTTTGTATGGCACACACAGCAGAGCTGTGGCCAATCCTATTTCCATAGTATACATAACAGGATGATACACATGGGTTGGATCCCAATTTATTCATACTTAGAGTAGACCCATTGAAATAAATGGAACTTAAGTTAGTCATGAGTATGAGTAAGTCTGGTTCCAGCCTACTATATTTTATGTGTACCCATAAAACATTTTGTATAAAGTGGCCTTTATGTATGATATTCTTTCCCACTTGTACAGAAATACATTTTCTATCATTCAGGTCAAGAAAAGAATCCATTCATATTCATTAAATGGGGAAATCCAAAAATTCCCAGTTTGAAATGAATTCGGAACTTTAATTTCCATAGTCATAGGAGCTAGTTTGAAATACCAGCCAAGCTAGAAGAGAGCAACTTCCACACAATGAAGCCTTGAGCAATTCTCTTTCAAATGAAATTCTATTGTTTGAGTTAATTGGCACTACCTTTCCATTGCAGCACAAGAGCTCTATTTCAAACCATTCTACTGATATGTCTAGTAGAATAGAATTACTAATTGTGAGTGCTGTTAAGGATGACCATCAACCTCACACTAAGGCATGATCTTCAGGAAAGCAATCAATAGGAGAAAAGGTTGTATTCAAAGAGCTACAGGCTTTCCATTTCCATGATAACTTGGTGAATATTTTTACCTTGTCTAGACTATGGAACTGCTCAGTAATTGTGATTATGGCGAACTGGAAGATTACTAAGACTGGACCAAAATGGAACCTCTTTGAAATCTAATAGTGGTTCAGTGGGCCAGAGACATACTGGGCTCTGTAGAGCCCATTCTGAAGCCGAACCAATGTAGCCAAATGCTTCAAACTTAAAGGTACATTGGAGCTTGTGGGATCTGAGGTTTTAGTGTAATTTCTTTACCCAGCCTTGTACTGGTTGCTTCTGAGGGCAGAATTATACTTATTGAATTAACATGATCATTTGCTTTAATAAATATTTTCTTTTCATTCCTTAAAGGTCTACTTCAAAGATTGATCTGAATGCTGATCTGAGAGAACCATGCCTTTGAAGGATATGTAATGAATAGAATCAAGTATCTTATCCTTTTGCTATAAAACTGATTTCAGTATATTACAAAAGGAAGAGTACATTTATATTTTTGTTCCTTGGATGCCTGAACAAAAATGTATTGACAGATCTTCAACTCACTTTGTCAGAGATTTTCTGCGTTCTTTCTTTTAGTTCATCATAAGTTTATTTGGAATAAGTTGGTTTGCTCTGTTTGGCAGTTCCTGAGAACTTAATGCTCTCTGACTCCAAGAATCATATCATTACCATGTCATAAAATTTACACTGGCTTCTCATCTTTCAAGACACCAAGCTTATGATGTCGCTCTGGTTTGCATTGCATGGCTGCATTGCTCATTCAGACAGCTTCACATTTGTTATTTGTGTTCATGAGTTCTAGCCACCAAAATTTACTTTGACCATATGTCTCCAGGTGGCATTAGGCCTTACCACACATTCATGGAGGTCTCCTGAGCAATTTTGCTCATTTTATTGAAACTTGTTTGGATTTCCAAAACATTTCTCAGATATTTTGCCTGAGAAGGGAACTCCAAATGTGCATCAACTTTCACTTTAGGTAGAATTTCAAAGGCAACTCTAATTTTGAAAAATCATTGTATGCTCTAGAGCAGGCTTCTTCAACCTAGTGCCCTCCAGGTGTGTTGAACTACAACTCCCACCAGCCCCATAATTGGCCATACTGGCTAGGGATCATGGGAATTGTACTCCAGCACATCTAGAGAGCAGCAGTTGTAGAATTTACTCTAGAGGTGTGTGTACTTGATTTTGTTTGAATAATTGAAGATAATTTATTGTTCAGCCTGTTTTGAATATTACAATTCTTCCTCAGGGGCAACTAAAAAAATGTTCAAAAGAGCTAAATTCTCCTGGAGAAAAAGCTTTATATTAAATGTAAGTTAATTAACCATACCAGATTCAGTTCTGTCAAAGAGAAAAACAAAATCTGTCTTCCACACTATCTCAAGATTTTGTATGTATGTGTTGCCCCTGTGCTGAGAGGATTGGTGCCCAAACTGAGCCATTGAGAAACAAGAGGGAGGTATCATCAGTTTGTTTAGATAACTCCAAAGTATGCAGAAGTAGAAAAAAGTTTTTAAAACCCAAAGGGAGACACACACCCCTCTTCCCCCCCTAAAAAAAAGAGCCCGATGAGAACTGAGCATGCCCGGGGTCACCTGGAAGAAATGAGCTAGAAAATACTGAGTGTGAGCTGGAAAAGAAAAATGGAAAACTGTGGGCGGGGAGAATGAGTTCACTTGCTTGGGACCCTAACAGTTCATAGTATCTATCCATTTATTAATTGAATGCATTTTTTTAGCTGCCTTTCAAGACTGCAGCATTTCCAAGGGAAGACTGTAGTACCCTAAGGGAAGGCTTGGCTTCCTGACTAGAACCCTGAACAGGAGCATTCCTGCTAGCGTGTGAGGAAATGCTGTAACATTTAGTTGCAGCCCGGAGGCCCCACTTGTACTTAACTCAAATCTAATAAAAGTTTTTTGAAGATAATTTAGCTGTTTTAAGTTTTTGAGTATATTTTAATTGATTCTTCAAGGGGAGATATAATATTCAAAATCCATTGGGGCAGTAAATTATCTTCTGTTCACCTTTGATATCTTCTGCAGCTTGAAGTTGAAGGACTTTACCACGCGCTATTTCTTTCTATTTCAATCTGTTCTGAACTTTAGGTTAGTGGTGTGCTCCTATCCCTTAATTGTGCCTCTGGATGGCGAAGTGCAAATAACCATAGGCATTTTACTTACTTTGTTTACTCCTAAATCAAAGATGTACTGGGGGAAATTCCCATCCTCCTCCACGCCCTAGTAACATTTGAGTTAAGTGATATATGAGCATTCATTGAACTCCACAGTTGTGCCACATAAAGTGTATTCAGAGACCTGAACATTAGGAAAGTATCTTCTGACCACTTTTGGGTAATGTTAAAGGATGTGGACATATTCAGTCTTTTTGAAGCTTAAAAATAACTGGCTATAAAAGCAAAAGAGGGAAATGAATTAGAGAGATGTTGGGACAAACATCTTTTCTCTGAAGAACGATGAAACAATGGATAAAACAGATGAGAAAAGCTACTGGCAGAAATTTACTGGTAATGTCTTTAAAATGGCCAAATACAGAAGGAAAGATTGAAGGGAAAACATGGCCCACATACTGAAAAGCAGACCTATAAAAGTGAATGGAATCATCCTGTTCCATAAGGTTGCTCTACTGTCATTTCCCCTGCATTGTATTGATTTGGTGTTAGCAGAAGTGCCTGAAGAAAGCAGAAAAAGTCTTGGCAAACTTTATTGAACCATAAACAGATAGTTCCCTGGCTAAGCAGCCAGAAGTATAAAACATCAGAGCAAATCAGGACAGGCTTCTAATAGAATGAAACCACTACTACTACAGAACATATTGAACAGGATAGTCTTTTTTTTTATACACAAGAGACCGAGGCTAAAAAAAAAAAGGAGATTTTTTTGGCTCCACCTGTCTGCTATGCAACATTTCCCCCTCCTTCTGACTCCTGTTTGCACCCAAGGCTCACTGATTCATCTAGAGCTGTTAATTAGCACTGCACCCTCAGTGACTCTTGCTATTGTGCCTACAAACTGCTTTAAAACTCTAAGGACAAATTAACCCTTAGCTTGCACCCTTCCTTGGTGTAATCCTCTGCCATTGATATTCCAACAATTGGTCTCCTCTATGTCATGGTGATGGATTACATGGATATACACCAGTTTATTTCCAGGCTCAATCGAAAATGTTGTTTTGAGACCAATAAAGTTCCAGACAGTCTGAGAGCAGGGAATCTGAAGAACAGCTTGCTCCCATATGAATCTTTCTGATCATTAATACCTATTACAGAGGCCCTGCTTTCAGTGCCACTTTTGACATGAGGTGTATGTCTATTGGGTTCAAGGCACCTCATGTTTGTAACTCTCTCTCTAGAACATCCCTCTAATTGTTTTAGCATTTAGATACCAGGTTAAAACTTTATCCGTCCACCCTCCACACTCCTGGTACAGGCATTTAATGTTATATGAATTAACAACGTTGTATCTTGCTCACTGCTCTTTATCTAACTGTAGAGTTGTGATAGGCTTTTACAATTGGTTTTAATGTTTTACTTTGCAAACCTTCATGAATACCTTACAGTCAAATGGTGGCATAAAAATCTTTTGAATATTATAATGTTACACATTATAATGTCACACAACTAAATTATGTTACACATTACAGACTAAGTTGCACAAGCAGACTTCCCCTCCCCCTCCTCCCCCTTGCAGCCCCCCATGCACACCTCAAATATACTCTAGAGCATCCCCCAACCCTCCGGAGCAGATTGGGGGGGCATGTGGTGGAGCGGTTGTAGAAGGGAGGGGAAATCCATTCTGTGTGTGGTTTCTGTTCCATTGGTGGATGGCCATTGTTGGATACAACCCTAGTTTTTTTATTCAAAGATTAGCTACCTATGGACTAACACTGGAAAACTAGTGGTTTTTGTTGTTGTTATTGTTCTAAGACAAGTGTTCTCAAAGAGTGAAAAAAATATCTGCCAGGGGTTGTGTGGGCAGTGTGTGGGCAAGTCAGTGTCTCTCCCTCATACCTCCCAGGGGGTTTGTTGATTGTGCCAGCAGAGAGTACCAGTACGTAGACTATGTCCTTATGCTGGCTGTCAGTGCTGAAGGTATCTGTGGGGTAATCATTTGTTTGTTTGTTTTGTGAAAGCTTTTAGATTCCCTCTCCTGTGCGGGTTGTAAAACATTGTAGATTCTCAGAAAGCCACACTCATTCTATTCGTCTTCGGTCTACCTACTCCAAAGATAAGAATAAGAAGAGTAGGCATTAAGAGAGAAACTGTCCACCTTGTTTTTTCTTCATGTGGCAGCCGAAGCATCTGTGCTAGTCTTTTCTTAGGACTAGCACAGATGCTTTGGCTGCCACATGAGGTCAGTGGCTCCATGTGTGGTGGCTGTTTCCAGGGGGCTGGGTTTTCTATGTGCACTGCCATCACTGTGCAGATCAGGCTATTCCTTTACACCGCCACAGACCTTTCCTTGGTCACCTGCAGAGGCATGGATGGAATAACTGCGTAAGCCGCGTGGTGAACCATGGCACATAAAGGGCTTGCCACACAATTTAAAGTGGTCTCTATATGGCAGTTATTAAGGTGGAGACTATTTCCTTAGCTACCTAGGAAAAACTCAAGAGCAAACTAGATCTGACGGTGGCACCGCTGTGTGTTAGAATCAGGTCACCACCAACTTCCTCTAAAGTGGATGATTGTGTGGGGGATTGGGGATTGGGCATGGGCGGGCAGATGAGACAGACGTGCTTAATCTTTCTCCCATGTGTGCTTTTCTCTCCAGAATGGCTTCTTCTTCCAAGCCATTTGTTTTCCCGGTGATGCTTTGTAACCAGAACTAAACTAACCTATGTTGGGGGAGAATGGCCAAGGAGAGGCAGTTTCATGAGGGAAGCTTTTTGTACAACATATAACTCCCCCCCCTTTCTGCTTTAAATAACTCCACCTCCACTTTATTTTTTTCCAAATCTAGCAGTGCCCAACTTCTAACAAATGGTTGTGCCACTATAACATCTAGTTTCCCCCTCTCGTGGAAGGTTCCTTTTTATCAGCATTTTAGAATCCTTGCTCAACATCATGTTTGCCTTGACTCTAATGCTGTCTTTAAAAATTAGAAAGAGTATTTGAGCCTGTGTGCCACGTGTGAATATTGTTCATGCAGACTATAATGCACCCATGAAGGTTGTATAGTCTCTGGACCCTGGATATACCTGCAGCTTGCCAGGGCTAAGAAGTCAGGGGCGTAGCAGTGCAATTGTGCAGATTATACTCTTTCTTGCACGAAAGAGAACTATATACAATAATAATGGGCTATTCTCAAAAAAGTTGTTTTGGTTTCCTTTACAAAAAATCAAGTTAGAAAGAAAATGGGACTGTTCCCCCCCCCCTCTCTCCATTTTTGTAAAAAAATTACAGTACAGGGTGGCCAGTTGCCCTATTTTAAAGAGGAGAGTCCTCTATTTGAAGGTGCCCTCTACTTGAAGAGCTGTCCAGTCCAAGTCCAGTTTAAAGATAAAGAACCGTAAGAAGGGGGAGCAATCAGGGGCAAGATTAATTTACAAGATTAATTTGCAAACTGAATGAGATTTTGCTTACAGGACAACACCTGCACAGTTTGAATGCTTTTATATTTTATATTTTGTTGTTACAGTTAGGGCTTGCTAGGTCCTCTTGCCACTTGCTCCCCACCTGGAATGGGTAAAAACCCAGAAGAACTCTACTTGCTGCACTGAGTGGGGGGGGGGGATGGGAGTGTGGCTGAAGGAGATAGTGGGTAGGGTGGGCATGTGTCCTACTTTACAGAGGATAGTCCTCTGTTTGAAGGTCTGTCAGAGGTATCTGGTCCAAGTCTGGTTTAAAGATAAAGAAGCACAAGAAGGCGCTTTGAATCAATGGCACCTGGTCAGCGGACTGAGCGGGCAGGCAGGTCACCTGTTCATGCTCTTCCCCACTATGGTGCGAGGTATTGTATTGCTGTTTAAATTATAGTAATTATTTCCATATATATATGTATATATATGCAACATTTATGCAAACCCATGCCCTCTTTTGTCCTCTTTTTCAGTGATGCAAAAGTGGTTCACCCTAGTGAGTAGACAGGGCTTCCCTATGTGCCATGGCTAAAAGGCTGATCCAGATTCCGCCTGGACATCAGGAAACATTTCCTGACTGTCAGAGCAATACGCCAATGGAACCAACTACCTAGGGAGGTGGTGGGCTCTCCCACTCTGGAGGCATTCAAGGTGCAGCTGGACAGCCATCTGTCAGGGATGCATTGACTTGAATTCCTGCATTGAGCAGGGGGGTTGGACTCGATGGCCTTATAGGCCCCTTCCAACTCTACTTTTCTATGATGCTATAGGACTCTTTGCTATATGCTGGTTGGAAGAAGATGGTATTGGATAATTTCATGTGGTTCCATCTATCATTTTGACTGGTGGGTCATTGTAAATTGAGCACACTGTTGTGCCACTCAGACAAGTCAGCACTCAAGTTGCTAAATTCTAAGAGAGGGTAGAAGGTGGTTGATATAAGATTACACGATACTTGCCCTTTTCAGCATATGGTGGAATAACCGGGGGGGGGGGAGATCTAGCTCATACATTTGAACCGTTGGAGGGATTTTATTGCACCTCACATTGTCAGAGGGGCTCCCAAGCACAGAAGCCTGTTTTCTGTGACTAAAAGGCAGCAACAGGATCCTGCAAGCAATTTCCCTTGGATTTTTTTTTTCCACAGAGAAAAGTCAACACTTCAAATGTCAAACTGTTGGAGTGAGTAAATAAACTTGCAATGAAAAACAGAGTCTCAATGGCATCGAGCATACACAAATTTAAATGTCACAGCCCTGTCTTGTAAACAGAAAGTGTGCTTTTAATGAAAACTTGGACAGGCACAGACATTGGAGCGAAGAAAAAAGCGAAGAATTGGGAAATTACTGTGTCAGATTCAGAAGCTGCTTTTAGCCAACACATCCCCCATCCCTCCCACCCCACCATACACACACACACACACACACACATAATTAAAGCATACTGAGCTGAAAGCCAAAAGTTTGAAAGAGGAAATGGAAGTTAATTCTTTAAAGTTCAACAGGTGTCATAATATTTGAAAACATAACTGGATGAATGTGAATCTGCAATATACTTTAGAAGTATATAAACCAGGGGAGTGGAACCTTAGGCCTGTGGGGCAAAATCTGCCCTGCCTGGGGTCCAAATCCAGGGTTCCTGAAATGACCGCACACCCTTCTCCTTGTCACACCCCTTTTCCCCAACTGCCAACCATTTTGGTGGCTTCCTTGCATTTTCATGGGTTTTCCCCCATTCTAAAAGTTTAAAATGCCTCTCCTAAGGCTTCGTTATTGGCAGTAAGAGCTTTAAGCTGAAATTTGCTGGTA
The DNA here is from genome assembly GCA_021292165.1 of Shinisaurus crocodilurus. Taxonomy (NCBI): domain Eukaryota; kingdom Metazoa; phylum Chordata; class Lepidosauria; order Squamata; family Shinisauridae; genus Shinisaurus; species Shinisaurus crocodilurus. The sequence goes on from CM037879.1 coordinate 129,962,953, forward strand.
TATTGGTTATTTTGGCCTTCGGCCCGCCCACCACTGGAATGTGGCCCATGAGAGCTTCTCCGAAATTGAACTCATTCATCCCTAGGGTTGAAAGTGATTCGACACCCCTGGTATAAACCAACAGTTGTAACTAACATCACTAAAATTTTGCTATTTTTTATTTGCTGAGTTTAATGGCTGCACAGAGAAAAGATTTGTTAAAGAAGAAATTAAAACAATCCACTGTTTGGGATGGGGCTATTTTCTTTGATTCATGTTTAAGGCATGTGTTAAATTCATTGGCTAAAATTGGCTGCATTGTGTGAAAGAGAAAATCAATCATGATTTTATTTGCCTGTATCTTATCACCCTGTACCCATAACTTTTTCAAGGCTAAATAAGCTGAATGGTTTGTCTCAACTGGAACAAGTTCTAAATCCCTAAATGTTTTAAGGGGCAAGCCTATGCATGTTTAGACAGAAACAAGTCCTGCAACTCCCAGCATGCCCTAGTCATCACATGGCTGGCTGGGGGGATGCTGGGAGTTGTAGGACTTATTTCTGTCTAAACATGCATAGAATTGCATCCTTATTCTCCTTTTAAAAACAGTTTTGTTTTTTGCATTTCTAAGTGATTTTAGCCTAATTATTCTTGTACAGGGCTCCTGAGATGATCCAAACCTGAGATGACTATACAAAATATATATATGCTTTCTATGCCTTTCATAATACACTTTGCCTTTTTACTAGCAGCAGTGTGTTGCACTGGGAGATAGTTACAGTGATTCAAAACTCTTTCTTGAGTTCCATAATGGATTCAAATCCTACTTTTGAGGGTGGGGATAAGTTAGAAAACCTACAGTACATCAAGCAGCAATGAATGGGCATTTTAAAGTTTGTGAAAGTTGACCTATTTCTGAGCATACATTGCCTGCATACCACTAATAATGTTCTTCCCTGCCCCCCCCAGCCCCCGATCCTTCTTCAGCCACATTTTCATAAAACCACTGGGAGTAATTTTTAATTAAAGACATCTGGATTTGGCTCATAAAACATTATAAATCTTAAAAACTTCAGTACAAGAGGGCTGGCCGTCTATTAGTTCAGACCCTTCCCATGTTTGTCCTTTGCTGTGCTGGATTTCTGTAAATCAAAAATGAGGCCAAGACAAGCTGTCGCTGGTGAAAGCATTTACCAGTATGCTTGATTCTCGGTAAATATAGACCAGTCTTTGTATGTATAAGCGTAATCACCCAAACGTAGTCAATCTATGACACAAAATGAATACCTTCTGATGGTCTTTTGGATGGAAAAATCAATTCCACAACCTCAGCAGGAGACTATTTTGCTAATGTCATGACTGAGAAATAACAAGATATTCATTTTCTTGTACAAAGGCCTTGAACAACAACGACAACCCTATATCGTATCCCTATATCCTATTCTTTAATTCTGGTGCTTTACTTCCAAAATATATTCAGTAAGGAGATGCATAGCCCTTTGCTAGCAAAATAACCTTTCCAGGCAAATGGACGGTGAGAACAAATAATTTATTATAACATATACTTCTGTGCGGTGATGGGGAACCGCTATGGAAACATTTATCATCATCATAACTACACAAGAATGTTGGGGCAATGGAACGGTTTGAAAAGAAATGCTTTCGACTTGGGTTTTTGTGGTGCATTTTAAAAAAGGAAGTTAGACATCCATCTCTTAGGAATGTTTTAGATAAGATGAATTCTGTCAGTAACAAAGAGTGCTGAACTTGACGGCCTCAGAGATCCTTTCCAGCCCTGCCTGTGATTTTCTTCTTGGACCAGTTTGACCTTTCGCAGACCAACGAGATGTTCCATCTGGCCTATTTATATAATAGTGCAAGTCATACTCCATTAGTCCCATTCTGATTCCAGATATGAAAGCAAACTATTGTTTGCCTTTGAAAGCTATTCAGGATAACATTTTAATGCATCCAAGGTACATTTCTGCAAAACTGGGGCTGGGGGAGGGGTCTGCAGAATCACATCAAATGTCTTCATAGGCCCATTGGAATTGATTGATAGGGCTTTAGAGGCACAATCTGGCAGAAAAAGGCCTTCTGCAAAAACCCATTTAAACCAGAGGACTTTCCATCAGATTGTGCTCCCAATTCCTAAGCATTTTTTTCTTAAAACACTGCATATATTTTTATTTTTATTTTGGAAAAGAGACAAGCAATCCTTTAATATTGGAGTCTCTATGTGAGAATGTTAGCTGAAGACAGAGTTAAGTGAAGGTAATGTTATACTGGATAAGACAGTATTGAGGCAAAATATACTTAGGAAGAGAAGATGGATAGAAAACATTAGAAAGTGTCAAAATGTTTCTGCGTGAAATCTATGAGAGACCACATCTCAGTCTTATTAGTGATTGCCAGTTGCATGAGATTCCCTCCTACACTTCAGTAATTATTTCTGATATTCGTATTTCTATATCCTGATCTGTATATTATCCATTCAAATGTGTGATTTTGGCATATATATTTTTCAAAATCTCTTGAAATAAATAGATATCACTATATTTTAATACAGTCTAACCCATTCATATTATTTGGCATCAAATAAAGATTGATTTAAGCTGCAGTCCTAAACACAAAGTGCTAAGCACCGTTATACACACAGTGAGATAAGTAAATATGCATAGGATTGTGGCCTTAATTTTCGACTTACTTCTTTGTGGCAGCCGTGATCCAGTAAGGCAAAATGTCATCCCCCCCCCCCCCCCGCTCCACTGCCCAATCCAAGTGAGGCTTCCCAATTGCTGACTATAGGAGAAATAAAAGTCTCATGTACTCACAGAGTACTGTGTGCCATAGCTGGCAAAGGGAGTTCTGGGCTCTGGCCTGCAACCAATGGGCACACTTCAGAAAATGTTAAGCATTCTTAACTTCCATTGATTCCAACAGAAAAGAGAATAGCATGTGCTTGACTTTGCCACTGAAATCAATGGAACTTTACAGTGTTAACACTGTGGGGTTAGGCACTTATAGATTTCATAGATCATAGAGTTGGAAGGAGCCTACAAGGCTATCGAGTCCAACCCCCTGCTCAATGCAGGAAACTAGAGCAGGGGTCTCCCATCCAAGTAACAACCAGGCTTGACCCTGCTTAGCTTTCCACATTCAGACAAGCTGAGCCAGTGTAAGCCACTTAAATAGGCACACATAGCATGATATAGACACAATCTCACATTTGGCGATACTGAGTGAATCTTAAACCTTTAAAAATATTTAAGTCATGTTGAATAGTCTTATTTTATGTTTCAGACTATAGTCTATAGTTAGCTTATATCCTAAGTAGAATTTCACTAGGATTAATTGTTAAGCCATGTTTTCCTCCTCAATTTGCTTTGTGTAGTTATCGGATGGGTAATCTTTTTTACATATAATAGCCATGATCCAGCTAATTCTTTCCCTTTCCCCCATACAAGTATTAAATTCCACCCATGAAAACAATTACATTTGTATCCCCCTTTCTGGGATATTTTAATCACACATGTATTTGGGTATTGGAAAGCCATCTAATTGGTAAACAACTTCAAGTTAGATCATTGCATGGTGAACTATTTTCTGGAACAATGTTTTCTTTCCATTGTAAGCCTCTAACACAAGCCAGGGATTAATGACAAGGTAATGATGTCAGGCTCTTGGCTGGGAGGTGAAAGTTCTATGGACTCAAGCCACAGGTGGAAGCAGGAAGACAATACATTTCTTTACAGCCCTAATTTCCAGTTTTTCATGCTGCTAATGCTAATTGTGCATGTCTTTCAAACAGATCTCAGTGCTTGTCCTGATGTTCTGGAACTCTTTCAGAAGGCAGAAACTCTGTGCTATAGCATATTTTGGCATGCATTTCTTTCCATTGGCACTTTTCATGAAAGGGATTTCTCTGGCCTCATTTACAGGCAGTAATGTAATTCTTTTTTTAGATTTATAACCTGCCCTGCTCTAAAGGCTAAAAGCTCAGAGTGGGTCATATACATTTTAGGCATCAGAATGCCAGCACTGAAAAATACAAGCCGTGCATAAAAGGCTATTGTTCATCTCCTACTAAAGCCAATATGCTGGTATTTTGAAAAAAAATTTCCTGTACTCTATATATGCTGTACACAGACTCGAATGCAATCTGCAATCATAGTCTGTACATTTCCAAGCTTGCAAAGTGATTTGTGGAGCAAAAAAACCAAACCAAAACAAAAACATTTAGATGCATGTGTATGTTTCAAACATGTACATGGGGGGGGAAAAAAAGAGTACATTTGAAAAATGTGCAAAAACGTGCCTTAATCAATGGGAGAAGAATGTGTAGATTTTAAATATGTGCACAATAACAATTGATGCATGCATTTGGGAAAACATGTATTGAAAATACACATGAAATTTCACGAGAAAAGGAAAAAAGATTGCAATCTGAGACACACAGGAGACAGAAGAACTGGAAGCTGTAGCAAACTTTAGCCCTATTCAGGCATTATATCTGAACGGGTTACAGGAACAAGTGGAAGAGGCACAGGGTCACACATGCTGGCCCCTCCCCAAATGCCCTGCCCTATAAATCCCCAACCTCCTTGTATTGAGGCTTGAAGGGGGTGTCTGCTCACATTCACTTGAACATGAGTAGAAGTCTCCAGATGACTGGGAGCCCTGCTTTATCAGAGTTCCCAATATCACAGAAAGGGCTTTACTTGAGCTCAAGTGAACATGGATAGAAGCCCCCTTCCAACCTCCCCACATAATGTGGGGAGTCATGAACTTAGACAGCAGAGCATTGGGAAAGGGCTAGCATAGAGAAGGCAGGAAAAGAGAGAGCCAGTGTAGCGTAGCGGTGAGAGTGTTCGACTGGGACTCGAGAGATCCGGGTTCTAGTCCCCGCTCAGCCATGAAACTCACTGGGTGACTTTGGGCCAGTCACTGACTCTCAGCCTAACCTACCTCACAGGGTTGTTGTGAGGATAACATGGAGAGGAGGAGGAGGAGGAGGAGGATTATGTAAGCCGCCTTGGGTTCCTTGCAGGAAAAAAGGCGGGGTATAAATATAATAAATATATATATAAATATAATATAGGGCGGGGATGGGCATGTTGGGGTGGTGGCGGCATGCATGACTCTGTCCCTCTTACACACGTTCCTGTACCCTATTCAGGCATAATGCCTGAATGGGGCATGCTCCAATCCCAGACTTAAGTTTAGAGCATTTCAATAAAGTCATTTGCCAGCATATTGTGAAATTGCGAACGTAAGAGGGAAATGAAGAGCCGAGACACTTATTTGGTGTTTAACTGGGCCATGTTTATTTACATATAATGAACTGCAAAGGGATGGAGTGCGGGTTATTCTAATCCGGCCTCCTAGGCTGCTCAATTGTGCAATTGGGCGGAGCATCCAAAACCAGGAGGTGGCGTTGGATCCGCCGCCCCCCCCCCATTTTCCACTTTCCACTGTTGGGAGCCTTTGTTGCGTCACCCCCTCTCGGAGTCCCACGACAACAAGCTTGGCGAGAACAAAGGCATCACAGACGTTCCTGATCCTCAGCTGACTGAGCCTACTGACCCATCAATCTGAGGCCTCCTGAAACCGCCTGTTACGTGAATGGTGCCAGTGATGCTCACCTCACCCTATCCATACCCTAACCCGCACTTACCTGCCTACTGTCCAAATGTGACCAAATTGCCTTGCTATGTACACTGATTGCAAACACCCCCAACCCTGCAGCAGTATGGAGTAGGCGAAATGCACTCGTCCCCCTAATAGAGATGAGCCAAAATTCCTACTCAGCCCCTTAACGGCAGCCAGAGGAGCCCATGCTGTATACAGGGCGGGAGGGAGCTGCAGGAAACAAAGAGGGTGTGGGTTGGGGCTGCCAGGCCTAATATTGGCTCCAGTAGCCCCCCCCCTTGTAGACTAATTACCTGCGTCAACAGGTAAGCCTCGACTCTCTTCCCCCCCACGTCTGCAAAATTTCTCCCTGCCCACAGCTGCATGTGCTCGGGGGAAGGTCCTTGCGAACGTAGGAGGGAAATGAAGAGCCGAGACACTTATTTGGTGTTTAACTGGGCCATGTTTATTTACATATAATGAACTGCAAAGGGATGGAGTGCAGGGTTATTCTAATCCGGCCTCCTAGGCCGCTCAATTGTGCAATTGGGTGGAGTATCCAAAACAGGGAGGTGGCGCTGGATCTGCCACCCCCCATTTTCCACTTTCCAGTGTTGGGAGCCTTTGTTGCGTCGCCCCCTCTCGGAGTCCCACGACAACAAGCTTGGCGAGAACAAAGGCATCACAGGCGTTCCTGATCCTCAGCTGACTGAGCCTACACTGACTCATCAATCTGAGGCCTCCTGAAAACTCTGTCACCTGAATGGTGCCAGTGATGCTCACCTCATCCTATCCATACCCTAACCCGCACTTACCCGCCACAGAGAGGGACCAGTGCCTGCTTAGTCCCCTCTCCCCCACTGCCCGGAACCAGTTCCAGCAGGGCCCTTTGCGGTTCTTACAAACACACGTTGTAGCTTTCCTCAGCCAAATGCGTCCAATTGGTGCAATACAGCTCCCTCCGCGCTGACACAATCTCGGGATGGGGTACAGAATAACACTCCCCACCCAGCCCCTTAACAATTTCTCTGTTAACCCTTCAGGCTGCTCAGTTCGTAATCATGGAGCTTGCGTTGCCCCTCCAGTAGTAGCGTCGCAGGACGTGAGATTGGACCATCTGAACACCAGGCCATCTTTCTTTGATGGTCTGGAAGTCTGCAAGCGCTTGCAGGATCGAGGTCTTGCTCTTGAATAAGCCCAGACCGCTCCCCCCAAGCTGTAGCACCAGCAGGTGCAGGGGTTGCTTATTGAAGCCAGACCGAAAACAGGGTGGTCAGTAGGTTCTGCCACCGCAAACCGCGGCATCCCAACCAGTGGATGTCCGCCATTGTTGGATTCACTGCTGGGGTCCTTAGCATGAAGTTACCTCCCTTTGAGCCGCCCCGGAACGGTGTGCCATACAGCAAAACACGCACCGTTCTGGCCCATTAACGTTCTGCAATAAAGAAACAGAGGCCACAGTATCGTTCATAGAAATGTGCGTATGTAAGACCGATAGGCCTGAGATCGCCAACACCCCACAGCCTGGACTCTGTCCTCAGCCCTGTGTGAGTCATGCCATGTAAGCGCAAACCTGTGATATACTGTACTCGTCATCTGCCCTGTGTGGGTAGATGTGCAGGTAAGGCAAAGTGCCTCTAATTTAATTGTGCTGGGGCTCATTGGGAACTTGGCGTTGTCCTAGTCCATGTGAGGAATTAGCCTGGTTGCCCGCTTTGGATTGACCCTTATGGGGCCTGAGCTTTGGGCATGCACTGACTGCATGTGGTCCTCCACAAAGCCCACAGGCATGTTGGAAGTTACACTCAGGCCGTTGGCAGAAATCCAACAGACTGGCCGGTGTTCAACCGGCTGACCCGGGGAGGTGTGTGCCTCGGGAGATCCTTGGTACTTGTCCATGATGTGCCCCAGTGGCTGCTCTTTCCCCCAGTATAGGGCGCACTGGAATTGTGTATTCCATCCAAATGTCACTGTCCTTAGTGTCCCACCTGATGTAACGATCGGCTGCTGCCTTTTCACGGAAAGCCTCGTCATAATACATCCAAGCGGGTCCTTCGTAGGAGGAATATGCTCAAAATATTATGTCTAAGTATTTAACCAGTACTACACCTTTCTGTGGATATCTTTGTAGTACCACACCCATATATGTCAAGTACCCCGCCAGCCAGTTGGACCATGTACGGGTTTTTTTCCTCTTTTTTGTATTTTCACACTCAGTATCTCTGAGTTTCTCCAACTCGTGAAGTTCGGGTTCTCTTTGCAGGAGGGAAAACATGTCAATGTATTCCCCCCTCAGTATCTTGTCCTTTGTCACCTGTGACAAATGGAAGCCCAGTGGGAATGAAGGCCCCCCATGATGTTTGTTTCCTAACGCTGAATTTCGGTAGTTATCGACCGCTGCAGGAGCATAACCTAGCGTCCCGCCCTGTGTGGTAGGTCCACCCCACGCTGGTGCACAAGCCTCAGCCAGACTTGCAGGGCCTCCCGCGTTCTTTGTAACGTCAGTTGCTTATGTTGGGTTTATGTTCTGCTGTCCTGACGCTGTCGACCCAGTTGCGCCACCCCCAGACGTGTGGGGAAGCGCATTGGGGGGGGGCCCTGCTGTTGGGCCTGGGAAGTGGCTGGGATGGCTCCATCATTCAGTGATTGCATTGCCTCTGCCCTCGCATAGGGAAGTGCATTGGAGACAGCATGTGCATTGGGTGCAGCCTGCTGTTCGGCCTGATTAGAAGCGGATATAGCCCCACTGTAAGGGCTGCCTGCATTCATGGTTGAGGCCGCTGCTGACTGCAGCTGCCCCCCTGACTTGTGACCCCGATGTAACACCACCCAGTGCTTGGGAAAGGATATTGATAAATTCTTGTAGTGAGACCTGGGACGTGTTAGGCATGTCTCTACCAGCCGGGGGTTGCGTTGCACCCACCGGCGCGCGAGGGGGGGGGCAAATTATGAAAGGCGTGGGTAGGCCCCGCCTGGTGTTGTTGGCGAGGGTACTGTGCTCCGTGCACCCTGTCTTTGGTACTCACCCTCTCTTGGCGCTGTGACGGAGCTAGGCTCACACTCTCGGCCATTTGGTGTATTTCTGCCACTGTGCGCCTCAACTTGGTGAATGCTGTATGGTCTCGCTGCATCTCGGTTGATTGTCTGCCCTGGATGCTGCTCAGTCATCGCGACCAAGGCGGCGTCACCAGACGAGGCAGATCTTTGTTGAACAGCTGCACTGGTGGTTGCTTCTACCGCATTTATGCGAGCTGCAAGGGAATGCCATAATGACCGTTGTAATTGGCCTCTTGTGCGTAACTTCTTTCCTCTTACCTGCATGCCAGGGGCTCTGTGACCACCCAACTGCCTTGCTGATCCTTCAGCTGATTCCACCTGACTCATGAGAGTGGCGGTGTCGACCTCTTCTTCGTCCGAAGATGAGTAAACCCCCAGATTACGTGATCGCTTGGGAGGATGGTTTTGGGCCGTACTCCTCTTTGAAGCACTCTTCTTGCCTTTGCCGGCCGACCTCCTTTTTGCTGGCATTTCTCCTGACGAATGAGTCCCTACCGTGCCACGTGGTCCTCGGGGATGTTGGAGTGGGGCAGAGATCTTCTTCCAGTTGAGAGCAGCTGCAGGAAACAAAGAGGGTGTGGGTTGGGGCTGCCAGGCCTAATATTGGCTCCAGTAGCCCCACCCCTTGTAGACGAATTACCTGCGTCAACAGGTAAGCCTCGACTCTCTTCCCCCCACGTCCGCAAAATTTCTCCCCGCCCACAGCTGCGCAGTGCTCGGGGGAAGGTCCACATGTGGGTGATGAGGAGGTTTGAGGCAACCTTGCCCTGATTTAAGAACACATCAGTCATGACAGCTGAAGACAACAGTGAGGTCAGGAATTAACTGAAATAAGAGGTGTATCAAAAAGAAAAAAATGTTCAGTACTTTATTAATTCTTTTAAAGCACTGTTAGTGTAGAATACTAAAGTGTATTTCTTGATTTTGCTGCCTATGAGAGAGGGAAATGTTCCCATCAAAATATGTCTCCATTTTAAAGGTCAAATTGCTTCCAAAAACACATGGATTCAATAGAATTACATCCTATCAAAACATTGGTTAAATGCTTTAAGAACAAGTTTATGGTGTGTAATCAATGGCCCTATATTTATCCTTCCATTGCATGTTTATTTAAATTAATGATTCTAGTGACAGGATATAACACATTTGTTCATTCATATGCAGTATTGAAATCAGTGGGGGATTTTAAGGAGATTTGTTGAGTTGAATAGGTCAGGTCAGCAGTATCTCTTTGGGAAAATGAGTAAGCTTCACTTGATTTTTATTGGCTCCTTTCCTCATTCTTTTATTTCTCTCTCTCTCTCTCTCTCTCTCTCTCTCTCTGTAGCTTTTAAAAGTTCAACCATGTATGAGTATGACACACTGCTGAGTGGAAAATGAACCAAGCCAGATCAACTGCCTTTTAATAGGTGAGAGACTTAATGTAAGGTTTAGCTGTGGAAAGGTCAGTATGCTATTTGCCACTCACTGGACAATTGTCTTGTTAAGACTGAATTACAAAGCAACTAGATAAAATGCAACAACAGGTCACTTGGGATCTATTGCTTAATGAGGAGAGAGACCTAATATTGGCAGGGTTTGCTCATTGCTAAGTGCACTGCCTTTTTTTAAGGCTTGAGTAGCTCATAAGGACATTTCTGTTCACTTTGGACTGGTTCACGTACTACAAAATGTCTCCATTTGCTTTAACCCTCTTGTCCCTGGATACATCTTTACAAGGCGACCCATCTTGCAGCAGGGGTGGTGATGATAGGTACCAAAAAGATATGGGGCTCAGGCCCGCAGGACAAACAAACAAACAAACAAACAAAAAATGCACAGATTTGCATATACTAATTTACATATGTTCTAAGTCTTTCTGTGTGTGTCTTTAAAGGGCCCTGTCTCCTAAGGACACCCCTATTTGTAAAAAGGGTTGTATGGACAAGCGAGAGGAGGGCATTTGATTTCAGAAAAAAACTCAGGTGGAAAGATTCGGGATGGGGGGCAGCAAAAGGTGAAGCACCTGTGGGCAAAAAGCCAGCTAATCCAGGGGGATCAGATGCAACAGAGATCATCAGGGCCCCTGTCCCTTTATTTCAGCAAGTGCCCATGGACAGCACGGTGGTGGGGCAGATGGCCTCCCAGAGATGCGGGGCTCGAAATGAAAGATTTGGGGCTCTAGCCGTAGTGGGCCACCCCTTAATACCACTTCTGTCTTGCAGCATTCCAGTAGCAGTTCCAGTAGCAGTTCTTCAGCTACCACCTTCACAGTTATCATTGCTGAGCAGCAGCTGCTGTGTCTGTGGAGGACTCGCTTCACAAAAATATCTGAGTATGAATCATGCTAGTTCTCAGAGCAGGTCATGGGGAGAGCTAGTAAAACAAAAAATTAATAGAACACACACAAAAGTATGATCACATCAGGGCTGCAGCTCACAGGGATGGCCTGCATGCATTTGGCGGGCTTTTTCTCTCCCTCTTCACACCTTCCCGCAAAGTGTGGACACCATGAGGTGCAGGGCTAGCAGGTTTAAAGGTTTCATTGTTTTCAATTGTACACCACCTTGATGGCTTTTTAGCAGATAAGGTGGTATATAAATGTCAATAATAAAAAAAATGAGGTTACTCACATGGAGAAAAACGCTTTAGTCTGGATCCATCCCAATATTCTCCCCTCTTGGGAGGTGGGTGGAGGAGTTGGCTTGTTTCCTGTGCTTTTTCTGCTCCCCCACAGGAATTGCAGAAAGGCTAGTACACTCTAGCCCTGTGCTGGCCTTCTGAAGAATGCATGAGGGCTAACTGTGGAGACAGGGCTGGGTCCCGCCCCTTCTTTTCCCCGACCTCAGCATGCTGAGCAGTGAGGCCTGAGCAGAGGTTCTACTTGCATTCAGTTGAACATGCCTAGAACGCTCCAGTGCCATCAGGGATACTGTTTTATCAGGATCCTGTTTCATCAGGGCCCTTGATCACGTGGAGCTTTGGAGTTCTCTACATGAGGCTTTTAACCCGCCACTTCTGCTTCCAGATTCTTTTGTGGTATTAAGATTGGCTCCTTTGCACATTTTCTTTTTCTGGGGGTTTTCTTCCTCTGCCATTCTATATGTTCCATTACACAACCACAAGGCGTCACTGCTGTATAGCAAAATTGTGAAAATACATGAGATTCTCGTTCCGGTTCATTCTGCCATTTCCAGATCATACTACACTTTTTCCCTCGCTCTAAAAAAAAGCCCATGAAAATGCTTGGAAAGTGCGGGAGAGGCCCTGGAGGATGACAGCGTTGTGTGAAGCACCCACAAACTACCATGAGTGAGGAATCACAATAAATGCCTTGTGTAGAGAAGCTCTTGTACTTGCATACAATTGAACACAAACAGAATCCCCGTTCAAACCACCCTGTTCAATACCTGGATGCCGGGGAATGAAGGGATGAGGCTTGACATGCACAGGGACATTGGTGGTGGGGCCGCCATGTACGGACCCATCCTGCTCCCCACATTTAGCCCTCACGTCTTCAGAAAGCCTGTATAGGGCTACAGCAGCTTGCCTTCACTCTCAACAATTCAGTGGATGAGAGCTATAGTTTTTTCAGCATCCCAGTTGTTCACATGGCTTTAGCTGCATGCAACATGGGCATGACATCATTGCTACACTGATATCACATTGCCACATAGTGCTACTGGCACAAACCCATGCTTGGTGATAATGTGGTAATGAAGCACATCCCGGTCACTGGCATGCCACCAATGTCAAGCTTCAGAACTGAATTGTTCAAAGCAAATCTGTTTAATGACTTTGCAATAAAGCAATTTAGTGACATTTTTTTGCCACAGCTCATAAACTTTCAGTGTGTTCCACAATAGTCAAATTGCATCCAGTAAATGTTTTTAAAAACATAAACTAGTGAGAAAACAAGCCACTAGGGGCTTGTATGGCAACTATTTTTGGCTGGATCTACTATAGATGTCTGCTTTGTGTAGCTGAAAGTTTGTTTGTTTTTTTCATATCCATTGGGTGGAGAAGTTTCAACATATTCCACAGACCTATAAAAATGAAGGCTGCAATTTCAAAGACATTTAAGGAAATTCGATATATAATTCCCATGACTACTAATTTAAAATGAATGATGTCCCCTGGTCAAATTATTTCAGCCTAACACTTTGCCTGTGTCATCGCCCTAATCAAAGTATTTGACACCTCTTAAAAATGCTTAGCATCTTGACAGTCCCACTTGAATCAATGTGTCAATGTTTTCACCAGAATGCCAAATCAGAGTCAAAGCTGGCATTACTTTAAATCTGTATTTAGCAGATATATATATATACATATACACACACACACACACACACACACACACTTACTCTTGACTAGAGTAGGCACAGGGGCCTACATCAGTGTTGTTCCATTATTGCATTCAGATGTACTTTTGTATATGATTAGGATTGTGGAGTATTGCAGGTGAAGTTTTGTTTGATATTGAATAATGGAGGGAAAGTCTAGATCGGCAATTTCTTTTTATTATTTCAATTTAAAATCACTTAAAGAATTCTTCATTGCTTTTTCCTTGAAGTGTGTGTGTGTGTGTGTGTGTGTGTGTGTGTTGATCTCCTAAGCCTGGTAAAGAATTTTGTGTGACTTTCAGTTTCAAGCTCACACTTCCAGCAGTTTGACCATTAGTGGGCCCAGTCAAAGGTATGACCTCTGTATTTTCAATACAGTCAAGAGTGTTCTTATTCAGACTAAATATTTTTTGGTGATTTGTTGGGGAATGCACAGAGCCAATACACTTTTCCTTTGAAGAAACTATCTATGACATAAAAGATTAAAGCCCATGATCCTATATATGTCTACTTCTGAGACGTATGTCTAAGTCTTATTGGGTTCAATGGGACTTACTCCCAGGTAAGTGAATATAGGATTACAGCCTAAGGAAGTCTTTCTGGTTAGTTCACTTCAGGTAGTTAGAAGTTAAATTTAAAAATGATTTCTTCAGGAACATGTTTGGGTGTATAGGAGGCAATAACATTTGCTTTTTTAAAGTTCTGTTTCTTCTTGTGATTTCTGTTTGTACTAGCCACCTTGAGTGCCATTTTAGGTAGAAAGGCAGTGTACAAAGCAAATAAATAAATACTATAGTTTTAATATCTTACTGTGTTCTATTGGGTTTAAACAACAACAACAACAACAACAACAACAATGAGCTTCTTCAAGGGCTCACAGGGCTAATACTGAGGTGTATACATTTTAGACATAAATAGCTCAAACCTTTGACATTCTTCATACCATAGAAGTACATGACATTTAGAAAAATTCCTGGCAATTTACAATAACAATCGGCTCCTATATTCAGGCCACCCAAATAAATCTAATAAAAGACTGAAAGGAAACTGGGATTAAAGCATTAAAGCTGTGCTTCAGCGCAGTTATTTAAATAAACATGGGGAATTATGAAAATTCACCCAGTTTGTGGGGTGGGTAATGGTTGTGGTCATTCATGGATGGAAGGTAATGCTTTGCAGGAAGCTTTTTGTCACTGTTAAGCACTAGACAATTTAAAAAGAGCAAAATCAAAAAGCAATAAATATTTCCTTCCCAATGAATGAATTATACTATACCCCATGGAATATTCACACTAGGAATATCAGTGCTACATTGAGGAAAATGGCATATTTAGAGGTTTGGGAGATGGAAAGAAAAACATAATAAGGAATCTAAAAAACACATTTAGCACATGGAATGCAGTCTATACCTGAAGGATAATCTCCTCCTATATATACCCTAAGAGCATCTTTGAGGTCCTTTTCTGGGAGCCCCTGCCAAAGGAAGTGAGGTGGGTGGCTACTAAGAAGAGGGCCTTTTCTGTTGCAGGCAGCACCCTGGTTGTGGAATGGAATGAGCTTCCCAGAGAGGCTTGGCGCCTACGTTATGATCTACGTTGTATAAAATGATTCGATACTTTGCTGAGAACTGAAGGTTTAATTAAATATGTCCTGTCACTCTGGAGAATGAGCAAGATTGAACAACAAGAACCACCATCATAAGACACTGTCTTATACCAGGTCAAACTATTTGTTCATCTAGCACAGTATTGTCTGCTCTCATTAGCAGGAGTTCCTGAGTTCCAGACATCACCTACTACATAATCCATTTAACTGAAGACAGCAGGAACTGAAACTGGGAAGTTCTGCATGCATACTACATGCTATACCACTGAACTAAAGTCCCTCAGATACATCCCCTAAAACAGTGATTCCCAAACTATGTGTCATGAAAGAAGTTGATGTATGCCTTAAATTTTTTTTAAAAAAATAAAAATAAAAATTAGGCACCACTTTGGAAGAAGGCCATCCTGTACAGCACTGAGGCCACCCGCTCTTTGCCAAACAAGGCCACCATCTTTTTTTATTCACCCTTGCTCCTGTGCCTTCAATGGCACCTTGATATGCATAATAGTTATCTCCAGGCCATGAGAAATTTTCACCAGCTGATTTCTGCAGATTAAACTTTGCTAAAGACACAAGAGCAGGCCAGGCCATTGTTTTTCTGGTCAGCTGGCAATCCTTCAGCCACTATAGGGGCTGAAAAATCATTCTGAGGGAGGGACTAAGAATGCACCAATTACACTTTATAGTAACCTGTAGTCTTACCAATTACAGCCCATGTTACATCTTACAGGCCTGAAGGAATCCCTGAAGCATCAACATTGCCCAGAAAGCACAGTCCCATTTCTGAACCTGGAATTGTGGGGCAAAGGGGATCAGGACCCTAGGGCTCAATATTAACTACTTAATATTGAGCCCCACAAGTTTCAGCAGTATCCCTTACATTTACCAAACCTTTGATATGGGGGGCACCATTTTTAAAAAAAACACAAACTGGAACCAACTTAACTCCTATACTCAGAATGATGCACATATAATTTCCCAGTCAGCTCCCAGAACAATGGACGGTTAGCCTCCTTGCTAACTTGATAAATCATTAAGTTTTGTTTTTGTCCGCTTTAATACAGCCTTGTTTTTATATGATATTTGGTTATATTTTCCCCTATATTGTCCCATGTTTTCTTAATGTTTGGGTGTCATCTTTTGTAATCAAAAGTAGCTTATAAATTACCAAAAAAAAAGCAAAAACAAGCAAGTTTGAAGTTTGTTAATGAGCAATCATACAATTCCAGATGAAGACATCTTACAAAGGAAATTAAAGTATGTGAACAACAAAAGAGCCAATGAGAACCAAGTGTTATTACTCAGAAAACTGGAATATAAATTAAGTGTTCCTATGGAGAACAGTCAGCAGAACACAGGTAAGAGACATGAAAAATATCACATAATAACTATCACAGAAGTTTAGTTCATCCCAGAGGAAGAACTGGGTTATTGTATTATCAGATACTCATACTGCAAATATTCCAAAGAGGAAAGCAGAGAAAGAGAGGGTTGTATCTTTAAACAAAAAATCCAGGGTATTGTTACAGGATAGTAGAAACCACATCAGGTGACTGCAGCTGTGTTTAGGCTTGTCATTCAGGGAGAATAAGTGGAAAAACTTTCCTTGGAGAAAGGGCTTGCTCAGCTAGGTGCAGTGATATATTGCCTCTCTCTACCCGTCCCCCAGAGATAGAGTGATTATGATGAGAACCTTCTAGACATGCAGAAGCTCCCTGGTTTTGTTGAGTCTAAAATGACAAGAAATATAATGTGTGTATGGAATCTAACTACGTTAATCTTGATTGATAGAATTGTTTAGCAGGGATGGGGACTCGGACTCGGGGACTCGACTCGTGAGTCCGACTGAGTCCCCCCTCTGACTCGAGTCCCACTCGAGTCCCAATAATTTATGTGGGACTCGGGACTCGACTCGGGACTTGAGCCCAAGGACTCCTCCGCCTCCGCCCTCGCCTCCGCCGCCCTCACCACCTCCTCCTCCTCCTCCTCCGCCGCCGCCGCCGCTGCCGCCGCCCTCACCTCCTCCTCCTCCTCCTCCTCCTCCTCCTCCGCCGCTGCCGCCGCCGCCCTCGTCGCCATCGCCGTAGCACACAGCACGCCGCGTCACGCCGCCAGCGCCGTCGCTCTGTTTTTGGCGGGGTTGCTGTGGTTCAAAAACAGAGCGCCGTCGCTAGTGGCGTGACGTGGCATGTCACGTCACGCCGCCAGCGCCGTCGCTCTGTTTTTGAACCACAGCAACCCCGCCAAAAACAGAGCGACGGCGCTGGCGGCGTGACGCGGCATGCCGCGTCACGCCGCTAGCGACGGCGCTCTGTTTTTGAACCACAGCAACCCCGCCAAAAACAGAGCGACGGCGCTGGCGGCGTGCTGTGTGCTACGGCGATGGCGACGAGGACGGCGGCGTGCTGTGTGCTACGGCGTGCTGTGTGCTACGGCGACGAGGACGGCGGCGGAGGAGTCGGAGGAGTCGGAGGAGGAGGTGAGGGCGGCGGCGGCGGCGGCGGCGGCGGCGGCGGCGGCGGCGGCGGCGGTAGCAGAAGCGAGGGCGGCGGCGAGGGCAGCAGCGGAGGTGGAGGAGGAAGAGGAGGAGGAGGAGGAGGTGAGGGCGGCGGTGGTGGCGGCGGCGGCAGCAGAAGCGAGGGCGGCGGCGAGGGCAGCGGCGGAGGTGGAGGTGAGGGCGGCGGAGGTGGATGTGAGGGCTGCAGCGGCAGCGGCCCACGGAGGGAGCAGGAGGGTCTCCGCGGGAGGAAGGGCAGCTCTTCTTCCTCTCGCGGAGACCCTCCTGCTCCCTCCATGGGCCGCCGCTTTGGGAGGGACTCGGGACTCGGGACTCGACTCGAGTCACCATTTTGGACCTCGGACTCTAGACTCGACTCTAGACTCGGGTCCAAAGACTCGGGACTCGACTCGGGACTCGGGACCAAGGACTCTTCAACATCCCTGTTGTTTAGGCAGTGGTGGCCATGCTTTTTAGAAAGTGAGGCTCAGGTCAAGTGCAAAGAATGGGATAATGCCACTCCAGTGTGATTTCTTGAAAATTTGCTATCCCTTGCACTTAAAAGAACTTTTGCCTCTAGTCTGTTGAGTTGGATAGTAGGCAGCACCATAACCCAAGGCAGGTCAGCAGGAGTCCTGAGGCAAAGGACAAGATTGTGTCTCCCCTCCATTCCATGTACTGGACAGATTGGACTACTAGAATCTTCAACACTAGCGACAGGATCGTGCCTTCCACTGCACCTAAGGACAGCAGGCTAGCTTAGGGGGTATAAGGCAGGTCAAATAGCAGATATCTCTGTTCTCCAGCAGTTGACCATGGTTCCCCAGAATCTGCTGCCTGAGGTTGCTTCACTCTGCCTAGTAGTAGGGCCAGCCCTCAGTATTATTATCCTTAAAACTGTTGTACAAAATGTATAAAAAATATTATAAATCACACAGACTCTGTCCTCACGCTTACCATCTAAAGGTAAAGATATCACATTAGGGAGGAAAAGAAAGGTGCATTAAAAAACAGTAGAACGAATCAGAGGAAAAACCAGGGTGAATCAAAGGCTTAGTGAAAATGGCCTCCTGAAATCCTCCACTCTGGCAAAATGGCTGGCAAAATTTGGGCTGATAGTGGTGTGGTGTCATTCACCAAATATTCTCTTCATGGGGGTGGTGGAATGAAATTCTCCAACAATTCAAGGATAGCCCCAAAAGAAAATGTTCAGAAATGTCTCTGAAAATTCTTTCCTGAAAACTTTCAGTCCAGCCCTAGAATAGCTGTCAATGGATCAGGCTTCTTTCCCCATCCAGCCCATGCAAAGTTGCTGGCTGCTGCTTGAATTCAGAGAGGAGGAGCCAACCGGCACTTGGGTCTGGCCGGTGGGTGGAAGGGCCTCCCTCTCTCTCTCTCCGGAGTTGCTTGCTGCTGATGGTGCAGGCAGGGCCCCCACTGACAAATCTCTGGAAAAAAGGAAATGCATCACCAAAAAGGAGGATAAAAAGGAGACAACATTTGCATGTAATTTGCATATGCAAATTATATGTATAGATGCCATTTTAGACATTATTATAGCTGAAATAGAAATACAGCAAATCTCACTATGGTGGGGGAGACTGTGACTACGTGACCCGTGTGCCTGCTGTCCAGGTGCTAACCATTATTAAAGGGCAACATTTCTTCTTATGGTTCTTTATCTTTAAACAGGAACTGGACGGGCCAACCCTTCAAACAGAGGGTGCCTTCAAACAGAGGACGGTCCTCTGGCAAAGGACTGTCCTCTGTAAAAGAGGACACATGGCTACCCTGGTTTGGCACCTTGTATTAGGTAGCCTATCCAGGTCAGAAATGTTTTCAGGCCAGGAGTCAAAGAGAGACTTTCCAAGTGCATACACCAGTTTTGCTCTGATTTTCCTTATTAACTGCAGCTTCTTGTTCTGCATAAGAAGCCACTACCAAAGATCCTCTGACTTTCAGAAGCAGTCTGGTGGGTGATATAAGGGGCTGCTGTTGGAAGCCCCCACTGGAAGGCCCCTGCCCCCTGGATCATCGCTGTATGTTGAATACCAGCCTCAGAATGCCATGCAAGATTTGAATTCTCAAACTGTAACCCCAGCATTTGAAATCTTTCTTGGTAGATGTTTGACTCCTGTTCTCGCTGAGTACTTTGACCAGTACACAGAGAAAATGCTTTCCACATGGCAGAAATAATCTGGTGACATGGAGGCTCAATGTGGGGTAGGATTAGAAAGCCACATGCATCCAACATGTCTATCAGGAAGGTCCAACTAGGCTAGGAACTATCTGATGAAATGTCAGATTAATAACCTTATTAAAAAGAGATAAACAAACTATTCAGCACACAGTACTGGTTCTTCGGTTTTGTTTTTTTTGTAGTTGTTTTCTCTTTTGCAAGGTTACATTTTTACAAGCTAGTGATTGGAAGAAGTTTAAAGAAAGTATGTGCTGAAAGCTCTTCTTTATGGAAGAAATAGCATTCCCTTCACAGTCCAGCTGTGTGCATGCAGCCAAATGCTCCTTTTGCCACTTGAAACAGATCCCCCACCACTCGTACAAAGAATGCAGGGCAAGTCTAAATCTATACTTTCAGTGAACGTATAATTATCTGAGTGAGAAAGAAGGGCATTTCCCCTTTGGAAGATGTGAGTGTATTTTATTGTCTTGCAAAAGATGCCAATTTGCAAAGTTAAAATGATCAGTACAACCCAATTTGCAAGGGTTTAATAAAAGGTATGAATATGAAGGGTTATCTGGACTGGAATTGCACTCTGAAGTGGCTTTCAACGTAGCTAACATCTTAAGGGGTGCTTTTGTCTCTTTTTCATTTCCTGATGAATTTCACATAAGCACGCAGCACACAAGATTATTGTTCCTGGAATCCACGTATGGTCATATGGTTTTGTCATTCTCAGTTGCTGATCCCAGCAAAAACCAACATGTGCCTTTGTTTCAATTTATATTTACCCATCTCTCTGAGATGGGTAGATAGGAAAGTGATAGTTTATTGATTTTATTTTATTATCGTATCATTCCTCTAAGGATTTCAGGGTAGCATTCTGGGTCCTCCAGATTTCTAGTGGAATATTGCCTAGGGACATATTAAACCTTGCAGAGTGTCGCACCCACGCTCCGCTCCATGCCACTCTAAGCTTCTTACGTGAGGCTGTGATGGTGATGATGGTGGTGGTGATTTACAGTCTACTCATGAAGTATGCCCCAGTGTGTTCTATAGGATTTACTTATGGGTAACTGGGCACAGGTTTGCAGCCTAAGGTATATAAAGTAAACACAGATTTACTTAGAGCAAATGGAGATTTTGAGAAGTAAAAAGAATCAACACTGTTCCCATCGCATTTCATTAAAATTTTTTCCTCTGCTTGTCTTTATGCAGTATGAATGACGTTAAAAAAATAAGCCATGGGCTTCATAATTTGTTAACAGTTTGATGTTAAAACAGTTAAATATGATTAAATGTTTCTGCTGTGGTTCATTAACCAGGAACAAGCTATCAATGTTTTTTTAAAAAGTTCTATTCTCTCTATTAAGCCATATCAGAATTTTTCTAAGCACAATCCTATTTCTAAGCAATAGTTGAGGAATCCACTGGAAGAAGCAATTTTAGTACCTCACAGAACAGCCTCATAGCCTTCTATTTCATTGGTTCCCAACCTGACCCCACTTCCCAATGTTGACATCTTGGTCTCCAGCACATTGACAGGATATCATCCACAATACGCTTTTATTCCAGTTCACTGATCCAACTTTTCCCCTTCTTCCATTTCCTGTCAATATGGGATTAAGGGAGGAGGACAGTTGCCTTGAACTAATGGATGAGGACCCACAAGAGAGGATAAAAATAGACATATGTGGTGACAAAATTTAAGTGGGTCCCAGAATATTACAGCTAGGGGTTAAAAATGGCATGTTGGGGGGGGATGTAGAGGTGAATCCAGCTCACACAGAAAAGTTACCGGTAAATGGGCACAGAGTTTAGGATGCCCAACTGGGGCATGAGGGCATCAGTGGGTATCAGTGAGTGAAGATAATGGAAGGGAGGTCAGATTTGAGAACAACCAGACTCTCTCAAGGTTACAGTGGGGAATGGGGTCAGAATTGGAAAAAGCTAGTCTATGTTATAGAGTGGTGAAAGTGATAATTGTAGGAATCATAGAGTGAAATTCAACACTGCCTGAATGACGCCTGTTTGTGCAATAGAACATTCCCCTCCTCTCTTCCCAGTTGCCTGCAGCCCCACACAAGTTCTTGTATGATAGATACAAGAACTGAGAATTAACCTTAAAATAGATTTTTAAAAACTTAAATGACTTTTGCACATTCAAGTTCTCTAGTTAAAGCATTAAAGCAAAATTTTTCCTAAGTCAGTACCTATCATATGTTTGCTGCAGCAGTTCTTTCAGTGTTCATATATATTTTTAGAGTTTATAATATACACTCAAATGTTTATTTTAAGAGGTTGAAATCTGTCATGCACCAATCATGAACCATGTTGACATTTTTTTAGCTGGCAGCTCTGAACTTCTGGTAACAAGATTTCCCTTCATAGAGGAAGAGAAATCCTGGCAGGACTATGTAACCTGAAAGCCAAAATATACCACTCTTTGAAAGTATATTCAAAGCCACATTTTCCTAAAATACTGATACATACTGTATATGCAGTGCTCCTGTTGATTATCAGTTATAGCTAGGCCATCCTGCAAAAAGTGATCAATCAAATTTTTGGCTTCAATTTCTGAATCTGCAAAGATTCAGATCCAATTATTGATATAATCGTTTTCTCATTTTTCTTCCCGTCCCACATAGTCGCCTTTTTGGTGGTAGTGAGTGGCGAGTACATTTCCCCTTCTCTTTGGTTGTCCCATAACTAATATTCCAATACTGATGAATCAAATACAAATTATATCAAGAACATTACTCTCAGAATTACTAGGTATGTAAAATGCTTCCCCATTCACTGTAGCCCTTCGATTTGCACACAGGGGACAATGCAACTAAATTTAAGCACTTTTAAGTCCCTTTCTTCAGTGGGAGAGATCTAAGCAAGCGCCTAACTCTCACTGAAATCAATACAAAGTGCTTAGATTTGGCTGGATCATGCCCAATGATTTCCTTCACACACTTGCATTCCGAAATTCATACAGTTACTGGGTTCACACGGCACAACAAATGTTGTGTGAACCTGAGATGGGTTTGTCAGGGTGGCTTAAGTTTGGGTTATAACCCATGGCTTGTTTGACCCACGATGAGCTGTTGTGTCATCTGAATCCAGATGACATGACCCGTCATGGGTCAACACAAACTGCTAGCAAGCTGCTTGGGAAGAGGGGCAAAAAACCAAGAAGCTACCAGGTGAGTGCCAGTGCCAGCCACCCCATTGTGCCCAAGTAGCACTTGGGGGTGGCTGGCAGAGGCTTACCCTACTCCCTGCCGCTGCAACGAGCCCTTTCGGGATCACTATGGCTTTTTTGGCATTTAATTTTTTTTTAAAAAAAATTATTCACACTGTGAAAGCTGGCTGTCCAGCTGCATTTCACGATCCCCCCTTTGACAGCCATGAGCTTTCCCTCCAAGGTGCCCCAGTGGTACCTTGGAAGGGCTGACCATGGATGCCAACTATTTTTTTTTTAAAATGGATCCCCTAATTTTTGCAAATATTTGCGATTTTTTTGTTGTCGTTTTTTTAAATATTGCCGCCCTTGTGCAACAGTGGACAACCGCAGTTATGCAGGAGTGGAATGGGAAACCTGGGGTGGGTGGTGGGCCGTTGGGCTGCCCAACAGATAACTGCACCCTGGTGGGGGGGCACGGGACAGGGTAGGTAAGTAAATCCCCCTTTGAAAGCTTTTGACAGCTGTCAAAATTTGACATGCCAAATGCTTCCAAAGCCTGTAGTGTTCCTTCCTTGTGAAAGGGGGGGGGGCAATCATCCATGACCATTGACCATGCTGGGTGGGGTTGATGGGAGCTGGAATCCAATGACATCTGGAGGGCCACAAGTTAAGAACATAACATAAGAATATAAGAAGGGCTGTGCTGGATCACACCAAAGGCCTATTTAGTCCAGCATTCTGTTTGCACAGTAGCCAAGTAGAGATGCCTATGGAAAGCCCACAGGATGACATAAATAATAACCTCCTGCTCATGTTCCCCAGCAACTGGAATACAGAGGCAGTATGCCAGTCATACTGGAGGCAATGTATAGCCATCCTGACTAGTAGCCACTGATAGCCTTATCCTCCATATGCCCCACTAACTAACTACTAACCATTCCTGGATGTAAATAGTTACATAAAGTCCCGCCTCTACCCTCTCTCAAATATGTCAAATTCACAAATTATTGTTCCTGTTCTATTATAAAACCCTTTGTATACAGTTTTCATTTGAAAAACATACTTGTTTTGTCTTTTGACTAAATTATCCACAGGCAAAATTAATTTTGTCTGATTTTCAGCTTCCTTCCCTAATGCTCCAACATCTTCTATACAGCTTCCCAACTCTTTAAAAAAAACCCATTTTCTTTTATCCTCGAGGAAGAACTGCAGCCCAGTGGTAAGCATCTGCTTAGCATGCAAAACACCCCAGGTTCAATCCCCAACATCTCTGGAAAAGTCTGGGAAAGACTGCTGTTCAGTTCCTGGAGAACTGCTGCCAGTCAGAGCAAGCACTGTGCTAGGGGGACCAATGGTCTGGCTCATTGTAAGACAGTTTCATTTTGGAGGGGAAAGAAGGTTTGGGTGAAAAAATAATTGACAGTCACATTAAAGAGCTAAGTAAACAATGTTGCAGACTGGATACAGATGCAGAGAAGAGAAGCACAACAGCAGATGGATCACTCAGTTAAGCCTTTTCTTTGGCCTCAATGAAAGGATTGTGGTTGTATCATGTGCTTGCTATGTGACTTGGGAAACCACTGAGATCAGGAAATGCAGTAGCTAAGACCAAGGAAGTAGCTCAGAGCTTGACTCAGGCAAAATAATGCACTGGAGAAACCATGAAGCTTGGCTTCTATGGGTCTCCACAATGCTGCTTCATGCTTTTTAAAAAAAATCTACTGATAATTTGGCCCATCTTAATAAAAGGTAATCTGAGCAAAATATAAAACACAGTTTCAGCCACACAGTCAAATATTTCTTCGACAAAAATCAGGCAGGTTAAACCCTGACATGACACACCCTGAAAGTGCATAGCACATATAACACGGAAACTCGGTGTATAACATGTATTCAGATATAGTATCACATCCCTCCATAAAAATGAGCAACAGGAGATCCACCTTTCAGACAAGGTGGGCTCAAAATTTCCAAGCCTCCCCCGAACTCTCAAGGAGGATTCAGTAAACTAAGCCCAATTACGGGGCTTCATTGCTATGAGCTGAAAGCCTGAAACTAATCAAAGTTGATAGCATATTAGATCAAGCTGTCCTTTGGAAGTAGCCTGAAACTTGCCATGCTAGCTATGGCTTGTATTCTGCACAGTGATTGGATTAAATCTGTTACCAGGTGGACAGCAATGTTAGGATTCTCCCCTGCCTTTCTGTTATCGCAGGACCAAGGAAAAGCTTTAGTCACAGGGATGTATGAGAATTTCATTTTTGCTCACAAAACATGCGAGCATGGCCCATTCGAAGCTCGGAATGCAAGCGCAAGCATGTGTCCACCAAAAATATTTGCGAAGTGTCAAGCTCGTGCTCGTTTCGTTCCCGATTCCCAGTTCGATTTGCACAATTTTCCTATTTGGTACAAATTTGCTCAGTAGACTGAATCAGCCCCACTTTAGTCTGTGGAGGAGATTTGCACAAATTTGGGGAGAGTTGTGCAAATCTCCCATTCGATCGCTGCTCGCTTCGTGTAAGTTTCCCATTCACACAAAGCGAGCAGAGACTGCAAACGCAAATGGGAATCGGGCATGAGATGAGCAGCGAGATTATGTTGGAGAATCCCAGCAATCTCGAACATCGCTCGTTCACCTATCCTTACTTGGACTTTCACCAGGACCGGTGCAGGGCAGTTTGGCGCCCTAGGCTAGGTTATATTTAGCGTGCCCCCCTCTTGTGCCGGGGGCGGCTCCGGAGCAAAGCAGCCGGGAAATGCCTGCTTGCCCAGCGCCGCCCGCCCGCCGCCTCCAGCAGCCGCTTTCCCCGCTGCCAACCGGTCGCCGCTGCCACGCGCGCTCCTGACCCGGCCTAGCTCCGGGTGCAGAGGAAAGCCGAGCGCGATCGCGAGCCCGCCCGGTGCCCGCAATACCCCCCCGCACTGACCTGGTGGTTGCGGTGCCTTTGTCGGCGAGGCGGCCAGGCGGGGCAGGAGTGCGCCGGCGGCGAGGAAGGAGCGCAGCGTTTCTGCGCCCTCTTCTGCCACGCACCCTAGGCAGCCACCTAGGTCTGCCTAGCGGTAGCGCCAGCCCTGACTTTCACGAATTGCTGGCTGAGATAAATATGCAAAGAACATCTCTTCTGTACCCAAGATTGGATATTAGGTGTGCCCTCCCTATGTATATAACTAAGCTTACATACCCAAAACTCCAAAGGACAACCAGTCTAGCAAGAATGAATAGCTTTCTTCCTGCTGTTATGCTGTGATGATATAGAGCAGTGTTCTCCAAGGTTGGAGAACACTGATATATAGAGGGATTCCTCTGACAGAGCATCTTTGCCTATGTGCTCCGGCTGAGGTGGAGACCTTGGAACACATTGTGTTACAGTATAACTTGCTCCCCAAGACAGAAGTTGATTGTAAAGTGGTTGGAACATAAAAGAAGCTGAGCAGGAGAGGAAATATTGATATTTCTCCTTACAAACCAAACGTACCAGATTAAATTTTATTTCGCAAATGTTTTAAGTGCAGTTTTGTTTATAAAGAAGGAATGGCCCAGTTGTATGATTGATTGTCAAGATGATGATATTTAATAAATGGAGGGAGTATGTTAATAGTAGGGGGCTTTGTTTTAAGGACCTTACCAGGGGAGGGGAGGATATTTTAGTGGGGGTTTTGTTTGCTTTGTGGGGATTTTTAAAATTGTAAATAACTTTTTATTTTTGTAACTTTTTATGGGTAAATTTTGTGGATTTTATTCTGGAATTGTATTATATCCTTTCAATGGCAATTGGCTAAAACAATAAAGATGATTGATTAACTATTGATTGTAAACTATTTGAATTAATATACATAATCGTGAATGAAAAATTAAAAACACCTACAACTCTAATTTATAGAGTTCTTGAGAAATTTGTTTACAACTCTTTAAAATGCCTACAATTTTCACTAGTGTAAGATTTTTCACAGCATTCCAAATAATCTTCCTATGTCCACCTATGAATTAACTAGTCAACAAGAAACTCTGTTTACAATAAAGGCCTGCTATATTTTTTTTTACTTCTCACTTACCCTTCTCTTAATATTGTTAGCCACGACATTGTTTTTCCTTGCCAGCTAGATCTATTTTTATAAACCCTAAACTGTTGATGTATTCATATCATCACAAAGACAAATGTAAACCTAGGATGTGGTCTTTTAAGTACAGAAGAGAGTAGCACTTTGAACTGCACGTGCTCCATGAGGTTTTGCTTTTGTTTAGAGGACATCTGAGTTTCTTTTTCACCTGCAGACTGCTTGCTGTGGAGATTAGGCTTCATTGGGAGGCACTGAATTTTAAAACTTGAGAGCTTGGCTTGGCTTTCTCCTTTTTTCCTCCTTCCATATCCTACATTTTGTGCCACTGCTTTAAAGAATAAGATTGAATTTTGTCTCTACAACCTGGTTGTAAAATACATAGACAGAAAGTCTCTTTCTATTATTGCTGATATTAAAAGAAGAGGAGTGATTCAGGGCCAAAGCACAAAGTACAACACAGTACCGTGAGAACTACATGTAATGTAACTATCAAATGAAGTAGGAACATGTATATTTGGAGAAATACAGTCACACATGCCTTAGTAACATCCTGTTTGGACTACTGTAATGAACTCCACATGGGGCTGCCTTTGAGAACTGTTTGGAAACTTCAGCTGGTCCTGACTGCTGTGGCCAGAATATTGACCAGGCTGCTTGCAGGGAGCTCATGACTCCCTTGTTACAACAGCTTCACTGGCTACCATCTGTTAGCTGAGCACATTTCAAAGTGCTGGTTATGACCAAGAAAGTCTTATATGGCTTGGGACCAGGCTACCCAAAAGACTGCCGGTCCCCCATATGAGCCTGACCAGTCCTTAAGAACTTCCAGAGAAAGCCCTTCTTTCGAGACTGCCACCGTCAGAGGTGTGTTTGGTGGCGACGTGAGAGAGGGCCTTTTCAGTGGCCACTCCCAGGCTGTGGAACTCCCCCCCCCCCAAGGGAGGCTTGGTTTGCTCCCTCTCTGCTATCCTTCCTACAGCAGCAGGCAAAAACTGCTTTATTCAAGAAGGACTTCAGCATGTAAGCGGGTCTGTTGGGTTGGGTGCTGTTTTTACGCTGTTATTGAAGTTGTTGTGTTTTTAATTGTGTTTTAATGTATTTGTTTTATTATCGTTTCATTGAATTCCATTGACAGCCTTAATTGAATAGAGTTCTGGGAAAGAAATCCATGCCATCCCCCCCTTTTGGAATTTTATATGAGGATTATTAAGGATGTTCTCCTCCTCACCCGCCCTGTTCCCAGCAACAATTCATCACCTCTGTCTAGTAGGGCAGGGAGTGAGAAGGCCTAGTGCTACCACCCGGTCATTCTGGGAAGATGTCCAGGGCCCTGTTCGTTAATCAGTAAAAGTTTGACCTACTTTCAGCTGCTCCTCTACTGTTGGAAATGCCTGGATGTTCTCCTTCAGGGCCAACATTCAGCTGAGGGTAACAGGAGCGTATAGGGAACTCCATATAGTTTATATCAGTGGGAAGAAATATTAGAGGAGGAATATTCCTAAGAAGAGACAACTAGAAAGGGGAAACAGTGGGACTGAAAAGTAGTATGTATTTATTTTTGCTTCCTGTTTTCTTGCTTTCAGTGCAGAATGGTGTGTCGCTCAGTTAAACCGAAAATATTAAAGAATTAACAAATCTAAATATCGGAAACTGGTTGATAGTGTTGGAGTTTGGCGAAGACATACTGGATCACTTGTCAGTTCAGGAAATTCCACATCAGCAAGGCAAGGCCTGCAACATGAAGATGGCTTTTGGCTTAACATCTCTTCTCTATTCATTTATCTCATTCAGCAATAAGTCCACTTGCCAGGATAAAGGGCCTAGCAATCTATCTTCTGCTTTATATTTTTAAGTTTTAAAAGAACATCTCTTGGAAGACAGCCTATGAGTTGATGTCACAACTTCCAAGGCATTGGCTCCCCATCTGATGTAAGTGTTGGGTATGGTGCTACGAAAACGATCTAGTTTACATCTATGTGGCATTTAGAATTGTTCTTTCTGGCAAGCTTCAATGGATTTACCCAAAAACAAACAGTATACCCATTTCCAGTACATTCAGAGAGATGTCATTTTTCTGTCTTTTAATTCTCATATCTGTTCATTGAACTGTTTGTAATTTTTTTATTTCTGTTGTTCAAAGTGGTGCCTGTAATGAATTCAAGTGTCCTCACCCAGTAACCAAGCATATGTCCACACACGCATTGAAAACAATTCCTAAGGGATCAGCCAAAAAGAGGAAAAGGGAAGACTTGGTGCCTGGCTGGTGTATACTATGTGGTGAATGCTGAGAGGATGACAGACATGACTATCCCATAGACTTGTGGAATAAAAGGAGGAAGTAAACACTGAAGTGGAGTGGATAAATATGGAACCATGTTCAAGGATGTGGTTTGGGATAGCAGTTCAAGTTGTGTATATTTTCACAAAACAAGTTAGGCTACCTTCACATCCAGATGGATGCTATAGCAAGCTGTATGTAGGAAAGAAAAACCACAGTTGAGGATGAAATGCTAGTGGCTGCTGCTGACCATTGGCAACCACAATGCAAAATTATACAAAATCCGTCACTCTTGAACCCTAGACTATTAAGATGCATCTGTAGTATTTTTCATAATAAAAATCTATGTGTATCGTGTATGAAACCAGAAGAAATACAGCCCATGACAAGTGGTATATACCTTAACAGTTGGATGCACGGCAGACATTCAAAGTACACACTTTTGAGCCTAGGAGATGCTGCAGTGCATGAACATTGTCATAATGCTTGCCTTTTGGGTCATAGTCTGTCCTTGCTTATAGACAGACCTCTAATCTAAAATAGCTAATTACCACCAGCAGTGGCAGGCCGCATAAAGAGACACAAGCACAAGATCCAGACTGTGCAACAAACCCAGATGTCAATTTTGTACCCACATCCATTCAGGCAACATTATCACAGGGCTCGTTCAGCTGCCCACATTCCAACATGATACAAGCCACACACATACATCTGCCAATGGAGAACAGCACCTCATGCATCTGATAAAGTGGACTGCAGTCAATGAAAGCCACTAACCAGTAAAAGAATTGATGATATTCATTAAGAGAACATAGATTTCATTGATTTCATAGATCATAGAGTTGGAAGGAGCCTACAAGGCCATTGAGTCCAACCCCCTGCTCAATGCAGGCAGGAAACTAGAGGAGGGGTCTCCCATCCAAGTAATAACCAGGCCTGACCCTGCTTAGCTTTCCACACTCAGACAAGCTGAGCCAGCATAAGCCACAGGCCTGTACTCTCTTAGCTATAGAAATTGTAGAATTTTTTTGACAATCAGAAATTCTGTATATCTTGCCAGTGAAGATTTAAACACACACACACCATGGAATACCACTGCAGGACCTTTTTTTGTATTTTTCTTTTGTACTTTTATGAAGACCCAAACACTTTGTTGACTGGAACAGGAATTCTTAATGAAAATTAGAAGCTTTCCCAAAATGTACATCCTATACAAGTTGTGGAAAATCAAAATACATGTTTCATTTTATGGACTATTCATGCACAATAACTCCAAAGTGGAAGAGGAAGACCTCTCCAATAGACATGGAGACATCCCATATACATTTAAATATCAGCTTCAGAACAATGTGGCAAGAACAGCAGTGGCTTCTGCTAACTTCCCACAAGAGAAGACATGGAGGTTAAATAAGGTATATTTATAGTTTCATTTGCTCATATAACCTCAAATGTGTAGCCTAAGGAAAAGATTCATCTGTGTTTATTTCTCTTAAAAATTACAAGACCAGACAGAAAATCATGCTTGAGCTTTACAATGTGTGCTTCCTCTCTATTTTTAGACCCATTTGAGAGGTTTAAAAATATTCTGGAAAGGTCTGTTCAACTCAAAGTTATTTTTAGATTTGCACTGAATGGATAAAAGCACTGGGGCATATTGGAAACTGATATCTCTAATTACTCTGCTGAAATAGTTGAAAATGCCTTGGAAACTATGTTGCAAGGTGATATCTACATGATGGGTTGGATCCAGATTTAGTCATACTTAGGGTAGACCCATTGAAATCAATGGGGCTTCAGTTAGACTAACTGAAGCCCCATTGATTTCAATGGATCTACCCTAAGTATGACTAAATCTGGATCCAACCCATTGTTAACAAATAATGATCTTTTATTTATTTATTTAATGCATTTCTACACCACCCATCAGCCAAAAGGCTCCCTGGGCGGTTTACAAGAAAAAACAAACAGAATAAAAACAATAATCTTAAAACCAAAAGTATCATTAATATAGAAATGCAAACACAGTATAATATAATACAATAAAACAAAAGCAGCCAAATGAATCAGTCTGGAGGTACAGTAGTGATAATAAAAATGGGAATAAAAATCTAACCATTGAAATATTGGGAGAATAAAAAGGTTTTCACCTGGTGCCTAAAAGAATACGAGGGTTTTACATGTTGGTTGGGATTCAGAGTACAACATGGGGTGTTTCACGTGATAAATGGGTATTTTAAATTCCCCTTCCGGCAGCAACCCCTTGAAAAGTCTCCCAGAGATTGAAGAACCTCTGGAACACCATCCCATGAAGCATGAGAGGCTGCCATTGCAAGGAAAGTCAACTGCCACCACGACTCTCCGTGCAAATGTGGGAAGCACTTTACGTATGTGCATAGATGGACTTCTCTTGATCCTGGACGTAGGGTTAGCTCATAAGCGGAACTCCACTCACAGGATGCTTATGGTGGAGGAAGGGGGTAAATTATTTTGCCAATTCCTCTTTTCTCCTACATCCCTCTGTGCTCCCTGAGCTTCTCTGGAGAATTGGGGGACCCTCCAGAACAGTGTGGAAGGTTGCAGGTAGAGGGGGGATTGGTGAAAATTGCCTCCCATTTCCTCTAATGTGAGCTCCTGCTCAGTCCCTTCTGCAAATAGAAGGAGCCCATTCATTTGCGCAAGAGACACTCTGGAATCCAACTCCTAGTTAAGACATTTCAGAGACTGAGAAGAAAAGGTGGAAAGGGTGCTACTATCACCCTTTCCCCTGATTTTCTCTCATTATTGATCCTTGTTAAGGGGGCTGTTTTCCATCTATAGGAAACTCCTATAGCTGCTAATTCTAACTGTGCATGGCATATAGTTTAATTACTATGACTACCTGGAGACAGTGCCATGCTTAATCAGTTGGCCTTTGTTATCTAATCTTAGGTTTATATATCAGTATTTTGGGAAGGATATTGAATCATGAGATGGTTGGCCTGATGCCCCATCATGGCAGACTTTTGAGAGAGCCCTGAATACTTGGCACTTTACTCAGCCTTTCCCTGATTATGTTTAATCTGTCTGGGTTGCAGCTGCTGTTCTGCACTGTAGGGGTTTTTTTTTTTTGTTTTATGCTAGTTTTTGCTGTGTGGTTTTTTTTTTTAAAAAGAATGTTTGCTGCTGTTACTGATTTATTATTTTATTTTTTGGTTTGTATTACCACATCAGTTTTTATGATGGGACTTTTACTGTTGAACAGTGCCTTGGGAGTACTCCTGCACTGAAAGGCAGTCAAAAAATATTTTAAATATTTTAAATAGATAATAAAGACTGCTATGTAAGCAAATTGACCTGGATTCCTGCATTGAGCAGGGGGTTGGACTTGATGGCCTTGTAGGCCCCTTCCAACTCTACTTTTCTATGATTCTATGAAATCTTGCTATCATCAGTGGGGTCTACTGTCACGTAATGGTGCATAGGATTACCATCTGTATTAATTATTTTATTGCAGTCTGAACTATCTATGTCTCTGGCCTGGGATATATATGCTTGACAAACGTATGCTCATCACCATAATGTTTGGTAACTGGACTTTAATTTTAGCTGAGAACGATATGAGACAGTCTCTGCACTCGAAATATATCAAGAGTAGAATACACATTAGAGGTTCTAAAGAAGTTTGGAAAGACTCACACTTCTATTAATTGCAGGTTTCATGTGAAGGCTGGGTATAGGCATCTCCTCAATGGGAAACCAGCAGTTTCCCGATGTAGGGACAGAATATGCGTCTCTCCATGGGAGAAACACACATCTTTACCTGGGTCTGGGAAGCAGAAGGAGCGGAAGCCTGAGTCACTCCGACTTCCTCTGTCACTTCATCAGGATGTCTGAAGCAGCTCTAAGATTCTGGAGGAATGTATGTCTAAGAATCCGTACAAGGACATTAGTTCCTTGCTATTGTAATGTCCAGAGTAAAGGATGCTGGAGATAGAGTGGGATGAAACCAGTGCCAGCTCCAGGTTTTTGAGGGCCCTTGGACAAGACGCCCTCAGTGAGCCCCTCCCTTGGTGAGTCAATCTCACTGCCATTCTCACCAGCTGCTATTGTTCCTTATCATCTTTCTCATTACTGGCTTCCCTGACAAGCAGAGAGCCAGTGAGCAAGTAGGCAGTGGCATCTGCTTCTCCTCCTTCTCATCACCACTGTTGTCTGTGCCAGAGTGAGAGGCAGGTGAACAAGCAGGTTGCAATGGTGAAGAGGAGGAGCAACTTCAGGGGGTTCTTGTCAGTGGGACACTGTGGGATGTGGGCCCTTGGCAGGTGCCTAAACATGCCTACTGCTGATGCCAGCCCTGGTGGAACCCTTCCTTGTCTTTCTCACACAGCGTGATTACTATACTTTCAACTGAGTCTCATTTTTGTCATCAATTACTGTGATGCTTTCACTGTGTCTAAATGTACACCAGTGCTTGGTGTAATATGGCTTAGTTGCTACTGCACCATAAAAGTCCCAATCTGTTTACCTACCCTTATGCAGTGTCTCCTTCCATTTATATACTTTTCATGTACCTATTAAACCCTTTATCAACAGTTCTGGAATTTTATATTTCTCTTATTTACAGTCAAGAATAAAAGTCTGCTTCAAATTAACACACATTTTCACGCTGACATTTAGACATTTTTGTTTCTTTCTTTGCTTTTACTAGGGTTTGTTAAGCCATGAATCTGCTTTGGCAGACCCTAATCAAAATATCAAAGTTGGAGAAAGGATGAGAGACAGAGAGCTGCAGAGGGACTTAGTTGGTAACATGATATTACCTTAAGTATTGCAAGAATGTTGTCTTGTCATGATGGTCACTGAATGGGAACTCCATGAATTGTTGACTTATTTAATTTTTAATTTCAGTATCGCCTTAAATATTTCAGTCAAGGATCATGATTTTCAGGTATTGCCGTAGATATGAAGGTGGGACAGTTCCCCCTCCAGAGAATATGGTACTCACATATCATACAATCATTTAAGTATGCAAGCGCAACAGAACATTAATTAAAGATTTAGAACAGAAATGTTGCGGAAAAGTGCAATTATTCAAACCTTTTTGATTAACAAAAGCCTCAAGGCTTTTTTACATTTAACAAAAGGCTCAAGGCTTTTACATCAAATGTGCATCTGCTTTTTGGTTACCATCATAGGTGCACCTCCTAGATTAAAATCAAGGAAAGGTTTCTTCAGAACATCTGTGAATACTGAAGAAACAGTGGAAAATGCTAGGATTAGAATGTAGAAGGAAAGAACCACCTACCCCTTAGAATGGCCAGAGTCCCAGGAAAAGTCTAGCTCCTGGTTACACAGAGAACTGGGTAACCTGGAAGTCACTTCATAGGCTAAGGACTGGAGTTGGCAGATCTAAGGCGAATTTAAGAAAATGGGGCTTTCAAACTGACACAGTTCTCTGTGAGTGTGGAGAAGAGCAGACAAGTTCACATCTATGCCAGTGTACACTATGTCCTTCAACAAGCACTATGGAGGACTTGATGCTGGCTGCTCCAAATGACCTTGATGTTGCTTGTTATTGGGCAAAAATTATTTGATATATTTATTTATGTTTTATGAGCCTGTTCATGAAAATTAGCCCATATTTCATATATATATATATATATATATATATATAGGCTGTTGCCTAACCTTATTTGTATTTCTAATTCTTCTGTGGTGCTCCTGACATGAATAAATAAATACCAAAAGCCTCACAACCTCTCGCCCAATTTCCTCCCATAAATTTAAATGTTCATCCAATAAAACTAAGTTTGTCATTGCTTCCATCAAGACCAGATCTATAACTGCTACAGAAGCATTAAGGCTGAGTTGGCAGGATTTTAAAGAAATATACAATGCTTTTCCAGTAAGCAGATTTCCCTCGCATGATAACTTACGTGACTCTTTGTGCCTTTACAAAGGGTACACAGTGTTGCATTATCAAAATAGCATCTTCCCTAGCACTTTGAACCATTACATTCGCTAGCAGCGGTTGAGAGGTTTCTTGCATGTGCAGAAGCTTTGTCGCACACATGGATGTCCTGTTAAAATATTGTGCATGTAATCATTTCCCATTCAGTGCTGTATATGTTAGGAACTTCTCCATGTATAGATTTTCACTGTGTGCACAGATCAAGCTTTTTAAGTTTCACAAGTGGGCAACTTGTGGCCTTCCAGATGTTTTGGCCTCTAACTTCCAGCAGCCCTAGCCAGCATAGCTAATTGTGGGGGCTGAGGGGAGTTGCATTCCTATAACATCTGGAGAGCTGCCAGTTGCCCACCCCTGATCTAAAGGTATACTTTTCCCTCCATCTTCTCTCTCCACTCTGAATAAGACATGATGCTACAGAGGTTGTTAATCCCACCACAACCCAACAATATCCTATACAGTATAGGAAAAGATATAACTGCCTCTCTAATGCCGTGAGAATATCATGAGAAAGAAAATTAGTCATACCTAAAATCATCCCACTTCTTTTCAACGGCTATAAAACAATCCCACTTTGGCCTAATTTGAAACAAAACCATCCAATTTCCTTTTTAAAACAACAACAACAGTGTTTGGCATCCATACTAAGGCTGAATGCAGCAGCATCAGGGTAGATTACTAGAGAAAAGAAAAGAAAAGGCCTCATTCAGTTGCCTTTTGCATCCTCCCTGAGCCAGATCTGATTTTCCTACATGCTTTGTTACCACTTACTCGTAAACAAAGCTCTCTCTTTCTGACGATCTAATCTAGCTGGACAGAAACTTAGGTTTTAAGAGCTCATTCATGCAGAATAAGGCTACCAATGGCTACTAGTCATGATGGCTATATATTACCTCCAGTATCAGAGGCAGTATGCCCCTTATACCAGTTGTAGGAACATGAGCAGGAGGGTGGTTCTGTTCCATTCATGTCCTACTTGGTTGACTACTGTGGGAACAGATGGATGAACTAGAGAGAACTTTAATATGACCCAACATGGCTCTTACAGTCTTACGAGATATTAAAAAATAAAAACATTTAGGGTGCAATCCTATGCATGTTTAGGCAGAAAAAAGTCCTACAAGTCCCAGCATTCCCCAGCCAGTCATGCCTAAACATGCATGGGATTCTGTCTAAACATGCATAGGATTGTACCTTGAAAATGTCCGCCATATAACCGAAGGGCAAATGTAGATGCTTACATTAAAACCAGACACGCCATTTTAGAACATTAAAGGCCACAAATCCATTTTTAAAATCTTCCCCTTCTTTAAAGGCAGATGCTTCTCTTGGCCCACAAAATTTCCATCTGAAACCCAATCATAAAGAGAAATGTGCTGATGCTCTGCCATAGGCTGTCTTCCTGACCCAAAGTTGTGTGCTTCTGCAGAATAACACCCTCACTTTGATGAGGCATGCCACATTTTTGGCAAAGTTCATTTGTGGCTTTGGGGAGTGCTGCAACAGACACAATTTGCAGAGGGAAAGAAAGGTATACAGTATACACATTCAGGATCCCAGGACTGAAGAGGGGATTAACCATTTTAATACGTGGATTCTAGTCAAAGTCAAAGAATCATGATGCCCCCATCTAAAGTAATCAATGGAATAAGAAAATACTTTCCCCCCCCCCAGACAATATTACAAACACATTCCTGGGTTCCATGAACCACAGCAGTCTGTACTCGTGATGTGTCTGTTAAGAATTATATTCACACTATTAAATGGAAAATAAAAAACGTATGCCATTAACTCCATTTGCTGTCTAAGGGACAGTTTGTACTCAGCTTTGCCCAGGTTTTATAGTGCAACTGGTCTGGCGCACAGACATGCCAAGTCAAGACAGCTAGAGCAGATAGAAACAGAGGAATTCTTAAGACCTAGTTCCTACCATCTGATACCGCAACATGTGAACCCTCCGCAGTCTGATGTCTGTGTGCTTAAATACAGGAAAAGCTATGGATGGATCTGTGTAGCTAGCTGTGTGCAAACTGGTTCATACTAATGCTTCCCCGTTATGAGGAAGCTACAGCCATTGAGCCATACGCATGTAAGGGAAGCACACTGTGTTAATCAGTACAAAGTACTCCCCTCCTGCAAGTTATGGTTTTTCCTTGCTTGGGAGATTCACCAAAGGCCCGAACAGAACCAAGGTTTAATAAGCACAGGGTTGGTGTTTTAGGTTTTGCAATGTTTAACTTTTTCTGATTGGATTTTCAATTGACTTATTATAGATTTTTAATATATTACATATTCCAAGCCTTCCGAAGAGGCATTATCCATTAAAGTGGATAAATAAATAGAATTAGGGCACAATCCTATGCATGTTTGGACAGAAAAAAGCCCTACAACTCCCAGTATTCCATACCCTCCAACATTTCACAGATGAAAATAGGAACACACATGTGAATTTGTAAGAGGTATGGTTAAGCAACATGAAGGTGTGATCAAGAGGGTGTGGCCAGGCAACATGTGGGTATAGCCAAGGGTATGGCCAGGCAACCAAAGAGCATTGTTAAGTACAAAAGTTATTAGAGGAAACACACAAAATCTTATATAATTATTACATTATTATATTATATATTATTTTATAATATTTTATAAGTGGCTTTTGTAATATTTTTTTTACCGTACTTCTTAAACCCTTAATTGTTGATATCTGGTGTTTTTCATGGGGGGTGTCAGTGCTTGCAGGGCAATCTTTCTTTTTGTTTTAAAATGGTCAGGATTGGCACAAATTCAACAGGTGAAGCTTACCCACCCCCACACCCCCGAACATGGAGCTTCAGAGAGAAGGGGAAGTCTCTTGCATTTCCTTCCGACACTGTAAACTCACCTGTTAGAGGCACAGAGTCAGCTCTGTTAGGAAATAAAATCTTTGGCAATATAAAGTTAGGAATCGTGTGATAAATTCCCTCATTCACCTCTCCCTCCCTCTGTCCAGGCCATCAGGTGCAGCCTCCTTTTCAGCAGGTAGAGCGTGTGTGCACATGAGCACACATCCTCCCAGTGTTTGTCTCATGGAGCTGTTCAAGCCTAAAAAGAACTACACTTAAAGGGGCCATGCCATGGGCAAAATTGCAGCTAAGCTTGCAGTTTTACCTTAGCTGCAATTTTGCCCATGGCATGGCCCCTTTAACAAAAGTTTTAAAGTAGTTTGCAGTTGGGGAGGCAGGGGAATTCAGGATTCTGCATGACAAAGTGAGAAGCCGGAATGGCTTAAAGGTTTTCGTGACAGTCCCGGGATTTTCAGGGCAGTTGGAGACTGTGGTATTCCCCTGCCAGCCATGCTGCCTGGGGAATACTGGGAGTTGTAGCACTTTTTTCTGTCTAAACATGCATAGGCTTGCACTCTTAGAATAGCAATGCAGATTTTAGAATACTTCGCTTGTTGACTGCTAAATATCTTGGCTTGGTTGAAGAAGAGTACAATGTATGTATCAGATTCAT
Source organism: Shinisaurus crocodilurus (assembly GCA_021292165.1). NCBI lineage: Eukaryota > Metazoa > Chordata > Lepidosauria > Squamata > Shinisauridae > Shinisaurus > Shinisaurus crocodilurus. The sequence continues at coordinate 130,001,171 of CM037879.1, forward strand.
AGCTGATATCCACTTGGGGACATGGCAGACCCTCTACACTGTAGAGTCTACAGCAGGGCTCTCCAACCTTGGGTCCCCAGATATTGCTGGCCTACAGCTCCCAGCATACCCAGCCAGCATGGCTAATGGCAAGGGATTCTGGGAGCTGTAGTCCAGCAACATCTGGAGACCCAAGGTTGGAGAGCCCTAGTCTACAGGGAAAGCTACAAATTCAAAACTACTCCAAGAAACTGTGGAGCCGGAAACAACTCATTTAGCTAATCAGATTTAGATATAGTCCATTACAAATATTGAATGGGATAATATGAATGTCCATAGGAGGGAGGATAATTTTGGCTGCCCTGAGCTGCATGCATTCATTAGTACATCTGTAGAGAAACTCTGTACAGTACATTCAACTGTATCTGCGGAGGGCTCTCTCGGCACAGTCTAACCCCCTCCCCACCCAAAAGATCCTTATCTATGTGTACTCTGATACTCTGTTGACCTTGTATGCAGTGGAGTGGAAGGCCTGCTATATTTCTACTTCCCAAGAACAAGAATTATTCTCAAGAACTGAAGTGATTTCAATAAAGTATAGATGGAGAAATGTCAGGGTAATCACTTTTGGACCTTAGAGTATTTGCCAGCATAATATCATGGGCAAGAATCAGAAGCTACATTTAATTCATTTCATACTGGCCTATGCTAAACATTTGAGGGCATTCTCCATCTGATGTTTTCCTAGGGCTTGTACAGCTCCACCTTTCCACATTGTTGCTCTATGGGATCTATGAGTCCACAGGAGACTTTTCCAGTCAAGACATCATCTAAACAAACACTGAAAAGTTATGTATCCAAGACAGAAATGAAACACCAAAATCACAGTGAACAGCCTGTGTTGGATTACCTCTGGTGTGACCCTTACTTCAATAGAGCTTGAACTTTTAATTATTGTTATGTCTGAAGTACTTTCAATACAGGAAGCACTCCCCCCTCCCCTGACTTAAAGAGACAGATGCGGTATCTTGTTACTCAGTACAGGTCCAGATGGGCGTATGGAAGGCCAAACATAGCGGTCTCACTTTCAGAGGAAAGGCACACAGGAAATTGCACTAGATGAAGGCATCATCACTGAGATTTTACTACAGCCCAACTGAATACTTTCAAAAGTGATAATTAATAAACCCTGTGCTTTTACCTAATCAGTCTTCATGCCTCACATTGTGCCACTAGAGTAACACTGAACACTTGGCAGAGCATAATAACGAGCAGAATCCCCCTAAAACCTCACAATCAGGGCCAAAACAGACATTACTTTAAATGTGTTTCTAGCAACTCTGTCTTTTTTTTCATATTTACTCTATAGTAGGCCCAGGAGTCTGATTCAGGTCTTAACCTCCCACCCCACCCCACCCCACCCCACCCCCATGCTAAGGTCCCGATCAGGAGGCCCTGCATCTACTCTAGAGTAAAGATGAAGACAGATATAGCTGCTAGACCAGCCTTCCCCAGCCCGGTGCCCTCCAGATGTGTTGGCACGGCCATGCTGGCTGGGAATTATGGGTGTTATAGTCAAACACGTCTGGAGGGCACCAGGTTGGGGAAGGCTGTGTGAAACAGACATTTAAAATACTGTCTCTTTTGGCCCTCAGTCTGACACTCTTAGGGGAACTTCAGGATTGTTTTTCTCAAGTAGGGAAAAATAAATTACCCATCCTGTTGGGTATGCTTAAGTCCTGCAGGAGCCCTTTGGATGGAACCTCAGTGACCAATGTTTGGACATGCCATTGCCTTTTTTCTACCGCATCTCAAATTGTTGTCTCAAACTGCGACACTCTAAAGCAGTTTTCATTGATCTTACAGCCTGAATTTAAGCATGTTTGCTGAACAGTAATTGTTGAGCAAATGCACAACCAAAAAAGTGGTTCTTTGTTTAAACGATCAAACATTCAACCTGAAGAATCCATTGGCACAGAAAGAGTTAAGGCAAGGTAGATCTTTAAAATGTGTGATTTTATTTATAGCAGCTGAATGGAATGACTACAAACTCAGATTACATACCATCATTGTGAACTCGATATTTTTAATATAAATTGCTTCTGAGTAAACACACACAGGGTTGCACTGTAAATGAAGCCGTAATCTGGTGTAGCACTGTGCTTATAGACTGAATAACATTCAGTGGATGGTTTGCAAGTTTCTAATTACATTCCCAGTGTGTGTTACTCACAGTCCCTATATTCTATTCTATTCTATTCTATTCTATTCTATTCTATTCTATTCAGGGTAATTCTTGTATTTCCATCAGCAGCTTGGTCATATGCCCAGATCTGATGCTGCAGCAGTGCGTCCACAATCAAGAAGAAAACTTGGTCATTTGATGATATATAATAAACTGGAATGTAATAGGAAAGTGTCTGGTGTAAGTACTTAAAATAGTTCTTGCAGTGTCCTTTTGTTTTCACACACACACACATTTTTTTTAGCACAAATACACAGAATTTCCATTTAAAAACCCTTAGTAGATGAGTAAAAGTCTGCAAATGCTACAACCGTTTCATGAAGATTTAAGCTTAAAAGGGTCTCTTGCCAGAGGGTCAATTAAGACCACATGGAGGAGGGATTAAAAGGAAACTATATGTGCAGTGCTGGCTGTCCCGACAGCACACTGTGGTTGGCTTTTCAGGCGCAAATGTTTTGAGGTTTTTTTTTTTTTTTTAATGACTATCTTCTAAAGCATTTATTACTGGTAATTTAGAAATCTGAAGCAACTTCCCTCTTCCCCCCCCCCCGCCCTTTACCCTTTAGATTTTCCTACAACTGCACAATTCCTGTACCTTATACCAATGGGACCAATAACAGAATGTTTACTGAGGTTGGGATCCAACTTTTAGTATAGCCATTGGAGCAGGAATGGAGCCTCCATGTTTAGAGGCAGTGGTGGAGATGAACAGTGCAACCCTATGCATGTCTAATCAGAAGTTAGCCCTATTGAGTTCAATGGAACTTACTCCCTAACTAAATGTGCTGAAGAATTAGTGAAATTATTTGAAGATAAAAAAGTTTTTGAAGGGGCCATTTCACAAACTTTTCTCATCAAATTACTGGGTCAATTGAACAAATTGTTGGTCAAATCACTGTTTCCCACCAGCTCTAATGAAAACCTAGTAGAGCGCTGAACTGAAAGGGTCACTTTGGAGTTAGAATTATATTGGAATACAGTCCAGGTGAGCCAGCTGTTTTTATTCACATACAGTAAACATAATTCTTTTGAGCACCTGCTTAGTGTAGACATCAAACTGATGAAGGAAAATGAACAGCTGGTTCTCTTGCCTCTCTTTAGACCTGACCAAGTTTAGAAGACAGGGATGACTTGAAAGGAAATGCATTAAACCATGAAGGAGGCAGAGAAGAAGAATGTCAGGCAAACAAGGACATGAAAATATAATGCATTTTTCTGACATGTTTTGTTCCAAAGGCTGACCACGTGCATCATTCTCAAGCTCAAAACCAAACCTGCCTTTGTTACCTAAACAAGTTGAGCTGTTTGAGGTTTCATAATTAACACTGCAATCCTATACCCAGTCACCTGGGAATAAGCCCCATTGAAATTCCAAGTAGAACCGTAAATTAGTAATAAAAAGGGATACAAAGCATGAATTAGGGTTGCCAGTTCCACCAAAGATAACCTAAGGCCAGCTACTTGAGTGCGCTCATCTCCACCTCACTGTTACCCTCTTTCTCTGAATTCAATCTGCATGGCCATGCAGAGAATGTAGAACATGGGTAGGCCAATGTGTCACTGTGGAGAGTTGGTGTGGCATAGCGGTTGGAGTGTTGGCCTGGGACTTGGGAGATCCAGGTTCTAGTCCCCACTCGGCCATGAAGCTCACTGGCTGACTTTGGGCCAGTCACAGACTCTCGGCCTAACCTACCTCACAGGGTTGTGGTGAGGATAAAATGGAAAGGAGGAGGAGGATTATGTAAGCCGCCTTGGGTTCCTTGCAGGAAAAAGGTGGGATATTATTATTATTATTATTATTATTATTATTATTATTATTATTATCATCATCATCATCATCATCATCATCATCAACAACAGCACAATAAAATAGGCAACATGGTGCCCATAGGCACCCCTGGATGTCTTTCTTAGAGCCCACCAAGGTGGCCTGCCCCCCTTTTTTTAATTAACCAAATTTCTTACCAGCAGCTGGGATTGCTGTGAAATAAGCTTCTGTTGGTGCTGAAAACTGGGGGTTCAAAGGAGTTGTTTAGTGTGCTGCACCTCAGACCCCACCTCTGCCTTGTACTCAGTCTTTTGGGCAGGTCGCTTGTCCTTTGTCACGCCTCCCATGGCAACTATTTTGTGGTGTGCCAGGACAGTTTCTTAAATTGCCAAATGTGCCCATGGCCCAAAAAGGTTTCCTACCCTGAGACAGAAGATGATGCAATTGAAAGGGACTGGAAACAAGGCCCTATGAGGAGAGACTGAAAGAACTGGGCATGTTTAGCCTTCAGAAGAGGAGACTGAGGGGAGATATGATAGCACTCTTCCAGTACTTGAAGGGTTGTCACACAGAGGAAGGCCAGGATCTCTTCTCGATCATCCCAGTTTGCAGGACACGGAATAGTGGGCTCAAGTTACAGGAATCCAGATTCCACCCAAACATCAGGAAAAATTTCTTGACTGTTAAAGCAATAAGACAATGGAACCAATTACCTAGGGAGGTGGTGGGCTCTCCCACTCTGGAAGCATTCAAGCAAGGTGCAGTTGGACAGCCATCTGACAGGGATGCTTTGACTTGGATTCCTGCATTGGGTAGGGGGTTGGACTTGATGGCCTTGTAGGCCCCTTCCAACTCTACTATGATTCTAAAGCTGCTGTTCCTTTTCCTCATACCTGTCATTGCTCCCTTACTCAGACAGGAAAGGTGAAGAGGCAGCAATCACAAGAAGGAGGGGGAGCAGGGGCCAGGGCACTCAAGGGTGGGCAGTGGGCCCACTCCTGGGGCATGGGCCTCAGCAGGTGCCCAATGATACTGACCTCAGACTCAGACTCTTGCCCTGTAAGTGATTGTTGCTATTACCTGCCATGTTGTTTTTTAGAGACTTGATATATTCATGGAGAGATTTATCATCTGTCATTCTCAAAGTGGTTCAAACAGTACACATGGATAAACATCAGGCATTGGCAGTCTTACAAAGAAGCAAAAAACAATTTTTTAAAAAAATCCCTGATTTTTTAGGACCTGCTTTCTTTGGGAAGCAGTGCAGGTTCGTAACCATACCCCAAATATTACACATACATCTCACTTCAATGAAAGATTGCATATTTTCTCATCTTCTCAAGCTGGGAAACGAGGGGGGAATGGAGATGACATATACATATATTCTCAGCCACTGCAAGTTCTAGCACCACGTACTGAAAATGAAAAGTCTTATGTCAGGAAAATATGCATTTCTACAGAAGGAACTTAACAGAGAGCAAAACATATCTTAGAGGATCAACTTAGTTCTAATGTACTCTGGGATTTAGAGACCCAGGACTGGTGGAGGACCAAATAACTTATCAGCCCACTTTGGATCCTTGTCCCCCTATGCCTTCAGATGCACAGTTCTCTAGGTCTGGAGCCACCTACCTCTCAAGCTACCATCCTCTTTTATTTATTTATTTATTTTATTAATTATATTTATACCCTGCCTTTTTTCTGCAAGGAGCCCAAGGCGGCTTACATAATCCTCCTCCTCCTCTCCATTTTATCCTCACACAACAACCCTGTGAGGTAGGTTAGGCTGAGAGTCAGTGACTGGCCCAAAGTCACCCAGTGAGTTTCATAGCCGAGCGGGGACTAGAACCCAGATCTCCCGACTCCCAGTCCAACACTCTCACCACTACGCCACACTGGCTCTTTCTTCTAACCATCTTCCAAACCCACTTTTTCTCAAGCTCCACTGCATTCTCCTCTGTCTTCTACAAGTAACCTCTCCCTTGACTGAAGCCTTGCCAATGAGTCATCCCATTCTTTCTCCTGTGTACTTCATTACGTAAATTACAGTCCTCCTGTGGAAGAAAGGGGTTATGTCACTGCTTAGCAGGCACCTGAGAAATGTATAGCGGTGGTGGTGGTGGTAGTAATTGTTATATATATATATATATATATATATATATATATATTAATAGGGGTCTTGAATCTCTGAGTGCCTGTCTACATAGCCAAAATAGCACCATCAATTCAGAAGAGGCTTGGGGGAACCTTTAAGGGGGGGAAACGCTCAGTGGGGGGAACCCCCAAAAACAACCCAGTGAGATCTGAGTGTGCTTGATGGGCATGACTGACTATTGTGGGGGTCAGTGAGGTGGGGGGAGGAAATCAGGTGGGAATGGAATTCAGGGTCTAGAACAGAAGCACTTCCACACTGCATTGTTTTGCATTGCAGGTCCCGCCCCATTCCCTCTATTTCTGATGTTCAGCATGAGTGTTGATGCTTCTGTAGCCAAAATGGCATCTCCCACACAAGAGGGAGGCATCAGCAGGCTTGATGGAGCCACAAGGTTTGCAGAAATGCAAAACTTCTGGTGTAAAATTACTCCCCAAACTGTTTTGGAATGTTGTCTGACGGTTGGAGAGGGGGGACAGAAAACCAAGTAAGAGGGAAAATGGAATGGAGTCTCCTGGAGGAGGGCATAGATGACTGGCTGGAATACTATATAGGGTCACTCCACATAGCAACATTTTTTTCTTGCACATCCCACTGTGCAACATCCTACTCTTGATGTTTCCTGCCCATGTAAACATCCAGAGGGGAAATGAAGGTAAGGTTTCTTTCTGCAATAGTGGAGTTCTTCTATACAGTTCATGACAGTAAGTCCAAGAGAATCTTGGATTGATACAGGTCCTTGTTGTTTCTACATGTGCCTTTTCCAGAGGAGTACCCACTGTGACACTACAAGCAGTTAAGAAATTTAAAATCTGAACAGCAAATCCACCTCAGAGGATACTATATATGCAACTCTTACAAGAGCCAGCAGGTCAGTCAGTTGTGATGCAAGCAGAAGACTTCCTTAGTATTTCAGTGATTTTGTGGTTGTCTGGATTCTTGTGGAGAGGAGACAGAGAACAGACCCTTGGTCTTATGTACACAACTACTGTATGTTGTGGTTAGTGAATGATGGCTGTTAATTTATAATAGATTTGAAACTACCTTGCCATTTCACAAGATGCTTTCTTAAACACCTCAGACCCCAATTAAATCGATATTTGTGTTCCTTTGGTATATTGCCTTATGTCTAGCTAGCGACAGCTGCAACTCTTTTAGCTCTGCTTTCTGATTATTATTATTTTTTAGCTTCCACCACAGACTGGGCTGACATTTTGAGAATCAGCAGCCCTTCTGGTAAATTGAAGCCAACACTAATGACGCATCACTAATGGGCAAAGGTGTGAAGGAACTTCAATGACGCATTACTTGTAAATGCACAGAACTGTGGCGTATTGAACATTGATTCAAGACAGCTGCAGCAATGGCCTGACATGGTGGATTCAGAGCTAGAAATGCAGCTGCCTTGAAAATATTCAGGAACCATCAGGGACCAGTAAGTAACACGCCCCTCCCCTCCTTAGATGTGCCTCCTTGTACAGCAGCCTTCCCCAACTTGGTGCTCTCCAGAAGTTGTGGACTTCCACTCCCATTGACCTCAGCCAGCAGAACTGATGGTCAGGAATGCTGGGAGTTGTAGTCCAAAACATCTGGAGGGTACCAGGCTGGGGAAGGCTGTTGCAGAGAAGGACCATTAGAAAGCACTTCTAGGGGGGGAAACACACACAAAGCTGGAATGTAATGAGAAAGCACCATCCAGTAGAAGAAGAACTCATCCCCCCCCCCCTTTGCTATGGTCTTACCTTAGAGAATTCAGATGAAGTGCTGAGCTTGCAACTGAGAAGATTATTAAGTCACAACAATAGTGATCTTTCATGAGTGTGTGTGATGAAAGTTAAATGGTGAGATCACATCTCACCACTTCCTAATCCCATATTTCGGACAACTTCCAGGCAGTAACTGTTTGTGGTCTTGCCACTCACCCACCCCCTGCTAACTTCCATTGGGACAATAATGATCTACCTCATAGAATTCATTAGGGCAAAACATAGCAAGGGAAGTAAATCTATTGCAAATTTAAAATGCTTTATAAAATAAATAGTGGCAGCAGCAGTCCAGAAAAGAGAAATGACATAATAACACAGAGAAAAAGATACTCCCCCATGCTATTTCAGGCCACTCCCTAATATTTTCACACACACACACACACACACACACACCATACTCACTACACAAGGTTGGAAAAAATAAAAATAAAATGTTTGGGAGGGCCCCAGAATGGCATGGCAGATGGCAGAGTATCTGTTTGAGATTCTGAAGTCCACATTGAAACCTTGTGTGGCGTGTCTTGGAAAATAATTGAAGCAATAATAACACAAAGACAAAATGTGTAAGTCATGAGATAATTGTCCATTACCTAGCTTGTCATTAATGATAATTCACTATCTGAAACCAAAGCGTTTTGTGGGTGGGCATTGATTCAGTGGCTCTACTTCCTTTCAGCAACAGAGGGACAGTGTACAGAGGACATGCTGGGGCAGTAGTCCTCTCTGTGGGTGGTATTTTAACTATTCCTCTTGCACTTTATGTGGCAGGAGAGAGTGGCTCATTGGGAGTAATACTAACAAGAAGCATTGCCTTCCCTACTTTCTTCTGTCACTCAGTGGCCTGGAGTTCACCATGCACATGTAGTGTGTGTCTAATGCTCAAAGATCTGGGAAAGATGTGAAGGACAAGTAGTATCACTGGAGTCATCATGCTCCAGAACACTGGTCAGGATTTCCACAGCTGATGTACTTAATATAAGTACTTGCTGAACAGCAAACTCCATTCATATCCATGTCATTTGAGGCATCTGATGCATGTCTGGTGCATGCAATTCCCTCTGAAAATGATGAAGCTGCACACATGTTTTTCAATTCAAGGCTACAATTTAGGAGCACACGCAAGATAGTCAATGACAACAGTGCTACTATATTAATAAAAGCATAAGAAATATATTTCTTGGGAACAAACTGTTCTTCATATAGAATAGTTTGTTATACTACCTGGGGACTGGTGTTGCTTATTAGTGTTACCACAATGAACTTTTTTCTACACAAGGCATTTATTGTTGTTTGTGGGTTCTTTAGACATTGTTGTGACCCTCCAGTTTTGCTTCTGTTTTTAAAGAGCACCTTCAGTGAGTTCTTTTAGAGCAGGAAAAATGCAGTATTATTTGGAAAAGTGAAAGAAAATGCTTTTTCCACTTGTGTATTTGTGCTATTTTGCTATACCTCAGTGCCACCTAGAGGTTATGTAGCAGAAAAGCAGGAAAGGAAATGCTCTTCGTGAAGTGCTTGGATCTCAATTCAGTGATGAAACCGAAAGCAGATGCAGTGGATTAGCAGCCTCATGTAGAAAAGCCCAATAGCTGTTGACATTCTGTCTGTTTCATTCTACTGTATGGGTGTCACCTGGCTGCTTCTAGGTGAGAGACATGGAGGTGGCATTTACACACATTTAATAATTCAAGTGAAATTGGTAATAGAAATGCCTGAAGCAGAGGCCCCCAAACCCTTTTGGGTCTGTGGGCACACTTGGAATTCTTAAGAAGTGTCATGGGCATGACCACAAAATGGCCACTGTGGGATATGACCAGTTGCAAAAAGTTGAGAGCACCTCCCATGCTCTCCCTCTATGTTTTCTCTTTGTATGTTGTGCTTTCTCTCTTTTCCTCTCTCTCATGCACACACACACACACACACACACACAGAGAACACAGACATAGGCAGTGCAGTTCCCCCCCCCCCCCATGCAAGTTAATGGTCTATTTACTTGCATGGGAAAAGAAAGTGGTGGGAATCAGCAGGAGGCTAGGAATGTACAAATCAGCAAATTGTACAAATGTACAAATCAGCTCATTGAAGTTCTCCAGATTCTATGTTGAAGCTCGTTCCGACCCAAGTTCGTATCAGGTTGCATGCTTTTTTTTTCTGTATGAAAATCCGTGTGTACATACTTTCGTGCGTATTTTTCCAGATGTGATATGCACATCACAAATGCACCATCTTTGAAAGGTACACATTCTTCTTCCATTGATTAAAGCATATCTGTGCTCATTTTTCAAAAGTACCCATTTTTTCATACACATTTTTCAAATGTATGTATGTATGTTGAACACATTTTGGGGGGTCTGCAAATCACACTGTAAGCTCAGAAATGTACAGACTTTGGCTGCAGCTTGTATCCAAGTCCATGTTCAGTCCGGAAGGTGCAAACTGTGCAAATCCTGATCAAAAATGAACCTGAAACAAATTTTGCATACATCCCTAGGCTAGGAGCCTGGCAGCTGCCTCAGTTTGGCTTCTTCGGCACAGTGGTGCTTGAGGATGCTGCGTTGGGGATAACAGATCTAAAGCAACCTTGGCACTTGCTGCTCCCGCCTCCCGATCTTACTTCAGAGGATTAGCAAGAAGAGGAGTTTTTGAAAAGATTCACTGTGGTGCAGTTTATATTCTGGCCCTTATAATATGGCACATGGAAGATAGTGTTCATTTATGCTCAACGTGGCAGAGAAATAGGGCTTGAAAAGGGAAATGTTGATATGGCCACACCAGAGAGCTAAAATATTTGGGGAAGGCACTTTATATTAACTGAGAAAAGCATTAAATGTGGATTACACCATCAAAGAAGCCGATGTGAAAATACCAATACCTCAGTAAAAACCAAAATTACACAGTTGGGATTCCTGTAAATAGTTGCATATTTTTCCATATTCCAGTAACGAATGTCTGTAGCAACAGTGCCGTCTAGAGAGCAGCTCCATAAAGGTCAAGGAGTCTGAGCACAGAGACTTTGTCAAGTAGCAAACAGTCATCATAATCTTCATCTTGACAATAATAATGGGTTGTTTTACACATTCACTTTGCCTGTCACATTATTTTGTGCCTAAGCTTGGAGGGCTATTCTGTATCTCCGCCTTGCCAAGGTTATCCAAAACGTTTACACAAGACACAGGCAAGACTCTTCATGCTTTAGAACATGAGTAGAAGCCAAGCATGTGTGCCATAGTGCTCAATCCTATGCAAGTTTAGACAGGAAAAAGGCCTACAACTCCCAGCATGCCCCAGCCAGCATAGCTGGCTGGGGCATGCTGGGAGTTGTAGGCCATTTTATCTGTCTAAACTTGCATACGATTGTGCCTTTAATTTACAGTTACCCCAAAATACATGTGGATAGAGATCTTGCATTAATCCCAGGACTCAGTTTTGTGGGAACACTATACAATCTAGAGTATTTGCTCTATATACACTGGAGTAAAATAAGCTTGCTGATGCCCCATTCAAACCAAAGCACTAAAACACTTATTACCAGTGCACTTCAGTCTCATTGGTATTAAAAGAATGAGTGTACAAAACCTTCTCTGGATTGTGCCCACTGAACAGCATTGTCCTTTGCCTGTCTCTGTAATTCATTCATTTTTAGAATAAATAAATAAATTGATATCCCAACCTAAGACTACAAGGCCCTTTCAAGGCAGCTCCATCACAACAATAAAAACAATTAACAAATCAATAGTTACCATATAAAACAAACAAAAGAACCACAGACTAAAATAGACCACAGACTGGAGGAAAGAATCTGTGTACTAGATATTAGAGAATTGGAAGAGACAGATTAAAGTTGATATGGTGATGCAATGTAAACTGGAACTGCACCAAATATAACTGCAGCACCCTTAGGGATATACAGATATTGTAAACTTCATTCCAGCTCAGTTTCATGGATTGTCAGGCACCTTTTGTTCAATCGTCCGCTCATTGACGAAATTGGATTTTGCACAAATGCATTTGTACACATTCACATGAATTCACACTTGAACAAATTCACACTCCCAAAAATGTGCAAATCCCCCCCAAATACACAAATCCCTGAAAAATTCATATTTTCACACTTTAGCCTATGGGGAAAATACATATTTTTGGTGGGGGGGGGTTCATGCACAGAATTGGAAGGTTTCTTCTCTATCAATTCTGTAGGTTTCTTCTCTATCAATGTAGGATTTTTATAGCCCAAGGGTGTCATACTGTGTGACTTGTTTCCTTTGCAACGCTTAGGGCTGACAAAGGAAGAGGCAAGTTGAGGCAAGCTGATACAGATTGAAGTAAAAGGCAGGGAATAAATAAATAAATAAATAAGCTATGATAAGTCAGATAAAGGTAAGTCACAGCAAGGTAAATAACTTGTCAAGTCAGGTCAAGGTAGGTCATTGACATCATCATCATCATCATCATCATCATCATCATCATTATCATCTTTATTTGTATCCCGCCTTTTCCCCAACACTGGGACCCAAGGCGGCTCACAACCTTTAAAAACTCATACAATTAAAACAGAAATAGAAAAATGCAAAAGTTAAAAATAGAATTAAACCATCAATAATATTAAAAATTATATATATATATATATATATATATATATATAATTAAAAACAGTACAATATATATAATATAAAAAACAGCATTCCATTGCATCACAGGCTAGTTCCAAATGCCTGCCAGAACAGGAAGATCTTTGCCTGCCTCCGGAAGCTTACCAGGGAAGGCGCCACTCTAGCCTCCCTGGGGAGGGAATTCCAGAGCGCTGGGGCAGCCACCGAGAAGGCCCTCTCCCATGTTCTCACCGGGCGTGCCTGTGTTCCTCAGGCCTCCCCTGAGGATCTCAAAGTATGGGCAGGCTCGTAGGGGAGAATACAGTCTTTCAGATAACCTGGACCTGAGCCGTATAGAGCTTTATAGGTCATAACCAGCACTTTGAATTGTGCCCGGAAACAGACTGGGAGCCAGTGAAGCTGTTGCAACAGAGGAGTTGTATGCTTCCTGTAGCCAGCCCCAGTCAGCAGTCTGAGAGCAGCTCTTTGAACCAGCTGAAGTTTCCAAACACTCTTCAGAGGAAGCCCCACACAGAGCGTGTTACAGTAATCCAAACAGGATGTAACTAAGGCATGTGTCACTGTGGTCAAATCAGACATCTCCAGGAATGGGCGCAGCTGGCGCACTAGCTTTCACTGTGCAAATGCACTCCTTACCACCGCCGAAACTTGGGCATCCAGGTTCAGGGCTGAATCCAGAAGAACACCCAAGCTGTGAACCTGTGTCTTCAGGAGGAGTGTAACCCCATCCAACACAAGCTGACTCCCTATTCCCTGATCTGTCTTCCGACTGACCAGAAGCACCTCTGTCTTGCCTGGATTAAGCTTCAATTTGTTTGCCCTCATCCAGTCCATTACTGCTGACAGACACCAGTTTAGCACAGCAACAGCTTCCTTGGAATTAGATGGAAAGGAGAAATAGAGTTGGGTTTCATCAGCATGCTGGTGACACCGAACCCCAAAACTCCGGATAACGTCTCCCAACAGCTTCATGTATATGTTAAATAGCATGGGGGACAAGACGGAACCCTGAGGAGCTCCACAGGCCAATGGCCAGGGAGTCGAACAGGAGTCCCCCAGTACCACCTCCTAGTAGGTTCTGGTGAGCAGCAATCAGGACCCAGGATAGCTCTCAATGCACTCTACTAGCTCTAGAAAGAGGTTGTCTCAGCAAAGAACCAGAGTCATCTGAAGTGAATTCCTCTCCCCTCCCCTTCAAGTGAATTCCCCTCCCCCCCCAGGGGGGGAAGCTCTTTCAAATACACTGTTATTCTGCAGCCTTATGGTCCTGTGTAGCTGTGGAGCAGGAGGAGCCACAGGGGAGTCATCCTTGGAGTCTGAGGAGAAGGCTGGGAGGGTATGAACGGAGTGTCAAGGTGTCTCCCCTGATGGGAGTAGTCTGTGAATCATCCAAATCTGAATCCTCCTCAGGACAATGCTGGTATCTAGATGCAGGGGACATGACACCAAGTCCAATGGGAGTATGAGTGCAGAGGATTGCAGCTCTCATCTACAAAGTGCCTTGCACTCTTTGTTGTGTTCTCTCTGTGAGATAGATTCCATTGTGTAGATGAGTTGAAGCCAAGAGATAGTGACTTGCTCAAGGTCAGACAGCAAGTCCATGGAAGACGTAGGACTTGGCCAGAAATCTCCCAGGCCATCTCAGAATCCCTGTAACGAATTCAGCATCTTGAATGAAGCCTGGCTTCTATATTATGCTTATACAACTGCCAAAAGAGGTGTGTTCTGTTTCGAAGAATAACGGGGGAACAATCCCCAAGTCTAATTTGGAAGCTAATTGAATCAATTATTAAATCTAAATTTCCATAATGCAGTTCTTCATAGGTCCATGCCAAAATGGAAATGCCAGTGGCAGTCATCCTGGGATGGAGGCTCTAATGAATCCTTCTGTAAACAGCTCCTCTGCATTTCATTAGCGAGTTTAGCAAAACCATATTCAGACAAAGGGAAAAATATTAAACATGAACATTTGTATGGCACATAGCAATATTTCTGAGGTGAGTATAAAAAGGCCTATATTAGACTCTTTTTTTCTATATTACCAAAAGGGCCTGGGTTTTGAGCCAACAGCTCCCATAATTCAGACCAGTTCTCAAATAATTCTGAGATTGCTTCAGAGGATGCAGCTGCACTGGCATCGTTATGGAGGGTTAACGAATGCCCACAGGTTGCAGACACCCCTAAGTCCAAATGTAATGTAAAAGATTTAAATGGAAAACAACAGTTCCTAATGGACAAAGTAACCAAACTGTGTACTGTACCCTTGAGTTTGGGAACATTGTGTCCCCCCCCCCCATTTTTAAGTACTAGCAAGTACTGAGAGGATATGCAGGACTGTTATATGGTCTTCCTCCCCTGAGTGTGAATTGTGGTGTGGGGTTTGGAACTGCATGCTGCAAAGATCATGCATTTCAGTGAAATTGAGTAACAAGAACCACTACCACAACAAAAGTGCTAGTTTTTGAGAAGCAAAGGCTTTTATTTATTTTCATTTCTCATGTAGTCACCAAAAACAATAAACCAGTGCCTGTTCAGGCAGGCTGCCTTTAGTTTTTCTTCAGCATTTCCAAGCCCCCAAAGAAGGCAACAAATGAACAACAGCCATCTCCATTGCCACCACCAGACCTATTTTTATCCAATTAAAAGAGTGACTTTCCTGATGGGGGAGGAGAGAGGACACCCATGTACACTATGGCAAGAGCAGACTGCCTTACACATTCTCCCTCTCCTCCAAAAAGCGACAATATAAAACACCTCCATTCCAAACAGGGTTGCCAGCTGACTAGAAAAATGAATCCCCCAGGCCTGCTCCTGTGCTTTGAACAGCTGCCTAATATGCAGCAATCAATAGGTGAAGTATGGAGATAATTGTCACCTGCTAATGGATCTGGACATCAAGCTGCTGCTAAAAGCGCACAGCTACAGGGTTTGAAAGGATAGCTACACCGTGCAATTTCACAAGCACAGACTTCACAACTAGATGGGCTCTCCACAGTAGGTACAAAAGGTATTTTACAGCTATAGTTCCTTGGTCCTCACCTAGCGATGATGCAAGATGGATGCTGCAGCTGTTATGGCCCCCGTTTCGTCACCATTTCTCCCCTCTCTCGCCACCTGCTTGATCTGGCTAACAGGACTCTAAACTTTGTCCTAAAACAGGTACAGGAGGAGGGTTGGGGAGAGGAGAAAGAGGGTGAGATAGGAGGCACAGGGTGTGCAGCCCCACTTTGTGCATGTAAAGGTATAGACACCATCTCCAGGGGAGGAGATGGTGTCTACAGCTCTTTCAGTTCACATGACGTGCCGCTGCACTGAGGGAGCATAGCTTTCCATCTCCAACATGGTGCCTGTGAGCACCAATGTGCCTGCAGGCACGTCTCTTAGTGCACGCCAGGCTCCTTGCCCCTCCTGACTTTTATTTTATTTCTTAAGATTTTTTTAATTGAAGTATCTTTAACTGCTGCTTGCTTTATTTTTAATATGTGTCATGCTGCATTTTAAAACTGTCTTTTTCTGTTTTTACCAGTTCAGTTGTTTATCTTTTTTAGGGGGTAATCCTGTCCATGTTTAGACAGAAACAATCCTACAACTCCAGCATTCCTCAGTCAGCTGCACCCTTAAATGCTGTATTTTGTTGCTGCTTAAAAAAAAAACACAACCCAACCCCCCTGTTTAATGTATTTTATTATTGGTTATCATTGTTTTTATTGTTTTTGTTTTTATTATGTACATCACCCTGATAGCTTTGGCAATGGAATGATTCATAAATTTAATAATAATAATAATAATAATCATCATCATCATCATCATCATCATCATTATTATTATTATTGGGAGGCTGACATGCTGCAAAGTGAAGGGCTGCCCTGCAGCACCATCTTTATTTGGGTGCAAAAGCATGGAGTACACACCCCACCACTGCCTTGTACTTAGACTCTTGGGCAAGTTACTTTTCTTTTAGTCTCATCAGTTTGCATTCCGTGAAATGAGTGCTTTGTGACTGGTCATGCCCACCGTGGCAGCCATTTTATGAATGGCCAAGCACCACCACCCATACCGTAGCAGCCATTTTATGAGAGCACCCACGTGGCACTCTCTCAAAATTCCAAATGTCCCCACTGACCCAAAAAGGTTGGAAACCCCTGTTCCAATGGAACTTGGCAATTGGATTGGTGAACTCAGAGCTGGTTCAGTCACTATCACAAATACTTTCAGCCCAAACCACAACATAGTCATACAAAAATAGACTTCATAGCTAGACTGTCTCCTCCACAGTAGGTACAGTCCCCACCACAAAAACGTGGTGGTCTGTCTGTCCGTTAACATGGTTGGTTGATTGTTTATGCTCTCCAGGTGTTTCTGAATGGCCAAACTGTTTTGGCCTTTAGTTCCATTTAATTTTGTTTATGATTTTGTTTATGACTGCTTTTCTGTCAGTCTTAGGAACCATCCAGATGGTTTCTTAATGAGAAGAGGTATCTATTCAATTTTGGGTTTTTTTGTTTGTTTGTTTGTTTAATGTATAACACACTTGAAATCTCTGCCAAAACAGGAACTGAAAGTGGGAGAGTTAGTTTAGTGATTCCAACAACCACAGTCATGGGCAGCCCAAGGTATTTCACAGCCTGAGGCAAAGGACAAGATGGCACCCACCCCACAATTCCACGTACAGAAGCCAGCTGGACTGGCAGTTGAATCTTACTTCAACACACAGAGAATGGGACAGCATCCTCCACCGCAACTGAGGGCAGCAGGCTAACTTAGGGAATTTAGAGCATAGCTCTGTCCTCCAATGCCTTGCCCCACTGCTTGCTCACAGGTCCACCTGATTGCTGCCACCCCACCCCCCTCATGCCTCAGCATCTGCTGCCTGCAGTGACTGCTTCACTCTGCCTAATGGTTGGTTGGGCCATCCTGATCCATAGTCCAAGCACATGGGTGTCTGAAGTGGCAAAATGCAAATGTCACTCCTTTCCACTAACACTTTACCCTAGTGATGATGGGTGAATTTACCTCAAATGAATTTGTTTCCTTGGAAACTAACAAAGTCACCCATGTAATCCTGGATGAGAGTTCTCCTTTATTTCAAGATTTCGTTCTGTGTATATGAGTTTTTGCGCATGTGCAATATCAAATTTCATCTTGGGAGCTGTAGTTTTGAATTGTGTAATGCATCAAGACTTCATGTGTGTCCCCACAATATGTACCTTCCTTTTTGGTTTTTTCCACATGACCTTTCTACATAATGTTTACTTGCTGCCACTGAACAGTATATGGATCAGTATATGGAGGTATATACAACATGGCTGTTTCATCAAACATGATTGGTTTGTGGAAAGAGTTCAAATGCCAACTTTCCCCTAAAGGCTTAAAGTGATATCATCATATTTCCTCCTGTAAGAAAATGGTTAAAGCAACCAACTGCATGTGCAGAAATGCCAGAGTTTAGATGCAGAGTGTGCATGCTCTGAAGCTAGCAATCTAATCCAACATTAATAACAAATTTGTAAGACAGTGGTCCAAATGTACTACATAGGTGAACATGACGAACACATGAGTTTCAACCAATGAGTCAACTAATTATGAAATTTGGCAGCATAACTAGTTCTCTCCCTCCTGTTAGCTCTGAATATTATTCAGGCACCCTGCTGGTGTACACAGTTAGAATCTACTCTTCTAGGACTACCATAGGGCATATAGTTCCAATAGTTGCTTCTCTGCAATGAGTGTTGAGTGTTTATGCAGAAAAACAACCCTGATTACAACTCTTCACCACAACACCTAAGCAGACTGTCTGCCTCCTACACATGGCTTGAGATGAACCGATGGCCGGAATCAGCCTAAGGCAGCTCCATTTTATGTTCTCCTACAAAGGTCCCCCTCCCCTTGATTCCCCTTACCTTAACTAATACAGGTTTTGCAGAGGCATTTCCACCTGAAGAGGCCACTTACCTAGGATAGGCCCACTGGAAAACACTTTGTGTGACATTTCATTAACAGGAAAGTGGACATTATGGCATGAAGGCTAATTATGCTAATGAAATCTACAGGAAACAAAAAGGAGAAGGCCGGAGTGCCAACAATAAGTGGATCTTGCGTGTCTATTTTTATGACAGGTTTGTGGGGGTTTGTTTTGTTTTTAAAATAAATTTTCCAAAGGGGAAAAAAGGGAATAATATAGGACAAGCCAAGTTTTGCAGGATATATAAATCCATTTGATGGGAAAATCTTTAAATCTCCTGCTTCTAGGAAAAGAAAGAATGTTGATCCTGGCACTGAATGTTAACCATCTACATATCATTTTTCCATGAACTACCAACAGAATAAGCTGGTCGGGCCCATTTTCTAACATTCTGCCTTGTGGAAATGTGTGGGGGTTGGGGGCGCAGAATACATCAAGTTTGCCTTATTTACAGAGCTCTGACTTCACCAGTCCCGTGATTTAAATAACAGAAGAGCTGATAACTATTTGGACTTAACAAACACCCTTTTTTTTACTGGGAACTTTGAAAATGTCCATCACTTTTGGAATGTATGCAGTGTAGGTTTTCACAGCCTCAAGTGAAAGAATGGCACCCTTTTCTGCAGACCAGACAGATCCAATGCAGTGTTGCACCTTCCTTCTAATGTAGGGGTAGGCAGCCCCTGGTGCCCTCCAGACGTTTTGGACTACAACTCCCATCAGCCCAGCCAGAATGGCCAATTATCAGGGATGATAGGAGTTGTAATCCAAAACATCTGGAGGGGACCAGGTTGCTTACCCCTGCTCTAACGGGACAAAAATTTTGCATATGGAAAAATGCAGATGGGGAGGCTTTGTGAATGGCTTCAGCATGCTTTGAATTTTCCTAAAGGTGGAATACAAGTGCGGGAGGGATTGGCAACTTCCTGGCCCAGTTTCTGTGCTGTTAACAGCAGCCTGATGTGCAGAAATGAAGCAACAGGAGCTTTTTCTAGGCCTGGTGATAAAGTAACTGGCAACGTTTCACCATCTTAATTTTCGCATGTCAGTTTTCTGGGAGCCAAGAACAAAGCTGGTAACCCTAGAAGCAGGCAAGGGATCATTCTCTCTCCTCCACAATGCTCATCATGCAGAGGGATAGAGCAGGGATGGGCAACCTGTGGCCCTCCATATGTTGTAGAACTGTAACTCTTATCATTCCTCACCACTGGCTATGCTGGCTGGGGCTGAAGGGAGTAGCAGTCCAACCACATCTGGAGGGCCACAAGTTGCCCACCCCTGGGATAAAGGAAAGAGTGTGCAGGTTCAGAGATTATGTGTGTGTGTGTGTGTGTGTGTGTGTTTGGTTCAGGTTAAGGTAACAAGAGAAAGAAACAAATCAGTGGATTTCAGAGAATACATATTGCAGGGTCAGACCATCAATTTTTTTTTGCTAAATTCTTTCCTAGCAATTTACAGTTGGGTGACAAGCAGAAATTCAGAAGGTGGCACATTTTCCAATCAATGTATTGCAAAAAATGAGACCAGCTGAAATTCTGTTTGTCACTTATCTGTTAAAGAAACACAAGCCTAGTGATGCTGCGCCTATGTGAATATAATGGGACTGGAATACAAATTGTAACTTTGAAATCAAGATATTAAAATTACAAGCATATCTGCTGTGTGATTTTGGCCCTCTATGGTCAGCATTCATCAGACTAGGGGCCAGTTCACACCACATGACAGCCCATCGTGGGTTAATTTACCCATGAGGAGCTGCAGCGCGGGTTGCCGGGGCTTGTCATGTCATCCAAACCTGGGCGGCGGGGTTATTTGAGGGTTAAACAACCCTCGCATAACCTTAATACAGACCATGGGTTATGTGAGGGTTGTTTAACCCTTAAATAACCCCTGCCACCTGAGTTCAGATGACATGACGAGCCACTCCTGCCCTCTGAGCAGTGTAGGCTCCTCTGGCCGCCCGTTTCCTGGGGGCCGAGTAGGAATTTTGGCTCATTGTCTCAATTGACCGGGGCATTGGGCGTGTTTCGCCTACTCTACACTGTGAAGCAGGGTAGGGAACTTTTTGAATTCGATTTCGATCCCGCCAGGGGGATCTTAGCTAAATTGGTCACATTTGCGGGAAGTGCGGGTTTAGGCAGGAGCAATTAGGGTTATGGTGATCATCCAGTGGCACCTTTCAAGGTGACTGACGTTTACCCAAGGCTGCCCTCACCAATGCCATGAGGCTTGGCACGAGGGAGATTGGGACGGCTTTGGGGTTTTACCTTTCTCACCTACTTTGGGAACCTGGAGGTGCCAAAGTAAGGTGACGATGGTAAGGCCCTCCAGCTCCATATGGAGGGCAACTGGCCGGTGGCGGGCAATCCCGTCTCCGGTTCAGTTAGGATGTATTCGCCAAATATTGGTCTTTTACCCGGCCAAGAGCCGGGCTAGGTTAGAACCACACTTCACCCTTCACAGATCTTCAATTCAATAAATGTGGCCCTGATTTGAAACCATATGCCCTGTGTCTGCCTCTTCTTTATCTCGCCTTTACACGCGCAAGCACTGTTAGTTCATACTCAGGCACTGATTGCTTTGACCCTTTACTCTTGAATAAAATTGTCCTTTGTGGCTGAAATTTACTTGACATTTTTAAAATGTATTTTTTATTTATTTACAGAACAATATTGTACCTCCTGGGCAATGCAATGGCTAGGGAATTTCACATACTGTCTGTGTCTGGCCAGGTCAGGGTGGTGGTGGAGGCTGTGAAGCCATGTTCTGGTTTGGGGCCTGCTACTGGAAGGTTTCTTGGGAGGTTACTAGGAATATTCTCCGGTATTTTCCATCACTACTTGATTTGCTTGTATGCAGAGCAGGCAGCAGGGGTGTGTGAGAACGCCTTCTGGACCACTCATGGCTTGATGCTGTGGCCTAGGAAATGTACTTCCTTCCCCTATCCTTGTGCCTCAATCCCAAGTGCATGTGCAAAACATGGGAAGCCAATTTAAAGTTCTCAGAAATGGAAACACTGGTGGTGGTTGTTTTTAATGTTCAGCAGTGTTGCTCATAATTTGCAAACCAGCTATAACTTGAACCAAGGGAAGCTCATGCATCACTACCTGAGGAGTTATGCCAGAAAGAAGAAGAGGAGGAGCAGGAAGAAGAAGAAGAAGAAGAAGAAGAAGAAGAAGAAGAAGAAGAAGAAGAAGAAGAAGAAGAAGAAGAAGAAGAAGAAGAAGAAGAAGACATACTTTCTGTTAGATCTAAAGAGTGTCCCCCATTCCCCTTTCATAGGAATAAAATCTATCTATGGCACTAATTCCTACTCCAATATGTGAATTCAGAGATCCTGTCCAAGCCTTCCTAAAATAGGTTTTGAAGGCAGCTATTGACTAGTTTATTTTTCAACCAAGTTTAGGATTAATAACAGCTTTGAGATCTCTGTGCACTAGACAAGCTGTAGTGAGCCAGATGGCTGAATTCACCAGACTTTGTCTAATGGAGCTCACTGAAGTAAAATGGAGTCTTTCCATTTACCTCAGTGGGCTTTGGAGTGTCTCCCAAGGCTGATGTGCCAGAATGAGAGTGATTTTTTTTTTTAAAGTTGCTTAAAGGAGATATTTTTAAGCTGGAGATTTGTATAGCTTGGAGTAAGAAAATCATTTTGCTCAAGAGAGAGGAGAGACACTAATTCCCTTCTTAATGAACACTATTTCCCAAGCGTTTGGTACTTGGAACACAGTTGGTTTCTGGATTTAAATCCAAGGCATACTTCTCTCAATACTCAAAAAGATTATATACATATATAATGCAATGAAAGCTGGTCTGTTTTCAGAACCGGCTCATCCATGAAGCAGAGTGAAGCCTCTGCTCAGACATACACATACACAAGGTCGCCCTTTTTAATTCCATACTAATCTGGACAAACATCTTCGGGTCCTAAACTCTCAAACTTTAGTGCAGGGTTGGGTTCGGCAACTTCTGGCCCTCCAGGTGTTGAACTGCAACTCTCATCAGCCCTGCCAGCCTAGTCAATCGTGAAGAATGCTGGGATTGGAGCCTGGGCCTTCACCTGCCACCGTCACCCTCTTGTTGGGCTGCTGCTGCTGCCTTCCCTTCCCATTGCAGCAGCGTTTCGGGCTTGCATTGCTTCTCTGTCCTCTGCCCACACTACCCCACCCATCTCACAGCCCATCAAACTACCGACTGACTGCTCTGCTGCCTTACTTTGCTTTCACCTGCCCTGGAGGCTAGAGAAAGCTGCTACATTGCCTCAGTAGGCTGTGCATGTGTGTGTGTGTAGCACATGTGAGATGAGGAGTTTGGAAGCATTCACTTCCTGGTTTACTACATCTGAACTGGGATCTGCAGTAGTGCAGTTAGCTTAAACCAGTCTTCCCCAACCTGATGCCCTCCAAATGTGTTAGACTACAACTCCCATGCTGGCTGAGATGATGGGAGTTATAGTCCAATCTATCTGGAGGGCTCCGAGTGAGCAAGCCATGGTTAGAAACCATGGTTTGATCTTAGCTTGTTCCAATACACTATAGTTTAAACCAGGGGTCCTCAAACTTTTTAAACAGGGGGCCAGTTCATTGTCCCTCAGACTGTTGGGGGGCTGGACTATAGTTTGAAAAAAAAATGAACGAATGGATCAAGTTAAAAAAAAGGACCCGGGTCCTTTTTTTTTACTTGATAGGGGTGGTTTTTTTTTTCTTAAATTGAAAGTTATTATAAATTAATTATTATAATGTTAATAAGTGATGAAATAGAGGATGGAATTTTAGGCTGACTATGGCTTGCACCACCTACCTACCTCGGTTGCTGGCCCGTTCTGCATTGCAACTGGACATGGATACAATTCCAGAGGTATCTTCTAGCGTGCACATGTGCAGAGAGAAACGTCTATCTCACATACACAAGGTCGCCCTTTTTAATTCCATACTAATCTGGACAAACATCTTCGGGTCCTAAACTCTCAAACTTTAGTGCAGGGTTGGGTTCGGCAACTTCTGGCCCTCCAGGTGTTGAACTGCAACTCTCATCAGCCCTGCCAGCCTAGTCAATCGTGAAGAATGCTGGGAGTTGGAGTCCAACAACACCAAGGAGGCCACAAGTTGCCTACCCCTGAGCATAACGCAAGCCGTGCATGCAAAAGTATGCAGGTAAGGGGGGGGAGAGATGGAGAAAAGTCCACACGGCGAGAATGAGGAGCGTGTCAAGCGATCACGGGGTTTAAGAGATTTTGCCTATGCACTATTCCCATATTTATTTCTGCTTGGGCGATGAATCCCAACATACGTATCTGGAGGAACCCCTTTCACAGTCACCATCGTGATGCTTTGAAAGAACCTTAGCAGCTCCCAAGCAGCTCCCTGCTGCTGCCGCCGCCGCCGCTGCTAGTCCAGCTTCTGAGCTGCGCCTTCCTCCTCCCTTCTTTTCACTTGCTCTTTGCTTTCCACTGTCACCAGGGCCTGGCAGGGAGAGAGGAGGAGGAAGAGGAGGAGGAGGAGGGCATGGAGGGGAGCGCAGATGAGGGGGAAGAAGCAGAATCAAAACAAGCAAGACACGCCTTTCGCCTGGCTTGCACTTCTTCCCGTGGCCAGGCGGCTGTGGTGTGTGTGTGTGTGTGTGTGCGACGAGCCCGTTGTGCGTGAGGGGGAGGGGGAGCTGGCTCCTCTGCCTGACAATGGAGCTGCAATAAGCCGGGGTTGGTGGCGGTGGCAGCAGCAGCAGCATCAAGCGCCTTCTCCGCCGTCGCGTCCTCCTCCTCAAGCTTCCCGCTGCTGCTGCCACCGCAACCCGCTCCTCCTCCTCGGCGATGCCGAACCAGAAGAGTAACAAGGGCAAGAGAAGAACAAGCGTACTAACAGCAGCGGGGATGAGCAGGAAAATGGAGCCCTGGCCATCGCAGCGGTCGGAGGAGGAAAGCACGCGGGATGACGTCAGTGTTATAATCCTGCACGCTTTCCTCCTCCGATGGCTGCGGAAGAGTCGCGCAAGAAGGAGATTCTCCTTCTCGCGCGAGCAACCACTATACCACCAACGATCAGCCGCTGGGCCGGATAAAAAGACAAGGTGGGCTGGATGTGGCCTGCGGACCTTAGTTTGAGGACCCCTGGTTTAAACTAACCATAGTTTGTCCTTGTCGGACATAACAACACACTGTTACTTTAAAATAGGAAGTGGAGGCTTCTTATCTCCTCTACTCGGCCATGCCAGAAGTGGAGAACGAAGGGGTGAGCATGCGAGCCCAAGGTAGCCCAGGCACATTCTCATATTGCTAAACCATGGTTTAGCATTACATCTGAACTGGGCCAAAGAGAAGCAAGTGAATCCACAATGGTGGCTTAATTGACTTCAAGTCACACTTCAAGTTCAGCCCCTCCTGCCACACATTAGTGTATCCTGACATTCAGTTTAGGCATTGTTGATGCCAGGGGAGACTGGTGATTCCTGTGTCAGTAGGGCTCCTTATCCATTGCATCTTTTTTTGAGCTTTATAGGAGCTATCCATGGTGCTGAACTCCATCCCCAAAATAGCTCCACCACCATGGAGCACCATGGATAGCTCCTGTAAAGCTCAAACAAAAAGATGCAATGGATAAGGAGCCCCACTGACACAGGAGTCACCAGCCTCCGCTGGTTGATACAGTGATTTGGGAGCCAGATCACTATCGCACTTAAACAATTGTACCTAAAGGCTCTACTTGCACCCTTGCACAGAACAGTGTCGAGGGTAGGAGAAAGGAAACCATAAAAAAGATGGAATGCATTTTTTTGGTCATTTCAAATGTACCCAACACGTAGATATTTCAACAGCACAATAAATTCACAAGCAAAGGCCTGCTGTTGCCCAATCTATTGCATCTTTGTGAGAAACCTTTGAAAGGCTTGTGGATGGAGAGGGGAAGTATAATCCAGCGAATCAAGAAACAATCCTCTGTGGAAGAATTACTGCTGTCCTGTCCGTTAGCCATCCCAGGGTAGGCCAATATGAAGTCTGAAAGAAGGCCAGCTTGGCTCCAAAATTTGGAGATCACTCATGTGGGCAAAACTTCCAATACCTTTGAATGTGCGGTTAACCTTCAGTGCAATTTTGAAATCAAATCTCTGTTGTTTACTCTGAAATGCTAACTAAATTGACCAGGAGCCATTGGGTTTGTTGTTTTTAAAATTAACATAATTTGCCCTATGAACACTTATTGTGACTTTGGGCCACATGAATTACAAAGCTCAAATGGACATAACAAACACAGGTTAGCCATGCTGGTGCATTGGCGGCGGGGGGGGGGATCCAGAATCCACAGTTAGGCAATACCTTTATTAGGACCAACCAACATACCACAAAAGGTTGTGTAAGCATTTGAGTTCTCCAGAATTCTTTAACAGGCAAGATAGTACACAAAGGAGTGGGAAGCAACAGAAAAGTTCAGAAGTTAGGCCAAACATTGTGGCCATGGCCGTCTGCATTTTAGACCCAGTCTCAAAGTGAAGACTGCAGACTGAGTGAATTAGTTGCTAGTAGGTGTTGCAGGTATCAGATAACACCTAGCATTCTGGGACAAAAATAAATAGCAGTGGCTGACAAATCTCCCCCCCCCCCCATCTGTAAACATAAAGGCTGGCTGTAACACAGATCTGTGCTGAGGCTTTTATACAATACTGCTTTGCTTCTATTTCTCTTTAAACTGGCACTTGAAAGATTGCCTTATATCCTGTTTAATTGACTAAGTTCTATCTACCTTGGTTTTTAAAAAGTTGCCTTGATCTATGGGGGGGGGGGGATAGACAACCTCAACACCATCCTGAATACAGAAGCTCAGATGGCCTCTGCTCTGCCACTGGATCAACCAGTCTGAAATTAGAACCAGATGGTAATTACTAGGAAGAAAGATGAGGTTTCAAAGACCATGCATTCCACAGTTCATAGTGTACTTTTTCCACAAAGATTAATGGTTATTTTAAAGCCATTGTAGTATTTCGCGAACTTGCATATCACTGAGTTACCTTGAAAGTGAAGCAACTCGTTCTTTCAAGTTGACATCATACAAGATTTCAGTAAAGGATCAACTCTTTACTGTCTGGGATCTTCATATTAAAAAAACCTCACAGATGCTTGTCACGTATTATCCTAATGTCCTCTTGATGGCTGCAATTTTTCCCCCTCTGTTGTGATCATACCTACCCATCTAAGTGCTGTGCAGACCTTAAAACTGTTCCTATTAACACTTCTGGACTTTTTTAAAATTTGAAACTGAGTAGCCAGCTGAATGTTTCATCTGCAATGAATTATGATCATATTTAAAATAATCAGTGTTATAATATTATCAGATGATTGGCAAATAGCTTAGTTGGTCCAGGATCTATTTGGATGACCAACTGGGAATACCACTGAAACTTCCAGAGCAATTTAGAAAAGGGGCAGGATACATAAATAGATGGATATTAATGGTGAAAATTTTTTAAAAGGAGACCAGGCCCATGTTAGACAACAGCAAAATTTCTGAAGAGACAAGCTCTCTTTAGCTAAACAGAGAGACAAGAAGACATGCATGTGGAGGGGTACCTTTTCATATTTCAGTAGCGGCGGGCAGCAAAGATGTTTCTAGGTTCATGGAGAAGGTTTTCATCAAGGTTTAAAGGTTCGGTCTTGGAAATATTTGTAATCCAACTTTTTTTTTTTAATGGAGTGTATTTTTAAGAGCATTCATTGTGGTTACCTTCTTATATATCACAGCCGCCATAGAAACATTATCAGCACAGGTCAAACTTCCCCTTTCATTTAAGTAAAGGGATTTGTACCTTTTGACATCCATACCTAGCTAGCACATGTTTAATTGCTATAACAATCAGGGGGTAAACATCCCCCATCCATGTGTTGCAAGAATAGGCAGAGAGAGCCACAGGGCTGGCACCACCACTGGCACCACAAAGTGCCTCCCCTGGCTTTGTGTGAGTCTCCCTAATGTCACTCAGCATGCAGAGTCAGCGAAATAGCAAATCCTACATAGAGAAGATCCTGTATCATATTCATACCCCGTTGTGCAGTTGCTTTGATCAGCTGACGGTGCCCTCTTGGTAGTGTCAATGCAGAGTGGTGTTGCGGTAAATCTTGAAGTGCAGGAGCGTATCGTGACATGACAGTCCTTATAACCACGTCCCCAAGGAGAGTCCAAAAATGCAGGCAGTAGTGTTGATCCATATAATCAAAACTGTTCTAGCAGTTTTAATTCCATCAGGAGCAGGACTTTTTGTAAAACTGATGGGTCTTGCTTGCCCATTCAATGATGAATAAATAAAATTCAAGACCAAGCCACCCCAAAATACTTTGTATTATAACAGGAAGCAATGCTTTGTTGCTGGAAAAATGCATCCCCCCCCCCCCCAGCCACTGTGAAGATTACAACTAAGCTCAGAGGGAACAGGGAAGTCTGAGGGGGGTGGCAGAAGATGTCAGTGTCCCTGCTAATAATTTTTTTAAAAATGCTGGTGCTGTGTCCCAGTGAGCCCTGGCTCCATTGTACCACTGCCAGTTCATCAAATAAGGACATGGAGGCAGGTGAGCTTGGAGACTGCAGATACCAATATCTCTGAAAACAATGCCAGGCTTAGGCAGAAGATTAGTTCAGCTATGGGAAATTATTAAATTGTGTGTGTTTCGTACTACTAGGGCACCATGCCATTAAAATTATACATTGTTCAGTCTCATTTATTTTTAGCGGCTAAAATCTAACCAAGTGTTTTGAGCTTCCCATTAAAATCAAAGAGACGGAAAGAAGTAGTTAACCTTAGCTGCCTGGGGGTACATCGTAGAAGTTTCTAGTTTTGTAGATTTTGCTATTCACTCAGCTACCTTCAGTTTCAGGCAAGGTTATAAATCCAAACAAACAAATCAATTATCAAGCATTATTTACTTCTTCTTTTTTTTTTTATCATTGCATAATAGAGAACAAAAGTTCCATACTCTCTTTTCAGAAAATCTGGCTTTCATTAATTCATAAAGTTTTTATGACTTTAGTCTCCAATCATATCATTTTGTGATGTGTCATTTGAACTCACTTTTTTTTTTGACAAGCATTGTATTTTACAGCATCCTAAAGCTATAGTAATAAAATATATATAATAAGGGCAAGTGGTTCTTCAACTACATTTCTGATTTTTGCAAACCTGCAATGCTGCAACTTTGTTCTTCCCCCACCGCTTGCATGTTCATTGATCACATGAATAGGGCTTCTGATCCCAGCCCAATCCAAACTGCTATGATATCATAAAAGCTTAAAGGCCTAGCTTCAGTTTATTGAAATTAGCATGTGGAAGTTCTAATGGTCACCTCACATGCAACCTTTTTAATATAAACCCATAAAATACCATACATGCACTCTTTAGAAAACATAATGCATGCACATGACAAATGTGTAGTTTTAGTTGTGTATATCCTTCATGTGCATGTCCCCATAATTTATGTGGCAACCCTAAGCATGCCCATTTAAATTAAACTTGAGATTGTCAAGGTGAGGGATCGGCAGGATGCTGATGGCCAGGGGCCCCAACTGGGAGATGACTTGAACTGGCTCCCAGCCAGGATCTCGGGGGGGGGGGAAGCAGGGATTTCATTGTGTAGTCCCGGGGGGGAGCAGGGATTTCATTGCGTAGTCCTGGGGGGGAGGGAAGCAGGGATTTCATTGTGTAGTACCGGGGGGAGCAGGGATTCCGGGGGTGGGGGGAAGCAGGGAATTCATTGTGTGGTCCGGGGGGGGGAAGCAGGGATTTCATTGTGTAGTCCCGGGGGAAAGGGAGCAGGGATTGCATTGTGTAGTCCCGGGGGGGGGGAGCAGGGATTGCATTGTGTAGTCCCGGGGGGGGGGAGCAGGGATTGCATTGTGTAGTCCCGGGGGAGCTGGGATTTCATTGTGTAATCCTGGGGGAGCTGGGAGTCCCGGGGGAGCTGGGATTCCAAGGGATTCCCAAACAGTGGACAGCTACCTTAAGGAATTTCGAACAAATAGTGCCTATAGGAAAATGACAACCGATGCAACGCCGGGTAAAAAAAGCTAGTATTCTATCAAAGCAAGGGGGACATTTCCAGTCAGTGTGTCCTCCTTGGGCCTCACAGATACACCACTGCTCTCTTCTTCACATTGCGTTTGCAGTTTCCAAACCACACATGCCCAACTGAAGAAGAGGTGAGATCCAAGATATTGAAGGCAGGGACAATGCACTAGTTTTAACCATGAGAATAACGGGCATTCACTCAGCAGCAATATCATGAAAGTCAGTTCAAAAAACATGAGACAACTTTAGCAGATGTGTTTGGGTGTTTGGACAGAAAGGGGTGTTGAGAGATTTTGAAATGTTCTGCAGTAAAAAGCAGTACAACTTGGATGTTGAAGGAATCAAAGCATATCTCCAAAAAGCTTGTTGACTCCAAAAGGTGGGAGGATGGTGGCAATGTCCACAGTAGTTAAAAAGAAGGAGCTGGCTAAGGCTTGGGAACATATAAACACGGCGTCCCTGTTGCTTGTGTGCAGGCAGGCAGCCATACCTGAAACAAAAAATATAGTGGACTGGACACAGGTAGAGCAACACAGCTGACTGCATGGCTATATTTATGAAATAGCTTCAGTGCCCTATTGATTCCCATAACAGAATGATTCAGAACTTTGCTTTAAAGACTATAATTTAGGCAAGAGAACCTTTCTAGTGTAAACACAAATAGGCTAATGTTTTTGACTCCTTTGATTACTTCAAATATTACCTCTGGCAAGCGAACCTGTTTCTCTTCCATGTCATAATTTAAAGACTGTGATCATTGAGTATTTGACTCCTTATCGTTTTTCTTGTGATATGCGAGCTCCCCCTGGTTCAGTTTACAACTGGCTGGGCCTCTCCTGGCTTTCTTGGAGAGTGTTCAGGGAGAACTCTTTTTTCCCCCTGGAGTTCTATCCAGGTTCTTAACACGGGTTCATTTTTGTTGCTGGTGTCTTTCTAGTACACAGTATTGCATTGCCCCCAGGGAATTGGAGATCAGGTGCTCTTCTGGCACATGATTAAACCTGTAGTGCACATGGGTGCCACCATTTTGTGATTAGAATGAAGACCCATAAACATGGTCTCCCTTCATTTCCACATAACACAATGAGATTTAAAAAAAATGCCTCAAATTAAAACCACTCCATTTGCACATTATAATGGCATAGAGCCATTTGAGAGATTCCATCATTCCACTACTCCACGTAAAGGCAGAAGAGAGGGACCTACATCAAGATTAAGGGTAACCATGTAATATGCTTGGGAAAAAGTTAAACATCTGACTGTCTACCCTGTTAGTGGGGGATGGCTCACAGAGTATATATTCAACTGCTAAAAATAAAAGAACCCTGTCCTTCTTCACACACAGAACCAACAAATCGATTCACAATTAATTAATAATCTATCACTTCAATTAAGGGTATGTCTGCTCTCTCAAAATGGTAATTTTATTTTAAGATAGTTCAAAAGAAACTTTAAAATAATTGGTGTTACACTTTTGAAGATTGAAAACAGGGAGATTTGAAGGGAATCGAAACTGGGAAATGAATAGTGCAGTCCTATTAAAGATTGTGCAGCTCAAGATTATCTGTGTGATAGCCCATCTCCTTTCCACACTTTAACAGATGATCAGTAGTGCTGCTCTTAGGGTCAGTCCCACCACAACGATGATCTGTTAGGAAGTAAGAGAGGGTACATCTAGACTGATCTAGACTCTCTGATTTCAACTGTTTCTGGCACTTCCCCATCCCCCTATACAGATAATCATCACTTTGACAGCAGAGCACTGCTCCAGTCAAACTGTGCTGCATGGCAGTGGCACTTGCAATCACTGTTCCTCTGGTGGGAGGCTACATAGCACCTAAATTCAGTCTGTTAACTAGGGAGCCCAAAAGATTTCCCCCAACAAAGCATAATAGCCATACCTCTCCAGTCTAGCAATAGCCCTTGTCTGATACATGTCACTCTGCTTTATGTATGTATGTATGTATGTATTTAAAATATATATTTAGGCCACCTTTAAGGCTGGAACCCCCTCAAAGTAGGGTACAAAACAAAACAAAAAAAACATTCAAAAATACAATAAGAATTCAATAAATGCATATTCAATAAAAGAAAAATACAACAGAAACAAATTTTACCCTTAAAACCAGCATCCCAAGAACTATGGAAAGGCCATCAAAAACAGATGGGTCTTCAGAGCTTCCCTGAAGACCTACAAGGAAAGGGCCTGACTGATGAACCCCCAATAGAAACTGATCTCAGAGGTGTGAGGCCATCACTGAAAAGGCCTTGAACTCACCAGCCTAACTGCCCTTGACAGAGAGCAAGTGAGAAGGGCCTCTGCTAATGACCTCAGAGTGTGGGCAGCCTGGTACAGATGAGGGCAATCCTTCAAGTAACTTGGGTCCAAACCACTTACGCATCTAAAGGTTAAAACTAGCACTTTAAACACTTGGAAATGCACTGGCAACCAATGGAACTGGCACAGTATTGGTGTCATATCAGAAGACCATCCAGCCGCCACCAGTATATGGGCAGCTATATTCTGCACTAGCTGAAGTTTCCAAACCATCTCTAAAGACAGCCCCATATAGAGTGCATTACCAGTAGTCCAACTTGGATGTCACCACAGCATGGATAACTGAGGCAAGATCCTCCTTCCCCAGATAGGGTTGCAATTCACATACCAGCCTAAGCTGGTAAAGAGTACTCTGGGCTACTGCTGCCACATGAGCTTCCCCAGCTAGCACTGAGTCCTGGAGCACTCCCACTTAGCCGTTCAGGGGAAGTGCAACCCCATCCAAGGCTAGATGTAGTCCTCTATCCAAATTAGGCATTTTCCCTACCCACCGTACCTCAGTCTTGTCTATGGATTTATTTTACACATTTGTCTATAGGCGCAAATGTAAAGTCCCAGTTGCTTCATGGAAATGGATTCTCAGATGCAACTGACAGTTTTGCACCTTTTGCATTAGGTACCTCCCACAATGCCTACATGGTGTCACCTCCCTCTCTTCCTTCAAATACCTTCTCAAAACCCATCTTTTCAAGGAGGCCTCTTCAATGAGGCCTTCACTTCAACTGAAACAAAACCAAAATACGTATAACTGCATTTGTCACATATTCCTCCCCGATTTCACAT
Organism: Shinisaurus crocodilurus; assembly: GCA_021292165.1. Taxonomy (NCBI): domain Eukaryota; kingdom Metazoa; phylum Chordata; class Lepidosauria; order Squamata; family Shinisauridae; genus Shinisaurus; species Shinisaurus crocodilurus. The sequence goes on from CM037879.1 coordinate 130,033,814, forward strand.
GCCCCCCCTCCCTTCCTCCTTCCCTCTATTCTTCCTACAGTTGAAATTTAGATTATAAAACCTCCTGGTGGGGGGTGGTAGTTATTATCTTATCATATGGTTTGCACATTAATAATGATGCTAGATGAATACAGTCATTAGCAATGATAATAATAAAGTATATTCTGTGTAGATTTTTTTATTATTATTTATTTATTTTTATTTATTTATTTATTACATTTATATCCCACCTTTTTTTCCTTCAAGGACCGCAAGGTGGCTTACATAATCCTCTTCCTCCTCCTCCTCCTCTCCATTTTATCCTCACAACAACCCTGTGAGGTAGGTTGGGCTGAGAGTCAGTGACTGGCCCAAAGTCACCCAGTGAGGTTCATGGCCGAGCGGGGACTAGAACCCAGATCTCCCAAGTCCTAGTCCAACACTCTAACCACCCTGTGGCTCATGCTGGCTCAGCTTGTCTGAGCGTGGAAAGCTAAGCAGGGTCAGGCCTGGTTATGACTTGGATCGGAGACCCCCTCCTCTAGTTTCCTGCATTGAGCAGGGGGTTGGACTCGATGGCCTTGTAGGCTCCTTCCAACTCTATGATCTATGAAATACACCGCACTGGCTCTCTCCATTTAGCATACAGTTGAAAACCAACATCAGTTTGTGGCTGGTTTCCTGAACTGTAGTGGAATGTTCAGTTTATAGCAATTTATTGAACTTGTACTTTATTGTAAAATAAACTGGGCTGTAGGAAAGTTATTTTTAGAATGTACAGTTTGAAAGCTACAAGTAAAGAAAAGTTCAAAATCAGTCTTTGCACATGTTCTAATATTGTAATGCTTGAACTAGCAGCAGGCTAATTACTGGCCCTGTTTCGCAACAGCTGTTAGAGAAAAGAACAGAAGAGTCCCAATTCAGGAAGTTAAATGCATTTTCTAGAAGACAGCTTGAAGACCTCCTAATCTAGGATTCCCTTACATCTACAAACTACACATTGTGAAAGGGGCAGTGGAGCCACACTGCTGGCCCCAACCCCCAACATTACATATTTCCCCAGGCCCCCACCTCTTGACACCCGCATGTTGAATAGTATCTCATCTCCCCATGTCTGAGCCGGGGAAGCCTGTGTGAGGGAGAGAATGAAGCAGTAGTGTCCCTTTCTCTCTTAGACCAGTAAGGATGCATTGATCTGAAAGCTTCCATAAGGGCCAAGAAATGTCATCAAAATGCTCCAGCCTGTTGTTGCCCAAACTGGGCAGAAGCACAGATGCCAAATCTCTGCCTGGTGCCACATCTTCCAGCTTCCAGACCTTCTGTAATCTTCAGAAATGACATCTTGCCCTATTTTACTGTACCACTACTTTACAAATATTTGTAGTGGTACAGCAAATTGGATTTTGAGTGAATCATAAAGTGAGTATACAAATAGTATATACAAATAGGGATATACAATCGCTTTGCCTCACACACTTGATGGAAAGTCAAAGTGATTTTCCCTAGCCAACATCTTGGCACCTACTAAAAATGATGTGAATCAGCCTGAGACTGGGATTCTAACTGATTAGGGTAAAGAGGTACTGAAGAAAAATATATCTGCATGTTAAATAGTGATACTAGAGTTGACTTGCTCATTTCACTAGTGTTCTACCTTCAAAGTAACACCTAATGTCATGGCTGCTGGAAGTTAAGAAACAGACAAATTATTGATGGAAAATTAATAATCTTGCATGATCTTATCCCACACTATATTTCCTAGCACTCTAACCATCTATGTTTAAAATGTATTAAATAAGTTAAATGCATTAAATAGATGGAGTCTCCATTGCTTCCTTTGGGAGACCAAATGTGGCTGAAAGTAACTTTAGAACATTCACCCACGGTCAGCAAGATGCACTGATGAGGTAATGTAGCTAAATACCTCTGCATTATAGGTTAGTTAACTTTATCCAGAGCACTAGCCATATTAATTTGTTGCAGCAGAAGCAACAAAATGTCTTGTGTGACAGCTTAAAGACTAACAAATTTATTACGGCATAAACTTTTGAAGACTAGAGTCCACATCATGAGAGGCATGAAGTGCTATCCTAAGTTGCAGGTATCATTGCAAAACACATGATGAATAATACAATGTGAAGTTGTGAATAAGGTAACGATGGGGTTTCCTATCAGATTCTTATAAGGAGTAGTAGGGTTATTATGGTTGCTCCTAAGGTAATACCTGGCTAGTTGGAGAGAGAGAGAGAGAGAGAGAGAGAGAGAGAGAGAGAGAGAGAATTGATAGCCCTACAAAGAACTTCCAATGGCCCCTACGTGGGAGCAGAGAGAAGGCTTGCGCGTGGGGGAGGAGAGAAGAGGCAGGCACCTGGTCAGGTGGGTCACGAGAAATGAGCCAATGGCTCAAAAGGGCGGGGACCCAGGTAAGAGCTTATTTAAGCTCCTGGGTTTCCTGCCTTTGCCCTCGCCAATGCCATGAGGCTTGGCACAAGGGAGATTGAGACGGCTTTGGGGTTTTACCTTTCTCACCTACTTTGGGAGCCTGGAGGCGCCAAAGTAAGGTGACGATGGTAAGGCCCTCCAGCTCCACATGGAGGGCAACTGGGCGGTGGCGGGCCATCCCGCCTCCGGTTCAGTTAGGATGCATTCGCCAAATATTGGTCTTTTTTCCCGGCCAAGGGCCGGGCTAGGTTAGAACCGCACTTCACCCTTCACAGATCTTCAATTCAATAAATGTGGCCCTGATTTGAAACCATATACCCTGTGTCTGCCTCTTCTTTATCTCTCCTTTACACGCGCAAAGTGTTTCCACAGGGAATAATTTAGAGTATTTCCTCTCTCTCTCTCTCTCTCCCTCTGTTCAGCTGATTTGGTGGGTTTTTCTCTGAAAAAAGCTGATTTATTTGGCATGCAGAGGATTAGCAAATAACACCCGTGGGAGATAATGTAATCATCCCAGCTGTTAAAAAGAATGATGTCCCTGCTAGTTGCTCTTCCATTACATCACTGTTCACTCCCATATAAATTTGCATAAAATTGCAGCTTAATATCCTTCTCTTATCCATCCATCCTCCTCCTACTGCTGCTTCTCCTCTCTATTGTTCTCCACTCCTTTTTCATTCTCCCTCCTTCTTTAAAATAAAAATAATAAATAAGCAACACCAACAAAGGGAAATGGTGGGACTGGCAGGATGTGTGCCGTGGGCTGGGTGTAGTCCAGAAATATGTTTGTAGATGTGAGGGGGCTCATCAGCCAATTCTCAGATTTGGAAGCCTTTGAGTTATTTCCCAGGAAACGTGTTTAATGTCCTGGACAAAATAAAGAGTGTCTCTTCTGTTTTGTAGCTGCTGTTGTGAAACACAGCCAATAATTAGTCTGCTAACTCAAAATATTAAAATACATGCAAAATCTGTTTTCCAGCCGTTCTTTACTTGTAGCTCTCAAAATGTACATTCTAAAATTAACTTTCCTCCAAGCAAATGTATTTGTCAATACAGTAAAAGTTCAATAAATGGCTATAAAACGGACAACTTAAAAAGCAGCCACCGACTGATGTTGGCTTCCTACCTGCTGTATACTGAATGGTGAATCTACTTAGAATATTGCTTATTCCTGTTTTTAATGGGATGGATCCAGACTTAACCATACCTAGATGTCAACCCATTGAAGTCGATGGAACTAAAGTTACTTATGACTAACTTAAGTCCCATCGATTACTCTAAGTATGACCAAGTTTGGAGGCAACCCATTATTGATAATTTTATTTATTTATCTAGCACCATCAGTGTACACAGCATGTTACAAGACAATATAGACATCCCTCTTTAAGCAAATGGAAGTTGCGTAATAGCGCTATATGAGCATACACCCGCTTCCATTCATGTCAACGGGATTTACATGGGAGAAATTCCTGGCATGAGTGGCTGCTAACAAGATCAGCCCAGAACCTAATTGATGGCTCTTGCCTGTGGACCAGAACAGAAAGCCAATACAGCTCCTTGGGGGGGGGGGGTATGTCATCAATTCAGTCTTTTATGACTGACCAAATAGGGTGGCTATGTGTCCTCTTTAAAGAGGGCACTTCTCTGTTTTAACGGCTGCCAGAAGACTGGCCTCTGTTTTGAAGGCAATCTCTATTTGAAGGGCTGTCCAGTTCAAGTCTGGTATAAGACTCCAAGTCCAGTTTAAAGGTAAAGAACCATTCAAAGGAAGAGCTGGGCCTTGAAGTGGCTCATCAGCTGCACCTGGACAGTAGACTGAGCATGGCACACAGGTCACCTGGTCAAAGTCTTCCTCACCACATCTCTGGTGAGATGTACAGTATTTCTATTTGAATTATATTATTTCTAAATTTCCATCTATACATATAAATTAGCATATGTAAATGTTATGTAAATTAGTGTCCACTTTTGTCCTCTTTTTCCATGATGTGTGTCCTCTTTTTTGGCAATGCATAAGTGGCCACCCTAGTTATGGTAGCTCACACTAAGACAGAAAGAATTCAATGTATGTGACCCAAAGTCAGTCTTGAGATTTAATCCCCCACTGTAGGCAGGTCTGCTTCTCCCAGTTCTTGATTGGATGGTCAGATGCTTGTTTGTCCACTCTTAGTAGATTATAAGAAGTGTCCATATTTCAGTTGGTGACCAACCTTTTCTCTTAAAAACGAATAGCAGCAGTAAGTGGGGCAAAGCTGGAGGTATGTGAAAGGCCTCACCCAAATAGAAGCTGAAGCCAGACCTTTCTGAATTCAGGCCTAGCGCATATTGGAGTTCACTTCTGGCACTGCTGCTAGAGTAGCCGTCCCTCCCTCCCTATCCCACTTCCCACTTCCTTCCTCCAAATGTGCAGATACGTAAGCAATGGCAAAGCCACTGGAGCCCTCTGTGCAAGGCCTCCCTCTTGAATTTTTAGAATGCTGTATGGCAGGGACCCCCAACCTTTTTGGACCCGTGGGTACATTTGGGAATTTGAGATATTGCTGTGGACACCACCACAAAATGGCTCCCGTGGAGGATGTGTCTCGTCACATAATGCCACGGGGGCCTGGCTTGTCAAAAGTGAGCTAAAGAGGGGAGAGAAATAGTGAGGCTAGAGGCTGGGAGGGAGAAATAGCAAGGCAGTTTTGTAGAGGGGACAGAAACAGCAAGCCTAGAGGCTGGGGGAAGGAATAGCATGGCAAAGAGGTAGGGAGAGAAATAGCTATGTTAGAGGCTGGGAGGGAGGGGGAAAGAGCAAGGCAAAGGGGAGAGAAAGAGCAAGGCTAGAGGCTAAAAAGGGAGAGAAAGAAGACTGCCCTAACATTTTCCAAGGTTTTTCTTCATAGAATTTTTTGGCGGGGGGCAGGGAGGGGGGAGCTTCGTGCGCACCATGGTGCCCATGGCCACCATGCTGGGGACCCCTGCGGTATGGCATCTGTGGTGTAACCCCACAATTCAGTTCCATGGTGTATGTCTGCATTAGTATGTTTAGTGAGTATAGAATGTTGAACTGAGTGGGTGTGGTTTGTGATGTCTTGGAAAGGATGGTGGGAGGAGTATATAAGGAGTGTTTGAGTGATGTCAGAGTTAGTGTGAGTTGGTGTGGAGAGTTTGTTCGGTGTGTTGGGAGTTGGGGAGCTAGGTTAGTCGGGTTGTTGTCTGTCAGGAGTTTTGAGAGAAATCAGTGCTTGTATGAAGAGTGAAAGTATTTAGAGTTTTAGGGACTTAAGTTAATTACAAAGTGTTTGGTGTAGGCAGGTTTAAAATTATCTTCTGGAATTAAGATTTTGAGAATTAAAATAAACTTATTTTTATTTTGTTTGCTACCCAAATCCTACGTGTCAGCTTGGCGTTATTAACCTGTATTAATCTTTTCCCCCATTGGTAGGGGAAAGGTTTCATTTGACCCTCCCCTCAGGTTTTTAAGTGTTGGTGCTTAGCCTGAGAAGGGTTTATGCGGCGGGTCCTAGTGTGAAGGGACCGTGTCGTCGCAGCATCATTCTAGGTATAGGGAGCCTAGCCTAGTTCTGCAGGGCACCTAAGTCCACACTAGGGGCATTCTCAGGTTCCCTACTCACTCCCTCACTATCTCACATGAATGCCTTCAGAGAAAGCTTGCTGCTTCTATCCCTGACATTGCTGCCACACCAGGTAGGTTTCGGAGAATGGGACAGGATTTAATTGGGGGCAGGATTTAAGGGTTTATGGTTGGTTCAAGGATATCAGGGAGGTTCAGAACCCATCCGTATAGATTTCATAGATCATAGAGTTGGGAGGAGCCTACAAGGCTATCGAGTCCAACCCCCTGCTCAATGCAGGAAACTAGAGGAGGGGTCTCCCATCCAAGTAATAACCAGGCCTGACCCTGCTTTGCTTTCCACGCTCAGACAAGCTGAGCCAGCGTAAGCCACAGGCCTGTATGCTGCTCCCAGCGACACTGGATTATCACGAAGCAGTTTCCTAATATAGAATTTGGTTTAAAAAAACAAACATCCCAAGCTATTTTTCAAGTTTCTGGAAAGCTTGGTGTTCTAGGCCCAGATCTGAGTCAAACTGGGGGTGGTTCAGCCATAGCTAATTTTGAGTGTTAGCTTTTAACGAGAAAAATTCTAATGAGAATAAGACTGTACTCTGTAACTCCATAATGTACTAAATACTTCCTGTAAGAAAGTTGCATTAGCTTGTGGATTGTGCCCAATTTAGAATGCATAGCTTTCTGTTTTTGTAACAGACTCTTCTGGAGTGAAAAATCAGTCATCTGGTCATGCTCTACAATGGTTTGTTTCGGGCAAATCTGCTTTCTCTCATTAAACAGGCAAAATTTCCTGTTTTCATTTTCCCTTTAACACTGCTTTCTTCCAGTTCACAGTACATAATGGGTGTTCTGGAACTCCATGTCTGTTAATTCTATCCCTTTCTTTTTAATCCCACTTTGTGGATTTTTATATGTTGTTTTTATGAGTGTGAGGCCATAGTCAGGTATGCATCAGTGAAATGTACAAAGAAAAATATGCTGACCACCTAGACAGCTTTGAGCAAAAAGGAAACAGGCATATATTCTGTAGCTGTCAGCAGTTTCCAGCTAAAGTTCGCACTATCCGTAACCCCATAAAATCATTGTGGAGAAGTTCCGCAATTCTTGGTGATTTTATTGGAATCAAGTTCTGGCAAACCCTGCCAAGAACTGAAATCATATATAATAGATAACCTGCAAAGATGGCTGAAGCAATAGAAACAGAGGATCTGTTTTATTTTATAGGAATCCTAAAATGTGTCAAGTACATCATTGTTCTTTTAAAAAAGCACTCATCCTGCAGACACTATGATTTATTACGAGTTGTTACATAATTTCATCATCATCTCTGCCAAAGGGAAGCTATCTGCCTCTTGGGAAAACAAGAGACAGAAAACCAAGCAAACAATGTGGAATACCTACTGTAACTACACTATCATGAAATTTGCCATAATGGCCAGTGGACTGATTTTCATATTTGGGGGAGTTGCTATAGAAATACAGGATCGTATCTAATAGTGCCTTTGCCTTAGTGGAAAGTACGCCCACTTGTGCAATTTAGTGGGGACACCAAATGTGCAGTGATCCCCTTACCTACTGCAGCCCTCCATGCAATGCCCATTCAGTTCTGGAGGGTCCCCTCAACCCTCAGGAGCAGCTTTTCAGGGGAGGTGGAGTGCTTAAGAAGATGGGGGGGCAGTGAAAATCAGGTGCCCCACCCCCAACTCATGCAAGCAGAAGCACTTTCTGCTTAGGCAATTACTTCCTGCTCTCACTTTGGAACTATTGCTCCCTTGCCGGTACCCAGTTTCAAAGTTTTGAAATCCAATCTTGATGTTCTACACAGAGTGGAGGGCAGGAAATGTGGCTATCAGACAACAAGGAATATCTAAGACAAAGATATTTATACTGGAGAGGAAAGTGCACCAATTGGAAGAGGATACAATGCATGCTGGGCAATCAGAGACATGATTACTTGGAACTCAGTGAACTCAGTGGGACTACCACCCAAGTAAGAGGAGTGCACCTCTTATGCTCAGATGACGAAGATAATCAAAACATGGCAGGAAATGCTTAAGCGTTCTGAAGGAGTTGGGGAACAACCTCTCCCTTTATCCAATCTTTCCCAGCACTTGTAAAATATATATTGAGAGGCTATATTTGTCTCCTGCTCTTCCTCCAAAGAGCCCAGAGTGGTGTCTTAGAAGGTTAAGACAAGGGTGGGTAACCTGGTGCCCTCCCAATGCTTTTGGACTACATCTCTCTTAATCCCTGACCATTGGCGATGTGGCTGAAGCTGATATGAGCTGTAGTCCAAAACATCCGGAGTTGTAGTCCAAAACATCCTGTTCCCTACCTCTGGTTTAGGAGATACTGGTTTGCCCAAAGCAAGTCATTGAGCTATGTAGATGAAGAAGGATTAGAACCTGAGTTTTCCATATCCAAACACAACACTCAAGTCCAGCTTTCTGCAACCGGGTGCGCCCTAGATGTGCGGAACTAGAGCTCCTATCAGCCCCAGCTCCTCTAGTCTCAAAACAGTATTGGCTAATGACATTTTGTTCAAGAAGCAATAGATTTATATCCCGTATACATGTAAATACAGCACTGAAAAACTATTTAAGGCTCACAGTGCCCTATCCACCTCTCCAGTCCCACTGAGGCTTCCGGGAAAGATCATGAAAGGTAAGCATCAGTATTATAAAAAGAAAAGTCTAAGCCAAACCAAAGGTACCAAAGACAAAACATTCATTCTTTTATTTTGTGCTCAACATACTCCTGGGCTACAATTCCCTTCTCAGGAGAAAGTTTCATATGTGGAGAGAGATTTTTTTTATTTCACATTATTTCCAGTCACAAGCACCAAGGGTGGGGACATTGTTACCCAAAAGAGAAATAGCATAATTTTAATTTTAATTTGAAATCAAATAATCTCCTGCCAGAAGGGGGAAAAATATCCTTCTCTGTTCATTGCAGGATGGGTAGTAGAGGATCATGGGAAATGTGGTTAACTAATGAAAAGTTCCACTGGGAAACAATGGGGCTAGCTTCCTGGCAAATTACTACAGTCCATTGTGGTTCCACCAGTTCTATGCCAGGAAGGATTTGTTTAATCAAAAGCAGCATTTTTTTGCCCTTGGAAATATTTGTTTTTGATTATTAAACATTTTCTGGCTCAGTTTTTCTGTCAAAAATATGTGGACTGTTCCTGCTTTGCTCCCCCCCCCCGCCAGGCTAACCATTCTCTTCAAGTTGTTTATGCCAACATATACCTAGGATGATGATCACAATAATCAAATAAAAGGCAGGTTGATAATTTGTTCAAATGCAAAAGTAGAACTGCTACAAAAAGAAACAATCCCTTTCTTTGAATGCAGTCCTGTGCCCAATTTAGGCTCCTTAAATCCTATGGACTTCACTGGGATTTATGCAGCCTACTATGTACACAATTACAGCCTTCCATTTGATACACCTGCACATAGGGCTGTGTGGACAAACACCTCCCCCCCCCATCCTGAGAAGTGTTGCTGTTCTTATCAAAATTCCTTTGCCTTCACTCAGATTTTACACAGATATTTTGCTTGAGGAGGAATTCTGAAATTCAGTTCAAATTTCCCTCAGGTAATCATATCTGGATCCACTGAACCCACCTTAGAATTACATAGTTTGAAATTAGTGTTTGCCTTGGATTTTGCTTCTTCAAAAGTTTCAAAAATGTTAGAAACATGTGGGATTTTTGTTTGGGTCTTCTAGAAATTTCGCTCTACAACCTGGCTTCTTTGCCACAGTTATTTATTTATTAAAAGCATTTTACCCCACTCCCCATCTAAAAGGGCTTATGTGAGATCCATAACACAGTCCATGCCCACAGGCTTACAATCTAAAAGACACAACACAAAAGGAAATAGGGATAAGGAGGGAAGAAGAAAACAAGCAAACAAGCACCAGTTCTTAAATATGCAAAATTCTTATAATGACCAGCCTGTCCATCTTCAGCTTAAATACATCACCAAAGTTTGGAGTGCAATCAAGCCAAGATTAAGCTCTTTTAATTCCCATTGATTTCCATGGGAGACTTAAATGTGCTTAAGCCCCTTTTCAAGGAGATTAATGGGGTTACAAAATATTCAGCTTTGGCAGTTGCATTGTGCCCTCCAAAACATCTGGAACATCTTTGTTCTGTTGGTTGGCTAATATTAAAAATGCCTTAAGCTACAAAGGGTCAGGGTAATTTGATTGAATGGGATCCTATTATCCTTAAACTCCTATCAAAATGAGATTGCTCAGACATTTATAAAGTACAGTGATACAAACTGGTATGGTGAGGGTTAGAGCTGTCTGCACTTCTTTTCTAAAGTAAGCAAAGGTGTGCTTAAGGAGAGAGGTTTAGTATAGAACCAATTATTCTTAAGGGAAAGCCATTGTATATTCTCAGATTTCTCTTCCCCCAGCCACGCAAAGCTGTGGGTGGGAAGAATTTTGCACATGGGGGAGGGGTGAAGATTGGGACCACTATCGGGTGATGATCACCCTCCAATAAGGCTTAAAGGGGCTGAGCTCTACAGTCATTATTTAGACCGGGTCGCCTCTGCCCTCAGCCTCTTTCGTTTGCAGTTGCAGAGGAGAAAGATTGTCTCTGGAAAAACTGCTGATCCTCGTGCCTTTCTTCGTTAGACACATCGTGGCCCGCTGTCTGGAGTCTTCAATTGGTTGGACTGGTTTACTTTAAAAGGGGCCTGGGTGTTGTTTCCTGTCTCGGCTGCAGCTCCCTCCCTGCCCCCTTGCCGGGCTTGGCCTATTTCCTTTCCTTACACGGTTGGCTGGTCTATTTGCTGGGTGGGTTTTCTCGGCGCCCCTTTTGAGGTGGCTTCGGGGGATCATGTCTTTCTGTTACTTTCTGTTACTTGTCTGTTTGCTTGTATTCTACTTTGTTTTTCTCCCCCCCCCCTTGGCCCACCTGCGCCATGTGGCGGCGGTAGCACGTTACAGTGCCACGGCTTGCTTTTACAGTGGTGCCCCCTCCCCCTCCCCTCATGATCCAATTGGTGTAGGGCCCCTCGCTGCCACTCAGGTACGTACCTTGTTTGTGGTGTGCAAGGCCATTTTTTCCACTCCGGAGGGCAAGCAAGACCTAGCCGATACCAGGCTTCCTCCTTGAGTTAGTCTGGGCTTGCGAAGGTTCCCCAATTGCGGTGGCGGGCGTTGGTTGCGCAGGCCGCTGAGCTCCTGATGGGTGGGGGCCAGTATTTAAGTCCCCTTTTCTGATACCTGGCCTTCCTGATCGGCGCACCGGGGTCTATGCATGGCCTAGTGTTCCTGGTGGTGGGCGCTTCCCATGCCATTGGCGTGTGCGGGGGCATCCCCGTCGCGTGCGGCAGTAGGTGCTTGGCGCGCCGGCCGCTAGGCTCCTTGTGCGTGTGCAGCGGGGTTAAAGAAGAATGGTTACAGAAGCGGAAAAAAAAACTATATTGTGCGTTATCAAATCATGTTTTACTAGCTTTGTACCCATTATAGAACTTTGACATACAAGGATAAAAAAGGAGAATGAATCAGAGGTGATGATGAATGAAAATGGGTTGCTCCCCCTGCTCCAGTGTATTTTGCTGCAATTTAAAAAGTGCATGTCCCATTCACAAGTAATGCACATGTATTTTGTGCTGTGGTATCTGAACAGAGACACACAAACTTTGATCATAGAATAATTTTCCAAGCCATTTTTAAACGTACGCAGAAAAAAGGACACCGCACGGAACACACAGAATCCCCAGTTTTCTCCCCCCCCCTTCCTCCTACTATGTTTTGTTCAGTTGGCATCCCCAAAAAAATGCCATAAAAGTCCTAATAGGCTACAGATTTGCAAATATCTACTTTTCTAGTTGTTGCTTCTTCTTTTTTAAGAACAGGCACACACATGAAAAAAGCCTCCGTACATATATGGAGGCAACATGCACAATGCAGAAAAACAGCTTGCCAATTGTAAATAACTTTATTACCTTAAATTTCCTCCTAGGGTGTGTAGGACAAATCAAAGGAAGAAGTAAACAGGGGAGATAAAGCTGGCCCAGAGTGAGGTATTTCAGGCTTCAAAGAACAGGATGTTCTTATTTACCCAGGAAGCCTTATAAAACAACAAAAGGGAGTGTTAACTCATCATGGTATCTTCAGATGTCCATCCTGAGGATAAATAATAATAAAAAAGGATACTACTAGCAGATATGTGTACCAAATGATTGGGAGGCATTTCCATTCATTTTAAACACCCTGAAAAACAAATCCATTGAAATCAAGGCCAAGCGTACAACAGCGCAGTACAGCCTATCTTACTTGCAATTTAAGACAAGGCGTTTCTGGAATTGGCACTCAAAAGGAGCTTAGCAGCACCCACTGGCTCGGACCTGGGTTCTGAGTTCAAATGAATGGGGCCACACAGATAACCAGGACAGGCTCACGTGTATAATTTTCTCTTTTACCCTTCCCTAAGTGACGGGGTCAGGGCAAGCTCTCCTGCCACCTGAGCCAGGAAAGCATACATGCATCTTCACCGCCCCCGCCGCGTCTCCTCCCCACCCCGCCCGCTGCATCTCCCAGTCCTCTGCCACATTTTGCTTATTTTTTTATAGGGATGTGTAAGAAATCCACTTCATCGTACTTTTTCCCTCTGAATTTCTCCAATCCACATCACCCAGCCAGAAATGGATACAGACCAGATGCATTTTGCATTCAGAAATCTATACATTTCCAGACCCGTGATGTGTTCCATGGAACAGGAAAAACACGTCCACTAAAAAGCACACATTTGAGAAGCGCACAAAGAAAAAAATGCATACGTTTCAAAAATGAATACAGACATGATTTAGTCAATGGGTAGTAGATGTGTACCAAAAATCATAAAATTTGAAAAGCTGCACAAAAATGTGAATATTTTTTTTAAAAAAAAGCTAAAAAAAAAATCAATTTTTTAAAAAATCTGCACAGAACCGGCATAGAATGGACTTGGAGGTGGGGAATGGACAGGGATGTTGAAGAGTCCTTGGTCTCGAGTCACGAGTCGAGTCACGAGTCTTTGGACCCGAGTCTCGAGTCCGAGTCCTTGGTCCAAAATGGTGACTCACGAGTCACGAGTCACTCCCAAAGCTGACTCCACGAGTCCCTATTAAAATCAATGGGGTTTCCCCCCAACAAAATAAGGCTATTTCAGATGTGTGGCTTAAATAAATTCTAGGTACAAGTGTGCCTTTCTATTTCAAAACTCTGCAACTGGTTTTGACAAGAACAGATCAGGCAGACAAACCCAAAATAACCAGGCAGGCAGAGGAGGCGGGGAACCCCAAAATAGGCAGGCAGAGGCATTTGTCTTGGACAATTCAAAGTGTGGAGCTGGTTAAGAAGAGAGCAGGCAGGCAGAGGAGGCAGGGAACCCCAAACAGGCAGGCAGCGGCAGCCAAACCCAAAATGTCTGAAAGGTTGCATTTTAGGAAAATGATTTTTAAAAATAAAATCTTCGCTGGCGATCACACTTCTCTCCACTCCTTCTGACACAGCCCAGGGATGTTGAAGAGTCCTTGGTCTCGAGTCCCAAGTCGAGTCTCGAGTCCCATTAAAAATATTGGGACTCGAGTCAGACTCGAGTCAGAGGGGGGACTCAGTCCGACTCACGAGTCGAGTCCTCGAGTCCGAGTCCCCATCCCTGGAAATGGAGGATGTCCCTGGAAAGGGACCTGGCTGATTGGCCCATTTCTAGTTAATAGTCACAGTGGGGCTTGTATGGGGTTTGTGCCTTCCCAAAGAATGTCATAAACAGAACTATTTTTAAATCTCCAAAATTCACTAAGCCTTTCCTTTGAATTCTTAGCATATGAAATACTCTTCTTGAAAACCTCTGTGCATTTGTGTCTGGAATGATTTTCCATTCTGCTCTTATCCATTATTGCTAATTATTATTTGAGTATGGCCTATATTAAAGGAGCTGCCTTATACAAGTGGCCCATTTGTTTGTTCTTCCTTCACAGACCGGCAGAAGAAGTTCTCCAAAGTCTCAGGTAGGATGTCTTTTCCAGCTTTGCCCACTGGAATCCTGTCCGTGGAGATGCCAGAGAGACTGAATGTGAGAGATTAGACATGCAATGTTCTCAGCTACTGAGCTAGCACTAGCACCCCTCCCCAACATCTGGCTGCAAAACTCAAGATGTTGTCTAGTACAATCGAGCCAAGATCTTGGGCAAAACCCAATGAACAATTTAGTGGCATTTACTAACACTTCTGCTTTCCATTGACTATGTGCTCCATAAAGGATAAAAGATCTGCTCTGAATTTTTATGAGCTTGACCTGACAGAATAAACTGTTATGAAATGAACAATAGTAGGAATGGTTTTGAAGTAGGAAGCGGGCATGTGAAGTTACAGGATCTATGCCCAGTGTCAGCAATCAAGTATTGTGGGCACCTGTCCAGGGCACCGCTACTAAATAGATGAGGGGAAATCATGTGCTCCCACTGCCATGTTGTCATAGTTGGCTGAGCATAATCTCTATACCCAGCAGCAGCTGTGGAGAATGGTGGGGGACATCAGAAGCATATAGTGATGACAGCACCATTGTTTTGGGACCTGACTTAATAGGCATGGACGAATCATTCTGTTTCCACCCAGTGTCAGTTTGACAAGTATTCAATTGTAAGAGTGTCCTGTCCAATTTCCACATCAGTCTGTGAATTTAAACACACACACACACACACACACACACAAGCCCATGAAAATGCATATTAGTTTCGTACACAATTTCCCCAAACATAGGCATTTTGTACATCATTTCCCCTAAAATATGCTTTCTTTCTTGCATGCAATTTTTGAAGCAAGAACTTCATTGCAAAGGTCAGAGAAGTGTGCAGTCCTAAGGAGAACTATGATCTGATCCATTTATTAGTCCAGGCAATGTAAATTAGAATGGCTTGCTTAAAAATGCAGAACAGAAAAAAAAATTCTCCCCCATTCCTACCTGGCTGAGGCAAAGGTGAGCCAGGTTCCACATCTCCAACTAACCTGGAATTTAATCTAACAAGATCATGGTGGTGGATGCTTCCATAAATTAAATCTTTAGGAAGCCCTGAAGATGGTTGTATACCTGATGGTTATATACCAGGTATACAATACCTGATGAAGTGCCTCGCCCAACCTGAATCTACCCAGACACTTCGATCAACATCTGAGGCCTTCCTCTGAGTGCCACATCCGAGAGATGCTCAGAGGGTGGCAACAAGGGGGAGAGCCTTCTCAGTGGTGGCCCCCAGATTATGGAATGATCTCCCCACTGAGACCTGCCTGGCGCCAATTCTTATCCTTTCAGTGCCAGGTTAAGACTGCCCTCTTCTTCAAGGGCAAAGCATTCAATGGCATTGAATAGCATATGGGGGGCTTTTCTATTGTATTGTATTCTATTGTATTTAATACAACTTTTCTAGCTGTATTAAAAATTGCTTTAGCTGCGCAAATTATTTCAAATTCTGTTTTTAAATTTTGTATATTGAAATTTTTATGCTGGTTTTATTGTGGTTTGTGGTAGGGTTTTTTTAATGAATTGTTGTGAACTGCCCAGAGAGGTTCTGCTATTGGGTGGTATAGAAATGAAAAGAAGAAGAAGAGGAGGAGGAGGAGGAGTAGGGGAGGAGGAGGAGTTATTTAATGGATAAGGTCAGTAATACTAACCCTGTGGCTAAGGGCCTATGAATTTGTTGTTATGATGGTAACAGGGTCAATCTTGTAGAGAGGAGAAATTTGCTTAGAGCCAAACTACACATGCCATTATTACATCATTTGCACTGGAGTGCAAGATTTTTCTTTCACAAATAGGCAGCACAAGGGTCGCCAAGATGTAGTGGCACCATGACATAGGGGGGATTCATCCTTTGCCTCCCTACTGCAGTCTGAAGCAAGGTTATTCCACCCCTCCCCGTGTCTGCTATTTGTATGTGGGAGGGGAAGCTCCCATTGGAGTGAATGAGAGCTTTCCCCAATGCTAATAGCAAATGAACTTGATTGGGGCCACAATGGGGGGCCAAGAGTTAAAGTCCCCCTCCGTGCCATGGTCTCAATCCATCTTAACCCCCACCCCCATGCTGGGTATTTATGAAAGAAAACTCTAACTCTTAAGGGCGAACCATATGAATAATACCATATATAGTTTGGTCTATAAACACTTGTCTGTGTAGCAGAAGGCCTACGGCATATTTATTGCATTATTATGCACTATTTTGAATGCAGTATTGAGTCTGTGTTTTGTCTAGAAAGCTCATTCTCCAAGACCCCATCAGTCATTGTTCAGCTTGGTGAAAATTGCATAGCTCAGTCCTGTCAATGAGTAACTACAAATATATGATTTGTAAGAACCTAACTTCAAAGTTAAATGATGCAATATGAGGGGCTTGAATGGCATGGCTTAAATTTGGGGACAATAGAAATCTGGTACAAATTTTGAAAAGAAAATCTACAGGGATTTCTTCCCCAAATATTTTGAGTTTAAGCGCCAACATTTATTTTCCTTTTCTACTTCTGTTGTTTGTTTGTTTGTTATTATTGGCCAAGTCTATAGAGCTAATGCCAGACTGCAGCACAAGGCCCAATTCTGCATTTCCCCAAAATATCTTCATCTCTTCCCCTATACAAAGCAAAGAAAAGCTGGGAAGGGGAAATTTGTTCAGTTCAGTTCAGTTCACAACTTATCTAATTTTGCATTTTTGAACCACTATGTGAACTGAAACTCAGCTATTATTTGAAATTTGCACTTCTCTGAATTTTGCAATGGAATTCTCCAGTCAAAGAATGCATACAAAATTGTATATATTAGGGAAGATAACATTTAAAAATGTATTATATTAGGAAAATTGCTTGCAAACATATGTATATTAAGCAAAAATACATAGGAGCAATGTGTAAAAAAAATGCTTATCCATTTTCATGCAAACTTGGGGGGGGGATTCTCAGAGTTCAGGTTGAACTGAACTGAAGACTAGAGAAATTCTCAGAACTGAATGTTAGGTTGGAAAAATAAGAAACTGAGAGAAACCGACATGGATAGATTTGCCCATTCCTAACTGCATTTGAGCAAACTAAAGCGGTGGAGGGATCAAGTTCAAAGGCAGCTGATTTGTACCAAGTAGAAAATGGATGAATTGAGATCATTATCAGTCAATCTGCAACAAAGACTTGGGAGGAAAATATTCCAAGCACATTTCCAAAGCTCATATGTTTAGACTGTGCGAACTCATCTTGAACTCTGTTGGGATTTACGTATGCAGTACTGTTCAGAGAAAAACCAAACCATAAAAATGAGCACAGCATTCAGTTGTCAGTGTCACACTTATCACTGAATCTACATTAATGTGATAGGAAAATAAATATATATATTGATGTCACATATGGAAACAAGTGATGGTGATTACTTTTAAATTAAAACAATCTCTTTAGCTAGTATGGGCATAGATGATAAAATCCTGGATATGAGTAAGTTGAAAAGTTTATAAATAACAGGAGGACTGGTATTCTTCAGTATTCTTTTTTGTTTTGTTTTGGTTAACAAGTTTGAACATGGAATGCTTTGATGTCCATGCAAGTATATGACGTAAGCTTTCCTCTAAGGCACATTCAACCTAACTTTCTAACTAAAATTAATAAAATAATCCATCTCTTAAAAAGAAAAGAAAAGCTGGTGGATATTAACTTGTTTCTTGTAATTTTTCCCTTTGCACAGAGAAAGTAATTATGGATTAAAGATCCTTTTCAGACACTGAACACATGGAGGAGAGAGCAGGATCAATCCTACTGCTGCTGCCCCCACATGTACAGACTACACATGTACAGTTGTCTGTGCATCAGGCTATGCAGGCATAGTTGGAGACTCTGCTATCTGTAGCTAGTACAACAGCTTGCACTGCACACATATTGGCAGTAGTCATACCTTCCACTTAAGGGCATGGAAATTAGCAGTGGAGACAGTGGCTGTGATCCTATCCTGCCCACTCCCTTCCCCTTCCAGTGTGTTTACTGAACACATGAAAAGGGAAATAGAAAGCCTCTGCTCAGAAAATTGGCCCATCGGGGGGAAAATTGTGTGACGGACATTTGTGAATGTTTATTTATAGAGCTTAATATCCTAAACTCTCTCAGCAGTTCTCAATACACATATAATGCCATTTAAATCAATTTTAAAACAGCGTAATAAGAACAATATAAAATAATTTAAAGCATTGCTAGCATATAGAAATATATGCAGTTCACCCAGTATCTACAATCCTTTCCCTTTCCCAAAAGGGGTGGTAGCAGGATCCCATATACTGGGAGAATTGTGCATATGTTTACACACACAACCACCGAGCTCACGGGTGACCTTATGACGGTGGAAGGGTCCATGGGTTCCTGAGTCTCAGGCACACTTCTCGATACACAGGCAGCCACCTGAATCTCTGAAGGCAGGTCGTCTGTTCCAGTTCTCATAAGCCAGGCAGAAAGCTCCACACTCAAATACCCCAATCAAAATAGGCTATGTCATTATGCAGTCATGAAAGATGCACTATGCAACCCACAGTAATTAATGCGTAGCCACACATATGTGTAGCTTTCTGTGAACACTCAAGTTAAGGATTAATCAAACATTTTTACTAGGTAAGAAGCCTAACTGCCCACATGAGTTAAACTTGGCTCAAAAATGAACTACTGAACCTCATAATTTTAGTGTAGAACTGGAAACTGATATCCTTTGCATATTTCTCTTAAAAATCCAGGGCCAGTTAGTGTGGAATTAGATGTTATCTTAGTTCCCATACCCCAGATTCATAGAAATGGGAGTGTGAAGGTAATGATCTTCAGGCAATTTTGTACCCTTATAAATATTTCCAACACCCAGTACATGATGTATTAAACTCAAGATGGCAGGCTTTAAGTACCTAAATCTTTAAAATGACAACCAGAGTGCAAAGATGAATTACTAGCTAGGTGTGTAACTAAATGCTGAAACTGCTGAAACTGAACCCTGACAAGACCGAGGTACTTCTGGTGGGGGACAAGGGGAGGTTAGGGGATGTTGACCTGGTGCTGAATGGGGTACATCTACCCCTGAAGTACCAGGTCCGCAGCTTGGGGGTCATTCTAGACTCCCAGCTGTCCGTGGAGGCTCAGGTGGCAGCTGTGAGCCGGGTGTCGCTGTATCAACTCCATCTGATACGGCAGCTGCGCCCCTACCTTCCTAATCACCTGCTCCCATCAGTGGTTCATGCCTTGGTCTCCTCTCGCCTAGACTACTGTAATGCGCTCTACGTGGGGTTACCCTTGAAGATGGTTCGGAAGCTTCAGCTGGTACAGAATGCGGCAGCTCGCTTGATTAAGGGCGGCCGCCGGCGTGATCATATCACACCAGTGCTTAATGAGTTGCACTGGCTACCAGTTGCTTGCTGAGCCGAATTCAAGGTGTTGGTTTTGACCTTTAAAACCCTACACGCCTCCGGCCCAGTTTATCTCAAGGAGCGCCTCCAGCAACATCAAGTAGGCCGCTCAACAAGGTCTGCCACGGACGGCCTTATCCTTATCCCATCAGCCAGAGCAGCCAGGCTGGTGGGGACTAGAAAGAGGGCCTTCTCTGTGGCGGCCCCCATATTATGGAACTCCCTCCCTAGTGACCTTCGCCATGCCCCCTCCGTGATGAGCTTCCGCCGTGCATTAAAAACATGGCTGTTCAGGCGGGAATATGGGGTGGGTTAGGTTTTTAAAAGAACTTTTTATATTGTTTTAATTATTATTATATTTTATTGTATTGTTTTATTGTATTTTAATTGTACATCGCCCAGGGTGGCCGGGTGACTGGCCAGATGGGCGATTAATAAATATAATAAATAAATAAATATAAGAAATAAATAAATCCCATTTGATTCAGGCAATTTTAAATGAATGGCCAATTTTGAAGCAATGACTTCCAACCAAAAAGAAGCCACTACAGGACATGCCCACATCGTATGTTTCAATAAGGCACTGTCCTCATTACATTGCCAGCATCTGGGAGAGCTCGCCAGCTGCTTCTTAACAAGCCTCTGCGGTGTCCAATATACACAAAATATCATTTTTGTTGAATCATATATATATATATATATATATGGTGAAGCCTTGGCTTAATAAAGAATAAGCTCATGCTAAATTAGTTCAGAGACCTTATGGAATTAGAGACACCTACGATATAGCCCAGGGGAGAAAGGAAAGGATAGTTTGTGTCCTACAAAATTGTAGTTTTGTACTCTCTGCAAATGTTGGTTGTTTGTGGGTTTATGGCATGTGGTGTCAGTGGAAAGCATGAGATACTCTGCAAACATTTTTCCTGGCGACTGGGAATCCTGGTGTGAAGTTGTTTCAGTTTAGCGGTCGCGCTAGATTAAAAAGGAGCCTTAGTTGGTTCTACTGTCTGGTTCTGTTACCATGGAATACAGAGGCTCTGGATGTGAGGTCTATGTCCATGATTAACAATGATTGTGGACTTCCAGGTAAGTCATAGTGTGTGCATATATTTACATTTTCTTCACACTGACTTCCTTTCCTGTTCAAGTGACTTTCAACATATCCAGTTAGGGTACCCTCATTCTCAGAACTAAAGCAATATTTGTATTCTTGTCGTATGTGTGTGTGAGAGAGTGTAGATAGATGATTGATAGATAGATAGATAGATAGATAGATAGGATCATTTCATACAACTGTGGAAAAGCATATATTGCAGCATTCCTTGAATACTGTACATTGCAGAGATATCAAACATTTACAGCATTGTAGCAATATTTAGGAATTTGCACTTCCAGCCATTTCTAGATGTTTTCCATCCCTAAAATATGTCTACACAATGCTCTTGGGTGCCCACGCATATCTGGCTCTATACACAAATCCTCTTTCAGCAGGGTGCTTTTGCAATGTTTCTTGTTTGCTTGCATATTGGACTCCTTCAGTACATTCAATAGCTACCTCAATTATTTTAAATGAAATGCTTGGGCTTATAATTCTATTCTGCTGCTACTCATAAACAGGTCACATGAGATCAGAATGACCTGTTCATTAAAAGTAGGGGTGGGGAACATCTTTCAGCCCAAGGGCCAAATTAAATTTCGGAGATGCTCTCAGGCCATATTCCAGTGGTGGGCAGGGCCAAAGGCAAAGAGGGTGGGGCCAAAAATAAATTAAAAAATACTAGGGAACACGAGGAGGAGGAGTGTGTTATTGCTCTCATGTTCTGCTGTGGGCTTCCCATAGGCATGTGGTAGGCCATTGTGGGAAACAGGATACTGGACAAGATAGGCCTTTTGTCTGATTGAGCAGGGTCCTTCTTATGTTCTTATGCTCTCTCTTCCTTCTCAGTTTGTCAACATGGATGACTGGCAATGACAGTGGAGAGTGGAGGGGGGAAGGCAGAGGTTGTTTGTTTTGCAAAAAGAACAGACAGGGACAAGAGAGCAAGGAAAGGGGGAACCCTATACCCCACCATACTATGTTAGATGTGGGGGGGCAGCTAGTTTGCCTGGAGTCACTGCTGCATGAAAGTGCTTCCAGATGGAGGTCTCGTCGTATTGCAAGCAAACAGAATGCATTGTGCAAATATTCTGTCTTTTCTTTCTTAATGGATTTTACATGGTAAGAAAAAAGATGGAAGATGCAATGGGAAAACACAGGAAGGTTATAAGTGGAAGACAATGACGTCTGTCTTTTCTTTCTTAATGGTTTTTCCATGGTAAGAAAAAAGATAGAAGATGCAATGGGAAAACATAGGAAGGTTATGAGTGGAAGACAGTGACATCTGCACACCGCCCTGCCACCCCGGTATAATTCCATGAATGAGGTATAGTCTTAGGAAGTTAAATCCATGTCCATTTTTTAAACATTATTTTTTATTAATGTGAATTTCACCAAAACAAAGAAAACCATGTAAAAGGGAAAAAATACAATTTTCTTTCAGAAATTAAAATAAATCACTTACAATAGGTGTGTATGAAATGTATGCCCATAAGTATATATAAGTATGTAGTAATACAGCTATCAATAGAAACAGTTATGCATCAGCTTCAGAAAAGGCGGACCAAATATCCATATATTTATCCATTCATAGGTGGTATCTAAATACCACCCGTTCAAATATTGAAAGCATCAGTAGGTCCTCAGTCCATTGTGTTATAGGAGGTGGGCATTTATCTTTGCAATGTTGTAATAATATCAGTCTTTTAGCTGCCAAAAGTTAAATCCATGTGTCCACATCATGTACAAAATTTTACTGATCCTCAACAATCACTTACTACTGTTTTGCCTCCTGCAATTAGGCCAGAAACAACAGCTTGACTATTGTAACAATGTCATTCCTCAAAGCCCTTGGGACCATACTTATTATTCTGAGCATGGTACAAAGAGCCAAGTATGACAGAAGAAGTTTGAGTTTTAAACCTAAAGCCCTTTGTGACTTTAAATAAAGTTCAGTTTAACTGGCAAATACACCAATAGACAGCAATGACATCTCAGTTTGATGTGTTATTTGAGCAAAACAAGAACTTAGGTGAACTCACAAGCTGGGAATGTCTGGGTTCAAGAGCTTTCACTGGCCAGAGCTCTGCTATGGTCAGGACACATCTCTACTTCAAAACAAAGCTTAAATCTGTATACATTTCTCTCTTGCAAGAGGCCTTACAAGGTTTGGAATACTTCAACTGGATTCACTTCTGTCCATCCTCACTTTCTAAACATTATTAAACTTCATGCTATAATTTATCCTCCAAACCATCTCCTGATAGATCATTGGTAAGCATTGACATGAGTAGGAAAAGATAGCACATAGCCATTTTTATTTGAATTCTTGTCCGATTAACAAATAGTTTATAGCTTGTGTATAAGATTGTTGTTTTCATTCTCCGGCAATTTTGCTGCCTTTCTGCCCTTGATTATCTCATTGTATGAAGTAACAGCTTTGTCTTTTCTCAGAAGAAAAAAATGTAAGTCCCAGCTCTCCCCTCCCCCCCCCCCCATTTATAATGTCATGCTCATACCATAATTGTTGTTTGACCTTATCTGCTTTTTCTGACTCAAGACCTAGGAAAACCCTGAATCATTTTTTTTAATGCGGAGGCTGTTTGGATTGAGGGTTCTGAATGACGTAGCACAGTGAAACTCTTTTTGTTCTTCCTCCTACATGGAGAATCCCAACAGTGCCTGAATTATTATATGCAATACAAACAGAGGATTGCTTCTTCCTCCAGACTGACACATGCAGTTCCATTAACACTAAGTCTGCACAATCCTATACACATTTATCTAGGAGTAAACTCCACTGAGCACAGTCAGTCAGTCAGGCGATCACTCGTGACCGAGTAAGATTGTCTTCCAGGATAAAAAAGAAAATTTACAAAAAGGAGATTTTAAAAGGAGGAGAATTCTAAAGAAAATTGTGTAGACTCTAGCGATGGGTCCGTAAGTGACTGTGGAGGCCAATTCTAGATCCACACAGCTTCCCACAGTGAGGACACAGGTTACCAGATGGAAGATGGTCTTGTAAAGGATTCGTTTGACGTGCTTTTCACTTAGCACGTTTCTCCCTTTCACCTTGCACTCGAGCTTCTTCAAAGTCCATAGAACCTTTGTGAAAGGCCAACCTCCAGTTAGATCGTTCATGGGCCAGAGCTTCCCAGTTTTTGATGTTTATATTGCATTTTTTTAGATTAGCCTTAAGAACATCTTTAAACCTCTTATATTGACCACCGATATTCCGCTTTTGTGTAAACACGGATTGTGCTGCACAACTATCACCACCACCAGCCATTCCAGCAGGCTGTGCAGAGGGAGATGAGAGGGAGTGCAGGGCCATTCCACCAGCCCTGCCAGAAGTATTAATTAATATTCCCCCTTCTTCCCTCCCCATTCTTTTTTCCTTGTGCGTCGTGTCATTTTAGATTGTAAGCCTGCGGGCAGGGACTGTCTTGTTAATTGATTATATGTAAGCTGCTCTGCTGGGAGCCTTTTTGGCTGAAGAGCGGCATAAAAATGTTTCAAATAAATAAATAAATGTGTGTCCACAAATATAGCCAGCTTTTAGAAGGGGTATACATCAGACCCCAAGGGAGTTCATAGGAACATAGGAAGCTGCCTTATACTGAGTCAGGCCTTATACTGGGTCCATCTAGCCCAGTATTGTCAACACTGACTGGCAGCATCTCTCCAGGGTTTCTAGCAGGATTCTTTCCTAGCCCTACCTGGAGATGCCATGGATTGAACTGGGGATTTTCTGCATGCAACGCTCTTGCTCTCTTACCACAGCGCTATAACCCCTCCGGTGCTCTCCCCACCTTCTTTTTGTCCTCCATAAAAAAACTTCTCTGAAGTTCTCACAACTGAAGGACTACTGTTGTGATGTGTGAAACTAAAGATGGTAGTGGTAAGCGCCACTGAGCAGCCATCTTGTATTGTGAGGCTGAATCTCTGAGGATAGTTTTCTGTTAAACTGCTTCTCATGTGGGACTGGGTGATGGGTGCCAGGTGGTGGTGAGTAGGACCAGGGCCGGCGCTACCGCTAGGCAGACCCAGGCGGCTGCCTAGGGCGCGTGGCGGAACAGGGCGCAGCGTTTCTGTGCCCCTTCCTCGCCTCCGGCGCACTCCTGCCCCGCCTGCCGCCGCCGCTGCACCTCCCCCCCCGCGCGCGCCCGCCCGCCCGCCAGCCACCTACCTACCTTCCCGTCGTTTCTGGAGCCCCGCCGGCATTGTTTTGGCGGGAGGAGGAACCAGGGCAACAGGGCTTAAACAGCCCTGTTGCCCTGGTTTCCCCGGCAAAAAAAAAAAAGCGTGGGGGTCCCATCGTGTCGGAGGAGGAGGCGGAGGCGGTGGCAGCAGCAGCCAGCAGCGGGGGCGGGGGGAAGGTAGGTGGTGGTGGGGCGGCGGTGGCACGCGGGGTGTGTGTGTTGCAGAGCAGGGCTGCTTTGCTCCGGAGCCCCCCCCCACGGCCCGAGAGGGGGGGCGCTAAATATAATTTGGCCTAGGGCGCCAAACAGCCCTGCACCGTTCCTGGGTAGGACTATGGAGATTTTATCCCAAATGCCTGGCTTTCCCACAGTCTCAAAAGCAACTGTGCAATACTGTGCAGACACACTAGAATCCTGTGTACAAAGCCTTAAAGCTTCTGTGGAAATCTGCCCAGCAACAGGGTGCCGTTGGCATGGCTGAGAAGGCGGGTTAAGAGGAGAGTCATTCTGTAGCAGCAAATAAAATGGGCCAAAGCCCATTGGTCTAATGTATTGTTTTAATTGTGAATAACTTCTTACCCTTGGGTTTGCTTCTTTCTCTGACAATTCTTTCCCCTCTAGTCATTTTAGATTTTGTGACGTTTTGGTACTAAGTCAAGCATTACAACTATTCTTTTTGCACTACTCAAGAGGCCTTTGGCAGGCAAGGGGGGGATCACTGCAGGCAAGGAAAAGGAGTTAAGTTACATTGCTAACAGTGCCTCTTAGGAAAGAGGTTGCCCCTCTTCAGTGTGGCTTGGCTCACTTGCTTAAGTCAACAGTATTTGCTCTGCAAGCAACTTTCTGCAATACACCCGCTCCTGGTTTGTCACATACTCTGCTCTGCTCTTTTGGGTTATTCAGAGTAGGATAGAGGTCCATGGTGTAAAATCCAGTATAAGTCCTACTTAGAGTGGACTTGCTGAAATTTCAGTGGGTCTGCTCTAAATAGGACTTTCGTTAGATTTTTACCCTGTGTCCTTGTTCCTTTTGTTTTCTGAATAGAAACATGTATTTGTGGACAATGGAGGCTGAGAGAACCTTTTTCACCCCTAACTTGGAGCTTGGCTGTTGGATCCAAGACCTGCCCTCCATTGATGGAAGGGCTCCACTCATGCAAGGTGCTTCTGCCCAATTTTCAGGGATCCCCCCCTTTCCCTCTGTACTACAGCTCACCCTATTCAGCAGGGTCCCCTGAGTCAGTGACTGGGTTCAGACAACACGATAACCCACACTCAAGTGTTGAGTATGGGTTGTCATTGAACCATGGGTTGTTGTTGAAACATGGGTTATCATGTTGTCTGAACCCAGCTGCACTAACAAGCCATGGCTTATTAACCACGAACAACCCATGAAGAAAACCCATTGTTGTTGGGTTGTGAACTGTGGGTTGTTCATCATGGTTTGTTATCTCAGCCGGGTACAGACACGTTTCAATAAGTGTTGGAGGATATGGAAAGGAGTCAGTCCTATACTGGTTAGGACAAAGCAGAGTTCCCCCCCCCTTATGCGCAGCCTGATTGTTACCACGTGGGTTGCTAAACCCTGGTAAAAGGCTCTTTAAAGGAATGGATTGTCCATACAAGGTTTAAAACTAATAAAGACATTTATTAGTTTTACTTATAGTCCATATAATCATATATACAGGATGCATATAGGCAGATCAGATTCTTTGGGTGTTAAGAGTCCACTTCATTGGAGATCACTGGCTGGAAGCCAGCTTAGACCGTGTGTCCATCTTGGTGGGAGAGAGAGAGAGAGAGAGAGAAAGCAGCAGAGAGCGCTGGCCAGAGAGGCAGGAAGTAGGGAGGAGGGGATTGTTCAATTAACCCTTTCCTCCCACTGTAACTAGTGGTTACATTACCTCGTTGATTTAAGCAGGCAACATTACAATTTCCAACAATAAGAACCCACAGTTCAAGGGCGACCCACACTCAATCCTACCTTGAATGTGGTTTATCGTGTTGTCTGAACCCAGTCACTGTGTAGCATTTTAAGGGGGCTAGACAGACTACTGTGGGGAAGAAAGGTCTGGGAGGTCCACTTCCACATGTCCAGTTGCACGTGCCTAACTCTGGATTCAACCCTAGTGGATCTGACAGCCTTGACAGTGGATTTTTAGGACACTCTACCTTTACCTCCACATTTATACCCAGGTTTATAGAAATATCTTCTTTTTAAAATTAGTGACTGCTTCCTATTAAAGCTTATTTCATCCACATATCCCAAACCGCCTCTGACTTTGAACCTTATGCCTATCTATGCACCTAAAGCTCTGTGTTGTTAAGCTACTGATCAATGTATACATGGTTTTATTGGGGGGGGGGGGACAAAAAAGATCTTGAGATTAATTTGAGATTAATTTTGAAGCACTCTCCAAATGCCTAAGGACCCCAAAATGAAAGTACTAAAGTCCTTTGGGGATGATGAAAATCCATAGTGGTACTTTTTTGTGTGTACTAATACTGTGGGAATTATCTAATTTTTTAAAATAATAATAATAATAACAACAACAACAACAACAACAACTACTACTACTACTACTACTACTACTATTATTATTATTATTATTATTATTATTATTATTATTATAAATTAACAGGAAAGATCTAAGGTAGAAGGGTCAGATTGGATTTAAATATTTTAAATAACAAATAACCAGGGAATAAAATGAGTCCTTGCATGAAGTAACTGCATTTAGGCATGCCTTGGAGTTGGAATATCACATGGTCTATCGTGTAACAACCATTGGTGCTGCTGCAACTGATTGGAACCATCCCAATCGCTCCCAGGCAAGGAATAGGTTGCTTGGTGCAGCATTGCATCATTACCTTGCTGGTGGTGGTTGTTACTTTTCTCACCAGTTTTTGCATAGGAACTGATTGGGTGGAGGTTACACAGAGTAGCACAGGGGATCAGACCTAGTGTTTGTACTTTTTCTTGTTTGTTCTTATACTGGTCCATATAGTCACATCTGTTCTTTTCTACATCATCTTCCTTGTGCAAGGCCAGGTAATCCAACAGCCTTGGGGTAACATCTGAGATATAGTTGATGGAAATGAGGGAAAGGGTCTTCTCAATTGTGGTGCTCAGGATCTGGAATTTCCTATCCCCAGAGGTCTATCTAGCCCCCTCCTTATCAGTCTTCTGCCATCAGCTGAAGATGCTTTTGTTTCAAAGGTCTTTCGCCTGGCCTTTGTTGATTCTGGCTTCTTCTGAATTGGGGGGGGGGAGGGCAGGGTTGACCTCCTGATTTCTATTATTTCTTTCACATCATAAATGCTTATCTTACTCAAATCTGTTTTAGTCCTATCATGTTAGCCACATTTTTGCAGCTGAACACTGCCCCATACTATTCAATACAGATTTTTTCAGAGCATAAGGGTTAAATCCGACATTACATGAACAGGTTCACACTCACACAACCAGAGTTTCCCATCCCCTGCTACCCACCTCCAGGCCGCTGCACACCCACCAAATCTGGTATGGAGGTTTCCCCAACTCTCTGGAGCAGTCTTGAGGTGCATGCATGGGGGCTGAAGGGGAGAGGGGAATTCAGTCCATCAGCAGTGTCTATTTCATTGGAGGAAGGATACCACCAAAGCAGGAACATGTCCAGAGAAATGTGACTAGTAGTCCTTGTTGATGCAATCTTAGGGCCGGTTCACACGACCCAGGCTGTGGGTGGGGGAGGCACCACAGGGCCGTCCGTGGGGTCCAGCGGGGCGCCACAGACAACCTGCGCCCCACGCGCGTGGGCGGACCCTGCAGTCCCCGCACCACAGTGCGGGCCTCCCGGCGCTAGGGGGCGGGCCCCCGGGATGCCCAGAGGGGCCGTTTGCCCCTACAGGCTGGAGCGGTCGGCAGCTCCGGACACTCTGGGCTGCCGCCTCTGTGCGGACCCCGCGGGACAGCCGCCCGCTGTTCACACGGCACGGTGGCCACGCACGGTAGGGGCTTACCCCTCTACCGACCATGGTCACTTTGCGTACGTCCCGCACGTGGCTGTCCCGCGGGGGCACCCCCAGTCGGCATTCACACGACACGGGAACCGCGGGGGACTTCTGCTCCCCCGCAGTTCCTGTGTCGTGCGAACACGCCCTTAGTCTTCTGGTAGGGTGGCCATGTGTCCTGTTTTACAGAGGACAGTCTTCTATTTGAAGGGTTGACAGAAGACTATCCTCTATTTTGAGTTTTGACGGTGTCCTCTGGTTGAAGGGCTGTCCCGTTCAAGTCTGGTTTAAAGATGAACGATCAGAAGGAGCAGCTGAGCCTTGAAGTAGCCCATCAACAGCACCTGGACAGCAGATTGAGCAAGGTCACCTGGTCACAGTCTTCCATACTATGGTGAAATATACTCTACTTCTATTTAAATTATAATAATTATTTCTAAGTTTGCAATTACAGAAATAATTATCATATGCACATATTATGCAAATTAATGTCCTCTCCTTTTTTGGTGATGCATTTCCTCTTTTGAGGCAATTCATAAGTGACCACCCGTTATGTTTTGAAATCAGATGCTTCTGAAAGCTCAGAAACAGCCCATAAAGGTGATAGCCTTCCCTTTGTCCTCAGCATTTTGGAATTCAGAAGTATAGTGGCAACAGCTCCTGTATATGGAGATTCCATTGAGCTACCATGGCTGACAGTCATTGGTGGATCGATCCTCCATGAAGCAGAGGATAAAAATTCCACTTCACAAATAAGTGAATTGGAAATAGTCTGTGCTGATTATGCTGATATGGCTACTTGGCAGCCATGTGCCACAGAGCAACAATAATTTGAGGGCCAAATGAGAGGTCAGGTTACACAGAAATATGCAGATGGGGCTGGAGAGGGTGATAGGGAGCACAGAACTGGTGGGTGAGGAGTGGATGCTTACCCCTTTCCCACCTGCCACTCCCCTATTCCATACTGTTTCCTCCAACTGCCTCCCATAGGGTTTCAAATGTGAGTTAGCCCCTGAGAAAGGAGCCGAAAAGCATATATAGTTCTCTCAAAGCACTAGTATTTAATGGGTCAAGGGCCTCCCTTGGCAGAATGGAAACTGTTGAATCTCAGCTTTCCTTTCCTTCTTCCTTTCTTTTCTTGGACAGTTGATGTATTTCCAGGCCAGATATATGTAGTTTTTATAATGTAGTTTTATGTTGTGGCATATAATTTAAATGGCATTATGTAAACTGTTGGAAAGATGAACACTGCCAGATGAAACATGATTTTCCTGCTTTGCAGTCAAAATCTTGCCTTTATGGTTATTCTGTCTTCTTCTCTATCACTTAACTTATTTCCAAAGAACTCGTGGAAATACTTCCTGTAAAAAGGAAGGCAGGGAAAAGACAAGGCAATCCTGATCACTTTCTGGGCTAATTAAGACCATTTGTTTGAGCTCCACTGTTTCCCAGAAAATATGGTTTCATCTTGTCAAGTGTATAGTTATCATTCTTGGAGCAGATGTCTAACCTTTGAACTCAACCATGGCTAGATTAAATGTTTTTCAGTGTCTGAGGCCTTAGGGCTATGTTCCTTCAGTTTTGAGATTTATTTTATTTTATTGCATCTTTGATTAATTGGCACAGTACTGCAATATTCAGGGATGTTGAAGAGTCCTTGGTCTCGAGTCACGAGTCG
This sequence comes from Shinisaurus crocodilurus, assembly GCA_021292165.1. Lineage (NCBI taxonomy): Eukaryota > Metazoa > Chordata > Lepidosauria > Squamata > Shinisauridae > Shinisaurus > Shinisaurus crocodilurus. Next base: position 130,064,183 of record CM037879.1, read on the forward strand.
AGTCACGAGTCTTTGGACCCTAGTCTCGAGTCCGAGTCCAAGTCCTTGGTCCAAAATAGTGACTCCCGAGTCCCGAGTCCCTCCCAAAGCTGACTCCACGAGTCCCTATTAAAATCAATGGGGTTTTTCCCAACAAAATAAGGCTATTTCAGATGTGTGGCTTAAATAAATTCTAGGCACAAGTGTGCCTATTTATCTCAAAACTCTGCCACTGATTTTGATAAGAACAGACCAGGCAGACAAATCCAAAATAACCAGGCAGGCAGAGGAGGTAGGGAACCCCAAAGCAGGCAGGCAGAAGCATTTGTCTTGGACAATTCAAACTGTGGAACTGGTTAAGAAGAGACCAGGCAGGCAGAGGAGGCAGGGAACCCCAAACAGGCAGGCAGAGGCAGCCAAACCCAAAATGTCTGAAAGGTTGCATTAGGAAAATGATTTTAAAAAATAAACTTGGATTGTTACTGCAACTGGGTCCAGACAGCACCTGCAGGTGGCATCAAGCAGGGATGTTGACGAGTCCTTGGTCTCGAGTCCCGAGTCGAGTCTCAAGTCCCATTAAAAATATTGGGGAGTCAGAGGGGGGACTCAGTCTGACTCACGAGTCGAGTCCTCGAGTCCGAGTCCCCATCCCTGGCAGTATTCTCACTAGAGAAATGGAAGCACTTTTCAAATTTGTGTGTTTGCACACAGCTAAAATGCAGAAAGCACTCCATTCCTCCGCCGTTTTCATACTTCACAAGATAAACATAAGTTAAAACCTCACTCAGTAGGGTCATGTTTTGGGCTTTTCATGAAATAGTAAGGCATTTGTTGCTCCTTTACAAGCAATATGGAGCAATTCCCCTGGGCCTGTCAAATAGCCACTTTCTCTGCTTATCATAAAGCAGGGCTCTCCAACCTTGGGTCCCCAGATGTTGCTGGACTACAGCTCCCAGAATCCCTTGCCATTAGCCATGCAGGCTGGGTATGCTGGGAGTTGTAGGCCAGCAACACCTGGGGACCCAAGGTTGGAGAGCCCTGTCATATAGGAATAAGGTGGCCACTTCTGAATTGCCAAAAAAGATGAAACATGACACCAAAAAAAGAGCACAAAAGAGGACACCAATTTGCATAACATTTGCATAAACTAATGTAAAGCTCTTTGTAGTTTTAGCTGAATAGTTAATACCATCTTCTTCTACCAGTATTTTGGGGTAGTCGTGGTTGAGATTTGCTTTTGATTCACTCTATGATGCCATCATGCTATATTATTGTTGTACCGGCTTATTCTTATCCTTATTTGCTCATTATTTTACTTATTCATTTTTATTATTTTTCACAGATTTGGGCATATTTTATTTATTTATTACATTTCTATACTGCCCAATAGCTGAAGCTCTCTGGATGGTTCACAACAATAAAAACCATAAAATACAGCACAACAAAATACAATATAAAAGTTTAAAAGCACAGTATTAAATAAAACCTAGTAGCAGTGCAAGGATTTAAAAAACAGCAACAGGTTTAAAACAACAGAAACTGAAAGACAAAAAAACAACAACTATCTTTTGATTAAAAGTGGTACACAAATTTAGTAAAATATGTAAATACTTCTCTCAGAATATGTCCTATTTTAGGAAGGAGTAAATGGCATTTTTAAACATTCTTGAACTGTCATGTTTTCAGTGTCTCATTTCCGGCAATGCCTGTACAAAACAGATACCACACCATCACATGATGTGCGCAGTACATCAGATATTGCACGTCTTTCACTAAAGCTGCTAAAACCTTGACAAAAGCTGCCTCACTAGCTGGAACGACAATGTAAATCCTTGCAAATCCAGAATGTACGCTGGTTTGCTGGAATGCTGTTAAAAAGTGCTCAGTGCTGCTATTCTTAAAAACTGATATATTGCAATTGGAACACTCTGGGTGAGCTGCCTCTGCAAGCTGGCAAGGCTTTTTGAACTCTGCTGGCATCTTCAGTAAAGTTCACACTGTAATCCTTAAGAACTGTGTACCTACTGCTAACTGGGTCATCATCGTACATTTTGCTACTCACATTATAATACATCATTTTGAGACTGTGTGTTGTGTTATGGCCGTAGCATGCCTGCCATAAATAGCATGGAAAGAACAGAGGCCAACAGCTGTAGTTTTTTCTGTGGCACTCTGGGGTACCATGGACACTTATGATGGGTTTCTTGACGAAAGAAGAATCAGTAACGGCAGAAAAGCGTCCCTCAAGGACACCATTACTGATCTTCTCTTGCACTTGGGAATTTGTACATGTTGAAGGGCAATGGCTGACAAGAAGGTAGATCGGGATCTGATGGTGAATATCTGGTAGGTGAAAAGGGTTTCTGACATCCAACTGGTTAACAATATTGACAGGGGAGGTATTAGGTACCAAAAAGATCTGGGGCTCAGGCCCACAGAACAAAAAAAAAAATGCACAAATGTGCATATGCTAATTTACATATGCTCTAAAGTGTGTGTGTGTGTGTGTTTAAAGGCCCCTGTCTCCTAAGAACACCCCTACTTGTAAAATGGGATGTATGGACAGACAGGGGAGAGGAGGGCATTTGATTTCAGAAAAAAACCTCAGGCAGAAAGATTCAAGTGGGGGGGCAGCAGGAAAAGTGAGGCACATGTTGGCAAAAAGCCAGCTAATTCAGGGGGATCAGATACAACAGAGATAATCAGGGCCCCTGTATCTTTATTTCAGCAAGTGCCCATGGACAGCAGGATGGTGGGGCAGATGGTGTCTCAGAGATGCGGGCCTCCAAATGAAAGATTTGGGGCTCCAGTCCTAGTGGGCCGCCCCCTAACACCATCTCTATATAGTGATATATTAGGATGGTGAAACAAAGAAAGCTTGGCTGAAAACCAGGAGAAGACCTGTGAGCTCATTTCTGGCACTAAAAACAAATTCCTGGGCAGAGCATGTGCTGAGAGGCACCCCATTCCTTAATTCTAATTCTAATCTATGCACCTCCCAGCCACTATTTTGCACCTGCCTCCAGTTGGTTGACCTTGGGATTCTAGTAAAAAAGCAAAGTAGATCCCAGAAGCCAAATGTTTGCCCACTCCTGTGCAAGGGCATACTCTCCGTTCACAGAGAGCAATGGTGAGGTGCACAGAATTCTCTGTAGCGCATAAGTGTTCCTCCATAATGCACAGGTTTCCTTGGCAGACACATCAATGTGACAAAGGGTCCTTAAAGGTAGAAAGTATGAACACCACTGACACAAGGGATAGAGACAACAGGTTTAATGTTAGCAATTCAATTTTATAAAATAGCCACTTAAATGAGATGAAGGATCCTTCAAACTGGTTGATTTTCCAGCCACATTCTGATGAACAGAGTACACAGGGGGAAAACAAGTCTCTGGGTTTCTCTGCCATCTCAAAGAAAACTAGAGGCCTGCAGACACCACTACAATCAGTTATGACCATCATGTAATTTGCAGTTATAGGGCATTGTTCCTGGATGGATGAGCGTGCACAGGAAGTGATCAATGCCACCCTTCTCCAGGAAGCCCAGGGTCTGAGTGAAGCAGTGGTAGGACATTGCTCACTGCACTTGCCTCTCTCTGCAGCAAGAATTATGCACAGGGAAGGATCACAGTGTCTGAGACCCAGGTGTCCCAAGGTCCAAGGCAGGCAGTGGCAGATGTACCTAATGGCATATTTTTAATTCTCCCTTTAAAATCTGTGGGATGTTAAAATATTTAGCTTTGCCTAGATCATGAGCTAAGTTTGCAAGGACCAAGGTGGCAAAATTACAAAATGGACAAGATTTCAGATTAGGTATTTTTTGCGACTTATAGTTTGTCCTTTTTGAAACAGCTTTCTTGAATAAATTCTGATCTGGTTTCAAAAAAGGAAAGGAAAGAAGATAAAATGCAACAAAAGAGAACATTCCCTGGACATGGACCACACATGTGGTTTTAGAAGAGGGAACATTATTAGTTTTATAATTTAATGAAAAGCGTATGAAAATCATGCTTAGCTGTGGGATAGCTACTGCATTGTGACATTAACACCATTTTTAGGGTTTTGCAACGTGTTAAGTGAGAAGAATGGAAAGAAATTTTCTAGGAATCCAGAGATATTTTCCATCATGAATGCCACGAAGATGAAATACAATAACATTTGAAGGCACATAAGGCAAGCTTCCAAAGACACTAAGAATAATGTATACAACATTAACGATCTCTTCGTGTGTCTAAAAGAGAGGGAGGCATCATCTTAATTTGAAAACGCCACATAATTTCCTATGCAGCAGGGCTGGCCCAAGACATTTTGCTGCCTGAGGTGAAGGATAAGATGGTGCTTCTCCCCATTCTTTATACAAAAGCCAACAGGACTTGCAACTGAATCTTTCTTCAATGCCTGGTGATGTGACAGAGGGGTTAGGGCAGGCCTTGTGGCTCACACAGCTCTGTTCCCCAACACCTTTCCACCACTCCCTGCCCCTCAGCATCTGCTGTCTAAGGCAGCTGCCTCACCCTGCCTAACGGTAGAACCAGTAGAACCTGCTCCTCTGCATCAGTGTGTTCAAAAGGAAATGACCTATTGCTTTTAATTCATAAAGCAGGTTTGTAAAACCTCACCAAGCTGAACTCAACCCACCAGCCATGTATGGTACCCCACTACTTGTTTGGCACCCCCTGATTTATTTTATTATTACATTTTTATCCAGCTTTCCCCCCCTCTTGCAAGGAACCCAAGGCTGCTTACATGGTCCTCCTCTCCATTTTATCCTCACAACAACCCTGTGAGGTAGCATAGGCTGAAAGGGAGTGACTGGCTCAAAGTCACCCAGTGAGCTTCATGGCCGAATGGGGACTAGAACTCGGATCTCCCAAGTCTCAGTGCAGCACTCGTAACCACTACATCCTAGGAGGATCATCAAATCCTTTATGAGCTACTGTACATGGCTAGTGGGTTGAGTTTTCTTTGGTGGGTGTCAAACTATGCAGGCCTGGTGTAAGGTTAATTAATATCGTTAGGATTGTATCTGTGAACAATGCAGGTACTTTTATTCTTTCACCTACAGCAACAATTAAAATGTAAATCAATGTAAAATCATGGTAGCATATATTTTTTTAAAAAACATTCTTCAGATTTGTATTCCACTCTTTCTCCAAGAAGTTGAGTTCAGTGTACATACTAGAGTTATTCTATTTTATCCTCATATAACCCTGTGCGGTAGTTTACGTTGACACAGCATTCCTGATTCAAGGCCACAACCACTGACTGGGTTTCATGGCTGACTGGGAAATTGAACAGAACTTTGCTCTGTCCAACCAAAGCCCTGTTCAGGTTATCTGGATATGTGGGGGGAGGAAGTGGGATCAGTATGATGGAGGGCTGAGTCAAATTGCCCCCCTGCACTTTTGCTGCCCCATTTGCAGGTGGCAAAAGGGGAGGGGATTTCAGTGGACTTCAGGGAGGAGAGGTGAAATTGGGCAAAAGGTGCCAAAGCAGGTCTGGCAGCAGCAAGTCTTCTAAGCATCTGGCAACCGGTAGCCACCATTTCATCTCCCAGAAGCCCCCTTTGTGCAACACTACATCGTGATGTAGCATCAAACAGGAGGGTCATCTGGAGAAAAAACTGTTGGTGTGCACAAAAACTGGACTGCCCTTTTTACCCCAGAAAGCCCGTTTGCACAATACTACGGCACTGCAAAGTGAGACTTAGGGGTGGGGTGGGGGAAATGGCTGCCAGGAGGCAGCTGCTAACAGAAGAGAGGGGACAGCAGTGAATAAAGCAAAGGGAAATCCGTAGATTCACATACCCCTTTTGCATCTGACACGCACACACAATTCAACTCCTCAAAGAGGAGCGAGCAGCATTCATATCATGCTTGGAAAAGCCCCAACACACAACTGTACACCCCAAGCATTTTCTCCACATGACCAGGAGACCTGCTTTTTCAGGGTTCCCACTTGCTTGGAGAAAGCCTCCTGTGTGTACAAGTTGTATATGTGAGGGCTTTTTCAGACATTATACTGAATGAATGGAGGTTGGGCACATGTGATCCCACTCCATCCCATAGTCTCCAATTGCCACGAGAATGCCAGGACCATCACGGAAAAGCTTTAAGCCATCAGGGCTTCTCACTTTGTCATGCAGAGTCCTGAATTCCCAGGTACTTTAAGCTGTTCTTAAAGGGGCCATGGAAAAATTGCAGCTAAGCCTGCACTTTTAGCTTAGCTGCAGTTTTGCCCATGGCCCCTTTAAGAGTAGCTCTGTTTAGGCTTGAACAGCTGCAGGGTCTCCACGGGAGAGACAGATGCTGCTAAGCTGGGAGGGCCAGGCAAGGATGTGTGCGCGCGCGCGTGTGTGTCTGTGCATGTTCTACCTGCTGCCTCTGCTGCACGTTGCTGTGGGGAAAGGATTAGCTGGGTGAAAAGAAAAGGAGGTGGAGGCTGCGCCCCCTGGCCTGGACTGAGGGAGAAGTGAATGAGGGAATTTATCACATGATTCCTATCGTTATATTGCCAAAGAGTTTATTTCCTAACAGAGCTGACTCTGTGCCTCTAACAGGTAAGATACAGTGTCAGAAGGAAATGCAAGAAGCTTCCCCTTCTCTCTGAAGCTCCATGTTTGGGGGAGTGGGATGGGTGGGTAAGCGTCACCTCTTGAATTTGTAATCCTGACCATTTTAAAACAAAAAGAGATTGCCCTGCAAGCACTGACACACACACACACACCATGAAAAACACCAGATATCAACAATTAAGGGTTTAAGTAAGGTTAAAAAAATATTACAAAAGCTACTTTTGAAACACCCAGTGAGTTTCATGCCGAGCGGGGACTAGAGCCTGGATCTCTTGAGTCCCAGTCCAACACTCTCACCACTACACTACACTGGCTCTCTTATAATATATAAGATATTATATAATAATATAATTCTGGAAAAGTCATCCTAGCACTGGCGCTGCTGCTTCTACCTCTTCTTCTAGCAAGGAGCAGCATTTCACAATTATCCCTCAATTACACGATACTTCTTCACACAATGCATGATCAATTTGCTGCCACAGGATGTGATGGTCAGTGTTTTAAAACATGGAGCTTCAGTGTTTAATACTGGATATATGTGCTCAAATGCAAGATACAGTAATAGCTTGGATTGAGAGCATAATTCGTTCCGGAACTGTGCTTGTAATCCAAAACACTCTTATATCAAAGCGAGTCTCTGGCGGGTGTGAGCGGGGCCGATTTCGGACTGCTATGCCCGCTCGAGGCGAGCGGTTACATCCCTACGTATTGCAAGACGTCGCTTGTTTATCAAGTCAAAATTTATTTTTTTAAAATTGCTTGTCTTGCAAAACGCTCTCAGACCAAGTTACTTGCAATCCAAGGTATTTCTGTATATGAATTGTGGGAAGGAAAAATATTTATTAACCTCTAACCATGAATTTTTAAAAAAAGAATAAAGGTTGAAATATTTTGTCCCAGAATACAGTTACATTTAAGGCATACCCTTTCTCCATAATAATAATAAAAAACTGTTAGGCCTTCTGCATCTTTTAACAAAGCATAGTCAATACCACGGTGGCCCTCCTTGACAACTTATTACTGAATTTACCTAAATCTAATAGTGTGATTCATTGTGCACTTACTTGGGAGTAAGCCCTATTGAATTCCATGGGACATACTTCAGAGTGATCATACCTAGGATTGGCTATAAGGCAGCAGTATTCTGGCCACTTCCTTGAGAGAAAAGCCCCATTGAAAGAAGTGGGAGTAGTTTTTGAATGAACATTTATAGCATCAGGCTGTAAAACTAGACTTTGCTCCTGTCAGAACTCCAGGAATAGCCCTTGATGGTCAGAGACTTATAATGGTCAGCTTCTCATGAATTTATTTGTGCCCTTAAAAGGCTTGTGCTTTGAACTTGGCTGTCAAAAATTAACTTCCAGATTGCCTTATTCAACCCATAAATCTAACAGACAAAAGGAAGGACATCTTCATGCAAGCCAAGTCCCTGAATACACTTAAGCAACCTGGGTTTGTATATAGAGACTGGGCTTGCATCATCTTGTAAGAGGTGTTCATGCCTTCCTCTCTGTGCTAGGTTAAGACCATAAGACCATACAAAGAGCCCTACTGGAAAGGCCTATCTGGTCCAGCATCCTGTTTCCCACAGTGACCAACTAGATGCTCTGGAAAGCTCTCAAGCAGGACATGAGGGGAACAGTACGCTCCCACTCATGTTCCCCAGCAACTGGTATTCAGAGGCAGGGTGTCCAATCCTGGAGGTGCTATGTAGTCATCATGACTAATCCATTGATTGCCTTATCAGTAATATAATGCTTTGAGAAGGGAAACTAAATACTCACCTCCATGAATTTGTCTACTCCAAGTTGGCAGCCATCGCTACATCTTGTGGCAGTGAATTCCACAATTTAACTATGCACTATGCAAAGAAATACTTCATTCTGTTTGCCCCAAATGTGCCACCATTTAGCTTTAGTGGATAACCCCAGGTTCTAGGTGAGAGGGAGAAAATACTGCAGTGTTGTGTGTTTCCTCTAATAACTTTTGTCCTTGGTTGCCTGGCCATACCCTTGGCCACACCCTCATGTTGCCTGGCCACACCCTCTTGATCATACCTTCATGTTGCTTAACCATACCTCTTAGAAATTCACAGGTGTGTCCCTATTTTCATCTGTGAAATGTTGGAAGGTATGCCATCCCACTTACATGTTTGGACACAATGCTAGCTATAAGAAGTAGTATTTTAAAAGCTCATATCTGGGTTCAAAGTCAATTCTCAAAATTTCCTATGTAAGTCAGAATGGTCCAAACAATTGAAATATACTGGATGAAGTTCTTAACCAATTTCTCTGTAAGAAAAACAAACAAATAAGCAGCTGTACAAACTAGTGCTAACCAACAGGATGTTGCAATATATATTTAATGCCAGTAGTAATAAAAACTGAATTGTGTGTGGTTAGCAACATGTGATACAGAGGCCAAAACTGTGCAATTAGCAGTGAAAAAGATGATATTTGATTTCGGCCACTATTAATGTGAGAAAATCATGTTACTCTATATTATGCATGTATTGCATAGAATCAATGCCAGATATTTGTTATTTTAAAGGACAAGCAGGACCTGCAACAAAATGTTGCAGTGTTTCCACAGCCCCTAAAAGAGGTGCTCCTATTCAGGGCTCCAAGCAGTCTGGAACAGGAGCCTTGTAGTCCTGTTCAGACCTCATGAGAGAAGCTGGAGTTTCACAGGGAGGTAAGGGAAATGGACACCATTTCACTTCCAACCTGAAAGGCACCTACCCACCTGAATTCACACCATTGAAGGGAATGATTGCCCTTTATTCCCAAGCCTTATACAACCTATTTGATATTCCCTATTTCGGAGCAGTATGCAATACTGCTGCTGCATCTCCGCTAGTTCTGTTGCACCCACAGGACCAGCTGCTAATGCATCAGGAGCCAGCATTTTCTACGGTACCCAGATATTGAGAGGAAAAGCTCAGTCATGTCCAGAATGGGACAGGTCAGCAGAGATCCCTTCTTTGAGCTCTGCTGACCTCCCCTGTTTTGAAAATCAGGGATGCCCCTTGTTTCCAGCTGTTTCAGGAACCACTACCTTCCCATTGCACTAGCAGTTGGTCCCGCTGGCCTGCAGGCAACATTAGATAATGCCCTTTGTGTTCCCACAACGAAAGTGCTGCTTATTTTTTAACTTCTGATCTGGCAAACTTTAATGCGCATTGTTGAAAGCAGACATGGGAACATGAACAGTCATTTGTAGTTTCTCTTCCAGTGTAAGTCTTGGGTTTCTCTTCCAGTGTGAAGCTCTCTTCCAGTTTATCTTCCAGTGTAAGGCTTGGGTAAGTCACATAAGTAATGTATTGATTTTGGTTGTCGCTCTCCATGCTGGGTAGGTCTGGCTATGTTTGACCTTGTAATGCAGCGAACATTTTCTAGTCCCCTGCTGGGAAATCACTGTCCTTATATTATCACTATTTTTGCCCATTTGGAGATGCCTTACTAAAACACTGTTAGTCTGAGTTGCTGCCATTGTCATTCTTCAGGGTTCAGCTGCCTCTCCAGGGCCTCTAGGAGTTAACTCTAGGCATTTGTGGGGGATCCGACTTGTCTTCAGTGCGCATGTTTGTAAATGCATGTATATAACTATAAGGCACCCTGTGATACAAAGCCTCTCCTTTCATACACTGCAGCTGCTGAACTATATTTTGAACTGCTCATCGTAAGCTGTTGAACAATTAGGTTTTCCTGGCACATATTTAACTCCTAGAACAAACAGCATCTTGGCTTTTAAATCCGTGGAGAACAGGCTACTGCAGCAGAATAAACAAATTCAGGAGCTAGACTGGAGCCCCACATTGTGGAATTGGTGGGGTGGCTCCAGCAGCAATCCTTAGTATGATAATGTAGAGGTGTTACAAGCATTTCCCTATTTTCGTTTGTGAAATGTTAGAGGGTCTAAATACGGTGCTGGAAAGCCAATTTTCTCTGGCAGCTTGGGAAATATTGCAGTCATCTGAGTCTGCTAGCTAGCATCTGATTTAAATTTTGCTGAGCAGCTATAAATCAATTAATACTTTGTCATAGGAAATATTTCATGATTAGTCATTTAGTGATTCAACTGTCTGATCATATGGCTTGCATCTTTTGTTTTGCTAAAGGAGAGTTGTAACCAAAGCCTGCCCAGTGCCTATGTAATTCCAGTGCTGTGCCCCAAGTCTCTGGAGCAGACCAAATCAACCACCCAACTGCATCCAATTCACAAATTAAAACCCACAGAGTATGCAAGTGTTGTTGTCCTTTATCGTGCAGTTCTTTCTATTGGCCAAGGTACTGGGCCAGATAGTCATTGCTCTATGTCATCAAAGACAGGTCCAAGACCTGGGATTGGGTAGGATGTGAACTTTTCCCTCCATTTTGACAGTGTTTCCTTCTTAAAGAGCAGCATTCTGGTCCTAGGACATTCAGTTCCAGCTGAGAGTTGCAGTTGATGCCTGCTTTGTAGGGTGGCCCTGTGTCCTCTTTTACAGAGGACAGTCCTCTTTTTGAAGGGCTGTCCAGTCCACATCCGGCTTAAAAATAAAGAACCATCAGAAGGAAGAGCTGGGCCTTGAAGTTGCCCATCAGCACCACCTGGACAGCAGACTGAGCGAGGCACACAGGTCCCCTGCTCACAGTCTTCCACACTCTGGTGAGATGTACTGTATTTCTATTTAAATAATAATTATAATTTCTAAATTTGCATCTATACCTATAAATTAGCATATGCAAATCAGGGTCCTCTTTTGTCCTCCTTTTTCGCAATGCATAAGTGGCCGCCATATTTTTGGGGTAACTGCTTGTGTCTATTTCTTTGTCCTGGTCAAACATGGAAGCCAGTCTCAGACTCCTTTGCCAGAACCCACTTTGAAAAAAATGGGTTTTAATTCCTAGAAAGCTACCATCAGGGAGAGGGAGACAGTTCCCTCAGGCAGTGGACGCTGGAAGCGGTATAGCTGCCCTGCCCTGGCCATTCCTCTTGTGCCTCCCTCTCCCAGCTGCCCCTCCTGAGCTTCCCTCAAGGGTCCCTTCAGGAAGCATCGTCCATGTGCATGCACTGCTGCTCTGCTGTGATGTGTGCTGGTGCGACCCCTCCCCTGCTGCATTGCCACATTCGTCTGAGCAGGCAGCCAGCATGTGTCAGGTCAAGCAGTAAGCAGGTGGTGGGAAGGTGTTGGAGGTGGGAAGGTGTTGTGTGTGCCACGCGGCCTGCCTTGCACCCCCTAAGCTAGCCTGCTGCCCTCAGGATGCTGTCCTGTTGCCAGTGTTGAAGTCAGATTCAACTGCCAATTGGTGAGGCCACTTACGAATCGCCAAAAAAGAAGAAATTCCATCACAAAAAAAGGAGACAAAAGAGGACAGCGTTGTACACAAAATTTGCATGTGGCAATTTATAAGTATAGATGCAAATTTAGAAATAATTATTGTAATTTAAATAGAAAAACAGTACATCTCACCATAGTGCAGAAGACTGCGACCAGGTGACTTGTGTGCCTGCCTGTTCCGTCTGCTGCCCAACTGCTAACTGTTGAGGGGAAACAGTTCTGATGGTTCTTTATCTTTACACTGGAATTGGACAGGACGATTCCTTAAAGCAGAGGACACCTTCAAATAGAGGATGGTCCTCTGGCAACCCTTCAAATACAGGACTGTCCTCTGTAAAAGAGGACACCTGGCCACCCAATCTGGTCAGCTTCTGTATGCAGAATTTGGGGGGAGGGGCACCATCTTGTCCTTTGCCTCAGGCAGAAAAATTTATTGGGCTGGCCATGTACAGACCCATACTCTCTGGCAGGAAATAGTTCTCCATGCATATCCAGCTAAGGAGAGGCCTCGTGGGTGCTTGCAGAAGGAAGCTGGCTAGTAGCAGTGTGGGAGTGCAAACCACATTTCTAATCAGGCCCAGTTTGAAGGTGACTGGACCTGACTAAAAATCAGGCCAGATTTTTCAAGTGGTGGAGTTCCCTTGTCGAGTTTCCCCCTTTGAAGTCTCACAACATCGTTAGTGATGCCTGCATTTTCCTAATAATAACCATATTTTTCTGGGTTACTACATTAATTAAATCTCAAATTAAAGGAGAAGATTACATGGTTGGATTCATTACTTTCCAAGGGTTAGCTTCGGGTTAGTTTGCCCATCACAATCTCACCTTGATACAACACCATATACTCCAATCCTCAGATAAATGATAGGATTGTTCTTGTTGTTCTTGTGATGATTACATAATAGTGCTATGAGCTTCTTTCCAGGTATACCACTAAGACACCAGTTACTCACACCCATAAGGCTAAAGCAGTGTGAGTAAATAAACACAGTCACCACCCACTCTAATAAGTTTAGGCAGATATTTTGACTTCTTTCCCAACAGATAAAAAGAAACACAATTTTAATTCTCATGGCTGATGGTTGTCTCTACAGCTGTGGTTTTGGTGGGATCTTGGAAAAAACTTGACCACTGCAGAGATAAAGAATCATTTTAAAGTGACATAACATTTTCCTTCAGGGGTAATGAGAACATCCTTCTGTTTCTTCTTGGATCTGCAATGTATTATTGATTTATGAGAGATTGGGGAAGTGGTTAGCATGAACTGCCTAACAAAATAACCTTTACAGAATATCGTTCTTGGATTCAGTCAAACTAACATTCTGACATTTACCTTATTAGGCAGGAGAGCTGAGAAGAAAGCCCACTCCAGCATTCCACATGAGTGCTCCTCACTTGCTCATGAAAATAGCAATATTTAGCAAGATGAGATTTTTATTCCTACCCAAGTGTCACTGCTCTTAATTTAGAGCCCTTTTCTGAGAAAAGCAGTGTCTTAGAAAGCCAGTGACTGTCTTTCTCTCTCCACTGAATAGTTTTTAAACTCTCCTTGAAGAGTTTACATCAAACTTAATGTTGATTTAAATGTTTCTAAAACTGACATTACAGTTTTTAAATCTCATGGGGGGGGGAGAGTTTCATTTCTTTAAGCAATAGAATTTTGTGGCGTATAATGGCAGAACCATTTTGCTACTCGCCTTATCTAAGAGGGCACTCCTGTGCCCCTTTAATTCAAGTCCTCAAAACATTTATCCAACAGTTCTATGGAACATGCAGGTACACACATGGAGCCCAGTTAAGTTTCTGCAGGTACACAATAACACACTTATTTCATAGTATTTTATCTTAATTAAATGGGACTAATTGGGAGCAAGTAAGTCATGTGGATGGCATCCAAGATCTGTTTGTGAGATTTCAGACCTTTAAATGTTGTCACGTTGGAGTAAAGCAACAATGCTTGTGATAAGTTGTCTGAACCAGTGGAAAGCAATAAACACAAGGGAACTTGTTTTCTAACTAGTTTCTTCTTGGCTACTCTTTGATGTAAATTGCAACTCTCAGGCTTTTCTTCCTTCCTTCTTCCTTCTTCCTTGGTAGTAACAGTGGCTGCTGTAGGAAGGGTTGTGCTCAACCTTTATTTCAGAAACTATTTGTTTCCCCAGGAGCTATGAAATCCCAATACAACAGTTTGTTTTGAAGTAGGTGTGTGTGTGTGTGTGTGTGTGTGTTTCTTCCTATAGTACTTGCCTTGCACCAGTTACAGACTGAAACTACGCAGCTATAACTCACAAAAAATATATAACTCTTAATAATCAAAGGCATCACACAATATAGCCCAGAAGATAGTTGGGGGTTGTTTTTCCTGCTCTGGGGGTTCCATGTTCACATTTCCAGCTTGAAGCACAGATGTACTTCTTATAAACTGAACCTCAGATGCTAAAAGAGTGTCTACGGAGAATAACCTTGTCCAGGTGCTGGGCTCTTTCATCAGTAAAGCAAATAAAACAGAAATGGTTTTCAATGAGTTTTACTAAGCCCAACAGGCTGCATTTTAGAACCTGGAGCTTTTAATCTGCTCTTTTTACACAGTGTCTGTTATATAAGCAATGTGCTGCCACAGTTTAATATTTCTTTAGCATTTCTTTAATATTTAGAAGACTCATGGTTACAGACACCTTCATTTAGTTCCCACAGATGCAAAGACTTACAAAGACAAAAGTTTCTTTTATCTATTAGGACTAGGATTGCAATCCTGTACACTCTTACTTAGGAGTAAGCCCCATTGAACTCAATAACACTTACTTCTGAAAAGACATGCATAGACTGTGCTGAAAGCTTCTTTGGTCATTTCAGTCAGGACACATGTCTAATCTTTAGAAGGTGTGGCTCCTTAAATACACCCATGTTTTAAAATATATTGGATTGTAACATGAAATATAGAAAGCTGCTTTATTATTACCGTGGGCTCGTTTTGGAACCATGGGTTTTTTAATTGGGCAAACTGGGTCACTATCTCTTAGCCTAACCTATCTCGGGTGTTGTGAGGATAAAATAAGTGGGGGAGAAGTATGTATGCTGCCCTGAGTTACCTGGAGGAAGGACAGAATATAAATTTAATAGATAAAATAATAAGATGCATATTTTTCATACTGAGCCCAGACATTTTCTGGAAGAACTACAAGGTGTTTTGGTGTGTGTGTGTGTGTGTGTGTGTTTAAAGAATTGGCCTGTTGTTTAATAAATTGTGTGTGGGGTTTTAATTGACCTGGAGTTAAGACAGGGGGTGTTTTGTTTTTGATATATTTTAGGGTTTTCTTTGTATTTAATTATGGAATTCATTCAGTTTTTAAAGTTATGGCTTGCTCTGAATAGGTTAGGCTAAAAATCTAACTACCTAAAAAAATAATGGTCTCGGTCATGCCGCTGGAAATAGCTGCCACAATACACCTCAGAGTTAAGTTTGCTGAGACCATGAAACTGTCACAAGCTTTTGGAACTGAGCATCATTTAGCCCAGCTCACATTCAATTCTGGTCTCTTCCTGGTGACCTGGGTTGGGGATCTACACTAGAGTCCCTTCTGTTTATCAGGGAGCGCCATCACACTGTATTTATGCAAAACACATTTACACTGTTGGGTGGGTCACATGCTAATGAATAGAGCGCAGTTTCCACTGTGTTGAAAAGGTGATCTTGTGTCACACAAATGCAATTGTGGGAAAAGTAGGAGGAGTTGGAAAAATGATGTGTGCAGGGTAATGGCCCTTTAAGTTTTTTTTTTGGGGGGGGGGTTGTGGGTTTTTTAAAAAAAGATCCATTAAAGTATGCACAGGTTTGCTGTTGTAAATGAGGGAAGGAGCAGAGATTTTTTTTAAAAAAGTAACTGGCAACCCCTCACAAAAAATCATGGAGAAGGAGAAGGGGGTGGGGAAAGAAGAGAGGGAGGCTCTGGTGCTGCTTGCTGCCATCCTCCCACCTCCCATGTGGTGAAACCAGTGGGACCAGCACCTCTGTTTCCCTCCACCCGAAAGCAATTCTCAAAAGCAAGTGCAGCCCCTCTCCCATACTGACCTTCCCAAGAGTAAGCACCAAGACAATGCGATTTGCTTTTGGGTAAGTGCAACTTACTGAAGATAATGTGATTTACCTCTGAGTAGACCTTGGCATGTTTTCAGCTAGTTGCTCCTTGGGGCAAGAGGACAAAGGAGAAATTTGAAAAGACATTCCAAACTTTATTTGTTCAAAGGACAGGGGGGGAGGGAAGCAGCATTGCATTTACTCTCCAGTTCACTGGGCAATTCAGAGAGAGAGAGAGAGAGAGAGAAGCCGTGGGGAGGGGCAGTGAGGGAGGCCGGAAAGCATCTGAAGGCTGATGGGGCCGATCTCCTCCTCAGAGTTGCCACTGTTTTGTCCAGGCTGCCCATGCTGAGCTCAGCCAGGAGCAGCCTTCCTCACCCAGCACTTGAAGCAAGGTGAGAGGTTTGTGCTATTCACACGTTCACACCTCTGCACCTGCGCATTAGCAAATACTGCTAAAAAATAAAAACCAAAAAAAGCCTGATAGGACACTTCCTCTTGCAGTGCCACTCCCTGCCCCCCCAGTGCACGGGCCCACCGAAGCCACTCCTCCTCCCCCCAGAACAGTACTGCAAGTTTAGCACACACTTGAATATGTACCTCAGAACAAAAACCACAACATATAAAAACATCATGATATACCTGGTCTGAAGAAATCCAGGGTAAAATGGCAGAAACAGCATACGGGGGTCAGTTTGGGGTGTGCGTCATGTGACATGCCGGTGAGCCAGGCATCACAATGCCAGTAAAAAATCCCTAGTGTAGCGCTCCCCCCACCCCCAGTTCACACAACATGATAGCCCACCATGTGAAACCAGCCATGCTGGGCTGTCGTGTTGTCCAAATCCAGTGTGGTTTCCGCACAGTGGCTTATTTTTCACGAACAAGCCACCCTGAGAACCCACGGCTTGTTCTAGGGGTTGTTCGACTCACAAGGGGTTGTGTGTCGTCCAAACCTGGGAGAGCAATTTTTAATCATGGGCTGTTGGGAATGGCTACGGGGCCGCTCAGCAAGAGTGGCAAAACCCTCTGCTGCTCACTTTTACGATCTTGCCAGTGCTGAAACGGCACTTTGGAAAGACCGTCACTTGTTCCTTGGCTTTTTTTATTTTAATTTTTTGGAGCCTCAGAAAAGCACTATTGGGGTCAGTGGGGCGGGTTATTATTCTTTTTTTCAGCCCCTGAAAATTGTGCATTTTTAAAAGGGCTTTGTCGTCGTTGTCATTGGCCCTTTGCAGTTGCGCAAGTGTGCACTTAGGGCTCTCTGATACAAGCAAGACTGCATATATAGGCTAACTTGTGCACAGCTGCCAGGAAGGAATCAATTACCTAGCTGTCAATGAAAAAGCAGTAAAGGGCAAAAAGGCGGAGAAAGTAGGTGCACCAAAAGGGGATAGCAGCAATATCACCCACTCAGCAATGTAATCCTCTTGATTTTAGTTGTTGAACTGACAGTTCTCAGTGCCCAACCTTTTCAACACTTCCCAGAGTCTGCAGCTACCCCAGACAGGGGAGATATCAACTCCCCCCTGCCGCTTTTCAGAGCAATTAGTGCAGGTGCACAAATTTCCCTTCATGTTTAATGCAAGTTAGGTAGGGATCTTGATTCTTTTTGCGGTATCACAACATCCTTTCATTCCTCCGACTTGGTAAATAAGCCATTAGAATATCTGTTGGTCCTTCTGATGGAAAGACATTCTTAAACTAGTTCACCTCCAGGGATCATCCGCACCTGCCCCTACTGGCATAGGTATAAAATCATCAAAGCTTTTGAAGTATGGGCCTAATTAGATCAGAGCTGGAGGGAGTGGTGCTTTTTGCCAAAGTTTTCATCAACTTCAAAAAGCTCTTCCCTTTGGCCATTTTTCAGAGTCAGTGAACAGTGGCAAATACCCATTCAGAGCAGCGAGGGCAGGAAGTGTTGCCCTGGCAGCAACAACACATTCTTCCAACAGCAATCTAACATGCTCAGCAGCACCTAGGCCTCAACAGTGAGGCCTAGAGGGATACTACTTGAAGAGTGGCCACTTCTGCATCACCGAAACAGGGGATATGCACCACCAAAAAAGGAGGGCACCGATTTGTGTCACATCGGCATAGGCTAACTTATACATATAGATGCAAATTTAGAAATTATTATAATTTCTATAGAAATGCAGTACATCTCACCAGAGTGTGGAAGACTGTGAGAGACCCATGTGCCTTGCTCAGTCTGCCATTCAGGTGTTGCTGATGGGCCACTTCAAGGCCCAGCTCTTCCTTCTGATGGGCCTTTATCTTGGTATCAGACTTGGACCAGACAGCCCTTCAAAGAGAGGACAATCCTTTGGCATCCTTTCAAATAGAGGCCACAAGGCCACCCTAACTGCTTGTCATATATAACCCTTGTTTGAGGGGGAGATTTAGTTTCTTAAATTCCCAAATGTGCCCAAGGCCCCAAAAAAGCCCTGGAGACCCCTGGTATAGATTAAGGGTACATCTTAGTGGGATCTATGATTAGTTATTTGGATATGTAGGGCTATGATCCCCTCGCTGGATCGTCACCTTGAAGTGGTGAGTGGGCTTGCGTGTTCCGATGAATCCTGTGAGCAATGCCGTCGGGAGCTATGTACTCCCAGTAGGGTCACCCATGGCGGTAAGGTCCGGGGAGAGGAACCAGACAAAGAACGATCCAAAACAAAGTCCTCAACGGCAGAACAGGCGGAAGATAATTAAACCTAAATTACAACGGCTGTGAAGCGGGTGAAGGCTGCAGCAGAGAATGGTTTTCCAATCGTCAGGGTAACCGTGCTATTGGATCTCTGCCGTACTCTGTCAAGTTTGTGTGGTGATTCGTTGTGCACCGATCTCCCCACATAAAACAGTTTCACGCACAGGCGTCTTCCAACCCAACCCATCCAACCCAACCCAACCCAACCCAACCCAACCAAACAAACATAAAAAAAGTCCCATGGCGACTGGCGAACGGCGACGGGGGCAGGACTGTGAATCTGGAAGCCCCTAGCCATGGACCAGCACATGGGCGGTGGATGCAGACTCAGTCGCCCTGTTCAAGGAACGAGGTAGTCGAGCAGCTCGGCAGCTGTATCCATGACTGAGCAGCCCTATTTAGGATCCACTCAAGAAAAAAACCTACGCTAGCGCAAAGGCTGAGGTCCAAAGAAGAACAAGAGAACTTAAGAACGCTTGGTGGAAAAAGAAAGCTGAGGAAATTCAACAACTTGCAGAATCTCATGATGCACGGGGCTTTTTTAAGGCCACAAGGGCCATTTATGGACCAAAAACCTATGGTACAAACCCTTTACAATCAAAAGATGGCACCAAACTCTTAAAAGACAAAGAGTCTATTGCACTGCGTTGGAAAGAGCATTATTATGACCTTTTAAATCGTAAATCTAAGGTGGATAATGAGATTTTTTCGCAAATCCCACAAAAACAAATTAAAGAGGAACTTGCAATACTCCCCACTTGGATGAAGTTATAAAATCCATTAATCAAATGAAGAATAACAAGCTAGTGGACCAGATGGGATTCCTGCTGAAATCTTTAAAGAAGGGGGCCCCGAACTTGTACAACATCTTCATAAACTCATTGAAAAAATCTGGATAAGAGAAGAGATCCCAGAAGACTTCAGGGATGCCATAATTATCACCCTCTTTAAGAAGGGTGATAGAACAGACTGTGGAAACTATCGGGGCATTTCTCTCTTAGCAACCGCAGGTAAAATATTTGCTAGGATTCTCGCAAACCGTCTTCTATCTATTTCAGAAGAGATCCTCCCTGAAACTCAATATGGTTTCCGCCCCTCTAGAGGGACAGTAGACATGATTTTTACTGCACGTCAGCTCCAAGAAAAATGCCGGGAGCAAAATCAACCCCTTTATATGGCATTTATCGATTTGGCTAAGGCCTTTGATACTGTAGACCGTACAGCTCTCTGGACTATCCTTATGAAAATTGGATGCCCCAATAAATTTGTGAATATCTTGCGACTTCTCCATGACAACATGACGGCAACGGTTTTGGACAACAACGGCTCTCATGGTGCTCCATTTAAAGTGGGATCAGGTGTTAAACAGGGATGTGTTATCGCCCCAACATTATTTGCCATTTTCATCGCCATGGTTTTACATCTTGTCAAGGGGAAACTTCCCACTGGTGTGGGAATTATATATCGAACAGATGGAAAGCTTTTTAATCTCAGCAGGCTGAAAGCAAAAAGTAAGGTAATTACAACCTCCGTTGTGGAACTTCAGTATGCTGATGATAATGTGGTCTCCGCACATTCAGAGGATGATCTCCAAACTATCCTAAATGCTTTTGCAGAAGCATACGAAAAACTTGGTCTCTCACTTAACATCAAAAAGACCAAAGTGCTTCATCAGCAAGTGCAAGCTAACCCTTTGGTGATGCCATCTATCCAGCTTGGCGGGACAATACTGGAAAATGTCGATCATTTTCTCTATCTTGGCAGCTATCTTTCTGTTACAGCTAACATCGACAGTGAAATCCAGCATCGTTTGAGCTCCGCAAGTGCCGCATTTTCTCGAATGAAACATAGAGTGTTCGAGGATCGGGATATTTGTAAGAAGACCAAAACACTGGTTTATGAAGTCATTGTATTACCAACTTTATTGTATGCCTGCGAAACATGGACTATCTATAAACGTCACTTCCACCTCCTTGAAAGGTTTCATCAACGTTGCCTCCGGAAAATCCTGCAAATTACTTGGGAAGATAGGCGAACAAATGTCAGTGTACTGGAAGAAGCAAAGACTACTAGCATTGAAAAAATGATCCTTCAACGCCAACTTCAGTGGACCGGTCATGTTGTTCGAATGCCTGACTGCCGTCTCCCAAAGCAGTTACTTTACTCCCAACTCAAGAATGGAAAGCGGAATATCGGTGGTCAATATAAGAGGTTTAAAGATGTTCATAAGGCTAATCTAAAAAAATGCAATATAAACATCGAAAACTGGGAAGCTCTGGCCCATGAACGATCTAAATGGAGGTTGGCCTTTCACAAAGGTTCCATGGACTTTGAAGAAGCCCGAGTGCAAGGTGAAAGGGAGAAACGTGCTAAGCGAAAAGCACGTCAAATGAATCCTTTACAGGACCATCTTCTATCTGGTAACCTGTGTCCTCACTGTGGGAAGCTGTGTGGATCTAGAATTGGCCTCCACAGTCACTTACGGACCCATCGCTAGAGTCTACACAATCTTCTTTAGAATTTCCTCCTTTTATCCCGGAAGACAATCTTACTCGGTCACGAGTGATCGCCTGATGATGATGATGTAGGGCTATGAGGCGTGTCTGGTGGAACAAAGCCGGAATCCCCACAACACCTTTGATTAAAAATTAATCCATGTTAGGATTGGATGCTGAAGGTGTCTGTGGCAGAGAAGTCTTCTTTCCCTTCACGCTGTCTCAAAGGCATTCCTTGTGTCCTTCTGCTGAATATTAGAGGGGAATTTACTCATACACATTGATCCTAATACCTTGGAAATTAATGGCTTGCTCCCAGGGACATCTGTGGTCTAAGCCCATGCCCTAGATACTTAAATTAGTATATATGATTTATTTATTTTTCTGTTATAATACTTTCCTTTGCATTACATTACTAGATGCGAAATCAAGCCAATTCCTCAGCCAATCTAGAGTTTTGAAGGGAGGTTTTTTATGCTAAAACAAACACACCACTGATTTATAGCAGTTTAGCCAATTAATGTTACAGAAAACAGTATTTCATAGACAGCAAAATAAATATGCACTAGGGATAAATCACCCTTCTTCTCCCATCTCCTACTTTCTTTTTCATTATCCAGATAGGGTTGCCAACTTTTATATTGATTATTGCCTCTGTGCCTTTAACAGCAGCTTTGTGCAGATATATAAACAAGTGAGGCAGTTGTTTGGACTATGTAGTGCTCCAGTTAAGGGTTCTAGCCACCCAGCCATGCCTTCTTCCAGGTGACTCCACTCCATTTCCCCTCCCGGTTTTCTATGGCTGACTGGGGAATGCTGGGAGTTGCAGGACTTTTTTCTGTCTAAAAATGCATAGAATTGTGCCCTTAGAGTCCTGTGACCATTAAGCATGTCCAGTCCTCATGTGGCTGTTTGGGGTGGAGGGTCCCACCCCAAGAGTTTTTCTATTTCTGCAAATCTTGGATGCTGATACCTCCCTCTTATTTATCAGTGGTATATATGTGTGTCTGTGTGATGATAATTATCTCTACACTGTGAAAAATTTTACCTGCTGATTTCTGTATGTCAAGCTGCTGTTAAGGGCACAAGAGCAGGCCAGTCCTTTTTCCTGGTTAGTTGGCAACCCAGTTCCCAGCACTGCCAGTGCTAACAAGTAAGAATCAGCTTTAAAGAGGTTTCAGAGTTTATTTATTTTTGGCTTGGAGTCTACACCCCTTCAGTCAGAATCTTATCCTGAGGAGTGCATGTCAATTACTGTGGCTCACAGTGCAATAGTGGGTCATAGGAAACCGTCCAATGTGTGAAGGACATGCAAAGAAATTTAAATTGAGGTGTTGGTTATATGCATGTTTATTCTTCTGACTGATCAAATTAAGTCAGTTAACTAATAACCAGGTGTTCATGATGATGGACTGCCCAACCAGAAATATAAAACAGATAACAAGTCTCTGTTGTCTATCTGGTATTTCTTTGTCTCTAAGATAAGCATAGCAACAACTGATTATACAAAATTAAGGAAATATTGTAATGCAAAGCCCAGAAGAGGGGAGGAAGTGTGTGTGGGGGGGGAGTGAAATCAGCCAATATAGATATGGAGGAGTTGGAGGCAGGACCGGTGCAAGGCAGTTTGGTGCCCTAGGCAAGATCAGATATTTAGCGCCCCCCTTCCCACTCGAGAGCGCTGTATTTTTTTTCAAGGCGTTTCTGGCGCCCTCTTTAGCCCTGCACCCTAGGCAGCTGCCTAGTTGCCTAATGGTAGCACCGGCCCTGGTTGGAGGAGATTCACAGGATAAGCCTATGCATGTGTAGATGGCTAGAAAGCTTCACAGATGCAAAAGAGTTCATCTGGGTCAGTAGAAAAGGCAGTGAAAGTCCATGGAGCTCAAAGGGAATGAGTTTTCCAGCCTTGCACATCCCTACAACAGGAATAACACCCATAGAGAGAACACGGACTTACATCAGAGGAGGCATCCAGTAAGAGACAACAAGTCCCCAACTTCTGCAAGCCCTCCCCCCAGAGACACACATTTACACAGATACATCTCTCCCTGGCAAACTTGCCCCCAACACCACCTCCCTCCTCCTCCAGAACTTGCCAAAGAAAAAAGCCTGCTCTGAAGAGAGAGTGGAGAAGTCCCACAGCCAGGTGCCAGGGAATGATCTGCCCTTGCACAGGAGTAACACCCATGGAGAGAACAGAGCTGAGAGTCGAGCTTTGGGAGCTCTGTCTGTACATCCCAGAGAGAGAGAGAGAGAGAGAGAGAGAGAGAGAGAGAAACACAGTATACTTCCCACACATGGCTATAGCAGGCCAACAATTCTAGGTTGTCTTTACCTCTATCCCAGCTCTACTGGGCTTCTGTTTAAAAGTGGTTTCCAAGTATATGCCAATAACTACATACTGAGGGTTGTGTGTGTGTGTGTTTTAAATATAGATAAATATCTACTGGGAACCAAGATGAGATCACCAAAGCCACTTCACCTTGACATGAGCAGAAAAACATGTCATCTTTATAACCACAAGAGAAGCTTGGTTTTAACATCCTAAGTGCAATATTTATGTGGTCTCCATGAACAGTATTACAGTTTAAATCATATAACCACTATAGACACACCAGTCTAACTGATTTTCCAGTCTCTCCTCAAGAGTTGACAGACCTTCCGTGCATAGCACAAGGCAACATTTTACATAAATGATTGCACAATATGTCCCTCGTTTCTTTTTTGTTTTCTGGCTTTCAAATAGCAGCATAAACATCTTGGGGCTGTTTTGGATATGCCATTGGCTCTGTTCAGTTTTCAGTTTCACACAACACTGCAATTATCTCGAAGCTTCCTGCATTTTTATGGCATATGAGAGTTGGGGCAAGTCTGCACGGGAGCTTCCCTCACCACAATTAATGCTGAATGTTTCATTGGAACTGTGGGAAGGACGGACTGCCCAGAGGAAGAAGGTGTGATGTTGCACTGTAATTTGCACAACATTCTCTTATGGCATCTTCACTGACTCTGCATAATTCTCTTGTTCTTTCAGGTGGACTAGCAGCTATTAGCACAGGATTATGACAGCTGCTGTGTAGCTTGCAAGAACTGGAAGCAGTAAATCTTCCCCAAGTCCCAGGGGATGCCTGGGACATACTCTTTTATGTAGAGACTTTGCTTGTTCTGTGCCTCTTTGTTGACAGACACAGGCCAGATAGTGGAAGAGCTCAGGGCAATTTATCTGCTGAAACAACCATTTGTCTGGTGGGTGGGACTTGGAAAGAGCAAGCCCTGGGACATATGAAAAGGCATTTCTTACTTAAGCATTCCTTGTAGCAGAACACAGAATTATAACATGGTGATTGAAATGAAGTGATTCTGCACAATTGTTCACAGAGAAGTACACCTGCTCACAGCTTTCATTATTCTGGTCAGTTGAGTGCAAGTGACCTAAAACAGTAGAGAAGCATTTTGGCCTTGCTTTTAGTTTCATTTAAATGTTTATGGATTCTTTTAAATGAACTTGCTGATTTTTCCCAGGGAACATTCCTCCTTAAAAACCTTAGTGTTGTGTGCCAAATAAATACATTTATTTATTTATTTATTTATTTATTATTTGTAGTATTTATATAGTGCTAAGTATAATAAAATCCCTAAGCAGTCTATTATTTATTATAGGCTATTTATCTATCTCTGCTTCTTCCAAACCTATTGCTGGGGGGGCGGGTGGAGGGTGCAATGAAAGTTTGAAGGAATAGGAAAGAGAAGCAGAAAGGTCTTGGGAAAGGGAAGTGTTTTTAGGGATGTCTTTGGATACAACCCACTCCTGAGTTCTAAGCATTCAGGAAGGCAGGAGATGCAGTTCTTCGATGGTATGACAAATGCACAAGATGAGGAATACTTTTGTTCCTTTATTCCAGGACTCAGCCCTGGTATTGAAAACAGACTCCTGGCCTGTGTTCTGGCTTTCTCTTGGCTCAAATTATTCAAGATGGGACAGGGGAAAGAATAAGCAAGGAAGTAAGGGGGTGATATTATTGGGTGGGGGGCACCTGTTCTTGTGTCGAGTTGCTGGAAGGAACCAAAGGGTGCTTCTAGACAGAGCACTCTTTGGCACTACCATTGAGAAGGCATTGTGCAGCTATTCCGACATTTCTTTCTTACTGGATTATCTTCTGCAGTAAGAGAAAAGATGGAAGAAGCAGTGGGAAAACATGGGAGGATTACAAGTTGAAGACCATATTGTATGGGCCCCTTGTAAAATTCCATGAATGAGGCAGGATGAGGGCACCATAATAGCGCCCCAGGAGTGGAAAACTGTCCTCTCTGGTTGTAGTTTGCAAACAATGGGGGTGGTGCTTAATTCTAAAGAGAGATGGTCCCAGGCTTTTAATCTGCATGGGAGCTGTACCATTGCAATGCACACCCCACAGTAGAACTAGGTGTGTGGGGAAGGAGAAAGCTGCAGTTACTCACTGGTGATTACTTAACTGTTATTTCTGCTTAAGAATTCTGTGCTATGGATGCAGTGCCAGTGATTCATCTTGGGCTAGTCATCTACTGTTCTACCTCAGTGTTCCTCAGCTATAAAATGGGACTAATGTCCTCTAAGTAGTGAAAGTGCAACATAATGCATATGTATTTATTATAATTTGTATGTACCTTCACGTATTTTCCATTCCACATCTGATGTCTTGCACCATGTGCCATTGTCTTCTGGGCCTTCTCAGTGGTGGCACCAATTTTGTGGAATGCCTTCCTCAGAGGCCCTAACACTATATGCTTTCGGGCACCATCCTGAAACTTGGCTCTTTCAGAAAGCTTTTGACTGACTACTTTTGCTATTTGTGATTTATTATTATGTGATGTTCTTATGGGAATGTTTTGGGTTTTTTAAATTATTTATTATGCTGATTTTTATGCATTGCATATATCGTTGTATGATGTTTTATTGATGGTATCTCATGAGCCACTTTGGGGTTATTCCTGATAAAGAAAAGTGGGATATACATTATTAAAATGTATTAGTAATAGCAGCATTAGTAGTAGTATTTGACTTGTCCTGCAGTGTGTGGTGGCTTGCTTCAGTGCTTTTGCCATCTGAAACCATCCGTTTCTGTGCACTTTTAATGCCTGCTTTATACTGCTGGACTATTTGAATGTGGATTGTATTAGTAGTCATGATTTTGTTGTTTAGCTGTAAGCCATAACAAAAACATTCAGAGCTGAGCAACAAATTAGGTCTCAATTTCCTGGCCGCATGCACAAACAGGGAGACACGGAAGATAAGAAAACTTTCATTGTCAAGCAACAGGAAACACACAGATTCAGCTGGTGTAACAAAATTCTTTCTGAGCCTAAAGTCAGTGTGGATTGTGTTGGCCCATCGCCGTCATCCACAAAGCCGTAGCATCAGGCTGCCAGACTCCATCCACTCCTCAGGCATAGGAGGGTCCTTATTTTCACCTGTGGAGTGTTGGGAGGGCATGAGTCGGTGCAACATTCCTACCTATTTTTCTGTCTCCTCTTATCCCTGCACGATCATCCTCATGGAGGCCACCCCTTCCCATAGGCAGAGTGAAGCAGCCACCTCAGGTGGAGGATGCCGAGGGGCAAAGAGCAATGGTGCGGTATTGGAGGAAAGAGCTGTGCGTACCACGCAGCCTGCCCTGTGGCCCCTAAGCTAGTCTGCTGCCCTTGGGTGCAGTGGAGGACACTTTCCCATCGCCGGTGCCAGCCCAGCCTTCCGTACATGGAATGAGGGGTGGGGGCGGCACCATCATTTTTCACACCTCAGGAAGCAAAATACCTTGGGCTGGCCCTGATCTCATGACTACCCTGAGCCCCTGTGGCTCTGCTGTGCCTGTTCTCTCTTGCATCATCATAACGTCTCTTTGGTCCGGGCCTTTCAATAGAATGAGCTTCCCAGCACTCCCCAAACCACTACACAAGGTAACTAATTACCTAGTTTTGCTCAGTAAGTAGACTAATCTGGATAAAACCTAGTTCAACCTCCCCCAACTTGGCACCCTCCAGATCTGTTGGACTACAACTCCCATAATCTCCATTTGGCATGGTCATTGGTGGTGCTAAAGTCTATGAAGGCTCCTCCTCCCACAACTGGCACCACCAAAAGCCTGGCTTTACTGAGGAAGAGGAGAGGTGAAGC
Source organism: Shinisaurus crocodilurus (assembly GCA_021292165.1). NCBI lineage: Eukaryota > Metazoa > Chordata > Lepidosauria > Squamata > Shinisauridae > Shinisaurus > Shinisaurus crocodilurus. The sequence continues at coordinate 130,091,490 of CM037879.1, forward strand.
AGGGCCACTCCACCATTCTTTAACCCCGGCCCCCACACATTTCCCCTCCCCCTTCCTTTTTCCTGGTGCATCAGATCCTTTTAGCCGGTGGAGGCTGGCGGCCCCAATGTCAGTGGGGCAGTATATCCACTTCTGGTTTCAGTCTGAACTCTAAGGAGATGTCCGTGGTGCTGATCCCTGGCCCAGCCTGGGTTCAACACCATGGATAGCACCTTTAAAGTACAGACTGCAAGCAAGAGTGGATATACCGCCCCCACTGACATTGGAGCCACCAGCCACTGCTGTTCTTGTCTTGTAAACCTGCAAGAAAGACCTGTCTTTTTTTCTTTTTTACTGATTATATGTAAGCTGCTCCAGGAGTCTTTTTGGCTGAGGAGTGGGACAAAAATACTTCAATGAATAAATAAATAAATAAATAAATAAATACTTTGTTCACTGAGGGCAGAAGTTCACCTGTACAGTGCACAGAGATATGAGCCAGTATGACTGCCTCTGAATAAAAACTTGGCTTCAGTAAAATGGAACAAATTATTTTTAAGGTCAGTAGGTCAAGAATGAGCTCATGACCTCATTCATTTAAGATTACATCAGACATATGCTCTCTAAAGCCTGTTGACTTCTACAAGAAATGAATGTGACCTAACTTTATAATATGAAAGCTGTACACATAGCTGTAAATTGGTGTAGAAAAGGATCTAGCCATGGCATTCTCTTTTTTCTATGCAAATGCAGTTACTTCATACAAGGACAAAAATCAGGGCCACTCATTTTATTCTGTGGATATTTCTTGTTTAAAATATTGAAATCCAATAGGAAGAGTTCTTTTCCCAGCCTCTGACATTTCCACGCCAATTCTTTCTTGTTAAAATTTTAAAAATTCATAAAAATGAAATAAGCCTCCGATGTATTAGCAAAAATTCACCACTATAGACCATCAGCATCCCAATGGGCCCTTAGTACATGTATTTTTTGTCCTTATGCATTCAAATGTCATCTCCATAACTCCATTCCAGCAGGCTGTACTGAGAGTGATGCGAGTAGGAAGCAGGGTTATTCACCAGCCCTGCATTAAAAAAACCTTATTTTTCCCCTCTTCCCTCTCCATTCCTTTTTCCTTGTGTGCTGTGTCCATTTAGACTGTAAGCCTGCAAGCAGGGACTGTCTTCTTTTACTGATTATAAGCCATTCCATGAACATTTTTGGCTGAGGAGCAGAATAAAAATATTAGAAATAAATAAATAATTGGAGAAAGGGTGATCACACAGGCACACATACAAAGTAACATGGATCAATGATATCTTGCAAGTCATTAGTGGCAGCAAGAAGTAGGGCTTGTTGTGACAGGGAGGCTTATTATAAGGTAAGTTATTTATTCTCCATGCTAATTCATGGGGGCAGTGTTGCATAGTGGTTAGAGTGTTGGCCTAGGACTTGGGAGATCCGGGTTCTAGTCCCACTTAGCCATGAAGATCCCTGGCTGACTTTGGGCCAGTCACTGACTCTCAGCCTAGCCTACCTCACAGGCTTGTTGCGAGGATAAAATGGAGAGGAGGAGAAGGATTATGTAAGCCGCCTTGGGTTCCTTGCAGGAAAAAAGGTGGGGTATAAATATAATAAATAAATAAACTAAGTATTCTCTTGGACCATTAATGTGTCCAGGAAGGATAGATAATTTAGATTTCTCTGGAGTAGACTGGCAAAGAATGAGGAAGTTGCTCTGTTGTGGAAGATTAAATAATTTGCCGTCCAGTGTAAACTAGATGGGAAAAGGAAAAGATCTGGTTGTTGCTTTCTAAATAAGAAAGAATGTAGATATTGGGTGATTTCCAATGAACTCGCTACAGCAACGGGAGGCCTCTGTCAGCAGAATGGGGAGGGGCACAATTTTCAGTGTTGGGGTTGGGGGACCCTCTGAAGCAGTTTTTGGAGGGGTATAGGGGGCTGCAAGGGTTGGGGAATCTCTGAAAATAATGCCCCTCCTGATTTCACTGACGGAAATCTTCCATCGGTGGAGAGCATTTGCTGGATTCCATCCACTGAATAAGACTGACTACCTTACAGCTTCACGGCCTCCCAAAATGGAGTTTGGTACTTTTAAATGGCAGTTAAGCAGGCCACATATTACTAATCATATTACTAATATGGGATCATCACAATGTGCTTTAGAGATAAGGACTTTGACTGCAAGATTCATGGTCAGACCACAAACTGCAAAAACAAAAAAAACGAACCCTGCAGCCGCTGTTTTTTAATTATACTTTCCATAAACTAAGGCAATAAAGGGAAATATTTTCTTGGAGCTGGATACTTCAGCTTCTTCCCAGATGCCTCTCAGCAACTTTAGCTGCCAAACATTAGTGCCCACTCATTCAAGCATGCAAAATACCATCTTTTTCATTTTACTTATTACAAAAATAAAAATGCAGGCAGCCATGTGTTGACTATTTATTACATTAAATAAGGTATGGAAGAAGTAAGTAGGCAAGGGAACATCTTTTATCCAAGAAGCAAATATATGTGGGGGGGGGGGGGGAGGACGATCTTATCTTTCGCCTGCACCTTCAGGAGTAAACAGGCATTGTTCATTAAAAAAAAACAAAAAAATAACAAAACCTCTTTTTTATGCAATAGCAATTAATACACATCACACAGAAAACTGGAAAACATTCCTTCAGAGACTATTCTACTTAAGGATCTTTAATGTTTTGTTTTTTTAAAAAAAATTCCTCTATGCTTATTTGTATTGCTAAAAAGGCTCAAGACCAACATCCACTCCAGGGTTAGGTTCACATACACCCATTGAAATTAACTTCACCTAACTCTCGTTTGGATTATGGCCTAGGAGTCTGTGATGTTTTGTTTCCCACCTGAAGCCATCAGCCTATTTGCAACATCCCACTTTGTTTCCATGGAAGAATTTCTCAAAAAATGAATTAAATTAAAACTCACAGTGGCCTCTGGCCAGGCATCAAAAGGCTCAAATGTTATGGTTATGGCCTAAACATATTTCCATTCCCCTCCCATTGACTTCAATTCATTTTGTGGTAAGTGCAAGATGGATATAGTTATGTCTGGCGTTATAATTGGGCAAATGCTGGGACCCACCATGGCCGACAGAAACCATTTATTTTATTTTTGTCTTTTGTCTTTTTTTTTTAGGGCCTGATACTCAGAAAATAACAGTACATAAATATTTTAAATAAATAAATAAATAAATAAATATTATCTCTCTAACTGATCAACAAGATTCAGCTGCTAATGAGCTGCTAATGCATCTGCAGCCTGGGTTACTTTCTTACAAAGGGATAAAGTCCCACCTCAAAACTAGCAAGCATAGCATGCCCATCAGATTGTCCTTTTGGAATATGTGGATAGGCAGGAGAACTCCCCACGTTGGCTAGGGATCCAGCATTGCTAATCACATCGGGAATCTTGTGCTCTATCAAATTCTCTATGCTGAAGGAGTTCCTTGAGCAGAGTAGGACTGCAGAATATAGAGAGGACGCGTGAAAAAGAACCAGGCTATTTGAAAAAGAAGCAGTATAGCTGAAGGCTGAAGCTCATTGTAAAACAGTAAACATTATCTTAGACACATCCAGGGTGGAGTGTTTTAACTACTCAGTTATACTATCCAGCAATTATACTACTCAAAATCTTATTTTCAAATTGTTTTTCTTAAAAATTCTGATCATATAAATATTGTTGTGGTATTGGGGAATGGGCTTCCACAGACTCTTCCAACTCAGCGATTCTATGTTTTTAAGACTGGAGGTTGCACAAGAGAGGGTTAATGGATCCAGGGTGACAGCTTCTTAAAGGTCAACAGGCCAAGTTGCTGGGCAGTGGGCACATTCTATGATTAGGTAAATGAAGGTGATAGGTTTCCATAGGGACTCATTTTTAGACTAGCTTCCTTTAAATAACAAGGAAATGCCCAGAGGCAGTTCTGGAAGGGGAGAGCCATTTTGGAAAGATGGGACATGTCTCCTTGAGAGCCAGTGTGGCATAGTGGTGAGAGTGTTGGACTGGGACTCGGGAGATCTGGGTTCTAGTCCCCGCTTGGCCATGAAACTCACTGGGTGACTTTGGGCCAGTCACTGACTCTCAGCGTAACCTACCTCACAGGGTTGCTGTGAGGATAAAATGGAGAGGATGATGATTATGTAAGCCACCTTGGGTTCCTTGCAGGAAAAAAGGTGGGGTATAAATATAATAAATAAAATAAAATAAAATAAAAATTTACTTCCCCCCCCCCCTTTGGCTGGAGATGATATCATTTAAGGAGTGAAGTAACTGCAGTCTGAGAAAGGCAGAGAGACAGAATTGAGCTGGAGATCTTGAAGTACCTTGAGTGCAGGCTGCCATCCCCTATAAATCTGATAGGTGAGCAGTGAACTTTGGGACAACTCTTAGACTATTTAATGCTGTAACTCCACCTATGCTCACCCTGTAAATAAACGCAGATAGTATAAAAGACTGGTAAGTGCCCATTGACCTCATTCTAAAGGAAATCAACCCCAGACAACGTACTGCAAACCTAAAAATTTTCACCATTCAGAGAATTGGGGTGATAGTAACACCTTTTTTCTGCTCTGTCATCACATTTGCTATTTGTGGATTTTACAGCCATTCACATTTTAGAAAATGTTCCTTCTGTCACATAAGAGGGCTCTGTGACACCTATCAATATGGTATTTTCTGGCTTTCTAGATCCTGTGATCTCTATTTTTTCATTAGCTGTAGCTGGATCTTGACTGAAAGCAGCACATCCTGTTTTGTTTCTCTTCCTCTTCAGTTTTCCACCCATAACAATTATTCATTGTTATAAAACACCCAATATATTTCAACTTATCATTAATCAAACTCTAAGAAGCCTATTAAACATCTTTTTTTAAATATGCACAGATGCTACTGGAGAATGTTTATCTTCCTCTGCCTTTTCCTAGAAAAAGGCAGTAGCAGCAGAAGAAGCTCAGAGGCCACACTTCTTGAAAACACTTCAACCACCGCAACAGAAAAACACCAACCAGATTGTCCAAGAATAACAAAAAGTACACCAGTGGTTCTGATTTTCCTCCTAGACACATAGGAGTTTTCATCCTCAATCAGAGATCTAACCCTGCTTCTTGCAGCAAAGTGGTAGATGGCTATTGCATATACTTACACATACCCTACTCAGGGCCGGCGCTACCGCTAGGCCAACTAGGCAGCTGCCTAGGGCGCGTGGCTGAAGGGGGCGCACTCTGCTCCTGCCGGCCGACTCTTCCTCACCGCCACCGGGACTGCTGGGCGACGCGCTGCCCGCCTGCCGCTCGCGGAGCCCGGATCTGTCGGCGAGGCGGCCGGACGGGACAGCCGCGGAGACGCCACCAGTCACACCAGGTCAGCGCGGGGGGATTGCGGGCAGGCTCGGTGTCGCGCTCAGCTTTCCTTGGCGGGGGGGCGTGCCTCCGCCCGCCATCATGAGCCAGGGTGCCTCTGCCCGCTTCTCCTCTGGCTCGCCGCCCCGCCTGCTCTCCCGCCTGCTCTCCCAGCGCTCGCCATCTAAGCCTCTGTCCCCGGGCAGGCGCAGGCCGCGCAGCCAACAGCGGGGTGGGGAGGAAGGCGGAGGCTCTGTCCATTCCTCCCCGGCGCTCCTGCGGGGATGCCCAAGCGGGGTCCTCAGCGGGTGCGCGGCAGGCGGCGAGGCTGGGCCCGAGCCTGGCTAGAGGAGGAGGGGAGGGGCAGTCGCCGCCGCCTTCGGGACCTTGCCTGCAGGGGGCGCTGCTGCTGCCGCCTCGCCTCACCTCACATCCAGAGCGCACGCCGCGGCTGCCCGGCCCACGGCTCCGTGAGTAGCATTCACGCTCTGCCTCGGTGGGTCTCGTCTCTCGCGGCCGTCTGATGCTCATGCTGAGGGCGCCTGATCTGGGCCCCGGCACCAGAGCACTCACAGCCCAGCCCGAGGGGGTGGACCCCGCGGGCTGCGGCATGGAGGAGGAGGAGGCATCGCATGGCCCAGCGCCCGGCCGGGCATCCTGGACGGGCCCCGCTGAGCGCGCTGCTGCTGGCCGAGATGCAGTATTTTCTGCTGCCGCTGCTCCAGGCCCACAGAGGGCTGCTGGCCGAGGGGGGGCGCTAAATACCTGACTTGCCTAGGGCGCCAAACTGCCTTGCACTGGTCCTGACCCTACTTGTGCTGTGGCCACACCCACATCACTCCTCCTGATCTCAGATTTTGTGTATGCTGCTTGCACAGTCCTAATCGGTCTTCTGGGTGAGCTTCCCTCTTGCATGCTACATAATATGCATGACTAGAATGGAGTCAACCTTTTTTTTTTTCTGGGGAAGGGATGTTTGAGGAATTCCATCTTTGTGAACTCCACTATGACCTGACTTGATCCATACCTCCAGGACTAACAGGCAGATTGAATATACGTAGGTCTTTATCGGATTTCACACTTCTCCAAATGTTGTGATGCAGTGCTCGGCTCAAAACACCAACCAAAATGCATTTAAAAAATATGTATTTTGAATTCAAATTTCGAAGGATAACTAAGTTTCAGTTCGTGTAATGGTTTGAAAGTGAAAAGTTAGTGCAAAACCACACTAATTTCTTACCCATCACTACTCCCACATCATATACAGTTAACTTTTCCCCTTACATGCATAGTATAAAAGGATTTTTTTAAAAAAATCCAGGATTTGTTTGGCAAGGTGGCAGCTTCTTAAGTACTTAAGGAGAAGTTGCAGACTTGTAAAAATGCAACAGTCAGAAATAAATAAATTTGTAACTGGAATGTTTGTGATTGCTATTACTAAGATTAATTACAACTCTATGTTGCTGAGCAGTTGTTATTACATCTGACAATTTGTTAGCCCTTGTTCAAACTCAAGTGGAAGGCATTGTTCTAAGGAACTGAACGCTCCCATATTTGGCAGTGTTTTTGATTCCAGAGCACAATTATATAACTATTTCATTATGAGTAATAATCATTGAGAAAATGTTTAAAAATAAAAAAGCAACCCGAAGGACAGTGGTAGGGGTAGGCCAAACAGAGGGAATAAGCTCCTGCCATGGAGGGCTTTGCATACAAGAACACAAAGGATAATGGTGCATTTGTTCTTGTCTGCATGTTCTGGTTTTGAGAAGGGAAATGTGTATGTTGCGGGAAGGTCAGGGAAGGCAGAATAATGAGAGAAGTTTAGCTTCTCTCCTTCGTTTGCTTTATTGGACCAGGATCATTTGAGCCAACTTCAGTTACTTCCTGGGTTATATAACACTTCTCTTCATTGTTAATAGGTATAACATATAGTGCTCTGCTTTGGCCAAGAAAAATACTTTAAATATTTTCATGCTTTCCTCTTAGTTTATTACTCATCTTTATTGATGCCATGTGCTGCCCGTGTGCCCTGCTGCAGATGTGAGTTATTTTATCCTTTGCTGCCATGCTGTTTCTTATGCCTTCCTGACATTCTTTTTCCATTTCCATCACGGTTCTCTTTTTCTTTTCACTTGTGCTTAACACACAGTATATGAGACAATATATTAGGTTGTCCTTAAGCATTTACATGGTATCTTGAAGGCTTTGCCCTGTCTCTTCCATATTGTTTCTCCCATTCTCCCTTGCTCTTTTTCTTCCCTTCTTCCAAATTCTCCAGCATAAAACTCTGTTTAGAACAAGGAAGTCTCCTTTTTATCTATTCCCAGGCTTGCATCTGTTCTATATACATCTATGCCAACTCAATATTAAAGGGCTTATAGCCCAGTAGTGAGAATTACTTCCACGGCAAAGTGTTCTCTGACTGCATCACCATGCCCCCAAATTGTGGGTAACCAACCACAAAATTTCCAGATGTGGGTTAAAGGTTTGCAACATGAGCTGGAGTGCAGGCAGATGGTAAAGCAATAATTTAGATTGCCTCACCACAGATTCCACACTAATTGCTTGTATAGCCCAAATCTCACCATGTTAAATTTGAAGACGGATGCAATATTTAATAAGAAGTCATACCAGGTCATCATCCATGGTGTGAGGCTGAGCCTGGCTTTCTCCGAGTTTCATAATTTGCATTATGAATTAAACATTCTAATTTCTGACAAACATATTGAGTTGGACACTGGGTCATCCGCAAGTCTTCCCCTCCCACAATTATTCAGGAAGTCCACCTGCATTTTTAAAAATTATTTTTAAAAGCAATGTACAGTAGGTAGATTTATTAATGTATACACTCATTCTATGCTTATTAAAAACAAACAAACACTGAAACATTCAGTTGCCAAATTGATCTCAGGATTGGGGAGAGGTAGCTATAGAAGAAATACTTTCAACTCAACTGAATGCCTAGAACTCCTCCTTTGTCAGGCAGGAATAGATTTCATAGATCATAGAGTTGGAAGGAGTCTACAAGGCTATCGAGTCAAACCCCCTGCTCAATGCAGGAAACTAGAGGAGGGGTCTCCCATCCAAGTAATAACCAGGCTTGACCCTGCTTAGCTTTCCACACTCAGACAAGCTGAGCCAGCGTAAGCCACAGGCCTGTAAGACAATCGTTCTTACTTTGTGTATCTAGAGATTGCCAGACTCCTTTGTGAGTGTTTAGTCATCCAAACTTATTTTGGATTCTTGAAACGAACAGCTCTCCTGAGTCCTCCACACATCTCCTAAACCTCCTGTGTTTCCTTCATTATTTTTACTGGCAGTCATTCTGCCAAATTTTTAGGGTGACCAAGTATCCTTACCTTACAGAGTACAGTCCTCTACTTTGGAGAGCTGTTGGAGGACAGACTTCTATCTGAAGGTGTCCTTTGTTTGATAGGATGCCCTGTCCAAGTCTGGTTTAAAGATGAAGACCCATGAGGAATAGCAGGCAGGGACCTTGAGTTCCCATCAACAACAGCGGACTGAGTAGGCACACAAGTCACTTAATCAGTCTTCTCCACTATGGTGAAATGAGATGTATTGCATTTATATTTAAATTATATCCATAGTTTCTAAATTTGTACATATACATATAAATTGGTATATGCAAATCCTATGCAAATTGTTGTCCACTTTTTGGGTGATGCATTTCCTCTTTTCCTAACATTTTTGGAGTGCCAAGTCCCAGCTGGGAGCTCATTCTTGCATCTCCAGATCCCCAAATTCCAGGGCTTTTCACAAAAGGGCCTTACTGTGATAAATATAGCCTCACAGTGAGTCTTCTTTTCCTGAATTCCCACTTTCAGTGAGCTCCATCCAGAAAAAGCTTGCTGTGACTGATGAAAACATATTCTTACCTTTTTGTTTTTAATTTACTCCTGACAGCAAGGATTCCTGCACTCTCCCCCTGTGTTTCAACAGAGCATGAAGAAGGAGAGGTATAACTATCTCCCACTCTCCAGCTTTTCCATTCCCAGTGCAATTCCCCCTCCTCTGTAGCCATGCAATCATCACATAGGCTCTGTGCTTGGCAGTTGGCACCCATCTCACTACTCATCCTCCTCTCCCTCTCCCATCTCTGAGATAGCCTTCTGTATTTAACCACTACACTGCCATTTTGTTCACTTTCTCAATAAAACTCCATGCATGGAAAAGCTTTGATCTCATCTCTGTTGCTCTTCTTGAGTACCTTACAAGAGTGCTCCACTATCCATACTACAACCCAAAGTTACACACACTGAGCTCCTATGAATTTGGAAAACATGGCCAGCTCTACCAGAAAGACAATAGCCTGTCATCCAGCAAAATAGAGACAGGGCTGCAGTGTTTAGACAGAAAAAAGTCCTACAACTCCCAGCATTCCCCAGCTAGCATGGTTGACTAAGTAATGCTTGGAGTTGTAGGACTTTTTTCTGTCTAAACATGTATAGAATTGCACCATTAGAAAAGTATGCATGGTGTGGAGAAAGTGGATAGGCCTCTCTCATAATACTAGAACTTGGGTTCATCCCATCATCCAATGAAACTGATTGGCAGAAGATTCAGACAAAAGGAAGTACTTCACACTGCTAGTAATTTATGGAACTAACTGCCACAAGATGTGGTGATGGTCACCAACTTAGATGGCTTTAAAAGGGGATTAGACAATTCATGGAGGAGAAGGTTATCAATGGCTACTAATCATGTTGGGTATGTGTTACTTCCAGATTTAGAGGCAGTATACCATTGATTACCAGTCACATCCACGGGAAAATGTCTTCATGTTCTGCTTGTGGGCTTCCCAGGGGCATTTTGTTGGCCACTGTGAGAAACAGGATGCTGGACTAGATGGACCATTTGTCTGACCCATCAGGTCTCTTCTTAATTTTTTATGTTTTAATGAATTTCAAAACCACAATGTGTACAAAGTCGTGTCAATTAGGACCTGGCAAATACATTACGGGACACTTTTTTTGTCTTGTCCTAGAACCATTTTGTATTGATGAGGAAGTAGCAACTGGTTATATGTAAGAAATAATAAAAAGAAACTTTAAAAGGACTGGTCTCTGGAATCTTATTTCTTATTCTCTTAGGCCATAGGACAATGGAAAGCTGATTATGCAATTGCCTCAAGCTGCCAAATAGACCATTACTGCTAATGGGCTTTTCAAACTATTATGACAGTAAGTGAATGAAAATTGTCTGCTCTAAAATGGACATTGAAGATTTAACCTATGCAGATAGTGAGTCATGGAATATGTTTTGGATAGAAGGAATTGGATGTGAAGTGCTCTGAAAAAGTCTTTTCCCAGACTGCCATAAACGGCATCCTTTGATATGTGAGGCAATGTGGGATTTTAGAATCTTGAACTGTACAACTGTGCTACAATTATAGCCCTGGATCCTGAACCTGCCCATATGAATTCACCATTGCTTTGTTGCCAAATGTGAACTTAATGTAGAACCACAATCCAGGCGCTGTCAAACACCAGTGGGTGTTCGCCATTTAATTGCTATTTAATAATATTAAAGGATATGACATATATAAGAGTGCATCCAAAAGCAATTTCTTTTTTTAAAAAAATCAATCAAATCGGCAATGGCCCCTGATGTCTCAGAACTCTTAATGTCTTTAGATTCAAGAAAACAAAAAGAAGGAATGTATTTATATCCCAATCTTCCTCTGTGTAGTTCAGAAGAGCATTGTAGTCTCTCACAACAATCAAGTGAAGTGGGCTAGTCACATCAGTGGCATACAACTATATTGCAGAAAACATGTTTTTGACTGATACTTTGTTCTTCTGAATATGAACCAAAAAATGTGTGGTATACGCTGATTGTTTGGCTGTTGTTGTTTGCTGTTATACTACTATACATTTAGCTTCTTTATTTATTTTTTGGTCTTTAGGGCAGCATCCAATGGTGTCATTCTGCAAATGCAAATAGTGCTAGCAGAGCCCCACCAAATCTTTCCATTGTGCAACTGCTTGCGCATTACACTTGTGAAGTGGTTGCACAACTGCTTGCACAACCACTTGTATAACTGATTGCACAACTGCTTCCATAACCAGTTGCACAACTGCTTGTGTAATTGGTTGCACAACCGCGCTTGTGCAAATGTAACTTTAGTTGGGATTTTCCTTTTCAGCATAGTTCAGAACTTAGTTTCCATTAGGGCAATATCATTTGTGCTAGCAGAATGACACAGGTGGATACTGCCCATAGTGCTTCTCTATGGGTCATGGTTGTGTTATCTCCAGATTCATCTGTATCCTTTTATAAATATGATAACAGAAGACATATGAATTATTGAGCATCTTCTTGCACATTCCTGACATGGATATCAGCTATAAAGTTGGGAAAGTAAGGTTAGTTGATATTCTAGTATCAAATAGATTTGGTAAGAAAATATAAAATACATATTAATATGGCAAGTTTTTAGCCACACCACCCCTTCTACTGCTTTTGCAAATACACACATGAAGAGAGAACATTGAATCAAATTTTCCCAAGGGCCTTGTGACATAAGGCAGGATTCCCAGTTGGGCAATTAAGATGGCTTCAGACCACATGGCAAGAACTCAGGAGAATGTGTCTATGTAGACCTGGAGAAGAGAATAAAATCCATTTACGTTATGTCAAACCCCTGCAGTAAATAATCCTGAAACTGTCCTCCAGCAAACGTTCATCACCACACTATAAATCTCAAGTGAACATTCCTGTACAGCAATAATTTAATATTGTCGCCTAAAATTCCCCAAGCCTGTACATTCAATTGGTCTCATAGGTGACACATGCTATATATCATTTCAAGCTTGCAGGCAGTTGTTTCCCTTGAAACAAAGACTGAGAACAAAGAATGTTGTTTAGACATCATCCCAGAGTTGTAGCACAGAGTGTTACATCGGGGACACAACCTGGGAAGCAGTGCAAGAGGAGACAGCTGTGTATTTTCCAGTTAACTATTTCCAATAGAATTCTACAGGTATCCCCTTTTGCTTCCTTTCTACGTTCCAGCTTTTAAAGAAAGGCAACCAAAGGAATATCTCATTCTTCTGTTTCCATTACAAAAGTTCTTTTGAAAAATGAGTGTGACACTGAGTGCTTAAGTGGAAAGCTAAGCAGTATTGTTCCCACAGCAATACTTAATAAAAGATTAATTGCACTGTGGGAAGTGGGAAGTCTATTTGGTTCACCCTCTGGGTTGATGCTTGAGATGGAAAAGTGCTGTAAGGTCACCCAACTTTTTTTTCCTGGTAAGCATAGCGCTGCTCTCTACACTATTTATTAAGGCTTTGACTGGCGCCTGAGTGCAGTTGCATTGGCAGACTCTACAAATGGGATATGAGTAGTTAGTAAAAACAGTAGAGATCTGTACAATCCAGGCTGCAGTATTGTAAATATAAGCACTGGCAGAAATCAAGATGTGCAAACAGAAAAGAGGCAAATAACCTTTTGGTAGGAGTCAAGTACCCCAGTTGGCCAAACCTGACTTGCACAAGACATGGTACCATTTTGGACCTCCACAGTGAGAAGGATTCCTTCCTACTTTTAACCACAGGATGTCTGAGCTAAATTGCGATTCCTTTCCCTATTTTTCAGACTTAGAAATTAGAATCCAAAGAAAGCTAATGTTGTGTCTCCATTTGGAAGACATGGGGCTGCTGTGACAGAGTGTGTTTGGGGTGGGGTGTCATCTGCAGCCTGGCCCAGCTGTGCTGCCTTGCTAATCAGTGCCTGTTTAAAAGACAGGCCCCAAACAAACTTCGGACGCTAGATTTTATAGGGATGTATGAGAAAATTGATTGGGGGTTGAAGTGGGAGTGAACTCGCTCCGCTTGACACCCCCCCTGAGACCCACGGAACCTTACCTTTCTCCAGCTCGGCTCACGTCCTCACGAGATGAGCCGGGGAAAGAAAGTTCCTGGTCCCCGGCACTACTCTTCTGGGTCCCCGGTGCTATGTATTTTACGTAGAAAACAGGGGGAACCACTTTAAAGGGGCCACGATTTGCGTAAGTGGGGCTTTAAGGTGGCTTCCCCTGTTTTCTATGTAAAATACGTAGTGCCGGGGACCCAGAAGAGTAGCGCCGGGGACCCAGAAGTGCCGCGACTGGCTCAGTGACCACATCACCTGGTGGGTGCAGAGCAGCACTGGAGGGATCACGGCGGGGCCGCAGGGGTGATCAACAAGCACCCAGTGCACAGACGAACAGGTCAGTTTACATGGAAGCAATTGTCATTGCAACTCGACCGTAGCCAGCTACTTCTGCCAGCCCCCGGACCGAGACTCGTGCTTCCTTGACTTCGGAACACCCCTGCCCTGACCATGCTTCAGCCTGCTCCTACACTGCTTCGTTTTATTTTGGTTTCGGACATATCTCTTGACTTTCAACCTTGGACTGTGTTAATGACAATGGCTTATCTGTGGACCGGACTGATTTAGGACAGCTAATCACATAGAATTCCCATTGAAATCAATGGTACATAAGTTACTCATGACTAATGTCTGCTGTTGCTGTCCAAAAGAAAGACCATTGTCCACAGAAACCTTCATCCTACACCTGCGACATCTATCACTGTGGGTACATAAGTAATTGGCTCCAATCAGGGAGAGTTAGTAATCAGCTCCAATCAAGTAGACATTAGTTCTTCTTGATAGTCCTTCCTGATAGTATTTTCTTAGCTTCGGAATACTATCCCCCAGAGGTTCAATAAAGCCAGATCCTGAACATTTTCCAGAAGCAATGCCAGTCTTTTTAAATTGAGATAGCATACTGCAGCCAGAAGTGAGCAGTGTTGGGTAGCAGCGTGTTTTTAATAGCTCAACTTGAATACAGAGAGAGAGAGAGAGAGAGAGAGAGATGACTTTAGTTCCAAAAATGAAATGGTCTTTTGTGTGGCCAGTGGAGCAAGAACATGGGTTCACAGGTCTGGTAGTGATGATGATGATGATGATGATGATGATGATGATGATGATGATGATGATGATGATGATGATGATGCAGCGGTGGTGACACCATCTGCTGCAGTGGTATTTGCTACTACTGTAAGGTTGGGGGACAAGTGTGGCCTGGTACATGATCTTTTCATTAGGTTGACTAGGCTCAGGCAGTGATTGGCCCAAGATCACCCAGTGAACTTCATCATGACTGACCTAGGGATGTGAAACCAGATCTTCCCAGCTCTCTCTCTCTCTCTCTCTCTCTGTGCATAGATTCATAGATCATAGAGTTGGAAGGGGCCTACAAGGCCATCGAGTCCAACCCCCTGCTCAGTGCAGGAAACTAGAGGAGGGGTCTCCCATCCAAGTAATGTGTGTGTGTGTGTGTGTGTGAGAGAGAGAGAGAGAGAGAGAGAGAGAGAGAGAAAGCGCAGCCTATGGATGAACAGAGCTGCCTACATTTTTGAACTCTCCTTGGGGATGTGGCTATGCAGACTGTCATGATGAGCTCCTGCACTTCAAGAGTTACCAGTTACCACTATCTTTGTGTGATCTTTGTGAATTCATGTTAATTACTTGAAGAACCCATGATGGAATTAAAATAAGGAAAAAAGAAACACCAGGTGTGGATGTGGGAATACAGATCTACAGGACATAATTCATTATAGAGTTAGGCATGCTCAAATCCATTGATTTAAGTGGAATGAAACTTACTTAAGTTTGTTGGATTGTGGCCACAACACATACATGTGGAAAACACATCTATTCATTAATTATGGTAACAGGCCCCCTTTCAAGACATATTCTTTCTCTCTACACACTCCAATACACCCTTCTGATCCAGCCATTTCCTG
Organism: Shinisaurus crocodilurus; assembly: GCA_021292165.1. Classification (NCBI taxonomy): domain Eukaryota; kingdom Metazoa; phylum Chordata; class Lepidosauria; order Squamata; family Shinisauridae; genus Shinisaurus; species Shinisaurus crocodilurus. The sequence continues at coordinate 130,106,668 of CM037879.1, forward strand.
TGTTGGGAAGAAACAAGGATGTCATTAGCAATTAACCTATGAAGTAAAATCAAGCTAACCCATATTCTCAACTGCAACCAAAACTGAATTATCGTCTTTAAAGATAAAAGTCAAAGGATGTATAATTTCTATGCAATCCTCATGCATAGATTTAGCTTTGGTTTCTGGATGTTCCTTCCCTCCAGCTGATAGAACATTCACTCATGTCATGTGACTTTGAAGATTCTTTTACCAGGAGCCTCATTGCTAAGAAGAACTAGCAAAGTGTTTGTAGTTATGATGAGACTAAAAAACCACCTTTGATTTATGTTTGCTTTTGTTGGCCTAATGCATGGTGGAAATTCCGATGGAAAATCCATTTGGATAAAACTCTAGAGATGCCTGTCTCACTACCTATATCTATATGCTCCAGGGTGATCCACTATGGCATGCACTGATTACAGTATTATAATGCCAGCCAACCTAGATGAATCCCCAGTGGAAGATAGGAATTGGCACATTCCTTCATTAAACCAGAGTGACAACATTTATACGCATTTCTGTAACAGTAGTGTTGAACTTTGTTCAAAATTAGACACAGTGAAATCCAATGATCCATACGAGTAGTCATGAATTTGGGCCAAACAAAGGGGTAAATCAGTCTTTTCCTTGTCTGTGTCAGTTTCAGATGTGTTTATTCATAAGTCCATTCCATCCTGTTTCTACATCAATCTGCATTATTAAAAAAAAAAAAAAAAAAAGAAGGCGAGGGAAGAAATTTTGCATTCTTTTATTATTTATTATTATTTGCATTTATCTATCGCCCATCTGGCTGGCAAACCGGCCACCCTGGGCGATGTACAGAAAATAAAACAGAACAAAATACATTAAAACATTTTTCTCCATTAAAATACATTAAAACAGTATAAAATTTTAAAATCTTAGCCCACCCCATATTCCCGCCTGAATAACCAAGTTTTTAATGAGCGGCGGAAGCTCAGCGGAGAGGGGGCATGGCGGAGGTCACTTGGGAGAGAGTTCCATAGTACGGGGGCTGCCACAGAGAAGGCCCTCTTCCTCGTCCCGACCAGTCTAGCTGCTCTGGCTGAAGGGACAAGGAGAAGGCTGTCTGTGGCAGATCTTGTTGAGTGGCCCACTTGGTGTTGCTGGAGACGCTCCTTGAGATAGGACTGGACCGGAGCCGTATAGGGTTTTAAAGGTCAAGGCCAACACTTTGAATTCAGCTCGGCAAGCAACTGGTAGCCAGTGTAGCTCCTTGAGCACTGGCGTGATGTGATCCCGCCGGCGGCTGCCTTTAACCAGGCGAGCCACCGCGTTCTGTACCAGCTGTAGCTTCCGAACCGTCTTCAAGGGTAACCCCATATAGAGCGCATTACAGTAGTCTAGGCGAGAGGAGACCAAGGCATGAACCACTGAAGGGAGCAGATGATTAGGAAGGTAGGGGCGCAGCTGCCGTATCAGATGGAGTTGATACAGCGCTGCCCGGCTCACAGCTGCCACCTGAGCCTCCATGGACAGCTGGGAGTCTAGAATGACTCCCAAGCTGCGGACCTGGTCCTTCAGGGGTAGATGTACCCCATTCAGCACCAGGTCAACATCCCCTAACCTCCCCTTGTCCCCCACCAGAAGTACCTCGGTCTTGTCGGGGTTCAGCTTCAGCATATTCCTTCCCATCCAGCCACTTTTTTGTCACAAAATATGCATTTCTGTGCAAATCTTGCCCAAAATATGCAATTTTGTACACAGTTTCCCCCGAAAGACAAAGTTTTCTCTGCATTTTAACCTAAAAAGTGGGTTTTCATATGCATTTTGGAATTATTTTGAATTGGAAAATATATTGCAAAATTTGGAGAAATGCAAAACTGGACAACTGCATTCCAATCCACGGCTTAGTCTAAGACCAGGATCTTCAAGGTGGTGCCCATGGGCACAAATGTGCCTGTTGACACCTCTCTTGTTGCCCACCAGGTTCCTTGACGCTCCTGATTTTGTATTTTAAGAGTTTTTGTAATTAAAAGAGTTTTTAACTCTTAAGAGTTTTTGTAATTAAAAAACCTGAAACTTGGGAGGCTGGCATGCTGCACAGCGAAGTGCTGCCCTCCTTCACCATCATAACTTGGTTTCAAAAGAGTGATTTTGTGTTTTGGAACTCTGATTCCTCCTTTGCCTTGTACTGAGGATCTTGGGCAAGTCATTTTTCTTTTAGTCTAATCAGTTTGCCTTCTGGAAAATGAGTGTTTTGTGACTAGCCATGCTCACCATTGCAGTCATTGTATGAATGGGCAAGCCCCCCCATGGTTGCCATTTTGTGAAAGCGCCCATGACACTCCCTCAAAATTCCAAATGTGCCTGCCAACCCAAAAAGGCTGGAGACCCCTGGCCTAAGAAGTGCAAACCAGGTCAGTATGCTTAAAAATGTGGACCAATTAGAATCATCAAGTGTCCTTTGCCAAACTGCATATTATGTCAAAGGCGGTTTTTGATGATGTCATCCTTTAAAAACCTTTAAAGGATGTGGTGGAGTGATCAGAATTAGGACCATGGCTTGAGGGATGTTTAACCCTTTCCCCTACACTGGGGTTCCAAAAAAAGTGATCTCACTGAAGCTGCAATTTGGCATAGGAGGAAAGCTTCCACTGGTGCCAATGGCAGTTTCAATCCCGTGGCCTGATCCTGATCCTTATTTTTCCCACCCCAACAGTGGCTATTTACATTTTTAAAAGAATCACCCACCCACAACTGCTGCACCAGCACAAGGACCTCACTGGCCCTGACTGCTGTGCCAGCACTAGATCATGATGTATAACATAGAGTGTTCGAGGATCGGGATATTTGTAAGAAGACCAAAACACTGGTTTATGAAGCCATTGTATTACCAACTTTATTGTATGCCTGCGAAACATGGACTATCTATAAACGTCACTTCCACCTCCTTGAAAGAGTTCATCAATGTTGCCTCCGGAAAATCCTGCGAATTACTTGGGAAGATAGGCGAACAAATGTCAGTGTACTGGAAGAAGCAAAGACTACTAGCGTTGAAAAAATGATCCTTCAACACCAACTTCAATGGACCGGTCATGTTGTTCGAATGCCTGACTGCCGTCTCCCAAAGCAGTTACTTTATTCCCAACTCAAGGATGGAAAGCAGAATATCGGTGGTCAGTATAAGAGGTTTAAAGATATTCATAAGGCTAATCTAAAAAAATGCAATATAAACATCAAAAACTGGGAAGCTCTGGCCCATGAACGATCTAAATGGAGGTTGGCCTCTCACAAAGGTTCCATGGACTTTGAAGAAGTCCGAGTGCAAGGCGAAAAGGAGAAATGTGCTAAGTGAAAAGCACATCAAACGAACCCTTTACAGGACCATCTTCCATCTGGTAACCTGTGTCCTCACTGTGGGAAGCTGTGTGGATCTAGAATTGGCCTCCATAGTCACTTACGGACCCATCGCTAGAGTCTACACAATTTTCTTTAGAATTTCCTCCTTTTAAATTTTTTCTTTTTGTAAATTTTTTATCCTGGAAGACAATCTTACTCGGTCACGAGTGATCGCCTGATGATGATGATGATGATGATGATGATGATGATGATGGTAATGATGATGATGATGATGATGATGATGATGATGAGCATGAGATGGTGCTGCTAAACTATTCACAGCCATGCTGTTACACCATTATGTATAATGAAATGTCTTGTATGGAACAGAAGGAGGTGGAGATGGGGATAGTGAGGGTGGAATATGGAGACATTCAGATACGTGCAACACTGACTCTCAGCCTAACCTACCTCACAGGGTTGTTGTGAGGATAAAATGGAGAGGAGGAGGAGGATTATGTAAACCGCCTTGGGTTCCTTGCAGGAAAAAAGGCGGGGTAACAAACACATTCCAGCCACTCTTGCCAGTATCACATACGTTACAGTAAGTTCTAAGAAGGGGATTATTATTATTGCTGATAGACAGCATGGCAAAACGTATATCTTCCCCCAACCCCCATACACCTCACAAAGGCTGCCATATTCACACTCTAGGACATGCCATTCTGTGACCCATTGCAGACATGCATTACTTTACCATGAGAGTGGCAACCGTTACAAAAATTCCATAGCTCAGTCCATTCTTCAGCATATTTATTGACACCAGCATATGTGACCCTCCTCACATGCAGAAGTGAGCTGGGCGTGTGCTGCTGTAAGCAGGGGGTGTGGCTCGGTGGCAGAGCACATGCCTTGCATACAGAAGGATCTCCGGCATCTCCAGGTAGGGCTGGAAAAATTCATGCCTGAAAATCTGTAGAGCTGCTGCCAGTCAGTGTTGACGATACTGGGCTAGATGGACCCATGGCCTGACTCAGTGTAAGGCAGCTTCCTATGGCTGGCTCTGTCCACTCTGCCAGTGCTGATCACCAGGGGAGGGGGCAGGAGAGGAGCGTACAAGAGTTCCTGGATTCAGTGCTCGCCCTTAGCGGATGATTTGGTGTGGTGAGTAAAGTATGCACCGACTATGTGATCAGTGCAGGGAAAGGCCTCAAAGGGAGAATGCTCCTGTGCACGAGGAGTCATGATCAGAGCTGCCACCTCCTCTGGATGTGGAATTGCTCACCCGCACTGATCTGTTTTGCATATGTAGAATCTTGGGATGGCCGAATCTGTCCATTTCGCTTTCTTCTACATTTGGATTTTCATTCATTCATTCATTCATTCCATTACAGGGAAGTACGGATATATTTTTTTTCAATCTGTTCCGTCTGCGTTTCATGGACTGTCAGGTGCCTTTCATTCCATCCTCTGATCATTAACAGAATCTGATTTTTTTTTTCCCCATTTCCTGAACTTGAGTTCATGTGCACTTGCACAAAAGTACTCTTCTGAAAATGCAGGAATCCCCCCCCCAATGTGTATTTTCATGCTTTAGCCTATGGGGGGGGCTGCACACTTTTGGTCAGGGTTTCTTTGTTTTTTGTATTTCTCTACAACGAAATTTGCATAAATTTCCAGAAAGTAACACACACACACACACACACACACACACACAGAGTCCACAAGTCCACAGAATCCGTGTGGCTCAGGAAAAGTCAGTCTGCTGAGGAATCCGTGGGTTGGATTCATAAAAATCTGAACTCATTTGAATCCATTGCAGAGTTCTGTGACATCCCTACCGGCGCCCAGTAGCCAAAGCCCTCTGGCTTTAAGAAAAGGCTTTAAGAAAAGTCTTAACCTGGTGTTGGAAAAAAGATAGTGTTGATACCAGGCAGACTTCCTGGGGTGGGCTCAAGTCCTTTCCATCCTGACTATAAAGACATGTGCAGATTTTGGTAAATTCTTATTAAAAAATAAACGGAAATGAAATTCTCGCTCATCTGCCCTGGCCAAATTCAATAGGTACAGCTATTCCCAGCATGAAGAGGGCCATGTTGTACCTGCCTGCCATATAGCTGTTAAACATGAGGAGCCTTTCAGAAAAAAAGAGGTTGTGATGCTAATTCAACACCACAAACTTGATTGAATACACAAGGATTTAAACCCAGACTTTTAAGAGCTCAGCACCCAAAACCATGGGCCTTAATGGATGAATCTGTCAGTTTCAGTTTCTTCCACATTCTTTTTTTTTTTTAATTTCAAGTTCTTCTGTCCTGAATATGAGGAAATTTGCAAATTTTAGTAAATTCTGATCTAAAACGGACTTCAATGAATTTCTCACCCATCCCTACGGAATCCAATCTAAAAAGGCAATTTGTACAGTGAAGCCTATTACCATTTGTAGCTCATCCTTACAAGGTGAAGGAAATTTATGGCAACTGCAACCTTAGGACCACCGTGTGTTCTTTGGGTGCCTTCTTAGGGTGATCTGAATACGTGCTTGGGGCAAATGGGTCTTCTGAATCCTTTGGCAGGAGCAACCCACAGGCATCATCTTATTTGTGGCTTGATTTCTGAAGGATCCTGTTTCTTTCCAGTGTACCTGAAAAGTCTACTTCTGCTTGAGCTTTCCTGATGAAGAGCCGCACATTTTCTTGTCTGATTGCATACATTGAGCAGTTTACATTGTAGTTCTGGTTTAATCATTACATGGTGAGCACATGACCTCCCCATTTCTCCTGGTGCAGAATACAGTTCGTCTGGCTTCAGACATCATTACGTCACGCCAATTAGCCCAGGAGGAGACACTTGCATATCTGATGGCTGTCAGAATGTTTTTCCACTCTCAGACCTTTTGCTGTTCTCACTTTTCCATCTGATCAGCCATATGTGGAGAACGTCTGCTAATGGGACGCTGCGAGACAAATTGAGTTACCTTTGATACCTTAGTGTGTCTCACCATTAGCATAATTTAGGTCTGGAAACAAATAGTCATTCAGCAGATGGATGATGTAAGTCCGAGAAATGGTGGGGAGAGGGATCTCTTTTAATCTGATACTGAACGTTTCTTTCTGTCTTGTACCAGGTGGTCATTGCAGACACATGCCATGCTCTTTCAGCAGGGGATTCTCAGCATCTCCCTTGATTTAACATTTGTTCTAAGGCTTGTTTTTATTTCTAGGCAACCTTTAATGTTCATGCCAATTTATAAGGAGTAGTTATTTCAGGTACTTTGGGATATATGATTTTTTTAAAAAGCAATTCAGTGGGTTGGTTACATAGCCAAAATGGCACCACCCCCCTGCACAAGAAGGAGGCGTCCTATCAGCAGGCCTGGGGGAACACCAAGTTTTGCAGGAAGTCGGTATGTACAGATTTTGTTAAATCTGTTCCGTCCCTGTTTCACAGATTGTCAGGAGTCTTTCATTCCATCATCCAGTCATTGATGGAATTGGATTTTTAGTACAAGAATTTCGTTCCTTTGCAAATGTGCATTTGTGCTAATGACGCACTTGCGCTAATTCACAGTAGTGCTAAGGACACACTTGCACTAATGCATACTTCTGCAAGGGTGCATTTGTGCAAATTCTTCCAAACAGTAAATTTAAAAAAAAACAACAGGTCCACAAGTCCACGGAATCCCCGCAACTCAGAAAAAGCCAATCTGCTGCACAGGCCTGTGGCTCATGCTGGCTCAGCTTGTCTGAGTGTTGAAAGTTAAGCAGGGGTAGGCCTGGTTATTACTTGGATGGGAGACCCCTCCTCTAGTTTCCTGCATTGAGCAGGGGGTTGGACTCGATATAGCCTTGTAGGCTCCTTCCAACTTTATGATCTATGAGGGGTCAGATTCACAGAAATCCAATCTCATTCATTAGAAAGAAAAGCCAGAGCGTACATGGGGCAGAACCCCCAAAACAGCCCAGTGAAGACTGACTTGCTCAGTGGCTCTGGAATGCTGACTGAAAGGGGTTTGAAGAGGAATGTGAAAGAATACAAAGCTCAGAAGCTTAATAAATGAATTTTTGCCTCTGTGCTCAGGGTCATTCTTAGAACATTTGAGCCTAGTTTTGTCATTGCTCAATCAACTTTAGTTTCTCTTCATTGTTAGAGTCTCAGATTTTGTCAAACTCAAGCACTGCATGCCCTCAACTCAGTCCACGTTGGCTACTCTCACACAGCTTCAAGAGATATTATTATCATTATTATTTATTTCTATACCGCCCCATAGCCGAAGCTCTTTGGGCGAGTTACAACAATTCAGATATAAAACAGGTATTCCTTCTTACATAATGCCAAGGCTCTGTGTAAACTATGACTCTGTAAGAGTGCAGATAAAATATAAAAATGTGGCAAAGTTTTGCACCTGGACAATCAACACTTTCAGTTAAGAAAGAAACACCCCACGGTATAACAAGAAACATGTTTGACCCTCTTTAAAAAAAGCACCTATCAGTTCAGGCTGTGTGGTGTGTCAGTGCCCCATGAGAGAAACATCTGGGGGTCCCATGGGAGTCAGTGGGTGGTCTCTTATATAATCCAATAAGCAAAGGAAGGAAGCAAGGAAGGACATGATACTTTCTTTTACAGGGCTGCAACTCACTAGTGAGGTCCACACAAAAACAAAATCCATTTGTGTGGGTTTCCTAGTCAAATAAGGTTTAGGGACCAATGATATAATAACATTGGCATCAAGCATATTTTCCTTTGGAACATTGTCCTTGTAACCTTTCAGTGATTATTATATGGAAATAGCATCCATGATCATCAACCAGTCATTGAGCCTAGTGCTGTGCCGAAAATTCAAGAGGTTTGCTTTTCAAAACAGTTTCACAATGCAAAGCATGTGAAACTGCTGCATTCTTTCATGCATTTCTCCCCCCCCCCATCTGTTCATTGTTCTTGCTATTTTCAGTCGCTTGGAGTCAGAGAAGAGGAACTCATCATGCCCATTCCTGAACCAACTGGGCCAGTGCTATCTTGCACTGGAATGAGCATCTGAATCTGCATCCCATTGAAAGTAATATATTGCAGAGGAACAACACTCATTTTTGGGTGTGCATTCAGATATGCATTCAAATATCTTTCTCTGCACTGTGTTACTTTCAGTGGGATGCACATTTGGGTGCACTTTCAAGTGAGGAGGAGTTGGTCCAGTCACCACAGCAACAGAGATGTATTCCTTCTCCTACTCCTCACACCATGCCTCTTGTGAACAGCTCCCTTTTGCAAAAAGTGCTGAAAAGTAGGGGCTCATTTTGTGGAGGTTAAAATGTTTGTGGATACCCCCCCCTGCTTTCCACTCAGCACTAATTAAACCGTCTTATCAACCCCCACTGTTTTGATCTGCCCATCGATCACATGCATCTGGAATGAAGGAAACAAACAAGGAAGTGTGCAGAATAGTAAAAGAAATGGATCACAATTCAGCATCATGTATGTACCCACTACCACTCTTTCCCAGCATCCCAATTCTATTCCCATATTTCCTCTTCATGAAACTAGCCCAGTTTAATAACATTTGGGATATTTCAAATCAACACATATACAGGACATAACAAAATGATCCTCACATACCACGTTCTCCTTCCAGAAGTATAGATTTACACTCCCCAGTAATTCACAGTGCACTTTCGTGACATCACAATGAAAATTATATAGGAAAACACAGAAGTCCTTTTTCAGAGCAAAAGTGAACATTCTGCACTCTGATGATATATGTAGCTGTACATGTGGGGCAAAGGGAAAGTGTTGCTTACTAGTAGGTAAGCAATCCAACCAGCCAACCTGTAGGTAAGCAATTCAGGGCACAATCCTATGCATGTTTAGACAGGAAAAAAAATCCTACAACTCCCAGCATCCCTTTAGCCAGTCATGCTGGCTGGGGCATACTGGGAAATGTAGGATATATTTTTTTCCTGTCAGCCAATTCAGCACTTCAGTCAGCCTAGGATAGCAGCATTTTGACTTACAGTGAAAGGTAAAGCCATACACATGCACAACCAGATGATGCTTCCTATTCCTCCCCCCCCCCTTGCTCTTTGTGTTCAGGATAGTTCCATCAGAGTGCAGAAGGAGTTAAGTTTTAACTGGGAAAACGTTCAAGTGTTGCCCGGTGTGGCAGCTGTAATATATGAAAATATGATGGTCCACAAAGTGCAGTCAAAGAAGTCCATATCACAATGCACTTTAAGTTTCACTGAGAAAAATAATTGGGAAAATAGAGTTGCCTAATACATACTCAGGTCCCCGTCCAACATGTTCTATTGGGCCACACTGCATTTCTGAACTTATTGTGTACTTGACTTCACTTCTGTTGTACTGACTTGGGGCTGATTTGATAGTGTGTGAATGAACTAATGGAATGAAATGTCTTTAATGTACACAGTGTGACTATTTTTATCTTTGGAAAGCATCTCCCACTGTAAATGGGTTATACACTGTTCATTTATACATTTGCTTCCAACGTAATAGATCCACTCCTCCAAAGCAATGGAAAGAGTTTTTATAATGAGCCCCATAGCTATTTACACACTTGAAAACATTGTTTATATGTGTAGTCATGCAATATAATGTTTAAGAAGAAATACTTCATAATGTTGTGTTAGTAAATCTATTTTTCTATTTTTATTTAAATCCTTGGCACAATCTGTAATAGAAAGAAGCCAGTAACTAAGGTCCCAGACTTGCCAAATCAAGCCTTTGGGGACACTGATGTCATCCAAAAGCAGGGGTTATGCTTCTTGGCAAAGCTATTCCTTTCCTACCATTAATGTCACAGCTGTGCACTCCTCTTTGTAAAGCAATGAGGGGGCCTGAGTTTCACAGGTGTCTTTCATCCTTCTTGTCTAAGTGCTGATGCAGACTCCCCTACCAATCAATTACAAAGGATTTTTCCATTGTAAAAACAGGAGAAGCCAAGATCCTCTGTGAGTTCCTTCCATCCTCCAATGTTGTACTGAGCAGACCACTCACAGGAAGGCTTATTTTCACTGGTGAGTGGGCTGCAGTTCAGAGCTCCAGGAAATCTGATTGATTTGGTGTGGGGAGAAAGTGGTTAGAGAAAAATCTAAAAAGTTAGTATATGTTTGTAGACATGTATTACATTTGAAGAGATGGAAACAGATTGAACAGAAAAGCCACAATCCAGGGGGGGGGGGGCTGTTTTCTGTTGCTCTGCATGGAGGGAGCCTCTTCTCTGCGTGTGTATGTGTATATGCACATATGCATAAGCATAATTGGAATGGGAGGCCCACCCAACTGAACCTTGCTGCCCACCCCGATGTTTCTTGTAGAGCTGTTTGCCTATTTGAGCAACCCCCTTTGATTTCCCATGGCACCCCTATTTCTCTGCAGTGCAGGAAATGGAGACTGTTCTCTTATTGCAGGGGTGCACAATCTCTTTGGCCCTGAGGGCCAAATCTGATGTTGTCATTGGGTCCGTGGGTGCACATATGCATGCATGCACATGGGGGCGGGGAGAGACACACTGTGTGGGAAGCCCCTTATTGCAACAAGGGAGCAGCATCCAAGTTCTCATGATCTCATCTGCATGACAATTTAGAATACTGATAGAGAAAAAGCAACTATTAATCCTCCTCCATGGAACTCAGGGCACGTACTTCAGCCTATCCTATTTTTATCCTCACAACATCCCTTTAACGTGGGTAAAGCTGAAAAAGACTGGCCACGTGAGCTTCATGGCTGATCAGAGAGTCAAACCCAAGTTTCCTACAGTTCACATCCAATCCTAAAACTCCATCCATTAATACCATGCTGCCTCTCTGTCCTGCAGACAAGCTAACAGATAGAATAGTATTGGGGTGCAGAATGGTGCAACAAGAGTGAGGGAAGCAGTGTCTGCATTCATCGGTGCTCACAATGGTTCTGGAACATTGGCAGATGAAAGTCACTAAGGAGCTTAAGTGATTTGGGCCGTCAGAGTACAGTTCAGAAGAACAGGGCCACCATGTTGCTTTATCTGGGCCTTGGAGTTAAAAGGCCTGAAATGATAAAGGAGGTTTAGATTGGTAAAAGAGAGCACTGAAAGAAACAGAATAATAGAAGGAGCAAGCTTCCAGGAGAGAGATAAAGGAGGCAGGGCCGGTGCGGTGCTACCATTAGGCCAACTAGGCAGCTGCCTAGGGCGCAGGGCTAAAGGGGGCGCCAGAAATAGGGAGGGCTCAAGTGGGAAGGGGGGGCGCTAAATATCTGATCTTGCCTAGGGCACCAAACTGCACCAAACTGCCTTGCACTGGCCCTGAAAGGAGGATAGAATATATATATATATATATATATATATGCTTAAAGTATAGAGTGGGATAAAATACCGAGGAGGAGGAGAATGGTACAAGGCAAGCTGACAACAGAAGAGCTTTGCTGACTGGAGGAAGGGAGAAACAAGCAGCAAGCAAGCAATGAAGGCTAAAAGCAGAGCCTGTGAGAGCCTGCAAGGAAAACACAAGAATCTGAGACTGGGAGGGGGGGATGATATGTTAGCCTCAGAGAGCTGCGGCTTGGTGGTAGAGGCTAGCCTGGTTGTTTGCTCCTAGCACAGGGGTGAGGGAACCTGTTGGACCCCAACACCCATCAGCCCCAGAAAGCATGGCCAGTGGTCAGGGAGGATGGGAGTTGGAGTCCAACAACATCTCGAAAGCCAGAGGTTCCCCACCCCTGCCCTAGCATCTGGTGCTCAGGGGAATGTGCCCTCTGAACATGGAGTTTCCATTCGTTCTGTCATAACTAATGGATCATGGCAGTTGTAAGCCGCCTGCTCCGATCTATGGCATTTAGAGAAAGGCCAAGTCTTTATTCCCCTTTGCAGTTTTGTGCCGTCATGCTTATATTCTACCCATCATCAGCCTATTGTAAAAATGCATCTCCCTGAGGAGGAAGTCATTGACCTACACAACATGACACTGAATTTTTGTTGGGGGAACTCCCCATTAGGAGGAGGAAACAAATTGCTTCTCGGTGATGAGAATGGAGCTGTTGTTTGGCAAAGATGCAGGTTATTGCTGGGGAAATCATATTGAAAGACATTAAAGGAAGGTGGGGAGGAAGGAAATGTGAGCCACTTAAGGAAAACCCATTGCACATGGACAGGGTATATGGGCCAGCGAGCAATGCACTTGGCAGTCGTGAAAATAAAAGCAGTACTTCGCAAAAAGAAGATTTGTTGCGTAACACTTTATAGGCCTATTGTTATTATTCTGGCCTCTGTTTTTGCCTTTGCGTAATTGATTCTCCAGACAGTGCACAAGAGGCAAAAATAAAATAAAAGACACTAGGATTTACTTTCAATAAGTTCAGCAGAGAGAGAGAGAGAGAGAGAGAGAGAGAGAGAAATATCTAACAACTTATATCAGTTTGTCCCAACCTGGTGCTCTCCAAATGTGTTAGACTACAACTCCCATCATCCACAGCCAATTGCCATGCTGGTTGGGATGATGAGAGTTGCACTCCAACACACCTGGAGGGCACTAGGTTGGGGAAGGCTGGCTTATACCATTGGAGGAGAACAGAAAATGGGATAATTAATAACTGAGAAGTGGTGAAAGCTGCAAGCTCGGATAAATTATGGGAAATCTTCCTGAAAGATATCCTGGGACACAGAGAAGAAGTAAGAGACTGAGTGCAGATCTTTGCTGGCTCCTAAGTGCCAAATAAAAGGGATTTTAAAAGTAGATTATAATCTATAACAAAGAACTACCAGGAATATATTTTTTAAAATATTAGAAGGCAATAAACATATGACATTTAGGAAACGCATGTTCAAAGAAATGCAATAATTAATAACAGAGAGGCTTCACATGTACTTTAGCCATGGCAGAGATCCATAAGTGTTTGCTATGCATAATATTCTCTCTCCTCACCTCACTTACAAGAAAATATACAAAATACTTCCAGTAATGTTGCATGCCCCTAGTTCCTTCCTACACAGTAATACCTTTTTGCCATGTGACCTCTGTAACCTGAGGAAAGGCATCAGATCTAACTACCCACAATCCCCTGCACCATAGTTGGTGGGGGCTTATCTTGTCTGCATTTGCTGTATGCCTGCCGCCAGCAACAGCTCAAGCTCTCTTGCTGCCTGAGGCAGGAGAAAACATGCACCACCACCACCACATTGTGCACCTTCCCACCACATCGTACCCCCCACCCCATCCCCTGTCCCCCTTACCTTTGCCACTGCCACCTGCCCTGTTTGCCTTATTGCACAGAGAGCCAGAAGAAGCGATTGTGGGGGTCTCGCCCGAGCAAACAGAGAGCAAGCGGCTGCTCTAGACTAGAGAGCCCTGCCAGCTGCTCTCTCACTGCGGCAAATGCAACGGTGGGAAAGCAGCTGGCGGGGCTCTCCAGAGCACCTGCTGGAGGTGGCAGGGCAGTGGTGGGCCCTCCTTGGGGGAGCGGCACAATTCGCCTCTCATTCTGCTCTGCCACCTGATGCGGGCACCTCACCCTACTTCGCATGGGAAGGCCGGCCCTGCCTGCCACCATGGGTTCTTTATAGGGTAATGGTGGCCATGTGCATTCTGCACACTCCTTTTTTTCATCCTACCCTGACCTCAGCCCTTCTGGGCTACCATGTGACTATTGCTGCTGCCCCCTGCTGGCTTGCTTTCTCTTCCTCTGTGTCAGTCATTTCCCCACCTCCCATCACTGGGATCATCTCACGTACAGGGATGGGGACTTGGACTCGAGGACTCGACTCGTGAGTCGGACTGAGTCCCCCCTCTGACTCGACTCGGACTCGAGTCCCAATATTTTTAATGGGACTCGAGACTCGACTCGGGACTCGAGACCAAGGACTCTTCAACATCCCTGGGCTGTGCCAGAAGGAGCGGAGAGGAGCGTGATTGCCGGCGAAGAGCGCAATGAAGCGAGGTGTGCCGCTGCTCGGCCACTATGGACGGCTAGCAGGAGTGCAGCCCCAACAGTGTGTCAAGATTTATTTTGATTGATGTGTTGCATACTTGGGAGAGGCAGAAGAAGGACCTGAGATTACTCTGTGCGGCTGCTCTGAGTGTGTTTCTGGTTCCAGCAAGTTCATCACCAGTGGAGCGGGTGTTCAGTGAGGGTGGAATTGTGATGAGATCTCACCGTTCCAGAATGGGGGCCAAACATTTAGAAAAAATCATGTTCCGCAAATGCAACATGGATAAGTTTTAGGAAGTACAGCAAGTTTATTTTTTAAAATCGTTTTTCTAAAATGCAACTTTTCAGACATTTTGGGTTTGGCTGCCTCTGCCTGCCTGTCTGGGGTTCCCAGCCTCCTCTGCCTGCCTGGTCTCTTCTTGACCAGTTCAACAGTTGAATTGTCCAAGACAAAGGCCTCTGCCTGCCTGCTTTGGGGTTCCCTGCCTCCTCTGCCTGCCTGGTTATTTTGGGTTTTTCTGCCTGGTCTGTTCTTGCCAAAATCAGTGGCAGAGTTTTGAAATAAAAAGGCACACTTGTGCCTAGAATTTATTTAAACCACACATCTGAAGTAGCCTTATTCTGTTGGGAAAAAACCCCATTGATTTTAATAGGGACTCGTGGAGTCAGCTTTGGGAGTGACTCGTGACTCGTGACTCATGAGTCACCATTTTGGACCTCGGACTCGGACTCAAGACTCGGGTCCAAAGACTCGTGACTCGACTCGTGACTCGAGACCAAGGACTCTTCAACATCCCTGCGTTTTAATATCCAGTTCCCTAAGCGTACTTAAAATAAATAACAGACCACTTAAAATAATCCTGCATCTGCTTCTTCAAAGACTTGTTGATCTGCACATCCTGGGGGCTTCAGACTTCAGGGATGATAGACGCCTTGCACAGCCAACAACGCCTACAGTGCCAAGTCATGATCTCCTTCTTCAATTCGCTGATCTGCTGCTCCACATCCAGTTCCTTGTTAGTGCTGTATGATAAGAGGGGTGTCCCCTGCATGTCACTTTTGCCATAGGAGTATTATGGGAAAACAGGTTTCACAACATGACTGATTTCTCCATTATAAGGCCACAAGGTTTGAAAGCAATCATCACTTAGGACTAAAACAGGCATTGCTTTACATTCGTGTGTCTAGCAGTTATGTCTCCTTTCTATTCATTTTTACTCTAAGGTGGAGCCCCCAATACAGATCTTAAAAGCCCCCACCTCCCATGCTAGCAGCATGGATCAGGGCCTTGTACATGCTCTAGAGTAAAAGTGGAGTGTGAAGACATAGCTGCTAGATATGGATTTAAAGTCATGTCTGTTTTGGCTCTAAAAGCCATTATGTTGTGAGTTTGGAAGCACAGTGACACCTTTTCCCTGCAAGACGTCGGGAAAATGGAGCAAGAACACAGAGGCCATTTTGAGTAGCAAGCTTGGCTTGCACCGACTTGACACTGACCATGCACAATCTCAGTCTGGGGCCAGTGTGAGGTGTAAACCTGTTCTTGCCGCCAGATAAATGTAAGATCTGAGTGACTTTCAGAGTAATATCAGCAGAGGGGGGGAGGGCGGAGAGAGAGGGGGGAACACCTGTGAGACTGTGTCATCATGGCTGGAAGATGAATGGGGACCCCTGGGGACAACAGGAAAAAAAAGCAGGTATGGTTTAATTTTAAAATGATGGACAGAGGGAATGAGATTGGCAGCCTTAACCTGCAGGTGAGCACCTGTGCAAGTCAAGAAAGTATGCTAACCTCACCGTGTGGCTTGGAATCATCTAAATATAGAACAATCCATAAATTCTAAGGATACAGTAAAGCAGAATTTGGGGGCTTACTCCTGCAAGGACTTACATGGCATATGATTAGGCCACTTCAAGTTACATTGTCCCAACAATTCTTCCCCATTATATTGCTGTGCTAAACAAGAAGAACTTTCCCTCCCTGCTAATGAGAAGCTTGCAGCTCAAAATGGTTGGGATGAAAAGAAGTGTGTGGCTTTATTTGCATGTGGTCAGCATCTCATTTCAAAGGAACTAGCTCTCAGGCTGCAATTCTATGCAGAATAAGGCATACCTAAGCCCAGTAAGTGTTCACTGGAATGAATGTTGGGCTTTATAATAGATGTTGAAGCCCTACAGCCTGTGAGAGGACTTCACTGCCAGATTTCCATCTTTTCCACTTTGTAATATCATCCTGCCTCCAGGAATGGTAAATGTCTTTGTTTTGCATAAAATAAAATTGTGTTTGAGGTTTTACTCAAGATTGGTAGTTATTCCTTTGTCATTCCTTTTGTATGGGACAGATAAAGTGTTCTCTGTTCATACTGCACCACATCATAGGAGCTGATATTGAAAAGAAATTATGAGTATTACATGCAATTTCGTTGGTTCCCTTTGATTTCAGCATTAAATAAACAAGTTTCACTTCTAAATGGTTTGCTTGTATACTTTTGAGGATTCCAGTATGTTTATGTTACAGAAATAGACTTTTTTAATTGCTTTAAAGAACAACAACAACAATCTGAAAGTGTATTTTCTTCATCCAAATATGAATTATTTTTAAAACAGGCCTACAGTTAGTGACCCACCAAGCCAAAAACAGCTCACCAAGTTAAGCACGATGGATGTGCTTAACTCCCCCACTGAAAGCACTAAAAAGTGCTTAACTTCAGCTAGATCACATCCCAAATTATCCTCTCTTAGGGTCAAACTAGAAATGGATCTTATATATATATATAAGCAGCTGTGAGTGGGGGTGGGGTGTTGGATCAGAGCTGTGGAACTGGGGAAAGCGGATGTTAACCTTTTCCCCACTGCAGTTTGTCTGGCAAACCCCCCTGTCCCCACGATGGATTTTTTTTTTTTAATACGGTTGTACAGATTTTGTTAAATCCCTTCTGTCTGTGTTTCACGGATTGTTAGGCCACTTTCATTCCATCGTCTGTTCATTGATGGAATCGTAGTTTTTTATTTGTTTGTTTGTTTTGTTTTTACGGATCTACGATAATTTCATTCCACTTGCGCTAGTGTGGATCAGTTCTGATGCACATTAGCTCAAGTGTGTGATAGTGTTTATGTGCAATAGTGCAAGTGTGCATTTGCAGAAATCCACACACACACACCCAAAAAAAGTAAAAGAAAAATGGTCCGCAAGTCCGCGGAAACCGAGCAACTCAGAAAAGGCCAGTCTACTGTGGATTCCACAGGTCGGGTTCACAGAAAGCTGAACTCACTTGAATTGTTTGTGGATTTCTCTAACATCCCTACTATGAAGGGGGGAGACAAATACCTGTGTTGTACCTGTCTTGCCCTCCTCTGTGGCTAATAACAGTTCTAAGGGGATTTAAATTGGGGACATGGCATGGGGGAAGGCTTAAGCACCCTCCCCATGGGCTATGGCCCTGGTGTAAATCCTCATTTCCCCCCCCCCATGTCTGCTTCTTAACAAACAAACAAAAGATGGATTTCTCATGGCACACTTGGTCTTTACAGAAACTTCAGCAGAGAGAGTTTTGCTTTGGGGTTTTATCAATATCAAACCTTTAGAGGCAATCATGGTTCGCTTTAGTTTTTCAGCACAAGTTGCCGTTATTACTCATCTGTTGCACAAGACCCTGATCTCTTCCCTGAAGGATGCCCTTTCGTTGCAAGGATATTGCGCTTCCCACACTACTCAGAGGCTGAGTATTTGGATGCTGAAAAACTGTGATCCTCCTCCTGGCATGGGTAGGATTTGATGAAGGGGCTGTGTGGAATGCAGTTGTGTCATGACCACCAACTGGATAACACATATTTTATTTTTTTAATTTATTATATTTATACCCCGTCTTTTTTCCTGCAAGGAACCCAAGGTGGCTTACATTATCATCCTCCTCCTCTCCATTTTATCCTCACAACAACCCTGTGAGGTAGGTTAGGCTGAGAGTCAGTGACTGGCCCAAAGTCACCCAGTGAGTTTCATGGCCGAGTGGAGACTAGAACACGGATCTCCCGAGTCCCAGTCCAACACCCTAACCACTACGCCACACAGGCTCCATATGATGCTACTAGTGAAGAAGAATAACATCACTCCTTTCCTGCTCCAGTTTGTAATCTTTCTGTAGGTTGTTTGTTTGTTTTTAGGGGGGAAAATAGTTTTCTTAGGGTGCAATCCTACACATGTTTAGACAGGAAGAAGTCCTACAGCTCCCAGCATCCCCCAGCCAGCATTGGGAATGCTGGCTGGGGAATGCTGGTTGTAGGACTTCTTTCTGTCTAAACATGCATAGGATTGCACCCTTAGATGTTGAGCACTTACCTTATTATTCCAATACATTTTTTTCTACACACACCCTTTTATAAGTAATAATAATAATATAATATAATATAATATAATATAATAATATTTTATTTTCGGTCATAAACCAATACACCCTTTTATAAGTAGTGTTTATTGCCCCTCCACCTGTGGTACTGTCCCACCATTTGCTGAATTTTTATTTTATTTTTTTCTGTTCTGAATTTGTTGGTATTGTATTATATTCATGCATTAGGAGAGGGGGCCATAGATCAGTGGTAGAGAACGTGCTTTGCAGGTAGAAGCTCGAGTCCCAGGTTCAAATTCCGGCATCTCCAGGTAGGGCTAGGAAGGAATCCTGCTAGAAACCCTGGAGAGATGCTGCCAGTCAGTGTTGACAATACTGGGCTAGATGGACCCAGTATAAAGCCTGACTCAGTATAAGGCAGCTTCCTATGTTCCTATATCCTTAGCTATAGCACTTTTATTAGTTTATTTATTGTTAAAACGATTTATATACCATCCTTCAGCAGAGACACTTGTGGCATACGCTTAAAGAATTCAAATGAACATGCAGTATGCTGAATATAAATTGATGCGAAGAGGAGAAACCTAAAGGGGAGGGAGTGGGGGTGGTGGGGGCAGGTTGGCGGAAGTGTCTGCTGTTCGTTTTGTTTTGAAAAAATGAAAACGGCTAATATAGTTAATAACAAAAAAATGAAGCATAAATTGAGAGTTTAGGAAAATGCTGGGTTGCAGTTTACCACAGCAGCAGCAATGTGGACAGTGTTATCTTAAGAGCACTTTGTAAATCAGATTTTACATTTTGCTAGGACATGCCATGTCGGGGTGGGTGGGTGTGCACGCGTGCACGTGCACATGCATGTGTGCACATGTGTTTGTGTATGCACATCTGTATAACATATAATTTTTTCAGTTCTTCAGCAGTACACTTTAAAGAGTAGTTGAGGCTAGATTAACTACCCTTCATCCCTTCTGTTTTACTATCAAATAAACATGGAGTGCAACCACCCAATGTAAGTTTATAAAGATTAAAGATGAAAATGATGTGACTGATTAGGAAAGCCTGAGGACACTTTAACCACTGTTATAAAATTCTGCCAGGACCAATTTCCCAGAGAGCCAAGTGCTATGACGTTGACAAGGGCCAGTTCCAAGTTTTGGAGAGCCTTTGGGCAAGACATCCTGAATGGGCCTCCTCCCTCAGTGAGCCTACCTTTTCACCGCCATTGTCACCAGCTGCTATCGCTCCTCGTCCTCTTTCTCATCATTGCCACCACCTGCTTGCCTGGCAGGCAGAGAGCCAGGGAGCAAGTAGGCAATGATATCTACCTCTCCTCCTCACCACCACCACCACCATCGCCTGGGCCAGAGCGAGAGGCAGGGGAACAAGCAGGTCACAATGGTGAAGAGGAGGAGCAAGGCCAGGGGGCTCTTTTCTGCATCCATTATTGCCTCATGGCCATGGGTTACACAATGTGGTAACTGATGCAGGAGTCAGCTTCCTCAGGATCCCAGCTTTTCACATTTAAAAAAAATTTCAGCCCTTGTGGCTGCAGAAATAAGATTTGGCAATCCAGTACCAATAAGATTGCACAGCCTCCAGTGAAAGCTCCATAGCCTGACCAATAAGAAGCTCACTGGTGAAAGGTTGGGGCCTTAGTGCTTTCCATCACTCCCTCCCCTGATGATCAAGGAAAAGGCAAAATAAATTATGCAAATTATGCAAATGTGCTTTGGTCATAGAATTTTAATTTAGCTTCAAAATTAGGCTCACCTTCTAATAGAATTTGGATCTCCCCCCCCCTTCTGGTTTAGATGAGAAGCAGTCTTCTAGCATATAATGTTAGAAATAAAGACTTTTTGCTGATGCAGAATGATGTTCCTCATTTTAAAGCAGAGCATCATTGCACTGGAATGTTTAAGCTCAATAAATGTACTCCTCAGGGTGGAAACCTGAAACCTGCCTTCTCCTTTCACAGATACTTCGTGTAAGTAATAGAACACTTATCACAGCTTGGAGGTCTCAGAGTTTGCTTCCAAACTATACAGCAAAATGAAAACCAGGTGTGCAGTTGACTGTGGCAATCTTCTTCGCCACCAGAAGTTGTCAAAGTGGCTTTAACACGATGTACGGTAAAGTGAGTTGGGCAGGTTGCTTCGCTTCTTTTCAAGAGCTCATGCCACTTTCTCCCTTTGTTACATAAAGCAGAGACTGTGAGGTAACTATGAACAGTCTATACTCATTGCTATAATGATGGTGAATTTAGGCAGTGCTTCCATTTTCTATTGGTTTTCCAATCATGGGCCTCATCCAGTCACACTCTTGGAAGAGATGGAATTTAGATTCAGTTTCAATGCAAAACTGGGCTTTGGATCCACAGGCAGGTTTATTGCATCCCTTTCCTTTTACGGGGGGGGGGGGAGATTCCAAAGTACATTTTTTTCTGCGTTGTTTCTGTAACACAATAAATTAGAGCAGAACTAGATGTGACACTCAGCATGGAGCTGCCTCCAAAAACTGCAGCCTCATGTCAAGTTCTCGCCTCTCTTACTATAAGTTTTAGACAGATCTACCCATATCGTGTGCATTTCCCCCTCCCTGATCTTCATCGTAGGTTATTGGCAAAGGCAAGGAAATGCAGGCAAATGACAAGGGTAAATCTGACTCAATATTACTTTGAGAGGGGAGGAATCAAAACAGGCTCCTGTTTTTAGTGGGAAATCTGTGCCCACCCTTAACTTCAATAGTAGTAGTAGTAGGCAATCACTCGTGACCGAGTAAGATTGTCTTCCAGGATAAAAATTACAAAAAGAAGATTTTTAAAAGGAGGAAGTTCTAAAAAATTGTGTAGACTCTAGCGATGGGTCCGTAAGTGACTGTGGAGGCCAATTCTAGATCCACACAGCTTCCCACAGTGAGGACACAGGTTACCAGATGGAAGATGGTCCTGTAAAGGATTCGTTTAACGTGCTTTTCACTTAGCATGTTTCTCCCTTTCACCTTGCACTCGGGCTTCTTCAAAGTCCACAGAACCTTTGTGAAAGGCCAACCTCCAGTTAGATCGTTCATGGGCCAGAGCTTCCCAGTTTTCGATGTTTATATTGCATTTTTTTAGATTAGCCTTATGAACATCTTTAAACCTCTTATGCTGACCACTGATATTCCGCTTTCCATCCTTGAGTTGGGAATAAAGTAACTGCTTTGGGAGACGGCAGTCAGACATTCGAACAACATGACCGGTCCATTGAAGTTGGTGTTGAAGGATCATTTTTTCAATGCTAGTAGTCTTTGCTTCTTCACGTACACTGACATTTGTTCGCCTATCTTCCCAAGTAATTTGCAGGATTTTCCGGAGGCAACGTTGATGAAATCTTTCAAGGAGGTGGAAATGACATTTATAGATAGTCCATGTTTCGCAGGCATACAATAAAGTTGGTAATACAATGGCTTCATAAACCAGCGTTTTGGTCTTCTTACAAATATCCCGATCCTCGAACACTCTATGTTTCATTCGAGAATAATAGTAATATTATAATAGTAATATTATAATATAATATTATATTATATTATAATATATATTATATTATATTATATATTATAATATTATAATAGTAATCAAGCCCTTTGTGTGGGGGTGAGGGGATCATATGTTCTCTCAAACCCTATACACTTAATTAAGGAGGGTTGATCTTCCAAAGAAATGTGTGAGGTTTCATTTCTTGAGGGTAAATCCAGTTTGATGAAGGGAGAGCGAGGGAACTTGATAATATAAAGCCAAATGAATTGCATCTGACATGAAATATAATTTTCTGTCACTGTGAATAATCACTTAATTTTTTGTACTAATGAGATTTGATTTGAGTGTGTGTGTGTGTGTGTGTGTGTGTACATGTGTTTGTGTAAATGTTAGGATGCCTACCTAGAAATATTTAACATTCTAAAAATGCATCATTAACCTTCACATTCAAAGAATTTGATAGTGCTACCCCAGGGACAATGCCACTTCAAAATGGAGGTGTGCATGGGTTGCACAATACTGACCTCTCTCTCTCTCCCCCCTCTCTCACAGAGAGAGAGAGAGAGAGAGAGAGAGAGAGAGAGAGAGAGAGACTCTGATAATTAAAAAAACAGTCAGGAAGAAAGTTTTAGGGCTATATTTCTTTGTTAGTTTATCGCATGCAGGGATTTGTTTGTTTCTGGTTATTAATATCAGGAAGCTCTCAATTATGTAACATCCACTTGATTTCTGAATTAATACAGTCCCGGAAGGGCTGTATCATGCAATTTTTCTGAATGTGCAGGTAGGCTGTAAGGAACACATCTAAGTTAGAAATGAAAGAAAGGGGCTGCTCCATCAAGGAGTAGAAACAGGAGTGAGTCCAAACCAGTGATTCTAGAGAAGCTTTGTGGTAGTGGGTTTTTTGGAAGGATTTGAAGGATGAGAGAGAACTGGCTTGATAAAGCCAAAATGTATTTATACATAGAAATTAGGGCATGAAAAAATGGAAAATGTTACTTCAGAACTGGCCCTATATTTCAATGATGAAACTTCTGCAATGCAGCCATATGCCGGTGTCACTCTGAAAAGTAGCCAGGAAACCAGCGTGAAAGGAATAGCTCTACACTCCCCTCTGCACTTCTATGCACACTGTAAACTGAAGCAGTGCTAAGTATGTTTACATTAGCTGAGGATGAGAACACTTATTTTTAAGAGCCATCATCCCTATCATTGACTCTATAGAGTTACCAAAGAGTACCAGCTCACTTCCTTTTTGTCCCTATATTCTCAGCTGGTGTCTCAGGTTGCTATTTCAGTGGTCCCAACATGGGCAGCCGTGGACACTAGTGCACCTGCAGACACCTCCAATGGTGCTCCCACAAAGGAGTCCCCAATGTGGTCCCCATGGGCACCGAAAAGTAGTTTACATTTTTTAATGTTTTAATTTTCCCCATTTTTTAATATATGTACATGGATTTGTATGAAATGCATACAATTTTCTAGCAACTATACATAGGCTTCAACAAAAGCGGATCAAATATCCAAGTAAGTATCCATTTGAAGCTGGTGTCTATATGCCACCCTGTTCATATATCAAAAGCATTGAAAGGTCCTTTGCATAATCCATTGCATTATAGGAGGTGTTTATCCTTCTAATTCTGTAATATCAGTCTTTTAGCTATCAAAAGGGTGCAGAGAATTCATTTCCCCTTTCCATGAAGCAGGTAAATAACTTAAAAGAATGTGTACATCAGTGAATATTAAAGACTGTCCCAGTACAAAATTTAGCTGTGTAATAACCTCCTCCCAAAAAGAAGCAACTACAGGACATTGCGAAAGCATATGTCTAAAAGAAGCATTAGCTGTATTGCACTGCCAGCAATTATCTGAATTAGACAGCCCCTTATTAAAGAGACATTGCTGTGTCCGATAGACAGGAAACAAAAGTTTTCGCTGAATAAGAAGCAGCCTAAGATCCACAGATGAGACAGGTAGATGCCAAAGCGGCCATCCAATGATTAGGCATTTTGTGGTGGTGCCCACAGGTCCAAAAATGTTGGGGACCCCAAATCTTGCCTGTTGCATTAGCAGGCAAAAGCTGACAATCCTTGTCAGGGTATGTTTGCAGGACCAGATACCACCTTTTTGTTGATAGAGACAAGAGAGTCCCAGGCTAAGGAGACCTTGGATGCAAACCGCCCCACCCCCCAGTACCTGTATCAAAATGAAATCAAGACATCATTTTATTTTATTCATTGTTTTACAGTTATTTTTAGCCTGCCTTTAAGGGCTGAACCCTCCCAAATACAAATCAGTACAAGAAGAAGGAGAAGGAGAAGAAACAATACAAAACAATAACATTCAGTGAAAATAGTTATTTGTTTGCTTGCTTAAAATTACCACTTACTAACAGGCATTTGAGACCTCTGAGTTCTTGTGACCTACCAAATATAGGGCAAAATTTGTGCAAAATTTGGGCCTCACTCCACAATTTGCACAAATTTGCACAATTTATGCAATTCGCGTAAATTGCAGAGCAGGGGCCCACATTTTGTGCAAATTTCCCCAGCTTTTTAAAAAAATTACACAAATTGTGGCCCATTTAAAAAACGGAAGTAAGCATGCCGGCTCCATTCACGTCAGATCAAGTCAGCGCCAGTGCAGGGTTGACGGAACGGAATCTGCGGGGCCGAGTCAAGAAAATCCATCAAGTCTTCACCCCCTATTGGATTCCTCACACATCCCTAATAGTGCCAGGGTCACAGAGGGAAGAGGCTGCCCCAGCAGAAGAGTAATTCTGCCCAGTCATCCATGTTCTAAAAGGACTTATTCACCAAACCCAGAAAAGTAGATTTTGGGCATTTATAGAGATACATGTCCTTAACAAGAGTAGTAACAATAGGATTGCAGTGATTAGAGTGGGTGGAGCAGACCAGAGACCTTAACCAGAACATTCAGAGAAAGATACCAAAAAGGAAGAGGACAACATCTGAACAACATTTATACAATATTACCCAAGTGAAATAATTAGGGATGTGAAGCAAGGAAGTAGGACCACATGGTCAGACTTGTTTGGAGACATTTCTGCAATGTCTTTTCAGCACATCATGTCACTATAGATTTGTTTCAATAACATGCGCTTGCTCCTTGAAGATCATTACTTATACTGCTACACAATCAGGTGCCATAAATCAGTCTTCCCGGCTTTTCTGATCCACTGTGCCAACATTCTGAAATGTGTGGACTAGTTGAGAGGCATTTTTGGTACTATCTATGCCAAATACTTTTCAGAGATACTATTTGTCTTACCACATGTTCAGTCAGTGTCATTACTTCTTCCAGGGCCTGTGAATAAAAACTGCTTCTTGCCAAAACCACTCAGAATTTTGCAATCTTATCTAATTAAGATTGGAATCCAATGCATAAGCCACTGAGTAAACTTGCACAGGACTGGGCTGCAAGGTGCTCTTGATCTTGGAAAACTATGAGCAGCTGACTTTGAACCTGAATCAAGACTTTTCTCTCTCCTCCCTAAAACATGCCTGCACAACCAGTGACGCATCTAGCTGGACCCAATCCACTAGACAAGTATCATGGCCTGCCAATCTCTTTGTTCGCACTTTGAAACACAGCAAAAGCAGGTTTGTCATGACTCATGCTCCTCCTGGGCTGCCAAAGATAGCTGGTGGACTGTGTTCAGCTCCGGGTAGTCAAAACTTCCAATCCAATTATCAGAAGCAAGCCAAATTGTTGGTCTTTTTGTGGACTTCTGTCTCTAAGATGGGCTGTCTTTGCACATTTTTTTAAAATGCTAAGGAGATTTGTACTAAATGGGCCAATTTGCACAAATCGACACCTGAAAACCTCTCGGATCCAGCACAATTTGCCCAAAATCAGCCTATTTGTACAAATAAGCACCCCAAAACCACGTGGTTCTAGTGTGAAATGTGCAAATCGTGGCCCATCTTAGAGACAGAAGTCTGTGAGCTGGCTATACTTGCACCACAGCAAGTTGACACCAGCGTGGCACTAACAACCAGAATCTAGGGGGCCGAATCATGAAAATCCATCAATTTTCACCTCCCTATCATATTCCTCACACACCCCTAGCACTATGGAACCAAGTATGTCTTCTCATGATCAGCTTTATTCTCCAACATTTGGCAGGGGCTACCCATCCTGATTTATGAGGCACTCTTCTGTCTAACGTTCATTGCACCTCTGAGTAGTACCTGGGGTTGCCAGGTCACGATCCAAAGATCTGCACTGTACCTTTAAATCCCTTATGCATCAGGTGACAACAAGGCAGCCTTGGCTTCTCCCACCGGCTCCTCCTGTGATCATCTGCCCTTCCTCTGCCTGCTGTTCCAAGCAAGACTCTTCCTGGAGTGCTGCAGAGCAGGCAGAGGACCAGGGACAGTGCTAGGTACCGAAAATCTCTGGGGCTCAGGTCCACAAGACAAAAAAAGAAAAAAAATGAAAGCACAAGTTTGTATATGCTAATTTACATATGCTCTAAAGTGTGTGTGTGTGTGTGTGTGTGTGTGTTTAAAGGATCTGTCTCCTAAGGACACCCCTATTTGTTAAAAGGGACGTATGGACAGGGGAGAGGAGGGCATTTGAGTTCAGAAAAACAGGCAGAAAGATTCAAGCAGGGAGGGCAGCAGGAGGTGAAGCACCTGTGGGCAAAAAGCCAGCTAGTCCAGGGGGATCAGATGCAACAGAGATCCTCAGGGCCCCTGTCCCTTTATTATAGCAAGTGCCCATGGACAGCAGGGTGGTGGGGCAGATGGGGCTCCAAATGACAGATCAAGGGCTCCAGCCCTAGTGGGCCACAGCCTGACACTGCCTCTGCAGAGGGCACATGGCAGGAGGAATGGGTGACGGAAGCTGCCTCATGCCCTGCTTCATTTAGGGAAAGGCAAAGCAGAGCTCTTCAGGAGGGGCCATGGCTCAGCAGCAGAGCCCCTCCTTTGCATGCAGAAGGTCCCAAGTTCAATGCCCGGCATCTGCCAGGTAGAGCTGGAAAACCTTCCTGCCTGAAACCTTGGCAAGCCGTTGCTGCCAGTCAGCGTCAACAGTGCTGGGCTAGATGGACCAAGGGTCTGACTCAGTATAAGGCAGCCTCCTATGTTCCTAGGTTGCAAGTTGACAAGCCTAGAAGTAGCCATTTGGCGAGAAGGAGAGAGCAAGCTTAGGCTGCAAATATCCTTGTATATCTTTACCTGGGAGTAAGCAAGCCCCACTGAACTCAATGGGACTTACTTTTCTGTTTGGTTCTGTTAGTGTAACTTATGTTCTTTTAAATTATTTTGTACAATTGAATATAAATGGAAAGGAAATTACTAAACAATATATCTACATAAATCCCTCATGCTTATCATTTGGAACTTGGAAGACATCTTGGGCTGCAAGCAGAGAAATTCATGAGTCTATATGGTTATCAATGGAGAATTCTCAAATGCACATTGATATTTTTTCCCCAGCAATAGAACAAATGTCAGGCCTGCCATAAAAAAAGGTTCACAGAGGAAAAGAAAATCCATATTATAAATATCCCGTAAGCCATGCTTATAATAATAATATTTGAATGTTAAACGTACGCGCACGCACATGCACACGCACACGCACACACACTGAAGTTTATAAAGATGAAAAATGAGCAGGATGCAAGGGCACATATGGCAAAAACATTGTGTGTTTTAAGGATACAATTACAATAATAGTTGAACAGAATTTGAGCCCAAAAGTTCAATGCATATGTTTATACAGTGGAATTTTTAAAATTGAGTGATTTAGCAGAGGGACAATTAAATCACATTTGTCAGCCAGTAGGATACACAGTAGCAAGATCCTGACAGAGCAATCCTATGGGCGAGGAGCCCAAACAAAGGAGAGCTCCCAATCCCAGAGCCTCCGATCATTCCTAAACCATGCAAGACTCTTGTCAGCAGGATGGAAGTAATGACAGAGCCTTTCCATACCACTCTGCAGGGCTTTTCTTTTTCTTTTTGTACTTTAACACAAAATTCCCTCCCTTTGCTGCTCTTGAGATGGTCTAAATTCCCCTCCATGTTGGGAGCGGCATTGGGGCTAAGAGGGCTTAGGATCCCTCAGATCCTCGGCCTCCCCCCCCCGCCCATTGGCACACCCCCAACCTGCCCATTCTCCACGCCCTGTGCGAGGTTGGAGTTCTGGCCTCATTGCAGGAGCCCCTGCAGAAACCTCCACGGTGGCTGGGCAGAGCCAAAAGGGTGGCTTGGACATTGGGGAAACCCTTCTGGGGCTGGAGATATTGTGACTAAGACCTCAGAGGGTTTTTCCTGATCAGTCCTATGGCCCCTGGGATGCTGCCTAAGCACCTCAGAATTGCTCTCTTAATATTATAGGAAGAAACTTATGCACACACACTTGGATGTGATTGACTGACTGGGGGTCCAGTTTTCACACACATCAGAAGAGGTGGTAAACCTGTATCTGGAATGTGAAAAAGTAAATGCCCCCAAGAAGTGTACTTGCCTAGCCTTCTCCCTGATAAGCTATAGTTTTCTATAGGAATATGGCATTTAAAATGGAGGAGGGAGGCTTGGAATGCTAAAACCGCCCATTCCAAAAAAACAAAACAACGGCACCCATTTCATGTTAACCCAGGCCCCATGAAATGGGTTGCAATCTTAGGCCCCTCTCTCCTCCTAACCAGTCTCACACACCCCCACCCCATTGCAAGCACTAAAAATCCCAAACCCTGTCATTGCAATGGGTGAGCGTGTAACTAGCTGCAGGAGGAAGCCTGGCTCATTACTAGGCAAGCAGGCCACCCTGCCAGCTGGCCTGGCCAACTCCAGATGTTGAAATGATGCTTTTCAAGCATGCTCAGAAGTGCTGGTTCCTGCTGCGATCAAAGGACTTGTAGTATTCTCTCCCTAAAGAAAACTATAAATCATTTGCTGCCTCCCACTGCTAGTTACCCCACGCATACACTTCACAGCACTAAGAGGGGGGTTGCTTACAAAGTGTGAGTACCATCTGGGTTTTGCAATCAATCCTTGTGAATACTCTTCAAAAACCATGAGGGTTTTGGGTTTTTTTTAGTTTTTGCAGGGAATGAAAACAAAACCCAGGTAACCTTTGAGGTGAAGGGGCAACATTTTGCCCATCCCTAGCTTTGTACATATATAAAAATATTTTGTTCATCAGGTAAGCTTCCATCATATGAGCACTTACATGAGGGACACAGGCCTGCCCAGTGGCACAGCTGATCAGAGGGCAAGGTGCTCGCCACCCTGCCCCCACCCCCCAAAACAAGTAAACAGCTTGACCTTTTCATCTGGCAGCATTGCAGCGGTGTGAGCCAGCTGCTGCTGCTGCGCTGCCATTCCAGGACCAGCAAAGAACTCCTGGTCCAGGATCACATCAGTTTGGCAACTGCACAGGCATAATCTGGCAGACATGTGCAGACCCTTTCCCCTGTGTGAGGAAAGGTGAGCTGCCATTTTCAAATGCAAATTAATCCTCTTCACAGGGTAGCAACCGGGCAACCAATCAGAAAGAACCTCTTCCTTCTCAAGGGCGGGGGTGATGAGGGCGTCCAGAGCAATGCAGCAGACATCACTCATCCTTTGCTGACTGGCTAGTTTGTCCAGCCAGCCAGTCTGAGACTTGGTGAGTGGCCAGGTGGACTGCTGCAGTGTCTGAGCCTTGTCTCCCACCCAGTCACCTTTCGAAGCACGAGTAGGCAGATCAGGTAGGGATATCATTGTTTTACTTCAGTGTAAGGGTACATACATGCAGCCCTGATTCAGATCAGAACCACGGTAGACTGGGAAGGAGGGGGTTAAACCTTCCCCTCACCAGTTCTTGTTCAAAATTCCATCTTGCTCACGTGGGGGGGGGATAAAGAAGAAACACCTCCATTGGAGGTTTCCCCCCCCCCTTTATTTTATTAGGTGGGGGGGTACGGGGCAAGCCTGCTGTTAATATTGCTGCTTTAAAGATGTGTCCTGTCCTGAAAGCTTCTGCTTGTGTGGTGGGCATTAAAAAAAATCATTTAGTGTGCTGGGGCTGCTTGTGCATGTTTAGAAATCAATTTAGGGTGCTGGGTTTGCTAGTGCATTGGTGCTGGGGTGGCTTGGATATGTTTAAAAATCAATTTAGGGTGCTGCAGTTCCTTGTGCACTTTTAAAAATCAATTTAGAGTGCTGGTGGTCCTTGCACGTTTTTAAAAAACTCAGTTCAGGGTGCTGGGAATCCTTGTGCATTAAAAAAAGAAAATCAATTTAGGATGCTGGTGTGCTGGAGACCACTTGGCTCCACCTCTGGTGACACTACCCTCTGCCCCACCAATCTCAATGGCCACCAGTTGCCACTGGGCTTACCACCACTTGGCTGTAGGAAGTAGACCTGGCTGTTCACTCACTCACTCACTCACTCACTCACTCACTCACTCACTCGGCTATCAGAATGGTTAGAATATGTCCTGATGAGCTAGATCCTTGACATTCAGCATACACATATTCCAAGATACCCTAATTATGGAAAAACTGAACATTGGAACATTTGTATGCTCTTCCATCGAAACAAGGGTCTCAAAGTGCACTCCATGATACTTAAGGTAATTCTAGCTAGGGATGGATGAACCTGTCAATTTTGGTCTCATTTTTCCAATCTTTTTTTTTAAGTTTGCATGAAAATCCATACACATTTTTGGGTGCATTTCTCCTAATACACACATTTTTGTATGCAAGCTTGCCTAATATACACTTTTTTGCAAGCAATTTTCCACATATAATGTGTTTTTAATACTATTTTCTCTAATATATGCATTTTTATGTGCACTTCAATATGCATATTTGTGGATACCTTTTTTTTTTTTTTTAATTGGAGAACTCCATTGCAAAATTCAGAGAAGTGCAAATTTCAAAGAATAACTGAGTTTTGATTTGTGTATTGGTTCAAAAGTGTGAAATTAAGTTTGCATTAAAATGCAAACCAAATGAATTTCTCCCCCCCCCCCCCAATCCCTGTTCTAGGCTACCAGAAACAGAAAAGCTGAGATACGACCATGTGGCACACTAATAGCCCAAGAAACACTGATTACTAGAAAACTCTGAAAGACAGACATTTTCAAGTCTTTCCTTAGAAACAGGGGGGTAGAAGTGTATCCCAAGTGGTTAAGAGACTAAGTTCCAGACCACCCCATAAGCTTAAATGTGGTATGCACGTATCATTAAACACATTTTGATAGTTAGGAAGAGCTGCAGATGGGATATTAACTCATCTAATGGTCCAAACCCAGAATGTGAAGTTCTTCTTCATAACATAGGGCAGCTTTCCAGCACACGGGAGCACAAAGCTACATGAGGTAGAATATTGGGCTGGGAGAGCTCTGTTGATTTTTCACACATTTTAATCAGATTATGATGGGGGGCGGATTGCAACCTTTCACTGGTCTCTGTTAAAAAATAAGGTGGTTTTGAAAAAGGTTCCTTTTGCAAGTTACACAGCACACACGCACACACAACCTTTCAAGATAGTGGGCACATTGTATTACCTGAGAGACTTATCTCATGACCTTTCTTAACCAGTACTTCGTGGCTAGGGCTGCAGAGCTGGTGGGAAAGATCTAGCGGAAATGCAAATTTCTACTGGAAAGAATATTACATTAAGATCCTATACTGTCTATCTTAATCAGCACTGGTGTATGCAAAAAAATAAAGTAAAATTAAAAGTGAGATTATAGCTCTGTTAATATGGTTAAGAAAACATTTTTGTAAGCTGTAAGACATAAAACCATTCACATGTGTTCCTTTTGCAAAATGTTTTAAGATTGGAGAAATTCAAGGTTCATTATTTTAATCACTAACATGTGTCTTGAGAAAGAAGAGATGCTGCTTTTATTCCCAAACAAGAAACATGAACTGAATCTTAATAACCAACCTTATAAAAAATGTAAAAAGCATTTCCACACACCCCCAAGTATTTGAAAACATTGCAAATGCTATGATTGACTTAATTTGGAAAAAATCTTTGAGTGTCAGTAATATTTCCACATTGCCTCATCTGACATATATTGCTTCATCTAAGAAAATAAAGATTAGGTTCCTCCGAAGATTAAAAATGCATTTTAGAAGTGAACGCATTATTGGTTAAACACTTACGTGGCATGATGTGAAGGATGATCAACATGGCCACTGTGCTTCTGGTTGGCTCTGCCACCATCATCACCACTAGGATCCAATCAT
Organism: Shinisaurus crocodilurus; assembly: GCA_021292165.1. Taxonomy (NCBI): domain Eukaryota; kingdom Metazoa; phylum Chordata; class Lepidosauria; order Squamata; family Shinisauridae; genus Shinisaurus; species Shinisaurus crocodilurus. The sequence goes on from CM037879.1 coordinate 130,138,986, forward strand.
GCGTCTTTTGAATGGATTTAATATCAGTTGGAACTCATGTAGCAAAGTCATCCCATCCAATGCTCCATGCAAACTCTAGTCTGCACAGGAGGCTCCAATGTAAGTGAGCTTCAAGGTCAGTTCAATAGAGAGGTAGCTAGCGCCATATGTGCAATGAGCATTTCCTGGCTCATTTAATTAATAATCGCACTCATGGGGAGGTGTGATGTCAAGGCGGCATTCCGTCTGCTTCCAGTTCATCTGGATGATGTAGACTTGTTAGGTTTTGTCTTTCAAGGACAATTCTATGTCGACAGGGCAATGCCGATGGGATGTTCATTTCCTGTTCAGCATTTGAGCGTTTTAGCACATTTTTGGATTGGGCTATCCTTGCACGGACCGGACTTTCCCAGGTTGTTCATTACCCAGATGATTTCTTCTTCGCTGGAGCAACCCCTTCGAGTCATTGTAGATACCTAATGGACCAATTTCAGGCTCTTGCTGATGAGCTGGGTGTCCCTTTAGCCGGTGAGAAGACTGAAGGTCCTTCTAATAGGCTGACATTTTTGGGGATAGGATTAGATTCACTGGCCCAGACTTCTTGCTTGCCAGTATCTAAACTGGAAGCTTTGCAGGACTTAGTCCGGCAGACACTGTTGCTGAAGAAAATTCCTTTGCTTCAACTTCAGCAGTAAGTTGGCCATTTGAATTTTGCATGCCGAGTAATAGCCCCATGCAGGGCCTTCACAGGCCTCAGCATCGCATACGTGTCACAGCCGACATGCAATCTGATCTGCATGTATGGTCCCAGTTTCTAGCTAATTTTAATGGGATCTCCTTTGGGCATCAAGAATTATTACTCGCTGCAGAATTCCAGGTTTGTTCTGATGCTTCTGGATCCTTTGGATTTGGGGTACTGTTTCGTGAGCAGTGGTGTTATGCGCCCTGGCCACTGTCTTGGGTGGTGGATGGTGTTTGCAGGGATCTTACATTCTTAGAATTTTTCCCCATTTATGTGGCTGTCCACCTGTGGACGCAAGAGCTCTCCAATGCTGTGGTGCACTTTTGGTGCGATAATCAGGCCACGGTCCAAGTGGTGAATTCTCTGTCTTCTCGGAATGGCAGAGTCATGAGGCTTGTTCGCATCATGACTTTGTTGTGCCTCTGCCATAACATTTTGTTCCGGGCACGTCACGTCCCCAGTATGGACAACAGCATTGCTGATGCTTTGTCTCATAACCAATTGGATAGATTTCGTGCCCTAGTGCTCTGGGCATGCCAGCATCAGGTGGTGATGCTGGATTGTCTTTGGCAGATTGGCAGCTGGCAGCTGACCGAGCCATTTGGCAGTCTTTAGCTCCTGCTATGCGCCTAGCCTACACAAGAGCAGGTAGGGAATTCTCTGGTTTCCGTGAGCTGCCCAGCCTCTGGCCCGTGCTGGTGGAGCACTTCCTCCACTATTGTGTCTTTTCGCATGAGCAAGGAAGGTCAGTCAGGACTATTTGTAGTAAGTTGGCTGCCTTGGCCTTTCTGTCTAAGGCCAAGGGTTGCGTGGAATTTACGGGAGATTTCAGGATTCGTCGGATGTTGCTGGGGTGGGAACATGACCGCCCACCCATTTCTGACTCCTGTATCACCTGACATTTTGCTTGGTCTTCGTGACCAATGGGCTGTGGTGTGCCATACGGCATATGAGGCAGTTTTGTTTCATGTGGCTGCGTTGACGGCCTTTTGGGAGTCATTTTGTGTATCCGAACTTGTGGCAAGGTCAAAGTCTGACTGGTCTGGCCATGCTCTCCAATTTACTGACCTGATGCTATGTTCACTTGTCGATTGTAGGGCTGGACATCTTCTTGGAGGATCTACGAAGGTCCCTGCTTGGATTTCTTCCGGCAGGTGGGGGGGAGGAGACTAAATAACCTTGTCTCTCTCTGTGGTGGTTAAGTGCGGGATTAGGCAGTTTTAGGGGCTCGGTGATCATCCTATGGCACCTTTCAGGTGAGAGGCATGCCCGAGGCTCCCGTCGCCAATGCCTCAGGGCTCAGTTTTGGGGAGATAAGTCTCTGAGGTCTTCCTACCTCACCTGTCAGTACCTCACGGTCCGTACGAGGCTGACTGCAGGAAAGACCTTCCAGCACCGTGTGGTGTTAAGCAGGGAGGGGATGACTTGGATTTCGTCACCCTCCTTTGCTGGATGTTTCGCCATATATCAATGGCAACCAGATGATAGCCGGTGTAATTAGTACCTGCATTTTTTCCCTTCGTAGATCTCCAATTGATGATTCAATAAATGTGGCCCATTACTTTTACCACAATGTGTACCCTACAAGTGTGTCGAGTCATTATTTCTCCTCTACGTGTGCAAATGAATTTTTGTACACATTTTGCCTGCAGATATGCATTTTGAATGCATTTTATCTTAGAATATGCATTTGTCACACATTTTAACTTAAGTTGTGCATTTTTGTATGCATTTTGCTACATTTTCTGAACCAATAACTGTATTGCAAAATGTGGAGAAATGCAAAAACTGAAAGATAACTGTGTTCCAATCCACATATTAGTCCAGGAAGTGCAAAACAGGTCACAGGTTAAAAATGCAGACTGAATGAAATACTTCTGTAACCGCTCGCCTCGAGCGGGCATAGTGGGCCGAAATCGGCCCCGCTCACGCCCACCCGAGGCGAGCAGGCCTTACCGGGTCCCGGGCCCCACTCGCCTCTCTGTGCCGAGCCGCCCGCACCAGCCGCAGCAGTCCAGTGTGCCGGGACCCTGCGCTGCATCTTTTCTGTAGAAACCAAGGCAACAGGGCTGTTTTAAGCCCTGTTGCCCTGGTTTCTACGGAAAAGACGCAGCGTGGGGTCCCGGCGCGCTGGCGCAGGGTCCTTGGCACAGGGTCCTGGCACAGGTGGCTCGAGCAGCACAGGAGAATCACTCCACACCGCTGAGAATCGAGCAACGGGGGGGGGCGCCACTGAGAGGTGAGGCAAGGCGGGGCGGGGGGGCAGGTACATGTACACTCCTACTTCCTCAGACAGGAAGAATGGAAAACTATAATTCCCAGGCTTCTGGTGGCAATGAATGCTACCATCGTGCCCCCTAAATATTATCTTCACCACCACAAGTTCGGATGACACCAAGCTGAGCCTGTTATGAGCAGAACTTCACTAGGATTTGGGATCTTCTCATAATGGTCTCAGTGGTCAAACTCTTGGGCTTGTGATTCAGAATTTCCCAATTATGAGATTCAGCATTACCACTATTTCATACCTTTTCAGTCCCATTTCAAATTCTGGGCATTCCCTCCAAGCACCAAAAAAGAGAGAAAGAACAGAGCTCCCAAATATGGCAAGTGGACCTAATAATTTTAGAACTCCATGCCAACACGATTTTGCTATTAAAGGGAGAAACACAAATATGCACCTCAAAACCAAAGACTGATGCTCTGCTTTGATTTGGTTCCACAATCAGAACAATCAATATAATTTATATTATATTGTATTTTATGGTTTTAACTGTTGTAAACCACCCAGAGAGCTTCGGCTATTGGGCAGTATTAAAATGTATTAAATAAATAAACAAACAACAAACAACTGGGAATATGTAATGGAAACAGCATGAATGCAAAAACAGGGAGATGGGGAGGGGAAAAAAGTTTCGCCAATTGTTATGGTGATGATGATCAATCTGGATGATCATTTGTTCTGCAAAAGGAAGTGTAGCTTAAGGAACTTTTTCCATACTGACACCAAATCATTGTTTCACATCTCTGTGCCATCTTATTATTAAACAAAAAGCATACTTCGCTTTTGGAGTTCTGGAAGCAATTACAGCACATCTGCACACAGCGGATGCTTTGTGGTGTGGACATACAAGTAACAGCAATGAAGAATTGGACTGCATATTGCAAGAGTGTGTCTGCCCAGAAGATTTTAGTATTTGCATTGGCCAAATCAAGCAAAATTCAGTAGCTAGGACTCAGGGAAAGTATGAAGTAGATTATAACTACCTAAGGAATTATCACAACCATTTTTAAAACTTGAAGTTACACAGACTTTTCCGCAGTACATAGGAATTGTCACTGAAAAAACAAGATGTACTGTTTCATCATCTCACTTTTGTCTTGCAGCCTCAATTTATAGAACTCCAGGTATGGTTCACACAAGCATTGCAGGGAATGGGTTGGGCATTTTCCATTGGGATTGATTTTTTTTCTTTTTTGTCAAGGCTGAATAGAAGTTGGACATGGCAAAGTTGCCAATGCACCCAGATCCTGATTTAAAATGCTACTGTAAAGAATCCCTCAAATCACTTGTGAGGGGAAATTAAATTGTGATCTCTGGATACAGGAGAGTTCAAGCAACAGTTCAACCAGATTGACAAAGTTATCACTATGGATTGAAAAATAAACCCCAGATCATGTAAATCAGCCCAAATACAGTATTCAGCTCTTGTTTGGGCTCTGGTATCTTTGATACATGATAACAACAGTGTGTCAAGTCAACCTCTTTTCCATATGTTCATTTCATGGTGTTGCCATAATGTGTAAAGTCATCACATGTGTAAAGTCATCACAGGCCAGTGGCACTGGTCCTTACTACCAATCTTCACCTAGTCAGGAGCAAGGATCAGATGGTGAGAGCTTGCATGATTGGATCTGTCCACATGGTGCTTGGCCTTCAACATTACAACATTGCCATGGGATGAACCCATAGAACAATGGCTTCTATGCTGCTGCTGTAATGTCTAAAGGGCACCTATGTTACTCAGCAGCAACTTTCCCCAACATGAGACACCCTGGATGTTTTGGATTTCAAATCTCATCACCCCCAGCTAGCATAGCCAATGATCAGAAATGTTGGGAGTTGTAGTCTAAAACATCTGGAGGGCACCAGGTTGCAGGCCTGTGGCTTACGCTGGCTCAGCTTGTCTGAGCGTGGAAAGCTAAGCAGGGTCAGGCCTGGTTATTACTTGGATGGGAGACCCCTCCTCTAGTTCCCTGTATTGAGCAGGGGATTGGACTCATAGATTTCATAGATCATAGAGTTGGAAGGAGCCTACAAGGCTATCGAGTCCAACCCCCTGCTCAATGCAGGAAACTAGAGGAGTGGTCTCCCATCCAAGTAATCACCAGGCCTGACCCTGCTTAGCTTTCCACGCTCAGACAAGCTGAGCCAGCATAAGCCATAGGCCTCTCGATAGCCTTGTAGGCTGAGGCTCCTTCCAGCTCTATCTATGAAATTCTATGAAAAGCTGTTCAACAGTACAATGCAATCATGTTTATGGCATATTGGGACTTTACTGCCAAAGAGTCAATCCATTTTCAAAATAGAACACTGCCTTGTCTCTTCAGCAGTGGGAATTGCTGCACCACAAACAATGACACTTTGTCTGCATGCTTGGTTCCCCACAACAAGGGGCTTATCACTTCTTTGGATCCAGCCCACATGAGGAAATGCCTGTCTGATACTGCAAAAAAGGGTTTCTTAAGAGGAATAGTGGCATGGGAGCAGCATAATCAGTATCCAATTCAAATGATTTTGTAAAGGAGGATGAGTGTTGTCTAACAAGAGAGAGGGCTTCCTCATCAGGGAAGCTTCAGGGATGGAATGTGCCCTCCCCGGGCAAGGTCACATGGCACCAATGTTGTTGTCTTTCAGGTGCCAGGTTAAGATGTTTTCTTATTATCTTAGGCATTTAATTAATGAAATGATTTTTTTAAAGACTTGATAAATAAAAAATAAATAAAAGCTACATTTTAAATACTATGGGCAGAATCCAACATCATGTGAGCAGAAGTCCACTCTCACAGTGGGACTTTCTCCCATCTCCTTTCCCCTGTGCCCTCCAAAATATGCTCCAGAGGGTTTCCCATCCTCCAGAGCAGATTCTGAATGTGCACATGGGCTGCAGGAGGGAAGAAGAATCTCCCCACCACCACCACCACCCCTGGTTCTATTGACAGAAGCAGCCCCTTAGCAGAAAAATTAAGGTGCAATCCTATGGGATTTCCGCCTGCTAGACAGAACCCTCCGATTTTGGAGATTTCTGAGCATCCAGTGCCCTGCTGGGCTGCTGCCAGCAGGGCAGGAGAAGTGACGGAGGCCATTTTTGCCTCTCTGTCCTCCTTTTTAATTTTATTTTCCCCTTTAGACAGGCCCCTGAGCCTGTCTAGAGAGGTCGTGCTGCTGGGGCCAGAGCCAGGGAAGCCACAGGATGCATGCAGCGGATGCTGGCCTCTTCCCTCCCCTTCCTTTCATGCCCATCAGAATGCCCTCTTTTCGGCCTCTACAAGGTAATCCAAGCCAGGTCACATTTCCGACCTCAGGAGGCAGCAGCCACCATGGTTCTTCCTACAGCGAATGCAACGTGATGGGGGTGGGTGGTGAGGTCTCAGAAGGCAGAGTCACACTCCCAAAGTCATAGCAGGGTCTACATCTTCAGGAGGGGACTCCAACATATCCTATGGTCCCTGGGATGCTCTCCCAGGCACCGTAGCATGGCTCTCTTAATTGGATTTCACTCTGTAATTGAGGTGTTCATTCTGGTTTCTGAAATGGTTTTGAAGTTGTGGTGAATGTGGAAAGTGCCTTTGTTTTAACTGTGTTTTTTGACTATTTTAATTACATCATGGTATTTTATTGTATTTTCTTATTATGAAGTACTCTGGGATATATTGACATGAAGGACAGTATGCAAATACAATAAACGAAGAAATACAGAGATTCTTGAATGTCTTTAAGATGGGGGAAAAACAAAGCTTTAATTAATAGATGAAAAAAGAAGTACTACCAAAAGAAAAAAAGAAGAAAAAAACCTTTCAAAAATTTCAGAGAAATTCAGAATGGTCCTACAAACAAATATTTTAGTCATAACAAAACTCATGGAGACCCCATGGAAAATGTGAGGACCTTTAAATGTGAGGATTCTTTACACCAAACTTTGTACATCTTGGGCTTTAACTACACTACGAACTGATATCTGCATTCATGGCTTCCCCCAAAGCATGCTGGGAATTGTAGTTTGGTGAGGTGCTGAGAATACTGTTTGAACTCTCTCTAACCGTTCTCCTTCCCTGCACAGAACTACAGTTCCAAGGGTTCCCTGGGAAAGGAAAAGAATTGTTATACCAGTTTCAATGTATATAGTTGTAGATATGTCCGAAGTCAAATGTCTGCTTTTAAACATTCTGGTAAGGAGCTATGACAAATGTCTGTATATTTGATTGTACTAAATGAGACAAGAAATGAAAAGGTTTTGACTGATTTTTAACATATGGGTACTTCCATGCTATGCTGACCAGATGAGTTTAATCAGCATATTGTTGAAATCAAGGAACTACAGAGTTGTTGAAGTTAACAAAAACCATCTCAAAAAGTACCTTATGAAAGTCCAGAATGATCTGAAACCATGGAAGGCTGCCAGCATTACCCTTAAGGAGAGAGGTTCCTCTATTCTGAAATAGAAAACAAAGCATTCACATTGGGCTAAGTGGTTACAATTGCTCACATGATATTGGAACTGCATTCACAGCTGTTTCCCATTCACTCATGGACCAGATTATCAGCAGGTGTGAACAACCATCACTCCATTGACAACTTCTCCAAGAGCTGCCACATACTTTCACACTGAATTTTTAAAATCTTTTTTTTAAAAAAAATATGCACGTTACAGGAACATGTTATTGAACTTTATGAGCAAGGTTCTTGGTTAAAAACAAAAACTACTCTGACATCTCTGGATATCAATCTAAACATTATCTATTCTTTGAATATTTGCACACCTGGAAAACATCTGGAATATTCACCATTGAACTGCACAGTGGAGAATTTTGAGGAGAACGTTTTGTGGGTAATTAATCTCAGCTCTATAGAAAGACTTCCCTGTGAAGAGGAGTAGCAAATTGTGAACTGCCTGGGCAGACTTAGGTTGTTCTTCTACTTTTTTTGAAAGTGTCTGGTAAATATTAGGTGTCACCTTGGATAGAAATGCCTTGTTAAAAAAAATAATGTAATTTTAAATTTAAATTGCATTTTAAAGAAACAGTTATATGCAATGTCAATTTTTTAAAAAAATAAAAATAACCAGGGACATGATCCATCCCCTTAAATTGGGATATGCTGCACAATGCATGGAGAAGCAGATGGGTCTATATTTAGCAAAGGGTGAACTAAGGGGAGTCTCCCACTGAGCATAGTATGTTGCAATTGATTATAAAACATGTACTTGCTTTGCGTTGACATTTGCTGAAATGTCCTGAACATATCCAAAGGAACAATAAAGGTAAGTGTGTAGTTAAATGCCTATTTGGGTCACTTGGAGGAACCAATAAAGATATTTATTTTTGTTGGGTGTTCTCTTGAAAATGTGAAAGATGAGCATTCAGTTTAAGAGCTCCTAACTAGTTAATGGGCTCCAGCTGTGCCACTTGGAAGGCTCTACCAAGGGGCGGAGAAATAGTTTTCAATATTCTCTATTAGCATTCATCAAACATGGGCAATTGCTGGAAGCTTAAGTTTAAATTTCAGTAAGCCAGAGTAGGCCAGTGGAGTGGATAGAACCTTAGTAAATTTCCACAGGGTTTTTGCAGGGAGAGGGCTAAGCTATAACTATTTAGCACATTCTATCCCCACAAACCACAGGGCATCTGTTCTGGTCCACACAGACCACACAGCAAGAAGAAAAGCGGAGCTAGTATGGGTAGCACACTCCGCATGATGAGGCATGTTAAGCAAACAACAATGCCACAACATGGTGTATTCTATTTTGACCCATTTCTGCATTCTCCCGTGCTGAACCATTAAACCAGTATTCTTTGGGACCAAAATATGCTAGCCCTTATTCGTTAGCCATTCAAAGTCTGCCGCTGTGATGCTAGAATCAGGCAGGAGGTCCTATCTTTACTATATTGTCATTACTATATTATTTCCCTCCTCTGATTCTGGGATCCCAAAAGGCAGTTGTACTTCTCATAGTTTTGGTCAAGATGTCCAGCTTTTCCTGATGTTTGAGTCCTAAATTCATGGTGGTGTTGGCAGTTTCTGCAGTTTTATCGGCTGTCCCATATACCTTCTCTTCCAGCAGTTTAATTGTGGCAGAGCATTCTTCTGTGTAAGGCCTTGCTTTAGCTGTTTCAGGCTGGTTTGATACTTCAGCGATCATGTCTAGTACCTCTGAGAATCTTGAGGTTTTTATGTGGTTTTGCATGCATGGACACCATATTGGGGCCTTTCTCCTTGTATGCAGACTCAGTAGCAGCCAGTGAGTTGTTCACACCAAAATAAGATTTAAATAGGACTCATGCTCTGTCAGGGGTCTCTTCCCTTACAAGAAACTACTTTTTTCCCTGCCATTTCCCATGTGCAGATTGATTTTTCTCCAGTGAGTTGAGGAGCCTTTCTGCTATGATGCCATCTTGGATTGGCTGAATCACCACTACCCCCCCCCCAACTCTTAATGATTCTTAAAAACTAGAGATATTGGTTAATCATATCTCAGGACTAAATTACTGTAACTATTATATTACAGTAATATTATATTATTTACAGTATTTTTATAGCGCTCCACATCAAGCAGATTCCAGAGCGGTGAACAATAAAAAGACAAAAACAGATAAAAGAAACAAAAACAATACGTTGAAAAATAAATAAATATAGCAAATGTGCAGCTGCTATAAGAATAATCTGTTAAAAAGGGGCTACCACACTTCTAGTTTCATTTCATAGCATCTGGTAGCACTTACCTCATGTTGTACCATGCTCCATGTTTTCCCTGCCCATCCCTCCACTTGCACCAGCGGCACCCAGTGACACAGAGTGAAGAAGGGAAACAGGATATTGTGAGTGTGACATCATGACACAACATGTTCAAGTAGATATGACAGAGCGGAAGGGGGGAGACGTAGCTGTTTTCAGCTGCAGGTTTACCATATCATCAAATTTGGCTCTATGGTCTCTTGAATTATTTAGATAAAGTAAGTTTTCTCAGAATTGCAAAAGTGAGTCTTACTCAAGGCATACTTTCAGATTAAGAGATCCTCTTCCTAGAAAAGAAAGATATTATACTGAAAGTAATTGACACTTGACTGCAAGTTTGTATAAACAAGCTAGACATATTTGCTTTTTCCTTAGACTTCATGTGTTAAAAATGAGCTTATTTTCCACTTGCATAAACTAAGTGGATTTTGCATTCCTGAGGGCATAATAAACTGTTCTGGAATTGGCTAGCATTTCCTTTTACATTTAACCATGTCAGCCTAGCAACCTTTTTCAATATGCAGGAAAGAAAAGTCATTATTTCTCGGATTAATTTTACATATATGTGTGTGTGCATGCACCTGCTTGCATGCTTATGAACAGAATTGCCAATGTAGCTGTGCCTTCAACAGCAGCTGGACACACGGACATTAGCAGATGACAATGTTTATGTCCATGTTGTGAAAAGCTTCACACACTGATTTTGCACATCAAGCTACCATTAAAGGCACAAAGGCAGGCCGACATCTTTTTCTTGTCAACTGGCAACTCTGCATATGAAAGATGCTGAGTTAGAACGGCTGACTGAGTTCTAACTTAGCATCTGATGAAGTAGGTTGACACCTACCAAAGTTTATGACATTTTGTAATAAAAAGCTTCTGAAAAGTTAGTCTCAATGTCTCATCGAACACATTTCCTTCAATATATATATATATATATATGAGTATTGTGTGAGTCTGTGTGTGATAAGAGTAGAATGATACAGGTTCTTCTACTGGCAAATTCAGAATCCCTTTTTGAATTACCAGAAGTGCCATGATTTTCCTTTAAAAAAAAGAAGTAGTGAATATGTGCCGGAAAAAACATACTGCACAGCATTAATAATTTTTGAGCATTTTAGATTAAGGAGGTACTTCGTGAAAATGTCTGCTATGTGTTGCCTTTTATAACTAACAAGGAAGTGTCACCACTTGCACAGAATGTTCTAGTAAATTTGCAAGTAAAAAAGATTAATATATTTCCATGTACAAAATCAAGACATCATTATTAAATATAATCTTTAAAACACTGGATTTAAACATGTTTTTGGTAGACTTTCTGCATAGTTACCTTAGTGAAACACTCTGAACTCATTCCTGACTATTTTACAATGTAATATTCACCTCAGTCTTTGGTATTTCCCAACTAAGACAAAATTATTTTTTGCTCTGAGATCCAATGTAATGGTGAACCATTATATGCGACTTGCCCTTAAATGTCCAAATCAACAGTTTACATTCATTTCAGTAAGGGTTCTGTGATAGGACAATTGCCTCAATACAGCAAAGATGATCCACTTTATTTATTTATTTATTTATTTAAGGATGTCTATACTGCATTTAAAAACAAAAGTTTTCCCAAGATGGCAAGATCTGTTGCCTCTAGATATGGCTTAGGCTGGCATACCTAAGGTTGTGAAAGCACAGCCTAAGGTTGTGAAAGCACTCCTAGCCACTGTAGCCACCTGTGATTCGACTGATAATGCCAAGTCCAGGTGGACACCCAAGCTGCAAATTTGGTTGTTCAGAGGTAGTGCAACTCCATGCAGAACACCTCCATTCAGATCAGCTGATTTCACCACCCCCAGTCCCTCTGTCTTGTCTGCATTAAATCTCAACTTGTTCACCCTCATCCATCCCAAAACCGCCTCCATTCCACAGCCTCCTTGAGACTAGTAGGTGGAAACAAGAGGTACAACTGTGTGTCAGCCCCATACTGATGACATTTTAGTCCAAACCTCCAGATGATTTCTTCCAGGCAGCTTCATGTAGATGTTAAAGAGCACAGGGGACAAGATAGAACCCTGAAGCACCCCAAAGCCAATGCCCATGAGGTGGATCAGCAACACTGACTGGGTTCATCCCACCAGGAAGGACTGGAGCCGCTGTAACACCACGCCCCCCAAGCCCATTCTGGCAAGGCAACCCAGAAGGATCCCGTGATTGATGGAATCAAAGGCTGCTGAAAGGTCCAGAAGAACCAGCTGGGTTGCACTTTCCCTGTCCATTCCTTGGAGTAAGTCACCAGCCAGGGCAACCAAGGCTGTTTCCATCCCGTAAGCAGGGTGGAAGCCAAATTGGAATGGATCTAAATAACCAGGGTCATCCAAGACTGCCTGGAGTTGAGAAGCTACCACCCCCTCCAGTATCTTAGACAAAAATGGAACATTAGACAATGGCTGTTAATAAGCTAGCACCACAGGATCCAGGCTTGACTTTTTTTTAAAGAGGGGTCTCACTACAGCTCACTAAAGGCAGCAGGAACTACATCCTCCCTCAAGGAAGTATTCACTACTTCTGATGTTTGAACCATCAGGCTGGTCGTTGCAGATTTTATTATCCAGGAAGGACAGATGGTAGGTCTCAGCCCTCCAAATAGCTTGTCCACACCCTCAGGTTTTACAAACTGAAAGGTATCCAAAAAACAACATGACTAGATGGTATCCCGGCTGCATCTATCTCTGATGGATTTATATATATATATATATGTATAATCTAACCTTAATGCATGAAGAAATAATTAATGCATGAAGAAATAACTAAAGAATAGGATTTGGAACCATATGCAACTGAATCTTTCAAGCAAGATGTAAAATCAATGAGTCAAAATTCCCCCATGTCTGAAATTCAGAGCATAACACTGTTAAGAAAACTCCTTTCTTGTTTCCTCATAACATGGATTTGAGAGCAATCTAGGAATGCAAAGGAAAAACATGTAGCACAATTTAATACTCTTTCTATGATTGTTTTGATAGTGCCTCATGTTTTATTTTATTTATTTATTTATTTATACCCCGCCTTTTTTCCTGCAAGGAACCCAAGGCAGCTTACATAATCATCATCATCCTCCTCAGGGCCGGCGCTACCGCTAGGCAAACTAGGCTGTTGCGCATAGCTGAAGAGGGCGCAGAAACGCTACGCTCCTCTTCGCTGCCGGCGCGCTCCTGCCCCGCCCGCCCGCCCGCCTCGCCGACAAAGCCAGGTCAGTGCAGGGGGATTACGCCTGGAAGTAGTGGTGGGGCCGAACCTGGGCGCCACCCCCACCCCCACTGCCACCCCACCGCCGCCACCGGACCCCCACCACCTACCTTCTCCTGCGCTGCTTCCGGAGCCCCACCCGCGCTCTGTTTTGGCGGGAGGAACCCTGTTAAACAGCCCTGTTGCCCTGGTTTTCCCCAGCCAAAAACAGAGCACGGGGGTCCCGTTGCGTCACTTCCTCTTCAGAGGAGGCGGCGGCGGCCAGGGCGGGGGGAAGGTAGGTGGGGGGGCGGCGGCGGGCGGCGGCCAGGGCGGGGGGAAGGTAGGTGGGGGGGCGGCGGCGGGCGGGGCGGGGGGGTTGCAGAGCAGGGCTGCTTTGCTCCGGAGCAGCCCCCCATGGCACGAGAGGGGGGGTGCTAAATATAATTTAGCCTAGGGCACCAAACTGCCCTGCACCGGTCCTGCTCCTCCTCTCCATTTTATCCTCACAATAACCCTGTGAGGTAGGTTAGGCTGAGAGTCAGTGACTGGCCCAAAGTCACCCAGTGAGTTTCATTGCCAAGCAGGGACTAGAACCCGGATCTCCCGAGTCCCAGTCCAACACTATCACCACTACGCCACATCTGACAAGTTCACAGTACATTTGGGTGGGGACCCATTTGTGCTGTGGGTGAGAAGGGGAAATGCAAGGCCACACACCAGGAGTCAGTTGTGTTGTTTGCTGGGATGCACTGTCCCTTTGCTTGGATGCACTGTCTCACTGTGTCAGCATGGGGTGAGGCATGGTCAAGGCCAGGGGTCTTCAAACTAAGGCCCGCGGGCCACATCCGGCCCGCCTTGCCTTTTTATCCGGCCCGGCAGCCCATTGGCGGAAGCAGACTTTTTAAAAACTCTTTCGCTTCAAGTGCCGATTCTTTTAATTCTGTTCCATAATATGGAAAAATTAGTGGTGGTGTTTTACCTCTTATGTATGAGCTGATGTTTCAAAAATGCTACTTTGGATTGAAGCAGAGTATGCTCATTTGTATGATGGCAAAAACAAAAGTATATTCGTGTTAGGCATGAAACAATTGTGCAACATGTAAATACCACCAGCCCTGCCAGGAGTATTAATTCATCTTCCCCCTTCTTCCCTCCCCATTCCTTTTTCCTTGTGTGTCGTGTCTTTTTAGATTGTAAGCCTGTGGGCAGGGACTGTCTTGTTAATTGCTGTAAACCACCCAGAGAGCTTCGGCTATTGGGCCGGTATAAAAATGAAATAAATAAATAAATAAAATAAAATAACTTTCCATTTAAGGGGGGAAAAAATTCACCCCTATCAAGTAAAAAAAAAGGACCTGGGTCCTTTTTTTTTACTTGATCCATTCGTTCATATTTTTTTCAAACTATAGTCTGGCCCCCCAACAGTCTGAGGGACAATGAACTGGCCCCCTGTTTAAAAAGTTTGAGGACCCCTGGTCAAGGCAAACCAGAGCGAAACTGCTTCTCTTTGGCCTGCCTCTGACCAATAAATTAAGCAGGCCCAGTTAGGAGGCCTCAGCTTTCCCCTTCCTCCTACACATTTTGATATTGCCATGGAATGACAACCTCTAGCTTGAGTTACACAAGGCCCAGGCCAAATCCCAATTCTCTTGAGCCCTGTAAAATCCCAGGAAGCACCAGGCAAAAGCTTTGCGCTGTGAGGCTCTCCAAACCACCTCTTTCTACGTCAATATGTCCCCTCTTCCCTACAGGTCTGGCCAGGGGCCCTGTGTGTGGAGGCTTATTTGAATCATACACCATTGCAACACTGTTTAAAAGATGAAAAAATGAATTTAAAATTGAAAGATTTCCTAATTTCCATTTGAATAAGAGATAGTTGCTGAGTGTTATTGCTTTTTAAATCAAAGGTATTTCACATTCTTCTAAAGAAGAACGTGGGCTGAAGGGAGCTCAGTGTGTGTTCATCTGTCCACTTGATTGAGTTACCACCAAACTCCATGGAAAATGTTACATCCTTAAATTCCAGAGTCTAGTTTTAATCGAACTATGAAAGCCACACTGATTTACAGCTGGTTTGTTTTCCGCCTGGAAAATAGACAAGCAGACTATTTAAAACAGTAGCTGTTTTCCTCATTCATCTGTTTTGGATCAAAATAATCTTATATTTGGATGAAAGGTAACATGAAGTTAATGTTTATGATGTTCCCAAAGAATTTACTAGTTATTTCAAATGGCATTAGTCTATGACTTTTGGCTCTTCCTTTTTCTATGGTGTCATAGTAGCATAAAAACTCTTGCTTATTAAGACTGGACAATCATTAGTACATTCATTCTAGAGCAGAAAATCACTGATATATATTCCTAGCTTCCAAAATAATGGAAACCACTGCCTCAGAGATCTCCTGATGCATCAAGAACTTGACACATGAAATTCAGAGAGATTACAAAGAATTTCCAAAGCACTAGACCCCACCAAAATGCACCTCAAATATAAGCATTCTGCAAAAATATGGCAGCCATTTATCCTGTTGGAACTCCGATACAACACTCACCCAAAATGAATTCTGTCCCCCCCACACACACACACACACACCAAAGAGGAAAAGAAGAATCAAACTAAAAACAACAACAGTTACTGTCATGTCGAGCCAGCCCTAATAGCAGCTTATGCTGAGATACCCTACTAAGTAGTTTCAAATCTCATAAAATCCATTAGTTCATTTCAAATCCAACAGTACTACAGGCATCTCATAACCCAACAGAATGTGAGTCACTATTCAGTTTCCATCAATCTAAATGTGTAGTGTCAGCCTATCCACTGTATATTTATCTCATTCACTTGTGGTGACACAGATGGTGACTGCAAGTTGCTTGGGACACAAATATTGACCAGCTGATAGGTCCATAAAATTTGCAATAGGAAACAAACCTCCAGTTAGAAAACTGTTGGCAGCTAGGATTAAAGCATCTAAGGTAAAGAAGCCCCCAGTGCCATCCCACAGCAATGAAGGTACAAGAAGCCCTGTATAAACTGCTGGAGAGGTAATACACCCATCACACTATTTCAAATGTAGTGAATTTATTCTGTGATCTTGGTGTTCAAGCTATTAGAAATATCTTTCCAGATTTCCTTCAATATCTACTCCATAAAGAAAAATTATATCTAAGATCAGCATAGTGGACTCAGTATTTATGTAACACTGGAAACTGGTAAACATCCAATTATAATTTCTTGGTATTTAATTGTGGGACCGGGCAACCATGGAAAAATGCACTCAAATTCGGCTTTGTAAGGGAACGGCTAAACCTGATGCCTTTCATGCTAGTTTGGATACTTTTGTTTCTCATGCTGAAAATGATTTTCATGTTATGCAACTTCCTTTAAAAATATGTTTTTATTGGTCCAACTAATTTGTATGTATTTTAGTATTATCCCCATTTTTATGATATATATGAGTAAGATGCAATGTCTTATATTTTGGAATCATTGTACTTATTTCTCTTTATGGATGTAAACATGCATAGAAAAATAAAAATTAAAAAGCTTAAGAAAGGAATTCTCATCAATCAGATATAATTCCCCCAGCAAATTGCAGTATCCTCCTGAAAGTAACAAAAATATCGCACTGGAACTGCATGAGTCTGTTTTGAGCCACTGTGTCTTGCACATATGCTCATCCATAAGTTTGTCCTGCCCCATTTCCACATTAATCAGATTTTTTAAATTCCACATGAAAATTCATATACACTCTTGAATAATTTTCCTCTCAAAATACACATTTCTAAATATATTTTCTCTCAAAATACACATGTTTAAATTCCTCTTGATAAGTACTGCACTGCAAAATTCAGTGCAATCTGTATGCAATCTGAAGGATAATTACATTCTGATTCACATATTACTGTATGGATCAGGCCAGTTCATACCAGATTTATTTTTCATTTTTACTTTTTAAAAATCAAATTCTTCAAGCATTTCTAACTGTAACCAGGACATTAATTTCTGTCAGAATGTCTTCGTTCCAGATCACCCAACCTGTGTTGCCTAACTGATCTTTTACGCTCAGCAGGAACAAAACTGGTAGAATAAGCGTCTGATACCCTAGTCAATTCCTGATTTAAAAAATGGTCTAACGGGCTTCCCTACAGTCAAACTAGTCCATATAAGCAAGGGCCTAATTTCAGATCGACCAAGTGGGGGGATGAGGGATGGAGCGATTCTCAACAAGCCCACTCTTGAATATATTGAAGGTGCTCCATGGTGGTGAACCTATTTTTAGGATGGAGTACAGCACCATGGATAGCTCCTATAAAGCTCAGAATACAAGCTGCAATGGATGAGGAGCCCCACTGACACAGGAGTCACCCGCCTCCCCTGTCTATAGTGCAGAGACATCAGTAGAACATCTTGGACCCTTTAGATTAAATATTTCCCATGGAACTGGCAAGCCATCCCCAAAGTGCCAATTCCGGAGTCGGGATCCGTGTCATCATTCCCTATCCACCTGGTATAGTCATTTCAACATTGCCCAAGCTAATGGGAGCCACTCACAGAAAAGTGTTTCCAGCAAGACTAGGGTAACATTTCAAGCATCCTTTGCACACAGTCTCCAGCAGCATAGAGCAGTCCACATGGAGTCAGTTGCACCCATGCCTGGAATAACAAGATGAAACACATGGCATTAGGTTAACGAGGACCACAACTTTCCTTAAGATAAACTCTGCAACAAATGCTACTGTTGCACAAATATGCTAGATCCTAATGTACCCAGTTCAAATCATGCATATTAGGAAGGAGAGAAAGACTGGCAGTGGTCCAACAGATTTATTCTCGAGAATTGGAGATACAATTGGAGATTATAACTGCAAAGCTGCATCTCAACATGGAGATTGAAATCCTATCAATTTATACAGTATCTTCTGATGCAATTCCCACGCATGCGCCGTACTAATAGCAACTTCTAGCTGTAAATGGAAAAATACAGTAGGGAGAGAAACAGAAATCTTTAGACATGCTCACTAAGCAACTGGGACAGAGGTTAGCCAGGCTGACTTCTCCAGTCCTCTCTCACCCACTGTCCTTGCTAAAAGAGCAGAGCAAGATAAGCAAGAAGGCAACATTCCTCAGTCTCACCTCTCTGTCTCCATTTCTGGAACAGAGGTCAGTCTGAACAGCAGAAAGTTACAGAGAGAAGCATTTCATTACTTTCAACTCATTAGTTACTGAATTTTTACAACACTACCATTATGCGGGATACTAATAATAATGCAGGAGCCACCTTGCAGCTATCCCTGCCTTGAGTTAGGGCAAGCCTGACCTAGGGACAGGCACATCTGTTTCACTTTCTCCCACATTTCAATTTTTAAAATCTCAAGTTTTCTCTCTCCCAAACATGAAGAACCTTGTGCATTTTGGTAAATTCTTATCAAAAAAACTAACCGAAACTCAATTCTCACCTGACTGAACCAGCCAAATTCAATAGGTACAGCTCTACCCAGCATGGAGGGGATGTGCCTGCCTCCCCCACAAAAAGCAAATGCTGTACAATAGGCACACACACACACACACACACACTAGCCCAACAACACCGTATCATCTGGAGCCAATGTGGTTGTCAGGCAAAGAAAAGGTGGGGAAATCCCACTCAGGCCTTATGTGAGCATCTATTCCTACACTGCAACTCGAGGTCGGGCACCGAGACCACTGCTAAGAGGGCTGGCTAAGGTGATGCAAGCTTAAATAGCCTGTCCAAGCTCCCAACCAGTGGTAGATGTAGCGTGCGTCCACATGCTGACACCCACATGGGCGCCACCCCTATCCATCCAGGGCTGAATGCAACCCTGCCCTGCCTTAATCTGCCCAGGTCAGGAGGAAGCAGGGGATTTCCCACACCACCATGTGTAGTTGAGAGAAAGAGGGGAGAACTTAATTGTACCAATGAAATAGTGCTAACATATAATTATCCAACCTTATTCATACTTTTACAATCTTTTTTCTGTACAATTGCCATCTCTAATGTTTCTTATTCCTGGTTTTTTAAACAGAATTTATGATACTTCGGGGTGCTCCAGATCTTTGAATGATAACATCAGCTGTAGTGCGTTCCAAATGC
The DNA here is from genome assembly GCA_021292165.1 of Shinisaurus crocodilurus. Classification (NCBI taxonomy): domain Eukaryota; kingdom Metazoa; phylum Chordata; class Lepidosauria; order Squamata; family Shinisauridae; genus Shinisaurus; species Shinisaurus crocodilurus. Next base: position 130,158,052 of record CM037879.1, read on the forward strand.
AATTCCTTGATGCATGTCTCAAGAGAAAAATATTTTTGCCCCCACCATGTTGGTTTTGCTCATGAAATGCATTGCACATCAGCTAAGGTAGAATGACAGAGTGATATAAACCACTGAGCTGGACATCAATGAGCAGTAAATCTAGTCCATAAAAGCAAGACATGGAAATAATTAGGTTATTTAGTTAGTCACCCTGCCAGTAAGAGAGTGCTCCCTTCTGTGCATGTGATTGCATTTTGACCCTTGTAAGGCTTATATATGCCAAAATGACAAGGTTTTCCTCTACTTTATGTGGGAGATTTATCCAGCAGGCTAATAATGAATCATACACAGAGTAAGGTTTCGTTAGATAACATTTCTAATGCAGCTTTTGCTACTTCGTTATTCCCCTTTAATTTCACCCATACTATGTAGTTTTCCCCTCTTTCATTCCTGGTACATTTTTTCCTCTTATTAAGGCCTAAGATCCTTTAACTGGAGGTGGACTGAACCTGAGAACCTGAACCTCGGTTCATCTCCAGCTAAAAAATCTTAGGCCTAAATATAGTGCACACATCCAACAGTTCATATGAACAGCTGCTGTTTATCCTCACTGCACTGTTTTCAATGGAATGTGTGGTTTGATGCACATCTAAATGTGCATCTTGATGTGGATGTGCATTTTGATACACATGATCCAAGTCACCATTGTAATGAAAGTTATTCAGTGCTGCTGAGAAAGTACATCTCAGTAAATGGGATCCACACTCAGGTGCACAATCTGGAATGGTCCTCCCATTTACCCTCTGGCCCTTTAAACTATGTTGGGACCCTAATTCTACCCCAAAGCCATTTGCTTTCCTTCAACCCAGAGTGGATTGATTTAAACAAAGGTGATGTAAATTACTTATTTATTTCTTTATTATATTTATATCCTGCCTTTTTTCCTGCAAGGAACCCGAGGCAGCTTACATAATCCTCCTTCTCCTCTCCATTTTATCCTCACAACAACCCTGTGAGGTAGGTTAGTCTGAGATTCAGTGACTGACCCAAAGTCACCCAGTGAGTTTCATGGCTGAGTGGGAACAAAAACTCAGGTCTCCTGAGTCCCAGTCCAACACTCTAACCACTATGCCACACTGGCGTATGGTTAGAATCATTGATTTAAACAGTCTTGATTTAAATCAGCAAGAAATAAAGGCTGATTTAAATAAAATTTCCCATTCATACTTCTTCACATATTTTCTAAACAACAGTGCAGATTTGACCACTACACCATGTTAATTCACAAGTAAATAGAACATTATCTACTCTGTTATTTCATTCTTACAATCAGGTCTTACATCTCGTTGTCCCACTCTGTACACTTTGCACACTTTCCTTTTCATCTATGAAGGGAATGTCTTTTTAAAATATCCCCATATAAGGTCTCTTTCTTACAGCCAGCACCCAAGACAGTTTATGAGGCTCAGGCTGCAATCCTTTACATACTTACCTATGAGTAATTAAAAGTTCAATCCTATGTAAGTTTGAACAGAAAAAAGGCCTGCAACTCCCAGCATGTCCCAGCCAGGTTGTAAATCTTGTAAACTGCCCAGGGAGCCTTTTGGCTGATGGGCGGTGTAGAAATGTATTAAATAAATAAATATATTATATTATATTTGAGGAATGATCAGATTGGTTCTTCATTTGCACTGAAAAGCTTCCTTTAATTCACTGTATCTAGCAGAGGCATTGATTCAGTTTAGAGATTAACTACAGGGCAGAGATAGGAACATGTGGCCCTCCAGATGTTGTTGGAGTGCAACTCCCATCATCCTTCACCATTGGTTATGCTGGCAAGAGTTGATGAAAGTTATAGTCCAATAACATCTGGAGGGGCACACACTACTCACCCCTGCTATAGGGCTAACATGCTTATATCTAGATTATGTAACATTAACCTAAAATTACTTAAAAGAGATTTAGTATTTACGTGTGTGTGTGTGTGTGTGTGTGTGTGTGTTATATATATATATATATATATATATATATATAAATTTATGTTTATCCATGCTGCTTCAACTTAATTCCAACACCAATTAGTGAGTGCTCATGCCTGCACATTGCTCTGTGCTGCCAGTGTTCATTGATGGCAGCATGAAGGCATTGCACATGCCAGCCTTCAGTCCCTGCCAGTTTTGAGTGTAAAAAAGAAAATGGGGTGGGATTAAACTGGAAAAGTGGATTGGAAATAAAGCCAAAGATATTGGTTTTATATTGGTTATATGGCAGAAAACTCTAACATTCAACCTAGCGGTGTTTTGTAAAAATCCAGTTTTGGATTTAAAACCAAGACAAAATAGGAATCTACTGCAAAAATAGGATTTTCCTACATCCCTCCTGGTCACTCCCATCTGTCTCTCTGTGATGAATCCCTATCTGGCCAGTCTGGCCACTCTGAGCAATGTACAGTCCAATAAAATACAAGAAAAAACAGAGTGTAAAACACAATTAAAAACAGTACAAAACTTAAAAATCCTAACCCACCCCATATTCCCGCCTGAAAAGCCACATTTTTAATGCACGGCGGAAGCTAATCAAGGAAGGGGCATGGCGGAGGTCACTGGGGAGAGATTTCCATAAATTGGGGGCTGCCACAGAAAAGGCCTTCCTCCTAGTCCCCACCAGCCTGGTTTCTCTGGCTGATGGGACAGGGAGAAGGCCGGCCATCCATGGCAGATCTTGTTGAGCGGCCTACTTGATGTGGCTGGAGGCGCTCTTTGAGATAAACTGGACCGGAGCCCTACAGACAAACACTACCATCTAAACAGTGTCAGGAACCCTGCTGAGAACCCCCTGTGTAGACCAATATCTTTGGCTTTATTTCCAATTCACTTTTCCAGTTTAATCCCATCCCATTTTCTTTTTTACACTAGCCAACTGGTCTGAACTGGCTAGCTCTTTTGTCATGGAAGTGTAAAACCAATAAGAAGTTGGAGGGAGCTATCCTCTAAGTAAATTTCTAGTTGGCTACATTGACCACTTGGATCAGAAATGGAGGGAACATATTTCACCATTGGTTCAAACTACATTCTCTCAGATGCGAGGCTGGCTTTCACTGGCCTCAGATTCCCATATCTTTTCTCCAATGAATTCTGAATGTGACCTGAAACCCAAGACTCTATTCAAACAGGTAAAATGTAACTGGCTAAATTGGACTGGCTTTTTTATTTTATTTGGAAGCCTACATGTGATTTGTTGCTTTCCTCCTCCCCCCGTGTCAAAAACTACTTTTCCAAATAAACTCTATTTACATACATGGATACATGGGATATATTACTTGATCGTTTTAACTACTGGCCACAAATAAAATTAATTTTGCTAATCTTTTTTTTTTTAAGTTATACTGTGTTAAACATGTTTATGAGCCCAACTCAGGTGTCATTTATATTACAAAACACCACTAGGTTGAATGTTAGAGTTTTCTGCCATATAACCAATATAAAACCAATATCTTTGGCTTTATTTCCAATCCACTTTTCCAGTTTAATCCCACCCCATTTTATTTTTTACACTAGCCAACTGGTCTGAACTGGCTAGCTCTTTTGTCATGGAAGTGTAAAACCAATAAGAAGTTGGAGCTATCCTCTAAGTAAATTTCTAGTTGGCTACATTGACCACTTGGATCAGAAATGGAGGGAACATATTTCACCATTGGTTCAAACTACATTCTCTCAGATGCGAGGCTGGCTTTCACTGGGCTCAGATTCCCATATCTTTTCTCCAATGAATTCTGAACATGACCTGAAACCCAAGACTCTATTCAAACAGGTAAAATGTAACTGGCTAAATTAGACTGGCTTTTTTAATTTTATTTGGAAGCCTACATGTGATTTGTTGCTTTCCTTTCCCCCCCCCCCACGTGTCAAAAACTACTTTTCCAAATAAACTCTATTTACATACATGGATAGTTGGCTTCATTGGTTTTAAAAGGGTATTTCTCTTGAATTTCTAGCAAAAATCTTCCCCATGTACTAGACTGTCCCCTGTGTGCTATGGATATTTTACAAAGTTCTCTAGAAGTTTGTATCTTTGGGGCTTTGGGAAAGTAAATCTACAGCTCCCAACTTTTTACCAGTTGTAGAGCTGGGCATAAAGGGATCTTGTAAGGAGGGCTTTGAAACCTACCTCACAAACAGCCAGATAGCCAAGTGTGTGTCTTTTTCAGGCTAAATTCAGCCTGTGGTGGCAACAACCTACTGTAATTCTATCTTGGAGAACCCTTACAAAATGGGAAATCAACCAACAAGGAAATTCTCTCTCTCTCTCTCTCTCTCTCTCTCACACACACACACACACACACACCTTCTTTACCCCTTCTACCATTTCAGTGTCCAGCATGCCCACATTACAAATAAGAGAGTGATTTTATTAGTAGTATAATAAATCACACTAGCAGTTGTTTATTAGAACAATGCTGTGACCATTTCATCACTGCTAACTTTTGCAACCCTTTACATTCTTGTACCTTTAGGTTATCAATGTATCCCACATTTGCTTGTTTATATTGGCTCAAAAAAGCACAGACATGATATGAGCTCTAAGCAAGTCTGTTGAACCCTGGCACAGCCTATTGGCAGAAACAAAAAATGAAGGAGAAGATGTCAAAGTCATTGTTTTTCTCAGTTGAGCATTCCCTCCAACCTCTGGCACAATGGCCTGAAAAGTACTAATAGGTAAATCAAGTCCTCCAGTCAGGACAAGGTGCAAGAATTGACTAGAAGCCACAGTGAACACAAGCCAGGCTGTTCCTATGGAAACAGCATCTGAGCCAAGTAGGAAGGTCAAACTCAGTGGCTGGTGGGCAAACCCAGAGGATTTGCCTGTAGAGAAAGGGGCAGGTACCTAGTGAGGTGGAACTGGCAGCAGAAAGGACCGGAAGACAGGGTTACCAAGAGGATAGCTGGCAGATCTCCAACTGGATAGGGGTGCAAGACAGAGGAAGCAGGAGAAGCAGATACATGAACATACCATTTCTGCCCTATCATTTTACTGGCAGGGCTTCTGCACCTTTAACAGAATATCTGCATGGCAGGTAGAAATGCTGTTTTTTCCAGTAATGAAAACATACGCAGCCATGGGAAAACATTCACCTGTTGAATTGCTGAGTGTAATACAGCTGTTAAACACACAGGAACTCTGTGGGTGGGGAACAAGGGCCCTCGGTGTATCATCAAAGGGTGGGGGTCTCAGGATCAAGCCCAAGGAAGCTCTTGCTCAAATCTAGGTGGTGTGGCAGGAATTGTTGTTTGAAAGGATTTGGAATCGGATCCTGACTGTGCACTTCTTGGTTCAAATTTGGGGGGGGGGGGAACAGTCTACAAGTCCACGTGACTCAGAAAATGGCTGGTCTGCTGCAGAATCTGTGGATTGAATTCTTAGAAATCCAGTCATTCTAATTTGTTTCAGATTTCTCTGACATCCCTACTTAAGAACCAATTCATGTATTAAGGCAGGCTTGAGGTCCAGCCTGTACCATTTCTAGGACAGATGGGGAATCTCTTATTTGAAAACATCCCCATAACTCAAAGTCCCCTACATGCACCAACTTACCCCATCGTGGTGAAAGCCAGAAGTCTTCTTCCTGACATGGTACTTTTGCATATGAAGGGATGTTTTCAAATTGGGCTGCTTTTCATCAAGTGGTTCTCTACGTGCATTCCAGAGGTGGTACAGTCCCTTACAAGTCTGTACCATATCACTTCTAACCCTTCATATAAGCCAGTATCTTAATGCAAAGCCCTGCCTGTTTGGGAGGAGGGTCACATGAGGGATAATTATGTGAAATTATCTGACCCCTCATACTTTGTTTTCACAACATTTTAGTTCATTAAAATTAATCTCAGAGATCTTCACTTGTTATGAGCCTTCAGAACATTTGAAGAATGGGATATATTACTTCATCGTTTTAACTACTGGCCACAAATAAAATTAATTTTGCTAATCTTTTTTTTAAGTTATACTGTGTTAAACATGTTTATGAGCCCAACTCAGGTGTCATTTATATTACAAAACACCTCTAAGTTGAATGTTAGAGTTTTCTGCCATATAACATCATACATTTGACAGTTCTTTAACCTTTTTATAACTCTATACATATGAGAAAACTAAGTGGAAACATATAGCTGAAGACATTTCTTGAAAGGAACCCAAAGTATTCCTTCTGCTTCTACTTTACAATAGGCTTATACAGGCTATGTAAGTTGAATTCAAGTGATGCCATCAGGGCAGGACTTTGAGAACAAGCCAAGGGCCCCACAGCAGAAGGAGAAGGAGGGCCCCCAAACAGGTGCTGGCCTGCTTCATTTTGAAGTAAATGCAGTAATGCATGCTGCCAGCAAAAGAAAGGCACCCCCGGAAGACCATTAAGTCCAGTGTCTAAAATTTCTAAACTCCACCACTGGTTGAATCTACCCATAATCATATTCTTGTCCACATTAAACAGCACGTGGCTTAAAACAGGAACCTGAGGGCCAAAACAAAACTGACGTTACTTTCATTTTTATTCTAGAGTAGGCACAGGGGAGCATTCCGGATTGAAACCCTAGGGGGGGGGGGAGGCAGCTTTAACCTTCTCCCACACACACGCACACACACACTATGGGCCCAAGCTGGATCAGGAGGGGGCACCCCTGCAATTTCTATGGGAAAATAGCAATACATTTGTTTTATGGATGTAAAGGTGTAAAGCTACATTTTTAAAGTAACATCTGCTTTGGCCCTAAGTCTGATCAAACATGACAGCTGTTTCCTCTAAGCATTACATCTGTATCATATAGGCAGGTTCAAAGTAAACAAAAGGCAGAGCCTTCTTCACAGTGTGGGGCTCACACATTGGAGCTATTACATGTATAGCTAAATATTCTCCAAAATGAAGCAAAAAGATCTAGCGATGGCAGGTGCCCAATGCACCCAATGCCAACCCATTATTTTCTAATTCTCTGGACTGATTAATGCAGAATGCTACAGCTTGATATGCTCTTTCCGGAATTTTAGGTATCTCACACTGCAGTTTATACGTTTGAAATGTCTGTTTACAATACGATTTGCCCATTTACCCTTGATTTTTATCCTTCGTCATATTGGCAACAGACTCTAGATCCAGAGAGATTCAAGCCTGGCAATACTGTCAGGCAATATTCAAGCCTGCTGCTATTGTCAAATTCCAGTCCTTCTCTCCCTACTTATGTACAGCTCTGAAGAGATGATTGACAGTCAGCGTGGCCAGAATGAGTCTGCCACTTGTTAGCTAGAAGGGTACAGAAGAAATTAGAAATCACTTCCCCTTATCTTACCTATTGTACAAAGAGCATTATTTATTTTTCTTTATTTTTAAGCTGGGGGAGCTGATCATAAGAACAATCCCTATATTGGAGTTCTATTAGCTATTTTCTTCTCCTAGTTATTTTCTTTGTCATTTTTTTCATTTTCTAGTATTCTCTTTTTTTAAATAACCCATGAATGAAAAATAAAGTAGTGAGTGAGGAGGAAGAGCTTTTAAAGTCATAAAATGTAAGCACTTAAAAAAAAAAAGCTATTTATTTTTAAATCTAGCATATTGTGTTCAATACTTATCTTATACATGTGTCACACAAATTATGCTTATATTTAAAAGACTTTATCAAGAACGTATCAGGAACATAAGACAGAATGATAATTGCAAGGGACAGTGCAATGCTTTTTAATAGTTTCTTTGCTTAATATTCCATGGGCATGGAGCTTCCAAAGCTGAACTCCCTAGTAATGCTGCCAAGTCAAGATCTAAACTTCTTGCCCATTTTCAACAGTTAATTTAAAACATTTTTGATACATTTCCCCCACTCTTTCAGCAGCAGCCCAAGAAGATCTGAAGACTTTAAAAGTGATGCACTGGCAAAATATGACAAGTTAGAAAATCAGATCCCTATTCAACCATCTGCCAAATTCTCTGCTTGAAGTAATAAGGGCAGCCCTAATTTATACCATCAGGACATTTTGGTTTCCAATGTATAAATTCTTGTGCAAATGTGAATTGAGTGCTACTGGAGCACTATGCCAAGTGGTCACACGCCATCTGGTACATGCTCGTACTCAAATCCCTTCCACCATCAACAAATTTTGTTGAACTTTTGGATTCTGTTGAATTCTATTCCAGCAACATAGGAATGAGCAACAGCAAGGAGCCTCTAATAAGCAATGTTTAACACATAAAGCTATTTGTCTTACCCAGAGTATCCTTCCAGGTAAATGAGGTCTCCAATCTTTAAAAAAAAGACACATGTCATAAATCAAAAGAAAATTTTATCATTTATTTATTTATTTATTTATTTACAGCATTTGTATAATGGTCCATATCACGACAGATTCTGGAGTGAACAATAAAAAGATAAAACAGATAAAAGAATAAAAACAATGCATTAAAAACAGAATAACATTAAAACTGTGGCTGGTCAGCAAGGAAGGCTTCCGAAACAAAGATGTCTTCAGCAGAAAGAATATGCAAAGGGAGAGGGGGCTGTGGCATAACTAAGGGTCCCCTATAAGGCTCTGGCCCCTAAAGGTTACTGGTCCAGACTTTTCCCAGGATTCCCCAAAACACCAGCTGCCACCACCCACTGATTTATAGAGAGCAGTAGGACTCTCCTCTTTATATCTTTAGCACGTGGGGTGAGTTGTTGAGGGAGGATTAGTACCAGGATAAGGTAGCACATTACTTAGGATTAACTGAAACTTACACACGAAACTTAATTCCAGAACTTGTTGTATTTTTTTTAATAAAAACTTTTCTTTGTTGTTTGAAACAGCCTGTGTGGGGAAGCTGTGCTTATTGTACTGGTCAAAGAGGTATAAGGTAGGGATTAGACATCCCAAAGTCAGTGTGAGAGGTGTAAGGATTTGAGGAAAAGAAAACCCCAACCTTATGTAAATGCACCCAGAGATCTCAGTAAAGAGGGCAAGCTTGAGGCCCTATGAGGGGTGGGGTATGAGTGACACACCACACACCACACACCACACACCACACACCACACACCACACACCACACACCACACACCACACACCACACACTCCTGCACTCTCTTTACAAAGCCCCACACACTCCTGCCTGAACAGCACTGCCCACTGTTTATATAACACAGGCTCCATCCCCCCTCTAACTCTCTCAGCCAATCATGTCACATATGTAAATACTCCATTCTTCCTGCCCATCATTTCTCACTCACCCGGATACAGCAGGAATACATACTTATACTTAATACACAAACAGATTATGCTTACCACCTATACACTTTAAATTTAATTATTCTAAACCCAAATAACATAACATCACAGTGCTGAATCCAAATATTCATCAATGTCTGCTACCAAAGGAGAGGAAGAAGCATACAAATTCGAATAAAAACACTGAAACTTGTAAGTTGAATAACAGGGGTCCCCTTTTTTTTATCACATAAACAGTGGATCCTTGCCTTTTTTCTCTTTTTCCTTAAATGATTTGCAATAAGCCTGGAGCCCCACCCTCCATACTCATACATTTTTTTGCTGCAAATAAATTAAATTAATTGAGTTCTTATTTAGCTCAAGAACCTCCAGTTCTTTCCTCTTCTGATTGTACAGCCTAAACATTTTTTTTAGATCCTGACTGATTATATTTCTTGAGATATGATTCTGCCTCTGTCTGTACGCTTTCCCTATCTAGGGAGAGCTTCTTTTTAAGTGTAGCCTTTTCCTTAATATAAATCCCTCTTAACACTGCCTTCATAGCATCCCATAGGACCATAGAAGAGGTGTTTATTATTATCTGTAAAATAATTGACTAAAGCCTTATGGATTGCTTCTCAGGCTGACTGATTAGTAAGTAATATGGGACTAAATGACCATGATGGGGAGTATACTGCCGAATCAGACAAAGTTCAAATCCATAATAACAGGGGCATGATCTGAGACTTAATAAGCCCTATATCCATCTTACCTACCATCTGTAACAAAGAAGGCGAGACCAGTAAATAGTCTATCCTTGACTGTGATTGATGCCTCGTGGATTGGTGGGTAAAGCTTTTATCTCTTAAGTTCATTTCACCCCACACACCCTTCTCCCACCCATACCTCAAATCCTCTAATAAGCTTCAGCTGGTCCTTAAAATAACAAACATTACCCTGTGACTGGGCTTCTTGTTTCCATTTATTACAATACATATCTCTAGAACTCAGTCCACATATATTCCAGTTTAAATCGCCCCCCAAAATCAGATCCCTTCCATAAAGCCTCTCAGCTTTTTAAATACTCTTCCAAGGAACCTTATCTGTCCATTATTCTGTGCATATATTGATTTGATCCCAATGTGAGACGTCTTGTACCTTCAAACATTCCTTTAACAAAAATGAACCTGCTTTCCCTACCTGTTAATTTTTTCCCCACTTGAAATCAAAATTCACATGTAATATAATGGCTATTCCCTTTGATTTAGCAGTACCAGACTTATAAAATTATTGACTAAACATGGGATGCTTCAAAACCTTCTCTCCCTTCTTCTGAATTTGTTGCAGAAACAAGATTTGAGGATTCATTTTTCTAATATAATCTATAACTCCTGTTCTTTTTACTGCATCCCCTAGACCATTTACATTTAGCATAATGGCCCTAACTGTAACCATGTTTCTAATTTATATATATACCAAAACAAAACAAAAGGCATCCTGTCTTAAACCAATAACTCATAACTTTCCCGATCTTTCCCCTTCCCTCACGACAAAACCCATAATGCTGAACCAGTGCGCCTGTTATCAGAGTCCTATGCAAGTTTAGATGGAAAAAAGGCCTACAACTCCCAGTAAGGTATGCTGGGAGTTGTAGGCCTTTTTTCCGCCTAAACTTGCATGGGATTGCACCTTAAATGGGGGAAATGACTACTCATACATATGAAAGTCGCATCTGAAAGCAATCACTCGTAATCTGATCAATAACACCATCTGTATCCCCAAATATCTTATGCTTGGATATCACTCTCAAAAAATTGCTTTTATTTTAAAATTCACTGTGATGTGTATTTGTTTATCTGTCATACTTCTTCTCACAAGGAATTTCTCCTTACACAACAAATGTAACATAGACGTGAGCATTATGTCAATATGTGGTTATTTCCACATGTGCCTGGTATGTTTTCAGGCGCCTGCTGTGCTTTAAAACAGCCTTCTCCAACTGGGGTCCCTCGAGATGTTTTGGCTTCAGCTTCCATCATCCCTGACCATTGGCGATGTTGGCTGGGGCTGATGAGAGTTGTAGTCTAAGGCATCTGGAGGAACCCTGGTTGTGGAAGGCTGCTTTTTTTTTTTCCTTTTTTTTAAAAAATATATTTTTTTATTTAAATTTTTCCAAACAATATATAAAATACAAATACATAACATACATAAAAAGAAAAGGAAAAATAATAATTAATAACATATAAACTAACCAAAAACTTAAACAAACAACTACCTATACAAATACACAAAAAGAAAAAACACATATTCTAAACCCCCTTTAAAGCAGCAGTGGAAGGCTGCTTTAAAGGAATTTTACTGTTATTGATTTGCAGGGATGTTGAAGAGTCCTTGGGCTCGAGTCACGAGTCGAGTCACGAGTCTTTGGACCCGAGTCTCGAGTCCGAGTCCGAGTCCTTGGTCCAAAATGGTGACTCACGAGTCACGAGTCACTCCCAAAACTGACTCCACAAGTCCCTATTAAAATCAATGGGGTTTTTCCCCAACAAAATAAGGCTGCTTCAGATGTGTGGCTTAAATAAATTCTAGGCACAAGTGTGCCTTTTTATTTCAAAACTCTGCAACTGATTTTGGCAAGAACAGACCAGGCAGACAAACCCAAAATAACCAGGCAGGCAGAGGAGGCAGGGAACCCCAAAGCAGGCAGGCAGAGGCCTTTGTCTTGGACAATTCAAACTGTGGAACTGGTTAAGAAGAGACCAGGCAGGCAGAGGAGGCTGGGAACCCCAAACAGGCAGGCAGAGGCAGCCAAAACCAAAATGTCTGACCCTAACCCCCCACAACAACACATCAATCAAAATAAATCTCAACACATCGTTGGGGCTGCGCTCCTGATAGCTGTCCATAGTGGCCGAGCAGCGGCACGCCTCGCTTCCATGCGCTCTTCACCGGTGATCGCGCTCCTCTCCACTCCTTCTGGCATAGCCCAGGGATGTTGAAGAGTCCTTGGCCTCGAGTCCCAAGTCGAGTCTCGAGTCCCATTAAAAATATTGGGACTCGAGGCTGAGTCGAGTCAGAGGGGGGACTCAGTCCGACTCACGAGTCGAGTCCTCGAGTCTGAGTCCCCATCCCTGTTTTGATATATTGTTTATATGCATTTAAGTCTTCATAGCATATTTTAATGAATTTGTAAACCTTGTGATACATATTGGATTCTTAGCTCATAGTATCCTCTTTTTCCAGCTTTGTCCTTAAATTGAACCATCCTTGAGCATCATTTAGCATTTCATATGATCTTCCCCTTAAATCTATTAAGTATACCTGGAAACCAATCTTTTCTTCCCTTATCTCAATGTTTATGTCAGGGGTGGGGAACATGTTTGAGGTGAGGGTCTGCATTTCCCCCACTGGGCTTTCCATGGACTGGATGATGTCTGTGGGCATGGCCACACAGCTAACGCCAGTGGCCGTTGCCCCGCCCACTGGTGTCATTGCCCCGCCCATGCTCATTTTGCCTTTTTCTGTGTCCAAGAGAGACGAGGAGTGCTGGTGCCTCTCTTGGCATGGAGAATGGGACTCAGCTGTGTCCCCAGCTTCATGTGCTGAGCATCATCCTCAGTTAGTTTGCTGCAGCGAATAGCTTTAAACTTTTTAAACTTTATACAGCACTTGACACTGTTGTAGCAAAGCAGATGTGCTCCACGGCCACCCCATCCACCATGGTCACTTCGAGGTGTTTTCCCCATCAAGTGATTCATCTTCCTATATCTACTGTTTCAAAGGATGTGAAGGTTAGCAGTGATAAAGTATTAAGAGCATTGGGCAGTATCCCAGGCTTCCCATGCACCAGCAGGACCCACTGCTAGCGCAACAGGGAGCTAGTGGTTGTTAAAACAACATGAAACGCTCATTTCTGGAAAGGGGCAGGTCAGCGGAGCGTGCAGAAGGGGTTCCTTTACGAAGCACCAATCTGCTACAAGAAAATTATGCCCTTGATATGACTCTTTTCCATCTGGCCCTCCAAATATATTGACATCTTATTTGCAAGGCCTAACAACTTATAAATACAGGAGAGCTTTTTCAAGTGCATGATTGATTGCACTGCCCTCAGCATGACTTGAGGGTTGTTTTAAGAGAGTTCCATTGGGATATCATGCATGTCCATGTGAAACACTCACTTGTGTATTATTGTTTTGCTCCTTCTATAAAGATTTAAAGAAAGAGTTAATTACCCCACTTTTATTATCTCTTCCATGGCACTCATCTGATCTGTATGTATCTTTCCTACTTGCAGACCAAGATAAACCCTAAAGTCAGTGGAGGCTGGTGGTGCCCAATGTCAGTGGGGCAGTGTATCCACTCCGGGTTTCAGACTGGACTTTTAAGGAACTATCCATGGTGCTGAACCCTATCTCCCCAAAACCAGGTTCAGAACTATGGATGGCCCCTTTTAAAATTCAGACTGAAACTTGGAGTGGATACACCACCCCACTGCCATTGGAGCCACCAGCCACTGCTGCATAAAGTCCGCAAAATCTTTGGCAGCTGCCATTAAAATAAGGTTAATTATGGTGCCCTGAGTCTTGATTTAAAAAAAAAAAAAGAAAAGCTGCCAACTTTATTTGTTTATTCATATTGTATATTTGATGTATGTTGTGGCTGCTGTAAATAATTATTTTAGAATTTTTAATCTGAATTTTATCTGTTTTGTGGTGTTTTATGTATGATGTTGCAATGGCTTGTGGCTAATGAAAATAAGATTTCTATTCTATTCCATGAAGTGTTAATTCCCCATTGTGCAAGCAGTGGATCCCGCACAGTTGGATATTGCCCATTAGTAGTAGTAGTAGTAGTAGTAGTAAGTATAAAATATATGTGCATGAGAGAATGTGATGCCTTCTCCTTATTGTCAAGAAATTCTGTTCCTTTTAAAAGAATCCCAACAACATCTGTATCCACTCAAGTCAGGTTTAGAAAATGATAAATGCAAAGGCTGCAATATCAGAAACATAATCCTCCCAAATCATAAAACTACACTGTTACTGCTTCCTTGCTCTGATTTCCAAATGCCTAAATCCAGCATAGCCGTGGTGCTTTGATTTTCTCTTTTTAGTAAAGGCAAAATGTGAAGCATGACAATATACTTCCTGCATATAAACACACTCTGAAAGGAAGGGTGGGGGGAAACAGTTAAATCTGGATTTGTTATGCCCATGTGGTGTGTTTATTAAGCTCCTAATGTATACTTCTAGAAATAGTACCATGTGCATGAATTTTGATTTCAGCCATGCTCTCCAGCCAGACTCATGCTTCAGTCAATCAAATGATTCTAGCAGACCAATGTATTTAGCCACTGGAAAACCAAACATTTCAGGGATTAAAATGTATTCACTCTTTTAAAACAATATAACAGCTGCCAACAATGCTTAGAAAAATGGGTGTCCTGCTGACAGAATTATGAGGAGATTCGTACTGGATTGACCAACTGAGAAGGCTCTATTCATATGAATACCGTACTTCTTTCTTTCTTTCTTCAAAAAAATATATATCTTCACACAATATTATAAAGCATCCTAAGACTAGAATGATTCCCTTCCCCGCTTTCAGGCAAATGTGGCCCTTGGATGCAGCGCTACATAAACGTCCACTTACATCATCACTGAAGCTCCCCTGGAACTTCCCCTACACTTTCTCAAATGCACAAGTTTTCACTGACACATGTGCAACAGCAGCGTATCTTTATTAGGACCAACTGAAGCATCACAATGTAGTGAGAATAAGCTTTCGACTTCTTCAGACTGGATGTTGTTAACCAAGGAAAAGGAGAGGGAGTGGAAGAGAACAGATGTTGGTGGACATGATGGAAAGCCCCACTCTGCAGTCTGCAATATTTTAAGATGGCAGGGAGGAGATGCATTGCAGACAGTTAGGTATACTCTGCGTAGTACAAGAAGATCTCAAGGTGCACTTAGGGGTAATGGCTGTACTCCCTTCAGAAATATAAAAGCAATCAGGTATTCAGATTTGCCTCTAGCCCTAATCAGAGCAGCAGTGGATTGGATAGGGTCACCTAGTGGTTGTACAGCATGTTTCCTCCACAGGCAAAGCCCCATTATTGGGTGAAGCCATTGCTCCTTCACTCCAACATGCCTTACAGCTCTCTGAGATCTAACCAAATTAAGTAGGGAAAGCATCTCCTCCATTCTTTCTTAAGGTAGGGCTTGCCTACCATTCCTACAACAGCTTTTCAATTCACATACGAAGCACACACACACACACACACACACACACACTTGTTTTTTCCTTCGTGATATCCAGCCTGAAGAAGAGTTCTGATGAACTCAAAAGCTTGCACACTTTTTTAATGACATATCAGCTGTTCCTAATCAAGGCATTCTATCCCATTGTTCTTTTGCATTTTTTCCTAATGAACCAACACAGCTCCCTGGAATCCCTGACACAAATGGACGCCTGACATTTCTCTGTGGAATTTGCTTGGTTTTTACGAGCAGGGGTGTAGTGGAGGGAACGACATGCTGGGTCAAAACACCGGGATGTATTTTAAAGCTGGGGTGGTGGTGTGGGGGGAGGGTGAATCTGTTCCATGAGCAGACTCCATTCCACTGGCAGACAGACACAGCTGGATTCAGCCCCCTGGGTCTGCATCTCTTTTCTGCCATCGTGTGTGTGTGTGTGTGTGTGTGAATGAGAGAGAGTTTCTATGTGCATTTTTATGTTTCTTCTAGTCTCTGTCAGGGCCAAACTAGACGCAATTAGCAATTGCACAAATGGCTTTTAAAAAGTAAATAGCAGCAGGCATGTGGGGCTCCTGGTTTGAATCAAGACCCTAGTGCAGGAGTCCAGGGGGTTAACCCTTTGCTCCCTGCTGCAGTCCCAGTCTGGATAGGGGCTCCTTCACCTGCTATTTGTATTGGGGGGAAAGCTTCCATTGGCACAAATGAGAGTTCCCCCCCACTCAAGACAAATAGAAGGTGTGGGGGCCCCAATGCAGATTGGGATCACATTGGGGGCAAAGGGCTAATGCCCCCTAACCCTCCATGGTCCTCATCCAGATCAGAGCCCTGCACCTGCTATTTAGTTTTTAAAAGCCATTCACACAATTGCTAATTGCACGTATGAATGGATGTCGCATATAATTTGGCTTTCAGTAACAGGAGTTTAAGGAGTTCATAATGGGACATGAGGCAGAGCTGCCAGAGGAAGGAGAAGGAGGAGAAGAGGAGCAATCACAATAGATTTGAACCCCAGAAACTCAACTGATAGATTACAAAACATCTGGGAAAGCCTATATCCAATACCACAGTTGTCTAGTTAGACCTTGGGCATCTGATCAGAGATGCCTACCCCCAACACTGTCCCTGAGCAAAATAATGTTTTTCCTCCTCTTCAAATCCAGCGGTTGCATTTGGGATGGGGTGGCAAAAGGCCAGGGATGTTGAAGAGTCCTTGGTCTCGAGTCACGAGTCGAGTCACGAGTCTTTGGACCCGAGTCTCGAGTCCGAGTCCGAGTCCTTGGTCCAAAATGGTGACTCATGAGTCCCGAGTCCCAAGTCACTCCCAAAGCTGACTCCATGAGTCCCTATTAAAATCAATGGGGGGTTTTCCCAACAAAATAAGGCTACTTCAGATGTGTGGCTTAAATAAATTCTAGGCACAAGTGTGCCTTTTTATTTCAAAACTCTGCAACTGATTTTGGCAAGAACAGACCAGGCAGACAAACCCAAAATAACCAGGCAGGCAGAGGAGGCAGGGAACCCCAAAGCAGGCAGGCAGAGGCCTTTGTCTTGGACAATTCAGCTGTTGAACTGGTCAAGAAGAGACCAGGCAGGCAGAGGAGGCTGGGAACCCCAAACAGGCAGGCAGAGGCAGCCAAACCCAAAATGTCTGAAAGGTTGCATTTTAGGAAAATGATTTTTAAAAATAAACTTGCTGTTCTTCCTAAAACGTATCCATGTTGCATTTGAGGAACACATTTTTTTCTAAATGTTTGGCCCCCATTCTGGAACGGTGAGATCTCATCACAATTCCACCCTCACTGAACACCCGCTCCACTGGTGATAAACTTGCTGGAACCAGAAACACACTCAGAGCAGCCACATAGAGTAATCTCAGGTCCTTCTTCTGCCTCTCCCAAGTACGCAACACATCAATCAAAATAAATCTCGACACACCGTTGGGGCTGCACTCCTGGTGGCCGAGCAGCAGTGCGCTTCGCTTCCATGCGCTCTTCGCTGGCGATCGTGCTCTTCTCCACTCCTGGCACAGCCCAGGGATGTTGAAGAGTCCTTGGTCTCGAGTCCCGAGTCGAGTCTTGAGTCCCATTAAAAATATTGAGACTCGAGTCTGACTTGAGTCAGAGGGGGGACTCAGTCCGACTCACGAGTCGAGTCCTGGAGTCCGAGTCCCCATCCCTGCAAAAGGCAGAACTCTGCCTTGCCTGGATTCCCTTTCTCAGGGCCAAAACAGACATTACTTTAAAAATGTAACCAGCAGCTAGTCTTTCTTTCATTTTTTTTTTACTCTAGAGTAGCTCCAGGGGGCTGTTCGCTACATCCTTCATTATTTACTCTAGAGTAGGTGCAGGGGCCCCAATCCACATCAGGACCCAAGTATGGGGGGTAGGGGGCTTTAACTCTCCCACCTGGTATGAGCCTGATCCAGACTGGGAGTGCCCTGTGCCTACTCTAGAGTAAAAAGGAAAATGAAAAGAAAGACATAGTTGCTAGCTATGCCTTTAAATTAATGACTGGGTTCAGACAACATAACCCACATTCAAGGGTTGAGTATGGGTTGAGTGTGGATTGTCATTGAAATGTGAGTTGTAAATGTGGGTTATCGTGCTGTCTGAACCCAGTTGCGCTAACAAACCATGGTTTGTTAACCACGAGCAATCCACAGTTCACAACCCAACAACAAACCATGGGTTCTTTTCATAGGCTGTTCCTGGTTAACAAACCATGGTTGTTAGCATGGCTGGGTTCAGACAAAACAATAACCCACATTTCAACAACAATATCCATGGTTCAGTGATGACCCACACTCAACCCTTGCATACCCTTCAATTGTCCTGAATTTGCAGGGACAGTCCCGCAAACACTTTGTTATGCAGATTCCCGATTTGTTATGCAGAGCCATGAATTCCCCTGCCTCCTCCCACAAGCTATTTAGCTTATCTGCAATTTTGCCCATGGCCCCTTTAAGCAGGAAGGGAACAGACTGAATATGTGCGTGTATGTGTGTGTGTGTGTGTGTGTGTGTACGCCTACACACACTCGCTTACTCGCTCTACCTGCTGCCTCTAACCAGGCCCCCGGGGTAAGTAAGACCCATTGAAGACATTTGCACTTACTCCTGAGTAACTGCCTAGGATTGCACTGTGTTTTAACTGAATTCAAGTTAGTTAAATTCTGTAAGA
Source organism: Shinisaurus crocodilurus (assembly GCA_021292165.1). Lineage (NCBI taxonomy): Eukaryota > Metazoa > Chordata > Lepidosauria > Squamata > Shinisauridae > Shinisaurus > Shinisaurus crocodilurus. The sequence continues at coordinate 130,176,686 of CM037879.1, forward strand.
TTATTCCAGTTTAAGTGTTTCTTTAAATCTAAATTGTGTGAATAGAACACAAAAAGTGCTTTAAGCGGGGGCCTTTTTACAATAACAAACAACAACAAAGCTCTTCAGCCCCTCAAAGTTACTCCTTCTGTTTAAAAACCAGAGCTGTAGATGTGTTGGAACAAAACACGGAAGGGGCTCAAAACCCCAGTGTGTCTTTTTGTATTTCCCCCCACCCCAAAGCTCCCTCTCCTCCGCATCTCCTTTTCTTCTCTTCTCCAACTGCCCTGAAAATGCCGGGACCAATCCTGACAATTTTCAAACAAAAAGAAAGAGATTGCCCTGCAAGCACTGACACACCCCTCCCCCCAAAAACACCACAGATCAACAATTAAAGGTTTAAGTAAGGTAAAAAAAAAATTACAAAAGCCACTAATAAAATATTATAAAATAATGTATAATATAATAATGTAATAATTATAACATATAAGATTTTGTGTGTTTCCTCCAATAACTTTTGTACTTGACCATGCCCTTTGGTTGCCTGGCCTTACCCTTGGCCACGCCCTCATGTTGCCCGGCCACACCCCCTTGATCACACCTTCATGTTGCTTAACCATACCTCTTCCAAATTCACATGTGTGTCCCTATTTTCATCTGTGAAATGTTGGAGGGTATGCCCTTGAGCATGGGTTATTGTGTTGTCCGAATACAGCCGATGTCTATTTTGGTTCTTAGTTGAACTAGAATGTGGCCAAACGGTGAAAGAGTGTTGAAAGACTTGGAGGATAACATCCTGATCCTTGAAAACATACTAGAGATGGCATCCAGTTGTGTCCATCTGCCAATGGAACGGCATCTGCTCACCCTGCAGCCACTCATGCCCCCCCCCCAAATCTGCTCCAGAAGATTGAGGGACCCTATAGAGAAGATTTTGGGGATGCAGGGGAGAGAAGATGATGGGAAAGTTATGTGCGAGCAGAAGTGCATTCGTGTAACAGTATATGTAGGCCAGCTTTTCAGCATATGAGGATTAACTCTCACACAGTCTGTGGTTTTTGAAGGTGAAGGAATCTTTATGTGTTCTTTGAAAATTATTTTCCAAGACTTTAAATTAAAAACACTGATCTCTGGTTTCCATAAACTAATATAGTCAGAACTGGTTTCCAGAAACTTATAATCAAGAGTGTTACCCCTCCTTCAAGGATACAAATAAAATTAACTACCAACCTTGTTATATTCTAAGATACTTATTCAAACTATCCTGTGCTCATGAATTATATTTACAAGCTGCACTCATTTTCATGGCCCTGACTGAGTTTTCATTCTTGACCACTTCCTTGTCATTAGTTTATTCAGTTAAGTTTCTGCTGATTTGGCATCTCAGTGGATTTGTTCTTTTCCTCTCTATTTTATCCAGAGATTGCATAATACGTATATCTAAAGACAGCATCTACAATTCTCTCCATGAATGCTCTTTTGTTAGGCAAAAGCTACATCCGTTTGGCTTAACCAGTTATCTCAAATGAAGAAAAAGCCAAAAATGTCTGTATTTTATATGATAGATTCTAATCGTCCAAACAGCTGTTAGCATTTTTTTTTTTAAGGTTTGCAAGCAAAATCTAAAGATTTTAAAGGGAGAGAGTTCTCCCTTTTCCGCTTCAGAAAAGTGAATTTAACCAGTTTTGTAATTCTGTTCAGGTAAATGAAGAATCGAGTTGGTGAAATAGCACTTTTTTCAAATCATTTGCTTCTATCCAGTATCGATGTCATGAATGTAAAGAGGGATCACATTTTGTCTTCAATATGGAGTAATAGTATAGTTATAAGGACCTGCCACAGCTCACCCTGACCCTAGTCTTTCCCCAGTACATGAAAGGATTTGGGACAGTGATGTAGTGGAGATGGAGCCAGGGCTCACAGGGTCAAAGGACTGGGGCTTTCTGATGAGCAGGGGACGATGGTGTCATCTGTCACCCCCACGTCAGTCAGGCTTCCCTGTTCCTCCTGAGCATGGCTGCAATCCTCACAGTAGCTGGGGGGGAAATGATTCTTCCCAGCAACAATATATATTGTCCGCTGTTGTAATGTATTTTGGGGTGGCTTTGTCTTGGCTTAACAACAGACCTGCTCCTGGTACAGATGGAAGCTCCTAGAACTAGTTCATTGATATGGGTCAACACAGCTGCCTGCAATTTTGGACTCTTCTTAGGAGCACAACTATGGGGAGTGCCGTGATGAGTGTCTGCACTTCAGGGGAAAAAATTTGTACTATTTCTATGCCACTAAATATTAAGAAAAATCCCTAAGTGGTTTCCATATAAATATTAAAATCACATTTAAAATACAATTTTAAAGACAATATAATTAATACAACAACAACAACAATACACAGCAGTGCAGGAGCATGGTTAATGTCCCAGTAGAATGAGACAACATGGTTTGTTTAAGTACAGGCCAGGGAAAGCCTGGGTGAACAGGTGTGTTTTCAGGAGGCGTTTAAAAGATGCCAAATTTTCTGCCTCCCAAACTGCACGAGGGAGTTTTTTGCACAGGGTGGGTGCCGCTACCGAGAAGGCCCACTGTCGAGGCATTGCACGGGAACGTTCTGATAATCTTGGAATGACCAGCAAGGCCTCCTCTGATGATCGTAATGGTCAGTTGGGTATATATAAGGGAAAGTGGTCTACTAGGTGTCCTGGTCCTAAGTTGTTTAGGGCTTTGTATGACAATACCATAACCTTGAACATGGCTCGGTAGCAGTTCTTTTAGCACAGGTCTTCTGTGAACATAGCTGGGTGTCCCAGTGAGCACCCTAGCTGCTGCATTCTGCACTAGCTGCAGCTTCTGAACCAGGCCCAAGGGCAGCCCCACATAGAACACATTACAGTAGTCTAATCATGAGGTTATCAGTGCATGGATCACCGTGGCTAGGTTACGCCTATCCAAGAATGGACGTAGTTGGCATACCAAGCAAAGCTGGTAGGGCGCATTCCGGGCCACCGAGGTCACCTGGGCCTCCAGTGACAAAGTTGGACCTAGGATTACCCCCAAACTACATACCTGCTCCTTTAGGGGGAGTGCAACCCCAACCAGAACAAGCAAACTGCCCAGTTCCTGGACCTGGGAACTGCTAACCCATAGGGTCTCTATCTTATCAGGATTCAGCTTCACTAAACTGATTACTACAGATCCCAAGCAGGTTCTTGCTTCAGTCAGTTTGTAAATACAAAATCAAAATATGCATTGGGCAGAATGCTAATTTGCATTACCAAAGCCTTCCTTCTGATTACTCTTCCACATTAACTAGAACCAGACAATCACCAAGGGAGAAGTTCCGGATAGGCAGAAAGAAAGGGCTATATCCAACTTTGTGCAAACGCAACATTTGCTTGTGCAAGTGAGCTATGGTCCCAAAGTCTCAGATTTTTAAAATACCCAGACTTCCTTTCAAATATCTGACCCACAGCCTGATTATTAGTCAGAAACACGTAAGGCTGCTGAAGCGAGGGAACAGAGAAAAGACACAGAAAGAGAGATAACATTCAGGAGCATTGTGGAGACAGAGGCAGTTCCAAAATAATATTTTCCCCCTCCGAGGAGCACACTAAGTGAAATTATTTCCTGGGGTGGTAACACAATTGGAAAATATTGCTTCAGGATGGGAAATCCCTATTGGTTCAGAGGAAAGACCCATGAGCAGGAACCACTAAAATCCTGTACTTGAATCTTTCTCACAATCTCCACATGGATTGGATTGCCTATTCTGGCTGAACACTTGTTGTTGTAGGTATGATTTGATGGGAATCATTGCAAAGCATTTCCATAGATGAAAAATGAGCAATGAGTCCTCTGCTTGCCTTGCTGTTGCTGAGAAGGAGTGGCATGGGACAGGATCATACGGTGATACAGCATCCCTTTGTGCAAGCTTCTGAGCAAGGCCAGCATCGAGGGTAGGCATGGTTGAGCACCTGCCAAGGACCCACATACTCCAGCAGGAGGAGCCCACTGACAAGAGCACAGACAATGGTGGTGGTGAGAAGGAGGAGCCGCAGATGCCCCTGCCTACTTGCTCCCTGGCTGCCTGCCTGCCTGTCAAGCAAGCAAGGGGTAGCAATGATGAGAAAGAGGATGAGGAGCAATAGCAGCTGGTGACAATGGCGGTGAAAAGGCAGACTCACTGAGGGAAGGGGCACATTGAGGGTGCCTTGCCCAAGGGCCCTCAAAAAGCAAGAGCTGTCACTGGTTTTAAGAAGCACATAAACCCCCGTCATCATGTGTTATACATGCTACTGGTCCCATTCCCAAGGTCATGAAGCTTCCTCACCCCAACCCCTGACTTCCATGCATAAAGCATGGATGTACGTAGTGGAGTGGGAGATGCCTATGCATGTAGACCTCTACAGGAGCTGAAATCCTGTGCGATCAGGTTCTCTTCCCCCACACACACACTTTCCCCCTGCCGACATCCAAGGCCAATGTGTGAATATTGAGAGGCTGGGGGAGGAAGCTGCATGACCCTGGAGGTGGGGTGAGTGGTGCAGCCCACTACCCCTTTCTACACGTGGACTCCCTTCACATGTGTAAATGCATGACGAGGACTGCAGATGGTCTTCAATCTGCTTCAGAAATAGTTCACTGAGACTTGGAAGCTCGACCAAGCATCTCAGTGCAACCTGGTTCAGTAAATGTTACCATCTGCCCTCTTTCTTCTTTTATAAATTATCAGTATGGGAGCTCTTTTGCAGGTTACATTCCTAACAGGATAGGTACTGCAGAAAGGATAAAGACATGGGAAATGCATGCATGATGCCAATCTACTCTTGCTTTGTGCCTTTCCCTAATTTGGGATGCGTTTAATTTTTTTAACAGATATTTCTAGCTAAACATTTAGAAAGAGATGAAATCTCTCTCTTTTAACATGTCTCGGGTGCATTTGTAAACACATTACCCACCAAAGAATTATAGCAATTTGTAAGCTTTTCTATAAAAAATAGACATGACAACTCTTCCTTAGGTATGTTGTGTTGGCGCTGGAGATTTGTAATCCAATCTATGTGCTAACAGCAGCCTGGTATTCCACACACAGAATTTGCAGAGTATTACCTCCCAGCGCAGCGTGCTGCATGCAGATCCAGCCTGGCCTGCCCTTGTTATGACTTAGCTTCCAGCTTCCCCGGTTGCAGATAAATCCAGTACTCAGGAAACACTCTGTAACAACACAGGTCTAATTCTACCTGTTTATTTACTTATTCAAAGCAAGTTCTACAGAGTATACATTTCCTAGTTACAGTCCATGTGCAGAGTATAAATGCATAGCAAGCATTAGTCCAGTGGAGAGAAGTTGAGCTTCACCCCACCTAAGCAAAAGCATCACATTGTTGCGGGAACAAAGGAAGAAGACCAAGTGAAGAAGAACAAATCCTTCCCCTTAAAATGGCTTCTACCTGAACAGTGCAGTATGTCATAGAACAACAAACACGTGACTGGTTTGTTTCATTCCCTCAGATTTGGTTCCCATGTGTCCAAGAATAGACTCTGTGTGTAGACACAACTGACCTGCTCCCAAAGCCAAGCTGTTCCTTAGAAATGTGTAAACACTTTGTCTGCAGTTTGTAGTGATAACACACCACAACATGTTGTTCATCCAACTCATACAAGGTTTTCATATATGAAAGCCATTTCCAAGAAATACACTTGTTGTTATTTATTCATATTGAGCAAGATCCAGTGCACCCAAGCAGGTGTAGCACCCATAGGCCTGAGGTCTCCATCACGGTGCCCGTGGGATCCAGTGTGCCCGTGGACACCTCTCTGTCTGCCCGCCAGACTCGCTGCCCCTACTGAATTTGTTTTACTTCTTAAGATTTATTTTAATTTAAAAAATAAAAGCTGGGAGGATGGCATACTACAAAGTGATGTGCTGCCCTCCAGCACCATCTTTATCTGGGTGCAAAAGAGCGGTTTTGCATTTTAGAGTTCACACCCTTGCCTTGTACTTAGGTTCTTGGGAGGATTACTTTTCTTTTAGGCTCACCAGTTTGCTTTCTGGGAAATGAACATTTTGAGACTGGCCATGCCCAGCATGACAGCCATTTTATGAATGGGCAAGCCCCCACCCCCATAGCAGCTATTTTGTAAGAGTGCCCAGCCCACAACACTCCCTCAAAACTTCAAATGTGCACACTGACACAAATAGGTTAGGGACCCCTGCCATAGGCAATAACAGGGCACTGCTTTCCTCCTCAGGGCCGGCGCTACCGCTAGGCAAACTAGGCGGCTGCCTAGCGCAGCATGGCTGAAGGGGGTGCAGAAACGCTCCGCTCCTGCTGGCCGACTCTTCCTTGCCGCCGCCGGGACTGCTGGGTGACGCGCTGCCCGCCTGCCGCTCACGGAGCCCGGTCTGTCGGCGAGGTGGCTGGGCGGGGCAGCTGCAGAGACGCCACCGGACAAAGGCACCACCAGGTCAGTGCGGGGGAGTTGTGGGCGCCAGGCGGGCGCCGGGCGGGCGCCGGGTCGCGCTTGGCTTTCCTCAGCAGGGGCGCCTCTTCCCAAGCTAGGCCGGGTCAGGAGCGCGCATGGCGGTGGCGGCGACCGGAGATGCTGCGCGGAGCCTCCGCGCGGTAGGTACGGCAAGGCTGGCTTGACAGCGGGGAAAGCAGCTGCCTGGAAACGGCCTCCAGGCCCACGGAGGGCTGCTGGCCCCAGTGGCGGGGCCAGGGCGGGGGGGGCGCTAGGCGAGCAGGCGTTTCCTGGCTGCTTTGCTCTGGAGCCCCCCCCCCCCGGCACAAGAGGGGGGCGCTAAATATAATTTTGCCTAGGACTCCAAACTGCCTTGCACCGGTCCTGTTCCTCCTCCCGCTTCAGTGCTCATGCACAGACCCTCAGTATGGAACACCCTCATGTGGAATGGGAAGTTTGTGTTCAGTTCCTGTATCCTCATCTATACTGTTCCTCTCCACTTGATCAAGGAATAAGTGCTCTTTGCTACCATAAGATGTAGTGGTGGCTACCAACAAAGATGGCTTTAAAGGGAGGTTAGAAAAATTCATGGAAGATAAGGATATCAATGGCTACTATTTATGATGGCTATTGCTACATCCAGTATCAGAGGGAGCATGTCTCTGAATACCACTTGCGGGGGAACAGCTGCAAGAGAGGGCTATTGCCTCCACTTCATTTCCTGCTTATAGGTTTCTCATGGGCATCTGCCTGGCCACTGTGGGAAACAGGATGCTGGACTAGGTAGGCCTTTCATGTGGTCTGCTCCAGCATGGCTCTTCGTATGTTATGCATTTCTGTTATCTCTCTAATGTTCAGGTGCTGCACCATGTATGGAAAGCTCTCGTTTTAGATGGCTGTTTTGATATTTTGCCAGTGAATATCCAAGGCAAATAGGAAGTCAGTGTGAATGTGCAAGGCAGACCCATGAGCAGGGGCTATGAATAGCCGACACATTGATTTTTTCCCCTGCAAATCCAGGTAGAATTCCTTTCTGAGAAAACATTTTCAGGAATACATGTAGTTGAGGACTAATCTCCTGGATTAACTTCAATCAATCTTTATTATGCGGTCACAGACCCAACACAACTCATGTAAACATATAAAACAATTTAACCAATTTGTACAGTTACATATCCTAAAAGCAATTTTAAAATTTTAAATCAGACACAATAATCGACCTACGCGTTTTCTGTGCAGAAAAAAGGAACTTGGCCACTAGCTCTGTAGAATTCCTTTCTGAGAAAACATTTTCAGGAATACATGTAGTTGAGGACTAATCTCCTGGATTAACTTTGTAAATTGCTCTAGGATATATAAACTTTGGTATCCGCTTTTTGCCTGCTTGCTTTTGATGACTTCCTTATCACCATTATTCTTGTCATTGGCTAAAGTAGCAGCAACAACAGATAACTTGGTGAGTGTGATCTCCTGCTCCATCTTCTGAACTCAGATCTCTCAGCATTCCTTGTATTTACAGAGAAAGTAAGTCAGATTTGGCTTCTGCAAATAAGACAGAGGTATGTAATAACATTCCCATTTGTCATCTATTATGAGACAAAATATTTAGCCATAATGCCGCATTCTTGGTTTCTGTAGGTGGCACATTAGGAAACAATGAAACAGATGTCCTTGGCTCTTCCTCCTCCTGCTGCAGAAAAGCTAGGCCAGGTTTAAAAGCTGAGCCAGAAAGTGGTGGAAATAAAGGAAGAAGGGGCTCAGATCCATTCCAATTAAACCTAGGAAGAGCCAAATTCATCTCAGAATTGGAAAGGAGTAGGGAGAGGCAATTTTACATTCTGTATAGTAACCGGAGTAATTAACTCTGCTGTAGAAGAAAGATGGAAGCTGAAGTTCTTTGCCGCCGGTGCTCTTGTTCATATGATTTAGTTTCGTGGTGCCCCCTGATTGCCGCATTCATGCGCCCTTGGTTTAATACTACACTGAGCGAATGACTGTAGAATTATTCTTAGCACAAGTTGGCCAAATGCACTTATAATAAATTGCATTCCTCCACACTTTTCTGTTCATTCTTCCAAAGAATCCTTAAGACTTCAGCTTAACTAAATAATGTGCCTTCAAATAAATGGATCGACCAGGGCAATTCTGCAAAAGTAATTCGGGCTAAGCTGAAAATATGTACCACAGGCATGTGACAAAATGTTTCAACCAAAGAAGTTTCTGGGCCACAAATTTTCCTTCCTGACACAGCAGAGTCATGTTTCCCCCCCATCTCATTCTTTACTCTTATTTGGCTTCATTAAAATGGGTGTGTATTTTTTTCTTCTTCTTCTGGAGGTTGATAGGACTGTCATTTCTTAGTTCCGGAAATTTGTGTTCAAACCACAAGTGTAATTCTGTCAAGGACTGGTTCCTTGGGGTCTCAGGGCAGAATTGGTTTTTATTCTGACTTTACTGTTCTGACTTTTTTCTTGAGGATTGTCTTGGCTCCTGGAGTGGGAAATGCTTTAGATCTGGTATGATTCCATTGCAACTTTATAGGTTTTTAAAAATATATTTTCTATACAATTTGGTCCCTTACTATTTTAAGGGTTTTAAATGTTTTATATTAAGCTTTCATCTGAGCATTTCCTTACATCAGTATTCTGAGTACAGAGCTATACTGACAGAGGGTAAATTGAAAATAGGGCCCTCTTCTTATTTTCTTTATTCAAAAAGGGGAATCAACATCCTTACATTGTCAGCTCAGGACACCTGCCCCCAGAATATCATCTTCTTTATGAAGCAAAGGCCTGGGTTCTAGCTTCTAGATGCTGCTGGACAGGCTCTGCAATGCTAAGGTGGGCTTGCCTCGATCTCTTTCTTCCCGGGAAGCCATAGTCCCAATGAATAAGAATGCCCCCTAACTGACAAAGCTTTCCAATATGAGAGGATTGAAGAGGAATGCCAGTATGAAAAAGAAAATATCAAGGGGTGCGGATGGGAGTATACAACCATCCCCACTTCATACATGAGAAGAAAGGAGGTTTTAATAGGTCAGAACCAATACCTTAAATTGTGCCTGGAGAGAACATTCTCCTGGACCTTTAATGAATGGCTAACAGTGCAAGCTATACATGTCTACTCAGAAGTAAGCCCCACTGAGTTCAGTGGGACTTACTCCCAGGTAAGTTTGTATAAGATGCAGAGTTAGGTATTCTTAGAGTTATTCTGGATATTTTTATATGACTATCTTACAGCTTGGACTTATTTATTATTATTATTATTATTAATAATAATAATAATAATAATAATAATAATAATAATAATAATAATAAATCCAAGCCATAAGATAATCACAGAAGAATATCCAGAATAACTATAGTAATATTCATCTGCCTTGGCAAGCTGTGTTCTGTATGTTCTAAAGAAGAATAACTACAAAGACAGTAGGTAAGGCAAAAACCTATTTTTAGAGACCTAAACATTTATTATTGCCTTGGGGGCTATTAATGTAGATGAAGTCAGGTTCTCTGATGGGCAGCACAATCCAATCTGGCTGCCCATAAACCTCCAAATTCAGGGGATTACAGGCATCCAATGGAGGGTGGAAGGAGCGTGGAGGCGAAAGTCACTTCTGTGCTCCTCTCGCCCTGCAAAAGACTTAGATGGCCAGTTTTGGCTGTCTAAGTCTTTTGCCCTGGCTTGCAAGGAGGAGAGGCTGAGGTGCCACCAGGATACAATGTATCGTGTCATGGCGGAGCCTTACTCCTCCCCTGCCCGCCCCCTCCCTGCCCACAAACCCTCTGGCTGCGAGGGTGGAGGGAGTGCCTTCCGAGATTGGAGTCTCAGCTCCAACCTCGGAGTGCGTTTCAGAGAAGGGACTCCAACCTTTCCTATGGCCGTCTAGGATTGCACCCTTAATGTATTAGTTATTGAATTGACTGATTAATTTCTACAGGTATATTCTGTATTTCTATGATAAAATCAAACTCAAAGCTATTTACAAATAAAAATATAAATCACAATATTTTGAAAAACAAATCACAATGGATATGGTAACAGCAAGTGTCTTCCTCAATTTTTTTGAATTTATAATATTATTGATTTTTGAGGAAGGGGGATGCTTACAAATAGAAAATGAACATTATGATAATAGTAATGGCAAGAATAGTATTTTTGAAACCAATTCCCAAAAGGTTTACAAGAAGGGATGGACAAATCTATCCATTTTGCTCGTTCTCACTTTCAGTTTTTTCCAATAACAAGTTCATTCTGTTCTGTTTCTGTGAATTAAAAAAAAGAAAAAAAGATGAAAATGCAATTTTTTGTGTGCACAATTTTTCCTAATACACATTTTTGGCAAGCAATTTCCCCAATATATGCAATTTGGAGCACTATTTTCTTTAATGTGCTCATGTTGTACATAATGTGCTGTGTTGTTATAGGCATTTTTAGACAGATAACTGCACTGCAAAATTCTCAGAAGTGTGAAAGTCTGAAGGATAACTGTGTCTTCCTGGTTCATGCATTGATTCAGAAAGTGCAAATTTGGTCAGCTCTTCCCAAAATGCAAACCAAATGAAATTCTCACCCATTCCTACATACAAGTATAAAATAATCTAATATCACTTACTTATGAAAACAAGTACAGCATTTATTTTTAAAACTTCCCCTTGTTGGATCTTTTTCTTTAGAAATCAAACAAATCTATTCAATCTTTATTCACTGCTATATATTTTCTTTCCTGTTGCTTGAGACAGTTTTAAAGTAAATGCCTGCGAGCTTTGAGGTGTTGTTATTCTGAGATTTTAATTTTTTCCTGGATTGCATCTACTGTCAGACATTTTAGGACTGTCATCTCTGCTGTGATACCTATAACCTTTTAGTATTAACCCATAGATCTACCACCAGAAGTTTAGCAAGCATGAGTTTCCTTTGATAATGCTGCCCCATGCTGGTCTGAGAAGAGAAGTTCAAAGATAGCCTATTAAATATTGTGTGTCCTACATTTATTTATGGCTCCTGCTTTTTCCTCCCCTCATGATGTCATTCACATATTATTTGTATCACCTATTCAAGCATGCCAGATAACAAAATAATTTGCCTTTACCCTTTTGGCTAGCTCTGCCTTCTCTAGACCTGTCAGAAAGATAAAAGCTTGTACGGAACTTCTAGATGCTTCTGAATTAGCACAAATGTACAGAGAAAACAAGACATTTTCCATGTACCCAATACCTAAACACCTTTCTGATGTTTAGTGAAAATGTTTCCTGGGAGGGGGTCAGGGTTGTGCCTTCTGACCCTGTCCTGACCTCTGTACGTTCCTCTGGTTATGTGTAAAGAGCTGGTGCACATACACATACCCCCTGTGTTTACACATTAAACATCAGATTAATGTTTAGAGGTTGGGGGTGGGGAAATATGCATGATCCCAATCCCTCCATGCACTCTCTGAGCATCTAAAAAGGGTTCTAATGTCACCGCATTTTTCTTATGAGTCCTGTAGAAATTAGCGAGAGTTTTATGTCTTTCATATTGAAGAAATATTGAGCAAGCAGTTACCACAAAACATTTGGGGGCAATGTTTGCCAGGCAGTTTTATGGATCTTTGTGAAGACCACCCCCACCTTCACTCCCCACAAAACTTTCTGGGAGGGGCTTGAACGGCTCCGGCAGTTCTAAAAGGAGCTACAAGAAACCACTTCTTGGCAACATCCCTCGGGTCAAAAGACTTTCTGAATTTTCATGGCTTTCAACTTGTAGTTCTTATTTTGACAGATCTGCAGACATTGGCAAAGAGACTTTGGGCATTTGGGCCATATGCTTGTTGTTGTAATACAAGTGATCCTACACTGAACAGTCAGGGCCGGATTAAGAGCATTATGGGCCTGGTGCTGAGGAGGGCGCGCGGCTGAAGAGGGTGCGCGGCTGAAGAGGGTGCGTGGCTGAAGAGGGCGCAGAAACGCTGCGCTCCTCTTCGCTGCTGCTGTGCCGCCCCCTCCAGGCCTCTGCCTCCGCTGCGCCACCCCCGCCAGGCCTCCGCCTCCCCACCCTCCCGCCCTCCCGCTACCGCCGCCGCCGCCGCACCCTCCCGTCCCGCTCGCCGCTGAGCCTCCCCCCGCCCTCCCGCTCGCTGCCGCTGCGCCTCCCGCCGCCGCCGCCATCACCCCCCCGACCCCCCTGCCACTTACCTTCTCCACGTCGTGTCGCTTCCAGAGCCCCGCCCGCGTTGTTTTGGCGGGAGGAACCAGGGCAACAGGGCTTAAACAGCCCTGTTGCCATGGTTTCCCCGGCAAAAAACAGCGCGGGGGTCCCGTTGCGTCACTTCCTCCTATTCCTCGGCGGCGGCGGCGGCAGCAGCAGCAGCAGCAGCCGCCAGGGCGGGGGGAGGGTAGGTTGGTGGTGGCGGCGCAGGGGTGTTTTTTTTTTTGCAGAGCAGGGCTGCTTTGGAGAGGGGGGGGCGCTAAATATTATTTCGCCTGGGGCGCCAAACTGCCCTGCACCAGTCCTGATTGTGGGCCTGTTTTGGGGTAGGGGCCTGGAGCTGCAGCTCCAATAGCCCCTATCTTAATCCGGCCCTGTGAACAGTGAACCTGAATGTTTGATTTGTATGCATATACCGTATTTTTCCGTGTATAAGACGCCCCCATGTATAAGACGACCCCCACTGGGTAGTTTCGCAACCGCGCGGTTCTCTCCTCAGCTTACTTCCATGTATAAGACGACCCTCAATTTTTAGTCTAACAATTTTAGGGGAAAGTATAGTCTTATACATGGAAAAATACTGTATGTCCATTAGGTTGTGTTACCTGTGCTTCACATGTATGTTAAAGCATGAGAGCTACATAGGTGGCAATCCTATACCCCATTTATTTTGGGTTGTCTCTGGAGGTGTCTGTATTCAGTGATTTATTCCCATCTTTGTAGCTCTTCTGGTAGAGAGGTTTGCGGGGGGTGGGGGATGAATCAATGTTAATGTAAAAGCTTTTCATTAGGGCAATCATTTTATTGCTGGCAATGAGGAAAGGATTCTTTTAGTGATTAGCTTAATAAAGATTTCTAAGTCCTTGGTTTATATGCAGCTAATTCCTGACCATTCAAAGCCTTTGGGAATAGGATGAGCTAAAAAAAGGTCCAAATAAACAAAACAGGATAGCAAGTAGAACTGCTATAAGTGGAACATAAGAAGAGCCCTGCTAGATCAGACCAAAGGCCTATCTAGCCCAGCATCCTGTTCCCCTCATTGGCCAACCAGATGCCTTATGGGAAGCCCACAAGGAGGACATAATGACAGTAGTCCTCTCCCACTGTTGTTCCCCAGCAACTGGTATTCAGAGTCATGCTGCCTCTGAACGTGAAGGTAGTATAAAGCCTGGCAGCAAGAGGATAGTAGAGTTCACACCAGGTGGACCTCAGTGGGGAGATCGTTCCAAAATTGGGGGGCTGCTACAGAGAAGGCCCTCTTCCTAGTTGCTGCCAACCAAGCCTCCCTCAAAGGTAGCAGTTGGAGGAAGTGAGTTACTGTAGTGTCCAGGTAGATTGTGATTGGGAGAGGTGGTCCGTCAATTATTGCAGTCCCAAGCCATGTAGGGCTTTATACCGTATTTTTCCATCTATAAGACGCCCCCATGTATAAGACGCCCCCCACTGGGCAGTTTTGCAACCACGCGGTTCTCTCCTCGGCTTACTTCCGTGTATAAGACGACCCTCAATTTTTAGTCTAGCGATTTTAGGAAAAAGTATAGTCTTATACATGGAAAAATACTGTAGGTAAGATCAGCACCTTGAATTGGGCTCAGAAGCATATAGGCAGCCAATGTAAGTGGGCCAGAACTGGTGTTATGTGTTCAGACTTTCTGGTCCTGGTTATTAGTCTGGCTGCCATGTTTTGCATGAGCTGAACATTCTTCAGGGGCAGCCCCAGGTACAGTGCATTGCACGAGTCTAGTTTACAGATTGCCAGAGTGTAGATTACTGAAACCAGGCTATCCCCATCCAGATAGGAGCATAGCTGGGCCACCAGCCAGAGCTGGTATAAGGCACTCCATGCCACTGAGGCCACTTGAGCCCCAAGCGACAAAGATGGCTCAAGGAGGGCCTCCCAAGCTATGAACCTGTTCCTTCAAGGAGAGTGCAACCCCATCCAGAACAGGTTGAGCACCCTCCATCCGATCAGAGGAACTAACAGCATCTCATTCTTGTCTAGATTGAGCTTCAGTTTGTTAGCCTTCATCCAGTTCATTGTCATAGTCAGGCACCGGTTTAGCACATTCACAGCCTCACCTGCTGGAGATGAAAAGGAGAAACAGAGCTGTGTGTCATCAGCATACTGATGGCAATGCACTCCAAAACTCTAGATGACCCCATTCAGTGGTTTCATGTAGATGTTGAATAGCAATTTGCAGGGATGGGGACTCGGACTCGAGGACTCGACATGAGTCGGACTGAGTCCCCCCTCTGACTCAACTCGGACTCGAGTCCCAATATTTTTAATGGGACTCGAGACTCGACTCGGGACTCGAGACCAAGGACTCTTCAACATCCCTGGGCTGTGCCAGAAGGAGTGGAGGGGAGCATGATTGCCGGCGAAGAGCGCATGGAAGCGAGGCATGCCGCTGCTCGGCCACTATGGACGGCTACCAGGAGTGCAGCCCCAACAGTGTGTCAAGATTTATTTTGATTGATGTGTTGCGTACTTGGGAGAGGCAGAAGAAGGTCCTGAGATTACTCTGTGTGGCTGCTCTGAGTGTGTTTCTGGTTCCAGTAAGTTCATCACCAGTGGAGCGGGTGTTCAGTGAGGGTGGAATTGTGATGAGACCTCACCGTTCCAGAATGGGGGCCAAACATTTAGAAAAAATCATGTTCCTCAAATGCAACATGGATAAGTTTTAGGAAGTACAGCAAGTTTATTTTTTAAAATCATTTTCCTAAAATGCAACCTTTCAGACATTTTGGGTTTGGCTGCCTCTGCCTGCCTGTTTGGGGTTCCCAGCCTCCTCTGCCTGCCTGGTCTCTTCTTAACCAGTTCCACAGTTTGAATTGTCCAAGACAAACGCCTCTGCCTGCCTGCCTGTTTGGGGTTCCCTGCCTCCTCTGCCTGCCTGGTTATTTTTATTTTGGGTTTTTCTGCCTGGTCTGTTCTTGCCAAAAGCAGTTGCAGAGTTTTGAAATAAAAAGGCACACTTGTGCCTAGAATTTATTTAAACCACACATCTGAAGTAGCCTTATTTTGTTGGGAAAAAAACCCATTGATTTTAATAGGGACTCGTGGAGTCAGCTTTGGGAGTGACTCGTGACTCGTGACTCGCGAGTCACCATTTTGGACCAAGGACTTGGACTCAGACTCGAGACTTGGGTCCAAAGACTCGTGACTCAACTCGTGACTCGAGGCCAAGGACTCTTCAACATCCCTGGCAATTTGCGGGATAAGACCGACTGCTGAGGAGCCCCATACTGGAGAGTCCACAAGGCCGTATTCCCCAAGCACCACCTCCTGGAGCCGGCCATCCAAGTAGGAGCGGAACCACTGCCAATGCAGTGCCCCCCACTCCCAGCAGGATACCACGGGCGGCAAAGATTTTGTGAAAAAATGTTCTCTGTCATAGACCAAAACTGCTTTATGGTTTACTGAATTACTTTTTCTTCATTTGTACATTCTATTTCTGTATTTTTCATAATATTGTATTCTACCTGCATAGATTAGTAGGGAAATATATCTCCCTGTGGAAGGCCAAATGGTCAATTAGGCCTGGCAATATATCCAAATTCCAAAGTGAATACCCAGAATCCTTTGCTATCTATCTGTATCTTTATGCTCTGTAGTGGTTGTAGCCAAAGCTTGTATTCAAGACACCTAGTGAACTTTCCTTGATCCCCAGGATTGTTATCTGAGAAACTTTGCAATGTGAGGATCCTGTCTTAATCACTTGGTGTGACATTTTGTTGGAAACACTTGGTGTAATGTTTCTTTTGTCAATACCATTCTTTATCCCCTTTGAACTGGAAATGTGTAGTGCATGATTTTTCTCTTACAGGAAAGGCCAAGAGATCAGGGGAAGATAACATTTGCGATGACACCCATTTGAGTAATCAAAGTTAAGGAGATACCTGCAAATGAACCGGCAATGAGGAGGGGGCACCAGTTTAGGGCAGAAGAAGTTGCAATTAAAAAAATAACTTTTTGTGGCAGTCTAGGAAGTCCTTGAGAGATATTGATGAGGTGCTGGATGGCTGTTACATGTTCTGAAAAAGAACAAACTTCCAGGAACTGGTTCCTGATGGATGAGGTGTGTTCATCTACAAAAGAAAGCAACTAAGTCAACAGTCCCCTCTTTTTGGAAATGTGAGAACCCCTGACATTTTGGAAGCAAGTTGGGAGACACAGCAGGACCTCATTTGGATCAGCATACGTATGCCCATCCCCCCAATCCAATCTTCAAATTATGTTATTACCTGGCCAGTAATAACTGTACGTTTGTGTTTAGTGATGTTCTGAAGGGGGAGAGAGAGAATCACTTTGCATATTGTTAGATGGGGCCTGGATCAGGTAAATTCAATTCTGATTGGGTGGGGATTCTAGCTAGGTGGGAAAAAGCAGTTGGGAAAGGAAAGTTAAGAAGTTGACAATTGACAGTTAAGTTAGTCAGTCTGTGGAGAGCGAGGGAGGTCTGCTGGTTCATGTGTGGTGTTTTAGAAGGACTGAGGAGAAAGTGAATAGCTAAGGCCTGAATATTAAGCTATTCTTTCTCTGGAAGATAACCATATGTGACTGGTGAGGATCAGGAGTAGGGAGCAGGTGGCTGTGTTATGCCAGGGGGCTGCCCAGCCTGCCCTAAGATCTTGCTGGAAGAAGGAGGTTACACAAGCAGGCAGTAAAAACCCAGATAAACTGTCCAAGCAGCCAGTAGCCCAACAAAAGAAGCTTTGGGAGTAAGAGGAAGACGGTACCCAAGAGTTGGACCTGGTTCTGAGTTTATTTGGCTGGGGTGGAGTTTTAGGGAATTTGGCCTGAGGTAAAAGAAGTCATTAAGAGGCTTGTAGCAGCAATAGCGTCTCTTGAGTCCTTAAGAATTGCCATTAAGCACTCTTTTGAAAACCCAAAAGTGTTAGTAATCCCTTATGTACAAAATATCCCTTTAATCAAGAGCAGTTGGGAAAGAGAGTTAAGGAGTTGACCGTTGTTTGATAGTCCATCTTGTCTCTTGTGTTGATGCCCATCATCTCACGCCTAAGCATCTTATAGCAGCTACTAGGAGATTTTAAATTATTCTAATAGAATTGGAGGTGGCAGAAAAGGGACAGCTTGTGGAACTCTGAGTTATAGTGGCGGAGAGTTCCTTAGACTCTGAATTATAAGCGTTTGCTATAAATAAGAAACCCCATAAGTGGGATTGCCCGGTGAAGGAGCACCTTTGTATTTGTCAGTTGTTCTGAGAGCACTTGTGCAAAAGGGCAGGATAAAAAATTGCTTACATTTGGACCCACTATTGGAGCTCACTGGCTGATTGGCACCATGCTATCTTTAGGATGTGGTTGTCACAGTGTCTGCTCAACCTTGAAAGCTTAAATGTGTTCATCGCAATCCAGCTAGGGAGCATACACATAGAGGAGCATGCCTCTGTGTGCAAAGCCTCAGCGCAAGGAGAAACCATGCGTGTAAGCAGGTGCTGTGCAAGCTGTTCTTCCCCTGCTTCTACCTGTCCCCTATCTGGAAATGGAAGCAGAAGCCTGGCTTTAATCCCTCCCCACTCCGAACTACTAGTCAGCATCATTGCTTGACGAGACAATGCACATGCCTAGTTGCTGAGTGTGTGCACCTTTGAATCAGCAGTTAGCATCTGTGGGGGGAAATGTGCCGTAGTGATAAAAATTGACAAATGTATAACATTTAAATGTCAAACTACATACTCTGGGATAAGGGGGTATATCGGGGGCTGATTGGAACTGAAGGCAGAGAACTGCATGAAAAACCTGCTTGCTAGAGAAGTTCAAGAGTTTGCTTAACTTAACAACGAATAAAAATAAGACAATTTTTTTCTATTTTTGTGTTTTTACTTCTTTCTAGTTTTTAAAAATCAAATATTTAAAGTTATTTCTGCAGGTTTAATTCTTATTTTGTTTATGGTTTACTGCCCTAGTCTGCATATATAATTTTTAATATTAAAAATTCCCTATTCTCTCAGTTCCTCTTCGACCGCCATTGTGGCAAGTCACTTCAGAACTTCTCTTCATTAGAAAACTACTCTTCAAGGCGTTTTCTCTAAAATAATTTCTTGTTTAATTTTCCTTGGTTCGTTTTTGCACACGTAAAGGGGGGAAAAGAAGAGGCGAGACACATGTATATGGTGTAAATAAAGGGCCACATTTTATTAATCAAGATCTGCGAAGGGTGAAAGTGCGGGTACTAACTAAAACTGGCCATTGGCCAGTGAGGTATCCCGGGCAGATACATCCAAACCCGGGGGGTGGCGCAGCACTTCACCACCACCCCGGTTTTACACCCTCTTGGGTGCTGGGAGGCTTTCTCACAGTCCCCACCTCACGGTGCCACAGAACACCGATCCGTGTGATGTAAGCCATCCTCACTGGCTATCCGTATTTCCCCCACTGATCAGCGAAACTCAGCAAGCGGGGAGCCTCAGGTCTCGCCAGCCACCTGAACAGTGCCATTGGATGATCACCGAACCCTAACACCACTGCCTATTCCCGCACTTACTAGCCAAATGTGACCGGATTGGACCAAATCGCACAGAAAACCCAAAATAAAAAACACCCAACCCTGCAACACAGTGTAGAGTAGGCGAAACATGCACATTGCCCCCCAGCCAATCAGGACAATGAGCCAAAATTCCTACTCGGCCCCTGGAAATGGCAGCCAGCAAAGCCCACACTGAGAACAGGGAGGGAGGGAGGGAGCTGCAAAAGAAAGAGGCCAGGGTGTGGGCATGCGGGCCTAATAACGGTCCTGCACGCTCCACCCTTCCCTTCTATTGGAGGGTGAGATCACCCCATAGTGGTCTCACTCTCACTCTCCTTTCCCCCGCGCGCAAAATTCTCCCCACCCACAGTTGCATGTGGCCGGGGGAAGGGAAATTTTGCTCTATTCTTCTTTTTGACTGAAATGTCCCTCAAAGGAGCATTCCGTAAATGTGTCCGCTGCGGGGCTAAATTCCCTTCAACAGACAGGCACTCACTTTGTGTTTTTTGCCTCGGTGAGGGACATTAAGTGGACACATGTCCTCACTGCCAAGCCTTTACAAGACAAACGCGGCGGCAAAGAGCGGACCGTCTCAAGGCTGAAATGTGGACCAGGGCTCTCCGGGCGGCTGCCCCAGATCCTTTGCCGGCTGCAGGGCCAAATACGATCGGCCATTCGAGCCCACCAAACCATTCAGGTGCGGTGGAGGAAGCCCCCCTTCCAGGGCGCAGCCTAGCGGTTACTAAAGCCAAAAAACTGGCAAAAAAAAACGAAAATCAGTTTGGCAAAAGGGAAGGAGAAGAA
Source organism: Shinisaurus crocodilurus (assembly GCA_021292165.1). Lineage (NCBI taxonomy): Eukaryota > Metazoa > Chordata > Lepidosauria > Squamata > Shinisauridae > Shinisaurus > Shinisaurus crocodilurus. Next base: position 130,196,610 of record CM037879.1, read on the forward strand.
AAAGAGGCAGCCCAAGTTGGAGCATTCCAAACACTCAAAGTAATGGGCCACGCCCCCTTTGATTCCACCACCATCGAAGTCAGCTGACTCGATGGCACGAGCCTCTCCTTCCCCGCCAAGACCGTCCACATCGATCCCCTCGATACCGGAGGCCGCCTCTACATCGATCTCAGAGGGTGAGATCAGAGAGGGATCTCCAGCCACGACTGCTCCGATACAAGAGCAATCCTGCTGTACAAGACTTTAGACAACTTTCTCCTATTGTCACCAGCCCTCACCAGCGGGAGCGTTCGATATCGAGCCACCACTCGTTCCACCATTATCGATCACGTTCCCCACTTTCTGATGGGATCGAGAATCGAGCTGGACTGGAAGACCTGGCCAGGCCTACTGGGAGGAGTATGCCTACTCTTACTGGGATCGGTATGGGGACAGGCCCCGACATCGTTCCACGCCTCGCCGGCCTTCGTCAGCATGGTCACAGGCAGATACCCGTTATCGCCAAGAGCAGACACGTAGTGCGCCATCAGCCTCGTTGGGTAGAGCGCCGACGCTGGCACCCCGGGATCATTCTATCGTCTCTACCCAGCAGTTAGCAGCGCAGCCACCACCGCTTCCACCGCGGTCATCGCCGATTCATCGCTCCCCATCTAGAGCGATTAGCACCTTTCCCAATGATTACGAGTCAGATTCAGAGTCATCAATATCGAGGATCCTCTCTGAGCCATCACCAGACCAATTGGTTTCCTCCCGTGATGCCCCTTCTCCTTCAGAGGGGATGGATCACTTCACTGACAGGGTACACCGCATGGCACAAGCGCTAGGTCTCCCAACTCAGCGTGAGGAAGAACGTGTCCAAGACCCAATCTTCAACACTGTCCTTACTGAAGACTCGCTACCGACAGCAATTCCATTTTTACCGACTCTTCTACAAACAGCTCGTCAGACATGGAAAACTCCAGCAACGCTCCCTCCAATAGCGAAGCGACTGGACAGTATGTACAGAGTCACTGAAGACGACGTGAAATTTCTTTTCACGCATCCTCCCCCAAATTCCATCGTGGTGGAGGCTGCGCAGGGGAAGTCAGCCAGACAACACAGCACACCAGTTGACAAAGAAGGTCACCGTCTAGACCTTTTGGGCCGGAAAATCTACTCGACCTCTTCCCTGGCCCTTCGCATGGCAAATTATCAAGCCACCATGGGACGATACCAGCTGCTCCTTTGGGAGAAAATGGGATCCCATATCGATTATCTCCCAGAGGAACGCAGGGAGCTAGCCAGGGTCTTTCAAGACGAAGCCATCCGACTTTCTCGCCAACAAATTAATACAGCGAGGCACCAGGCTGACTGCGATGCTAGAGCCATAGTTGAAGCAGTCGTCTTAGAAGACATGCCTGGCTTAGGTCTTCTAACCTGACTCCAGAAGCTCGATCCAGAATTGAAGACTTGCCTTTTGATGGGGTGGGACTTTTCAATTCCACCACCGACGACGCCATGGACACCATCTATAAAGCAAGGACAACTGCAAAGAAAATGGGGTTCACCGCTCAAACGACGACTTGCCCTTACCGTCAAGGCAGGTGGCAGTGTTCTCGACTGACGTTTGCTCCTCCTCAACAACAGCAGCAACATCAGGCACGTCCGCAGCAGCCCTCGGTACCGAGACGCTCATATCAACAACCCCGATACCAGGGCTACCGCAAAGGTGGAGACCAAGGCAGGCGGTGGGTTTGACTTTGCACGGAGCACAAAGAACACCAATCTCTCCTTTGGCACCCGTTTGTTATCCTTACTACCATCATGGAGGAACATAACGACCGACTGCTGGGTCCTTGCAATCGTCCAACACGGCTACAAGATCGCCTTCGACGCCCTATCGCCCTTCCTCGGACTAAAAATTACACCACCCTCTTGACATCTGCTCCTCGAGGTCATAACCCTACTTTAAAAAGGTGCAATCGAGAGGGTTCCACCTGCTCTAAGTCGGGAGGGTTTATACTCCCGCTATTTCACCAGTTTCAAAAAGGGGCGGAGGGCTTCGCCCAATCTTGGATCTTTGGGGGGTGAACTGATTCATCACCCCGCAGAAATTCCGGATGATGACCCTACAATCAATCCTACCCCCTTCTACATCAGGGGGACTGGTTCACCTCCATCGACCTACACGATGCCTACTTTCACATCGCGATCCATCCAAACAGCCGTCGCTTCCTCCGATTCTGCATAGGACAAGATACCTTCCAATTCACAGTACTCCCATTCGGCCTCTCGACCGCCCCAAGAGTGTTTACCAAATGTGCAGCAGTCGTCTGTGCCCACCTTCGCTCGCACGGGATTCAAATCTACCCATATCTGGACTGGCTCTTAGTCGATTTGACAGAACAGGCACTATCTCAAGCAATCGACTTTACTCTCAATCTCCTTCAAACATTGGGATTCTACATGAATTGGGAGAAGTCAGTCCTATGCCCCTCGACATCAATACACTACATAGGGGCGTTCCTAGACTCTATCCAGGTCAAGGCATTTCTCCCACGGGACCGTGTCGAGAAAATACCGAGATTGGCAACGAAACTGTTCAGTGCTCGCCTGAATAACTGCTTTTGCCGTTCAGTGTCTCCTGGGTTTTATGGCATCGACAGTCGCAGTGGTTGCTTTCGCAAGACTTCGGATGCATCCTCTGCAGACATGGTTCTTGCGTGCCTTCAACCTAACCTCAGACGCGCATCATACTTATCTAATCCTGCTACACCATGTCCGCTCCTCGCTTCGTTGGTGGATACTCACCTGTCTCACGGTCTGCCTTTCCAAAAACCTCATCCAACCAAAACCTTAACAACCGACGCCTCCCTCCTGGGTTGGGGAGCCCACTCAGGAAGCCGAACAGTTCAGGGTCGGTGGTCTGGCCACGAGCTCAACAAACACATCAATTATCTGGAGCTACCAGCGGTATTTATTTTATTTATTATATTTATACCCCGCCTTTTTTCCTGCAAGGAACCCAAGGCGGCTTACATAATCCTCCTCCTCCTCTCCATTTTTATCCTCACAACAACCCTGTGAGGTAGGTTAGGCTGAGAGTCAGTGACTGGCCCAAAGGAAAGCCCTTCAGGCTTTGGTGATAGACCTTGCGTGTCACCACATACAAGTGGTGACGGACAATACTACAGTAGTAGCCTACATCAACAAACAGGGCGGCACAAGGTCCTCCTCTCTGAACTCACTCACCCAACACATCTACAATTGGGTGATCCCGAAATGCATGTCCTTCACAGCGATTCACATTGCGGGGAAGGACAATGTCTTGGCTGACGCACTCAGCAGGTTGACTTAAATGTCCCACGAATAGGCAATTAAATCCGTCGGAGCGAGCCTCCATCTTCCGGGCATGGGGGACACCAGTAATAGATGTTTTCGCGACATCGAAGAACACAGCCTGCAAAATTTACTGCAGACGGGAGGGAGCGGAATCGACATCGATAGGAGATGCATTCCTTATCCGTTGGTCCGGACTCCTATTTTACCTATTTCCACCCATTCCGATTTCTGCTGATGACTCGGATCATAGCGAAACTGCAACAGGATCGAACAAACTGCATCCTGATAGCCCCATGGTGGCCGAGGCAGCCGTGGTTCTCCAGCCTCCTTCGCCTCAGTGCAGGTCTCCATGTCAGACTACCACATGTTACCCGACTCTGCTCAGTCTCGACACGGGTCGCATTCTCCACCCCAACCTGGGATCCCTCCATCTCACGGCGTGGAGAATACATCCTCGACATTGACCACCTTACCACCAGAAATAACAGTCATATTGCTAGCAGCGAGGAAACCATCGACGCGTTGCTCTTATGAGAGTAAGTGGACAGCTTTCACCACTTTCTCTGAGACTCTTAATTTGTCGACCCATACAAATGTTCCATGTCGACTGTCCTAAAATTCCTGCTTTCCCTTTCACAGAAGGGCCTTAAACTTTCTTCTTTAAAAGTATATCTTGCTGCAATTTCAGCTTACCGCCCTCCAATCGAGGGACGAACTGTCTTCTCACACCCTCTGATACGACAGTTTCTAAAAGGATTACATAATCTATTTCCGCCGACTAGGACTCTGCTTCCATCGTGGAGCCTATCCGTTGTCTTGTCGGCACTTACTGCACCTCCGTTCGAACCACTTGCTACAGTCGACATCCGTCTACTTACCTGGAAAGTTGTATTTCTCGTTGCCATCACGTCAGCGCATTGTTCTGGGGAACTGTATGCACTTCGTATTGACGCTCCTTACTTGACTTTTCACAGGGACAAAGTAGTCCTTTACCCTGACCTGTCATTCTTACCAAAAGTGGTCACTGACTTTCATTTATCTCAACCAATTTCGTTACCAGCCTTTTTTTCGTCTCCGTCGACACCGCTGGAGCGTTCTCTGCATAGCCTAGACGTTCGTAGAGCTCTAGTCTTCTACAAGACACGAACTGAGCCTTTCCGGAAATCCCCACACCTTTTTATATGCTACGGCAAAAGGCACTTAGGATCTCCTGTGTCCTCTCAACGCTTCGCGAAATGGGTCGTGGCCACCATTCGCCTAGCCTATGACATGACTAAACTTCCCCTTCAAGTCTCTATCCAAGCTCATTCCACAAGGGGTGTAGCGACGTCCACAGCTTTCGGCAAAGGAGTTTCTTTGGCTGACCTTTGTCATGCTGCTACTTGGTCATCACCATCGACTTTCGTCAGGCATTATCAACTCAATACCTGAGCGAGGTCGGACTGCGCATTTGGCAGAGCTGTTTTGTCCTCCCTTACGGGATAAGTAACACCTGCCCTCCTCCGGTAAGTTAGCTTGGTACATCACCCATGTGTGTGAAGCACAGAGACCACGAAGAAGAAGAACAGGTTGCTTACCTGTAACCGTGGTTCTTTGAGTGGTCATCTGTGCATTCACACAACCCACCCTCTGTCCCCGCTACGGTGTTTCATGCTGTTGGTACACTCCATAAATGTCTTTACATCACTGCTATGGTACAGCTCAACCCCTCGACGTCGATAACGACATTGACACGATACTATTGAACAATCGAATTTTCTCGGTCCTGGGGCCACAATGGCGGTCTCAGAGGAACTGAGGGAATAGGCGGGAACCCCTCCAGGCATGCTCAGTAGGCTGTTGGGGGAGGGGTTCCCGCCAAAACGCCTTAGCTATAGTAGTGGTGAGACCGAGCCTGGAGTCGGCTGGAGGCTCGCTCCGGGCTCGGCCCCCCGTGAGCGGTGGCGGCCCAATCTTGCTCTTCAGAGCGGCGCGGAGCGTTCTGCGCGCCGCTTGCGCCGCTCGAGTCACTGCCGGAGAACCCCCCCGCGCACGCCCCCCCGCCGCCGCTGCCGGACACACACCCCGTCCCCCGCCGCTGCCGCCAGGACCCACCAGCCGCCTACCTGGTCCTGCGCGTCGCCAGAACCACTGCTCCGGCGCACTGGACCCCCCCGCCCGCGCTCTGTTTTGGCGGGAGGAACCAGGGCAACAGGGCTTAAACAGCCCTGTTGCCCTGGTTTCCCACGCCAAAAACAGAGCGCGGGGGTCCAGCGCGATGGAGCAGGGTCCCGTCGCGTCACTTCCTCCACGCCGGAAGTGACACGATGGGACCAGTGGACGGGGAGGCAAGCTCTCCGCAGAGCCGGAGAGCCAGCAGGTAAGCCCGTGCGGGTGGTCGAGTAGCCCGGCGGACACGAGCAGGCCCAGTTCGGGCCTTGCTCCTGTCTGCCGGGCTACTCGGGTACATCCCTATGTTTTCCGAAGGACCTCTGCGCAGGCGCAGAGCCCATCTATGTGAATGCACAGATGACCACTCGAAGAACCACGGTTACAGGTAAGCAACCTGTTCTTAAAGGGCATGACTACTGCCCAGGAGATTGAAGATTCAACCCTATACACACATACTGGAGAATAAATCCCATCAAACTCAGTGGGATTTACTTCTGACTGAGTAAGTATGCTTAGGACTGAACTGTCAGATTCAGATATAGTTGGGACAGTTTTCATTCTGTCTTGGGTCAAAGAAGGGTTGAATTTCAGCCAGTTTTAAAAACATCTTCGTTTCTTTTCTGTTTGAATGTCTAGTGATTCTGATTTCCTAATTATTACACTTACTTTTTAATCTATGGCATAATGTGCATTTGGATTTAAGCTCTATATTATTTATTTCTATACTATGCCTAGCCGTGTTTAAATTCTGTTGTGCTAACTTTTTACTGGTGAATAGATATGGGATGGGCACTGTTTGGCTAACCAAAGCTTTCGCAAAAGCCTCTCTATCACGAATTTCAACTTAGTTCTAATTATGAATGCCTGATGTGCTGTATTGTATATTATCAATCTGTAAGGGATTTGACAGCAGCAAAGAGAATGTCTTCTGATGCTGGGTTATATCCGGTTCAATCAGTCAGGCCTAGGAAAAGAATAACAAAAGAAGTACAGAAACTAAAATGCCCCACTTGATTATTTTGATAGAAGGTGGAGGTAAAATTACTAGAAATAAGTCCTAAAATACAAAGTTGTAGAACTTATTTTTTGTCTAAACCTGCATATTGCACCCTAAATGTATTTATTATTATTATTATATTTATTATATTTATACCCCGCCTTTTTTCTTGCAAGGAACCCAAGGCGGCTTACATAATCTTCCTCCTCCTCTCCGTTTTATCCTCACAACAACCCTGTGAGGTAGGTTAGGCTGAGAGTCAGTGACTGGCCCAAAATCACCCAGTGAGTTTCATGGCCGAGTGGGGATGAATGTCTAGCAGCTCCGTCATTTTCTAATTTTTACTCCGCCTATCTCGTTAATTAATGTAGATATATTAATATCTGTAATTTGGCAACAGACATCAAGAAGTTATTACAATATTGGTTCAGGCAGATCAGGTGGGATTTATCATAGACAGGGGGCTGATAATCTTAGATAAGTCACTGATTTGATCACTTTAAAGAGTGATAGAATGGGCCAAGCTGACATTGTTTCTTTGGATACTGAAAAGGCCTTTGACAAAATTCACTGGCAATTTATTTTCACCACCCTGGCTAAATTTGGCTTTCCTTTAGAATTTTCCTTATAGAATTTTCAAAGTGGGCCAGAACTTTACATTTCATCTCCAAGAGCTAGAGTTATAACTAATTGACTTTTCCCCAGCTTTTTTCCACTTCAGAGAGGAACTAGACATGGATGTCCACTTTCTCTTTTGATATTTGACTTATGCTTGGAACCTCGGGCTTGTGCCATTAGACAAAATAGTAGTATTCATGGCTTTGTGTGCATGACTTTTAAGAATTTAAAATCATTCTGTACGCTAATGATCTTTTATTGTTTGCTTCTGAACTCCAGTCATCTGTTCCGGCTTTGATGCAGCCGACTAATGTTTGGTAATTTGACTGGTTATTCAATTAATTGGTCAAAATCAGAAGTTATGATGCTTGGAGTTATTATATTTCATAGTGTATTAGCAGACTGGCAATTTTGATGGTGCCTGGATGTTACATCTGTATCATTAAGCATATCTGTTGACTTTTACTGAATTTTGGTCTTTCCTGTTTACATCTGATCTTCCGCCTTGGTCAGTTTTGGAACTGACCAGTCTTCTTGACTGGTTCCTCCCTCTAAATGGATGGCATTAGGTTCTAGGCATACAACAACAGATAGGATTCCTCCCAGAGTTTCTACTGTTAAGAGATGTGTGGCATATAATGTCACATCAATTACACTTTGATCCATTTTCTCATGCTGAACTGACTTTATGGGACAATCCAGATCTAAAAATTGATAAGAAAATATTTTTGTGGTAGACTGTGGACAGACAGGCGATTTTTATTTTGGATCCACTGGTGGGTGCTGATGATGAGTTCTTGTCGTTCTCTATCCTGCGTGTCAAATATGATTTGCCATTTATGGCTGGATGGCAACACTTGCAGCTGCAGCATTTGTTAGTATCTAAGTTTGGCCCTGCCGATTTTACAGCATCAGAGTCTTTGTCATTATTGGAAGTACTTAATGAGGCTGGTCAGGCAAAGCAACCCACAATCCATGTCCATAAATACTTGTTATTGGTGAAATAAATATGATATGCAGGGTTCTAAGCAGGAATGGAATAGGGAACAAAAAGATTGTCCTATTTTGCCTAATCAATGGATCGCAACTTTGGCATCTATACCTATCACCCATATGATCTTAAATTGCATCATTCAGCAAAAGCTTTTATTTCATGTCTACTGGATGCCACACAACACCTCTTTAACAGAGGTTTGTCTAATTCGGGTAATTACTGGTGGTGCAATGCAGCTAATGCTTCTTTTAAATATATGTTTTAACAATGTCCAGTAGTTGCTTCTTTTGGGGAGAAGATTATTATACAGAAATTTTTTGTACTGGAACAGTCTTCAATATTCACTGATGTACATGCTCTTCAAATTATCTAACTGCTTCTTGGAAATTAATGAATGGCCTGTGTAAGTATCTACTTTTTTTCTCTTTCTCTTCTTCCTTTTTATAATTCTTTTTTGGGTTGAAATTTCACAACAAAATTATTATTTTTTTAATTTATACTCTAGGGCAGGGTCCACGATTTGGGGGTAGGAGCCTTTTAAGATCCAGATTGGGGCCCTGTTCCTAATGTAGAGTAAAAATGAAAAGACGACATAGCTGCTAGACTCACATTTAAAATAATGTCTGTTTTGGCCCTCAGCCAGCAGTGTACAGATTTATACATAGATGTTTCATGCGGTAGGGCTTTTGACCATAGATAAATATTTGCTAATGGTCCACTGGATACTTTGAGAGAGAGAAAAAATTCTTACCTGATGATTAAAGTGATTGACTCACCTCAAAACAGTATATACACACTTTTATCTCTCTGTTGATTTTGTAGATTGTACTCAGAAAGGATACTTGGATCCATTCCATTTCCAGAAGTTCCAAAATGCTCATTGCCTATGTACACATGGGCTATGATGTATTGATAGGAGCATAATTTACAGCTACCTGAATGCTAATATGCAGAGCTGGCTCCAGGGTATCAATCCCATTTTCCCCCTAGAAATATGGAAACAGAAATATGACATTCCCCTTGAGAACATACAAGTAATTTCATTTACCACTGCATAATCACAACCAGCCTGAAAAATATCTGAGATTAGGATTTATAGAGCAAGGGCTGTTGTGTTTAGTCAACACCTCAGTTTGTATAATTATGAAATCTATGCCTCTACATGGCACATTCTGCCAATGTGGATGGGAAATCACAGTCCATGTTTGTGCACTAGCAGAGAAGATAGCATCTGATCTGGGATTCATGAGGGGCCCCTCAACAGTCTCTAGGCCCCACAAATACCCATCCCTTCCCACTGTTGCACCGGCTATGCTAATATGGTTTTGTTTCTTCCTAGCAGATAGCCTCATACGATTACAACATTTCAAAGCACTGCAGCAGCTTCTCGCCTTTCCTTTAGCCAAACACAATCTTTTTGACCACAAAGAATCACATCTATTAACAGGAATGTGGCATTCCTCACCTTTGGACAGAAAAGGTAATGTTAGATCCTTCCCCCTAAACTGTTAGATCCTTCCCCCTAAAGGCGAGAAGCTGCTGCAGTGCTTTGAAATGTTGTAATCGTATGAGGCTATCTGCTAGGAAGAAACAAAACCATATTAGCATAGCCGGTGCAACAGTGGGAAGGGATGGGTATTTGTGGGGCCTCCTTTCCCATGGAGACTGACCGAGCACAAATCACCTCCTTAAAAGTTAAAAGAGGTCCAAAACAAGCCCAACTGAACTCACTTTTCAGCCACATCCTGCTTGTTCCATCACACAGAAGACCTTGTTCAGACAACACAACAACCCACCCTGCCAATAGCTCACGGTAGGTTGGTTACTCACTTAATAACTCACGATGGTGTTGACAGACGATCAGCGTGTGCAAGGGCATAGGAGGCCTGTTTCAGAGTGATTCATACCTCCCACCTCAGGCTAGCAGCCCAGGGGCCCTTATGCAGAAATCACCATCCCGCTATCTTTTGCTCCCTCCCCACGTCAGCAGCGGTTGGTCCGCTCACTGCTCTGGGCATGACTGGACTTTGACGGCTCAAGATGGAATCTTTTCCAACCCACCCTCTGCCCTCGGCCAGATCAATACCTCAAGAAAGCTGTATCACTAATAAACTGATGTACCCAAGCCCCCTCTCTCCCCACTCACCGTCCCTTTGCTGCCTGAGAAGCACTTGACTTCTCCCCCACTTCCCAGCTTGATTTGGAACAGCTGAGAGTCCCCAGGTTCCCTGATTTTGGCTCACTGTGGCTGTCCCTTTAAATTTCAATTCAGCTCCATTTCCCTTTAAACTTCATTCCCCTTTAAAGGGGGGGAGTGTGGTGCATTTTTACTCTTTCCCGGGCCCCCAGAGGGTTCGGGACAAAGGGCAAAAGTTGCTCTCCCATGGAAAGCATAGGGGGAGAAGACCAGAAGAGATGGATCTTGCTGGGAAGGGGTTGCTGTTTGCGAAAAACAGCCCCTTCCCAGCATAAGATCCCTCATTCCTTTGATTTCAATGGTCAAAGGGGGGGGGAGGAATTCCCAGCCTCAGCTTGGGCAATGTGTGGGGGGGGGGCTGCCTTCTGCAAAGGGGCAGTGGGCAGCCCAGCTGACATTGCCCAGGCAAGGCTGGAAAATCCCTTTCCCCCCCCCTTGCTTTTCAATGGCCAGTTCACGGCAGGTGAACCACCCATTGAAAGCAAAGGTGCAAGGGATCTTTTGCCGGGAAGGGGCTGTTTTTCAGAAACAGCACCCACTTCCCGGCAAGATTCCAGTCTCAAACATTTTTATTAATTTCTGACATTACTCTGCTTTAGTCTGTTAGCAGATTCAGAGAGGTAAAGTTCTGCAGTGCTCAGCCAGACTGAGACCTCAAGAAAGCTGTATCAGAAATAAAACTGATGTACCCAAGCCCCACCACCACCCCAACCCCATCTCAAGACTCACCACCCTCCCTTTCCCTGCCAGAGAAGCGCCCTGACTTCTCCTCTCTGCAAATCAAGGACATCGGGAGGGAGGAGTAGATGGCTTAGGGATCTTATTTACATGAGAAAGGAGGATGAGTCCTTAATTCAAACTGAAAATACTGGATGTGCTACATTAGAAATCGCATTGAAAAAGTACTCCCCGCCTAATTTCAGTGGGAAGGTGAGAGCTTTATTTTAATGAGCATTTCTGCAAAGTTGCTGAGAGTGTGTGAGGTGGCAGGATGCCAGTAAGTCAGATAAGGCTAAACTTGGGAGAAGTACAGACTCTTTCAAGGTCAGCAGTGTTTATTGCGCACAGCTGCCTCTTGAGCAAAAGTGGCAAGAAAAGAGGCGCGGAGAAATGCAGCAGTGAGGTCCTGTTGGAGGAGGAGAGCCAAATGGCAAGGGAAAAAGGAGTCTTGAGCAATGCAGCCTGTTGCTAGGCAGGGTTGGGGAGAAGCATGGAGTGGCCATTTCTTTCTCCCGCTCTTTCTGCACGACTCTGTGGCAATTTTCACCCACCAAGGTGAAAACTGCTCTCCGGGGTTCGGACGACATGTCATGACAAGCCACCATGGGTGACCACAACTCTAGAACAAGCTATAGGTTCTCGGGGTGGCTTGTTAGAACAAGACAAGCCACCATGGGTGAGGCTGACCCTGCTCAGATGACACGACAACCCACCTCTGTTAACAAACAAGGGTGGGTTGTTGTGTCATCTGAACCCAGCCACACAGTAAAGAGTCACAGGTGTAACCAAAGAGAATAATAGATGCTGAAATACTTACCTGGCTCTTGCTTTGTTAACTTGCATTTCATTAACTTTGTATTTCCATTTTTCCATTTTGCTTTAGAGGTTCCACATAGCTCCGCTTTGGGGCCAGCCAGTGGTGAGATTTCAGTTCCTGATGTATCAGATGTTTTCCTTCTCTGAAACTGAAAAATAAACTTAATTCAACTGATCAACTCTCAAGATTCCTTGATGGAGGACATTTCTTACCTGTAGGTGAAAAATGACCCGCTTTACAAAATCCTGTTGTACGAGCTTCAGATTTCTTGGCCATTTTCCTAACACAGATACCAAGTTACAATCGTTAATATTGTAAAAATGTAGTCACAGGGGGGAACATGTATTTATATATACACATATATATATACACACACTGCCTTTCCATGCAGCATGACTACTGTGGATAACAGTGATAATGCATCCCCCAAAAAATATACAGTTAAAAACCAACAGTAAAATACCACATTTTAAAATGTTAAGGTGTTAGAAGAAAGATAAATGCTTACCTCTCATTCTTGTGAGCAGAGGACAGCATGTATGGCTGTCAAAAATGTATTGCTTGATTAATTTTATAGTGATTGGTAATCAAAATATTATTTTGTTCATTCCAGTCTCAAACATTTTTATTAATTTCTGACATTACTCTGCTTTAGTCTGTTAGCAGATTCAGAGAGGTAAAGTTCTGCAGTGCTTTCACTGGGGGGGGGGGGGATCCTCTTTCCCACCTACTAACAGAAGTGCTGACTGAGAGAACAAATATCTGACAATCCTTTCAAATAATTGGAATTCTTACCTGTGCTATTCACTGCTATTTTTTCCCCAGTCTTGACCAAATTGCAGTGACTAGCATATTGCTGGCTTCTTTTTCTATGTGAGTCCAATGAGAACGAAATCGTTGTTTTCTTCTTGAACATCCCAGCAATGTTTGATGATGCTCATCCTGCCTCATCCTTACATTTAGTTATTTATTTGTCTGTCACCTCTCTACTTGAAGAAGCACTCCGAGAAAATTTAAAACAGTAAAACCAATAAATACCAACCACGAAAAATGTACTTACAATAAACTGGAAAGGAACCATGATATTAGTAGACCATCCTTATCCGCATCGTCAGTTACTATGAAGGCCATAATATTGCATCCAGTTTCTCCATAGTGTTTAGCATAGACTCCTATGGCAGCTTAACGATGAACAATTGTATCGTGACATAAGCTTTCGTGCGGCAGATCCTGCCTTATCAGGCGCATGGTGGTCACTTAAGTGAGCAGGTGTATAGATATAGATATATATCCTAAGTACAGAAAAAAGGAGGGAAAGGGAGACTGTGGAATTTGTCATTATGTTATTTTCCATTCCTTATTAATTTGGAGGAAATGTTGTCTTCTGTAATGACAAATACTGTAATGGAAAAGAAAAGATACACACATTTATAGCACAGAGAAGGAAAAGTTGGATTACAACTGGCTTTTGAAGCTACTTTTCTCTCATGCCCTGTTTCATAAACCACAAACGGATGTCTCATTAATTCAGCAGTAAGGAACCTTAAGCTCTCACCTGGTCAGCAGCAGTGTCAAGAGTTTGGGAATGGTGGGATGATTTATGTTCCTTGGTAACCTGAAAGAAAGTGTTTTACTTACCTCACCAAAATTGTTTAACCCTCAAATAACCCCCACCAGTCAGGTTCTCACAACACGACAAGCCATGGCAACCCCCAGTTGGGGGTTGCATATTCATCATGGCGGCTGGCACAGGCCACACCTCCTCGAGGGTAAATTAGCCCATGATGGGCTGTCGTGTCTTGCAAACCAGGTCAATGTGCATGGGCTACTCCCCCTGTCTTCCTTTTCCCTCCAACCCAGTAGGAAATCAGGCTCTGTCTTCTCTACTCTCTCTACATTGGGAACTTGACCTATGAAGTCTGGGGAAATGTGCTCCTAGCTTCTGCTGCCCTCCACACACCCAGAACAATAATTGCATCACAATAAACAGTCACAGTTTACATCACAATCACCATATCCTGACAGAGTAAGGTGGGGTGGGGGGAGACAGCCATTTCCAGGTGCCCCCAAGGGAGATATCTTGGATTGAGGTCTATCATTTCACACTGAAAACCTCAGAAGCTGTCAGTGTACGTGGGGCACTGCCATGAGGAATTAGTCTATGGATGTGGCTTCCTTCAATACAACTTAGAACATACTGGTCTACCAACACAGCCACTCTCCCTGCTATGATAGCACATCAGATCTCATTTTATTTCTGAGAGGTGTGTGCCTGACATCTCTGTGTTCTTTGAAAAATATAATCCTGTTTGGATTACTGTAATGTGCTCTACGTGGGGCTGCCTCTGAAGAGTGTTCGGAAATTTCAGCTGGTTCAAAGAGCTGCTGCCAGACTGCTGTCTGGGGCTGGCTACAGGGAGCATACAACTCCTTTGTTACAACAGCTTCACTGGCTCCCAGTCTGTTTCCAACTTTGTAGGGATGTACACCTACCTTGGGGGGTGCTTGCCTTTTTCTCAGCAAGCACCCCCCCCAAGGCAGGACCCCCCCCCGCCGCTTGATCCGCCTCGCCAGCAGCGCAGGGTCCTGTCGCGTTATTTCCAGCTGCCAGGAAATGACGTGACGGGACACCACGCTGCGTTTTTAGCATAAAAACCAGGGCAACCCGGCTTAAAACGGCCACAAATAGCAAATCGCAGCCGTTTTAAGCTGGGTTGCCCTGGTTTTTACCCTAAAAACGCAGCACGGGGTCCCGTCGTGTCACATCCTGGCAGCCAGAAGTGACACGACGAGACCCTGCGCTGCCAGCACAGCATGGATCGATGGATCCAGCAGCAGGAAGGTAAGTCGTGGGAGTCTCGGGGGGCTGAGTGGGCCACTTTCAGCCCCCCCGAGACACTCGGTTACATCCCTATAAATTCCAAGCACAATTCAAAGTGCTGCTTATGACCTATAAAGCCCTATACGGCTCAGATCCAGGTTATCTGAAAGACCGTATTCTCCCCTATGAGCCTGCCCGTACTCTGAGAACTTCTGGGGGAGGCCCTTCTCTTAGTTCTGCCACCATCTCAGGCACACCTGGCAGGAACACAGCAGAGGGCCTTCTCGGTGGTTGCCCCAATGCTCTGGAATTCCCTTCACAGGGAGGCTAGAATGGTCACGGTGCCCTCCTTGGTATGTTTTTGGAGGCAGGCAAAAACTTTCCTGTACCGGCAGGCCTTTGGGAATAGTTTGGACCTATAAGAAAGTGATGGATCTGCACTGTTTTTATGGTTATTGCTGTTTTAACTTTGATATTGTATATAACTTTAATATGATTGCTGATTTAATTATATTTTTAACTTTTGTATTTTTCTATTTATATGATTTAACTGTACCAATTTTAATGTTATAAAGCCGCCTTGAGTCCCAATACTGGGGAAAAGGCAGGTTATAAATCATCATCATCATCATCATCATCATCATCATCATCATCATCAAAAAAGCAGACAGGCAATCTCTTACACAGAAATAAAGGGTTTCATAATTTTTAGCTGACTAATTATATCTGTCTGATGAAGTGATTACTGACATGATCCGCTTGCAATAAATGGTTGCCAACTGGCAAGAAGAAAACATCAGCTGGCCTGTTCAAGTGTCTTTTAAGGCAGATTGATCTGCAGCTTTTCATGGCAAGGAGAATAAGTGTGATCACCTACTAATACCCCCAGATCAAACTACTTATAATGGCACAGAAACAGTGGCCAGGAAAAAAAAGTTGGCAACCCTAATTACCAAAACTCAACAGTGGTAACTCTTTGAGATACTAAAGGAATTTTCGGAACTTACAGTTTAATAAAAAAATTAATAAAGCTACCACTCATTTTTGGATGTAAAGGCCATGTTTAATATTTTTGCTTTTCTTCACCATTATCATAATACACTGGAACCAAAACAGCCTCTCAAAATAAACTTAGCATGGCCATAACAATTCCCCACCTTTCTAACAACCAGGCTTAATGCCTGTGATGCATTATATGTGGCACTGCCTTTAAAAAGTGTTTGGAATCATCAGCCACGGCAGGGAGTTTGTGAGCAAGGGCTCACTGGTGAGCATCTTACCCACCCACCCCCACATGAGCCCCACTGGCAGAGCCAGCATCGCAATCTGGCATCTTTGGGCAGATGTTGAGGGCCCACCACTCTGACATTGTGGCCTTGGCCCTCCCCTTTGTTGCTGCTTTGATGAGTGTCAGGCAGCCACCACTGCAATTGTCCGTGATGCCCCACAAGGAGCCCATTACAATGGCAGCTATTCAGCCATAATTAGAGCAGTGCCAAAGTCACACTAGCGGAAGCACGCTAGTGTGATGGAAGTTTCTCCCTTTCTCCTCCCCACTGCAGCCATCCACAGCACCCAAACATCAGCTCTGGGGGGTTTCCAAGAACTCTAGAGCAAATCTGGAGGATGTGTGGTGGGGAGGCAGAATCATCCCCTTCCCAGTTCCACTGATGGAACTGCTTCTTTCAGCAGAATGAAAGCATTGAATACAACCCATAGCACACAACCCACAAGAAATCATGAATATTAATAAATATCCAATTCATATTATATCACAACGTACTGTAACATATAATATTTACACATTTTACCAAAAAAAATTACCATAACAATATACAGATTCTCCAGGTCATGCGCTACTACAACATTACATAGTTTTCAAAGTATTGAGTAGTGCCGCATGCAAATAAAACCTAAGAGCCTTGGGAGTCTAAACCAGACAAAACACATAATATGATTCTTTTGTAGGCCCTGTAGACAAAAGATATCTTGGCTCTAGGTCAGAAGACAATTTATTCTAGAATTATTTGGAAGCAAGGGTCTCTCTGATGTTCTAAACATATCCTATTAGTGGTCTGCTTCCCTAATGAGGTCCAGCTGTCACGCTTTCCACCCGGGACTCACAGCTCTTCTAAGGTGACCCAGAGGATCAGGACAGGTGTTTCTCTTCTTTTTTTTTTTTTTTTTTTTAAATATTTTATTAAATTTTAAAACAATACAAAGAAAATAACATACACACATAACTAATATTGTGCTCCCATCACCATGGGACCAAACAATCCAATAACTCTATAATTGTTCATTATTCCAAAAATACAATATATCTTGACAGGGTAAACTCCCTTTCCCCCTTTTAAACACATATTCCAAAAATAAACCCCAAATATCCTTAAAATTATTTTTCTTTAATTGACCCCTTTTGCATTTAATATTACAAGTCAACATATCATTCAAAGCCATATCCCATACTTCCTTATACCATTCAGTAATAGTGAAAACTGCTGGATTTTCCATTTCCTTGCTATCATTAGTCTACCTGCCGTTAACAAATTTATGATTAATTCTTTAACATTTTGTGAACCGATCACCTTTTCCGTTATTGTTAGCAAAGCTAGTTTAGGGCATACCTCTAAATCAACTCCAACAATTTCTGATATTTCCTCAAAAATCATTTTCCAAAAATCCATTACATTTTTACAACTCCACCACATATGAGCATATGTACCCAATTCCTGACATCCTCGCCAACACATTGGAGAACATTTATTATCTATTCTATTTAATCTCACTGGGGTCAAATACCATCTCCAAATTAGCTTATAAAAATTCTCTTTAATTCTTATAGACATATTTTTCAGTATTCGCCTATCCCAAATCTTATTCCACTCATCCTTTGATATTTCCTCTTCAAACTCTGTATCCCAAACTATTTTAAGATTTTCTGCTTGCTCTTCTGATTTCTGCAACATTTTATATAACATCTTTGTAAGACCCCTAGCTGATGCATTTCCTTCTACAAGTTCTCTAGACATAACCACCTGCTCAAATGCAGTGAAATCCCTTTCATGCTCATGTCTCCTCTTCCATTTCTTACCCCATTGTACTAATTGAATTAAATTTAACCAAGAAATTCTTCCTGCCCCAACCCTATCAATTATTTGCTGTCTTGTCTCCATTTTTTCCAGCCAATCCATTAAAGTTATCACCTTTTTCTCTCTAAAAATTCGTTCTAAATGTCTAACATTCTCGGGAAAATCTTCCATAACCACCACTGGAGTAAGCGGGGATATACCTGGTAAAAATATTTCCTTATTTCTACCCCAAATTTCTAACATATTTTTAAAAAGGGATTTTCTAATCTTTTTGTCATAATATGTCCTTGTTTTGTAAATAAGAATTTATCCACCCTATTACCCAATTCAAATGCTTCTATTTCCCACCACATAAAATCTTTTCTAACAATAATATCCATGATATATCTAAGTTGATTAGCTATATAATACCATTTTAAATTAGGGAGACCAAGTCCCCCTATTTTTGAGCTTTATACCATCTATTCTTAGTAATCCTTGATTTTTTCCCCCCATTACAATAGCTATTTAACATTACTTGCCACTCTTTAATTTCTTTCTCTGATATCTTATATGGTATCATTCTAAATAAAAAATTAAACTTCGGTAAAATCTTCATTTTAATCAAAGCTATCCTACCAAACCACGATAATCCCAATTTTTTATAATCCTCTATTTGATTTTTAACTTCATCTTTTAGTTTTTTAAAATTACATTCCCCTATTTTATCCAAATCTTTTAATATATCAATACCTAAATATTTAATTATATTTTTTATCTTTATATCCACTCCCCTTTGTTTAAATCCCCTTTCCTCCAGTTTACTATAATTAAATGTCATTATCTCCGATTTATCCCAATTAACTTTTAACCCTGTTACTTCTCTAAATTCATCTAAATGTTTCTCTATCCAAGCCCAATTTTCTATAGGCCGTTCTAATGTTAACAAGATATCATCTGCAAAAAGGTTTATCTTACATTTGGTCTCTATTCCTATCCCCAATAATTTCTTCTCCTGTCTTATCGAATTCGCTAACAATTCCATAACTAACACAAATAATACTGGGGAAAGGGGACAACCCTGTCTAGTTCCCCGGCCTAGGCTAATAGTTTCTGTTATTCCATCGTTTACAATTACCGACGTGACATTATGAGTATATAATTGGTTAGTAATACCTATAAATTTTTCTCCAAACCCCATAGTTTTTATTAACATCTTTAATGCAGGCCATTCCACACAATCAAAGGCTTTAAAAATATCCAATGCAAGAACCCCCGCTTTCAAATTATTTTTCTTTATTAAATAAATTATATTCAGAACCCTTCTTGTTAAATCTGCCATTTGTCTTCCTTGAATAAACCCACATTGATCTATCCCTATATACTTATTTAGAAAACTATTCATTCTTCTAGCTAAAATTGCTGTCAATAGTTTAGCATCTTGATTAATTAATGATATTGGTCTATAAGAACCTGGTTCTGCTAAATCCTTCCTTGGTTTCGGGATTAAAATGGTCAAGGACTGTTTCCATGACGGGGGGATCTCTCCCCCCTGTAAAATATCATTAAACAACCGTTTTAACTTCGGAATTAACATTTTTTTAAAGACTTTATAATATTCCGCCCCCAGACCATCCAGTCCTGGCGTTTTCCCCTGTTTTAATTTATTTATAGCACTTTCTATTTCAATTTCTGTGAATGGTTGCTCCATTTTCTCTCTATCTTCATCCTGGATTTTTATTTTTAAATTTTTCTCGATATATCTTCTACTCTCAGCTTCCGACCATTTTCCTGCCTTATATAACTCCGTGTAATATTCATGAAAAATTTTCAATTTATCCTTTACTAGATTATATTCTTTACCCCTCTTATCTTTAATCATCCCCACTAAGCTTTTTTCTTTTTTTTTTGTGCTAATCTAGCCAACATTTTAGAGTTTTTATTACTATTCTCAAAATACTCCCTTTTTGTGTAAATCAAATTCCTTTGTACCCTGTCCAGTTCTTTATTCTCCAATTCTTTCCTTTTACCCTGTAATTCTGCAAAAATCTTTTATCCCTCTTCTCTAAATACTTCTTTTCCAAATCCCTAATCTCCCCCTCTAGCTTTTGATAAAAACTTCTTGTTGTTTCCTCAAATTTATTGCCTCTCTCAATCCTATTCCTCTCATTACACTCTTCATTGTATCCCATATTATCGCTTCAGTACATTCTTCTGTTTGATTAAATTCCCAAATTTCCCTCAATTCCTTCTCTATTTTCTCTGTTAAATGTTTATAACGAAAAATATTACAATTCAATCTCCATCTTTCGCTTCTCTATAATCCTTATGTATCTTCAAATCCATGTTAACCAAAGCATGATCTGTAACTTTTATCACTCCTATCTCTGTGCCCAGGACCCTTGAAAACAGTGTCCTGGACACAAAAATAAAATCTATCCTAGAATAATTCTTATTTGCTGATGAGTAAAATGTATATCTTTCCTCATTCCCCTTGACCCCTCTCCAAACATCTAGCAACCCTTCCTTACTAATTAACTTATTCAAGATCGTTAGATTATTTCTCTGATCTTCTCTCGTCGGATTGGATTTGTCTTTTCTTCTATCCAATACCATGTTAAAGTCCCCAGCCATAATAACCCTTTGATTTTGAAAATTACCCATTTCTTTAAACACATGTTGATAAAATTCTCCTTGATTTTGATTGGGAGCATAAACATTAACAATAACATATTCTTCCCCTCCCAAGGTCCCATACATTATAATATATCTACCTGTATCATCCTTTTTCACCTTTAGAACATTAAAACCACAATTCTTTGAAATTATAATTGCTACTCCTCGCGATTTAGATGATCCACATGCTATCTCATATATTCTAGACCACCTCAATTTCAATTCATTGACTCCTTTCCTTGCCTGGTGCGTTTCTTGCAAGAATATAATATCTGCCTTATCCTTTTTAAGAAGTGCTTCTATTCGCCTTCTCTTAGTAACTGAACCTAGCCCCTTAACATTTAAAGTTGAAATTCTTAACTTATAATCCATCTATTAACAACATTTTTTCTTTTTTGGTCCCCAAAGGTGAAAATAATACACAATAACATATCCCTTAACCCACCCCCACATTCATCTAAACTATCCCCCCTGCTTAGCCAGGGCAACTTGCCCCACCCTAAACCTACCCACCTATCCCAGGGGGGGGGAAAGGACCCATCACCAGCCCGAACAGCAGCCCCTCATTCCCTCCCGGATAACTTCTTTATAAAACATTTTCTATTTCTTTTTTCTTCTCGTGTTGAAACGACCTCTTATACAATTCCTCCACTGGCTCCTTCTTCTTCCAGTTGACCCATCGATTCTGGACCCTCCGCATCATCATGAAGCCCCAACTCTCCCAGCAGGCCCATGCCTTGATCACATGATGAGATCTTGTATCTCTTACTGTTCCACACAAAAGTAAGAAAAACTGGGTAACCCCAATTGTATTGTAATCCCTTTCTGATCAAGACTGCTGTACACGGTTTAACACTTCGCCTCCACTTTATTGTTTGCTGACAAAGATCATTGTAGATTTGCAAAGTAGCCCCCTTGAAAGCTACTTGACCTTTCTTTCTAATCTCTTTCATGAAGACATCCTTCTTGTATAAATTTGCAAATTTCAGTACAACATCTCTGGATGTCATACCACGCCTTAATGCTCCCACTCTATGCACAATCTCAATGTCCATATCATCCCAAAAAATTGTTTCTCCAGAGACAGCTTCATTCATCCATTCCAAATACTGCCTCTTAACTTATATCCAGTCTCCCCCATCTCCATGGGGAAGCCTCTGATCCGAATGTTGGAACGACGTTGCCTGTCTTGCATGTTAATCATCTGTATTTCCATCTCATTAAATTTCATTTCATACTTTTCAAAACTTTTTTCATCCTTCACCTGGAGTTTTTCCACCTTATCCACTCTAACTTGCAGCTCTTTAACTTGAACCCCTAAATGATCTATGGACTTTCGCATTTGCTTCATATCCTCTTGATGCAGATTTTGAAATTTCTCAATTGCTTCTATTTGTTTCTGCTGGCCTGCTTCCATAGAGCTTTGAAACTGTGATAGAATTTTCTCCCAATCTGGTGCTGCCCCTTTAAGCTTGGCTGGAGATATTGACTTTGGCTTGGCACCAGCAGGGAATTTGCCAGCTGAATCCGCCATTTTTCCGCCCTTCCCCCTCGCTGTCTCGAAACTTTCACTACCTCGTGGCTTCTTATCAGGACCCAGTTGCACAGTTTGATAAGAACATTCAATATCTTTAGTGTCAAGGATCCTAATTAGCCTTTTCAAACTGTTATCCGAGGGATGCGCCCGATCGCGTTTCCAAAGAGGGGGTAGGGACTTTTTCACCCGTCTGGAGCTCATAAACAATCCAGAGCGAAGCACATCAAAAGAAAGCTATTCTTGTTATTTCTTTGTTAGCTCTATATCTGCATACCTTCCAGAAAGCAAACAGCAAAGGAATTTAAACTCACGCTTTGTCTCTCCTGTGTATTTGCAGATGTTTTCAAATCATTCCGGGAGCTCGGCAGAAAAGCTACTGCTCCATAGCCAGCGCAGGCTCCTCCCCCCGGTGTTTCTCTTCTAATGTGGTGCACCCTACCACAAATCCCCAAAGAATACCAACCCCCCAAAAAGTAACTTCCTTCATCTCAGTTATGATAATGTAAGATGACATGGTCTTTGTTTGGGCAAGAAGTCAAAACTTTGTAGCAAACAATAAAAACTCCAAGATAGTTCTTCCATGTGTGCTGTATCTCCTATAAAATCTTTATGGCGTTATCTGATCTCATGAAGTCCCCTTCACTTCACCTGCATATGCTTTTTATGATAAAGGCAAGATCAATAAATACTTTTGAAGGCAGAAGCTGAGGGGTAAGAGAAGCGAAAACATTTGACATGTTCCTGGCTGTGGGCATCCTTTTTCCACAACTCAAATAAACAAAGGCTCTGGCCTGCGCTTTCTACTCTTACTGTGCTTGTGGTTGACAACACTCCCAATGTAATTTAAAATTCTATTTTTAATCACTAATGCATACTTTCCTGGGATTAAGCCCCACTGCACACAGTGAGACTTAGTTCCAAATAAACTTGCATAGGATTGCACTGCCAGTTCATTGTAAACTCTAACATCTGGATTGTTTATAATGGGCAGAGTTGAAACTCAAATAAATAAGCAGGTATGCCACAGCCTATTTATGGTTATAATTCATCGTCATCAGAATTTATACCACACCTATACTATACTATGCACCATACAAAATTTTTTAAAAGGCATAGTTCTGTCCTCAGGCTGACATTCTAATAAGATGTAACACCTGTGGTGGAAAGGGAATTGAGAGGAATACCGGAGCAGTTGTGAAGGAGAGATAAGAGAAGGTGACAATTGTATTAATGATGGAAGAGCATCACAGGCATGCGAGAAGGAGATGCACACAGACAGGGCCGGCGCTACCATTAGGCCAACTAGGCAGCTGCCTAGAGCGCTGGGTAAAGGGGGCGCCACTGGCCGTTTCTGGCTGAGCTGCGGCGGCGGCGGTTAATAACAGAAAGGGAGAGTTCAATGGTTCTGAAACTTCTTTAATAGTCTCCATTGCCCTGGCCGCCAAAACCTAAAGTCTCCCTAAAAGAACAAAACAAAACAAACCTGCTAACAACAGCACTGTCGTTCTTTCTGGTTTTGAGCGATCTTTTTAAGTAAGAGCAGACCTTAGAAGCTGGACGTAGGATGAGAGAGAAAGGAAAGAGGCTGCTGGATTAAAAACTGTTCTGGTAACCATCTCGCAGCCGCCTTAGCAAAAGCGGCCAGAAAGGAAGCCGAGTGAAAGAAAATAAAAACTCCCCCCCCACACACGGCTCGTTTGCCGGTCGAGTAGAACGGGGGGGGAGGGAGCGAGAGCATGGGGAGGAGGTTTGTGTGGGCGTGGGTTGTGAGCAGGCATCGCGCCTAAACGGACAGCTTTCCCGTCTTGAGTTTCGCCCTGGTTGTTGTGCTTCTTTTTGTGTTGTGCCGGGGAACAGGGGGGGGGCGAAGCAAGCCGTCCTTGCAGGCAACTTGCCTGAGGCAAGGAAACTCGTCAAGAAAGGAGCTCCTTGCCTCAGCGGGAGAGGGGAGCACCCTCGGCGGCGACGTGAGCGCGTCCCAAGAGCCGGCTTGGTTTGCCCCCTCGCCTGGCCCTCTCACAGCAGCCGCAGCAGCGAGGGGAACAGAGAGGAGAGGAGCCCCATGTTTATAGCCCTCCTCTTCGGCTGCATTGTCCGGGAGCAGCAGGGGGAGGAGATTGAGAAGCGGCCTGAACTCCTTCTTATGCCAATGTAATGCATCGCTGCTAGCTTTCCCCTCTAAGGAGGGAGGGAGGAGCACAGAATGACAGCTGTGCGCAGAAGGGGTTGCAGCAAACAACATAACATACACAGCAGCAGCAGCAGCAGCGCCGCCACCACCGCCGCCACGACGGCTTCTCTTGTCTGGGTTCCTTCCATTCATTCACCCACGCAGGGCAGGGCCTCCAGGCCGCTGACCTTTCGCCTCCAGCCTCTTTCCTGTCTCCTCCTCCCCCCGCTTGGCGTTTCCTTTTTGACGCTCAACCACTTGCTTACCCAGAATCCGCTGCGACAGGCGCGCTCATGCCGAGCTCGAGCCTCTCGTAATAGCCCCTCTCGGTCCCGCCCACTTTGCTTCTACCTAGCAGCCCCCGGGGATCCTTTCTATGGATGATGATGGTGGTGGTAATGATGATGATGATGATGATGATGATGATGATGATCATCATCATCATCATCATCATCATCATCATCTTTTTGTGCTTCTCAGAAAAGCACTTAGGCGCACCGGGAGCTGCCTTGCCCTGAGTCAGACACACACACACCGTCCATCTAGCCCAGCATTGTCGACACAGACGGGCAGCAGTGGCTCTCCAGGCTTTCAGGCAGGATCCCTTCCAAGCCCTGCTGGGAGATGTGGGGGGGGGGGGCACTGAACCTGGGACCTTCTGCATGCAAAGCGGGGGCTCTATCCATGAGCCCCACTCCCCCCACATGAAGCGAGGGAGCACAGAGGGTGGAGGGGGTTGAGCTCCTCTCACCAGCCCACTCCTTTCTGTGTATAAATAAATAGTTGTCCCTTTTGGGTGGGCGGGGCAGTCATGTGCATAAATCTGGCTGGGTGACCAGCCAGATGGGCGATTAATGGGGGGGGCGCTAAATATCTGATCTTGCCTAGGGCACCAAATTGCCTTGCACTGGCCCTGCACACAGAAAACTGAACTCAGAAAGAAGGTTTGTGTCTGATGAACAAAGTTATAAAAAAGCAAGGAAGAGAGATAGCAAGGACTGAGTAAAATGGTATCTTACCCAGGAATTTGTATTCATTAATGCTGAAAATTGTTTTAGGGAGCCATCCTTTGCATGTTTAGACAGAAAAAAGTCCTGGCTGGGGTATGCTGGGAGTTGTAGATTTTTTTTCCTGTGTAAACGTGCATAGGATAATGTCCTGTAGAAGGTAGATATAGCAGCCTTCCCCAACCTGGTGTCCTTTTGGGCTCACTCACTCAAAATGTATAGTATGAAAATCTTTACGGACATTATCCTATGCACGTTTAGACAGAAAAACATTCTACAACTCCCAGCATACCCCAGCCAGGACTTTTTTCTGTCTAAACATGCAAAGGATGGCTCCCTAAAACAATTTACAGCATTAGTGAATGGAAATTCCTGGGTATAGTTCAATATTTTCAGTGAATAGTTATAGTTATGCAACAACGTATAAGGTACAGTTCAATATTTTCAGTGCTGTTATAAAGTTTAACTTGACATCCAAATATACTACTAGTTCTTTATACTGAGACTGTATGAGATTGTTTCTGTCTAAATAATACACTTCCTTTCGTTTCCTACAAAATTTCTGGTTTGTATGTTCACCTTTTATTTTTTCAGATGGCAATATTGCCTACTTTTCAGATGGCAATAACTAAGATACATGTGTTTCGGTAGGGTACAACGATTCGCATTGCATCTCCCACCCTCTCTCCCTCCCTCTCTCTCTCTCTCTCTCTCTTTAGTACAGTACTGGATATATTCACAATTTTGCTTGTATAAAACTAAGGCATTGAAACTTCTGAGGCTTCAATCCTGTGTGTGCTCCACACTAAACAGAGTGGGTCTTACTTCTCAGTATACATGCATAGGATTTGTGTATGTAAAGCTGCCCTGGGTAGCCTAGAATTTTTTTTTTAACTCTCTATAATTTTTATATGCTAAGTTACAAATTATGCATCTATGTTGTTAAGGCTGTAAAATAACTTTAGGTTTGATAAGAAAGTAAATATTGCACGTGTTTCCATTTTTCAAAAATTGGAAAAATATCCCCCCCGCCCCGCCGCCGCCGCCGTCTCCATGGCTTCAACATTTCTGGAAATTGTACATCTCCAGCCCTACTAGCCACTGGCTTTGGGGGGGCACATCCGAGGCCCCTGTCCACCCTCAGCAGGAGAGGGCACCCACTTCCACTTGCACCTGCTGCTGCTGCTGCATCACTGCTGTGCCTGATCTCCTGCCTAACCACTGAGCGAGCACCCCCTCTGTCTCTGAGCCTGCTTGCTCCACCAGTTGTACACTGCATAGTGGGAGGAGAAGACAGAGCCCAGAGCCACACTAGCAGCAAGAAGCAAGAGCTGCCTTGCACATGCTCTGTATGACTTCTCGCAGTGTGGAGCTGAGGGCAAAACTACACATTATGCTGAAGTAGCAGCAATTTAGGGTGGTGTAGCAGCAGCAGGAGTGCTTGCTCTGAGAAATCTGTCTTCGCCCAGAGGGATTCTATGAGATGGAATTCTGGCATTTACGTTAGCCTGGACCACAAGGTAACCAACCACTCTCACTCAATTTTCGTCAGAGCAAAAGTGTCACCAGGAATGCAGGTTTTTACTGACTTCTGGTATCAGGCACCCAAGGTTTTAGTTCAGGAACAACTCTCTGCGACCAAGCTTTTGTCCTTTCTGTCCTTTACTTATTTTAAGTAGATCCCTAATACAAAATAAACAAAATAAACACTAAGCACACAATGCTGGTACAGACAAGAATTAAAACAACATCAAAAAACATTTCTAGAAACAAGGTCTATGAAGAACAAAACTTCACAGAGTTTTTCTACACGAGGCTGTGAATTGCTATATGTATGTACTTTTGGTTTTGTTGCAGAATTGAGATCTGAGCTCTGCAAAAAGAGCTTTTCCTTTCCTGCTTTCCTATATAACCTCTAGGTGGAGCTGTGCTGTAGCAGAAAAGCACAAATATACAACTAGAAACAGTGCCTTCAGAAATAATACCCCATTTTCCACATCCAAAAAACCTCTGGAAAAGTGCTCTGAAAAAACAAAAATAACTGGAGGATCACAGTGTCATCTAAAGAACCAATAAACAACCGTTATAAAAAAGCAAGGAAGAGAGATAGCAAGGACTGAGTAAAATGGTATCTTACCCAGGAATTTCTATTCATTAATGCTGAAAATTGTTTTAGGGAGCACAATAAATGCCTTGTGTAGAAAAGCTCTTAGTAAATAAGGCATCTTACTAGTCTTCCTAAATCAAGCAAGGAAAGTGAGTTCTCCCATGGAGAACTGAAATCTATAATCACTGGATTGCCTTTTATACATGTCAAATCTATGATCACTGGATTGCCTTTTATACATTAGGTTTTACTCTAATATATCAGGAATGTAGCAGCAGTTGTAGATCATAGAAAGGTGAATGGGGAAGAGAAATGTTCATTGTGTCCTTCACAATTGAGGTAATACACATGACCATCTAAATGCCCACTCCCCACGTAAGACCATAAAATCTAAAGTCTAAAATAGCTAGTCTATTGCTGTTAGGACCAAGGCTGGAGGCCGTGATGCAAATACAGAGATTTCACAAGAGTATAAACATCTTAAGAGAGGTATACTTATATTTACTGTGTTTTTAAGATCTGTATATGTGTTTTTCTAGGATTACTACTTATATTTAAGCCACCTTAACAGAGGTCTATTTTGTTCATAGCTTTGCCCTTGGGTCTCATACATTTGTCTCTGTTGTTGTTTTTTTAAAATTAGTCTACACTGAATCTCTTTCTTTTTAATTGACCAATTTTAGCCAATTGAATGGAACATAGTTGTTTTAGACTGTTTCCTGTAATTATGTTGATATGTATGAAATTCAGAGGGGGAAATAAGGTTTAACAGAAATGTGTTTAGCTAGTCATTAATTTAAAAAAAAAAAAAAAGTTTGCATCTGCCAACACTCAAATTGTCCGACCAAATTAAATCAAACAGTGCCTGGCCTCACAGCTGAAAATCTGTCAGCTCTCTGCTTGTTTATATGGTAAACCACAGATATTAATGCTCATCTACCTAACTACCTAACTACCATTTTCTTTTTTTGTCTTCCCTACTGTCTTATTGTCTATTTTGAGGTAAGTTTTCTAATTCCTTTCCTAAACATGATGAAGAAAAAGCGGTGTTAAAAAGCTGGAATAATTTGCTAGAGCGCATTAAAACAATCACCAAATAAGGAAGATATGCTATTCAAGATGTCAAATGTAAATTAGAACTTACAAAACAAGAACTTACAAAGAAAACAAAGATATGGTATGTGATCCAGCCAAGGCTAAGACTGCAATCCTATACACCAGTGATGGCGAACCTATGGCACGCGTGCCACAGCTGGCACGCAGGGACCTCTCTGTGGGCACTCGAGCCATTGGTTGCCAGATCGCGAAAAGACCGTCCCCTTCTGCATCCAACGTCGGGTTTCCATAGTAACTCCTCTCCACTCATTCCTCGCTGGCCTCCACAGGCAGGCACAGACTCCAACATCTCCAGCCCCAGAAGCGGACTGCGCAGGCACC
The DNA here is from genome assembly GCA_021292165.1 of Shinisaurus crocodilurus. Classification (NCBI taxonomy): domain Eukaryota; kingdom Metazoa; phylum Chordata; class Lepidosauria; order Squamata; family Shinisauridae; genus Shinisaurus; species Shinisaurus crocodilurus. The sequence continues at coordinate 130,225,251 of CM037879.1, forward strand.
CAGCCCCCCTTCTAACTGAACAGACAGCTCAGAAGCACAGCGCGCGCGCACGCCCCAATCTTTGCGCGCCCGGTGAAGAGCCATGCCCTGAGACAGAGCGGGGCACGATTAGCTAGTGCCCCCTCCTCCTTCCTGCCAAATTTAAGGCACTTTGAAATAAATAAGTTGGTTTTGTGTTGCAGTTTGGGCACTCGGGCTCAAAAAGGTTCGCCATCACTGCTATACACTCTTACCTGGGAGTAAGTCCAATTTAACTATAGTTTAACTATGAAGAACAAATCATTTTTTCCAGTGTCTTTAACATTATTTATCATCCAGTTCTTGATGACTATAAAATATGAATGATAGAAATATGTTAGATAATTTATATAGAATGAATATGGAACATAAGGATTTCATATTGATACAGAGATAATTTCCTAAAGTATTCTTAACTGGAAAATACCACATCAGTATAGGGCAAGCGCTACTGTAAATTGCAATTTTATATTTTTATTTATTTACTTTTATTAACATGTTTCTGTATCATCTTTTGACTCTAAAAGGCCCACCCAAATCAATTTACAATAAAATCTCAATATATTAAAAGATAATATTTATTCTAGAGTAAAACCAGAAAAACCAAGCATAGCTAGATAGGATTGTAACACATTAAAAGCCCATAGGACAAAATGTTTTAATTGCCTTCTGAATTGGTAACAAAGAAGGGGGCAGTCTAACGTCCCTTGAGAGGGAGTTCCACAATTGGGGCTCTGCCACCAAAAAGGCCCTGTCCCGTGTCTTCCTTGGCAGCAGAATGCAAAGCAGGTCTTCCAAAGATGGTTGCAATGGACACAATGGAATGGTATCATTTCTGGTTGGTGGACCATAAATAAATTATCTTCAACAACATCTTGCCATCTATTCCTGCCCTGAAGAGAAACGCTTTTCAAGGCTCCAGCCAGCACTGTTTGGAGTTCACAAAAGCAGTGGAAGTATAGTTCTAGGAGAGGAGAGGGAAAAGCTTACCTTGTGCCCTTCCCTTATGAAACTTCCTCCTGTATAGAATATAACACTAAAGGGCTCAGGTTGAAGGCCTGCTCCTAGAAGAACCTGATCTAGCCCAAGATGGCCATTCTTACACACACACACACACACCACATTCTGTCAACATTTGTTCAATATCCAGGGATGGGGACTCGGACTCGAGGACTCGACTCGTGAGTCGGACTGAGTCCCCCCTCTGACTCGACTCGGACTCGAGTCCCAATATTTTTAATGGGACTCGAAACTCGACTCAGGACTCGAGACCAAGGACTCTTCAACATCCCTGGGCTGTGCCAGAAGGAGTGGAGAGGAGCATGATTGCTGGTGAAGAGCGCATGGAAGCGAGGTGTGCCGCTGCTCGGCCACTATGGACGGCTACCAGGAGTGCAGCCCCAACAGTGTGTCAAGATTTATTTTGATTGATGTGTTGCATACTTGGGAGAGGCAGAAGAAGGACCTGAGATTACTCTGTGTGGCTGCTCTGAGTGTGTTTCTGGTTCCAGCAAGTACCCCCATTGATTTTAATAGGGACTCATGGAGTCAGCTTTGGGAGTGACTCATGACTCGTGACTCATGAGTCACCATTTTGGACCAAGTACTCGGACTCGGACTCGAGACTCGGGTCCAAAGACTCGTGACTCGACTCGTGACTCGAGACCAAGGACTCTTCAACATCCCTGTCAATATCTTATTGAGACAAATATAGTATACATAGTTCCAGTGGATTAATAGTTCCTCCATTAAGAAAACAAAATATTGGGTTGGATCCAGACTTAGTCATGCTTAGAGTAGTAGGCATACTGAAATCAGTGGGATGACTGACTTAAGTCCCATTGATTGGTCTACTCTAAGCATGACTAAGTCTGGATCCAACCCATTATTAATAACAGATAACACATTTAAAGGGAATCCTATACCTATCTACTCAGAAGTAAGTCTAACTGAGTTCAAAGGGGCTCATTCCCTGGTCATTGGGTATAGGATTTCAGCCTTAGGCTGTATTTCTAAATGCACTAGATATATCTATGCTCTCGTGCTTGAAAATCCTGGCCCATTAAAAAAAATACTGTGCTGATTTTCATCAGCTACATTCAGTCAGTCCCATATTACTAAATGTTTTCATTCTCCAAGATATTCCAAAACTATCTGCAGACCTTGGATATTAATGACCCATGTAGAGGACATAAGAGCAGGACAAGGCAACAAATTCTCCATTGCAAAATTCAGAAGTCTTATAGGGTAGAAAACTGTTCTTTGAAATGTTTTGCATCAGATATATGACATGTGATGACATCAACAATCTGCATATATTTAAACAATGGTGAATGTATGTGCAGGAATTTCATACCCAGGAATTTACAGGTCGTATTTTACCGCCCCAGTCAAAGTTGTTTTTGGCACAACTTTGTGGAACAGAAGCCACAGTTCCTTGTAACTTGTCCACACAAGTGTCTGCTAATACCTTTCCTGGAATGGCAATGTTTTCCAAGCATTACTTTCCACATGTAAAGAGACCTCTCCATTCCTCCTTAATGCAGTCAAGGTGAGAGGCTTGGAGGGATCATCAAAAGCAAAAGAGTAGAAAGGTTAGAGGAGAAAAAAAGGTTGAGGGTTGAAACAAAGGCTCGGTTCACATGTCACGACAACCCAACTTTTAACAAAATTGTGGATTATCATGAACGAGCCTGATCATTCCCACTGCAAGCGGAAGCAGCTAAACAACCACAGGCCTTCAGTCCGTGGTTTGGTTAGTGTTATGTGCAAGCCAGGAACTCTGGCTTGTCTCTCTGCCAACAAGCCAGAGAAAGAAGTTCAGCAGAAGTTTCTGAGAAAACATGCAGAGGATTGTGCTCTTAGCTAGGTAGATGTTTTGCCATTGGCACCAAGAGACCTTGCATTATTCTTAACTGTATGGTGCTCATTAGTCCTTTAATTGTATAACATTAGATTCTGGCAAAAGAAGGGGCAAACTACCTGGTCATCCATGGCTAATACAAACATTGAATTTTGGTTATTGGCAACATGTGACCTGCCATTGCTCTCAAGAGAGAAATATTTTACCCCATTTTTTACTCAGTGTAATGCCAGTTGGACGTGTGTGCATTGCATCATATGAAATTCTATAACCTGACATATTTCACTGCAACCCAACAACATACATGGGCTGACATTTAAAGGAGCACAGTCTTTTTTATTCTTTTTCAAGTTGTAGAAGGAAATGGCCATTGTCCAGGAAAATAGTATATAATACTAATGTCTGAAACTCATAATTTTATACATGCCTGTGCCAATTGATCCTGTATAATTCTAATGAACTCATTTAGAAGATGTAAATTTATTATACCAACTGTTAGAGGGGAGAAGGAGGTTTCATTGTGCTTAACACATTCTCTCTGTAGTATTAAATGCTCCTCTTTTAGCTTTTAAGGTCCACAATGTTATTTCAATAATCCAAGGCAAGGGTTTTTCAGGCTTCATAAATTCCGTTTTTCAGCCTTCAAAGGAACAGGCTCACAATCTGGCAGTGCTCCTGGCTCCAGCTCCAAGTGACTGCTGTGGCCAGGAGTACTTTTTACCAGCTTCCTCTGGCACACCACCTATGCTCCTTTCTGGAGACTAGGGATCTGGCCACTGTATCTTGTATGCTCTGGGTCACCTCTCAGCTTGGCTACTATAATGTGCAGTAAGTAGGGTCGCCCTTGAAAATAGTCCAGAGACTTCAGCTGGTCATGAACATGGCAGCAGAACTTTTATCTGGAGCTAGTGGCGGGGACCATATAGTATTTCTTCTTTGTGAGCATCACAAGCTACTGTTTTGCTTCTGAGCTAAACTCAAGGTACTGGATTGGACCTTTACAGCACAATCCTGTACATGTCTACTCAGACTGAGTTTCTATAAGGCTTACTCCCAAGTAAGAAGGCCTTAATACATTAAACAGCCTGGTTCTGGGAGTCCATAGAGTATATACATGCATGCAACAGTATGGCCACTAGAGGATGTAAATGGAATAACAACCCACAAAAAAGAGAACGTAAGTGAAAATGTTGGGATTTATGGTGGTTGACTGTTTTGGAAATATGTTTGGCAACACAACAAATGTTTTTGTATTATAGAGGGCAATGAAACTGATATAAGCCCGTGACTATCCTTGAAACCCTTGAGAAAGGCAAATATTGCATGAAACAAGAATTCCAAACCGGTTTCTTGTTGGGGGAAAAAACAAGTGAGGATACGGAGAATATCAGGCTTCTGGAAACCATTCCAAGGAGAAATAATGCTTTAAGCCACTCAGAAAGAAAAAACGGAGAGGAAGGCTCACTTGAAGGTCATCTCAAAAAATAAGAGTAAAGGCTGCAGCAACTCCATGAAGACAAAGAAAAAACAAAGGAAGGTTTTCATTAACTCTATAAAAATACAGCAAGTTTGGTGGATGCTAAACCCCTGAAAGATAAGGGGGTGATTACCATTGAATATAATTATACATGATGTATACTCTGTGTTACAGCATGATTAGTGAACAGTTTGTAATGTTTGATTATTGAAAAGTTTTTAAAGTTTATATAAATATTAAATCAATATGTGTTGTAAAAAAATGTTAAAAATTCCAAAAATAGAAAAAGAAAGTTTAAATATAATGATTGAACATGTATTGTTAAAAAGTTGTAAAAAAATTTTAAAAATAGATAAAAGAAAGTTCTATCACGGTGGTGTTTTCACACTTTCTTTGATATACTCATATTTCCGTGATTCTCCTTTGTTATCAGCTTCACTAGCAATATGGCTTTTTCATTGGTGGCACCTGTATTGTACAACTCTCTTTTAAGAGAGATCCACTACCATTCTTGAGAGGCTAGTAAAAATATAACTGTTCTGCCAGTAAACTTAACTGTTTTAAGTTTATGAAGCTCTTTCTTCTAAAAATGAAAAAAAAAAATGAAAAGGAATGCTACTATGGAACGGATGTTGCTTTTGTAATCATTTTTGGTGTGCTTTTAAGTGAATTGATTTTATTATAATTCATTATTATTGTTTCTTGTAAGCCATTTGGAGGATCATGTGGTGGGACAGTGGCCTACACTTTTCAATATAAATAATAATCCAGCCACTTCTCAGCCCCATTGCATAAGAATGTAAGGATTGCCCTGCTGGATCAGAACAGAGATCCATCTATGACCCCGAGTTTTAGGATAATGAGAGCGGGTGAAAACCTTCTCTCTGTCCACTTTCTCCACACCATGCATTGCTGAACATAAAAATGAATGAACCCCCTCAATTTGGAATTTGCTCAATTCTTGGAGAACTCTCAGAAAAAGCTCTAAAATTAAAACGAAAAGTAGAGAACTAAATGCAAAGAAACACTTTCAATTTCTGTGCAATTTGCTTAGGTCAGAGGTATGCAACCTGATGCCGTCCAGATGGTTTGGACTACAGCTCCCATAATCCCTGACCATTGGCTATGCTGTTTTGGGTGTATGGGAATTGTAGTCAAAAGCAACTGAAGGGCAGAATACCTAAGCTAAGTGCTTGCAAAAGCAGCCTGGTCAGCCTGAACACTGTCAGCAGATGTGCAAGAACCTCATTTTACCTTCTCATCTGAAGAAAAACTTCTCAGGGAATTTTCCTTCAACTGGACACCCTTCCAAGTCTCAGCCTGAGTGCCTTCTGCAGCAGGAACTGCCAACTGTTTTTCTTTGAACTCACTTTTGGTGATTGTAGGTAACCTAGTGTTGGAAGAAAGTGGGATTAAAGACTCTATTCTCGTTTAATCCTTTTCAGGCCCGCCTCTGCTTTGTTTATGTATGTGTGTGTGTTTTAAATACTGCAGCCTACCTGAGGCTTTAGGGAAAGGTGCAATTAAAAAGTAAATAAAAATGTCTAATTCCAGGCATCTTGGCAATCTGCCTGAGTGATCTTATCTTTACTTTTCCTATTGCCAAATTCGTAGGCACTCGGTAAGTGGTTTGGGATGTCTTGTGAAAGAAATGATGTCACTCACTCGGGCAGTAATAGCAGCAGGTTCGGCAACAGCTTAGCAATTTGCTTTTTGCTGTCTTCCCAGGGATATGTTTTGAAAGGAGGCTCATAGACAAGAACGTATAGTGACTGGAAACTCTGTGAGGGAGCCAAATTGTGCATCATAAGGCAAATAAGTAATGCATGGATCTAGTTTTTACTGTCTCTCTACAGGGAGAAGGACACTTTCAGTCTAATTAATATCATGCTCAAATATTTCCTACCGACGCGCAACCATTTGCTTCACTAGCAGAAGAAGAAAGACATCATCTTGAGTAACAAGGGGCACAAACCACAGTGAAAGTAACAGGGCATACCCATAGTTTGGGTCCAAAGTTCCTCCAAATCGTTTCAGAATGGGTTTGTCCTCCTATACCATTTCAGCACGCCATCCTTAGTATAGCCAAATTATTTTTTTGCTTACTTCCAGTATTTAGATGCCACCTAAATACAGGGAAATTTTAAAAATATAAAAGTTTTACTTGGTTTTTAAAACGTATATATTACTTTGGGAGGGCAGAAATTAGTCCGATTATTGCAGGGGTAACAACCTGGTGTTTTGTAATATTTCACTGGCAGTGCAAGTTGTACTGCAAGACGAGCTGCCTTCATCATCCTGAGAAGCTGAAGGAAAAGGAAACCTGGTTCACCCTGTTCATGCACTGTACCAGGACAGGGGGCTCTCTGACAGCCTGCAGGTGCAAACAGCACTGGTTCCAAGAGCTTTTCTGCATAAGGCATTTATTCTGCAATCATCATTCCCTACTCATAGTTGTTAATGGGTTCTTTAGATGACATTGTGACCCTCCAGTTTCACTTCTGTGCCTAATGAGGACTTCTGGCAAGTTTTTTTAGAGCAGGAAAAATGCAGTATTATTCATGAAAGCAAAAGAAAATGCTTTTTCCACTTGTGTATTTGTGCTATTCCACTATACCACAGTGCCACCTAGAAGTTACGTAGCAGAAAATCAGGAATTGAAACACTCTTTGTGTAGTGCTCGGATCTCAATCCTGTGATGAAACAGCAAGTAGATACAGCAGATTAACAGCCTAGTGTAGAAAAGCCCCAAGGCAAAAGAGCATCAGTTCATGCCTAGGCCAGGCGCTGGTCACATTTGCACGTCATGCTTAGTCACCCTGGGGAAAAGACGCGGTGGCTTGTCCATTACTCCTGACAGATGATCAGCTGCTCGGTGGCTTCCCGTGGCTTGTTTATCCCTCAGTCCCTCTCAGCCCTCCAGCCTGCTGCTGGCACATATCCCACGGGGCTTTGTAGCAGAAATCCTCAGTTCCTCATTCCCTGCATCAGCACCCTTTTTGCAATTGGTCTGGTGGGGTTTTGGGCTGATGGGGGAAACTCCCCATCACCCCACATCAGATTGCAAATAGGAAATAGTGTTCCGAGCCCTTATGAACACAGAAATGCATTCGCAAGCTTCTTCTTTTTCGGGCTCTTGCACAAGAGCGAAAGACTGCATGTCTGCCTATCCACTATTTAGCTAACCTTCCCCTTGTCCCCCTCTTGTCAATGTATTCCACTTCAGCACTTCCTTTCCACTGAAATAAGAACACCCACGGGAAGGTGTTCGCAACCTTTTATATATATATATATATATATATATATATATCTCCTGCCATGAAATTTGCACAAATTTCCCCTCCATTCTACTGCTCTGCCATGAATTTTGTGTAATTGTTGCATTCCCACTCACTGCTCTGTAACCCTCGTGTACATCTGACGGTCAGCAATGGAGACAGCTGGCCGGCAAGAGCAGCCACAACACCTGATGCTCCTTGCTAACTTGCTAGTGCCACCACCATTCTCCCTCATCCTTTCTCAGCCTCAGGGTGGACTTTCCCCCCCTAGGAATCATGGAGAAAAGACACCAGAGAATATCCCAAATGTGTTGGCACCCCCCCCCCCTGCACAAATGCGCAGGAGAAAATGACTGCTGCTAGGAATTTGGCACAAAAAGGAGGGAGCAAAAGTAATGACTCCCAAAAGTTCCTCCAGCAGCAGCTGCCAGCTGCTTTCTACTCCCACCCCTGCCCCACTTCATGCTTGTCTCTTCCCTCCACTGCTAGCTGTCAGATACACATGTTGGTTTCATAGATTTCATAGATTATAGAGTTGGAAGGGGCCTACAAGGCCATCGAGTCCAACCCCCTGCTCAATGCAGGAAACTAGAGGAGGGGTCTCCCATCCAAGTAACAACCAGGCTTGACCCTGCTTAGCTTTCCACTCTCAGACAAGCTGAGCCAGCGTGAGCCACAGGCCTGTATGGTTACAGAGCAGTGCTGAGGATTGGTAAACATATGCATATTTAAAGGCTAGACAATAAACAGAGGGGAGATTTGCACAAATTTAAAGGCTAAGAGCAGGGGGCTGAGGGCACTGACAGGGGAGGGGAGAATGGCGGTGGCAGCTAGCAGTGGACGGAAGCGAAAAAGCACAGAGAGGAGTGAGCCAACAGTGGAGGATGAAATAGACCAGGATATTGACAATGTGGGGATGTGGCTCTGCTGGGCTGAATAGCAGACAGGTGGTCTAGCAGGCTTGCACTTCATTCATCAGTACAAATTAACAATAGAGTTTCATTCCGTATTAACTGAGCCAAAATGTCTCAGAAAAAAATTTGCTCAGAAATTTTCTTTTTCACCACCAAACATTTGAAGAATTCTACCTGAGAATACCCCCCCAAAAAACCCAAAAAATAAATAGCAACCATGTCCCCTCATTCATAAGGACACAAAAATGTATTTCCTTTTGTGATGTGTTGCAGGAGGGAGTTTCCCTCATCTGCTGGCAACTACAGTCAGCCAATTGCTGAAAGAACACTTCCCTTGTTAGCGAACACCCTTTAAAAAAAAAAAAAAAAAGGCTGCTTCACATTACACTGAAGTAAACTTTGTGCCTGAAGCAAAACAGCTCCATTGCTAGTTGACAGACATACATGAGGGTTTCAGAGCAGTGAGCAGGATCGCAAATATTATGCAAAATTCATGGCAGAACTGTAGAATGGAGGGGAAATTTGCACAAATCTCATGGGAGAGCAGTACAAGAAGTGGAAATTTGTGCAAATCTCATGGCAGGGCAATAAAATGGAGGGGGAAGTTGCACAGAATTCCTAGCAGTAGTCATTCGCATCTGCACACTTGCGCAGGAGCGGGAGGGAAACTGTGAACACATTCGGGACACTCTCTAGTGTCCCTTCTTCATGAATCCTACAAAAAATTAGAAATCCATCCTGAGGCTGCAAAGGGATGAGGGTGAATGGTGGTGGCACTAGCAAGATGGCGAGGAGCAGGCAGGGCATGTTTGCTGATCTTGCCGGTTGGCTCTCTAGCCATTCTGAGAACCCACCAAAAAATTGCCCTGCCTGGTTCAGACGTCACACTAAGCCATCCTGAGAAGAAGCCACCCTAAACAACCCTACTACAAACCATGGATTCTCAAGGTAGCTTGTTTGCACAAAACTACCTACTATAGGAAGACCACTCCTGATTCAGATGTCATGCTAAGCCACCCTGTGACACCCACAGTGACATGCGAACCCAGTCAGTGGAGACCTCTGCCCGGGTGTAACTCTTGAACAAGGTAAGCCGCTCTCTTCTTCTCCTTGCTCACCCTACAGCCAGAAGCAGAGGCATCTACTGTGGATGAGAGCTAAAGCTGAGCTGAAGTTTCTCAGAAAATAATTTTCTGATACATTTTTATTTTTATTTTTGGGCTCTGCCTAAACTGTTGGAGAATTTCAGGGCCCCTATTGGAAAATATTCAGCAAAATGGTCACCTCAGTTTCACCACTCACAAATTGAGTAGAGAATTTCAGATGCAACTGTGGATCTAGTTTTAATATTGTTCAATATAGCTAAAGGAAGCTGTGGGCTTGGGCCCTACTCCTTCCAGTCCCATTTGCTTCCTTCATTCATCAGTACAAATTAACAATAGAGTTTCATTCCGTATTAACTGAGCCAAAATGTCTCAGAAAAAAATTTGCTCAGAAATTTTCTTTTTCACCACCAAACATTTGAAGAATTCTACCTGAGAATATTTCACAGCTTGCAAATAGGATGGAGATGTTTGGGAGGCCGTTTTTACTCAGCCCTAAAAAAGTGGCAATTCAATTTATCAGATGGACCATTGGTATAATGCCCTTATGCCAATTTCAGTCATTCTAAAGCAGGGCTTTGTTGCCCTTCAATCCAGATTTATGAATGAACAATGAAGCATGCCAAGTCTCTGTGTTAAAAACCCAAGACTTTTTGTGCCAAGGAACACATCCTCTTAAATACATTCAGTGCCTGCAAATCATAGTGGCATGTCTGTGCCCATGCAAGCAACATGATATTTAGAACCATTCATTGTTTATATATCATATATCACCTATATATATCAAAATATATATTGTTTATATATCACCTGGAACACAGCAGCTTGCATTGGAACATCCCAGACGTTCCTTGGACACATTCCAAGGAATTTGTGTTTTATAAGGAACTGTTTGTTTAGGGGTAAAAAAAAAAAACAAAACCTATGTCCTTAACACAAAATTGAAGAAGTCTGGGATCTAAATTAGTGTCATAATAGGCACTATGTTTTAATAGGAACCACTGAAAATGTGTTCCATATTCCGCAAGGTAAGGCTTTTTTCCTCCTAAAAGGTACAGACTTAATAACTTCAAAAACATTTCCTGCCAAGGTTACTCATACATTGAGTTCTAGTTTCCACATTTGTCAAACACACATAAGACTTGGGCAATTGAAAATAATACATTGTGTATTGTTTTTGGACACAGGGAGGTGAATAGGTCAAGCTGTTCAATGACTTTTCCATTACTACACTTGGGAAATACATTTCTGTAACTAGCTACTCTTTTTAAAAGGAGTAAGAGGCACATTAAGTAAAATTGCCCAATGCTTCCCTCTGATTTGGACTGGCTATTGCTTGTCTTAGAGCTTTTCTACACAAGGCATTTATTGCAAACTTGCAATTGCTTACTGACCGTTGTTTATGGGCTCCGCTCTTTAGATGATGTTGTGTCCTCCAGTTTCACTTCTGTTTTTTAAGAGCACTTTCTCGGTGGGGAAGTGCTTTCCCAAACACTTTCCCAGTGTTAGAAAATGGGGTATTGTTTCTAGAAGCAAAAGAAAAGGTATTTTCCTACTTGTGTATTTGCGTTATCCTGCTATAGCACAGTGCCACCTAAAGGTTATATAGTGGGAAAGCAGGAAAGAAAAGGCTCTTTGTTGTGTGCAGAGCTTGGATCTCAATTCTGCACTGAAACCAAAAGCAGATACAGCAATTAACAGCCTTGTGTAGAAAAGCTCTCAGTGTTTGCCATCAAGAACCATGCCAGAAGAGCCCAAAATGCTGTACAGCATAGGCTGTAGCCTGGTTGACCCTGGAGAAGAAGAGATACATAATAGAACATGAACATATTGCCTTTGTTACTTATAGCAACTACAGCTACTTTTTAAATTATATTGGACTGTTATGGCTTGTTAGCAAGATTGGTAAACTACAAATGTTGTAAGTACCACCAAATTTTGTAATTAGTTGTCTCATTGGTCAAAACTCATTCGTTTGTAATGTTCACCTTTGTAGTGGATCCATTTAAAATACCGTAAGAAAATTCTATTTTTATTTTTTATTTTTCTTCCTTTCATTCCCCCCCCCCATTTCTATGGAGTTTGTTTTGTTTTGGTGTAATTCACATTTTAAAAAATAAAAAATAATTAATTAATCAATTAATAATAATAATATTAAACCCATAACATTTGCATGCATGTAAGTCAATTCTCCTTTTCTTCCATCGCCAAAAATGAATGGAAGGATCACTGCATACAAACTTTAAGATTATCGATCACTATAGGCACAATCCTTTGCAAATCCACCTCCAATGTTTCTACTTTATTATGATTGTAAATGGACATTTCCACAATATTTTGTATGTATATACCAGTATGACTGTTTTGTAAAGTCTGCTTTCTCCAGCTGCACAGTCTTGTTCTCTTGCTGTACAAGAAAGCCTTTTTTTTAACTATGTAATTTTTTCCTATTGTGAAGCCATTTATACATACCTCTAAAACAGTCAGACAAGCACTCATGTGCCACTTTTCTCCAGAATTTCAGACCAGTGCCTTTTTCTGTTCTTCTGCGCAGTCACTTGGTTCTCCATGTTAGAATTCTCACACTCACTCCTGGCATCCCTTTGCCTACACATTTATGTGGTGCTATTTAATAAGATTTCCAGACATGAACAAAATATTAAGGGTAACTTCAAACACAACACGCTCTCATAAAGATAGGCTGCTAGCTCTTTATCTGCAGCTAAACTAGTCCTGTATTCAAGCACAGAAAACAATTGGGAGCACATTAATACCAAAATAAACCTGATGCTATAGTTAAAACTTTAAGAACTACAGACATCCATGATCCATTTTGAAGAAATGGGCACCTTAGATGGCTTTCTTAAGCTGTGAATACAGTTTAATATTCAGTCCTCCTAATTTCAGTATGTGTCACAATAGGACTATTTACTGATAAATATACACAGCCATAATGGTGGGTTGTTGTTGTTGTTGTTTAATTTGATTAATTGGTTTCCTTTGTTTTGTATTACATTTGAATTTCTCTTTCCTTCAGATCCCTTCACAGTCTTCCTGACCCTTATCTTTTCTTTTTCTTTACATGCTTCCTCACACTGTGTGCTCATTCATGTTTCTTAGACCTCCAGTTTCTAGTACTATCTGCTAGTTGTGTTCCTACTATACTGTGCCCTGTAAGTTTAATTACAGAACTCTTCCTCCCAATTGTGGACACATGGGTAGGCATGGATGGCCACCTGCCGATGGCCCACACCCCAGCAGGGGGCCACTGACCAGAGCCACCCCGCTTTGCTCCTCCTCGTCACCATTGCTTGCAACCTGCTTGTTCACCTCCTGCCTCTCACTCTGGCCCAGACAACAGTGGTGGTGAAAAGGAGGACCAGTAGATGCCACTGCCTACTTGCTCACTGGCTCTTCACCTGCGAAGCAAGCAAGCAAGCGGTAGCAATGATGAGAAAGACGATGAGGAGCAATAGCAGCTGGTGACAATGGTGGTGAGAAGGTAGACTCATTCACTGAGGGAGGGCCCCACTAAGGGGGCCTTGCCCAAGAGCCCTCCAAAACCCGGAGCCAGTACTGGGGACACTGCTTGGCTGAGAGTACCAGTGGAGCAGAGAAGCCCTGGACGAGTACAGTTGTAGGTGCACAGAGCTCCATTGGCACTAACACTGAATATGTTCCACTGAGAAGGGGCGGGCAGTGGGTGTATTGGATGTGTGGCCAGAGGATGTGTTCTTATTCTCCTTCCAAGCACTCATTGAACATATGAGAGGGTTCGTTTGAACACCCCTTGTGTGGCCTGGCCCATCTTAGGGGAAGGAATGCCCTTCCTCCTGCTCCTGAAGGGATCTCCAGAGTTGCAGGGGAGGGTCAATCTGTTTCTAATGCCTACCCTGCACACACACACACACACACACACACACACAAAATAAAATTAAAATCTCAAACCCAGACAACCTTTGAGTCGGGTTTGGGAGGGAGAGAAAAGAAATGTGTGTGTGATGGACGTTTGTTGCATCTTCCTCAGAGCATGGCATGGAGACCCCATTTATTTTGGTGGAACAGGAGATAGAGTCAGGTTTGAAAAAGCAGGCCTGGCTCCATCTCACCATATGCTTTTCCTGAGGTAATGGCCTCACTATTGGATGGAAGGCCAAGGTGTGGGAGATAAGTAGGCCAACTGCATTGGAGAAAAGACTGTAACCCACCCTGCCTCCCTCCCTCCCGCCATCTGACTCCACGGCCATCCCATTGTTATTTATATCTAGAAATCACTGGCTGAACTATAAAAATTGAATTCTTTCCATATATCAAATTATGTGTCTGGTTTCGTTCATTCTTTCTTTCTTTCTTCTCCACCTTTCTATTAAAATCATAATCCAGGTGGCTTGCAAACAACAGGAACAACAATTAAATAATAATAAATTAACTGTTAAATGAGCTAAAAATAGATTTACAACCATTTAAAATTAAAGTTAAAAGGGAGCAGCAGTCTGTCGTTAAATGTTAAGAGCATCAGCCGTCTTTATTTGCCTGCGCCGTTTGCCTCTAATGAAGTTTGAAATGACTGACTCATCCCCCGCGTTATTAAAGGCTGCCTGTTCTATTTTATCTGTCATCACAAGTGCTAAGGTTTGCATTGCTGAAATTTTAGCGTTGGACTTTGAAGTCTTTGCATGACTTCTTTTTACGGTCTTATACCGAGTTTTAAATTATTTTCCTGATGTTTTGACAGAAGCCATTATCACGCTGAATCAGTCTTGTTCCAAAGCACATATACACGAACAAGGATTTGAACAGAAACCAGGCCAAATGTTTTGTGCAATCACTTTGCCAACTTGGCGTCTAGAAGGCCCTCATTTTAATCATATTTAGAGTAATTAGGCTAGTAACAAGAAAGATAACATTACATATTTCATCTCACAGTTTATGACACTAAATGAGTGGCAGTGCTGTGCAGGTGATCAGCTGTTGTTTTATATTTGCCATTTATGAATTTCACTTTGGGCGTCAAATTCATTATAAAACTGACAAACTGAAAAGCTCATATAAATGCAAGGTCGGTCTACCATCGAGCGTGCTGTCATTTCTTGGAAGCACATTTATGTAGTTCCATGTATTCAGTGGTCATGATTTAACATACATTATTTCTTCTTATCATTTGCAAGCCTCATGTTTATTGTCCATTTATTATTTTATTAATCATACTTCTATCCCACCTATCTTCCATCATGGAACTTAAGATGGTGTACATCAGGTTTCAAGGTGGTCTCCCACCAAGGCATTAACCAGACCCAGACTTGCTTAGCTTCAACATAGTTGCTATATCATGTTTAATGAAGAAGCCCATGCAGTAGGGTCATTCAGGGGGCAGGATGGATGACCCTTCCTCCAGACAGGGAACTGATCTACATGGCATTTTATGGCATTTAGTTCCTTTGAAACTATTGGGGTCTTCACATATCCAGAGAGAGAGATGCACACTGCACACGTGCACATACATATTCACTGAATGCACACAGCTCATATTAAATTCAGCCGTACTTGCCTCAGTCTGTCTCCACAACCTTTCCCACCCCTTAACAATGGCAGCTGATATGTTTTCCTCTCCACTATCTTTAAGTAATAAAGTATTGCAACAAGTTATGGAACTGTCAGAGCTTCATACTTGCAGACCATAACTATTTACAAATAACATGAGATCATTCATTTTAAAGGTTTGCCTTCTGGTCTCCGAACTGACTTATTTTATAAGATTCTGCTTAGTGAGTGGCAGTGCCCTCATGGGAGACAGAATCCGTTGGTTCCGTGCTTTTCATATCACAGTTTGTATAGCGGCCCCAGAGAGAGACTGATTCTTAATTAATTAATTAAGAAAGGTTTTTAATCTGAAAAATCCATTGAAATGTTGATTTCTTTCAGTTTAAATTGATTACTCTATTTGTTTTACTGATAAGGTAGCTAAATTTCTTTTATCTTCAATGCAAATTAGGAAGCAGATGGTATACTAAGAACTTCCTTTTCGTCCCTCTGTAAATTTATTTATATTCTACTAATGTATTTTATTCAAATGTTTTTGGTCTGTTGCCATAATACATTCATTTATTCATTCCAAAACCCTTCCCACCAAGAGCACCCAGCTCTTCCTCTCCCTACATCCTGTATGTCACCTAGGCAATAACTGGAAGGAACTGGTCAGTCACTGGCAAGGTACCAGATGGTAATTCTATCATCCTTGGAATTCCCAACTGAAATGCTAATATATTTGTTAGTAGGCAAATATTAGTCACCCTGTTCAGCCTTCACAAATTTCTGAAGCTGGAAATTGCTGATTCCAGAAGGCAGAAAACAGAGCAAAATGTGTTTCAATGATCATACAACTCAACAAGTCAGTTAGAAATAGTTTGGTAAAAGCTATAATGTTTTGGGTGGTTTTTAGTTTATCTCTGTTTACTTCTGTAATATTCCGTGCTTATGATATGATAATGGCTCTCATCACTGAGGGAGATGTACATCACTACTTGAAGTTCCTTACCACCAGCAAGTGGCAGCACAAACATAGTTGACATCAGCAGCTTTAGCATCTGTAGTCATTCAGGCATATGAGCACGCGGGGACATAGTTGTGTCTTGTGCCGATCCCTCTGAGGCACAAGACAAACATTCTGGCATTACTTCAACAGGCTGTGGATGAAATGGGCTTTTCTGCTGACTCTCTGACTGAGTCTTGGCTTAATAAGCCAATATATGAATGAGCCTTGGGCCTGCATGCACCACTTCTTCCCTCCTCAACATGTCACAGTTAAAGCCAGAAGTCTTCAATTAACCATTGTTTCCCAAGCCATTACAGGAAAATATGGTTCCTGGGCCCAGAATAAGCCATGATCTTAAACCAACTTCAGGCCTTGGTTTAAGACCCTGACTTGTTCTGAACCTGGTAACCATAGTTTCCCAGTTTGGATGCATCAAGGAACTATGGTTCATTGAAGTAATCTGAGTTAATCATGGCACAACAAGAAGGTAGGAAGAAAGGGGCAGTGTGCACAGGCACAAGGCTTGTACATCGAAACTGGGCCTATAATTGAAATGCTGTAGAGCCTGGCCACATGAATTTTACTCCTTTTTTCACATTCTCTAATCTTGGAAGGATTTATAATGGGATTATAGTTATTTGGGGAAACAGATCAATGCAATGACCAATCGGTTTCTAAACTAATGATGCTCAGTATTTGTTTTTGCAATACCTTTTGACTAGAAACTCAGGTACCTTTCCTACTGCTTTCAGCTGGGCAAATATCCAACTGTGGATGATAAATGTTTCGATTTTTGGCAGAAAGGCAGGATATTAATGAATTAAGCAATTACTTAAATGGGGCTATGCTCTATAAGCTGTTTGCACAAATGAAACATTTTATTTGTGCTGTGTTATGCCGGAGCCAGGAAAGGAAGCATCAGTGGCAGCTGCTTTGAGGTGGTGTTGTCCCTTTCCACCAACTTGAGATACTGTAAATGACTACCTTGGAGCAGAGCTCACAGAATCAGGTCATTCATTATCATTCATTATCCTTATAAAAATCTGAACCAGTTTCCTTGGCTTTCATAGAGGCACTTCTCCAAATATGAGCACACCGGATAAAACAAGCATTATACTGATAAATTGTTTCATTTATATATTTTTAAATACTAAGGGTAACTTGTATTCAACTATGTCCATTCACCAACAGTGGAATAGAGTCCCCCTCCCCACTGTGAACTGCCCCCACATACCCCAAATCTGCTCAGTAGGGTTGAGGGACCTTCTGGAGCAGAGTTTCTGGAGCAGAGGAGAACGGAACGTTCTGTTGCATAAGCGGAAGTCTGCTTGCACAATGTTGGATGTCAGTCTTAATAAACTGCTGCTTTACAGTTGGTTCTCCTCATTCCTATGCAAACAAGACTAACACAGAAGAAAATAGAACAGTATTTGAAATGTCAGCATACGTTATCCAGATGTCTAGAAGCTACATTATTTTATTACAGTCTACATAAAGGCTTACAGTTACACACACACACACACACACACATGTTGATAAGTTGAGTCGGAGCATGATAACACATAGATTAAAAAGGAATGTTGTAATTTAAAGATTTGCATGGAAGCTTTGTCCATCATTTCAGCACTAGCTCTTCTATTCTTTCCCCACTATTTGTATTTATTTCCATTTTCACACTTACCCATTACACAGTTGACAGATAATCTTCAGCCATAACTTCTTCAAATAAGATTGCATTGATCTACACAATCACTCAGATACTATGGAGCAGGGCTTTTTTTCTGGTGGAACTCACCGGAACTGAGTTCCAGCACCTTTTCTTCTATTAATTACATTACAATTTAATCACCATCTACTCCCGAGGAAATGTAATCCAAGAGTTCCGGTACCCTTTTCTCCAGAAAAAAAGCACTGCTATGGAGTAAACAGAATGAACTGAGCACTGTGTGATGTGGCTGAACTTCAGTACATGCAATCATGTTGCAAACATTGCAATCAGATTGATTTGCGGATGTTAAATGTGTTAATGCTGGTGAGCATGATAAGTATGTAACAACAATTTAAAAGCAACAGACAAGTGAAAAATTTTATGTGGGGTTCTGAAAATCAGCAAAGAAGGGGGGATTCTTTTTGAGGTAAGCAAATAAAAAAATGGAAAAGATGCATGTCATTTCAGTTCACCTTCAACCTATTTTTTATCTGGAAAACAACATCAGTAATGAATGATATGAACCACAATCCAGCAGAACAGAACTTTCCCATTCTTGGCTTAAGAAAGGTAGAGGAAAAACCTACAGCGTTGGTAACCCCAGTGCATATATGGTACGTTTGATACACTGGCAATATGTAGAATGGTGTCAACACTCATTCCACTGTAGAGCAACAAAATGGACAAAATTAATGTTTGAGACCCACCAAGTAAGATGACAACATTCTTGGTAAAGCTTTATATATCATCGAATTTCACTGATACTGTTTCTCTTTCAAGGACTGGGAAAGTACATCATGCATCTGGCATAAATGGTTGCCAACGCTGCAGAAGAAGAGGTGGTTGTTTATGAGCCAATGCAAACATTAGCAATTATTCACCTATTAGCAAGAACTTCAATACCTTTGCATAGTGAGTCAGTCACAATAAAGCAGATGGCATGCATTACAATGGGTTATATTAGGTTATATGTCCTCAGTTGTGTAAGAGAAGTTGTATGTGATCATGAAAAAAAATCTCTGTTAATCCTATTTGCATCGAATGTCTGGTATTTGTCATCTGTGACATATAACAGAATTGGGTCCAGATGGAAATTGAAATGCTCCTCTTGTAGGGAAAATGCCAGAAAAGAAATAAGACTTTGGTGTGTGTAGGACGGAGAGCTTGCTTCACACAACCTGAGGTTGAGAAATACCTATCTAATTAGTTTTCATTCTTCATCATAAAAAACACAGCTCACCTTTTCAGCTATTGCAAAACACCCAATTCTCCATGTTCCCCTCCTCTACTGAGTTTTCCTGAGTTGACCTTGACCTTCAGTACAGAAGCTGCATGGAAACTTAACATTTGGTGTTGAAACCTGAACAGTCCATGGCTTAAGAGGTGAGATCCAAATTACTGTTATTATACGTAAACCAAAGAAAAGTAAATTTGTCACTTGTTTGGTAGCAAGTAGGGGTGTGTAACAATACTTCCAGCATGAATCCATCATTTTCTTAATTCTGCAGAGGGAGATGTAAAATCATCTTTTCTGCACCTATACATGTTCATGTATGACTATGCCAAATGTATGCAATCCCCACCCCCAAAATGAATGAATATCCCAAATGCTGAAATATTCCATTTGGTAGGCTGAAAGGAGTGTAAGATCCATAGCAAGAGCTGGAATACAACTTGGACCGCAACAGAGATTCTTGCAATAAAATCTGTGCTCTTCTTCTATTGGCAGCAGTTCGAGAACACTGATTCCAACTTAGTAAAGATGGAATGTTACCCCAAACACTGGTAATGAAATATATTTACCAACCTAGGAGAGTCCACTGTCTCTGAATTCCAGTACTTCTATATGTCTCCTGACTCTGAAATGCTTCCCCCAAGTTGGCTTGCCTTTGTAGGCCCTATGTTGGACCTCTTACTTTGGCCCATCCTTACTGGTCCTCACAAAAATAGTCATTAACAGTGCAATCCTATACATGTCTACTCAGAAGTAAACCCCATTAAATTCAATGGGATTTATTCCCAGGTAAGTGTGTATAGAATTGCAGCCTAAGGCAGCAGTCCAATACCCACTAACCTGGGAGTAAGCCCCATTGAACTCAGTGGGTCTTACTTTTGAGTAGACATGCATAGGCTTACACTGTAAATGTATTCTCCAGGCTGCTTGGGTCTGGTCCCTGTTGTCTGCTGCCTCTTTCTCTTGGCTATTTTGCTGTCCATGAACTACACAAATGCACCATGCTGTTAAGAATGACCTGGTTCAAATAGTGGCCACTATAAATGACACCTAAGTGTGAACTAGAGGGTAAAAGCAAGGAAGCATACCTGGTTCATCTCCTCCCACTACATGTTATCCTCAAATCAGCCCAAGCTCACTCAGTGTATTTCATGGATTTAAACCTGGATCTCCATAGTCCATCTGGCATTCTATCCACTATACCACACAGGGGGCCTTTTTGGACATAGTGCTAAACTATTGTTTAGTGTTACGTTATGTGAATGAGCCCTGCGTGAGCCTCAAGCTTGCACCTGACCTGCTAGGGTGGCCAGGTTTCCTGTTTTACAGAAGGCAGTTGTCTATTTTGGAGGGCTCTTGGAGGAAAGTCTTCTATTTGAAAGGTGACACCCTTCTGTGTATTCTATCCGATCGGCTGTGTATTCTATCCAATCGGCTGTTCTGTATACTACATTCAGACATGTAGACAGAATACTGTTCCTGTACAGAAACCCTAAACACTAAACAGCATAAATTGGCATACATAAATATTATGCAAATTCCAAACTCAGGGGAACTGTGGGCTGTGGTTCGTTTAAAATATAGTTAGTTCAAACAAGCTTGGATCAAACCATGATGTCAAACTAACATACTTCCCTGAGTATGTTAGTTTAAAGCTGGCAGTGGATTCTTGCAGGCTTCTCCTTACCTCCAAACCAGAGGAAGAGAGGGGAGGGGGAGAACATGAGCCCAATGGCTTGAGTAAGCTCATTTACATAACACTAAACCATAGCTGTGTAATGGTCCAGTTATGGGATTTTCCATATAGAATGGAAAAATCTCATCTCCAGCATTACAATGGCAGCTGTTGGAGCTTAGTTGTAACATCTTTATTGTTTTCACTGATCAAATTCCCTCAGATCCTTTGCTTTTAAAATCTTTTCAGATCTCCCCCACCCCCAATGTATGCTGTGGATGGTTATTGGCCTTTAGACATACTTGAAACAAAATAAAGTGCCAGCAATTTTTGGTTTTCATTATAAGGGAATTGTATCCAAAAGCTAAATGTTGTCTATCCCAGACTATACAAAGAAAAGAATTGTTTCCTTGATCAGGGAAGACTTGATTCCTTTCCAGCACTTATATGAGATTATTGTTTGTGTGTTTTTAATAACGGAGATAACTTTATTTCAAGTAGAAGCCAAGAGGGACAAATAACTAAAATATAATACAATAAGTAACTATGGCTACTTGATGTTAGGTACTTTATATATAAGACACAAAACTATATAAGAAATATCTTTAAATTGCTCGATATTTATAATGACCAGTCCAAAATAATCCCATTTAGTGTTGTGAAAAGTTATAAAGTGCAGTTGAGTGTATTTATTTTAGCAGCATAACATTTATGTAGCATTTACATGGATGACTAAGGTAAAGATTAGAAACAACCTATTCATATAGGTCATTATCATTTCCATGTAGGGATGTAACTGTTCGCCCCGCACGGGCGTAGCAGGCCAAAATCGGCCCCGCTCACGTCCGCGCGGGGCTTGTGCGGGCCTACGGGCCTACCTTTTCCAGCAGCGGCTCACCTCTCCACGGTGAGTCGTCCGCGCCACCCGCACCGATCCCGTCGCGTCACATCCAGCCCCGGAAGTGACACAACGGGACCCTGCGCAGGCGCGCTGGACCCCCACACACCATATTGTGCCTGCACAGGGTTCCCATCACATCACTTCCGGGGCTGGATGTGACGCGATGGGACCAGCGACGGCTGCTCGAGCGGCGCGGAGAACTGCTCCGCGCCGCTCAGAAGATCGAGGCAGGGGGGCTGCCCCCACGGAGAGGTGAGCCGGCGGAGAGCTGCGAGCCCCCCCCCAAGGTTCGTGTTTCATCCCTATTTCCATGTGACAGGTGGGGGAAGAAGACTGAGATTGCTTGCCCAGGGCTGGAACTGACTCCCAGGACCAAGTCCAAAACTCCATTTCACTAGATTAGGATTCAAGAATTGTGAACAATGAAACAGGTCAGAAGATGGTTGGAGTGTAAGTGGTGTAAGACTTGTTTTATGAAGGTGATTGAGCACACGTACAAGCATATAATCAAGCCTACGGTGTGGCAGTGAAAGCAGCAAAGAAGGCTTACTTTGCTGCCTCCATCACAACTTCGAGTAGCCGTCCAGCTGAGATTTTGCAAGTGGTTCAGGGTTTGCTTTCATCCAATCCAGTGAATCCAATACTGGAACCTGCAGAGGCCCACTGTGATTAGTTTGTAAGACACTTCAAGGATAAAATCACTCACCTTCATGCTGACTTGAACACCACTATTGTTGCAGGGTCTGTTGAGGTGTCCAGAGCATCATCTTATCCTGTTTTGTGGGATCAATTTCGGTTTTTGGAGCCTCAGTATGTGGACAAGTCGCTGGCATCTGTACAACCCACCACATGCTCTCTCAACCCTTGCCCTTCATGGCTTATTTGAGCTAGCCACAGGGGACTGACCAGATGGATCAGGGGAGAGGTGAATACACCATTGCATGATGGTGTGGTCCCTACTGCCTTGAAGAAGGCAGTGGTGCAACCACTCCTGAAAACCCTCCCTTGATCCAGAGATCTATGCCAATGATTGTCTGGTCACAAACACCCTTTTCCTGAGTAAGGTGCTCAAGAGAGTGGTGGTGTCTCAGCTGCAGGCACTCTTGAATGAAACTGATTAGCTGGATTCATTCCAATCTGGATTCAGGACTGGTTTTGGTCACCCTGATGGATGGATGACCTCCTTTGGGAGAGGGACGGGGAGTGCGACCCTGTTACTTCTTCTGGATCTCTCAATGGCTTTTGATACCTTTTGTTTCCTTTCATCCATTTTTCACAAGCACACTTGAATAATAATGATTGTGTTTAGGAGAACTAGTTTCATATTAAGGACTTCTCTCTCACTAACTGAGATCTCACATCATTACAATATGTGAGGATGCCAATGTCGATCATTTTAAACTGAGGGAAATAAGAATGAAAAATAGATTCTGGGTTCTAAACTCCTGCCTGGATTATGCAGCCTGGATTACACAGCCTGGATTAGCTAAGTGTAAACAACAGATCATTGCCAGGCATTAGATCATTGTAAACTGAATGAAAAGTCAGTTCTGGGTTCTAAACTAATTAGGAAGATCCACAGATGGCCTACTGGAAAATGCCATGATGACTAGAAACTTCCAATCATCACAAGAGAAGTATGGGAACAAAAAAAAAACTTATGAGAGTCAGCATTTTCCAGCTTTGTGAGATATGGGCAATGACATTTGGGTGAGGCCTATATAAGTCTTCATCCCACATGACTTGGCTACTATTACACAACTTGTCATAGAGTGTATTACATCATCACTTACAATGCTCATAAGTACATGAAATAGAGGTTAGGAGCTTTGCTGAAAGTGAATGAAATGTGAACAACAGCTGGGATGTAGACAGTATGCATTACATGACTGACCTCCTTGAAGTGATCCCATTTGAGAGGAATCAGCTTTGCAACACTGAGTCAGGAAACTGGACGACATGCAAGATATGTAAAGAGTCATCAGATAACACACCACCACTGCCTAAAAGGAAGTCAGCAGCTTTGGCACCATATCTGCATCCATTTACCTTCCCCAAAGAAAATCCACATATGATACAATTGTCAAAACATTTTGTTCTGTTTCCTGATTTGATTACTCATTGGATAAAGTGGGGCCAATTAATGAAGCAGTTTTTATTTTGTTAGAATGCCAGGAAAGATGAATGTAATTTTTAATTGCTTAAACTTTAAAGCTTAAAGTTTATTGTTATTGATGAAGATGATTATGATGATGTCATTTACCTTTGATCATCACTGTTTCATTGTTTTTCTCTGAACATAAAAGGGGGCAAGGAAATAGTGTGTTATAACTGTGTGTAGGGTTCCAGCCTTGGTTTCAAAATTGCTGATGGATTTGCATTGTTAATTGATTTGGATTTATTTATTTATTTATTTAATTATCTATTACATTTCTATACCGCCTTTCTGCTAAGGCACCCAAAGCGGTTTACAGTGTTTAAATACTCAAACAAACAAACGTTACCCCCCCCCCCCAACCAAACATACACCAGTTCTCTCAGGCCAACTGAAGGTTTCTTCTGGAGCTGCTGGTACAATCTCCCTGGCCTGGGCTTTTCTTCTGCCTTCCCTCAGGGCACATAGGTCTTAAATACACTGGATGACACACTGTCTTAATTAATGTCTGTCACTTACTACTTCTTGTTCTCAGTTGGATTACTGCATATTAGTTTTTTTTCCCCTTCTAGTTTCCATTCTCTGTGATTAAAGTCAGCTTCCCACATGGAGTACTGGTACACCTAGGGGTGCTCACATCACACCAGTTTTAAAAGCACTCCACTGGCTGCCAATCAGTTTCCGGGCGAAGTATAAAGTGTTGGTTATTACCTTTAAAGCCCTACATGGTTTGGGTCCAGGCTACCTACGGGATCGCCTTCTCCCATACAATCCACCCCGCACACTCAGGTCCTCTGGGAAGAATTTACTTCAGTCAGCCAAAACTAGGCTGACGGGTACTACCCAGAGGACCTTTTCTTCTGCTGCTCCCAGATTATGGAATGGCCTGCCGGAGGAGATTCGTCAGCTCACCAGTCTTTTGGAATTTAAAAAAGCCATAAAGACTGATCTCTTCCGGCAGGCCTATCCGGCGGAATTTTAGGTTGCCTTTAAGATGTTTTTACGATATTTTAATGATGTTTTAATGATGTTTTAATGATGTTGTTTATGATGTTTTTAATATGTTTTAAGATGTTTTAATAGTATGTATTGTGTATTTTATATTTTTGTTGTTCCCCGCCTCGATCTAGACGGAGAGGCGGGTAAGAAATAAAATTTATTATTATTATTATTATTATGGAGTAGCATCTATGCAGTTGCATTTCAAGCAACCACCCATGCTAGCAGCTGTATGTGCAAACTGGAGCAAAGATCCACCCATGTATTCTATTGTCATTTAAAAAAAAAAAATCTGACTTTTTATGTGGTCTGTTATTGAAGGAGCAAGTTTCAAGAGAAATCTCATACATGTGGAGGGTTGGGAATCTATTAAGGAATCTATTGTTCTACAGTATTTTCCTCTACTAAATGAACCGAGTCAGTTTCGGTATGATGCAGTCCACTCTGCTAACAGCTATTTTTCCATATAAATACAGTATTATGGTAATTCCTGCTGAGAGGCATATAAGAAAAATAAAATTGGCTGTTAACAGGTGAAATCACCACCACTGGCAGGAAAGAGAAAAGGGAGAATTAATTTATGTGGGCAAATGACTGCACCAGCCCTGGGTGCTATGTCAAAGGAATTACTTCAAAATGAAACACCAGTAGAGATTACCCAGCTTTTTTATCTACAGTCATGCCTTGGATTGAGAGCATAATTAGTTCCGGAAACGTGCTTGTAATCCAAAACACTCTTATATCAAAATGAAATCCCCCCAAAAAACGTGTACAGAGATTTTTAATTTAAGCTGTACTACAGTACTTGTATTGCAAGACGTCGCTTGTATATCAAGTAAAAAAAAATTAAATAAATATTTAAAAATTTGCTTGTCTTGCAAAACGCTCTCAAACCAAGTTACTTGCAATCCAAGGTATTACTGTATATGCAATTTGCCAGCATTTCCAATTGGCCTTTGTAAAACTACATAAACAACAACAACAACAACAAGGAGAACAAGAAGTGAAATATTTTAGTTATCCAAGAAAAATATAGAAGGGGGGGACAATTTTGCTGGATGTCGTTTCATTTTATTTGTTGTACTTCTTTTGGTTTTTATTATTCCCTGTCCAGAATCAATTACAAAATAAGATAAACCTTTCAGGATATGAAAATATTGATGTAAACATAAACACAAACCAACAAAATTCCAGCAAGGTTAAACTCCTAACTGAATATCACCAGCTCATCCGGAGCTACCAGAAGATGCTATAACTCAAGAGTCTGGCAAGTCTCCAAAAAGTGGATGTTCCACAGATGTGGAACAATCACGAAGAATCTCTCTGTACGTGGCCTTGTTTAGACTTGAAACACAGTCCAACATACAGAAGGTAGTTGTGTGGTGCAGTCTTGTACACAGTTACTCAGAACTATGTCCTGTCAAGTTCAATAGGACTTACTTCCAGATGGGTATGTATAGCAGCCTTCCCCAAACTGGTGACCTCCAGATGTTGACTTCAGTTCCCATCAGCCCCAGCCAATGGTGAGGAATGCTGGGAGTTGTAGCAAAAAACATCTGGAGGGTACCAGGATGGTTGGGGAAAGCTGATGTATAGGTTTGAAGCTTTAATTAATCTTCGAGATCAAAATGGGGGGTGACACAGGAGACAATCTGGTAAACAGGCAGGGATTAGTTGATTTTGGCCCTTAGTTAACCTTTATAGGTGAAAATCATCATCAGTTTTGCCCAGAAGATAATAAAAGGGTAGTTCATATTCTATTGCACTGGTGTACTATACTTCCTGGTGTCCACTCATGTCAGAAGCGATATGTACACACACACACACACACACACACACACAGGGCAGGGTCACACAACACGACAAGCTATCATGGTAAGTCACCATGATTGGTGGTAACTTACAACAATGGTTCTGACAGATGATCATTGTTTCTGGTCGTTATTGCGGTTTTGTTCCCACTCAGTCCTACCTCCACCTCCAGGCATGCATCCCAGGGGCCATCGCTCCCTCTCTATGTAGGCATCACAAACACCTTTTACGCTCCCCCTTCTCCCTCCCGCCTTTGTTCCCACCTGGCCTACCATACAGGTGATTATTATTAAAATGTTATGCTACCCTCCCCCACACTGCCTGGCGCCCCTTGTCCAAGCAGCGGCTTTTGATCCTTGCCCCCCTCCCTCTGTTCTCTGTGCCGCCTGGCACCAAAGCTGCTCTCACTTTCCCCTCTCCTTCCCGCCTTCGCTCCCATGTTGGCTAGGAGACAGGTGAAGGTTATCTGCACCTCTCCCCCCCCCTGTACCTAGCTCTGCTTAGCACCACACCTCTTTTACTTCTTCCCACCCCTCGCATCCACGCATGGCAGAGAACCGGCTATCTCTAGCAGTTCTCCCATCTATCCTGCCTCCCACCTGTGTTACGTCTGAACTAGATATTTTCCACACCTTCCCTATTCCCAAAGCCTTTCTTGCTCCTGCAGCCAGAGTTTAGCCTTGACTTCATTTTTCCAGCCCTCTTCTTACTACCCAACTACCCCACACACACACACACCTGTAAAGTTCCCCAATTGTAATCTACTCTGCTTCTATTAAAAGCATACTTTATTTTGAAAGAAAAATACATTTAGTATTCTAATTGTAAAAGTAAAAAGCATCCTACAATTAAAAGTGAAGCAGACAGCAAAATAATGCTAAATAATGAGTTTTGCATTCTTCCTCCTCCCTCCCAATCCCTTTTCCTTTTGTGTCATGTCTTTTAGATTGTAAGCCTGAGGGCAGGGACTGTCTTATTAATCTTTGTAAGCCACTCTGGGACCCTTTTCTGGTTGAAGAGCGGGGTATAACTGCAATGAATGAATGAATGAATGTGTGTGTTGCTAGGCAGACATCAGAAATAGAGATCGGATGACTGGAGCGGCTGCTTGTTTTGCCGCTCTTGTCATGCGACTCTGTAGGATTCTTGAACCACCAATGATAAAACAGCTTTCCCTGGTTCAGACATCACGATAAACAATCATGGTAGGGGCAAACCCTAGAACAGACCGTTGTGTCTTATCGCGGTTGACAACAACGGTAAGTCACAACAGTCGGTCACCATGACTTGGGTTTGCATGACATGGAGAACAAACAATGGTAGCAAACAACCGTTGCTTGTTGTGTCTTGCGAACCCAGTCACACACACACTCTCTCTCTCCTGAAGCCACGTGAGAGTTTCTATACTATGGTGCCAATTGTCTCAGGTGGCTGTGGCAAATGTATGAAAATCACAACTGAGGCTGATCTCATGGCGGATTCCTGTTGCCATCCCACCAGGAGGAAAAGCAATAATCAAATTTTTAAAAACTCATTGTGATCAGCTCCACCCATGTGGTAGGAATATCTATTCACACATATACTGCAGCCGTGTGGAATAACCACCACGGTGAAGTGGCCCCCATCATGCGGGCAAGGGTGGGCAACTTGTGGCCCTCCAGATGTTTTGGTCTGCAACTCCCATCAGCCCTAGCTAGCATAGCCAATGGTGAGAGAAGTTGGGAGTTTTAAGCCAAAATGTCTGGAGGGCCAAAAGTTGCCCACCCATGATCTAGGGACACATACAAAGGGTAGCCTCTCTCTTTCTCTAATCAACTCAGACAACAATCTTTCAATAATGTGAATGAGTTTGATCCAGGCTTTTCGTTTGCTGTCCGTCAGTGCTCTGCAACTTTTGTGAAGACATGTGCTTGCATTCACCCAGGGGGCATCCTACATTGCAGAAGTAGTTCTATTTAAAGTTTCCATTTGATATGAGATGGTTAAGGAAATCTCTCTGCAGTGAAGATCAAGTAGAGACCGCTGTTGTGAATTTGCTTGACAAAAAACAACAACCCTGGCTTTCTTTGTAGGGTCCATTCCGTTCCAGCAGTCACTATCTTGCGCAACAGAAGTCTGGAAGTGACAGCAGGAAGAGCAGCTGCAGCATCCCCCCCCCCCCAGCCTCACCCCATCTCAGAGCTTTATCGGGTGCCATAAAATTGCAGGCCCTTCACAACAAGGATGTTGGGAAATAAAAATAAAGTAGAATATGTGATAAATTCTGGCAGTTTGATCTGCTTTTTCTACCCAGCCCCCATGCATCTTTTCATCTCCTCCTTTCCCCATCCCCACAGATAAGGTTGCAAGATTGCAACCAGGAGATTCACTCTGCCAATTAGGCAAGGGACACCACACAGCTTTTCCCACCTATTCCTTTTCCTCCCACGCAGCCACCCCACCTCTTCCGCCTTCTGAAGTGTGGGGAAATTTAGAACATCTTATATCTGCCCAGACATTCTCATTTATGTATCATTGTGGTTTTTAGCTGGGCGATGATTGGTTTCTCTGTTCCTCTCAATCTTACGGACTGACGTCTTGCTGTGTTTTATTATAGCATTGATGTCTTATTTGAGTCTCTGCACACTGCCCTGGGACGGACCTACCTTTGTAAGAGAAGGGCTGTCTAGGTTCAGAAATAAATAAACGCAAAGTGAGTGGACGTCCAGGTGTACAGCACAGCAGATGGGGTGGGGTAGACAATAGAATTGGGGAGGGGAGGGGTAAAAAGAGGCCACGGCTGCTGCAGTTCCTGATTACATCGGTAGTATTAAAGGTACGGAGATAAACCCCTGGGTTGCAACCTGTGGTGCTGGGCTCAGAAGGCGCCTGTCACAAGCTGTCTACTCAACTTTCAACTCAACAGCTGAAATAGATAGTACAAATACAAACTGTTTGTCTTCGCCTATGAAGCTGGCAACAGTGACTTGCATGACCAGCATTGCATTCTGTTATTTGCCCACCCACCCCCACCCCAAAAAGTACAACATCATTGCCCATTCAACAAATGGTCAGATCCATACATGCAAATTCATTGTCTTATTTGACCGGCATAAATCAGACATGCAAATTGAGCATCAAAGTCATGAAATGGTCTGCAAAGGTAATACGAAATAATAGGTTGGCTGAATCCAAGCTTACCACTCTGTTCATGGAAGATGCCTTCTGTCAGCACAAGGAGTCCTTCTGTGAGTATAGCAGTAAGTCTGAATTCAACTCATTGTATTCAACAGTCAAATGGATGGGAGGGACACTCAGATTATTCTTCAGCTGGCGCACCTTTTGGTCTAGGATCAGCCCTGAATCTGGGAGCCTTATGTATAGAAAAAGCATTTCAGGTGTTTTGTTTATCAGCTGAAGCATCACTATAAAGTGGATAGGGAGACATTTTTCTCCCTTGCTGTTGTGGCCCAGCCTCACCACTGCAGTGGGCCCTATCAGTGGCGTAGCGTGGGTTGTCAGCACCCGGGGCAAGGCAAGTAATTTGCGCCCCCTAACCCGTGGATTTTAGCACTCGAGGCTCTTCCACTAGATTAGTTAAAGAAACCCTTACCCCCTAAGCACATGTATTGTTTGTTATGAAAATACTGATGTAATTAAAGTAAAATGCATCTACGGTAAATACAAGTTTATTTTCAAACACTTTATTGAGTGCGAACATGCATTACACATTCTCCACATTTTCAGCAGGTCTATGAATACAAATCTACAAATGTAGTAACCTAGCATGGGCCATGCTATTATATGTCGTCTCACAACCATCGTAAATGACAAAAAATATCAAGAACAAAAACTAAACATCAAAATGGAACCATACCCTGGAGATGATCCAAGACTGGGCTAGATGGAGCCAACTTCCTCAATCCTGTACCTCTAATTGTAATTCTTTAATAGAAGTGCAAGATATCAATCTGTATATAATATACAGATTAATTTAAATTCGGGGAGGTCACACAGAGGTCTAGAAAGAGGGAGAAGCAATAAGGGAGACTCCCCAAGAGGAGGAGGAGGAGAAGAAGAAGAAGAAGAAGACACACCCCGCGCTGCTCTGCTCTGCTCGGGCCTCCTCCCGCTTTCCACCTGTCCCTTCAACAAGTTCAACTCAACTTCCTGCCTCCTCCATTTCTTCATTCATCCGTCCCCCCGATCCCATTTCCCCACACGCCCCTTTCCCTTCTTTTTCTAGCCCATTTCCTTTCTCCCTCCTCCTTTCCTGGCTTTTTAAAAATGTACCTCTTCTTTCTTTGCCCTCCTCTTTCCTTTCTCCCCCCCTTTTCTCCCCTCCCCCCTTCACCCTCCCACCCTCTCCCATTTCTCTCTCTCCTCCTTTTCTCTCGCCATCCTTTTTCCCTTTCCTCTTTTCTCCTTTCCCCCATTTTCCTTTCTCTCTCCTTTGCTGTTCTCCGCTTTGTCCTTCCTTTTTCTCTCTCTCTTTCTCTTTCTTCTTCCTTCCTTCCTTCTTTCTCTCCTTTCCCCGGTAACTCTTTTTCCTCTCCTTCCTCATCTTCCTTTCCTGCCTCCCTCCCTTTCTCTTTCTTTCTATCTGCCTTCCATCCTTCCTTTTCTCGTCTCCCCAACTTTCTTTACCCCTTTCTCATTCCCCATCTTTCCTCTTTCCCTTCATTCTCTCTCTCTCTTTTCCTCCCTTCCTCTTTCTTTCTTTCTCTCTTCCTCCCTCCCCCTTCTCCTTCCTTCCTTCCCTTCTTTCTCTCTCTCCTCTCTTTTCCTCCCACTCCCTCCCCTTTTCTCTCTCTCTCTCTTTCTCTCTTCTCCTCCCTTTCTTTCTTCCTTCCTTCCTCTCTCTCCCTCCATACCTCGATCTTGTCCACGCTCCAGGCGCAGCCCACCACCTTCATGCCGCGCTGCACCAGGGCGCGGGCCACGGCCGCCCCGATGCCCACCGAGGCGCCGGTCACCAGCGCTACGCGCCCCTTCCAGCGCTCCATGGCCCACACGCCGCGCGCGGCTGCCCTCAGCTTGCCCGGCCCGCGACGCACCGGCCGGCGCCTCCTTCCTCGCCTCCCGCCCCACCCACGCGCTCTCCGAGGCGCACGACCCGGCAGGCGCGGCGGCGGCGGCAGCAGCGAGGGGGCGGCGGCGGCTGATCCGCCCCTTTCTCCAAGGGCAGCCGCCTCTGGGGGGGGGAGCAGGAGGAGGAAGAGCTGGGGCAGAGAGCTGCGAGTGCGCCCCCCCAGATGTTGCACCTGGTGCAGCCGGCCCCCCCTGCACCCCCCACACTACGCCTCTGGGCCCTATAGTTTATAGCCAGAATCTATCAGAAGTGGTCCAGAAAGGTTTGGGCTTATTCAGCCTGTGGAATGTCAGAATCAGTGTGAGCTTATCTCTGTCAGTGTTCTCAGAGGAAAGCAGGCGGGTGTTAAGTTATTCCCATCAACTTTGACAGGGAAGGAAGCTGGCAGCCTCTCTGTGAGAACCTAACAGAAGACAGGGGAGGTTTTGGAGGTGCCACGCAGGTTGAAGCATCAACTAAGGACGGCTGAATGGAGATGCCCTGTTTGGGCAGAGGCCTCATTGATGGGCTAAAATCCCTTGTCAGTTAGTTGTTCAGGAGGAGGGCTATCACAACCACGCCTTCACTTTAAAGCCGATGCCCAGGCTAGAAACATTTTTGTCTTTACTGCCCCAAATCCTCTCTGTTTGGACTTACTGCCACCTAAGCCTCTAGGGAAAGGAAACCAAATGCAGAGTTACAGAATGGGGGACACTTGGCTCAACAATACTACTGATCTTGGAATTGTGGTAGATCACAAACTGAATATGAGCCAGCAATGCGATGTGGCTGCAAAGAAGGCAAATGCTATTTTGGGCTGCATTAATAGAAGTATAGCTTCCAAATCGTGTGAAGTGATAATTCCCCTTTACTCAGCACTGGTTAGGCCTCATCTTGAGTACTGCGTCCAGTTCTGGGCACCACACTTTAAGAAGGACGTAGACAAACTGGAGAGGGTTCAGAGGCGGGCAACAAGGATGATAAAGGGACTGGAAACAAGGCCCTATGGGGAGAGACTGAAAAAACTGGGCATGTTTAGCCTTCAGAAGAGGAGACTGAGGGGAGATATGAGCGCACTCTTCCAGTACTTGAAGGGTTGTCACACAGAGGAGGGCCAGGATCTCTTCTCGATCATCCCAGTTTGCAGGACACGGAACAATGGGCTCAAGTTACAGGAACCCAGATTCCACCTAAACATCAGGAAAAATTTCCTGACTGTCAGAGCAATAAGACAATGGAACCAACTACCTAGGGGAGGTGGTGGTCTCTCCCAATCTGGAGGCATTCAAGGTGCAGCTGGACAGCCATCTGTCAGGGATGCTTTGACCTGGATTCCTGCATTGAGCAGGGGGTTGGACTTGATGGCCTTGTAGGCCCCTTCCAACTCTACTTTTCTATGATTCTATGATTCTAAGGCTGCCCTACAATGACTGAAATATTTTCCATACTAATGAATTAGAAATAGAAACATGTTTTTAAATTATAGCAGCACAATATTGATAGGCAATAGCTGAAAGTTAGAGTAGTTTTCATAGGCTTTGTTTCTGCTGTTGAGCAGAAGCACAACCATGATAAAAGAACTGACAATAAAGCCATTGTGACAGAGGAGCTTCAGATGTACTCTGTACTCTGAGAGCCAGTGTGGCGTAGTGGTGAGAGTGTTGGACTGGGACTTGGGAGATCCGGGTTCTAGTCCCCGCTCGGCCATGAAACTCACTGGGTGAGTTTGGGCCAGTCACTGACTCTCAGCCTAACCTACCTCACAGGGTTGTTGTGGGGATACAATGGAGAGGAGGAGGAGGATTATGTAAGCCCTCTTGGGTTCCTTGCAAGAAAAAAGGCGGGGTATAAATATAATAAATAAATAAATAATACGGGTTCTCTGACGCATGTACAGTGTGCTATATATTCACTTGCCATTACCCTGACACCTTAGGCTAACCTAGCAACTAAAGGACTTACACTAGCATACCCAGGCACTCCGCTTGGGGGTTGAATGTCCGGGCTGGCCTGAGCTGACAACCCGCTCTGTGCTTCGATGCACCTTGCTTCCAACAACCAGCAGAAGTCCTGGTTGCTACTTTTACTCCCTCTCTTGCCTTGCCCCCCCTCTCGATCCCACAACCCCTCCCTCTGCTGACAGGACAAACTGGTCTGGCTGGGCAGGAGGGGGTGTGGTGGTTTCGGTGCCACCTTGCCCATGGCCCATCAAACGTGCTCGGAAAGGCGATTAAGGGTGCTTGGCAAACTATTGAGGGTGCTTGGGGAAGACCATCAGTATGTAAGTGTGTCGCGGACTGGGTTCTTCTGCCCCAGGTGGAGATTATGCAGGTGGAATGTGGGGCAAAGTGTATGTTCTGTCAGGCTTTCTCTCCACAGTCTTTAACTTTAAACCAGACTTGGACTGATTAACAGCCCATCAAATAGAGGACATCTTCAAATGGAGGACTGTTCTCTGACAGCTCTCCAAATCAGAGGACTGTCCTCTGTGAAGCAGGACACCTGGCCACCCTTGTTGCGGTGCTGGTGTAAAGTGAAGGGAATAAAATCCTAGAAGACAATCTGGAAAAGGGGCCAGAATTTACTTCTGTGCTAGAAATTGTTTGTTATCCTATGAAAGTCAAATTTCAACCAGAAAACAGTTCAGTAATTAACAAGGTTGGAGATGGGACATACCATACTCCTCTAGCTGAAGACCACATGCT
This sequence comes from Shinisaurus crocodilurus, assembly GCA_021292165.1. NCBI lineage: Eukaryota > Metazoa > Chordata > Lepidosauria > Squamata > Shinisauridae > Shinisaurus > Shinisaurus crocodilurus. The sequence goes on from CM037879.1 coordinate 130,259,675, forward strand.
CTTCATGCAGCCAGTCCTGGGTACACTCCCCAGGGTTTCTAATTAAAAAGATCTGAGGAGCAAGACTATATGGAAGAACTCTGCCTGAGTCCAAGCTGGATTGGGGCAAATAGTCTATGTATGCAGTTCCTAATTTTTACTTACTTTAGGCCACAAAAAGGTTATTTAGTTGCATTGGCAGGCAGATGCTGCTGAATTTTATATCCCCATACATTAGGAAAAGCCCAAGTTTAGTTATGCACATTATTTATGCATTTGTGGAGTGGCATTCAGGAAATTCATTGTTGTTTTTTAAATAAGAAACCAGACTAATCTTCTAGGGATGCAGAATGTTTTTGATTCATGAATTAGGATGACATTGCTTTGCTGAGGTTCCAGGAAATTCCTTTCGTGCTTCGGGATGTGGATTTGGTAATTTGAAGCAAATGATTTTTGCAAAATACTTAGTGATTTAGCCTCCTGCGCTTGGTCCCATGACTACTTTAGGAATGAGATGAAGCTCCTCTTTTTCCTATTGTTAATATCTTGCAGGACAGATAAACACTCTGTGTATACTAGCCTTACACTTCTTTGTGCACTGATATCATCAGCATGTTTAATGCAGATGTTAACCATTTCCATCTGAACGGAGATTATACATCATCTTGATTAATAGAGGCATGCTGAGTTTATCAAACACGTTGTCACATTAGAGAAACAACCCATTAACTAAGAAGTGTTCCATGTAATATTTATTTGATTGATATGGGATGGACCCTAACTTTGAAAGGGCTTCATACAACCAATATTTCAAGTGCAACACATTTCTTGGATTGGAATAATTTTTTAAAAAAATTATGGAACAATTCTGCTGTACGTTTAATATTTAAGAAGACACCATATTATGTTGACTATTCCCCCTTGCATTTAGGCTCAGTTCTAGATATGTTGGGGTCCTAGAGAAGGGAACGAAGGATTTTTCTCTGCAACAATCTCTCAGGGGCACCCTCTCAAATGGTCATGGACACGAGTGTATGCCATATAGTTGATTCCACCATTATTACCATATTTCCAGATGTTACTGCTGCCATCTATCAGCTTCAAAGCCAGTCCTAGGATTATAAATCTCTTTTGGTGGTGAGATGGCTCATGGCTGGGGTGAGAGAAATAGACAGACATGGTAGTTGCGTAGCAACCCCTTGTGCTCTCTCCTTGTGCTTCAAGTGGGCTGCGGTGATTATGTGAACCAGACCAGAACTTTTAGGCTTTGCTGGTGGGTAAATGTTACTCTTCAAGTAGCAAGTGGCTACAGTACTTCTTCAATCATAGCTAGATTTCCTATTTTGAAGATGTGCTGTACATGGAGCTCATGTTCCACACATGTGTTGATAATTTAACCAGCTTAATAACTGGGTTTTATACCGCCAGCTCCTTTTCAGGTCTCTGAAAGTGAGCCTGCAGCAGGGTTTCTCTTCAGGTAGCACAAGAAGTAACAACAAAGGACCATTTCAGTTTGCCCCAAACCAGTTGCATCTTCCCAGGAAGAGATCCAGCACTAGCCCTCTTGATATGCTCAGGCGCTCTTCTGTACTTGGAAAAGGGGAGGCAGCAGTACCTGCCACACCCCACATACCCCAGACTACAGGCCGGTTCACATGATCTCTGGAGCCCACCATGGGTTGCAGTGCGTGCCAGCAGCTATTGTATATATTCAAGCTGTGGCAGCCAGTCACCGCGGCTTATCGTGACGTCACATGCGAACCTGGAGCAGGGTGGATTGTTGCCATGGTTAACGAACCACCCACAACCTCAAAACAGCCCATGAGTTGTGTGGGTGGTTTGTTAACCACAGCTACAGCTCACTCTCGCTGGGTTCACGTGTCATGATAAGCTGTGGTGGTGACCTCCCGCTGCAGCTTGAATATTCACAATGGCCACCGGCATGCACCGCAACCCGCCATGGCCTACTGAGGCCACAGTGGGCTGCGGTGATTATGTGAACCAGACCATTTAATCAAGGCACAGAAGATACTAATAATATGTGAAGAAGGTTAGGGTTGATTGCTCTCTCGCTCCGTAGACAAGAGGCAAAATCATCCCAAGATACAGGAGGAAGGCTATGTTACGTATCTGTGGCGGTATGCATTGGAGTGGCAGATTCTCATTTTTTGGACTTTACTTCTGGAAATTTGCTAAAATGCTTGGGATTGGGAACTACTGGGTTGAAGTAATCTATGCATATTATTTGACATGGTACAGGTCTGACACTCACAGTTTCAACTGGGATTCAAACTCCAAAGCTGCCCTGAATTAAAGAGCAGCATTGCTCTTTGCAATTTCTTGAAGGCCTGGAAATCTGTTTCCTAAGAAACTACAGCATTTAACTCCCCCCATCCTTTTATAATCTTTCATCTGAAACTCTTGTCTCTCAGCAGCTGCTGGCAGAGGTGGGCCTTGCATAATCTCGCATGTTAATTCATGATGGTTACCTGTGAAATTGGCAAGTGCCTTGATCACATGCATTCTGTGCTCTTTTCTTACCCCAGGGAGCTCCTTCCCTTTTATTGCCACAAAGAATGAGATTGGCAAGTGCCACTTGTGATAAGAGAAGCATGTCTTGCAAGCAGTCTGGCTGGCTCATGAGTCATAGTGGAGCGAACCTACAGTGTCAGGTTTAGAGGACTGCCCCATAGTATTAAAATGGAGACGGCACTTGTAATCTGTCACTGTCCTAACAGATAAAGTAAAATGCACTTTAAAAAAAACCCAGTGAAACACTTGGCAATTTCTTCATAAAATTCCAGGAGCATTGAAATGATTGACTCAAATTATGGAGTACCTTGAAATCAGGGAAGTTCAGAATCAGGAAATGGACAGTATTCCAGTTGATTGTAGCTGCTCCCGTGACATAGACTTCTGTTTTCACACAAACCAGTCAGTAACGTCAGGCAAGAAACTTTAGCCACAGTTCTGAATTAATTTACTCTAGAATAGTCCCAGTCTCATGGGCAAAGCCCTAGTGATTAGCTATAGTTGAAGTTGTGCAAGCAGTGATTTCATAGAGTTGGAAGGAGCCTACAAGGCTATTGAGTCCAACCCCCTGCTCAATGCAGGAAACTAGAGGAGGGGTCTCCCATCCAAGTAATAACCAGGCCTGACCCTGCTTAGCTTTCCACACTCAGACAAGCTGAGCCAGCGTGAGCCACAGGCCTGTATTAGACTATGTATTAGACTGTATTAGACTGTATCTGCATCTGTATTAGACAGATTTGTTCCCATGATGGTCCCAGAGGTGCTATGAAGTCAATGGCTACAATTCTGTTCGCACCTATTTGGGAGTAGACACCACTGGATTCAGCAGGACTTATTACCTTGTGGACTGCGGCATAGTAGTCTCTTGAGTTTCCCACATTTTACAGATTCGGAGTAATTCAAATGAAGTTGTAAAGCATTCAGACTAAATGCTCTTGACTGTGGGGGGATGATGTTACTAAAATATGCATGAATCAGTGAACTGTGGATGTTGCAATAAAATTGGCAAAATGTTATATTTACTTTCATCACCAATAAAAGATGAAATAAAAGATGCATTTTTTGGTCTTGTATCTCTATTGTATTCCAGGACCAATATGGCTACAACAATAGAACATAACAAATAGTTCATGCAGTGTCTTACTTAAGGTATTAGGGTGTGGTAATCAAATTAATATTCCAAATGTGTTTCTGATGTATTGGGAGTCTAGACAATGTCTTCCTTTTGTCTTAATCGCTCTTAGAATTTAAAAAATGCCTTTAAATTCTGCAGTAAATTGTATGACAATTCAGTATTGTTGTTGATGTTGATATTCCATTTGTTATGCATAGTTCTTGCTCTGGATATAAGTCACTAAATGGAAAATTTCTTCCTAGCAACTCTACTTATGCACTTTTATCCTTTTAAAAACAAAAATAAATTTGAAATGTTGGCATTGTGCACTGGTTCTTGCATTTCTCTCAAAGACTACAAGAGCCTTCTCCAACCAGATATTCTGGACTACAATTCCCAGCATTCCTGACCATTGGCCATGCTGACTAGAGCTTCTGGGAGCTGGAGTTCAAAACAGGTTGGGGAAGAACAAATCCTGCCAGACTACGTAATCTGATCTCATTTTTTGATCGGGTAACCTCCCTTGTGGACTATGGGAATGCTGTGGACATAATATATCTGGACTTCAGCAAAGCTTTCGACGAAGTGCCTAATGATATCCTGATTAGCAAGCTAGCTAAAAGTGGGCTAGATGGAACAACTATCAGGTGGATCCACAATTGGCTACAGAATCGGACTCAAAGAGTGCTTATCAATGGTTCCTTCTCAAACTGGGGAGAGGTAACGAGCGGGGTGCCACAGGGCTCGGTCCTGGGCCCAGTGCTCTTCAACATTTTTATTAATGACTTGGATGAGGAGGTACAGGGAATGCTTATCAAATTTGCAGATGACACAAAGTTGGGTGGAATACTCTGGAAGACGAAACAAAATTCAAAGCGATCTCGATAGGCTGGAGCGCTGGGCTGAAAATAACAGAATGACATTTAATAGGGATAAATGCCAAGTGCTGCACTTAGGGCAGTGATGGCGAACCTATGGCACAGGTGCCACAGCTGGCACGCAGGGACCTCTCTGTGGGCACTCGAGCCATTGGTCACCAGATCGCAAAAAGACTGTCCCCTTCTGCAAAACATGAATTATTTTGTTCTTTCTCACAGTGTGGAACAGAATGATTTTATTCTAGAATTCCTGTTACAGAATTCTTTTCTACATTGTTATCACATTTAAAAGATTTTGAAGAATGATGCACAGAGCACGGCTTAGATGTAAAGCCCTAACAGTTGACCTGAGTGCTACACATGTGTTGCTCTCAAACTAGTGGAGTATGAGCCAAGGTTTGACAAATTATCAGCATGCATGCAATAGCAAAAATCACATTAATTGTGCAAAAGCATGCCCAATGCAAACTTTTACCTAATGCAGTGTTTGCAGTCCAAGACATAAAGTGTTTAAAATGTGTTAAGCACGTTTAGTTTTCTTGTTTATCTTGCTCATTCTAGTACAGGTTGACTTTTACTTTTACTAATCCGACACCTGTAGAAGCAGGGAAAGGACCCGGGGTAAAGCTTGCCCCATACAATTTCAGCCTGGCATATAATCATATTACAAGTTGAGAATCCCTTATCCAAAAATACATGTGCCTAATTATTTAAAAAGTTTGTATAAATTCCCTTCAGGCTATGTGTACAATGTAGTACTATCATAATTTTTTGAGTTGATTTTTTTTCCAACAAAAAACTGTATCATTGAAAGCTCTGTTATTGTGTTTTTCTTTTAAGACAAAAGATGTTAATTAGTTCAGACAACTGTATGAGTTGTTTTTCTAAAACTAAAACCTCGGTATTCAGGTTTAATTGCAGTGTTGGCACTTTGAAATAAATAAGTTGGTTTTGTGTTGCAGTTTGGGCACTCGGGCTCAAAAAGGTTCGCCATCACTGGCCTAGTGTATACTCTCTGTTGTTAGCTTAGAATAGCATAGATTCTCGGTTGTTATTTTGTCGTTCTGACTGTGTGTAATGAAGTATTTCCCTTTTGTCAGTTTCACTCCCCTTATCTCCCTTTCCAATTTGTATTTGTTTACTATTCAATAAACTTTCTTTCGCTTTCTACTGAAGCATAGTTTCGCTTTGACTCAGTGCTAAATTCCAGTGTTTATGGCCCGAGCTGAGCTGGGGATTGCAAGTGGGAGCTCTAGGCTGTCAGTGAAGCCTCAGAACTCCCATTTTTGCAGGAAAGGACCGGTGGCGGTCCTTCACAAAGACCCATAATTAGGACTAGCAAAGGCCTTGAAGTTGCCCATCAACAGTTGGCACCTGGACAGCAGACTGAGCAGGCGGGTCACCTTCTCCACTAGTCAGTCTTCTCCACTATGGTGAGGTGTATTGTACTTCTGTTTAAACTCTAGTTATTATTTCCAAATTTGTTCTTGTACCTATAAATTTGCATATACAAATTGGTGTCCTCTTTTTTGGTGATGCATTTCCTCTTTTTTGGTGATGCATAAGTGGCTACTCTAAAATAATACACTGGAACAAATGTCAAGTATTAGGATGATAGGGATGAATTAATTAATTCAAAGTAATATTCATTAGACTAGATGTATGCAACAGGAACATTCCTGACAATTCTGCAGTTATGATTTTTAACATCTTGAATACACTTCATAAGCAGAAATAAGTAAGGGTGCACTCAAAAGAAAAAGAAAAAACCTTTCCATCTCCCAAATTTACTTGAATTACAAATGCTGACATGTGCATTTTTCATCCTTCAGAACCATTCTCTCCTATGCATTGATCTGCATTTCCATTGTAACCAATCCATCATTCTTTCCAATGCAAGTCCTATTCAAGTCAAGTGTTCTGCTTTAGGGCACAATGAACATACAAGGGGAAGAGCCAGAATGAGTATGCTAGCTTCAGCAGCAGCAGGGAGCCTTTTCTGTCGGGGTAGGCTCTCTGCACAATGTTGAACCCTGCGTTCTTCTATATCATCCAGGGAACCTACATAATAGAAAAGACACACACACACACACACACACAAACATACACACTGCAGAAATTTGCCCTCAGCACATGGAGGTTGATGAGACTGGCAATGGAGGGGGCGGAGCTAGCATGCTCGTCCTCACTCTCCCCACTTGCATGTTCATTGCACCCTAAATTTCTGAATAGGGTTGCAGAATCCGATGTACGGTATTTCGTTTTATCAGTTGTTAAGAATTTCACACACACCCCAAATCACCATAAAACTAAAGTGTATAATAGATATAGATATAGATATATAGTGAGAAGATGATTGTGCCTCTCAGAGTGCATAAGGGCAATGGCTGCAATCCTGCAAACAGGGATGCTACTTACATCCCAGTGTCTTTGATGGGATTTAAACAGCCTAACTGTCCACAGGATTCCAACTGGACACAATCCAATACATAAATGAGAGGGCTTAAGCATGGTTAAATCTGTACTGGATTATGGCCAGTGTTTTTTTTTCATTGTGTCTAAATGTGTCAAACCACAATATAATCCTTCTTGATGTTCCGTTGAAATAAGTGAGTATTCTTTTTTAAAAAAAAATAAAAGCTGTAAATTAGGATTGCCCAGCAGCCTCAACATTAACTATGTGGATTATTTCAGTAGGAGAAAGAGGTTAAGGCTGCAATCCTAGACATACTTACCTGGGAGAAAGCCTCATTGAACTCAGTGGGATTTATTTCTGAGTAGACAATGATTATGCTGTAAATGTTTCTTCTGCCTTTAGATTGATTTGGAGGTACTTATAAAAGGTGATGTACCACCTGTGTGCTAAATCCTTTGAATTGGGTGATGCAAGCAGTGACTTGTGTAGGCCCCCCTTCCAGCTCTATCATCTATGAATCTATGAAACTTAGTGCTTGGGTTGCCATATTTGGCTCCAGGCTTTTCCAGATTGCAGCCTTAAAAAAAATATCCTCTGGGTATGGTTGAGCTTCCACCACATATTTTTTATATTTACCAAGATTTTAATTTTTTTAAAGTGTCAAATGGCACCATTTCACACTGTATATTACCGTATATTACAAATGTGAATGTTAAAACATACTTGTTTAATGCCAGAAATATCTCTGGTTTCTCTCTGGCTTACTAGGTCATGAAAATCTGCATAAGATATGTCAACATTTAGGAACATAGGAAGCTGCCCTATACTTAGTCAGGCCATTGCTACACCTAGCTTGGTATTATAAATGCTGGCAGCGGCCCTCCAGGGTTTCAGACAGGAATCTTTCTCAGCCCTAACTGGAGCTGCAGAGATCAAACCTGGGACCTTCTGTCCACAAAGCATGTGCTTTGCCAATGAGCTGCAGTTCCTGAGTAGTGATGCTCTGCCTTAACTGCATCAGTGTGATGGCATTCATTAGTCTGCTGTGGTGAATGTACACTCCCTATGTAGCTATCACTAAAAGGAACTGACTTTATGTACTGCACAAGCTTGTAAAGGTATGTTAGCCTAACCTCCACATTTTTTGAACTCGAATATACAGTGCCTTGCAGAAGCATTCACCCCCGCTTTGATTTTTCCACATTTTGTTGTGTTACAACCTGGAATTGAAATGGATTCAGTTGGCATTGTGACCACTTCACGTACACAAGATACTCAACACTGTGAAGGTGCAAAATATTTTTTATCATGGCAGAAAAGTTAAGTAAACAAAACCAAACTGGCACTTGTCGGTTGCATAAGTATTGGCCCCCTTGAGTCAATACTTGGTGGAAGTACCTTCTTTGGCAGCAGTGACAACTGCGAGTCTTCTTGGGTACGTCTCAATCAGCTTTGTGCATCTGGATCCTGTAACATTTGCCCATTCTTCCTGGCAAAATTGCTCCAGTTCTGTCAGGTTGGACGGGGACCACCGTATTCCACCTAACTTCATCACATGAATTTTCATTATTTTTTTTAGTATCATGGAGATCAGTGCTTGCTTGCTTGCTTGCTTGCTTGCTTTCCTTTTTAACTGAAGCAAACTCTGAAGAGCTCCTACAACAAGACATTTGTCCCACTTTCATCAAAGTGATCGGTGCTGGTAAATCAAGGCTTCAGAGTTCAATTTTTTGGAAGCGTTTTTACAATTCAGATCATCTATGGGGAGAAAGGGTGCCCCAGTGCCTTTTCCTTCAGGTGACATTAGTGCTGGGGAGGCCGGACGGACACTGATTTTTTGCCTAGGAGGCAGGGCCTGCCCTTCTATTAAGCAGAGTGTGGTGGCTGCCTTAGGCAGTAGATGCTGGGCAATGAGGCACTGGCAGAAGCTGCCTACCATTCCCTTTGAGCCCCCTAAGCTAGCTAGCCTGCCCTGCCTCCCCCCCCCCAATCTAATCTGCTGCCCTCAAGTGAGCTGGAGGACACTGTCCTGTTGCTAGTGTTGAAGTTAGGTTCAACTGCCAATCCGGTTGGATTGTGTACATGGAGGGGAGGATGCCATCTTTGCCTTGGGTCAGCCCTGCTAGGAGCCCATAGCTTAGATAACTTTTAAAAAGTATTTTTGAGGGACTCTGATAATCTTTCACTTTATTTAGAAACATCCAGAATTGGCCAGGGAACAGGATGCCGTGCTACAAAGTCCATTGCTTTGACCCAATAAGGGTGTCTTTCTCTTCTTATTGAAACAATAAATCACTCCTGTCCCATCACCATCTGGAACCAATAAGATGATCTCCAGTGGGTTTGGACTTTCAAACGGTGATGGAAACATATTTACTTCATGAAAAAGGACTGGTTTGTGCATAGGATTTTTAGTGAGTGACATGGATTTGTATCTATCATAAAAATAGGTAAAGCTCACCAAAGCTGTGGTGAGCACATGAACACATCAAAGAGATTGTCAGCCCCATCCCACAAGCGCAGCAACCCACTCAGAATAATGAGCACAGACTCTACATAGGCTGGAAAGATATTTCCCATAATAAACCAGACTTCTGGGATACACAGCATCCTAGAAATCCATATTAAATACTGCAATGAAAGTCAGAAATATTACAGATTATATCTACCCCTTTTGCTTTGGGGACATTCGACTTTGGCCTATACCAGAGGTGCAGAACCTCAGGTGTTGGGGGCCAAAGCTGGCCCACCTGGGGTCACAATCCAGCCTGTTGTGTTTGTTGTGATATGTATCACTTCACCAGCTGTAGCACACTGTTTACACATGGATAGAACAGAATGGCTGTAAACAAGTTTGTTATGTCTTTCTGGGTTCTCGTGTTTTTCGTATGGGAAGCCTAGACCGTGGGAGCATTATGAGCTAGTCACATGGTTTGTATGTTCTGATGACGTGCTAACTTGTTTTCTGTCTGAAGCAGGACTGCTTTCTCTCTTCTCCTTTGTTCTTCTTGCTGGACTTTGTTACTGCAACAATGTAACATCTTTGCTGAGGTGGAGTGAAGCTCAACTTACTCCACTGGATGTAATGCTTGCTATGCATTTATACTCTGTCTGCACATGAACTGTAACTAGGAAATGTATACTCTGTAGAACTTTACTTGCTAAGTGAATAAACAGGTAGAATTAGACCTGTGGTGTTACAGAGTGTTTCCTGACTCCATGGATTAATCTGCAACGGGGAAGCTGGAAGCTGGAAGCAGTCTGACAACAGGGCAGACTGGGCTGGAGAAACTGGCACAACACGCTGCACGCTGCGCGGGGGGAGGTGAGATCTGGAAGATCTGTGTGTGGAATTTCAGGCGTCTGCTAGCACACAGAGACAGGATTTTAATTCTCCCAACTCGCACACACTCTGCTCAAAGATAACACCAACAGTGTTTCCCCAGATGGCCACACACCCTTCCCCTGGACCCACCCCCTTCCCCCCAACCACTGCTCATGTGGTGGTTTCCCAGCTTTTGTGCATTTTCCCTCATTTTAAAAGGCTGGAATGCCTCACCTAAGGCTTTGTTACTGCCAGTAAAAGCTTTAAGTGAAAATATGCTGGGGAGGCGGGTTGTGTTTCGGCCCCGCCCCTTTTGCCTTTGGCCCCACCCACCACTGGCATGCAGCCCCCAAGAGCTTCTCCAGAAAGGAATTTGGCCCTCTGGCTGAAAGAGGTTCAGCACCCCGGGCCTTATGCAACCGAATCAGACACTTAGGGCACAGTCCTATTGTGATGAGCATGAGCCTCCGAACTCGGAGGCTCATGCTCATCCAATGCCAAGCAGGAGGAGCAGCGGAGGTGATCTTTGCCTTCCTGCTCCTCCTGCTCTGCACTTTCTAGATGGCTGTTTCTGGCCATCTAGCGAAGGCATTTTGAAAGGGGAAGGAAGGAGGATGGAGCGGTTTCAGGATACCTCTTTTCTGGCTCCTCCAGTATCCTCCCCTCCTCACCAGGGCCGGTGCAAGGCAGTTTGGTGCCCTAGGCAAGATCAGATATTTAGCGCCCCCCCCTTGTTAATCGCCCATCTGGCTGGTCACCCAGCCAGATTTATGCACATGACTGCCCCGCCCACCCAAAAGGGTCAATTATTATTTATTTATACACAGAAAGGAGTGGGCCGGTGAGAGGAGCTCAACCCCCTCCACCCTCTGTGCTCCCTCGCTTCATGTAGGGGGGCGTGGCTCATGGGTAGAGCCCCCGCTTTGCATGCAGAAGGTCCCAGGTTCAGTGTCAACAATGCTGGGCTAGATGGATGGGGAGGGTCTGACCCAGGGCAAGGCAGCTCCCGGTGCACCTAAGTGCTTTTCTGAGAAGCACAAAAAGATGATGATGATGATGATGATGATGATGATGATGATGATGATGATGATGATTATTGTCATCGTCGTCATCATCATCATCATCATCATCACCACCACCACCACCACCACCACCATTACCATTACCACCATGCTCATCCATAGAAAGGATCCCCGGGGCTGCCAGGTAGGTAGCACCTCCCTTGTGAGCTGCTGCCCCCAGCATCTATGCGCGGAGTTGCAGCGGCCTCCTTTGCCAGGGGCTGAGACTGTAAATATTGTGCAGGGGAGAAGCAAAGTGGGCGGGGCCGAGAGGGGCAATTACAAGAGGCTCAAGCTCGGCACGAACGCGCCCGGCGCAGCGGATTCTAGCAGCAGCAGTGGCGCTGCTGCTGCTGATGTTGTTTGCTGCAGCCCCTTCCACGCGCAGCTGTCATTCTGTGCTCCTCCCTCCCTCCTTAGAGGGGAAAGCTGGCAGCGATGCATTACATTGGCGTAAGAAGGAGTTCAGGTTGCTTCTCCTCAATCTCCTCCCCCTGCTGCTCCTGGACAATGCGGCCGAAGAGGAGGGCTATAAACATGGGGTTCCTCTCCTCTCCCCTCACTGCTGCTGGTGCTGCAGCTGCTGCAGCTGCTGTGAGAGGGCCAGGCGAGGGGGCAAACCAAGCCGGCTCTTGGGACGCGTTCACGTTGCCGAGGGCGCTCCCCTCTCCTGCTGAGGCGAAGAGCTCCTTTCCTGACGAGTTTCCTTGCCTCAGGCAAGTTGCCTGCAAGGATGGCTTGCTTTGTCTCCCGTTCCTTCCCCCTGTTCACCGGCACAACACAAAAAGAAGCACAACAACCAGGGCGAAGCTCCAGACGGGAAAGCTGCCCGTTTAGGCGCAATGCCTGCTCACAACCCACGCCCACACAAACCTCCTCCCCGTGCTCTCACTCCCCCCCCTTTCTCCTCAACCGGCAAACGAGCCGCGGGGGGGGGGAGTTTTTATTTTCTTTCACTCGGCTTCCTTTCTGGCCGCTTTTGCTAAGGTGGCTGCGAGATCTTTACCAGAACAGGTTTTAAATCCAGCAGCCTCTTTCCTTTCTCTCTCATCGTACACCCAGCTTCTAACGTCTGCTCTTACTTTAAAAGATCGCTCAAAACCCGAAAGAACGACACTGCTGTCATTGGTGGGTTTGTTTTGTTTTGTTCTTTTAGGGAGGCTTTAGGTTTTGGCGGCCAGGGCGATGGTGACTATTAAAGGAGTTTCAGAACCATTGAACTCGCCATTTCTGGCTGAGCCGCGGCGGCAGCAGAGACTGTTATTAACAGCCTCCACCGCCGCGGCTCAGCCAGAAACGGCGCCCCCTTTAGCCTTGCGCCCTAGGCACCTGCCTAGTTGGCCTAATGGTAGCACCGGCCCTGCTCCTCACCCTACTCCCCAGCTTGCCCCCCTCTCCAAGGTTGCTTTCCCAGTCCCAGAGAGCAGCCAGTGTAGTGCAGTTCTTTCCGCACCAGCTGTGAGTGGGTGGGGAAGGGGGATTGGAGCTCTGATTCCCAGCTTGAGGTTGGAGCGCTGTCACTGACCTCGAAGCTGGGGATCCGGACTATCCTATGGCCCCTCAGACAATGTTTAGGAAACATAGGATTGTTCCCTTATAGGATAATTATTTCTCCTTCCATATGCCTCACTTATACTTACTTTAAGATACAAGGCTGCCTCAAAGGAGTATTAGAAACTTCATTGAAATTCAAGAAAAAACATGTATTTCTGCTATGTATATTTTTTAAAAAAAAACAAAACACTAGTATATGCTAATATTCAATGCTATAATCATTATATGTTTAGGGTTGTGCAGAAGATACAGCCAAACCAAATTACAGAAAGAACCCTACTGATGTGTAAACTTCTCTCAGCTTGATTGAGAATTGTCAACATTAACAAGTATCATCAGAGAATGCTTGGGCAGGGAGGGGATATCACCTGTTTTCAAAAATTCTTTGCCGCCTCATAATTCTTTACACATGGGAAATGTAGTGAGGAAAACAGTCATTCACTTAGGTGACCATGGGCAAAGATTGCTTATTCAGCACCAGAACTGCACCCAACACCCAGGCTGCAAGGCTTTCCCTCACCATGCCCATGTCACCCACAAAGGAAGCTACCAACTAACCAACCAACCAACCATGAAACAAACACAGAAGAAGCTGTCACCCACCAGAGCAAACACTAGGGACCTATGCCAGATCCTGCCTGGCTGCAGAGCTCTTGCTTAGCTAGGGCAAGATCCTATGAGACACCTCACCCAACCACCGCCACCCCTCAACAGGAGCAGGCCACATGTGGTCAGTGCTTCCTCTTGGGTGTACCTGAATTTTTCAGTCTTAGAAATGCCTATGCCAACTGATTGCTCTGGAGTCAAGGAATTGTTCTCTAATTATAATATTCCCATTTTTAAAAGTTCTAGTCAACCACCATTTCATCTAGAGTAAGGGGTTAAAAGTAATCTGGTCTCTGAGGGAGATTTTCATGCATGGGGACCGTTGATGTTGGTGAAGACATTCCCTCAAGTATTCAGGTCCCAAGCCAAGTAGGGCTTTAAAGGTAAGCACCAGCACTTTGAATTGCGTTCAGAAATGGACTGGAAACCAGTGGAGCTCTTTAAGCACTGATATAAGGCCAGCCCAATACATTTTGTTGCCTGAGGCGAAGCACAAGATGGCACCCCGCCCATTCCATGTACAAAAGCCAAATGGGCTGGCAGTTGAATTTTTCTTCAACACTGGTGATGGGACCGTGTCCTCCACTGCAACTGAAGACACCACGCTATCTTAGGCAGCAGGCCATGTGGCACACAGCTCTCTCTCCTCCAACACCTTGCTACCGCCTCCCAGCATCTGCTGTCTGAAGCAACTGCCTCACTTTGCCAAATTGTAGGACCGGCCCTGCACTGGTGAGAAGTGTTCCATTGTCTGGTCCCAGTTAACAGCTGCATTTTTAACTAACTGCAGTTTCTGGGCAGTCTTCAAAGGCAGCCCTTTGGCACTGACCTCTTTGTTATAGTGAATCATCTCGTTGACAACAATACTCTATCAACTACACTACACTAGCTCTCAGATCTTCAGGCACAAAGCTAATGAGAGAGTGGGAAGCCTAAACAACTGAGCCACACTATCATTTCCACTTTTCAATGGTTAACAAAACAACTAGAGACAAAGTTTGAAAGACAGCTTCCACTTTTTCAAGCAAAACATAACAATCAGGGTTTAAAAAAAAAAAAAAAAAAAAACCTCTCAAAATTACAGTACAAAATGTAAGCATACAAACAGAAATACACTTTTCAAATGGTTCAACATTCTCCAAAAGCTGACTAGCTGAAAAATTTGCATCCGGAGTCCAGTAAATGCTAATCCTGGAAAAAGGGGTTGGTCACTATATTACTGATGTGATATTTCAAAGGCCTCCTGGTGGTTTTTTTTGTTTTTGTTTTAACTTTTATAGCTTAGATTAGAGCTGTAACTACAAAGAAGAAACAGAATTGGCTCATCAGTGAACCGTCTTAGCACAAGTGCTTACGATTTTTCAGCTATGACCTCAGGCAGAAATCAAGTCCCTCAGAAGAATGTGCAAGTTTTCTGAGACATACCATTGGGGCTTAGCATGTAAAGCCTCAACATTCACCAAAGGCCAGTTTCTATGTTACCACTTTCGAACACTGCAAGAGATCCATGGGACGATGGATCTATGCTCCAACAAATCTAGTTCATCTCTGTTGTTATAAAATAACTGAGGAACAGACTGAGTGTACAATTCACAAGTCATCCTGGTAAAACCGCTGGCCCATCAAGGCAAATGCACCCATCAGCCATGTGTTGTGGCCCACTTCCGTTTTTTGCTACCTGCCTGTAACTGTAAATGGGGGAGGGGAGATTTGCCCCCCCCCGACCACAATATATGACTGATGAGCTGAGTTTTGGGTTAGTGAGTCACAAGATGTGCAGACGTGGGTGAGTCATTCACAACTGCAAGAATAATTCCACAATCGGAAATCATAATACAGTCATGCCTTGGATTGAGAGCATAATTCGTTCCGGAAACGTGCTTGTAATCCAAAACACTCTTATATCAAAATGAAATCCCCCCAAAAAAATTTGTACAGAGATTTTAAATTTAAGCCGTACTACAGTACTTGTATTGCAAGACGTCGCTTGTATATCAAGTAAAAAAAAATTAAATTAATATTTAAAAAATTGCTTGTCTTGCAAAACGCTCTCAAACCAAGTTACTTGCAATCCAAGGTATTACTGTATGTTAATCTGCTCTGAGATGTCATATTATGATTACCCCTCTCTGAGGTAAAATAGGAATTTTATCTTCCGCTGCTGTACTTCAATGTATTCCTAAAGGCTGCAGAAAAGATTTGATCATATATGCATGTCTGGCTACCAGGGGTCCCCAAAACCTTTAGGTCAATGGGCAAATTTGAAATTTTGAAAGCGTGTCATGGGTGCTCTCACAAAATGGCTGCCATGGAAGGACTTGCCCATTCATAAAATGGCTGCCATTGTGGACATGACCTGTCACAAAACATTCATTTCTCAGAAGGCAAACTGGTGAGACTAAAAGAAAAGTGACTTGCCCAAGGGTCAAGTCTGGTTATTAATTGGATGGGGGACCCCTCCTCTAGTTTCCTGCATTCAGCAGGGGGTTGGACTCGATAGCCTTGTAGGCTCCTTCCAACTCTATGATCTATGAAATCTATAAGAACCTAAGTACAAGGCAGAGGTGGGGGTCTGAGCTCCAAAATACAAAACTATTATTTTGAACCCAAAAAAGATGGTGCTGGAGGGCAGCCCTTCGCTTTGCAGCATACCAGCCTCCCAGTTAAGAAATCATTCATTTTAAATATATTTTGGGTGTCCAGAAATTCCCATCAACACTTAGCACCTGGACAGCAGACTGAGCAGGCACACAGGTCACCTGGTCACAGTCTACCCCACTATAGTGAGATGCATTCTATTTGTATTTAAATTATAGCAATTGTTCCACATTTGCATCTATACATATATGTTAGCATATGGAAATGTTACGCAAATTGGCGTTCTCTTTTGTCCTGTTTTTGGTGATGTGTAAGTAGGGAAGTGGAGGGAACAGGGAAGTGGAGTTTGAAGGAAATACAGTAGTCAACTCTGAAATAGATTTCATAGATCATAGGGTTGGAAGGAGCCTACAAGGCTATCGAGTCCAACCCCCTGCTCAGTGCAGGAAACTAGAGGAGGGGTCTCCCATCCAAGTAATAACCAGGCCTGACCCTGCTTAGCTTTCCACGCCCAGACAAGCTGAGCCAGCGTAAGCCACAATGCTCTCCAACAGGAGGAACAGGAAGTGAGGTGGAGGAGACAGAGGGAGTTAGAGATGGAAGCAGAGAACCATAGGCTGCTATCAAGCTCCTAACTTTGCCCATAAATTGAGGGGGTCAAAGCAATCCCCCATCTCTCCCAAACAGGCTGTGGTTGCACAATCCATGGGAGATCCCTGCTAACCAAGGTGCTAATCCTAAACCCATGCAAGAGTGGAGAGATTGTGTCAGCTAGGAGGACCTTAACCAAAACCAACACCCAAGCCAACCTTAGCTTCACCTTAGCCAACACAAGTCCCCACTATTCATAAGCATGTTGGCTTCCTCTCTTTCCACTTTCAGACAGTATCTGAAGATGCTTTTATTCCAGAAGGCATTTTATGGCTGTCTGCTATTTTTTATTGCTTTGGAGTGGTATTTAAGGCTGTTGCATGCTTTTAATTGGCTGTGTGGTCTTTATATAGTCTTTTATTGTTGTTTCTATTTTGTTCTGGGGTTTTTTTAATGTAAGCTGTTTTGAAGAATTCATTTTATTCATTTATAAATAATTTAAATAAATAAGCCATTGTCAACTCCCAGTAGCTCTCCAGTCATGGCAGTGGCCTGGTCATCTTTTACTCTGTGTCCCTGGACCCACCAGACAAGCCCCCACAATTCCTTTGGTGCAAACTAAAATGGCTGAGAGGGTTACAGGACCCTTCTGACACCTCTCCCTTATTTCTGCCATTAAGGCTGGTGGAAGAAGCAAAGCGGCCAATCACTGAAAGTCACAGCTGGTGTTCCCTATGTGTATATGTTACTCCATAGTATCTTTGAGTGGCCGGCTGCTTCTTATCTCCAACTTAGCACCAAAGCGAAGCAGGAGGGAGAGTGTGAACAGGGAAGTGTAAGGCAGTGGCAGGGCTGTCCACGATTTTCCTTCTTTCTTTTGCCCCCTCTTCCTTCTCCTGCAACCCCTTGCAGGTTGCCACTTGTAATACCTAAGTTGTTTTGGAAAAGAAGGCTTGTACATATGGCAAAGCCTTTGTTACCACACTTCCTCAGGACACAATGCAGTGTGACAGCTAGGACCCACCAAGATTAGCATAAAGGTTGCTAATCCTGGAGTGCCTTCAGCACTTGCCTCCAATCTTGGTTATATAGCATGCAACTGCTTTATACTCACATTAAAAAGTATGGTATAAATCATAATGTTAAAAGGTATCATCTTACTAGTCTAACCTTTTAAAAATAATTAATTTTCCAAATACAAAGACTAACAAACAACGAATATTTAAATCTAGTTATTGACAGATGATACTCCACACACACACACACACACAACACACTTAACTTTACAGACAAAAATATAAGTGGAATCCATTGTCAGCCAATGGAATCTTTATCTATCTTATCTTAATATTCATGTGCTGTGGATCACTGTTATTCCTATTTTACACATGGTGAACTGAGAAACAGTGACATGGAAAAGGCTAAAGAACCTATGGCAGAGCATGGACTTGAAGAACCCAAGAACGCAGATCACTCATGTGCAATTCCAACCTGCCAGCCTGTGCTTCTGACCCATGCTGATCCAAAGCCTCACCCAACTGAAGTTATATTTTGCTTTCAGGAGATACAGTAAAGTATTACAACATGCTTATTCACGCACACAAGCACACACATATGGCTATTATCTGAGGTAGGTCTTGCCTCCATGGAGCAAAGAAAAATAAACAAGGCATGAAGTAAATAATGAATACTTAGGAAATTATCCATGATAATGGTCTGATAAACATTGCCGCTTATCCTCTTTAAGGTGTGTGGGGGCTTTCTGGCTTTCTTTTACTTAAATTGCTCTTTCAAGTACTTTTTTGGATAGCCTTAATAAGTTTCCTCTTACAGTAAAATCACATCACAATTGATCTTATCAGCAATTTGTTTTAAAATAGAGGAGCAAGGCAAACGTTTGTTCTCAGTGACACTAGTGCAAAGCAAGAGTAACTGAGTGGATTGGAGAATTCCCCAGTGAGAGAACAGCACTATGTTACCCTTTCTGTTAATAATTCGCTTCAGAGGAAAGTTGATGCATATCAATAGCAGATATGTCTGACATAATCAATTAGATCATCAGTCCAAATACAACACACACACACACACACACACACACACACATCTGGAAATTGTCCATCAATATTGCTTCAGAATTCTAAAAGCAACAGTCATCATTCATTTCCATTTATGAAGGTCACAGACCGGCAAAACTGATGTAAAACAACATGTAGAACAGAGTTAAAACTATTATAACAACAGCATACAGTTTATAAGATTGTTTCTCTCAAGAGGATAACTACATTTTTTCCTAATTTGCATTAAAATCATTTTTTAAAAGATCTGGCGACCCTTCCAGTGACATAAGAAGATACATCTCTTAAACAAATTGATACCAAGGTGGTGGAGTTACTTGCGGAAAAGTCTGTTAATAGTAGGAAAATTAACTTCTTTCTGCATTCCCTGTAAAAATTACTATATAGGAGAACATGTTCAACTGTTTCTATTACTCCAGTACCACACAGAGATGTATCCGTTCATTAACTGGGATCTTACTAAATTGTCCTTTTAATAGTGCTGATGGCAGCACATTAATGCAAGCAAGAGTAAATGCTCTTCTGTACTTTGGAACAGTTAGTGTGCACAGATATGGGGCTGCAGTGATACCATAATTATTACAATTATTACCATCAATATATTTATTTTATTTATTATATTTATACCCCGCCCTTGTTCCTGCAAGAAACCCAAGGCGGCTTACATAGTCCTCCTCCTCTCCATTTTATCCTCACAACAACCCTGTGAGGTAGGTTAGGCTGAGAGTCAGTGACTGGCCCAAAGTCACCCAGTGAGTTTCATGGCTGAGCGGGGACTAGAACCCGGATCTCCTGAGTCCCAGTCCAACACTCTAACCACTACACCACACTGGCTCTCAATATAGAGTAATGGAGAGCAAGATTTATTAGCAGCAGTTCTCAAATGCTGTAGATCTAGGTCTATTAATCTTTAAACAACAAAAACTTGGGCCTAAAAGCAACAGTGAACTCTTATAGTCATGCAAATTTTGGATTTAGATTCATGAAATTGTGATTATTCATTATTTCAAAAATAATTTCACAATTATTGTCAATAATATATGTAGTATTTATGGAGGGGGGGATGAGGTATGGAGTAGGCAAAGCTAACAAGAGATGGAAGATGAGCAAATGCAACGGTATGTACTGAGACTTCAATTTGTTTGGGTAAAAGTTGTATATGTCTAAATGTACATTAGGATGTATCTCCACTGATGGACTCTGAGCTAGCAGTGACTGATCAGGACAGGGATCTTGGGGTCTGTCAAGGTTCCACCTTGACACCTTGATCAGCTCCTTAAAGATATAGAGCTGTATACTTTCCAAAAGCAGGTATAATAGAAATCAAAGTAATAATATCGCTGTTCTCTCTAAGCTAGGTACTCTTTCACCTGTAACCTTAATAGAGATTCCTTCTCAGCCTAGCTCTGGCTGTTCTGCCTTCTTCAGTGATATTCAGACTCTGCTTCTCTGTCTGCTCACTGCTTCTTGGTGCCTGCAGAACCTCTCCTCTCACTCCAATCTCACTAACCTGGCTTCTCCACACCTCTTTATATACACTCCCCTAGAACTAGAAGGTTACAATCATGTGACCTAAAACTGGGGAAATGAAACTTAACTCTATTAGAGGGAAAAGGAGACTTCTCTCAATGAAAAAGAAACTAACTCCATGGGGGGGAAATGAAACTTATGAATGCCCCCCTCCCATCAGGAGATGTTTGGGTCTACAGGCTTCAAACTAACTCAAGCCTGTGTAGGCCTCAATCCTTCACAGGGTCAAGGTAGGTAGCTCATTTAAAATGTCAGGCAAGTGTGTGGCTGCTGTAAAAATGGCAAATTCCATATTGGGGATCATTAAGAAAGGGATAGAAAATAAAACTGCTGATATATCATAATGCTTTTATACAAACCTGTGGTATGCCTACACTTTCAATACTGACTGTGTGCTTTTCTAGTCACCGCACCTCGAAAAGGTATTGTGGAGCTGGAAAAGATACATAAAAGAACAAAATCAAAATGATCTAGGGGCTAGAGCAACTCCCCTAAAGGTAACAACACCGTTAAGGACTTTTTAGCTTAGAAAAAAGGCAAGGAAAGGAGGACATGACAAAGGTGCATAATGTTATGTATGGTGTGGAGAAAGTGGATAGATAAACATTTTTCTCCCAATATTATAATCTGGGGTTATCCAATGAATGAATGGTGGGAGATTCTGGATAGACAAAAGAGTTATTTCTACACACAATGCATAGTTATTATGGAATTCGCTTCGTCACGATGTGGTGATGTCTACCGACTTAGATGGCTTTGAATGGAGATTAGACACATTCAAGGAGGAGATGGATTTCAATGGCTACTAGTCATGATGGCTATGTATACCACCTCCAGGATCAGAGGCAGCATGCCTCTGAATACCAAATGCTGGAGAACAGCAAAAGAAAAGGACTATTGCCCTCATGTCCTGCTTGTGGGCTTTCCAAAGGTATCTCGTTGGCCACTGTGGGAAGCAGGATGCTGAACTAGATAGCCCTTTGGTATGATCCAGCAGGACTCTTCTTATGTTTTTACGTTATTTGAAATGATTGACAATATTCTAGAGAATCGTTAAAAGCTAACATTTGCTGGGATGGAGTAAATCTCAGGTCTCAACACATGGGGGTGTGTGCAAAGGATGGGGGGAAGTCACGTTGCGTGGGCCTTTGTCCTGACTTGCTCTAATTGCTGCACAGAATGGCTTCCATTTATATTGTATGCATACACACACAGAGACTCTTCTGTGAGGTTGCCAGGCCACACATGTTGCTTTGGTAAGAGATACATACCACATATTACCTGTAAGTTGTTCTGAAGTTAACTCAGTTGTGACTTTCTTGTTCACTCGCCTTTCTAAGGTCTGTGCTGCTGTGTAGTTTTCTTTTGAAGCCATTTGTCTGACATTAATTTATTGGTTTTTTATTCTGTTTTTAAATTAAGAAAATTACCAATAAAAATAAAGTTTTGGTTGGTTTTTTTTAAGTGTGGGAGTTAATAGTAAGGTTAGACTGATGCTAGAATGCTTAATCAAAGATCCAAGAAAAGGTATAAGGGGAAAATGAAAACTGTCTATTAATATTTCTACCTTTCATAACAGGGGTTCCCAACCTATTTGAACCAGTAGGTATATTTCAACTGTTGAGAGTGTGTCATGAATGCTCTCACAAAATGGCTTCCATAGTGGGTGTGGCCAGTCAAAGCCATTTCCCAGAATGCAAACTGATGAAGCTAAAAGAAAAGTAACTTGCCCAGAAATCTGAATACAAGGTAGAGGTAGAGTCTGAGGTCCAAAACAAAACTACCCTTTTGAACACACAGTTTTCTGCTCAAACGCCCAGTTCATGGAAGGCAAACTGATGAGCCACACAGACAAATAATGTGGATAAGAAACTGAGTATAAGGCAGGCATGGGGTCTGACTGAGCTCCAAATGCCAAGTCACTTATTTGCCCCCACAAACACAACAAAATATTAATTTCATAGCAGGTAAACTGTAAACTGGTGAAAAACACACAGGCAAACACACACATACAACCCAGGCAAAGCACACACCACACCAAAACAAAGAAACAAATCAGCTAACACACAACACACCAAATCAAGACAAATGAAAACCAGGCAAAACACACAGACAGACACACACCACAGGGAAAATACCACCACCACCTTGCTCTTCTCCCCAGCCCTCGAGCCCCCCCGGATGCTCCCCCCCCAAAAAAAAACTTGCATTTCTTTTTTTCTGTGCATGCTTCAAACTGAAGTGCTGGGCTGCAACAGCGCACCATTTTTATTTTCTAAGAAGGCACCTAGGATCAATGTGGCACT
Source organism: Shinisaurus crocodilurus (assembly GCA_021292165.1). Classification (NCBI taxonomy): domain Eukaryota; kingdom Metazoa; phylum Chordata; class Lepidosauria; order Squamata; family Shinisauridae; genus Shinisaurus; species Shinisaurus crocodilurus. The sequence continues at coordinate 130,282,240 of CM037879.1, forward strand.
TTGCAGCATGCCAGCATGCCAGCCTCCCAGATTTGTTTTCAATTACTACGAGAAAAAAAACGTTTTTAAACGTAAAAAAATCAGACAGCGCAGGGAGCCTGGCACTGGCAGGCACTTAAGGGAGGTGTCAGCAGGCACATTGGCGCCTACGGTTACCACATTGGAGACCTCCTTTTTATAGGAATGCTTGTGGTCCCCTAAACTATGAAAGCCACCATACCTAATCATCATTCTCATCTAGGATTAAAACAAATAAAGGGCTTCTGGAGATTTGAATGTATTGAACTAGAGCGACATATCCTGGTCTGGTGTTCAAAAGATGTGGACAATACATATCCTATTTAGTTGCGAGAGAGCTCTGTGGAACTACTTTTTATGAATGCCTTTACTAACCACAAACATTCCAAGCAACTAGCTCAGCTGCTTAATGTCACCGATGACCTCTTGCTGGTCTTGTGTATGTTCTGGAACCCAAAAGGCTGTAGGCCATGGAATGTCATTTTCTCAAAGTTTAGCAAACTTTAAGTGTGTGCACTGAACTTTCATGACTGAGCTACATGACTAAGCTGCATATGAACAGCAGTCCATCAAATGATTCTTAAAGTATACCACTCTCCATTTAAAAGCATTTTAGCTTTCTGAGGGAAACCAAAAGAGAATAATTGCCAAGCATTCTCCAAGATCTCTCCCAGCTGGGAAACACCAACATGCTGCCTGCCAGACAATGATTATTTAGATAAGAGATCACCGACTAAAATTCACTTCTCGTTGTTTTAATTCACAACACAGACATTTAGAGTAATGCTTTTCATCAGGGAGAATTTGATTATTATTTTTTTAAGCTCCTGTGGAAAACGTTGCTGTGGAATTCCTGTAAAAGACTCTCTGTATGGAGTAGAGCTAGCCTATTAGGGAAGGCTTGGACTTCCAGAGATGTTTAAATTTTAGATAGATAGATAGATAGATAGATAGATTAATCTATCTCTAAATGCATTTATATCCTGGGGGTTTCTTTTCCTCTAACCCAGTGTTCTCCAACCTTGGGTCCCCAGATGTTTTTGGCCTACAACTCCCAGCATGCTGGGAGTTGTAGGCCAAAAACATTTGGGGACCCAAGGTTGGAGAACACTGCCATCTAATCCCTACCTTATAACTCTTTGACCAGTACAATAAACACAGCTTCTACACATGCTGTTTCAAATAACAAAGAAAAGTTTATTTTAAAACACAACAGGTTCTGGGAATAAGTTTTATGTGAAAAGTTCAGATAATCCTAAGTAATGTACTATCTTATCCTAGTACCAATCTTCCCTCAACAACTGTTCCCAATATCAATCTCTGCACTCACTAGCTAAACTCCTAACAATCCTAATATAATCGCTCAACTCCCTCCAGTCAGCTTCACAGACTCCCAAACAGCACTCCAGAACACACACTCTCCCCCCAACATCCTCTCTCTCCTATATATAGATACGTATAGATGCATTTCTCTGATCCTCCGATTCATTTCTGTAAACCCAACAAGCCAGCTACACACAACTAGCTCCAAATGGGGACACTCATCCCCATTGCATCAAAAGATGCATCTGTCTAGTTGAGTGGGTCCAGTAAGTTTCACAATGCAAATGCTTATCTTCATTGGTTGCTAGGGAGGCCAGGACCAGGTGTCCTATGTTACAGAGGACAGTCCTCTATTTTGCAGAGCTGTCAGAGGGCAGTCCTATATGTGAAGGTGTCCTCTATTTGAAGGGCTGTCCTGTCCAAGTCCAGTTTAAAGGGAAAGAACCATACAGAGGGAGCTTTGAAATTTCCATCAACAGTGAGCACTTGGACAGCAGACTGAGCGGGCACACAGGTTACCTAGTCAGTCCTCTCCACTATGGCGAGATCTATGTCTATTTAAATGATAGCAATTATTTCTAAATTTTCATCTATACATATAAATCAACATATGCAAATGTTATGCAAATTGGTGTCCTCTTTTGGAGTGAGGTGTTTCCTCTTTTTTGGCAATGTGTAAGTGGCCATCCTAATCTCCCATACCTCCAAGTGTGAATACCTCTTGCTAAATCAGGGCATTTATCCTCTAATGGTGCTCCTAGAAGCTCCCAGAAGAAGTCCTATGAGCACCCTTTTTTACTGCTAAGGCTTCTTCTCTTCACTCATGCAGGCATAGCTTCACCCATCTCAGAGTTTCAGTGATGGAGGAAACTGCACCTCTTGAATGTTGCATCACTACAGAGCACTTCAAAGATGGAAGCCCTGTCTTGGACAGGGTATGGCAATCTTCTTCTGTTAGAGAAGAAATGTCATATTATTCTTACACTGCTGTGTTATCTTAATTATGAATCCAAATAGCTATCTCATTAGTCTTGCATTAGAACAGCTTGATCCCCAAACTATAGCTTTTTGGAAGTTTGTATATTCCTGATAGTCCCCTACTAAATGTCACTATTTGTTTATTTTCATTGTGTACTGTAAAATATGAACACACTCCCCCACAACAGAGAACCCTGTATGCACTGGATTTGCCATTCACTTCACTGTTCAATCCTACTGAACTCTTGGTTGGCAAACTAGAGCCAGTGTGGCGTAGTGGTTAGAGTGTTGGCCTGAGACTTGGGAAATCTGCATTCTAGTCCCCACTCGGCCATGAAGCTCACTGGGTGACTTTGGGTCAGTCACTGACTCTCAGCCTAACCTACCTCACAGCGTTGTTGTGGGGATAAAATGGAGAGAAGGAGGAACATGTGAGCCACCTTTGGTTCCTTGCAAGAGGGAAAAAGTTGAGATATAAATGTAATAATAATTTTAAAAATATTATAACTTAATTGACTGTGTTAGTTGATGGGGCTCTCATTTTTCTCTCTGAATAGATGCTGTTATGACTTAGAATGGAACTTGGCCTTTTAATAATAACTGGAATATTAAAATCAGCTTTGGCCTTGAAACAATAAGTGTTGCTATCTTGTTCTGATTCTGCCCATTCATAAACCTGTTTTCAATTGCAGTAAAGTATTTTGCTCCTTTGAAGCTTCCAATAAGCTAAGAAAATAGCTAGTGTTTCCTTTCAAAAACAAAATCAGTGCACACAGAGTCTGAATCCCCAACAGTTTATGAAATGCAGACCCAGTAGAAATACATTAATATTAGGGCTTCCTTGTGTAGCATATCAATAATTTCTATGGCACCAATGGACTGTAGTAAGGATAAATTATGTTCACTGTACAACAATGATCCTAAAAAGCACAACACATATAGTGCTTATTTATTTATTTATTTATTGCCTTGTACCCCGCCTTTCTACCAAAAATGGTACTCAAAGTGGCTTACAATCATTAGATGCATTAGATGCTGATCATGATATTTGCTGCTTATCCAACTTCCACAAAAATTATCTGATTCATTCTACATAATCTAGTGGCCTTGATTAGGATGCATATCATCCATCCTGGGGCTAAATTCCAGTCACTCATTCATTCATTCGTTGTGTGTCACTTTTCCACAAGATTGTGCCCAGAGTGGCTTGCAACATATCAAATAAATATAACGGTTCAAAATATAATATGAACAATTATAATTACAAATATCAACACAGTTATATCAATACATACATACATACAACTAAAGCAACTCTACAAAACAATACAAATAAACTGAACTAACTAGTCCAGTATCTTCAGTCAGGAGAGAAAATGCAGCCTCACACAGGGATAAAATACAATATACAAAGCGAAATAGATCCCCAATCCTCTTTAGCCCTGTTAGGGAATTCCCTCCACATGGGTAAAATTGTATGTGTGGGCAACCAGGGCTGCACCCACTAGCCACATCCCGACATGCCCACTGGCTATGTCCACCTCCCCATCCACACATTGGGGGGAATGTACATGTATAGGCTCCACCCTGATTGCTATACATGTGTATAGCAGGATCCCCTTATGGACAGTCCCCCAATGCATGGATGGCTCAGGTGGGCGGCAGTGGGCATGCAACGAGAGGGGAAGGGCGAATGGATGTAGCCCCATTCTCTCCCCCCACACTATTCCATGGAGGAAATGCCCGAACAGGGCTTCTAAGAAGGTACTATGGGAGGCCTCCACACCCTCTCACTTGTGGCAACCTTCCTCCCAGCTCACACCTGGGTCTCCTCTCTTAGTCCCTTCCCCATCTTTCACCTGAGAGGCACTTAACACCGTTGTGGTCTTTTTACAAGAAACTCATTTGGTGGCAGTGGATGAACATGCTTTGTGAAGGGATTGGGCTGGGGAGGTCTATGTAATGGATACTTCATCATGGTTTAAAGGGGTTGCTATTTTAATCCATAAGCAACTTTTCTTTTCAGTGCAACGGGTGTTATCGATTCTGATGGTTGCTATTTTATTTTGGTTGGGAAATGTATTGATAACGTAATCACCATGATTAATGTGTCGAGACCGATTGATGACTCTCTGGTTGTTTCAGGTACAGATTGAGAGTCTTCTTCAACCCCCACACATGCTCACTGCCTTGATGTTACTCAGTGACTGGGCTCAGACATGACAATAATCCATACTCAAGGCTTGAGTATGGCTTGAGTGTAGGTTGTTGTTGAAACATGGGTTACTGTGTTGTCTGAACCCAGCTGCGTTAACAAGCCGTGGCTTGTTAACCATGACGAACAACCCATGAAGAGAACCCATGGTTTATTGTTGGTTTTTAAACTGGGGTTGTTCACCAAGGCTTGTTGTCTTGGCTGGATTCAGACAACACAATAACCCATGTTTCAACAACAACAACACGGTTCAACGACAACCCACACTCAACTCATACTCAACCCCTGAGTGTGGGTTATCATGTTGTCTGAACCCAGTCAGTGTCTCTCTCCGTGCAACAACCCTGCCAGCACTCTCTTCAAGGCAGAAGGTTTGATCAGGCTCAAGGACAGAAAGCTAGAACAAGGCAGGTAGAAATGCTCATCCCCTCGATGCTATGAGTCACTCTCCACCAAGCATTTCTTCCCTTCGTCTCAGCCAGGGCATTCCAGGGCTCAGCCCCATCTTTCATTTTCAGACTGGTGCTGAGCTCCAGGAACTTATTTCCAACTAGGACAGAAAATGGGAGAGAAAAAACCCTGGACTGATATGTTTCTTTGACCGGTTGCAAGAAATGTTTGTTTTGTTTTGAAAGGGTGCACTGAACAACCAGGATGCTTCCATTTAGTGCACACTCATAGAAGTCTGGCTGGCTCTATGTTGAACCTCATCATCCCTTTAAAACACACACACACACACCCCTGCCCCACTTGTACCAGATGCATCCACCAAGTTCAGTGGCGACCAGATGAGCATCATAATGTACATCCAGACCTTCTTTTTCCCTACCACTTAGTTGGCTCTAGATGTCTAGAACAAATAGTACTGAGCACAGCTATGCTTTATTCCTATGCAAACTTCATTACTCTCAGTGAGGCTTATACTGTAACGGAGCTTGAATTGATGATATTCACTTGGAGCTCTGTTGTTGTTGTTGTTGTTGTTGTTATTATTATTATTATTATTATTATTATTATTATTATTATTATCATTATCAATCCAGGAACTTAAAAGTGCCGCACATTATTTGATGTTTAATTGTTATCCTACCTTTCCATGAAATCATGCTCAAAGTGACTAACAGTAAAATACAAAATAAAAAACAAAATAACAATCAAAAACATAAAAACAGATAGCTTAAACATCAATAAAACTGATTTTTAAAAAACAGCAGCATTGACAAAAATGTACAGTGGCTATAACAGTCAGCTCATGAGGCCAAAGGCCTGTCTTGGTAAAAAAAAAATACCTTGGCCTAGACAAGCCTCCCTTGGCAAGGATTTCGGAGCCTGGGAGCAGCCACCAAGAAGGCCCTCTCTCAAGCTCCCCACTTCAGATGTTGTGGGAACAGAAAGAAAGGCCTCTCCCAAAGACCTTAAAACCCAGGCAGACTTGTATACAGTCTTTCAGGTAACCTGATCCCAAGTCTTGTAGGGCTCTATAATTGTGCCCAGAAATGGAATGGCAGTCAGTAAAGCTGAGGAAATGGAGAGCAGGGTATTTCCTTAGGGCAAACATCAGTAATACAATCTCAATGAAAATAAGATATGCCAGTGTGGCGTAGTGGTGAGAGTGTTGGACTGGGACTCGGGAGATCTGGGTTCTAGTCCCCACTCGGCCATGAAGCTCACTGGGTGACTTTGGGCCAGTCACTGACTCTCAACCTAACCTGCCTCACAGGGTTGTTGTGAGGATAAAATGGAGAGGAGGAGGAGCAGGATTATGTAAACTGCCTTGGGTTCCTTGCAGGAAAAAAGGCGGGGTATAAATATAATAGATAAAATAAATAAATAAATTTAAGTTGAAGATAGTTTCCCTCATTGTCCAAAGTGTTCCAACAGACTTTAAAAATGTGACCATCCAACCTACCACTTCCTACAGTAACAGCAGGCCAACCTGTGTGATGTTTGTATCTAAACAACCGTGTCCTCTGTTTGCCCAAACAATGTGAGTGTGCTAACTATTATTATTATTATTATTATTATTATTATTATTATTATTATTTGTATCCCGCCTTTCTCCCAACACTGGGACCCAAGGCGGCTCCCATAATTTCTTCTTTGGTTTAAATTTATTTTATTTATTTATTATATTTACCCTGCCTTACAATTTACAATCAATTCCTGAGGAAAGAGGGTGCTTGCCTGTGTTCCTTCCTCCTGGCACTGGAAATATGTCAGTAAGCTCCCTTGTATTTTTGCGATATGACCAGGACAGTTTCTGTGATGCCAATTACTTGGAGGAGCAGCTAGAAATGCTGAAACTGTTCTGTGCTAAGAAAGAGGAAATATTTATTTATTTATTTATTTATTATATTTATACCCCGCCTTTTTTCCTGCAAGGAACCCAAGGCAGCTTACATAATCCTCCTCCTCTCCATTTTATCCTCACAACAACCCTGTGAGCTAGGTCACGCTGAGAGTCAGTGACTGGCACTGGCCCAAAGTCACCCAGTGGGTTTCATGGCCGTTCGGGGACTAGAACCCGGATCTCCCAAGTCCCAGTCCAACACTCTCACCACTACGCCACACTGGCCAGAAGAGCGACTACATGACACAGTTCAGCCTGCATCCATTCACATTGTGTGGAGGCAAAGTTGGTAGCAATAATACACAAGTCTGGCCAGATTTTGTGCTGTAATGAGTGTGAGAAAATCTATACTAGGCTTTATCAGAAAAACCAGAGAGTACTGAAAAAGCTAGGCTGAATTAAATAGCGTGTAATAATGGGAGTGAACTAAATGATAACTGACAGCTGCCAAGAGAAAATATAATATTCAAGGGAGAGTGTAGAAATAAGTGCCATTTTGGACTACTGCTCCCATCATCGACATAGTGATGGCCACCAATTTGGATGGCTTTAAAAGGGCATTGGACAAATTCATGAAGGATAAGGCTATCAATGGATACTAGTCCTGATGGCTATATGCTGCCTCCAGTATCAGAGGAATGTGAAGCATATCTATAATTCTGCCCTTTCCCATACCTCCTGTACTCTTAACTTGCCAAACATTTTGTGCATTGGACCTTCACATACCTCTTACCTCTGCTGCCTCTGTTCAGCCCCCAGGCTTTCAATGTAGCACATTCATGGAAAACACATTGCTCATAGGAATCTCTTTCCCAAGTGTCTATGGTTCATAGAAATTATTATTCATGCTAAGAACCAATGTGGTTAATGGCAGACGCATCGTGTTGAGCCAGGTTCAATTAAGAAAGCACTCCTGCCTCAGCACAGATGAGATGGAGCCATGTCTCTCTTCCAGATGCTTACTTACATCCCCAAACCCTTTCTTTTAAAATCATGATGAAAGGAAACATCTGTAAAAATATTATACACCATTGATTCCAGCAGTTAACTGGAATTTGCAAAAATGGTTCCATCATGTTCTGTGAGAGTGCCACATCCTACATTACAGTTCAATAGATGCAACTTTAAATCCACCTCTGTGCATGTGCATGACATGTCCTAAGAAAGATGAGCATGTGTATCTCACAGTGAAGAACTACGTAGCTTTGGCAAAATTTCAGGAGCTGAACAGAACCACCATGATTCAAGCAAGCACACCTGCAACCCCTCTGTACAGAACGTTTACATATGGCTTAAAAGATATAAGTTCTAACCAGCAGTGCCGCATGACCTATCAGTGGCTGGACAGTACCACTCCAGATTGCAGATGGAGGATTAAATGTTTAAATGTTCCTTCATATTTAAAAAAACAACATTCCCTGCTCATTCATTACTAGCATATCAGAGGAAAGGCTAACCTAGAACCGTCTCCCTGACAGGCTAGTCTTGTATGTGCAGGAGTTGTTTTGTTGTTGTTTTTAATATGTGGGAGCATTAAAACATTCGTTGCCACCCCCCTTGCAATCTGAAGTGATATAGTAAGCAATACATGCATTACATGGGACTGATGATCACATAGCTTGGCTCTAAGGCGTTTGCATCAAAAGTGGAGGGCTGGAGGCAGCACTGATGCAATGTGGCCAACAGGCTCCATGGGGGTTGCACAGAGTCAGGATTTTCATTAGTCTGCAGCCGCATCTATGGCCTATACACACCGATTTGTGCAATCACGGTGGTGCCACCTTCCATATCATGACAGCCGTGAGTATGGGTTCCGCGTTGAGGCATAGGTTCATTTTACGAAAGGCTCCTCCCCATGATCTCTCCCAGGCCAGGAGCTGCCAGCAGCCTTGCACATCTCTGCAAGCAAAAGTGTGGAGGCTGCTAAGCATCTCAACTACAGTTTAGGATGCACGGAAGTGTCAGCTTCGCTAAAGCAAAATGGTGGTGAATTAGCGTGCAGCCAGTGCACTGCCAGGGCTCAAACTGGGAACTTTTAGATCTGTGTGCAAGTGGCCGGTGTGGTGAGCCACTCAACTGCATGATGTTGTAGCGTCATGTTAGTCTCCTCAGGCCCTGGCCTGACCCTGGCCACCCAGGCTGGTTATTGCATCCTCCTGGACAGGAAGGACTATAAAAGGGCTTCCAGTTAAGCCTTGCTCAAGTACCAAGTTCTTCCTAAGCTTTCACATGTTCCTATATCCTTCGATTATCCTTTGGTCCTCACTTGCTGCCTTTTGGTTTGCTCTTCGATGCTGCCTATTGGTTTGTCCTTTAGTCCCTGACTTCTGGCTTGCTTCTCAGTCTTGCCTCCTGATTTATTCTTCAGATCTGACTTATCCTTCAGTCCTGACTACTGGCTTCACCCCACATCTTCTGGTTCCAAACTGCTGGCTCACTTCCAAATGCTACCCATGGTCCAGACCTGACATAAACACACTATAGTGATTGCAAAACTATTGGAGTTCTTTTATATTACAAACTTCTTTTGTGGGGAAGGGTTGTTGTAGCTCAGAAATATATTGGTCTTTTCCTAGTTTATTGCTTAATCTTCTTTGACACTCCAGTGTTCACTGCTATAATGTCATTTGCAGTAATTTCATATGTTAATCTTAAACTTTGTCTAGCTCAGAAAAGTTACTTACCAGTTTGGAAAATCATTTAACTTGCTCCAATCAAACCACATTTTATGACATCATCCATAAACCTAAGAGACTATTTCTAGACAGTGTGCAATTCCAAGACAAGGTAGCACAACTAATCTGTTCAACACACAAGGTCCCAACACTTGTACAAACGCACAGTTCCAGATAGCTTTCATGTGTCTGAAGATCCTTATGGAAATTTCTGTAATTCTTGCCCAATAAAAACAGCTCTTTTACAACATGAACATATTTGTTGGTTTCACTTATGCAGTTGTCCTGACTCTATTGCCGATCAATTTCACTGGGTGTCCCCTAATTCTAGGGAGAAAAGGTTCTTTCTATTCACTTTCAGCACACTTAGCATAATTTTATAAACCTCTGTCATGTCCCACGCATAATCATCTCTTTTATAATCCAAAAAGCCTTTCCTAATAGGGAAGGTGGTCCAACCGTCCGATCCTTTTGTTTGCCTTTTCTGCCACTTTTCCAGCTCTACAATATCCTTTTAGAAATGGGGAAATGAAAATTGTACACTGCATTCCAAATGTGGCTGCATCATAAATTTGTATAAAGGCATTATGATACAAGCCGTTTTATTTTCAATCTCTTTCCCAGTGATCCCTAGCATGAAATTTGCTTCTTTCAATGTTGCTGCACAACACTGGTTTCCATTGCGCTATCCATCACAACCCCAAGTTTCTTTCCTGTTTAGTCACTGCCCATTCACACCTGCTCAGCATATGAGTGGTCAGGATTCTTTGTCCCAATGGGCATCACTTCACATTTACTTTACTTACATTGAACCTGATTTGCAATTTTATTGCCCATACACCCATTTGGAGAGATCCTTTTTTGAGCTCTTCCCACTCAATTTGGATTTACACCATCGATAATTTAATAAGGTGTGTCACCCACAAAGTTGGCTGCCTTGCTATTCATCCCTATATAATCCAGATGATTTATGAACCAGTTAAATAGCACAAGCCCCAGTACAAATCATTGAGGCTTGGATCCAGAATCCTTGTTCCACCAGCATAACATTAGGCCCTGCATGCCCTCCAAATCTGTTCTGAAGGGTTGGGGGACCCTCCGGAGCAGATCTGGAGTGTCTGCAGCGGGCCACATGTGGACATTCCATTCCACAAGTGGTATCCTTCTGCTGACAGAAAAGGGATTCTGGATCCAACCCTTAGTGACTTCACTACTTACTCTCCTCTATTATGAAAACCAGCCACTTCCTCTGGCTGGTGCCCCTGGAATTGGGTAACCACCTCAGGCAGACGCCTAACCCCCCAATATGGATGTCAGCTCTGGCTTAAATGATAGGACAGTTTACATACCATGGCCTTAATAAGCAGTGAGAACTGGGGTTATTAATATGAAACATCTTACGTGAACAGTTCATCCTGTGGGAAGCTATGTTTTTTAAAAAAATATTAGGGTGCAATCCTATCCATGTTTAGACAGAAGGAAGTCCTAAAACTCCCAGCTGCCTGGGGAGTGCTGGGAGCTGTAGGACTTTTTTCTGTCTAAACATACATCAGCTTGTGCCTTTAATGACATTATTCATCCTCTGGATTTTATTTTACGTGGATCTATACCAGTGATGGCAAACCTTTTTGAGCCCGAGTGCCCAAACTGCAACACAAAACCAACTTATTTATTTCAAAGTGCCAACACTGCAATTAAACCTGAATACTGGGGTTTTAGTTTAGTAAAAACAACTCATACAGTTGTCTGAACTAATTAACATATTTTGTCTTAAAAGAAAAACACAATAACAGGGCTTTCAATGATACAAACAGTTTTTTATTGAAAAAAATATCAACTCAAATTTTTTAAATAGTACTACATTGTACACATAGCCTGAAGGTAATTTAGATAGGTTTGGGGGAAAGAGGGCGGGGGATTGTGAAGAAGCCAGGGAGAATGTGAGGAAAGGAGGAGACCTCAAGCGTTTGGGGAAAAGAGGGGGGGATTGTGAAGAAGCCAGGGAGAATGTGGGGAAAGGAGGAGACCTCAAGCGTTTGGGGGAAAGAGGGGGGGATTGTGAAGAAGCCAGGGAGAATGTGGGGAAAGGAGGAGGAGGTGCTGGCTAGGAGGGAATGAGGCGGCTGGGGGGCAAGAATGAGGCGGCTGCATGGGAACGCACGACAGGGATGTAATACGAGCCTTACCTGGGCTCTTCCGATCGTTCCTGCGGCGGCCCGATCTCACTCTTCTGAGCGGCGCGGAGCATTCTCCGCGCCGCTCAAGCTGCTGCTGCCGCCGCCGCCCGTCACTCTTCTGAGCGGCGTGGAGCATTCTCCGCGCCGCTCAAGCTGCTGCTGCCGTCCGTCGCTCTTCTGAGCGGCGTGTTCTCCACGCCGCTGAAGCCACCTCCGCCTCTGGACCCGCCGTCGCAGCCCGTCGCGTCATGCCCTGTGCGCTGGATCCCCGCGCTCTGTTTTTGGCGGCGGGGGGGGGGGAACCAGGGCAGCAACAGGACTTAAACAGCCCTGTTGCCCTGGTTCCCCCCCCTGCCAAAAACTGAGCGCGGGGATCCAGCGTGCAGGACATGACGTGACGGGCGGCGGCGGGTCCAGCGCGGCCGGCACGGAGGCAGCAGGTAGGCCCGTCGTCCCCGTCCGCCGCATCACGGCCTGAGCCTTGGCGCGCAGCATGACGCTGCCTCACGCCGCCGCTGGAGACCTATGGCTGGTGGTGACCTATGGCTCACGTGTCAGCAGAGTGGTCCACACGTGCCACCTGTGGCACGCGTGCCATAGGTTCGCCATCACTGATCTATACAGCAATCCCGTATTTTCCTAATAAACTGAAATAGCTCAAGACAGCATTCAATTAAAATGCAATTTTAAAATATTTATTTATTTATTTATTTATTACATTTATGTTCCACCCAAGAGCTGGCAGAGAAAAAAGGGAGGGGAGCTCCGGAACAAGCTAACAGGATAAAGCTCAAGGCACAGGAGCCCAGGAATAAGCGGTCACACACAAAGGAAAATTATATATGTATAGAAATTATACTTCATAAATAGCACTGGAACTTGTATATTTATAAATATAACACTAAACAAAAAATATACAGAAATACAGACCAAACAATAATACACGTTATTGTTTGGTCTGTATTTCTGTATATTTTTGTTCAGTATTATATTTATAAATATACAAGTTCCAGTGCTATTTATGAAGTATAATTTCTACTATACATATATAATTTTCCTTTGTGTCTGACCGTTTATTCCTGGGCTCCTGTGCCTTGAGCTACCACCCAATAGCTGAACATTTCTCACTGCCTGTGTTAATTTGAGGGAGCAGTTCAATATTTGGGCAGATACCACAGAGGACATCTTTTTTTTACATTTAAGAATAAATGATAAAAAGAAAAACCACATACAGTTTTTCAAACACCTCAACATCTGTCAGACTCCTCAGTCCAGATGTCTTACACTATATATCAGGCTCTTTGTGGTGTATTTTGCCCAGTGAGCGGAAAATAGTCACTGATTCAGCAGTTTTACTCCTTTTTCCATAGCAGGAGTTAGAGTGTGTGTGTAGTATATACGTGCGCACGCACACACACACACACACACACAGGGTATAGTACTAGTTTGGTTTCTGCAAGACCACGGACCTCTTATGTTTCACCACATCCCCCATTTACTCAGTGTGTTACATAATTTGTCACAGTCCTTACATAATATAAAAAGAGAGCATGAGTTGAAATGAATATGTAGCTACTTATAGCTAAACGGAAAAAATGTTTAACTGCTGACAGTTAAGAAATGTGAACATAAGTGTTGTTCAATTAACTATAGAAAAGCCTAAGGCCATAATTTGGGGGCTGGCCTATAATAACCACCATATAGGAGCACTGAAAATAACCTCTACATGGCAAGTGCTCATCAGGATAGCCAAACATTTAGAGCCAATGCCTCATGGATCAACCTCATCCAATGGAGAATATCTATCTGATTATTATATTATATCCTGCTTCTCCTCCAAGTAGTTCATGGTAGCATATGTAGTTTTGCCCCTCCCCTATTTTGTCCTCACAGTAACCTCATGAGGTCATTTATTTAATTAATTAATTTTATTTGAAATTATTTTTACGTCACCTGTAAGGGTGGAGCCTTCCCTCAGTTTAGTCTGAGGGATAGTGAATGGCCCAAGCTCACCCAGTGAAATTCATGGCTGAGTGGGGATTCAAACCTGGGTCTCTCTGGTCTTAGTCCACCATTTTAGCCACTGCTCCACACTGGCTGTCTATGCCTCTGACAGGCATTTCGGGAAATAGCTTGACGAGGCATGCAAGCACTCTATACAATGGGGCAGTTTTGTGCAGATAGGCTGTTTCTGGGCATCTCCAAATTTCTGTCACAACATATACCAACCACAGTAGATATGGCCAAATGCGGATATAATCATAAACCACATTTTGTTGTTATTAGAATGAGCAGGTGGGATCAGATTCTGGTTTGATCAAACTATGGTTTGCATCAACCACTGTTCAGTTATTCAGATGAAAGGGAATGGAAGCTTCTCATCTCCTCCCTTCACGTGTGAAGGAATGGGGAATTGAAGAGCTGATGTTTGTTTTTATATCTGAATCAGGCCATTGAATTGTTGAGAAGTATGACGTTGGATCTTTAAAATATCCCAGCTTACATATTTGGCATCTTTCATGACATGCTGCACTACATTGATAAATATACACATCCTGTACTGTGTTCTGAAAATATTAACATTCTTAATAATCCTAGTTGCTAATGTTTATTTTAATAGTTTTGAATTTGGGGGGTCAAGGTTCTGTGTAAGAGCGTTACTGTGTGTCCTCAATCACATGTGCACCGTGACACATAAGAGTACACATGTAATCATTGATCTTAGAGCTAGAGACGATATTTGCCACAGGAAGATTGACTTTTCACTTAAACCAGGGGATATCAGCTATTGAACACTAAGACTTAAATCAAAGAATATAAGCTTTATTACAAAATATACAAGATTACCAAATGTATGCCTTTTGATACCAAATGAAGGAGTTGGTTAGATGAACCCAGTTAAGCTTGGACGAGGAGCTATCACACTAGATATGTGTGTAGGGCCAGGAACCAGACAGAGAAAGAGAATGGTGGATGTGAGGAAGTTACAGTTGCCAAATAAGAGAATGAGCAGAAGGGCACGAGGGACTTGGCAGTCATTGTCAGAGGCCTAGAGACAACAGGGCAAACTTGGAATGGAAATGACACAGGGTTGGGCAGTGAGAGGGGCAGAGCAGAGAGATGATAGAGACAATTGGAAAATGAGGGCGAAACTAAATGTTCTTCAAATCATGCATAGCAGAGCACTATATGACTGGAATCTTTACTTAAGTGTAGGCACACATGGCCCCAGTTTGGATTGGGAATCTGGTGCTCTGGGAGGGGGAATTTAAGCTTTCCTCCACTCCCATTTTTATCCTGAAATCTCCCACCCCCTCATGGCGGGGGGGGGGATTGAAAAAAAGAAGAAGAAGAAATGGAACAAAATGGAGATTCTAGAGTCAAGAGGGATTCCTCAAAAATAACAGTGCACAAAGCTCCTTGGTAACAAGGAGCAGGATGCATACTGAATATTACTTACTGGGGAGCATCAGTACAAGAGGGCTGTTACTTTCACACTGTTCTTATGGGCTTTCTGGAGTCATCTGGTTGGCCACTTTAGGAAACAGGATGCTGGACTAGGCCATAGGGTAGGGGTGTTGAACCTCAGGCTCGTGGGCCAAAGCTGGCCTGCCTGGTGTCCCCAGGGAACCTCAGATGGCCATACACCCTTCTCTTGGCCCCACCCCATTTCCCCCAACCGCTGGCTGTTTGGTGGTTTCCCAGCTTTTGTGCAGTTTTTTCGCCATTCTAAAAGGTTGAAATGCCTCTCCTAAGGCTTAGTTACTGGCAGGAAGAACTTTAAGCTACAACTTGCTGTTATTTTATTTTACTTTTTTTGTATTTTGGCGCTGCCCCTTTTGCCTTCAGCCCCACCCACCAAAAACTGCACACACCCACACCCAAGAGTTTCTCTGAGATGGAATTTGGTCCTTGCCGTGAAGGAGATTCAACACCCCTGCCACAGCAGAATGCGTGTCTCCTAGAAAAGGAGAGACTACTGAAGTCTAATGCTTCCACTCACACCCTTTTCATTATGACTTGATGTCCCATTATCTCCTTAACATCTATCACATGTTTTATTTTTTTAATCACCAGGACAGCAGCCAAGAATGGAGAAAATCAGTTTTGTTTTCGTTGGATTTCGTTGGATGTCATTAAATCTGTTCTGTCTTTGTTTCGCAGATTGTCGTGCACCTTTCATTCCATAGTCCACTCATTGACATGTACATGAATTTCATTCCTGTTTGCAAAAGTGCATTTGCGCTAATGAGCCCTTGCACAAGTACAAGTTAGAGCTCATGTGTATTTGCGCACCACCGCCCCAAAAAAGTAATGAACAGCCCGCAAGTTCACAGAGTCTGTGTGACTTAGAAAATGCCAGTCCACTATGGAATCCACAGGTCGGATTCATAGAAATCCTAATTCATTTGAATCCATTGCAGATTTCTCCAACATCCCTACGAGTCACTATATAGTACAAGAAAAACAATATTGTTGAGGACATCAGCTTGGGAAGGATTCAGATCTGTAGCCTCTTGGACTATCATCAGTTGTGGCTAGCCATGTTCCACATTGATGCTCAGGGTCTGGTATGCAAATTTATTATATTTGGCCCCTGTTCTTATGCTGCTTACAAAGCAGGTAAGAAACAATGGGATGTTTCCATACCTTTATTGTTAAAGTACAGGCAATCCCCAGGTTACGAACGAGCTCCGTTCTTAAGAATGTCTTTAAGTCGAATTTGTATGTAAGTCGGAACAGCATAGTGTTCTATATGTTAAAATCGGCATTTACGCAAATTGCGTAAATTACGCAAATTGCGTAGTATACTACGCTATGTACTCTACGTAAACGACGTAGCACCAGGGAACCCAGAAGTCCGTTCTTAAGTATGGGTTGTCTGTAAGTCGGGCATTCTTAACTCGGGGACTGCCTGTATACAAATGAGAACCTAACCCTAGAACACCATCTCTCCAGCAAAAAAAATATTATTTGATCAGTTGCATCAGAAGAAATTTATCCCGATGTTGCACTATAGAACTTAGACTGCTAGCTTTGCTATTGTTTAAGTTAACGCTCTTGGGATACAGCAGGCTCTGTTCATTCGACTAAAATAGGAATACTTTTCTAAACCCAGCATTCTGCCAAACTTTATATGGAAATACTGATAGTATGTACATATGTCTAAGTAAGACAAAAATGAACATTGAAGAAGGAATATATTCTCTGCTGCCAGAGAACATCTGTTCTGGCTGCTGAAAATTAAGTCAGCAGTGGCACCTACTGGCAGTGTAGTGAAGAATTGTTTGATGTGTAGCAGTATAGAGCAAATCTGGGTTATTTGTCATTAGGAGATTTATCTGATTTCTCTATATTCTTGCTGCAATTTGCTGTAGGCAGCCATTCCCCCCCCCTCAAAAATGGCCTTCCACAATTGTAATACACACACCCAAAACATCAGAAGAGTTTCCTACCGTGTGAAACAATTTTCCTCTGAATATTATGAAATATTTTGCAAATGTCAACAAAAATCAATTTTTGTTAATTTATTTTTATTTATTTATTACATTTATCAATCGCCCATCTGGCCGGTCACCCGGCCACCCTGGGCGATGTACAATTAAAATACAATAAAACACAATAAAATATAATAATTAAAACAATATTAAAAAATTCTCATTAAAAACCTAACCCACCCCATATTCCCGCCTGAACAGCCATGTTTTTAATGCACGGCGGAAGCTCATCACGGAGGGGGCATGGCGAAGGTCACTAGGGAGGGAGTTCCATAATGTGGGGGCTGCCACAGAGAAGGCCCTCTTCCTAGTCCCCACCAGCCTGGCTGCTCTGGCTGATGGGATAAGGAGAAGGCCGTCCGTGGCAGACCTTGTTGAGCGGCCTACTTGATGTTGCTGGAGGCGCTCCTTGAGATAAGCTGGGCCGGAGCCGTGTAGGGTTTTAAAGGTCAAAACCAACACCTTGAATTCGGCTCGGCAAGCAACTGGTAGCCAGTGCAACTCTTTAAGCACTGGCGTGATGTGATCACGCCGGCGGCTGCCGTTAATCAGGCGAGCCGCCGCGTTCTGTACCAGCTGAAGCTTCCGGACCGTCTTCAAGGGTAACCCCACGTAGAGCGCATTACAGTAGTCTAGGCGAGAGGAGACCAAGGCATGAACCACTGATGGGAGCAGGTGATTAGGAAGGTAGGGGCGCAGCTGCCGTATCAGATGGAGTTGATACAGCGCCGCCCGGCTCACAGCTGCCACCTGAGCCTCCATGGACAGCTGGGAGTCTAGAATGACCCCCAAGCTGCGGACCTGGTCCTTCAGGGGTAGATGTACCCCATTCAGCACCAGGTCAACATCCCCTAACCTTCCCTTGTCCCCCACCAGAAGTACCTCGGTCTTGTCGGGGTTCAGCTTCAGCATATTCCTTCCCATCCAGCCAGCCACTGACTCCAGGCACTTGGACAGGGTTTCAACGGCCAACCTCGGTGAGGACTTAAAACAGAGGTAGAGCTGCGTGTCATCCGCATACGAAGAATAATAAAACAAAGAAAGATAAAAGTTCAGATTCAGTGATTACAATGTGCACACTAATGTGCACACAGTGCAACATTACCCAGCCACAATGGATTCTGCATTCATTTCAATGGAGGAGATAGCACTGTGTGTTCACAATGACCTGTTTCTTATGTAATGGTGGTAAATTGTGGGTTAATTAATTAACCTAAAATTTGCTGGGTCGCATGCCACAGCCACTTCCACTTTGCATGATCAACCTCTGATTGGCCCAATTGTAGGTTGTTGCATGATGTGCAAACCCAGACATTATGGGTTGTTTGTGGGTTAAACAACCCAAAGTTAACCTATGATTAGCTCTTAGATTAACTTTGGGTTGTTTAACCCACAAATAACCCACAGTGTCCGGGCTCATGCATCACACAGCAATCTATGATTGGGCTGATCAGAGATTGGTTATGCAAAGCGGAAGTGGCTCTCGCATGGTATGGAAGCCAGCAAATCGGGCCGCTGTTACACATACCCTCCAACAATTCACAGATGAAAATAGGGACACACATGTGAATTTGTAAGAGGTATGGTTAGGCAACATGAAGGTGTGATCAAGAGGGTGTGGCCAGGCAACATGAGGGTGTGGCAAAGGGTATGGCCAGGCAACCACCAAAGGGCATGGTCAAGCACAAAAGTTATTAGAGGAAACACACAAAATCTTATATATTATCATTATTACATCATTATATTATATATTATTTTATAAGTGGCTTTTGTAATATTTTTTTACCTTATTTAAACCCTTAATTGTTGATCTCTGGTGTTTTTCGGGGGGGGGGGGTCAGTGCTTGCAGGGCAATCTCTTTCTTTTTGTTTTAAAATTGCTAGGAGTGGCACAAATTCAAGAGGTGAAGCTTACCCACCCACCCCACACCCCTAAACATGGAGCTTCAGAGAGAAGGGGAAGTTTCTTGCATTTCCTTCTGACACTGTAAACTCACTTGTTAGAGGCAAAGAGTCAGCTCTGTTAGGAAATCAAATCTTTGGCAATATAAAGATAGGAATCATGTGATAAATCCCCTCATTCACCTCTCCTTTGGTCCAGGCTTTCACCCAGCTAATCCCTTTCCCATAGTAACGTGCAGCAGAGGCAGCAGGTAGAGCACGCACATCCTCGCCTGGGCCTCCCAGCTTAGCCTGCATCTGTTTCCTCCCTGCTTACTGCTGCTGTTCTAGCCTAAGCAGAGCTATCTTAAAGGGGCCATGGGCAAAATTGCACCTAAGCTAAAACTGCAAGCTTAGCTACAATTTTGCCCATGGCCCCTTTAAGTAGCTTGCAGTTGCGGGAGGCAGGGGAATTCGGGATGTGATGGCTTAAGGGTTTTCATGATGGTCCCAGCATGTTCAGGGCAATTGGAGACTATATGTAATGTGCAAACAGGGCCAATGTAATGTGGGCAATGGGAATGCATCTACCCCACCACTGAAGGGAATGTGGGTTCCTCCTACATGTGTAGGAATGCCCTGCATGCTCTTGATAAAGGCACAATCTCTGAAGACATCAGTCATTGCCCCATTCACAGTATTGTTAATGAAAGAAAAATGCAAGTTTTTTCACACTGTTGCTATATTATAGGAATTCCTTTGGCTGCTTTCACTTGTGAAAGCAGCCAAAGCAATTATGAGCAGTAATTTGGGGAGGAAATACATATAGTTGCCTAGGTGGGGGAAATGTACATTTGTATCATATGGAGATGGGAACATAACACTCTCATGTGTAATATTAACAAAGATAATGCTTGGAAAGAACATTTGCAGCTGAAATCCTACTTGTCAGAGGAAAGCTGCACAGAAAAAAGGCACTGGTAATTTTTTTATTTCTAATGTTAAATATTTTTTTTGTAATATGGCTGGTAATACGATTCTGCATCTAACTTTGTTGATAGCTGTATAAATTATACTTATTGAATAGTGTCATAAAAAATAACATTATGCACAGCTAAACAAACATTACACATCCTAGCCATGGTTGCAGTGCTTTCCAACAGACTGGGGAGGCCTAGGGTAATCATTATTATTATTAACAGCAGCTATATGAATGGATAAATTTCCCCTGATGGGGGGAAATCAAAGCCAACGTTAAATGATTGATTCCTCATGTCTCTTTCACATGCTAAATTCCCATCACCACAAGATATATATGATTGCATGGAGAAAATATGTGTTACTTGTTTGTGTGAATTGGCCTTTAGCCAAGCCAGCTGTAGCACATAACAGCTTAATTATGCAAATAATTTCCAGCAACAAGGTTACTGTGGAGCTTTTGGGGGTTCCTGCATGCCTTTACCCCACATGGGTTTTGTAGTGCTCTGTGAGTTCAGTATCTAAATCCAGGTTATAGAAATTGAAGGCGGGTCCCTAAACAGAGATCCAAGTAGGATTGCAGACAGCTGAGGCTGGCAGTCTGGTATCTTGAGATCTCAGAGGGTCTTGGTTTCCTTTGGGTAGGTAAAGGTGGGGTGGTGGCGGGCCAGCCGCCCCCCCCTTCCGGGCCACATGGTGGCAAGCGCTGGGATTCCTTTGAGTTAGGAAAGGGTGGAGGTCTGGCGGGCCAGCCAGCCCCCCCTCTTCCTTCACATGGTTGTAGCGGTGGGATTCGAAGCTGAACCACAGAGTGTGTGCACGTGGGCAAATGAGGGAAATTAGAGAGACTTTGGTGCATCAGTAAAGAGTTTATTATTTTTTAGAAATAACATGTGAGAATGAGCCTTAGAAAAAACGTTCAGATTGCTAGCAGTCTGTCTTAGCTGCCAGCGGAGAGAGAGCGTTGAAGGCAAGAAATCTTGATGTCTGTAGACTGGTAGAAAAGCAAACTGCCATGCTAGAGATGGGGTTGTTCTGGCAGAAAAGGCAGAGCTAGTTCCCTTTTCCAGGCAGTGGAGAGGCCAAGGGGACAAACAAAGAAAGCAAACTGCAAAAAGTTCCAGAACAGCCTGTGTGCCCCAGCAAGTTAGCAGAGGGCAGCAAGTGTGTGATCCAAGAGAACCAGAACTGGAGGGGCCCTTGGCAGAGGGCTAGAAGCAAGAAATAGGTTGTGTGTGTGCGTGTCCCAGAGGCTGGGAGCAGCAGTTGCCAGTGAGTAAGCAGAGGATCCTACCCATCGAGTGAAAAAGGCTGTAGAAAGGAGAAAGCAACCTGCAGCTGTGTGATCCCAAAGTTTGGGGGCTGGAAGAGCCCGGTAAGAGAAGAAGAAAATAGTGTGCGTGCGCGCGTGTGTTCCAAGGGGAGCAGAGGAAAGGAGAGAAGACCAGGAAACCTCTCTTAAGAGGCTGGTGAGCAAAACGTTGAGTTTTGGGACAGCGTTTGATGAATGATTTTTGTTGTGCTGTGTGCCCCAGAGAAATTGGCAAGACTTTGGGGGGGGAGGGCACAGTCCTGCCCTACATCTCTCCCACGGGAGAAGGACTCAGATTTTGAACTTAAGACTGTCAATTTGCTCTTGGGGGGGGCATGGTGAATAGACAGGCTGGACAGCAGCAAGCAGAGGGGGGGCGGACATCAGAAACGCCCCCCCCAGAAAAAGAGACTTTGTCCCTGTGCTGCCGAAGTGGAGAGCTGAAAGAAGCAGAGACGGAAAAAAGGATTTCCCCCAAGCATTTTCTGCTGCCACTTGGAAAACAGCGGACTCTGACTTGTTCCTCGGAGGGGGAGGGGAGACAGGTGATTCATGTTGTCTTTGTGTTGTCTTGTTGCTGGGTTGTTGGGGGACCGGGGACCAGTGCTCCCAGTGTAAACAACTGAACTAATTGTGTTATCTGGATTGTTGCTAAGGGGCCCAAGGGACGGGTGATCCCAGGTAAGAAGTTGAACCATTGTTGTTTTGTCCCCAAGTGAAGAAATTGGTCCAGACTGGATCAGGTCAATTTGAAATTTGTTTAACTGTGCTGGCAGGGAGGAGATGGGTGACCCCAGTGTATCTGTTATCCTGTCCATAGTGTTGCTGGAGGACCTGGACCAGGGCCAGGTGCTCCCAGTGTAAACAGCTGAACTATTTGTGTTGTCTTGTGTCATGTGCAAAGGTCAATTTGAAATGAAGATGATGAAAAAATTTTGAATGTAATGCTAACGTAAAGCCAGAAACCTGTAAGTTTTCAAAGGGGCCTCAGGGGGGGCAAGGAACAGTTGCCAGAGAAAAAATCAGAGGCGAGGGAACAAAGCAGGCTAAAAGACAGATTGCCAAGCTGTGTGTTCTAAAAGCCTCCATGGCTAAGCATTTAAGTCTGAAAGAGAAAGTCATCCCGTGCAAGTTTGGGTGGTGGGCAAAAAGAGCCAAGCCCAAGAGGCTGGAAGATTGCCAAGCTGTGTGTTCTGAAGGTGCCTTTGGGAAAAGGGAGTAGGCATTCATGTCGTTGGGTAGTGGGAAGCCATCCCGGCGGGTCTTTGGAGTGGGGGGGAAGCCATCCCATTCAAGTCATTGGGTAGAAAGTGCCAAATGCAACCCTTGGGAAAGAGGAATAGGCATTCAGGTCGTTGAGTGCAGAGTGGCAAGGGCAAGCCTTTGAAAGCAAGCAGGGGCGAATTGAAGAGTCACATTTCAGTCAGCAGTCTGCCCCTACAGGCTGTGGGAGAAACAGCAACCCTAAAAAGTTTTTTTTATTGAAGAGTCACATTTCAGTCAGCAGTCTGCCCCCTGCAGGCTGCGTGAGAAAAAGCAACACTGGAAGGTGTTTGTTTTTTTTGAAGTACATATATATTCTTGTGTATGCAAAACGGATGTAATGCAAACCTGTGGACTTCTGATTGATAGTTATTAAGTGTGTTTTGCTGTTTTGATGTTTAAAGAGATTTAAGAAATTAAGCTTTAAGATGTTTAAGACTATAGTTAATGTGTTTGATGTTTTGATGCTTTTTGTGTTGTTCTGTTTTTGCGTGTGTGTAAAAGTGAAGAAAGGTGCACTAGTGGTAGAAGGCTAGCAAAGGCTTTTTCTTTCTTTTTTTTAGTTAGTTTAAAATGAAATGAGAGGGTTAACCTCTCAGGTTCATTTTTTTTGTTTAAAGGGAGCGTGTGGAGCTTTGGGGGGTTCCTGCCATGCAGGCATGCAGGAACACACATACACACACACGCCTCCTCATGTGTAAACCAAGTGGGGGCTGGGAAGAAGCGAAAGGTGCATGGAACATGGGATGGGGCCTGGCGTCTGGAGGTCTGGAGGAGCCAGGCTGAGGGCGTTCATGTGTAAATGTAGTTCAAGCCATGACTCACGAGTTCCCTCCCCGCTGCCTGGCCAGTTCCCTCCCCCCTGCCTGGCCAGGTGAAGTTCAAATTGATTGGCTGAAGCAAGAAGGCTACAGAAAGGGGGAGGGGGAAGAGCTATTTCCCCACGTGTAGCCTTTGTTCTTGGTCTTAGTCCTTTTGGTAGTGTGCCCGGCATGGCAGCGCGCCAGCGAGGGGGGGGCCCTCAGGAATCGACCCCAGGCAGCCCTGGTAAAAATTAGCTGGTTTGAGGGCTCTAGAAAGGCAAGTCTTGTGGAGGGCTATTTATCTCGGACCTGCGGGTAGATAAAATAGTTCCCCCCGAGCGGCAAGGCTGTGCTGGATCTAACCCTTGAAGAGAACACCCTCAGGTAACAGGTGTGTGTCTGAGAGATATTAAGGAATCAGGTTTTATTGTTTTGCAGCTTTACTGTGTACTAAAGTCTGTCTCTCTCTTTATTTTGTGTGCTTCTCTCATTTCCCTAATCTTGTTGTAAAATGCTACCAAAATAAACCTTGTCTTGGTTTACCCCACATGGGTTTTGTAGTGCTCTGTGAGTTCAGTATCTAAATCCAGGTTATAGAAATTGAAGGCAGGGTCCCTAAACAGAGATCCAAGTAGGATTGCAGACAGCTGAGGCTGGCAGTCTGGTATCTTGAAGTGGAAGACCGACAACCTGGTCTTCTGCGTGGGTTCAATGCTAAGGGGATAGCGAGTCCTGGGGCGGCCTTCTCCAAGATCCCCAGCGACTATCACCCTTAGCCCAGAACAAAGGGATAACTTATAGCCACAGAAGTATCTTTTAGAAAACAAGTTTATTTACAACATTACCTTCACAAACCCCGACACACGCCAGCAATACAGCTTATCAGTACTGGTACAAAGTAGCAAGCAAGAAGTCTTAAGGACACCGTGATTTCAGGGCTCTCAGCTAGTTAGTTCAGCTCGGGTCCCAGCAGAGGCCCGGTCAACCGCACGCTGCTAGCTGGGTTCCCGGCGGAGGCCCGGTCTACCCAAGCGGCTAGCTGGGTTCCCGGCGGAGGCCCGGTCTACCCAAGCGGCTAGCTGGGTTCCCGGCGGAGGCCCGGTCTACCCAAGCGGCTAGCTGGGTTCCCGGCGGAGGCCCGGTCTACCCAAGCGGCTAGCTGGGTTCCCGGCGGAGGCCCGGTCTACCCAAGCGGCTTGTGAGTGATTTCAGCTTGGTTTCCCGGGGGTCCGGTCAACCCAAGCGACCAGTGATTTCAGCTAGCTGGAGCAGTGCCGGGTGCGGCTACCCGGGGTTGCCGATCCTTCGTTCCCTTACCCCAGGCATGGGGCAAGATTGCTGATCAGGTCCAACAACCCAGTTCTCTTGCGCAGGGTGTTTTATACCTTGGTGTTTCAGGTAGCCCCTCCCTCCGTGATCAGGTGGGTTGACACCCTCCCTGAGGGGCGGCCTTTTGGGTCAGGTGGGGTGACGCCCTCCCCCCGTGGGATGGGGTCCCTTTGAAGCCACTTGCTTAATGGTCCCATCCTATGGTGTTGAGTGGCCATTTCTTAGGGGTGCCGAAGTGTCTGCTCTGGAGAGGTATTCAAGTCTTATGTAGATGGGGCTGATATGCGAGAGCATTGACAAACCTGGTGATGCTTCCTGCCTTCCCCCCTGGGGTGATTCTATGCAGATGTTGTTTGTCCCCTTTGGCATCTGTGGAGACTGGCTGTCTCCCCCCCCCTGGGTCTCCTTCCCCCCTCCTTGGTGAGTGTGTGTGTGTCAGGCAGGGGGCTTAGGTTGGCTTTCTCCACACTTGAGATCTCAGAGGGTCTTGGTTTCCTTTGGGTAGGTAAGGGTGGGGTGGTGGCGGGCCAGCCAGCCCCCCCTTCCGGGCCACATGGTGGCAAGCGCTGGGATTCCTTTGAGTTAGGAAAGGGTGGAGGTCTGGCGGGCCAGCCAGCCCCCCCTCTTCCTTCACAGTTACCCATTGATAAATACCTATACACCTATATTTTCTCCTTGTCTGTATGCCTGCCTGCTCTGGAATGGGCTACCAGTATTCTCCAACCTTGGGTCCCCAGATGGTTTTGGACTACAACTCCCAGCATGCCCAACCAGCATAGGTGGCTGGGGCATGCTGGGAGTTGTAGGCCAAAACCATCTGGTGACCCAAGGTTGGAGAACACTGGGCTAGACCTATTCAACTTGTGACTTACCAAGCTAAACCAAATGCACCAGCCATGTGTAATGGGCCCCGAGGAACTGAGCACCGTATTTTTAGCACCATAAGATGCACTTTTCTCCCCCAAAAAGGAGGGGAAAATGTATGTGCGTCTTATTGAGTGAATGCTGGAAAAAACCCAAATAATCCCCCCCCTACCTTCCTCTGCGTGCCTCCAACCGTTCCAGCGGAAGAGAGGAGGGCTCCTGCAGGGGAAAAAACTTGGCAGCAGCAGCCCACCCACCCCCGGCAGCAGGGACGCGAGCGGGCAGGCGGTGGAAGAGAGGAGGGCTCCTGCACACTCCCAAAAACTTTGGTGTGGTGGCGCGGCGGCGGCACTCCCCCCCGGGCAGCAGGGACACGAGCGGGTGAGCGGCAGAAGAGAGGAGGGCTCCTGTGCACTCCCAAAAACTTTGCCGCGGCAGCGCAGCGGCGGCACACACCCCCAGCAGCAGGGACGCGAGCAGGTGGGTGGCGGAAGAGAGGAGGACTCCTGCGCAGAGCGGGACAAGGCCGCCCACTCCCCAAAAAACTTTGCCGCCACCTGACATCTGACCTGATCCCGCTGGGGGGGGCGGCCCGATTTTGCTCTTCTGAGCGGCGTGGAGCGTTCTCCGCGCCGCTCAAGCCGCCGCCGCCACTGCCGCTGGAGTCGATTCCGGAGCCTCTGAAGCCGCCGCCGCCGCGTCACATACGGCTGCTTCGGCGCGCTGGACCCCCGCACTATGATTTTGGTGGGGGAACCAGGGCAACAGGGCTTAAACAGCCCTGTTGCCCTGGTTTCCCCCCGCCAAAAACATACCGTGGGGACCAGCGCGCCGAAGCAGGGTCCTGTTGCGTCACATCTGCCGCGCCAGAACTGACACGACGGGACCAGCGCGGCCGGCTCGCCGTGAAGAGCGCAAGCCGGCAAGGAGGCAGGTAGGCCCGCGTGAAAGCAGTAATGGTTATCAGAAAACAAGGGGGAAAGATTCATGTGCAAATTATTGGAAAACTAATAGCAATAGAACAAAATAATATCTCCATAAATTTATTTATTTATTAACTGCTTTTTTTACCCCTGCATTTCTTAAAAACAATAAAGAAGAATAAAACTCAAATTACAATATCGCCCCTCCCATCCCCGCAGCGATATTGTAATTTGTGTTTTATTCTTCTTTATAACCTGTTTTGGATTGCTTTTAAGAAATGCAGGGTTAAAAAAGCAGTTAATAAATAAATAAATGTATGGAGATATTATTTTGTTCTCTTGTCATTAGTTTTCCAATAATCTGCACATTAATCTTTTTTTCCTTGTTTTCTTCCTCTAAAAACTAAGTGCGTCTTATGGCCCGGGGCGTCTTATAGAGCGAAAAATGTCTTGGTTTTTTAGGCCTGCTTCTGACTGCAAAAACAGGAGCTGTCAGGCCACACTACATGGCTAATTGGCTTCATTTGACTTATCACGATCTGTGCAGCCTGGGTTACAATGTACGACTGGTGATAAAAGGCAAGCAATAGCTGCAGACTGTTTACTGTAAGACACAATATGCAATGCTGTCTTCAATTACTGTTCAGCAGCTATTACAGAATTCAGCTGCCTGTGGTTAGTCACAAACACTGTATTTTTCTATTTCTTCTTCAGTTGTTTCAGTTATCAATTTCCTTCCAGGCATGATTCAAGGTGCTGCCTTGCCTATTACTCTTAAAGTACTAAACAGTCTAGACCTAGTAGTGTATCTTCAAAGGGTGCCTTCTCCCCAGCTCCCTGTCTTCTAAGAACCACTGACATTTGCAAGTCTTCAAAGTAGGACCTTTTTGGTTGGTGGCACTACAATTTCAGAATCCTCTCCCAAGTTAGGCTCATGGTGCTACATCTTATGCCATTTTAGTTATTTATTTATTTATTTATTTGTTTATTTACAGTATTTGTATACTGCTCCATATCAAGCAGATTCTGGAGCTGTGAACAATAAAAAGATTAAAACAGATGTAAGAAACAATACATTGGAAATAAGGTATCATTAAAATGGTGTTTGGATTGCAGAGGAGGCTTCTCTGAATGAGGAGATCTTCAGCAGGCACCAAAAGAACCCAGGTAGGCTGAGCTGAGTCAGATCTGACCCACCCAGCTCACCTACCCAAGTCTCTGTAATACACACCAGATCAGCCTTCTCATCCACAATTAAATCATGAATGAGTGCGGTCTTATTGCAGACCGATCTGGCATTAAATAGCAGCACCACAAGACAGGAGGGCTGAGTGGATGAGCTACCGGATATGTGAGAGCTAGAGGAGGGGAGGAGAAGGGGAACAGTGTATAAACATTTGTAGCTCATTCTACTCTGATGTCCTGATTCCTTCCTCCTGCCATATCTCCTTCTGCCCCAAATCACTGGGATGGCAGCACCACCTCCACGGGTCCCTGCATCAGGCTTTTGCCTGTCAGGGTTTTCCCCACACATCTTGCCACACCAAGACTTTCCATGCACTCTCAGTACTCATTCACAACATAAACAAATCCAAAGCCACTCAAAACCTCCCATAAACCATTCATCAACCAGTCATACACAATCAACCTATCATAATCACAAAATAAATATAAAGCTAATCAGGCAGCAACTGAAACAGGCACACAGGCATCTGGATCAAAGAGGGAGAGGGGGAAAGGGAAAAGAGGGGTGCCCTTGCTCTTATGACACCCCAAAGGGGCACACCCCCTTTGGTGTCACTCCCTCTGGGGGCACCCCTGCTGGAGTAGCCCACAGCGGGCCTGCTCATAAGCCCCAGGAGTCTGCTGGTTTCCTAGGGCAGGGGTTTCCCACTGCCCTGATGGTGTTCTGCAGAGGCCAGGGAAGATTACTGGAAGGTGGTGGGGGGAGACAGTGAGAAGCCAGTTCTTAAAGTGGCCAGGCAGTCCTCCTCCCCACATTTTCTTCATTTTCAGATGGCAATTAACCGCATGATGTTCAACAAGCACAAAGAGGCGGGAGCCGAAAGCAGCTGGTGGCTGCAAGATAGAAGGAGCTTTAGGGTTGGGTGTTAGTACTTCAGTGGAACATGTAACATGAAGCAGCCTTTAAAAATAAAAGGTGTTTGCTAGGAAGAGACGAGCCGAAGCAGAGGATGAAATTGCCAAGGATGTTGCGCTATGCGCTGGGTTCAATAGTGGGCAGGCACTCTTGTGGTCTTTTGCACTTGTGCAACAGCCCCCCGCCCCAAAATATGGTGACCACATCCCCACATTCATAAGGGTTCAGAAAAATATTTTCTTTTTGCAGTCCTTTGGGGGGGGGGTCCCTCGTCAGCCGGCAACTGCAGTGGACCAATTGCAGAAAGGGCGCTTCCCTTCCTAGCAAACACCTTTTATTTTTAAAGGCTGCTTCATATTACACTGACACCCGCCCTAAAGCACCTCCTCTCTTGTAGCCGCCAGACACTTTCAGCTCTCCCCGCTCCCTTTGTGCATGTTGCTTCCCTCCATTGATCTCCATTGCTAGCTTTCAGATGTACAGGAGAGTTACAGAGCAGTGAGCGGGATCGCAAAAATTATGCAAAACTCATAGCAGAGCAGTACAACAGAGGGGAAATTTGTGCAAATTTCATGGCAGAAAAATAAAAAGTTCTCTAATGCCTTCTCACCTTCATAGGGCTTGGCAAATTATTTCCTTTTTGCGATCTGATGCGGGGTGGGAGTTTCCCTCATCAGCTGGCAACTGCAGTGGACCAATTGCAGGAAGGGTGCTGACATAGGGAATAAGGGAATGAGAATTTCTGCCACAAAGGCCCCTGGGATATGTGCTGGCAGCAGCCTGGAGGACTGAGGGGGACTGAGGGAGAAACAAGCCACGGGAGGCTGCCAAGCAGGCGATCATCTGTCACGAGTAAGAGGCAGGCCATCCACCCCCATGGCTTCTTCTCAGGGTGGCTTATCGTGATGTGCAAATGTGGCCACTGTGGGAAGCTGTGATTAGGAGAGGAACAGTGAGCTGATTCAACTTTTCTACTCCACCTGTTTTTGTTCTCAATATCACCCTGCCCACCCCAACTGCTTTTCCATTCTCAGTGTGGGGGGCGGGGAGGTACCTTATCTCTTCACCCCATCTATAGAAAAGCAGTTTGAGGGAAAGGGTTAAGTAGCTCCCTGCTTCTTTTTTCCACTCCCAATCACACTATCCTATGGTTGCTTTAAAACTGCATACACACGCACACATTCGTGTATTGTTATATGTGTCTGTTGTGGAAAGTCCTGTTTGGCTCTCACTGTTATATTACATTTCAGTTTTGTAATTGCCTTGGCCACCTTTTCAAATGAAGAGGCATAATAAGAAAGTTTTAGGATACATCATTTCAGTCTGTGACTTTAAGCTGGACCCACAGTCTAATTACCCACACAACACACAGAGGAAGCAAAGACATTTCCAGTTGCTGCCAATTCATTCCACACAGGCAGTAACATCTGCAATCTGCATCTGACATGATTGGTCGCTTGAAATGCATGATGTAAATGAGGAATTGAGTAACTCACTGGAGCCCTTGAATGTGTTCTTACTTTGGTCAGCTTAAAAAGTGGGAGAGAGAAAGCGTAATGAAGTTACCTTTAAATCATGTCTGCTAACTCTTTCTCCATGGGAAATATGCCTGCAGTGTACCATTTTGACAAACACTTTCAAGTATGATTGTAAATGCTTTTTTAGATTGTGCCCCCCCCCCGCTGCTGCCCCAATTCTCAACTGAAGAGCCAAAACCCGTTAAAAATGATTTAGATGGTAGCAATGCATTTTTGGCTGGAGGAACAGCCCCTGCACTTATGTCAAGGAAGTCTGGTCCCAATGGACTCTACTTTCAAGGCCTAACCTGGCTGCCTAAAAGGAAACTTGCCTTCCAGATGTCATAGAAACTTCTTAGGCCAAATTTCCTAGGCCAAAAAGTCTCCATTTTACTGAGGACTGATTCCCAAAGTGTAAGCAGAAAAAGCATACCGACTGTCCTCTGGGCAAGTGATCAGGCAACAGCATAAAGCTCCATGTATACCATAGGGTTACTTTCTCTGTGTGCAGAACGCACTACAAACTGCCTGCTCGTTCCAATGGGGATGCATATACAGATGGACATTCCTGGCACTTCGAACAACATGGAATGCCTTCCCGTGGTGTTCTTACAACCCATATGGGCTGCTGTAAAGCAGAGAGAAAGAATAGCACAGGGGAAGACAAGGGGGTGTGATGGCTGGGGAGAAGGACCACTGTTCTGTTTCTGTGCATTGTTGTTTTGACAATCATTAGGTTAGAAGAAATTAAAAGAGGTCCAGTTTATATATACAAGGTTTCTTCCCCTCCAAGGATAATAACCAGAGGAGACCAAAAGATGTCAATTGCATGACGCATCGTATCTTCCACTTATACCTCAAGTGTCCAGTCTCAAAAGGCACATTTATCTAATTGCTTTTGATCTCCACTGTCTGGCCTGCTGTGCACCTGTGAGGCAGACTCCCATGTGCAAAGCAAGGCTTGTTAAAAAACAAAAAACAAAGACAAAATGTGGCTGGAATTAGTACTCATGCAAATGAGACGTACGTTTTGCTTTTTCCAGCAAGGTATTTCTCCTGCCTGCTTTATGTTGCCTCTTTCAAAAACATCCTCAGTTTTCATTGCTAAAAAAAAAAAAAAAAAAGCTTCTTGGCAATAAGTTGTGGCTGACATAGGGAAATTCGTTCTTCTTTAAAAAAAAAAAAATCTTATTAACCGGCTTCTTGCGGGGTATGGTCCACCTCTTTTACACCCTCCTTCTCCTGTGCCATTGAATTCTCTTTGCACCAGAACAGCTTAAACTGCACCAAGCAATCAAAGCAACTTGATGGACAATTTGGACTTCGAATCATTGCAACCCACCTATACTCCTGCGCAGCTGGGCACACATTGTTCCCCAAAGCCTGCATACTCCTTTTTCCAGATGCATCTTTACTGTGAATAGGGACACAATGCCTGATAATTAAAGGACCAGACAATCACTCCCCTTCCAGACCTAGGTGGATGTTTTACACATCAGGCTATGCCTTGGAATTTTCACAAACTTATATGCTGGGTTTGATCATCTAGCCTAGTTCTCACTCCTGTGTTGTAATGGAACCAGAAAGGACTCAATTCCTTCAAAAGCTCCAGAGTTTTATTTATTAATTTTTTATTTGAAATATTTGTATAATGCCCTTCAACAAAAATTGATTCCAGGGCAGGTCACAATACTCATACAGCAATTAGAAATACATCCCCAATATGTTAAACAGCTTACAGATATAGAATACTTAAAATGCCTGGGTGAATAAAGAGATTTTCACCCAGCACCTAGAAGGTAATACTTTAGCTGGTGGACAAACCTGCTTGGTGAGCACATTCCATAATTGGGGTGCCACAATGAAAAAGCCCCTCCCCCTAGATGACATCTGCCTCACCTCTGAAGGAGAAGGCACTCACAAAAGGGCATCAGCAGTCAGTCTTGAAGTGCAGGCAGGTTGGTATAACAGAAGTAGGCACAACTTCAAAGACCTGAGTCCCAGTCCATTTAGGACTTTGAAGGTAAGTATCAGTACTTTGAATTGGGCTCAGATAGGAACGGACAGCCAAACAAGTTCTTTTAAAACTAGAGATATGTGATTCTGAATGAGCTGTACCAGTTAAAATTCTGGCAGCAGTATATTGCACTAACTGAAGTTTCCAGACCATTTTCAAAAGAAGCCCCACATGCAGTGCATTTCAATAATCCACCTGGGAAGTCACCAGGGTGTGGATATTCATGGCAAAATTCTGCCTGTCCAGGAGTGGTCACAGGCAGTGATTATGAGAATGGCAGGTTCATTCCTCTCCAAGATTCACAGATGCATCCTCCTTTTTTGTAGTTGATAACACACTCAGCATGAGTCAGCACTTTCTCTAACCATTAGAACACTGTTCTCCAACCTTGGGTCCCCAGATGTTTTTGTTCTACAACTCCCAGCATGCCCCAGCCAGCTATGCTGGCTGGGGCATGCTGGGAGTTATAGGCCAAAAACATCTGGGGACCCAAGGTTGGAGAACACTGCATTAGAATCTTACATGTGAAAGAGCCCACACAACCGTTATGGTTCCAAAGTGAGGAAAGTTAGTACACAATGGGCAACCTGTGGTCCGCGAGCTGCATGCTGCCCTCAGATGCCTTCAGTGTGGCCCTCTTTTGGTGTCCAAGCCCCCGAATTCCTTCCTGCAAGTCTGCTGCTCAGTTCTTTGTTGTGCTGGGAGAGCAGGATTGCGATAGGCAGGAAGTGCGTGGGAACAACCCTTCTCACTCACCTTTCTCCCCATCCCAGCTCTGGTCACACCCACCACTGCTTTCAGCCACGCCCACCACCAGCATGTGGCCCAAAACCCACCACCCATCGCCACTTTTGGCTCTCAGAGGCAAAAAGATTGCCCATCCCTATAGTGGAACATTAAGATTGAAGTAATTTATCAAATAATGTGGCACTGATCTTTAATATACTGACTTTTGTTTTTTTTAAATGTAAAATGTCATCTTTTCAGAGTTATACTGAAGACACATTGGAAATATAGGATATAGTAGTCTTCTTCAACACAGCTATCTTCTTTGCTTTTCCACTTTCTGTTAAGTGTAGAGGAAGTCTAATCTGCACTGAGAATCAGGGTGGGCACTTATGAATCACCAAAAATAAGGAAATGCATCACCAAAAAAGAGGACCAAAGAGGACACTGATTTGCATAAATGTTGCATGTAGAGATGCAAATTTAGAAATGATTATTATAATTTAAATAGAAATACAGTACATCTCTCACCATAGTACAGAAGACTGTGAGCAAGGGGAATCCACATTACGCTGTATATCGTCAAGTTAGCAAAACAATACTGCTATAATATTCACATTCCACAGTCACTACTCACAGGGCACACTCTCGTTAAATGTACAGCAGTCATCCCGGCTTGCCACCCCACACCTAACTCCGTAGCGGTAGAACTGGGCATTCCCTTGAAAGGGGCTTTTTAAAATTTTATTTTGCTTCGTCATCTCTGTGCAGGTGCAAACGAGCGCAGGAGCAATCTTTTAAAAAAGAAAGGAAAAAAACGCTTCCAGCCCCTCACAAAGAAGAAGGAGAAGGATGCTGCTGCTGCTGCCACCGCCGCCGCCGCCGCCACCACCACCACCGCAGCCGCCACCAGTCCCACAAGGTTGGGGTGAAGCCAGCAGGATCAGCGTGCCTTCAAATAGATCCGAAAGGAGAGATGCTGAAAAAATAGTCACAAGATGCTGGGAAAAATAGCATTATTCTTTAAGAAGCCCAACACGTTTCAGCCCAATATATTATTTATGGCCTTCCTCAGGGGCTGTAAAGAGACAATACATTAAATTAACATGCCATAAATAATTACACAAATACTATAAAATCATACACATTGCAAAGACTGCCTATGTATACTTACAATTGAATTCTTTAAAAGCTTTCAGAGCGGTCTGTCAGGTCTGGCTCATACATTTGATGGCAGGCTGGTGAAGACAAGGAGCTGGATTCTTTTCTTCTCATGTAATCGAGGCCTTGCATGTATACAGGCCTGTGGCTCACGCTGGCTCAGCTTTTCTGAGCGTGGAAAGCTAAGCAAGGTCAAGCCTAGTTGTTACTTGGATGGGAGACCCCTCCTCTAGTTTCCTGCACTGAGCAGGGGGTTGGACTCGATAGCCTGCTAGGCTCCTTTCAACTCTATGATCTATGAAATCTATGTGGAGACACTCCCCTTCTGTGCACTAAGACACCCAGATCATCCCTGACATTTAATCTCGAGTTACGAGTAACACCTGTGCAGCGGACTGATAACTGCTAGTACTGCATGGTATATAATGTATTGCCTTCAACCCGCCTATCTTCAAATATATGAGCCAGTCCTGACAGAGTTCTCCAAAGGCTTTTTAGGAATCATTAGTATACATCATCATTCTTTGCAATGTGTATTATTTTATAGTATTTGTACCATTTCATGATATATCATGATATGTTATGATATGTTAAATTAATGTATTGTCTCTTTATAGCCCCTAAGGAAGGCCATAACTAATATATTGGGCTGAAACACACTGACCTTCTTAAAGAATAAAGCTATTTTTTCAGCATCTTGAAACTAATTCTCTCCTTTTGGATCTATTTTGGATTCTTTCCAGTTTTCTTATACTTTCTGCCTTCAAACAGAGGACAGCTGTTCAAATATAGGACTGACCTCTGTAAAAGAGGAAATATGGCCACCCTACGAGAACCAGGAATAGTTAGGGCCTATTCTCACTACCAGCTCTAGTGTGGTAATGACTGCAGGTCAGTTCCATAGTTTGCAAGTCTCGCTAAACCACCCTGAGAAGAAGCCATGGTGGGTGGCTTGTCCATTACTCCTGATAGATGATCTCCCTCTCTGCAGCTTGTCGTGGCTTGTTTCTCCCTCAGTCCCTTTCAGTCCTCCAGTCCGCTGCTGGCACATATCCCAGAGGCCTTATGGCAGAAATCCACATTTCCTCGTTCCCCGTGTCAGCACATTCCTGCAATTGGTCTGGTGCGGTTGCTGGCTGATGGGGGAAACTCCCCTCCCCCGCACACACATCAGATAGCAAAAAGGAAATAATTTTCCAAGCCCTTATGAATACAGAAATGGCGTTCGCAGGCTTCTTCTTTTTCGGGCTCTTGCACCCTTGCACAAGAGCAAAAGACTGCCTGCTGGAAGGTGTTCACAAGCTATTATTATTATTATTATTATTATTATTATTATTATTATTATTATTATTATTATTATTCCTGCCATGAAATTGGTGGAAATTTCCCCTCTGTACTACCTGCTCTGCTATGAGATTTGTGCAAATTTCCCTTCCCTTCTACTGCTCTGCCATTAATTTTGCATAATTTCCCCATACTGTCAATGTCCTGGTCTATTTCATCCTCCACTTTCACCGCCCGCCCCCCCTTCCATGCTTGTCACTTGGAGGTCTTTAAACAGAGGCTGGACAGCCATCTGTTGGGGATTCCCCAGCTCTGGCTTTCCTGCATAGAGCAGGCAGTTGGTCTAGATCCCTTCCAACTCCATGAGTCTTTGATTCTAAGAGTGAACCAGCCCATCTGTATTTGTGGGTCAGATAAAAACTTATAAAAAGTAAACACAAAGGAAAAGAAAAGGAAACCCTGCCATAAGGAAGAGAAAAGCCATTATCTTTTTATATTACATTGTAGATTTCTGTTCATGTCATCTGGGTTCATTGTCATTCAGTGGTTGGCAGCTTCACCTCAATTATTTTTTCCCTGAACAAGAACAGCCTTAGAAGGCTGTAAAGCAAAGGAATGAGGGGGAGGAGCTTCTTAGCATATTGCTTACCACCCACATAGGAAAGGATATGGAATGTTCACCCTATCTTTGTTTTGTTTTTTTCCTATGAAAGAAAACCCACTTTGGAGAAGGGGAAGTGATTTTGAGTGGCCTACGGGGAAAGAGTTAAGCACGCACATGCAAATTGCAAACACACCATTTCTCTGCTCTGTCTTCCAAGGGTGCTTATGGTTGGAAGAAGTATGTCGAGAGAAAGACTGTGCATCATGTCTAGTTTGAGCTTAACGTTTATTTAGTAAGATGGTTTACAGGTCTCTTTGGCCAAAAAGAACTCTGATGTTTGTGTAGATAAACTAATTTACTTCACTAGGCAGGCTTGTCCCCCAATAAATTGCTGACAGTAGGATCGTTTTCCACTTGTTTCTCACTAATGACCAGGGATGGGGACTCGGACTCCAGGACTCGACTCGTGAGTCGGACTGAGTCCCCCCTCTGACTCGAGTCGCACTCGAGTCCTAATATTTTTAATGGGACTCGAGACTCGACTCGGGACTCGAGACCAAGGACTCGTCAACATCCCTGCTTGATGCCACCTGCAGGTGCTGTCTGGACCTAGTTGCAGTAACAATCCAAGTTTATTTTTTAAAATCATTTTCCTAATGTAACCTTTCAGACATTTTGGGTTTGGCTGCCTCTGCCTGCCTGCTTTGGGGTTCCCTGCCTCCTCTGCCTGCCTGGTTATTTTGGGTTTGTCTGCCTGGTCTGTTCTTGTCAAAATCAGTGACAGACTTTTGAGATAAAAAGGCACACTTGTGCCTAGAATTTATTTAAGCCACACATCTGAAGTAGCCTTATTTTGTTGGGGAAAACCCCCATTGATTTTAATAGGGACTTGTGGAGTCAGCTTTGGGAGTAACTCGGGAGTCACCATTTTGGACCAAGGATTTGGACTCGCTCGAGACTCGGGTCCAAAGACTCGTGACTCGACTCGTGACTCGAGACCAAGGACTCTTCAACATCCCTGCTAATGACTTTCTGACAGCTGCATGGAACACCAGCAGGACAAAAGAAGCCTGTTGAAACTCTGGTATCCTCTTTCTTAATAGTTTGTTCCATAAATTATAGTATGTGGCCCTTCAGCCCTTGTCTGCACATCAGAGCACATTTAACTGACTTGCTAAATAATATCTTGAAGCAGTAGACAGAAATGCCCCTGTAGATCACTGTTCAGTTTACCTTTTCAAGTGAGACTGAAGGTCAGTCTAAGGTTACACATGTAGTAGTGGAAAAATATCTGGCTGGCATATTCCACGGAATGTATTTGCAATGTCTTTGAAAATCTTTGGAAACCCGAAGCCTAAGGATTTTATAGAAATTAAGGAGCTCTTGCCAGCATCTGGAACTGAAGACAGCTCAGTGGAAATATCTCCATTCTGAAAAACTTGTGAAAGTTTTATTTAGTTAGATTCTGTGGCATTATACTGGCATCTAGTGGACAAGACAGGGGACTTTAGGAAAGAGGTAAGCAATGACAGCCTTGTGTTTTGTGCTTCCCCCTCCAAAAAGTGTGAGGTCCATCCAGAGCAGCCTCTAAATGTTCAGTTTCCTTTTGGAGAGAAGAGTTAGCATTGGAAACTCTGGATGCCTTTGTAATAATATGCATATTCACATATAGACAGATTAACCAGGCATTATAGGGATGCAGAAATGGCATACAGGCAATGTCAGATGCACATCAGCACTGTGGAATAGCCCCAAACACCATCTTTCTACAAATCTTTTAGCAATTCATTCTAGCCAGATCCAAAAGCTCTGTCTGCAGATTTCTGTTTTGTGTACGTGCGCACACGCGCATGCACACACACGGCACATCAGCTTCCAGCCTCCCACATTGCAGGCAGGTATGAGCTACAAACCATGTAAATGAATGAAGAGATCTACTACGTTAACTGCACATTACTTAGCAGCATCCATTATTGGTAACACCAAAGCTAAAGGGAGTCTTTGGGTAATAGGACAGCATAGCACATAGCAATTGTCAAACCTCATATCTCCTTTCAGTAACAGAAGGAACTGTTAATGCAAGGAATGCCCTTTGACTGTGACAACAATGAAGTGAATCCTGGGGCCACCTGATCTAGAATCCAGTGCAAGTTGCATAACAGGGAGGCTTCTTAATTCAGCATGCTTGAAGTTTACTTTTATTGGTATTCCAACCTGTGACATGGATGCTACAAGTCTTACAAGCAGCTGAGGTTTATGGCACTGTGGAACAAGACGGTCTGTGTGCCTTACTATAACATAGGAACAGGAGGGGTTCCTTCCAGAATATTCTTTCAGCATCCTGTATGGCACATTCATTTCAAACAGGCTTCCATACACTTACTTGGATAAAGTTCTTTATTGGCCATTTCTTCACACCATGAGGAAAGTGTAACCCATGGATGGGCAGCTTGTGGCCCTCCAGATCTTTTGGCCTACAACTCCCATCAGCCCAAGCCAGCCTAGTCAATGGTGAGGGACCATGGGAATTGTAGGGCAAAATATAGGGAGGGCTAGCAATTGGTGTAAGAAAAACCAAAGACCTAGATAAGGAAGTGCTCTAATGTCTCTGGAGATTGATCTTTCTTCTGCCTGGTGAGATCTTCACATGCAACTGATTGACTTGATCAAGCACATGCCACATATTTTCTGGGTCACTGTCTATATTTGCCTTTGGGGAGATACCTTGTTAAACCCTTTCATGAAAATGACTACAGTTGTCATTCTTCAAGGTAGAGCTCCCTCCAGCAAGGTCTCTAGAAGGTTACATCTTCAGAGTGGGGAGTAGATGTGTCACGGGGGCATGGTGCCCATTCTCATGCATCAATGCATGTGAATGAGCACTATGTGGTGCACAACCAGCCATTTAAGACAATGCAGCTACTGAGGTGTTGTTTTTAATATTAACAATTTTTATTTAATGTTTACATTTCCAAATACAATCAAACTCACAGCTGTTGAGGTATATGTCGAACTATCAACCACCTATTCTAGGACAATTATGCCTTTTCTAGTTTAAATCCGTGGGAGACAGAGTAAATGAACACAGCATACCGATGACAAAGTAGAGCCTCTGACAACTTGAAATAATGGAGGTGGGGCTTGGACAATGGCGTAAAAGTCAGGGTGTTATAAGTGTGCTATAGTTTCTGTCTAAACTTGCATAGGATTGCGCCCTTACTCCCTTAAATGGCTCCCCCCTTTCATTCTTGCTGCTTCCTATAGCTTGATCTCTCCCATCCAACAAACACTTATGTGCTGCCAGCTCTCTCCCATTCTTCAAAAGCCTTCATGGCAACGACTGCAGGCCAAATAAGGCCCACAAGCCAGAGGTTGCTCATCCATGCTCTACAGCAACTTCCTTTTTGACCATCCCATTATTACTATCAACCTAGTTTATTGCACCCTTGAACCAGAATTTGACCCAACTTGTTGTACCTCATTGCTGTGGGAGAGAGGAAGTGTATCAGTTTGATAGGAAAAATGATTTGTCATTTTTCAGTTCTAGGACAGAAAAATGTAGCAATGGCTGAATGCATCAATTACCGTAGTAATTCTTTGGCTGCCTCTAGGCTATGTCTGGTGCTGAGCTTTTAAAACTGTAGTTGCTTACTTCCTCAATTATCTTCAGCACTAACATTCTTCCATATCTTTATTGTTCAATCAAAGATTGTCACAATATTTGTAACAAATAAAATTTAGATTTCCAAGGTCAGATTCTACAAAAGGGGCATTATAGCCTATATGGAAACAGTGACAGCACTTGAATCCCATACATGGCATCCTGTAACATTATTCTTCTCTATGTAGCTCCATCTCAGCTTTTGGGTTGCCACATCGTCTTTGGATATTTTGTGACTTAAATATTTATGCTCCTGGTTTTGTTTGGGGGGGAAATCTCAGTTTCATCAGGTCATTAGTATTTATTATACAAGTCAGTTGTTCAAGTGAATATTTCCCCCTCGGCAACTCATGGATGAGATAATAACATCAGTCTTTCTCTCTCCCCCCCCCCCTTCATCCTGGACTATTTAAGCTGACACTTGGAAGTTCAGGGTGCCAGTTTTTCAACCAGCCTTTGTAATCAGGCCATTGCCAATCTTGAATGGTGCCAGGCATTGGTGCCAGAGATGGGGTGCAGTGGTTTAGTGGAGCCACAGCTCATGGGGTTGAAGCGCCAAGACCTTTTGATTAGCAGGGACAATGATGTCATCTCCCCCGCCACCCCGGAATTCCATGTTCCCTCTGAACATTGCTGCGATCCCCACAGTAGCTGGGGAGAAAATGGATTTCCCCAGCAACAATATATTGACCCGGTTCGCATGATCACAGTGGCTCAAACAAGCCACTGTGGATTGTTGCAGCCACTGCACCTGCCAAGTAGATTTCCCTACTTACCCCCACCGACACGGCTGGGCAGGATGGCTTGTTTGGGGCGGGCAGCAAC
The DNA here is from genome assembly GCA_021292165.1 of Shinisaurus crocodilurus. Taxonomy (NCBI): domain Eukaryota; kingdom Metazoa; phylum Chordata; class Lepidosauria; order Squamata; family Shinisauridae; genus Shinisaurus; species Shinisaurus crocodilurus. Next base: position 130,322,723 of record CM037879.1, read on the forward strand.
CCTCAAATAACCCATGGGCTGTTGCTGTGATCGTGCAAATTGGGCTAATGTTGTGAGTGATCCCTGTTGTAATGCAAAGTAGTTTGGGGTGGCTTGCTGTTGCTTAATTAATTAATTAATTAAGACCTATTAGTTTTGCAAAAGACCTAAGAAAAGACATATCTATTTCAGAGAGAGAGAGAGAGAGAAATGGATCAACACAGCTGCCTGAATTTTTGGACTCTCCTTGGGGGCATGGCTATGGGGACTGTCATGATGAGAGCCTGAATTTCAAAATTTACCATGACACCACTGATGGGGGCTCCCTGGCACCACAAGTGTCCCTACGGATACCCTTCCTGGACTGGGCCACACAACTGCCATCACTGCCACCTGGCAATCCTACCAGTGCCATTGGGGACGCTCAGCCCCAGTGAACCTGCTACTGCTGCTTCAGCCACCAGCACCCCCCATGTGGGCTCACCTCGTGTTAGTGGTGCTCTTTGGACGGGAGCTGAGCAGCACCGGGCGGCTGCCATGCTGTATTTCCCACAATGCCTGATATAACTACATCAGATGTCACAGGCACTGCATTGTGGGAAGTATAATATGGCAGTTATCTGGCACTGAGGAAGGCCAAGCGGCAACTGGGTAAGCCCACCAAGGAGAGTGACAGGCAGCTGCAGTGGCACCCGCAATAGTGCCAGGGTGCCAATCAGGTAGGTAGGGTAGCCACTTTTGAATCACCAAAAAGGAGGACAAAAAGGGCACCAATTTACATAACATTGCATATGCTAATATATAGATAGATATAGATGCAGATTTAGAAATTATTATTATTTATTTATTTATTTATTTATTTAAATACATCTCTCATCAGAGTGTGGAAGATGGTGACCGGGTGACCTGTGTGCCATGCGCAGTCTGCTGTCCCAGCGCTGTTGATGGGCAACTTCAAGGCCCACTCTTCCTTCAAATGCTTCTTTATCTTTTAACTGGACTTGCACTGGACAGCCCTTCAAACATGGGATAGTCCTCTGTAAGAGGACACATGGTCATCCCTGCAGCTGACCAAGTGTGCCAGGCGCAGATAATAGGCTTGTCTGCAGCTGTGATGTTGGGCCAAATGCTATATTATTCCCACACCTTTTTTTTTCAACGCATGCTTAAACTGACCATTACTATTTTGAAGAAAAGGCAGCCAAAGGGGCCCAATCCAGAATGCACTCCTAATCCAAATCAGGGTCCAGCACCAGGTTCCTCCTAAAAATCACCTCTCCTGGCTGCTATTTGCCCCCAAAGATGTTGCTTACAATGAACAGCACCTTGAGGAGCAAATAGCAGCCAGTGATGGGCTGGGGGTACTGGTACAGGGCCCTGATCTGGCCCTGTGGCTACTTTTCCTTCAAAATCAAAGTGGCCAGTTTAAGCACAGTTTTGTGTGTAGTTTGGCCCATTCAGTTGACAGCAGCACCCAGCTGGTGACAACACATCTCTTGCCAATAGTGCAAAGCCTCACCTACTAATTCCTGCATATATCAACTCACTCAGTGTTAAGGCCACAGGTTCGGAGGCTGGTTGAAAAACCCGGCCACAACCTAACCCAGTGGGGATTAAAGGCCCAATGTTTCTCTTTTCTTCTTCCCTCTGATGGCTGCCTCATATTTTCTTGCATTCTGGATGCTGCCTTTGAAAAGCACATTCTTCCAGCTCTTCCTTTCTAGTCATTGCAGCAACATCCCATGAGTTCAAGATGCCTGTTCTGAAAACAGGCCCTCCTATTTCTCATATCTATTTACTGTCCCCATGCCACTTTCGTCATCCTTTTAATCCCCCTCAAAAACCAGAAAACCAACATTTTCCCATCTTCCCTTATACATACATAATGAAAGTCATCTTTTTTTCTCTCTTTGCTCATTCCCATCGCTGGGCGTGATTTAATACATCTGCTCTGCAAAGTGCTGCTAGCCCCAGCTGCAACTTCCCAATTCAGGCAATGGGAAAAATCTAACCACTCACTCCATTGCTTTAATGCCAGGCCGCAGCCAAGCTTTCAAGAATGATGTCAGCAGGGCCTTGGTAACTCCATTTCCACCCTAAATTAATTAATGGTCAATTTACAAAATCTGTTTCTCCTTTATTTTCTTCAGAGAAAATTATTTCTTTGGAGAAATCAGAAGGGGATAGAACTGGGACCCTATACCAAAGGTGCATACAGATTATATAGTTCTACATGAACAAAGTCAACAAGCCAGCCTCTAAATGACTTTAGTAAAAGGAGGCTAACAAAGCAATAAAGACAAAACATGTAAAATATTAGCTGTAGTAGATAAGAGAAAGATACATAGAGATACATATATACATACATGTATACTAGGATGGCCATTTACACATTGCCAAAAGAGGACACCAACTTGCATAATATTTACATATGCTAATTTATATGTGTATATGTAAATTTAGAAATAATTGCTATGATTTAAATAGAAATACAATACATCTCACTATAGTGGAGAAGACTGACTAGGTCACCTGTGTGTCTGCTCAGTCTGCTGTCCAGGTGCTTTACCTTTAAACTGGACTTGAACAGGACAGCTCATCAAATGGAGGATACCTTCAAATAGAGGACTGTCCTCTGATAGCTCTCCAAAATAGAGGACTGCCCTCTGTAAAGTATGCATTGGCACACATGCACAAATAAAACAGAGTGAAGGACAATATTCTGGCATCTCCAAGAATAATCCAGGGTTTAGAGCAGAGGTGTGGAATCTGTGGCCCGCCAGAGACTCCAACTTCTATCAGCCCCAGCCAGCAAAGGATTCTTCAGAGGCAGATGTACAACCACCTCCTTTGAGAAATCTGAGACCACTCCTTCCATTAAACAGGCATTCCCCATGTCCTGGACCCAACCAGTCCCCTCTTCCCTCCGTGCTAGATGTAACAAGCCACATTCTCATGTGGTTGAGTGGACCTGACATGACCAAGCACTTTGTCCACATCCTCAGGGCCTAAAAACGTAATGTCATCCAACAATGTATGACCAGATGGGATCCTGGAAAATTCCACAGATTGTAATGGTAATTGTGAGTTTTGGTTTATGCAAGCGATTTTACTGCCAAAGTGTCTCACAAACATGTCACAGCATGCTACCGAGAGTTCCACTGGGCCAGAATGTAACCGATATCAAATCACCCAGAAAAGCTCCACCAAATGACATGGTGGTTAAATGGTGGTAGAAAAGAATTACTTCTTTGCCACTTGTCACAGAGTAGGCTTGATAACAGGCCTGTGGCTTACGCTGGCTCAGCTTGTCTGGAGTGTGGAAAGCTAAGCAGGGTCAGGCCTGGTTATTACTTGGATGGGAGACCCTTCCTCTAGTTTCCTGCACTGAGCAGGGGGTTGGACTCAATGGCCTTGTAGGCCCCTTCCAACTCTATGATCCTACTATGACTCTTGCTTATGTTCCATCAGATTCATCATGAGTTTTCCTTCACTTGCATTCTAGCTGTCTCCCAAATGCCTTAATTGCCCTCAAGAAGCTGACTGTGCTCTGCACAGCAGGAGAGGACATTTGGGAGTGATCATGGCAACCACTGAAGTCATCTCTGCATTCTACAAAGCAACTAGGGCTTTAACAGGAGCAGCCACCTTATCAGTCAGAAAATTTATCAGTATTTTCTGGAATCCATCAGAATCCTTCAGGGACAAACCATGTTAATAGACCATACACACCCCTGCAGAGGGGAATAGTCACTGCAAGTTTAAATCTCAACAGGAAATGATCTGACCATGACAAAGGAACAAATGTAAAGTCCTCTACCTTCAGATCACCATCTCCTTGCCTGGTGGAGAAGACAAAAGCTAGCATAGGTATGGCTACATGATGTGTGGGGCAAATGTCATGTTGGGAGAGGGCCATGATTGTCATAGTGGCCATGAAGTCCTGAATGACTTTGGCTATGGCAGCCCCAGCATGGATACTGGGGTGCCCTACAACTATTATTCTGGGAGTCCTTAATACCAAATCTGAGACCATCTCCATCAGTTCTCTCAGATAGGGATACTGCTGGGCAGCACACCAGCAGAATCCCTAATCCTTATCCAGCCTTCTCCACCCTAGTATCCTCCAGATTTTTTATCTGTTTTAAATTGTTTTTAACATTTTTTAAAAAGTTTTTATATTATGTTTTTGTTTTGTAATTTTTGTGAACTGCCCAGAGAGCTTTGGCTATTGGGTGGTATAGAAATGAAATGAATGAATGACTACAACTCCCAGCATGCCTGACTTCTGGCCATTCTGGCTGGGGATGATGAGAGTTGAAGTCCAAAATATCTGGGGGGCAGTAGGTTGGGACACGTTGCTCTATTGTGTCTCAAAAATCACCCAACACAAAATACAAACACTCCAGATTGACACTCAAAAGGACAGGAATCCTGGAAAGAAAGAGAGATGAAATTCCTTTAGACGACAGTTATCCATCACCGCCCAACCCTCCTGTCTATTCTGGTGCTGAACCAAGTACCCAGGAGGGCACAGATAGGAAATATTAACTTTTCCCAGCTCCCCCCATCCAGACCTTAGTTATCCACATCAGGTTGGCCTCCTCATCCAGATCCAGGTCCTGGATGAGGGAGATATTATTAACATGGCATTTAGCACCAGCAGACCAGAGGATAAGCTGGCAAGGCCACCACAGTTCCTCTGCCTGGAGGAGAGACCACTCTTCCCCTTACCCAGCATGCCAATTCCCCAATGCCATACTTCCCCCTGTTTATGAACACCCTTACATGAGCCCCCCTCGGCCTTTTCTAGGTGATCACATACAGTATCTCCCACACACTTGATCTTTTTTATAAAAAAAAAAACCCTCTACAAACACAGATAAGACAAGAAAAATAAAATTCAGCTGAATGTGCAGCAAAACCACCACTAAGAAGCACCAACCAACATCAAACACAAGTATAAAGTGGGATATATGGCCATCCCACATCAAGGGAGAGTTTACAAGCTACATTAATCAATTACCGACACAGGCCTGTGGCTCACGCTGAGCGTGGAAAGCTAAGCAGGGTCAGGCCTGGTTATTCCTTGGATGGGAGACCCGTCCTCTAGTTTCCTGCACTGAGCAGGGGGTTGGACTTGATAGCCTTGTAGGCTCCTTCCAACTCTATGATCTATGAAATCTATGAAACCTCTTACTCCCACCTCTCACTTGGGATCTTCTAATACCAACCATCCCAATAAATGGGATAACTAGAGTTAGTGTTCCTCTTCTTGTTGTCCAGCCGTAAAAGACAGTGGATGGAATGCAAGAGAAATTCGTTTCATTTGGCTTTCGACCAAAATCTACCCAGTTTGCACCTCCCGGAATTGAATGTGGACCTGCAATCTACAGTTGAAGTCCGTACATTTCGGAGCTCGCAATGTGATTTGCAGAACCAAAAATATAATGTGTTCAGGGGGAAATGCATACATTTGAAAACATGCACAAACATGCTTTCATCAACAGGGGAAAAAATGCTTACATTTTTAAAATGTGTACAATTGATGTGTACATTTGGAAAAAATGCACACAGAAGTATGCACAAAAATTTGTGTGAAAAGAAAAGAAAAATAAAGCTCACAATCTGATACAGACACGAGTTGGGGAATGCGCTTTGAGGTGAAATGTGTTGAACCTCAGTGAATTTGAATTTTGTTGACTTGCACATTGTTAATGATGCTTTAAGGGCTCCTCATTGAGAGAACTGTACACACAAGAGCAAGTATACAATCTACTGGATCAGGTTCATTACATTATTAGGGCTAAGGGCTACACTTAGGGGGGAATTAACCCTTTGACTGTGGGTCCAATCTGGAATGGGGGGCCTGAACCTGCAATTTGCGTTTGTCAAGGTTCCGCTACTGCAGGGACCCCTTAACTTTCCTTTGGGAGATCTCTGCCTCTCCTCAAAGCTCCTCCCGTTCCAGGAGATCAAGTCCTTTTACAGCTTCCAATAGCATGGGTAGGCTGTAGGCTGTAGACGTGGTGAATAAGTCACTCCAAACTTTCAGGGTAAACAACAGCACTTTACTTATAATATTAGGGTTTTTACTTAATAGAGTGGTTATAATTCAAAAGCAAGTATGATAAAATAAAACAAACAAACAATCCAACGTTCTCTAGTATAACTTCAGACTACCTATCTGCTATGCAGCCAGTTTCTCTTTCTCTCTCTCTGCTTCTCTCTGCTGTTTCTCTGCTGCTGCTTCTAGCTGACTCTCAGCACACACTAACTGCTAGCTGACCACACCCCACATATATAGCCTTCCCAGGAATGGAAGGTTATAATCATGTGACCTTGAATAGGATATCTAATTCTTAACTTCTATTGGGTAACTTAAAACTCTCAAACTCCCCCTCCCATCCAAGTGTTTGGGCCTTCAGGCTTCAACTACTCGAGGGAAGTGTTTGGGCCTTCAGGCTTCAACAAACTCAAGCCTGAGTAGGCCTCAATCCTTTACAGCGTTACAGAAAGAAAAAGAAAGGTCCCATTGAAATGAATGGGACCTTTCTTTGCAATGCAAATTGCAGGTATGGGGACCCAATCCAGATTAATTGGTTAAAATCCAGATTAAAAGGAAAGGGTTAAAGCCCCCCATCTAAGGTCCTGATCCAAATCAAGGGGCCAGTACTCGCTATTTATCAAAAGGGGGAAAAAAGAACCTGCATAGAGGTATAATTGAACCTGGGGGGGGGGCGCCTCACCCCCACCTTGACTCTCCATGGTGGCGGGGGCCCCGCCTTGATTTTCTGAGCGGCGCGGAGCAGTTCTCCGCGCCGCTCCAGCTGCCCTCTCCGGTCCCATCACGTCACTTCTGACACCGGAAATGACGCAACGGGACCCTGCGCAGGTGCAGTACGTGGCACGGGGGTCCAGCGTGCCTGCGCAGGGTCCCGTCACGTCATTTCCAGTGCCGGAAGTGACGCGACTGGACTGGAGCGGGCGGCGCGGGCGGCTCGCCGCAGAGAGGCGAGCCGCCGATGGAACAAGGTAGGCTCGACCGAGCCTTGTGCGGGCGTGAGCGGGCCGATTTCGGTCCGCTACACCACTCGAGGCTCGACGGCACATCGCTATGCACAGCTGTATGACTAACATTACATGTAGTTTGATGCTAAGTCCTATTGATTATCAGTGGCATAACCCCACAATTCAGTTCCCTGGTGTATGTCTGCATTAGTACAGTGGCGTAGCGTGGGTTGTCAGCACCCGGGGCAAGGCAAGTAATTTGCGCCCCCTAACCCGTGGATTTTAGCACTCGAGTCTCTTCCACTAGATTAGTTAAAGAAACCCTTACCTGTTCTGGATGGGTTTAACTAGATTAGTTAAAGAAACCCTTACCTGTTCTAAACTTGCATAGGATTGCGCCCTTACTAGGTAGGAAGGAAACCTAGTAAATTATTAAATAATACTTCTAATATTAATAATATAATAATTTGAATTTATTCTGGAATAAATTCTGGTATAAATAATGCCAGAATAAATGTGTTAGCCTTGTAGTTGCCATAAGACTCCTCGCTGGTTTTGCTGCAACAAAATACCACAGCTATCCATCTGGAAAATCCTATATATGTGTACTCTGAAGTAGGTCCCATTGAGTTCAATGGGATTTACTCCGTGGTACAGAATGGGTACAGTCAGAATTGCTGCCTTATTGGATCATAAGCTTTAATGGAAAAGAGCCAGCTTCATTGAAAGATTGAGAGCCAGTGTGGCTGATTGGTTACAGTGTCAGACCGGGACTCGGGAGATCTGGGTTCTAGTCCCCACTGGGCCATGAAGCTCACTGGGTGACTTTGGGCCAGTACCTGACTCTCAGTCTAACCTACCTCACAGGGTTGTTGTGAGGACAAAATGGAGAGGAGGAGGAGGAGGAAGATTATGTAAGCAACCTTGGGTTCCTTGCAGGAAAAAAGGTGGGACATAAATAAATAAAATTATCTGCAGTTGACAGATAACATAGATGTAGGGTGTGTATGTGTGTAAACAGTGGACCCAAATGGCCATAACGTACAAGAAGCATAAATCTGTGGGATTATTATGCAAAGTTGATATGTATAAAAGATCAGTACAGCAGAGTTACCATTTGCAACAGCAGTAACTGGGGAAAACCCCACTTTCCTTGTTTTGCTATGTTAATTGAACACCTGTAGTCCAAGGAAGACTGGTGGAGAACTGCAATTCCCCTCATGCAATGCGGGAATCTGTTTCGTCTCCCCCGCCCCTTCCTTCTGATGACCATTCAAGGCCGTTCCCAGAGTGCACTGCTCCGAAAGGACACCTCTTCTCTCTTCTTCCCACGCTTGCACAAGAGGCTTCCTGCGTGCTAGAGCAACGTTATTTAAATAAAGGACTACGACTCCCGTCATGCGGCGGCTCCGCTCGCGCGGTGCACTCTGGGGACTGTAGTTTGTTGGTTCTCCAAAGCTTGATGGAAGTAGAGGGGAAGAGACAAGGAACGGAACTACCACCCCTATAGAGGAATTAGGACGGGAAGAGAAGGGTCGCGTCGCTGGGCGCACAGCCAGCACTGCAGAGAGAGTGAGTGAGCCAGGCAGGGGCAGAGAGCTGCGAGTGCGAGCGCGCCCCCCCAGATGTTGCGCCCGGTGCGGCCGGCCCCCCCTGCACCCCCCACGCTACGCCTCTGCATTAGTATGTTTAGTGATTATAGAATGTTGAACTGAGTGGGTGTGGTTTGTGATGTCTTGGAAAGGGTGGGGGGAGGATTATATAAGGAGTGTTTGAGTGATGTCAGAGGTAGTAGAGTGTGGGTTGGTTGAGAGAGTGTGTTGGGAGTTGGGGAGTTAGGTTAGTTGAGTTATTCGTTTCTTGTCTGTCAGGAGTTTTGAGAGAAATCAGTGCTTGTATGAGGAGTGAAAGTATTTAGAGTTATAGGGACTTAGGTTAATTACAAAGTGTTTGGTGTAGGCAGGTTTAAAGTTATTTTCTGGAACTAAGATTTTGAGAATTAAAATAAACTTATTTTTATTTTGTTTGCTACCCAAATCCTACGTGTCAGCTTGGCATTATTAACCTGCATTACTATTAAATCTACACACACACCTTTGTACCCACAGTATCATAGATTTAAAATAGATCCTTAATAACCGGTATTAATCTTTTCCCTCATTAGTAGGGGAAAGGTTTCATTTGACCCTCCCCTCAGGTTTTTAAGTGTTGGTGCTTAGCCTGAGAAGGGTTTATGCACTGCCGGGTCCTAAAGTGTAAGGGACTGTGTCGTCGCAATTATCAGTGCAACCTGCAGCCTGATCCTATGCATATTAATTCAGAAGTCAGTCCCACTGAGTTCAATGAGATTCATTCCCAAGCAAGGGCATGTAATACTGGGGTCTTCTTTTCACTGATTCATGAACTAAAGTTTACAGTCCTGGATAACAAAATAAAAAATAGCACAGGGAGAGGGCGGGGGGAGAGAGGGAGGGAGAGAGAGAAAGAGCAAATTTGTTTAAATGGGTTGTCATTTACTACAACATCAACATCTTTGTTCAAAAGGTACCAACAATTCCAGCTGTCTGTCTGTCATTTAAAGCTGCCTGCAAAAATTAACGCAAATCAATCAAGGCAGGGACAGCCAGAAAGGAAATGGGCAAAAGTGCTCCTCTCTTGAAATACCTCCCACCTTTTCTCTTGCATAAACATCTTGCATGTCTGAAATTGATCATCCTGAACCAGAAAGCTCTCTGGTCCTTCCCTTCAGGCCACCCGCTGCACTAAGCATTCCATTAGCACTTGAATTGTCAGCTGTGGAATGTCATTGTGGCTTGCAGGGTAAGAGGCCTGATACATGGAAAGACATCTTGTCCACAGTGCTTGGCTTCAGTACCTACAAGAGCAGAATTTCCTAATTATTCCTGCAGATACTTTGGCCTTCGCCAAAACCCTGATTAAAACTGACTTGAGAGGATGCAGGTTGGGTTAAGATGCTCTCTTGGCTCTATTCTCTCTTCTGTCACATTGTAAGCTTGGATTTCTTAATGTTTGCTTGTTTCAGGTCTCCTGTCCAAAGGCAGTTTTGCTCCAAGAGCAAAATGTATTATATTGTTGTGTTAAAGATTTACAGATAAGGTGCCTCAGATCTGTTGTCACAACAGATTAGGTAAAACAGATTAGCTGCTTGTCAAAACAGCTTTCAAGTATCTTTTTTTACCATGCATACTTAAAGTGGTTGGAGAACAACAGGTATTTCTAACTCTCCTAAAAGCTGCAATTCTCCACTTTCTGGAGAATATGTCCCACTGAACTCCAGCTGACTTCCAGGTCAAGCAGCATAGGATCAGTAGTAAGGAGGCACACTTAACAATAGAATCATAGAATAGTAGAATAGAAGAGTTGGAAGTAGAGGGGCCTATAAGGCCATCGAGTCCAACCCCCTGCTCAATGCAGGAATCCAAGTCAAAGCATCCCTGACAGATGGCTGTCCAGCTGCACCTTGAATGGCTCCAGAGTCGGAGAGCCCACAACCTCCCTAGGTAGTTGGTTCCATTGGCATATTGCTCTAACAGTCAGGAAATTTTTCCTGATGTCCAGGTGGAATCTGGCTTCCTGTAACTTGAGCCCATTATTCCGTGTCCTGCAATCTGGGATGATTGAGAAGAGATCCTGGCCCTCCTCTGTGTGACAACCTTTCAAGTACTTGAAGAGTGCTATCATCTCTCCCCTCAGTCTTCTCTTCTGAAGGCTAAACATACCCAGTTCTTTCAGTCTCTCCTCATAGAGCTTTGTTTCCAGTCCCCATATCATATTTGCTGTCCTCCTCTGAACCCTTTCCATTTTGTCTACATCCTTCTTAAAGTGTGGTGCCCAGAACTGGATGCTGTACTCAAGATGAGGCCTAACCAGTGCTGAGTAAAGGGGGACTGGTACTTCACGCAATTTGGAAGTCTACTTCTATTAATGTAGCCCAAAATACCATTTCCCTTTTTTGCAGCCACATCACATTGCTGGCTCATATTCAGCTTGTGATTTACAACAATTCCAAGATCCTTCTCACTTGTACTATTGTTGAGCCAAGTATCCCCCATCCTGTAACTGTGCATTTGGTTTCTTTTTCCTAGGTGCAGCACTTGACATTTATCCCTATTAAATTTCATTCTGTTCTTTTCAGCCCAGCACTCCAGCCTATTGAGATCGCTTTGAATTTTGTTTCTGTCTTCCAGGGTATTAGCTGTTCCACCCAACTTTGTGTCATCTGCAAATTTGATAAGCATTCCCTGCACCTCCTCATCCAAGTCATTAAAAAAAATGTTGAAGAGCACAGGGCCCAGGACCGAGCCCTGCGGTACCCTGCTTGTTACCTCTCCCCAGTTTGAGACGGTACCATTGATAAGCACTCTTTGAGTCCGATTCTGTAGTCAACTGTGGATCCACCTGATAGTTGTTCCATCTAGCCCACTTTTAGCTAGCTTGCTAATCAGGATATCATCATGAGGCACTTTGTCGAAAGCTTTGCTGAAGTCCAGATAAATTATGTCCACAGCATTCCCACAGTCCACAAGGGAGGTTACCCGATCAAAAAATGAGATCAGATTGGTCTGGCAGGATTTGTTCTTGACAAATCTGTGTTGGCTTCTAGTAAGCTTCTAGTAGGCTTCTGTGAGCCAGTGTGGCGTAGTGGTGAGAGTGTTGGACTGGGACTCGGGAGATCCGGGTTCCATTCCCCGCTTGGCCATAAAACTCACTGGGTGACTTTGGGCCAGTCACTGACTCTCAGCCTAACCTACCTCACAGGGTTGTTGTGAGGATAAAATGGAGAGGAGGAGGAGGATTATGTAAGCCGCCTTAGGTTCCTTGCAGGAAAAAAGGCGGGGTATAAATATAATAAATAAATTAAATAAATAAATAATCACTGCATTGTTTTCAAGGTGCTTCTTTAAGGTGCTTTGACTTCTTTATAATCTGCAACAGGATTTTCCCAGGGATTGATGTCAGACTGACTGGTCTGTTGTTCCCATATTCCTCCTTCTTGCCTTTTTTGACGATCATAACAACATTTGCCCTCCTCCAGTCATCTGGCACTTCACTTGTGCTCCATGATTTCTCAACGATAATAGACAGTGGTTCTGAGAGTTGTTCTGCCAGTTCAGGTGTTCCTTGACCATTTGCCTATCAATCTCAAGCTGCAATCCTGCCCCTTCAGCTGTATTTCAGGTTTGCCAGGGGGGACATATAGACCCTCTTTTGGGAGAAGACCGAGGCCAAAGTAGGAATTGAACACTTCTGCCTTTTCTTTGTCATGTGTTATCATTTTGCCATCCTCATTGCGTAGTTGAACCACCATTTCTTTCCTCTGTCTTTTACTATGCACATATCTAAAGAAAGCTTTTTTGTTGCTTTTAGCATCCCTCGCTAGCCTCAGCTCATTCTCAGTTTTAGCCTTCCGGACTCTATTCCTGCAGTTCTGTGCTACCTGCCTGTTGTAGCCTGGCCTTCCTTCCACTTCCTATATGTGTCCTTTTTTTTTTTTTCCCCAGGTCATCTCTGAGCTTTTTGTGAAGGCACATTGGCTTCTTCTGTTGCCCTCTGCCTTTTTTCTTTGTGGGAATTGTTTGTAATTGTGCCTTTAGAATTTCCTTTTTTAAAAACTCCCACCCATCTTGGACTCTTTTTCTCATTAGAGTCACTTGCCATGGGATCTTACTTATCATTGTTCTGAGTTTGTTAAAATTGGCTTTCTTAAAATCCAGGGTATGCATTTGGCTACACTCGACTTTTGCTTCCTTTAGAATCAAGAACTCAAGTATAACATGGTCACTTTCCACCAGAGTTCCCATAACTGCTATTTTATCCACTAACTCCTCTCTGTTGGTTAGAATCAAGTCAAGGATAGCCAATCCTCTAGTTCCTTCTTCCACTTTCTGTATGAGGAAGTTATCAGCAACACAAGTCAGGAATTTCTTGAAGGGGCCATTGTTTGGCAGAATTTGTCTCCCAACAAGTGAATTCCCCCATCACTACTGCCAACCGGTCCTTTCCTCAAGACGAGAGATCAAAGGTGCAAAACTGCCAGCCTTTGCTCTGCCATCTTGGCACTGATTCTCTCAGGGCTCTGCCCTTGGTCTATACACAGGGCGAGTGGGGGGAGTGATTCAAGAGAACCAGCACTGCAGTGCTTGTGGCATCCCAAGCCCCTTCCATCGGAAAGGATTAACTTCCCCGAGGATTTCTGTGATTCCAATCTTCCCTGTTGTTGGCTTGGAGTAAGATCTTGCCTTTAAGTCACAGAGTGGTGTGTGTTTTTTGTTTTGTTATTAAAATGAGGGATGTCACCGCGAATATCGGGGGGCTGGAGTGAGCCGAAATCGGCCCCACTCGCAGCCCTCAATATTCATGGTGATTCGTGGGCCTACCTTGCCGCCCGCTCAGTCCGCTGCTCAGTCTACTGCGCCGGGCTGCCCGCACGGGCTCCCATCGTACCATTTCCAGCTGTGACACAACGGGCCCTGCACCGACGCAGCTGAACCCTGTTGCTGCGGTTTTGGTGTAGAAACCAGGGCAACAAGGCTTAAAACGGCTATCGCAGCCGTTTTAAGCCCTGTTGCCCTGTTTTCTATGCCAAAACTGCAGCAACAGGGTTCAGCCGCGTTGGCGCAGGGCCCGTTGCGTCACTTCCAGCCAGCCGGAAGTGACGCGACAGGAGCCTTTGCAGGTGGAGCGGCTGCCCGAGCGGCACGGAGAGCGGCCAGAGAGCCCCTCCGTGCCATGGAGAATCTGAGGATTGGGGGGCCTGCTCGCCGAGGAGCGGCAATACGCCCCCCCCAAAGGTACAAAAATCACCACTATTTAAAATGGAGTTATTACAAGCAACACTTTATCTGTCCACTCAGAAATAAACCACCACCCCGCCCCCAGAAACAAAAGTGATCCCAGGTTGTTTAGCCTAACCTGATCTGAAACAAACAAAACAAAAAACCCATTCTCCAGCAGCAGAATCAAACTAAACTGTTTAAAGAACTGTTTCTTTAATGTTTTTGTACAATACAGTACAGTACTGTATGTAATACGGTAATAATAATTTATTAATAATAAATAATAATAATAATAATAATTAATTATAATAATAATATATAATACTGCATACGGTAATAATAATAATGCAGTAATATTATTATTACCATATGCAGTATTATATTATTATTATTATTATTATTATTATTATTATTATTATTATTACAGTATTACAGTATTATCATGTACTGTACTGTATGTTATGTTTAAGATATTTTATTGTATTTGGAAGTGTTTCTTAAGTGTTTTATATGCACAGAAAGGTAAAATAAATACTATACTAAGACAAACATTTGACTAAGTGATGTTTAATAAGAATCGTATGTACCTGTTCCGACTTACATACAAATTTGACTTAAAGACAGACCTAAGAACGGATCTCATACGTAATTCGGGGACTGCCTGTATTCCAGTCATGGGAGTCATCCCACCAAGTTTCAGTTACCTATCAAGTCATATTTGTCCTCATGTATTAAGAGTTCAAGTTTGTTCTGTCTGTTGCCTATACTCTGGGCATTAGTATATAGACATCAAAGACTATGTGCTTTATAGTCTGGTTTTCTTCCTACATTTTGTGGAAGAATATTATTGGGCGCTGTTGGAGCTGTTTTCTCCGTTGCGGTGCATAGGCCTTCGTCCATTGTTATCCCTGTGTTTACGTCTCCCTCCCCTGTTGGATTCAGTTTAAAGCCCTCCTAATGAAGTTCCTCATGCTGTGGCCAAACACATTCTTCCCAGTCCTTGTGAGGTACAACCAATCCCTTGCCAACAGTCCATCTTCCAGGAAGTGTAGCCCGTGGTCCCAGAATCCAAATTTCTCACATCGGCACCACCTTCGTAGCCAATCATTCACCCTGAGTATTTTTCTTTCCCTTTCTATTCCTCTTCCAAGTACTGGAAAGATGGATGAGAAAACTATCTGGGTCCCAAAGTTCTTGAGTTTTGTTCCCAAATCTTCAAAGTCTGATGTGATTTCTTCATAACTCTGCTTGGCAGTATCATTTGTTCCCATGTGGATGAGAAGAAAGGGGCTTTATGAGCCTTGGCAACTGTTCTGTCACATCTTTAATCCATCCCCCCGGGGAGACAGCACACCTGTGACCTGGCGAGTCCATGGATCTTCGTGACATACTTCGGTTTCAATCCCCCACAGGAGGGAGTTTCCCACAACTAGTATTTATTTATTTATTATATTTATACTCCGCCTTTTTTCCTGAAAGGAACCCAAGGCGGCTTACATAATCCTCCTCCTCTCCATTTCATCCTCATAGTACTCTTCTCTTCTTGTTGTTGTAGGTCTGTTTCATTCCCTCCGCTTGACTGACCTTCAGCCTCTTGCTCACTGACACATGGGGTGCCCTGTAATTCTTCCTCTGTAGACTGTCCTCTGGTCTCATCCTCAAGTACCTGAAAGCGGTTCCATAGTTCCACTGCTTCCACTGGTGCAGAATGTCTTCTAGTTCTAGTTCAGCTGGGAGTCAGGAAACAGAATGAGCTCTTAGGCCACGCCTCCTTCAGCCCCTGCTCTCAGTCCACACTTCCTTACATATTTTCTTGATGGCAGGCCCACAAGTAGGCCCTCAAAGGTCAATCTTAAGCTCTGGGCAAGCTATCCATATTTTGCTCTATTTGAGCTTCTCAGGGAGAACTGGAAACATTTCTTTGGGAGGCAGAGTGTTGGATTAGACAACCCCTTAGTTTAATCCAGCATAAGCTGTTCTTGTTAGCGGTGTAGCCGAGCAGCCCGACGGACATGAGTGAGGCCCGAACTGGGCCTGCTCGTGTCCGCACGGGCTCTCAGCCACCCGCGCGGGCTTTACCTGGGCTCTCCGCGGAGCGGAGAGCCGTCCTCTTCTGTCCAAACTCCAAAAGCCGCGGAGAGACGTCCTCTTCTGTCCGATAGGTCCCGTCGCGTCACTTCCGGCGCAGAGGAAGTGACGCGACGGGACCCTGCTCCGTCGCGCTGGACCCCCGCACTCTGTTTTTGGCGGGAGGAGCCAGGGCAACAGGGCTGTTTAAGCCCTGTTGCCCTGGTTCCTCCCGCCAAAACAGAGCGCGGGCGGGGGTCCAGCGCGATGGAGCAGTGGCTCCGGCAGTGGAGGCGGCGCACAAGACCAGGTAGGGGTCCTGTGGCGGCAGCAGCAGGGGGCGGGGGGGTCCGGCAGCAGGGGGGGCATGCATGGGGGATTTCTCTGGCGGCGGCTCGAGTGGCACGGAGAACACTCCGCGCCACTCTGAAGAGCGAGCTCGGGCTGCCACCACCGCAGAGGGCCGAACCCGGAATGAGCCGCCAGCCGCCGCAAGGCTCGCCCCCACGCCTAGTCTTGTGAACCTTTTATTCACAAGAATAAATATTTTATTGATTCCATAATAAATTTATGGAATCAATAAAACCATGACATGCACTTTGTGGTGCATATGTAGGATAAAATCCCTCCCATTTAAGTTTCTCAATATGAAGGTGCTAATTATTCCAGTCCCTAAAAATAATTTTTATGTCCATAAATACACATTAAGAAAGAATGGAGACTCCTCGCACACGCACCATTAGTACCATTGCTCAAACAGGTCACAGGGCCATTCACCAGTTTAAGACGGAAGTGTTATTTATCCAGATCTGGGGAAATTTCAGCCCTTGAATTTCTGCCTGTCATGCCACTGTAAGGGCTTTAATAGAAAAAAGTGGCATTATTCAGCATAAAATACATCCTATAAGCCAAAGAGCTAAAATTCCTGGCCGAAGTGAACTCTCAGTGTTTAAACTGAAGCCAAGGAAAATCATTAATAACCACAGTTGTAGGCCAGAGACAGTCAGTGCAGGGGCATTGACAGAAGACAACAGCCCAACAGGCACAAATGTTGCAGCAGTGGGGACAATGTGGAGCTAAAGCTCCTGGAGGAGCATCAGTAGAAAGAGAGGGAGAACGAAGCATAAATTGTGAATCAAAAATCTGACACAGAGGAGACAAGCTTTGTGTGTTTTCTACACAATTAAGCACAGCTGTGTAGCCCAAAACACCACAAGCAGGATCATATGTACAGATGAATTTTTGAGACAAAAAAAGACAGAAAATTATTTGTTCTTGATTTTTGTTCAGAACAGAACATCATAATGTGGTTTCTCTGATTTATACAACAGTTATGCGTCTTTTTAAAAAGTATATTATGCAATATTGTACTCCCATAAAAAATAACTGGGACCAGAAGGTCTGAATATATAAGACCAATTCTGCCTGTATGTTTCCAAGCCCGATTCAAGGTTCTGGTTTTTACCTATAAAGCCTTACATGGTCATGACTGCAATACCTGATGGAACACCTCTCCTGACCTGAACCTACCTGGACACTACGATCAACACATGGGGACTTCTTCTAAGTGCCCCCTCCATAGGAGGCTTGGAGGATAGCAACAAGGTAGAGGACCTTCTCAGTGGTGCCCCCCCCCCGATTATGGAATGGTCTCCTAACTTAGGCCCACCTAGCAACAAGACTGTCTCTTTTCAGCACCAGGTTAAGCCTGCCCTCTACTCCCAGGCATTTAATAGCATATGATGGGGGCATTTATCTCAGCTGTCCTTAACAGGTCTAGTATTTTACTGAAATTGTTTTAGCTGTTTAAATTGTTTTAAATTTTGAATATTGAAATGTTATGCTGTATTTTATTATCTTGTATCTGTGATTTGTGATTTTGTGAATTGTTGTGAAGCTCCCAGAGAGCTTTGGCTATTGGGTCATATAGAAATAAATAATATTCAATGTATTTATTCATATAACACCATCAGTGTGCACAGAACTTTACAGCGTACAAGAGCACGGGTCCTTATTTAGAGCGCTCACAGTCTGTGGGCATTAACCCACATGACAAAGTTGCTATGGGGGGCACATAACTCACACACACCCTGAAAAATATGCAAGGGGCATAGGACTACATAGGCTAACTGTGTCCAGCAGCCACACTCCCCACTGCTGACACAACCAGCTGACACAGATTGCACCACCATGCATTCAGAGCATGTTAGAAGGGGTGTACATATGTACTGATGCTCCTCCATGCAAGCGGGGAGCTTGATTGGGCCTTAGAAAACACAGGAGGGCAACAGGGAAAACACTGGAATGTAACATTTTGGCAGTGGCAACAGTGGCACTGCTCGGGTTGAGGGGGCCATGGATAAGATGTTCTCCCACCGCCCTGCTCCCCCGGGACTACACAACAATGAAATCCTTGCTTCCTCCCCCCCCCCCCCGGGACTACACAATCAATTCTCTGTCATCATCCCCTGGGACTACACAATGAGATCCCTGCTCCCCACCCCCCCGGGACTACACAATGAAATCCCAGCTTCCCCCCTCCCTGGGACTACACAACAATGAAATCCCTGCTCCCCACCCCCGGGACTACACAACAATGAAATCCCAGCTCTCCTGTGTAGGCCCCTGCTGCAGTTCATATGAACATTCTGTATGACGTAGGAGTGATTTGCATATCCGCTCCTGATAGGTCTCTGCGGCAATTCATACGAACATTCTAAATGACATAGCAGTGATTTGCATAACCGCTCCTGATAGGCCCCTGCAGCAGTTCACATGAACATTCTAAATGATGCCATTGGCTATCTGAGAGTGGGCCATACAGGCGCAGTGATTGTTTTTCGGAGATTTAAACCCACCAGTATTCTTCTTCCTTGGGTGATGAAGAGTATGTGTGCCAAGTTTGGGGCAGATCTGTCCAACCGTGTAGGAGCCTATGAGGAACACACAAACCGTACAAACGTACAAACAAACTTTCACATTTATATAGTGAAATATATAAATATTGTGTTCCTCACAAAGAGCCCGGGGTAGCTAACAACCTACATAAAACATGATACACCACTTAGACACCATTAAAATTGTAACTAACATTACAAATATATAATAAAATACAATAAAACCATCAGCACAAACAGAAAAAAACCTATTGCCTATACCCCCAAAGCTTGCACAGATAAGTATGTCTTTAACTGGCACCTGTATGACTGCAGTGTGGGGGATAGCTGAACCTCTACTGGAAGGGAGTCCCACAGCCAGGGTGTCACCACCAAGAAGCCCCTGCCACATGTGGTAGCCCCATGGGCCACATTCCTCAAGCAAAGTGTGCCCTGCCAATCTTAAATCCCAGGTTGGTCGGTACTGTGGGAGGAAAGTTCTCTGTATAGAGAGCTTGGTGAGAAATGTTCATACATTTTCTGATGCTTTATGCCCACATGGAAAATAACATCTAGTGGCTAACATTACATCAGAACTGGCCCTTTCTGGAGGTATAACTCAGCTGGCGGTAGTTCATTGCCCTTGCCTCACAGGTGATAATGAGCATCAGTGGCAATACCCTCGAAACTGAAATTGGCTTTAAAACTGAGTTGATTCACCATCCTCCATCTGCAAGCTGAATAACAAAGGGCCCATCCCTGAGGGGCTTCTCCACTACCAGTATTCCCAGGGTTGAGGGTGGAAATGTGAAAGCTTTAATTTGGTCCAGGTTTGTTTGAGATGCTTCAATGCAATTAAACCAGGAATTCTCTCCCTTCCTTGTCCCAAACAGCTCTCCCCTGGCTCCTGTCTGTTTCTGAATGGCAGACCAATGCCAAAGCCAAATGCTAGCCCATTCTATTTCTGAACAGCACATACAATGTTTGTTGAAAAATGAAAACTAAGCCAGCACTGTGTCAGGCTGTTTTTAGTTCCTTTCTTTTGTTTCTCTTCCACTTGCTGCTTCTCCCAGCAGAAGGTGGAGCAGCCATCAGGCAAGGAGGGGAGTAGAAGGAAATAGCTATTTTTATTTAATTAGCATATTTAAAGGCGGTGGAGATGCAGATGCAGCTCTTCACTAGCTGATTTAATTAAAGTCCATTATTCCTCTTAATAAGGACTGAATAACACAATGAAACATCCCTTATGTGTCACATTCCTTTGCGAACATATTGCCATAATCACAGTGCAGTTACACTGACAAGTAATAAAACAGAAGAAAACAATAATTTTAAAATATTCAAGCTGGAAGACTACAACACCAAGCACTCACTATCCTGTAAACATTTTCCCCCCCAAATCTAACCCGAAACAGATTAAAAACTGATTAAAACAAACTGTTTAAAGCAGATTCTGATGGGAGATGTACAACACTGGAAAACTCATTCTGTGTGAGCTCAATGGACTTTCGACGCATTTCTGATCCAGCAGCCAAAAGCAGGGCGAGTTGGGAGGTGGTCAGCTTCCACAAGATTGCTCAAAATATTTGTGCAAATTTGGAGCTGAGAACTGTGTATCTCTAGTGCAATTTGCACAAATTGCAATTTGTGGAAATCAGGGCTGACTCGTTCTATTCAAGTTGTTCTTGTTCTTGTTGTTTTTCTTGTTGTAGCATTTAACATGAGAAGTATCGAAGCATCCTCCTCTCACTGCATATGCAAACACTCCATCTTGGACACCTTGAATTTTCAGACATTTAATTTCAGATTTGTGCAAAATTCAGGCCTTCACTCTACAATTTGTGCAAATTTGTGGCGCAGAAGCCCGAATTTTGTGCAAATTTCCCCTGCTTTTAAAAAAAAAAATATTGTGTAAATCATGGCCCATTTTAAAAACGGAAGCTTGTGTGCTGGCTCGACTCACATCAGATCAAGTTTGACAGAACAGAATCCGTGGGGCCGAGTCAAGAAAATTCATCGGATTGTCACACACACCCCATCAGATTCCTCAGTCACACATCTCTAATCCTGATATCCTTAAAGAGTCTTCACTTGGAATGTCCTTTTATAAGCAGACAGAGCAGACAAAGCCTGTGTTCATGCATGCATGTTTGATGTTCAATGACTGCACCATCCAGTGGAGATTCGTGCTTGTGAAGCAGCCATCATGGTTAGAACTACCATGTTTCTATGGAGTCAGATCACACATTTGGCAACAAATCATTAGGTACTACATAATAATGGGACATCATGGCTGAATCAAAGTTGTTTTTGCTTTCATCTTCTTTTCCCTCAATGGTCCCTGTAAGCACAATGTGAGTTTTCCGTACATATTCATCCCCCGCTCTCCTAATTAGTAGAATTTTCTTTGAGGTGAGCTTGGGGTTTGTTTTGTTACTTTCCTGTAGTTTGTGCTAGCGCAAACCAGCAGTACAGATATTTTGGAGGGCCCAATCTACCCTAGATCAGTGATTTTCAAACTTTGTATCTTCAGTTTCTACCTTGACTTGTCTAGTAACTAAACCCTTAGGATCTCTGCCATGAAACCTATAGACTGCAGAGGACATGGAGGCATGTTCTGTAGTAGAGCGCTAGCCCCCTAGGACCTCACCATTGTCCCATATGAACTGAGAACCTTCTCTGCCATTACTGATCTTCTTATTGAGGAGCCCTTGCTAAAAGCCCAGAAATCTAGATTTGGGGGGGGGGGGGACACACCCTGCATTGCCTTTGTAAAGGAACCCACAGGCAAGGAAACTCCAAGTCACCAAAGTCTGAGAGGGGACAGAGGTTTTTTAAGCTTCCAGAGCCAGATCGCAACTCCCAGGCTCCTCCTCTTCACTGAGGAAGGGAAGGTTTCAAGGGGCAGGCCTCTGGCTTGGGGCCTACTACTTTTCCTCCAGACAAGTTGCCAAGTTTATATAGGGGTGTAGGTCCCTAGTGGGGAGGGAGCTAGTTGCTTGTGTGGGGAGGCTCTGTAGGTATAGGGCTGGTTCCTTGTGGGGAGTGTCTCAGGCTCAAGAGCTGCTGATCCTCTGAGCTCAGGCTGCAGCCTGGCCATGATGCCAAGGTCTGGGCTGCCCTCCAGTGCCACTGAACTGATGAGCTAGACCTGCTCTTTTGAGCCATGGTCAGAACCCAGGGTGCTGCTGCTGCTGCTCAAGATGGGAGTTCTGACATCTGCCTCCAGGGTCACTGTGCTGATGGAGTCAGCCAGCTGCTGCTGCTGCTCCTCCTCCTGACCTCCTCCTCCTCCTCAGAATCGGAGCCCAGGCTGCTGCTCCGGGCAGGAGTCCTGGCACTGTCCTAATGTGTGCTGTACGAGAACTGCCAACCAACCATGAACAGCTTGTCTGGATTACTGATCTGGAGTGGATATGGAATAACCTTTTCTTCACCACTTTGCATGACGCTACAGACAACCGCCTTACCATACTGTTACACACACACCACGCTAAGCTACATGTGGTCAATTGTCCTCTGTACTCATCCTAATGTGTGGCTATATAAATTACATGTTAAGATCATGTAAGTTTTGTTTCAGAGCATCTTGGGGAAGATTTTCAGTGACACTATAATAGAAAGTTACTCATTACATTGATCATAGAATCATAGAGTTGGTAGAGACTTTAAAGATCAACCCCCTGTTGATGCAGGAGTTCTGACTACAGCAAAACCTCTTAAAAACCTCTAATGAGCCCACAGTGCCACTGTGGCTTGTGCCACCAGGAAGCTCTTCCTAATGTTTAGTCAAAATCCCCTTCCTGTCCTATGAACTCATTGCCCTATGTAATTTGTGCTTTTTCAGAGTATCTGTTGTTTTACCATTCATTAGAATGGGGGTAGGCAACCCAGTGCCCTCCAGATGCTTTGGACTACAACTTCCATAATCCCTGACCGTTGGCCATGATGTCTAGGGCTTATGGAAGCTATATTCCAAAACATCTGGAGGACACCAAATTGCTTACCTCTGCATTACAAAGTATTATTAAAGTTTTGGAGCAGCTAACAACTTCACTGTGAAGTACCGCTTACCAACAGGAAAAATGGCTCTTCTTAAAGGTGTACTTAATACTACAGTGTGTACTACTACTATGGGTCACTGAAATATGTAAGTTTTGTTTAGACTGCCATTGAGTCTTATAAATGAACTAGATAGACCATTTTTGGAAAGGCAATGTTTAACTTGTAAAATGTGAGGTATATATTTAAGTCTGCCTGGAAGACATACCTCCTGACTAGAGAGCGCCTGTAGGAACTTGTAGTAATGAGGCAAAGGCGTTTTCCCATCTGCAGAAGCACTCGAAATTTTTTAAAAAAGAAAGAAGTATTACCTTTTTGATAGGTGTATTTCTTTCTCACTCTCCAGAATGCTCAGTTTGAGGGGAACAGGAAAGGATGGAAAGAGGAAGGCCTTTGCCTCCTCTGTGGGTGTTTGGGGGAAAAGCAGAGTGCCTCGCGTGTGTGAGATGGAAGATTTAAAATCCTATTCCTGTGTGCAGACGCCCATAAATCCACAGACAGAAGTTCAGATCCTTCTCCCCCTCTCCTTGCGCAGCTTTCCAGCATTTCGGTTATCAGCCAGCTCCATGTAATCTGACACCAGCCCAGCTTCCTCCTTTTGCAGATTAATCCAAGTAGCAAGGAAATAACTCTGTAAACTCCACAGGTCTATTCTACCTGTTTATTTACTTTAGCAAGTATATTCTACAGAGCATACATTTCCTAGTTACAGTCCATGTGCAGAGTACAATGCATAACAAGCATTTAATCCAGTGGAGCAAGTTGAGATTCACTCCACTCAGCGAAGACGTTACATGATTGCAAGCACTAGCAAGCACTAGTCAGAAGACATGAGTGAAGAGAGTGAACAGTCCTGTTCCTCTCTCAACAACAGCAACAATGGCTACAGACAGCAAAACAAGACAATACGTCACCAGAAAGCATAAACCATGTGACAGGCTCATACTGTTTCCCATACCCTCTAGTAACCCCTGCGAAAGCACGAGATTCATAGAAAGACACAACAAACTTGTTTACCGCCAGTCTGTTCCTTCCATGTGTAAACAATGTGCTCCAGCTTGTGAATGTGATACATATCACAACATCCTCAGGCGTCACTGCCTTTCCCGGAACTCACAGTTCAAAGTGCTGCTGCCATTGCTATGATGGAAGTGAAGGGTGGGGGCTATTTCCATAGGCCTGCTCTCTCGCTTGAAGCTCTCTCCCTTCCGATGTTACCTTAGTAGCAAAGGGGCTTCTGTCCCTTGCTGCCCCACTCCAGTAACATCAGAAGCTCCGAGTCATGTGGGAGGGGTCCAGAGCATGGCTCCTTCCCAGGCCATACCCATATGGCCCCAGTTCCCATGAGACACCATACTGGTCTGAGAAGTGAACGGATAACTGGATCTTCCCACATGGATTTGCACTTCTGATGTTATCAAAGTAGTGTAGGATGCAAGCACATTGCAGAGAGCCAAACTAGATGTGACATGGAAAATTCGTGTTCACATCTCCTGATGCATTTTTCTTAAACAAAAATGAAATAAAGCAACAAAGGGAGGGATTGAATTAGGGCTAGAGGAGGGAGGTTAGCCATTTCCTTTATTTAAATCACCCTCAAAGTTGCTGTTAACCCCATATTGGGGAAAGACAGGTACCCATACTATACCTATCTTCATACACACACCTGCCTTTTGTGTCTAACAGCGGGGAGGCAGCAATTTAAGATAAGGAAATGACATTGTAAGAGTTAACCTCCTCTCTCTCTCAACACTGTGGCCCCAATCCTCTCTTACACACATCTGCTTTAAGAAAAGAAAAAGACACCAAGAGATCTGATCAGAGGTCCCCCATGTCATGTCTAGTTTGGCCCTAAGATAACCATAAAATAGGTTCTAGCTCCGCATAAGCCTTGATTATAGATGAAAATTCACCTTCTGAGGGTTGACATGTAAGCTCATATGAAAGCTATTGCAAAGCACAGATGCAGGCAGTGCTTTCGCTGCATTGTTCACAAAGCATTCCAGCATTCAAGCTTCATTTACTCAGCTGTAACCCATAAAAGGGAATAGAGCAAACCAGCCAACTTGCGTCGTTTATTGTTGGTGCTTAAGATTCCATATGCTCCAGCTTATGTTAGAAGAATTTAACCCCAATGTCCATGATGGATAGAATCACAAATACAATTTTACAGTGCATAGCTAGAACTGCGTCACATGGTTTGTAGGATTCAAGGGACCGTTGATAAAGACTTTGGGACCCGAAAGGATACCCGGTTCTGCAAAAGATCAACTGACATTAGACAATTTATTTTATGTCATATAACAGAAAGTTTGGGACGGACTGTCAAGGGTCATCACAACCTGAAATAATTAAATGTGTAATAAAAGTCAAGATTCACTGTATCTAAATGCTCTGTGGTAGATGTTCATCCTATTGTTAAAAATTCCAGTTAGGTCATTTCTGATATGAAACCTAAATGTTTTCCTCCAACTCTTAGGCCTAGTTCTCCCAAACAGTAGATGAGATGG
The DNA here is from genome assembly GCA_021292165.1 of Shinisaurus crocodilurus. NCBI lineage: Eukaryota > Metazoa > Chordata > Lepidosauria > Squamata > Shinisauridae > Shinisaurus > Shinisaurus crocodilurus. The sequence continues at coordinate 130,348,025 of CM037879.1, forward strand.
TAAACCTGTTTCTCAGCTGCACCACAAAGTTGCAGATGGGGATTCACATGACTGAATCAATATCCAGAAAACACACACACACACACACAAATGGCATGTCAGGGTGAACACAAGGCCAGAACCCCTTCTCCCGGACATCAAGAATTCTGCGGGCAGAAGTTTTTTTAAAAAATTATGGAAGAACATTCACCTGTAGTCTGCTGTTTGTGAGAATTTGATTGCAAGCCAATGGCCTTCTGTCTAAGGCAGGGGTATACAAGAACGAATGCAGGCCCAGGGGTGAGCATCAACCAACACTCATGCTCCCACCCTGTCTGTCAGCTATAGCTCATCTTTATGGCTACATTTCTACACACATCCCAGCACCTGGCAGGCATTTAGTTAGTATATTTCTAATATTATGTAATGTGATCCAGCCAAATTTAAGCACTTTTAAGCTCCATACATTTCAAAGGGACAAAGTTAAACATATGCTTAACTCTCCCACTGAACTCGGAAGGAAAGAAAAGAAAAAAAAGATTTGGCTGAATCCTGCCCACGATCCTTCTATAACTTGTGATAGGTGTGTATTTATAATATTAAATTTAGAAGGGAATACCTCATTGTTTCAGTCAAGGACAATGGTGATGGTGACGAGCAGCTTGAGAGCAGAATTTGTTTTTAAATTTCACCAGAGGGGCAAGGTGCACTGCCACCACAGTGGGACCATCACTCATTTGGTAGAGTCCATGCTTTGCACTGATAAGGTATCATCTTCATATTTATGTTGAAATATTTATAATCTGCCCTATAAGAATAGATCTCAGGGCAGGATGCAATAATAAAAACAAATTGACATAAGAAAATGCAATCCATTATACTAGGGGAGATGTTTTGGCCTATAATTTCCATCATCCCTCACCATTGTCTATGCTGTCTAGGGCTGATCGGAGTTGTAGGCCAAAACATCTGGAGGGACACATGTAGCCCACCCATGCAATATAACAGAGCTCTCCAACCTTGGGTCCCCAGATGTTTATTTACAGCTACAGCTACAGCCTACAGCTCCCAGCATACCCAGCCAGCATGGCTAATGGCAAGGCCGCAAGGGATTCTGGGAGCTGTAGTCCAGCAACATCTGGGGACCCAAGGTTGGAGAGCCATGCAATATAATAACAACATAAAACCAGCATTAATAACCAAATCAAAACTGAGCTACTGCCAAACACTTGGGGAAATAGCCAGTTCTTAACCAGATGCTTAAATGAGGCTAGCTTTGGTGGCACCAACTAGGCTCCCAAGGGGAGGGCATTCCATAAATTGAATAAATAAAATAATAATAATCAGGGTTCTACAGCTGAGAAGGCCTTCTCTTATCTTTATATAAATAATGTACAGTTCTCAGTGGTGGAATGCGAAGGAGAGCCCCCTCAGCAGATCTTAATACTTGGGCAGGTGTATCAGGGAGAGGCGCTCCCTCAAAGATCAAGGTCGCAAGCCATGTAGGGCTTTAAACATCATCTGTGGGACCTGGCCCCAGTCCATGGGGAGCTATAGCCTGTGATATCGATTCTGAGTCAGAGGGGGAAGCTGTAGAGTCAGGACCAGCTGTGGGAAGCCAGATGCCTCAGAACTCAGTTCTAACAGGCCTCCCACTGGCTGGTGAGCCGGGAGGGGATGAGGTGCAAGACGCTGATACGGCCCATCTTCCGCAGCTGGGAGACCTGACTTTCACGGAGGCCCCTGCTTCTCGACCAGAGACATCTGCCATGGGAGCAGAGCAGCAGGAGGAGGTCTCTGCTAGAGAGGGTGCTTCGGGGTGTCTCCTTCGGTGCATCATCAGCTAAAGAAGGCGGAGCAGAGGTGTCCAGTGAGGCGCAGCAACTGTGTGAGAGCTAGGTTTCCCTGCCAGGATCGAATGTCCGATAGTGACCATTAGCAGCCACTCCCCTATATTTAAGCCAGAGCAACCTGCAGTAGACATTGCTAGAAACAACACGTTGCTAAGGCTTCTTGCTTTCTCTGGAACTGTGAACTTATTGGGACTTGTTCTGTGTGCTGAACCCAGGGGAAGTGGGGTCTTCTGTTGTGATGCACGTGAACTGATTCTTGTCTAGCAACTTTGTTGTGATCTGTTAACTGTGGATTTTTACTGGGACTGTAAAGGCTTATAGCTAATTACTGGAATTACTGCAATAAAAGGTTTTATTGATACTTCTGCCTCTGCTCTAGGAAGTCAGGTTCAGACTAACACCTTGAACTAGGATCAGATGCATACTGGCAGCCAGAACACTTCCTTTCAAACTGGTGTTATGTTCCTGACAGCAATCTAGCTGCTGCTTTCTGCACTAGCTGCAGCTTCTGTGTCATCTTCAAGGCAACCCCACCATACAGTGTACTGCAGTAATCCAAACAGGAAGTAACCAGCTTATGAATGACTGTGGCCAGGTTATTCCTGTTCAGGAATGGTCGTAGCTGGCAGACCAACTGAAGTTGACAAAAAGCACTCTGAGCCACTAAGGCAGTGATGGCGAACCTTTTTGAGCCCGAGTGCCCAAACTGCAACACAAAACCAACTTATTTATTTCAAAGTGCCAACACTGCAATTAAACCTGAATACCGAGGTTTTAGTTTTAGAAAAACAACTCATACAGTTGTCCGAACTAATTAACATCTTTTGTCTTAAAAGAAAAACACAATAACAGGGCTTTCAATGATACAAACAGTTTTTTGTTGAAAAAAACATCAACTCAGTTTTTTTTAATAGTACTACTACATTATACACATAGCCTGAAGGTAATTTAGATAAACTTTTTAAATAATTAGGCGCATGTATTTTTGGATAAGGGATTCTCAACTTGTAATATGATTATATGCCAGACTGAAATTGTATGGGGCAAGCTTTACCCCGGGTCCTTTCCCTGCTTCTACAGGTGTTGGATTAGTAAAAGTAAAAGTCAACCTGTACTAGGATGAGCAAGATAAACAAGAAAACTAAACGTGCTTAACACATTTTAAACAACCTTTATGTCTTGGACTGCAAGCACTGCATTAGGTAAAAGTTTGCATTGGGCATGCTTTTGCACAATTAATGTGATTTTTTTTGTTCTTGCATGCATGCTGATAATTTGTCAAACTTGCTGTACTCATGTTTTTGCTGTACTCATGGTTTTTTTTGTTCAAGTCTTGGAGTCTACAAAAACACAAAATTTATTTTAAAAAGACAGATGAAGCACCTGCAAGGAACCCAAGCTTACATAATCCTCCTGCTGTCCATTTTATCCTCACAACAACCCTGTGAGGTAGGTTAGGGCAGTGAAAAAAAAGCAAGACTTTATGTGGCAAGAAGAGGGAAAAGGCAACTGAGGCGGTGCTGGCTAGGAGGGAACTAAGAGAACTTAGTTACAGAGAACTAAGGGTGGGGGGGAGGGAGGGAAGAGGAGGAAGCGCTATGGAGGAGGAAGAAAATATTAGTAGCATTGGCTGCAGGGGTTGGGCTCCCATGAGAGGAAGAAGAAACGACTGGGGTGCGGAGAAAAGTGTGGAAGCAATATCGAGAAGGGGAGGCTGATAGGAAGAAGGCAGTGGGGGGGGGGAGAAGCGACTATTAAGGCAGGTAATTATTAAGAAGATTCAAACGGGGAGAAAGGAGGGAGGAGGGGGAGGAGCACGAGAAGGGAAGGGAAGTAATATCGAGAAGGGGAGGCTGATAGGAAGAAGGCAGTGGGGGGGGGAGAAGCGACTATGATGGTTCCCCCTGGGCTGTGGGATAGACGGAAACCCAACAGGTGCAGCTGGAAGCAGCGGGCTGCCCGGCAGCTGCGTCTCCACTCACCGAGCCAGGTCTGGGAGCTTCAGCTTCATGTGGCTGGCCGCCAGGCAGGGGAGCTTCGCAAGCCGCGCTGAGCACCGACGGCGAAGGCAGCAGCTCGAGGGCACGCGTGTCCGGGCGAGAGAGTGCCAGGGCCTCTCCCTCTGCCTGCTCCTTCTGGCGCCGCTGGGCTGGCTTGGGCTGGTGGCAGGGGAGCGAGCCGCGCTGTGACGAAGCTGGGTTGGGGTGCGCCCCGGGCGGAGACCGCAGCAGGGAAGTGGTGGGCCTGCGGATCAGGCCCAGGCACCTGTCTCCCTCCCCACAGGGAAGTGGATCTGCGCCCAGGCTGTGGCTCTCCCAGGCTGCCAACCAACGCCCGGGTTGGGGCGGCGTGACTTCCTCGCCTGGGCTTGGGGCCGGCGGTGGCACGTCCTGGCGCCTGAACGAGAGGGGCTGCAGAGGCCCCTCTTCTCTGCTGACCGGGCACGGGAGTTGGCCCAGCCGGCGCTGCTTTTGGAGCTCCGGCCCTTCCCCGGCAGAGGAGGCGGCCTGCGGGATGCCGGGCGACACGCGGCGGCCAGGAGCGGCCTCTTCGCCTCCCTGCTCTCCAGCTCTGTGCCCCTGGCAACCTATGGATCACGTGCCAGCAGAGCGGTCCCCACGTGCCATAGGTTCACCATCACTGCACTAAGGCTACCTGGGCCTCCAGTGACAAAGATGAATCCAGAAGTATTCCCAAAGCTGTGTAGCTGCTCCAAAGCAGACCTGGGAACCACCAATGAGCACAGCCTCCATCCTGTTGGGATTTGTTTTCAGTTTATTGGCCCATATCAAGCTCATCAAGTAGGCCGCTCAACAAGATCTGCCATGGACGGCCTTCTCCCTGTCCCATCAGCCAGAGAAACCAGGCTGGTGGGGACTAGGAGGTGGGCCTTTTCTGTGGCAGCCCCCAATTTATGGAACTCTCTCCCCAGTGACCTCCGCCATCATGCCCCTTCCTTGATTAGCTTCCGCCGTGCTTTAAAAAGGTGGCTTTTCAGGCAGGAATATGGGGTGGGTGAGGATTTTTAAGTTTTGTACTTTTTTAAATTGTGTTTTATACTGTGTGTGTGTGTGTGTGTGTGTGTTCCCCCCCCCTTCTTGTATTTTATTGGATTGTACATCGCTCAGAGTGGCCGGTTGTCTGGCCAGATGGGTGATTCATAAATATAATTAATAAATAAATAAATTACACTATCCAGACATCAATCCAGTACCTGCACAGCCCCACCTGGCTCTGATGACAAGAAGAAATAGAGCTGGGTATCATCAGCAAAGTTATGGCACCCAACTCCAAAACCCCAGGTAACCTCACCCAGTGGCTTCATAGATGTTAGCATGGGGGACAAAAAGTAATCCAGAGGTACCCCACAACTTAATAGCCATGGGGCCGAACAGAAATCCTTACAATGCCACCCTCTGGAACTGACCCTGCAGGTAGGAGCAGAAACCTTGGAACACCATGCCTCCAAGCCCAGTCCAATAGAATACCATGGTTGATGGTATCAAAAGCAACTGAGATCCAAGAAGAACAACAAGGTCACACTCTCCCTGTCTCTCCCCCAGAGCAGGTCATCTGTCAGACTGACCACAGCTGTTTCAGCCCCAAACTCTGGCCTGAAGCTAGACTAGGATGAGTGTAGATGGTCTGTTGCCTCCAAGAATGTCTGAAGTTGACTGGCCATCTCTCTCTCTCGAGCACCTTGCCCAAAAAGGGAATATTAGCAACTGGGCAGTAGTTCTCATATATCTCTGGATCCAAGGAGGTCCCTCTTCAGGAGAAATCATACTACTGTCTCTTTCAAAGCAGCATGTACCACCCTCTGACATAATGAAGAATTCACTACCTCCTGGACCTTTAATCCCACTCTGCTGGATCTTATCAGACAAGATGGACAAGCGTTGAGCAGCAGCAGCTACAGAGAGTTGTAGTCTTCAACATATACACCATGGCGGTAATCAATAATTATGTATAGTGATCACAAGGTACAATAAGGAGAATCAGCCCATCTTCTATGCAAATACGACATTTTTCTGGGGGAGCAGTTTCTAGGTAGGGAACTAAATATCCATCTCCTGGATACCATCACTGCTACTGGGTATAGCAAGGCTAAGTGGGATTTAACATCTCAACTAATCTTACCTCTTTTTCATACGCAACTGAAAATTCCTTGTGCAATCATAATAATCTGAAACTATTATTTTTTAATGATTTTGGAGCCATACCTGAACTGAAGAAGCCCATTACAAATGAAAGTCATACGACATCTCTCTCTTTTTTGTACACATTCTGAAACTGAGGCTAAGAACACATTGTACAGTCAAACCTATGAGTTTAGTTGATATCCTATGGAGTTAGCTAGCTAACTGGCCACTTTTGCTGCATCATGTGAAACTGCAGAACATTAATTCCACATGTCTACATAATACTATTCTTTTTTCACTTGGATCAGAATTTTTAAAAGCATTCTTCTAATAGATAAATGTCTATTCTCTTGCATGGTTCCTTGTGACTGATCATTCTCCTTACATCTGGCCGGTCACGAATAGGCTCCTTCCAACTCTATGATCTATGAAATCTATGAATGTCTCCACAAATGCATCACAAAACTATGAACCAGTTCTGTGAGTTATTACAGTCAGGTTGTTGTTAAAAACACACACACACACACACACAGACACACACCTTTCTTAACAACTGTTTTCTAAGTTACCTGCTCTACACTCCCCCATACCACTTAAAGGCCTTCATCCATCCAATATGCCAATATGGCTGCTATTGCATCAGTTTCTATGTCCACATTTGTCTTCAGAAACTTCCTGTGATGCTTGTAGCAGTAGTATACTTACTTTGCAAATGGAAAATAATACAGATGTACTAGGACTGGAAGACTGTGATGGAGCACAGTATTGATGCTGTCAGTCTAATCCTATGCATCAGTGCTACCAGGTGTGTGAGTTTATTGTAAGCTGCCCGGAGAACTTTGTTATAAGGCAGCATACAACCGCCAGAAATAAAAATGACAAATACCGTATGCAAGAATCGAGGGCCTCCCGGCTCCGTGTGTGAGACTCGGGCCTGCTGTACACAAAAAGATATGGGAATTCAGGGCTACTCAGTTCAGCACTAACTTCAGCAGTGCGGAAACAGCTGTTAGTGTGGGCAGCAAAGTCAGGCAAGAGCATGAGTGGAAGTGTGTGACGGGTTGCTGGATCGTAGAGAGGTTTTCTCTGATTTACTGCAGTTGTTGCCACAGTGAAGGGATGATTTGCTGTGCAAATGTGAGTTCTGATCATGGATTCTTCTCCCCCACCCCCATCACAGCACTTATACCGTTAGACCGAGTGAGGCAATGTTTGGTATCATGGAAAGGCAGCAAATTGTTGTTGTTGTTGTTGATGATCATCGTCATCGTCATCATCGTCATCGTCATCGTCATCGTCATCATCATCATCGGGTTGGATCCAGACTTGGTTATACTTAGAATAGAACCAGTGCAATGGGACTTAAGTTAGTCATGACTAACTTCCTTGAACTAACTTAAGTCCCATTGATTTTAATGGGTATAAGTCTGGAACCAACCCATTGTATTTTTATTGCGCTCGTGGGAATGTCTGCCTCAGATGCCACAATAACTTGGGTGGCCTTGGGTACTCTGCACCTCGACTGAGGATGGGGGAGGGGAGCTGCCATTTGCTGCTCTGCCTCAGGCAACAAATTGTCTTGGGCCAGCCCTGAGTATGCGGGAGAGGCTTCTTTCCCTCTCTCTTCCCTCTCGGTTTGTCTAGGTAGATTTCCTCCCCCTGGCAATGCCACTGGGGAAGTGGAGTGAAAGGCTGAGCAGATATGGGGCTGGGGGAGCAGGGAACCCTGCACCCCTTTAAACTAGGTTAGGCATGAGAGATAGCAGATATGACTGGGATCATGGCTGCAGAAGAGGCAGAGGGGAAATGACCAAGGGGAGTGGCCACTGTGCTCCTCCAAGGCACTTTCTTGAGGTAAAATGGCTTCGGGTACGATGGTTGGAATGTCTTCTTCCTTCATATCCTGGTGTGAGAGTTCTGAACAACAGCTAAGAATTCTGAGGCTCTGAGACAGGGCTCTCCAACCTTGGGTCCCCAGATGTTTATATTTATTTATTTATTTATTGTATTTCTAAATCACCCATCTAGCTGGTACCATTCTGGGCGATGTACAACATACAATGAAACAAAATGTTGCTGGCCTACAGCTCCCAGCATACCCAGCCAGCATGGCTAATGGCAAGGGATTCTGGGAGCTGTAGTCCAGCAACATCTGGGGACCCAAGGTTGGAGAGCCCTGCTCTGAGAGAACGATTAAAATGAAATGATGTGGCAACACTGCTATGGATGTTTACATAGAAGTAAGGCCAGACAAACATGGGATTCCACAGGGGAGGAAGCAGAAGAGACATTTGAAACTATTGGGCAGAAGAGGGGTCTTAATGCTTCCCCCACTCATCATAACCCTTCCCCCTTTTCCTGGCTGTTTCCCCATCCATCCCACCCCATTGTTTTTCCCTCAGCCATACTCCATTCCTAACTAACTAGCTAGCTAGCTATTATTTAATGTATGAACCGCCCTTCATCCACTAGAAAATAATCCAGACTAAGAAGGAAATGGTAACATATGTAGACTACACCAGTAAAATGAAACTAGGGGCTTTTCTACATGAAGTTGTTAATCCGCTGCATTACTTTCAGTTTCGTAACAGAATTGAGGTCCGACCACTGCATGAGGAGCATTTCCTTTCCTGTTTTTCTGCTACATAACCTCTAGGTGGCACTGTGGTATAGCAGAATAGCGCAAATACACAAGGAAATCCCACTTTCTTTTGCTTTTACAATTAAATGCCTCATTATCCCTGCTCTAAAAAAACTCACAGAAAGTGTTCATTAGACATAGAAGCGAAACTAGAGGGTCACATCATCTAAAGAACCCGTAAACAACCATGAGTAAGAAATGATGAGTGCACAACAAATGCCTTGTGTAGAAAAGCTCAATAGTAATGGTCTTAGGGAAGGAGCTATGGTGCAAAGTGGCAGAGGCAGAGGAAAGCTTACACACACATGCACACCCTGCTTAGCAGTTCTCCTATGCATGTGCCCAACCTTCAACCCCATGCTAGCATTACCAGGGAAACAGAAGTCTGAGAGTCCCATGCATGTTTCATAAGCTTGACATCCTGATGACATATGGCAGTGTTCTCATACAGAGTAACAGAACAGACTGATCAGTTCAATGTAACCGATTTCGTAATGAATCTCCCTAATAACAGGCTAAAAGTCTATGGAACATTGGCTTTATTGTTCATATTAGTTTTATTGGTTAATTCTCGCTGTATTTGCATTTTTAAACTCTTATAAGCTGCCCTGGGAATGCTGGTCAACCATTGAAAAGCAGGGTATAAATAAATGTATTTTGCACTTACTAAAGTTCTACATCCATTTAAGATTTCTGTCCATGCAGCAGGTGCTCATCATACTTCCACTCAGCTCCAGATCAGCACATCACTCTTTAGGAAACATCACACTGGCAAGAACAGCTTATCTGGACAGTGATGTGGCCCTGGAACATTATAATCAGTACCAGATTCTCCTGCATAGATTTTATGCAAAATCTCTACACTGTCAATTGTTAAAACATTTGGAATAAATTTATTCAGTGCATTTAATTAGAATTATTTCTAACTTCTGGATCTTTTTATGCAAGCCTCGATAACTCAGTTTGACAGGTTTCATTCCCTTTTGTTGCATGGATTTAGGAAGAAATTAGAAACAAGCTTAAAACTATTAGATTGTGGAATTGTGGAATTCAATAACTGTGGAATATTATTTCTGGTACAATTGCGTAACACTCCATGAGATTCAAGGTCTGCTGGTTTGGGAATAATAATCATAATAATTTATTTATCTCCTGCTTTTCTACTAAAAGTAGCTATGGTGCTGTACTCCGCACCATGTATATACCAGAGCACATTTGAATCGCCCCATTCCAATATATCTTATGCATGCAAGAAAGAAAACCCAGATGGGCCTGCTTCTTTGCAAAGCATTGTAAACAGAGGGTAACTTGAAGTGAAGAAGTAGCACCAGGGAGAAAAGGAATACTAGTCCATCTCCACTTGCTACTTTGCTGCTGAACCTACCTACCCACCCCCAGCTGCTTTTTTTCTTTGCAGGGTTCTAGACACACATTTGTGAAGTAAATGCACATCTGGAACCCTGCAGTTGGGGGAAATGGCTTGGAAAAGGTGAAGGTGAATAGTAGTGAACAGGGAAAAGAAAGGTTAAGCGTTCTCTTCCCCCTTGCCACTTCCCTGCCCCCAAATCACTGCCTTGTGATATTGCTTTGCAGTGGAGAAGTAGGCTCTTGAATGCTTAAGCCCCTACAATAAAGGATCCTTTGCATGACCTTTTCGTCCCTCAGCATACAAATGGTTTCAACATATACCTCTTGCCCGCTATCATGCATTGAGCTGCACAAAATCACAAGCCCTTTTCCAGTTGTAATCAAGTAACTGAAATCTTCAGGAGGCAACAGGTGATTTTAGTTGGCTGCCATAGAGCTCAAATTATTGCATGAATGAGCCCTGCCATATACCACTAAAAATAGCTTTTTGGTGGGATGTTGCTAGAAATAAGCACTCAAATGTACATTTTGTGCACAATGGAGAGCACAATGCACAAAAACACCCTAAACCCTCCCAAGGGAGGTATGCCTGCTGCCAACATTGTATTCCTTTAAGTGCTGGGTTAAAACTTCTTTATTTGCCAAGACATTTTAAATTATTGTGTTTTACACTGGTTGTATGGTTTTATTCCTCTCAATGTATTGTTATTTAGTGTTTTATGTTGTTTAATATTGTATTGGTTTAAAATCTGCCTTGAAATCCATTTTTGAATGAAATTCTTAAAAAAAAAAAAAAAGTGTAAATAACTTAATAAGCATAGACTGAGATGATGTGAGCCAGATAATTAGCAAATGAGATCTTATTTTATTCTGGAGCTTGTGGCTCATGATAACTAGGAGCTTCTCTACTAGGAGCTTCTCTAGTTTTGTGGAGGCTTTACATGATGTCGTCATCCTCCAGGGCCTCTCCCGTGCTTTCCAAGCATTTCCCCGCTGTTTTTTAGAACAAGGATAATGAGCTATTATTTAGCTATCATGCTAAATCATGCTAAAACAAGCACATGCATATCTGCAATTGTGCTATACTACAGCACCACCTTGTGGTTGTGTAATAGAACATATAGGAAGGCAGAGAAAGAACCCCACCCCGGGGGGGGGGGAACCACACGTAAAGGATGCTTTCTTAGTCCCGCAAAGAAAACAGAAGAAGAAGCCTCAGTAAAGTGCCAGGTTAAATGCCTCATGTAGAGAAGCCCTACGAGGAGTTTTTTTCTTATCTATGATCTTTGAATGGGAGTCGGGTTGGCCATCTTCTGGAATAGCCAACAGCTGCAAACAGAGATAGGCTATTGGGGGATACGGACTTGTGCCCAAATAAATATTTCCTTGCGATAAGTCATTTGATGGATTTATTCACATTTAGGGTTACTTCATACAAGATAGATCTCTATCTCTGTCGTCTCAATCTCTCTACTAGAGCCAGCTCTAAATGCAGACAATGACCTCTTCAGTGACCATTTTCAGTCACATCAAAATAGGTTGTTTTAGGTGAAATAAGTAAGACTGTCTTGCAAGACCCAAAGATGCTTTATTCAAAAGCAAATCCAAACGTTTAAAAGTTGGCCCATGCCATATTTGGGAGGTGGGGTGGAGAGAGGGGAATAAAAAATCAGCAATGTCATCTTATGTATATTTAATCAGAAGTAAGACCCACAATGGACTTACTCCAAAGTAAACATGCTGAAGAATCAGCGAATCAAAGTTAGAAGGGAGCCATTTCTCCTTAATTTACCATGCCAATTTCATGAATAATATTTGATGGGATCATTGTTTCTTGCCAACTCTACTCTCTACATATGTTGAGCAGGAACGGTGCAGGGCTGTTTGGCGCCCTAGGCCAAATTATATTTAGCGCCCCCCCCTCTCGTGCCGTGGAGGGGGCTCCGGAGCAAAGCAGCCCTGCTCTGCAACCCCCCCCCGCGCTGCCGCCGCCGCCGCCACCACCACCACCACCACCACCTACCTTCCCCCCCCCCGATGCTGGCTGCTGGCTGCTGCTGCTGCTGCCGCCTCCTCCTCCTCCGACGCCACGGGACCCCCGCGCTTTTTTTTTTTGCCGGGGAAACCAGGGCAACAGGGCTGTTTAAGCCCTGTTGCCCTCGTTCCTCCCGTCAAAACAACGCCGGCGGAGCTCTGGAAACGACGCGAAGGTAGGTAGGTGGCTGGCGGGCGGGTGGGCGCGCGGGCGCGTGAGCGGGGGGGAGGTGCGGCGGCGGCAGACGGGCGCGTGGGGAGGTGCGGCGGAGGCGGCAGGTGGGGCAGGAGCGCGCCGGCGGCGAGGAAGGAGCGCAGCGTTCGCGCCCTCTTCCGCCACGCGCCCTAGGCAGCCGCCTGGGTCTGCCTAGCGGTAGCGCCAGCCCTGATGTTGAGACACCAGATGTGAAATGGCCATGTGTATATTGTTTGTCATTTGTCCCTTTAAAATACATGCAAGAGGTTCTTGAGCTTTTCACAGCTTCTTGTGTGTAGTTTAAAGAGGCAGGTGCTTTAAGAAATAGGTGTGTGTGAACTTCACATCTGATTTGCACCGCATAGATGCAGTCTAGCCAAGATTGAGTGCTTAATTTCCATTGGTTTAAATGGGACAGAGTTAAGAACAAGCCCCTGCCCACTCCTTATATGAGGTAGCCCTCAGTGTCTCCCTAAATTAGGGATTAGAAGAAAGGCATTTTTCCCCCAGTCAGATTGATTAATAACTCTGCTGAAGGTAAAGTTTGACCCCTTGCAATACATTTGATCTGTGACCACTTTCTGGGGTGTTCCTTCCTTCTCTGTGGCTGTGGTATGTTGGAGTCAGGATTATGTAGATTAGTTTGTGAGGGGTTCAAGGGTGCGTGTGTGATGCTGTCTTATCATGGTGGGTGTTGAATTGAGGTGTCTTTTGACCCCATTCAACTCCTGAGTTCTACATGATATTTATGTAATGTAATGCAGATATAGTATGTGATATGGCACAAATACTAAACTGGCTGGAGAGGTAAAACCGCAAAAAGAACTAATTTAATGCTACATAACATTTACCTCCATGAATTTTGTTGTGTGTTCTGTCACATTCAACTATACACTCAGTGCCAGGAAAATCATATCTGAGACCAGGAAAAATATTTGTGGCCAATAATTCTGCAGCCCACACACAGTGAAAATTACACTTTTTAGAATCCATACAGATGTAGCACTTAACACTGGTTGGGCTGGCGCCGGTGGTTGGCTCGCCATTAAGCTAGGCTTCCACATTCTGTAATAAACTGATACGGGGCACAAAATTCCTGCTGAGTACTGAGGGCTTGTTCAGTTGTGATGAGAACATAAATCAGTAGGATGCCTGCCCCCACAACCAGGATTGAAGAGGCAAGTGCTTGAGCCACTCCAGAGCAGCAAACAACCTGGAACCCATCAGGATACTTATCCTGATGGGTTCCAGCAAACATTATCATTGACACACAACCAACAAATAGGTGACTGAATACAGCAGATAAAATGGAGAAAACAGCCACCTAGAAATTGGCACATAACAACTGGATTCAAAATGTTGTGGAGTCTTTAAGCAAGCTTCTGTGGTTGCCAGTTCAGAGGTAGAATTGTACAGATTCCTTCTGTTCTATGGCTTTCCCAGAACAACAGTCTATGGAACAGTTCTACAGCTATCTCTCTTTAAAATCTGCTAATAATGATCCCGTTCCAGTGTTCTGAAATTTCTCAGATGCAGCCTTCAGCCTAAAATTCTCTTGCATTTTGCCCTCCATCCTACCATTTAGAACTGAAATAGCCCTAAATTCACCACCCCATTCACAGGCAGCAAAAATGTGGGGCATTTTGTCAATTTCTCAGGGAGTGTGACATTTTTCTGAAGGCTTCAGGGGGGCTAACCGTTAAAAACACAATGGCAGAGCTGCTCTCAGTGGTTGCTGGGCAGTGGCAGCCATTTTTCCTTTTAAGAACATCCCTGGAATGATGCTACATCATGGTAGAGCAGCCTTCCCCAACCTGATGCCTTCCAGATGTTTTGGACTTCAACTCCCAATATCCCCTGCCAATATGGCCAATGGTCATTCATTGTCGTCTAAAACATCTGGAAGGGACTAATTTGGGGGAAGGCTGTGGTAGAGCAGTGCCCTCAGGGGGGTTCTGGGGAAGGGGAAATGGCAGCTGACAATCAGCAGCGGCCACCAAGAGGAGATCTGCCTTCACTACTACCACAGACAGTAGCAAAAAATGAATACCACCTCTGCCACTGCCAGCAATAAGACACTCCTAAACCCTTAAAAAAAAATTGACTCCCCCCATTTTGGGTGCCTGTTTTCACAAGCATCCCAAAATCATTTCAAGTGGAAAGTTTGGAAACATCGAACTTTTGGCTATGTCCTAATTCTCTTCTGTTCTCTTGGAGGAAGAGCAATGACTTTTTCCAGGGTTATAGTGAAGAGGCAGGGGCTATTGGGAAGCATAGCTCTTAGGCTCATCAGTTCTATTACACGTTCTTCAGAATATCAAATCCTATAATGAAACCCTCATGGCAACCTTTACTTTACCATTCTTTGACTTTCTCTGCCCTTGATTTGATTCCTGGTGAAATGTGATCTTCTACAGCTCCCATTAATTTCAGTGAGGCGTGCACAGGAAAGCATTCCATGGGATGGTTTTCCAAAACAATCATTGCATCAAAGAAGGAAACTGGGTTAGTATGATTTGTTGTTAATAGTCACCATTTGCTGCTGGTTAATTAACTCAAGCCTCTTAATGTTTACACAATTAATTGCTTTGTTATTTGGTTTAATGACTTCTTGAGTAAAGAAGTTAAACTGATTTGTTAATTTGTAAGTCTCCCTTTTTAAAAAAAAAAGTGCAGGGTATTATATCTGCCCTTCTCTGGTCTTCCCTGAAGCACACCAATTCTCCGTGAGTTCTTAACTATGATTTCTCTGAAATATGCCCAGCAGGCTCCTTTAGGGCCCCTGAGTGAACTGGTTGGACCCCTTGGTCATCGAACCAATTATTTCATCAGCCTCCCCTTTTTTTTTTACTGCTGAGACACACGTTTGGAAACATCCCAGAGGCATGTGTGTCTCGGCAATGAACTAGACACACATCCAGCCAATCTTACATGACATTTACATACGTACCTCTTAAGACTCAGATCTTGAGATGTGTGTTTGTCAAAATAAGTAGCTCTAAGACAAAAAGAGGAAAGGAAATCATTGGCAGTCCAGAATGCCTGCCCACAACACCATGATAGCATCATGTATTGTGATATTGCATTTGGCATAGCTGTTGTGGGTAAACTTCAGCCCAAGCACATATTTGCCCATAAAAGACTTGTTTACATTTTCAGAATGCTCCGTGAGAATGACAGCTGGCATGAATCAAACAATGTTCTGGTATTTAATGTTTAAATCTGAATTCCATCAGCAGATGTGAAAATCTAGTAACCACAATTTCTGCAAGGCACAGACTTGTGATAGGCGAATCATATTTGGCATTTCTCCAGGAGTACAGCATCATGTACTGTGCCCCCGCTGCATTCAATGAAAAATGAAATGCCATTCCTTGGATGTATCTGTCTATCAATGTGGGTGACATATGTTTTGCAGTTAGGCCTGGTCTACACATGTAGTCTGTCCTGCAACTTGCAGTATCAAGGCACTTAAAACAGCAGAATGTCATAGCAGAGTCTACAAACCTCAAGGATATTTGGTGTTCAGCTGAATCAGAATAAACATTTCTTTGATCAATAGTCTCCCCATACCTCATTGTTTACATTTTACTTCCAATTTGCAGAGCACTTGCTTTGGCATGAGACCCAAGGTCATTGATTGGAAGAACCAACAAACCTGTTTCTTATTTACAAATTATTTTAACTTTTCTGGTTGTTGGGACACAGAACGATAACAATATAAATCTAAGAGTATAGTCCTAAACTTATGTACTTCAAAGTAAATTGCATTGAAGTCAATTGTACACCCCAATTGGATTGGGGAATACATTTTAAATACACAAAATAACACACAGATCCCAAATACATATCTGTTTCCCTGACCAGCATTGCCAGCAGACCTTAATTATTTTAATGATATATTCCATTGTTTTACTACAGTTTTATTGATTGGTTTTATTGGGTTTTTTTTTATCATGATTTTACTTTGTGATCTGCTTTGGGATTTTTTTTAAAAAAAATGAAAAATCATATTTTAAAAAAACTGAAATAAATGAATGAAGGACTAGAAAGCATGTCCCACTAATTTGAACTTTCATCTAAAGCAGGCTTGTAGAACTTGTGACCCATCATGCTAAACACAGTTCACTAGTAGTTCAATAAACCTCTGTTTTCACTGTCTGCCCTGGACTGCAAAACAGAGGAGATGTTAGGCTATGATCCATAGCTGGTTGACTTTGTTTGGCTTGGTAAGCCACACTGAGCGAAACCCAGCCTGATCTAAAGCATGCTTTGTTGTCCGAAAATACACTGACTGCACTAGGACTGAAAATATATTAACCCTACACTTCATTGTTGTTACATCATCTGTGTACATGATGCCTACAAATTATGAGACATGTCCTTGCCCTAAGGGGCTAGCAGTCCCAAAAGTGGCACAAGAGAGATAACAGAGAAAGGGGATGAAAAGGAGGCAGGCATAAGTCAGGAAGAATATATGATTATTTGCAGTGGCAGAAACATCTAAGGCTGGGGCTGGGGGAGGGGGGACACGTTCCAGCATCATCCCCTCATGAAGCTGCAGATAAGCTGCCTGGGTGAGAAAATGCCCCACCTCCTAAGAGCCAAAAGCATCTAGTGCTATCTGGCCCCGGTGGCCAGGTAGCACTCTTTGGTGGTGATGGTGGTGGGTGCTGTTCTCGCCTATATTCAAATCCAGAATCTTCAAGAGCAGCTGATGGAACAGGAGACCTTTGACTTTTGGACGGCTGAGGATGGTGGAGTAGAAAGAGTGAAAGTGACAGGCAGGGATGATATATCAGGATATAAGAGCAGAGATATGGGTGGGGGGCTAAGTGATGGAGGGCTTTAAAGGTAAAGACAAGAAGCTTGTGCAGGATCTGGGAGTGGACAGGAAGCTGGTGTAGGGAACCAAGGAGGGAACATGGCAGCAGAGAGCTCAATAGATGTGACAGGACCAAGGTGAGACAATGGAAGACCAGAGAAAATCATATTGAATAAATAAATAGCGATGCCAATGAATATCTTCATAGGAACATAGGAAGCTGCCTTATACTGAGTCAGACAATTGGTCCATCTAGCCCAGTATTGTTGACTGGCAGCGGCTCTCCAGGGTTTCTGGCAGGATTCTTTCCAAGCCCTACCTGGAGGCCGGGGATTGAACCTGGGACCTTCTCCATGCAAAGCATGTGCTCTGTCACATTTGGAGCTATGGACCCTCCCTACAGCGCCTGGTATTCCAGTGTGGTCACCCATCCAAGTACTAACCAGGCCTGACCCTGCTTAGCTTCTGAGATCAGACAACAGGCTGTGGCTCACGCTGGCTCAGCTTGTCTGAGTGTGGAAAGCTAAGCAGGGTCAGGCCTGGTGATTACTTGGATGGGAGACCCCTCCTCTAGTTTCCTGCATTGAGCAGGGGGTTGGACTCGATAGCCTTGTAGGCTCCTGTCCTTCCAACTCTGTGATCTATGAAATCTAAAGATTGGGCTGTTCAGATGTTTCAGGCTTGGAGAAGAACTTTGGGGGCTCAGGAAACATGCCTCAAAAAGAGTGTTTCAAGCCCTGAACCTCCTCCATTGCTCAGATCAAAATCTGAGTGGCAGAGAAATTCTCAGCTTTCCCTCCCTCCCACCTTTCCCTACTGCCCTCCCCAGCAGCAAAAACCATCCCTGCCACCCCAGCCAGCCATTGAGTATGCTCAAGTGACCCCCCCTTGCAGTACACACATGCCTTCTACTCCGCCCCCGCCCCCATACACACACCCCATTAAATAGAAAATTCTGATATTTGGCCTATCAGAATGTTATATTTGTAGGTCGGGGGGGGCAGAATATAGCATATTCACCTAGCGCACACAGGCAAAAACTGGCTAGAGGCGGTGGCATGCCCTGGCCCCTTGTTTTCCTGACTATCCTGTAAGGAGGGGAACAGGCACTCAGTCTCATCTCCGCCTCCCCCATCAATTGGCAACCTTGTCTGCCAGTGGGTTAAATGATATCAATTGACATATGTTTGCAATTTGCAATAAAGAATATTACTGTACCAAGAAATATTCTGCTATGGGTTATAAAATATATATTTTTAGAAAACAGAATATGCAACTTTCCCTCTCATGGGGATTTGCTTTTGCCTGTATGAGGCAAATAAATATATGAGTATCAAGTACATTTTACAACTGGCCCCAAACATGTGGCAATGTGATTAAACAGTATAATGATATTAGTAGGGTGCAGTGTGTGTTTTTCTACAATGGATGACTATGTTAAGTTCTTATTTTTCCACTAGAATGACAAAAGAGCAAGTCATTCATGTTTCACTTAGTTATTGCCATCTAGTGTTAGAAAAAGTGCTAACCTGCACTTAATATATTACAGTATAATGCATTTTTAGAAATGTTATCCTGCTGTCACATACTTGTGTGTACATAGCCGTGTGTACTGGCAGTAGCTTACCTCTGAATGCCCATGTTCATTCCTGACCCTTCTCCACCATGTTTAACATGCATCGCGTCCATTGCCCACTGTTCCTTCAAGCATAGGTGTGTATTTTCCGTGTTCCTTCATTCTGACTTCTCAGCTTATTGACAAGTAATCATTTCTAACTACTACACTTTATTTTTTGGAGCTGTTGCAATACTTCTCTCTCTCCAAATGTCAGTGGTGCAAAGCATGTGGCTCCAAGTGCTGTAGAAGTGCAGCAAGTGTGAGTAGCTGTATGCAATGTGGGCCAGTTGGTTGCTAGGGAGCCACTTCATTTAGCCACATGGAATACACAGCGTGGGTTTGTCCACTAATACTGAAAGCTGTAATCATGAGAACAGGGAGAGGAATTGGCATAACAGGCAGTGCTATCAAAAAGGCACTGACGGTTGTATCCATACGCAGGCTTGCTGTTTACTATAGGATGGTCCTATGAGGTAGGGGGGAGGGTAGATTTCTCAGAGGTTGAAGGTCACAGACAGACAAATCCCAGGCTATGAGCATCTCCTCCCATTTGAGTTACCTGATGGTACCTCTGCTCTCTGGATGGACAAAGTGGTTGCAGAGGAGAAGGTGAACAAATACACTTAAAAACAGAATTTCCAAAAATGTGGCATATAGATGAGATGTAGCTGAGCAGGCAGGTGAGTGAAATCCCCAACTTCCAGTTCCCATTTAGCTTTGCCCCATTTTCATCCCCTTGGCTTTCTATAGCCCACTCCATTAAACCTCCTAGTACCACCCCTACTTCCAACTTCACTCACCTACCTCCTTTCCATGTCCTGATAACTCCCCTCCCCCGTTCCCATATATTTGGCATGTTTACATATGTACATAATGCATTAATAAAAAGATACTCTTCCTGATTCAATAATGGCTTTTTATTCAACCCTAGGGATTTTTCTTTTCAGTGACTTCACTAATTCATTAAAAAGAAACACACACACACATACACACTTGAATGCCCAGCCAGTCTTCCTGTGGCTATCTATCTTCTCTGTACTTGCTAGGGATTAAAAGACAGTTTAAAAGATATATCTAAGGGGATAAATCATAGAAAGATTGAGCCCCACTCGTTCTTTACCATGCTAGCTAGCAAAACTGTTTAGGAGAAGTCAGATTAATATACACACTCAAAGATCTGTCAAGAATTATACAGACTATTTTTGTATCATGCCTGTAGGGGAGTGAGGTGCCAGACATCACCATGGTGAAGGGGAGCTAATTAACCATTGTTTCAGTGCTGAGTTTTCTTGGAAGACTTACAACACTAAGATTGAAACTTATGAATGAAAGAGAATGCAAGGATCTTTGAGGCATGTGATGCAGCAATGAGCACATGAAGCTTTCCTGTCTGCAAGTTTTCACATGAATTTCAATGGATACGGTAGCTCAGCACACATAGTTCTCTGTGTTATGATATATGCTGGCCTCATGGATTAGGGTAAGTTTGTAACCTTTGGGGGCCTAATAGCAGTGTCCCAATCCCTGGATGACAGTGTTGGTACGCGTGTGTGCGTGAGCAGCAGAGTGCGTGTGCGCATGGGAGATTTAAAATCCTGTCTCTGTGCTAGCAGAGGCCTGTTATTCCACACACAGATCTTCCAGATCTCAGCTCCCCCCTTTTCGCAGCGTGCAGCATGTTGTGAAGATGCCAGCACAGCCTGCCTGTAATCCAACTTGCTTCCAGCTTCCCCGTTTGCAGATTAATCCATGGAGTCAGGAAACACTCTGTAACACCACAGGTCTAATTCTACCTGTTTATTCACTTAGCAAGTAAAGTTCTACAGAGTATACATTTCCTAGTTACAGTCCATGTGCAGAGTATAAATGCATAGCAAGCATTACATCCAGTGGAGTAAGTTGAGCTTCACTCCACCTCAGCAAAGAAGTTACATTGTTGCAGTGACAAAAGTCCAGCAAGAAGAACAAAGGAGAAGAGAGAAAGCAGTCCTGCCTCTCTCTAAGATGGCTTCAGACAGAAAAAAAGTTAGCACGTCATCAGAACATACAAACCATGTGACTAGCTCATAATGCTCCCACGGTCTAGGCTTCCCATGCGAAAAACACGAGAACCCAGAAAGACATAACAAACTTGTTTACAGCCATTCTGTTCTTTCCATGTGTAAACAGTGTGCTACAGCTGGTGAAGTGATACATATCACAACAGACAGGTCCTCTTCTGTCACAGAAAATGGGGATCTCAGGGAAGGAGGGCATAATTCTGAGGAAGAGGGAAATGACCCTCCAAAAGATGGGACCTATTCCTCAGATGATGAGCAAATATCCTCTCGTGCTGAAGATGTACCTCTGGGGGCGGGGGGCTTGTGGTAGATCAGATCATTAGACACATTGACAGCTGGGTTTGTGATGGGTGTGTAGACTTCATGGTAAACTGCCTGCCTGGTGTGAAGGTTGCGGATAACATGTGTCATCTAGATAGCTTTGTAGATAGTGCTGGGGTGGAGTCAGTGGCCGTGGTCCATGTTGGTACCAGTGACATGGGGAAATGTAGTCACGAGGTCCTGGAAGCCAAAGTTAGGTTGCTAGGTAGAAGATTGAAATCCAGGGCCACCAAGGTGGTTTTCTGTGAAATGCTACCTGTTCCATACGTAGGGCCAGCTAGACAGCAGTCTCAATGAGTGGATGAGATGGTGGTGTAGGGCAGAGGGGTTCAGATTTGTTATGCACTGGGGAACACTTTGGGACAACCCAGGCCTGCACAAGAGGGATAGGCTCCACTTGAACCAAAATGGAACCAGACTGCTAGCGCTAAACATAAAAACGGTGGTAGAGCAGCTTTTAAATCGAACCCTGGGGAAAAGCCGACAGGAGCTGGGAAGCATCCAGTTCAGATTGAATCATCCCTAGGGGATGAAGAAGAAAACATTTCCAATTGCCCAAATGTTCAAGGGGAGGAAATAGGCCGTGAACATATAGTGAAACATGATAGCCAGTCAAAGAGGCCTAAGTGCCATAGCAGAAGATGCATATGCCAGAGACATCTGGGGAGGGACACCATATATAGGTGTCCAAGTCCACCTATAGAAGCCTCCAAGTCAAGATGGTAGAGTTGGAGTGTCTAGTTTTAAAGGAGAACCCAGACATAGTGGGTATTACACAAAACTGGTGGAATGGTGAGAACCAGTGTGATATGGTCATCTCTGGATATACTCTATAGGAAGGACAAGGAAGGACGTACTGGAGGTGTCGCTCTTTACGTCAAAGAGGGCATAGTGTCAAGCAGACTAGAACACCTAAAAGGGGCAGACTCTTCCACAGAAGCACTGTGGGTGACAATACCAGGTTCCAAAACTAATTTAGTACTAGAAACATGCTATCGTCCCCCAGACCAGAACGCTCAGGGTGATCTTGAGATGGAAAATGAAATCACGGAGGCCTCCAAATGAGGAAGTGTTGTAATAATGGGTGACTTCAATTTCTGCCACATTGACTGGATAAATGCATGTTCCAGGCAGGACAAAGAGGTTATATTTCTCGATGCCCGACACAACTCTGCCCTAGAACAGTTGGTCATGTAACCGACCAGAGGGGAGGCGACTCTGGATTTATATCTAAGTGGTGTCTCCTAGGACCTAGTATGAGATATAAATGTTGCTGAACCAATTGGAAACAGTGACCAAAGTGCTATCAGCTTTAATATATATTTAAGTGGAAAATTGCCAAGAAAGTTCAACAGTCACATTTTACTTCAAAAGAAGAAACTTCTCTAAAATGAGACACCTGGTAAAAAGGAAGTTGAAAGGGGGAATGAAGAGGGTTAAATCCCTTCAAAGTGCTTGGAAGTTACTCAAAACCACAGTAGAAGTTCAGCTAGAATGTATACCACAGGTTAGGAAAGGTAGCACCAAGTCCAAGAGGTCACCAGTATGGTTAACGAGCAAGGTCAAGGAAGCTACTAGAGCAGGGCTCTCCAACCTTGGGTCCCCAGATGTTGCTGGACTACAGCTCCCAGAATCCCTTGCCATTAGCCATGCTGGCTGGGTATGCTGGAAGCTGTAGGCCAGCAACATCTGGGGATCCAAGGTTGGAGAGAAAAGACTAGTGAAAAGACTTCCTTTAGAACAGTGTTTGCAACCTTGGGTCCCCAGATGTTTTTGGCCTACAACTCCCAGCATGCCCCAGCCAGCTACACTGGCTGGGGCATGCTGGGAGTTGTAGGCCAAAAAACATCAGGGGACCCAAGGTTGGAGAACACTGCTTTAGAAAATGGTGGCCACCAATCTGGATGGCTTTACAAAGGGATTGGACAAATTCATGGAAGATAAGGCTATCAATGGCTACTAGTCCTGATGGCTATATACTACCTCCAGTATCAGAGTCAGTATGCCCATGTACAACAGTGCTGGGGAACTTTGGTGGGAGGGTGCTGTTGCGCTCATGTCCAGCTTGAGGGTTTCCCATAGGCAGCTGGTTGGCCACTGTGTGAACAGAATGCTGGACTAGATGGACCTTTGGTCTGATCCAGCGTGGCTCTTCTTATGTTATGTAGGTACATAAAATGTAGATGGGTAAAATCCAATCGCCACGATCCAGCAGCTCCTGCACATGCAGAATTCTGCATGTGCAGGAGCTTTCTGAATGTTTTTGTGAATACAAGGGAATGTTCCATAGGAGCCATGGGTAGTCATCATGTATTCATTAAGAACTGCCCCCTTCATAGAAGACAGGAATGTCCTGCTGCATTCAATCAACTGTGGCTCATATTCCACAATGCAGTCCTAACTCTATAGTAATTGCTCTCAATAGAAAAACCTATTGTACTAAAATACAGTGTGCACTATTTTTTTTATTAAAAAAAGAGAAAACTTACCAAAAATTAATGAGCTATTTTAATTATATGTAAACGGTCTACAACAATTTTCATCTAAAATAAATCAATGATAACCAAATTATTTTGCATTTGCAAGAATGGTCTGCATTTTTTGACCCACAGTATACAACTACATTATTTTTAAAGATACAGAGGAAAAAGTGCCACACCCACTAAATCAGCCTTTTTAACAATAGCCCAGAGAGATGCCCATTATTTATACATATTCTGTGCTCAGATACAAATGGTGCTTGTAGTCTCTTGGCCAGTTCAAATAACTGGTTTACATGTATCCCTGATTAACACACATTTTATTGAACTCAGCAGCGGGGGAAATCAGATGAGATTTAAAGCCCTAAGCTTGTGGGGTAAGCGATGCATTGCCCTCCAGATGTTTTGGACTACCACTCCCATAATCCTCAACCATTGGCCAGGCTGGCTGGGAGATGTAGTCCACAATATCTAAAGGGCCCCAGGTTGCCTTCCCCATGCCCTAAGCAGCGTAGGACCAGAATATCCAAAGTAAGGATGGGCAGAAGGTAGATCTCCAGATATTTTGGGCATCAATTTACAGAAGCCCCTCCCAGCATGCCCACCCCTGATCTAGGACTATTGCGTCCCATATGAGATTGGTCACTCATTAAAATCTGCTGGAGAGGCTCTCCTCTGCATCTAGCCAACATTTGGCTGGGATGCTGAATAGAGTCATACCTAGACTGTGGAAATCCCATCCAAAGGGGGCCTGCCTTGACCACTCCCTGATGGCCTTCTGCTGGATCACACAACTTTTCTCTTTCAGCAAGCATTTGGCCGGCCAAAGTACTGCTGTTTCAAACTCCCTGGTTTCCATCTGCTGTATCCTGATCCTTTTTCTATATTTTATCTTGCAAATTTTATTCTTAGTATTTCTTATTTTCATATGTGTTGTAAGCTGCTTTGAGCATTTTAATGGAAAAGTGGGAAATAAATGTTTTAAATAAATACATAAGGGATGCTGGACTGTACCCAACATTTATCTCAAGTAGTTTTCTTGACATGATGGTTGGCTTTCTATGGGTTTTTTAATCAGGCTATTTGATAAACATATATTAAGAATGACCTAACATCATGGGCATCTTGCAGAAGCTGCTGTGACCAAGAAGAGTGATTCTAAAACTCTTCTTGAATGCAAATTCTGGCTTCTATGATATATGCTATGATATACAGTGCTTTTCACTGAATGTAAACATTTTCCAGTAATCAACATATGTAGGAACCTTGTATCTGCAGGGCTTTATATATTTTTCTTTCAATACAGAGTGATGTCACTGGTTGGCTGTTTGGCAGAACACCTAGTCTGAATCCAGTATCAGCACAAACTGTGCATAGAGGGTTCTCAATGCAGCAGGAGATGGCATGCAGAAGCTTGCTCCCATACAAACATTGCCTTTGCTGGATTGGTGACACACACACCCCCCCACATTAACATCCATAAGTAAAGCAAGAACAATCTAATCCAGCACAGACTATGTTGCTGTTTAATGAAACAACTGCAATGACTTCTAGAATCAATGGAAAGGCACAAGTAGGCTACAGAAATTGGTCCAGCTATGGAAAGTAGCTACCAATTTAGTACCATAGGGTTGTGCTCTAACTTTAAAAGCCAACACAATAATTTAGAGAACCCAGTAAAGAAAACTTCCGTATTACTGGAAACCAATTATTTTCTTTCCACTTGTCCTGCTAGGGCAGTAATCCAAAGAGAAGCATACTTAAATTATTTGGCAGAGGAAAATATGGTCTAATAATGAACTAGCCAAAAGAGCACATCAATTCCACTGGGTCTGGTGGGATATTCTCCCCCGCCCCTCATCCCATATTGAAATCTTAACTTTTAAATATGTATTTCGCTGCAGCCCGCAATATATGTTTGTTTGTTTTTTACAATCAGATGTCATTTCAATGTCATAAATGTGTATGCTTTCACTGCCACAGCACTTCTCTTTCCCCAAATGCTAAAATGTTCAAAGTTTCAAAAATTTCCAAGCCAGACAATAAAGCAAAATAGGCAGGTAGGTATTGGGTACAAATTCAGTACATACCAACAGCCTGTAATTATGTAACAACCAGTACTGTACAGAACTGGGGGGGGGGGGGGGATTTCTTCTAACAATTCTGAAAAAATTCCCTGCGAATCTTGATGTCTGATATTCACAAGATATTTGACTGCATGTTCAAATATTTGATCAATATTCCCTGAATATTTAATACTGCATTTGACACAGAATAGTATTTTATTGAAAAACTTGTTTTGTTGGCTATTGCTATCTAACAGTATTTGGTAATCAGTGTGCAATGAGATCTTTGACAGATTTGATAGCTGACATGCAATGGTACTGAGTACTTTGCAATATTATATTGTTGATGGCTTACGAAATTTCATCTATGATACTCGCCAAAATGTAAACCATCAGGGATGCCAAAAAGACTATGGGCACAATCCAATGAGGCTGCTCATAACCCTCCAAACTCAGAGGATTACAGGCATCCTATGCAGGGTGGAAGAGGCATGGGGGCGAAGATCACCTCCACGCTCCTCCCGCTTTGCAAATCAGCTAGACGGCCGATTTCAGCCATCTAATTGCAGTGCTTTGAGGGGGAGGGAGGGAGGCTGAGGAACCTCCAGGATATCGTATCTTGGCGGTGCCGGACTCCTCCCTTCCCCACCCCCAAGAACGCCCCCTTTACCCTTCCCTGAGGTCACTCTTACAACTGCAGAGATGCAGCTGGTGTTCTTTCCGCATTGGCTGCAAGGGGGAGGGGGCTCTGAGTGCAGATCCCCAGCTCCTAGGTCGGAGCTATTTTCCAACCTCAGAGCTGGGAATCTGAACAATCCTATGGCCATAGGACTGTTCTGCCCAGCTGTTAAGAGCTGGGGTAAAATTTCACATTCAAATTGTAAATTCAAATTTCAAGCTCAACTTTGCATTTAAATTTTGGAAAAATTTCAAATTTGGCAGATTTAAATATTTGTGAATATTCATTTAGATTTAGCATGTACTAGGTTCTAGTTTTTTTTTTTTTACTGTACCTTCTTTTTAGGAAGATGGAGGCAGATTTTAATTTTGAGCAGAGATGACTGAGGAAAACACCACTACCTTTATCTCACATCAGGCATTCCTGTTTGCCCTTGCCTAGAGTGAAAAGGGGCTTGCTTGGGGCCCATATTAACGAGTCCCCTGGCATTTGTTTCGTTCCTATTTCTAAAGTACCCTCTTGCTTTGGAAGGCATTCTTCTTTGACCAACCATAGCAGAGAGCCTGTATTGTTGTTTTTTCAAACACTATGGTAGTTTTACTACCACTGAGGTATTCAAATTCCTCAGGGCCAGAACTCATATTCTGTCTTAATCTGGACAGATGCTGTCCTTGAGCCAGCCCTGCAGTTCACAGCTCCTAATGCCTCTTCCTCACAAGATTGTGTGGATAAGCTGATGATTCACACTGGGCTCAGCTGAGAGCCAGCCATTTGAGCTGTCTGTCCTACTGCCCAATATGAAGTAGGAGCAGTAGTACGTTTCATACTGTAAACTAAACACTTGCCAACTTTCAGGCTGAAAAGACACATTGGTCAATACTGAAATACAGGAAGCCTTGAACCTTAAACCTCTTGCTTTCACAGACCAGGTTCGCACATAACAATGATGGGGACACATAGGTGCGCTGCCCGCAGCATGCCTGCCTTTTCTGCTTTACAGCACAACCCACGATTAGCTCCTTTGTAGACTGTGCAGCATGATGTGTGAACCCAGACCACTGGGTTGTTTAGTGATTAATCCAAGGTTTGTTGTGGGTTAACCGCTGGGTCGTTTAGCTCCTGAACAACCCAGCAGTCCAGGTTCACATGTCACACTGCACAACCTATGAAGGAGCTGATTGTGGGTTGTGCTGTAAAGTGGAAAAGGCAGGTGCATGTCCCCAACAAGCCACTGGTTCTTAAACCAATGGGTTGTCGTTACGTGCGAACAGCCCCGGTGATGATTGTTTCATTAAAAGCAAAACACCAGCCATAAACAGATACATTTTTTAAAAATCAACACACAATTGTTTTCAGCATTTTTCATTTTGTGACTACATGTGTGTCAATGATGGTCATCTGCTTGTAAGTAGCTTTGTTTGTTTTGTTATTCAGTACTTTCCTATTCTGCATATTGTACAAGCACGGCATACAGGGGCCTTTACATTTGTAGAACATAACTGAGGATGCAAGTGATACTAAATGTTAACCTAATCCAAATAACTCATTTACTTAAGCCCCTCTGAAGCCAGGACTTGATCCTGTGCCACTGAAGTCAATAATATCTGTAAATTAAATGTTAACTCAGACTAAAATGTATCACAAACTAAACTGAATGTAAGGCTTAGGTAAACTTTTTGTATAATTTCTAAAACTAAAAACATTATATATATATGTTTTTATATTTTAAACCACCCTCTTATTTTTAATGTACAAACACACAAATAAAGAACTTTAATAAAATATACACTCTTCATTTAATTTTTCTTCCAAATAAACCTGACCTCATAAATTCAGAAATGTTTACATTTTTTAAATGGTTAAGGTTTCTGACATAGCCAGAATTTTAGAATGTGGGTCTGATCCTTCTGTCACTAGACCCAGAAGTATAGGCTGCAATCCTATACCCACTCACCTAGGAGTATGCCCCATTGAACTCAGAAGGACTACTGAGCAGACATGTATATTGGTTCTGCCTGGAATTTGCCTTTCTAGTAGACTCTAAGGAAGAGTTTGGCCCTTCTTGATAGTTGTAGATAGATATTTTGAGATGCAAGTTCTTGCAAGGAGTTCTAGACCTATGAGTCTTATTAAGTGTAAATGTTCACAGGGTCCAGGCTCAGTTGTCCAAATTACCCTTGTGCAGGATGGTGAGACCAATGGTACCCTTAAAAGTGCAAATGGGTAAGATGCCCAGTTATAAGATCAGCCAACTATACAGCAAGCTTACATGTACTACTAACAGTTCACAAGAGAGGGAAATTAGTAAAGAGCCATTTGTTTCACAAAGATCACATTCATCCTTTTCACAGAAGGTACAAGACGACAAACTCTGCATCACTTTGGAGTTATAGCATCTCACTGCTCTTCTCCCTGTTGAGAGATTGAGGAATGACGTTCAGTGTTGCTAGTTGTTAGTGCCAATCATATCCCAACACATTTGAAATGCTATGTGGCTTATCGCAGAAATCAGACCAAGGCCACTGAAACCCACCATGTAGGCCTCAAATCCACCCTGCTGTGATTTTGATTGATGCAGTGGATTTGATTCCACATTTTTAAGAAGAACAGTTGAACATATGTCCTCCTTTTTGTTTTTCTTTTACATAACCAAAACATTTCAAGCTAGCTGAAAAGAGCTGATTAAGTAGCCATTTGCAAGATGTGTCCCAGCTTTGTTTCTTTGAAACACGAAGAGCAGATCCTTCAACTGGTGTAAAGCAAAAGGATTCCATTGGCTTCATGTTATGCTGATCCCCTGTACTGGCAAATACTACCATTAATCATTAATAAAATGAACATTACTTATCTTCCTGTTACTTCCAGTAATGTTTATGCACCATACAATCTTCAGCGTATCTTCAATTTAATGTGGTTCTTTCCTATCTCAAAGAGTCCATTCCTCACTCTGCTAACTATAATTGAATATTTCACCACTGAATACAAGTTCTATCAAAAATGATTGGCACTTACTAGGTTCATAATAATCCAGCACAGTCACAGAGGCAGCCTGTGTATTTGCCACTTTGAAGTCCCTCACAGCTGGAATATCCACACAAACCTGTGTTCCATTTAACTAGAAAATAAAAGAGAAAATGTTCAGCAACTTCTATAATGAAGGCATGTAGCCGACTAGATGCTAACTTAATGTCTTAACTTATTACTAAAAAAAGGCCCCAATGCATCCCTCGTTGATTGCACATAAAACATTTTGCATTAACCAGCACCTACAGTTGTACATATGGCACTGGTGGAGCAGGCAGGCTCACGTATGAACATATGTACACAGGGGTTTGTTCAGAAAAAAAATGTTAAAACGTTCCACATTCAGGGGAGGAGGCCTGCAAGTCAAGACTCATTCACACACACCCGCCTTGTATTGAGAGTACACACTAGGAACACAATGTGAATCCCACACCACCCCTACCTTAGTGTGCTTAATTGGTGTGTCAACTCAAACAGAAAAAGCAATTACGGCAAGCTAGCTCCAAAAATCATTATTCAAAATATGTAGCTTTTATCAAAGCAATACTTTCTATCAAAACACTACTCTTATGGGTATATTTCCCTGTTCTACCAGTTCCAAACAGGATTTAAAAAAAAATAATATTTTTTGGAAGCAAATAGTGAAAGCTATTGTTATTTTAGAAGATTGTGTTTAGACTTTAAAATATTCCTGTTAACAATAATAAAGGGGCAGTATCCAAAGAAACAGCAGGGATGTTGTTTTATACGGCTGTAACAAGAGTAATATATGCTAAATACTAGAGCAATTCTCAAATACCTAAACTAAGAGAATAGTGGGTTAAATTATGGGATACAGCATTTCTAAGTAAAGTGACATGGGTACTATGGGTAAAAAGGGGACGTGATGAAAATCACTTTGAAAATGAGTAGGATTGCCTTATATGGTAAGCCATGCCGGTATGGTAATGCAATACATGGTAAGAGAAGTAGGAATTCCATTTCCATTGTTGCAGGTGTGTTATTTTTTATTTGGTTATTTATCTATTTATATATGTTTGTTGTATCATGGCTTTACATTGTGTGTCGATGAAATATAATATTTATTTTTAATAATGAATGAAAATAAACTTCTAATAAATTAGATATGTGAATTGCAATAGTTTTATGAGCCAAACAGGTCCTCATTCAAGAGAATTTCCCTTATATTTTGACTTACAGAGTCCAAATATAAATGGACTTTGCCTTCAGCTTTCTCCACCTTCTTAATTGGATCATTTAATGTCATGAAACTGGGTGACAGAGAGAAACCACTCAGTAATCCAATCTCAAGAAGAGCCATACCACTCCTTGAAGATGAGTCAGTACCCAAATACCTAACACAGAAAAAAGAGGAGGGAATATTTTACATAGAAATATACACACAAGAACATTCTATTCTAAATAATCCATGTAATAATGATGAAAGTATACACATTTTATTGTACAAACCAAAGACCATGACACAAAAAAAAGATCACATCAAAAATACAAATAATTGGGAAAGAAGAAAAAATACAGTAATACCTTGGATTGCAAGTTACTTGGTTTAAGAGCGTTTTGCAAGACAAGCAAATTTTTAAATATTTATTTAATATTTTTTTTACTTGATATACACGCGACGTCTTGCAATACAAGTACTGTAGTACAGCTTAAATTAAAAATCTCTGTACAAATTTTTTTGGGGGGATTTCGTTTTGATATAAGAGTGTTTTGGATTACAAGCACGTTTCCGGAACGAATTATGCTCTCAATCCAAGGCATGACTGTAAATGAAAAATACTGTACATACCCTAGGTCCCAGGTCCTTCTAACATATCAACAAAGTTTGCTCAGATTTTCTTTGCTGATAATGCAAACATACTCTATAGGTAGTTGCCACATCCAGGTCTGATAGCAAATAACAGAATTGATGAAAATATAGGTCAGGGGTTCTTAACCAGGGGGGAATTCCCCCCCGAGGGGATTTTAGGGATTCGGGGGGGGAATTGGGACCACAGACTCAAACTGTTGGAATACTGATCTTTCTACAAATTACAATTCTACAGATTGTACATAATCTACAGGACATCACAACTTATTGTATGGCACAGATTAAAAATAAAGATAAAATATTTCACTTGTTATCTGTGGAAATATTCTATTTATAGTTATTATACAGTAATACCTTGGATTGCAAGTAACTTGGACTGAGAGCGTTTTGCAAGACAAGCAAAAAATTTTTAATACATTTTGACTTGATAAACAAGCGACGTCTTGCAATACAAGTACTGTAGTACGGTCAAGAAAAATGAAGACTTTACACTATCATTCTTTATTGCAGCTTAAATTAAAAATATGTGTACAAATTTCTTATGGGGAATTTCGCTTTGATATACAAGTGTTTTGGATTACAAGCATGGTTCCGGAACGAATTATGCTTGCAATCCAAGGTATTACTGTATATTATATGCATATTATTTGGAATGCAACTTTTGAGTCAGACAATCTTGGAAAGGGGGGAATGACATTCTGACATATGGTGAAAAGGATGCATGGAGCAAAAAAGGTTGAGGACCACTGGTATAGGTCAATCCAAACACTTACCTGAGTGACTCTCTCCATTTGCACTGATGGAATATCAACCTGTGAAGGAGCTTGAATACTCAGTGCACACCCACAATGCCTACAATATGACCTGTGATGCGACTGTACATGCAGATGATCTGAATGCTCTTCCTTCCCCAATTTTTGAAGGGCAACAACTGAGCTAATTGTATGCCCATACAGTCATACAACATATACACATAGCATAGTAAGGGGGTTACACAAATATTCACACTTCACCACCACACACAAAATGGAAGGATCCAATTTGTGTAAGTGTGTGAACCTGCCCCCCGCCCCCAATTACCTAGTAAAAGAACATATGAAATTATAGCCAAGAATAAGCATTAAATCTACAATAATACATGTTTAAACTGGAAAGTTTAAAAATATATTATTTCACTCGTTTGCTCTAACTATCCTAACCCAGAACCAAAAGTCAGAATTGCCAATGGGTACACATGAAATTGCAATCACATGCAGTACGCACATAAAAATGCCAAATGCTTGTGTGCAAAATTAATATCACTACATTTTGAAAATAATATTAGGGACATATATTCATAATTTAATTAATTTCCCCCTTGCCAGAACTTTGAGGCAACTATTTTTTTCTGCTATCTGCTTCTTTTTGCAGAGAAAAACTACCCCAAAGGAGGGGTGGTACATGAGGAAAGGTGGAAATGACAAGACGGTTAGGGGGCAAGGCTGAGAGCAGTAAAACATGTGGTGTGGTGTCAAGGTAGCAACTCCCTGAAATTACATTGAGAATGGAATCTGTGTTGTTGTTGTTGTTTTTCAGAAATCCAGCAAAATACAACTATCTCCCCAAAAAATAAATGGTAGTTAGGTTCATTGTGACTAAGTCTCTTTCTTTGCTTTTAATGGGGCTTAGTGATGAGTAACTGTTGATGGATTGTAACTACTTGGCAATAAGAATCAAATGGAACTAGTAATTTGAAACGAGTTCATAGAAGACAGATTCTGCTACGGAACTAAACTAATCTAGCAAGTGGTAACTGCAGAGTCTAGCGATTGGGACCGCGTCAGCCAGAGCTGCACTTCATTCACTATCAGGGTGATGGCAACATTCAGAACATCTTGGGATAATGCTGGTTGCCTGAATGCTCTGATATTTTGTAGTATTGATGAACTTGTTACCCAATCATAGATAAATCCGTTGGACACTCAAAATGAGTTGATGGTCCTATTAAGTAGCTCTCAAATATGCACAGAATTTAACTGCACAATCCTGCACATGTCTACTCAAAAGTAAATGCCATTGAGTACAATGGGACTTACTGACAGGTAAGTGGGTATAAATTATCAATTCATTCCATGGAGCCTCTGGGCTAATTCCCTCTCTCCCTCAACCTCCCAGTAGTGCTCATGAAAGCACCTTCTTCTAGATGGAAATTGCAGAATATAGTCAATGTTTGCACATAATAATGCCAACACACAACTAGGCTATGAAAAAATGTGTGTGGCTTTTTACTTTATATGTAGTAACGCTTGAATGCCTTTTGATGAAGGGAGTTCTTGAAATAGGTGACAGAAGGATTTTGCTTGGCAGGGAGACCAAACCACCACCATTACCTTGGAATAGAGTGTGTCTCTAATCTGTATTTTGAATGCATGACAGTAGTTAAAAGTAATTGAATAAAACTATATATATATGCCGTATATATATGTGTGTGTGTGTGTCTATGTATATATATATATATGGGGACAATTTGCAAGAGAGGCTTACTTTTCAAAGCAATGCTCTTGGCCCTGGCAGTATGGCTGATTAAATACAGATATGGCTTTGAAAGACATTCAGTGCAACTGTTGGCTGAGGTTAGCGCATGAGATTAAAAGGAAACAAAACCATCTGTGGGATGAATCACCAGGCCAAAGTAGCTGCTATTGAAAATAAATAACTGAATTGAAACTGGATGTAACTATGTCTGTGTCATAACTGCAAATGAGAATAGAGTGCTGCTCATTACCATCCGGGTGTAATTATTTTCTACAAAACGTCTGTAGAAAGAGAGAGCCAGTGCAGTGACTGGGAAACAAGGAGGTATCAGGATGCTCAGAAAGTTGGGCAAAAGATAATGGAGTGCTGCA
Source organism: Shinisaurus crocodilurus (assembly GCA_021292165.1). Lineage (NCBI taxonomy): Eukaryota > Metazoa > Chordata > Lepidosauria > Squamata > Shinisauridae > Shinisaurus > Shinisaurus crocodilurus. Next base: position 130,382,027 of record CM037879.1, read on the forward strand.
CTGTAAGATAAATGGTACAAATGATATTAAAATGTATATTAATCATCTGTTGAAATCTGTCTTTCCTGATCTTTTTGTTTTACATGCAATCTTTAATCCCTTTGAAATGAAGTTATTCATGTGTATGTAAAGATACGAAAAAAATTGTACCACTCAGATATTATAAAAGGTTTGTAAATAAAAAAGGATGATGGATGCCTTCTCATAATCACTTACCTGGTGCAAACATTCAGTGTCAAGTGATTTATATTGTTTTTGTCATCCTTTACAACAACATCTAAGTCAAAGGCTTCTGGATTTTGTGCAGATCTACGCCTCCTGCTGGTATGTGAATTTTTCACATGGTACATAATATTGAGCTGTGAGAGTGCAAGCATTAAAAAAAATGGCGATATCAGTGGAGTGAATATGAGTGACATAATGTCTTCAACTGAAATCATGCACAAGGATAATGACAGAGCCCCAGAAAACAGATAAAGGTAGAAGTAGGGCAGTCTAGATTCTAGATCCTGAAAATCTAGCTGTGAGAGTTTCAGCATCAACATTCATCATAGAATATTGTGAGACAATTCAGTAAATCAGAGAAATAAAATTGCCAGATTAATCCAGGCAAATTACCAAATCCGCCAACTAGTACATTGCCATTAACACACCTACTGTCATGAAGGAGAGACACATCTGTAATTTCCATGAATCCTAAGACATTTTACTACAAGTTGCCATTTACCTGATGCTTTGCACTGAACATAAGAGCTGTGCTGGATCAGACCAAAGGCCTATCTAGACCAGCATTCTGTTCCCACAGCAACCCAACCAACTGCCTATATACGAAACCCACAAGGTTTGAGCACATTAGCACCCTCCCACTTGAGACCCCTCCTCTAGTTTCCTGCATTGGGCAGGGGCTTGGACTCGATGGCCTAGTAGGCCCCTTCCAACTCTATGATCTATGAATCTATGAAACTGGTATACAGAGAGGCATACTGCCTCTGGAGCTAATATATAGCTATCATGACTAGTAGCCATTGATAGCCTTGTCCTCCCTGAATTTGTTTAATCTAAACTGTTAAGAATGCACATTTTACATCTCTTCCAGAAATCATTTGGGTGGGAGGAGAGTAAAGGCTGGGTAACAATACATAAACACCTTGTCTTAAAAAAAAATATTCATCATTCTAAAAGAAAATATTTCAAAATCCAAAGCTGTTCAATTTTTCCAGAAAAAAACCTAAAACGGTCCTTGGAAAAACAGTTTTTTCCTGATTTTTTCCTGTTTTTCCCCAGGGCCTTCCCATCTCTAATGAGGGGCTAAAGTAGTGTGTTGCAAATGGAAAGATTTAAAAACTGAGTTAAAATAGTTGAACAAATCTATACCAAACAGTGAATGTATATATGACAGAAGGCACAAGTATTGCCCCTCAGGAACACTTGTATTTCGGGCCAACCTAACAGTTCTACTTGCCTAGTGACTAGAAACAATTATATGGACTTCAGTACTAGATGCATAACATTGCTAGAGTTATAAGGTATAAAAAGTAACAGCAACAGCAAATGTTTCTAAAATATTCTGCTTTCTTCAAACTAAATTTGAATAAATCCAAGAGCTGGCCGAAAATCTTTCTGTTAGTCTCCCCACACCCTCTACTGAAATCAGGGGGGGAGCACTCCTGAAAAATGTGCCATGGTGCAAACAAAATGATTCCATTCCATGGGTCTTCTTCAAAGGGGAGTATCAATGATATGCCTGGCAAGTTACTACAACAGATGAATATTTACTCTCATTTCTTTTCCCAGTTCTCTCTTCCTACTCTCCCTGCTTGATCTAAACATTACTCAACCTTTCTGTGTTTTACATCATGTAGAGAGATCACTTTGTAGTTTATGGCAAGGTGCCCTCAACTGACAGGCCTGGTCTTCTAGGGGGAGGTCATGAAAAACTGGGGCAGCTGGAAGAGGTGGGAACAACATGCAGGAGAGTGCAAGTTGCGTGTTCCACTCTTTCTACCTATGAATCTGGATTCCAGGCAACTGCTATGCGCTGAAGGAAGGCAGGAAACCTGAAAACAGCTTATCTTTGTGGCAGTGAGTGATGAGTAGACTTCATTGCCTGGGCTAAAAGGGAAGCCTGGAGTTTTCCCTACTGTAGGGATTGGGTCCAAGACCTCTGCAGATGCGCCCCAAGATGACATGGGAAGTGTTCTTGAGTCAGATGGGGAGGGGGAAGGTATTGTCAAGGCCCAAGGTTATGGGAGCCGGAGACTGGTGAAAATAGCAGGGACAGGGAGGAGGAAACCCAGCTGTCAGATAATCTTTCAGAGGAGAGCCAAGCTGGGCCCTCTGAACTCATGGGAACGCAGGCTCCTAATGGAGAGGAGGAGTGGGTGGGAATATAAGACCCAAGAGTTAGGTGTCAGATGAAAAGGGAGGGGCAATGCAGGGTTGTCATGGCACTCAAAAAGACTTGTATCCAGGGAGGTGACCCGTTGAAAGACCCACCTGGAGGGATTTGGTAGCCAGCTCAGCTTGAGAAGGGCAGGCCACAGTAGACAGTGTCAGTTTCATGACAACTCTCTTTCATGGTGCTCTAACCCAGGAAACTAACTGAAGCTTACAAAGTACTGTGTTATGCAAAGCCTGCCTGGAACTTTTGTCTCTTTTGGCTACATGAAGATACTGTCTGTAGCCTGAGGCAATGCTTGCTTGTTTGTAGTTTACGTAATGAAAGTAATTGACTAGAAATATGACTTGACAGTTTGACAATGAAGAGAGCTAGGGGCTGGGCATACAACACTCACAACCATCACCAAAAGGAACACACTTGACAAAAGAAAGTCTTAGGGGCAAATATGCATTACACACTTAATGCATGTAACAGTCTCCCAACACCTTTTTTTTAAAAAGCAACAGCACTTGAGTAGGAGGGAATTTAGAGTAGAAAAGTACCAGGGCAGGATGGATGTGATTAACCCTTTCTCGGAGTGATGACTGATCATTTTAGTTGGACCACCCCCAAGCTGCCTCCTCCCCATGAGGTCCCAATGCATGTTTGTAAAAAGAAAAGTTGTATTTCAAACTCGGCAGAGAAAAAGCCATGGGGGTTAGAACATATGAAGTGAGGAAACAGCAGGTAGTGAAAGAACTAAGCACTCCTCTCCCCCACTACTTTCCTCCTCTAAATTCTCTCTTCCCAAAGTTGCTTTTAAAAAAAACACTAAAAAGTGACATGGCACTGCTACATGCATCCTCTCTTGCACTGTAGAGCTCAGCCAGCTCCCTGGTTTACAAGAGAATTGGAGGTGATGAAAACAAGTAAGACGATAACTAGAACACAGATGGTGCAAGTCTCAAAGCAACTATGACCAGACACAGGCAAGAGCACATGATCATGCCTGCTTTGTGGTGGTGAGGGCAGCAAAGCGATCTTACTTCTTCACCTCCTCAGGTAACTGTCCAGTAGAGCTTTTTCAAATGGTGAAGGGGCTACTACATCCAGACCATGGGAAGCATTTGTTGGAACCTTCGAACACCTTCTGAGACAAGTTTGCTAGGCACCTTTAGGGTAAAGTTGCTTGTATTCACTCTAACCTTGAAGCCATTGATACAGTTCCGGGGGAGATGTCCAGAGCATTGTCTGGTTCAGCTCTGTGAGATCAGTTTCAGTTGTTGTAGTCTGAGAATATGGACAAAGTGCTTCAAGAGGTTCACCCAAACATCCTTGACCCTTGCCTCTCTTGGCTTCTTACATCGAGCCAAAGAGTATTGACTGGGTGGGTCCAGGAGGTTATAGATTAAAGGATATGGTTGTAAGACCACTTCTTAAGAAATCCTCACTGGACCCACAAGATTGTACCAACTATTGCCCAGTCACAAATATCCCCTTTTTGAGCATGTGTTCAAGAGGGTACTGGTGGTCCAACTCCAGATGCTGTTGGATGAAATGGACCCATTTCAATCCAGGTTTAGGCCAGGGTTCAGCACTCAAGTGCTCAAGGAACTGCACTGGCTGCCTATTTGCTACCAAGGCCAATTCAAGGTGCTGGTGCTTACCCTTTAATGGCTTGGTGTCCAAATATCTGAGAGAGCATTTCCCATACCAACCTGTCCGTGCATTAAGAGTGTCAGAGGAGGCCTTCCTCCATCATGCTCCATCTTTAAAGTACATATTGCACTCAGCCATTTTAATTATTGTAATTTCAGCTGGTTGAATAGTTATTTCTCTCAATTTTATATATTGTTCTTTAATGTTTTAAGTTGTTTTTAACTGTACTGTAGAATTCAATTTTATACACACACACACACTGCCCTAAGATCCATATTTTTGTGCATGAATGTGTAGTCTATACATTATTTAAATAAATAAATGAGCATGCAAGCAAGCATTTAAAGTGTATGTAGTCCCTTAGGGCCAAATTAATTCAATTAATTATGAGCCCCACCCCACTCCCAGTTGATCAAATCTGCGTTTTTAAAAACCTGTATGTTGGATACAAAGACTCATTTAAAGTCTTGTCTAGTTTGGCCCTTACTTTATACCATTTCAGAATTTAGCAAGCTAATTACAGAAATGTTGTAATACACACCCAAAAAATCAAGATGGCAAAACACATAACTGTTTCTGAAACCTCCAGCTCCGAGGCCTCAAAACAAGTTCATCAAGATTGCAAAAGAATAAAGTCCAGTCAAATATGCTCTCTCTTCATTGTAGGCATGCTGTGAATTTGGTCAAATCAAGCTGGAAGCAAATCAGCAATTTGTCATCACCCACACACTGTTGTTTTAGTATTTGACAAGAAAAGCAAAAGGGTAAGAATTTACCAGCAATGCAGGAACATCTGAAGCAACATACTGAATGGCCCTGTAAGCAACCATTTTATTGGAACCAGTTTTGTGTTTAATTTTCCATTCCTTCTTGACCCTGGACAAAGAAAAGTCCATACGGAAAGAAAAGCTCACACAGGGGTGACTGAAGATGCTTTACCTGGCTGCAGTGTCAGCTCAGGACTGGAAAGACTCCTTCCTATTGTGGGGTTTGTGAGAAATGCAAATCTAGTTCGGGTCACTGGGGTCTTTGATTCAACATTTGCTACTCTTTGTGATGCACAAAACATACATCTTCCCTTAAGGTCGCACATCTATTCTGTTTTCTAAGGAAACCAAGGTGGTGCACATGATGTGAGGATAAAATGGAGAGAAGGAGGAACAACACCCCTGTGAGGTAGGTTAAGTTGGAAGTCAGTGACTGGCCCAAAGTTACCCAGTGAGTTTCATGGCCAAATGGGAATTTGAACCTGAATCTTCCCAGTCCTAGTCCAACAATCTAACCACTATACCAAACTGGCTCTCTATATTGTACTCTACACACACTTTAAAATGTAATGTTTTGTTATCTGGGAAATGTATTATGTTCTCCAGATTGTGCATCCATTGCTTTTGTGACTGTATGTAAATGTGATGATGTGAGCATCTGCTGGAGATTGCCTGTGTCTAAATAAGTGACACAACTGAGATGATCCCTGTACCATTCTTTGGTCCTCCTTGTTTAGATTGTTGGTTTATTTGAAATTCTTGGATTGTTGAGTGTTTCCTACTGCCTAACTTCAACACTAGAGTACTCATCCAGTTACTCTTTTTTAAGCCGACAGCCTATTACGCCTATTCCCATGTGGTCTCCCACCCAAGTACTAACCAAGCCCAACCCTGCTTAGCTTCCAAGATCAGACAAGATTGGGCATGTTCAAGGTGGTATGGCCATTTAAGTGGCAAAGACCAAAAAGCCTCCTCATCCCCCATTTTGTAAACATTTCGTATTAAGTCAATGGCCAGCATGCACTGTACATTTTGTATCAATTTTTGTGTTTGTTTTTGTGTGTCATACAGTGCTTATAATTCTCTGTTAAAATTCAATAACAATGTCTTTTAAAAATTATTTGGAAGTTGTGTGCTACACATCTCCTGTGCTGGAGTTCACAACCACCTAGGATTAACAAAGGGGACAAACAGCAGCACAGCAATCCTTCTGCAGCCAACTTCCCCCATCTTTATGTACAGATGGGGAACTGCAGAGCTGATGCTGGATCAGGGTGGTTGGGGTTAGCTTCATTTAACTGCATGGAAAAACTGGCAGTCTGCATGGCAGATGTCATATTTTAGTCCTGTGGCAAAAGGTATTTGCTTGCTGTTTCAAGACACCTGATCTGTCCCTCTATCCAGAGTTTTGGTTTAGCCAAACAAAAACCATCACCCAAACAAATAGGAAGTTGTTCTGTCAATATTTGTAGTTCTAAACACTTAGTATTGCCATCTCCTGATCCCATAGTCTCCTGTGCCTTTCAGAGACATTAAAGTTTCAGTGAGTGCAGCTCCTCCCATTGCACTGATGTAATAGTAGGACAAACAACTGCACTGCCTGGCCTACTCCCTTCCCAGTGAATATCGAAAGCGAAGGATCATCCTTCAAGACCAGTCACTGGCAGCCTTATTATTAAGCTCTAAAAATTGTTTGGGCAGCAACCTCCACACTATTCCATCTGAAATGTGTCAAGTATTTAGAATGTGTCCTGCCAGTCCAGGAATTTTTTTATTTTTATTTTTTTATTATATTTATACCCCACCTTTTTTCCTGCAAGGAACCCAAGGCGGCTTACACAATCCTCATCCTCCTCTCCATTTTATCCTCACAACAACCCTGTGAGGTAGGTTAGGCTGAGAGTCAGTGACTGGCCCAAAGTCACCCAGTGAGTTTCATGGCTGAGCGGGGACGAGAACCCGGATCTCCCGAGTCCCAGTCCAACACTCTCACCACTGCACCACACTGGCTCCCTTTACTCTCCCATGTACTCTCCTTTACTCTCCCACACTGGAATCCTTTACTCTCCCATGTTTACCCTTAAGCTAGGATCATAACTAACAGATGTCTGGATGAAGGTATATACTAAAGTGTTATCTCCAGCAGGAGAGTCTTCTTCGTAATATTTTATTTGGCAGTTGATTGGGCCTTGAGGAAGGAAACAGAATGCTAACTATCTTGCACTAAAAAGAACAAATTTTAGCACCTGTGGAAATGGGTGGGGAGATTCACATCATCATCAAAACAGATGAGTAGACTCAAGGGAACTGTGTCAGTTTACAAGAGTTGGTTTTTCCTGTGTTAAAAAGCCCAAAGTAAAACTTGCTGTCCAATTGGAAGAAGTGTAATTAAAACCTAATTTTAAAATAAGCATGCCCACCTTGACTAAAATAACAAGACAACTTAATTAAAACCCATTTGAATTCATTCATTTGCTGCACCTACATGCATGGAACAGATGTCAGCTTCCAAAACAAAGGAAAGGCAGGCTTCTGGAAGGAATGCATGTCATGGCGAAAGTCTGCAGCTAGAGCAGTACATTTTACCATGAAGAGTTGAATTAAGAATGCTTCCCTTTTAGCCAGGACGACAGCTTGTAAATTGATCAACAGTAGACACAAAGAGCACAACAACTCTGCCTCTGTACTTGTTTTCTCCAAGATAAATAACATTTCAAGCAGGCCAAGGTGAAGGCAATAAAGAAACTCAGAGAATCACTGAGAAAAGATTTTCAGAATGGATACAAGATAGTTAGGCGCTTTGGGAGAAAAAATCTACAGGATCTCCTAAAAACAAATATTTCCTGTGGGAAAATGTATTTGTGCCCAAAAAAACTGTTAGAATTGCCAGGAGATTCATCATATTATATACAATAAAACCAGGAGTGACCCACAAGGCTGCATGGAACCCACAAACCATGTAATGGGACCTGCCAGATGCTTCACACACACACCCCTTTTTGTAATCTCAAGCGGACACAAAATCAGGAACTGTATTGATCCCTGAGGTGGGCTGCTAAACATGGCTGGCAGGCTGCATATGCCTTGATGGGTCACAACTTGTGACGGGCTGGCAATAGCAAACCAATGCCCATTACCCAATATGGCTGACTACTGGCTACTTCCTCAGCAAACTTTTGTTTGCTGTCAGCCTAATCCTATAGCACAACAATAGCTGCAATGGTAGAAACAAGAGTTTGCATCACGCAGCTCCTTTAAAAAGCACAAAAGTCTTTCCTGCATGTCCTACTCTGTCCTACTCTGATTCACTTTGTCTTTTTTAAAAAAAAGAAAAGAAAAAGAAAACACAGGCTGTGCCACAATTTAGAGCTCCGGGGCTGAGCACCAATGTGTATACAGGATGCTCCTTGAAGAGTCATTACCAGCACCTCCACTAACCCCCATTCAAACCTGCCCAAGCTTCTTGTGCAGAACAGCTGTGCCATGTGAGTGAGGCACAGAAGCATCATTGATTATAGCTGTGGCCTTTAGCGCTTGTGGCCTGAGCTTTGATCACTACATTAGCTAGCAGGGACAAATTGTTCTGTCACACCAAGGCTGAGACAAGTATGCCAGAACATATAAGCTGCTCCGTTGCAGCAGTGCCTCATACGATAGGGCCATTAATACAGTGAAAGATTGTAATAATCATTTCTTATTTCATTGAGCGGATGAGACGCAGATCTATCTTGTGAACTGAAGTGGGAAATAACCCTTGGAAGGGAATCAGAATTATTTTTCCTTCGGCAAGAACCCTGCCAAGTAAAAGGAAAGGAAGGAGGTAGTTCCAGCAGACCAAAACTGTATTGGATGAAATTAAAAGTCTTCTTTCTTTCTTTTTTTTTTTTTTGCTTTGCAAACTAAAGAAGAGAAAGTGCACAATTTTGGCACAGAATCAAGGTAGCTCCATCCTATAAATCTGGTTTTGGATATCTAGCCTTCTGTCAGATTCCACCCCCTGCGAGGGGAACCTCCTCCTACTTCATCCTTTACCTCAAGGAAAGGCACATTCCAGGCTGTGCCAGATTTCCTAACTCTCTAATGACCTACTGCTAGGTTTATGTGTAGAGTGAACAACTGTGGGCCCCACCTTCAACAGGCATTAGCACTGGGCCTGGGCCTCTGGCAGGGTGGCCATTTGTGAATCCCAAAAGAAGAGGACATGCATTGCCAAAAAAGAGGACAAAAGAGGATGCCAATTTGCATAACAGTTGCATATGTGAATTTTTATGTATAGATGCAAATTTAGAAATAATTATTATAATTTAAATAGGAATACAGTACATCTCACCAGAGTGTGAAAGACTGTAATCAGGGGAGCTATGTGCCTTGCTCAATGTGCTGTTGGTGGGCAACCTCAAGGCCTAGCTCTTCTTTCTGATTATTCTTTATCTTTATACTGATCTTTGTACTGGACAGCCCTTCAAATAGAAAATGCATTCAAAATAAAGGGCAGTCCCCTGGCAGTCTTTCAAATACAGGAATGTCCTCTGTAAAAGAGGACACATGGCCACCCTCGGGGCCAAGTCGCAGGACTGGCACAAGACCACCACTTATGATGCTTGCACCAGATCCTACAACCTGCTGTGCCGATGCCACTTAAAAATATGCACAGAAAAGTAGATCAACAATGCAATCCTATGCCCGCTCACACACTTAAATGTAAACCCCATTGACCCAGGTGGGATTTACTTCTGAGCAAATATGTATAGGATAAGTGTTACTGTTTGGGGAAAAAATTAAAATGTATTTGTTATCTGAAGTTCATTTATTGTGGTATTAAATTTAAACTTATAATTCAGTGTTTATGTTTGATTTACCTCTAAATTTCAATATAAACTTGTGATATTTTGCATTTGTAGTTAACTTTTAGCATTGATTGCTGTTGGAAATGATCCCTGCTAAGTCCACTACTGTCTGATATGATGGATGAGCAAATAATTCCCTGCTGTGATACTGATTCAGATCTTGGCCTTCACTACTGGAACTGAAATTATTCTCTAATACATTTGAACTTTGTTGTAATCAGAAACAGCATTTATGAAAATGGATACACAAGAATAATGGCAATTTACATTGGTCCAATCTCCCACTAAGATTTTGAAGGAATAATGCATAGCTTATTCTGCAACCCCTGCTAATGTTCAGTTGCAGCTCTTGCATTGCTGATGTAATGTATACCACTGCCTATTTGTACTGAATGGAATTTGGCCAAGGTAACTTATGCACTTGGTTCAGTGCTTTCAATAAGGATTAAAGATAAAAACTATGTAAAACAGACCCTGAGTGTCATTGTTAAATGCTTAACCAGATTATGTGGCCTTACTAACCTCTACAAGCAACACAATCTCCTCTGACAGTATTCGCAAATGGAGGCAGATCCCAAACAGAAATGTATCCACACACAAATATTCTCATGAGTCATTCTCACTCTCATCCTGTCCTTCCCCTGCATTGCCCAAACAGTATTCTGTTTGCCATGTTGGACTGTGTATCACTATTCTAATTCTACAGGAAAGGAAATATTTGCTTGGTTGACAAGGGAGCAACCAGTATGTTCTTTGCTAAAAAACCAAGGAAAGGTAAAACCTGAGATCGTAACTGCACTGAAATTAATAATTAAATAAGGATTCAATTGTAAACAAAAAAGGATGCATAAACCTAGCAGCAGCCATTCCATCAGGTTACAGAGTGGAGGGAGAGAAGAGAAGCAGGGCTATTCCATCACCTCTGCTGAGACACCAACTGTCTTTGGCGCTTCCCTCAACTGTTACCTAGCAGCAGCCATTCCATCTGGCTACCTGAACTGTTTCCATCCTAACTGGTTGCAATAAGAACTGTTGCCTGAGCTTGCTTTTTTCCCCTCATTCCTCTCCATCCCTTTTTCTTTGTGTGTCATGTCTTTTAGATTGTACGCCTGAGAACAGGAACCGTCTTACTGCTGATATTTGTACGCTGCTTTGGGGGCCTTCTGGGCTAAAGAGCATGGTAAAAATACTTTAAATAAATAATTAATAAATGGATGTACTGTATTAAAAAACATTGTAAATTGTATTATAAAGTCCATAAATCAGTATGACATAAAAATTTCTGCAACACTAAGTAGTGTTAAAGTGATATGCCAGTAATTACCCATTCCCTGTGGAAATCTTAATTCCATAATTCTGAAAAATGTAACAAAACAAAAAAAAGGAACCGTCCTCAACTATTTTTAACACAATCTTATAGTAATAATGATGAGATATGCAGGTAGTTCTCCTGACAAAGGCTAATCACAGTAGTTCTTGTGATTCAAACTGTAACGCCAAACTCAGTATCTACCGCCAGCTCATCTCCAGCTCTACAGGTTTCTGATCTACCAGCCCATTCATTGCAACATCACTGTCTAATGAGCTTCTTATAACTTGTATCAACTACAGTTCACAAGCAAGCCTTTGGTGCTCTAATATGGCAAAAACAACACCCCTCCTACTTTCAGTAGCAAAAACATGAATTCACAGGCTTGGATCCTAATAAATGTGAACAAAAGGAAGCTCATGCAAGTGGACTTACTCCTTCCCTCTCCAGCTCCTTGGACCCCTTTGAAAAGTCTCTCTGGAGAACAGCCCTCCCACAAACAGTATGCAATGGGGCATGGGGGCTACTGGGGCAGGGGGAAACTGCTCCAAATTGGGCAGAGCCACCTTCCATGAGCAGAGCTCATGCACTGTGCCTCTGCCCAATTTTGGGGAATTCCCCGTCTGTAGCAACCCCCTGAACCCCATCCCATGCTGTTCAGGAGGGACCTCTGAGCCTTCAGAGAGGCTTTAAGGTGGTGCAGGGGAGAGGAAGGAATGAGAAAGTCCCCTTGTGCGAGTTCTACTCATTCACAGTAGTTCAAATCCAAACCATAGTTTTCACATGGGATTACATGGATTACGTTAATAGTATCATATGGTTGTTACAATGGAGTGGTAGTCTTAGATCAGAGGAGCAGAACCTCTGGCCCACAGGCCTAATTTGGCCTGTGGGGGGGGGGGGCAATCCAGCCCACACAGCCTCTTGGAGTTCCTCCAGAGGGCAGGGCTTAGGCTCCAATCCCTGCCTCCTGGAGGAATCCCCTTAGAGGACATCCCACGCTGCTATCTCCAATCTGAGATCAGAGATAACAGTGAGGATTCCCAGGAGCGAAACCTGTTCCCTGGCCCAAGCGCTGGGCAAAAGATCCACCCAGCGCTTGGCATCAGTTGGGCGGGGCCATGCCCACTAATGTCAGGAGGACTGGTTGGGGGATCATTCAACCCACCCCCCAAAACTAGTTCTGCACCTTTGTCTTAGATATTAGTAAGCAGAGAGAGCATTTTTAGACTGGCTAGAACAAAGAGCAGACCAAACGCACTGGAGAAGTCTGAGATAATTAAGACACATCAGATGCCCCAGTTTGGCTGAGACTCTAGTCAGTGGCCTATTTAATAAAATGGTGAATCCACCCCTGATAATGCAAATGCTACCCACCTAATTGAATCCTCTACTTCAAATAGGCTTCCACTGTGAAACCCTTTTGAAAGGAAAGCTCCAAACTTTCCTCCATCCAACCCCCCCAATCTCTTATTGTTCACATACCTGGAACATTCCAAAACCACGGCCACTTGCAGAAACTGTAACTCCCACTGGTTGCATAGCTGCAATCTAAAAGAAATGGTGAACATTAGCAGGCTCAGAAAAGCATAGTAAAATGAAGTCACAGGTAGATAACGGTGCTGCTTCTTTACTACTGTTACCTCCTTGGTCCTGAGAAGAAAGCGGTTTTCACTATTGATTCTGAACACAGATGGATTTTGTTCACTATATGCATCAACAGTTACATCCATTTCTGTTTCGATGCCAGTAGTATGTATTGCACAGGTACTCAAAGCCTGCAGGGCCACTACAGTGTCCTGTTAACAGAAGGAAAAACAATTTCTTTTTAATATGAACGCCTGTAAAATAAGTAGATAGCAGCCTTCCTTGCAGTACGATTCTTACTCTTAGGGTGCCACTCAATTGAGATCACAATACATAGAACAAATTGGGGTTGTTTGCAAAGGCGACGAATTAATCTAAACGTACACTGTATTCGTATTTTACTCATTATTAGTGTTGCATTTGTCTCTCTTCCTTTTAATCATCTAGCTATCTAATCATTTATTGATCCTTACCTATTTTATCCTACCCCTTACCTCAATCTGATTTTGTCAAATTTTATTTTATTTTATGTACTGTACCTTTGATATGGTCAAATGGACTAATCAATAAAGAATATCTATCTATCTATCTATCTATCTATCTATCTTACTCTTAGGGCTGATTCACACAGGAGCCTCTGAACCACAACCCTTACTCCAAATATACTCAAGGAACTCAAGGTAGCATAGGTGGGGTGCCCAGGTAGTCTCCCGCCCAAGCACCGAACACACCAAGATCTGCTTAGCTTTAGCAGGGTTACTGCATCAGGTACCCTCACACCATGCCTTGGGCCCAGCCCATCCGCAATTAAACTGTGTATTTGACATAAATGTAGTAGACGGTTCTGACTGGCTCTCATGGAGAATCAAAAATCTCTACATTTTATTCCTGCAAACATTTACATATGAATTCTTGGTGTTCCAGAAACCACTGACTGAGCAGTTAATTCATTAGTGCTTTGTAAGTTTCCAGTATGAGGCTTTGAATGCAATACTACATGGGTGGAGTCATATAAAAACTAATTATTCTGAAAAAATTCGAACTTAATTTTGTAAATATGATTTTCTAACCTGTGTAGAAGAAAAACCTCCCAGACGGTTTCTTTGCTGACTTAGCCATTTCATGATAGGGATCCCCTCTAATAATCTTTCTTGTTTAGCATGAGACAAGAGAGCATAGCCTGCAGCTTCGATATCTATAGAACGTGGCTGCCAGGAATCAGACAGTTCAGAAGCTGGTGATATCCAGAATCTGAGTTCTCCTGAAAAAGAGAAACAAACTTTCACAGAAGAAAAGGAGGCGGAGGAGTAAGAAGAAGCTGCTGCTGCTGCTGAGGAAAGTTCTGAAGCTTATACATAGACAACCATTTCAAAGATCAATTAAATGATTTCTTGTACTAAGAACATAAGAGCCATGCTAGATCAGACCAAAGATCCATCTATTCTAGCATTCTATTCACACAGTGGCCAACCAGGTGCCTGTGGGAAACCCACAAGCAGGACATGAGTGCAATAGCAACCTCCCGGTCATGTTCCCCAACAACTGGTGCACACAGGCATACTGCTTCTGATACTGGAGGTACTAATCAAGTACCCAATTTTAAGACATCTCATTAATAAGTGTTATTGGTCAAAATACACAGCCACTGCTGACATGCCACAGCAACAAAGTAGGATTTGCTACGGAATGCGCTCTCAAGAGAGAGCTGCAGCCAATCCTATATGTCTGACAAGTGTAACTGTGTCATGCACTGTGTTTCAAGCACGTGTTTGTCATATTCACACTTCACATTTTTAGGCCAGGTTTGTAAATACCCACTTGCCTCGTTGCCTCTGGCAAGCAAAACCTGGCCTTCAGACAACCAAGCAGGGAAGGTTTTTGTGAACTGGAAGTCTAAAAAAACCATCAAATCATACCAACCTACCATACATACTAATGGCAAATTCATTCTCTGAGTGCAAATCCTTATGTAACCCAAATGGCACCATCCCCGCCACGCAACAGGGAGACAGAAGCAAGCTTTGACAAACCCCAGCGTTTGCAGAAGTACAAAAAAATCTTTAGGGGGAAAACGTAAAACTCAGTGGCCACAAGACACTGAGTGTCTGTTGGGGGAGAGGGGGGGACTGGAAAATTGGGCGGGAGGAGGGAAGTATACTGGAAACGGACATGGCTGGCTGGAACTTTGAACAGAAGCACTCCCCACTGCAATATTTTGTCACATGTCCCACTTGTAAATGAGTAAGAGGCATGAGAGGGCAAACACTAACTCACGTGGGTCAGTAATCCTCTTAGTACAGTGGCATAACAACAAAACACTTTGTGATAAACATAGTATATACAAATGGTTCCCTATGAAGCTCAAATTAAGATAGGGAAGAATTCCTAATATTCTCAAAATTCATACTAGTGGCCAATTTCGTAACTAGTGGGGGCAGGAGGGGTAGCTTTAAATCATACAATAGCAGCTTCTATGGGTCCAGTGTGCATTTTCTTTAGACCAGTGTGAAGAGCACTATCCAGGCAACAATTTATCTGCAGTTATTAATTAGGCTACCTGCAATTGTTTTTTTCCTTGAACTGAAATGAAATGCATAGCATTACTGTCACTGAATTTCATGCTATTCTTGAAGGTTTCCAATCTTTGAAAAAGGTCAGGTTTTTAGGAAGCTGAAAGGGGACTTAGCGTGTGTGATGTTTTAATGCCATTTAATTGGATCTAAATGGGATTTTTTATATTTGTTTTTTTTCTAATGTGCTGGCAAATCTCACCCCCCAATGTAATTGGTGTACAGGATTATTTGGCCCAATACTTATATAAATATCTTCCTATGTAAAGACTATCTTACGGTACCTTGTTGTTCTGATCTCTCATTTAGTATATCCAGAGCTGTCTTTGATTCTGCACTCTTTGCCAGTGATAAAGCATAAGTCACAAGGGCCAATGTATAATTATCTGGTATGCCTTCACTTAATTTAAATTCCAGAAAGCTCAATGCTCTTCTTATATTCTCATCATACTGGGGAAACAAAATTAAATAGTAAGAGATACATATGATTTTAACAACCTAAAGTAAGTTATTAATGGCCTATAACCAAGCAAATGTTGACAGCAGCAAAATGTTAAATTGCAAATCTATACCCGAAATAAAAACATAAGATGCTAACGTCAGGGCTATGAGTCAGGGCAGGGCACACAAAAAGCCACAGAATGTTAGGAATGGTCAATAATTCAGCTGCCTGAGAATCTCCACTTTCAACAAGTTTTTACCCCTTATGGGTGAGAAGATATGCTTGAAAGGGTGTGGACAAGGCCTACTGAAATCTCAGCAGGCAGAGGATGATTAGCCGGGAGTGGAGGAATTTAGTGCCTTTCCATTCTGTCAAAGCGCTGAAGTAAATTGTTTGAAGTTGTCAGGAAAGAGCTCTGTAGAGCGCATACTTTGCATGCAGAATGTCCCAGGTTCAATCCCTGGCATCTCCAGGTAGGGCTGGGAAAGAGCTTTGTCTGAAACCCTGGAGAGCCACTGGCAGTCACTATAGACACTAATTGGGCTAGATGGGCCCAATGGCCTGAGTCAGCATAAGGCAGCTTCATAGGTATACTGTTTCCTTTTTGGTGGAATTCTGTTTTAAAGTATTATTAAACTGTATTATAGCTTTGTTAATTTTTCAGTCACATTAACATCAGTGTTACTACTACCTTATCCATTTGGTACTCTAATAGGGCAGCCATAATATAAGCTGTAAGCGAGATTGGGGTATTAGTGCCTCCTTGTAGTTCGGTATTTAGTAATCTTCCAGGCTCCTGGAATTCTCCACTGGTTTTCTGATGGCTCACAATCCAAGCAGCTGTTGTCTCCAGTATATATGAATCAATATCTATGAATGGCTGAGCTTGAGTGAAGCTTCTTAATACAAAAGATGATAACCTAGGGTGAAAATATCATTAAATACATAGAATTAAATACTTTCACAGGTTTCTTTCTGTTTAACACAAAGTTGCTATTTAGGTTGCATTAGGGACAAGCTACTTGTTAAAGAAATATCAGAAATATATGCACTGGAAGGCTGAAACAAAACTTGCATGCCAATTGCATGTGATGAACTTAATTTACATATTACATATTTTCATGAATATGAGATTTGTGCCTGGCCCTGTAAACTGTCTAGACGGGAGAGCAGAAATGAACCATATGTAAGCTGCTCTGAGATCTTTACAGGAGGAGCAAGATCTAAGTGTGAATAGATAAATAAATATATTTGGGGAATATAGTGGGCTTGTTCTAGCACATTCTTGCCTCTCAATTTGTCTTCTGTGAGACTTGGAGCCTAGAGAGGCAGTTGTTAGCAGCCTGTCATACTCCTAGGTATGTGCCGGAAAACTGCAAAAGGGATTCCAAAACACTAACAAAAACTGCACAAGAGTACCTAGCGCTGCGGCTTCCGGGCAAAACATGGCTTTCTAGAAGACTCACAGAGAGATCTGTGGGGAATACGAATGCAGCGTTTCTTGGGTCAGAGACGTTCTCTGGCCGGGAAATCTACTTCTTAAGGAAGAAGATAAGATTGGCGTTACCCTCAAATTGTCTCAAGGGTCATACATTGCTTTCTGTCTGCCGTGTTGACAGATAGATTTGCGGCGTGATCTGAGATAGAGGGGAAACGGCGCTGCATTTCGGAGGTCGGTTTATCGATCATTAGGAAAGTCCGTGCTTGCTTCCAAAATGAATGGAAACATCTGGATTTGTAACGGCAAGGAATCTCTCTACAGCATAATTGGACTTGAAATTGAATGTGAGTACATCAAGAGATATAACCGGGAGGCAAAAATAAAAAAGTTGATGGAATGTCTGAAAGGAGGTTCCCTAATCTTATCTACAGTAGCTTGAAATAAGGAATTCGGCCGAGAGTGCTTTGAAAAATATATACAAGAAAAGATGGTTTCATGGGAAATGTTTATGAGACTAAGAGATAAATTATTGCAATTCGATAACAAGGTGGAAGACTTTGTGAATAAAATGGTGTTGAAAATGGATGTTTGGTGTGTTAACCTTCAATTGGAATTACAACATGATCAAGAGAAACTGGATACTTACTCAGGTCTGTCACGGAAGAAGAAAGAAGTAAGTAACAATTTTGGAAGTTTACCAGATCTGCATAGAGGCTTTGAAGAAGAAATACTATCTCACAAGATACGTGTGACGCAGCAGTTTATTGGAACGAAGATGGACGACGTGTCCTTTTCAACAATACAAATGGGAGGGCAGGAACCCTTAGCGCAACAGAATAAACGGACTTTATTCTTCGCTTTTGGACTGATTCTCAAGGGATTTCCATTTGATAGGGGGAGGGGGATATGAAAGAGACAGTTTTGGATTTACTGGGCAAGATAAAGGGTTTGGAATATTGTTTTATTGGCTGATTTTGAAATATGCTCTGATTTTAAATATTAAGATATAAATGTATTGGGAGTTTAAAATTTTATGCTTTAGGTTGATTTGGAACTTGAAAAATGAGAATCAGGGTTAAGTATGTATTAGTTAACATATATATGTTAAATATATTATTAGGGTGAAAATATATCCAGAAAATGTATAAGATGCAGGACGATTGGAAAGAAGATGGCTGACGCATTTCCTTCTGTTGTTTTTTTTAATTGGAATGCCCCACAGAGTATTAGAATAGACTGAGTTTTTTATTAAGGGTTGGGAATATTGTTTCATTTGCTAACTTTGTTATATATATCAGTTTTGTTATGGAAATATTAGGGGACTAAAAAAAAATGTGTGGGTTGTATATTGGATTGGAAGTTAAAATCTGTAGTGGGTTACCTAGAAAAAAAAGGGGGGGTTAATGGGGTGGATGGATTGCTTTTAAAATTATGTTGGTTTGTTGAAAAAAGAATATTGAATTTTATTTCCTTTGGTTTTTTAATAGAAGGCTGAGTTAGGATTTATATGTAGGGTGAGACCTCTAGTGGTTTCTTTTTGCCATAACTAGAATTAATTATTGTATAGAAATTATTATTTTATATAAGAAATGCTTATATTGCTGTAATAGGGGTTGGAAGTCTATCTTAGTTTTGTGTTGTTGTGGGTTATGTATGTATTTGTTGTTTGGTTTTATTGTTATATGTTTGATATTATGTTTGTCTTATATAAAAATAAAAATATATATTAAAAAAAATAAAAAAAATAAAAAGAGTACCTAGCGCTGCATGTGGACCACAGGATGCTTGCACTGCCAATTCTGAGAGTCACAATCACGTAAGGATTGTGCATGAATTTAGCTTCGCTGGTTGGTTGCTGAATCAAGAGAAAACTGATGCAACTTAGTAATTTCAAGACTACTAAAACCACACGTTGTTTACTTACCTGGGGCGGGGGTGGGGGCGGGGAGACAGGACACTTACCACGTGCTCCCAGAATGGTCACTGTTTCCAAAAGCACTGAAAGAGCCATCATCCCTTTGGTAGAGAAGCTCTCTTTGGTAGCCTAAAGAAATGAAATATGAGAACGGTACTGTATGCCCTGTGATGAGTTCATAGGACAGGCTTATCACTTCTCTCCTTGGTAGCCATTGCAGGCTAATTGGCTAACCTGATAAGAGTCAAGATACATGAAGATTCCTTTACTAAGCAATTTTACAGGCTCACATTATCAAATAGCAAAATGCTATAAATCATGTAATGGGAGGATGAACTGGCACAGAATGCAAAGACTGGTTTGTAATAATATTAAAAAGCATGTAAAGAGATTTTCTTATTAACTGATTCAATATCACCTTTTCTGGTCAAAATACTTGTTTATACTCACAAACCAATTATTTCCACATTATAGCTGGCAAACTGATTCTGAGAAGCAGGGACTTACCCAGGAACCTCCACTGATTATGAGAAATGTGTAATCCGCTTTTCCAATTCAAAACTATATCCAGTGGATCACACTGGCCTCTTACTTATCTGCATGTGGACAGGTAAGGTGAGTGACATCACTAGCGTACTCTTACCCTTGTAACCTCTGTTAACTGAACATTGGTAATCCCATATAGCCACATCTCCTGAGTATTGCCTACATTAGTGAGACCTTTTGTAAACAACCCCACCACCACCACCACCACCACCACCACCATATATTTGGACCAGCTCTGTTCCTGATCTGGAAAGGAAAGTGATCACTGGAAGCGAGGAAAAGTAGGACAGATGTGGATAGGTTCAAGAAAAGGAAAAGTGATCAGTCCAGATAAAGGATGCAGTGCTCTTAGCAGCTGTATAACAAACAGATGTAGCAGGAGAATAGTAAAATCACAAGGTAGAACTGAAAAACATAATATCTTCTAGTCCAAATGCCTGCCCTAAGAGGCACACATTAAATTACACCCATACCACACATTACCATCCTGCGTGTGTGTGTGTGTGTGTGTGTGTGTGCGCACACGCATGTGTGTGTGCACGCACACACGTAAAGCAAGCTAATCACAAAGGATAAAATATTTACAGTGCCTTTTGATTAAAAAGAAAAAGAGTCAATCCCTGAAGATCATAGACTGAAACTTCCAATGCATATAGCAAAGGTACCACTTAGCAGTATTTCTCAAAATGCAGGTTGTTTAAAAATTAAAAACAGCATTACAAAGTGATCAAATTATTGAATGAATTCGGCCTCCTAAACACCTACGCTGATAAAGTCAAAACATAATTTTAATATGTGTGAATCAATCATAACTTAGGATTGCTCCATATGTTGCAGCTAACCTGGCTACAGGTAATTCCTCTGTAGGAAAACACGTTTTTACCTCAGTGTGAGTATTTTTGGTGCCATGAGCACACACCAAAATCTGCTACAAAATGTTATGACACCACCAAAAGAGGAATGAAAACAACTGTTCACCAGATCCACTGGAGAGAGGTTAAGAAATAAGCATTTGAAACTACAGTAATACCTTGGATTGCAAGTAACTTGGTTTGAGAGCGTTTTGCAAGACAAGCAAATTTTAAAATATTTATTTTTAAAAAATTGACTTGATATACAAGCGACGTCTTGCAATACAAGTACTGTAGTATGGCTTAAATTAAAAATCTCTGTACAAATTTTTTTGGGGGGATTTCGTTTTGATATAAGAGTGTTTTGGTTTCCGGAACGAATTATGCTCTCAATCCAAGGCATGACTGTACTGGTTGATTTAGATTAAGGGCACAATCCTATGCATATTTAGACAGAAATAAGTCCTACAGTTCCCAGCATTCCCCAGCCAACATGGCTGGCTGGGGAATGGTGAGAATTGTAAGACTTTTTTCTGTCTAAATATGCATAGGATTGCACCCTAAAAAACATTAGGGGGCTATGTCAGGGGCACTTCACAGATTTTACAAAGGCAAGCCTGCATCCGCCATCAAACATAAACTCAACAGGAAACTGCTGCCAATCACCATTCCCTGATGGGTACACTTACAGAATACCTGAAGTTGTTGTATTCACACTTAACATTTTTAAGCATATGCTTAAAACAAATTAACTGCACAGCTAACAAATGTAATACATGAAATGGCTCTTAATGCAACTTTAGCTAACTGTTCAACCTTCAGAAGAAGGTTGGACAGTTGTCTCTCAGGCTGCAATCCTAAACACACTTAGGGCACAATCCTATGTCCCTCCAACTGTGTCTAGGGGGACATACGATTGGGGCTGGATGGTGCTGCGACCTTGGAAATCCCTTCCAAGACAGCAGTGCCACAGAGCGCCCACCCCTGCATCTCATAGCCAGCACGGTTCTTTCCACGCTAGCAGGGAGCCAAACATGGAAGACCATGTTCAGTTCCCCCTGGGGGGGGCATTCCTGGGGGCAGGGAGGGGAGCAGCAAGGCTCCACCAGATCTTTGCAAGGAGAGGTAAAACATTTAGACAGCCAAAATCAGCCGTCTAGATGTTTTTGAGAAGAACAGGTTGCTTACCTGTAACTGTGGTTCTTCCAGTGGTCATCCATGTGTGTGATGCACAGAGACCACGAAGAAGAACGAGCTCCTCCCACCCTCAATAGGATGCCTGTTAGCGGTGGATCCAAGCCTTGTCGGCGCCTCCGAGTCGATTTTCGGGGTTGGCGCCAACCCGACTCTATTTTCTGAGTGGCGCGGCGCGGCGCGCCGCTCGATCGGGCTGCTCCAGCCCGTTCGTCGCTTCCGAGACGCGACGGGACCCTGCGCAGGCACAGAATGCGCCACAGGGGTCCAGCGTGCCTGTGCAGGGTTCCGTCGCATCATTTCCGGTCCCGGAAGTGACGCGACAGGACGGAACGGGCCGCGTGGGCGGCGAGCCGCGGAGTGGGTGAGCCGCCCCGAAGTCAAGGTAAGGCCTCGCGCAGGCGTGAGCAGGGCCAATTTGGCCTCGTTTTGCCCGCGCGAGGCTCGATGGTACGCTCCTACAAATCCTCCGGGTTCGGAGGGTTACGGGCGGGCAGCCTCATAGGATTTTGCTGTTAGTAGGGAGTAAGAAACATTGAATACAGTGGGACTTACTTCTGAGTAAACAGGTACAGGATTGCACTTTTATGGTACACTTTTTTCAAAGGCCTTCCAACTTTAAAGTTGTTACAAAGGTGGGCTATTAGAGGTTTTCATAAAGTGTTTTATAACAAAAGGCTATTAAACATCAAGCAAAGATTAGAAAAACATTTGTAAATATAGTTTTGGAGCCTGTAGTTTTCAGGAATTCAGACATATGATTTAAAGTTTTGTTTATGTTATACTTGGTGGACCACTATCACGATGTATAAAAGAATACATCACGTACAATTAAATATCAGCCTCAAAAGAAGGACCATAGGAAACAACTGAGCAAACAAGCAACAAAAAATATGTATTTTCCTGTTTTAAAATTAAAGTTAATCTATGACTGTGATAGCTCTTGTTTTTACCACAAAAAAATGCTAAGAACATTGCTTTAAATCCCAAAGCCAAGCATGATTTAAGCAAAACAATGCATTACTGAGTGTCAATTTAACAATACAGTTAGGAATAATTTTAAAATAGCTTTAATAAAATTAATGTTTGGAGAACTTAAAACATTATGGCAGTATAAATCAATCTACAGGGAGTGACAGATTGCTTGCAAACTTCAAAGAACTTGCTTAAAAAACAGATGTTCATTATTTTTGAAACTAACTGTGTAACTTTAGGGTGGCCGATGTCCAGTTGTCAGACCAAATATAACCCATGGAGTTCAATAAACCAAACAATACTATTTCAGTGGCCTTTGTTCCTTCTTTGTGGGAGACTCATCTGGGATTAGAGTACAAATTTAGTTAAGTCAACAGACTTAAACGAGCTATTTGGCCAGTTGTGTTCAAAAAGGATGCAACCTGCATGATGCAAAAACAACTTGGAAGTCAAGACTGTGTATGCTATGATTGCATACACAAGTTCAGGAAAGGCAGATAATATTGTGCCGGGTGTAAGATTCTCAGCTTTCTTACTTTTTAAAAAGAAGTTTATAGTCCTTATGATTATGAAGTATATAGGCAATGCAGAATTTGGGTTACCTTGGCATAGAATTTGGGGAAAGTGTTACACACAGCCCCAGCTATTTCTAATTATACAGCCTTCTATTTGCAAGCTTTCAAAGTTCACAGAGATTTCCTTCAGAAAGAATAAGAAAGCTAAGGTGAGCTTTAAGCATACATCCAAACTAAATAAAAGTTAGCCTTTAGGCTTTCAAGGACCTATCAAAGCTTATAAAATTACAGACTTTCAGCAGCCTTGCTGTGTCCAAGTAAAAGTCTCATTTTTATCATCACTAGGTATGACTATAGACAGCCACTTACCAACTGGTAATTTAACACAATGGGCATGCAACTGCTTGGTAAGGCAATAACCTACGTATATCACCCTGGCAGGTGTTATGAAGGGGATCATGGGAAATGGAATCTTATTGATACACACCCTGCACCACCAACTGTATAATTGGATGGCGGGGGCACTTCTACTGTAAAACTCTTGAAGACTTTTCAACATACAATACATAACAAAAAATGCCCCCAAAATAGCCATTTGGACATGTACACATCATACATTTAGAGAAGACAAAATACATAGGAACAATTCTGATACCAGGGAACCACTGATAGATGAATATAGTTAAATCCCACTGTGGAATCCATATGAGATTTCCTGCCAAGTTGAACAGGGGCATAGCAAGCTACTAAAGGTATGTGAATACAGGCCATGGCATGTGTCAGGTGCGGAGTGACTCTATACTGGTGACCATCACTTTCTATACTGTGTCTGCTGCTTTCTGCCTATTCTACCCCACTAACTCCCACACAACTGAACCATGGATGAGGCACAAAGAAGGCAAACACAGTCCACGCAGGAAGTGTCGGCTTCCATCATGACTTCTCCCAGGGAACGGCTTCCTGCGCTCCCACTTCTGGAATGAAAAGCTGATGTATGAGTATTTGAAACTCCAAGGAAACCCACATTAAATGGCAGGCTTGTCTCCAAAAACATATTCCCTACCTTCTCTCATATATGACACAGCTTTCGATTTAAGACTCGACTGCAGATTGCCTCTTTTAGTCAGATAGTCCATGACGTAAATATTAGGTGCAAAATTGATCATGTTCTGCTCCCCACAGCCATAAGGCATCCTGATCAGTGACTCCATACCACTGATAGAAGGGCCGAGGATATCACCTGAAAGATACACAAGACAACATATGGAAGATACACTAACAACATGGAAGCTTGAGATAAAAGGCCATAGTAAAACATTCCTGGCATATACTTCTGAGCCACTTGAGCCAATCACCTTGCTTGTTTTCTTTTAAACTCAAAAAGAACAAAAGGAAGACCATACCTTAATATATGCATGCACTACAATGAAGCCAACACTCAACCATTGACATTATCATAGCTATAGAGTATTTTCTATCACATCTACAGGTAATGGGAGGTCCAGTGAATGGTCTGAAAGCATCTGAGGTTCTAGCATTGCTGAGGTTTAGCAGGTGTGGACTTTATTAGGCACCTGGACAGGAGACCACTGGGAGCACCATGTAAGAGCAGAATATAATAAATACGTTTTTAAAATTTACAGGTAATGACATATAAAACTGACAACATCAACAAAAAAGATGTTCAAGAATGTTCAGCAGGTATAGAAAAACCTATTAAACTAGCAAAAGAGCTGTGCTAGTACACTGACCACAAAAGGAGGCTAAAATTAATCAGTTACATGATAGAGGTAAACAAAAAATATCTCAAAGAACATTTTCTTTTGACTGGTGTTTAACATTTCCACCAATTCTCACAGACTAAGTATAATCAATTTACACAAAAACAGTCACAACAGCATACCAAAAACTAAATAACGTGCATGCTGATTAATTCAGCAATCAGCCAGAGTACAGTCAATTTTATATTTAGTTTTTATTTGCCAGTAGGTGCCAAAATGAAGCTATGAAGAGGAACAAGGAACATAATCCTTACCAATAACGGTCACTTGCACTCTTTCACTGCCAGGTACTACATCAGAGGGAAAAGTGTAATTGAAAGTTTCCACAAGTCTATTTCTTTTGGACAAGTCCAAAAGAAGTGCCTGTGAATGAGATTGTTCTAATCCCTCTGCCTGTTAAAACAAACAAACCAACAACCAAAGATTAGATGCCTCTCCAGTCATTATTGGATATCAATAGACATGGTAGATGTGCACACGTGTTCCCAATACTGGGGATCTCTACAAAACAACAGTGCTGATACTGATAAACGAAACAAAAACATAGGAAGTGGAAAAATAAATCTTCCCATGCATTTTTGCTTCAGAGTTGATAGAATATCTTCCCGTGCATTTTTGCTTCAGAGTTGATAGAATATCTTGCATGCTATCAGAACTGTATCTTATCATGATATATAAACCCTTTTCAAGACAAATAACTGGATCTTCTTATTGTAATATGCATTGCTAAGGTATTCAAGGAGACAGGTTAAGTTCTCAAATTTAAGTTCACTATTGTGCAGAAAATATCACAGTTTCTTCACTTTGGTGCCAGTGCCATTTTATATGGCAAACCCTAAACAAACCCTATGGGTCAGTTCCCAGCTTCATAGACCATAGTTTATGAAAATCATGGCTTAGGACCTTGGTTATTTATTTATTTATTTATTATATTTATACCCTGCCTTTTTTCCTGCAAGGAACCCAAGGCAGCTTACATAATCCTCCTCCTCATCTCCATTTTTGTCCTCACAACAACCCTGTGAGGTACGTTAGGCTGAGAGTCAATGACTGGCCCAAAGTCACCCAGTGAGTTTCATGGCCAAGTGGGGACTAGAACCCGGATCTCCTGAGTCCCAGTCCAACACTCTCACCACTAATATTAAACCAGAATTCCCAATTTCAAATGTAATGGGGAACTCTGGTTTGAACAAACCAGGGTCTCTGCACCAAACCAGGATCTCTGTTGCACAAGGGGAAGGTTTAAGGAATGACTGTGCAGGCCAGACATTCATTCCCAGCTTCATAAACCATGGTTTATGAAGCCGGAATTGTTATGTCCCAACTGCCTGTATGCTTTGCACTAATCTTCTGAACCAACATGGCATTTACATGACCAAATAGTACTAGTGTTTGTATATATTGCCTGTCTGAGCAGAAGTGCCTTATATTTCAAGGCTTGAAAACAAACAACCCACTTGAAGTTACAGTGTGACTATCACCAATGTTACACACATTCTGATATTACACAACCCCTATGCAGGTGTTTGCCTGCATCACATGCAGAGGCATTGCACTTAAAAGATTTGGGGCCCAGACTCACATAACAAATCTGCATAAAATTTGCATATGCTAATATATATGCAAATTTATGATTAGTTACTAGGATTTAATCATTGGCAAAGCCAGCCAATGAATTTCTCATTCAAATCACCTCAAATACAATACATTCTTCAATTAATATGTACCCTGCCCTGGATCATCCCAAATCAGTATTTCTTCTTCAACTACAATTAATTTGCAAACATATGAAAAAATGCGGGGGGGGGGAGTAGCTGGTAGCTTTTTCCATGAGCAATTCACACACACACACACACACACACACACACTAAAAATGACAGGGTATGCACTAAAATAGAGCTCCAAAAGTTTTACAAAGTGCTGTTTCTGATGCAATGAGGTCAATACGCAAGTGTGACACCAAGAGACTAGCTCAATCCCACAAGTCATGATGAAATTCTGGTGCAAATGTCATTTTGTCTCCACCCTATATACTTCTGACACACTGAGTAATATGACAGGGCCTTTAAAGCATTTGTGTATCATTTATGGCTTTATAAATTTCCCAATAAATGTTCAAATTATCAAAATAGAACTTGTGTACAGTTTTTCAAAGTGCTTCATTCATCCCACATATAGGCTCTTTAAATTGTGGCTGATTTAAATTACCTTCACTAATACTTTCTGGAGGACAGCATCAGAAGCAATGGGTGATATTGCTGTCACCCTGATCGGAATCTCTCCAATTTGCTTTGGTTTGATTGGGAAAATGACAGTCTTCCCATCTTCACTTGGTACCCACACTGACCGCTGGTTTCCCATGGCATTTATATCATTAGAAATAATAAGAATTTCAAAGGTGTCACTTGTATCAAGGGTCACTGTAACCTACAAAAGAGAAATGGTTAATTAATGTTTTTCTGCTACTAGCAAAGATAGTTAATGAGGCAGCAGTCTTATGAAGTTTCTGTTTTTGCTGTACTGCTTACTACCCAGGGGCACAGAAAGGATCTCACACAGATGTGAATACTAAGGATTGTTGGCCAGCATACATTAACCTTAGACTATCTAGCAACACCCAAGAAAAATACAAACAAGAAAGAAAGGGGGGATGGTCAACTGAGAACTAGGAGAATTGAAATGTGGTGCAGAGAGCAGAAGAGAGCAGAGAATATTTTGAAAATAGCAAAAGCAAAATAACATATCAGAGAAGTCCCTCTGGCAACAAGGAATTGCTGGACCTGTAATTTTCTAAGGACAGTGGAAGTTAAAATGCTCAAAACACAGAACAGAGGTCACACTTAGGAATATATATATACACACACACTCAACTATAAGTGCATTTGTCAGAGTAGAGAAGCTGAGGATTTGAGCCATTATTTATTTTACTGTTTTATCACAAAGGAAATTCATGATAGACATTTGACTGGTCCGTTTCTCAAAAACTCTTTTTGATTAAGTTCTGATGAGAGTTCAATCATTTGCAATGTCTCAGCTTTTATATACCGGGTATGCACTTTATATTTGTAAGGAAAAAATTCTAAAGCATTATGTTGTGGATTGCCAAGGTGGTGTAAATTTTCATTCAATCATAATTAATTTTCAGTTATAAACTTAAAATGGCATTTTTGTTTAAATTATTTTAATGGCTATTATCTGTAAAAGGATAAGATTGACAATTTCATTCCATTTGAAATTTGAAAATGTTTATCAGATTTATGTAATTTGTTTTATATAATTGTTTTAATAATTTCATGTTGCTACAATTTATGGTCACACAATTAAAAAAATCTACATCTGCTACTATAGACAGATAGATAGATAATCTTTTCTGGATTGCATCCAATGGTTGCTTTGCCTTAGTGGAAATCATTTCCAAATTTACAGAGCAAATTTGGTTTGCACAAGTTGGGGCACCCAATTTTCACTGATCCCCCCTATCTACCGAAGTCTTCCATGCCATGTATCATTCCAAAGGGTTCCTCAGCTTTCAGAAGCAGCTTTTTGGGAGCGGGGGGCTTATGTGGGTAGGGGAGATCAGGGAAAATTAATTCCCCAAAATGTGCAAATGGAAGCGCTTTCTGCAAAGGAAAAGCCCCCAATGGATACAACCCCCTGCGTTACACCAGAACAGCCTTTGGTCTTTCAAATGTAATAGTCCTTTCTTCTCCAATCTCATCTGTACAGAGCCATTCTATGCATGTTTACTCAGAAGTAATTCACTACTGTGTTCAATGGGGCTTATGCACAAAACCAAGAGAGAAGTGTTTCTTAAAATGCCTGAAATATTTATTCTGCCCAATGTGTTTTAGAAATGCAATCCCTTCTTCGGGGTTTGCACATGTACGTATTCCCACAACTATGCAGCAATGAACCCTTCAGAAACTCTGTTAGTTTCAACAGAAGAAGCAGCAGAAGGGCTCATTGCTGCATATTTGTGGGAAGACAAATAAATGAAAGCCCTGGGAGGAGGAACAGTATATCCGAAATGTGTCGGGCATGAAAAATATTTCAGGCACTTTGAGAATTGCTTTTCTCTTGGTTTTGTGCAGCATCTAGTGCTTTTCCCTTTTGTTCAATATTACATGTGTTTAAGATTGCGGTATAAGAAAGTCAAGACAATATATTTGATAAATTGTTTCACAATTCCATAAATGGGGGGAAATAGATTTTTCAGTCCCCTATGGCCAGTAACTGATAGGCTTAATCAGGGTCTTCCCTAATTCATATTCCAGCAAGTTAGTGAACTGCCCCAGAAAACAATTTCCAGAGAGGTAGCCATGTTAGTCTGTTGTAGCAAAAACAACGAGATTTATGGCACCTTAAGGACTAACAATTATAGAATGTCACAATTTTTTTGTTATTGTTTCCCCCCAGAAAAGTTAAACTAAAGTTGGCATTAGCAAAGATAGGGAAATTACAAAACAGATTTTTAAAAGCAAAACAAATAAAGGTTTCAATGTTTTTACCTCAGTGCTTTTTTTCAAATAATTGAATATGTTGACTTCCAATATAAACTGCTCTCCTCTTGTAACACTAGGAGGAAGGTTTAAGGAAACAAAAAAGGGCTGGAATGCTTCTAACTGGAAAACAAAAGTAATACAACAGTGAACCCTTGTGGTGTATAGTTCACTTGTTAAACAAGATACCATTCAGAATACTTGGGTTAACTGCTGGGTTGTTAAACAACCCAGCATTCCAGGTTTGCACATCATGCTCAACAACCTACAATGCAGCTGATCGTAGGTTGTTGATTAAAAGCAGAAGTGAGGAACGTGTAGGAGGCACAGTGCTCATTCTGGCTCGTGCATGGGAAATCGTGGGTAAATTCATTAACCCACTATTTGCCATTACGTGCGAACACGCACATTTTCTGATAAGAATTTCTCAACAGACCTTGACATAATAACACACAGATTCTCTCACCCCACCCAAATTGGCCAGTTAGGATTTACCTGGCCAAAAACCTGATATCAGGACGCAGTGCAGTGCAGTGCAGTGCAGTGCAGTCCTCTAGGAAACTGAGGGCAACATCCACAGAGCAAATTTGGTTTGTTTTGCACTTCTACAAATCAGGCCACTTGAAGTACCTCAACATGATTGTAAGAAGCTCACATATGCCAGTTAAACAAGTATGCCTTTCCCACAGATGTAGGAAGCAGGTGAAGCCATGGTTCCCACCCACAGGCCAGCTTCTCAGAGTTAATATGGGGATCCAAACACAGCTACACCATCCCCATAGTGCAGCACAGGCAGAGAGATGTAACTTCCAAACACTGGTGCTCTATATGCCCAGCATTACATTTAGCTATATTGGGCCCCTGAACTTGCATAGGTGCAGTGTGATGAATTCTTAAGGCCTTTCTGAAATGTGCATGTCACGTACAGTTACAAAAGGAATTTACTGCTGACTGTAATGTAAAAACTTAAGGTACAGCTTCAGGAGAATAAACTATATTAAGAGTGTATTTTGTTTAAGACAAATAAAATATTATGGCTATGATACAAGTAGGGTTGCCAACCAGCCATTATTTATCTGGCCAGTAAAACCATATTATGTCAGCCAAGAAGTGCAGGGCCTGCCCAAGACATCTTGCTGCCTGAGGTGGAACAACAAACAGCACAGCGCCCTCTACACCACAAGTTAAGATGCATAGTATCCAAGTTATTTTGGCACATGAGGAAGGAATCCCACAAGCACCTGTCCTTCGGGTTAAAAATACAATAAACAACTTACTGCCCTTTTATGACACCTAAAATCAGCTGCCTCAGGTAGCTGTGTTACTCTGCCAAATGGTTAGGTCAGCTGGTGTCTAAAATATAGTGAAGTCCAGCTCTTGCCAGGCCCCAGAACTGACCCACCAGTTTCTGCCCTGGCACCATAACTAGCTTCCCCCCTCCCCACCTTCACTAACCAACCCCAGTATCACTCCAGACACCAATGTTTTTGAAAATAAAAGTTGGCAACTCTGTAATCCAGTGGGCAAGGGACTGTGTGAATAAAGTAGAGCTTTCCCATGTATTTCCACATTTCCAAACAGCACCTCCCAGCAGCCAATGCATTAAAAAAACTGACTGTGATCTAGTTTTGCAGAACAGGGCAGAACGGGGGCTGATGTTCAGAAAAATAAGTAAGTCCCACTTTACACATAGATCTCAATTTACACTTCTGAGTCATGCCATGTTCACAAGGAACATCCAACAGGAAAAATATATCGTATGGAAACAAAAATACACCATAGCAAAGATTTCTAATCAATACCAGATGCAACTCATTCCTAAATACTGTTAACTTATTAACACTATATGTAGAAAGCCTGTGTATTGCTCAATTATATGTTTATATATAAAAATATTCTTCATGTGTGATAATGTATAACATGTTTTCACCATATGGAACTCTAAACAGGAACTGAGCAATCCAACAATGTACAGTGGGGAAATTAGTCACTGTGAGAACTGAAATGGAATCTTGGCTTTGAATTTATTAAAGTCTTCTCAACTCTAGGCATGAGCAGCCAAGTGTATACTTTCATACAGTCTGAAATCATCAGGTTTAATCAATGTCTGCCAAATCACATTCAAGGGGGGGGGGGGAATAATATAGACCTTAATCCCATATGAGCCTGAAATAAAATGTAAGATCCAAATCCAAATTCCTGAATGAGGTGATGCTCATGGTCAAATGTTTCATTTCATGTATAACTGCCAGATACAAAGCCTGGACCCAAACCTCAACCCATCTTTTTTATTATCATCTCAGGCTTGATGCTAAAAACTGTTTATTAAATTCACTAATATTGATTTATTTAAAAAAAAACTTGTACCCTGCTTTATCTTAAGACAAATCAAGGTGGCGTACCAAGAAACCCAATTAGATCAGCTAACGAGCTCCATAAATCGCTGATAAACAATGTTGCTCTAATCCAGCTAAGTTAGTCATGAGTCATGACTAGAACCCATTGAAACTAACAAAACAAGTTAGTTGCGACTAACATAAGTCACACTTTTTACTAAGACCTAGTTCAGACATAATGGAAAATCATGGTTTCCTGTTGCTAAATGAACGAGCTGCAGCAAGCCTCAAGTTCATGCACTCCCCTTTCCCCTCTCTTCTTCCATGTGCCAGAGAAGGAATTTGGAGTCCATTTCCAGTTTTAAACTAACCATGGTTCACCACAATGTCCCAACTCTGGAAACTGATTTGTTTAAACTAGGATTTCAGAACAAATCAGATCTGAATCCAGTTTGACCTCAGTTTGCTCTCACTAACCAAATTTTAAACAAACCACAGTTCCCAAAGTTCAGAGAACATTGTAGTTAGTTTAAAACTGGAAGTAGATGCTTCTAATCTCAATTCATATATTCTGTGCCCCACCATCATGATCAACTCTGGAAGCAGGTAGGGCCAACAATGGGCTCATTGCCTGATCAGGATAACATGGGACTTTCTTTGCAAAGCCATGCTGCTTCTGACAAAAAAAGGCTTATTCCTCTGTATCAGCAATGGTCACCTGCTGCTCCTGTGGCCACATACAACTCCACCTTGGATTTTGCACCACACTGGACATAGCCAGCTGGGAGGGGAGCCTGAGAATAGAACTCTGCATTATGCCTGACTAGCAGCATTCTACCAGCAGAGATAAGGAGTGCTCCTTGATTATTATTCTTATTTATTAAATGTGTCGCTTTCTGCCACAAAAAGCAGATTCAAGGTGATTTATACACACCATACAGACATTCATTATTAATATAGCAGGAAAACAACAACCCCTAAATCAATATAAACCACTATCAGCACAATAATACAAATAAAAATAAAAGTCATAAAAACATGATCTAAAAACAATACACTATGAAAAGTATTCATCCACAAATTCATCTCAGCTCCTTGATGACCAGGTGGCAGCAGTGCCTAGGAGTGCTTTTATGCAGCTTCAGCTGGTGTGTCAACTATGGCGATTGTGTGTGTGAAATTCCATTGCTTGCGCTGCCCTTAGAGCAAAAGCCCACACTCCTGTTCCATCAGAGGTGGAGGGTTCGGCTTCCAGAATATCCCATATCATGTAGGAAACAAGAACCCCAGCTCATCATGAAGCCAACAAAGGTTAATTTTTTACATTCTCTTTTTATACTGATGTTTTCAGCTCACCCAAACCTTTTAACATTATTTCTTAGACTAGAGTGCCCTCTAGAGTCTTTAAATATTTCTTGCAGTCTTGATTGCTCTTTCCCTTCACCGGATCCTTCTTGGTTCCTGAGAGAGAGAGCATCTCTCTGGAAGCAAGGATGGGCTACAACCTGGTACATCCCTGGGCTTACCCTTCCCAGAACAATAAGGCTTTTCTAGCCAACCCTTACATCCTGACTCCTTAGATGGCCCCTTCTCCTCAGGAAAAGTGACTTCCAGAGGCAGAGATTTAAAGTGGCAACACACCAGGTGGAGGGTACATAACGCATTCCACATGTGCGCTGCTTTTCTAGTGCAACTCCCTCCTCCCCAGTTTTTTTTTTTAATAGTTTCTATTATATTCTATGTGTCCATTCACAAGTTTTTTCTTATCCTCAAGTTAAAGACATAGAGTAATTAGCTGTTCCTCCTGTTGACTTTAACCAATGGCTTTGTATGTACTACAGATAGCATTTTCAAATTGTTACTTTAGGGGCCCTGGATTTCAACTTTCTAACAATCAAGATTTGGCTTCCAAGATACCCCCGAACTACATTCCCAATGATACTGGCACCCACTGGTACCACAGACACTGACTCCTCCCCAAAACTTTTAGACACCATTTAGGACGCATCCCTATGCTAGCAGGACGACGCTGGGAGTTGTAGGACTTTTTTCTGTTTAAACATGTATAGGATTTTGCTCTTAGACACCTTGTGATATCAGCAATCTTTATACCATGCAGATGAGTCACTGCCATCAGCATACCTGACACAAACTTAGTGATCTTTATATGACTGAATCTCCCATTTTGAGGACTTTCCTTCCCTGTCCCCCTCCCCACCAAAACAAAAACAAAACTACACACACACACAAAGGTATGCCCATGGCACAAGAAGAAATTAGTACATTATCCCAAATGCTTTAATTGCGTACATTAGTGTTAGAAACTATCTCCTTAAGAAAGCAATCTTATGCTCTTGCTGCAGCAATCCAGTACTGGAGCACTCCATCAGCTCCCTTTGTTCAGAAGTCAGTGGGAAGGTGACACGTACTCTATTTTTCTTCCAACTGCTCAGGGAAGAAAAATCACTCTCTCTCATTGCCGGCAATCGGAGAGATAAATTGAGACGCACTCTTGAGCATGTCTAAATGTTTTTCTGAGTCAGGGGTGTGGTCAGTGGCTGGGAGGGCTTAGGATCCCTCGAATCTTCAGCTACACCCTCCCCACCCACTGGCATGGGTTTTCTAGACAATCCTATTGCCCCTGGGACGCTGTCTAGGGACCACAGGATTGCTCTCTAACTAGAAATTAGTATTTATTCAAGTTGTTCTGAATGAATGGATAATGTTCGTTGTATTTTAAATGTTGATTTTTGTTTTTACATTGTTGTAAACTGCCCTGGAATTAAATTTTGATGAAGAGCAGTATAAAAAAATATTTTAAACAGTAAATAAATGGATAGCTGCAATACTGTGAAGAGCTATGATACAGATACTATGGTCTTGCTAGTGAGCTTCACTTCAAGTGCTTTATATTTGAAGGCTTTTAACTTCCAAGCAAATCAGACTGCTGCGTTTTGTTACCTCAATGGGCATTTTTATCACACCCAGTCCAAGGTTTTCAGATATTATAAATGCGCTGGCTACCCAGGAAGTAATGGTATCAGGAACAGTAACATTCAGCGTTGCTTGAGTAGATCTAAAGATAGAAAAAGACAGAAAAATAATTTTTAAAAATACACATTGATAATGGTCAGTAGATCACCATTTTCCTGGTGGAGTAGTGGATGTTTTGTTAAATCAGGTTAGTTGCTTGCAGGAAGATTTGCAAAGGTACAAATGAGGGCTGAACACTCAATTTCCACATAGGCTCCAAAGATCAGTTCATAATATATGAGGTAAGAGTGTTTGCCACATATACTGTACATTTGTATTTGGGAATGAAAAACACTATGAAGTGTGAAGCAAACATAGATATTTGTAAACATGCACTGGACATATGCTAAGGATCCCCGATTGGATGCAGGTACCTAACACACATCCACTGCATGTTTACAGACATGCATTTCCACTTCACATTTTACCGGGGGGGGGGGGGGGGAGGATGGGAAAGGTCCATTGTGCAAGCAAACATTTTCTCCTGTGATGTTGGATATAGTCCATAGTTTTGAATGAATGCTCTCAGGCTTATTTACACCTATTCTGTATCTTTGCACATTGAAGGCAAGGAAATAAACTTTTCATGCACTTGCAGGTCTCACTTAAGGACTTTACTCTCATTTTGTACTGTACTGTAATACAAGTTATAAATGACAGTAAGTTTTTACTTAAAATAATCTCAACAGATCCGTGCATAAACATTAATAATACAAAACTAGAAAGTTGCACAAAGATATACGTATTAATGAGGAAGCGTAACGAAAAATGTCTTTTTGTTAGTTTTTACCTCGTCGTGATTTCACGCCAAATCCATGTCTCTGGAAAATTTGTCCTTACATGGGGACTACCAAAATCAGCAGACACTGCTGTGTTCACCGGAGGTTGAGAATAATCATACTCTTGATCTGGAAAAGCATCATCTGCTTGGGAAAAAGAACATTGTAGGTTTGTTTTTTTATAACCAAGCAAAACAAACTGGGTGGGATTCAAACTTCACCTTCTGCAAACAGCAGGTCTCCTTCCATCCACGGAAGGCTTTTGATTTAATGGAAGGATCCCACTGGCAGAAGGAAGGAGAGTAATATTTGCCAATTTCCCCCTCCCTCTGCAACCCCCAGCATCACCTCCCACACTGTTCCGGAGGGTCCCCCAACCCTTGGAAGTAGATTTGCAAAGGGTGCAAGTGGCTGTAAGGGAAGGGGGAAATCAGCAAGTTGCCTCCCCCCACCCCTACACACACACACACGCTTCTGCCAGTATGTCTGGATACAAATCATTGTGTTTAGGATCCACACAGGACGTTCAATTATATCAATAATTGAGCGTTAGAAATTGTGTCCCCCTCCTTGTCATTTCCTTTATGATCTACATATCATGAGCTACAAAACAAGGTATCAGTTACTTGATATGTCTTTACTTACACAAAATATTATACTCTGCGTGTTCTGGAAGGCTGGCATCAGTTGATACCCAGAGATTGCATTTCTGAATACAATGTACAAAAAGAACTTTCAGTTTAAAAATGTGCAATATATGAATACATTTTCCCAACCTATGTTTTATTACTTTAAAAAAAAAAAACATATTTTAGGGAATGTATAAACAAAAAGGTTTGAGCTTAGAAAAATCCCCCCACACAAAAACAAACAAAGAAACAAACAAAACCTAGTGTTGTGGAGAAGAAAGCCTTCGGTACCCACAAAGAACTGAGCTTCCCTCTGTCACGTGTCATCTGAATACATGTGCGTGCTAACCATATTTGGCAGTGAATGTACCTACAGAATACTATTTTAGTCTTTATGTGTGTTACTAAACTTTTATTTGCCTTCAAACACCAAAACAATTGAGGAAGAGGAAATTAATGTATACATTTTAGAACTGTACCTGAAAGACATCGTAGGAATTTATGGGTTCACGGTAAACAAGTTCTTTATTATATAAACTTAGTTCATGATGTACCTAGAACAAACAAATGAACATATAAATAAAGTGTTTTGAATTGGGAAAGCTTCAAGAATCTGATTAAACATGCTCACATGGATCTCACTTTAACGATGTACTCTACTTAACAACTGCTTTATTTGTAAGAACATCAAAGTAAAAACTAAAGATATGACAATCTTGAAAATCAACGATAGGTCATCTGTCACATTTAGGTCTCAATATGAAGTTTACAAATAGAGAGATGAGTAATTGAATAAATAAAGGATTGCTAACAAATTATGAAGGACCACAGCCGGTCCTGAGCGCGGATTCAGGACGGAAAGGGTTAACCGGACCGAGGAAAACCCTTCTTACGCGGCTCTCTGGCACTCAAGAGACAGCTGCGACCAAAATTGACAATGGAAGAGAGAATGAACTTACTACACTGTTTATGGATAAACAGGTTTAATGAGGCGTATCAAAACAAACACTAGGTGTTAACAAGGCTCACGCGCTTCCTCCAATCACAGTTGCTAGATTGAGCAGATACAGTACAGCGTAGGCATTACCTTGAATGACCCAAGTTCCTCGAAAGCCGCAGCTTGCCAGCTATCGGAGGTGTTCAGCTTATTCACCGGGAGCTGCCGGGGTTGGATCTCTGAGTCCGGACCGGAGCCCTAGACATCCGCATAGCCTTGTGCCCACCGACCAACCACCTTTTCGGCCAGGGTGCCCCCTCTTTTACCTCCTCTCTTGCTCCCCCTGCCCTTCCTGGTTCCCCCTCCCCTCTTGCTATCTGGGAAAACCGGTTCTCCCTGCTGATCCTTTGGGCTTACCCTGGGTGCTTAACAGTACTTGGCAGCTCTTTGAGACTACCAGGTATCTTGGTGCCCCTCTTGGTGCTTGAGGGTGCTTCACAGCTCATTGTGGCTGACCGGGGGAAGTCGCCGTGGGGATATGCAGATGGATCCCATTGAGGTAAATGTAAATGAAGGTGGATGCAAATGACTGCTCAGAGCTGAGCTGCTTATGCCCTAGGCAGAAGCCTTGATGGCCATGCGGGGGGGGGGTGTACTTGGCTGGGCTTTCTCTCCACAAAAATGATTGAAGAAATCAGGCTACAACAGAGGGAGAGAATGGGAACAGTGGGCCATCCCATCATCAGCTCTGCTGGGAAGGTACCTCCAACAGGCTCCCCCCTCCACTGACTGTCACTTGGCAGCAAGCATTCCATCAGGATACAGCAGAGGGAGAGAAGGAAAGCAAGGCTACCCCAACAGCTCTGCTAGGAAAACAGCTACCTTTGGTTCCTCCTCTCGTTGAACTGTTTGCACTCCAGCTGGTAATTACATTAACTTTGTAATTAAGATGAGTGCCTGAGTTTGCTTTTTTCCTCCTACCTCCCACCCCGAATCCTTTTTTCCTTTGGTGTCATGTCTCTTAGATTGTAAACCTGAGGGCAGGGACTGTCTTATTGTTGCTCTTTGTAAGCCACTCGGGGAGCCTTTTTTGGCTGAAGAGTGGGGTAAAAATCCTTCAGTTACATACATACACAGGGAATACACTAAATTATTTCCTTTCTTCCCCTCCCTTCTACCTCTACCTCGGTTTTGTCAATAGTCTCACTGGATCATCTGGAGCAGGCAAAGGCACAACTACACATTACCTTAGATGAGGCAACTTGTGGCTCTCCAGATGTTTTGGCTTACAACTCATTAGCCTTAGCCAGAATAACCAATGGTTATGTGAGTAGTAGGCCAAAACCTCTGGAGGGCCACAAGTTGCCTAGACCTGCCTTAAATGAATGATCACCAACCCACCTCTCCAATCTGCATCACTCGGTAGTGTTTAATTACAGCAGAAGCATGATGTGACATCATCATGTTCAGCATTTTCCCACTCCCATAAGCAGCAACCATTGAAGCTGAGCTGGATGGGGAAAATTTGCAGGTCACACCACACACCTGCTTTAACCAAACATTAAACCAGGGAGGGACCTTAAGTCAGTGGTAGAGCACTGGTTTGGCAAGAGGAAGGGAGCGCCAGTGGCAAAGGGCTACTACAAAGACAGGAGAGGATCAGTAGGCCTCCTCTCCAGTGGCGAATAACACTCATAACGTCACTTCCTGACCAGTGGGAAATGACGCACAGAGCAGCATTTGCAGCCAATGAGATAATTTCCTATGAAGTAAAATGGGCCGTAGTCAAGCCTCAGAGGGAAATGACTGATCATTGCTGGAGTGATCCGCCACCTGCTATCTCCCCAAATGAGGGTTTTTTTCCCTTGGGGAAGTGAGAAGGATAGCCGAAAGAGGAGGGCTAGCATCAATCAGCCCTTTTAAGTCTTCCTGTCACATGCTGAGAAGCCCCTCAAGGTTTCTGAAGATTTGAAAGAAACATTCAGGGCAAGTATCAAGTTGCTCACCCATCCCTAGAGGAGATGCGGGTCAGAGCTGGTTAAGCATTTAAGGCACCATGTAGGCTTCCTGAAGAGGATTCATATACTATTCCCTTTAGGAACCTGAGACAGGATTAGTGGTTGTGTTGCCTGTGTTGGGAATCTGCTAGCTTCCAATCTGCTAGCTTTATTCGTAAATAAAGACACCTTACATCTCCAGTACCTCTGTCATCACAAGGAAATAGACTATATAAAAAAAACGGATATGCTTTTATTTTAGTTATCCTTCTAAAGTTGTTAAAGTGTGTAAAAACTGTAGCTATGCCAGGCAGAAGCACAGTTACTGATACAGGAAACATCAGCAAGGTTATGTTTATCCCTCAGTCTGGGAAAGAGTGGCAACTGGCAACAGCAGGCCTGTTGTCAGAAATAAAGCACACATCACAAAAGGAATAGATAGCTCTCCCCTCTTCCTGCTCTCCTATCCTTAAAACAATTCTTCCCATTCTCCGTTTCTTGATTCCACTTCACGGAGGCATGGTTGCAACTAAGAACATAAACTGCCACCTGGGAAACCATTTGTGTGAAGGGGCTCTGCAGCGGATCAATAAATAAATAAAAATAGAATGGGCATTTTAGCTTGAACAGAGTTTCATTTGCCCAAATTTGAGGCCTTTAGAAAGGCAGGTATATAGAAAAGAGAAACCACAGTTTGACTCTGAGGATAAGAGACACAGAAAATGGGAACAAGCACCTAGCATACAGGCACATGTAGTCAGTAGACAACAAGGGATTAGGAAAGATTGAGGTTTGCGCTCAGGCGATGCCAGACAGAACAGAGATGTGTCACGCTATAGCTAAAACTGGGGTACATAAACCTAATGAGTGCAATCATCTGGGAGTGGAAATGTTGGATTTTTCCAGTGGACAAAAGACTCTGGGGAAAGGGGGTAAGAACAAGTTACATGAAGGGGAGATATGAATAGATATGAAGATGTGGGAGAAAAAGAATAAGAGCTTTTCTACACGAGGCATTTATTGTGCACTCATGATTCCTTACTCACAGTTGTTTACAGGTTCTTTAGAAGACGTTGTGGTCCTCCAGTTTTGCTTCTGTTTTTTTCAGAGCACTTTCCTGTGTTTTTTTTTAGAATGGGGAAAATGGGGTATTATTTCTGAAAGCGCTGTTTCTACTTGTGTATTTGCACTATTCCGCTATAACACAGCTCCACCTAGAGGTTACATAGCAGAAAAGCATGAAAGGAAAAGCTCTTTGTGTAGAGCTCAGATCTCAATTCTGTAACAAAAGCTAAAGTAGTTACAGCAATTAACAGCCTTGTGTAGAAAAGCTCAAAAGCAACCAATCAAATCACATATCATGTTCAAGCATAAAACTATAAAATTAAAGAGAAGATACTAGATGGAGTCACTACCAGCAGGGTGTCACCTTCTGCTAGCAGAAAGCTGTAATGGGAAATGTAAGAATTGCTTCTTGTAAGCTTTTAAGTTGTCTCTTCACCTCATGTTCTAAACTGTGCTAACTAGTACCATGGTACCATCTTCTTTCAATAATTCCCTTAAATATATTTGCTTTATGTTAGTAAATGTTTTAAGATACAACCTAAGTGTATGTGCATCCAGTTAAGAAGTAACTGTGCTGTTTGAGTTGAAGTGTGAATCAAAGTCTACGAAACGTCCCCCGTATTAGCCATTAGGCAAGGTTGTAGGGATCTGTTCTAACAGGGACAGCGTTATTCAAGTTTTTAAAAGCCCAAATAGAGTTTGGACCGAATTATTTCCCCTACAGCTCCGATTTGCTTAAGGCAGACTTTAACCATGCCAAAAAAAACCATTCACAGATAGATAATAGATACAATACTGAGTTTATCGCTGATTAAACTAAACTGCCTGGAACCATGTGGGAACTGCTTAATATATAATGGCTTTCCATGCAGGATGCTTTGTATTCTAATGAACAGCCACACACCAATGTAATATGAGTGAAAGGGGAAAAGAAAATGATTGCAGAAAATGAAGCATTTCCCCCTATAAAAAAGGTGAAATGCAGTGAGAATTATCTTGCATGTCAAGGGAATGAAGACTACTACAAACAATCCAGGAATACGAACAATTCAATGGCTTGATTTTACTATTTTAATGACATGACTTACAGCCAAACCTAGTAACTGCTTCTATGTGTAGAGTTCTATGTTTAGTAACTGTGTAGGTTTCTACACAGCTCTGAAAAGCACTTCACAAAAAATAAATAAATACCCTATTAAAAACTTACTGCTTCCTCTGTGATATCAATCCTTTTTCCCAGGAGCTTCGTGCTTTTGTCAACAACCAGAAGTCCAATAGTTGTTTTGGGTTCTGTCACATTGATTTTGAGGGTGACATCCTCAGAAGGCCTAGCTCTGTTTTTATTCCAATACATGTTAACCTAGAGGAGGAAATCATAATGGTTTATATTATGCAGTAGGTAATTTGGAATGAGTAATTACATTCATTCAGGTGCTTATCCTTGCATTTAGTTTGATGCAACTAAGGATCTGGATTAGTTCCGAAACTGTGGAAGAGCCAAATTCGATGCAAATCGGATGAAGGCAGAAGAGAAGTCCAGGCCGGGAAGCTCATGCCATCAGCTCCTGCAAGGACCCATCACTGGCCTGAGAGGACTGCTGGGGCAGCCCCTACCCCATCTTCCCTGGGGCTACTGAGGAAAGCCAGAAGAGAAGCCCAGGCCGGGGAGCTTCAACTGGCCTGAGAGAACTACGTTCTTGTGTTTCTTTGGGTTTTGGGGGGTAACACTTGTTTGTTTCAATATTGAAATATTGTAAACTGCCTTGGGTGCCTTAGCAGAAAGGTGGTATAGAAATGTATTAATTAAATAAAAGAAAAATAAATTAACACTGAGATATAAATAATAAATAAACACATGTTCAAATCTCTCCTTTTTTAATGGTAAATGCAGAGGGTGGGTGATTCAGGTTGTGGCCATGGTACTGGAGAGGAGGTATTAATCATTTCTCTGTGTACCATTTTCCCAATTTAAATCATCCTCTCCTCAAAGTTGCTGTGTGCCTTGTGGGACTCTGTATGTTTCCCCCTGTGGGGTAAACAACAGTCCATGAGGGTAAATTGGCTTGGGAAAGTGGCACTGCGAGGGAAAGGATTAAAAACAAACCTTGCCCAGTTCTACAATCCCCCTGCAAAGTGGCTGCATTTACCATTTTAAAAAATGGTGTGTTCTCTGATTATAGATCTCTTGATGTCACATCTAATTTGGCCTGAAAAAGCAGGAGCCAAGGGGCCAGCTTGGGGGGATAGAAAGAGGAGCCAAGTGGTAGGGAGGCTGTGAGAAAGGGGCAGATGAGACTGCAAAGAAAGACCAGAGGGCCCAAGGGTGGAAGAGTGGATAGCAGAGGGCCTGGAGGAAGCAACTTTTAAAAAAGAAAAAAGGAAGTTGGGCCAAAGTCAGGAAGGGAATTTGGGGCTCGTACTCAGTTACTCAGTCAGCTATCACCTATCTTAATGGCAACATATGCATTGTACCTCATTATGGTTGCATTCAGATGCAACATAAATATAAATATAATAATAAAATAAACATTAAACCATGGTTTAGTGCGGGGGTGGGCAACTTGTGGCCCTTGAGATGTTGTTGAACTGCGACTCCCATCAGTCCTAGCCAGCATAGCCAGTGGTGAGGTATGATGGGAGTTCCAGTCCAACAACCGCTTGAGAACCACAAGTTACCCTCCCATGCTTTAGCATTACAAGACTGAGCACCTACCCATACCTTGAGATAATTGGCTGAGATTCTTCTCTAAGTGCTCCTGACAAATGAGGTACAGCTGGTGGTTGGAAGAGATAAGGCCATTTCTGCAGCAACCCCTTAGCTGTGGAATGCCTTCCCCAGGGAGGCCCACCTGGTGCCTTTTTACTTTTATTTAAGACCTTATTTGCCCAGGCTTTTTAAACCTGTATTATGCTGTGGGTTAGTATCATTTTAGCTCTGTAACGTGTTTTAAATTTTGCTCCCTGTTTTAATTGTTGTAGTGTTGCTGTGTTATATTTCCTTGCACTTGCTTTAAAGTGATCTGTTTCATTTTATAGCTGTGTTTTTGCTACATTTAAATTGTACTTTATGTAATTGTCATTTTTTATGTTGCTATTGTTTCACTTTCTATGCTGCCCAGAAAACAATTGTTATAGGGCAGATTATAAACTGAAATAATAATAGTAATAACAGTGGTAGTAGTAGTAATAGCACCATGTATAATTCATATTCCTTCAGACATAAATAAAGGTATTAACTAAAGTTATCCCAAAGATACCGAAGTTCTAACTCTGGCAACAATGCTATGGTCTATAAAGCTGCATGCATCTATACACTCTGTTGTAAGCATCCTTTGCTAGTAGGTACAGCCACTAATCAGTTAGCAATTAATAGAATTTTGGCCCAGGAAGCAGTTTGTAAAATTCTACCTTGTGACTTAATGGAAAAGGAAGCACTGAACACTTACCTGGTTTTTAAAGGCAGGCTGAATAGGAACACTTAGAGCATCATTTATTACTTCCCCATTATCGCCCACATAGTAGGCAACTATGCATGCCGTAGGAGCCCAAGAATGTTCTGGTGTTAAAGTGAATGTTGTGGACTTCTTTTTACCTGCAGCCACAATTTGTTCTTTGGACACCACCTGAATGGGGGAAAAAAGTTAGCTAATCTGCCTACAAGCTATGCTCCAGCTGAAATGGTCACGTCTCACAATTCAATTTTATAAAAAGCATCTAAAATATACTGGATACTATACAGAAGTAACATGAATAAGTCCTTGGCCATAGACTCATAATCTAAAAATGACTTCTGCACAAATTCTTTTGGGGAAGGGCAGGGTAAAAATGTAGATAATCCCCCCAAAAAAATTTAATTCAAGATGAAAGTTTTCATCAGTTGATTAATCAACACTGTGATCAAGTCAAATACATGTCGACTAGGTAAGGACACTGAGTTCAATGGGACTTACTCCCAGTAAGTGTGTATAGGTTTGCAGCCTTGGCCAAGGCTGATTTTAATCAAAGAAAGCAAATTTAATTGGTGGGGTTAAGTGTTAATTGTTTCATTTTTGGAATTATTTTAGTACAAAGGAATGTACTTTGTACAAATGTACAAAGTAGGAATGTACAAAGGTGTGTACAAAGGAATAAAAAAAAGAGAACATTGGTTTGGATCCAGTTTTTCCCCCCATTAGTGAGAGTTTTCCCTGACTGGAGTTCCACTCAGAACACTACAGCAGAAATGGGAGGGGGAGGTGATCTTTACTGTTTCTCCTCTCCTTCTGTACCCTCTGCAGTCCCCAGTGCCACCAGTCCCTGTCCCAGAAGGTTCCCAAATCCCCCAAATAATATGGGGGGGGGGAGGGCGCAGGGGACTGCAGGGGGCGGGGGGAATAATCAAAGAATGCATTCTACTCTGTTCAGCCAGCAGAAAAGCTCTACTGGATCAAAAGCCTCCTGCAGACAGAAGGAACCTTCCCATCTGCTGCTTTTGCTGGATCCAACTCATTAAAAGTATCTTTCCCCTCTAAACACAATTACTGTAGTTCCAATTGAAGAAAAAAACTCATTTTTTAGAGCAATGTC
Source organism: Shinisaurus crocodilurus (assembly GCA_021292165.1). Lineage (NCBI taxonomy): Eukaryota > Metazoa > Chordata > Lepidosauria > Squamata > Shinisauridae > Shinisaurus > Shinisaurus crocodilurus. Next base: position 130,426,647 of record CM037879.1, read on the forward strand.
ATTTCCTATAACTGGGATATTAAATAACCCACAGACTACTTGACAGGAATAATAATAATAATAATAATAATGATGATGATGATGATGATGATGATGATGATGATATTATTATTATTATTATTATTATTATTATTATTATTATTATTTCAATAAAACTATGCGGACTGATCAATCTAATGTGTTTCTTTTAAGAAGTCTTTAAACTTCCTAAAAGAGTACAACATTTATGTCCAGCTCCTTCCTAAGAGGTTTCCAACAAAATAAGATCTGAATCCATAATGTGTTGGTTTCAGATCCTAGTTTGTACCAGAGCTGATAAGCATAATTTCCTGGATTGGACATAATGGGAAACTATGGTTAATTAACCCAGGAAGTCTTCAGTTGCTGCAGGCTGAGAAGGGAAGAAGGAAAGGGCAACACAAGGACAGAGTGCACAGGCACAAGGGCTCGTGCTTGTCTCAGCTTATTAAGCAGAAATATGTATGCCCAAACCAGGCCAATAACGCCCTGGCCTCCTCTAATTTCACACCAGTTGTTTGGAACTCCATTTGGAAATCACACACCATTTTCTTGAAGAGCCAAACCAGGCTGCCTGTAAATTAGGCAATTTACAGCATTTGACCATGCACTCAGTCAGGGTAGATATTTCACAGTTTACACAGCAACATACCCATATTTGCTGTACAGTCTACTGTACATGTGTACTGTACACACATGTACACTCAGTAGAAAGCCATGGCCAGTTCCAGCTTTCTGATTAGCATACCTGAATGATACAATAGGTTCCCAAGACCTGTTTGTCACACTGACAAATAATTTATATTTTAGGTGTACGCTGCAGAATATGCAGAGGTGTGTGTGTGTGTGTGTGTGTAGTGAGGAATAAATCCAACAGTTTATTTTCTGGAATACCTGAGTAATTCCATCTGAAATTACATTTATTGTTTAGTACCAAAGATCTTCCATATTGTTGACTATGGTGTTTTTCTTGTGTTTGTTAAGGTTGGATCTTTGTAAAACAAATTTAAAATAATTAAAAACTACCATATAGCTGATATCTTTCACAGGTCTATTGCTTCGAATATTCAGCTCCAAAGGTGTCCCAACCTAGGAAAAATAACATGATTTGAATGAACATGCCTATCATGATGTAATGCATTATTGGTGAATTTAGAAATCAATGAATTATTGGAAATCATAACTTACCTTTAAATCCTGACTTGTTTTTTTAATCAGGAGATAAGTCGTGCTGTTAGAATAGAATATATCATATATGGCTATAGAAGCTTCACTCTCCAGAAATTTGGCCTGGAAAAAAAGAAGAAAAGTACCCAAGGCGATTATGGGGGGGGGGGGGGGGGAATGAGGAAATTTCATGAATGTTTGTTTGTTTATTAGTAGTAATACTTGTATACCGCTTAATATAATAAAAACTATGCAGTTTACATACAAAATCACAATTAAAAATGCATATATAATACAACACTCACCTTTTAACTTAAAACAACAAAGGTAAAATAAAAAGAAACAATAAAGACAGTAAAATGTGGCGTAGTGGTGAGAGTGTTGGACTGGGACTCGGGAGATCCGGGTTCTAGTCCCCGCTCAGCCATGAAACTCACTGGGTGACTTTGGGCCAGTCACTGCCTCTTAGCCTAACCTACCTCACAGGGTTGTTGTGAGGATAAAATGGAGAGGAGGAGGAGGATTATGTAAGCCACCTTGAGTTCCTTGCAGGAAAAAAGGCGGGGTATAAATATAATAAATAAATAAAATGGAGCAGCATCATGATGATCATTTATAAGCCAGTGAAAGCTTGTGTGAATAAGTACGTTTTCAGGAGGCATTTAAAACACACCACGTTTTTTGCATCTTGAACCACATGGGGGATGGTGTTCCAGAGGGTAGGCACCACTACTGAGAAGACCTGCTTTCGAGATGTTATGCAGAGACATTCTGTTAAGTTGCGGAATGGCCAACAAGGCCTCCCCTGAAGATCTTAGAGGTCAGTTGGGTGTATACAGAGGAAGGTGATCCTCTAGGTAGCCTGGTGTCAAGTTATTTAGGGCTTTGTATGTCAACAACAGAACCTTGAACATGGCTCAGTAGTAGCTAATAGGCAGCTACTATTCAGGACAGATAAAAGGAAGTACTTCTTCACACAGTGTGCATAGTTAAACTATGGAATTCACTTCCACAAGATGTAGTGATGGCAGGGCCGGTGCTACCATTAGGCCAACTAGGCAGCTAGTACAGCGCTCTCAAGTGGGAAGGGGGGGCGCTAAATATCTGATCTTGCCTAGGGCACCAAACTGCCTTGCACCGGTCCTGAGTGATGGCCACCAATTTGGAGGGCTTTAAAAGGGGATTGGGCAAATTCATGGAGGAGAAGGCAATCAATGGCTACTAGTTCTGATTGGTGCACTCATGCCATGCGTGTGAGTTTCCCGTGGGCAGCTGGTTGGCCACTGTGTGAACAGAATGCTGGACTAGATGGACCCTTGGTCTGATCCAGCATGGCTCTGCTTAAGTTCTTATGTAATGTAGTTCTTTTAACCCAGGTGTAATGTGTACATAGCTGGGTGCCCCACTGAGCATCCTACCTGCTGCATTCTGCACTAGCTGCACCTTCCAAACCAAGTGCAAGGACAGCCCCACATAAAGTGCATTAAAGTAATCTAATGGTGAGGTTACTGGCACATGGACCACAATGGTTAGGCTATCCTATCCAGGAGCAGGCATAGTTGTCACACCACCAAAATTGGTAATGAGTGCTCTGAGCCACTGAGGGCACCTGTGCTTCCAGTGACAAAGATGGATCTAGGAGCACCCTTAAACTATGACTTGTTCCTTCAGAAGGAGTGCAACCCTATCCAGAACTGGTGAATAACCTAATTCCCAGACTGTTTATCAGGATTCAGCTTCAGTTTACTGGCCCTCATGTGGCCCATAATGGCATCCAGGCACCAATTCAGAAGGTGCATGCCCTCTCCTGACTCAAATGTTACAGAGCAAATATGGATGACACTCTGCCCCAAATCTCCTAATGTCCGTTCCCAATGGCTTTACATAGATGTTAAACAAACAATGGGAACTAAATAGTGCCCTGTGGCACCCCATAGTTCAACTGCCAGGGGGTCAAGGCACAGTCACCCAAGGTTATTCTTTGGGACCAACCCTGTAAATAACAGTCAAAACATCATAAAATGGTGCTCCTAATTCATGGAGATGGTCCAGGTAGATACTGTGGCCAATAGTATCAAAAACCTCTGAGAGATCAACAAGTAACAGGATATCACTCCCCCGTCCCTCTTCCGAAGGAAATCATCCATCAGGGCAACCAAGGCTGATTCCATCCCAAAACCAGACATGAACCCAGAATGGAATGGGTCAAGGTAAACAATTTCATCAAAGAGCACCTGCAGCTAAATATCCATTACTGTCCCAAGCACCTTGTCTAAGAATGGGGTTTTTGTGAATGGACAATAGTATAAATCTCTGGATTCAGGGTGGCCTTTTTCAGGAGTGGCTGAACCACCACCTCTTTTAAGGCTGTGGGGACCACTCCATCATGCAATGATGCATTCAACAATCCCCTAATCCATTTGGTCAAACCCCTGCAACTAGAACCCATAATGGGCAATGGTTGAGAGAGTATATGGTGGGTCACACAGATGCAAGTGTCTTGTCCACATGTGTAGGCTTGAAAAACTGAAACTGAACCCACAAAACAGGACAAGACAATGCACTGGACACCTCAACAGATCTTATAGCATTTGCTGTATTTACTGTATTAATAGCGGTTTTCAAGTCAGCATGAAGGTGAGCAATTTCAGAAATAGTATAATTATTGCCTCTTCTAAATGAAGATATGATGCTACCTTATGCCTTATGCTGTCAGAATGAAAAAATGAGACTGCACTCCACTAGAAAACCAACATGGGGAGGTGTGGGGAGGACAAACCAAAGGTTCCTGAAATAATTTATTTCAGGTTATCTTGTAAACAGTCATTTGAACAGATATCTCAGTGCTTGTGGTTTTCTTTTTTCTCTCAGTTAGTAACAAACTGAAGCTAGGGTGTTGCTGATTCTATTTAAGCTTCTGCTTTCATTTTTCACTAATCCACAGTTTCTCATCACATATGAATTTGGGGAAATGTGGTTTATTCTAACTCTAGTTAGTTAACAAACTAGGATGTAGTTTCATTCAGGTGGTTTTTTTTAACTAACTAGAATTAGAATAAACCATAGTCCCCCGAGTTTGTATGTAAGAGGAAACTGTAGTTAGTAAATAATTGAAAAAGTGAAAGCAGAAACTTTCACTCTCTTCCTTTTGAACTCTAGTGATATAGGCTGGCTACACAGGATTACTGAGATGCATATGAAGCACTCTGAAATCTAAGGAAGGCATTAGGACAAGTTTCCACCCTAAGATTCATCTACTGATTAAGGTCACCCATAGCTGATGGGATGGAACGGTGGTAGTTGTAGTCCAACACATTTGGAGGGCACCATGCTGGGAAAGGCTGGATTAAGGCTTTGTGTGAAATAAAATGATGGGGAAAATATACCTTAACATGCAAGTCTGTTGTATTCGCCAGAACTGGAAACTCAATCTGGATCACCCCATTCTCTGGAAGAGGGTAGGTTAGGTGCTGAGCTGACCCTGAGGCTTTGACAGTGATCAAGACATTATTCTTTCGTTCATCAGAAGTCAGTGGCTTGTTGTCAAGTTTTGTTACTTTCAGCTGAAAACAGTAAAAGGAATATCTTCCATAAATCAACCCAAAGCTTTCAAAACAGTGATCAGCATTATTCTTTGGAGAATAAAAAATATCTATGTTCAACTCCTGAGTTTGAAATGCCAGCAGTCAACAACCAAAACACCTAGTGACATAAATGACACTGTAATTAACCTCTTATACGACCACTTCAAGCAATTTTTAAAACCTAACTGTCTCCATGATGCATCCCTCATTGACCACTGTGTTCTAGAATGATACTGATACCGCAAAAAGTAACAGAACAACTCACCAGTAGCCAAGAAATTCAGGGAAGGCTTCAGAACTCTTGGATACTCAGAAAATTCTAATAAGTAGTCATGATGTTTTGGAAATACAGTAGTACTTGTATTTTGGGAAATTCCTGTTAAGAGGTTTTAAAAAAGAGACACGTGTATAATCATTCATTCCCAATAGCACCTGGAGAGTTCATATTTCTTGTAATTCTAGCTGTCAGCACCCTATACTGCTGTTGCCAGTATGGCCGGTGTTAGGAGCAGGCCTACCTGGGCATGGGCCCCGGATCTTTTTGAGTCATGCCCAGGATCTTTAGAGCTGCCCCAATTGCCATCATCTGCCTTACTAGAAGCCTGCTTCTTCCCTCTGAACTCAGTAGCTTTGCAGTTACTATGAGATCTTAGGACTCACTCCCTTAGCAGATTAATAGGGAGTGTAGCATAAAGGCACCCGCCTTCTTCTAAACTAGAAGGGAGACTGCCACCTTTCCCTCCAGTCTGTTCATTATTTTCATTAAGTCCAGAGTCCAAAATTGTATAACAGCATCAGTAACTCAGTTTTCTCTGAGTGTGCCTGACTATACACAGACCTGCTCAGCCAATTGCTTCTGGGCATTTGCACTTGTGCCCTGGGCCACTGTAGGCAGTGAGGCCCTGACAAGAGAGAGAGCAGGTATGTTGGCTGCTCACATAACAAATGGAGTGCCAGAGGCCTTCCTCATCTGTTGCTTCCTCCAAGATGGCCCAGGCCACTTAACTTGGGGAAAAATAGAAATGGGTTTGCTTGCAAAAAGGGTTTGAATTAGCAGCAATGTCTGAATTTGGGGCAAGGTAATGTGAGTGTACAGATTGCCCTGACTTGCTTGAGTGTGTCTGGAGCTGCTTGACTCTGAAATAATCTTTCTGGAGTGCACCTGCTTCTTGCATGATCCATGTGGCAAGATTCTGGTGGGTGCATGATCCTCCTTGACATCCAGTGTTTGCACTAGGCTAAAGAAAAGTAAATAGGTGTGGGAGGAGGATAGGAGCTTCTTGTTCTTTGGTGTTCAAAAGCCACAATGATTTGTGGCACCTTGAAGACTCACAAATTTACTATGGCATAAGCTTTCATGGACAGAAGCCCACTGTACAGAAAGTTATTTTGAAAGATGGTGCTTTTCATGTAACTGGAGAAAAATGGTACTTTCTGAAATAAAGATCCTGGGCCCTGATGATCTCTGATGCATTCAACCCCCCCTGGCTTTTTGCCCACATGTGCTTCCCCTCCTGCTGCCTCCCTTGAGTCTTTCTGCCTGAGGTGTTTTTCTGAAAATAAATGCCCTTCTCTCCCCTGTCCATACATCCCTTTTTACAAATGGGCTGTCCTTATGAGACAGGGTCCTATAAACGGGACAGGCTGACAGACAAACAGATACAGACACACATTTTAGAGCCTGAGGCAGCTAATTTGGGACATCATGCAAAAGCAGCAAAATATTCATTACTTAATGTGTTAAATTATTTTATTTTCACTGCCAGGAAAGGGGAGAGGTGCTTGTAGGAGTTCCTTCAAGGGCCTAAACAATGTTACTGGCTTTGAGTACTACTGTGCTGCCTCCACAGAAGTTAGTTAGTAGGTTTATGTGTCAGATTCACAATCTGCCTTTTAGAACAGAGTATGCTACTCTAGCCAGGCTAGTTATACTAGCTCTAGCTGTATGTTACATGGCACGGCCCTGTGTGATTGGTTGGTTTCCTTTCCCTCCTTTTTGTACTTAGTTGTTTGGGAGTTCAGTTCTTTTCGAGCCTTTAAGAAGTAGTAAGCCCTGTAACTCTGGGAAGACAATAGTTTTTTACCGGCTTCTATCTGTGAATTTTAATTATGCAACTACATTCAACTGAACTTGTACTTCTATGAACGTAAGCACCTTGGTACAGTCTGTTTAGTGCATGTTTATATTTGCTGAATAAAGTTCTTGCTTAAGGAAGAGGCTGTGTTGAACTGACTTGCAAAGAGACGTTTTACACTCTCCGGCCAAGTATAACTACTATGCACCTTGACTGGGGTTGGGGGGAGGGGGGGAGAGAGAGAAGCCATTTGCTGCTCTGCCTCAAGGTTATATAATACAATGTATGGAACCTTTTAATTATATGTTGTGCTTTTGTGAAGAAGGGAAGCACACTCAAACTTCTGCCATCAGCCAGGGGGCCTAGGGCCACTGGGAGGCTGCACCTGCTGCTTCCCAGGAATAACATCAAGCCAGGGGGAGACCAACCTGGCCCATCTGTCGGCCAGAGAAGCAGCAGTTGAAGGGAGCTCACTTCCCATCCCTGCCAGAAAGAACACTCAGGTGTAACTGACAGTTGCCCTGCTGGGACTGCAAAAGGAAGGGGAAACAACACTCTGGCCCCATTTATTTTATTTATTTATTTATTATATTTATACCCCACCTTTTTTCCTGCAAGGAACCCAAGGAGGCTTACATAGTCCTCCTCTCCATTTTATCCTCACAACAACCCTGTGAGGTAGGTTAGGCTGAGAGTCAGTGACTGGCCCAAAGTCACCCAGTGAGTTTCATGGCTGAGCGGGGACTAGAACCCGGATCTCCTGAGTCCCAGTCCAACACTCCAACCACTACGCCACACTGCCCCATCCATTGGCCAAAGGAACATGAGCCTCATTCTAGCAAGAACAGCAAAGAATGATCAGCCTCACCCAAAGTGCATTTAAGAGCCCGCTCACAGCTCACCACCTCGTTCTGGCCTTGAAAAATTGATCTCCCTCCTGTTCCTCCTCCCCTCCCCTCCCCTCCCCTTGTGTGTCTTGTCATTTTAGTTTGTACTCCAGGTGGCAAGGCTTGTCTCTCTTTGATTGATGTGAGCCTCTCTGACAGACAATGGGTGAGTTCACACAACACGACAACCCACCCTGGCAATAAGCCACAGTGGGTTGGTTGTTCTGAGACCAACCCGCAGTGTGCTCAACGACGGGGCTCGCCATGGGTTGTTCACCCCCTCCCTCCCCCTCCCGCAGGTATCCCAGGGGACACTGCAGCAGGGCCAAGTTGTCTCCACGGGGCCCCCAATGCAATCACAAGCTGCTCAGGCACTTTGAAGGGGTTCTCAGTGACTGTCAAAATGGAGATCACGAAAGCTAGCTATCAAGCCGGATTTTGCTAGCTCCGGGGGAGGAAAGGAGTGAAGGGGGAAAAGGCCACAGCAAGCCAAAATTGACTCACAATCGTGGTGGGGGACAACCAGCCAATGCCTTGGGCACTTGTGGGGCAGTTGGCATTGGTCAGGGCAAACTTGGCAAGTGCAGCAAGGGGTTTTGCCGTTCTTGCCAAGCGGTTCACTCGCCAATTCCCTTCGCCCACGATGGGGATGGTCGGCTGCGTCTGGATGACACATCAACCCATCGTGGGTGAAACAACCCCTACAACAAGCTATGGGTTGTTAGGATAGCTTGTTGCCCTCAAACAAGCCACCCTGAGGGAATTGGTCCAGTTTCTCACAACATGACAACCCATTGTGGGTAACAACCCACAATGGGTTGTCAAGCCATGCGAACCCAGTCAATAATTCTCAAAAAAGCGGGATAAAAATACAGTAAATAAACAAACAAACCACCTCAGTGTTTCAGTGTTTTTTTCTTCCCTTCGCTTCCCTTCCCTTAAAGAAAATGCCATATTAAACAAGATACCTGTAAGAGATTCTGTAACCACAGCTGTAATTTCTACAGGCAAATGCTCATTCCAATCTGTGTAAGTTATATTCTTCATCTCTAGACTGTCAAGTGTAAAGTTCACAGATCCATTAATCTGAAATAAAGAAGTCAACTGATTAGCTTTTTTCTTTTGAAATTAATCAAAAATATTTGGGCAGATCATATTTGTTGTCACTGCATTTTACTCGGGTTGAGGTAATGTTAGTAGAGCATATTGTCAAATCCTGCACCTGCAATGCACCTTGGTGACATCAGATGTCAGGCTGAGATTCAGCCTAAGCACCACCCGCCTGCCTATTCTGGCCAAATAAGGGAATTGAAGGAAATCAACCACATCATCAGCCTCTTTACACGCTGTCAGAGCAGGCTTGCACACTAGACTGAATAACTAAGAGATCTGTTCTTGCTCGATTTAGATCACCTTCTTATTGCTCTCTGTCTTTACTTCACTCCACCTGACAGCTTCACATGACTACACTACAAATTTAAATGTGTATAATAGGCATTCTCTCTCCCCAGAGCACTGAGGCAACTATAGCTGTGGCGTGGGGAGTGGGAGAGAAAGAGGGCTAGGGATCTCTAATAAAGAGTATTCTTTGGCAGAGCAGCCATGAGAGATAAAGTGGTATAAAGCTGATAGTATGTAAGAGAGTTAGGGACAGTGGGTTGTATCCAATGGTGGCTTTGACCTCACGGAAAGCACTTCTGCATGCGCAAGCTAAGGCACCATCAATTCCCCCTACCTACTGCAGCCCTCAGCACCATATCCCATTCTGTTCTGGAGTGTCTCCCAATCCTTAGAAGCAGCTTTTGAGGAGGCTTTACTGGGTAGATGGGGAGAGAATAGGTGAGAATCAGGCCCCCAAACTTACATGAGCAAAAGAGCTTTCCATTAATGCAAATGCACCATTAAAGATTATGGATAAAATCGATGATGATGATGATGATGATGATGATGATGATGATGATGATGATGATGATGATGTTACAATCCAGTGATAGTTAAGCATACTTAAGTCCTATTGTTTTCAGTGAGATTTAGGAACACCTAATTTTCTCTGGACTGCACCCAATGTCTCCATTGTTCGGTGGAGACTACACGATAGCCACCACTCTGTTCACCAGGCCATCAGAGAAGTGCTAAAATCCTCTGGGTGTCAGCTATAGAGATAACATGGGTAGGCAGCTGGTTGGGGGGGGAGGGAACCCAAGCTACAGGAATGCAATTTAAAAGTTTATTTTAAAGGGAAACAGATTTCACAAGGCAATTAAACATGAAAGGAAATAAATACTACTAAAACTAAAAAAAAGTGTTTTAAAAGTAGAAAAATTTAAGTTATTTTAGGGAAATATATTTCTACATTGCTGGGGGGGGGGGGGTAATGAAATACCAGGCAGGGTCCCCAAACCATACATGTTTCCAAGTCTCTACTGCTTTTGAGCAATTTCAATAGGTTTCAGGATGGGGGGGGAGTATGAGGATGACTGCCGTTCCCCTAGCCTAGGCACACATCAGCCTTAGGACAAAGAAGCAGGAAGCATGAAAGGCTTTTTAAAATAAAGGTGCTTTGACAATGGTCTTGAAGGAGAAGAGAGAAGTGCCCTGGCAGAGAGAAGAAGAAGAATCTGAGAAGCAGCAAGGCAGAAGGAAAGAAGGCAGAAGGAAGATTGATTCTTTTCACCAAGAAATCCTCAGGGTGGATGAAGAAGTGCATTTTTTCCTGATACATAAGTACACTGTCAGGCACTGAACACAGCTCACCTTCAATGTTTTAGTGATAGTTCTCTTCCTTCCATAGTACACTGGGTAGAAAGTAATAGTTACTTCCCCTTTGACTGGCTTTCCATACGTGTACCTGTAATAACCAAAAAATCCATCATTTGGAAATTTCAGTTGAACCACTATAATAAGCCAACGTATCTATTTGCATTTGAACATAATTACTGTACATTTTAACTTTGGAAAATAATGTGAGGATCATGCTCTGCAAAGAACACTGAATCAGTGAAATGATTGTCCAGCACTGATAAAGCATATCTCCCGTTATACAGAGAATAGTAACCAGTGGAGGCAGCCATCTTTTTTACCAACAGTGCCCTGGGAATGATGCTATGCCATGATGGAGTGTGGTTCAAAGCTTTTTTGAATAAAAATAATAATGGAACCCTCGGCTGCCTTTTCTCAAAATGGTAGGCTCTCGCCCCTCACAAAAAAAATCATTTTATTTTTTGACACACCCAAAAATAATGCTATTACTCAAGTTGTCTATTTGGCCCACCAAACTTCAGAAATTGGGAGAGAAATCTAGACCTAATACTTTGGCCCAGTGCTACATGGCTTAGGTGTACAAGATTTATACAAATGCATATAGGTCTTAAATGACAAAACATTTACTTTTTACCTACTTTGCTTTGACAGTACCACTGAAATTCTTATCTTTTGAAGAATAGCACTGAGGAGTTGTTAGAAAGACTTCAAACTTTGGCAACACTAAAAAGAAATTAACAAGTTTATTTATTTATAATAATATTTTTATGCAGCTCCTCAGCCAAAAAGGCTGCCAGAGCAGCTTACATATAATCAGTTATAATTAAAATTACACAACAATGGTCACAGTCATAAAATTTCAGTACTGTGCATTTTTCAGCACAATACAGCCACACCTAAAGGCTTCCTCTACACTACAATTATATATCTATACTACCATCATTGCATGTGTTTTAATTGTTCAAATGATTTTAATTTCTGTTTAATTTTTTGTACTGAATTCTTATGTTGTTTTTATTGTATTGCATTTTATTGATTTGTGTACATTGTTGTTAACCACCCAGAAAGCCTCGGCTATTGGGTGGTATAGAAATGAAATAAATAAATAAATATCAATTCCATTTTATACCACTTTGACCAGGGGTAGACAACATGGTGCCCTTCCTTGGTGCCCACCAAGACACCCTACTCCTCCCAATTTTTATTTTAAAATATGTTTTATATTTTCTTATTGGCAGCTGGAATTGCTTCAAAGTTAAATGGGAGCCTCTAGGTGCTGCCATCTTAATTTCCTATGAATGTTTTTGGTCAGGTTACTTCTTCTTTGCGACTAGCCGTGCCCACCGGAGGCAGCCATTTCATGGTTGTGCCCAGGACAGTTCCTTGAATTTCCAGATGTGCCCGTGGACTTTGACTGTTATGACTTACCCCAAAGAATCCTAGGAATTGTAATTTAGTGAGGGTGCTGAAAATTCCCCCAATCTCTTAAGTAACTAAATGTAAAATTTAGTAGGCAATACCAGATGCATGGGAAATACTCAACCACAAAACAAACAACATACACACACAAATGCTTTCCTCTCTAATCATCTGAAATTACTAGTTCACAGGCGAGTCATCAGATAGCAGTGTGTGTGTGGGGGGTCTTACTTTAACAGTAAAACAAGTGCACTGGATAGGGGCACTAAACACTTCCCCCTCCTGCATCCTCATTGCTCCTTCTCTTTGTTCTCAGCTCACTTCTGGTATCAGAGCCAAGAAGGGAGAAACTGGATTGGAGCAAAAGACTGAAAGGAGGTAAGGCAAGGGACAGCGAGGGTTCAGCACTCCTCTCTCTCACACCACTTTTACTGTTAAAGACACACACACACTGCTACATGTTTGAATAGGGCAGATGTGGGAATAACTACTTCTGCAAACAATAAAGAGCATACAGAATACCAAATGTAGTTATCCAAACGATATCCAAAAGATAAGTGGCTCTCATAATCTTACGCTCTTCTGTGAGTTGAAGTCATTTAATTATTAAGACACATTTTGTAAATAACATTCCTGTTCATACTAATGCAGGAAGATCATTGCCTTCTTGAGCCTTAAAACCCCCTTCTGTATTCCAAAGAAAAGGATCATTAGCATCTGCTTTTTAAGTGCAGGCACTTACCATATTCCATCACAGTAAATGTTTGATAGTGGGTTTGATCCTGTGGAAATACAAACAAAAATTTCTGAAATGGATATTTAGATTCAATAATAGGTTATTGCATCTAAGGTAGGGCCTTGTCTAAAATGATTCTAGCAATTAAAAAAAGAAGGTAAGTGTTGAGCTGCATTTTTCTAAAACTAACAGGAAGCCTTTTGTTTCATGATAAACAACTTCAAAATTCAGGAACAGAATTCTTTAATTATCTATAGAATGGGTTGATGTCCCAGAGACTTAAAGTGCACTGTGACATATTTATTTATCATATTTATCATGGCATAAGCATAATACTTTGGCAGATGCAAGAAATGGCCTCCTAAGCAGGTAGGTTGGTAGGCACCTATCATTATAACTGGTGGCTGGGCATAAATTTTGTCAGGTAAATTGCTTATTAATGGCCCAGAACGTTCGGTTTTCTCAATGGAAAATAATGGTTAGCAAATAGCTGGAGATTATTCTTAAGTGCTTTGAATGGGAGAGACCATTAGAACCTGGGAAATGGCACACCTTCCCCACCCACTGCAATGGCCCAGTTAAGGAGGGAATGGATGTAAGGGGGGGGGTATGTGTGTTAGCACACATATATCCATGTCTATAAAGTAACAAAAGAAACAGTTGGGGGGGGCTGGAGTGAGTGAGACAGAAATCAAAAAAAGAAAATGCTGTAAGATGAAGGTTGAAAGCATAAAGCAAGGGTGCCAAACCCCATTCAGCCTGAGGGCCAAATTCAATTTCAGAGAAGCTCTCGGGGACCACAGTCTAGTGGCTAAGGGGGCAAGGCAGCAGGCAAATGGGGCATGGCCAAAATAGCAGCATATTTCGGCCTAAAGCTCTTACTGCCAATAACTAAGCCTTAGGAGAGGCATTTCAATCTTTTAGAATGGGGAAAACAATGCACAAAAGCTGGAAAACTACCCAATGAATGACTAGGGGGGGGGGAGTATGAGCCACATGGTAACATGGTGAAGGGGGTGTGGGCGTGGCCATCTGGGGAACCCCAACACACAGGATTTGGCCCCCAGACCCAAAAGGGTCAAACCCAGGAATAAGGGGGCCAAATCCTGGCATAGTGCTTCTCTCTGCAGATCTGATGTGGGGTAAACATCAGATCTGCACATGGGGGGATTTGCTGCCTGCTTGTTTCCACTTTTGCTCTACTTTTTATTTCATCATGCTCTTTTGGTTAATTTGCACCTTTATACTCATCCATTCGCCTAGTGCTAGTCACATTGCTAATGCAGCCTACAGCAGAAGCTATAAAACTGGCTGCTTCATGATCCCATAGGTCAACCACTTTATAACTCTTCAAGGTTGTTATTTGCAGAATACTGCCTATTGGAAGTGCATGGTTGCATGGTTCCACCTTCACAAATTAAGGATTTACTAATCAAGGACCCACACATGCAATGCTAGGAGAGGAAAGCACATGTGCAGAAAGAACATGTGCAAATTATTTCAGACCAGTGAGGGGAATGAAGTGAAACATGAAAAGAGTGTTGGTGGTTACCTAGCCCTAATGTTTCCATATATTCCAAAAGTACATGCCATCTCTATTGAGAAACTACATGTGATGTCATGAACATGTATCTGGAAACCTACAGGGGAAAAGAGCTTGAGTGGTTTTGAATGAAAAACTGTCCATGGTGAAAGGATTAAGCACAACCACAACCACGTCTCAAAATCACAGTATTCTAAGGCTTCCATTTGCTTTAAAAATAAATCAGGGCTTCACTACACACTGTGTAGGCTGTGTAGTTTGCCTTTTAGAGACCATCCCTTCTCCTCCATCCCATCATCTCCAAGACTTAAATTTACCATCATTGCTCCAAGTTCAGACAATGAGTTATATAATACAATGGTGATATTCCATTGACAGAAACAATTCCATCAGCAGAACCAGGAGTGGGGCAATTCTCCCTCCCTACTGGAGCCTCTTAACACACCCTCAAAATCTGCTCCGGAGGGCTGGGGAAAAGGACTGCAGGAGGGAGAAAGCCCTGTTGCACTAGCAGACTTCCGCTAGTGCAACACTGGATTTAACCCAATGTAGAGACAGCATAGAGCCAACTGAAGAACTTCTTGGAGAAAGGTTTACCAAATCCAGATTAGTTTTCAGAAATATTCAACTTTTTAAAAAACTGAGCTTTATTTTTTTTGAGCCATGTTTAAGATATAAGGAGCGGATTCTACTTTATCTGTTGTGGTAAATTTAACTAGATATTTGAGGTATATATGTTTTCCTTGGATTGGCTTGATGTACTTTTTTTTAAAAAAAATAACTTATAAAGATCTACAGTAATCAAAACTACTATATTATTACAGAAATAAACTAGAAATAAGATGAGCTGACTACACAAAGACTCAGACAGTGTCTGAGTTTTTGAATGCAGCTGGGATTGATGATTACTTCAGTTTTGGACATATCTTCCAGCTTCTGAAAACACGCATTTGCACACAGGCAAAAACACAGTTAATAAGATTAACTTGTCTTTGTTCAATTCATTTTATTGTTTGTTTTTGGCATGAAAGGATGGCGTAAGGCATTATAAACCATTTCAGTAGAATGCATCAATCATCAAAGAATCATGTCTGGCAAAATAAACAGAATTTGTTGTGTCTAGTGCTAAACGAGCTACAGAACGTAATTACAGATACTAGGAAAAAGATACGTCTGTCCTCAATCTTCCAGTGCTAATAGTTCATAGGTATGTTCCAAAGAAGCTCACTTACAAAGCCAGTTTTCAAAGGCAATCTTCACAAGAAATATACCTCTGAATACTAGTTGCTGGGAACACAGGCAGGAGGGTGCTACTGTGCTCATGTCCTGTTTCTGGGCTTCCCATTGAGGTATCTGGTTGGCCACTGCGGGAACCAAATGCTGGACTAGATAGCCCTTTGGTCTAATCCAGCACAGATTTTCTTATGTGATTAGAATAACATAGCAAATCCATTCACCTATAAGCTTCTGTTTTTAAGCATACCCTTCTGCATGAAGTACAATTCCAAACACTTTTAATCACTGAGCTATAGACAGGAATGCAACCTTTTGCTGTCTCCCATAATATATACAGCACACAATCCTTATAAACATCTGAAAATCCATCTCTTCGGTTTAGTTTAGTACATGAGAGCAGCCCCAATTGCCCTTCAACCCATGGGTGAATATAACGTCATGGATATAACCTGGCAACCGTGGATATGGCTGACAGCAAGTTCCATAATTAGAGGAACGCATTTTCCAGCCACCACAATCACAGTAACTACTACCAACCATATCCATGATGCCTTTAATACATTACATTTGCTCAAGGAAATGCATTCCCCCAAGGATAATCCGGATTGCTCATATGTTCAAAAACTGTTATGGCCCATGATCTTAGTTCAAAACTACATAACACTCTTTGTCACAGATATATGCAAAAACTTGGGGGTGGGAAAATGAAATTTAAGGGAAGGCTCTCCCTGCCTTCTACTTGAGTTCCTACAGTTCTCATACACTTAGGGTAGGCAGATACGACTGAAGTAGCACTGGGCACAGGGAAACTGCAGGTATCAATATTCTCCAAGTCACACCGCTCTTAAGAGCTGCAGGAATTGGTGACCTTCACTCTAGGCAAAGCCCCTAAACTGCTGTAATCAAGCATTCTTTGAATCACAGGGCCCAGCAGAGAACTGGTTGCTGCAGCCATCAGCCAGAAACAAGACACAAGAATCTCCCAGAACAGACATGACAGGCAGAAGCAGGCAACTGCAGGAGCAGTCAGTTTGAAGTAGATCTCAGTTTGTGGGGTATATTGATGGTTTGTTTCAGTTTGATGTCTGGCTGTGGCAGGATAGGTGATGTGGCTGGTTTTGAAATTTATTGGGCAAGGATACACAGGATCCCTTCCCACTATTTAGGATGTCATCCATTTCCTTCCACTACTTTACTCCTTCTCTGAAATGGCCAAGCTCTTTTTTGCTCATTTTGTTTTCTTCTTCTCTTTGAAGGTTGGGGGGGGGAGGCATGTGCATTTATATATGTGCAGAAGAATGCATCGGCTTGTTTGGGGAGCATTGCTTTTCTTTGTTTTATTTTGCTGGTGAAGAGCTAAAGAAAAAGGCCTCTGAATATGTTTGCTTGAAACCTTTGACTCTGGAACCAAGGAAGAATGTTCCTAAAGTTCTGAGATAGTTGGAAAAAAACATAATCATAAAGCATCTGTTTGTTTTCCTCCACAAACAAATATGTATTTTAATAAATAATTTACATTTTAGCCTTGAAGTTCATCTTTTTCTTGGTTGTACTACCACCTATAGGGCATTTTAAAAATTCATTCATTTCTTGCATTGCAATGGACCAAGCATACCTGATAGACCTAAGCTCTTACGGACCTTCCATACAATCCATTTTAGAGCATTATATGTACAGTTGTTGCTCATTTTTTTACACACATGCCTTCCTTACCATATCATATTTTCCCCTAAATAGCTAAATTCTTCCCCTCAGATAAGCAAACCTGTTATTACTGTGATCCCCATGTGGAATTTGGTTCCACAAGTGTCACAGGCACTTTTTAGTTATTGCTTGTGACATCACTAGCAATGTGCAGCACTATTCTCATCTATACTCAAATCATTTTATGAATGTTTACTTTTATTTGTCCTTAGTAGCTGTGCCCTTTCCTTGTGTTCATCCAATATTAGCCTTCCCCACCCGCAGTTTACAACTACTAAATAATCCTACTCCAGGACTTCTGCTTTCAAGAAAATATACAAATGTTCAGAACATGAGTTATTAAGAACAGTATCATTCATAGACAACAAATGATTTCAACTGGCCAAACTGAAAAGAAGGAAGTACGACAGAATGTCTTGACAAGATCATGCCTTTTGCTTAGTAAATAGTATCTACAAGATCAAGTCTTTCTCAGTTGCTGATCTATCTAGTTTCAACAGTATACATTTCAATTAACTGCATAATTATAGACAAATTTAATCTCTAGCAAAAATGACCAAACCGTAGTATGTAATCCAGGCCCACTTAAATCAATGGGAGCTTTATCATTGATTTTTACTAAAGGTATATTATATACCTGCTAAACAATTCATTTTGATAATACTCACATTTACTTGAACTTGTATAGACCAGTCACCCAGGACAGGATGTTTGGATAATTTAAACTGCTTGGAAATCTTGCCTAGTTTTCCATTCTGTGTCAACCACTGCTGAATCAAATTGCGTCGAGGATCCTAACAAAAAAGTCCACACTGTACGTTAAACTATGGGGAGTATGCAATACAGCTGCTGCACTAGCAGAAATGACCACTAGCACAACGGGAAAGTAGCAGTTGCTTGTGCAACCGGAAACAACTGGAAACTACTGCTTCCGGAATGGGACAAATCAGCGGAAGTCCCAGAAGGAAGCTCCACTGACTTGTCCCATTCCAGAAGCAGCAGTTTTGGATAGTTTCCTGGGTTGTGCTAGCAAGTGATAATTTCCCAATGTGCTGGTGATTGTTCCTGCTAGTGCAATTTGTTTAGAGCTGGCAGATTGCCAGCACTGGAAACTGCCCTATGCATTTAGTAACGTGACTAAACATTAACAAATCCAGGGCCACATACAAAATAGTGAATTATTGGGTGATAGCTTTTTGCACTAAGTCAGTGGAGAGCCAGTGTGGCATAGTGGTTAGAGTGTTAGACTGGGACTCAGGAGATCCAGGTTCTAGTCCCCGCTTGACCATGAAACTCACTGGGTGACTTTGGGCCAGTCACTGACTCTCAGCCTAACCTACCTCACAGGGTTGTTGTGAGGATAACATGGAGAGGAGGACTATGTAAGCCGCCTTGGGTTCCTTGCGGGAAAAAAGGTGGGGTATAAATATAATAAATAAATAAATAAAAGTCAGTATTATGATAGGCACCTGAAGTACGTTTCAGCAGAAAACATCCATACAGAAACTTCACTAGCAATGGTGCTGCTAGTGCATGACCTAAAACACTGCCATCTCCTTGCACATGCTGAAGTTGACAGGGTCCTAAGATGACAGGTGTGACTGTGACTTTTTAACACAAATGCTTTCACAAGGAAGTTAGAGCACGATCCTATCACCCCCGCCCTCGATTCACGTAAGCCTCTGGACTCAGAGGCTTACGTGCATCCAATGCACGACGCGATGTGCAGACGCGAGGTGCAGACGCGGCAATCTTCACTGCTGCCGCACCTCATGCCCTACATTTCATCTAAACGGCCATTTTCAGTCGTCTAGATGAAGCTCTTCGGAGGGGGAGGGAAGGAGGCTGGGGTGCCGTTTAGCCCCAGCCTCTTCCCCGCCCCGCCCCCCCGCACGCCCCTTTTCCTCCTCTTTGAGGCTGATTTGCGACCTTGAGGAGGCAGCATGATGAGGGGGGCAGGGCGAGGGCGAGGGCTCAGCGTTCAGAGTCCCAGCTCCAAGCTCACAGGACCTCAGAGCTGGAACTCTGAATAATGCTATGGCTCCACAGGCAAGCTTGGAGTGCCATAGGATTGCGCCCTTCATTACTAAAGAATTAACTATACATTATGTGCAATGTATACAATGGGCCTCAGTGCTGTTCCCTCTCTGTGGGGGGGGGGGCATGATTTTTGAGCAGAGAATTGTCAAGGCATCTCCACTCAAAATGCCCCATCCATACAAAACTGCTTTTCTTTAAAATGGCACTGAAGCTGTGTTACATATATTTGCACTTAATATGTAGTTAGTCTTTAGAAGGGTAGTAGAAAATCTGTAATAATTTTATCAATTCAGTGGAACTCATTTAGAATGTGTATATTTGTGCATAAATATTTTTCCTCATCAAATACACAACCTTGCCTCTGGGCAAAACAACATACTAACTTTGCTGCATAGTTTTGGCCTTGAGTTACAAGGTAACATGTAATGTGATTCTTATGTTACCAGACAAGGCAAAATTTCAATTTACCAGCATAAAAACAAGCAAATGTGGATGGGGTAGGGGCTGAATAACCTGCCTCAATAAGTCTCAGTTATCCAAAGAGAGGTAAACAGGGAAAAATTACTCTGAAAATAAAAGTACAGTAAAAGGGGAGCACATAACTTTATCAGCTACACTTGGACTAGCACAACATATTCTGTGTTCATTCAGTGTCCAAAACCTCTTGAAACATTTTCTGAAGGGGAAGTTACATTTTACACACTCATGAGTATAATGACACCTCAATTTTTGATAATGAAAGCAGATGTTTCCCACATGTGGAGCCCAGCAGGAAGAAAAGCCTCTGGGGCTGATTTAGAACAAGAACAACAGCCAGTTTTTCCCTCCCCACAACCAATCTTCCACTTAAAACTTTGGCTTCCCATGGCTGCTTTTTCTTGAGGTGGGGTGAATGGGTCTTCATGACATGCATTTGCATATAGCATGTCATTTGCCCTGGACCTTGTGCTTTGGGAGCATGGAATTAGTTTGAAATTTGGACTCTGTAGGTGACTGTCTACATTATGCATGGATGCCTTATTCATTAAGGATCTATTTTAGTGTAAATCCTCTTCCTACTGCTGTACCTTAGTGGAAACACACCACAGGTGGCATTCTCATACTCTGAAGGAAAACCCTACTTTACCTAGTAATGTCAAGTTTCTACTTACCCGAATGTATACATTTACAGGAGTATTGTATGGCTTGAGGTCAGGATACAGAGTAACCACCCGTATTTTCACATCTTGCCCGGGTTTATATACAGACTTGTCCGTCTGGATGAAGACTGAGAAGCTCTTGTCTTCAAACAAAAGGTCAGTGAGGTCAGTAAACAGCTGACGACCTTCAGAATACCCTTTGACTAGTAAATTACAATCAGAAGAGCTACTGCCCAAGGGAAGCTGGGGAGAAAAAAAGACAGTTCACCATCATTACTATTATTGTATTTATTTCTAAAAGCTCCTAGAGACATGGAACAATTAGTAATTAAAACTTAACAAACAAATAAAAAAAGGTTTGATGATGCAATCCTGTGCTCACTTGCCTGGGAGTAAATGCCATTGACACAGTGGGGCTTATATCTAAGTAAACATAAAGAGGATTGTGCTGTAAAACTACAACCAACTAAAGCTACAGTGATACTCCAAACAAGTGTTTTATCACAGGGTTTTTCACTGATTGTTATGTACCATGGTACCATTCCAATATTTGTCGATGGCTTCATAAACCATGAATGAACACCATGGACATGCACTGCCACCTCGCCCCTCCCCCCCTTCCCATCACATACTAACTTCAGCACAGAAATCATGGCGTGCCAGAGTTCCCTGTTAAGTCCAAATTAAGCTCAATGTGATTAACATTGGACTGACGCCTGTCATTAAGGCAGAGTTCCCCAGTTTGGACATAATGGGGAACTCTGGCTTAATGCAAACTAGGATCCCTGCCAAAACTGGTGTGCGAGGGGAGGGGAGGGGAGGGGAGGGGGGGCGGGGCGGGGCGGGGTGGGGCGGAGCGAGGGAGGAGCACTTGTCCACAGCACTTATCCATAAACCATGGTTAATGAAGCCTTGGGATGATGGTCCAAAAACCACCTAAATGAGCACATCAGTTTGAAGCGGACTAAAGAGAAAGCTCTGTTTTAAGCACTGATGCACATTTTGACACTACAACCCTTTCAGTCGCTGCTGCTTCTGCTTCTTTCTTTTTTGTGCCTCTCCCCCAATACAGTTTGTATAACTACTTCATCTTTTTTCTACTTTACATATTTATCAAACAGCCTCTAGCTCACAGTGATCTTCTCAGCTGCAGGCACAGAGAGATGGGAGTTGTAGTCCAAACAATATGGAGGGGTAGGCAGCCCTCCAAACGGTTTTGACTGCAAATCTCATCAGCCCCAGCTAGCATGAGGGATTATGAGAGTTGTAGTCCCAAACATCTGGAGGGCACCAGGCTGACTTCTGCCCTATACACTGCCAGAACCGCTTTTCATCTGTGTGTTTATATGCTGTTAAATCTTGTGAGCTGTCCTGTGGGCTGTCTATGGCAGCCTTCTCCAACCATGTGCCCTCCAGATGTGTTGCACTACAACTCCCATCATCCCCAGTCAGCATGGCCATTAGACCAGGTTGGGGAAGGCTGGTCTATGGACTAGGCAGCTTTGCAGCTGTTTTGCCATACAGTTGTTTTTGTAGAATTCTGGGTCCTGTATCCGGTTTTACTTCTTTCTTTTTTTTACTGGGCTGATTTGTGGCTTCAAACCAATAGCAGCAATCTACATGGCTTGTGTTTGTTTAATAAGAATATTCTCAGATCTGGCATCTGGTACAGTCGTGTTTTCTTCTTGCGTGTTTGCCAGCAGTTAGTCTCATTCAAAGATTACAGTAAGAGAGCAAGATTAAAATATATATATTTATGTCTCTTATTACAGTACATCCCCTACTTATACTTATTCAGAAGGAAGTCCAACTGCATTCAATGGGATTTGCTCCCACGTAAACATGCATAGGACTGCAGTCTCGGTTACTTTCTGGAACTTTCAGAACTATTACAAGCGCAGATGAATATTTCCCAGGAATACAATCATTATTATTTTTTTATAAGTTTGCACAAAAGTTTTGCAGGTGGAAAAATTTGGCTAAATGAAGAAAATATGAGGTAGCAAAATACAATCAATTTCCCCTCCCTCCCATTATAAAATGTGTATAAAATGTAAACTATGAATACATTGAACACATATTATACAAGTATACTTGTCAGGGAGCATAAAGTGTGAAACAATCCTCAGTTGTAGCATGGACAGATTTTCTTTCTAGCAAAGACAAACTAAGCTGGGACGCAATCCAGCTCCATGAATGGGAACTTTTCCATTATTTTAATAAGAGAGGGATCAAAGCCCAAGTGCAATTACCATCACATAGGAAATGGCATTAAATACATTTTAAAAGGAAGGGAAATGTTTCTCATATAAATGCATGTAAGTTAGTATATATAATATAGAAACTATTTCATTATTGCACTTCTTTCATTTACATAGACATTTTTTTAAAGTGTATAATAGGAGTAGAACATAAAGATTCCAATTGTTGCTGTCACCCTATTAAAGCTATCAAAGGAAGCAATCCTATGGCTCCTAGACACTGACCTGGTTTGCACAACATGACAACCCACCATGGGTGATCAGCCATGGTGGGCTATCGTGTCATGCAAACCCAGAAATGGTTTTTGCAGGGTAGCTTATTTTTCACAAACAAGCTACCCTGAGAACCCATACTTTGTTTTAGGGTTATTGATATCCATGGTGGCTTGTCATGGCATCTGAACCCCGCAGGGCGATTTTATCATGGGTTGCAAGGAATGGCTAGAGAGCCGCCTGGCCAGAGCAGCAAAAACTCCTACCACTCCTCACAATCTCACTTGTGCTGCCACCATCCTCCCTCATCCCTTCTCAGCACCCTCTGCCTCGGGCCCCTAAAAATCGAGATAATCAAGATGTGCCAGTTAGCAATGGAAGGAGGTGACAAGCAGGAAGGGGAGTGGGGAGCCTAAAAGTGGCTGGAGGGAAGGTGCTTTGAGAACGGAAGTTCTTACTTCAGTGACAAGTGAAGCAGCCTTTAAAAAGGCAACCTCCAAAATGGAGGATGAAATTGACTAGGACATTGACCAGAGAGGAGTACCAGTATGCTGCAGAGAGTCCGGTTTGCGCCGTTGCACAATAACGAAATTCTCCAGAGGAAGAAAAGGCTGGCAAACGCATTCCTGCGTTCATGAGAGCTTTGAAAATTAATTCCATCTGGGAATCTGATGTGGGGGGGGAGTTTCCCTCAGTAGCCAGCAAACCCAGTGGACCAGTTGCAGAAAGGGTGCTGATGTAGGCAAGAAGTTCTGTTGCAAAGGCACCCGGGATATGTGGTAGAGCCAGTGGGAGGACTGAGGGGGAACGAGAGGGGGAACAAGCTACAGCAAGTATGATCATCTGTTGAGACTACCATGGGTTGTTCAGCAGCAACCAACCAACCAACCCATGGTGGCTTACTAGCAGGGTGGATCAGCATGACGTGTGCATACCTGCACATTGTCTGGGAAACATAGGATAGTGGAGATTCCCCCATCAGAGGCTGTAAGACAGCACTCCGACCTCGAAACGGGGAGCCAGAGATCTGATACCCATCTCCCGACCACTGTACCTGGCGTGGAAAGAGCTGCACTGGCAGGCCTCCAAGGTCAGAAAATCGACCTTGGAGAGGGGGGTGTCAAGGTTCCGCTACTGCAGGGACCCCTTAACCTTCCTTTGGGAGATCTATGCCTCTCCTCAAAGCCCCTCCCGTTCCAGGAGATCAAGTCCTTTTACAGCTTCGAATAGCATGGGTGTAGGCTGTAGACGTGGTGAATAAGTCACTCCAAACTCTCAGGGTAAACAACAGCACTTTACTTATAATATTAGGGTCTTTACTTAATAGAGTGGTTAT
This sequence comes from Shinisaurus crocodilurus, assembly GCA_021292165.1. Taxonomy (NCBI): domain Eukaryota; kingdom Metazoa; phylum Chordata; class Lepidosauria; order Squamata; family Shinisauridae; genus Shinisaurus; species Shinisaurus crocodilurus. The sequence goes on from CM037879.1 coordinate 130,450,765, forward strand.
AATCCAAAAGCAAGTATGATAAAATAAAACAAACAAACAAACAATTCAACATTCTCTAGTATAACTTCAGACTACCTATTTCCTATGCAGCCAGTTTCTCTTTCTCTTTCTCTCCTTCTCTCTGCTGTTTCTCTGCTGCTGCTTCTAGCTCTCTCCCAGCACACACTGACTGCTAGCTGACCACACCCCACATATATAGCCTTCCCAGGAATGGAAGGTTATAACCATGTGACCTTGAATAGGATATCTAATTCTTAACTTCTATTGGGTAACTTAAAACTCTCAAACTCCCCCTCCCATCCAAGTGTTTGGGCCTTCAGGCTTCAACTACTCGAGGGAAGTGTTTGGGCCTTCAGGCTTCAACAAACTGAAGCCTGGGTAGGCCTCAACAAACCCAATCCTGTGTAGGCCTCAATCCCTCACAGGGGGAATGGGGGCATTCCGGTTGGCGGGAATGCAAGCTATCCTAAGCCTCTTCCAGCCTCCTTCCCTCCCCCTCGGAAGCTTAGTTGCTAGGCAGACAAAAAAGCACAACAATCAGAGGACAAAGAGACAAAGATAGTCTCTGCCGCTCCTCCTGCCCTGCTGGCTTCAGCCCGGCAGGGCATTGGATACACGGAAGCCTCCAAGTTCGGAGGCTTCTGTCTCTTGAGGGCGCAACCCATAAGATTCCGCCCTTAGGCAGCCACAGCCCCTAATTCAGGGTGCAGGAGGGTGGAGATCCCCCACAGGGAATCCCAAACCCCTCCTTTGCTCTCCTCTCCTTTCTCCCCCCCACCCCGTTCATCCTCCACCACCATTCACCACCATTTTTTTTAAAGGCAAGTGCAGAGACCCTGCTCTGGCTGCTGTATTTGCCTGATTGCAACATCCTGCCTTATCTCCCTGCCCGAAAGCTCTGTGGCTTCCAGGGCTAATATTGGGCACGTGCACTGGGTACGCACACTCAGTAGTTTCCAGTAGCCTCCCCAGCATAGGTGCATCATGGAGAAGAAAGGCGCAGGCTGGAAGGGTGCCATGGGTAATGATCCTCCACACAGTGCCATATTGGTGCTCTCTGAGTAACACAGAGGCTCCGCGGAGGCAGAGGCAATCCCAATTGGCTGGATCACTTGGCAAGGAAGGGCGCGCCCAGAGCAAATCATTGTTCCAACAATGAACCACATGGCTGCACAGGGCAGTCAGAGTGTGGGATGGGCAGAGAGAGCAGGAGCTCTGTCCATTTTTAAAACAACAAATGTTCATTTTTCCCCCTTTGGAGGAGGAGGAGGAAGAGGAAGGAGCACGTAAGTACTCAGGAGAGAGAGTTACCGTAGTTCCTTTTATTATTTCAAAGTATGTAGACTGACAGGCGGGAGGGTCTGAGTGAGTGAATAGTGTATTTAGAGAAAATAAAGGGTGTGTGTGTATGTGTGAGAGAGATAGACAGACAGACAGACAGACAGAGCACGCCAGCACCGCTGCAGCAGCCTGCCAGGATTCTTCTAGATCTAAAAGGTACCGGTAGATGATGGTTCCCTCTTTCTTTGGGCCACATTTTCCCTTTTCTTTTTTTGTCCATCTTACAGTACAAGCCTATCATGCCTACTTGTTCTATTTTCTCAATAAAAACTTCACTTCTGGAAAGCTCTGAACTCATCTCTGTCGCTCCTCCTGAGTACTTTACAAAGACACACTACAATTCAGATTACACCCCAAAGTTGCGCACACTGGGCTCTTGTATATTTTGATAAATGTGCTACTTTCTAGGCCAGGTTTACTAGGCAGACAGAAGCATGTCCTCCAGCAGAATAGAACCAGGATCACTCTGGGAGAAGGCTCCCCCAGCACCTAAGCTATGTTTCCCCCCAGTCATTTGTGTTCTGGAAAGGCTTATTCCCTGAACATGAAGCAGTTTACAGGTGTGTATGGAGACACATGTTCCAAGCAAGCATGGTAGCACTTTTAAACCAGGAAAGGAAGATGTACCGGTACTTAAAATGCAGCAAAATCATGATTCTCTGCCTCAATGCCTTTCCCTTCTTTCTTACAAGTAAGAAGGGAGGGGACAAGTGAGAAGCCAGGAACTCTTCCCGCTCCCCATGTGCTAGGTTTCCACATGCAGGGAGTCTGACATGGGAAAGCATTCAAAGACTTTACTTTCAGCATTCTGAAATGGTACAGTCTGAGGACTCTACTACCATGTGCTTTTGCTGAATGTATGAATTAATTATTGAGAGGCATGTGTATTGTGAGAATGTGGCTTGCATCTAAAACATGTATTAATTGTTGTGAATCTATTTTAATTACTTATCAAATATTTATGAAGTTTTACACTCTCACATCCTCCTTTGTTATCAGTATGAAAAAATATAATCCTAAAAGCAATGCTGATTTCATATCCCTGTTGACTTCAGTTACCACGACACATGCTGGGTACACTGCTTTTGTTTTTTAATTTTATTAATCTGGGAACACTGTTTTGAATGCCTGTTTTAGCTTCATCTATAGTCAGGTGAGAGTTGTCTTCTAAACTTTCTAAAAGTATGTAGTCTTTTAGATTACATCTCTCAATTGACTGAAGGAATGTCCTTTCTGGCTAGTAGTGAAAGTAACTTGTTCTGTACACAAGATTAAAATGTCAAAGATAAGCAAATAAAAGAGAGAGCATCTATTCAGAAAACATTTTGCATGGATCTCTTAATATTTCATGAAAATACTTACAGCTGGAAGAACAAGTGTCCCAAATGAATCTATATTTAAAAAGGAAAAGGAAAAATAATTAACCCACTTCCTGCTTCTCACATGCCATATACCCTCCCTGTCCAGCAAATCCATCCTTACAATTCACTTATTTAAACACAGCATTCAGGCACTGCTCTGTTAAATTATCTGTGCTTCTTTTTGTATTTCAGCAATGGGACATCCAGTGCTGCTTGTAAACACACTTTCTATGGGCGGAGGGTATTTCCCCTGGGCTTGCTGCAGGTCCCATAAAGACAGTAGCAGCAGATCTGGGAGGAGACTTTAACATGTTCTAGGAATCTAGGATCTCTCTTAACCCACCAACAAGAGATAGGCTAGGACAGGATTCTCAACCAGGGGGGGATTGGGACCACAGACTCAAGCTGTTGGAATACTGATCTTACTACAAATTACAATTATACAGATTGTACATAATCTACAGGACATCACACCTTATTGAACGGCACAGATTAAGTCAGACAATCTTGGAAAGGGGGGAATGACATTCTGACATATGGTGAAAAGGGTGCAGGGGGCAAAAAAGGTTGAGAACCACTGGGCTAGGAGCTACCTTCCTCCTGTATAAGGAGGAGCCCCTTCATGCATGTAATGCTGCATGAAGGGGTTCCATTCAATGACTGGACAGTGGGGCCATGTCTCTGGCCCCATCCATATGTCACACAGCTGGGCTAGCGCTGCCCTGACAACCATGCATTGAGCATGGATGTCTGAAGAGGAGCCCCTACACGTGAGCAATAGAGGCTCCTTTTCAGACATCTATGCTCAATGTACAGTTGTCAGTGGCAGAGCTCACCTGATCACGCAAGATTAGGGGCAGGACCCCAGTCCCTGTTAACACGTGAAGAGGGCTCTAGTGGCCATTACATCTGCCACCATCTGGATGCACATGTCCTGGGAAGACAGGTGTATTACAGACCTAGAAAGGGCAGCAGGAGCAGCAGCAGGAACACCAGAACACTGAGAAGGAGTTTTAACACCATGCCCCCCCCCCCGCATCTCTCCTGGCCACTCCACCACCAAAAGCTGAGTTAATTATTTAGTATTCTATTGTTATAATGTGCTATAAGTTGTCTTGGGGAATCGTTTGATTGACAGGCGTGGTATAGACATATAAAACATATAATGTATGGGAATTAAAAATACACAAGGCACAATCCTATGCTTGTTTAGACAGAAAAAAAAGTCCTACAGTTCCCAGCATTCCCCAGCCAGCATGTCTAAACATGCATAGGATTGTGCCCATAATGTATGAAAATTAAAGGATGCATTTCTCCATACAGGAGTCTTGTTCTCTTTTAGTTGCAAAATCAAAAAGTGCTACACCCCATTTGTGAGGCTGTGATAATATACAAAAAGCTGTACTCATTGCCTAATTTATTCTTAAATCTACATACCACCACCACTCAGGGAAGAGGGTAGCACGAAACAATATTCTTCTAGCCTTCAAGATAAACTGAACGACTAAGGTTCAGCGATTGAGAAACAAATTGTCAAAAGGCGAATTGATTCCTAAATCCCAGTGACCTCATTCCCATGGACTAACTGCATCCTAATTCCTACAGACTTGTAATGACAGGTATTTGACACTTAAGTTGTTTGACTTGGAAATTCTATTCTTAAAATGCAAAGTATCTTCAGCAAAGCTGTCAGCTTTGGCAGGAGTAAGTGCAAAACCAGAGTCTTATTATTAAAGAAATCAATTATCCAATGAAATGGGAAGCCTGATTTTATCATGATTTATATGATCATGATAAACACTGTGATATAGTTTAAATCCTTGTGCACTCTCAAATAAACGGACCCTATATTTATCATTACACCTTCACTCACAAACCTCTCTCAAGTCGATACTCTTTCACTTAAGTTGGCCTACATCTCATTTTGGAGTATGCCCAGCGCCAGAAACTTTTTTTTTTTTTTGAGTTATGGAAAAAATCAGAAAAAATGCATAGGATTGTATCCAATGGTGTCCTTCCGCCAGTGGAACAGACATGGCTGGCAGATGGAATTCAGCCCCACACTCACACACCCAATCTGCACTGGAACAGATTTGGGGTGTGTGCCTTGGCAGATGCAGGGATGAGGAGGGATTGCAAACTCCCATTGCACAAGTGGAAGTCTACTCACGTAACATTGGTTTTAGCTCATAGTCCATACATACATACTCTATGTGTGTGTGTGTTCCCCCCCCCCTTGTATTTTATTGGATTGTAAATCGCTCAGAGTGGCCGGATGTCTGGCCAGATGGGCGATTCATAAATATAATAAATAAAATTAAAAATTAAAAAATGCCTGGCTTCCGGGCTTTTCCGATTTTCAGAGGGGTAAATAGCATGTCTGAGAGCCAGTGTGGCGTAGTGGTGAGAGTGTTGGACTGGGACTCGGGAGATCCGGGTTCTAGTCCCCACTCGACCATGAAACTCACTGGGTGACTTTGGGCCAGTCACTGACTCTCAGCCTCACCTACCTCACAGGGTTGTTGTGAGGTTAACATGGAGAGGAGGAGGAGGATAATGTAAGCCGCCTTGGGTTCCTTGCAGGAAAAAAGGTGGGGTATAAATATAATAAATAAAGAAATAAATAAATAAAAGCTGGTATAACTGCCAGAAACATGCTTTACCTGTATTTCAAATATTCCAATATAAAAGCTGTGGTGAATTGCGCCCCTCAAAATTTATTCATTCATTCATTTATTTATTTATTAGCGAAGCTATGTTGCAGAACTTTGGCATTCTGTGGCTTAGATTGACTTCAACAGAGCAGCAAAAGCCAATGGACACAACCAAGAATAACAGGACTTGTCACACAACTAGAGAGCGGCGGTATCAGGCCCTTTGGAGGCTACGGAACTATGGAGCTTGCCATGCAGCAGGCAGCAAGTGTGGTATCCAGCTTATGTGGGGGAAGCCAGGAAACCAAGTAATTTTAGTAGAGTGGGACCAGTATGGGTTACTGGAACATGGAGGGCTTGAAGCTCTAAGCTTTTTATAGATGTAATGACCAACACTGGTTCTGCCAAATATTTTATTTTAAATGAAAGAAATCTGTTATGACACAGGAAAGGAAAATCCCACCATACTTTTAACCACCCATAAATATATCTGCTCAAGCAGCTGATTCATAAACCACAAATCTTTTTTGCAGGGTAATGAACGTCAAATGTCAAATACAATCTTCACATACATATTGACTGTGATGAGAAATATCTTTATGTAGACTTTGGTTAAATGTATTTTTCCCTGCCCAATTTTTTTTTAATGATAGAAAGCACATAGATGCTAACACCAAAATACAGGCCTGTGGCTTATGCTGACTCAGCTTGTCTGAGTGTGGAAAGCTAAGCAGGGTCAGGCCTGGTTATTACTTGGATGGGAGACCCCTCCTCTAGTTTCCTGCACTGAGCAGGGGGTTGGACTCGATAGCCTTGTAGGCTCCTTCCAACTCTATAATCTATGAAACACCTCAGACACCTCTATGAAAAGCATCCAGCCTCCAAAAGATTGCATCAACCAAAACTGGCAAAGATTAAGGAGAGTAAGGGAACTATGCCCAGCAATAGTCTTCAACTCTTTTCTAAAGGAAGTATAACAGAGGGATAAACCAAATTATTATTCTAGGCTGATATATACACAGCTCTTTGCATGTTGGTCCCAGATAATAGGAAGTACGATAGAGATGGAGTGATATCTTTCATTGGCCAACATGTTTGCGTGTGAGCTTTCAAATGATATGTAGCTGAGAATTAGTGGCTTTTCCATTTTACATGATGAAATGTGTCCAGCAAATAAAAGTTGGTCCAATAAATATAACCTTATTTTGATGCCTCTTCTTCAGATTATTAGGAAATCTAGATTGCCTTACAAAAATACTTTATTTATTTATTTATTTATTCATTCATTCATTCATTTCACTTAGCTCTCACCCTTCATTTAAAAAATTCCCAGGGTGGGATTTAATTTATTTAGGCTGCAACCCTATAAATAATTATCTGGGAAGAGGCCCAACCTACTTGTGAACAGACATGGATAGGACTGTGCTATTAACTGATGAATAACAACTCAAGCTTAAAAAGCAAAGAGACCTACAGTACCTACTAAAGAGTAAGACTGCAGGGAAGAACATTAAAATAACCCTGCTAGATCCGAACAAAGGTCCATCTAGACTTGCTGCCTACAGTGGCCAACCAGATAGATATCTCTGGGAAGCCCACAATCAGTGCTCAAAGGCAACAGCCCTCTCCTTAGCACGTTGCCCCTGAAGCTGGAGGTTCAATATAGCCATAATGACAAATAGCCAGTGATAGATTCTTGGCCATGGAAGGTCACTTGTGGTATATTGGGACAAAAAAAAATTAATATGGGGTACTTTTTTTTTTTTTAGCTTTGTTGTTTAATAAATACAAGTAAAATAAACATGGTAAATTTGATCACTCTCAAGTGCACCAGAAAATTTTCCAATGCAAACTTAAAATTTTCTGATGCAAATTACTCAATGCAAATTAGCTGAATTCAAAATTTTTCAGATAACCCACATCTCTAGGTGGAAGGATAACAAAGTTGGAGCTAGCCTAGCCTCCCTTGGCAGGGAGTTCAAGAGCCAGGGAGTAGCCACCAAGAAGGCCCTTTCTCATGTTCCTTGAGTCCCAGTACTGGGGAAAGGGCAGGATATAAATAATGATAATGATAATAATAAAAAATGTGTCTGCACAGAGAGAAGGGCCTCTCTCTTGAGATTCTGAAAACCTTGGCAGGTTCATCTACATGAAACCGCTGGGAGAGATCATCCGGGGGCTGTTAGGTTTTGCATAGGCAGAACGAGATTACCACCTGACATCGGGATTGTCGCCTGACCTGGTGGGTGTTACTTGAGTTCAAGTATACAAGGCCTTTGGTCAGGAGACATAGTCTCGAGGTGACATGACTCAGCAGCCTTGAACAGATTTGGGGTAAACATGTTGATGAGTAGGTTGTGCAACTGGGTGAGTAATGTCCTATTTATAGGTGCAGGGTCTGGGGTATATAAGCTAGCACACTTGCTTGCTTCCGTCATTCCTCTTCATCTCTCTCTGCTGCTTGTTCGTCTCGACATGTATTGTCTTGGACTTCACTTCATCTAGCCTTACCACTGGGGTATAGGTTTTGAGTCTGCTATGATGTAGTGAGTAGAGATGCATTGATTGCCTTAATCCCATGTAATTGGGTCTTACAAATAAACTCTTTAATCTTTATTAACTGCTGTTATCTCCTCCTTCCGCTTGCGTGACTGAGACTGAGGGTCATTGGCTAGGGGAGCTTTTGAACCCGAGTCAGTCCAACTCTCACAGGGGCATGGGGCAGGGTGCTATCAGTATGCTGATGACACCCAAATATATTTCTCTATGCCTTCAGCAACAGCGTCAGCTAAGGATAGTGTGTCTCCTCTGAATGAATGCCTGGAGGCAGTAATGGGCGGGATGAGGAAAAATAAACTGAAACTGAATCCAGACAAGACAGAGGTGCTTGCTGTCAAAGGCCACAATCTGGGTTTGGAGGTATGTCAACCAGTTCTGGATGGGGTTACACTCCCCCTGAAAGATTGTGTTCGCAGCTTGGGGGTGCTTCTAGATCCGTCGCTCCAAATGACATCTCAGATAGATGCGACGGCTAGGAGTGCCTATTATCAGCTTCGGCTGATACGCCAGCTGCGCCCCTTCCTAGAACCGGAGGACCTAAAGACAGTAGTGCACGCGCTGGTAACTTTGAGGCTCGACTTCTGCAATGCGCTGTACATAGGGCTACCTTTGTACCTAGTCCGGAAACTTCAACTAGTGCAAAATATGGCCGCCAGACTGGTTACTGGTACACCTAGGGGTGCTCACATCACACCAGTTTTAAAAGCACTCCACTGGCTGCCAATCAGTTTCCGGGCGAAGTATAAAGTGTTGGTTATTACCTTTAAAGCCCTACATGGTTTGGGTCCAGGCTACCTACGGGATCGCCTTCTCCCATACAATCCACCCCGCACACTCAGGTCCTCTGGGAAGAATTTACTTCAGTCAGCCAAAACTAGGCTGACGGGTACTACCCAGAGGACCTTTTCTTCTGCTGCTCCCAGATTATGGAATGGCCTGCCGGAGGAGATTCGTCAGCTCACCAGTCTTTTGGAATTTAAAAAAGCCATAAAGACTGATCTCTTCCGGCAGGCCTATCCGGCGGAATTTTAGGTTGCCTTTAGGATGTTTTTACGATGTTTTAATGATGTTTTAATGATGTTGTTTATGATGTTTTTAATATGTTTTAAGATGTTTTAATAGTATGTATTGTGTATTTTATATTTTTGTTGTTCCCCGCCTCGATCTAGACGGAGAGGCGGGTAAGAAATAAAATTTATTATTATTATTATTATTATTATTATTATTATTATTATTATTATATGGGAGAATGCAGCTTTCCAAATAGCTTGGTCCCAAGTTGTTTAGGGCTTTATAGGTCATATTGATCAGTCATATAGGTGAAATTGATCAGTCTAAGTCTCTTTACATTTCCTGAAATGTAAAGCTACTTTTCTGAATTGTAACCAACTTTACTAATCTGCTCTGTCAGCACAAACAACCTCTAAAGCAAGATCCAACATGTGTTTAAAGAGAATAGAACCAGTAACACTATCCTTAATACAGTCCAGCATAGGGTTGCAGCAGTTCTAATGGGACTAAGATGCCCATAATGCTGTGTGCAAATGGGCTACTGGGGGTTTACTTCACCAATGCCATACAAGGGGGGGGGGCAATCACTGGTACATCAGCACCAGTGGCTGGTGCTAGGGCTAGAGGTGGATGCTGCAACTAGGATTTAGGTTGCAATCTTAGGAACGTAAGAAGAGCCCCACTGGATCAGACCAAAGGCCTATCTAGTCCAGCATTCTGTTTCTACTGTGGCCAACCAGATGCCTGTGGGAAGACCTCTTGAACATGGACACAATAGCCCCCTCTCACTCATGTTTCCCAGCCACTGGTATTCAGAGGCATCCTGCCTCTGATACTGGAGCAGATATATAGCCATCATAACTAACAGCCATTGATAGTCTTATAATCCTCCATGAATTTTCTAGTTCCTTTTCAAAACTGGTCCATGTTGGCAGCCATCGCTATGTCTTCCTGGTTTAGCTATGTGTGGTGGCTAGGGTACGGCTATGCGCTGCAGCAAGGGTGCAACTAGCGTTTCTTCCTTTTTTTTGTCCTGATTTTTTAAGAGCACTACAGAACAAACTCTCATTAAAAAATGAACCAAAATGAAAATTCAAGTGCAAAACTTCAAACTTGTTCATGCACAAAAGTTAACCAAAGTTAGGTCTTGCTCTTATTAAAAACATAAGAAGCTGAGCACTTAAGAACTTCTCATCCTGGCCAAGTTACAGACTTTATTTTTTAAGCTTCAGTATAATCTTGCTGGCCAAGTGGAAAATAATACAGTTCCCAAGTGAATTTTCCCATGTTCTCACTGTTCTGCTTAATAATAAATCCTACCAAACATAATCAAAACTTCATCCAAAATGATCAAAGATACTCTTAATTAAGAATTAACTCCTTTTTTCTGAAACTTTGCTAATATTTGTCCGCAAAGATATATTTCACAATACAGTAATACCTTGGATTACGAGTAACCCGGTGTGCGAGCATTTTGAAAGACGAGAAAAAAAATTTTAAAATTTTTGACTCGCTGAACGAGCGAGGTCTTGCAAAACGAGTACACCGGGTTACTCGCTGCTGGCTCTGGGCGGCTCCACGCTACGTGGAGCCGCCCGGGAGCCGGCGCAGAGTGAGCGCCCACACCTGGCCTCCGCGGCTCCCTGCCAGGGAGCCGGAAAAGCACTGCCGCCTCCATGCGTGGAGGCGCTCCCACCGCTCCCCACCTTTTCTTTTCCAGCGGCGGCTCGCCTCTCTGCGGCGAGCCGCCCGCGCTGCCATACCCGGGTTGCATCCTGAGTGGACAGGAGACGGGGGCTTACCTGGAGGCGCAGTGCGCCTGGGCTCGCCCACCACCTCGCGCTGCTTTGCCGGCCGGCCGGCCGAGAGTCCAGGAGGCTGGGGCTTCCCGCGAGGCTCGCCCACCGCCTCGCGCTGCTGTGCCGGCCGGCCGAGTGCCCAGGAGGTGCATCTCCCTGCCAGGGAGCCGGCAAGTGCTTTGCCGGCTCCCGGGGAGATGCGTGGAGCCGCTCCCGCTGCTTCCTACCATTCTAAACAAGCGGCAGCTCGCCTCTCCGCTGTGAGCCGCCCGCGCTGCTGGCGCCTGTCCCATCGCACCCCAGTGAACGCACGACGGACCGGGTGGCCAGCCGCGAGAGGTGGTGGGCGGAGCCCCGGGCGAGCCTCGCGGGAAGCCCCGCCTCCTGGACTCTCGGACGGCCGGCGAAGCAGCGCGAGGCGGTGGGCGAGCCCGGGCGAGCCTCGCGGGAAGCCCCCGCCTCCTGGACTCTCGGCCGGCCGGCAAAGCAGCGCGAAGCAGTGGGCGAGCCCGGCCGCGCCACGCCTTGCCTCAGGGGAAGCCTTCACTTTCTGGACTCTCGGCCGGCTGGCGCAGCAGCACGAGGCGGCAGCCGAGCCCGGCCGCGCCGCGCCTCCAGCTAAGCCCCCGTCTCCTGTCCACTCCTGGCAGAGCAAGTGGAGGCAGGCGAGGCGCGGCCAGGACCCCGGGAGCCAGCACATCAAAGCAAGTTTCCCCATTGGAAATAATGGGAACTCCACTGATTCATTCCACAACCATTTAATCACTGCTTTGCCGGCTCCCTTCATGGGGCAAAGCAGTGATTAAATGGTTGTGGAACGAATCATCTGAGTTCCCATTATTTCTAATGGGGAAACTCGCTTTGATGTACGAGTATTTTGGATCACGAGCATGGTTCTGGAACGAATTATGCTCGTAGTCCAAGGTACTACTGTATTAAATTTCAAACCATACCTATTTAAAATAATGTTTCTCTAATTCTATACACAAAAAGTTTATTAGATCTTTAAACACGCACAGTCCAGGTCTGTGCTTGTTCAGTGCTGCAAGAACAGCTAAAGTTTCTGTGGAGAAAGACTGCAACTGTCCTTCTTGGCGGGTTCGGCCACTCAGGGGTTAACCCGGACTCGGGTAGCCCTCTATCAGCGGTACGCAGCTCTCTGGCAGAAGCCGCAACCAATTATAACGCAGGCAAAGCGAGGAGACCGAGTTTTGAATGGACGCTACTACACTGTTATGGGTAAACAGAGTTTAATGGAGCGTAACAGAACATATACAAAGCACCACGCTAAGCACACCTACAATTGAGCTGGTAGCGAGCCGCAAAAGCAATACAGACAGTCATACCTGGAAATGCCTTGTTCCTAGAAAGCCGCTTAACTCCAAAAGGGCTGTTCTATGTTAGCGTTGTTCACTGGGAGCTCCCCCAGGGTTGAAGGTGGTTTGACCTGAGCCATGGACCTTGCAGCTTGCTTCCTCACGACCAACAACCCTTTTCCCGCCACTGACCCTGGGCTTTATACCCTCTGTTGGGCCCCCTCCTTCTTGTCGTGCCCCCTTCTGGCACGACTGGTTTTTCTTGTTTGCCCGGCACCTAGGAGTCTTTGGCTGTTCCTTTCTTCTATCCAACACCTGGGAATGAATATTCCACAGCTCCTTCGGCTGCCAGACCAGGGACTTGCCAGGGGGCATGTTAATGACTCCTATTGTGATTCTTGGGTGTCTGATGCTATCTTGCGGTATGTGTGCATATACGTGTGTGTGTGTGTGTGTGTGTGTGTGTGGGATATGGCTTTCTCTTCACAGTTTCCAATCACTTTGCAAAGGCAGTCCATAAGGCATGTGTCAGATCTGGACACGGCCAGTGATGCATGCCTTAGTTCCATCTATTTTGGACTACTGTAACACACTCTACATGGGGCTGCCTTAGAAAAGTGTTCAGAAACTGCAGCTGGTTCAGAATGCTGCAGCCAGACTATTGACTGGGGCCAGTTATAGAGAACATGTGATTCCCATGTTACAACAGCTTCACTGGCTACCAGTCTGTTTCCAGGAACAATTCAAATACTCATTATGACCTATAAAGCCCTAAACAACTTGGGACCAAGCTATTTGGAAAGCTGCATTCTCCCATATGAACCTGCCAAGGTTTTCAGAATCTCAAGAGAGAGGCCCTTCTCTCTGTGCAGACACATTTTTTATTATTATCATTATCATTATCATTATTTATATCCTGCCCTTTCCCCAGTACTGGGACTCAAGGAACATGAGAAAGCGCCTTCTTGGTGGCTACTCCCTGACTCTTGAACTCCCTGCCAAGGGAGGCCAGGCTAGCTCCAACTTTGTTATCCTTCCACCTAGAGATGTGGGTTATCTGAAAAATTTTGAATTCAGCTAATTTGCATTGAGTAATTTGCATCAGAAAATTTTAAGTTTGCATTGGAAAATTTTCTGGTGCACTAGAGAGTGATCAAATTTACCATGTTTATTTTACTTGTATTTAGTAAACAACAAAGCTAAAAAAAAAAAAAAAAGTACCCCATATTAATTTTTTTGTCCCAATATACCACAAGTACCTGACCTGAAATATTTGAGGGGGGAAATTAAAGCAGTCAATTTGATTTAAATGTTGTATTATGTAGACATTTTTATTCAAATACTTCTAAAACTTAAAGACAATAGCATGTACTTCCATTACATTGTTTAAATTTGGGGGGGGGGGGGGAACAGAGGTACTGAAAACTGTTGACAGACTAATACATTTTAGTAACCCAAAGAACTGTGCTTGATATGCTGTCAACTAATCATCTATTTCAACAGAGTTCAACTCTCTTCTACTGAGGTTGTTGCAGCACCTTCAGTTTCAGTGTCACTACCTATTAGTACCATTTCACACTGAGACATATATGTATTTCAATGACATAATGTACATGGATTCTCTCACATACATGCTAGGGATAATCACTGGAAAAATATTAATTAGAACTTTGAAACTGCATAATATTGTATTTCCAATTGGCATACATTCTTTTTTACTAATGAACTTATGAAAATTTTCCACAGAAATATTAAGCACCAGAAAATTTTTTGTGGAAATGTTTCTGTTCCATATCACTACTTCTACCGGTAGGCAAAGACATTTTTTTTTTAATTCAGACAGGCTTTTGGCTTTTAAGCTGTCTTGTGTGCTGAAGTAGGTTTTAACTGGTGTGTTCTCTTTATTTCTTTTTTATGGATGTGTTTTATGTTTTACTTTCTTATGACTTTTTAATGTTTTACTTTTTAATGACTTTTTAATGTTTTACTTTTAATTTTGTATTTTCTCTTGTATTTTAGGGCTTTTCTACATGAGGTATTTATTGTGCGCTCATCATTTCTTAATCATGGTTTTTTACGGGTTCTTTAGAAAACATTGTGACCCTCTAGTTTCACTTCTGTCTTTTTTAAGAGCAGGGAAAATGCAGCATTTAATTGTGAAAGCAAAAGGAAGTGGGATTTTCTCTTGTGTGTTTGTGCTGTTCTGCTGTACCACAGTGCCACCTAGAGGTTATGTGGTGGAAAAGCAGGAAATGCTTGTGTAGTGCTTGGTTCTCAATTCTGCGATGAAACCAAAAATAGATGCAGAGGATTAACGTCTGATTAACAGCCTTGTGTAGAAAAGCTGTTATTGTTGCTAGTCACCTTTAGCACTATTTGTAGTCGAAAGGCAGGATATAAATTTAATTAATAAATACCTCTGCAAAACAACAGAAAGCCGCATGTAAGTCAACAAAAGTCTGAGTTGCTAAACTAGGCATAAGATCTGGTAAAATTGAGCCAATTGCTTACCAAACCAAATGGCAGTTTTAAATAATATGGATCTTGGAGTGTGGTGGTAAATTATATTCTGCTGTTCCAAATATTAATCATAAATTCATAAGTGATTTTAAATGTATTGTTGTACATAAATATGGTATCCTGTAAGACATCCTTCCCCAACCAGTGCCACCCAGATGTGGACTACAACTCCCATAATCCCCAGTCAGCATAGCCAATGGGGAAGGTTGATATGAGATAATATTTTGTATCTTTCTGCATTTTGTGAAACTTAGTTTGTACTCTTCCACTAATGATTTTTTTAAAAAAAGTTTATTTGTAGTTTAGATCATGGGTAGGCAGAAGGTAGATTTCATAGATCATAGAGTTGGGAGGAGCCTACAAGGCTATCGAGTCCAACCCCCTGCTCAATGCAGGAAACTAGAGGAGGGGTCTCCCATCCAAGTAATAACCGGGCTTGACCCTGCTTAGCTTTCCACACTCAGACAAGCTGAGCCAGTGTAAGCCAGCGTAAGCCACAGGATCTACTGGTCGATCTGCGGGTGATTTGCAGTAGATCAGCAAGGGATTCTAACTCCTATTGGTTGAAAAATAGTGACAACAAAAAGCCTTTTTCTCCCTCCTAAATTAGGCTGATGAAATCAAGACAGCTTGGAAGGAAACAGGAGTAGATGTATGTGCAAAAGTATTTGTCTGGAAAGCTTCAGTTCTGGTCCTGAAAACAAATTCTTGGGCTGAGAATGTGCTCAGAGGCACCATATTCCCCAATTCTATGTCTGCCTTCCGGAGCCACTATTTTACACCTTCCTTTGGCTGGTGGACCTCAGGGTCCAGTAAAATTGATTAAGCTGATTGCCTATCAAAAATGTAGGATCTACTTTGCTTTTCATCACACCCTGGTTTTATTATCCATCTCAAGATCACCCTGAGCATTTTGGTCAGGAGGACAATAGCATATCCCCAGTACTAAGTTACTTTTGGGGCCTCCAACTCTGTGGAGGAGTCAGTCTGCCCCTTTTGAGGTATCTAGTTTATTTGACACTATGCCCTTTTTGATGAAGAGTGTCACCAACCCCAATACACCCTTTCCTATCCACCAGGTTGCCAGTGGCAACCGTTAATTTAATTTTGGCAACCAGCATGGAAAACCTCTAGTCCACTCCATCACAGAAGTAATACATTATCAAAAAAGCCACAAGTAGTACAAGGAGGAAGAAAGGGGCTGTTCCAAAATAGTGCCAGGCTATAGCATACTTGGAGTGGACACAGTGTCAGCCTCACGGGTTGGAAGGAAAGGGCTGATACAAACAGGTAAACTGCCTATCACACACCCCTCTAAAATACAGAAGCAGGGAGCGAGGAAGCCAAGCCTTGCCGGCTGCTAGAAACAATTACTAGCTAACAAGCCCAGCCAAAACTTGCGGATCCTGCATTTAATTGCTACATATTATCATCATCATCATCATTTCTATACCACCCAATAGCCAAAGCTCTCTGGGCAGTCCACAACAAAATAAATAAATAAAATATTTTTTATTAATAAAAATAAAAATAAACTCATTTTCTAATATATAAAGATACACATAAAATGTTTTCAGGCTTACATCAATTTCCTAGTTTTATTTAATTAAACCTCTTACACTACATGCAGTCAGCCAGAAATGCAGATGGGAAATAGTCCCCGCCTTCTTAAAGTGTGAACACAGCAGCTGCAGGTAAAGGACTGATATACGGTAGATCCAAAGGTGGGCAGGGCAGGTACAGAAATATACTGTGTGATAGACTGGATTCATATGGTGAGTTCTGCTAAGCAACACATCTTGGGAAGAGTGGAACAAAATTACTCTCATCATTCCTGACTCTGTGAATAAAATGGTACACTGTATCAACAAACATCAATACTACAGAGAGTCATGATAGTGGGTCCAGTGTTCCTGAATTCACAAGTAACGTTTGGAATGCCAATCAAAAAGATCACTCCTACATTTCTGCAAGAGAAATGGGGCTCACATTATCAAAAACTGTCACAGTAAGTGTATTCAGTAACACAACTGGATATTATACTGATCCAGTCTTAAGTGTTGGGAAGATTTATCCTTTGGTGCCATTTTGCATTGCTGTTTTTCATTTTAATCAACAAAGAGAAGGGAATGGAAGAGCTTAAAGTCATCCTGGCCGTCTGCATGCAAAGTATTTCAGAGGATATGCACGTTCAGAATTATGCTTTCAACTTTTCCAGGACTAGCCCTGGAAGCTAGCAACGTCTGATGAGTCACCTGGCAGAGTGGGAGAGTAAGTGAGACTTAATGGTATGTTTATATTATAATATGAGATTCAAACTATCAAACCCTGTCCTTGTTGCATTGCTGTTTAACAACTTAGCATTCATCAGTGTGTTCTAGCTTGGCATATAAATTTGGCTGCTTTATATTCTTAAGCAAAGCAGTCCTCAGACATTTTTTTCTAGTGTTTATATGATCACTGCTTGCCTCAGCTTGTTAATTATTTACATAGTCTCTATATGTTTAGCAACTTATGCTTATGATTTCTTTTTTCCTAGCTCCCTTGTTCAGTCAAGATTTCTCCCTTCTCTGAGGTAAGCAGCCATTCTCTTCGGAGTCTTTGATGACTGGTGGAAGTCAGTGCCTTAACACTTCACTATCACACACTTTTGTTTCTGGTTGCAAATTTCTCCTACCTCCCTGTGCCGTGATATAGGACAAATAGAGTTGTATCCTTGTTATTATACAATGAACAAAGTTTCAAACAGCTAAACGTGGCACAGAAAATAAAAACAAATTGAGCCATCTACAATTTATATGCCTGAGAGCCAGCTTCACCACTCAGGGCAAAATTAAAGAGAATATCTCCGGACCATTATTTTATTATTATTTATTTCATTTCTATACCACCCCACAGCCGAAGCTCTCTGGGTGGTTCACAACAATTTATACAAAAACCTACATAAAAACCAACAGTAAAAACATATAATATAGTTTAAAAGATTAAAAACCAAATTTAAAAGGACAGTTTAAAATGAAGATACAAGAGTTAATAAAACGAAGCCTACCGGTGACCATTTCATTCACTGTACAGCAATAACTCCACATTTGCCACTGAACATACATAGGAAGCTGCCTTATACTGAGGTCACACCATTGATCCATCTAACCCAGTATTGTTGACACTAACTGGCAGTGGCTCTCCAGGGTTTCAGGTGGGATTCCTTCCTAGCCCTACCTGGAGATGCCAGAGATTGAACCTGGGAACTTCTGCACGCAAAGCACGTGCTCTACCACTGAGCTTTGGCCCTCCTCTGTACACTCAACAGAGAGCCAAAGACAATCCCTACAAGTGTACTTGTATGACACACAGACTGGGTTCGGACAACATGATAACCCACACTCAAGGGTTGAGTATGAGTTGAGTGTGGGCTGTCGTGGGTTGTTGCTGAAATGTGAGCTACTGCTGAAACGTGGGTTATCATGTTGTCTGAACCCAGCTGAGGTAACAAACCATGTTGAACAACCTACAGTTCACAACTCAACAACAAACCATGAGCTCTCTTCATGGGTTGCTCATGGTTAACTAGCTGTTAGCACAGCTGGATTCAGACAACACGATAACCCATTTTTCAACAACAGCCCACAGTTCAATAACCCACACTCAACCCATACTCAGTCCTTGAGTGTGGGTTATCGTATTGTCTGAACCCAGTCACATAATTTTTGAAGCACATAATTTTTGAAGCATCTTTTTCTTGCAGTAACACTTGACCTTTTTAAGGTGTACTCCTAAAACAACATAACGTGTGACGCAGACCATCAGCTGAAAATTTCTATCTGTGAACCATACCAAGGTTTTTTACACTCTCATCTTGGCAACCTGTAGTCCCATGTGCATCCCTGGCTTTCTCATTTTCAATCCCTATTACAAAGCTCCCTCTTATAAAGCACCCCCTATCATGATACGTGTTCTCATGAACTGCACAAGCAGGCCACGCCAGCGAGAGCCTGGCTATGGGTCACACTTCCAAAGACTTTCTTTTAAACCCAGGTGATGCTGGAAACCTAGTAATTGATTCAACAGATAGAAGCCCTGGAGCCTAGAGAGAATACAATGTCCTTCCCAGCTCAGATTGCACTGATGAGCCTGAAACGTCTCCAAAGTATAAAATCAAGCAGAAAGGCACTCTCTTGAATTTCAACGCAAAATATGTCTGACTTTTTTTTAAAGAAATACTTTGAAAAGAAGCAAAATGGCTCCTTCATGAAGGCTAACAAACGTATTAAAAAATTATCTGAACACCTTATACGACATACCAGGTGGTACCTCCTGCCAGGTTACCAATATTTTAACTTACATAGCCCAGGGAATAAAAACTGACTCTCTTACTAGGCTTCATTTGAAATATTGTGCACATTTCAGTTATGCAGCAACACTAAGTGCCTCCCTTTTAATATAGCTTTGAGCAAGTACAACCACTACTAAAGCATCATCACTTTAAAATGATCCCTCTGGCTTCTTGTGTGGCTTATATTTTTCCTGTGTCCCTAAATAAGGTGATACAATTATTGTTCAACATTTTTCGCAAGAAAAAAATATTGATTTCTTTTTTTCAGCATAACATACTGTCCAATTTGCAACATCTTTTCATTGTACAGTACTAGAAGATGCCTGGTGCCGAGGAGGAAGAGGAAGATTTCCCTACCCAGGTTTTCAGCAACCCAAGCAGCACAGGGGAGAGGGAACCATCATCATAACAGAGTAAGTTGCTCCTATGCACTATGCTTCATTTCCAAGATGTCTACCATATTAGTAGTTGGGAGAGAAACTTTCCTTTACACATTCCCAGAATGCTGGAAAGGGGAATTTCCCCACATATGCAAGTTAGAGCATCACAGAGTAGTTTTGCCTCTCGGCCATAACAAAATATATTTGTATATTATTAGCCTACAGAGACAGGTGGAGCAGTGATGGAACACACTGCTTATGTGGTCTCTTGGCACATGAATAAAAATAGAAAGCATATTTTCATAACTAGATTACATTTTCCGGGAGCAACACCATAACTCTCCATAGCAAAATTAAGTGTTCATTTCCCTAAGACGTTTCTCTCTTCTTTTTTTCCTATAGACAAGTTTTTGAAAGGTACCAATGAAGCAAAAAGGTGTAGGTGTAACTTGACTGAGATTTCCATACATACTAAAGCACTGCAACATATAGGACTGTATTATTGACTGGAGAATTAAATTGTCCAGCAGAAAATTAGTCCAATTTTGGTGATTAACAGGTATCTGGGATGTGAAAACAGAACTTGCCAGCCTGAATGATAGCGATACAGGAAGTATCGATATGAACATATTAACCAAGGATTGTCAGCATAATCCTAAATATCAACATCATTCTCAGAATTAACTCACCCATAATCACATTTCCAGCAGTGATAAAACCTAAACAGGTCCCTGTCTTATTGTTGTAAAAAAACTTAAAGAGTATTACAGATCAAGAGAATATTGTATTTATTGATGAGTATGGATAAATTTGTCATGTTATCTTCTAATCTGTTAGAAGCAAACATATTTACAAAGAGTCCATTGTACAAGGAAAGGCAGCCAACACTAGGATACTGAACTTCATGTGATGTGGAAGATCTACGATTCTAACACTGGATGCCCTTTTTCCTAGGGTAAAAGCAGCTGGAGGGAGAGTCAATCTGAATCCTACATACCTCTGTGGCTGCTTTTTAACTAATGAAAAATACTGGATCGTATCTCCTACATCATGTCCAGTTTGGCTGTTAGTGTTTTATCAGTTTATGTGCAATAAGAACTACCCAACTCCTCAACTTTTTTGCAGTGCCACAGACTGAGGGCTTTTCTACATGAGGCATTTATTGTGCATTTGTGATTCCATACTCACGGCTTTTTACAGGCTCTTTAGACAATGTCGTGATCCTACAGTTTCTCTTCTATTTTTTCAGACCACTTCCCCGTTCTTTCAAATGGGGAAAATGAAGTATTAAATTACAACAGGGGAAATGGTGTTCATTCTCCTGGTGTATTTGCACTATTCCGCTATAGCACAGCTCCACCTAGAGGCTGTGTAGCAAGAAAGGAAGAACTTTTTGTGTAGAGCTAGGATCTCAACGCTGCGATGAAACCAAATGTAGATACAGCAATAGACAGCCTCGTATAGAAAAGCTCTAAAAGCTACTTCACACATCACAGAAACAAAAAGTCCCCACATCTCTACAATATGTCAACCATATTTTTTCCTTCAGCCTTTGAAAGGAAGATATGTGTACGCAAACACAGGTGAAGCAAATGGCCAGTAGCCATTGTTGTTACAAGTCAATTTAGACTTTATATTATTAGCATGGCAGACTATAGATACAACAATCATGTGCTCTTCCGAATTCATGCATATTAAGTAAGGTCTGAAGCATGCACACAAGTTGAAGCATGCACACAAGATGACAGAGTTGCTACAACAGAGCCTGGCAAGAGTGTTGCACACAAACCAAGGACACCTGGGTTGAAGTTCCCATTTAGCCATGAAGCTCTGTAAGTAACAGCTAACTTAACAGGGCTGTAGTGAAGGTGTGAAACTCTATGTAAGCAAACTACCCCAAACTCTTGGAGATGGGGAGGAAAGTAGAACACAAATGTAGTATGAAAAACATGGAAGAGGTCATTTGGAGTTTTGGGGTTGGATCTCATCAATACGCTAATAATAGCCAATTCTACCTCTCCTTTTCATCTGATGCCGAGGAAGCAGTGGAAGTCATAAACTATTGCCTGGATACAATGAGGAATAAATGTGGATGAATAAACTGAGGCTCAATCCAGACAAGATAGCAGTCCTACTGATTAGTAGAGAACCTAATCCAGGAGGCTATCTTGGCCACTTCTATTCTGGCCCATTCCAGTAAGTAATGATCTGATCCTTTTGGCCAGAATTTTGCCTCAGCAATTAGGTATGTATTACAGTAAATTCACATGCTGGGAAGGTTAAAGCCACCTTGCTCAATCAGAAGTTGCACTTTGTAAACAGTTGATCTATTTGTTTGAAGTATTTTTGAGGAATCTGAGAGAGAGCCCTCTCAGGGTAGAAACCAGTCTATGCAGGACATTAATCTTTAGACTCTGAACTTGAAGGCTGCTTTGGGTTAAAAAAAAATGTTGAAGAAAGATGCATGCAGTTCTGTGTCATATTTAGTTTAGGCATCTGGTAATCTTCTCTTTTCTTCCCCAGTCCAATCAGCATTTGTAATGGGTGAGAATATGTATCAGGATGGGAGTAAAAGTAAGGGACAGGTGATGACCCTGTTCGCATGTAACAGCAGCAAATCATGGGTTAATTAATTACTTGCCGGGTCGTATGCTGTGCGCATGCCGCTGTCTCTTTAAATATGCAACCCTTGATCAGCCTGATCACAGGTTGCTCTATGATGTCCATACCTGGACACTATGGGTTAATCATGGGTTAAACAACCCAGGCCTGTGGTTTAAGCTGGCTCAGCTTGTCTGAGCGTGGAAAGCTAAGCAGGGTCAGGCCTGGTTATTACTTGGATGGGAGACCCCTCCTCTAGTTTCCTGCATTGAGCAAGGGGTTGGACTCGATAGCCTTGTAGGCTCCTTCCAACTCTATGATCTATGAAATCTATGAAAGTTAGCCTACAATTAGTTGTTAGATTAATTTTGGGTTGTTTAACCCACGATTAACCCATAGTGCCCAGATTCGGACATCACAGAGCAACCTCCAATCAGGCCGATCAAAGGTTGCATATTCAGAATGGCAGCATCATGCACTGGGGCAAATTGTGGGTTAATTAATTAACCCACAATTTGCTGCTGTTACCTGTGAACAGGGCCATTGGCTCTTAACTGTTTTTGAATAAAAAGACATGTTTTTTATTCAGGGTTGTTATAAAGATAACCAATTTCTTTCAGGGCTGTTGTGAGGATAACAATGGCATAAACATGGGTAGACTGAGCTTCTTGGAGAAATGACAGTCCACAAATGTGATAAATAAATATGCTATTGAGAAGGGACTTGCAGGAATACCATACAAAGGCATGCTTTGACCGTACTTCAGGTGTTTTATGATGTTAGAATGGGCCCCTAAAAGCCACAGGCAGATAGGTATTCTGGTCCTATCTCAGGAGTACAGGAAGCAACCTACAAGTATTTATGCTCCTGAAAAGTACATCTCAAATTCTGAGCCACTGTCTCAGGATAAAGAGAGCTCAGTTGACTTCTGCAACAATTCTTGTGACCCAGTTCCTCAACTTTTTTTTCAGCTTGCTTGCCAGAGTTGCAAGAGCCCTTTCCAGCTTCCCTTGCCCCCATGACAAAAAATAAAAAATAAAAATGTTCTTTCTCAAGCCCAGCAGCCTCTCCCAAATGGAAATAGTAGGGTGATGATCTCACTCAGGATTACATCTATCTAAAAGATGTAAGAGACACTGGTGGGCTAGTTCAGGGAACGAATGGCAAGAAGGAGTAGTCAGGGCACATCCCTTTCCCTACCCCCCGTACACAAGCCTAGTTATGCATGCAAACTACCTACAATTCAGCAAATCATTTCACATTTAAACATAACTAGCTGACCACACTTCCCCCGCCCCCTCTCTTTGGAACTTCTATACAGGACAGATCTGTTTTGAACATTTTGAACTCAACTCACCAAGGATAGCTACTTAAACAGTCCTAAAAATTTCAGCTTTAAGGCTGCAATTCTAAACACACTTACTAGGGAGTAAGCCCAGGACCAGTGCAAGGCAGTTTGATGCCCTAGGCAAGATCAGATATTTAGCGCCCCCCCTTCCCACTTGAGAGCGCTGTATTTTTTTTTCAAGGCGTTTCTGGCGCCCCCTTTAGCCCTGTGCCCTAGGCAGCTGCCTAGTTGGCCTAATGGTAGCACCTGAGTAAGCCCCATTTAACACTGTGGGACTTAATTCTGAACAAACATTTACTACTGTGCAGTAAATTCATCTGCTCAAAGAAAGAATATACTTCAAGCTTTTTTAAAACCAAAACAGCCATCTCACCTCTTTGAAAGTCGGCTTCCCCACGTAGTACAGAGTTGTTTGCACAGACCACTTCTGCTTTTATTGTAACATGTGGTGGGCTTTCCTTCAGTAGAGCTACTCCAATATTCAGATTTGCTCCAGGCCTGATGATCTTAGGAGCTGCCAACAAGTATGTGGGCCTAGCAATGACAAGAAAGGACAAAACAAATTAAAGTAATGGCCTAATATATACTGCTTCATTACTGCCTTTTATTTTGAGTAGGCCCAATCCCTACGCAAATGCAGCCAAGTTGCAGCAAATGCAGCCAAGTTGCGAGGGGGGGTTGACAAATGCAAATGTAGATTCAACCAAGTTGGGGAGGGGGTTGGCAAATGCAAGCCATAGCCAGTGTGGTTAGAGTTGGGCCGGGATTTGGGAGATCCGGGTTCTAGTCCGCACTCAACTCACTGGGTGATTTTGGGCCAGTCAATGAACAGGCCTGTGGCTTATGCTGGCTCAGCTTGTCTGAGCGTGGAAAGCTAAGTAGGGTCAGGCCTGGTTATTACTTGGATGGGAGACCCCTCCTCTAGTTTCCTGCATTGAGCAGGGGGTTGGACTCGATAGCCTTGTAGGCTCCTTCCAACTCTATGATCTATGAAATCTATGAAATGACTCTCAGTCTATCCTACCTCACGGGGTAGTTGTGAGGATAACACGGAGAGGATCATGTAAGCCGTCTTGGGTTACTTGGGGGGGGGTGACATATAAATGTAATAAATAATTAAATATTATTAGGCAACAAAGCAGAGGAGGCCTATCTAAGGAGAACAGACACACACATGGTACTCAAGGTATGGTACCTAGAGATGTAAAATTTCAAGAAATTTTGAAGCCATGGAAAAAACCCAGAAATTTCCGGAAAGATTGCAAAGAAATACAATATTAGCACCCTTTACAGATTGAAAGTCACTTTGTTACTTTAGGAACATAAAATGTATTATGTTATGTATAACTTGGTTTGCCATAAAATTATCGTGTTTGGCATATTAAAAAGTATAGTTTACTCAGACAATAATTACAAACTGAATTTGCTTTCTTAAATTTTTGTTTTTTGTTTGCTTGTGTCTTCAATTGTAAGGAACACCTGAACTGTAAGGAACCTCTATCGTTTTGCCAGTTTATGAGGAGCAGGCAAAAAACAATAAAAACTGAGGAAACCATCAATATTTAGTAAAACAAAGGAAATTATGTCCCCTCTAGCCCTCTCCTCCACAGTGTCAGCCTAGGACTTGCTTCTCTTCAGTGCACAGGAATTGTAATGATCGGATACTGTACATAGTCTTACATAAACATCTATTACATAGTTTTTAGAAAACATTTTTGGGGAGTAAATATATAACACCTTCTCTGAAACATTTTATTCATCATTCAGAAAGAAAATATTCCATAATCCAAATTTTTCCCAATTTTTCGTGAGAAAACAAAAAAAGGCTCTGGAAAAAACGGGGGGGGGGGGTCCTGGCCTTCAAATCTCTAATGGTACCACAACAAGGGAAAGAGTGCAAAATTCTGTCTGTTTTTTGGTTTTGTAAATCCTGGAGGCAGCCAGCAATGTTTCCACATTCATCTCTCAGGCCCCACATGCACCACACCGTTGCAATCCGCCCCAGAACATCCAGAAGAATCATGAGGTCCACTGCTCCTCCCCATACACTCAAGCTAGGACCTTGTGCAAACCTGGCGGGGAGCCAGCCCCATGGAGACGCCCTCCCCGAGTAAACATGTATGGAATTGCAGTGAGACCCGTCACGAAACTGGAGGGGAATCCCTCTCCGCACCCTCCCCGCGCGCTTCAGCATGAACTGATTGAAGCGCTAAGGAAAAGCACGTCGCTTGGCCGCCCAAACTCTGGACTGCGCAACTCGGTCGCGGAGAGCGAGCTGCGTTTAGGCGACCGGCAGCCTGAAGCCCAGTCGCCTGCAGAATGTGGCCCGGATCCCGCTTCTCCAACCCCAGCAGGGGCCAGACCAGGCCTTCTGTGTAGGACGCCCATTCCCAGGGCAGGGAGGGGGCCCGGCGGCACTCATGATGCGCACCTTCCCTCCCCCGTTCGCTCGCTACCCCCTTTCAGATCCTTCCTACCCAGAGGCTGCGGCGGCGGCCCACGAAGTTGCCAAGAGACACAAAATGAGCGAGGCGGAGGCGGGCGGCTGAGAGCCCCTCCGAGCAACGGGAACGGCGTCTGGGAACGGCGGCATCTTGCGCCGGGAGCCGCTTCGCAAAGATGCCGCTTCGCCTCGCTTCCTCCTCCACCTCCTCACAGGGTTTCTTTCGGGCTGAGCCGCAGGGAAGAGCGCGCCGGGTCGGAGAGCGAGAGAAGCGCCTTGTGGTGTGGGCACGGCAGAGGCAGCGGCTTCTCCCCGGAGAGACTGGCTCCAGCCCGCCCCGCCTCTATTCCACGGAGGCTGCCTCCACCTCCCCCCCCCCCCGAAGTAGTGGCGGCGGCCAGTGGCTCGGAGGCACCCTTCACGCCCACAAGCCTTCCCCACCCTGGGGCTAGGGAGTGGGAGGGGACGCGTGGAGGCATTTTCTCACAATTAAATAAATACCGATGTTTTTATTTAATTGCTTAATTTAAAAGTTCGTGGGTGTGTTTTCTGAGGGGAAAAATAATAATCTGGCGGCCAAGAGGCTGGCGACCGTTTATAAAGGCCTGTGGCTCACGCTGGCTCAGCTTGTCTGAGTGTGGAAAGCTAAGCAGGGTCAGGCCTGGTTATTACTTGGATGGGAGACCCCTCCTCTAGTTTCCTGCATTGAGCAGGGGGTTGGACTCGATGGCCTTGTAGGCTCCTTCCAACTCTATAAAACAGGTCCACCCGTCAAACGAAGGAAGAAGTTCAGGCTTGAATGAAGTTGCAATGGGCTGGTGCTGCTGCGCTGAAAAAGGTCTGATCATTGTCTCAGTTGAGTCAGAGGAGAAAATATAGACTCCACTCCAGCAGAAGCAGGGTGTTGCCTGTTTCGGCTGATCTGCAGCCTACTATATGAGATATATGTAGGTACACAATGTGCCAGAAAGGGAGGAGGGATGTTATTCTGAAACCACCTCTGAATTACATGATCTTATGGGCCCCTCCATTTCCCACACCTCAGGGCCACCATCGTACACAAGTACTTTTTTTGCAATGCTGCATGGTAAAGAACATAAAAGCCAAAGATCCATCTAATCCAGCATTCTGTTCACACAGTGGCCAACCAGCTGCATGTGGGAAATCCACAAGTAGGACATGAGCACAATTGCACCTTCCCGCCCATGTTCCCCAAGAACTGGTGTATAGAGGCATACTCCCTCTGATACTGGAGGTAGCATATTGCCATCATGACTAGTAGCCACTGAATTTGCCTAATCCCCTTTTAAAGCCATCCGAACTGGTGGCCATCACTGCATCTTGTAGTAAATTCTATGTACTGTGTAAAGAAGTACTTTGTTTTATCCTGAATCATTCTCATGCCAATTAGCTTCATGGGATGGCCCCAGTTTCTAGTATTATGAGAGAGGGAGAAAAAACGTCTCCCTATCCATTTTCTCCACACCATGAATAATTTTGTACACCTCTTTATAATTTTTCTTCTTAGTCGTCTTTTTTCTAAGCTAAACAGTCCCAGATGTAAGTTTTCCTCATAGTGGAGTTCCTCCAACCCCTTGATCAGTAGTTGTCGTTTTTCTGCATCTTTTCCAATTCTGCACTATCCTTTTTAATTGCAGTGGCCCAAACTGTATGCAGCATTCCAAGTGTGGTCGCACCATAGATTTGTATAAGGGCCGTATGATATTGGCAGTTTAATTTTTATTCCTTTCCTAATTATGCCCAACATGGAATTTGCTTTTTTCACAGCAGCTATACATTGGATTGACATTTTCATTGAGCTGTCCACCACAACCACAAGATCTCTTCCTTGGTCTGTCACCACTATTAGCTCAGATCCCATCAGTGTAGCTAGCCCTAGTCACCAACACAGCCCGCGGCCCACCACAGGCGACACACCCATCACCAACCTCCAAAGCCTATGCCACATTGGCAACGTAAAGTATACACACATCAATCACATGGGTTGCCCCGATTGTCTGGATATTTTACACACACTAGTGTCAGGTCAGCTGTATTATATGTTACTATTACTGCATGTTACATACATTGGCTACTAGTTACAATGGCTATATGTTACCTCTGGTATCAGAGCAGGACCGGTGCAAGGCAGTTTGGTGCCCTAGGCAAGATCAGATATTTAGCACCCCCCTTCCCACTTGAGAGTGCTGTATTTTTTTTCAAGGCATTTCTGGTGCCCCCTTTAGCCCTGCGCCCTAGGCAGCTGCCTAGTTGGCCTAATGGTAGCACCGGCCCTGTATCAGAGGCAGTAACAGAACAAAATTCTGGCTTAGATAAGCCTTTGGTCTGATCCAACATGGCTCATTTTATGTTCTCATTACTGACCTCCCCAGCAAGATCCGCTGGGCATCTACTAGTCTAGGGTGCTTCCAGATGGAGGGCTCCTAGCACTACCTATCAGAAAGCACTATGCAGCAATTCTGTCTTTTTCCCCCCTAATGGATTACAGTAAGGGAAAAGATGGAAGACGTGGTTGAAAAAACAGGAGGGTCTGGACACCACCACCACTGCAGTACAATTCTGTGAATGAAGCAATGGCACTATAAAAGCCTTGTCTGGTAGCACCACTCCTTTGGTGCCATTAGTGGTTAGAGTGTTGCACTGGGACTCGGGAGATCCGGGTTCTAGTCCCCGCTCGGCCATGAAACTCACTGGGTGACTTTGGGCCAGTCACTGACTCTCAGCCTAACCTGCCTCACAGGGTTGTTGTGAGGATAAAATGGAGAGGAGGAGGAGGATTATGTAAGCCGCCTTGGGCTCCTTGCAGGAAAAAAGGTGGGGTATAAATATAATAAATAAATAAATTCTGGCACAAAGCAAAGACCTTTTAATTATCCCAGAGCTTTTCATCCGTCTTAGCTTTAAGTTGTTTTTATCCTTCACAACTTTTTAAAATGCTGTATTATAATTTAATGGTTCATTTTTATTGTTATTTAATTTTAATTTGTTATTTCTTGTTGTGATCCACCCAGAGAACTCTGTTACAGTGCAGCCTAATAGCCTATAAATACTGGAAGGAAGGAAGGAAGGAAGGAAGGAAGGAAACTCCCAATCACAGGCGAATGGTAGTACTGTGGCTGCTTCCACACCAGAGGTCCCATGTGAATTGCCCTCCAATCTTTGCCTTTATATTCCTTATTGCTTCTCATTCCACCATGTTAACATCACACAGAATTACATGGATGTTGATTTTATCAGAATCCTGCAGCTCTGAAGACCAGCCAACAGAAATCAGTGCCATTTTTAAAATAAATTTTATCCTGCAATTGAGCTTCTTAGAGCACTGCAGTAAGCAGGGCCCCCACCCAGACTCCCCCCAGGGCACGCTTACTTATTACATTTATGTCCTGGCTTTTTTCCTCTTGCAAGGTACCCAGTGTGGTCCTCTCCGTTTTATCCTCACACAACATTGTGAGGTAGGTTAGGTGCAGAGTCAGTGACTGGCGCAGAGTCACCCAGTGAGCTTCATGGCTGAATGGGGACTAGAACCCAGATCTCCCAAGTCCCAGCCCAGCACTCTAACCACTACATCACACTGGCTGATTTTATTAAGAAGGCTTATTCAGGATCACCTAAACGTAAAAACAGACACACGTTCTAATTAATGTGGTGAAAGTGGTTTGATCACATTCTTTGCCCCTGAAAACCACATCATAGTAGGTGATCACTCATGACCAAGTAAGATTGTCTTCCAGGATAAAATTACAAAAAGAAAACTATATAAAGAGGAAATTGTATAAAATTGTGTAGACTCTAGCGATGGGTCCGTAAGTGACTGTGGAGGCCAATTCTAGATCCACACAACTTCCCACAGTGAGGACACAGGTTACCAGATGGAAGATGGTCCTGTAAAGGATTCGTTTGACATGCTTTTCGCTTAGCACGTTTCTCCCTTTCACCTTGCACTCAGACATCTTCAAACTCAAAGTCCATAGAACCTTTGTGAAAGGCCAACCTCCAGTTAAAGCGTTCATGGGCCAAAGCTTCCCAGTTCTCGATGTTTATATTGCATTTTTTTAGATTAGCCTTAAGAACATCTTTAAACCTCTTATACTGACCACCGATATTCCGCTTTCCATCCTTGAGTTGGGAATAAAGTAACTGCTTTGGGAGACGGCAGTCAGACATTCGAACAATATGACCGGTCCATTGAAGTTGGCGTTGAAGGATCATTTATTTATTATTTATTTATTTATTATTTATATTTATTTATCGCCCATCTGGCCGGCAACCGGCCACCCTGGGCGATGTACACAGAATAAAAACAATAAAATACATTTAAAACAATATAAAAAATTTAAAATCTTAACCCACCCCATATTCCCGCCTGAACAACCAGGTTTTTAATGAGCGACGGAAGCTCAGCAGAGAGGGGGCATGGCGGAGGTAACTCAGGAGAGAGTTCCACAGTACGGGGGCCGTCACAGAAAAGGCCCTCTTCCTCGCCCCCACCAGTCTAGCTGCTCTGGCTGAAGGGACAAGGAGAAGGCCATCCGTGGCAGATCTTGTTGAGCGGCCCACTTGGTGTTGCTGGAGGCGCTCCTTGAGATAGACTGGACCGGAGCCGTATAGGGTTTTGTTTTGTTTTTTAATTTGTTTATTTGAATTTTAACATATACAAAACAACCCAACAACCAACAAAACATCTAATCCATTACAGAAATTGTATTAGATCAGAACAAAGTAAATCCCCCCCCCCCAAACCAAAATTCAAAGGAACAAATCTGGCTGGGCACCTTTTCTGGAGTCTTTTTCGGCCATAAAGTAGTCAGTTTTGTGATAGGTGGATATTTGTAAGTTTATTGCATCCAAATGTGCTGGAAGGCTTGAGGTATTTTTGTTGTAGATGTTCTGTATGAAAATTGGATAAAAGGCCACCATTCTGCTTCAAAAGAGTTTGTTTTCTTTTTCCCCCCTGCAATTCTCAATTTTTGAGTTAGTTTTTCAATTAATGCAATTTCCCAAACCACATTATACCAGTGATTGATGGTTAGCCCTTTGGCATCTTTCCATCCTCTTGCTATTGGTAATTTAGCAGCTTGTAATAGAAATCTTATTAGGTTCTTGTATAATAAATTTTTATTATCTCTTTGAAAAATGTTTAATATCCGTATAGGGTTTTAAAGGTCAAAACCAACACCTTGAATTCGGCTCGGCAAGCAACTGGTAGCCAGTGCAACTCCTTCAGCACTGGTGTGATGTGATCCCGCAGGCGGCTGCCTTAAAGTGCCTTTAACCAGGCGAGCCGCCACGTTCTGTACTGTCTTCCAGGGTAACCCCACATAGAACGCATTACAGTAGTGTAGGCGAGAGGAGACCAAGGAATGAACCACTGATGGGAGCAGGTGATTAGGAAGGTAGGGGCGCAGCTGCCGTATCAGATGGAGTTGATACAGCGCCACCCGGCTCACAGCTGCCACCTGAGCCTCCATGGACAGCTGGGAGTCTAGAATGACCCCCAAGCTGCGGACCTGGTCCTTCAGGGGTAGATGTACCCCATTCAGCACCAGGTCAACATCCCCTAACCTCCCCTTGTCCCCCACCAGAAGTACCTTGGTCATTGTTTCAACGCTAGTAGTCTTTGCTTCTTCAAGTACACTGACATTTGTTCGCCTATCTTCCCAAGTAATTCGCAGGATTTTCTGGAGGCAACACTGATGAAATTTTTCAAATAGGTGGAAATGACGTTTATAGATAGTCCATGTTTCGCAGGCATACAATAAAGTTGGTGATACAATGGCTTTATAAACCAGCGTTTTGGTCTCCCTACAGATATCCCAATCCTCGAACACTCTACGTTTCATTCGGGAAAATGTGGCACTTCAGAGCTCAAACGATGCTGGATTTCGGTGTCAATGTTAGCTGTAACAGAAAGATAGCTGCCAAGATAGAGAAAATGATCGACATTTTCCAGTATTGCCCCGCCAAGCTGGATAGATGGCATCACCAAAGGGTTAACTTGCACTTGCTGATAAAGCACTTTGGGTTTTTTTATATTAAGTGAGAGACCAAGTTTTTCATATGCTCCTGTAAAAGCATTTAGGATAGTTTGGAGGTTATCCTCTGAGTGTGCGAAGACTACACATTATCATCGGCATACTGAAGTTCCACAACGGAAGTTGTGTGATTACCTTACTTTTTGCAATCAGCCTGGAAACCAACACCTATTTGACTAGTTACCGGTACTACCTTTAACAAGACTATGTACCAGTAAGCCACCTTTTTGGCAAGTGTGCCACAAGTCAGGTTCAAAAGTATGAGT
Source organism: Shinisaurus crocodilurus (assembly GCA_021292165.1). Classification (NCBI taxonomy): domain Eukaryota; kingdom Metazoa; phylum Chordata; class Lepidosauria; order Squamata; family Shinisauridae; genus Shinisaurus; species Shinisaurus crocodilurus. Next base: position 130,482,753 of record CM037879.1, read on the forward strand.
GTCACTCTGGTGCGCACTACTGCACATCACAGCTCCCTCCACCTGTGCCTGAGGCTGGTTTTGTCTCTAGTCTACTGCTCTGGGGAGCAAGCAGCAGCACAGCACCAGAGAAAGTGACGAGTGTAGCTCTGTTTCTATGCCACAGCCGGCGCCTCGGATCCTCCAGCTCATGTCCAGGACAGCCACAAACTTCAGCTTATTGTGCTGTTTGTGGTATTTGTGCAGCACATTGGCCACTACATTGTCATACCAATCAGAGAATAAATATTATTGCTCTTGTGATGTTACGTTATTTGGGGGCAAATTTAAAGTGTATATGTGGAAAGTATAATAAGGTGTTCTTGTATTAAGTATGGTTACGAGTATGTATTCCTGCTGTACCTGTGTGTTATGTTAGGTAAGTGAGAAATGATGGGCAGGAAGAATAGTGTATTTCCATATGTGACATGATTGGCTGAGAGAGTGAAGGGGGGGTAAAGCCTGCATTATATAAACTGGGCGGTGCTGTTTAGAGAGGAGTGTGTGGAGATTAGAAGAGGGGAGTGTGTGAGAAGTGCTGGATTGCTGTTTGGGAGTCTGTGAAGCTGACTGGAGAGAGTTGAGAAATTCATCATCATCAGGCGATCACTCGTGACCAAGTAAGATTGTCTTCCAGGATAAAAATTTACAAAAAGGAAATTTTAAAAGGAGGAAATTCTAAAGAAAAATTGTGTAGACTCTAGCGATGGGTCCGTAAGTGACTGTGGAGGCCAATTCACACACAGATCCACACAGCTTCCCACAGTGAGGACACAGGTTACCAGATGGAAGATGGTCCTGTAAAGGATTCGTTTAACGTGCTTTTCGCTTAGCACGTTTCTCCCTTTCACCTTGCACTCGGGCTTCTTCAAAGTCCATAGAACCTTTGTGAAAGGCCAACCTCCAGTTAGATCGTTCATGGGCCAGAGCTTCCCAGTTTTCGATGTTTATATTGCATTTTTTTAGATTAGCCTTAAGAACATCTTTAAACCTCTTATATTGACCACCGATATTCCGCTTTCCATCCTTGAGTTGGGAATAAAGTAACTGCTTTGGGAGACGGCAGTCAGGCATTCGAACAACATGACCACCCGGTCCACTGAAGTTGGCGTTGAAGGATCATTTTTTCAACGCTAGTAGTCTTTGCTTCTTCCAATACACTGACATTTGTTCGCCTATCTTCCCAAGTAATTTGCAGGATTTTCCGGAGGCAACGTTGATGAAATCTTTCAAGGAGGTGGAAGTGACGTTTATAGATAGTCCATGTTTTGCAGGCATACAATAAAGTTGGCAATACAATGTCTTCATAAACCAGTGTTTTGGTCTTCTTACAAATATCCCGATCCTCGAACACCCTATGTTTCATTCGAGAAAACGCGGCACTTGCGGAGCTCAAACGATGCTGGATTTCACTGTCGATGTTAGCTGTAACAGAAAGATAGCTGCCAAGATAGAGAAAATGATCGACATTTTCCAGTATTGTCCCACCAAGCTGGATAGATGGCATCATCAAAGGGTTAGCTTGCACTTGCTGATGAAGCACTTTGGTTTTTTTGATGTTAAGTGAGAGACCAAGTTTTCCGTATGCTTCTGCAAAAGCATTTAGGATAGTTTGGAGATCATCCTCTGAATGTGCGGAGACCACATTATCATCAGCATACTGAAGTTCCACAACAGAGGTTGTAATTACCTTACTTTTTGCTTTCAGCCTGCTGAGATTAAAAAGCTTTCCATCTGTTCGGTATATAATTCCCACACCAGTGCGAAGTTTCCCCTCGACAAGATGTAAAATCATGGCGATGAAAATAGCAAATAATGTTGCGGTGATAACACATCCCTGTTTAACACCTGATCCCACTTTAAATGGAGCACCATGAGAGCCGTTGTTGTCCAAAACCGTTGCCGTCATGTTGTCATGGAGAAGTCGCAAGATATTCACAAATTTATTGGGGCATCCAATTTTCATAAGGATAGTCCAGAGAGCTGTTCGGTCTACAGTATCAAAGGCCTTAGCAAGATCAATAAATGCCATATAAAGGGGTTGATTTTGCTCCCGGCATTTTTCTTGGAGCTGACGTGCAGTAAAAATCATGTCTACTGTCCCTCTAGAGGGGTGGAAACCATATTGAGTTTCAGGGAGGATCTCTTCTGAAATAGATAGAAGACGGTTTGCGAGAATCCTAGCAAATATTTTACCTGCGGCAGCTAAGAGAGAAATGCCCCGAAAGTTTCCACAGTCTGTTCTATCACCCTTCTAAAGAGGGTGATAATTATGGCATCCTTGAAGTCTTCTGGGATTTCTTCTCTTATCCAGATTTTTTCAATGAGTTTATGAAGATGTTGTACAAGTTCAGGCCCCCCCTTCTTTAAAGATTTCAGCAGGAATCCCATCTGGTCCACTAGCTTTGTTGTTCTTTATTTGATTAATGGCTTTTTTTACTTCATCCAAAGTGGGGAGTATTGCAAGTTCCTCTCTAATTTGTTTTTGCGGGATTTGCGAAAAAATCTCATTATCCACCTTAGATTTACGATTTAAAAGGTCATAATAATGCTCTTTCCAATGCAGTGCAATGGACTCTTTGTCTTTTAAGAGTTTGGTGCCATCTTTTGATTGTAAAGGGTTTGTACCATAGGTTTTTGGTCCATAAATGGCCCTTGTGGCCTTAAAAAAGCCCCGTGCATCATGAGATTCTGCAAGTTGTTGAATTTCTTCAGCTTTCTTTTTCCACCAAGCGTTCTTAAGTTCTCTTGTTCTTCTTTGGACCTCAGCCTTTGCACTAGCGTAGATTTTTTTCTTGGCAGCGCAGTTGATATCATTTTGCCATATTTGGAAGGCTTTCCTTTTTTGGTCAATTATATATTTAATCTCATTATCATTTTCATCAAACCAATCCTGATGTTTCTTAGTTTCATATCCATTTTGTTCACAAGCTGCAGTAATGGAGGTTTTCAGCTTAGACCAATGGTCCTCAATGTTATCAGGAGGTTCTGTAGGTAGATGTTCCTTAAGAAGTGATTGAAAACTAGTTTGCTTAATAGGATCTTGAAGGACTTGGATGTTCATTTTACGCCTTGGTTTCCTTCCCTGAAGCCTACATTGGGGAGCAATGTTGATAACCATAGTGGACCGGATTAGTCGGTGGTCTGTCCAGCAGTCGTCGGCACTCACCATGGCCCTAGTAAGAAGTACATCGCAGCGATCTCTCACACGGACAATTACATAATCCAGAAGATGCCAGTGCTTTGACCGTGGGTGCTGCCATGATGTTTTAAACTTATTCTTTTGTCGAAAGAGCGTGTTTGTAATAGTGAGATTATGCTCTGCACATATAGACAGAAGTAGGAGTCCGGGGGAGGAGCCTTCGCCGGCTATGGAGCAGTAGCTTTTCTGCCGAGCTCCCGGAATGATTTGAAAACATCTGCAAATACACAGGAAAGACAAATCGTGAGTTTAAACTCCTTTGCTGTTTGCTTTCTGGAAGGTATGCAGATGTAGAGCTAATAAAGAAATAAAAAGAATAGCTTTCTTTTGATGTGCTTTGCTCTGGATTGTTGATGAGCTCCAGACGGGTGAAAAAGTCCCTACCCCCTCTTTGGAAACGCGATCGGGCGCATCCCTCGGATAACAGTTTGAAAAGGCTAATTAGGATCCTTGACACGAAAGATACTGAATTTTCTTATCAATTTGAGCAACTGGGTCCTGATAAGAAGCTACGAGGTAGTGAAAGTTCCGAGACAGCGAGGGGGAAGGGCGGAAAAATGGCGGACTCAGCTGGCAAATTCCCTGCTGGTGCCAAGCCAAAGACAACATCTCCAGCTAAGCTTAAAGGGGCAGCACCAGATTGGGAGAAAATTTTATTACAGTTTCAAAGCTCTATGGAAGCAGGCCAGCAGAAACATACAGAAGCAATTGAGAAATTTCAAAAACTGCATCAAGAGGATATGAAGCACATGAGAGAGACCATAGATCATTTGGGGGTTCAAGTTAAAGAGCTGCAAGTTAGAGTGGATAAGGTGGAAAAACTCCAGGTGAAGGATGAAAAAAGTTTTGAAAAGTATGAAATGAAATTTAATGAGATGGAAATACAGATGATCAACATGCAAGACAGGCAACGTCGTTCCAACATTCGAATCAGAGGCTTCCCTATGGAGATGGGGGAGACTGGATATAAGTTAAGAGGCAGTATTTTGGAATGGATGAATGAAGCTGTCTCTGGAGAAACAATTCTTTGGGATGATATGGACATTGAGATTGTGCATAGAGTGGGAGCATTAAGGCGTGGTATGACATCCAGAGATGTTGTACTGAAATTTGCAAATTTATACAAGAAGGATGTCTTCATGAAAGTGATCAGAAAGAAAGGTCAAGTAGCTTTTAAGGGGGCTACTTTGCAAATCTACAATGATCTTTGTCAGCAAACAATTAAGTGGAGGCAAAGTGTTAAACCGTGTACAGCAGTCTTGATCAGAAAGGGATTACAATACAATTGGGGTTATCCAGTCTTTCTTACTTTTGTTTGGAACAGTAAGAGATACAAGATCTCATCATGTGATCAAGGCATGGGCCTGCTGGGAGAGTTGGGGCTTCATGATGATGCGGAGGGTCCAGAATTGATGGGTCAACTGGAAGAAGAAGGAGCCAGCGGAGGAATTGTATAAGAGGTCGTTTCAACACGAGAAGAAAAAAGAAATAGAATATGTTTTATAAAGAAGTTATCCGGGAGGGAATGAGGGGCTGCTGTTCGGGCTGGTGATGGGTCCTTTCCCCCCCCCCTGGGATAGGTGGGTAGGTTTAGGGTGGGGCAAGTTGCCCTGGCTTAGCAGGGGGGATAGTTTAGATGAATGTGGGGGTGGGTTAAGGGGTATGTTATTGTGTATTATTTTCACTTTTGGGGACCAAAAAAGAAAAAATGATGTTAATAGATGGATTATAAGTTAAGAATTTCAACTTTAAATGTTAAGGGGCTAGGTTCAGTTACTAAGAGGAGGCGAATAGAAGCACTTCTTAAGAAGGATAAGGCAGATATTATATTCTTGCAAGAAACGCACCAGGCAAGGAAAGGAGTCAATGAATTGAAATTGAGGTGGTCTAGAATATATGAGATAGCATGTGGATCATCTAAATCACGAGGAGTAGCAATTATAATTTCAAAGAATTGTGGTTTTAATGTTTTAAAGGTGAAAAAGGATGATACAGGTAGATATATTATAATGTATGGGACCTTGGGAGGGGAAGAATATGTTATTGTTAATGTTTATGCTCCCAATCAAAATCAAGGAGAATTTTATCAACATGTGTTTAAAGAAATGGGTAATTTTCAAAATCAAAGGGTTATTATGGCTGGGGACTTTAACATGGTATTGGATAGAAGAAAAGACAAATCCAATCCGACGAGAGAAGATCAGAGAAATAATCTAACGATCTTGAATAAGTTAATTAGTAAGGAAGGGTTGCTAGATGTTTGGAGAGGGGTCAAGGGGAATGAGGAAAGATATACATTTTACTCATCAGCAAATAAGAATTATTCGAGGATAGATTTTATTTTTGTGTCCAGGACACTGTTTTCAAGGGTCCTGGGCACAGAGATAGGAGTGATAAAAGTTACAGATCATGCTTTGGTTAACATGGATTTGAAGATATATAAGGATTATAGAGAAGCGAAAAGATGGAGACTGAATTGTAATATTTTTCGTTTTAAACATTTAACAGAAAAAATAGAGAAGGAATTGAGGGAAATTTGGGAATTTAATCAAACAGAAGAATGTACTGAAGCGATAATATGGGATACAATGAAGAGTGTAATGAGAGGAATAGGATTGAGAGAGGCAATAAATTTGAGGAAACAACAAGAAGTTTTTTATCAAAAGCTAGAGGGGGAGATTAGGGATTTGGAAAAGAAGTATTTAGAGAAGAGGGATAAAAAGATTTTTGCAGAATTACAGGGTAAAAGGAAAGAATTGGAGAATAAAGAACTGGATAGGGTACAAAGGAATTTGATTTATACAAAAAGGGAGTATTTTGAGAATAGTAATAAAAATTCTAAAATGTTGGCTAGATTAGCACAAAAAAAGAGAGAAAAAAGCTTAGTGGGGGTGATTAAAGATAAGAGGGGTAAAGAATATAATCTAGTAAAGGATAAATTGAAAATTTTTCATGAATATTATACGGAGTTATATAAGGCAGGAAAATGGTCGGAAGCTGAGAGTAGAAAATATATCGAGAAAAATTTAAAAATAAAAATCCAGGATGAAGATAGAGAGAAAATGGAGCAACCATTCACAGAAATTGAAATAGAAAGTGCTATAAATAAATTAAAACAGGGGAAAACGCCAGGACTGGATGGTCTGGGGGCGGAATATTATAAAGTCTTTAAAAAAATGTTAGTTCCAAAGTTAAAACGGTTGTTTAATGATATTTTACAGGGGGGAGAGATCCCCCCGTCATGGAAACAGTCCTTGACTATTTTAATCCCGAAATCAAGGAAGGATTTAGCAGAACCAGGTTCTTATAGACCAATATCATTAATTAATCAAGATGCTAAGCTATTGACAGCAATTTTAGGTAGAAGAATGAATAGTTTTCTAAATAAGTATATAGGGATAGATCAATGTGGTTTCATTCAAGGAAGACAAATGGCAGATTTAACAAGAAGGGTTCTAAATATAATTTATTTAATAAAGAAAAATAATTTGAAAGCGGGGGTTCTTGCATTGGATATTTTTAAAGCCTTTGATTGTGTGGAATGACCTGCATTAAAGATGTTAATAAAAACTATGGGGTTTGGAGAAAAATTTATAGGTATTACTAACCAATTATATACTCATAATGTCACGTCGGTAATTGTAAATGATGGAATAACAGAAACTATTAGCCTAGGCCGGGGAACTAGACAGGGTTGTCCCCTTTCCCCAGTATTATTTGTGTTAGTTATGGAATTGTTAGCGAATTCGATAAGACAGGAGAAGAAATTACTGGGGATAGGAATAGAGACCAAATGTAAGATAAACCTTTTTGCAGATGATATCTTGTTAACATTAGAAAGGCCTATAGAAAATTGGGATTGGATAGAGAAACATTTAGATGAATTTAGAGAAGTAACAGGGTTAAAAATTAATTGGGATAAATCGGAGATAATGACATTTAATTATAGTAAAGTGGAGGAAAGGGGATTTAAACAAAGGAAAGTGGATATAAAGATAAAAAACATAATTAAATATTTAGGTATTGATATATTAAAAGATATGGATAAAATAGGGGAATGTAATTTTAAAAAACTAAAAGATGAAGTTAAAAATCAAATAGAGGATTATAAAAAATTGGGATTATCGTGGTTTGGTAGGATAGCTTTGATTAAAATGAAGATTTTACCGAAGTTTAATTTTTTATTTAGAATGATACCATATAAGATATCAGAGAAAGAAATCAAAGAGTGGCAAGTAATGTTAAATAGCTATTGTAATGGGGGGGGGGGGAAATCAAGGATTACTAAGAATAGATGGTATAAAGCTCAAAAAATAGGGGGACTTGGTCTCCCTAATTTAAAAGGTATTATATAGCTAATCAACTTAGATATATTATGGATATTATTGTTAGAAAAGATTTTATGTGGTGGGAAATAGAAGCATTTGAATTGGGTAATAGGGTGGATAAATTCTTATTTACAAAACAAGGACATATTATGACAAAAAGATTAGAAAATCCCTTTTTAAAAAATATGTTAGAAATTTGGGGTAGAAATAAGGAAATATTTTTACCAGGTATATCCCCGCTTACTCCAGTGGTGGTTATGGAAGATTTTCCCGAGAATGTTAGACATTTAGAACGAATTTTTAGAGAGAAAAAGGTGATAACTTTAATGGATTGGCTGGAAAAAATGGAGACAAGACAGCAAATAATTGATAGGGTTGGGGCAGGAAGAATTTCTTGGTTAAATTTAATTCAATTAGTACAATGGGGTAAGAAATGGAAGAGGAGACATGAGCATGAAAGGGATTTCACTGCATTTGAGCAGGTGGTTATGTCTAGAGAACTCGTAGAAGGAAATGCATCAGCTAGGGGTCTTACAAAGATGTTATATAAAATGTTGCAGAAATCAGTAGAGCAAGCAGAAAATCTTAAAATAGTTTGGGATACAGAGTTTGAAGAGGAAATATCAAAGGATGAGTGGAATAAGATTTGGGATAGGAGAATATTGAAAAATATGTCTATAAGAATTAAAGAGAATTTTTATAAGCTAATTTGGAGATGGTATTTGACTCCAGTGAGATTAAATAGAATAGACAATAAATGTTCTCCAATGTGTTGGCGAGGATGTCAGGAATTGGGTACATATGCTCATATGTGGTGGAGTTGTAAAAATGTAATGGATTTTTGGAAAATGATTTTTGAGGAAATATCAGAAATTGTTGGAGCTGATTTAGAGGTATGCCCTAAACTAGCTTTGGTAACAATAACGGAAAAGGTGATCGGTTCTCAAAATGTTAAAGAATTAATCATAAATTTGTTAACGGCAGGTAGACTAATGATAGCAAGGAAATGGAAAATCCAGCAAGTTTTCACTATTACTGAATGGTATAAGGAAGTATGGGATATGGCTTTGAATGATATGTTGACTTGTAATATTAAATGCAAAAGGGGTCAATTAAAGAAAAATAATTTTAAGGATATTTGGGGTTTATTTTTGGAATATGTATTTAAAAGGGGGAAAGGGAGTTTACCCTGTCAAGATATGTTGTATTTTTGGAATAATGAACAATTATAGAGTTATTGGATTGTTTGGTCCCATGGTGATGGGAGCACAATATTAGTTATGTGTGTGTGTTATTTTCTTTGTATTGTTTTAAAATTTAATAAAAAAATTTATTAAAAAAAAAAAAAGAAGTAGGAGTCCGTTTGGGTTGCTATTACCAACTCCGTCTTTTCCAATAGTTTCTGGCCATAAATTAAATTCACACCCGACTCTTGCATTAAAATCGCCCAGGAGGATAATTTTATCCTCCTTAGGTATCTCTGACAGGAGAGTGTCCAACTGGGTATAAAAACTTTCCTTGATGTCTTCATCAGCATCTAATGTTGGCGCATAAGCGCTCAAAGTAGTTACCTGTTGGTTATTGGCGAGCTTTAATCGAAGAGTTATCAGGCGTTCGTTAATGCCAGTAGGAACTTCTGACAAAGAGTTCACTAGCTCATTTTTTATGGCAAAGCCTACTCCATGTATTCGTCGGTCATGCTCAGGTAGTCCTTTCCAGAAGAAGGTATAGCCTCCTTTTTCTTCCTTCAACTGTCCCTCTCCTGCCCTTTGAGTTTCTTGAAGTGCTGCTATGTCAATTTTAAACAGTCTCAGCTCCCTTGAAATAATAGCAGTCCTACGCTCAGGGCGTTCACTATCTATGTTATCCATCAATGTCTGTATATTCCATGTTCCCAAATTCAAACGTCTTTTTCGACCGCTAAAATGGTGACCCCACTGGACGCGGTAATCCAGTCAGGGGAGAAAGAGGTAGGCTATGTTTAGGGCACCTTTTCTAGCCCCCTCCCCATACAGGGTGAGCAGAGTGGATCCTAAATAGGGCTGCTCAGTCGTGGATACAGCTGCCGAGCTGCTCGACTACCTCGTTCCTTGAACAGGGCGACTGAGTTTGCATCATCCACCGCCCATGTGCTGGTCCGTGACTAGGGGCTTCCAGATTGACAGTCCTGCCCCCGTCGACAGTCGACAGTCGCCATGCGACTTTTTTTTGTTTGTTGGTGGGTTGGGTTGGTTGGGTTGGGTTGGAAGACGCCTGTGCGTGAAGCTGTTTTATGTGGGGAGATCGGTGCACAACGGATCACCACACAAACTTGACAGAGTATGGCAATGATCCAATGGCACGGTTACCATGACGATTGGAAAACCGTTCTCTGCTGCAGCCTTCATCCACCTTCACAGCCGTTGTAATTTAGGTTTAAATTATCTTCAGCCTGTTCTGCCATTGAGGACTTTATGTTTTGGATCGTTCTTTGTCTGGTTCCTCTCCCCTGACCTTACCGCCATGGGTGACCCTACTGGGAGTATATAGCTCCCGATGGCATTGCTCACAGGATTCATCGGAACACGCAAGCCCACTCACCACTTCAAGGTAACGATCCGGCGAGAGGGGTTGAGAGATTATATTAGGATTGTTAGGAGATTAGTTTGTGAGTGCAGGGGGACTGATATTTTGGGAACAGTTGTTGAGAGAGAATTTGTAATAGAATAAGATAGTACATTACTTAACATTTGACTGAAAGTTACATATGAAACTTATTTCCAGAAACGGTTAAATTTGTTATTTGAAACAGCCTGTTTGGGAAGCTGTGCTTATTATACTGGTCAAAGAGGTATAAGGTAGGGATAATAGACATCCCAAAGTCAGTGTGAGAGGTGTACGGGTAAGGGTTAGAGGAAAAGAAACCCCCAACCTTACATAAGCGCACTCAGGGTTCCCAAAAAGGAGGGCAAGCTTGAGGCCCTGTGAGGGGTGTGTGTGTGACAGCTCTCTCATTTCCAGAAAGTCTGGCACTAAGGGCACAGTGCCTTTCCCCTTAATGGAGCAAAGTTGTTGTTTTTTCAAAAACAGACTCAAAGTACATATGACATAGTGTATGTGAGCATGGGCAGAATGTCCGTTCTCTTGGAAAGGAACCAACTTCTTTTTCAAGAAGGAGATTTAAGGCCAGAATGCCGCTCCAAGCATGGACTTTTTGGGCACTGCTGTGTAAACAAGGGGTAAATAAGGTTTAATCCTCTCCTGGTGCTCAGTGGTCCCAACCTGAATTGGGGCCATGTGCTAACATGTACTTTGACCCTTAGCTCAGCAGTAGCAGCAGGACAGCATTCACCACTGCACTTGAGGACAGCAGGCTAGTTTAGATGGTGCAGGGCAGGTCGTATGGCAAGAAGACTCTATCCTCTAACACCTTGCCACTGCTCCTCCTCACCCCTCCGCATTTGCTTTCTGAGGGGTCTGCTTCTCTATGCCGAATGGAAAGGCCAGCCCTGCTGGCAGGGAGGGGGAAACAAGCTCCTACTCTGCCCAACAGGTGAGGAAAGGCTGGTCTTCCCCTTGCCATGATGTTCTACCACAGGGGTGCAGCCTCGCAGTGGCCACTGTTCCCCTGGCCAATGGCAGAGGCCAGAGAACGCTTTGCTTCAGCTCTACAGTCCCAGGACAACACAGATGGATTATATAATCATATTTTGTGGAAAGGAGGTAGATGTGTCTATCCTTTTCCTTTAGCCCTCTCTAAATATTCTACAAAAGTGTACTCTTGTATGTTCCCACTCATTTTATTCCAAAGTAACCAACAATTTTAAGAAGAAAAAATATTTCTCAAGAGAAAGAGAGAGAGAAAGTGTTGTTGTTGTTGTTAATTTTATTTCTATACTGCCCAATAGCCGAAGCTCTCTATACCTATATAAGATGAGGCATTCATCCAAATATGTTTATTGCAGTCCATGACCAGATTGAAAAATCAAGATATACAAGATATATTTCCAAAAACAGAGCAACTATATATATATATATATATATATATATATACAAAGACATATCATCCATGCTGAGCAAATAAAAAACAGGTTAACTGAGCTTTCAACTTAACCGAACAGGGGGGGGAAACTTAGCATCTTTTCCAGTAACTACAAGAATGGTGTCAGCTAAACAGTACGATACATAAAACTGATTGTCTCTACCAGGAAAATTAGACAATGAAGGCACAATCAGTTCTCTCCTAATATACCGATAGAAATTGCAATATAATAAAACATGTAGTACAGTCACTAAATCCCCTGAACCGCAAGACCAACAAGGTTGCAATGAAGATTGCTTACTGAATCTCCTCTCTAGCATGGCAGATGGTGGAGCATTCATACAGGCCAGTGTGTAAATACAATCTGAAGCTTATAAATATAAACAGTTTTTAGACAGCCCCTTTGCTCCCAGTTGGGACCTGAATGCCACAAATAGATTAAGAACAAAAATGTAGCTGCCAGGGATGTCAAATTTTGCTGTTCAATATCGTACAAGATGCTAACAGTGTGATCCTGAACATGTTTACTCAGATGCAAGTCCTACTGAGCTCAATGGGATTTGCTCCCAGGTAAGTGTAAGGATTGCATCCTGAGTAATGTACCTGTATAACAGTACTACATCACTGAGCCTCTTTTGTTCTTTTCTGAAGGACTACAGCCCTCTATTGGAAAGAAACAGAACTACATTATGCTCAAGTACTGGATGCGGATAAATGAAAGTTTGCACCAAACCATACATGACATTGGGAGATCTGTAATCTGGTTTCCCACAGAGTTTTTTCCAGAGGTAAAAGCAGCAACTATTTGCTCTCTCTCTCTCTCTCGCTCTCTCTGTGACTTAGATCAGGACCACAGCCCTATGGGAAGGAATTTTAGTATTTTCCTCCTGTGCGATTTTCTCAGGGTGGTTCCAGATGAGGCTTGTATAGTGCCATCACCTTGCCTCATTCATAGAATTGTACCTTTATCAGATCCAGCAAGACACTTCTTATGTTCTTGAGCATCAGTGCAAACTCAGGATCACTTAATATGGCTCAGTTATGCCTTAACCATTACGGCAGGGATGCTTTGACCTGGATTCCTGCACTGAGCAGGGGGGTTGGACTCGATGGCCTTGTAGGCCCCTTCCAACTCTACTTTTCTTATAATTCTATGATTCTATGAACCTCCTCTAGTTTCCTGCAGTGAGCAGCGGGTTGGACTCTATGGCCTTGTAGGCCCCTTCCAACTCTATGATCCTATGAACCTTTACTGCCTGCCTCTGCACAAAGGAGCTCCCTCACCATCAGCAGCCATAGATGTTGAACTGAAAAAGGAAGCTAAGAAGACTCTACTTATCTTCCTCCATTGTCCTTTGCAGAGCTGTAATGCTGCCAAGCATCAAGCTAATGGCTGTGTTGATAGTTCTTTTAGAATGTCCTGTTCTGATGGAATGCACAAAGGCCTTATCTTCATAGACAAAGAGGATGCAACTTTTGCATTTTCAGCCTGAGGGTCGAATTGCAACCCAGGACATTTCCAGGGGGTGCATGTCAGCAGTAGGCATAGCCAGAGCCCAAAGAACCCCTCTCTCTTTCATACACACACACAGAACCAGAGCAGGTCCCTCTTCACTGCAGCTACAGCAGCAAAGTGGGAACTGCTCCTTCAGAAACTGTCCCTTCAAGGCTGAACTGGTGCCTTGAAATGGTGGCTCCTGAGGAAAGGTGAGGGGCACACAGAGCTTCTGGGAGGCCTCTTCGGGGTGAGGTTTTTTTTGTGGGGGATGGAGGGGTCCTTGGCAGAAGCCCCTGTGGGCCAGGGAGGGAGGGTTCATGAGCCAGCAGTTCCCTTCCCCTGTGTTAAGGGATGCTGAGTATGCACTCTTGCTTTGTAAGTTTGAGACAAATTTGTGGGCCATGGGATTCTATTTTGAAAAAACAAAGCGTAGACCAGTGTTCTCCAACCTTTGTTGTGATATGTATCACTTCACCAGCTGAAGCACATTGTTTACACATGGAAAGGAACAGAATGGCTGTAAACAAGTTTGTTATGTCTTTCTAGATTCCCGTGTTTTTCGCATGGGAAGCTAGACCGTGGGAGCAATATGAGCTAGTCACATGGTTTGTATGTTCTGATGACGTGCTAACTTGTTGTCTGTCTGAAGCCATCTTAGAGAGAAGCAGGACTGCTTTCTCTCTTCTCCTTTGTTCTTTTTGCTGGACTTTGTTACTGCAACAATGTAACGTCTTTGCTGAGGTGGAGTGAAGCTCAACTTACCCCACTGGATGTAATGCTTGCTATGCATTTATACTCTTCACATGGACTGTAACTAGGAAATGTATACTCTGTAGAACTTTACTTGCTAAGTGAATAAACAGGTAGAATTAGACCTGTGGTTTAATGGAGTGTTTCCTGACTCCATGGGTTAATCTGCAACGGGGAAGCTGGAAGCAGTCTGATAAGGCCGACTGGGCTGGTCTTGCTGGCACAACACGCTGCACGCTGCGTGGGGGGAGGTGAGATCTGGAAGATCTGTGTGTGGAATTTCAGGCTCTGCTAGCACACAGAGACAGGATTTTAATTCTCCCAACTCGCACACACTCTGCTCAAAATTTAACCCCTTCAGGGTTATGGGCCCAGATTGGACCAGAACCAGAACCAGTCGGAACCAGATTGGACCGGACCAGAACCAGGTCGGTACCAGCACCAGAACCAGCGCCGGGACCTGTTTGGCAATAGCTTCAACTCCGGTGATTGCAGTGATTAATGGCAGAGGAGGAAGACGTCAAAGAAGAAAAAATATCTCCTGGTCCTTCAACCGGTAAGGAGGGGGAAGAAAGGGGGAGATATCGGCTGGCTGACACAGACAGCTTGCAGGCAAGTTCCAAGGCCGACAGCTTGGGGGGAGAAAGCGAAGCTGAAATTTCTGGTGGGGAGGAGGAAGAGAAATGGGTCACAGAAATGGCTGCTGCACAATCCCTGAATCCACAAATTGTGGAAAAACTGTCTGGGTCAAACTATGTGCTGTGGAGTTTCCAGATGCAGCATTATTTAACCCATGCGGGACTTTGGTCTGTAGTAACACAGGATCCAATTGCAGTGGGGGATCAGGAATATGATGAATGGAAAGAGCGGGATGATAAAGCCAAAGCAATTCTTTGTTTATCTGTTGAAAGCTCACAAGTGCCATTTATCCAATTTCAAAACACTGCAAAAGAGATCTGGAATGTGTTGAAGAACACGTATCAAATGCAAACAGCGGGCAGCAGAATCTTGCTGGCACGTAAGCTATACAAGTTAAGCTTGCAACCAGGTGGCTCTATGCCAGAGCATTTGAGTACTGTCCGGGACTTGTTTAACAGGCTGAGGGCTCAAGGGATGACTATTGATCCATTAAATCAGGTGTCCATTTTGCTATCAAGTCTGGATTCATCTTATGACACAATTGTCACATTGATGGAGGGGCAGCCAGATCAAAATCTGACAATGGAATATGTGTCAGGCAAACTTCTTTCTGAGTGGGAAAAGCGCCAAGGAAAGAAGAACAATTCTGGCCATAAATTTGCTGAAAGCCGGGCTGATGTGGCAAACAGCCAAGCTGCAAACAAGCAGGGAGTTACCTGTACCCAAGCCGCTGCTTTAAAAGTGAAGAAATGTTTCATTTGTGGATCTACAAATCATCTGAAAAAACAATGTAAACAGAGAAAGAAAAAAAACAAACAGGAAACAACAGGCACACATGAGGAGGCAGTTAAAACGGGCAAAAGTTTGATTGCAAGGGTGGAGGTTTCTAATGTTTGCTGGGTTTTGGACTCTGGAGCTTCTCATCACATGACTAACTTCAGGAATGTATTTCAATCTCTGGAAGAAGATGGATGTCCAGGTCAGCACGTGGAATTAGCTGACGGGAAACGTATATATGTTTCAGCAACAGGAACAATTGAATTTGCTACGTTGGGTCAACAAAGGGCACTGCTTGTTCCGGAACTCGACACAAATCTGATAAGTATTTCCCAATTAGCTCAAAATGGCTGTGAAATGTGTTTTTCAGACAGCAAATGTGTGATTTCACGTGAAGGAACAGTCTGTGCAAAAGGTGATTTGCAGAATTCTCTGTATGTTATAAATCCATTTGTAACAAATGATGAGATTGTGAAGTATGCAAATTGTAAGCCTCATGATAACTGTATACATTTATTCCACAAACGTTTTGCGCATGCTAATTACAGGAGCATCGAGAAGATGCCGGGTCTGTGTGAGGGCATGAAAATGAAACCTTGTTCTAATTATGTGGAATGTGAAGTATGCAGTCAGGCTAAGTCACACAGGACTAACATTCAGAAACACAGTGATAGAGTGAGCACAAGAATATTTGAGCTGGTACACTCTGATGTTGCTGGGCCATTTGAGGAAAGCTAGGGGGGGAAATAGGTACTACATGACTATTATTGATGACTTTTCTAGATTTGGATTTGTTTATCTTCTGCAGCATAAGTCTCAGGTTCGAGAGAGATTTGAATCATTTGTGAAATGGGCTGGTAACAGATTCAAACAATACCCCATAGGTGAATTGCTCACAGATGGTGGGGGAGATTACATGAGTACAAAATTCAAGAAATTCTTGGAAAGTGAGGGCATTGGACACAAAGTCACAGCCCCAAACTCACCGTTTCAAAATGGCGTAGCTGAAAGACGCAACAGAACACTCCAAGAAATGATGAGGGCTCAATTAGCTGACTCACAGTTGAAAAACCATTTCTGGGGGGATGCACTTTCAAATGCTAACTATTTGCTGAACAGATTACCTAACACCACAACTGGGAAAACTCCATATGAAATGTTTCATGGGAGGAAACCAAAGATAGCACACGTGCGGATTTTTGGGTGCAAATGTTTTGTTCAAATACAGGCTAAAAGCTTTGAATGTTTTCTGCTGGGGTATGATGGACAAACAAAAGGATACAGGCTGTGGTCACCACAACACAGAAAGGTAATTCTAAGCAGAGATGTGATTTTCCATGAGCAAACACATGAAAAGAAACAGCTGGTGGAATTGCCAATGCATTCAATGGCTAAGACACAGCAGGAAGTTTCTGAAACAGAACAGGCCACTGGGCAGATATCTGGGGAACAGGAGGGAGGTGAACAATCTCTAAGGCGTTCAACCCGAGAACGTAAAACACCTGTTAGATATCAGGATGAATTCCAAAGTGGCAAAACTGTTGTACATAAAGCTCTCAAAATAGCTTTAGAACCAAAACATGGAACCAAAGGTGAAAAATGATTGGTTTGAGGCCATGCAGGATGAAATCAAAGCAATGCATGTTAACAAAACATGGAGTCTGGTATCTTTACCTGTAGGGCGAAAGGCCATCACCTGTAAATGGGTGTACAAGGTGAAAACGAATCACCAGGGGCAGGTAGAAAGGTACAGGGCAAGACTCGTGGCAAGAGGGTTTGCACAAAAACATGGGATAGATTTTGATTCCGTGTTTGCACCAACAACAAGGTATGCAACTGTAAGATTGTTGTTGAAATTGGCAGCACAAAGAAAAATGATGGCATTTCATTTTGATGTAAAAACTGCTTTCCTATATGGTGATTTACAAGAGGAAATCTACATGGTACAACCAAAAGGTTTTGTAGAAAATCCCAGTCTTGTATGTCGTTTGCACAAATCCATATATGGGCTGAAGCAAGCAGCTAGGTGCTGGAACCAAAAATTAGACAGAGTTTTGATTAGTTTGGGATTCAAACAAAGCAAGGCTGATCACTGTCTGTACACATGTCACACAGAATTGGGACATTGGGTGTATTTGTTAGTCTTTGTTGATGATATATTACTGATAACAGAATCAGTAAGTCAAAAAGACAAAATTGCAAAAGAATTGCAAGCACACTTTGAACTGAAAGATCTAGGTTTGGTACAACACTATCTTGGAATGCAACTATCACAGGATGAGGAAGGTTCTTTCTTGGTTGAACAAAGTGGAAAAAATTCAGAAATTGCTGGAAATTCATGGATTGGAGAATTGTAACCCAGTTACCACTCCAATGACTCTTGAATATCAAAAACACACAGATAACACTGAATTTGAGGATATTGGAAAATATCAGAGTGTTATTGGAAGCCTGCTATATTTAGCAAATGTGAGTAGGCCAGACATCAGCAATGCTGTGAACATACTTAGCAGGAAAACGCAAAATCCTTCTATGTATGATTGGCTAGCTGTGAAACGTGTGTTAAGGTATTTAAAAGGTTCCATGAATTGCAAACTGAAATTGTCATCACACACAGAGGGAGGTTTTTGTGTGTACACTGATGCTGATTGGGGCGCTGCAACAGATAGGAAGTCCACAAGTGGGACTGTGATCTTGTATGACAAAAGTTTAATTGACTGGTATACACGAAAACAATCTTGTGTGGCTGTATCTAGTGCAGAATCTGAATTTATCAGTTTATCTCAAGCATGCAATGAGATTGAATGGTTCAAACAACTGTTTACTGATTTGCAAATACCAGTAGACAAGGCTGTTACAATTTTTGAAGACAACCAGGCTTGCATAAGCTTGGCACAAAATGAAAAATGTAGGCCAAGAACCAAGCACATTGATGTTCGTTACTCTCATGTAAAGGACTGTGTGCAGAAAGGGTGGGTGGGTAACACTCAAATACTGTGCAACAGGGGACATGGTGGCAGATCTTTTCACAAAACCATTGCCTGTAGTAAGACATAGGAAGCTAATGACGGCGCTAGGCCTCATTGAGCAAATGTGAAACAAGATGTACTCAGCTTGTGGGGGGGATGTTGTGATATGTATCACTTCACCAGCTGAAGCACATTGTTTACACATGGAAAGGAACAGAATGGCTGTAAACAAGTTTGTTATGTCTTTCTAGATTCCCGTGTTTTTCGCATGGGAAGCTAGACCGTGGGAGCAATATGAGCTAGTCACATGGTTTGTATGTTCTGATGACGTGCTAACTTGTTGTCTGTCTGAAGCCATCTTAGAGAGAAGCAGGACTGCTTTCTCTCTTCTCCTTTGTTCTTTTTGCTGGACTTTGTTATTGCAACAATGTAACGTCTTTGCTGAGGTGGAGTGAAGCTCAACTTACTCCACTGGATGTAATGCTTGCTATGCATTTATACTCTGCACATGGACTGTAACTAGGAAATGTATACTCTGTAGAACTTTACTTGCTAAGTGAATAAACAGGTAGAATTAGTGTTTCCTGACTCCATGGATTAATCTGCAACGGGGAAGCTGGAAGCAGTCTGCTAAGGCCGACTGGGCTGGTCTTGCTGGCACAACACGCTGCACGCTGCGCGGGGCGAGGTGAGATCTGGAAGATCTGTGTGTGGAATTTCAGGCTCTGCTAGCACACAGAGACAGGATTTTAATTCTCCCAACTCGCACACACTCTGCTCAAAATTTAAGCCCTTCAACCTTGGGTCCCCAGATGTTTTTGGCCTACAACTCCCAGCATGCCCCAGCCAGCTATGCTGGCTGGGGCATGCTGGGAGTTGTCGGCCAAAAACATCTGGGGACCCAAGGTTGGAGTACACTGGCGTAGACCATTCAGGACTGAAGTTAGCCTGCCCATGGCCTAGGATAGGTACTACAACTTCATGGCACCCATTATATTTAAAGTTTTGATTAGGCAACCTCTGTGGCAAGAATCCCTTGCCACTAGCCATGCTGGCTGGGTATGCTGGGAGCTGTAGGCCAGCAACATCTGGGGACCCAAGGTTGGAGAACCCTGCTCTAAATAAATGCAGTGGAGAAGGGGGAATGGGTGGGGTTAATTAGACTATGGCTTCTGCTGAAGACTTCCCTCATGAAGGATCCTCCTCCCTCAGCTGTTACCACCACCAGCCATTCCAGCAGGCTGAGCTGAGGGAGATGAGGGGGAGAGCAGGGCCAGTCCGCCAGCCCTGGTAAAATAATTAATGTCCCCCTCTTCCCTCCCCATTCCTTTTTCTTTGTGTGTTGTGTCTTTTTAGATTGTAAGCCCATGGGCAGGGATTGTCTTGTTTAAATGATTCTGTATAAACCGCTTTGGGAGCCTTTTTGGATGAGGAGCAACATAAAAATATGTCAAATAAATAAAATAAATCATATGTGATGGGGGTGGGGGGAACTGTGGAGACAACAGTCCATGCAGAACCCAGAGCAGATCAAATAAGTCCAGGCAGGTGGAAACAACATTATAAGCGGATTCTGACTAAGTGAGCTTCACTTTATGCATGATCTAGCAATATTTTGTGTGCTGCTCTGGCGGGTGTAGTCTCAGGGACTTCATACTTGTATCCATTCCGTTGCCAAATCACCAAACAAGATTGTGATTTCTAAATATATTTACTGACCTTGCCCAGCAGCAATCAATCACTACCATCTGTGTGATTCCCTCCTCTTAAATTCTATATCCCATATTGTTCTGCACCTCTATTGCCTTGTTGTATGTATAACTGTCTGTGATTATTTATATCCACCTTTGGTGCTGCCAACATAGAAGGGACCTCTCATGACTCCCCTAGGGATTCCTCATCAGAAGATGAGCTTGACCCTTTGGAGCCAGATTTACCCAGGGAACAGGTTGCCTCTGAGGACCCAGGCACTACCCAAGATGGTCCAGGCCCCTCAGGGGTAACCAGTGGAGGCTCGTCATACAGGGCAAAGGGGGCGGAGTCTCACCTAACCTGTCCTGCCTAACCTGCTTCTCATTGCTGCGTCTCAGACCTTGTTTCCCTCCATAGGATTCAATGGAAAGTGGCTGGCAGCAGCAGTGCAACACTGTTTGTTCTTCTTTACTTCCTGCTTTGGCTAGGGGGAACACGAGGCATGTGCGAAAAGTTGCATATGCTCAGAACATTCCCCCAGGAACTACTGGGTTTGTTTTTTTCTATGCACATGCCTGTAGGGGAAGAGAAGGCTTTTCAGGGAGGGGCCACGGCTGCTTGTTCCTTCACCTGCCAAGAGCCTGGATTACTCAAGAGTGCCCTCTGGCTGTGAGCTGGAGAGTGAAAACTGATTGGTTGTTCTCCCTGCCTTCATCTATCTCATGGCTATAGAGCAGTGATAGCGAACCTTTTTGAGCCCGAGTGCCCAAACTGCAACACAAAACCAACTTACCGTATTTATTTCAAAGTGCCAACACTGCAATTAAACCTGAATACCGAGGTTTTAGTTTTAGAAAAACAACTCATACAGTTGTCCGAACTAATTAACATCTTTTGTCTTTAAAGAAAAACATAATAACAGAGCTTTCAATGATACAAACAGTTTTTTGTTGGGGAAAAAAATCAACTCAAAAAATTATTATAGTACTACATTGTACACATAGCCTGAAGGGAATTTATACAAACTTTTTAAATAATTAGGCACATGTATTTTTGGATAAGGGATTCTCAACTTGTAATATGATTATATGCCAGACTGAAATTGTATGGGGCAAGCTTTACTCTGGGTCCTTTCCCTGCTTCTAGAGGTGTCGGATTAGTAAAAGTAAAAGTCAACCTGTACTAGGATGAGCAAGATAAACAAGAAAACTAAACGTGCTTAACACATTTTAAACACTTTATGTCTTGGACTGCAAACACTGCATTAGGTAAAAGTTTGCATTGGGCATGCTTTTGCACAATTAATGTGATTTTTGCTATTGCATGCATGCTGATAATTTGTCAAACCTTGGCTTATACTCATAGTTTGAGAGCAACACATGCAGCACTCAGGTCAACTGTTAGGGCTTTACATCCAAGCCATGCTCTGTGCATCATTCTTCAAAATCTTTTAAATGTGATAACAATGTAGAAAAGAATTCTGTAACAGGAATTCTAGAATAAAATCATTCTGTTCCACACTGTGAGAAAGAACAAGATCATTAGTGTTTTGCAGAAGGGGACGGTCTTTTCGCTATCTGGTGACCAATGGCTCGAGTGCCCACAGAGAGGCCCCTGCGTGCCAGCTGTGGCACCCGTGCCATAGGTTCGCCATCACTGCTATAGAGCAAAGGGGAGTCAGCCCTCAGCCATTCAGACATCTGCAAAATCACCCCATCTCACTTACACCATACCACATGACTGGAGTCTGTGCAATGCAAGGGGGCAAGGAGATCACAGACAGTCACAGAGAGCAGCAGCAGTTTCTCTCTGTTCCACTATGTATATAATGTGTCTGGACAGACTAATTGTTTGAGAAGGAGAAGAAGAGAAGAGTGAGAAACTGAGAAAGACACACTTGTTGAATGATATGTGTTTGGGGTGATTATTTATGTAGCTTCTCAAATCCATGAAGCATATGTAACCTAACCCAATCCCCATGGCCATTGAGGGGAAGGGGGGAGTCCTGTGACTGCTGCTTCCATTGGGGCTCTTTATGTGGCCTCAAATTTGTCCACCAGCCACTTCTGTTGTCTGGAAGTGAGAAAATACTGTCACAATGCTGTTGGGTTGAGCATCCTGTTCTGAAGGAACAGGCTCTTCTCAAGCTTAGCAGAGAGACAAGAGCAAGTAACTACAATGAGATTGCAATCATAACTTTTTATAAAATACTGTTTGTGTGAGACTGTGTGTGTTGTGCTTGCTAGGCAGTGGCCAGATATGGACACCTCCTCAGCTCACCTCAGATTCAAGCATCCCCCAAAATGGTATTTATAATTCATTTTCTTTCACACTTTTTCTTTTACTGCTGCTGCTATTTTTACAATGCAGTTCTATACATATCTATATACATTTATACATTGAGTTCAATGGGACTTACTCCCAGGTAAGTGTGTATAGGATTGCAGCCTTACAATCTGTACTGGTTGGAAGTTAAAATCAGTTGTAGTTTCAGGCTTGTAATGCTTGTACATTTTTTCTGCATTTAAATACTGGGCAATGTAAATTAATGTTTTTAACTGGTATCTTTTGATGTGATATGTAATTGGGTGAACTGTGTTCTGTGGTGAGTGTATGTATGCTCTATTGATCTTTTCCTGCTGGTGTGTAAACACAGAATTTTGAGAAGGGGGACTG
The DNA here is from genome assembly GCA_021292165.1 of Shinisaurus crocodilurus. Taxonomy (NCBI): domain Eukaryota; kingdom Metazoa; phylum Chordata; class Lepidosauria; order Squamata; family Shinisauridae; genus Shinisaurus; species Shinisaurus crocodilurus. The sequence goes on from CM037879.1 coordinate 130,505,323, forward strand.
GCTGGCTGGATGTGATATTTACATCTGAACTGTATCATGAGGTGATCTTTTAATCAAAGGATCTCTTTTGATCTTTTCCTGCTGGTGTGCCCACCAGCCCAGCCATCTGCTCCCAGATTGTATTAAAAAAGAAAGAAAGAAAAAAGTGTGAAAGGATGCTACAGCAACCAGAAGCAGCCTTGATGGGCCCCAGTATGTCTATTCAGCATGTAGTTAAGACTTGAGAAAAATGAAATAAAAAGTGTATTACTTTAGCTTAATCATGCCCCATTCCTCCACTGCTTGGTGGGTGATCTCCCTTGGCCTTGTGAAGACAGAATGTGGGGTAGGGTGGGCACTAGATATTATATTTATGGGTGATGTTTCCATTAGAAAAAAGTTTACTATTTTTAATTTAGGCTGTAATCCCATGTACTCTTACCAAGAGATAATTCCATTGTAATTATCAATACTTCCTCTCTTCCTGCCCCCCTCTTTTTCTTTCTTTCATTTTTGGGGGGTGGGGTGGCTATTACAACTGAGGCTGCAAGCATATACTCACTTGCCTGGGAATATGCTTCCAAGTAGACATGTATAGAATTTGCCAAAGATACCTTAAACCACAGAAGGCTAATATGGCCAAGGGAGATCACCCACCAAGCAGTGGAGGAATGGGGCATGATTAAGCTAAAGTAATACACTTTTTATTTCATTTTTCTCAAGTCTTAACTACATGCTGAATAGACATACTGGGGCCCATCAAGGCTGCTTCTGGTTGCTGTAGCATCCTTTCACACTTTTTTCTTTCTTTCTTTTTTAATACAATCTGGGAGCAGATGGCTGGGCATGTAGATGTTTACAGATGCTCATCTTTTTTATTTGTAAAATATTTATTTAAAACTATGTATTTATTTACTTACTTACTTAGTTTGGAGTATTATTATCCTACTCCTCAGCCAAAAAGGCTCCTGAAGCAGCTTACAAATAATCAATAAAAGAAGGCAGTCCCTGCTCACAAGCTTATAGTCCAAAAAGACATGACATGCAAGGAAAAAGGAGTAGGGAGGGTTGAGGAAAACGTTAGCCTGATCCCATAGTGGATTGAAATTTTTGTGCTTGACCATTTGCCTGTTTAACTGACTTGCCTATTTAATGTGCAATAAGAGATTTAATGTGCAATCCTATGCATGTTTAGACAGGGAAAAAGTCCTACAATTCCCAGTATGCCCCAGCCAGTTTTGCTGGCTGGGGCATGCTGGGAGTTGTAGGATTTTTTTCTGTCTACACTTGCATAGGGTTGGGCCTTAAGCTACAATATGCTGGTATTTCGGGGGTTGCCTCCCCCTTTGCCCACCACTGAAATGCAGCCCCTCAACTTTCTAAATGGAATTTGGGCCTCGGGGTGAAGGAGGTTCTGCACCAGCCTTAATAGGAAGGGCTGGCTCTCTTTTACAAACAATTGCAAAAGTTGCATCCTCTTTGTCTATGAAGATAAGGCCTTTGTGCATTCCATCAGAACAGGACATTCTAAAAGAACTATCAACACAGCCATTAGCTTGATGCTTGGCAGCATTACAGCTCTGCAAAGGACAATGGAGGAAGATAAGTAGAGTCTTCTTAGCTTCCTTTTTCAGTTCAACATCTATGGCTGCTGATGGTGAGGGAGCTCCTTTGTGCAGAGGCAGGCAGTAAAGGTTCATAGGATCATAGAGTTGGAAGGGGCCTACAAGGCCATAGAGTCCAACCCGCTGCTCACTGCAGGAAACTAGAGGAGGTTCATAGAATCATAGAATTATAGAAAAGTAGAGTTGGAAGGGGCCTACAAGGCCATCGAGTCCAACCCCCTGCTCAGTGCAGGAATCCAGGTCAAAGCATCCCTGACAGATGATTGTCCAGTTGCACCTTGAATGCCTCCAGACTGGGAGAGCCCACCACCTCCATAGGTAGTTGATTCCATTATCTTATTGCTCTAACAGTCAGGAATTTTTCATGGGGTTCATGATGTTCTTTCATCCTTTGGGGGAAATTGCCCTATTTGAACTGCAAAAAAATGTGCAGGGATTACCTGTTGTACTTGCATATTATGAGTAATAAATTTACATTTAGTAAAGATTATTACCAGGGAGTAACTTGATATTAGATAAAAACTCCTCATAGTCGGTGGGCTGTTTGAGGTTGCCTGGCTGCTGCTTTGTAGGCACGCACCAGCTATGGCAGGGCTGGAGAACCTGTGGTCCTCTAGATATTGGTGAACTACTACTCCCATCATTCCTCACCATTGGCCAGGCTGATGGTAACTGGAATCCAACAATACCTGGAGGGCCACAACAAGTTCCCCAGTGCTGAGCTATGGGGGGCTTCCAGACTGAGGGCTCCTAGCATTAGCAACCAGAAGGTATTGTGCAGCAATTCCACCTTTTTTATTTAAGGAATTTTCTACAATAAGGAAAAAGATGGAAGTGATGGGAAAATTTGATGCCCTTTTGAGGACACCCTTACCTACAAAGACCTGTGCATTGGGCACACAGGAAAAGGCTTTATCCTGTGGCATGCACTCCCTCTGGAGTTACGACTGGTCCCCACTTGTGTTCAGGAGATGGGTCAAGACATGTCCTTTCAATTTGGCTTCTAAAATTCATTTGTTTTTTTAAAGTTTTAAATATTTTACTATGTTTGTATTTGTTTATCATTCTTCTTTTCTGAATGTTTGTAAACCAGCTTGGTTGGTTCCAGAAAGGTCATATAGAAATGCAGTAAATAAACAATAACACAGGAGGATGAGTAGCAGATAATGTGCGGACGCTCTGTAAACTTCCGTGAATGAGGCAGGGCGATGGCATTGTAAAAGCCTCATCTGGAAGCACCCATGGTGAGTTGTAACTCTATACATGTAGCGTGCTTCAAATCTGCACTGTAGTATTTCTACCATAGCTGAGACTGCATCTTCCAACCTCCACTGTTAGTGGGCCACGCTGGTACCATATTAAGTGTCTGTCCTGTTCTTTCCATTTGCTCAAAATGATACAGAACACACTCCAAATTTGCTAGATTAGGTGGTCTATGCAGGGCCGGATTAAGATAGGGGCTATTGGAGCTGCAGCTCCAGGCCCCTACCATAAAATAGGCCCACAATGCCTGGATCCATCACCCGCGGCGCGGAGAGCCGCAGAGAGAGCCACATGCGCGGAAGGAGAGTGGCGGCGGTGTGGCAGCCGCCGCGGCGTCCTGCGGGCTCTGCGCATGCGCGGAGCCAGGAGAGTGGGTGGCGTAGGGCCCCGGTGGCGGTGGCGGCGCGGCAGGCCGGGCAGGACAATGGCGGCGGCGGCATCAGCGGCAGCTGTGCCCGGAGGCGGCGGCTCTAAACCCGGGGGCCACGTGGCGGGAGGCGGCTCGGTGGGCGCGGCGGCGGCAGCAGCCGGAGCCTCCGCCACCCCCTTATCCGTGTCGTGGCGCAAGGACGGAGGCCCCGCCGGCAAGTTCTGGGAGAGCCCGGAGACTGTCTCGCAGCTGGATGCCGCGCAGGTCTGGCTCGGCAAGCACTGCAAGAAGGTGAGGCCGCGTCGTGAGGGCCAGCCGGGTGGGGGGCGGCTGCCCCTCCCCCTCTCCTGCTGTCCCCTCGCGGCCCTTTATCCTGAGGGGGAGCGCAGGCGCAGTCCTCGGCATCTGCACGTCCGGGAGGGTGGTAGCTTACATTTTAGCATAATACAGCAATGAAACACTCATCATTCCAGATCAGGGCTCTCCAGCCTTGGGTCCCCAGATGTTGCTGGCCTACAGCTCCCAGCATACCCAGCTAGCATGGCTAATGGCAAGGGATTCTGGGAGCTGTAGTCTGGCAACATCTGGGGACCCGAGGTTGGAGAGCCCTGTTCTAGATTAACCATTAAGATCCACAGAGAGCTGGTGAAACCAGACTTCTCATTATGACCAACTGAAAATCACAAAGTAGTGTGCAAACTTCAGCAGAATTCTTTTTCAGTATGAATGTTAAGCAAAAACAAAAACAAAATGAAGGGCATATATGGGGGGACAAGAAAAAATATATATTATTGAGTGTGATGGAAAATCCTGTCTGCAATTTGTAATGGCCTTAAAATGAAAGAGGCATTTTGTGGATATATAGTGCACCCATTTGCATGCTTTACTTTGAAATAAAAGGTGAGACAGTGGCTAGTTCTGAATCACTGCCTGGGCACGGTAATGGACTGGATAAACTGAGACTCAATGGAGGTACTGTTAGTGGGTGGTTTGTCTGCCCGGCTAAGTGATATTCAACCAGTTCTGGATGGGGTTGGACTCCCCCTGAAGGATCAGGTTTGTAGTTTGGGGGTGCTCTTGGATCCACAACTGTCACTCGAGGCACAGGTGAACTCGGGGACACGGAGCACCTTTTATCAGCTTAGGCTGATATACCAACTTCGTCCTTATCTGGACAGAGATAGCCTAGCTACAGTTATCCATGCTCTGGTAACCTCTCGTTTGGATTACTGCAATGTGTTATACGTGGGGCTGCCTTTGAAAATGGTCCGGAAACTTCAGCTAGTCCAGAATAGGGCAGCGAGATTGTTAACGGGGACTGGCCAACGAGAACATATTATGCCAGTGCTTTCTCATCTGCACTGGCTGCCAGTCTGTTTCCAGGCCCGATTCAAAGTGCTGGTACTAACATTCAAAGCCCTAAACGGCTTGGGGCCAGGGTATCTGAAGGATTGTCTCCTCCCATATGTACTTGCCCGGACACTAAGATCTGCATCAGCAGTCCTTCTCCGAGAGCCCCTGCCAAAGGAAATGAGGCAGGTCGCTACCAGGAGGAGGGCCTTTTCTGCTGTGGCACCCCGGTTATGGAATAAGCTCCCCAAAGAGGTTTGCCTGGCGCCTACTTTGTATTCTTTCCAGCGCCAGGTGAAGACCTTTCTATTCTCCCAGGCATTTAAATCATTTTAATCATCTTAATCATTTTAATTTTGTAGTTGTTTTTAACTCTGTTATTATAACTGTTGCTGCTAGCTTTGTTGTTTGTTTTAATCTGTGGTTTTAAATTTTATATTTATTTTATATTGTATTTTATGGTTTTAACTGTTGTAAACCGCCCAGAGAGCTTCGGCTATTGGGTGGTATAAAAATGTATTAAATAAATAAATATAAATAAATAAATAAGCCCAACAGTATCCATTGGGGCTTATTCCGAAATAAGTGTTCATAGGATTGCAACCTTTATTAGGTTAGACTACAACCCTATTCAGAAGTCCCTCACCCATGCATTGCACTGGCCCTGCCCCCAACATCCCATTCCCTATGTGGTTTTGCCTCTCCTGACCTGTGTGTATTTGGTGAAGGTCTGGAGCATTCTGCTGAATGTGTGTAGGGTCCTGTTTAAACCTTCACAGAATGTGTTAAAGTTAAAGGGGCAGAGCTTGCTGGGGGCAGAGACATTAAAGGCAGGTCTGGCTCATAGATTCATAGATCATAGAGTTGGAAGGAGCCTACAAGGCTATTGAGTCCAACCCCCTGCTCAATGCAGGAAACTAGAGGAGGGGCCTCCCATCCAAGTAATAACTAGGCCTGACCTGGTTATTACCTGTTTATATGGTTTATGTTTATTTAAAAATGGTTGTTGTGAATGTTCTATTTATAACGGTTTTATTGAGTTAACAAGCTTATTGTTTACAAAAAAAGAAATATTTTCAATATGTTTCTGTTTTGGCACTTTAATGGTAATTAAAATATTTAATTTGTTTTAATATAAAATTGCGTCTTCATTTTATTTATTTCCATAAAAAGGCCCACCAAAATCCTCAGCACCAGGCCCATAATGCTCTTAATCCGGCCCTGGGTCTATGGCAGTAATAGTAAATAGCAAAAGAGATGTTCCCACACAGTATTTATAACCCCCCTCCCCTTAGCATGACAGTCCTTACCGTCAGGCTTACAATCTAACCACTAAGCAATAAAGCATAGATCTAAAAAATAAGATTTGGCAGTTATCCATAAATCATTTGCTAAGTCACTGGGTGATCCTTGGAGGAAAAGAAGAGTATACATGTAACAAATAAAATACTTGAGGATTACTCCAGAGTAAGCGGTTTGTGGGTGGCTCCTATTATTTTGCTGCAACTTCCGTCAGTGTAGTTCCCTACAGGATGTCGCATTTACAAAGACTTGAAAGCGCCACAATTAATAAAGCACTTTTTTATGCCGGTTTAGCCACGTTGGCTGAAGTCATAATCAAATCTGCGGTGGTGTTTTTGGGTAACGCAGGAATTCGTGGTTTCTGAGTAGAATTTATCCTAATTAGAAGACTAGCCAAATGGTATAGTCAGACCGCCTCATTTGAGAATGGGGCCGGCGGGTTTTCTGCAGTCTGCAAAGTCGCCACGGCTTTTTAATAATGCCTGTTGTGCCTTCTGTTTCTATAACGGCTTTACCCTGACAGCAAAACACATGACATGAGGTACGTGAGTAAGTCAGTAATGGAAACATTCTGCGCGCAAATCTGGATGGACACTGGGAAGGAGCTTCACCCTGTTGCGCTCTGGCGCGAGATCCATAGCTCCGCTCCCCTTCCTTCAACAACCAATCCCCCGGAAGGCTGGTGCCAGTATCAAAGATGGCCGAGAAAGCGAACTCGTTCTGCCAGTGCTGAGCAGCTGAATCCCGACCGCGGCCATGTTTCCGCCCGGCTGTCAGTCACGTGCCTTCTTGCTGACTCTTGGGCTAAAACAAGGAGAGCCTCCGGGCGGGTTCCTGCGGGGGCCTCGAGTCCAGCGCCTGCTCTCACGCTGAAGGCTGACATGCAGACGCCGGAGCCTGAAGAGGGCGAGGAAGAGGAGGACCGTACTCCTCTCCTAGTGCGAGAGTCGCAGCCAGTCGGCAAGCCGGGTGAGAGCAGCAGCTGTTGAAGGGATTTCTCCCCTCCACCCCCAACCCTGACCCGAGCCCCTTTTGTTTTCAGCAGCAAGCGCTCCTTTACTTTGAGAGCTGTGTGGGGTAGGAGAAAAGGAGAGTTCTGCAGTGGGTATCGTCCGCCTCAAGTATCTTGTGGAGCAGTCTTCCCTAACGTGGTGCCCTCCAGATGTGTTGGACTACAACTCCTATCATCCCTGGCCAGCATGTTGGCTGAGGGTGATAGAATCATAGAATAGTAGAGTAGGAAGAGGCCTATAAGGCCATCGAGTCCAACCCCCTGCTCAATGTAAGAAGGTGGGAGTTGTAGCACAACACATCTGGAGGGCACTGGGTTGGGCATGGACATTATAGAGACATCTTTGACCGCGGTGTTTAGCAGCCTCATCCTATGCATAGTGGTGCAGCTAGGGCTGGACCTTGGGGCCAAAGTATAGGGCCCCACAGCCTGGGGGTTGGGGGGCAAATAATCACCCAGGTGCTAAGGACAGCAAAAGCAAACTCACATTTTATTGCTGTAGTCTTGATGGCGCTATTATTTAAGTGAGTTTAAAATGCAAATCTACACATGCCAACCCTTTAATCGTGGTTGGCAAACGTTGTTCTAACCTATCAGGAATGTAGAAGCAGTTGTAAAGCATGGATTGGTGATTGCAGGGTGGGGAGAGAAATGTTAGTTGCTTTAGTTTTGAGTAAATGTGTTTAAAGTAATATAATGTGCATGTTACAGATTTCCTATATGGAAAGCACTTTCCTGTAAGATATTGTGTAAAAACCCTTGTGTAGATCAGCATGTGTGATGATCCCAGACATGTATTTTTTTTCAGCATGTAGATGCACTGGAAAGCTGTGATTGGCTGATACTTTGCATGTAAACCACCCTAGAAATCTCAGCTAAAGAGCAGTATGTAAAACTTATTGATAAATAATAAAAACGGGTGGTTTTTTTTTTTGCAAAACACACATATGTGTAGTAGTTGCATATGATGACAGGTAGTGTGGGCGATTCATGTCGGAATTTTGTTCTGTCTGAAACTGGAGGCAGGCTTGGAAGATAGCAAAACCTAAAAGTCATTTGTTTAACTGAATTATTGCCATCATCAAAGTGTCCCAGGACAGCTCAGAACAACATTGTCAGACCAAAAACTTTTGTTTTTTAATTTGTTTATTTGAATTTTAACATATACAAGACAACCGAACAACCAACAAAACATCCAATCCATTACAGAAATTGTATTAGATCAGAACAAAGTAAATCCCCCCCCCCCCGAACCAACATTCAAAGGAACAAATCTGGCTGGGCACCTTTTCCGGAGTCTTTTTCGGCCATAAAGTAGTCAGTTTTGTGATAGGTGGATATTTGTAAGTTTATTGCATCCAAATGTACTGGAAGGCTTGAGGTATTTTTGTTGTAGATGTTCTGTATGAAAATTGGATAAAAGGCCACCATTCTGCTTCAAAAGAGTTTGTTTTCTTTCCCCCCCCCTGCAATTCTCAATTTTTGAGTTAGTTTTTCAATTAATGCAATTTCCCATACCACATTATACCAGTGATTGATGGTTAGCCCTTTGGCATCTTTCCATCCTCTTGCTATTAGTAATTTAGCAGCTTGTAATAGAAATCTTATTAGGTTCTTGTATAATAAATTTTTATTATCTCCTTGAAAAATGTTTTATATTGCTAATTCTGGGGTTTTAGTTATCTCTGTCCCTACAATTTTAGATATTTCTTTGAAAACTATTGTCCAGAAGCGGGATACTTGCTTGCAGGACCACCACATATGTTTGTGTGATCCGATTTCTCCACAGGCTCTCCAGCATAGGGGAGAGTAGTTTTTATTAATATGAGATATTTTGTGAGGAGTCCAGTGCCATTTCTGTATTATTTTCAGTGAGAGTTCTTTGAATTTTGTTGAAATCGCTTTAAATGGGAATTCATCCCATATATTTTCCCATTCTTCATCTTCTATTTGCATTCCCCATTCTCTTTCCCATTTTCTTTTAAGAGGAAGGCTATTTCCCATGTCTGTTTTTATCAGAAGTGCATATAAATCTGACATTAATCCTTTTTCCTGATCTGTAAAAGTTAATAATATCTTTTCAAATTGTGTCAGATCTCTGGTGCCTTGTTTTTTCACATTCTCTAGTCTAATGAATGAGCTTATTTGGTACCATTGTAACCAAGTAATTGCCGTATTTCGTAATGTGTTTCTCCATGTGTCTCTTGGTAGTGGTTGTGAGTTATTATATAAGTCTCGTAATATCAATAGGTTATTATTTTTCAGTGATTCTCAGATATCTGTATGTCTTTAACTGGAAAATTTGGGTGTGCATAAAGTGGTATTAATGGTGAAATTCCTGGCATCAGTGTCTCCTTTCTTCGTTTCCATATCTTTAATATTATTTCCATGTTGGAGTGTTGATTTTGTATACCTTGTGTTATTCGTTTTTTGACAAAGGGTATTGTGTGTGGATTATCTTGTGCTAACAAAAAAATTTCTATTTTGACCCAATGTTTATTTTTATTATCTGCCATGATTGATAATAGATGTCTCAGTTGGTAAGCTTCATAGTATAATTTTAGTGATGGAATTCCCCACCCTCCATCAATGGTGGGTCTGTATCTGAGATTTCTTGCCATACGTGGTTTTTTACCATTAAATATAAATTTTTCTAGGGTGTCTTGCCATGATTTAAGCCATCTCATAGGTACTTCTATGGGTAGAACATAAAATAAGTATGTGAATTTAGGTATGACTATCATTTTGATGGTGGCTAATTTGTTCATTGTGGTTAAGTTCAATCTTTTCCATCTTTTGAGGTCTTTCTTGATATTTTCCCATAATTTGGAATAGTTTAGTGTGAAGGTTTTGTTTGGGGTTTTTGCAACTTGAACTCCTAGATATCTAAAGGCTTTGTGAACTATAGGAATTTGTAGATTTTTAGAAATGTCAAGTTGATTGTTTGCCCCTATATTATAACTCATGAAATCAGATTTGTCGTAATTTACTTTTAAGCTAGACGCTGCTGGAAAATCTTGCAGTTCTTGACGTAGTGGTTGCAATGCCTCTATTGGGTTTTGTATTGTTAATATCAAATCATCAGCATACATGCTGAGTAAGTATGGTTGATCTTGAATTTGTATACCTTGTATAGCGTCATTATGTCTGAGTCTGTCTGCTAGAAATTCTATAACTAAATTGAATAACAGAGGGGATAGGGGGCAACCCTGTTTGGTTCCTGCATTTAGTTGAAAAGGGCGTGAATCATAAGAATTGAATCGTATATTTGCTGTTGTTTTGTTATATATGGCATTGAGAATGTGAGAGAAATTTGGGCCAAAGTTGTACACAGATGTGCTCTCCAGTAAGAACTGTAAATTAACACTGTCAAATGCTTTGAACAAGTCTAGAACAATTATGGCTAGCGGGGTGTTTGTTTTTTTACTGTATTTTATTATGCTATATAGCCTGCGTATAGGGTCTGCTATATATCTTTTTGGAATAAAACCATGTTGATCTTCATGTATTATTTCTCCTATCACAAATTTTAATCTATTAGCCCATATGGTGGTAAATATTTTATAATCTATATTTAATAAGGAGATGGGTCTGTATGATTCTGGGAGCTCCGGATTTCTCCCTGGTTTTAATATCAAGATGATTCTGGATTGTGTCCATGTGTTAGGAAGTGAGGCTCCATCTAGAATTTCATTATATAATGACAATAGTCTTGGGGCTAATAATTCTGTATATGCTTTATAAAATTCACTTGTAAAACCATCGGGTCCCGGTGACTTGTTGGGTTTTTGTGTTTTAATGGCTTCTGTTATTTCTTCTATCGTAATCCTTTGTTCTAGGATTTGTTTACTTGCTTTAGTTAGTCCTGGGATGTTTGTTTTGCTCTGATACTTTCTAATTGTGTTCCTGTCTTTTTCTTCCCCTTTGTATAGTTTTTCAAAATAATCTATGTCACCCATCTCTTCTATGTCATATGTTTTATTCCCCTGTTTGTTTTTAAGAGCATTTATTTTGTTTTTGTCCCTCCTTTTTTTTACCCTGTTTGCCAAAAGTTTGGATCCCTTTCCATCAAATTCATAATGTTTTTGTTTAATATATAGTAAATTTATCATGGTTTGATCTAATTCCAATAAATTTAATTCTGTCCTTTTCTTCTCCATTTGTTGTCTGATCTTTTGTTCCCCTGTTCGTTTATATTGTACAGTAAGTCTTTCTAGTTCTAATTCTGTTTCTGATTTTCGCGTCCGTCTCTTTTTATTCACGTGGCTCATCTCTTTGATACTCAGTCCTCTAAGAACCGCTTTCATTGCTTCCCATCTGGTCCTTTCTGTTGTGTCCCCTGCTTTATTTTCTGTGAAGTAGTTGTCTATTCCCTTTTGTAAATTTTCTCTGCTTTCTTTGTTTGTTAAAAGGATGGGATTGAATCGCCATATATAATTGCTCTTGGTATAGTTGTTTACTGTGAGTTGGACAGATACCGGTGCATGGTCTGTCACTTTTATGGGTCCTATATCTGCCACTGTGACGTTTTGCATCAGTGTACTAGTTAGCATAATTGTGTCTAGCCTTGAAAAAGTTCCATGTACCCTGGAACAAAATGTGTGTGTGTAGTCTTTGTTGTTAAGTTCTGCCCATACCTCCCTTAAATTAAATTTGTGAATTATGTTTAAAAGTTTTCCTGCTCGTGTGCTATGTGAGTCTGTTTTATTATATAATCTTATATCTTTTTGTACTTTTCTAGGTTCAGCTCCTTGCATGTTCCAATTAGTGTCTGCTCCAATTATTGCCTCTGCTTTTGAAAAGGTTCTCAACTTTTTCAAAACTTTATGTAGGAAGTCTAGCTGTCTTTCGTTTGGACTGTATAATGAGGCTAATACTATTTGTTTGTTTTGATTTAGTGTTCCCTCTACAAATACGTATCTGCCATTGGGGTCTTTCTGTACTTGCCGTATTGCAAAGTCCACTGTGTTATGTATTAATATTGCTACTCCCCTGGATTTGTTTGTTCCTTTTGCTATATGTACAGTTTTCCATTGACTACTGTTAAAAATTCCTTCCCTTTTTTGGGCTTTGTGTGTCTCTTGTAGAAATAGTATTTTTGGTTTTAGATCTCTTATTAGTTTATGTAGCCTCGCCCTTTTTAACTGATTCCCCATGCCTTTAATGTTTAGAGTTAGCACCTTAAGGTCTCCCATGGTATATGCCAATTTCTGTCTGCCTTGCCCATTATCGCACCCAGCTCAGTCGTGTCCTCCCTCCCTCCCCTGTCATTCCCCAACCTTCTCATTTTCCCTAACTTTAAAACTTGTTTACAGCTCAGTCGTGTCCTCCCTCCCTCCCTCCCTCCCTCCCTCCCCTGTCATTCCCCAACCTTCTCATTTTTCCTAACTTTAAAACTCGTTTGCAGCTCTCTCTTAGCATAACTAAAGCTGCGAATGCAGGTGAGATCCTCCCCTCCCCTTACAGAGAGAGTGATTCACGTGTTCTTCACCCTGCCTTGAGGCTATGGTTTGTTCTTTTCAAATTCCTTTAAAACTATAACTGAGCAGGTCAATCTATTCCTTCATAGATTGACTACATAGAGGCAAGAGTTTCTCCCCCCCCCCCTATTTTATCAATGGTTTAAAACAGCGTGACTCTACAAACAAAGAATATTTTCTCTCCTCTTTGGGGTTAGTCTCCCTCCTCCCTTTTCCTCCCCCTTCCCTTTGCTATGCATTTGAATATTTACACTTCAATTGTCTTTCACTTTGTTTTTGTCACCTCCTGTGGTTCACTATTACTCAGTTTCTCTCATCTCTTCCTTTGTGGCAGAGCTCTCAGGATTCTTGGGGTCTGTGGATTTTCATAGTCATTTCTTTCCCGCCTGTTTTTTCGGTGTCTGTTTACAGTGTTCCAGCCGTCTCCTCCTTGTGGCTCTTGGCCTGCTTCTCCATTATCTGTTTCTTCCCAAGTAGCCTCTGCCGGGAGTTCGATGCCAAGCGTTCTGAATAGCTCCGTCATGTCTCGTGGGGAGGCTGCAATCAGCGTGTGTCCCTTGTTGGGGATTATTATCTTGAAGGGGAATCCCCAGTGATATTTAAGCCCCAGTTCTCTTAATTTCAGTGTGTAGGGTTTGAGGAGTCTTCTTTTCTGCAGCGTCTCTGGTGCCAGGTCTTGCATAATCATTACAGGTTTGTCATTATATTTTATTTCTTTTAAAAGTCTTAGCTTTTTAAAGAATTCGTCTTTCTTGTTGTATCTGCTGAAACATATTACCAAGTCTCTTGGAAAGCTGGAGTTTTTTCTTCTGGGTCCTAGTGCCCTGTGAGCTCTTTCTAAGTCATCAGCTTCTATCGGGCAGTCTGGAGTTAATGAGGTCAGCCATTTTGCTATAAAAACCTTAATGTTTTCACCTTCTGCTTCTTCTTCCAAGTTTTTTATTCTCAGATTACACCTTCGGTTGCGATTTTCTTGGTCTTCAATCTTTGATTTATTTTCCGCTACCGCTCTTTGTAGGGTTTTTATCTTTTCCTCCTGTTGCTGAGCTTTTTCTGCAGCTTTATTTGCTGTTTTTACTGCCTCCACCGTTTCTGTTATTTCCTTCAGTTTGGTGTCCAGCAGTTCTGCCCAGTGGTTCATCAGTTCTTGTTTTAATGTTTTTAATTGTTGTAATATTGCCTCCTTCATTTAGTTATTCGATATCTGTGTGCTTGATCCTGGCTCTTCTGTGTGTTCTCCTCTGTCTTCTCCAGTAGCCATGTTTTTTCTCTGAGTATGCTGTACTGCCTTGTGCAGTGTTTTTCTTTCTTTGTAGGGAAAGTAGTGTGTGATCTCGCTGTTTTTCGTTTTGCTAGATTCCTCTGTCATTCCCCATCAGAACTTTAAGTTTTTGTTGCTTGTTGGGCTTTTTTAAATGTTGTAGAGTCTTCCTTTTTAGTTTTAGGGTGAGGAGCTCTCCCTCTACGCCGCCATTTCTTAGGCGTGCTAGCTCCGCCTCCCTCACCAAAAACTTTTTAAAGGGCTTTGGTACACTCATAAGGTGCTGTGTTGGGCTAGTCACTAATGGGAATTTTCAAATGTCCTTTTGAGACACAGATGCATTGGATAAACCCTGCTTAAAAACAATGGCCAGCGTACTTTGCAGATATCAGATTAATGCAGAATGGGCAAGATCCAAAGTATCATGCAACCAGTGAGGCCCTTGTTTTTCTCAAACATCAGTCCCTTATTCCACATAACAAGCATCTTTTGAAACTGAGGGGAGTTTCTAAAGTTGTTTGTGATGAGGCATGGACAGTTAAAAGCAGGGCTTTTTTTCTGGTGGAACTCACCGGAACTGAGTTCCAGCACCTTTTCTTCTATTAATTGCATTACAATTTAATCGCCATCTACTCCCGAGGAAATGTAATCCAAGAGTTCCGGTACCTTTTTCTCCAGAAAAAAAGCACTGGTTAAAAGAAAATAATAAAAAACGACTAGGCTAGCGCAAGCACCTTAAATGAGCCTAAGTAGCTCTTTGAATCCCAGTCAATACATTTACCCCACAATGTGACCAGCTGTAGCATTTCCAGGTCTAATCTTAATAAGGAAAAGAGAAGGGTTTGAGTATTTGCAGATAATTTATGATATTTCAAGTTTAAAAGCCAGCATTCTGTAACCCAGAAATGCCAAATTATGCAGTTGACTATGTGTATAAAGAATGCAACTACACAAACCATGCAAATTCTTGGTCTAATCTATCAAATGTAATTTAATAGATGCAAGTGATTCAGCATCAGCAGAAAAAGCTAAAATGCTACCCATGCTAGATTAAATACTGTGCCCAATTGCAAAATAGTGCAATAATAGAGATGAAGAAGAAATGTCTCAAGGGTTATTAACAAGTGTTTAATAAGGCCAGAGGAAAAGAGAGCACATAATGCAGGTCACATGCTGAAGCTAAGCAGATATGAGCTGGGTCAGTGCTTGGATGGGTGATTGCCTGGAATGCCCACATCTGTTCTCCTGCATTGAGCAGGGGGTTGGACTTGATGTCCTTATAGGCCCCTTCCAACTCTACAATTCTATGTCTATGACTAAAGCTGGGCGTAGTTAAAATGTATTTATCAACACAATCCTATACATGTCTATTCAGATGTCAGTCCCATTGAGTTCAGTGGGGCTTACTTCTAGGGAAGTGGATATAGGATTGCAGCAATCCTATGTCAATTTACCAGGGAGTAAGTCCCATTGAACTCAACAGGTCTGACGTCTGATTATGCATAGGATTGCACTGTTCCTTTGGGCAATAGAACCCCATCCCAGCCTCCATAGATGGGGGGGGGCTATTACAGGTGATGTGGCACTTGCACAATCTAAGGAGAGAGGAGGTGATCCATGAAAAGTTAGGGCTAGTTCTTGATCCAAGGAAAATGAAATAAATAAAAAAAACAACTTTACAATAAAGCGAAGCAAACTTTTTTACAGGCAAATCGAAGAGTGGAGATAATACACCAAGACTGCTTTGATAGCAGCTGCAAGATATTTTGTAACCAATTGTCTAAATGGCACTCTTAAAGCCCAGAACCAATGTGGTATAATGAACAGAGTGTTATATTTGGAATAGGGAGATCTGGGTTCAAATCCCTGCTCAACCATGAAACTCCCTGGGTGACCTTGGGTTAGTTGCCATCATTCAGCCTAACCCACTGCACAAGGCTGTTGGGAGGATAAAATAGGCAGTCATTACCTATGTCAGTGTTCTCCAACCTTGGGTTCCCAGATGTCTTTGGCCTATAACTCCTAGCATGACCCAGCCAGCTATGCTGGCTGGGGCATGCTGGGAGTTATAGGCCAAAAACATCTGGGGACCCAAGGTTGGAGAACACTGACCTATGTTGTTGAAGAAAGGGTAGGATAAACATCTAATCATACTAAACGCTCTCTTGTATAAATAGTTGGATATTGCTTGAGAAGGATATGTAGCTGAATTAATTCCCTCTACCTGGCCGCCTCCAGCAGTGCATTCATGAGAGAAGACAGGTTGTAAGCAAAGGATTTAGCACACTGCCTCTTTCTTGCTGGCCCAGTTCTTTGAGATCATGAGTTGCCCAAAGCCTACCCAGTCAGTTCATGGATGAGCCAGGAATTGTCTTGGATCTAAGGCCAGTGCTCTATTCAATGAAATAAGCTAACACCTGGTATTTACTCCTGTCCAAGCAGCAGTATTTATGCTGAAAACACCTGCAACATTAGTACAGGTACAATTTGCATAGTTCTAGATGCATTGTTCTGAGGAGAAGATGTTCCTAAATAATAAAACTATGAACTAGACATGCAGGTACTAACATTCTCAGTTAGCTCCTGGTTGATTCAACCATCAGTGTTGCCATGTTTAGACAAAGTTCTTCTGCCTATGAACCTCTACATTCAGAAGTAGTATACCTCTGGTTACTAGATGATGGGGAAGAACAATATAGGATGATCATAACTAGGGCTCCAATATTTAATCGATTAAAATACAGCAGTAAAATGGTTAATGGACTGGTCAATGTGATTTTATTATGCCAGTACTTTACCATCTGCACTGGCTGCCAGTCCATGTCCAGGCCCGATTCAAGGTGCTGGTATTAACATTCAGAGACCTAAATGGCTTGGGGCCAGGTTACCTGAAGGATCTGTCTCCTCCTACCATATATACTTCCCCAGACCTTAAGATCGTCTTCAACTGGCCTTCTCTACTCCAGGAGCCCCTGCCAAAGGAAGTGAGATGGGTGGCTACTAAGAAGAGGGCCTTTTCTGTTGTGGCACCCGGGTTGTAGAACGAGCTTCCCAGAGAGGCTTGCCTGGTGCCTAGTTTGTGCTCCTTCCAGTGCCAGGTGAACACCATTTTATTTTCCCAGGCATTTTAGTCTTTCAGTTTCAGTTATTTTAAATCTGTTCCTGTATTTTAAATCTTTGCACTGCTGCTAGGTTTTATTTTGGGTTTTACTTTTATTTTATAATGTAGTTTTAAACTTTTATATTGTACATTATGTTGTATTTTATGGTTTTAATTGTTGTGAACCGCCCAGAGATTATTATAAACTAGGAGCATGTTCATATGGGAGAAGATAATCTTTCATATATCCTGGCCCTAAACCATTTTGAGAGTGCATTCTCCCTTTGCTCACACACAGGGGCCTCTTATAAAATCATGCCTGGTATGACGATGTGTGCATTATCAAGGAAACAAAGGATGTATGATTATTGCTTCAAAAATAATTGCACATATGTGTGCAAGTGTAGTTGATCAATTAATCAATGAAAACCTGTATGATTGCTATCTCGGTGGCTGCTATTGGGAACAGAATACTGGACTTTGGTCTGATCAAACAAGACAGTTCTTATCCCTTTTGGTCTGTTGTTTTTGTCCATTCTATGTGATACAAAAGGTTCACAATGGGAATTCTTAAAACACACTTTTTCTGCAATTCCACATACTTGTGGGTAGGACTTGTACAATTCTACAGAAATCTCCTTGGTGATGCACTTCTATAGAAAAACAAACAGCATAGGGGAAGCAAATGGTGACAAAGTGATGTCAAATCCATCCTTATTTTTAGTTTTAAAAACCCATCCTTGTAAGGACCTGTTCCCTCCATTTATAGCTCCAGCATAGTGGTGCTTATATAACCTTCTGTAAAGCATAAGTTTAAAAGTAGCTACTTAAAAGCGTCATTGCTGTCTTGTCCTTTACAACAATGGCTAATCACTTTGTAATTCTTTTGTAACATTTTGTGTGTGGTTTTTAATTTGTAAGATGCGTGCTTTCTCTCCTCCTGCTCACAGTGCTGTCAGTTTTAACTTCCCCATTTTTGCTAGCAAAAATCAAATTGACAGGGCTCATTCATAGCATTTAGAAGACTCTATATGGGTGCTGGAATGTACCTCTCTCGACCATTTTTAAGGGTGTGGGGTTACCGCAGCACTGCTATTGCCCCTCACCCCTAAAAAAAAATTTTTTTAATTGCAAGGCAGTAGTAAGTTGCTTTCCCCCCCACATACCCCATGTAGAGACTTGATATACCGGTAGCTCTGTTATCATCGCTGGAAGACTTAGCAACATGATTTTCCCCCTTGTGCAATGTGTTAGATCAGCACTACCATCTGAGAAAGGTAAATGGATTTGAAGCCAAACATTCAACAAAAATGTTTAAGTAGAAAATCTAATGGAGATGAATGCGATACAGAGCTTTCTGCTCGAAAGGTTGTTTCCTCAAAGCAGTATGGGATGACCTGAAAGGGGGAGGTTGCTAAGAAAAGGAAAGCTGTGCAACAGGATATTCCACGTGTAACAGCAGAGGTGGGTTGGGAAGGAAGCGCAAAGAAGCGGTTGGTGAAAGCAGCAGTGGATTAAGGTGGTGTCACTGATAAACGCAGGATATTATTGACATGAATGAGGGGGTCACCTACTACTTAAAGTGTGCTCCTGGAACACCAAGGTGTTACACATGCAGAATATGCCACGTCCAGTGTAGGATGTGCCTCGTCTAGTTTAGATCAGACCTCATTTGCAAGAATAAATATACAGAGCAGCTTCCTCAAACTGAGGCTATTGCAGGAACTTTCCGTTCAGATTTTAGGAATATTTTGTTGATCTGGCACAACTAACTAGGAGATTCTATAACATGTCTTTGAAAGCAAGGTTGGTGATAAAAGTAGAAGCTCCTGGAGATGTTAAAGGTAAGAAATTAATATTGTGTTTTGTTTTGTGGAGGTGAAAGTGAGTGAGTGTGTTATTGATTTAAAGATTATGCATATGAATGGTAGAGAGAATCTTACAAATCTTTTCCAAAGTGTGTGTGTGTGGGGGGGTGTTAATGCACGGGCAGGTCAGAATGATGAGGCTCTCTACTCTCACTTTCATGAATTCCCCCCTGAATTTGATGCAGCCTATTTTTTTTTACCAAATAGGCAATACAAAGATATCAGCTGTAATTATGCAGGGCTCTGCCTTGTGCAAATGATCAACAGACTCCATCTTGTTCTTCTGAATAGGCAGATAGTGGGAGATCGAGATGGGAAATTTACATTCATATCCAATTACAGTAATACCTTGGATTGCAAGTAACTTGGTCTGAGAGCGTTTTGCAAGACAAGCAAATTTTTTTTAAAATTTTCACTTGATAAACAAGTCAACGTCTTGCAATACAAGGTAGGGATGTAACCGCTCGCCTCAAGCGGGCGTAGCAGGCCGAAATCGGCCCCGCTCACACCCGCCAGAGACTTGCTTTGATATAAGAGTGTTTTGGATTACAAGCACAGTTCTGGAACGAATTATGCTTGCAATCCAAGGTATTGCCAGTGTGGCGTAGTGGTTAGAGTGTTGGACTGAGTGGAAGACCGACAACCTGGTCTTCTGCACGGGTTCAATGCTAAGGGGGTAGCGAGTCCTAGGGCGGGCCTTCTCCGAGGTCCCTAGCGACTATCACCCTTAGCCCAGAACAAAGGGATAACTTATAGCCACAAAAGTATCTTTTATAAAACAAGTTTATTTACAAAATTACCTTCACAAATCCAGACACACGCCAGCAATACAGCTTATCAGTACGGTACAAAGTAGCAAGCAAGAAGTCTCAAGGACACAGTGATTTCAGGGTTCTCAGTTAGTTAGTTCAGCTTGGGCTCCAGCAGAGGCCCGGTCAACCGTATGCTGCTAGCTGGGTTCCCGGCGGAGGTCCGGTCAACCGCATGCTGCTAGCTGGGTTCCCGGCGGAGGTCCGGTCTACCCAAGCGGCTTGTGAGTGATTTCAGCTTGGTTTCCCGGGGGTCCGGTCAACCCAAGCGGCCAGTGATTTCAGCTAGCTGGAGCATGCCGGGTGCTGCTACCCAGGGTTGCCGATCCCTTCGTTCCCTTACCCCAAGCATGGGCAAGATTGCTGATCAGGTCCAACAACTCAGTTCCCTTGCGCAGGATGTTTTATACCTTGGTGTTTCAGGTAGCCCCTCCCTCCGTAATCAGGTGGGTTGTCAATCAGGTGGGTTGCCACCCTCCCTGAGGGGCGGCCTTTTGGGTCAGGTGGGGTGACGCCTTCCCCCTGTGGGGTGGGGTCCCTTTGAAGCCACTTGCTTAATGGTCCCATCCTGTGGTGTTGAGTGGTCCTTTCTTATGGGTGCCGAAGTGTCTGCTCTGGCGAGGTATTCAAGTCTTATGTAGATGGGGCTGATATACGAGAGCATTGACGAACCTGGCGATGCTTCCTGTCTTCCCCCCGGGGTGATTCTATGCAGATGTTGTTTGTCCCCTTTGGTCTCTGTGGAGACTGGCTGTCTCCCCCCACTGGGTCTCCTTCCCCCCACCTTGGTGAGTGTGTGTGTGTCAGAAAGGGGGCTTAGGTTGGCTTTCTCCACAGACTGGGACTCGGGAGATCCGGGTTCTAGTCCCCACTCGGCCATGAAACTCACTGGGTGACTTTGGGCCAGTCACTGACTCTCAGCCTAACCTACCTCACAGGGTTGTTGTGAGGATAAAATGGAGAGGAGGAGGAGGATTGTGTAAGCCGCCTTGGGTTCCTTGCAGGAAAAAAGGCGGGGTATAAATATAATAAATAAATTAATAAATAAAATAAATATTACTGTATGCTATAATTTCCTATAATCTCTTAAACTCAGTGTCAGGTTTCAAGATAGATGGCTGTACTGAAAGTGATCATTTACCATTAGTTTTGCACCAGAAGCTTAGTGATCAGAATGTTTACATGAACCACGAATTATTACTTAATTTGTCAATAAATATAAGAGATTCACATATTAAGTGGTCTACTAAACTCGGTAATTGCCTCCGTTTGCGTACATCCATAAAAACAGCAGACTCTCCAGTGACAATGCTAGAGGGATACCAGGAGCTGACCCAGTTCTTGCAAAATTTTCTAAAGCACCAGAAGTTGGGGAGATGTCAGGTTCTATTTCTAATTCTAAGTGTTGGTTTGACCAGGAATGTATTGTTGTGGAAGAATGCTTTAAGTCAGTGGTTCTCAACCTTTTTTGCCCCATGCACCCTTTTCACCATGTCAGAATGTCATTCCCCCTTTTCCAAGATTGTCTGATTCAAAAGTTGCATTCCAAATAATATACATATCTATATATATAAAAGAAAGTGTCTTGACTGACTGACTGACTCATAAACGCCCAGCTCAAACCGTTTAATCTAGGAACGTGAAATTTTGAAGGAACATTGCTTTTATGACATAGAGCCCCACTAAGGAAGGATTTTTGGAAATTCCATCCCTAAGGGGGTGAAAAAAGGGGGCAAAATCACCCCACTCTCATATTTCCTATGGGCAAAACAACAGGGCAGCAGTTATGCAAATCGGCCTCACCTCAGAATTGCTGCAGGAGCCAATAGGAGCAGTTATGCAAATAGCCCATAGGACACTTAGAATGTTCGTATGAATTCCTGCAGGGGCCAATAGGGGTGGGTATGCAAATCTTCCCTCGGCCATTTAGAATGTTCTCTGAGGGGGTGAAAAGGAAGGGAAACTTTTTGAGTGACTGAATGACTGTTCTGTGGGGGGGGGGGCGTCGCATAGGCTCCATCACGTTTTGACGGATCCACCCCAAACTTGGCACGGTCACTCTTCATCACCTGTAGACTCAGGATTTATTTTTATTTTTTTTATTTATATATATATATATATATATATATATATATATAATAAATAAATCCTGAGTCTACAGGTGATGAAGAGTGACTGTGCCAAGTTTGGGGTGGATCCGTCATATATATATATATATCCGTCATATATATATATATATATATATATCCCCCCCTGTATTTTATTGCATTGTACATCGCTCAGAGTGGCCAGATGTCTGGTCAGATGGGCGATTCATAAATATTATATATATATATATATTTATGAATCGCCCATCTGGCCAGACATCTGGCCACTCTGAGCAATGTACAATGCAATAAAATACAGAGGGGGAATACACACACAGACACACACACACACAGTATAAAACACAATTGAAAACAGAACAAAACTTAAAAATCCTAATCCACCCCATATTCCCGCCTGAAAAGCCACGTTTTTAATGC
Source organism: Shinisaurus crocodilurus (assembly GCA_021292165.1). NCBI lineage: Eukaryota > Metazoa > Chordata > Lepidosauria > Squamata > Shinisauridae > Shinisaurus > Shinisaurus crocodilurus. The sequence continues at coordinate 130,527,267 of CM037879.1, forward strand.
CCGGTGGAAGCTAATCAAGGAAGGGGCATGGTGGAGGTCACTGGGGAGAGAGTTCCATAAATTGGGAGCTGCCACAGAAAAGGCCCTCCTCCTAGTCCCCACCAGCCTGGTTTCTCTGGCTGATGGAACAGGGAGAAGGCCATCCGTGGCGGATCTTGTTGAGCGACCTACTTGATGTTGCTGGAGATGCTCCTTGAGATATACTGGACCGGAGCCGTACAGGGTTTTAAAGGTCAACGCCAACACCTTGAATTCGGCTCGGCAAACAACTGGTAGCCAGTGCAATTCTTTGAGCACCGGAGTGATGTGATCACACCGGCGGCAGCTTTTAACCAGGCGAGCTGCTGCATTCTGTACCAGCTGCAACTTCCGAACCGTCTTCCAGGGTAACCCCATGTAGAGCGCATTAGAGTAGTCCAGGCGAGAGGAGACCAAGGCATGAACCACTGATAGGAGCAGATGATTAGGAAGGTAGGGGCGCAACTGCCGTATCAGATGGAGCTGATACAGCGCCGCCTGGCTCACAGCTGACACCTGAGCCTCCATGGACAGCTGGGAGTCTAGAATGACTCCCAAGCTGTGGACCTGGTCCTTCAGGGGTAGATGTACCCCATTCAGCACCAGGTCAACATCCCCTAACCTTCCCTTGTCTCCCACCAGAAGTACCTCGGTCTTGTCAGGGTTCAGTTTCAGCATGTTCCTTCCCATCCAGCCACCCACTGCCTCCAGGCACTTGGACAGGGTTTCAACAGCCAACCTTGGTGAGGACTTGAAGAAGAGGTAGAGCTGTGTGTCATCCGCATATTGATGACAGTGCACCTCAAACCTCCTGATGATAGCTCCCAGCAGCTTCAGGTAGATGTTAAATATCGGGGAGAGGATGGAACCCTGCGGCACCACACAAGTGAGCGGCCGAGGGTCTGAAGCCTCCTCCCCAAGAACTACCCTCTGGTACCTTCCAGAGAGGAAGGACCAGAACCACTGCAATACAGTGCGTCCCAGGCCCAACCCCTCCAGGCGGTCCAGGAGGATACCGTGGTCAACGGTATCAAAAGCCGCTGAGAGATGGAGGAGGACTAGAGAAGAGCATTCGCCCCTATCCAAAGCCCTCCTCATATCATCCACCAAGGCGACCAAGGCCGTTTCCATCCCATGTCCAGGCCTGAAGTCCGACTGGCATGGATCTAAATAATCAGCTTCATCCAAATGTGCCTTCAACTGAGCCCCCACCACTCGCTCAATCAGCTTGCCCAGAAATGGCAAATTGGAGACTGGGCGAAAGTTGTTCAAATCTTGGGGATCTAAGGAGGGCTTCTATAGAAGCGGTCTTATAACTGCCTACTTAAGGGCTGATGGCATCACTCCCTCCTCGAGGGAGGCATTCACTACCGCCCTGATCTCCCCACCCAGTTTTTCCCTGCAGCTCATAACAAGCCAGGACGGGCAAGGATCAAGCAAGCAGGTGGTCAGCTTAACAGAAGAAAGCACCTTGTCCACTTCACCAGAAGGAAGAAGCTGGAACCGATTCCACAAAACCGGACTGCCACTGGCCTCCTCCCGTTCACCCACTGTGTCCACGACGCATGGAATCCCACTCCTAATCCGATCGATTTTACCTGCAAAGTGCTTTGCTAAAGCCTCACAGGAGGCTTTAGACTGTTCCAACTAATCCAGTCCAGGCTCCGGACCACTTGGAACAGCCTCCTGGGGCAGCACTCCGCAGACGCGATGGAGGCAGCATAGAAATTGTTCTTTGCTGCCTTCACCGCCACCTGGTAGGCTGAAGATGCAGCTCTGACCTGTGTCCGATCGTCTTTCTGTCAGAAACATTTTCTGCTGCCAGCACCCAGCCTAAACGTTACACTTTGTCAGAGAATGACTGTTGTGTGTGGGGCGTCCCAAATCCTGTGTGTCCGTGTGTATTGTGTATTGTTTGCGTGCAACGCATTGGCTCCTACACAGTTGGACGGATCCGCCCCAAACCTGGCACGCATACTCTCCATCACCCATGGACAAAGACTGGCAGGTTCAAATCTCCAAAAAAGCCATCACTGCGCCTGTACGGCCCAAAATAGATGATAGCCAATGGCGTCACTTGGAATGTTCGCAGGGGCCATTCAGGAGCGGTTATGCAAATCACTCCAACGACATTTAGAATGTTGGTATGAACTGCTGCTACAGGGCCCCAATCAGGAGCGGATATGCAAATCTCTCCTACATCAAAACAGAATGTACATATGCACTGCAGCCGGGGCCTACACAGGGGTGGGGGGAGCTGGGATTTCATTGTTGGATAGTCCTGGGGGGGAGGGCAAGCTGGGATTACATTGCTGGGTAGTCCCGAGGGGGAGGGGGAACAGGGATTTCGTTTCTGTGTAGTCCCGAGTGGGGGCAAACTGGGATTTCATTGTTGCGTAGTCCTGGGAGGAGAGCAGGGATTTCATTGTGTAGTCCCGGGCGGGGGAGCAGGGATTTCATTGTGTAGTCCCGGGGGGGAGCAGGGATTTCATTGTATAGTCCGGGGGGGGGAGCAAGTAGTCTGGGGGGGCCTGGGATTCCATTGTGCAGTCCCGGGGGAGCTGGGATTCCATTGTGTAATCCCGGGGGAGCTGGGATTCCAGGAGTAGCTGGGATTCCATCATGTTTCTTTTAAAAACAATTGTACCAAATCCTAAAATCCACGCGAGCGAAGCCGCGGGCAACAGCTAGTAATATATAACTATAAATGGAATACTTCCACAGATAAGTGAAATATTTATCTTTATTTTTAATTTAATCTGTGCCATACAATAAGGTGTGATGTCCTGTAGATTATGTACAAACTGTAGAATTGTAATTTGTAGAAAGATCAGTATTCCAACAGTTTGAATCTGTGGTCCCAGTTGAGAACCTCTGCTTTAAGTCTTATAGGGAACAGAATATGACTATGCTTCCTGTTGATTGGTTTTTGTTGAAAAAGAGATATCAGTTTTAATTAGGGAGAAAAATTAGCAGGCAGAGAGAGATTTAGCAGAGGCTAATGAATGCGTCAAGGGTAAATGATTCAGTTATGTTTAGAGGGTGATGGTGGTGGGCATATATAATAGTGCATCTAGACTGGATTGCTGCATTTCGGTGTCCTCTTGGGAAGCTAATTTCCGGGACATTTATGCAGCAGGACAAGGCTGCTGGCACATATCAGTAATTAATATAAACAGCCTCCCTGAATGGCCTCCTGTGACAATCTCAGAGACCACTAAACTTATTTTGCAACTAAAAGTGGGTAAAGCCCCTGGTGGTGGTGGTGGTGACAATATTCCCCCAGAATTGCTTAAAGCCAACTTAAAGTGGTGGCCCCAGTCCTAGCTGCACTGTTTACATGGATGCTGGCCATCATTATTACGGTTTATAAAAAAGGAACAGATCTGTTCCTGTCAATTATCAATCTATCAATCTGCTAAATATAATTAGTAAATTTTATGCTAATCACCTGTACAGAAAATTGATAGACTGGTTAGATCAGGAAAATATATTAGGGGAAGAGCAGGTGGGGTTTAGAATTGGAAGATCTACTGCAGATCAGAGTCTTATTTTATAACATTCGGTGGGAAAATATGCCTATCCAGCTGGGGGTGCCCTTTATATGCCCATACCAACTTTAAACCACCTTTTGATCTTATCCCTAGGGATAGACTGTGGGGAAAATTTGAGGCCACTAATATTGATAGGATGCAGATGAGCAATATTGCTCATCTGCAGCCTGTATGAAAACACTTGGCTGTGGGTAAGCCGTGATTGTGTAGGGCACCTTTCTGACCCTGTTCCAACTTTCCATGGAGTAAGATGGGGCGGTATCTTAGCTCCTATGTCATTTAATTTTTACATTAATTCAGTGGCTAAGTGTTTAGCCAATACTTTTTATCCCCCTAAATTGGACACTAGAACTCTGTCAATTCTTCTTTATGCTGCTGATGCAGTGTTATTATGCTTGATGAGTATTGGCTTGAGATGGCTGTTAAGAACATAATGAATGTCTAACCATTAACTCTGAGAAGACCAAAGTTATTGTCTTTACTAGAAGAAAGGTTAAACATAGATGGTACATTACCAGTAATGGAAATCCTGTTGAACAGGTACTACAAGCTATAGGTATTTGGGAGTAATTTTCTGGAAATCTCAAATAAAAAATGTCATGCCAGATGCACAGAGGAGTGTCTCAGCCTTGCTTAAATTCTTCCATATTAAAGGAGGACAATATATTCCCTCAGCTGTTCAGGTATTTGTAGCCAAGGTTGTACCTCAGTTGATGTATGGGTCTCAGTTGTGCATTTATGATAACGATGGGCCTCTTCAAGTCCTTCAAGCCAAATTTTTGAGAGCTGTTTTTTAATAGTGTTGTGTTTCTAATGCCACCCTGGGCCTGGAGGTGAGCCTAATTTCTATGGAGGCTTGTGCATGGAATGGATTTGTTTGATAAATATCTGGCTCAAACTATTCTTCCCCATAGGATTGGCCCCATTGACTCTAAAAGATGCTTTTCAGTCAACATGGAGAAGGCTCCTGGGAGCGAAATTATTGACTTAGCGGTTTACAACCGGCAGTGTAATAGCCTTTGGATTTTCTAGAGCTAAATTAACTGTTAAACAATGAATATGGGACACAGAATTACAGAACAATTTAAGTTTGTTTAAAAAAAAACACCACCCTTTCCTTGGGAGTAAGGTACTTGTGCCTACAAATTATCTAACTAATTTAACAATACCTAAATTTAGGAAAGCCTTTACATTGGCTTGATTTAATGTTTTACCATCTAGGCTATTAGAGGGAAAACATCGGAAGGTTCTGTATCATAAGCATACTTTCATCATTGTACTTTGGACAATAACTTTGGTCTTGATTATTTTCCAAGCAAGCTGACACATGGGCAAAGGGCTCTTTAATCTCCTTTCTTGGAATGTAAACATCAAGGGAACCTTTGGCAGAGCCCTCCCCTTTATTGTGAACCTCAGCTGTTCACTCCCATGCACAAAGTAAGGGAAATTATACCAAGCAGCTGGTTTGATGATATGAGCTTTGCTATTATTCATACTAGAGGAAAGGGGATTGAAGAGCCCTTTGTCGGTGGTATCTTTGCTCATGTGGAAATGAGTCAGTGGGCAGAGCTAGTGTTGTTGGCCCTTCAGCCCTTGTTCAGGTAAAAATAAGTTGCCAACCAGGGCTATAAAGATGTGGCATGGATTAACATTTTATTATATGTGCATCTCTCTCTTTTTCTTTCAGCTCCAATATGCTGCTCAGCTCGCCTCAGTTTAGCCATCTGGGCCTTCTTCGGATTCTTTCTTTTATACGCGCTCCGTGTGAATTTAAGTGTAGCCCTAGTGGACATGGTACAACCAAACGCAAGCTTGACCAAAAATGCAACTTCAAATATGTGCCCAGAACATTCTTCTGCTCCAGTTGTGCCTCGTAACACTACGGTAACTATTGAGATCTATTTTTTAAAATGTGAGCTATCAAAAACAGTCTGCCAAGGATGTTGATAAAGAGTCTGTACAGAAACAGGAGGGTTGGGAGAATTCCTAGAACAAGGTTCTGCAAGGTTGCTACTCTCTGAGTATGAGCCTCTTCTTCTCTCAACAAGAATGTCTAAAGATAAGTTGAAAAAGAAAGCTCATTACATGGTTCCTTTATAATAGGGGTGGGGAACCTCTGACCCGCTGGCTTAACATGGTCCACATGAAGTCTCCATCCAGTGCACCAGTTTCCCCTGCCTTATCTCCGATCACTGGTTGGAGATAAGGCAGTTTACGTGCTTCCCACCCACACTGCATTAAGGTTTTTTTCAAAGCCTCCATTGGTTCCAATGGGGCTTTTTTCAAGCCTAACTGCAACAAGAGGGGGCATTTGGGGGGGAGGCTGCTGGGGAGGGAAGGGCTAAGCCTTCCCTCCCTAACACTGCACCCCCGCTGGAAAATCACTCTTCCCCACTGCAATCGAGCATTTAAAAAGCCCCCATTGATGCCAGTGAAGATTTGTTAAAAGCCTAATTGCCACGAGGGGTGCATTTGTGGAGGGGGGCTGCTAGGGAGGGAGCGGCTAACCCTCCTCTCCCCAACACTGAACCCCACTCTCAAAAGCCTGATGGCAGTGGGGGAGGGGCACTGTGTGTGGGCAGCCAGGCAGGCAATCACATTATGGGGCCACATGCCAGCAGTTGGGTGGCCCTGCCCTCTTTGGCATGTGACCCCACCCACTGCAGGCATGTGAGCTGGAACCAGTTCTGCCCTTGGGCCAAAAAAAGGTTCCCCAGCCTTGTTTTACAAGGTGGCTTTGAGGAGAATGGATAAGTAGGGCATGTGGTGGCTCAGACAGGAATCCTGTTTTTTCTGATGCTCAGATTTCTCTCAAGAGGCCTGGGGGCTGGTGTATATATTTCCTGGTGAATATTTATAAATGCACTTAGGCTGTAATCTGTGCACACATACAGTACCTGGGAGTAAGCCTCATTGAACATAGTGGGACTTGCTTCTGACCGAGTACGCATAGGATTGCACTGCACATTGTGAAATCATCCACTGGGTCTTTAAATTCAGCTCTGATCATGGGAATATCTCTTAACATTATTTCACATGATTGGTATTTTCAAATAGCCCTTGAAGTTCTGCCTACCACAGAGCTACTGCTCAGATTGACATTCTTATTTTATCACCATCAAGTGATCGGAACTCTCTGACAACTTAATTCTTGTAGGAGGGAGAATGTTAAAGAAAGTTACATTCAGCACTAACCAAATCCCTTTTTAGTTTTTCCTTCCTCCTTTTTAACTGCCTCTTTATCCTCTTATTTTACATCTCCTTCTCTTGTACAAACTCTTCCTCCTGCCAGGACGCAATTCTGCCAGCTTGAGTAATTTTCCAGGGTGCGTACATCTCCATTTAGGAAAGAATTTATATATATTACTTACACACACACAGCTTGGGAAGTGCCTCGTCATCTATTTTGCTATAAAACACATGAATTGGGAAGCTGATGTGGACATCCAGTCCAGAGAAGTGCAACCGCTCCCTCCCCCCCCCCTTGGTATCACAAGCATGTTAAAGAGTATCTTCAAGGTGCTGGTTTTAACCGATAAAGCTTTACACAGCTCGGGACCGCAATACCTGACGTAGCACCTCTCCCTACTTGAGTCCACACGGACACTACGGTCAACGTCTGAGGCCTTCCTCCAAGTGCCACCTCCAAGGGAGGCTCGGAGGGTGGCAACAAGAGAGAGGGCCTTCTTAGTGGTAGCCCCCCCATTTATGATCTCCCCACTGAAGCCTGCCTGGCACCAAATCTGTCATCTTTTCGGCACCAGGTTAAGGTTGCCCTCTTCTTCCAGGCATTTAATGGCATTTAAAACACTTAAAGGTGTTTGATGGCATGATATGACATTTGTGTCAGCTGCTTTTGATAGGTCTGGTTGTACTGGAATTGTTTTGGCTGATTGTTTTTTAAATTTTGTATATTGAAAAAATATGTTTTTATGCTATTTTTATTGTATTGTGTTTTGTGAATTGTTGTCAACCGCCCAGAGAGCTTTGACTATTGGGCGGTATAGAAATGAAATCATCATCATCATCATCATCATCGTAATAATAATAATAATAATAATAATAATAATAATAATAATAAATCTTGCTGCGTGATGCAGGGGATGCTGCTGTACTGAAAGCAAAAAGAAACCTCCATCATCGCACAGAAATCTTTCTGCTGCTTAGAAAGGAAGCGGGGAAAGTTTTGCCACACATATGTATCGGAGTTCTTTGGCACATCCCTTTTAATCCCCATACTCTACTGCAGCCTTCTGCCACCTGGTGGACTACAACTCCCATCATCCCCAACCATAGGTCATGCTGGCTGGGGCTGATGGGAGTTGGAGTCAAACAACATCTGGGCAGCCACTGGTGCCCTACCACCTTTTCTACATGGAACAGCCCTCTGTGGACTATACCACAAGAATGTAAATGAGGCAAATTTTTATTGTTTTTCAAATTTATTGAACAGCTAACAGATGTTAAAGTTTCTAAGGTATCTCAAGTATGGTAGGTAGTATATACACTGAGTAAAGAAAACGGAGAAAGATAAGGCTTTCGAAACAATTTATATACTATTTAAATTATTTTATTTTTAAAAAATTATTGTCCTTGTGCTTCTGTTTTGCTTCCTGTAAGAGCTGGATTGGGAAACCGAGTGAAAACAATTAATGGGATAATAAATGGTTGGAATTAACAAGCAGTATATATTTTCATGTGATTTACCATGCATCCCGTAAAAATGGGATAAATGTTCATATAGTTCTCTGCTGTCATGACAGATGCCTAGAAAAGATAGTTTGTTAGCCATTCTATAGTTGGGAAGTAATGTTGTAGATAGTTGTGCACAGAAACTGGATGAGAGTGTACAGTCCTTGGTTGTTTTTCTTTATGATGTAGAAAAATAAAAAACCAAACCCACATGCCTCTTCACTGTCTCTTTTTTCAGGGGAAAAAGTATGCCTGGGATGCTGATACTCAAGGCTGGATCCTTGGTTCCTTCTTCTATGGCTACATCATTACTCAGATTCCTGGCGGATATCTTGCACGCCAATTTGGGGGAAAGCTGCTGCTGGGGTTTGGCATCCTGTGTACTGCAATTTTTACCTTGTTCACACCTTTAGCAGCAGATTTAGGAGTTGGATTCCTAATAGCAGTCAGAGCTTTGGAGGGCCTGGGCGAGGTAATCTCTTTATTCTTCCTTTATCATTGGTTAATACATTAGGAAGACAGAGGGGTGGTGCACACTCACAAGCTGATGAACCACTCTGTCGTAGCTTTATTCACTCCTGGCAGCACCAGCACCCCATCAATGTCTCAGTGTAGTTGTATTTACTTAATCCATTTTAATTCCATATATACCTGCCCAGAACCTAAGATCATCCTCAGAGGCCCTTCTCCAGGTGCCTCTGCCAAATGAGATGAGGTGGGGGCTACTAAGGAGAGGGACTTTGCAGTGGTGGCATCCCTGTTGTGGAATGACCTTAGAGAGGCTCACCTGACGCCTACATTATGGTCTTTTTGGCGCCAGGTGAAGGCCATTTTATTTTCCCAGGCTTTTTAGCCCTCCTGTTTTAAAAATTGTATTAGTGCATTTTTAGATCTTTGCACTGCTGCTGGCTTTTATCTTGGTTACTGCTTTGGTTTATCCTCTTTTAAACGTACATTTTATGTTTGACTATGTTATTGTATTTTATGGTTTTAAGCTTTGTCTTGTAAACCGCCCAGAAAGCAGCTAATGGGCAGTATAGAAATGTAATAAAGAAATTATATCCCACCTTCCTTGCATCATGGAGCTCAAGGTTGCATACATTGGGTTCCAAAGTCTCCCTTCCAGGCGCTGACCAGACCCAGACCTGTTTAGTTTCAGCAAAGTGGATAAATAACATTGCCATGGGGTCCTCATCTATTCTTGTTCAGTGGATAGTGAGATGTGCTTAGAGAGGGGAGCTGAGGGATTTCTCCTTTTCTCACAGTTTCTGTTCCTACCTTTAAAATGAGAAGAATATCTTCTTTACACCATTGTGAGGACAAGCATATTGTAAAGACTGTGTAAAACTCCATCTTAATGAGAAGTAGTTTATGAGGGTCTGTGTGAGGGGCCGATTAAAAAAAGGGTGGGGATGCCATTCCTGTGTGGACGTGGAGCTGGTGCGAGTGGATGAGGTAGAAAACGGAGGGAGCATTTTGACAGCTAGTAAAACTTCAGTTATGAAAAATGTACACTGCATAGTCACTGCACAGCTGTATGTACTCTGTCCTAAAAAATGAAATAAAACTGCTGTTTCTGGGCAATCCAAATTCTGCATCAAAAGCAGCTGAATTCAGCAACCTGTATAAATTATGCCAGTAGAGAAGATTTGCATAATTTATTCTATAATTTTCGTTCTATTTCTGCTATGCCAAGACACCTCCTAACATACTAAAACTAAAACACAAAGTAAAACAACACATCTAAAAATGAAATTTGCAGCAACAGCAAAAAACAGTATTGGCAGAATAAAAAGCTGTAAAAAAACAAAGCAGTATCGGAGGAATAGAAAGGATCATTCAAAAAGCTGACCAGAATTTTTTTTTAAAAATTTTTTAAGATCCTAGGTTTTCTAAAAAAAACCAGTAGAGAGGGGTCTATATATATCTCCCTGTAAAGAAAATTCAAAAGTGATGGGGCCACTACAGAAAAGGCCTAGTCCCTGGTACTTGCTTGCCTAATAACTTGCTGAAAGAGCAGAGACAAGGCCTCAGAAGCTGATTGCAAGGCAGGCTGATATGGGTGCAGATGGTCCTTCAGATAAGCTGGTCCCAAACTGTTCAGTGCTTTAAAGGATAAAACCTTTGAAACCTTTAAAGGCATGTTGCAGAGGCTGTGACCTCCTCTAAACATTGTTCCTGAACATTTTTTATTCAAAACACATGTAGCTTTGGGGGTGGGTGGGTTCTAGTTTAATGTCAGTATGGTTTGTTGTTGTTTTTAACCTGCTCTGTCTTATGCAGAATGAACCCTCTTCCCTGCTGCAATGCCTGGCTTTCCTTAGCATATTAGCATTTAAAAACCCAAATTGAAGAAATTTATCACATCAAAACATATTTGTAGCTGTTGCATAGCAGAAACCAAAAGTTCAGCATAATTATTATGTCCACAAAGCATATTCAGCTGAAGAATTGAGGCAGGCAAGGAATTAGTTCTGCTTAATTGTCCACGAGCTATGCGCTCTTGTTGAGAAAATAGCTTCGTACTAATGCAACCAGTACTTTCTCAGGCTTTTATGGAAGGAAAAGGCTTCACTGAAGTAAATTGTTTACCTCAACAAATGAAAGTTCATTTTGCTCTTGAAATACATATTATATTATAAACAAACCTGTTTTCCAGGGTGTAACCTTTCCTGCCATGCATGCCATGTGGTCCTCTTGGGCTCCTCCAATGGAACGCAGTAAACTTCTTAGTATTTCATATGCAGGTGAGACATCATAAAAATGCCCACGTTTGGCCAATGAAGATGTAACACTAACCTCCCTGAATAGTGGTGAAGGGATTGGGAACAGGCCACATAATTGTGTAATCCCTCCCTCACCCCATGCTTCTGTTGCTGCCCATAACCATGGTTCATTATCATGCATGCATTGCCTCTAACCATGGTTAGCCCTCACTCAAGTGTATTCTTAACCCAGCATTTGAAATCCTTGGCCAATCCCTGTACTACTAGGGTATGCATTGGCAACATTTGTTTAAAAAACAACAACTTCCATTTCTAGGTGCGCAGCTAGGAACTGTTGTGTCCCTTCCATTGTCTGGCTTGATCTGTTTTTATATGGACTGGATTTATGTATTCTACATATTTGGTAAGTGTTCTTGTAAATACAATTCTGTTGAGTAAAGCTTTTTTGTGTGTATTTCTAGAGCACTTTGCACCTGATTATTACAAATACATGCTTTTTAAAAACTTGCACAGCTGTTGTTCCTGTCACACCCCTGGAGCTATCGATTGGGGACTCTTTTCTGTCAAGATAATATATATGCATGCTTATCAAGGAATGTGGTATACGAAGACTTCCCAGTGAGAGTTCCTGTCTATGAGAGTATTTATGTGTGTGTGTGTGTGGGGGGGGGGTTATGGGGTTTGTTTGTTTTTTAACAGCCCAGTTCTCTTATGTAATCTCATTTTTTAAACATTTCTCTGATTTAATTTTGTTTTGTGTTCACTTCCACTGTCTCTTTATCAGTGTTTTCTATACCCATCCAGAAGCTAACAGATCTAGAAGTGTATATGTGAGGCTAGTATTTAATCTGTGCTAATAGAACTTGTTTTGTGGATGATGCTATAGCAATTTGCACACATGGGTTCACATGGTTGTGATTCTGTGAACATGTACACCTAGAAATTTTAGCTTTTAACCATGTTTGTGGATGGTTGGATACTATGTGCCTCTTGGGTTCACATAACAGCATTAACATTTACAATTGGTCTAGGCGTGGACTGTTTCTGTGTCTTAGTGGCAATCTATTTTAATAGTGTCATAGCTGACTTTTCCTTCAATTTAATGGCATGAACTTTCCCACTCACTTTAAGGTGCCTTAGGTGTGTTGTGGTTCTTCTTTTGGATCTGGATGGTTAGTGATACACCAGAAACTCACAAGAGAATTTCCCATGCAGAAAAGGAGTACATTCTCTCATCCCTTACAGATCAAGTATGTAGTTTTGGCAAAGGCTATGTTTACTGCTATTGAAATACTGAGGCAATATATTGAATATTTAAATATTTAATGGACAAGGGAATCCTTGAGAACTGCTTTTAATATTAGTAAGTTTTCACCAACCAAAAATAACCTTGGATGAAAAGGGGAAAGAACATTTAACAGCCAAATCTCTAAAAAAAAAAAAAAAAAAAAAAGCCATCATTCAGTTGAATGTTTTTATTATTCATATTAATGTGAGTGCACATACCATGACAAACCATGGTTAAGGGTTGGGGGAATCTGCATGCAAAAGTTAAGGGACTGATCTCATGGCCTGGTTCTTGGTCCCTTAACCATGGAATAAGGGATTTGCCTTTATGTCTGAACTAATCCCCTAATAGTGCAGGCTAACACAAACATGCTCCTTGGAAGTTAACTTCTTTGGATCTCATTTCTTAAAACCTAAAAATTTTTTAGAATGCCTGTATGGATTTCATCCCTTCTCTTTAGCTTTCTTCCCAGAAATCTGTGCCTTGGGAGGCGATGTTGACATCCCTTCCACTTTGGGCTATTGTTGTTGCACACTTCTCTTATAACTGGACTTTCTACACCCTCCTCACCCTGTTGCCTACGTACATGAAGGAGATTCTTAGATTTGATGTGCAGGAGGTAAGATGTCCTATGTCTTCCAATTTTACAAATGTTAACTTTCATCCCAAGTGACCAGGAGCATACGCTATTTCAACAGCCTTTATAGAGATAATACTTGCCCCAGGGTCATTCCATTAGTGTCCTGGCTGAGTGTGAATTTGATTACAAATCTCCAGCTGATGTCTGACTCTGTGACCCCACTGGTGTAATATTTCAATATTGAAAGCAGCTGAGTAATTAGACGTATGTGGCCATCAAAGAAGTGCTGAGAGTTTGTCAGTACAAGAATATTAAATATTTCTTGTCACCTGTCATAGGGTTATAATTAAGGCCACGTTTGTGTTTTTCTTAGGAAATCCATTCTAGTAAGAGAACTGCAGGTTTTGGATACTTACTCTTTCTTTCCCTTGCTACTTATAAAATATTTCTGGCTCTCCGTCAGTAGATTTACTCATGAATATCCCTGCCCTTTGAGTGCCATTTTCCAGAAGCCATGATCACATAGATGGCTGCTGCTGGAAGTGCAGCTCTTAAATCTCTGGTTGCTTTTTAAAAAGAGTGTGGTGAATTTCAAGCTTTAAAAATCACTCCACGTACTGTCAAGTACATGACATTGCCGTTTTCTTTTTAAATATAACGGTGGTATAGCTGTTCCCTGTTTGCATTTTAAGTTTAATGACTAAAATGTTTCCAAATCCAAAATGTGCAGCTAATTAAAAAGCATTTGTTAAAATGTAGTCAAAACATAATTGGAAAAAACAGCCTATCCCAATTCCTTACCTTACTTATTCCATTGTATTTCCATTGTAGTTTGCAAGAATGTATTGCTTTGACTTCCTTTGTACTAATATGCCAGTTCCCTAATTATAGAATGTCTGACTTGTCATTTATGTTCACTAGTTATCTCACAGTACAATATCTGTTTAACACTGTAATCCAAAGGCTCTTTCAATCTGTTCAAAACAGTTTTTAAATAATTGTCCTCACTCCAGTCCGAATCTTTCCTTCTGTTTTTCTTTCCCCCTGCAGAATGGATTTTTATCTGCCCTGCCTTATTTTGGCTGCTGGATTTGTATAATTCTTTCTGGTCAAATTGCTGATTATTTACGGGAAAAGCGGAACATGTCTACTGTATGTGTGCGCAAAATATTTACTCTAATAGGTAAGGAAGGGGAAGTGTTGGTTTTTAATTTTTTCTGTAATTCAGTGAGAACACAGATGGTTTTTATTTTCACTTGTGCAATGCAATTAACCACTTTAGGCTGCAATCCTATACACTCTTACCTTGGAGTAAACCCTAATTAATGCAATGGGGCTTACTTCTGAGTAGACATGCCTAGGATTGCACAATTAGTTATGTTTGCTGTTTTGAGTAGATAAGCATTAAAATAAGTTTTCCCCCCAATTTTAAATTATTCTTTCCTGTTCTTTTAAAAACAGTTACAATGTTTCCAAGTTGTTCATGTGCATATGTGTGCTTTTGCTTCCCCCTTGCCATTCCTTGGTAAACTAATCTCTTGGAACAACCTGAAATGGCAGTTGTATAAATTGCTTGAGATAATTTTATAAAAGGATGATCTAAACTGCCAATATTTCTACTTTGATTAGACCTGCTGAAATGAATGGGTCTTAAGTTAGACAAACTTTAGATGCAGTCCATTGGTTACAATTCATAATCTTGATCTGAACAAGATGTATTGGCATTTCCTCTATTCTGGTGACTTTTATTACCATTTTCAAAAACAAAAACAACCACAACCGGTGTGTGGTGGCTTTGATTCTGTCATAAATAAAGTTGCACAAGATGAATCCCCAAATTGAATGCTATAGCATGTTTTGTACACTAGGTGGCAATAGACCGTAGGTTAGTGTAGAACTCAACATTTGTTTCCTAATAGAATGTTTCAGTTCTTTATCATAATAAAGTAAAAATAATACAAGTATTAAACAATCCATAACAAAGCATTACAAAGAATATAGGAGGTATATAGTTCCTAGTTAGCTTGAAAACTGGAATCTAGTTTTAAAAAGCTGTATACAGAACTAGTTGCTTATTTTCATTTTCATTTCATTTACCGTATTTCGTTTCTATACTGCCCATTAGCCAATGCTCTTTAGGCGGTTCACAATTTTTTTCACTTAGGCTGCAGTCTTGTGCACACTTACTTAGGAATGTTCCATTGAAATTCTGAGCAAGCATGCATAGTGTCTCGCTGTAACACTATGATAGCACAAAGCCATTACAGCCATGCAAGGGCAGCCCAAACAAAACAATGGCCACTTTCGCACATCACACTAAGCCACCCTGTTGAATAAGCTACACAATGTGGGTTGTTCACGGAACAACTTGGAGTGCGCCCGACAGATGATCGGGCTCATTGTGGCTTGTTCTCCCGCTCCTTCCCCCTCAGTCCTCCAGCCAGTATCCCAGTGTCCTTTGCGGCAGAACCCATCTTGTCTACCCCTCTCCACTTCGATCTCTACCACTTTTCATTCACTGCCATTTGGGGGGCGGGTTCAGCCCTAGAAAATTGCATATCTGTGTTCGTAATTTTTTAAAATTCTTGTCAGTCACAAGTGCACAGGAGCGTGCTTGCAGCCGTCCGATATGTGCAGTCTTGCCTGGTCAATTTCCTTGTCTGGTTCAGCTGTCAGAGGGAGTGGCTAGAGAGCACCAGGTTGGGGGAGGCTGTCCTATACCATTGCAAATACCTAGCATCCTTGTGTGCCTTGAAAGATGCACATAGTGCCATGCTACTCCACTTCTCACATCCCACAGTACCACCAGCTTTCTTCACATTTCCTGTGATCTCTGACTGCTTCTGAGCCTCCAGGTGTTGCTAACTCCCCTGCAAGCTGTTTGCTTTCCTGTGTCTGTTTGGCTAGGACAGCGCTTGAAGCAACCCTTTATGTATGGTTAGGATAGAGGGACAAATACCCATTCCATCCTGTGAAATCTGAGGAGTGTGGACTCATCTTCTCTTCCCCTCACAGTCATGTTATGGCAGGACCTTAAACACTGGCTGCTCAAGACCTCTTTGCCCAGCAATCAAGGAGATTGCCTCAGAGCAGCACTGTGTGTGTAGATCAATAGCTGAGAACCACTGCTATTATTCTTTTAAAGCAAAGAATCAAAGTTACACTACAGTAGTTTGTGCACAAAGAATAAATAACATTTGAGTTTCCATGAAGGTAATATTTCTGATTTGTTTTAATTAAGGAATGATTGGACCTGCAGTTTTCCTTGTAGCAGCCGGATTTATAGGCTGCAATTATGAACTGGCTGTCGCATTTGTAACCATATCAACAACACTAGGCGGGTTTTCTACATCTGGTTACAGCATCAACCACCTGGATATTGCACCGTCGTATGTATTTATTTATTTATTTTAAAAAAAACACCTATTAAATGTTGATTAAGCTTCCCTAAAATATTAGTCTAGAGAATTTCACTATAATGTGTTATGTCGAACAGAGTTTGATGAAGTAAAGACACGAACGTGCTTTCGAAAGGGTAATTGTAGCTTATGGTTGCCATTCACATAATGCCATTTGTATTGAATACTTACATGTTGTTGACAATGGATAGATCCTTGCTGTTTTGCATTTGTCACCAAAATGAGGCATGTTTTACAACAAAATTGTAGTACAACAACTACCAGAGAATCACCTTGTGTAAGAAATTTGTTGCAGAAGTGAGCTAAAACAGTACAAGAAAAGAGCTGAGAGAGAGAGAGAGAGAGAGAGATGTTTATAGTGTTATGAACACTCAACTAAGTGAGGGAAGGAGCAGTGCTAGCCCCAGGGCTTGGGGGGACCCTTGAGCAGAACACCCTCAGTGGGGCCCCCACCTCCTCACTGTAGCTGCCACCTGCTGCTGCTGCTCTCCCTCACCACTACTGCTACTCACTCGCCTGTTGGGGAGAGAACCAGGAACCAAGCAGAGGGCAGCAGCTGCTGGAGCTCCTCACCACCACCATTGGTAACTTGCTCATCCCTGCTGGTCCAGAAAGAGGCAGATGAGGAAAAGGGCAACAGGGCTCTTAAATAGCTCGAAGGACTATTGTTCTCTGCAACTTCGTTGCTTCTGCAGCCTGATCTGTAAATCTTTATGTGAAAGTTTAACTCCTGCTCTGTTTGATGGGGTTTACTCTCACCAGTCTTATACAATTGACTGTAAGGATGCTTCCAGATGAGGCTTTTATTGTACAATCGCCCTGCCTCGTTCACAGAATTCTGTGGGGGGATCCAGATGATGATGTCTTCAATTTGTAACCCTCCCATGTGTTCCGACCACTTCTTCCATCTTTTTTCTTACCACAGAAAATCCATTAAGTAGGGAAAGACAGAATAGGTGCACAATGTCTTTTGCTTGGTAGCGCTAGGAGCTGTCCATCTGGAAGCACCCTAAGTCCCATTAAACTCAGTGGAATTTACTTCTGAATACACATGCATAGGGTTGCACTGTTAATCTGCTGTTGCTATTTTCTGGTTGTTCCCCCACACCCCAAACACACACACACACACACACACACAGAGTTTTCTGGAGAACACTACACTTGTTGGTTGAGGGTACAGTTAGAGAGCTACTTCCACAGGGCAGCACTGAGCTAGAAAAGGTCAGGAAATATTTCTGCACAGCCCAGATGAACTATATACATCTCAAGGTGTATATTAATGCCATTGCAGTGTTTAAACATCCCAGGGAGAAATGTGCTATGCCACTAATGGATTTATGGAATCTTTTTATACTCTTATCTGTCCTGTGAGGCTTTTAGTCTTTGGCGTTTACCTTCATAAAGTCATTAATTTTTAAGCACTTAAGTTAGTAAAGGACATATAAATGTCAAGTTCCTTATTCAAAGAATATGTAATTCATATGCTGAATTAATTTACATTTAAAATATAAGAAATCTTTCCCAGCTGTTCACCCCCTGATCAAAGTTTTGGCCCTTCTACTTTAGTACAGAGTTAAGAGCATATGAAGAGCCATGCTGGATCACAGCATTCTGTTCCCACAGGGGCCAACCAGATGTCCATGGGAAGCCCACAAGCAGGACATGAGTGCAACAGCACCCTCCTGTAGCATTCTCCAGCCACCGGCATACTGAGGCATACTGCCATCATGACTAGCCACTGAAAGCCTTACCCTCCATTAATTTGTCTAATACCCCTTTAAAGCCATTCAGGTTGGTGGCCATCACTACATCTTGTGGTAGCAAATTCCACAGTTTAACTATGTGCTGTGTGAAAAAGTACTTCCTTTTATCTGTCCTGAATCTACCACCAATCAGCTTCATGGGATGACCCCAGGTTCTAGTGTTATGTAGAAAACCTTCTGCCTTTATTATGTAGAAGTAGAAAAACTTTGCCCTATCCACTTTCTCCACACCATGCATAATTTTATATCCTTCTATTGTGTCCCCCCTTTACTTCCCTTTTTTAAGCTAAACAGCCCCCAAGGTTGTAACGGTGTAACCTTTCAGCATAGCTGAGTTGCTCCAGCCCCTTGACCATTTGGTAGCACTTTTCTGCACTTTTTCTAACTCTACAATATCCTTTTTTGAGGTGCAGTGATCAGAACTGTATACAGTATTCCAAATGTGCTCATACCATAGATTTGTATAAGGGCATTGTGATATTGGCAGTTCTATTTTCAATTCCTTTTCTAATTATCCCCAGCATTGAATTTGCTTCACAGCAGCTATACACTGGGTTGACATTTTCATCAAGCTATCCACTGCAACCCCAAGTTCTTTCTCGATCTGTCATCACCAGTTCAGATCCCATCAGTGTGTATATATGAATTTCTGATTTTTTGCCCCAACAGTTTACACTTGCTTACAATGAACCACATTTGCCATTTGAATGTGTATTCTCCCAGTTTGAAGAGATCCTTTTGGAGTTCTTCACAAGCCCTTTTTGGTTTAACCACCCTAAATAATTTGATATCCTCAGCAAACGTGGCCACCTCACTTGCTCACCCTCAACTCTAGATCATTTCTGGATGAGTTAAAAAGCACCAGTACCAGAACAGATCCTTGGAGAACCCCACTGTTTACATGCTTCCATCGGGAGAATTTACCATTTATTCCTACTCATTGCTTTCTGTTCTTTAACCAGTTACTGATTCTTAAGAGGACTTTCCCTCTTATCCCACTCCCTAACAATATGTATTCTGAATCCTTCCAGGTTTGCAGGAAATGCCCCCCCCCCCATTTAACAGGGGTGTTGAAGTTCTGAATAGGTCTAATTTCATAGCCAGTCAGACCTATACTGCCAATGCTATCCTGTATAGAGCCTTCCTGAACTCTGCTAGCACTTGGCTCAGTAATGAACATTCTACCCATGTATCACCCCCCTTCCCCATTCTCCAGTACTGTTTTGCTTCTGGAATGTGCTGATTCTCCTGTAGATAATATAATTTGGTTGCATATACATGAAGATTGATTTCGGGGCTAACTTGTTGAAAGGGGGCTAGTGCAGACATTGCAAAGCTGAACATTTTTCCTCTCTTGAGTGCAAGGAGAAGCAGCACCTTCCGTGTATCTGTTGCTAGGGGCACAATCCGATGTATGTTTAGACAGAAAAAAAGTTCTACAGCTCCCAGCATTCCCCAGCCAGCATGGTTGGCTGGGGAATGCTGGGAGTTGTAGGACGTTTTTCAGTGTAAACATGCATAGGATTGCACCCTAAGCTGTTGAAAAAAATTGCCCTTCTCCTACTGTTCAGTCTGGTTTGTGGTTTATTTAGAGTATATTATTTTATAGATTTGTGTGTGGGGTGTGTGTGTGTATGGTGGTTTTGTGTGTTTTGTGTCTGGACTGCTTTTGAAAATAACATGAAAAAGCTTGCAAATTCATAAAATAGCCATGAATTTGTGATTTCGCCCCCCATACTGTATGGCCTTGTGTAAAGTGCATGTACAAATGGACATGGAAGGAGACCCCACTGGCCTCTCAGTGCGGATCTCTGTGCTAAAGGCTATGTATGTCAGCAGATTAGTGCCTAGATTTTATTTCACTTGTAAATACTTCTTTGAGAAGCTTGTGCATGTGAGAAGCTCTTCTAATCCCTTCCAGGCAAGTGGATGAATCATGTGTGAAATTCCTTCTGGTGTCTCTTGTTTCAGTATGTTAGGAAGGCTTTGGGTGCCAACACATGGGCTAGTGATAAGAATATCTGTTCTCCCTTATACATGTCTTTTATATCTGATGAAGTGGGCTATAGTCCACAAAAATGTATGCCAGAATAAATTCGTTGGTCATTAAGGTGCCACAAGACTTTGTTGTTTTTACTACTTTTATCTAATGTATACGTTGGGTGCTATAAGATGGGAGTGTCATGGCAGCTGTGGAGGAGGGAGTTGAAATTCCTACAATGTTCCTCAGTGCCAGAAAGAGCTCCCAAGTACTATGGCCACAGTAAACATTTTCCTATTTTATTTACTTTAGATATGCTGGCATCCTCCTTGGAATCACAAATTCATTTGCTACTATCCCAGGAATGGTGGGGCCACTTGTTGCTAAGAGCCTGACTCATAGCGTAAGTCATTCTCTGTCATTTTTTAAAAGATGGAAAAGTTTATCACATGTGTCACTATTGGTGAAGCGTAGTTGTTTTTATAAACAAAATCAAAGAAGGTTTTACTCTCACTTCATAATATTCATTGATATAAAACTGCAAAGTATATTCAGCCATATGTCCTGTAGGAGAGAATGAACCTTTGTTCTGGGACTCACTGTACTAATATCAATTTTTATTTTTCAAAAACCATATGCTCTAGTTCATTGCTTCATGAGATTTGCCATAGTAACCCTCCCAAATTCAGCAAAACAGTTTCTCAGGCCTCTTCACATCAGTCTAAAACAAAATGAGGACAACCTGTTTTTCCTGGGATGCTTCCAGATGGATGGCTCCTAGAGCTACAGATCAAAAGGCATTTTGCACCTATTCTGTCTTTTTTTCTCTTTAACAATATTAAGTCTTTTTTCGGGTAAGAAAAAAAGACAGAAGAAGTGGTGGGAAAACCCAAGAGCGTTTCAAATGGAAGACAACGATGTCTGGATCCCCTGTAAAATTCCATATTTGAGGCAGGGCAATTGCACAATACATGCCTTGTCTGGAAACGCTCCCTTTCTCTGCAGCTTGAGTTCAAGCAAATCACAAGAAAAGGGAGGAACCAGGGTCTTGTGGACCCACAGTATGAATTAAGCACTCTGAGGGACAGACCCTTGAAGAAAGAATACTTTGCACAAAACAGAAAGCTTCCTTTTATCCCTATCACATCATAGGGATGTGCCCCTATTACTGTGGTCACGGGTAGGGGGAGGTATGGCGTTAGGGGATTAACAGGCCAGGTGAGGAGGAGGGGGGCTAGACACCTTACGGCTATCCCCTCTTCTGGTTCTTCCCCCAACCAGATGGTTCCTGGTGGCCTTACCAGCTTGCCCTCGGGTCTGGTGGTGCTGCTGTTGAATGCCAGGTCAGTCCAAAATAAAATCTCCCTTATCCATGATTTGATTGTGGATGAGGGGGATGACCTGGTATGTATTACCGAGAACTGGGTGGGGTTACGCTCTCCCAGCTGTGCCCTACTGGGTACTCGGTGTAGCACCAGCATCGACTCGAGGGTCGGGGAGGGGGTGTTGCTGTGGTCTATAGGAATTCTATCTCCCTCTCTAGGCTTCCTGTTCATTTGAGTGCAGGTCTCGAGTGTCTGTATCTTGTGTTGGGTACTCGGGACAGACTGGGGATTCTGCTGGTGTACCACCCACCCCGCTGACCAGCAGACTCCCTGCCTGAGCTGACGGAAGGTGGTCTCGGACTTGGTGTTGAGGACCCCTAGGATGATGGTTCTGGGGGATTTCAACTTCCATGCCAAGGCCGCTGTGTCCGGGGCGGCTCAGGACTTCATGGCTGCCATGACGACCATGGGGCTGTCCCAACATGTCATCGGCCCAACACATGTAAGAGGACACACACTTGATCTGGTCTTCTCGACTGGGCAGGAGGATGGTGATCTGGAAGTGGGGGAATTGACATCTACTCCTCTGTCATGGTGAGATCACTTCCTATTGAGATTTAGACTTTCAGCATCCTTTCCCCTCCGCATGGGTGGGGTGTCTATTAAAATGGTCCGCCCCCGGAGGTTAATGGATTCCGATGGATTCCAGAGGGTTCTGAGGGATTTTCCTGCTGATATGGCTGGTGGTCCTGTTGAAGCCCAGGTTGCTCTGTGGAATGCAGAGATGACCCGGGCGGTTGACACGATCGCGCCCAAGCGCCCTCTCCCTCTGGGCAGAGCCCGGCCAGCTCCATGGTACACACCAGAGCTGAGGGCAATGAAGCAAGAGGGAAGATGGCTGGAACGCAGGTGGAGGAGAACTCGTGCTGAATTTGACCGAACACAGGTTAGAGCTCATTATCGAGCCTACTCTGTGGCGGTGAGGGTGGCAAAGAGAGAATTCTTTTCCACCACCATTGCATCTTCTCAGTGCCGTCCAACAGCGGTTTTCCGAGTGGTCCGTGGCCTTTTACACTCTGGGCCAGCGAGAGAAATGGCAGAACCCTCGGTTGCACGCTGTGATGAGTTTGCACAGCACTTTGAAGATAAAGTCGCTCAAATTCGTCATGAATTGGACACCACAATTAATGCAGCTCCTTTAGTAGAGGTGTCCAGAGCACCATCTGGTCCGGTTTTATTGGATCAGTTTCAGTTATTGAGGCCCAAGGATGCGGACAAGGTGCTTGGCCAAGTTCGGTCGACCACCTGTGTGCTTGACCCTTGCCCGTCATGGCTTATTACATCAAATGAGGGGATAGCCGGCTGGGTCCAGGAGGTTGTAAACGCCTCCTTGAGAGAGGGAGTGGTGCCGGCCTCTTTGAAAGAGGCGGTGATTAGGCCACTCCTCAAAAAGCCTAACCTGGACCCGGATGATGTTAATAACTACAGGCCGGTAGCCAATATCCCATTCCTGGGCAAAGTGCTTGAGCGGGTGGTTGCTGGTCAACTCCAGGCACTCTTGGATGAAACGGACTATCTAGATCCATTTCGATCTGGATTCAGGCCTGGTTTTGGAACAGAAACTGCCTTGGTCGCCCTGTGGGATGACCTCTGCCGGGAGAGGGACAGGGGGAGTGCGACCCTGTTGATTCTCTTGGACCTCTCAGTGGCTTTCGATACCATCGACCATGGTATCCTTCTGGATAGGTTGTCTGGGTTGGGAGTTGGAGGCATTGCGCTCCAGTGGTTCCGATCCTACTTGGCTGGCCGATTCCAGAAGGTGGTGCTGGGGGATTACTGCTCTGTCCCTTGGCAGTCATGCCATGGGGTGCCACAGGGTTCTATTTTATCCCCTGTGCTGTTTAACATCTACATGAAACCACTGGGAGAGGTTATCCGGAGGTGTGGGCTGAGGTGTCATCAATATGCAGATGACACCCAGCTCTATCTCTCCTTTTCATCTAATCCAGGTGAGGCAGTGGCTGTTCTGAATCAGTGCCTGGGCACGGTAATGGACTGGATGAGGGCTAATAAACTGAGACTCAATCCAGATAAGACGGAGGTACTGTTAGTGGGTGGTTCGTCTGCCCGGCTAAGTGATATTCAACCAGTTCTGGATGGGGTTGCACTCCCCCTGAAGGATCAGGTTCATAGTTTGGGGGTGCTCCTGGATCCACAACTGTCACTCGAGGCACAGGTGAACTCGGTGGCACGGAGCACCTTTTATCAGCTTAGGCTGATATACCAACTACGTCCTTATCTGGACAGAGATAGCCTAGCTACAGTTATCCATGCTCTGGTAACTTCGTTTGGATTACTGCAATGCGTTATACGTGGGGCTGCCTTTGAAAATGGTCTGGAAACTTCAGCTGGTCCAAAATAGGGCAGCGAGATTGTTAATGGAGACTGGCCGACGTGAACATATTATGCCAGTGCTTTCTCATCTGCACTAGCTGCCAGTCTGTTTCCGGGCCCGATTCAAAGTGCTGGTACTAACATTCAAAGCCCTAAATGGCTTGGGGCCAGGGTATCTGAAGGATCGTCTCCTCCCATACGTACCTGCCCGGACACTAAGATCTGCATCAGCAGTCCTTCTCCGAGAGCCCCTGCCAAAGGAAGTGAGGCAGGTGGCTACTAGGAGGAGGGCCTTTTCTGCTGTGGCACCCCGGTTATGGAATGAGCTCCCCAAAGAGATTCGCCTGGCGCCTACTTTGTATTCTTTCCGGCGCCAGGTGAAGACCTTTCTATTCTCCCAGGCATTTTAATCATTTTAATCATCTTAATCATTTTAATCTTGTAGTTGTTTTTAACTCCGTTATTGTAACTGCTGCTGCTAGCTCTGCTGTGTGCTTTTAATCTGTGGTTTTAAATTTTATATTTATTTTATATTGTATTTTATGATTTTAACTGTTGTAAACTGCCCAGAGAGCTTCGGCTATTGGGTGGTATAAAAATGTATAAAATAAAATTAAATAAATAAATAGGCACAAAACCTCTCTTGCTACCAGTGAGTCTGACAGTGTGACCTTAGGTTGGCATAGCTTCCTGGTCCACTCAGGATGAAAATCTGGAGGGCACTTCTTCCCTGCCAGGTTCCTGCCTGGACCTCGTATGTGGAGCTGGGATTCTCAAATTTTCACACATTCACAACAATGTTTTGCTGTTGTAACAGAATGTTATTTCATAGCGAGAGTTAGAACTCAGCAAGTTTAAGTGAGCAACTTCACAAAGATCTTTATAGATCTCACCCCACCACTGCTTTCAGAGGTACAACCTGAGCTTATGTTTCAAAGGGATGTTACCTTCTTTGGAAACCTCTTCCTTCCCTTCTCACCGTAGTATAGTGCCCTCCTCATCTTAAACACTATAACCCCACACCTCTGATTAGGGCCACACCTCTGATTAGGGCCACACCTCTGATTAGGGCCAGTTTCCTGCCTCTTCTTTGCTCTTTTCCTCAAGCTTCATTCTTCAGTAGTCCTTTCTTCAGGTTCATTTTTCTCAGCCCATTGCCTACTCTGCACCCTAGCTTCAGTATCTGTGTTTCTGGGCTTTTTGGACATTAGCTTTTTTTACCTCCCAAGAACCTCTTCAAAGTCGTCAGACTTCCCCTATGTGAGGTTTTAATCTCAGCCAAACTGACCACTATCCTCTCATGGAAACTGGGCTACAAACAGCTTTGTTCCCTGGCAACTAAACTTTTTAGCCATCACCTTGGCATAACTAATCAGTATCAGAGATTTCACCAGCACAAAAAGTATTATTCAACAATCCTTTTGTTTTTATTCTTTAGTAGTAAAAAAGAAAAAGAAAAGAAAAAGGCAGTTGGCAAATTTTCTGTGTATCCTCAGGAATCTGACTGGCTCCTTTAAACTTTTATATAAAACTATGTGCATTAGAATCATAGAATCATAGAAAAGTAGAGTTGGAAGGGGCCTACAAGGCCATCGAGTCCAACCCCCTGCTCAATGCAGGAATCCAGGTCAAAGCATCTCTGACAGATGTCTGTCCAGCCGCACCTTGAATGCCTCCAGACTGGGAGAGCCCACCACCTCCCTAGGTAGTTGATTCCATTGTCTTATTGCTCTGACAGTCAGGAAATTTTTCCTGATGTTTAGGTGGAATCTAGGTTCCTGTAACTTGAGCCCATTATTCCGTGTCCTGCAAACTGGGATGAACGAGAAGAGATCTTTGCCCTCCTCTGTGTGACATCCCTTCAAATACTGGAAGAGTGCGATCATATCTCCCCTCAGTCTCCTCTTCTGAAGGCTAAACATGCCCAGTTCTTTCAGTCTCTCCTCATAGGGCCTTGTTTCCAGTCCCTTTATCATCCTTGTTGCCCTCCTCTGAACCCTCTCCAGTTTGTCTATGTCCTTGTTAAAATGAGGTGCCCAGAACTGGACACAGTACTCAAGATGAGGCCTAACCAGTGCCGAGTAAAGGGGAATTATCACTTCCCGCGATTTGGAAGCTATACTTCTATTAATACAGCCCAAAATTGCATTTGCCTTCTTTGCAGCCACGTCGCATTGCTGGCTCATATTCAGTTTGTGATCTACCACAATTCCAAGATCCTTCTCACTTGTAGTATTGTTGAGCCAAGTGTCCCCCATTCTGTAACTCTGCATTTGGTTTCCTCTCCCTAGGTGCAGCACTTGGCATTTATCCCTGTTAAATTTCATTCTGTTGTTTTCGGCCCAGCGCTCCAGCCTATCGAGGTCACTTTGAATTTTGTTTCTGTCTTCCAGAGTATTAGCTGTTCCACTCAACTTTGTGTCATCTGCAAATTTGATAAGCATTCCCTGTACCTCCTCATCCAAGTCATTAATAAAAATGTTGAAGAGCACCGGGCCCAGGACCGAGCCCTGTGGTACCCCGCTCGTTACCTCTCCCCAGTTTGAGAAGGAACCATTGATAAGCACTCTTTGAGTCCGATTCTGTAGCCAATTGTGGATCCACCTGATAGTTGATCCATCTAGCCCACTCTTAGCTAGCTTACTAATCAGGATATCATGAGGCACTTTGTCGAAAGCTTTGCTGAAGTCCAGGTATATAATGTCCACAGCATTCCCACAGTCCACAAGGGAGGTTACCCGATCAAAAAATGAGATCAGATTAGTCTGACAGGATTTGTTCTTGACAAATCCATGCTGGCTTCTAGTAATCACTGCATTGTTTTCAAGGTGCTTGCAGACTGACTTCTTTATAATCTTTATAATATTAGACCCAATATATTTTAATGTTTGTCACCCACCAAAGAATTTTCTCTTAGACTAGGATTTTTTAATCATTTCACTTTTGGTTTCAAAGTGTGAAGTAGTGGTTAAAGTATCAGACTAGGAGTGGGAAGTTCCAGGTTCAAATCCTCATTTGGCCAAAAAACCTCTTGGAGAAAAGATAGGATATAAATAGTAAATAATAATGAATAAATTGAATGTTATGATCTGACATGAATATCACATTCATGACTGGTTTAGAAGTGCCACTCCTTTTGAACATTATTTAATCATCTGTGATGTATAAGAGTCCTCTTCCTTATTAAGAATGTTGAAAACGTCAACATTCTTTGTTAGCTACGATGTGAGTATTGCTGCTATGATCCAAGTACAGATTCATAACAGCCTGGTTCGCACATAACGGCAACCCAGAGTATGGGTTGTTGAATCGTGGGTTGTCATTACGTGTGAACCCTACACTATCGTTTAACTATGGATTGTTAACCACAAACAACCCAGGAAGAGAACCCATGGTTTGTTGTTGGATCGTGAACTCTGGGTTGTTTGTGGTTAACAATCCATAGTTAAACGATAGTGCATGGTTCACATGTAAAGACAACCCACGATTCAACCATAGGGCCAGTCCACATGACATGGCTAGCTCATCAGGGGTTATTTAACCCCTGATGAGCTACAGTGCAGGCCAGGTGCCATTTTGAATATGCAACCCCCAGCTGGGGAAATTGGGGGTTGTGGTGTGTTGAGCAAACCCAGCAGTTGTAGGTTATTGGAAGGTTAAACAACCCTCACATAACCCCACTACTGATAGAGAGTTATGTGAGGGTTGTTTAACCCTCATATAACCCACAGTAGCCTGGTTCACATGACATGTGGCAACCCCCAATGGGGGCTGCATATTCAAGATGGCAGCCAGATACACCCAGCACACACTGTGGGTTAAATAACACACGGCCATGTCATGCGAACCAGGTCATTCTCAACCAGTACTCTGGGTTGGCATTACATGCAAACCAGGTCATTATTCCAGTATTGGGAAGGGGGTTTTAAAGGATTTCCCTGATAGCACTAAAAGTGGTAAAGACTAATAGAAGTAAGGGGGAAATAGGCATAGGACAAACGGGTACAAGAGAGTGAAGGAAAAATGATGTGTTAATGGTAAGCATCTTGCTATAGTTAATTCTTGAGTGTGGTGCTGTTACGCTGATTTATCTTCTTGTTTCTGTCCTTCTTTTGCCAGAATACTGTGGGAGAGTGGCAGATCGTGTTCTACATTGCCGGTACCATTAACTTATTTGGAGCCATTTTCTTTGCATTATTCAGCAGTGGAGAAGTACAAGACTGGGCACTCAATGGCTACCACTTGCATAGGAACTGAAGGAACTGGTAGAGTTGATCACCAAGCATTACAATCATGTGACCTGGAATGCCTTTCACATGACTTCTACAAAGCCTACTGTAGCACTTCTCTGTTGGGATTAGAATATATTTTGCATTTTAACATGCTGTTCTTTGTGATAAGTTGGAATCTCATGCTGTAGTAGGCTTACACTACCACAGTGTCAGATACCTGAGGACGTGGCACATTTTAATCAATGTATCAACTTTTTAAAATGTTGTGTATGAATTAAATTATTGGAAAAGAACTTATTCTTGAAATGGCACTAAGTAGTAGTTAGGGGGAAATGCAGAATAAGATTGCATATAGTAAAGGATTTTTTTTAGTTTATTAAAATTACCTTAAGTAAGGGTTGTTAGAACTACTGCTATTTTAGCTATATTTATTTTCCTTGTCCTATTAAACTTAATAAGCAATGGAAATTAAAAGAGGGAAGGTTCTTTTGTGTTCCCCTCTTAAACTATATATTTGTCAGCATATATCCACTATAAGGATTCAGCAAACAATGAAAGCACACTTCTTGATCAGATTCAAGAACAAAATAAACCAAACTCCTCTACCACATGATGAGGTTCAGATAAGAATGAATGTCTGGAATTAGAGCATCTCAGTTTTCCCCTTTTCTTACTGTCCTATCACCCATTTTGAGAAACAAATCACCATTATCCATGTAGAATAATACCAAAGTGGCTCCAGAACCAAGCTAAAGTTGGTGAGTAGCAGAAAACAAAACTGGAATGGTATCTGGAATATCAATATGGAGTTGTCTCATGTTGCATCACACCTTTTTCAGGGGAATTCTCCCAAACTTCAGCTTTGACACTAACATGCCAAAGAGGAAGTGGAGGGAACGCCTCTGCACGTACCCCAAAAGAGATACAGGGAAGAAAGCAAATATCTTTCCTTTTCAGGAAAGGTTTTGGATTCTTCTTGTGCCTAGTCAGAAAAACGCTTTATAAATATATAGATAGGCACTCCCACCCTGAGTTTGGTCCCCCCCCCCTACATACCTCAATGGTTGACAAAGCCAATAGGATGTCTAAAGCTTAAATTCTGTACACACTGACCTTGGAGTGAGCCCCACGGGACTAGAACACCACAGGACTTAATTCCAAGTAATATGCATGGGATTGCACTACGAAAATTCAAATTTCCATAACACTGAAAATGTACCGTTGTGTGGTAGAGGCCTACTTAAAAGCACATTGGGAGATTGAGTGGAAATGACAGGGTGGGCTATAAAGCTGAGACTTTGGCATCACTGTAAATGGAGTACCCCCAAAAAAATGGATAAAGGATCTCTTGTGAAGCATTCCCAGGTGTAAAGCAAGCCTGAAGGAGGGACACTTGTCATGCTGGCTGGGAGTTCAGGCCAACATCTGGCGGTCACGTCATGTCAGGAAAGCCTGCTGAATGGTGTTTTCCTGTTTGATTTGTGTTCCTTCCACTTACCAAAAGGGAAACCTGAGACATCAACCACACGCTGCTCCAGTGGAGCCCAGCTGACTTCATTTCTAAGAAATGGCTGTTCCTTCTCTACGAGTTTTACACACAATTTTAACCTTTATTGAAATGTTCTAATGCCATATTTTTAGTCATATTTGCAAGTGTAATAAACAGTGCTGGTATTTTGGGTTGTGTTTCTTCAGCTACTTAATGCAACTGCAAATTCTAACCTGAAGGTTGCAATTACTAATAATAATAGTGTGGATTTCGTGTGTGTGTTTTTTAAAGGGATGCAGCGTTCTGTGCCTTTCCAGCACACGCAGTACTTGGCTGCTAACTCTTCAGGTCTGTAACAACGCCATTCACAGTCCTGCTGTTCATCTCGCATGTTCGAGGCCCTTTCAGATCTCAGAATGGTTGTCTAAAGTGGGTGGGTGTCTAACCTTTTTCTTTCTCCTAAGGAGCGGATCGAGGCGGGGAGGGGGTGTTCTTAAAAAACCAGTCAGGAACGGGAGATAACATGGGGAAAACTTTTATTTTATAGAAGCTATTTTTCTATGTGCAGGGACTGTTGCTTTTTCATGGGGGACTATTGAAATGCACAGCCTTTCCCACATAACCCACCATCTGCAATCTGAAGTGCTACAGTCCAGCAAATTATTTTCCACATGATCAGTCCTGCTGGCTTTCTATAAGTTGGCCCTAGGTGAGTCTCACAACCCAATCCTAAGGAGGCTGTTGTTGTTTTTAACAAAAGGCCCCAAAACCGTACAGCCTTTAGTGCCAGCTGGATGTGCACTATAATTGACATGACTTGCAAATTGGATGGGCAGGATCATGTCCCTGATTATTTCTGTGTGATTTATACACACCCTTTGAAGCCACACACTTGTGGCCAGATAGGCATTACCGTATCCCCAGAATAATATGTTGGCAGCTGCTTCCTTTCCAGCTGTACAAGCTGAACGACCATTGATACTTTGCAAAAGTGAAATATTGGAAAAAGCTCTCAATGTCTGTAGTAGGAACAGCAGTAATAAGAACAGGAAATGCCTTGCTTTGCATTCCTATATGCTGTCACTTTTTGAAGGGTGTCACTATATCCAACAGTTTAGAATCTATCATGCCTCCAGTTAATCCATCCCTTGCTGTCTGACCAAGTCCAGCTCTTAAGCCCAGACCATTCTTAAGCAAGGTTAAAGATGTGTACACTTTGATTTTTCTGGAGAAAAATTTATATTGAATACAAGTAAATATTTTACTGAAAGAAAATGTGATACTTAAAACTTTGGATTTTCTACTCTTTCATGAGTCATATTTGAGGGGATGGGGTGTTTTGTTTTTTTAAGGAATTCAACTCTGACTCGGAAAAATAACTTAAGTACAAGTTTGGGGGGTATTAACTTGCAAGCCCAGTTGCTCTCAGCGGCTGGCACCCTTTTTGCTGAAATGGAATAAAGAGACGGAAGTCTCAGGATGTTGGGGGGGGGGATGGTTTTATTCCAAGAAGTAGCCCTGAATATGGCCTTCTTCTCGTGTCAGTTTTAATATAAAAATGCCTGCAGAGATCTCTGAAAAAGAGATCTCTGAGATTAATTCTGTGACCAGTCAAAATGTGTAGGGCTGCTACTTGGAATAAAACCACATACGATATATATATTTTTCGGCATCCTGAGTCTTCGTCTCTCCATTGGATCATTTTGGATGTTCTCCAGTTTTTTTTCACTCTTTTTGCTGAGTCATGATGAAATATAACTACATAGCTGTCAATTGCTTTGTCTCGATACACCAGGCAAGAAAGTGACTCTGTTTAGCACTTCTGTTCCTGGCAGAGAGAAGAGACAAAGAGGGGGATTTAAAATGACTAACCACACAAAGCTGAGCTCCTGTGTGCCTCTGGAACAATCGAGAGAGGAATATCCGGACCTGAAGGAGGGCTTGTAGTATACTACCATCACCCTTCCCCCACCTCAGAATGAGCATTCTGTATTATAGCAAAGATCCGTGGAATTCTAACCATTTCAAAGCATTCTGTCAAGGTGAAAGAGATTACCAGTAATCTGAAATAATTTCACTAAAATAAAGTGAAAAACACTAAGAACTAGGGAGAATCTGACTAAAAAGCAAGCCTATAATTATTTCAAAAACAATAAAGTCTTATGGACTAACAAATTTATTATGGCATAAGTGTTCACAAATGTGGTCTTTAACAAGCTACAAGACTCTCTGTTTTTGCTGCAAAACACTAATATGGCCACCGCTCTGGAAAAATATTTCATTTACTGATCAGAGTTTATAACTTTGTTTCCAGGATTTGTAAACTACTTTATCCCTCAGAAAAGGTCCCATAGTATGCAATAGTTTAAAAATAATAATGCCACAATGAAATATAGATTGCTTTACACTGGCTGGATGCAAAGGAGAATGCGGTTTCTATGCCTTTAATAATCTAGGAACCATTCATGAGTGTGTTGGCAATCCTTCCCCTCAAGAGTCCACAGCTGTATCTGAATATTGTTGATACAGAACTGTTTTAAGTACTTTGTTTTTATGCTGTCAGTAGAAAGTAAAGGCTTCTTTGCATCAATTAAAGGCTATTTCTGTTGGTTTTATCCAATGTTATTCAGCCCCATTCATTTCAGTGGGTATACAGTATTTTTCCATGTATAAGACTATACTTTTTCCTAAAATTGTTAGACTAAAAATTGAGGGTCGTCTTATACACGGAAGTAAGCCGAGGAGAGAACCGCACGGTTGCGAAACTGCCCGGGGGGGGGGCGTCTTATACATGGGGGTGTCTTATACACGGAAAAATACGGTAATTTAAGTAGAACTAACAGTGGATACAACCCTATTAATGTTGGCCTGGAACCTACGCATGTACAAGTCTATGGAATCAGGAGCCCTGGAAAAGCAGAATCCTATATACATGTGACCCCCACCAACTGCCAGTGCAGCCCCCTCTGCCCACCCCCCATCTGCTAAATTTGTCCTTCGTACGCCTCTGTAGTAGTTTGCCACAAAATTTTGGCAGCAAATCAGCATATATATCTTTTTCTTCTTTTTTTGCCACCACTGCTATCACGGCAGTAAGAGTGCAGTCCATCAACACTGCTGAATTTGGCCCCTGGACTGCCCAAAGTTGCCCACTCCTGCTATACACTAATAGCGAACTCATTCTCCAAGTGTGGATCTTTATTGTGTAGCCAAAAAAGCAGCATCCACACACAAGAGGGTGGTTATCGAGAGGCTTAGGGAAGCCCCAAGCTTTGCAGGAGTAAAAAATTTAGGGAAACAGTGGGAAAGAAACCTGAAACAGCCTGATGAGGACTAAACATTTTCAGCGGGCGTGGAATGCTGACAGACTGTTGCAGGGGAGAGGTGTGGAATGGAGTATCCTGGAAGAAGGTGTGGATATCTGGCTGGAACCCTAAAGAGGAGTACTCCACACTGTAACATTTTGTTGCAAATCCCAGTGTAACTTCAGTGTAACCTCTGAAATCGAGCTAGCCCAAACTCACTCTCTCAACAGGACACCAGTTATTCCAGTGGAACTTGATATCTAATAAGGCAGCCTGACACAGCTTGGCTTTATAATCAGCAGTTTGTTCTAACGTTTGTCACAGAAGATGACAATTTTGTCAAGATTTTAGCCCAACACCAGTAGCCTTTTTCAGTGAACTTGAACTGGTTCACTGAACACAACCAGTCTTGTGAGGCAGCCTGAGCACAAGATCTTGAATATCACCTTCCTGTGAGATGTAGCAATAGCTGTAGCAAGATACAAGGGAGGGCAGGACAGGGCTGTGAATTCCACAAGCGTCTAAAACTGAAGCATGCCCCCTGACTCACTCCGGCTTCTTTCTACACCTCAGTTTGCAAGTGTTAGATAAGTGGTGTGCTCTCTTTCTCCTGTTCATCTTTAAAATAAACTTTTTAAAATTTTTATTCCTGGAGATCAAACTTTCTGACATTTTTGACCCAGACAGAATTAATGATGCAGCAAACCTTCAAGCAGCCGCCCACACTTGTAACAGTTCTTATCTTCCCTTTGATCTTTCCTCCAAGGTTGAGATGATCAGGCCGCCATTGCTCCTTCATCTCACATTATTTTTGTTTGTGGAAATTAAACATATTTTTGGTGAGATGCAAGGAACCTGAATTATAAGGGTCTTTTTGGTGAGATGCAAGGAACCTGAATTATAAGGGAAAACAAAGTTTGCCAGGCTGCATGTTGTTCTCAGTGCAATGCCCCAGCAAGCCCCAATACATTGCCAATAGCATGATATCGCCCCTCTCCCAATGAATGGGGGAAAGATAGTGTTGCTTACATAGTTTCCTCCCCCCATAGTGTTTCACATAATCTCAGTAATGCTTACAACAACCCTGTAAAGCGGGACAGTATTGCTTCCATATTACAGATAATGGCTTGGTAGAATTTGACCTATTAAATCTGTAACTGAGCTTATAATTGTACTTGAAGTAGGTAATTGCATTACTGACATCATGATAGAAAAATGTTTGCAGAACTACTGGTGTATTTTTAGGACATGTAGGATGTCTCCTTTCATAACAGATGTGATGTCTTGCTCATCTTCTGTGACTCTGTTCACTAAATAAGGCCACACTGACATGGAATTATGAAGAGAGAAATCAGCTGGAAGCACAAAGGACAGTTGGAGAACCAAAGGTCAGATAATGGGGATTCTACTGTACCCATAAGGTAAGTGAACAATGGAAATCTCCCTTGGCAAACTTAATTGCAAAGTTATTATATATATAATATATAAGCCAGATTGTAAGCCTGCAGGCAGGGACTGCCTTGTTAATTGTTGTAAACCGCCCAGAGAGCTTCAGCTATTGGGCGGTATAAAAATGCAATATATATAAATGATTGCATTTTTATACCGCCCAATAGCTGAAGCTCTCTGGGCGGTTTACAACAATTAACAAGGCAGTCCCTGCCTGCAGGCTTACAATCTAAAAAGACACAACACACAAGGAAAAAGGAATGGGGAGGGAAGAAGGGGGAATATTAATGAATACTCCTGGCAGGGCTGGTGGAATGGCCCTGCGCTCTCATCTCCCGCCTCTCAGCCTGCTGGAATGGCCACTGTGGTGGCAGTAGAGGGAGGAGGAGCTGTCATGAGGGAGGCCTTTTAGCAGGGCTGGTGGAATGGCCCTGCGCTCCCTCTCATCTCCCTCCTCTCAGCCTGCTGGAATGGCTGCTGGTGGTGACAGTTGAGGGAGGAGCCGTCATGAGGGAGGCCTTTCAGCATTTTGTAAAATGTGGGTGCAAAACTCAATACCCTTCTTTAAAAACATATCTTTATTACTGCAAAGAAGTGGGCAGAAATATCATTAAGCACAACAAAATAATTACTCGGGGTAGATGTCTTTTTGCAGTGATTAGCTAAAACAGAATTACCAAGCAGGTCTCAGGTTTGTACCCGCATGGACCCTTAGGTCATCTTCAGAGGCTCCTCCAGGTGTCCCTGTGGAAGGAAGCTGGGCTGGTGGCTACGAGAGAGAGGGCCTTCTCAGTGGTAGCACGCCACTTATAGAATACACTCCCCAAAGAGGTTCGCCTGGAACCTATGTTATCTCTTCAGTGCCAGGCAAAGACTTTTCTCCCGAGCATTTTTAGATACCCAATTCTAGGTTTTTTTAATGGCTGTTTTACCCTGTTCCTGGGCCATCTGTTTGGTATTGCATTTTATTCTTTTAAATACTGCATTGTATTTTATATTTTTAACCATTTGTATTTTAGTTTTTTAATTGTTGTAATCCTCCCAGAGAATGTTGGTTGTTCTGCAGATTAAAAATATAATAAATAAATAAAATAGATAAAAAGGCTTACATGTTCCCAAAGACATTTTAGGCCCAGCCAGTCCAAAGGGTCCAAGCTGGCTCCTACATAAAAACTTTAGATATTATATTCCTTTACAAAATCAATTGATACAATGACTGGCAGCCTAATCCAGGGTGTTGTTTTGTGCAGCAAGGCTCGGGCGGGTGTGTGTGTGTGTGTGTCCACACAGAACTTCATATTCAGTAGGAAAATCCTGGTAAAGTAAATTGAAAACTCCTTTTGATTTCTGTATAACTAGCCTGAATCCCTAAAATTGTCTGTGCAATTGCATATACATTTCTACAATGAATCCTCATCCTATATCCTCCCCCCCCCCCCATACTTCTACAATTCTGTCTGCACTCGCTGCCTTTCTTATTTATGTTCTGGACACTTTGGGGTGACATTGCACAATGATGCTCATTGTAGTCCAAGTGGGGAGTGGCTGTGGCTCAGTGGTAGAGCACCTGCTTTGCATGCAGAAGGTCCCAGGTTCAATCCCCGGCATCTCCAGGTTGGGCTAGGAAAAATCCTGCCTGAAGCCCTGGAGAGCCACTGCCAGTCAGTGTTGACAGTACTGGGCTAGATGGGCCAAGGGTCTGACTCAGTATAACACAGCTTCCTATGTTCCTAACATCTGTAGTGACACTGGCTCCCCATCCCCTGAAGACTAACAAGCAATCAAAGAATTAACATGTACGGAATTAATCATAGGACAGCTCTCACATAGGACAACTCTCTAGTGAGCTGCCAAAGAATCTTGACTGTGCAAGTCTCACAGTGCAAGAAAAAATGTATTGGAGGTATGGAAAGATAGACTCTCTAGACATTTATACACAACAGCTTGAGCAGGGGGCTAAATTGGCAATAACTGAATTGATAGTATATAAAGAAGGGAAATAAGAATTATACTGAAATACGGTCTACAGTGATGCTTTAGATCATTAAAAAATAGCATTATGTACGGTATTTATGGTTCATGTATTGTATATATATATGTTGTGATGTGTATGGATGATTATGCTTTGGTTTGATGCTGTAGAATTACTTTAAAAAATTAGTCCTACTTAGACTAATATTGTGGAGATAGATAGATATGAGAAAAGCCCTGTTTTCACTTGGAGTAATGACTATTAGCAAGGGCTTGACCTGTATTTGTGAGCACTCTGTATTTTTGTTTTAAACAGCAAATTACAACAAATTCTGAAAGTTCATTTTTCATAAGGGTCACATAAAATACATAAAACAAGGGTTACATAAAAGGCCAAATTACTCCAGTCCACCTAAGACAGATCCTCAGATTTTCAAAGCAGGAACCTTCAATGCAGGTGTGTGTAGCCTTCAGCCCTCAGCCTAATTTCATACAGGTGGAGGGAGCCCAAAGGGAAAGGAGGACGACAGGAAGTGGGGGGGGGGGACCAGGGGAGAAAGCTGAAAGGGACAGAGCAGTGGATGGAGGGGCAGAAAGTCCTCTGCAAATGATCAGCTCAGACTTCTGGCAAGAATGGTATGTCCCTCCCCAAGTAGCCTATGAGCTGCAGGGGCGGGGGAGGAAGAGGCAGAGAGAAAGAATGGGTTTAACTCAGCTTTCCCAAATTGGTGTGTTTGGTGTTTTGGACTACAGCACCCATCAGCCCCAGCCAGCATGGTCAGGGATGATGGGAGTTGTGGTTCAAACTTCTGGAGTGCACCAGGTTGTGGAAGGCTGCTTAAACACATTCGGCTCTGAGTGCTGGTCCTTGATAAACTGAATATTCTGATTCCATCCACTAGGTGGAATCTATACAAAATTTTAGCAGGCAGTAGGACCTGTGGCTCCACCAGCCTTTGGGCATGTTTTACTTTACTTAACATTGTGGTGAAAAATCCAGGCCAAATCTGACTGAACACTCCAAGGAGGCCCATTTGCAGGCCTAAGAGTTAGTGGTTATGCTGGTGGTTATGCTAGCAAAGAAATCTTTCTTTCTTACCACCATCCTGTCAGCAGAATATCGTCCCACAGAGCTGTTCCAGGTGATTACTGGCCTGTTATATCCCAAAGAGGCGCCACAGAAGTCGGTTAGCTTTGATTATTTGGCAACATTAGTAAAAAAGAAAAAGAAAAATCTGTGTCAAGGAGCAGGATCTTTTTGATAATGCCCCCAGAACTGTCTTGTGTGACCTGCCTCCTGGCCTTTAGGCAGCTGTGTACAGTTTAGGAAAGCTTTTGGGTGTGGAGAATTGCTTTGCTATTATGCTTCTAAATGTGGTTCATGTGCCACCTTGAGCACTTTGGAAATGCAGGATAAAAATGCTTTAAAGAAACAAACAGTTATTCCTCAGTGTATAATGAGCACATCCATGGTTTAAATTCTTATAACATAGTTAATTTCTCCAGCTTTCTGCCCTACCACCACCATCTAGAGCTTCTACCTTTTGTTCTCCTTCCTCTAACAGCTGCACAGCAGGCAGAAATTCAGCTGGTTGAGCTTTTCTCAGCATAGAGATGTAGTGATGAGGAAGGCTGCACTTGTTAACTTTCTGCATGTTAAGCAGCTGTTAAAAGCACAGCAGTCTGTTGTGGGGGGGCGGGATGTAGTGTTATCTCATGTTCTGGAATGTTCACAGCTGACACGGCAGCTTGGCAGTATATGACAGTTTGCCTGCTGTACTTAGTGTAAATGCTCTGAAAGGTGACTCACAGGAGAGGAGAGCAAAAGTCTACTGTAGCAACCTTTGAGATCAGGCTTTTAATCTTTCAAAGCTCTACCAAAATCACTCTCCTTTACCATTACTGATCAAACAACGTGGATGCTATTGCTATAGGTTCACTTAGGCACTATGATACTTCCAGAGGACTGCAGTGCAATCCTATGCATGCCTACTTAGAACTAAGTCCTATTGAATTCAGTGGGACTGACTCCTGGGTAAGTGTCTATAGGATTGCAGCCTTAATTCTTTAAAATAGCAGAGGAGATACTAAACCTGTGTTTGGAATGTATCATATCAAACTGCCCGTGGAGAAGGGGGTTGTCGCAGGATTCAGGATTCCTCAGCACAAAACACTTCCCTTTAGGTGGTGGTGAGGGAATTGATGTCTGGGGTGGGGGCGTTTGTGGTGGATAGCTTGATGAAAATGACAACCCAGTGGAAAAGGCAAATTCCGTGTTGGGAAGAATTAGGAACTGAATCGAAAATAAAACTGCCAATATCATAATCCCTTTCATACAAATCTATGGTGCTGGTACAACCTACATTATCGAGGGACTGGAGCAACTCCCCTATGAGAATAGGTTATGACATTTGCAGCTGTGTCACTAAGGAAAAGTGTAAGTGGGGACATGATGATAGAGGTATATAAATGTATACAAAGCATGGAGAAGGTGGATAGGGCAATGTTTTTCTCCCTCTCCCATAATACTAGAACCCGGGGTCATCCCATGAAGCTGATGATTGGTGGTAGATTCAGGACAGATTAAAAGAAGTACTTCTTCATACAGCACAT
This sequence comes from Shinisaurus crocodilurus, assembly GCA_021292165.1. Classification (NCBI taxonomy): domain Eukaryota; kingdom Metazoa; phylum Chordata; class Lepidosauria; order Squamata; family Shinisauridae; genus Shinisaurus; species Shinisaurus crocodilurus. The sequence goes on from CM037879.1 coordinate 130,566,066, forward strand.
AGGTTAACTGTGCTACCACACAAGATCGTAGTGATGGCCACCAATCTGGATGGCTTTAAAAGGGGATTGGACAAATTCATGGAGGGTAAGGCTTTCAGTGACTAGTCATGATGGCAGTATGCCTCTGTATGCCAGTTGCTGGAGAACACTACAGGAGGGTGCTGTTGCACTCATGTCCTGCTTGTGGGCTTCCCATGAGCATCTGGTTGGCCCCTGTGGGAACAGAATGCTGGACTAGGTAGGCCTTTGCTCTGATCCAGCACAGCTCTTGAGTTCTTATGGATTCTCCTTGCTCTGGCAAGTAAATATGGTGATAGTGAGACTTTCAAGTTTTACTATTGTTTGTGACATATAGAATTCAGAGAATGGGGAAAATAATCAAGCAGAGGCTGGATATTACTTTCTTTTTCTTTGACCGAATTCCTACTGAATATCTTTTGTGAAAGCTCAATGTGTTTGGCAAGTTGAACCTATGTAGTCAGAAGTAAGCACCACTGAGTTCAGTGGAGTTTGCTCCCAGGTAACTATGGACAGGATTGCAGTCATGCTGATCTTAATAATTGGGTATTATGCTATGTTTATTTATTCTATTTTTGAATCGCCCATCTGGCCAGTCATCTGGCCACTCTGAGCGATGTACAGTCTAATTAAATACAAACAAAAAATAGAGCGTCAGTTAGCCCTGGGGGGGGGGCAGTCCAACCGGAGCAGGCCCTGATGTTCCTCTGCCTGCTCCTGCCGCCTTCACTCCTTCCTCTTCCCCGCAGGGCCCTTGATGTTGCTGCTCTTTGGTGTCTGTACACACTGACATGATTGGCCCGCCGTATCCTGTTGTCATTGGTTCTAGAATGTATATTGAGATTACTTATCCTCACCTATACTCTGCATTCTCTAACTCCAAACAGTCATATTGCTATATGAGAACTAATCTCCATAGTGATCTTTATTACATTTTCTTAATGAGATTCTCAACTAGTCACTTCCACTTCTGGCTCTCCTCAATGTTTGAGCTGCATATCAATTTGCAAGTTAAGACTGCTGCTTCAAACGTTTATGGAGGTAGTTTGGTACTCCATAAAGCAGGGGTGGATAGCAGGTAGATCACGGACTGGGAGATCCACTGGCTGATTTGCAGTAGCTCAGCAAGGGTCCCTTACTCTGAATTATTTAATAATACCAACAGAAGTGTTTTCCCTCCTTCTAAATTAGCCTGTTCAGAACCTCTGATCTGTAGTAACTTAGATGTAGATTTATATTTATATGGAGAGGTTACCCAGTGTATGGCTCACAAAGTGCGCTAAGTAATTGACCCTACCTACTGAGCTATCATTTTACATCTGGCTCCACCCATCTCCTAGCAACTATTTTATACCAGGACCTGGTAGGTGGATTTCAGAAGTCTAATTTAAAACAAGTAGATCCCAGAAACCTGAAGTCTGTCCACACTTCTCATAAAGGCTTGTGAGATTCCTTGACTTCAAAATGATCCATACTTTGAAAAGGAAAGCATTGGGTTGTATCCAATGTTAGTTCTACTTAGAGTAGACCCATTGAAGTGAATAGGACTTAAGCTGAAGAGGCCCAAGACACTGAACATTCATAGTAAATTCATATTAACCTACCTGTACACTACGATCATCATCTGAGGCCCTCCTCCAAGGGAAACTCGGAGGGTGGAAACAAGGAAGAGGGCTTTCTCAGTGGTCGCCCCCCAATGATGGAACAATCTCCCCAGTGAGGCCTGCCTGGCACTAACACTGACATCTTTTGGCACCAGGTTAAGACCTTCCTCTACTCTCAGGTATTTGACAGCATATGATAGGGGCTTTAAGAGGTCCTGGTATTTCTTATTGTTGATTGTTAAAAAATTGTTTGTGTGTGTGTGTTGCATGTAATTGGTTTTTATATTATGTTACAATACTGTATTTTTAAGGTTTTTAATCTTTGTAAACTGCCCAGAGAGCTTTGGCTATTGGGTGATATAGAAATGTAATAAATGAAATTAAATGAATGAAGTTTGTGTGTTTAGCTCCCCTCCAGAGGTTGTTGGACTCCCACTCCCATAACTCTGCCCATTGGCTGGGGCAGATGGGAGTTGGAGTCCAACAGCATCTGGAAGGCCACTGGTTCCCATCCTTCTTGTACATGGTTCTTTACAGGAGCAACGGCAGAGAGGAGGAGCAGAGCTCACTCTGTAGCCAAAAAACCAACACCTGAACTTGTTGATAGGCACAACCATATGTATCTTAACTAATCAGCCACTAGGAACATAAAATGTTGTCAAAATCTTATCCTTGGCTTTCTTCCACAGGATGTTTTTACTGACCAGGGCGGGGGCTTTATAATCCTGTTTACTCAGATTAGGATGCCTTGAAAGCTATTGTAATATCTCAACTGGGATAGAATAAACCACTCAGTTGGGCTACCAGACTACTTGGTAGGCAAGTTGCATTTATGGCAATGATGTGTGTGGCTGGATTTCAGAGAAATGAAGCAAAATGGAGAATTTTTAGAAGGGCCCCTAAATACTAGTAGTTCTTCAAGGATGTTGTGTGTGTTGGCCAATGTTACAAACTGTAACAATACAACATAAACAAGAAGTAAACAGTGTGTTTTCTCTTTTGTTATAGGCCAGGTAGGCACACGTGGGTGCAAAAACAAAGATATCAAATGCAGTTGTTATAAACATTTTGATCCTAGTTACTCCCTTTCACCTTTGTTATATAAAAATAGATTTTAACCATTCTGGTCTGCCATAACTTGTTTGCTTTAAGTCCATGTAATTAATCAATTGTAACCATTTTTCTAGAAAGATAGCTGTGCATTTGAGATTCATACGTCCCTTGATTTGCATTGAGAGATACTAGTAGCTCTAACGCTGCAGTCCAGAGGTTTGCACAGAGTGTTACTTCTTCAATATAGCTTGTGAACTTTAGCTAATTAATGCAAAATTGCCTTAATGAAAAAGAGTAGGCCTTCTGTGCCATGCAGGCTTGCAAGTTCTCAGTTAATCAAGGTGCTTTTCTGCACGACTTTACTGAAAGTTAGTATATTGAGTGCAAGGAAGGGCCAAATGCTTGCTGTTTTTTTTAACCATGGCATGATTTAACTGCAGAGATGTGTGATAATTCCAGATCCTCTCTTGTTTTTATGGACACACAGAATGTATCGATTCCTTTTCCCATGGCTAAAGGAACTTGCTGGTTGCTGAAGCACTTCTTTTTTAAAAAAACAAAAAACCCAACAACAAATCACTACCCAGCAGCTAAGCAGAAAACAGCTAGTATTAATGTTATGTCACACAAATTAGTACAAATTATTGATAAGCCCGTCTGGCTTCCAATCCTGTTTTGGAACCTAAGATGTCTTGGTTACACAGGGAGGATAACCTATACCAGGGGTGTGGAACCTCTTGTAGCTTGTGGGCTGAATTCAGTTTCGGAGAAGCTTTTGGGGACCACATGCCAGTGGTGGACTGGGCCAAAGGCAAAAAGGTTTGGGCCAAAATTCAAAAAATACCAGCATATCTCAGCTTAAGGTTCTTCCTACCAGTAACTAAGCCTCGGGAGAGGCATCTCAACCTGTTAGAATGGGGAAAAAATTGCACAAAAGTGGGGAAACCACCAAACCATTGGTGGTTGGGGTAAAGGGAGCTGGGTCATCTGGGAAACCCTGGCAGGCTGGATTGGGACCTCAGGAGGGATGGATTTGGCCCATGGGCCTGAAGTTCCCCACCCTTGATATACACTGAGAGAAAGATTGAGGTGTATTCTTGTTGACTCTCCTGGATCTCTTGATGGTCTTTGATACCATTGACCATGGTATGCCTCTGGGTCACCAGCATGGAATGGGAACTGGGGGCACCGTGTTATAGCAGTCTTGCTCCTACATGACTGGCAGGTTCGGCAGGTGGTGGTGGTGGTGTGTGTGACTTTTGCTGCAGTCCTGAGTGAAACAGCCCCTCCGAAGCTACTACAGTCATGCCTTGGATTGAGAGCATAATTCGTTCCGGAAACGTGCTTGTAATCCAAAACACTTATGGTATATCAAAACACTTATATTTGTACAGAGATTTTTAATTTAAGCCGTACTACAGTACTTGTATTGCAAGACGACACTTGTATATCAAGTAAAAAAAATATATAAATATTTAAAAATTTGCTTGTCTTGCAAAACGCTCTCAAACCAAGTTACTTGCAATCCAAGGTATTACTGTACTTGCATCCGTGCATTGGTGCCAGTAGGAGCTTCCCTCCTGATGCAAATAAGCAGCCAGTGGCCATGCTGGCTGGGGATGGTGGGAGTTGTAGTCCAACACATCTGGAGAGCTCCAGGTTGGGAGAGGCTGCTCTAGATAGCCTGAGATCCATCTGTATGAACCTGCCCTTTCATTGAGATCATTGGCTGAGGGTTAGGGATCTACAGATTTTTTCAAATCCCTTCTGTCTGTGTTTTGCAGATTGTCAGGCATTTTTTGTTCCATCATCTGTTCATTGATGGAATTGGATTTTTTTTTTTACCAGAATTTCATTCTACTTGTGTTAATGTGCATTAGTTAATAGTTAACTAATGCAGAGTAGTGCAATTGCACATTAGCGCAGCCCCCCCCCTTGAAAAACAAGTCTGCAAGTTCGCAGAATCTATGTGACTTGGAAAAAGCTGGTCTGTTGCAGAATCCACAGGTTGGATTCACAGAAATCTGAACTGATTTGAACTCATTGTGGATTTCTCCCACATCCTTATCTGAGGTACTGGTCCAGGTGCTCCCATCTTATGTAGTTTGGAAGGTGACAACCAGGGATCATTCCAGTATGATCACTTATGCTAGCAAAAGTACTTAGAATCAACGTGATAGTGGTCTCATTTAACTTAAAGGGAATGAATGAAGTGTAATCCCATTTATTCAGTCTTGATAGTTTCCACCAGTTTCTTCCATGTTGTAAAAATAAAGCAGCATGCCCTATATAATGGCATGAAATTATTAAAAACTATATAAGAATTATAAAAGCAGATGATTATTCAAACTGCTAGAATTTCAGAGTAATTAAAAGGGAAAGTAACCACCCAATCCTAGCATGTTTACTCAGATGGAAGCCCTACTGTGTTTAATAAGTGTGCATAAGATTGCAGCCTAACTAGGAGTGAAATATGTGGTATGTAAGCTGAGTTGTAATCTTTCATCATGTTCTATCTTTTTAACAAGTGTTAATAACTTAGATCAGCTATAGTGTTTTTGGTCAAGACAGGCACTGGCCAAAAATACAATTTTTAGCTTGTTCTTAATAAGGAATTGGAAAATATACTATAAGTACTTTAAAATATTTAATAAAGCCAGAATCTTATTTAACTGGGTCAGAGTCATACAGATGCTGAGTGTTGTGGCAGCTGGAAAATATTCTGATTCATACTAGAACACAGTACGTTATGGTAATCTTTAAACCAACTGAAAGTGTGGAGCTTGTTTTGCCCTTCCCTGCGAGGAAAAAAAAGAAAAGGGGAAAAAAAATCTGTAAGAGCCTTGTAACTAAGAACTGGTCCCTGAGTTTTGCTTTCTTCCTCCTCCCTCCCAATCCCTTTTCCTTTTGTGTCATTTCTTTTAGATTGTAAGCCTGAGGGCAGGGACTGTCTAATATTAATTTTTGTAAGCCACTCTGGGAGCCTTTTCTGGCTGAAGAGCGAGGTAAAAATGCTGTAAATAAATAACTGCAAAAACATTTGTCTGACACTATTCTGTTTGTTTTGACCCTTCTAAACTATAGTTGGTGGTAGGTAGAATCCTCAGTTCCCTTCCATTTTGGAGTACCGTAGTTTGTATAGTTGAATGGTGTATCATTCAATTAAATTGGTTCTATTTCATTCACTATAAATCTCTTATGTTACTAGTGCAATCCTATACATTTCTACTCAGAAGTAAGCTCCATTGTGTTCTATGGGACTCACTCCCATGTCAGTGTGTATAGTATATGATTGCAGCTTAAGGGGTATCAATGCTAGTGTTGAATGCACATAGAGGGCCAACCATTCTAATAGTCCTTCGACATACCCATCAGGTCTGACAATTTACCCAAAGTTAGAAAACAATGAACTATTCTTGCCAAATGGAAAAATCCTTGTGAGCAAGTTGGGCATGTTTGTTTAAATAGCTCCTTTGCTGCACACCACTGTGACTCCCTCTCTGGTTGTGTTAACTTTTCCGCTGCAGTCAGAAGGCTTGCTTGCAAGTCCAAAAGGAATCTTCAGCAGTGCAATTGAGTATCGGGGAATTGTGAATGTTATCTGCTGCGGGCCTATGCTTCTTTTACTCAATAGTTATAATGATTAGCTCTCTGAGAAGCATAAAGAAGGTCACCTTTAAAGTAAACAAAATAGTCAAGCCTGTGTTTGAGTAGCCTAATGTGACTTGCAGCTGGATCCTAAATATGTTTATTAAGAAATCAACCCTACGTAGGTAAGGTGCAATCCTATGAATGTTTACTTAGGGCGCAATCCTCTGCAGGTTTAGACAGAAAAAAGTCCTACAACTCCCAGCATTCCCCAGCCAGCTGGCTGGGGAATGCTGGGAGTTGTAGGACTTTTTTCTGTCTAAACCTGCAGAGGATTGTGCCCTTGGTTGGAAGTTAAGTCCCACTGTGTTTAATGGGGCTTACTCCTTAGTGTGTCTAGAAAAGTAATTTGTCTGGAATATAAGAATGTTGAACAGTTACTTGTCCAAAACAAGTGGCAGGTGTTCTACTTCTTAATTTAAACTTTTTGCCTTGTTAATAACAGGGATGTTGAAGAGTCCTTGGTCTCGAGTCACGAGTTGAGTCACAAGTCTTTGGACTCGAGTCCAAGTCCTTGGTCCAAAATGGTGACTCACGAGTCCCTCCCAAAGCTGACTCCACGAGTCCCTATTAAAATCAATGCGTTTTCCCCCCAATAGAATAAGGCTATTTCAGATGTGTGGCTTAAATAAATTCTAGGCACAAGTGTGCCTTTTTATTTCAAAACTCTGCAACTGATTTTGGCAAGAACAGACCAGGCAAACAAACCCAAAATGTCTGAAAGGTTGCATTTTAGGAAAATGATTTAAAAAAATAAACTTGCTGTACTTCCTAAAACCTATCCATGTTGCATTTGAGGAACACGATTTTGGAACACAAGTCCTTGGTCTCGAGTCCCAAATCGAGTCTCGAGTCCCATTAAAAATATTGGGACTCGAGTCAGAGGGGGGACTCAGTCCGACTCGCGAGTCGAGTCCTCGAGTCCGAGTCCCCATCCCTGGAATAACCTCTCAGAAGCTTCTCTATGATCTACCTATGATAACCTCTGTTGCATATGCTGTCAAGGGCCATAGTGAATTAAAAACTAAGACAACAAACAACTCTACCAAATGCATTTTTGCAACCTGCACAGGCCCAATGTTAGCTTACTTCAGTTTTCTGCAGCCTACTCCTATGCATATTTAGTGGGAAGTTTCAACCGGGTTCAAAAGGGTTACTCCCAAATAAGTGCACATAGAAATGTAGCCTTAGGAAGGGTGAGGATTAATTGTAAAGCCTATGATCCCAGTCTAGCTAAAGTTGTTAAGTTTAACTAAAATGAATGGGACACATTAATCACCACTAACTTAAACCCCATTAATTTCAGTGGGATTTAGGCCCCAATCCAGTTTAAATTGTTTGTCATGTGTGTGGTGGTATGTTCTCAGAGAGGACTGTGGAGGTATTCTTTATGAAATAAACATCAGACCAATGAAGAGGCAGAAGAGTGTTTTGCGTTTCAAAGTCTTGCATATTTTTTGTATTCAAAATTTAACATATACATTAAAATCTCTTTTACATGAAAGCTTGTAGCTAGGTTAGAGAGAATGTGTACTTTTCTGTAAATGAAACAAAAGGTTAGGAAAACAACTTTGGGGGTGGTAATTTTTTTACACTTTTGATAAGGAACTGCTTCTTAACCCTGAGAGAAACTGAAATAGGGGAAGTAGTAACAAAATCTATTAGGGTCCAATAAAGAGGGAAAGTTTTGTGTGGTATGATACCGAAGAATGAAATGTATGAATGAGTGGAATGCGTACGGCGAGTAGAGGGGGGAGGGTCTAGTTTAGGAAGGAGGGGTGTGTAGAGGGCAGAGTGTGTAGAGAGAATTATATGCTTTTTATTTTAAGGAGCCACCGTTGTAGCAGCAGCACACTGTATTAAATATTTTCACAGAGGCTCCAACGCCTGCCCTTTTCTTTTGGGAGTCCAATTATTCCCAAGGCTGAATTTTGTGCCGGTGGAATGAAAATAGAGCCTAAATGGGAGGAGAGGCTATAAAGTGCAATGTAGTGCGTGAAAAGACGAAACGCTGGAGCGGGACGAGGAGAAAGCGAGCGCGCTCGTTCTATAAGGTGGGGGATGGGCAGGAGTTGCTGGAGCACGAACTGTCCAGCTCAGCCCACTCTTCACCCTGTAGACTCGAGGGGTCGTCTCCAAACTCTCAAAGGCTGCCGCACACGAAGTGTGGGTGTCGACTTTAGGAAGGGCGGAGCACGAAGAGTCGGCAAATAGTGATTAATTCAATACCGCGGGAGGCGGGGATGGAGGAGGAACACACGTTTATTCAAGAAAGTGGTTATTTCCCCTCTCTCCCCGGACATAGCTCTTGAGGGGAGGCGCGCACGCGATGGGGGGAGTGAGCAAAGGAGCCAGAAGCAGCGAATGGAATGCTGGGAGAAGTGACGTGTCCCTCAGGCCGCCGCCCTCCCAGCTCAAGGTATATAAAGGGCGCCGCTCACGGCCTCGGTCTTTTTCGCTACGGGTTTGCCGCTGCTTCAGAGGTAAGATGCGTCTCGTGTGTGCGCGCGCGCGCGGCAGGGCCAGATTTGGGCCTAGGGCGGGGAGGGCGGGGCTAAGCGAGGCCGCACGTGCTCCTGGCACAGGCCAAAACTCTTCTCGACGCCCGGGAGGGGAATGGACGAGATCGCGACAGTTCGCGGTCGTGGTGGGGATGCTGAAAGGGCGCGCGCGCCCCCGCAGCATTCGCTCCTTTGCCGCCGATTCCCCCTGTCCCGAGTGTGCGTGAGAGAGATTGAGGGGGGAACGGTAGATGGGTGGGATCGGTGTATGTGTGAAAGGAACAATCAGGTAAGGGGGGAGCCCCCATTCCCTCCCTTATACTGTGTGGGAGGTACCGAGAGTGGAGGAGAGTTCTGGATACACGTGTCGTGTCCTTTCGGGCTGAAGCGCGGTGGTTGTGCTAGTGGGATGGGGCGGCTTTGGTCGTGGCAGGTGTGTTCTTCCGCCGCCTTTTTCTTTATTTCACCCAACTTCCCCTTTAACTCAGCGGCCCATTTCGCTCTCCTCATACTAGTTTGGGAGCAGGATGGTTCCCTTTCCTTCAGTTATCTCCAGTTTTGTTCCCCTCGGCCCGCCCTCCCGTTTCATTCTGTATTAAAAAAAATGGCCGCTCCGCCGCTGGTGCCGCCGCCGTCACAAAATGGAGGACGCGGGCGGGCGGGGCGCGTGCCAGCCAACGAGTGGCTCACCTACCCTCCCCCCACCCCCAGTCCGGGCTCGTGCTCGCTCCCTCGCCTTTCGACACAAAGGAGCCGGAGCCGCCCGTTCCCCGATATCTAATGGCCACGACGGTGGGGACGAAAAGACTTGCGAGTGTATATGAGATGGAAGTACCTCTTAATAGCTTTGTTGTGCCAACCCCTCCACGCTACACACACGTAACTCTTCGCCGCCCTGAGGTGGGTGGAGTTGAACTCGAGGCAGGCCTGGGCCTTGTTCCGACCTGAGTCCATGGCGATGCCTTCGAGCAAAGGAACAGATACCCGGCTTCGGATGGCTCTTAGGTTTCTCCTCTCCCCTTTAGATCTTACATTCCCTCATTTTTCCCCCACTACTGTCCACCAGGGGGCTCCTGGTACTACCATTATTTTTATTTTTTTTAAAGACAACTTGGGCTCCTGGTACTTTTTAAATTTAAAAAAAAACCCGGGAGTTTGACTCTTGTGTGTTTATCCCACAAGGTGCTTTATCTGAAGTGGAAGAGAACCATCTACTAAGCATCCAAAATGGGAAAGGAAAAGACCCACATCAACATTGTTGTCATTGGGCATGTCGACTCTGGCAAGTCCACCACCACCGGTCATCTGATTTACAAATGTGGCGGGATTGACAAGAGGACCATTGAGAAGTTTGAGAAGGAAGCTGCTGAGGTTGGTTTGTCTTCCAAGATACTTGCCAGGGCAAGATAAAAAAAGCTGTGATTAATCTTCATTCATACTGAGTACATAAAGTTTGCTTTATGCCAAACAGCAATTTATTTCTGTAATAAAGCTGCCATTAAAATGCTTTTTAACTTGGATGTGAGTTTATATGGCCCTAACTACATTGGTATCCTTTGTGGTTCAACTGTTCTGTTCTGAATTGCATAATTTGGAGTCTGTAGTTTTCTGGAAAAAAATACTCAGCCTATGCCTTACTCCTATAATTGCCATTCAAAACTGGACTGTTTGTCAGTAGGACAGATTTTTTAAAAAAAAAATGCACACTGGAAAATGAACAGGAGAGCTGATGAGGATCCCTTTCATGTTTTAAAGGGGTCAGGGTCCACTTCAGAAATATGTATAAATTTTGCAGAAGCAGTTTTTAAGTGATTAGGTTTAAGCAGTTTTATATTGCATCTGTTAGGCAATAATAGATTAACATGTCACCAGGTTAAGTAAGCGAAACAGATTTGGAATCTCTCATGACTTCTGCCAAGAGTGTTATGCTTAGCATAGCTTGTATATTATATTTCAGTGTTGATGCAAGCTGTTCTTAGGAGAGCAGCTTCTTTTGGCAACCTGTTCATCAGTATGTTTTTTACGTGAGACTCATTAATACTTCTCTTTAATAGATGGGCAAGGGTTCCTTCAAGTATGCATGGGTGTTGGACAAGCTGAAGGCAGAACGTGAACGTGGTATCACTATTGATATTTCACTCTGGAAGTTTGAAACAAGCAAATACTATGTCACCATCATTGATGCCCCTGGACATAGAGATTTCATCAAAAACATGATTACTGGTACCTCCCAGGTGAGCAAATAACGTTACTTTTTTGATATAGTATATAAATGTAAATCAGTACTGTATAGTGGATGAATACTATTACTGATTTTTCCTACAGGCCGACTGTGCTGTCCTTATTGTTGCTGCTGGTGTTGGTGAATTTGAAGCAGGTATCTCTAAGAATGGGCAGACCCGTGAGCATGCCCTTCTGGCTTACACTCTGGGTGTAAAACAGCTCATTGTTGGTGTTAACAAAATGGATTCCACCGAACCACCTTACAGCCAGAAGAGATATGAGGAAATTGTCAAAGAAGTCAGCACATACATAAAGAAAATTGGCTACAACCCAGATACAGTGGCCTTTGTTCCAATTTCTGGCTGGAATGGAGACAACATGTTGGAGCCCAGCTCTAATGTAAGTAAAATTCTCATCAAGAATTGTTGAGCAAATGCACTTCAACTAATTTTTGCAAGGATTGACATGTGAAACAAACACCGAAATATTCTATAGTGGCTCGCCTGATTCCACAGCAATGTGGCGGCATAAGCAACATAGATTATTTTATTGAGTGATGTCCTATTAGTCTGAACTGCAGGTTAAAATCCCAAAGCTGACCATGTTTTTGTCAGAAACTTGATTTTATATTCAGTCACCACCAGAAAGTACTGCAAAAATTGCTTGTAGAGCTTTTATTATAAAAGTATATATACAACTTTCTTCTCAGATGCCCTGGTTTAAGGGGTGGAAAGTGACCCGTAAGGATGGCAATGCTAGTGGAACTACATTGCTGGAAGCTCTGGATTCTATTTTGCCACCAACTCGTCCAACTGACAAACCTCTGCGTCTGCCTCTTCAGGATGTCTACAAAATTGGTGGTATGTATAAGAAGCTCAGATTTAGGTTTTTGAGAACAAGTAACTTTTGTATTTTCACCATGGGGCCAAGGCCCTTGTATCCCTATCTAAAGTTGTGCCATCTCATCTGTTCTCAAACTCCTTTTCCCGCATTTGACACTGCTCTTTCCTCTTGCTAATACTCTGTAAACTCTAAAGTTTACAGAGTATTCATTAGAATTGTCTTTTTCTTTTAGGGATTGGTACTGTTCCAGTCGGTCGTGTGGAAACTGGCATTCTGAAACCAGGCATGGTAGTAACATTTGCCCCAGTCAATGTTACAACTGAAGTAAAATCTGTGGAGATGCATCATGAGGCTCTGAGTGAAGCTCTGCCTGGTGATAATGTGGGCTTCAACGTAAAGAACGTGTCTGTTAAAGATGTCCGTCGTGGTAATGTTGCTGGTGATAGCAAAAATGATCCACCAATGGAAGCTGCTGGGTTCACAGCACAGGTAATTAGCAGAAATTCCTTCATTTGGTCCATTTTAGTAAATTTTGTGTGCAGCTCCAGCGGTATAGGTGTAGATTAACACTTTTAATGATTCCATAGGTTATCATTCTGAACCACCCAGGCCAAATTAGTGCTGGCTATGCCCCTGTGCTGGATTGTCACACTGCTCATATTGCCTGCAAATTTGCTGAGCTGAAGGAGAAGATTGATCGTCGTTCTGGTAAGAAGCTGGAAGATGGTCCAAAATTCCTCAAATCTGGAGATGCTGCTATAGTTGACATGATTCCAGGCAAGCCTATGTGTGTTGAGAGCTTCTCCGACTATCCTCCTCTGGGTAAGTAGTTCTCTTACACCAGTCTTCACTTACTGCAGTATGTTAGCCTACTGATCTGAACCTGGTTTTGCTTGGGGAAGCCCTGGTTTTGCTATTGCTACTGTTAAGACATATGGCTATTCAGATATTTGTACTAAATTGCTATTTTTAGAGGGCGCATTAATTTGCCCCACACATCCTTGCTTGGGAGTGAAAAGAAATAGTCCTTGACAGGCAGCTGTATAACAAACTGCTATTCTCAGTGGGAATCGCTTTTGCTCTTGCCTCAAATGGGGTAATTTAATGCGAAGGTGGCACTGGTGGAGGGAGTCTTTTTTTAAAGGCTGCTTTGCGAGTCTCCTTGTTTGTTTATGACGTTTAGTTGTAATGCTAGATATTCATTTAAAGTAATTTTAGTCACTTTTTAGGTCTATGCCCTCAAAGTGTCATACAAATGAGAGCAGTGTTAGCAAGTTAGCAAGAAGAGATGCTCATATTCTGAAATTCAAAGCAAATTACAATCTGCTAAAGGCGGCATTGAAGAAGATCATCTTCAAGGCTGGCCTGAACAGAAGGGGATAGAGTAAGTAGTATTGGTGTATGTTCATTTTCTCTCCTAAATGCTATAACTGTTTTGTTTATACCTAGGTCGTTTTGCTGTGCGTGATATGAGACAGACCGTTGCTGTTGGTGTCATCAAGGCAGTTGATAAGAAAGCAGCTGGTGCTGGCAAGGTCACAAAATCTGCCCAGAAGGCTCAGAAGGCTAAATGAAAATTCTGTACACCTGCCACCTCAGTCTTAATCAGTGGTGGAAACATGGTCTCAGAACTGTTTGTCTCAATTGGCCATTTAAGTTTAATAGTAAAAGACTGGTTAATGATTACAATGCATCGTAAAAGCTTCAGAAGGAAAGGAATGTTTGTGGACCATTTGTTTCGTGGCAGTTTTTAAGTTATTAGTTTTTAAAATCAGTAAACTTTTTTAAATGGAAACAACTTGACCAAAATCTGTCACAAATTTTGAGACCATTAAAACAAAGTTTAATGCAAAGTCTGTGTGTTCTTTGGGGCTAATAGTTACACTTTGGATATTAAGTAATAAATGGATCTCTACATGTGCTTACAAAACTATGGTGGAAGGTAAAAGATCACACTTACTTTACCCTTGATATTGGTGTGTTAATAATGGTATTGCAACGTAAAGTGCTTAGGTGGCAAATAAAATAACTTCTCTGTGCCAACACCTATTCAGAATTGTGCAGTGGTCAAGGAGTTGAGTAGCCCAGTCTTAGACAAGAGTTACACATGCCCAAGGCCACTAAAGTTATAGGATTGCAGACTTGATACCTCCAATTTTTCATATTTAAGGAAGCAAAACACATGTAGTTAATAGCTATTGGCATATGTACTTCTTAAGGTTTGATGTTTCAGTAATTATTTTAAATTGAGTGTTGCTGTTTGATTAAAGCATTGTTTTTATTCAGTTTACCATGTAAATTTTGCTTCCATTAAAATATTTCTCAAGCTAGTAATGCAAATTGGAATACTATATAGATTAACAACTAAGAAGTCATTTAAGGTTTTCTGAATAGTGTTTTGCTAAGTTCTACGAGTCAAACTATTTGGAAAATGGGTATTTGGAATTTGGTTTTACTTGTTCCTCCATTAGGCTAGATAGTTAAAATCATGAAATTATATAACATTTCCAAATTGGATCATGAGTAAGTATATTGTTGTGAAGACAGCATGTATCCCTACCCTTTGTAATCCCTTGTATAAAACTAACTTCACTGTTTTGCGCATAATAGATCAGTGCCAATAACATTCAGATTCTAGATGCTGTGCCAAAAGGAGCTGCTTGGCAGTCTTATAGAAAATGGAATCAAATTGCAGGCCATCCCTTTCAACAGGTGTAATCCTTGTAAACAGTTGTACTTCTAGCAGAAGGCTTTGCTGTGCTGCATCATTTCAGCTTCAGATAGTTTTAATTAATTTGCATTAGTCATGTTGTCTGGGGAGTATTGGACATTGCTAGAGATCAATTTATACTGTAGATCTGGATTGACGTCACAGCATTAAAGATGATAGCATTTTAATATTAAAAATAAGCATTGGAACAACTGGTTCTTAATTTTGCACCTATAATCCATTTGAAACATGGGGCACAAATTAACAGCCTTGCTTTTCTGTACTTCAAAGGATATTTGGTTGTCATTAAACTGCTTTGATGTGCTTGAGTCGTGGATATCTGGGTCTGCCTTTCGGTAGTTTGACCACCCTTCCTGGTTAAATTTAAAAGTGTTCAAGATGTTGGTGTTCAGCATCTGTTTTATTTCTGTTGGAATCAACTGGACCAAGAAGTTTAACTGAATGGACTGTTCCCTTATTGGTATGTAGGAATGTCTGGTAAATGTAACAGATTTTAATACAAATGGCCTTTAAAAATGGCAATGTCATAACACTTCTGCATCTTGAAGGCACTCTTTTTTTGAACTGCAGAAAAATTTCAGATTGTAACTGGCACTAATTATTATGGTATATTAGGTCTTTACCATTCAGCCCCAAACCTTTGCTTGGCAATTATAGGATTATGCTTATAAATGGTGAATGAAAAGGATGGTAGCTTGAAAGAGCATTGTATTTGGCATTTCAGGGACTCCCCATGTTCATGCATTTTGCCTTAAATAAGTGGATGATGGTATAGGTGCTCTGTCCTTTCCCTGAAATGCGGCTTTTTCACTACATGGCAGCAGGAACATTTGAGAGGTGGGAACTAAATGCTAGTAACACTAAGCACCTGCTACTATGTCTGTTGGCAAGTAAGAATACCTTGGGTCAGAAGAGTGCCAGAGCTTTAAAGTTTGATTAAATTTGATCCTAAAGGGCTAGCAATGGCCGTTACATTTTGATGAGATGGGGGGGCTAGTACAAAATGAATCTGGTTACCTGGGTTTTTGTGAATATTGTGTATTAGAGCTGATAGTTGGCAGTGGTGTGCCTGTGCTAAATACTGCCTCTGGTTAATAAGTGGTTATTTAAACCCAAATCACCACACTTTGCATTTTGATACTTGTCTGGCAATTCACTAACCTAGATTAGTTTTGCTTTCCAATGCATATGTGATAGTATAATTCTGTTGGGTTAATGGAAAAATACTAAATTTTGTAAGCAAACACTTGGACTTTTAGTTTTTATTCAATAAATTGAGTCTAGAACTATGTGACCTATGGCTCTTTATTTTACAGGTAGGATAGTTTCTGTTTAGAGTAGCAACATCCATGTTAGCTCTTCAAATAGTGGCTTCTGTAACTCAGGCCTCGTTTGTATAAACATAAGAGGTAAGGTAAACTACCACGCCAAACTGGTAGGGGAAATCGCATGATTTGGTTGAGTATTTAACCATAATTGCCTGTTTGAAATTTAAAGTACGTAAGTTTCAGAATAGTTTTACACATGTTTGTATGAACTAGTTTGTACGCAAGCCTTTTAGGCTGTTAATGTAACTTCAGTATTCTGTTAAACACTCCCAAACTAAGTGTTCAGTGCTTTATCCCAGGTTGCCGTGATGGAAATACCTTCCTTACTAATAAAGCACTATGAAAAGGTGGGGAGGCTAGAAGTTACTAATGATTAAAGCTTTCCTGTTAAGGATGACAGTTGGCCCGACAGCACAGGTAAACAAATACATGAAAAGTACAAAATGGGTAGATTGCAGTCTGGAATGAAATCCAGCCCTATAAGTACTGGGTGGCTGGCACAGCAAGCTTGGTGCACTTTCTGCTTAAAAACCATGCGAGTATTCGGCTTAAGGAACTTTATACTTGCCAGAGTAGTAGTAAGCGATCACTCTTGTCTTCCAGGATAAAATTACCAAAAAAATGATAAAAGGAGGAAATTCGCTATGTTAAGGAACAGCAATGCAGAGGGAGAGGCCAATTGGATTGGTGTGAGGGCATGATAATAATTGGCTATTATAAGTGTGATCTGTTAAACTAAATGAGGGGATAGGCATGGTGTGTGGTGCTTTTAAATTTTGGTAGTTTTAAATTGTAGTTTGTTTAAAAGCACCATTGAATGTTATAATCCAGTGTGGTGTAGGGGTGAGAGTGTTGGACTGGGACTCGGGGAGATCCGGGTTCTATTCTCTGCTCAGCCATGAAACTCCCCGGGTGACTTTGGGCCAGTCACGGTATCTCAGCCTAACCTACCCCTCAGGGTTGTTGTGAGGATAAAATGGAGAGGAGGAGGATTATGTAAGCCACCTTGGGTTCCTTGCAGGAAAGAAGGCAGGGTACTAAAATAATCCAGGGATGCAGAACCTCCAGCCCATAGTTGCTCGGCATCTGGTCCACAGAGGCTTGTGCCACCTTGGCATTTCAAGCCCTGCACCCTCTATAGGCCTCACCCCTGCAAGGATTTTGGGAGGAGGTGGGGAGAGGAATCCCCACTGTTATGTTATCACAGATGGGAGATAAGGGGGGGGGGGTGTTCCCCGGTGCTACTTTGCTGTGCACAGGCTTTCCTGGTCAAGGGAGCTCTGTGTGAAGTTAAGCCTGCCAAGTCCCATTCACTCCTGTGGAGGAGTGCCAGGGACCCAGCCAGCTTTGCTGTGTGTGCAGACTTTACAATTTAGGGAAGTCCTGCACATAGCAAAGCCAGCAAAGTCCCCTTTACTCCTCTGGAGGAGCAAAGGGACCCAGATGGCTCTGCTTCACTGCTTGTGGGGCTTCCCTAACCAGGAAGGCCTGTGCATAGCCTGGTCCCTGGTCCAAAATCCATCTGGCGCTTGGGCAGGGAGCAAATGCTATCAGGTGGGTGTGGCCACCCACCTGACATCACAGTCTGCAGAGGGCTGGATGGGTGGGTCATACAACCCCCCCCATCCAATTATGGTACTGCTGCACCCCTGTTATAATCCAGCACCAGAGAACCACTGTAGAAGCAAGCTCTACATGCATAGGCAAGCCAAATGCTGGGATGCATCCAGGACTTGTTGCTCATATCTAGAGCTGGATTGGAGTCTATGTATATCTGTCTCAAAAGATATGACATGCTAGATTTTAAAAAAAACTCAATGGGCAGAATCCAATGGTGCGCTTCTGCCTCCACCAATTCTCTTCCGCTCCGCCAATTCTGTTATACAAGTGGCCACCACTGCTTGGGCAATGGCACTATGGCACTTCCGATGAGTGGAAACACTCGTTTCTGGAAGGAGGCAGGTCAGCGTTGCTTGCAGTAGGGGAGCTCTGCCAGGCCAGCCTCCCTCCTTCCAGAAAGGAGCATTTCATCTTATTTTGGAGTTTCCTCTAAAAAGCGCTAAATCTCCCTTGCATAAGTGGTGGGTCCCGCTTTCGCAATGGAATTAGTGGGACCCACTGCTTGTGGAAGGGAATCAGTGGAGCGGAAAGGAATTGGCGGGGGGGGGGGCATAAGCACCTCCTTCGATTCCACCCATAGTTTGGAATTAATAGGGATAAATGCCAAGTGCTGCACCTAGGGAAAGGAAAACAAATGCAGAGTTACAGAATAGGGGACACTTGGCTCAACAATACAAGTGAGAAGAATCTTGGAATTGTGGTAGATCACAAACTGAAGATGAGCCAACAATGCGATGTGGCTGCAAAGAAGGCAAATGCTATTTTGGGCTGCATTAATAGAAGTACAGCTTCCAAATCACGGGAAGTGATAATTCCCCTTTACTCTGCACTGGTTACGCCTCATCTTGAGTACTGCGTCCAATTCTGGGCACCACACTTTGAAAAGGACGTAGACAAACTGGAAAGGGTTCAGAGGAGGGCAACAAGGATGATAAAGGGACTGGAAACAAGGCCCTATGAGGAGAGACTGAAAGAACTGGGCATGTTTAGCCTTCAGAAGAGGAGACTGAGGGGAGATAAGATCGCACTCTTCCAGTACTTGAAGGGTTGTCACACAGAGGAGGGCCAGGATCTCTTCTCGATCATCCCAGTTTGCAGGACACGGAATAATGGGCTCAAGTTACAGGAACCCAGATTCCACCTAAACATCAGGAAAAATTTCCTGACTGTCAGAGCAATAAGACAATGGAACCAACTACCCAGGGAGGTGGTGGTCTCTCCCAATCTGGAGGCATTCAAGGTGCAGCTGGACAGCCATCTGTCAGGGATGCTTTGACCTGGATTCCTGCATTGAGCAGCGGGTTGGACTCGATGGCCTTGTAGGCCCCTTCCAACTCTACTTTTCTATGATTCTATGAACTAAACTTCTAGAATCCACTAAGGTTAATCTACTGATTAAAATAACCAATTAAGCTTATTCATCTATTTTTCTGGATGTTATGGTGCTCCACAACATAACAAGAGGGGCTATAATGTATGTTCCCAACATAGCAATGTCCACAAAGGCCATTAACAGAAGCTGGGAACTGTTCTCTTTTACCAGTGCTTTAATAGACTATTTCACACATTATGTGCCCATGGGACTGAAAACGGGCTTTGGATCTGAGTGTAGACTCAAACCAAAACTTCCCTGCAAGTGTTTCACAGTGCAATCCTATGTAAGTCTACTCAGAAGTCCCATTCAGTTCAGTGGACATATTCCCATGTAAGTGCATATAGGATCACACCCCAGCTCTTTCAAGTAAAGAAATACTGTTAAGTGCTTCTTGCTGTAGGAAGCTTGCTAACATCTTTTCCCCTCACTTAATCACAACAGGATTGTTTATATACTAAGGCAACATAGATAGTAGTAGAAATAGTATAAAACGGGTCCCCAAATTTTTGGAACCTGTGGGGACATTTGAGAAACTGCTGTGGGCACCACCGCAAGATGCCTAATCAGTAGATCGCTGCTTTGGCGTCTACCTGTTGCATCTATGGATCTTAGGTTGCATCTTATTCAGCAAAAACATTTGTTCCATGTCTATTGGACACCACAACATCTCTTTAATAAGGGATTGTCTAATTAGGCTAATTGCTGGCAGTGCAATACAGATAATGCTTCTTTCAAGCATATGTTTCGGCAATGTCCAGTAGTTGCTTCTTTTGGGAGGAGGTTATTACACAGATAGATTTTGTACTGGAACCGTCTTTAATATTCACTGACATACATGCTCTCTTAAATGATTTACCTACTTCATGGAAATTAAAAATTATCAGCATAAATGGATTCTCTGCGCCCTTTCTGACAGCTAAAACTTTGGAAGGATAAACATAACCCCCTAAAATGCAATGGATTGAGGACCTTACAACACTTTCAATATCTGAACGGGTGGCATACAGATACCACCTTCAAATGGATACTTTATTTGGATATTTGGTTCACTTTTATTGAAGCCTATGTATAATTGCTAGAAAGTTGTATGCTTTTCTTACATATCCATGTATGTATATTTTAAAAATGGAAAAAAATATTCAACAATTTTGGGTGCTATTGGGAGGGGCCCGCGTGCTCCACATTGGGGATCCCTGGTATAGCAGGACTTTACCAAGCAAGAAACTATAAGCCTGAAACTACTGATCACCTCTACAATCAACGCATCAGTGTTCTCCACCTGTATTAAATTGTGCATTCTTAGCAATAAGAGGGAACATCAGGGCCTGCTCTGGTTGGACTGCCCCCCCCCCCCGAGCTAACTGATGCTGTTTTTTGTTTTTATTTGTATTTAATTAGAATGTACATTGCTCAGAGTGGCCAGATGACTAGCCAGATGGGCGATTCAAAAATAGAATAAATAAATAAATAAAATACTTTTAAATATATGTATCTTCGATATTTTTAATGTCTTGAGAAAAGAAACACTATGGCCAAGTTCTTCCTCTACATTTTTCCCCATATGGAGGTAGGAAAATTAGATCATGTGAGCCCCCCACCTATGGTCTGAAGTGGTATAGACCTAACACACAGGTTTACCATCTCAGTCTGAACTAGGCCTGTGAATGCCTATGATCAGCAACTAATACTGGGGAGTTGCTTTAAGAAGGGAGTGGAAATTATACGCAAATGCCTTTCCATACAATGTAACTGCAGTCAAGTCTCAACGCTGCAACTGTCAGTCCCACCCCCTTCTACCTCTTGGTTGGCACATCTTGGATCTGGGCTTTCCCTGTCCTGGTGTCCCCCAGTTGTTTGGAGCACAATTCCCATCATTCTCAGTCAGTATGACCACCAGGTTGGGGATGTCTGTGTTAAGCCCTTCTTATAGGGAGTAACCACTGCTGTCTTACAATGCTACTCACTGTTGTATTCGGCTAGTATGTTTTACTGAAAGAAGGCCCATTAGAAAGAGACCTCCATTTTCAGCCTGTGCACCTAACCAATTTGCTGCTGTTCTCATCTTCCCACCTTTGTGACAGCTGCATTGGCCACTTCTTTCTAGGGCTGGTTTAAGGTACTGGTTCTCACTTCCAGCCCCTTCAGAGTCTGGGCACAGCATGCCCAGTTCTTTCTCGGTAGAAGCCCACTGGTCCCCTGAGATTAGCAGAGGAACTTGAGAGAAGAGAGCTGTGTGTGGATCATCTGGAGGCCTCCCCTGTGTGGTCTGCAGCTCTTTAGAATTACTTAGCCAGCCTCCTTTAAAAAAAAAAATGTCTGAAGAATAACCTTGGGAAAATATGGGACAGTCTTCTTTTTCTCTTTTTAGCCTCCAGCCTTGCTTTCTCTCTCCCCTCCACCTTGCTATTTCACCGTGCCTCCCAGGCTCTAGCCTATTTCTCTCTCCTGCCCTTCTTTAGCTCACATCTGACTAACCTGGCAGCCATTATGTGACTAGCCACATCCCCCATGAGAGCCATTTTGTGGTGATGCACACAGCAGTTTCTAAAATTCCCCAATGTGCCCATGGGTCCAAAAAGGTTGGGGGACCCCTGGGGTACGGCATCTGCCAGCCGGATCCACACTGAGGCTACTTTCCCCTCTGACTATAACCAGAATTCATTTGATTGCTATGATTTGTGGACATGTATGACAACAGAAAGAGCCACTGCCTCAGGTTATTATCCATAGGATTTGTCTATGCATTTATTGGATATCAATTACATAAATACATACAAGTATGTGCATGACCTTAAAATCACAGGCTCCAGGAACACACATAAATAAATGTTCAACAGCTGTTGCTCAAAAAGCATTGTTTACATCAGTAGCTCGGAACTTTCTTTGCCCCTCGCAGATCTTCTGGCAATCCCAGATAAGTCATTTATTCTCTCTGCTCTTTCACAACTGGTTTTCACAAATCTCAGTAGGTTAACAACAGCAGCTGGTGTGATTCCAGGGATGCGGCTGACAGCACCAATCTACAAGCAGTGAATATGAAGGTGAGAGTGCCTACTGTAAAAATGGACTGATTTTCATTATCATTACTGTATAAAAAATAATTTTGTTGTGTGATCTTTCCACCACCCTCACCTCTCCTGTGGTTATGGTTGCCTTAAATGATAAAAACACACAAAGAAAAGTGGAAAGATGTCCTTCCTGCATAGCACAGTGGTTACTGTATGACAACAGTGGGCAACATGTGGTCCTCCAGATGTTTTGGCCTACAACTCCCATCAGCCCCAGCCAGCACAGTCAATGGTGTGCGATCATGCGAGTTCTATGCTGAAACATCTGGAGGGCCACAAGTTGCCCAACCCCTGCTCTATGGGGATCAACAGGACATCAATGAAAACTGATGATCAGTGAGATTTTATGAACAAAGAATCATTGTACCTACCACTTCCAAAGCACACACCTAAAAACTGCATTAATTTTGGCAGTCTCTCCAGGACTGGATGTGGGAGTTATGTACTTGCCTTCCATAAAAATGAAAGCTCTTTGAAAAAACAGTGTAGCGGAAGCATTTGATAGATTGTATACTATTATTATCAGCATTATTACTCATCACCGCAACGTCATTTCTACTTATATGTATTCAGGTATACCAGGAAGACTGATACATTAAGCATCCAGGTAAATATGCAATATATACATCTGTCACTATGTATTGGAGGTACAATGTTTTCAGGTGCGGTTGAGCATGCAAGAATATGTCTGAATATCATCAGTTATTATATCGTAACATTACTTAGCATTTGTCTGAGTGTTCTAACCACCTAATCTTTACAAGGCAGGTGAATATTATCCCCATACTGCAGATGGGAGGAGGGATGCGTGGAGAGACAGAAAGAGAATAGCTTGCTTAAGGCTGCCTAGCAAGTTCATTTGAATCAGGGATGTCCTGATTCATAGCTCAGTCTCATAACCATTATGCTACATCACTTCCTGTATGTGGTGTTATATAGTGTGTGATGAATTTTTTGTTTGGGGTACATAAAGGTATACAGTTTATGATGCTGATAAAAATTGAGACTGACTCATTGCTAAAACTGGAGCAAGATGCTTAAGCTAGTCTGGAACGTTTTGGCAAAGGGAACAGCAGGTGGAATCAGAGTAAAAAGGTAGGTAAAATCTTCCAAAGCCTTTCAAAATATTGCTGCCATATTTACAGTGTGCATGTCGCCTTTGAAGTACATCCCACTGAGTTCTATGAGACTTATTCCCAGGTAAGCATATATACCGGATTGCAGCCTAAATCTATCTGCTGCTGAAAAACTTCGTTTGATGCTTTAATTTCCAAATAATAAGGGGACATGCTGACAGAAGCTTGTCTTTGCTAAATGCTCCCCCCTGTTTTTTCTTGGCTTGGAGCTGAAATTCTCTTAGCATCTTCTCCTGTGTTGTCTGTAACAGCTGGCAAGCTTGAAGATTCATGCACAAGACAAAACTGGCAACACAGCAAGCCCCTTCCTTCAAACATCACAATGCTTCCTCAGTTCCTATAACAGTGCCTTTGGAAATGACTAATGCTTTCAAGACCAGAAATAATATCTAGCATTTACACAGCACCCATTAAACGTTCTACCCCCTCCAGTGCCAGTGCCTTACCGTCTGGGGACGGTGAGAATCCAATTTCTCTCGCACCTCCTGGGATAGTGAGGCATTGATGGCAAAATAATCCAGATCCTCTGGCAGCTGCAGAGCTTCATCTCGACGCACTTCCTCTATTTCCAACTTCTGATTGGACACATGCCACTCATAAACAGCTTGCAGGGATCCAACAGAATGAACAGGATGATCAATGAAAATACAGTAATAGAGAAGGACTTTACAGAAATCCCAACATACACAATCAGAGCTTTCTGCAAATCAACTAGGACGTCTAGTGCACTAGTCAATATAAACTGAGAATATTCATTATGTTGAGCAACAATGTTTACAATAAAAATAATGTGGGCGGCTGGACTTACCTCTAAAGCACATAATATGGTCTTCTCTAGGAAAGCTTGATGTCTACAAATTGTGCAACCCTAGGCATGTTTACTCAGTGGTAAGCCCAACTGTGTTCAATGGGCCTTACTCTCTAGTAAGTGTATTTTGGATTGCAGTCTAGAGAGAGAGTGGGAGAGAGGCAGGGGAAGAAGACTTCAGGGCCTGCTCCAGCTGGCCCCTGTCCCACTCTAGGGCCATGTACCATCAACTGCCCTGGGGGAAGGACAGAGAGGGAAGCAGATGACAATCACACCAGACACCTGCCCCCAGGGTCATCTTCCACCAACTGCCCTTTGGGAAGGATCCTGATGATTTATTTATTTATTTTTAAACTTGTTAATATTGTTTGTTGTGGTTTTATTATTTTTATGTTACCGTATTTTTCCGTCTATAAGACGCCCCCATGTATAAGACGCCCCCTACTGGGCAGTTTTGCAACCGCGCGGTTCTCTCCTTGGCTTACTTCCATGTATAAGACGACCCTCAATTTTTAGTCTAGCGATTTTAGGAAAAAGTATAGTCTTATACATGGAAAAATACTGTACTTGTAAGCGGCCTTGATAGGATTTGCATCCTGAAAGGCAGCATCTAAATAATTACAATAAAATACATACAAACATACATTGATTTACTCCTGCATCACTGGAGAGAAGACAAGCAGGGACTCTCTCCAGAGCCATGGGGTATCTGGACCCATAACAGCAGCTATTTCCAGCAGAGATCCAGCGCATGTGCCCTGGGACTGGAGGGAATCTCTGTTCTGAGCTAATCCCCAAATTAGCAAGATCTATTGAATATTACGTATATGCTGCTATGAGTTTGCTGGTCTTCCATACCTTCTATTTTCAGCCTCTCTGCTAGTTGTCTCCATTCAGCAAACCTTTTCAGAGAGCCTGGGACAGCTCTTGCCAAAATCTCCATATTGACCCCATTGTACTGAAGGATGTCCAGAGCACTGAGTAAACAAAGACAATTAGGGCAGTGGAATGAACTGCAAGCTGTCCTGAGTGTGCTTCTAGTGGAAAGATGGGATAGAAAATGCTAATATAAATAAATCTTAGCTAATGTCCATTCCTATAGAATTTCAGAATGTGTACAGATCTAAAACCTCCTCACATCTGCTCTTATTGTGGGGTCACCATCCAGGAATCCTAACCACACTGCATTAAGCACTGTTCATGCACAAAAGAATCTGCATGCTTTACCTCAAGAAGCATAAGGAAGACCACAGATATGAAGTCAGTAATGTAGGAATACCAGCTTTTCTATCAGAAATGAGCAGATCATGATAGATTAATAGAAGATAGAATGTGAGTCCATCAGGGAAGAAACACAGCATTTTAGCTCAAGGGCCCCCAGTGGGGTTTCTTCTTAGCTATTTTTGAAAAATAACAGAAAACAAAAAAGGAAAGCTGACGAAGCAGTGCCCTGGCAATTGCAACAAAAAGTAGGCCTATGTGAAAGAAGCGAGTTGGTTCAGGCCTCACTTAGGCAATCAGGCATAATTAAGACTGCAATCCTAAACCCATTTACTTGTGCTTGTGATTGGGTGGAAGATTGTTTTCTAAAGCCTCTTAACTGGAACCCACAGCCCCAGATCTTTCCTAGGAGCTCTTTCCCTCAGTTTCCATAGGCTTCAATTTTGAACTTGAAGTTAAGAGTTGATAACGCTGAGATAAGAAAGGGTTCCTTTAGGACAGGTACTCTCATTATAACATACTGCTAATCTTATTGAAGTATTCAGCAGAAAGCACTGATATGCCAGGCGTGTTGAACCTCTTTCAGAATGAGGGCTGAATTTCATTTCAGCGACATTCTCAGGGGCTGCGTTCCGGGGGTGGGTGGGGCAAAAGGGGTGGGACCAAAACTACTGGCGTGTTTTAGCTTAAAGCTCTTACTGCCAGTAACTAAGCTTTAGGAGGCATTTCAACCTTTTAGAATGGGGAAATAAAGCTGTGCAAAAGTTGAGGAATCACCAAACTATCGGCAGTCAGGGAAAGGGGGTGCGGCCACTTGGGGAACCCCAGAGGGCTGGAGGTTTGACACCCCTGTACTCTTTTGCTCTCAGGCCAGGGGCTCATACCAGTCAGTGCTGAGGCACAACAGGAAAAAAATATATCAAGGAAGTTACTTTGCCTTTTCACAAAAACAGACCAACAGCTTTGTACTTTTCTCCTAATACCTCCTCAAAAACACTAAGCGTACCAGTCCAAGATCTTTTCTTTAAAAAAATAGAGAGCAAATATGAAGCATGGTACTTCCCTATGTACTCCTCCTATGCCTCACTAAAACAAAACTCTACAAAAACAAGAGAGCAGCCTGTACCTGCAAGGTAAGCTACGTTGAGTACTTATTACAGCCTCTGGAACGAGCCGGGCCCATTTCGTGCCGCTGAACTGAACAGACTTGAGTGCTTTCATGCCTTCTTCCAACATTGCTTTCATCTGAGATGCTTCTTCGTATCGGTTTTGGGACACACAACCGGCTTCACTGTAGCCTTAAGAGATAAAAAGTGTGACAGAATGAGAAGGGGGAAGAGAGAATCCAGTGTCCAAAAAAGGCTGCTGGGGGAACGGACTACCTCGAAAAGTGAGCCTGCTGTCAGCGTTATCTGGACGCAGAGACATCCGGAACTCCACACGGCTGGTGAACATCCGGTATGGCTCGCTGGTGCCAAGAGTGGTGAGATCATCAATCAAAACACCGATGTAACCTTCAGTGCGACTGATGATAAAGGGAGGTTTCCCTTTGACCCGTAGGCCAGCATTGATTCCAGCGACTACACCCTGCCAGAGAGCAACGTAGTTACAGGAGACACAGGGAAGACACTGTATGTACTGGGCCCCAGAATTTTGGTCTGCAGTAACTCCGGTCCTGTTTGCACGTCACGACAGCCCACCGTGGCTTAATTTATCCGCGGAGGCTGTCACGTCATGCACGGCATCCACTGGCACCCCGCTTGTCGTGTCACGTGAAACCAGGCAGCAGGGGTTGTCTGAGGGTTAGAACAAGCCATGGGTTATTTGAGGGTTGTGTTCCCTGCTGGTTGTGTTCGCATGACACGACAAGCCATGGCAAGCTGGGCATCCGCAGGCTCTATGCAAAACGTGATAGTCTATCAAAACGTGATAAGCTATGGTGGGCTGTTGTGTCGTGTGGGCCAGGTCTCTGTGTCCAAGATGGGGGAGTGTTGAAACAGGACCAGTTTGCATGACCAGTCACCTACTGAGATGAACAAGAGTGTATCCTGACCCTCTGTGCATCGGGCTAAGGACTCTTGGACTTAACAAAAGCCCAAATCTCCTGGACCCCTTACCACTTATCAATTGGCTATTAAGAGCCCTTCTAATTAGTACCAAAACTAACCACCTAGAGTCAAGCACCCATCTATTCAGAAAAGCATGGACAATCACCATCCACTTTTGTTCATCTTAAAATCCCCCTTTCAATTGTTAATATAGTTTTTGTTTTTCCAAGACTATTAACTGGTCTTGGACCCAGGACTCAATGTTCTTCTCCCTCTTCCTTTGCCTTGCAGACTTCTTGCTGGCTTCCTAACTGCCCATGGCTCTTCCTTTTCCCCAATGCTCTTGTCCAGGATTCCTCTTGTTCCTCTTTTTCCTGGGCTTTTGCCTGCGTTCCTAACTCTGCCTGACCTACTCCTGGAAGCCTTGTTCTGGATTCTTGCTTGTACCCTCTCCTCCTGTAATCTGGCCTGGTAAAGCCCTGTTGTGGCCCCTAAACAATGGCATTCATTCCTGTTTTGGATTTACACTGCCCAAAGATCCCCTCTCCCTATGACATGCTTCAGACAGGTCATAAAGGAAGGATAGGTGTAAGAATGAAACATTTCATTCTTCCTCCATCCCGGATTTCTTCTCTCTCTCTCGTTTTCCAGCTTCCACTGCCTCCTGCTCCCCCTCCCCCCTCCCGCATGCTGAAGCATCACTGCGCAGCTGCGCTGGGCTTGCTGCCGCCTGCGCTGGGCTTGCTGCCGCCTGCTGTCTTGTCCCTTCTGGGACAAGTCTTCAGAAATCAATCTTACAATTTGCCTTTTATTTTACTTTATCAGTAACACACACACCCCTTTCTCCCAGAAAAGCTCTGGCCTCATTTCCATTATTCCCTCCAAGCTACCTTACTAGGACACGGTGCTACCTAGTTCAAAGTTCCCAATGTTGCACATGCTGAGCTCCTGTGTATTTTGGTAGAACATGCTAGTTTCTGGGCTAGCTCTACTAGGGAAACATCAGCCTGTCCTCTGGAAGAATAGAGGTTCCCCTAGTACTAGAGTAATCCCCTCAATCATTTGTGATCCAGAAGGGCACGGAAACATAGGTTCCAGATGCGTATAGAGATGTGTGTCCCAAGCAAGTGTGGTAACATGAAAAATCGCACATTAATTTGAAATAAGCAGCCAAATGATCTGTGGCTGAAAGTCTCTAGTTAATTGTGAAATTTGGCACCACATAAGAATAATTATCCATTTTCTGCTGCCTGCTTTGCTCAACCCACTCACCTGAGCTGCAGCTTCCTCATAGCCCGTTGTGCCATTTATCTGTCCCGCAAAGAAGAGCCGCTGAACAAGACGAGACTCAAGGGAAGCAGTCAGCTGACGTGGGTCCAGAAAATCATACTGAACTCCATAGCCTAGGGCAGGTAAAATAGATAAAAGAATTATTCAGGGAAATGTCTGCCATGCATGACAATGTAAGCAGATTTGTTAACCAACCCACTTCTCTGAGGGGATGTAGACATACCTCCACATCCACTAGATATAATCCAAAGTGGAAGAAGGATGGCATATGAATGTTTTAAATAAATAAATAGAAAAATATAATGTAGCAAACTCTCCCATATGATAACGTGTTTATACAGTTTCATCTGACTGGAGGAATTTGACCTTCTTCTCACCTCTTACCTGGCTGCACCATTTTAGCTTTTTCCAAGCCTCTAATATGGGTGATGAGCTCCTCCTGGATCTCAGACGGCAACGTCAGCGACATTCCCTGTGGGTAGATGACATCGGAATCCAGACCCTCAGGCTCAAGCCAGATTTGATGTGTGCGATTTGGAAAACGTAGAACTTTAGACTCCAGTGAGGGACAGTACCTAGACACAGGAATTACCAGCCAAATCAAGAAGCTGACAGGGTGAGGAGTCTAACAGAGTCCTCCATGATCCCCCCGACCAGTGCAAGAGACTGGATATGTTCCTTACTGCAGTATTCCTCACTGACTATAGAAACTAAGTCTAATTATGTATGTGTAACTCCATTCACATATTCTTCCCCACTTGCCTTGCTGTTATCCTCCCTTCCTTTCCTCCTTTCTTCCCCTGTTGTTTCTCCCTGTGTTGAAATTTGGAGTGTAAGCTCCTCAGGGCTCAGACCTGTCTTTTTTGCTTATGTTAGTGTCGTGTTGTGTGGGTGTATATATATAAAGGGGGGTTCACCGAGGTCCTCTTGTCGTCTCTCTGACATGGTTGTTCAGGTGAAGATTCTCCAGAATTATTTGGTCCACTTTAGGGTTGGTGCGAGTCTGGTAACACAACAGTTGATCTTCTGGCTGAAACAGAACAAGAACCACCTGGGTTTAGTGAATGAATTTATACACACTGAATATGTTTTCACAGTATTGCTGAGGGAGTCACTGTTTACTTAAGTCCTCACTTAATCCTTATCATCATACCAAAGACTGTATCTGGGCTTCAGTACTTGTATTGCAAGACTGTGATCCCCCAGACTATAAAAAATGATTTCTAACAGTACTGCTAGGACACAGAGACATAGAACCACCAAGGAGATGTCTGTTAGGCCCAACCTTCATTGTATCTACAGGAAAGAAATCCAAGCCATTTACTTCCAAGCAAACAAGTTTGAGATCTGAAGGTTTAGTGCAGGAATGGCCCTCCAGATGTGGTGAGGGAAGGTGGGAGTTGTAGGCCAAAACATCTGGAGGGCCACAAGTTGCCCACCTCTGGTTTAAGATGCAATCCTACGCATGTTTAGACAGAAAAAAGGCCTACAACTCCCAGCATGCCCCAGCCAGCATAGCTTTCCAACAGCTTTCTAGGATTGCGCCCTTAGTGATTTATCACATGTCATACAGGAAGCCCAGTGATGCAGATCTTTGTACCAATCCTGATCTCTATTAGATAGCATACTGTCCTTTGGTGCCTCAAGAAAACTGTACACTAATACCTTGGATTGCAAGTAACTTGGTTTGAGAGTGTTTTGCAAGACAAGCAAATTTTTAAATATTTATTTATTTATTTTTTACTTGATATACAAGCGACGTCTTGCAATACAAGTACTGAAGTACAGCTTAAATTAAAAATCTCTGTACACATTTTTTTGGGGGGGATTTCGTTTTGATATAAGAGTGTTTTGGATTACAAGCACGTTTCCGGAACGAATTATGCTCTCAATCCAAGGCATGACTGTATTACTATTCTAAATGCTGGGATATTTTAAAAGGGAGGTGACAGTTCTAAAATTCTGTTCCAATAAGAATCCTGAATAATGGTGAAATCTACTGGCCTTTCTTGGGGCCTATATAAAAAGGTCTGCTTGTAGTTAAGGAGAAAATAGCAACCAAATAGGTAGCTGCAAGAATCACAGCGTGGATATTTAAGGGACAAGAGGCCACCGGGGGAGAGGAAAATGGCATTTAAGAACTACCTCAGTTTTTCTACATAAGAGGACTAATATTTTAGAAATAAAAATTGTAAATCATGATGGTATACATCAGCCTTTCTCAACACAGGAAGCTGCCTTATACTGAGTCAGACCATGATTGTCCATGTAGGCCAGTATTGTTGACATTGACTGGCAGCAATGGCTCTCCAGGGTTTCAGGCAGGGCTTTTCCCAGCCTTACCTGGATATGCCAGGATCGTACCTGGCTGGGACCTCCGGCATGCAAAGCAGGTGTTCTACCACTGAGCCACAGAGTGCCATCCAGATGTGTCTGACTACACTCCCAAAGGCCATTCTGGCTGGGGATGGTGGGAATTGTAGTCCAGCACATCTGGAGAGAACCATGTTGGGGAAGGCTGGTATACATAGTCATTGGACTATCGCAGTACCTAAGAGAAGCTTTCTAGGGACCTCTTACCACTATTGTCAACAACTTTTAATAGGAATAGACAAATGTAATGGTGATTTAGGCACACACACACACAACCATGGAGCCGCTGAACTATCCAGATCATTTCCACATTTAAGCAGTCATTTCAAAATATCCCCCTTGTGTGCTGAAAACCACAGTACTGCTAGAATAATGTACAGTAATACCTTGGATTGCAAGCATAATTCGTTCTGGAACCGTGCTTGTAATCCAAAACACTCTTATATCAAAGCGAGTCTCTGGCGGCCGATTTCGGCCCGCTACGCCTGTTCGAGGCGAGCGGTTACATCGCTATGTTGTCTTGCAAGGCCTTGCTCGTTTATCAAGTAAAAAAAAAATTAAAATTTTTTGCTTGTCTTGCAAAACGCTCTCAGACCAAGTTACTTGCAATCCAAGGTATTACTGTATATCACTTTCACTCACACACACAAGCCGAGTGAGAGAAACTCCCCATGTAAACTCCATCAACTGCATACATCCTCAAGACTTCTAACCCACCTTAATCCACACAGTGGAACTAAGGAAGCTGAATGGCACAGGAGAACTGTCAGCTGAATGTCTCTCCAGAACACTGAAGTCAATGGAGTCTTTCACCAGTCGGGGTGGAGTCCCAGTCTTTAGCCTTCCAATTGTAAATCCAAGTTTCTCCAGAGTCTGAGCAAGGCCAATGGAGGGCTGGTCTCCCATTCGCCCAGCAGGACGCATTTCCAATCCAATTAGGATCATCCCCCTCAGAAATGTTCCTGTGGTCAGAATGACACTCCCAGCATGCACTCTCCTTCCATCTTCTGAGGGGGAAACATGAAGTGAAACAGAGAAAAACTGAGCACACCAGCTGCTCCCTAATTACAGAAGAGCTTCCAGACAGAGGGCTCCTAGCGCTACCAACCAAAAGGCATTATGCAGCTATTCTGTAGTGTTTTCCTTAACAGACTTTTTCTGGGAAGAAAAAAGACAGAATAAGTGGTGGAAAAACACACCCCTCCCCCACTAAAATTCTGTGAATGAGGCAGTTGTTATTAAACAATAAAAACTTTATCTGGAAGCACCCAGAGCAAGTACTATTTTTCTATTTCTCCCGCTCTGAAAGGTTTTCATTAGGACAATGAAGTAACCTGTAGTTTAGCATAGAGACATCTTCAAGAAAAGAAAAACAAAGTAAATATTTCAGTTTTATAACACAGGCTTCCCAGTGGCCCAATGGGGTCCCATCCCTAACCTAGAAAATCCCCCATCCCTAAGTCTAGAAAATCCCACCTTCCACACAACCATTTTGAGATGATGAAACTGCATGCACACACACATACACAAAGTTATTTTTCTCATGGTATGCTACTGACCAGTTGCCTGAGTGCCCTGACATGTCTCTAACATGCAAACAGAGCTCCGTGCTTTCTGGCTCAACCTCCATTTTTGGATATTTTCCTGGAAGCAGTAACCTGCAATTATGATCAATTTCTGAGGCATGTCAGAGCATTCTGTCTGTTGATGGCATGCACATACTAATAGGTTTTAATATGGAGACTATGCCTATGCCTTTAAATGCTCTAGGTCAGTAAGACAGGATGGTGATGGTGGTTTTGCAACCTCAGAAATGGCTATGTGACTCCATCCTCAGATGTTAAGATTATTGACATGGCTGCATATCTAGTTCAAGATATGGCTGGAAATGTAGACACTAGTTCATTAAAGACTAGTCCAAGATCACAAGCATAAACATATTATTTGGAAATGGTGATGGGGGGGGCTCCCCCGTTTCACGTCGGATTGGCAGAGAAATGGGCTGAGCTATTTTGCCCCCAACTGGAAAAGAACTGAGATAATTTCCAGAGCAATCTACATGCTAGTTTTCCCCATGTGCAGTCTTTGAAAGCTACCCCAGTGCAAATGGAGGGAGATGATGCCTTCTATAGGGACTGCTTCCCAAAGCTGCACCTGGAAGAACTACCTCTGGGGAACAGAAGCATATCACCTCCAACAGGGGAGCCTCGTGCCCTCAGGGTTCCCTGCAGGGGCAGGATTCTCCTGCTCATAATACTTTTTCCAAGGTACTTTTTTCCTATGCCAGGAGTATACAACCTTTTCAGGCCTGAGGTGTGTCTGCTAGGGTTCTGGGGGCTGCACAAGCATGCATGTGCACATGCCACACACACACACGCACACTCTTCAGAATTAATTCCGTACATTTTCATCTCAGTCTTCTTATTCTGTTTTTAAAACTCTGCTTCTGTGTAGCAGCAGAAGCAGGAGATCCAGTACGCAGGGAACTGGCAGAGCCACAGAGTCCCCAGACACTGGTTTGTAGATACTTTTTTTAGGAGACAATCTAGGAGCCTATCTCTGTGGGCTCTATAGTTCCGGCTATGGAGTGCTGGTCCTAGAGCGACTCCCAGAAGCAGGAAGTGGCTGTGAGTTTTGGAGACTAAGGTGACTTGGTGGGGGCTCCACAGGGGTGAATTATGCTGCGGAAAGCAGGAACAAAACTGTCTGCCACAGCCGAAAGTTGTTTTGGGTGGTTTTTTGCAGTGGCAATGCTGCCACAGCTTCTGCAACAGCAATGGCTGGGGTCCCGCCTGCAGCCCATGAGTTGTGCATCCCTGCTTTATGCAAATGGCTTATGACTATTGATTCAGGAAGGAGCTTTCCCACAATACTGACCCAGAATGACTCCACTGACACAACATTTTCCAGGATAATCTGACTCTGGTTGTGTCAGTAGTAGATCTTCCACAGCTGCCTCACGAACTGTCAGAAGTGGGGTTTGAAGAATTTCTTTCTACTGGGAAAAAAGAACTGTTAAAAGAATGTACATTCACTCACTCAGACAGGACCTTTTAAGGAATCAGAAGCGAAGAAGAAGAAGAAACAACCTTCAAACACAACAATGTGTCTCTTGCCCTTCAGGGGCATCTCACTTTGTGCAAACTTCTGTACTGCTACTGACAATAATAAACTCCCTTTTCCTCTAACCCATTTATTTAATCCATGTAAGTACAATGGAAGGCTCCTTAAAAATGTTTTTGTTAGCTTATTTATAGCACTTGTCAAAACTTAGCAGTACAAACATATACATTATCACCATCTACTAACAGCCTGAGCTAAATTTAGGCTGCAAATTGAAAGCAAATCAAGATCCCTGCAACAAAGTATTACAGTATAGAGTGCTCCTTGTTCAGGATTCCAGTCACTCCATTTTAATCCCCACCCTGGGGGGTTTCCATTGTTTCCCCTGAAATGGAATTCAGCCCTCAGGCTGAAAAAGGGTTGTCCCCCCTTATAAGCTGTTCAGTTAGGTCAGTTTATTATACAATGTAGTATAGGATGGTATTTTTATTGAGTACTCACTTATTGACACTATGATGAGTTGTAATTGTTACGCTTTTTGAATTGTTATATTTATTACTGTTCATCTGATATGTCATGAGCCACTTTGGGCACAGTCTTGTGGAAAAGCATTATACAAATAAATGGATGATAATGATGAATAGATTACTCTTATTGATGAGTTTGACTATTTCCTGCCTGAGCGTAAAGAGGGCATAGCCATAGGCTATGACTGGGTTTGCACAATGCAACAACCCATTGTGGGTTAACTAGCCACAGTGGGTTGTCTTGTCATGCAAACTAGGACTACTTCTCAAGGGTGGCTTGTTTGCGGGCAACAAGCCACCCTGACAACCCAAGACTTGTTCTTGGGGTTGCTGTACCCATGATGGGTTGTCATGTCATCCGAATGTGGGCGACTGACCCCATTGTTGGTACAGGGAGGCGGTGAGCAAGCTGCTTGGCAAGAGCAGCAAAAACCCCTTGCTGCTCTTCCTGAGCTCGCCTGTGCCACCGCCAGTGACAGCTGCCACAGCAATGCCCAAGTGGCATGGTGGAGCGACCATCACTGGAAAGGTGTTCCCTGCTATGATCGTGAGCCTTTTTTTGCTTGCTGCGGCTTTCTTCCCCGCTTTCCTTTTTTTTTCTCCTTCTGGAGATCACTTTTTGCTATCTCTGAGATGATTTATTTATTTATATTATATTTATACCCCACCTTTTTCCTGCAAGGAACCCAAGGCGGCTTACATAATCCTCCTCCTCCTCTCCATTTTTATCCTCACAACAACCCTGTGAGGGAGGTTAGGCTGAGAATCAGTGACTGGCCCAAAGTCACCAAGTGAGTTTCATGGCCGAGCGGGGACTGGAACCCGGATCTCCCGAGTCCCAGTCCAACACTCTCACCACTACGCCGCACTAGCTTCATGATAGCCCCTCCAAAGTGCCCAAGCAGCTCAATGAAAGGGCTGTCATTGGTTCGCCACCTTTTTAAAAAAAAATTTTTTTTAAGTGCAAGAAATTTGCACAAATATTTTTGTCAATTTTTTTATTTTATTTTTTAGACAGTCTTGCGCAAGTGTGGAGGTGCGCATTTGCAGAGGTCCAAAGACTCACCTGGGCAATGTCCTGGGAGGCGTCTGCTGTCAAAGTGCAGCAGGCACCAACCATGGACATTGGCTCAGAGAGGTTTATCTTTTACTTTGTGCTCCCTTGACAGCTGTAAAAAGGTGAACTGTCAAGGGAAAGCAAAGACGTGAGGGATCTTTACTCATGAAAGGGGATGGCAAGTAGGTCACACCCTTTGTAGCGAGATCCTCCAGGTTTTGTTTGTTTTTTTATTGGACCTCACTGTTCTCAGTGTCCTGCACCTTTTACATCCTTTCTAGAGACTCTAGGTGCTTGGGAAGGTGGAAAAGTGTGAGCTACCCCATTTATAGTAGCTGTCAAAACTCAGGCTTCCTTTTAAAACGGGTTTTTTGACAGAGCTAATAAGTATGATGGCGGCTTATTTAAGTATAACAGCAATGAGTATATTTCTACAATCAGGTCTTTGTATTTGAATGTTATTAAAATTTGGGAAGCTGTAAGAGGCAATTTATATATTTAAGAAAGAAAGAAAGAAAGAAAGAAAGAAAGAAAGAAATACAATTATTAGATGCCCCCAAAATGTGAGTCACAATGCTATGCTTTGGTTAGGAAACATTTTGAAAATATTTCAAGATTCATAGTACAGCATGTGAAGATGGGACTTGCTGAAAGCTAAGCTCAGTTTTCCCCTTCTCCCATCTCTGTTCAATTAGATGATTTTGCTTTAATTCACTTGCTCTCTCTTGGAATGTGGTGGGAGTCCTTGGGCAGAGCGAGATAGTTAGTAGCACCTGGGAGATAACGAATGTCTGCAGAACTGGGCAGCAAGGTTAGACAATTGGGATGAAATCATGAGAAAGTACCCGCAGCTGGGAAAGGGTGCCCCCTCCACTCCTTCAGAAGGCAGGAAGATGGGATTGGTGGAGGCTGGGCGGGAAAATGGACCCTGGGTTTGGATAAAGGAGCTGGGTGGGAAAGACATGGGGTTCTTCCTTTGGGCCTGGACGCTGTGGAAGTTCCATCTGGGGGCAGGTATGCCGATCTTACAGGATAGCTGGGGAAGCTAGGCCTGGTTTGACTCAAACTGTTCTTTGCAGACTTTTGGGGTTTGTTTTAATATCCTTTTAGAGTCCCTTTTTATTCCCATTCCCCTTTCCTCACAACAACCTACCTCACCCCCTTTTCCCTTACCTTCTTTTTTAGCCCTTTCTTATAAGGGATTATTTTTTACATGTATTGGACTATTGGAGACCCTACACTGACTAATTCTTAATTTTTGTTTTTAATAAAGTCTCCATCTTAAATTGGTGTGTGTTCTTTTTGTCTGTAAGGTTGGGCTGATACACCAATTTGGTGTAAGGGACTTTCGAGAGGTGGGTGGCAGTCCGGGAAACACTGGGACTGTGGCCTACCATGCAGGGCAGGCGTAGTCCCATCCTTCACACAGCAAACATCAATTTTATTTTTATTGTATCTGCAAACCATACTGGAAACACACACCCTTGTTCATATGTTTACCCAGATGCCCTTTTCATCTTGTTGAGGGCACAATCCTATGCATGTTTAGAGAGAAAAAGGTCCTACAACTCCCAGCATCCCCCAGACAGCATGGCTAGCTTCAGAATGCTGGGAATTGCAGGACTTTTTTTCTGTATAAATATGCATAGGATTGTGCCCTAACATACCTTGTTCTCCCCATTCTCACCTGCATATTCTCTTTGTAGAGCTTTCTGTCAATCTGGGCTCGGAGACCCCAGACAGCCGGTCCCTTGCACTTGTTGAGTACTTTGTAATGCACACCAGATTGATCGCAGATTCGAGCACAGAGCCCATCCAGCGCATCCACCTCTCTCACCAGATGTCCTTTCCCAATTCCACCAAAGGAAGGGTTACATGACATTTGTCCTGGGCAAGATAACAAGTGAAGTTCTTCGAAATACCACCAAGCAACAGATTATTATACATTGGCTTATATTTAGGAAGCTGAAGCTTTAGCCCCACCCCACCCCACTCCTTTGCCCCAAGTGAGCATAAATGGCAAGCTATGAAAAGTCCAAATGGCCCCAACTGAAAAAGCATACAAAGATCAATAGTTGAAATCATTAAACATAGAGCTCAGTAGAAAAGAATACTGTTTCTCTCCATTTTCCACCAAGTTTCTAGTTAAGAAGTTGATCACTGAACAGTAGCACTTATCCAAATTCCACATGCTATTATGAACAGGATTTTTGAGCTTAATCCTTAAGGAGATGGAATTTGGAAGGTAAGTCAAGATTAAAGAGAGTCTGTCAGAAATACAGTATTATTTAAAGAAACATGTGGCACCATATAGATTATCCACAGAACAGTGCTATGTTAGGTTAAAGTTTAACAGTTAACCTGACAAGATATGTCAACCTAGGTCCACCCAGAAAGGGTTGCAACTTGGGTGTCCAAGGCTTAACATTCTATAAACTGCCACTCTACACCTAAAATTTTATGAGAAAACCAAGACTCCATGATTTTGCTTATTTGTATATTTAGATCTAGCAGACATAGATAGCAAATACACTTATTACTATGAACAATTATTTAGTTTTGTTTGTTTTTTAAATTAAAATGTTTTTGTTATCTGTGTTTGTGATCTAGAGGTCTGATCACATATGGATGTCTAGAAATGTGAGAATACTTCATTATTTTTCCTGATCCATTTTTACCAAAAACTTGACAGAATTTCTTTTCTCCCCCTTCAAAACCAGCTTTACATGACAGTGTAGCTGTTATGTCTCTTAGGTAATCCATACACAAAACAAACATTTAGCATGAAGATTGAGGCTGCAATCCTATATCCTATTACCTGGGAGTAAGTCTAAACAGACAAGTACAGCAGATTTTGTCATGACAATTATTGGGAAAAGCCCTAGAATTCTAAACACAGACAGCAAGAAAAACAGAAGCTTTCCCCTCACAAGTTGGAAAACAACTTCCACCCAATTTAACAACAGGAACAGCTTTAATTTAATTTTTTTTAAAGTTAATACAATAGGCCTGCAGTATGGCAAGGAAGTTAAGAATTCCACACAGCTACAGTTGTGCTGTGGAGAATGCAATTCAGGTTCAAACATACCGCAATACTTTATGTGCGTTTGTTGTGCAATAACACTGCCTGACCTCCTGACCGGAATGAAAGATGTGAAGGTGATCATATACTAGGGTTTTTCCAGACTTGCAGTGTTATCTCAGTAAACTAAATCAGGGATGGGGTACCTGTGGCCCTCGAGATGTTTAACTCCCATCAGCCCCAGCCAGCATGGCCAATGGTGAGGGATGACTGGAGTTGTAGTCCGACAACACCTGGAGGGCCACAGATTCCCCATCCCTGTCCCTGTCAGAAACCTTAACAATATGCATCTTTGATGTTCTGGGTATGCATTTCTTTTCTTTAATTTAGCAATAATAAAGGGCTCATTTCTCCTTCCGATTTACCTATGGTGTCTACTTTG
Organism: Shinisaurus crocodilurus; assembly: GCA_021292165.1. Lineage (NCBI taxonomy): Eukaryota > Metazoa > Chordata > Lepidosauria > Squamata > Shinisauridae > Shinisaurus > Shinisaurus crocodilurus. Next base: position 130,605,065 of record CM037879.1, read on the forward strand.
TGCGTGATGAGCAAAGTACGGGCGCCCACCCTCGCTGCCGCCGCCGCCGCCTCCGTCCCAGCGTGACCGCCACCGATGACAAGGACGTCATACTTCGAAGAGCTGGCGTCATGAAGCGCCGACGTTACGTCACTCCTCTTACACTGCAACCATGTCTTGGAGATCGGAGTCACCGCGAGGCGGCGCCAGGTACAGCTAAACGGCAACATCTGGGGGGTCGAGCAGAAAGGTAACACCCACCGAAGTCCCCGGTAAGCACGACAGAAACTTTGGGGCGAAGCTCAGCGCGTGAAACTACCACGGATCTCCCAGCCGGTGTACTCCCTGGGTGCCGCCATCTTGCCCGTGACGAGAGGATGATTGACAGGCCGTTGGGAGAACCGTCACAGAACCGGGAACAGTTTTCTGCATGCGCATTCGCGAATGGGCGTGGTAGTCTGCTCTGGAGGACTTAATGGGATCCCCGGAGCAGATTGAGGAAGAGGAGGCGGAGCGCCGGGTTCATCCTGCGATTATCCCTACAGGGCAGGGGCGGCCCCGCTGCAGGGAAGCCACACGCTATATATGGTCAGGATCCATATATACTGGAAGTGGAACTGTTTGCGTCTCCCTTCATTCGGGAAGATTCTGTTTACTCGCCCAGCAGTGTTTGTTGTAGCTAAGAGAGGAAGGGCAAGATGGAATTGCCTTTTTAAAAAGGAAATTCCTCAAGATGCGGCAAGGAGGTAACAGCCTATTTTCAAGGTAGCTGCACTTAAGAAGAACCATGCTGGATGAGACCGAAAGCCTGTTCTCATAATGGCCAACCAAATACCTATGGAAATTCCAGGACATGAGGTCATTAGCACCCTCCCACTCGTGTTTCCCACTAACTGGTATTCAGCAGTATGCTGTTTCTGATACTAGAGGTAATATATAGCCAAAATGACTAGTAGCCAGATAGCCTTCTCTTCCACGAATTTGTCTAATACCCTTTAAAAGCTACCCAATTTGGCCATCACTACATCTTTTGGCAGCAAATTCCAAAGTTTTATCTATGTGCTGCATGAAGTACTTCCTTTTGTCTGTCTTGAATCTCCCACCATTCAGCTTGATTGGATGATCCCTGGTTCTACTATTATGAGAGGAGAAAAACTTCTCTATCCACTTCTTCCACACCATACAGTATATCCTTTTATACACTTCTATCCTATCCCCCCTCACTTGTCTTTTTATAAACTAAAGAGCTCCCAACACATTGCTCCATTCCCTTGATCATTTCGGTTCCCCTGCTCACTTACATGCTCACATTGGGGCTGTAGAAAATATTTTTTTTTCTTTTTAAAATTTTATTTCTATATAAAACAAACATAATATCAAACATATAACAATTAACAAAACAAAACTGACTTCTGATTTTCTTCTACAGCAAATATAGGTAATAATATTTTTTCTTACTTGATAATCAGAATGAAAAATCTCTTTTTTCCTGTTGTCCCAAATTCACTTATTATTCCATGAACCCACAAGCAAACAAATCATTATTTTCTAGTCTCTGCAAAAAGTCAATTCGAGGTTTCCACTCAGCAATAAACGTGGATATCCTTTAATGATGTGAGTTTGGCCATCTCTGCCAGTTCCAGCATCTTGACCAACCATTCTGTTGTAGGCACTGCTGGACCTTTCCATTTCTGTGCATAGAATAGTCTCGCTGCCGTTGTCATGTATAAAAATAAAGTTCCATAACTTCCTTCTAGCTGACTGTCCATTATTCCCAATAGAAAAGCCTCTGGTTTCAACTGAAAATTAATCTTAAAATTTTTTGCATTAATAAATGAATTTGTACACCCCCCTTTTTTTGCTTTCTTAAATGCCCACCACATATGATAAAAGGTTCCTTCCCGTTGTTCACATTTCCAACATATATCTGATGCACCATTATGCATTCTAGCCAATTTCTCCGGAGACAAATACTAACAATACATAGATTTCATAGATCATAGAGTTGGAAGGAGCCTACAAGGCTATCGAGTCCAACCCCCTGCTCAGTGCAGGAAACTAGAGGAGGGGGTCTCCCATCCAAGTACGGTAATAACCAGGTTTCACCCTGCTTAGCTTTCCACGCTCAGACAAGCTGAGCCAGCGTAAGCCACAGGCCTGTATATCATAAGCCACAGGCCTGTATACATCATCTTATAAAAATTCTCTTTAAGACTAGAACATACCGTAATTAAATTTCAAACCTTTTAACCAAATATTTTCCCATTGTGTCATTAATATATTACAGCAATACCTTGGATTGCAAGTAACTTGGTCTAAGAGCATTTTGCAAGACAAGCAAAAAATTTTAAAATTTTTGACTTGATAAACAAGCGATGTCTTGCAAGACAAGTCGTAGGGATGTAATTATGCTCTCAATCCAAGGTATTACTGTATAGCCAAAATTTTGAGCCCATTTTATCATGCATTCCTTCACTTGCTCTTCGGGCTGTAGAAAATATTCTAAGTGAAGGCTACTTTCCAGCAGTTGTGCATTTTGCTGCCCTTCCCATATGTGGGCACGCTGTGCCTGGCCTGTTCCCCCTCAGATGCTAGATTGACAGTAAAAGGGCTACAAGATATCCATGCAGTTAAATTATATGCATGCATTGCAGTGCAATCCTGTAAATCCCACTGAGTTCAGTGGGACTTTCTCCCAGATGAATGTGTCTTAACAGCCCAATATGTTAGAAGTAAGACCCACCGTGTCCACTAGGGATGTTGAAGAGTCCTTGGTCTCGAGTCACGAGTCGAGTCATGAGTCTTTGGACCTGAGTCTCAAGTCCGAGGTCCAAAATGGTGACTCACAAGTCATGAGTCACTCCCAAAGCTGACTCCACGAGTCCCTATTAAAATAAATGGGTTTTTTTCCCAACAGAATAAGGCTACTTCAGATGTGTGGTTTAAATAAATTCTAGGCACAAGTGTGCCTTTTTATTTCAAAACTCTGCAACTGATTTTGGCAAGCACAGACCAGGCAGACAAACCCAAAATAACCAGGCAGGCAGAGGAGGCAGGGAACCCCAAAGCAGGCAGGCAGAGGCCTTTGTCTTGGACAATTCAACTGTTGAACTGGTCAAGAAGAGACCAGGCAGGCAGAGAGGCTGGGAACCCCAGACAGGCAGGCAGAGGCAGCCAAACCCAAAATGTCTGAAAGGTTGCATTTTAGAAAAATGATTTTAAAAAATAAACTTACTGTACTTCCTAAAACTTATCCATGTTGCATTTGAGGAACACGGTTTTTTCTAAATGTTTGGCCCCCCGATTCTCGAACGGTGAGGTCTCATCACAATTCCACCCTCACTGAACACCCGCTCCACTGGTGATGAACTTGTTGGAACCAGAAACACACTCAGAGCAGCCACACAGAGTAATCTCAGGTCCTTCTTCTGCCTCTCCCAAGTACTCAACACATCAATCAAAATAAATCTTGACACATTGTTGGGGCTGCACTCCTGGTAGCCGTCCATAGTGGCCGAGCAGCGGCATCCCTCGCTTCCATGCACTCTTCATCGGTGATCGCATTCCTCTCCACTCCTTCTGGCACAGCCCAGGGATGTTGAAGAGTCCTTGGTCTCGAGTCCCGAGTCCCATTAAAAATATTGGGACTCGGGTCCGAGTCGAGTCAGAGGGGGGACTCAGTCCGACTCACGAGTCGAGTCCTGGAGTCCGAGTCCCCATCCCTGGTGTCCACTGGGTTGTGCATTTTGCTACTGAGGGTGTCCAGTCAGCGAAAAGCAGAAGGAAGAGGAAGTGGGCCGGGTGAGGCACCTGGCGTCCACCGCCACCACCCTGCGGGCTACCTCAGTGCCCAAAGTAAATCCTTCGCGAGCGAGCGAGCAGCCAAGAAATCCAAAACAATAATTGAGGAAGGAGAACCGGGCTGGGTGTTTCCCGCCTCGTCTTCAGGCGAGACTTTCGTTTCTGTGTAAGGAAAAGCCCACTCACGTGGTAAACCGGTTTATATGCGAGAGGGCGGACGGGGGATGCTGACACAGGCTGAGCGCTTCAGACGAGGCGTGCGCGGCGGGCGTTTAGGGGCTTCATCAAAAGCATTCTCATTTTCTGGCGGGAACAGCCTGAGGCTATGGAGCGCGGCGCAGCCGGGAGAGGGAGAGGCTCGAAGAAGGACTCAGCTGCTCAGCCAGAGGAAAAGGATGCAACAGCACTACCAGTAGCAGCAGCTCCGGCCACCAAGAGACGAGGAGGTAGGCAGTGCAACGGAGAACCCACAGCGCTCCCCGCTGCTACGGCGCCGTGTCCTACTAAAAACAAAGCATCTCCCTTGCAGGAAGGAAAGGAGCCGGGATGCGCCCTCAAAGAAAACGGGTCTAGCCAGGGGAGGGCAGAAGTTGCCGTCAGAAAGAAAACCGCTCCTCAGAAGACGAACCACCTTCTTCCAAGAGAGGAGCAATCCCACTTGCCGGAGAAAGGAATGGGCTGTAGAGGGAAAATAGCTTCCCAGAAGAAACAAGAGGGTGCCCCCAGAGGGGAGGGAGCTCAGCAGGTAAAGGTAAAAGTGGCGTCCAAAGAGAAGCCAGTGGTACCCCAAAGGGAGCCGGGATGCACCCTTAAAGAAAACGGGTCTGGCCAGGGAAGGGCAGAAGTTGCTATCGGAAAGAAAAACGCTCCCCAGAAAGTAAACCACCCTCTTCCCAGAGAGGAGCAATCCCACTTGCCGGAGAAAGGAATGGGCTGTAGAGGGAGAAAAGCTTCCCAGAAGAACAAGGAGGGCGCCCCCAAAGGGGAGGAATGTGATCAGGCAGGGAAGGGAAGTGATCCGAATGAGAAGAAGCGAGCTTCTCAGGTGAAGCAGGAGTGTGCGCTCAGTGCACCCCAGAGGAGGGCAGACGATGCTGCTGCTGCTGCTGTCGCCCAACCTGTTCCCCAGGAGTTTAACCAGATCCTAAAACGGGTGCTGAAAAGAATCAAGTTAAAGAAAGCGGAGCTGGTAGCCGCCTCACAACGTGTTAACAAAGTCAGGGACATCCTGGTAATGGCAATAAGACGGGAACCGTGCTTCCGCTCTGTTGAAGTAAAGGGCACTGGCAGCTACTATGAGCATGTCAAGGTAAATAAGAAAGGGGCAAATGTACTCATCTAATGCTTGTAGAAGGTGGGATTAGCCCATCTTCCCCTTCCAAGTGATGGACAGGGATAATTGTGGGACTATCATGGATTTTCTACATACTGCTGGAGATTTTATTGCTCTCTCTGGGCATCTGGTTTCTGGCTTGGCTGCTTTCCTAGTCTGCGTCAAAGGGTTGCCTGCTCCAAAACCTAAAAACATAGTCCTAGATTATGAGATGTCGGGCCAACTTCAACATTTCAGTCCCCATATTGAAGCTGCTGAAGAATGCTTCTGCATGATAGTGCTCCATGTAGCTGAGGTAATGTTTGAAAGCATTTTATCACTTTTCAGTACAAGCAGTTGCCACCAAAGATGTGCAGCGCTGACTTGAGATACATTCACTTGTGCCTACTACACACCTGGTAAGGGACTTTTTGAGTGTCACATGTACTCATCTAATCCTTGCTGCACACCTAGGGGATTTTCATAGATTTCATAGATCATAGAGTTGGAAGGAGCCTACAAGGCTATCGAGTCCAACCCCCTGCTCAATGCAGGAAACTAGAGGAGGGGTCTCCCATCCAAGTAATAACCAGGCTTGACCCTGCTTAGCTTTCCACGCTCAGACAAGCTGAGCCAGCGTAAGCCACAGAGTAACCCTTTACTCACGTGATTGACAGAGACTAACATGGGCTATTGACATGGTTAACTTTGGGCACGAGAATGTCCCAGGAGCATTTTTTCTGGCAGGGCTACTACTAAGTTCTGCATGAAAGGCAGCAGTTCAGCAGTGTAGCCTTCCTTCTCACTAAATCCTTGTAACAGGGAAAACTCTATCAAATGAATTTCTGTCTGTTGGGCATTGCTGTCACAACTTTATGGGCATATGACCACAGGCTAGGTATCAACCTTGCTTGATACTCAACCTCTTCATTGTATGGTGAACCAGCCATATGCAACTGCCATCATGTGCAGGATTCAGTTTTTGGTTTGCCACTGTAAGCATTAGCTTTTGAGCACCCATGGCTAATTTTTATGTGGGAAGTGCACGTAATGGGCTTTCTATAGACTGGAGTGGCTGGAAGCCAAGATTGGCAAGCATCCCAGTGCCTGTTGCACAACCATCTGAGTATACTTAGATATATGTGGTGAGGCAGCAGATAATGTATTGGGATATTGCCAGGTGTTAATTTGAATCAACCACAGGGTAAAATATGTGTAGTGGTATTTATGTTCTTATCTCTCTTTTCTCCTTCTGTGGTTGCTTTGAGTTTTTGACTTGTGTTATGTATGAACTGAATGTTGGGATTGGTTAGTCCAGTGGTCCCCAACCTTTTTGGGACCAGGGACCGGTCCCGTGGAATAAATTTTTCCACAGACGGGGGGGGGGGGGGTTTGCCCACCGCTCACCTGCTGTGTGGCCCGGGCGGCAGCGCCGCAGAACCAGGAAGTGACACGTTGGGAGACCCGTCGTCGCGTCACTTCTGGCTTTACTAAAATGCTCATCGGAGAGGCAAGCAGAGGGATGAGCAGCGGCGGGGGGATGCTTGCCAGAGTTCGCGAGCACCCAGAGAGCCAGGATGGGGCGCTTGCAGTGCATCCTGCCGGGCGGCGCGCACCGCACCCGGCCGCCGCGCCGTGCAACAAGCATCCCGTCCTGGCTCTCGGGGTGCTTGCGAGCTCCGGCGAGCACCCCCCCGCCGCTTGTCCCTCTGCTCGCCTCCCTGACGAGCATTTTGGTAAAACTGGGCGCTGTGGCGGCTGCGCGCCACGCGGCCCAGTTCTTAAGAGGCCACGGACCGGGACCAGTCCGCAGACCGGGGGTTGGGGACCCCTGGGTTAGTCAATATTTTTTAGTTAATGTCTGTTTAAGTACATAGCTGCAGCTCCTTAAGAACATAAGAAAAGCCATGCTGGATCAGACCAAGGTCCATCTAGTTCAGCATTCTGTTCACACAGTGGCCAAACAGCTAACTGTGGGAAAGCAGGACATGAGTGCAATAGCACTGTCTTGGTCATGTTTCCCAGCAACTGGTGTACATAGGCATACTGCCTGTGAAACTGGAGGTAGCATATAGCCATCAGGACAAGTAGCCATTGATAACCTTAACCTCCATGAATTTCTCTAATCCTCTTCTAAAGCTATCCAAATAGGTGGCCATCACTACATCTTGTGATAGTGAGTTCCATAGTTTAACTATGTGCCCTGTGAGGAAGCACTTCATTTTATCGGTGCTGAGTCTCCCACCAATCAGCTTCATGGGATGACACCTGGTTCTAGTATTATGAGAGGGAGAAAACTGTCTCCTCATCCACTTTCTCCACATCATGCATAATTTTGTACACCTCTATCATGTCTCCCTTTACTCACCTTTTCTCTAAGCTAAACATTCCCTAAATGTTGTACCCTTTCCTCCTGGGGGAGTTGTTCCAACCCCTTGATCATTTTAGTTGCCCTTTTCTGCACTTTTTCCAACTCAACAATATCCTTTTTTAAATGTGACCAGAACTGTACACAATATTCCAAGCATGGTTGCACCATAGATTTATATAAGGGGAGTATGATATTGGAAATTCTATTTTCAGTTCCTTTCTTAATTATGCCTAACATGGAATTTGTCTTTTTTTAGAGCAGCCATACACTGGGTTGACATTTTCATCGAGCTGTCCACCACAACCCCAAGATCTCTTTCTTGGTCAGTCATCGCTAGCTCAGATCCCATCAGTGTATATGTGAAGTTGGGATTTTTTTGCCCCAATGTGCTGCATCACTTTACACTTGCTTACATTGAATCACATTTGCCAGTTTGACGCCCATTCTTCCAGTTTGGAGATATCCTTTTGGAGCTCTTCACAATCCCTTTTTTGTTTTAACAACACTAAATAATTTGGTATCATCAGGAAATTTGACCACCTCATTGCTCACTCCTAATTCCAGATAATTTATGAACAAGTTGAAAAGCATTGGTCCCATTACAGATCCCCATGGGACCCCACTGTTTACATCTCTCCATTGTGAGAATTTACCATTTGTTCCTACTCTCTGCTTTCTGTTCTTTAACCAGTTACTGATCCATAAGAGGACCTCTCCTCTTATTCCATGACTGCTAAGTTTGCTCAGGAGTCTTTGATGAAGGACTTTGTCAAAAGCCTTTTGGAAGTCCAAGCAAACAGTGTCTATCAGATCACCCCTCTCCACATTTTTATTGACACTTTCAAAGAACTCTAAAAGGCTAGTGAGATAGGACTTACTTTTGTGGAAGCCATATTGATTCATTTTCAGCAGGGCTTGTCCTTCTGTATGTTTACTAATTTTATCTTTAATAATGCTTTCAACCAATTTATTCAGAACAGATGTTAAACTACGCGGCCTATAATTTCCTAGATCCCTACGAATACCCTTCTTACAAATTGGTGTGTTACATTGGCCATTCTTCAGTCCTCTGGTACAGAGGCTGATCATAGGGATATGCTACCTATTTTTATTAGAAGATGAGCAATTTCACATTCAAGTTATTTAAGAACTCTAGGATAGATACCATCTGGGCCTGGTGATTTATTAGCTTACGATTTGTCAATAGGTCCTGGCCAGCACCACTTAGGATTAAATCCAGGGTTGCCTCCTTTCTGGTTGGTTCCATGACCAACTGTTATAGGACACAGTAGTTTAGGGCATAGAGAAATTTAACCAGTGTGGCGTAGTGGCTAGAGTGTTGGACTGGGACTCAGGAGATCCGGGTTCTAGTCCCTGCTCGGCCATGAAACTCACTGGGTGACTTTGGGCCAGTCACTGACTCTCAGCCTAACCTACCTCACAGGGTTGTTGTGAGGATAAAATGGAGAGGAGGAGGAGGATTGTGTAAGCTGCCTTGGGTTCCTTGCAGGAAAAAAGGCAGGGTATAAATATAATAAAAAAAATATAAAAAATTTGTTGTGACTGGAGCATACATTTATCTAGTCAATGTGGGGGTAATTGGAGTCACCCATTGTTACAACACTTCCTTGTTTGGATGCTTGTGTTTTGGACACTAGTATTGTTACCCACAGCACTTATGTGATGTGGAGGAGTCTGCCCCTTTTAGGTTTTCTGGTTTGCTTGACACTATGCCCTCTTTGACATATAGAGTGACACCACCTCCAATATGCCCTTTCCTGTCCTTCCTATAGAGTTTATATCCAGAGATGACTGTGGATACCATCTGGGCCTGGTGATTTATTAGTTTTCAATTGGTCAATTATGTTGAAAACGTTATCTTTTGTCACCACTATTTGTCTCAGATCCTCAGACTTCTTTCCTGAAAAATTAGGTCAGGCACAGGTATCTGTCCTACATTTGCAGTGAAGACAGACAAAAATAATTAATTCAGCTTCTCCACAATCTCCTTATCCTCCTTTAGTACTCCTTTAACTCCCATGTCATCCAATGTTCCAACTGACTCCCTAGCTGGTTTCCTGCTTCTGATATATTTAAAGAATTCTTTACTGTTGTTCTTGATGTTCTTATCTTTGAATATTTTAGCTTATTTCATAGTGGTTCATAGTAGGAAATACCATTTCTCTCTAGTTGGGGTATGTTGTTAAGTGAGACCAGGCTAGCAACTAGAATAAATACTGAAGCACGAGCTGAGTTTAGCTTGCAATGCTTAAAGATAACAGGAAACTCTTTTATTGATTTGATATTGCAGTGCAATTTCAGGTGTTCAAATGTGTTATCGGGGCAGGGAATTAAACATGTGGTTGCCATTTTAGCAACAACCTTCTTTGACCTTCAATCTTGATTCTACCTTTTTTAAGTGATGGAGACAGCATGCTAGATGAGCTGTGTCTGGAGGTTGACAAGGGGAATAATTCCTCTGATTCTGTTGGGCCTTTCAGTGGCTTTTGCTATCTTAGACTACTCCTGTCAATAAGTCCCTTTGAGGAAACATCAGCTGATCACCCTGAAGTCCTAGCAAGCCATCAGCCTAACATGATGATCTGTCAGCAGCTGTAACAGTACTGTATTTTTAACTTCATTTTTGTAGTATGTCTTACTTGTGGTTTTTTTAGCCACCTTGGGCCTTGGAAAGATGAGAAATACATTCTCAGTATTTATTTTGTTTGGATTACAGGTATGTACCCCAAATGAGTTTGATATTATGCTTAAAGTGCCGGATCTAAGACTTCAACTGGAATCCTGTGATGCTGGTGCTGCTTCTGGTGCTTTTTATTATGTAAAGTTGAAAAGGAATCCTAAAAGTCCGGGTCTAGACAAATTTTTAGATGAAGAACAACTTTCATCTTTCAAAATGCTTTTAGAACTGAGGCGCATTATTGTACAAGAAGTAGAGAAAATACAAGGTAAGTAAAATTAAGTAATTCCCCCCCCCCCCGCCTCTTCAGAGGTAACCAACACTTCTAAAAAATACTGGGCACACACAGCTAAATACTGCCCAGTCCCACTGAAATTAATAAAACCTAAGCACAAATAGTGATGTGGGTTTTATGGAAAACTTTGAACTAGAAAACTGTAAACATACTAATTTTAGCATGCCTCTCCACACCAAGCAGGGAAAAGCTCTTATCTAATTATCAGCTGATGGGAGAGGGGACAGGATCTGGGGAAGAAGCTAGTGGGCTGGAAAGGGAACCTCAGTAGACCACATCTGGCCTGTGGGCCAGAGGTTCATCATGTCTGTTGCAGAATAATGCACTTCTAAAAATAGAAATATTTTCCATGGAAACATACAGTGGTGGAAATGCTCTACCCCACATCACTGAACACAGACTGGGTTCAGACAACATGATAACCCACACTCAAGGGATGAGTGTGGGTTGTTGTTTAACCATGGCTTGTTGTTGAACCGTGGGTTATCGTGTTGTCTGAACCCAGCCCAAACCATGGTGAACGATCCACAGTTCACAACCCAACAACAAACCATGAGTTCTCTTCATGGGTTGTTAGTGGTTAACCAGCTATGGCTTCTTAGTGCAGCTGGGTTCAGACGATATGATAACCCACATTTCAACAACAACCCACGGTTCAATGACAACCCATACTCAACCCATATTCAACCCTTGAGTGTAGGCTATTGTGTTTTCTGAACCCAATCAAAGTTAAAACTCTTCTGTTGCAAACCCAATGTAGTGTTATCCTGTTGGTGTTGTAGAACAAAAACCACAAGGTCTTTTTATTGGGGCTAAGTAGTGTGTTCAGTATGACACACACAAAAATTGCTGACACAGTTGCAGTAGTGGTCAGTATCTGTACAGCCTAATTTCACTTTCTCTTCACCATTTTGTACAGTGCCTTGCAGAAGTATTCACCCCCCCCTTTCACTTTTCCGGTGACCTTCTGGCTAGAGCACTGCTTCAGCTGCTGACTTGGTCCCAATGGGCAAAGCACCACACACTGTGAAGCCAGGTCCTGACCCACGTGCCAGGTGGTTCATCCACCCGGTGCATCAGGTGGGAAAATGATGGTAGGTGGTATGGCCCCTCCCCTGATGGCATTTGGCCTGCGGAAGGCTGGGTAGGGAGTCATCCACCCCCCCTAATTTAGTTCCCCACCTGTGATATATGTTAACTACTTCATATTGATACCCTTAATTGAAGGTTGAGCCAATTCCCAAACTATTCTGTGGACAGCCTATGTGTTGCCTTTTGACAGTAGCCTTCCTTTGAATGTTTTAGCTGTAGAATCTAAGGCTTGACTGAAACATGATTCAGGCATGCAAGAGCAACTTAGTATTGCTTATGATGGGGCAGGAGAAGAGAAGTTTAAATCAGGTTCTCATCCCCATGTGTGCACTGTTAGTATGATGAAGCTCTGTAACCTGGGTGGGTGTTGGCATTAAAAACGTGGTATTTCAGGCGGGAATATGGGGTGGGTTAGGATTTTTTTTAAAAAAAAATTATACTGTTTTAATTGTGTATGTCTGTTTTATTGTTGAAGTGTACAATAAGTGTACAATCTGGCCGGGTGACATTAAAAAATGTAATAAATAAAGAAATAAAAGCACACACATAAGAGCTAAAGACACAATTTAAATGTGTGATCTTCTTTCCCATTGCATCATGTTTATAGATTTCATAGATCATAGAGTTGGAAGGAGCCTACAAGGCTATCAAGTCCAACCCCCTGCTCAATGCAGGAAACTAGAGGAGGGGTCTCCCATCCAAGTAATAACCAGGCTTGACCCTGCTTAGTTTTCCACGCTCAGACAAGCCGAGTCAGCATAAGCCACAGGCCTGTGTTAAATTGGACTTTATTTTTCTACTGTAGAGGAAAAATAATAGAACAGTAATACTGTTGCTACCACATTGCCCTTTTCAAGATGCATGTCAGCTACTGGCATTTTGTTCCGCAAGTGAATTCCTTGCGTAGAAAGTTTGTATTGTAACTCACTTATACTATATTAGCTATATCTTTTGTATTGGCTTCCTGTGTTTTGCTCAAGTTTTGGAGAAACAACCAACAGAAACCCTCAATATAAGTATATTGAGTGGGGTGGGGGAAGAAATTATTAATATTATTATTATTTTGCTATTAACAGATGTGGCTGTAGAGAGAAAGAAGCCTGGAAGCCCAGCAGTAACCCTTATAATTGGAAACCCTCCCTCAGTTATATCAGTAGATATCACTCTTGCTTTGGAATTTCGGCAACGGAACTGGTCTGAAACTGGTGGCCTGGACATTCAAAAATGGCTAGGAACAAAAGTGAAGCAAGCTTTTCTCAGTGAACCACTCTACCTGGTGCCCAAGCATGTCAAAGACGGAAAATGCTATAAAGGTATTACAAATAAATAACTATCTTTGATGTTGTCTGGTTCAACGCATACCCTTGGTCATACACAAGCTCAAAGAATTTCAGACTGAAACCGCAAGCCTACCATGCAGCCCAGTCTCTTTTTCTACCACACAGATGTGTTTTGCACTGTTGGATGAAAATGCTTATGTACTGTTTGAGCACCCAGCCCTGCACCATTCAGCTGCAGTGGCAGGGCAGAGGGGAAGGAAGAGCAGAGAAAGCCAAGCACTGTGCCAGATCTTCTAGCTGCTCTGTAGTATTACAAGAGTTGAAGAGGCTATAGTAATAGGTTATTCCTTCTACAAGACTTACTGTTTTAACAACAAAAACAGAGGATCTAGAGTGCCCTATTCTAGTCCTTATGAAAGGGGGGGGAGGTAGAATATTAAAGGTGGGAAATAGTCTAACAACTGAATTGTGATGGTGAGATTGAACCACAATGTGATAAATTGTATCATGGCTGCTAAAGCAGCCCTAGCTTGCTGTAGAAGGGGGGAAATGCAGGACTGGGCTACATTCCTTGCTTCAAGGCTAATACATTCGATGCCACTTAAGTCTTGGCTCTTCCCATCTTATATATGGGCCAGTGCTAGCACTAGAGCAGCAGTTGTGCCTTTCCACTGTTGAAAAGGCGCTCTTGATCTGGTTCACATGACACAACCCCCCACCTTGGCTTAACTTACCCACAGGGACTGTCGCATATTTTTGCATGACACCCGCAGGTGCCCAACTTACCATGGCTTCTTGTGTAAATCCAAGCGGCAGTGGTTGCTTGAGGGCTAGACAACTCTCAACCCTAAAACAAGCCATGGGTTACTTGAGGGTTGTCTAACCCTCAAACAACCCCTGCTTCCCGGGTTCGCACAACATGACAAGCCATGGCAAGCCGGGTGCCCGCAGTGCCATGCAAAAAGAGGTGCCCAGCACGACACGACAGCCGCATGGGTAAGTTAAGCCACAGTGGTTTGTCATGTCATGCAAACTTGGTCAGAAAGGATTGGATCATACTAAGGTATCCGATATTTAATTCATGTTGTTTAAAAAGAAAATATTTCCAATAGTTTCTGGAATCAGTATTGCAATACATTGCTCTTCTTTTTTCACTTAGAGAATACTTGGCGACTCTCTTTCTCAAATGTTGAGAAGAGTATGATTACAAATCATGGCAACTCAAAAACATGCTGCGAAGCCAAGGGACTAAGATGCTGTAGGTTAGTATCTAATTATTGTTATTCCTATTTGTCAAGTCTACTTTAGCCATTGTATCAGTCCAGAAATTGTTCAAGAAACTGGAATACTGTAACAGTTCACTGGCTGCACCATTCCACTAATTTTGCCACCATGCTATAGTTACAGGGCAGGGAGGGGGAAATTAATTGGGTGCTAGAATTCTGAACATCTTGGTCAGTGGAGGAATGGAGCAGACAGCAAAGGGCTAACTCCTGTTCCATAGAAAGCAGGGCCAACCAGTCTTGAATCAGCCTTCTGGCAAAGAGCAGGGTTAGCTTGGTCTATTCCACTAAGGGTGCAATCCTATGCATGTTTAGACAGAAAAAAGCCTTACAACTTCCAGCATTCCCCAGCCAGCCATGCTGGCTGGGGAATGCTGGGAGTTGTGGGGCTTTTTTCTGTCTAAACATGCATAGGATTGCGCCCTAGGTGATTTCTTCTTCTCCTCCATTTGCTGAATCCATCATTTCTATAGAAAGGAAGCACTGAGAACCCATCATTTTTGGTGCACATGTTAGTGGGATTCTGCTCCTAGCCCTCCACCCACTGCACTACTTTTCCTCAGTGGGGTAGCAGGAGTTAGCTCCCCCCACATTCCCTTCTAAGGGGAAAAAAAAAAAAAAAGGAGAATCTAGCAAGGGAACTGAGCAATAAAAAATCTGTGCAGCCTCCAACCATCTGGGTCTCACCAGCCAGGTACTGGTAATATGTGAGGGCAGCAGCAGTACACACCCAAGTCATGACCATTTCAGCTGACTCAGGGAATGAGACACCAGAGGGCTGAATCATCTGTCTGCCCTTGCCTGAAGCATGCTCAAACAGGCAGAGACTGTCATATTATTTCCTTTTCTTTTTAAATGTGTGCTACCAAAAAGAATAGGTCCTATTGCAAAAGAACACCCATTAGCAACATTTTTGGGTGGTATGGAAATTTAGGATGTGTGTTCTGTCCTAGATTGTAGGTCATCGATGAGCTCTGTCCATCTTCCAGGGGTCACTGAACTGCAGCAGATAATGGATTAATATTTTGCTCACCCTACCCCCGCCACTTCACTGCAGGCAATTTATTCATTTATAGCATTTTTATCCCACCCTTTAGCCAAAAAGGCTCCCAAGGTGGATTACAAAAATAAGACAGTATCTGCCCGCAGGTTTATAATCTAAAAGACACAAAACAAAAAGAAAGGGGATTGGGAGGCAAGAGGTGGGGGAAAAGCTAATTCAGGCACTAGATTATTAGTTGTAAAGTTCAGCAGGTCATGGGTATAGTGGAAGGGCTGCTGCTTTCTCTCCCTCTGATGGCTTCAGCAGTGACACTTGGTGGCAGGAGGGGGGGGGGGCTCTCAGCTGGAGCTGTATCCAGACACAGTGGAGGGGTGCCTCAGTGCTGCTTCTAATCTTCCACTATTAATTGCCGTCTCAATATGTCAGTAAGAGCCTTTTTGAATGGGATCCATCAAATGAGGTGTCAGATGAGATTTTATTCGGAGAGGTTGCTTTGCTTGCTTTGGGACCATCCACAGCTCTAGCATGCTTCCTAAAAACATGGAGGTGGAGCCTTATTCTTGCAGCAAGGCGGATTGAACAAATTTGGCTAGAGATATCAAGGCATGGAAAGCCAGTCCATCTCCAAGCTAGACAAAGAAGGCATTACCTATTTTGAGATTTTTCTTTTTACTCTTATAATCAACACCACTACAAGAAATATACAACTGCTCATACTGTCTTAGCAAGATAAACAGTTCTGGGAGATATTTAGAATAGATTTCAAATCCACTAGCATGTGGTAGTGCTTTTTAAGGAAAGTTTGCCCCACACTTTAGTATGGTTTCTTAAGGCTTGGTTCAGGTGTTACAAGGTCAGACTCTTGTTCACCCGTGATTGTGAGGAGAAAGTAATGTATGAATCAGACTGTATAATCTATATTTGAATGCAGTATCTTCCTGATACTGAACCCTGCAATCTATCCACAGAAAGAATGGGGGACTTCAACTACAGCAGCTAGCAGATATCATATTAAAAAACATATAATAAATCCTGATTCTGACATTACTTTGTCACTCTGGGGTAGAGGAGAGGTATGTGAAGACGAAGGCCTCTTACTAGGCGGACACTTTTCCATGGTGTAAGTAGTGTCTGAATAGGCCCTTAGTAATAGTTCTGACACAATTTATATTTGTTGTAACAAGTCTGAATGTTTGTCTAAAGCGCAGTGATTGTGTTTAGGCAGCCACTTCTGGAAGTGAGATTTAAGTTGCTAGGTAGGAGGATGAAAGCCAAGACCTCAGAGATAGCTTTCTCTGAAATGCTACCTGTTCCATGTACAGGGCCAGCTTGATAGGCAAAGATGTGGTCACAATATGTAAATGAGATGGTGGTGTAGCGGTCACAGGGGAAAATACATGTGCCAGAGACCTTTGGTGAGGGACACCATGTGTATAGGTGTTTCTGTGCTAATGCTAGAAGGTTTCAAGCCAAGATTGGGGAATCAGAGTGCTTGGTTTTAAAAGAGAACATAGATACAGTGGGCATAACAGAAACCTGGTGGAATGGAGAGAACCAGCAGGATACAGTCATCTCTAGATATAAACTCTATAGGAAAGGTAAGGAAAGGTGTACTGGGAGTGGTGTCACTCTCTGACCTGGTTTGCATGATCAAAACAAGCCATAGTGGCTGGCTGTGAGCTGCAGCACGTGTTGGGCGCAATTTACATAATCACCACCCAGCCATGGCTTGTCATGTCCGAACATGGATTGTTAGAAGTTTAAACAACCCTCAAATACCCCATGGGCTGTTGTAGGGTTATTTGGGGGTTGTTTAACCCTCCAACAAGCCATGATGCCCGGTTCTGGACAACATGATAAGCCACGGCTAAGCGGTAATTATGCAAATCACGCCCAACATGCACCATAGCTCACAAGCCACCGTGGCTTGTTTTATCATAATAGGCTAGTTTGCATGATCAAAAGAGGGCACAGATCAAACAAACTAGGAATCTCAAGAGGGGCAGACTCCTCCATAAAATCACTGTGGATAACAATACCAGGTCCCAAAAGTAATTTAGTGCTGAGGACATGGTATTGCCCCTCTGGCCAAAATGTTCAGGGTGATCTTGAGATGGAGAATGAAATCAGGGAGGAATCTAAAGGAGAAAGTGATGGAAATGTTAAAAAGTAAGTTGAAAGGGAAAGTCACGAGGGTCAAATCTGTCCAGAATGCTTGGGAATTACTCAAAACCACAACAATAGAAGCCCAGCAAGAGTGCATACTAGAGGTCAGGAAAGATAGTACCAAATTGAAGAGGTCACTAGCATGATCAATTAACTATTAAAGAAAGAAAAAAAAGGCTTCTTTCAGAAAATGAAAGTGTGGTCCAAACACAAGTGACAAAAAGAAACATAAACAATCTCTCTCTATATATATCTATATATCTACAGAGGGGGGGGGAGTGCCTTGCAGAAGTATTCACCCCCCTTTGACTTTTCCACATCTTGTTGTGTTACAATCTGGAATTGAAATTAATTAGCATTGTTACCACTTGATGTACACAAGATGCTCAACACCGTGAAGGTGCAAAATATTTTTATTGCGGCACAAAAGTTAAGTAAACAAAAACAGACACTTGTTGGTTGCATAAGTATCCCCCCCCCCCCCAGTCAATACTTGGTAGAAGCACCTTTGGCAGTATTGACAGCTGTGAGTTATCAGCTTTGCACATCTGGTTCTTCCAATGTTTGCCCATTCTTCCTGGCAAAATTGCTCCAGCTCTGTCCGTTTGGATGCGGACCATTGGCAAACAACAACTTTCAAGTCTTGCCACAGATTCTCCATCAGATTGAATTTTGGGCTTTGACTGGGCCATTCTAAGATGTTCAAGTTCTTGTTTTTAAACCACTCCAGTGTTACTTCAGCTGTGTGTTGAGGGTCATTGTCCTGCTGGAAGGTGAACTTCCACCGCAGTCCCAGGTCCCTTGCAGAATGAGACAGATTTTCCTCCAGGATTGCCCTGTATTTGGCTCCATCCATCTGTCCCTTGATCCTGACTGGTTTCCCAGTCCCTGCCAAAGAAAAACATCCCCGCAACATGATGCTGCCACTACCATGCTTCACAGATGGTGTTCTCAGGGCACTGTTGACTTTGTGCCACACAGAGCGTTTTGCGGCAAAGCCAAAACGTTCCATTTGGGTCTCATCAGACCAGAGAAACTTTTCCCACGTTTGCTATGTCTCCCACATGCCTTTTTGCAAACTCCAAATGGGCTTTGATCTTGGTTTGTTTCAGCAATGGCTTTCTTCTCGCCACTCTTCCATAAAGCCCAGCTTTGTGGAGTGTCTGGGTGATAGTTATCCCATGGATGGTTTCTCCCATCTCAGCTGCAGATCTCTCCAGCTTCTTCAGAGGTACCATTGGCCTCTTGGTTGCTTCTCTGAATAATGTCCTCCTTACCTTTCTCTGAGTTTTGGTGGACTGCCTTCACTAGGCAGGGTCACGGTTGAACCATATTCTTTCCATTTTGTAATCATGGATTTAATGGTGCTCTGGGGGTTGTTCATAGTTTGGGATATTTTTTAATAACCCAACCCTGATTGGTGCTTCTGCCCTTTATTCTGGAGTTGTTTTGAGAGTTCCTTGGTCTTCATGATGCTGTTTGTTTAGATATACTGTTCAACAAACTCTGGGGCCTTCCAGAAACAAGTGTATTTAATCTTAGATCATGTGGTACTGGAATTGCACACAGGTGAGCTCCATTCAACTACTTATAGTATGTATGTGACTTCTGGAGGCAGTGGGTTGCACCAGAGCTTATTTAGGCATGTCCCAGCAAAGGGGACGAATACTTATGCAACCAACAAGTTCCAGTTTGTTTTTGTTTACTTAACCTTTGTGCCACAATAAAAACATTTTGCACCTTCACAGTGTTGAATATCTTGTATACATCAAGTGGTAACAATGCCAATTAAATCCATTTCAGTTCTAGGATGTAACACAACAAAATGTGGAAAAGTCAAAGGGGGGTGAATACTTCTGCATGGCACTGTATACATATGCACACAAAGAGAGAGAGAGGAATGCAAAAAAGGATTTGGGGAGAATATCGCTAATAACATTGAGACCAACAGTAACAAAATCTGTAAATACGTTAGAAGCTGGAAACTAGGTAGGGAGGTGGTTGGATGACAAAGGACTTCAAGGAGTGCTAAAGTAGGATAAGGAGACTGCAGAGAAGCTGAATGAATTCTTTGCATCGGTCTTCAGTGCAGAAGATGTAGGGGAGATAGATCTTAGTGGAAAATGAAAATAAAGACATTATTGGACCCAAATTATATCCATCTAAGAGTTCTTCAAGAACTCAGTGTGAAATCATTGATTTTCTAACAAAAATTTGTAACTTGTTCATAAGACATGTACCAGAGGATTCGAAAGTGGCCAATGCAATGCCAGTTTAAAAAAAGGAATCCAGGAAGTTACAGGCCAATTTGCTTATCATCTGTTCAATTAATTGGTGGAAAGCATTAAAGATAAAATTACTAAGCATACTGAAGAAAAGTCTTCCAGAAAAAGTATTACCACGGCTTCTGCAAAGGTTAGTCCTCTCTCATGAGTCCTTTCTAGATTTATCAACAACAGAGTGACAACAATCATGTGGGCCTAGAGGTGATCCAGTAGACATTGCTTACTTTGTCTTTAAAAAAAAAAAGACTTTTGATAAAGGCCCTTACCAAAGACTCCTGAGCAAACTTAGCAGTCATTGGATAAGAGATGGATCGGTAACTAGTTGAACCAGAAGCAGAGAGTAGGGATAAATAGTCAATTCTCACAACGGAGGGATGTAACCAGTGGGATCCCTCCTAGAATTTGTATTGGGGCCGGTGCTTTTTAACCTGATCATAATCTGGAGTTAGGGGTGAGCAGTGAGGTGGCTAAGTTTGCTGACAACACCAAATTATTCATAGATTTCATAGATTATAGAGTTGGAAGGAGCCTACAAGGCCATCGAGTCCAACCCCCTGCTCAATGAGGAAACTAGAGGAGGGGTCTCCCATCCAAGTAACAACCAGGCTTGACCCTGCTTAGCTTTCCACGCTCAGACAAGCTGAGCCAGCGTTAGGGTGGTTAAAACAAAAACGGATAGCAAAGAGCTCCAAAAGGATCTCCCCAAACTCAATGAGCATTTAAAAGACAAATGCAGTTCAGTGTAATCAAGTGTAAAGTGATACATATTGGGGCAAAAAATCCTAACTTTGAAAAAGGCAAATTCCATGTTGGAGAACATTAGGAAAGAGATCAAAATAAAACTGCCAATATACTGCCTTTATACAATTCTGTGGTGAGACCATACTTGGAATACCATGATAGCCTTGTAGGCTTCTTCCAACTCTATCTATGAAACTTCTCATCGCTGCACCTAAAAAAAAATATTGTGGAGCTGGAAATGGTGAAGAAAAGAGCAACCAAAATGATCGAGGGACTGGAGTAACTTCCCATGGAGGAAAGTTTATATTTGGACGTTTTTAACTTAGAAAAAAAGACAAGTAAGCGGGACATGACATACGGTAGGTGTATAGCATTATGCATGATGTTGGAAAAGTGGTTGGGGAGAAGTTTTTCCTTCCTGTTAATACTAGAACTCAGTCATCCAATGAAATTGAAAGGTGAAAGATTCAGGATAGAGAAAAGGAAGTATACTTCTTCACACAGCACAGTTAAACCATGAAATTTACTACCACAAGATGTACCAATTACCAACTTGGCTTTAAAAGGGGATTGGACAAATCTAAGGAGTATAGTTATCAATGGCTACTAGGCATGATGGCTATAGCATCAGGGGCAGTATTCCTTTGAACTCCAGTTCCTGGGGAATATAACCAGCAGAATGCTATTGTGCTCATGTCCTGCTTCTGGGCCTCCAATAGGCATTTGGTTGGCCACTGTGGAAAAGAATGCTGACTAGATAGGCTTTGGTCTGATGTAGCAGGGATCTTATGTTCGTGGTGTTTTGCAATCCTCATTTTCCTAACAGTAGTGATGTGTGGGAGGCAATTATTATTCACGTTACTGATATGAGGAACTAAGGCTGAAAGAGCATAGCTTAACCATGGCCAATTTTTCTGGCTCAGTCGTGCTTCTAAAGCTAGATACTCTTATGTATATGTCTAACTCAATAGGCATCTTCATGCATAATGTTAAAGCAGAATTTCTGACTTAGCCTGGCTTACTGTGAAAAAGCAACTCGTTTGCTCCTCCCTTTGTGCAAGTAGGTAAGGCAAACCAGAAATGGAAAGGTTTGTATGATGTCCAGACATGGGATCCTGGTTTGTTGTTGCCAGACAAGCTAGGCTCCTATGTCAGGAATAAACTAGGATTTGTTTTTGGCTTGCAAAGCCTGGCTTGTTGGGGAACAACAAACCAGGAGCCTGTTAGGTTTTGCATGATGGGCAGAACGAGGATTGTCACCTGACATGGAGGATGTCTCTTGAGGTGAAGTACACAAGGTCTTCAGTCACCAGACATAGTCTCAAGGTGATATGACTCAGCAACCTTGGGACAGATTTGGGGTAAACATGTTGTGATGAATAGGTTATATGACTGGTGAGTAATATCCTATTTATAGGTACAGGGTCTAGGGGTATAAAGACTGACACACTTGTTGACAGCTTCACTTGACTTCCTGTCTTCTGTCTCTTGTTCTGGACTTCTACTTCAGTCAGTCACTTCACCATCTCAGCCTTACCACTGGGGTCTTGGATTTGAATCTGCAATCATGTAGTGAGTAAGAGATGCATTGCTTGCCTTAATCCCATGTAATTGGGTCTTACAAATAAACTCTTTAATCTTTATTAACTGCTGTTATCTCCTCCTTCCGTCTGCGTGACTGGGACTGAGGGTCACTGGCTAGGTAAGCTTTTGAACCCGGGTAAGTCCAGCTCTCACAGAGCCTAGGTTTGGATATCACATAAAGCAGCAGTGGGGAACCGCCGATTGCTCCATGCCTGTCTCCCCCTATGATGTCGGGATGGGGCTCCAGGTGGGGGGAACAGTTGCCTATCCCTGACATAAAGTTTTTCATATGTTTTATTTACATGAAGGAGGAGAGAACAAGTTGTGTGCACAAGCACACTGTTCATTCAGTGAACCAAGGTAAGGCAGCAATTATGGCTTATTGTGTGTAAATAACATTTCACAATACTTTCATTATTTCCCAACAGGAAAGACTGCCTGAAGCTTCTGAAGTATCTGTTGGAGCAGCTTAAAACAAGACATCAAAACAAAAATCAGTTTGACAAGTTCAATTCTTATCATGCCAAAACTGCCTATCTTCACGCATGTGTCAAGTGGCCCAAGGATGATGAATGGCTTACAGCAAACCTTGCTGAGTGCTTCCTGAGGTTTTTGGATTATTTTCTGGATTGTCTCAGAAAGGCTGAGCTTCAACACTTTTTTATACCCAAGTTCAACTTTTTCTGTGAAGAGATCATTGAAAAAACAAAGTGTAATGCACTAGCAAAAGTAATTGAAAGTGAAAAACAAAATAGGTTTCCAATTTTTTAAAAATAGGGAATAGGTGAACTCATAAAGAGCCCAAAAGAAAATGGAAATTATTCCTTTTGCACTTGAAGTCTATAAGCAGTTGTAACATTTAAAACACATGGTTACTTATTATTATTCAGTGGGTTGACCAAAGCATAGGGAGAAAAATAATTTTAGTGAAGTATGTTTACTGTAAAATTTTGAACTGTTTTCCTCCCCTGAAGCCCTAAATAGAGTATGATCACGTATATTTGTGTTTATTTGACATCAGATTGTTAGCCTACTCCTGCCCACTGTATTAACATTTAGCAACTTACTTTGGTATATTGATGCCACATACTAGCTTCTCCCCCTTTCAGATTAGGCCTTATGATTATTTCAGAGTAACCAAACACTTAATATTGTATTGGCATCCGATAATTTGGCACTGAAAGGGTGAAATGATATTGCCAATGGGAAGATTGAAATGACAAATCATTGACTTCGTCTTGAGATGATTGAATAGTCTGAGCGTTGTAGGGAAACCTTTTAAGATCCCCTAAAAGACCCCAGATGTCTATTTGAGAGGACCACTGACCCATGGGCAGTAAGACCCCAGACTTGTGATCCTATAACAACTCATGTTATGGCATTTAACACCCCTAAACTGAAGGCTGTGAAAGTTAATTAAAAGTTGGCACTGAGAAAAATAGCTTTGTACAGTAGTATGGCTGCGTTTCAAGGTCACAGCAAACTATGTTTTGACTTAAGGCCTGGCAGCTTCTGATAAGTAGCTGAGAAGACTAGCTTTGCCACATGCTCAGATGCTAATTCTAATAAGCCCATGCTGCACACCTGCTATGGTAAGGGGTACTGGGGAAATCCTTACTTGATGCCCATTGGTCTGGAAGCCTTAACATTGACATCAATGGCTGAGAGGAGGCATAGGTGACCATAAGATGACCATGAGTTCAAAGATGTACCAGAAGAAACATGTCATTCAAGATGTGTCCAGATGGGGGAATTTTGGAGAATTTTCAGAGGTTAAAATTGACCTGTTAATGAGCATGCCAAGGAAACACATGGGTATTAAATGTGACATAGTTGAGGGATAGGTGGACAGCTCACTTCTGAGTGGTGCATGGGTGGTCTCAACACCGATTCACCTCATTTTTGATTGGATGGTTACCTCACCACTCAATGAGGTCTCCATCTATGACCAGAGCAAGTGTATAAAGCTTAGGTAGCAAGACCTTTCTTCACTTCACTCTCCTGCTTGCTTTCGCCTCTGATCTTCACTGGACCTCCGGATCCAAACATTTTGGCAACTATGACCTCTTCAACACATAGGCTTTCAGATAATTTTTACTCTTTGTTTTCTTGCATTAGGTCTTAGCTTAGACTAATTTCTGAAGACAAGACTTAGCCTCATTTCTAAAGATGGGACTTGGAATTATTTCTAAACTTAAAGTTATTTTCGAACCAAACTTGGTTAACTTTTTAAGCTCCAAATTTAATTAATCTTCTGAAGTGCCATTATGTTCTAGAGTCTAGAACGGAGTAATAAAATTTATATTTAAGATTTTAAACTTGATGCAACATTTTTATAACTAAAGGAACCAGAATTAACCCCTTAAGTTCCAGAAACTTAATTAGACCATTTAATTTTCACTTTTTGACTTTTTTTTTTTTGCTTTAGCTTTTACATTTAACTACATAGGTGCCATGTCTTTCACATACCTAGAACTTCGCAATGCTTTAGCTTAGCTTTTTATAATCAAGTAGTGTACAGAAGCAAGTCAAGAAGTTAGAAAATTTAGCTTGTTTTAGTTTAGTTTTAAGACGCAAGTAGAGCACAGGAGGGTGCTGTAAAGGAGTCATATTACCCCAACAATGATGCTAGATGCTCAATTTGCTATCTTGCTTGCTACATTTATACTGTTGACGATGTCAAGTGCAATCCTTTTAGTTAACTTTAATACTATGTTACATTCTTTTTCACTGCTAGTAATTTAATCACAAAACAACTTCCAAATTATGTTCATGTAACCTCCATGCTAATTATTACATTTTCTATAGTTTTCTTAAATAAAGTGTTTAATGTATTTCCATTTGCTTTTGAACCTTAGGTGATATTTGCCTGTTTGGACTTGGCTTAGTTATCTACTGGGGTGTTTTGAGCCCAATTAGTATAGGTTCCTAAGATAAACAGAACCAAATTAACAGCATCCATTCTTTACTAATGTATTTTTTGTAATGGGAAATTTTCCGCCTCACATCATTGTTGTGGCAAAAGTCACCAAGGCTTCACCTTCAGTCTGCCTCAGCAACTTGTTAGTTAAATCACAGTGTGTTGCTGTAGAGCTCAGTGTCTTAGCACTGATACACTGTACAGATGATGTTTTTGCCCTGCACAATAAACTGCAGGACAAGCAGAATAGTTCAGATGATGGGTAGGCAGAAATGTGTCCACCACTCAGGGACATGGTGCACATGCCCGCTTGCAAAGGACTGTGGAATGTTATCTCGGCATAGTTGGTATACACTGCACATGTCCGGTGTAGAGCCAAAAGGCGTTAGCTCTACTGTTCTGAGATCTTAGCAGCATCTGCACATGCGTGACTTATAAAACCTGGATTCCTTAAAAGTAGAACGCTTGCGCATATTCGGGGCTCACTCTATTTTTGTTTGGAGCTGGGACATGCAGCTGCATTATCTGATTGAATAAAGCTTTGTTCTTAAACTTCTTTACCTGCGTTTGGCTGATGGATTGACCTAATTGGCTAGACTCAAACCCAGGGCAACTTGAGCCCTTACCACATTGTACATTCTCTTTATCCTCACTTTATAACTCTGCATGCTCTAATTTTCTGCTGGAGGGTCTCTTCCCTTAGCCCTTTCCTTTACCAGTATAATTTCCTATATATGTGCTCACACCCCTTCTTCAAGAGGGGTCAGGTGGCTGCTGTGGAAACCCCACTGAAGCTAGGAAATGTTGGGAATGAATAGGGTTCTCAAGACAAAGGGCCAGCAGCTATGCCTGTCCTGACGCTTCCTCGAGGCGCAATAGCTCCTGCTAGACTGATACTACTGTAGCTCAGAAATTCCTGGCTTCACTAGTGCACATAGCTTACTCAGGGATGTACAACCTTTTCAGTCCCAAGGGCCACATACACTCATTCACATTCTCCCCTCCCCCATACATATCCCCCTGCTGCCACATAGACTCCCTCCCCAACACAGCTTTCCTTTGCTAGCACTAGCAAGACAAACAGCTCCCTTATCTCTGCTCTCAGTGTTTCCCACTCCTCCAGACTGCACTAGAAGCTGGGGGTTGTGCACACCCTTGGTTTATAATACATGAACATCTACCCTTTTAAAGTCTCATGAGGTTAATGTTGGTAGCAGCAGCAGTACAACTCTTGTCTATAATGATGGGGTTGGGGGGGGAGAAAGAAAAATTATTGACTAGTTACCCTGAGATTTCAGCTTGTCTGGAATTTACCTCACCATGCAAATAGGTGTGTAGAACCTGTTTACCACACAATGCAAGAGCACCTTCTCATGATGTATTTTGTACTGACTTCTTTGATAAAAGTGCTAAATACACACTTACCGTGGCAGTTGTATTAGTTGCACAGATGTCATGGCTTTCCCCTTCAAAGTATATACAAGCAGGGGTCCATTCCTTTCCCTGTTGTTGCTTTCAAACATTTTGAAAGGAAAATAGATTTTATTTGCATGCTAGCTTTGATTCTAGCCATGTATTGCAGGGACACTGGATGGGTGTGCAGACAGGAAACACAGTCAAGGGCATTTTTCCAGTGTGGTACTTTGCTGCTTCTTATGGGAGCAAATGGTAGGCAATTATGCAAGAGAAAAGGGATGTTTAATTAGAGACACCTTTGCTTGTGCATGGTTAAGCCTGCTCACTCCTAATGACCCGGGTGTGTGCCATGGATTGTCTCTATACATCTTGCTGATTGGAGCCCAATTCTTTGTTTCACAGAATTCCCCAGAAGTCACTGGTAGCCAATACCTATATATATATAACCCTAGCCTTCTGTTTCTGACGAACACTAGAGCTTCCATCCCCAATGTGGCTATTGATCTGCTTACACTTCCCCTAGCACCTGCCCAGTTCTCCTAGGCCACCCCACTCTTTTAACCTGGTCGCTGAATGTGCTGCAAAGCAAAGCATCAGCCTCCAGTCCACCACCATCTTTACTTCCCTAGAGTGCCTCTAGGTCCCCACCTGAGCCCAGAGGTATTCTTAAAAAATCAAGATGGCAGGCAGGGCAGTGTGGAGACTGGTCAAGATGGCAGCAGAGGAATGGGGTTGGGGAGAAGGGAAAGATGTATGCATAGATGGGGTGCATGCTTGTGTAGAGGCACTGATCCATGGTGAGAGATATGGGGTGTGTGTGAGACTTGGCTGGCAGAGAGAGAAAAAAGTTTCCTTCTTGAAACTAAGTATGCTGTTGGAACAGAAAACTAGATTCTAAGGAGTACTTTGGGTGTTGGGGCTCAGACCCCCACCTCTGCCTTGTACTCAGGTTCTAGGGCAAGTTATTTGTCTTACAGTGTCACCAACTTGCCTTCTGGGAAATGTTGCATTTTGTGACTGGCCATGACCCCCTCTATGGCAGCCATTTTCTGACAGCACGGACAACACATTTTCAAAATTCCAAATGTGATTACTGGCCCCAAAAGGTTGAGATTCCTGCATTAGATTATGAAGGTGTAATGGCTACAGAAATGGAAATGAGGAACTGAAGAATCCTCAGACAATACACATGAAAGTGAAGTGGTCCAATAACTAAGCAGAGTTATGATAAAGTGTTAATGACTCATAGCTGTATAGGAAAGAAGGCAGACAATACAATCTGGTAAATTCTTTCTTGAACATGAAAAGGATATATGTAAAAGAAACCAATGCAGGCATTTATTTAGCAAATAAAAAACATACAGGAGCTGCAGATCAGTGAAAACACTTCCTTTATTCTTTTTAAATTTAGTTTGAGTGCAAATGAAGATTCAGAAAACAAAAATGCCACTGAACAATGTTCTGATAAAATGTTTATACTGCTTTACAGTATTATACCATCTGAATTTTACAGATCCAGTATTAATCTATAGATGAGACTCACTGGGCATGGGAATACATCAATATACATCTTGCAACAGAAACAATGTAGCACACCAACACAAAAAATAGGGCCCATTTTAAATTAAAGTTGGGAAGGGATCTCTGTCTCATTTCTCTCTCTCTTGAACTTACCAGAACTTTGTCAACATTATTGTGTGAAGTAGAATTCTCCCATCTAACAAAACTACAAACCATGAAAACAAGAATTAACATGCTCTTCTGCTTATCAAACTGAAAGCATTTAAGTTCTCTACTTTCAACCAAAATGCATCAAAAACGCAAACCTAACAAAATAATTCACATATCTGCTACAGCAGTGCATTAGAATATTTTACAGCAGATGGAAATTCAAAAATAATTAAAAGCCAGCATAATTTCCATTATTTCTGAACTCCACTGATCAAGAGGTTGGTACTCAAAAGCAGGCAAAACTTCCAACTTGACAACTTCCAAGCTTTTTGTGTAAGTTCTCTCTGAAAGTGAGAGGATGCAATCAGCGTAGATCACCAGGTCCTATCAGATCTTACATTCAGTGCTATTCTTAAACTACTTGAAAGTAGTCCCATTTATTTATTTTTATTCAAGGCAGCATGTGTAAGGTTCCAAGATAATTTCCCATCCAGGCAGGGTCAGCCCTCCCATGAGGCGGGGTGAGTCCCCGGCCTCAGGTAGCAAATCTGGAAAGGTGGTGGTGGATCCCATTCACTCTGCTGCCAGGAGGACCATGGATCCCATTCACCCTGCTGCCAGGAGAGCTGTGGGTACCAATGCTGCCACTGCCCTATGCCTCTCAGTGAGAAATAAGATAGGTGGCCACTTGGGAGAACCCCACTGGCCACTCTCTCTGGAGCAGCTGCTGCCGCCTGCCCTATACCTCACTCTGAGTAAAGCATAGGCAGGTAGTTGCTCTGGAGACCATACTGGTCACAGCAAGAGAGTGCCCAGTGGCTCTCTGGGGTGCTGCCCACCCAATACCTTGCTAAAAGTGAGGCACAGGATGGGCGGCAGCAGCAGCTCCAACCCTCGCTTTGAGGGGTTCTTCTTGGGAGTGAGGCATTGGCAGGGAGGTGACCCTGGAGATTGCCTGTGCTGCTGTGCTACAGGCAGTCTCCAGGGTCACCTCCCTGCCAATGTCTCACTCTCACAAAGGATCACACAGCTTGAGGTATTGAGTGGAAAGCAGGTGGAGGTCACTGGCAGGTAGGAAGGTGGAAGTGGTGGCTTGTGCTTCTCTTTTCTCTCCCTGTGCGGCGGCAGCAGCTCAGGCTCCTCTTTTGCCTTTTCCTGTGTAGATGCAGCTTACACTCTTCTGTCCCCGCAAGCAGTGGTGGCTTGTGCTCCTTACCCTCCCCGTTTGCGGCAGCAGGTCTTGCGCCAGCCCACATCTAGGCACTGACCAGACTCAGACCTGCTTGGCTTCAGTATGTTGCTGCATCATCTGCCTTCAGAGCATGTCCTGGCCCCCTTCAAGTTATCACTTGATGACTGCAATATAAGTGTGTGACTCAATTTTCTAACAAACATACATTTTCCAAATCTGGAAATGCACTTTCCTGCAATTTATGTAGTCTGAAGAGAACCAGGATTTTCTTAATTTATGTTTTAAGACTGCACAAGGCCTTCTACTTAAATTGCTGACATTTCCAAGGCACTCACTGTGTTCAAGTATCTCCAACTAGATTAAAAACCTTTTCGTGATCTCCCACGAGGTCTTCCTAAATCTCTTTCCATTTCTTTTTTCAACTGAAACTGCTTGTATCTTTCAGCCATTGAAATTAGCTCTTCGGGAATTACCTGATAAATATTATGAACAATAATTTAATACATCTAGTTGACATTTATTTTTCTATGCATTATAAATATTTCATTTAAATACACTGTGAAAGTGTACACTGTAAACGGTTAACATACATCCTACATATCAGGTCAAATGGGGTGTTCCTCCTCTGCCCCATAAATATTGTGGTAACTGCTAAAAGGATTGTATCCAATAGTACACAGATGCACAGAGTTGGAAGTAACCTTGGAGATCTAGCCCATCTCAGTGCCCAGTGCAGGCTCTGCAATGCAAAATGCAGCTACAGCATCCCTGGCAGATTGCCATTCGGCTTCTGCTTAAATACCTCCAAAAGAAGGAGAGCCCACAATCTCCTGAGGCAATCTATTCACTGCCAAACAACCTTCATTGTTAGGAAGTTTCTCCTAATGTTTAGCAGGAATCAGCTTCCCTGCATATTCCAGCCACTGGTTCTAGTCCTGCCCACTGAAGCATCAGAGAACGCTGCTTTATCTTCTAAATGATAGCCTTTCAGATATTTGAAGACCACTATCATGTCACACCTTAATCTTCTCTTCTCTAAGCTAATGTACCTAGCTCTTTCAATTGTTCCTCATAGGACTTGTTTTCTAGACCCCTCACCATCCTGGCTGCTCTTCTCTAGAACCGCTCCAGATTTTCAATGTCCTCAAAATGTGGTGTGCAGAACTGGACACAGTATTCCAAATGCAGCCTAATGCAGAATAGAGCAGAACTATTATTTCCTGTGACATCAATACCCTGCTTCTGTTAATGCAGCCTAAGACTGCATTAGTTTTTTAACGGAAAGGTTTTAAGCAGCCACATCACACTGCTGGCTGGTATTCAGCTTGTGATCCACTAAGGCAGTGTTCTCCAACCTTGGGTCCCCAGATGTTTTTGGCCTACAACTCCCAGCATGCCCCAGCCAGCAAAGTTGTGCATATTTGATTCTTTTTGTACCTAAATACAGTAATACCTTGGATTGCAAGCATAATTCGTTCTGGAACCGTGCTTGTAATCCAAAACACTCTTATATCAAAGCGAGTCTCTGGCGGGCATGAGCGAGGCCAATTTCGGCCCGCTACGCCCGCTCGAGGCGAGCGGTTACATCCCTACGACTTGTATTGCAAGACGTCGCTTGTTTATCAAGTCAAAATTTATTTTAAAAAATTGCTTGTCTTGCAAAATGCTCTCAGACCAAGTTACTTGCAATCCAAGGTATTACTGTAAAAGACTTTACATTCATCTCTGTTGAATTTCATCTTGTCAGTTTCAACCTAGCTTGTCAAGATTCTTTTGAATACTGATTTTGTCTTCTAAGGTGTTGGCTATCCTTCCTAGCTTTGTGTCATCTGCATATTCAATGAGCAACCCCTCTACACCTTCATCCAGGTAATTTAAAAAATGTTGAACTTGAACACCACAAGGCCTTAGGTACGCCAGTCAAGGCTTCCCTCCTGGAGGATGCAGAGCCATTAATGAGCATCCATTAAGTACAGTTGCTCAACCAGCTGTTCATCCACTTACTAGAAGTAGCGCCCAACCCACATTTTACCATTTTGTCAGCAAGAATATGGGAAACCTTGTCAAACTCTGATGAAAACAAAATATACCATGTTCACGGCATTTCCAGAATCCACTCATCTAGTAACCCTAAAAAAAAATAAGGTTGGTCTAGTACAGGGCTCTCCAACCTTGGGTCCCCAGATGTTGTTGGACTACAGCTCCCAGAATCCCTTGTCATTAGCCATGCTAGCAGGGTATGCTGGGAACTGTAGGCCAGCAACATCTGGGGACCCAAGGTTGGAGCGCCCTGGTCTAGCATGATTTATTTCTGACAAACCCATGTTGGCTCCTACTAATCAATTCATTTTTTTTAGACGCTCACAGACCAACCTCTTAATAATCTATTCTAGAATTTTGCCTGGTATTGCCGTAAGGCTGACTAGTCTGTACCTTCCTGGATCCGCCTTCTTCCCATTTTGAAAATGGGGCATTTGCCCATCCCGTCTTCTGGCACCTCACCAGTTCTTCGAGAATTCTCAAAGATTACAGATGGTGACTTTGAAATGACATCTGCAAGGTCCTTCTGCACCTGGGGATGTAATTTATCTGGGGTACAGCACCGAGTACATGGGGCTGCCGGGGGGCTGAGGGGAAGAGTGACTGGGCAAGGTGCCTTCCACTTGCACAACCAACAGATACAATCCATAGTGTTGCTATATTCAAGCAGAATAGTTTTATAAACTCCATGTGCTGCTTAGGTTCTTGGGGGAGTGTCTTGTTTGCTTTGCTTTACAACTGAGGGATTGATGCCTGCTTTGCAGCAAGTTTCTGCATCCTTCCAAACTGCTTAGAAGTGTATCCTGTTTCTCCCATCTAATCTTATTGGTCAGCAATAAGGATATAGATATTGACTGGGTCTGCACGACATGGCAATCCATGGTTCCTTTTAAAACAGGGTTCTTGACAGGGCTAAACTGGGTTTTATGACAGGACATATACAGATTTCATGGCCTCATTATGTTCCTGTCAAAAATCCTGTTTTGAAATAGACTCTGACTATTGACAGCTGTCAAAAGTAACTGCTCCTGTAAATAGGGCGGACTACACTTTTCCAAGCACCTAAAGGCTTGGAAAAGGATGACACTAGGAACTGTCAAGCTGAAACTTAAAACCTAGAAGATCTTGCTGCAAAGTGTGTGATGTAGTCACCACACCCTTTCACATGGAAACATCTCACAGCTCTGCTTTGTGCTTGACAGCTCGCCGTTGTAACATATTTGAAGACTGGCTTTGTCAATGTCCAGGACATTGACCATGCAAAGCTTCTCATTTTGGGTAGGTGGAGTTGCACACTTGTGCAACTCCAAACTAATGACAAAAAAATATAAAAAATTAATGAAAACATTAATTTTTCATTAATTTGCACATTTCTGGTGCAAAAAGAAAAAAAAAGATGGTGAACAGTGACGGCCAGTTCTATGTGCCACTTGGGTACTTTGGAGGGGCTGTCACTGCGGAGATTGCAAAAAGTGATCTCCAAAAAGAAAAAAAGGGGAAAGAAAGCCACAACAACCACAAAAGAGATCACGATCAGAGCAAGGAGATGAGATAAGATGGGTGCTACCACGCAAGTATCTGGGATACCTGCGGGGGGACCAAGGGGGAAGGCGCGGCGGGGGACAACCCAGGGTGAGCCCTATCGTCTATCGGGTGCACCACAGGTTGTTCCACAAACAACCCACACTGTGTAGCTTATTCAGGGTGAGTTGTCGTGTTGTGCGAACGCGACCATTCTGCTGTAACTTGGTATAAGCGTCTGTTGCAGGAAGTACTTTAAAAATAAGTTCAAGCATTTACAAAAACATCAAGTGGCTTGTGCCATCTTTGAAGTATTCCTTTTCTCTCACACACAGGAGGAAATGACCTTTCTAAGAGTATACTTGCTGCTACAGATGCATGCATCATCCAAAAATGCCTTTTCTTTCAATACTATTATTTTATTCAAATGCAAAATAATGCAACTATTATGATTAATTAAAACTCATAGTTGATTAAGTTTATTTAAAATCATGTGATAACCAGGTTCCAAAACCATAAAAACACACAAGTGCAAATACAATTTGCAAACGCATTAACGTATTATAGATATCTACAGAGACAGTGTGTGCATCTTTTAGATATCAGATGAAGTCCATTCTGTTCTCCCATACCTTTAATGGCTTTTAATATTTGTGACTCATTGCCTTTTGCTGTTTTTAATTGGTTTTATCAGCTAGCTTGTTAACTGTGGCTTTTCTGCTGTTTTTCTGTTTTTAAGTGGATGTTTTTAATTTATATTGTAAGCCACTTGAAGCTATGTGCAATAAGGTGCATATCTGATAAGTTATTACAAATAAAATTATCTATTTGTGAGAAACCAAAAGCCTGGGGAAAGGACAGGGAGAGGTCAAATACCTAGCTTAGATATGATAAATATTACCTGGTTTCCTCTTTCCAAAATGTCGATCAATTCAGATGCAATCCGCCAGTCACTTCTAGTCACAAGAGTTACAGATTCCCCTGTGCGTCTATGGAATAAGCAAAGCTGTCAAAATTTCCAGTATTTCTCGGCTGTTTCAAAGGACCCCACACACTTGGCTTCAAGATCACTCATCAGATAAGTAGGCATTTAACTGTAACCAATTAATAGCTACATCTTAATAAGCTACAACTTGTAATCAGCACACAAGGTCAGACACAGCAGGCATACAGAGATTTATTTTATCTTTTTTGTGATGAGCATATGCAGATATTTTATTAACCAAAATGTTTTTTACCTTTAAGAAAACTTCATGCTGTGCTAAGACTCTTGGACAGCAAAACCAGGGCCCTAGTCTCCTACTTCCTATACAGCACAGAGTATTACAGTGGTCTTCCAATCCTCAAAAGCTCTTCTACTGGACAGAAGTGGAGCTGCACAATTTGGGGTGTGTGGGCGAAGAGATACTTGTGCTTTTTATGGCTGGCCTTGTGTAGATTTGTTTTGGCAGAGAACAACAGGAGCGGAGAAGTTCTTTGATGAATCAAGTGGCTTGATTAGCCAAGATCACACTTGTTTAATGTGTTAATTTTGAAATTTTTCCATCAAGAATTATAGCAGAAGGGAATCTATTTTTTTAACATAAGACTCTTCCTTCAAGAAAACCCCTGCAGAATAAGATCAAAGATCCAATTAATCCAGTATCCCACAGTGGCCATCTGGTGCTTCTCAGAAGCCTACAAGCAGAGCAAGACTCTACAGTACCCCTGCCACTGTTGCTCCACCTGCCCAGCAACTTGTACTCAGCAGTATATTGCCTCTTAACAGGGAATTTACATTTAGCTATCATGGGAAATAGCCACTGAAATGTCTATTTCTCCATTTATTTGTCTAATCCCCTTTTATAAAATCATCTAAGCATTGCTACATCTTGTTAACTATCTAACAATTAATTATCCATTGTGTCCACTTCTTTCTGTCTTTCCCGAATCTGTCAATCAATTTCACTGGGTGATCCTGAGTTCTAGTATGGGAGAGGAAGCCAAGTTCACTCAATCCACTTTCTCTATGGCACGTATAATCTTATAAACCTCTATGATATCCCCTGTAGTCATCTTTTCTTTCTAAACAAAAAAGCCCGAAGCGATGTGTTCCAACACCTTATTTCTGTTGCCTTTTTCTGCACTTTCCCCACCCCTAAGGCTGCAATCCTAAACACACTTAACCTGGGAGTAAGACCCATTGGACACAATAGGATTTATTTTTAAATTGACATGTATTGGACTGCACTATAAGATATCCTTTCTGAGATGGGGTAGTCCTCACCCGTGGAGTGCAGGGACGCATCAGGCCAGTTCTCAACAAGTTCCCTTGGTGTTGGCATCGAGGCTGGAGGAGGAGGCATAAGGGACTTGGGCTGCCGTCTTGGAGTAGTCAAAACCAAAGGAGGTGGCAGGTGGGTTCCCTCATGTTCAATTGATGTAATTCTGGGAGAATGAGGGGCTGGCTGAAGAAACACGACAGAGACCGATGCCGACTTACAGATTCTGATGGTGCGGAGTGATATCTCGGTGACACAGGACGAAAATACCTGTCCATAGTGGAGCTCCTGGTCCCATCGCAGACACCAGTCATCCCAGCGGTAAATTCTGTAGGGAGGTAGAGACCAATCCAATTGCCTGTCTCAATCAGAGAAAGGAGCGCATGAGGGCTCTTGGCATCAATACCGCTCATGTTCTAGCTGCTGGTACCGAAGGGACTTCGGAGACCGTTCTTCATACTGAGATCGAGCAGGAGAGTTGGTACGGGGCACTTGATCCTCTCTCTCTCTCGGGAGTGGTGTCCCTGATTTCACCCTCAGAAGGCCGGAGCACGACTTTGTCATGATGAAAAGTTAGATACGGTGGATCAACTCTTAAGGCACACAGTTCACCGGCTCGCCTAGCCGACGTGATCGCCACTAGGAAAGCTGTTTTCCATGATAATAATCGAAGATCTATAGTCGCCATAGACTCAAAAGGTGTTTTCGTTAGAGCTTTCAAAATCATAGGAAGATCCCAACCTGGTATGATACTTCGAGACGGTGGATTCAGGTTTTTAAGTCCTTTCAGGAATTGCTTTACTGTTGGGTTCGTGAATATCGATCCCGTAGCAGTATCCACTCTATACGCCGATATTGCGGCCAAGTAAACTTTGATTGAGGAATATTTTAGTCCCCGCACCATCAAGGAATGCAAAAATTCCAAAATTGTTGATGTCGAACAGGATTCAGGATTCTGGCCGAGATAATTTACATATTTTGAGAAAGCTGTCCACTTGCGAGAGTAAGAGAGTCTCATTGAAGGCTTCCTTGCTGCTAACAGGACTTGTTGAACTGCCGCTGAAAATTCCTCTATGGGAGTTACCGTATTTGCCATGCTGTCAGACTCAATGAGCAGAGGTCTGGATGCACTATCTTGCCCTGTTGCTGCGTGAGTAGATTCTTTCGAATTGGTAGCGGTACGTATTGACCTCGAGAGAGGTGGATAAGGTGGATGAATCAGGGTTGACGTGGCCACCATGGGGCTATCAAGATGCATGTGGTCTGGTCTTGATAGATTTTCGATATTACTCGAGTCAATAATGGGATTGGAGGAAAAAGGTAGAACAGTTTCCCGGTCCAAGGCAGCATGAACGCGTCGGAGATTGAATTCGGGTCCGATGCTGTTTGACTGCAAAATAGAGGGCACACTGTATTCTCGTCGGTGGCGAATAGGTCTACCTCTGGTTCTCCCCATTGTAGAAAAATCTCCTGAAGCAGGTCTCTGTTCAATTGCCATTCGTGAGACTGCATCGTTGTTCTACTCAGCATGTCTGCTAATACGTTTAACTTCCCTGCTATGTGGATTGAAATGAAGGAGATGCCCCGGGGGATCGCCCATTAGAAGATCTTTAGTGTAAGATGCAATAAGCGTGCCGACCACGTGCCTCCTTCTTTGTTTAAATATGCAACCACTGTTGTATTGTCAGTTGCTATTTGAATGTGCTGATTGCTGATGTGATCTTCCAGGGATTGACGAGCTTTCCACACTGCCAGCAGCTCGAGGAAATTGATGTGCTTTCCCTTTTCCTGAGCTGACCAGATGCCTTGAGCAGTATGTCCGTCGGAATGAGCGCCCCAGCCCAACAGAGATGCATCCGTTGTCAGAATGCATGTTGGTGTCGGCAGAGTGAAGGGCATGCCGACGGTGAGGTTCTCTTCCGACATCCACCATCTGAGGGATTCTTTGATCTTTCAAGGCAACTGAAACTGCTTCGACGGCTTGTCTTTCTCCGTATCGAAGTTGCTTATGAAGTAAGATTGAAGTGGTCGCATTCGCAGCCTTGCATGTTGAACCACCAATATCATGGAGGCCATGTGGCCTAGAAGGCGTTGCACGGCGTGAGCAGAACAGATGTTGAGGCGATTCAGTCTTTTCGATGTGGTATCTTTTGGACTCTGTTTTGGGGCAGGTACGCCCAGCCATCTATTGCAGTGATGGCGAACCCACTGGCACGGGCGCACAGCTGGCACGCAGGGACCTCTCTGTGGGCACTCGAGCCATTGGTCACCAGATCGCGAAAAGACTGTGCCCTTCTGCAAAACACTAATGATTTTGTTCTTTCTCACAGTGTGGAACAGAATGATTTTATTCTAGAATTCCTGTTACAGAATTCTTTTCTACATTGTTATCACATTTAAAAGATTTTGAAGAATGATGCACAGAGCATGGCTTGGATGTAAAGCCCTAACAGTTTACCTGAGTGCTGCATGTGTTGCTCTCAAACTAACGGAGTATGTGCCAAGGTTTGACAAATTATCAGCATGCATGCAATAGCAAAAATCACATTAATTGTGCAAAAGCATGCCCAGTGCAAACTTTTACCTAATGCAGTGTTTGCAGTCCAAGACATAAAGTGTTTAAAATGTGTTAAGCACGTTTAGTTTTCTTGTTTATCTTGCTCATCCTAGTACAGGTTGACTTTTACTTTTACTAATCCGACACCTGTAGAAGCAGGGGAAGGACCCGGGGTAAAGCTTGCCCCATACAATTTCAGTCTGGCATATAATCATATTACAAGTTGAGAATCCCTTATCCAAAAATACATGTGCCTAATTATTTTAAAAGTTTGTATAAATTCCCTTCAGGCTATGTGTACAATGTAGTACTGTACTATAATAATTTTTTGAGTTGATTTTTTTTCCAACAAAAAACTGATTGTATCATTGAAAGCTCTGTTATGGTGTTTTTCTTTTAAGACAAAAGATGTTAATTAGTTTGGACAACTGTATGAGTTGTTTTTCTACAACTAAAACCTCGGTATTCAGGTTTAATTGCAGTGTTGGCACTTTGAAATAAATAAGTTTTGAAATAAATAAGTTGGTTTTGTGTTGCAGTTTGGGCACTCGGGCTCAAAAAGGTTCGCCATCACTGATCTATTGCATTCAGTCTTGCTCTGATGAACTGAATGTCTCTTACAGGCTGAAAAATTGATTTCTTTGAATTCAAGCAAAGTCCCAGTTTGTCTAGAAGAGAAAGCGTGTCTGTCAGTGCATGTCGCAGCGTAGCTTCTGACGATGCTACTATCAACCAGTCGTCAAGATACGGGAAGATAGTGATGCCCCTTGCTCGAAGACTGGCACAGACGACAGCCATGCATTTCGTGAATACTCTCGGCGCGGTGGAAAGGCTGAAAGGTAACACGACGAACTGGTAAGCATGTTGTCTGACTTTGAATCGAAGATATTTTTGGCTGTCCTCGTGGATGTCGATGTCCTTGAGGTCGATGGATGCAAACCAATCGGTCTTGCATAGAAGCGGTAAGATCGATTGGAGTGTGACCATTCTTCGGTGGAATAAAGAGGTTTACCGTTCGAAGGTCCAAGATCGGTCTGAGTCCTCCATCCTTCTTCTCTACGGTGAAGTATCTGGAATAGAGACCGTCTTGCTGATCTGCTATGGGAACCAGTCTTATGGCTCCCTTTTGAAGTAGAGTAGATACTTCTTCGATCAGCGCTGGGGTTGGATGGGTAGTCTCGACCCCGAGGAAAGGAGGGAGGACTTGGAACTTGATCTCGTATCCGTGTCGGATGATGTTTAACACCCACCGATCCGTGGTGATGTTGTACCAGGATCGGAGGTGTTGACACAGGCGAGAGCCTAAAACAATATTTGGAGCAGGAGAAGAGATGACGGCTGGACTAAGACAGAAGTCAAACCCGCCGCCTGTTGTAGTCACCTCCTCTGCGGGAGCCCTGGTACCGCTGCTGGAAATTCGAACGTCGCTGTGCCTGGGGCTGCTGGTTACTGAGGCTGACGTGTTGTAGCTCTGAAGGGTTGAGAAGACTGGAAAGTTTGAGTCGGGTATGGTGGCCTTCCCCATCGCCTTTGTCTATAGGGTCTTGTCATGGGCTGGTGTGACAGTCCCATCTTCTTGGCATTAGCCAAAGCCTTCTGAACTGCGTCCATTGAATCGTCCGTGGTCGCATGAAACAGACCCTCGCCGTCGAAGGGCAGATCTTCGATTTGGGCTTTCGAATCCATGGACAAATTCGTGGATCGTAGCCAGGCATGTCTATGTAACGCCACCGAGGCAATCATGGAACGAGCATGGCTGTCCGCTTGATGTCTCGATGTGTTCATTTGAAGCGCAGCCATGCTTGTCGCCTCCTTTTGAAAAACTCGTGCCAGTTCTAATTTTTCATCGGGCAAATAATCACACAAGTCGCCAATTTTGTCTGTCAGGAACATTTGGTAACGCACCATGATGGCCTGGTAGTTCTCGATTTTTAGACCCAGGGAACTGGAAGAATAGATCCTCCGACCGTATGAGTCTAATTTCTTGCCTTCCTTGTCAGATGGTGTCGAGTGTTGTCGTCCTCCATGAGACTGCGAGGACTTTACTATTATGGAGTTTGCTGCCGGGTGCGAGAAA
Source organism: Shinisaurus crocodilurus (assembly GCA_021292165.1). Classification (NCBI taxonomy): domain Eukaryota; kingdom Metazoa; phylum Chordata; class Lepidosauria; order Squamata; family Shinisauridae; genus Shinisaurus; species Shinisaurus crocodilurus. Next base: position 130,644,610 of record CM037879.1, read on the forward strand.
ATAAATTTTGCATCTTTTTCCCGCACGCTGTACATGGACTCTAGTTTTTTTTGCAGTTGGATGTGCTGATGCCGGCATTTTCCATGTCGCCTGCACTGTGTCTGACAACGTTGGCAGGAAAGGTACCAGAGTCTTCGAAGTCTGGGTATCTTGGAGAACAGAAAAAACCGGGTCCTTAGTTTTTGGTTCTTCCGTTTCGATTTTTCGTTCCGTATCGTTTGTTTCGATACCCAGGGCAGATGTCATCCGTGATATATGCTCGGCAAAGGACCCCATGTCCTCAGAAGGGGAGGCGGATGCCTTTGGATTCGACCTGTTCGTCTGGAGAAGCAGAATGTGTAGATTCAGAAATGATGGATTCGGAATCAGTTGAATAATCCATCTCTGAGGACGACTTGGCTTGATCAGGTTGCACCGCAAGTGTAGGTTGCGAGGCTGGCATCTCGGTTGTTGCACGCTCCAGAACAGGTGCAGGCTCGTTCTCCGATCGCACCGGTAGAGATGGAGGGGAGCGACGTCTAACACTTGGTGATCGAGTCTGATGGTGTGGAGAACAAACTGGCCGTTCTCGGCGTCGAGGCGATAGTCGGTGACTATGATAATATCCAGTACGACTAGTGGATCGGTGTCGAGGGTCGTCATACGTGTAGCTAGAATAGTAAGACCTCGAGGTAGAGCTATTGAGTACACTGTGCCCTCCCTGTAGACCGGAGATCGATGATATGGTCTATCGTAGCGGTCCGAACGTCGAGGAGAAATAAATTCTCGACTTCGTGAGGATCTTCGAGATCGAGCACGGGACCGAGAGCGATCCCGTGCTGGTTGCTGCGGCAACTGGCGGGAGACAGATGGAGAATCCACTATCTCGCTGTCAGAGACGGACTGGACCGTCGGTCTCGTGGCTTGAGGCCGAGGCTCCACTGCATCTTGGATTGTGTCCAGAGATGGGTCCAATTCACTAACCAAAGGAGGATCAGGCTCGGCGGCATGCCCTTTCGGGCTCGATGGTCTTGCCGAGGTGGTGGCACTAACAGCGGCCTCTGGAGTGACCGGCCGGTCTGCAGCTGGAGTCTCAGTCGCGGGGTGCCTTTCTCCGACTTTTTTGAGGGTCCTCTCCTTTTTCTTTTTCAATTGCTCCTTTGTTTTCTTGGCTTTCTTTGCTAGCTTTTTCGCTAGATAAGCCTCCCGTGTCAGGGTGGAAGATGGCTTTGATCCCGAAACGGGGCGAGACCCTCCAGGTCTTTCCTCCGGATCTGGTGAGCTCGCGGAGAGGGATTTTTCCCACATGAGGACTCTTAGCTTCATTGCCCGATGCTTCCTAGCCTGCTTTGTGAAGGCTTGGCAATGGGGACAAGTCTCCATGACGTGTGTCTGGCCTAGGCAGAGCAGACACGAAGAATGGCCGTCTGCTGGTGGAATTTTCATCCCACAACGAACGCATTTGTGAAAAGGGGCCTTAGGCGGCATAGTGGAAAGCGAAAGAGAAACGAGGCCTGGAGGAGAATGGGGGAGAGAACGGGGATAGTATGGATTTTTTATATATATATATCAGGAACTACTTGATAGATAAAGAAGAAATGAGGAAAACTGTGGAGATTAGTGAGAAGAATGGAAAAAAGAACGCTCAGCTAGAGAATATCAAGAGAGAGATATCCGAAGGACAGGTTGCTTACCTGTAACTGTAGTTCTTCGAGTGGTCATCTGTGCATTCACACACATATGGGTTCTCTGTGCCTGCGCTGAGATCGATCGGAAACTTCTTTAGCTGAGATGAGCTGGGCGGGAGCCCCTCCCCCTCGCGCGTGCTCCTTAGCGCAGCTCCCGCCCGTCTCCTCAGTTCCCTGAGACCGCCTATTGCGACCCTCGGGACCGAGGCTGATCCAGGAAAAAGGAGCTCCACTACACCCCCATCGAACTTGATGGTTACGAGATCGATAGAAAAAAACCCCAACCCCGAAGTAATCGAGATCGACTAAAAAACAAACAAAATGAAATTGGACCATCCCATTTCCACCTGGGTATCCATCGAACTCGATGCAGACACCGAGAGGGGAAGGAGGGCGGGTTGTGTGAATGCACAGATGACCACTTGAAGAACTACAGTTACAGGTAAGCAACCTGTCCTCCTTCTTCGTGGTCTCTGTGCTTCACACACATATGGGTAGATTAGCGGACTTACCGGAGGTGGGTCGGTGTCGGTAGGCAGATGGTGACTGATGATAGCACCGCTCTCCCGAATGCGCTCTGCGCTCTGGCTCGAACGTCGAGGCGGTAGTGTCGAATGAAAGTGGAGGGCGAAGACCAAGTCGCCGCCCTGCACAAGTCCGATAAAGAGACTCCTCTGCCGAATGCCGTCGAAAGTCGACATGGCTCTAGTAGAATGTGCTTTTACGGAGCCCGGCAAAACACAATTGGCAAGTTGATACGCTAGTTTGATGGTGTCCACTAACCAGGGGGACAGTCTTTGCTTTGACACTGGACAGCCCTTCTTTGGAGGGCCGTAGCACACAAAAAGCTGTTGAGTGTGCCTTATGGGCTCCGTACGTGCTTTGTAAAAAGCTAGGGCTCTACGGACATCGAGGCTGTGCAAAAGTCTCTCGACATTCGATGACGGCGATGGAAAGAACGCTGCAAGTACAATGTCCTGACCTAGATGGAATTCAGAAACGACTTTTGGCAGGAAAGTTACATCTGGACGTAAAATAACCTTGTCCTTGTGAAAGGTTGTGAATGGAGGATCAACTCTGAGAGCGGCCAACTCACCGACACGTCTTGCAGATGTAATTGCTATTAAAAACAAGGTTTTAAACGAAAGAAGGCGCAAGTCCGACTTCGCCATGGGCTCGAATGGCGCCGTCGTCAATGCCTTCAAAACCAGTTGAAGATCCCATCCTGGTACGATAGACCTCATCGGAGATCATAAGTTTCTTACACCCTTCAGAAACTGCTTTACGAGCGGATGTATAAATAGAGACGTACCTGTCGAGGTTGTTCGGTACGCCGCAATTGCCGCTAAATACACCTTGATAGATGAGAATTTAAGCCCACGGGCCATCAGCGAGTGTAGGAAGTCGAGGACAGAAGATATCGAACATGTTACAGGGTCTTTATCTGAAGCTAACACAAAGTCTGAGAAAGCCTGCCATTTTCTCAAGTAGGAAAGCCTTGTTGAAGGTTTACGCGCTGCTAACAAGACCTCCTTTACTGCCGAGGAAAGGTCTGTATCCATGGCTATCTGATCCTCCAAGCCGTGAGACTTAACAAATGCAGATCGGGATGGAGTACCCTGCCTTGTTGTTGCATCAACAGATTGTCTTGCAAAGGTAGCTGTAGGTAATCCCCTTGACACAGCCGAAGTAGAAGGGAAAACCAAGGTTGGCAAGGCCACCACGGGGATATCAGAATGCAATTTGTTTTGTTTGATGATATCTTGGCCAGCACCCGAGTGAGAAGTGGTATTGGAGGGAACAGGTAGAAGAAGTTGCCGCTCCACTCCAATAGGAATGCGTCGGTTACCGAGTTCGGGTCCGACGCCGCCCTGCTGCAAAATATAGGGCAGGCCGTGTTCTCGCTGGTTGCGAATAAGTCCACATTCGGCCGACCCCACCGATGGAATAGGGAAGTTAGTACTTGACGGTTCATCTTCCACTCGTGTGACTGTAGCGACACCCTGCTCAATGTATCCGCCAATATGTTGGTTTTCCCCGCGATATGTATCGCCACAAATGACATCCGTCGGGGTAGAGCCCACTCGTATAGATGCAGTGTCAGTCGTGTGAGGCGCACCGATTTTGTTCCTCCTGTTTGTTCAAGTACGCAACCACAGTAGTATTGTCCGTCACGACCTGGATGTGATGGCCGGTCAGGTGATGCTCTAACGCTTGCAGAGCCCTCCAGACAGCCATTAGTTCCAACCAATTGATATGTCTGGTGGCCTCCGTCGGCGTCCAAGTGCCTTGCACGACGTGATCGTCGGAGTGGGGCCCCCATCCTAATAGAGACGCGTCCGTCGTCAATATTCTGCTCGGTACCGAAGGTTGAAATGGTACCCCGTCGAGTAGGTTCGACTCCAACTGCCACCACCTCAAAGACTCTCTTACGGAGAGAAGGTCTGTCTTTTTCTGGTTTGAAGGCTCGGACAAACCAGGTCTGAAGTGGTCGCATGCGAAGCCTTGCATAGCGTACGACTGCGATGGTCGAGGCCATGTGCCCCAAGAGTCGCTGTATCAAATGAGCTGATGTCACCGATTGCTTGAATACTTTGTTTGCAAGGGAGATCAGTTTGAACGCCCTGTCGTTTGGGAGATACGCCTGACCATCGAACGCGCTTAGCCTTGCTCCTATGTATTGGATCTCTCTCACTGGCTGTAGGACTGACTTCTCCGCGTTCAGGCAAAAGTCCCAACTCGAGCATGAGTCTCCTCGAGAGCGCTTTGAAGCTCGATCCTCGAGGATGCCACCAGTAACCAATCGTCGAGGTAGGGAAAGATGGTGATGCCTCTTGCCCTTAGACTTGCGCACACCACCGCCACACACTTCGTGAACACCCTCGGCGCGGTGGAAAGTCCGAATGGAATGCTTTGAAACTGTAATAAAATTTTCTCCCAATCTGGTGCTGCCCCTTTAAGCTTAGCTGGAGATGTTGTCTTTGGCTTGGCACCAGCAGGGAATTTGCCAGCTGAGTCCGCCATTTTTCCGCCCTTCCCCCTCGCTGTCTCGGAACTTTCACTACCTCGTAGCTTCTTATTAGGACCCAGTTGCTCAAATTGATAAGACAATTCAGTATCTTTCGTGTCAAGGATCCTAATTAGCCTTTTCAAACTGTTATCCGAGGGATGCGCCCGATCGCGTTTCCAAAGAGGGGGTAGGGACTTTTTCACCCGTCTGGAGCTCATAAACAATCCAGGGCAAAGCACATCAAAAGAAAGCTATTCTTATTATTTCTTTGTTAGCTCTATATCTGCGATACCTTCCAGAAAGTAAACAGCAAAGGAGTTCAAACTCACGATTTGTCTTTCCTGTGTATTTGCAGATGTTTTCAAATCATTCCGGGAGCTCGGCAGAAAAGCTACTGCTCCATAGCCAGCGAAGGCTCCTCCCCCCCTTTTGCAAGTTTTCTGTGAGAACCGGCTGTATCGCCCCTTTTTGAAGGAGGGTCGAAACTTCCTCCATCAGCACCCGAGTTAGACGGGTGGCCTTGATCCCGAGAAACGGGGGGAGGACTCCGAACTCGATCCTGTAACCGTGTTCCACGATGCGTAGCACCCATCGATCCGTCGTGATGGTCCTCCACGATTGGAGGTGGTGGTAAAGTCGAGAGCCGAAGAGAGTAGTCTGAGGTGGTGCAGAGGTGTCGTCGAGGTGAAGTGTCGGTGGCACTACGGTTGGGACGGCAAGGTAGTCAAAGACGACGCCGGCCAGAGTCGCCTCCCCTCCTGGTGCCCCTGGACCGCTGTTGAAACGGCTGCTGCGGCGCTTGAGGCTGTGGTGCTCCGGGTCTTCGGTTCCCGCTCCTGTTTTGGCCCGTCTGCTGGGCCTGGCTGGGAACGGGAACCGAGACCAACGCCGTGGCCTGAAGCTCTGGGATGGTTGTTGGCGGATGAGCCCCATCTTCTTCGCCGTCGTCAGAGCTTTCTGGGCAGAGTCGAGGGAGTCGCCCGTGGAGGCATTGAATAGACCCTCGCCGTCGAAAGGGAGGTCCTGTATCTTCGCCCTATCGTCGGGAGTCAGGGCGGTAGAGCGAAGCCATGAGTGCCTCCTCAAAGCCACAGAACCGACCATCGACCTGGCGTGACTGTAGACCTGGTGCCTTGCCGTATTCATTTGCAAGGCCCCGATGCTAGTCGCCTCCTTAATAAACTGAGCTGCCAGGTCCCTCTTGTCGTCCGGCAGATAATCACAGAGGTCTCCCAGCTTCTCCGTGATGTACATTTGATATCTAGCCAACAACGCCTCGTAGTTAGATATCTTAAGTCCGAGGGAAGACGATGAATAGATCCTACGGCCGTAGGAATCTAGTGTCTTACCCTCTTTATCTGCATATCGTGGGGGTATGCTGTTTTCCCCCACGAGACTGCGCCGATTTGACTATAAGCGAGTTCGGGGTCGGATGAGAAAACAGAAATTTTGCTCCTTCCTCCTGGATTTTGTACATTGACTCCAGGCGTTTGGCCGTCGGTTTAGTTGAGGCCGGAGCCTTCCAGGTTTCTTGCACCGTCTCCAACAGTGTCGGCAAGAATGGAAGGAGCAACTGGTTCGACTGCATCGTCCTAAGGACAGCATAAATGTCATCCTTGGCCTTCCCCTTCGACGACTTCGCCTCGACTCCCAGAGCAGTCACCAGCCGGCTGACATGCTCAGCGAAACTCCCCATGTCCTCCGATGGGGAGACCGCGTCTTTGGACTCCACCTGCGCGTCTGGCGAAGTGGAGTGGGAGGAGGAAACCGCCGAGTCCGAATCCGACAGGTATGCCGATCCCGACGAGGAGTGGCCAACAACATCAGTCGCAACCGGTAGACGTACGAGAGTCTCTGGTTGAGCCATCGATGTCGATGCAATCGGCTCTCTCACCACTTCAGCCGTGGTACGACACACAGCCGCATCTCGGCGAGGTGAAGGAGAATACCTCCGACCACGGTGCCTGTCCGGAGAAACGGAACGCCTGTGATAGTAATGACGTTCCGACCTCTCGCGTCTCGGTGAGCGCCTCGACCTCGAGTAGTAGCTCCTAGAACTCGATCCCGAGTAGTAGGAGCGGGACCTAGACCTCTCATCTCGGTATCGGGAGAGACGAGATCGATGGCTCGAAGTCATGGAGACCGAGTCACGAGCCCGATAGTGCGGGGATCGTGATCAGCGGCGGTGTTCTTGACGCTCCTCTGCGCGCCCAACCGACGGAGACAGTAGCGGTGGAGGACCCCTCGAGCCCGAACGGGGTCTGTCCGATGTCTTCTGCTCCTCGAGCTGGACTGGCGAAGCCACTAGCTCTCCCTCCGACAGGGAGGCTGCCACAACCATCGACTCTTTCCCGGTCTCTCGGCCTCGAGGAGACATAGTCGAAGCCGGAGTAGACTGGTGGGCACTGGGCAATCGGTCCCGAAGCTTGATCCCGAGTACCAGTCAGAGCCTCAATCAATGCCACCGTACGCTTCGATACCACCACAGTGGACGAAGTCGATGGGCCCGCCATCTCGTCAGGCTCAACCGCCATTTTCTCCTTAAGGTGCTTCGCCTTATCCTTGCGAGCCTTCTTCGCCAGTTTTTTAGCCGTTAGCGTGTCCGTTAATGGCTTCTTGGCCGGCTGGGATCCCCCAGGCCGTTCCTCTGGAGTGGGGCCTTTTGCTGACAGGGATTGCTCCCACAAAAGGGCCCTCAATTTGGTTTGGCGGGCTTTTCTGGCCTGTTTAGTGAAGGCCTGACAATGCTTGCAGGACTCGACGTGTCCCTGTCCGAGACACAGCAGGCAGAGTAAGTGATTGTCAGCGGGGGGGATTTTAGTCCCACACCGCTGACATTTTCTAAATGGTGCCTTGAGAGGCATAGTTAGAAATTAGATTAGGAGAGAAAATAGAGAATAACACAGTAACTAGGACAAGAACGGGGGAGAGAAGGTTTTAGGTAGGATTTTTTTGAAGATTTTTTTTTTTTTGGAAAATGAAAGTATAGTCCGAAAGAGAATCAAGAAATAGAAATTTTATGAAGAGAAAAAAGTTTTTAAGATTAATGGAGAGACTAACAAACTCAGCTTGAAATACTCGAGAGTGAAGAGAAGAAGAACCTATCGACTGGTTGCAAAGGCGGTCGAAGAGGAACTGAGGAGACGGGCGGGAGCCACGCTAAGGAGCACGTGCGAGGGGGAGGGGCTCCCGCCCAGCTCATCTCAGCTAAAGAAGTTTCCGATCGATCTCAGCGCAGGCGCAGAGAACCCATATGTGTGTGAAGCACAGAGACCACGAAGAAGAACAACGAGCCACTCGCAGTGGCGGTCGAAGAGGAACTGAGGGAAAGGGCGGGAACCGCGCTAAGGAGCACGCACGATGGGGGAGGGGCTCCTGCCCGATTTTCCTCAGCTTTTAGAGTATTCCGAAATGGCCTCCGAGACGTGGCTTATGCTGGCTCAGCTTGTCTGAGCGTGGAAAGCTAAGCAGGGTCAAGCCTGGTTGTTACTTGGATGGGAGACCCCTCCTCTAGTTTCCTGCATTGAGCAGGGGGTTGGACTCGATAGCCTTGTAGGCTCCTTCCAACTCTATGATCTATGAAATCTATGAAAACCACGAAGAAGAAGTAAAACATAATCTTGCATCTCAGCAAGGTGGATGGTTCCTAATCGGAGGATAGTATCCAATGCTAGTCCTACGTATAGTAGACCCACTGAAATGAGACTTAGGTTAGTCACAACTAACTTAAGTCCCATTAATTTCAATGGGTCTACTTTCCGAAGAACTAACATTTGATACTACATTTTGTTCGGATGTGTTCCTCCCCCCTCCCCCCATAAAAAACAATGTCCGTCTATCAGACACAGCCTATGTAAAATATGCTGAAGAAAGCACTGGTATTCCTCCAGTCAGTAACAGAGGCATTCCAGAATTCTAACTCACTTTCTTAACATTCAACTTACCCTGCTCGTCCAGTACGGCCTACTCTATGAACATACTCTTCGATGTTGCGAGGGAAGTCAAAATTAAACACATGAGTGATATCTTGCACATCAAGCCCACGGGAGGCTAAGTCAGTTGCTATCAGTATACGAACTCTGCCTAGAACAAGTACAATGAGAAATAAACTGATAGCTTACAAAATACATGCATCTAGACCTGACAGTTTTGAATTTAATGGAGAAATGTAAATTTTTATTTGATATTACAACACATACTGTGCATATGTAAAACTGGATAGACCTTTATTTTGGAAACTACCTTTTTTCTCCATTTTTGTACTAGTTTACAATATTAAGCAAAACAAAATACATAAACATTCTTTACTTTGCTAAAGTTTAGTGTAGTACTCAAGAGCCTCCTAGTCAGCTTAATCATAAAGGGAGGCTTATTTTTCTACAAAACATCTGAAAGCTAGCAGGAACAGGGGCAGATGCCAGATAATGTTCCACAGACTGTTTGCTCAATGTTCTTTTAAAAGGGTTGGTTGTAGCAATAGTACCTCCAAACCTACTACCTTTCAATGACTTCCTAGTTACATATTTGTCAAGTTTTAACATAATTTGTAGGTTACAAATTTTATTCACAGTTCAGTAGTATCATATATTTCCCTCCTAACATATCAATTGTTAATAAATATGTTGCAGCCAATTCTGAACAACTGCAAGTTTACCTTTCTTGAAGTCCTCCAAGGCCTGTTCACGATCACACTGCTCTCTATTGCCATGTAAGGACTGAACTGGAATTCCCTGAAGACCAAAATCACTTGACAGGTCATCAGCACTGATTAGAAAAGTTAAAAACAAAACAGAAAATAATGCTTGGTTTTTACATTAGTTCTTTTTATATTTACTTAAAATAAGATTTCAAAACCCTGGGGGTTGGATCCAGTTATCTGCTCATGGAAGGAAGGAGATGGAAAAGGGAAGTTTCTTACAGCACAATCTAGACAGAGTCTAGATGGCCACAGGATTTTTCGGATTCCCACCTACAAGGTTGGAAAATCGCTCCAACCTTGTATCTGGGGATCCATACTTGGATCCCCATTCCCACCGTTGCAACCAGCACAGAAAGAACCGCGCCAGTTGCAAGAGTGACCTCGGAGAAGTGCTTTGGGGGGCGTTCCAAGGGGGCTGGGGAGGGGAGGAGACAGGGGCCGCCAAGATACAAGGTATCCTAGCGGTACCTCAGCCTCCTTCCCTCCCACTCCAAAATTAGCTGTCTAGGTGCTTTGCATGGCAGGAAGAGTGCAGAGGCAACCTTCGTGCTCCTCCCACCCTCCACAGGATGCCCGTAATCCTCCAATTTCAGAGGGTTATGGGCATCCCGATTGGACGGCACCCATACCGTGGTTTTCTGTTCTCGGTATCTTCTGGAGGGCATTCTGTACTTCTGGGTTAGCCCCTCCTTCTAGACGGTAGGCAGGGTCCAACAGTGCTGATCCTCTCCAGGAGAAGAGCTAACCCAGATCGGAACTGGAAAAGCTAAAGCAACCTGCCATGCCCCTGCCCATGGGCAAAGTGTTATAGCTGTAAATATGTGAGGGGAGGAGGGAGTGTGGAATGTTGAGATGTCTGCTGATTGGCTGAGAGAGTGAGAAGGGGTGTGTGTGAAGCCTATGTTATATAAAAAGTGGGTGGTGCTGTTCAGAAGGGGAGTCTGAAGAGAGAGAGGAGAGTTGGAGGGAAGAGAGAGGGTTGGCAAGTCTGAGAGGTGGGGAGGGAGTTTCCAATGTTTAGAATCTATCTATCTATCTAATACATTTTTTTACCACCCAGTAGCCGAAGCTCTCTATTAACAATATTTATTTCCGGGGCTTCCGGGTGAACATGGAGCTTTGAAAGTCGCACAGAAATTCTGTGGGGCAGCTGGTACAGCGTTTCCTGGCCAGAGGAGTCTAGCTGGGGAGTCTACTTCTGATTAAAGAAGCTAAGATTTGATGTCACCCCCAAATTATCTCATAGGGTCATAAATTGCTTTCTGTCCGCCTTATGACGGATGGATTTGCAGCTTGTGACCTGAGGTGGGGGAAAATGGTGCTGTATTCGGAGACCGGTTTTTACCGATCATTAGAAGCGTTCATGTTCGCTTTCAAATAAAGGAATACATCTGGACTGGCTAATTTGGAATCTCTCTGCAGCATAGTGGGATTTATAATTAACTGTAAGTAGACTATGTTTATCTGGGAGGCGAAAAAGCTAAGAAGAGGAAGCCTGAAAGGAGGTCTATAAATCTTTTGTGTTTGGAAGTGTCTTGGAAATATCTATACGCAAGGCAAATATGTTTGCAGCATTCTTAAACCTGTGGAATGGAGAGAGAAATTCTAAACAGATTGGAAGAAAGAATCCAGAACTTGAACGTAAACCTTAAAGTGGATCAAACACAAGAACAACGGAATTCGGATATTTCTACAGGACTGGCAAAGGAGAAGAGAGAAGTAAATAAGGATTTTGGAAACGTACCAGAAATTCACAGAGGCGTTGAACTTTTAATTGGATTGAACTGGCTCGAGAAGAAAGTCCAGCGAAGGGCTGTGACACACTTTTTAAAATCTAAGATGGCGGAGCTGGAGACTGGTATGCAGGAATCCACAAAACAACAGACCAGACTGATTTCATTCTTTGTTCAAAATCTGGAACTTAATTTCTATCTGTTTGACAGAGGAAAGTGATAAGACATGGTCTTTTACTGGGAAAAGATAAAGGGGTTGATGTATACTGAACTATTTGTCTAGTTGGAAATATAAACAATTTCTTGATTTTAAATATTAATAGCAAAGGTAAAGGGAATGTTTATATGACTTATTTGAATTTTAAATATTAATGGTGATGTAAGAGAAATTATTATAATTAACATATAATTGTATTTGGTCTGTTTGGAAATATTTACTTAAAAAAATATTATTTTTCTTTTGTTTTGTTGTTGTCGTTTTGTTTTGTGGAGGCTTTGAAGTATTAAAGGGGAAGATCTTATTTTTTTTTGTTTTATATAGTAGAATGATGGCTTATGTGTTTCTGCTGTTTTGTCAGCAGTCACTTATTAATTCCTAGACTTTTCTTTCTTTTTTAAAAAAAATCTTTTAAGATTAATAGTGAAGGAATTTCTGGATAGATAGAAAGAAATAATGAGTAATTGTAATGAGATAAATGTGTTGACTAGACGGTTAGGTACTAGAGAGTGTGGGGGGAAGTACAAAAAACTTTTGTCATGTGGTTTACTAATTAGTTTATAGTTACTTTTTACTTTTGGGATTCTTAACATACTGTATTTTGGAATTGAAAACACTATTTAATGAAACTATAGGTTTTCTTTTTTGGTTTATCCATAAATGTTAAATTTAAACTAGATTAGATAGTTGATGTATATTGGGGGAGGGTGGAGACCTCTGGTGTTCGTCCTTTTTTGGGTTCTTTTTTTGTCATAACTGGAAGTGATTTTTTGTTAACAGAAAATGTTTTAAGAATAACTGTGGTTGCTTAAGCTGTGGAGAAGATTGGAAGTCCATTATAATTGTGTTTATTGTTTGTTGTATATGTGTTTTAGTGTTTGTTTGTTTTCATGAATAAAATTTAAAAAGGGGGGGAAAAACAATATCTATTTCCCTACCCTTAACTGTAATTAAATAAACTTGTTTCATTTTTAAAACTTAAAAGGAGTGGTCTGAATAAGTTACCCTGAAAGGGTTGGTGGCAGCAGAGGAGATTAAGAAAGTGTTATTTTTGAAGTGCTTGCAGAGGTGCTGGGTTGGACAAAGTGGAATCAGAGGGGAGGCCTGACACAACCCCTCATCCTGGCACTTCAAAAGGCATTGTATGTAGCACAACTGCTCCAGAAAAGAACAGAAAAGCCTGAAAAAGTAAACCTAGGGTGAAGAAGCTCTGGGAAAAACACACAACCAAATTGGTTAGGAAGGAACTAGCCCAAGAATGCCTACCTACTTCCCACATGTAAGGCAAAGGCAGAAGCCCTAAGAGGTCATTATTCTACTGCAGTGTATTCTCAGCACTGCAGTAGAAAAACGGGTGGGTGGAATACCCTCTGGAAGATACCAAGAACAGAAATTCATGCTAAGAAACTTCCCATTCTCTTGTATCTTTTGGAGAGCATTTCATTTTTCTAGGATGTACAAAAGCAGTCCCACTCTAGGGTGGATCTACAGTGGAACAACTCTAAGCAACATGAACACTCCGCAGCATCCAACTTCCAAGGCAGCACCTGCAGAGGAAAAGACATCCACCTTATGATGTTTGGCAAAGGTATACAAAGAAGCACACATAGCTGCCCTGCAAATTTCTTCCATAGAAGCTTGTCACTGGAAGGCAACTGCGGTCACAGCACCCCTAAGAGGTGTGATCCCCACCAGAGGCACCTTCCACAGAGTAGATCACAACTATACAATCCCTCAACCTTCTGGAAATGGTGGAAGTTGAAACTTTCTTCCCCAAAGAACCATCTCTAAACAAAACGTTTCAGACTTCTGAACTGGGGCCATTCTACTGAGATAGAACTGAAGCACCCTTTGCACATCTAGCCTATGCCAGGTCTTCTCCTAGGGGTACATAGGATTGGAACAACAGGGCAGAGCAACCTCCTGGGCTCTATGGAACACTGGACTTTTGGTAAGGAAGATGGGTAAATCTGCAACATAACCGTATCCTGAGAAAAAGTACACACCTGGGGATCAAAGAAGAGGGCTTCCAACTCAAGAGACCTGCCTGATGGAGTTTATGGCCATCAGGAACACGGTCCATTAGGGCCTTCAACACACAATTTAAATTCCAGGAAGGAAACCTATAAGTGATAGGTAGATTCAACAAAGCTGCCCTTAGAAAATTCTTTACGTAAGGGAGACTAGCAAGGGAACCCTTCCCCTTACATCCCAAGATGCTGTTTATATCTGCCACCTCACGGTACTAGTGCTAAGTCCCTTCTGGAGCCCAGCCTGCAAGAATTCTGGGATACTACAAGGATCTGTGAGATAGGCTGAGGGTATAAATATATATAAACTTCGTCAGCTGTAATCCTCAGCACCACACACGGAAGTAGGAGGGAGGCGAGCAGTAGTAGATATTATTGCGTTTATTATCATAGGACTCAATTACATGAGACTAATGTGTGTCTGTTGCGCAGAAGAGATGGCTTCACTGTCTCTTACATCATTCAGAGACAGTTCAGTTCAGAAGAAGGAGGAGGAGTGGAGAGCAACAAACTGGCTACACATTTATAGGCAGAGACTGTACCTATAAATAGGACAATTACTCACCTTGTTGTCCTTAACAATCACAAGACCATGTGGTGAGTCACAGGCACCTGAGCAGCAGGAGACATTCTGTTTGCAGCCGGCACGGAAACCTGACATCCTCTTGCTTTTTGTGTAGGCAGCAAACAAGGTATTACCAACAGCAACAGTTTTGCTAGTTTCTGATGCTGTTCCTTACTAATGGGTTTTGACAAAAGATATGCGGGAATCCTCCCACGGAACATCCTGCATCTGTTGACACCAGGACAGGAAAGCTAAATGGTCCCATATGTCTTATTGGTGGAAACATTATGAGAGGATAGGAGTATGTTCAAAACTTCAGAGTACCCTAATTGTTGCAACCAATGCCGCTCAGCCACTAGGCTGTCAGCCATAAGAGCTCTGGTTTTGGATGCACCAGAGACCCCTGATTTAGCAGGTCCCTGCAGCAAGGAAGTTTCCAACTGTCTTACCATGACAGGAGGAGGAGATCTGGAAATTCTGGGTGACTGGGCCAATGGCAGAATGACCTCCACTGCCAGAAGCCTGATCTGCTGAAGCACCTTTGGGATCAGAGAGAGAAGAAGGTACACATAGAGAAGGATGGGAGGCCATGAGCAAATGAGAGTGTCCGTGCCGACTGCTGACTGCAAGGATGCCTGGTGATAAATACTGGCACCTGAACATTTTCTTTTTTCTTGGTAAATTTTTTTATTTGAATTTTAAAATCCAACCCCCCCCCCAAAAAAGTAACATCAAATATTCTATATTATAATTATAAAGAAATTACTTTCTTTTTTCTCTTAAGCAAAAAAAATATATCCCCCCCTTTTATCAACCTCACAAATTCACAAAGCCTCGAAACCTTACAACACTTTACTCCTAAACATAGATAAAAATCCTTCTACTTGAACAATATTTAATATTTCTACTTAGATTTAATGAAAATTTCTATCTTCTTTCCCTCTATTTATAAAAACAAACAGCCTAGCTTTTATTTTATTTTTTAAAAATAGTTTCACATTTCTACATTACTTCACAATCACATCCCAAATTTTAGCCCACATTTAGTTGGTTCCTTTCCATTACTCATTCTCAATGCTAAGTTTCATCCAGGCTCAATACATTTTTACCAATAACCAATTACTATTCAGATTCTGATTCAATATTAAACCTTATCCTTATTTTACTCAGCAACTCATCTTTTTTCTAATCCCATCCTTCCCAAGTATGACCCCTTCAGGATCCAAGTCACCACATTAATGAAAAATACAAAGAAAAATCACCTCCGACTGGAGAAGTTCTCTTTTCTCTCAAAGGGGTTCCTCTCACCAACCCCTTTAGGTTCAGATCCATGAATGTTCTCTTTGGATCACTATCAGCGATCCCTTTAGATTTCTCCCATTTGGATTCCTCCCACCAATCCATTTGGGGAATGAAATCCTCTTACTTCTTTCATAAGAACCTCTCCCTTCCACCAATAGTCAGCGATTATCATAACATGGGTCAAACCGTTTATTCCATCCAATAATCAGCAAACCATTTCCCCCGATCAAACACAGTATTCACAATCTTTTTCAGGCTCATGTTCCACAGAACACAATTTTTTTTTTCTTGTAAGGCCTCCTCCAAGAAGCCCAGCAATGGCTTCCCCCTTACATTTCCGAAGGTATCTTCACCTTCTGATTCAATGGCAAGGTCTTTCTTCTGCGATTGTACTTCTGTGCAGTTTTTTTTCCTGCTTCTGCGAAATCAAGCCCCTTTTTGAAGTTCCAGCTGCTATCTCTCGCAGCATATCAATCTTATTTATTTATTTATTACATTTATACCCCGCCTTTTTTCCTGCAAGGAACTCAAGGTGGCTTACATAATCCTCCTTCTCCTCTCCATTTTATCCTCACAACAACCCTGTGAGGTAGGTTAGGCTGAGAGGCAGTGGCTGGCCCAAAGTCACCCAGTGAGTTTCATGGCCGAGCGGGGACTAGAACCCGGATCTCCTGAGTCCCAGTCCAACACTCTCACCACTACGCCACACTGGCTCTTCCTCTTGTCCTCCCTGATCTGCTCAAACTTCACAGACAATCGGTCACCCTCTCTATTATCTTGGAATTTTTGAATTATTTGTACAGTCCGCACTTCTGATTTCACCAACCTCCCCAGCAATTTTTTTTTTTTAATGCTTCAAATATAACCATCAGCTCTTCGGCTAACTTCAGCCACAAATCATGAGTAGCCATCTTGCCTGTGACGGAGTATAAATTTAACAGACAGCTACTCCTGCTTTACACTTTTCCAAAACCAAAAGTAAAAAGAGTTACAATACCTCATTTCTTTCTCGTTTCAAAGCACATTTGTTGATCTCCGCATTATGAAGTTTTTAAAGCATATTTTCTTTTTAATAATCCAGAAAAAAGGGTATTTAGTCCTGATTGTGGATAAAATTTCTCTTTGTTCCTAATTAGCAATAAATTTTTAAGAAATGGAGTTGTTGACCTTCAGGTTCTTGAAAAAAGAACTCCAAATGCAACGGCAAGCGATGATGGATACTCCCACTCTCTACCCCCCCGAGAGAAACTGCAACAGCCCAAGCCACTGCCAATAACTCACAGAGAAAGCATTTAGAGATATGCTGGGAATCACTCTTAAATCATCCTCTTATTCCAAGGAGTTTAACCAGCCAGGATAACCTCTTGACTGGATTTCACGCCGCACCGGTCTCCCACGATCCCGTGGAAGCGTTAAGCCCACATTTTAAACTTCACCGGAACCTTCTCACCTGAACATTTTCTGGAGTGATGAAGAGATCCTCTACAGGAAGACCAAAATGATGCACTATCTGAAAAAAAACAACTGAGAATACAACTTCTGCTTCAAGTCCTGTAGTTTTCTCCTGCGAACCAATTCACAATGTTGTCTGCCCCTGCGAGATGTATGGCGGAAATGGACAGATGTTACTCAGCCAAAGACAGAATCTTGCGAGACTCCCTGTTGAGCTTCCCTGACTTCGTGCCTCCTTGCTTTTTGATATAAGCTTTGGCTGATACACTGTCAGTCCAAATCAGGATGTGGATAGATGGTCTCATCCTTAAATGGTAGCAGAGATAACCGTATGGCTTTCAGTTCCAGCAGGTTGATTCTCTCCTGTCTCTGTTGTTCAGACCACCTCCTCTGTACAGTCAAGTCCCAGGTGACCACCCCAACAGGCTGGCATCCATGATGATAGTGGTATGGGGAGGAACTATCACGCTGATCCCCCTAGTCAATTGTAATACAGAAAGCCACCATGCCCACTCCCTTTGCAGTTGTCAAGGAACTGGAATATGTTTGCTTGATCTGATGGTAATATCATCCTGGAAAGGAAGGAGAAGGTTCAGGAATCCCTTGGAGTAAAGCAGGGACCAAGCCACTAGATCCTGGCATGAGACCATGAGGCTCATGAGTCGAGCCGAAGAGAGCAGATCTGCTTCTTCCGATGCTGACTGAACAGCCTTGAAGATATTTTCCTGTCTCTCCATAGTCAGGAACATATGGGACTGAGATATGTCCAAGATCACCCACAGGTACTCCAGCTTCTGAGATGGGATCAATGAGTCTTGCTCATGTTCACCACAACAACCCTGTGAGACAATCTAGGGTAGTCCACACATCTCTCTCCCCCTGCACCCAGGAGGGAGAATGGATCAGAATATCACCCAAGTATGAATACAGACAGATAACCCACACCCTCAGATAGGCCAACAGGACTTTGATGAACACTCTCAGGTCGAGGTTAGCCCAAATGGCATTGCTCTGTATTGGTAGTGTCTACCATTGTACACGAAATGTAGGAATCTTCAATGAGATGCTCTGTTCGGTATATGCAGGTAAGTCATTGACAGATCAATGGATACCAAGAAATTCTGCTTCAAGATGAATGCCACAATGGACTACAGTAGGTCCATCTGGAAGTGTTTCTGAAGAAGGAACCAGTTTAGCTACTTCAGGTCCAAAATGGCACGTACATCTCCATTCTTCTCTGACACTAAGAACAGTACCGAGTAGACCCTGGAGCTGGCTCTATACCCCCATGTTCACCAGGTGCTGGGTGGCCTCCAGAATAGCTAGGTGCTTGAGCAGATCGTGAGACCTAGTTGAAGGAACAAACCTGTTCCAAGGCTTCAGATGAAATTTCATAGCATACCCAAGGCATACATTCTCTTGGACCCAGGCATCAAAATAAGTCTGCGACCAGATGGGAGCAAAATGGAGAAGGCTGCCCCCCACTGCTGCTGGACTGGAACCAATGTCAGAAAGAGAACTTGTTTCTTGGACCCCTTATTGAAGAAGGAAAGAGAGGAACCCTTTGGATGAAAGTCCTATAGCCCCCTCAAGGATCTGGTCTTCTGTGGGAAAGTTGAAGATCTAAAGGTCTATTGAGGCCTCTGTTTCAATTCCTATTAGAAGTGGGCAATTAATTCTTTCTACCAGGATGCAGTCCAAGGGGCTTGCTGAAGAGCTTAGATCCTGAGAAGAGCATGTGAGACATGCCTGGGAGTCCGGATCAACCTCCCAGGACCATAACCACAGATTTGTCCAAGCCACTATGTTGGCTGCCATAGAGCAGGACTGCATCTAAGGAGGAATCAGCCATAAGAGCAGTGGTAAGAGCGATTTTCTCAGGCCATCTTTAATGGGTTTAGAGGCCCCCTCTGTAGCAGCTAATGCCTCTGCCTATAAGTAGGTAGCACCAGCAAAGATAGAATTAGTCACTGAGGCCCTGAAGGCTGTAGCAGAGGCCTCAAATCCCCAACACAGAACCGTCTCCACTATCTTGTAACAGAGATTCTTGGGTCCCCCTTTCCACTCTGAAGAATGACTGCTGTGGAAGCTAGAGCAGCCACTGGAGCAACTACTACTGCGACCTTAAAAGAATGATTACGAGCCAACTACATACCTCCACTTTACTTGAATATTTATCTTTCGAAAAACTTGAATAAAGATAAATATTCAAGTAAAGTGGAGGCATGTAGTTGGCTCCTAATCATTCTTTTATGTTCTTTTACAAATTGTTCCAACTCCATACAGGAGTCTTCTCTCCTTCCATCAAAAATGGAGGGTTCTAATAGAAGCTTGTCCAAATGCTCTTTCGAAAAACTGTAAGTGTTGTCCCACTCCATGGCTCCAAAACAGAGACCAAAGACATAAAGAAAATTATGGAAGCCCATCCAATGTTCTGTTTGACTCTCGGAGGCCAATAGGACACCACCCCTGTGGACATTGCTGCTATTGTAAACATACAAACAAAACTACAGCATTTGTAAATCCCTCGGATCAACAAAAGTTTTTTCTAAAAAACTTCACCACCTGCAACAGTTCCTTTGTTATTTATGCAATCCTGTGCAAATGCCCAAAAATTTATGTAGGAAAAACCATCAGACCCTTAAAAAGACGTATAGGAGAGCACCTTAGTAATATAAAAAACAAAAAACAAGGTGCACCACTAATTCAACATTTTATAGAACAGCAACATTCCGATACAGATCTTACATTTTGGGCTCTGGATAAAATTAAGACTAATAATGAAAAACAATTATTAAGAAGGGAAATACAATGGATCATGAAATTAGACACTTTAAAACCTAAGAGTCTCAATGAGGATTTGGAACTGTTCCCATTAATGTGACTCTACAAATTACTGCAGTTCTACAAGCTGTGTCCGGATTGGGTGTCCTTGACATTTTGCCAACAAGATAACACCTAAGAAAAAAACTGTACTAAAATATAATAACGTTCAAAAACGACCTGTCTTTTCAGTCGCCACTAAAACAGTGAAAGACACTTCAGTTGTGAAAAAATTCTGCAGACTTTTTTACAAGTAAGATATATTTTATATAAAGAAAACGTGTCTTTGTTTAAAAATACTTGATTCTCATTAGTTTTAAGAAAATGTTTTTAAATGATTTCTATTTAGAATATAAAGAAATTTATTATACAAATGAGAATGTATTTTTAATATGTGTTGTCCTCATCATGTGTACTTATTGTATGTATTTTGAATATTTACAGCCCTGAGGAAGGCCTTAGAAAAAACACAGGCCGAAACGCGTCGGGCTCCTCTATTTAATAAAGATTTTGCATCCTGAGAACCTAGTTCTCTCCTTTTTTCGTTCCTACCTAAGGTATGCACCACCAAGGCACCTTCTTGATGGTAGTTGTTCCTGATGTGGCTATTTGTGTGATCTTTCTCTTTCCTCCAATGGAAGAGAGTGGTCCCCATCCCATATCTAAGACAATGTAAGAAAATAGGGAATAGCAGAAAGAAAGCAACAGGTTTCTGCTGCTTCAGCAAAATGAACAACAAGACAATTGGGCCTCTAGTGTGAAGTCAGGATCTTGAGATAATAACCCTGTCTATTGTCTCACGAGACAGAGTCACTCTGTGAGTTCCACCCCCCCACCTCCCGACACAGCTTAAGATGAAACCCAATTTCAAGATGGATGGTTTACAGAGGTCAAACAATGCTCTGCATCCATTTCTTGCGAAGGTAATTATTTAGAGCATGTCAACAACTGTTAAAAGTCACAGTATAAAATTTAAGCCACATTAAAAAAAAAAAGTTTACATATAAATCAGCACCAGATTCTAGCTGAACAGGGGTCATAGCTGAACGGTTGAACACATGCTTTGCATACAGAAGGACAGGTTGCTTACCTGTAACTGTAGTTCTTCGAGTGGTCATCTGTGCATTCACACACATATGGGTTCTCTGCGCCTGCGCTGAGATCGTTCGGGAAATTTCTATAGCTGAGGTGGATTGGGCAGGAGCCCCTCCCCCTGCGCGTGTCCCTTAGCGCGGCTCCCGCCCATCTCCTCAGTTCCCTGAGACCGCCTATTGCGACCGTCGGGACCGAGGATGACATTGCATACGTCTTGATACCAGAAAAAAGATACGAGCTCGGTACATACTTCGATATCGAGTGGAATAAATGAAAGAGCCTCCCATCCCACTTCCTTTTTGGTATCCATCGAATTTGATGAAGACACCGAGCGGGGAAGGAGGGCGGGTTGTGTGAATGCACAGATGATCACTCGAAGAACTACAGTTACAGGTAAGCAACCTGTCCTTCTTCTTCGTGGTCTCTGTGCATCACACACATAGGGGTAGATTAGCAAGCTGACTTACCGGAGGTGGGTCGGTGTCGGTAGTCAGACGGTGATTGAAGAGAGAACCGCCCTGCCAAATGCGTTCTGCTCCCTGGCTCGAATGTCGAGGCGGTAATGCTGGATGAAAGTAGAGGGGGTAGACCAGGTCGCCGCCCTGCATAAGTCCAGTAAGGGAATGCCTTTCCCGAAAGCTGTCGAGGTCAAGAGAGCCCTGGTAGAATGGGTAGATCGTGTGATCGCCAAAATATCTCAAGACAAAACCAACTGCATCCTAATATGCCCGCGGTGGCCGCGTCAACCTTGGTTTGCACACCTGCTCAGCCTTTGCAGGGAGATTATCTCCCATTACCATTACAAGACAATCTATTAACGCAACACAAGGGCAAAGTGTTTCATCCCAATCTGCATTCTCTGAACCTAATGGCCTGGAGAATCACATAGCAACAGATACAGACCTCTCCAATGCTGTGAAGGAGGTCCTATTGGCAGCACGAAAGCCTTCCACAAGACTCTCCTATGCCAGGAAATGGGCAGCTTTCATTAATTTTGTATCGCCCTTAGGCAAAGATCCAATTACTTGCTCGATCTCGACCGTTCTCGATTTCCTCCATTCGCTAATGATCCGTGGCCTTAAATTTTCGTCAATCAAAGTATATCTGGCAGCTTTGACAGCATACAGAACTGCTTCGACGGGGACATCTTTGTTTGTGCATCCGTTAATTAAGCAATTTTTGAAAGGTCTTAAGAATCTACGACCTCCGGTCCGCAACATAGTCCCAGGTTGGGACCTACCCTTGGTCTTGAAAACTCTGACAAAACCGCCATTCGAGCCCATGGCGAAAGCAGACTTACGATTGGTGTCATTCAAAACGTTATTCTTGATAGCAATTACATCGGCAAGAAGAATAAGTGAGCTACATGCTCTTTGAGTGGATCCCCCTTACACAATTTTCCATAAAGACAAAGTCGTCCTAAGACCTGATATAGGTTTCCTACCGGAAATGGTGTCAGAATTTCATCTGGGACAGGACATTATTCTCCCAACTTTCTTTCCGTCCCCTTCGTCACTGGTCGAGAGATCGATGCACAGCCTCGATGTCCGTCGGGCTCTGCTGTTCTACAAAGCCCATACGGAATCGGTGAGAAAAACTAATCAACTTTTTGTGTGCTACGGCCCCCCGAAATCGGGCCATCCTGTATCCAAACAAAGACTGTCCTCTTGGATAGTGGACACTATCGAGCTTGCCTATCAGTTGGCTGGACGCATTTTGCCAGGATCTGTGAGGGCCCATTCTACCAGGGCTCTCTTGACCTCGACAGCTTTCGGGAAAGGCATTCCCTTACTGGACTTATGCAGGGCGGCGACCTGGTCTACCCCCTCTACTTTCATCCAGCATTACTGCCTCGTCGTTCGAGCCAGGGAGCAGAACGCATTCGGCAGGGCGGTTCTCTCTTCAATCACCGTCTGACTACCGACACCGACCCACCTCCGGTAAGTCAGCTTGCTAATCTACCCATATGTGTGTGATGCACAGAGACCACGAAGAAGGACAGGTTGCTTACCTGTAACTGTAGTTCTTCGAGTGATCATCTGTGCATTCACACAACCCGCCCTCCTTCCCCGCTCGGTGTCTTCATCGAATTCGATGGATACCAAAAAGGAAGTGGGATGGGAGGCTCTTTCATTTATTCCACTCGATATCGAAGTATGTACCGAGCTCGTATCTTTTTTCTGGTATCAAGACGTATGCAATGTCATCCTCGGTCCCGACGGTCGCAATAGGCGGTCTCAGGGAACTGAGGAGATGGGCGGGAGCCGCGCTAAGGGACACGCGCAGGGGGAGGGGCTCCTGCCCAATCCACCTCAGCTATAGAAATTTCCCGAACGATCTCAGCGCAGGCGCAGAGAACCCATATGTGTGTGATGCACAGAGACCACGAAGAAGAAAGTCTCACGTTCAATCCCAGCTTCTCCAGTTAAACAGTCAGGAAGCAGGTGATAGGAAAAGTGACCTCTGCTAGAGACCCACTGCTAGAGTAGGCAATACTAGGCTAGATGGACCAGTCGTATGACTCAGTATAAGGCAGCTTCATATATTCAAGTCATATTTGTTAATAGTGGAGAACAAACATAGGTAGTAAGCCAGACAACTGTGTTAGGTTTCTTCTACATACGTAAGTTTCTTTCCCACAAAAATTAAGACTTTGTCTTCAGATTTCATAGTGTCAATGAAGTAACGTGTGAAAGCTCTTTTTTCTTCTTCTGGAATAATAACAATCTTCTGCTCTACTGTATTTACTGCCTGTAAAACCAAGTTAATAAAAGCTGAAAGTTAAAGTCTCTTATATCAAACACTCTCAAAGTTTCACATGAGAATTGTACACAGAGTTATAGGGTGCTTCCAGACAAGGCTTTTAGTGCACCATCACCCTGACTCATTTACAGGGGTGGGGGGGCAGATGTCATCATACTCCATGTGTAACCCTCCTGTGTTTTCCCATTGCTTCTTCCATCTTTTTTCTTAATCAGAAAAGCTTGTTAGGGAAGAAAAGATGGAATAGCTGCACAATGCCTTCAGTTAGTGTAAGGACCCCTCCAACTGGAAGCACCCATAGTGGAGGCTGTCTACACCCAGTGTTAGTATAACAATGAAAGAATCCTAGATTTTTCTTCCTACTCAGAGATTATGCAAGCAGACTTTGAACATGCCAACTAGAACTGGCTGTCAACTACAAAACACCCAATTCTTAGATCTCTCCATGTTTAGTTGGAAATAAATCCAACTTGAATTAATGGTGCTGCTCTACAGTTAAGACCCACATGGAACTAAGGAAGAATCAATTAACTATCAACTTGCTAAAAAATGTGTATCAGATATTTTGATTTATCAGACTGCTGCTTTAGATTGCAAACCACAAACCAGAGAATCCAGATTTAAACTTATATAATTCCACAACCTCCAGTGGGACCAAATCATGTTAAATTCAAGTATTCTCCCTTTAATCCTCTGGAGGAAGTTAGGCAACCAAGGTTAACTGTCCAAAGAAAACTGATGTGAAGCAACTAACAAGGGGTCAGCTTAGTAGACTTAAAGTTGCAGCTCTGTAAATCACAACAGATTGCAACCTTCTGCTTTCTGGGTCCCTGAAAGGAGTATTAGTTTCCAAGGAGTTGAGAAATTAGTGGATAGAGTAACCGGCCCAAATAAAATTCCTCTAGTATGTATTGATACAATGTCTAACTCCATGTTTTCTGGTGATATTCAATATGGCAGTCAAAGACTGTCAGGAAAAGAAACCAAAATATATAGGTAGGTGGAAATTGAACATAGTTTAGTATTCAGTTTATGAAAGAAAAGAACAGCAATCTGCTACAAAGGTCAGTCCAGAATGAGTTGAGAGAAAGAAACATTGTGGTTTTGCAAAAAGAAAAGCAATGCAGACAAGAACACATATTTGCTTAGAAAAGGAGGTAATGAGACTGAGTATCATCAAGCCAAAAAGTAGTAAGACAGCTTTTAGCTATCAAAACTCACTTTTCCAACCTGGATACCATTTCTCGACACTGACAGATGACATGAAGCAACAATATTTGGCACTATAATAGTGATGAGTGAATGATTTGGTTTGCATGATCAAAACAGCCCCACTGTGGGTTGTTTAAGCCACGGTGGGTTGCATGCCAGATTTGCTTATTCAACACCCAGTCACAGCTTGTTGTGTCTGATGGCGCGTGAGTGACAGCAGAGCCCCGCGTATGCTGGATGGGAGATTTATAATCCTGTCTGTGCATAGAGGCCCATTATTCCACACACAGATCTTCCAGATCTCACCCCCCTCTGCGCCAGTGTGCAGCGTGTCGGTTTGAAGCTGCCAGCCAGCTTGCCTGTAATCCGACTCCAGCTTCTAGCTTCCCCGGTTTGCAGACTAATCCAAGTGGCAAGGAAACACTCTGTAACACCACAGGTCTATTTCTACCTGTTTATTTACTTAGCAAGTAATATTCTACAGAGTATACATTTCCTAGTTACAGTCCATGTGCAAAGTACAATGCATAGCAAGCATTATTTCCAGTGGAGTAGGTTGAGCTTCACTCCACTTTAGCAAAGACGTTACATTGTCGCAAAGTCCAGCAAGCAATAGCCAGAAGAGAGAAGGAATAGAGAAAGCAGTCCTGCTCTTCTCTAAAATGGCTTCAGACAGAAAAAACAAGTTAGCACATCATCAGAACATACAAACCATGTGACTAGCTCATAATGTTCCCAGGGCCTAGCTTTCCCATGAGAAAGAACACGGGAAAGTAGAAAGACGTAACACACTTGTTTACAGCCATTCTGTTCCTTTCCATGTGTAAACTGTGCTACAGCTGGTCAATGTGATACATATCACAACAGTGTCATGCAAACCTGGGGACCGTCGGTTACGTGAGGATTAAGCAACTGTCACATAACCCAACAAGAGACTATGGATTATGTGAGGGCTGTTTAACCCTTGCATAACCCATGGTCCCTGGGCTTGCATGACACTGTTGTGAATACTCAAATGGCTGCTCGCACGCACCGCAGCCCAGTGTAACTTAAAAACGCCACGGTGGGCTGTTCGATCATGTGAACCGGCCCACTGAGTGAGAGAAGAACAGGTGAAAATGACAGTCGGATAAACATCACTATCTAGACTACATCTATCTACAGCTAGAGACCTGGATCAGATAGTGACCTGGTTAGCCCGACATGACAGCCCAGCATGGCTTAATTTACCCATGGGAGCTGTCGTGTCATGCTGGGTGTGCATGGCCATCAGGCACGATGCAACAGCCCCCATGGGAAAATTAAGCCACAGTGGGCTGTCATGATGTGCAAACAGGCCCAGTATCTTTTTTCACTAAGTGTTGCAAGAGAGCAAGACTGCAACCTCCTGCTTTACCCAATGAGCACCCGGAGGCCTCCAAACATCCACGCAAGGGCATAACAGGGTGTACGTGCCTAAATTCCAATATGCATGAATCCAAACAAAATTGTCAACTCCTGGATTAGAGGGAGGGGGGAGTAGTGGTAAATCAATCACCTTAGTTGGGCTTATGCACATTGAATTACTTTGCCTAAAAAGTAATGGGTACAATCCCAAATAACATGCTTTACCACCACCTCCCCCTGCCTCGCAAATCTTGGAGTTGACTCTTCAGTATGAGTTTATATGCATTGGATTTTACATACAATGTACACCTTGTTTAAAGGTTACACCCATGCATGGAGGTCCAGAGGTCTCAAAAGCAACAGGCTCATCCACTGGGCAGGAAGATATGATGGTGCTCTCCCACTGTGCATAGGAAAAAGGTAGAAGTTATTCTATGTGGGCAAAAAAGACAACCTTTCCACTTACCGTAGACATTTCTTTGTTCCTTCCCACTTCAACAATATTTAAAAGATATTGTTTAAAAAAAAAAAAAAAAAAAAAAAAGCTACTCAGCAACTTTGAAACTGACAAGCATGACGACACCCATTTCATGCACAGATTGTCAGCTGAGGAAAAATAAACCCATGGAATTAATGTATAATGTAACTTGAAAGTTAAGTGAAATGTCTTTTTTAGAACTTGTTCCAACTCCTTATGCATTATCTTTCACTTTAAGATTTCCATTTTAGCATATTCTTTTTTTGGCTGAGATATTAATAGATTTTGAGTTGTTATGCCTAGTTATACAAGCATAGCTAGGTTTCACACACAAATCAAGACTAGACAATATCCAGTCTAAGCTAATTATGTCATTATTTGAAAACAAAAGCATACGAGTAATACAGCCAAAAACAAAAAGTGACTCACCGCTAGATCAAGAGTACCAACATACACAATCATAGGATCTTTCAAATATGATTTTGCAAGACGACGGACACCATCTGGCCATGTGGCACTGGTAGGAATGAAAGGGGAAGTCATTTTGAAATATTTCAATTCTTCTACCATCCCTCATTCTGATTCTTGCTGTTTCTACCCCAAACATCAAGCCAGTTGCAACTAACATTTGCTACTGTAAACAAAGGATTTAAGAAAAAAAGTCACCTTGAACTGTGCCAATCTAGCCTCTTTCCATCTCAACTAAAATTGTTCTGTGGAAGTATTATTTAGCCTGTTCAATTATATCATATTGCATTTACTTCCCATTTTTCTTCCAAAGAGCCCATAGTAGCATACGCTGATTCCCATTCCCATCCCTATTTTATCCTTACAATTTAATATTGAGAGATGTTGACTGGCCTAAGGTCACCTAGTGAGCTTCCTCGCTGAGTGGAGATTTGAACATGGGTCTGTGCTAGTCCAACATTCTAAGCACTATACCACATTGGGTCTTCTTGTGAAATTGTATGTATATGTAGCCCATAGACATTTTCTAAGCTTATGCTCAAATATTTTTGGCCATACAAAGTGCCCAGTGACCTACTCATATAAAAGAAAAGAAACCAACAAGTTTCTAAACCCCCATTCTCACAAACCTTTTCTACAGGCTCACACGCACACACACACACACACACTGCATGTTATAGATTTCCTCAAAGGACTAAAGATTAGTTCAGATACAGCTTCCGTTAGCAAAAGGAATGGTTTAAAAACTGGTTATATACAGTACACCTTATCAGGGTGAAGGGAACTGACCCTCAAAAAATGAATCTTTATACTGTAATCCACTTTGAGTTTCCAGATTAAAAAGAGGAATTTTTGTTGATATAGATTCCCATTTTCCAGAGACCACATGGCAATCCTTTATGACTAGGAAAGCACCTCCTAGTCAGGAAATAAGATCTTCTGACTTCACCAGGGGAAGGGGCTTTCCATCCTCCAAGATTAGAATAGGAAGAACAGGAATATCCCACCCCCTATATAAACATGAGCACTTAACTAGAGAGATTTAAATTGTCAGCCATTGAACAGAGATAGGATAGTACATCCCTCAATGTATGCCTATGAGCTAAGACCAGCACCAACACTCAATACTAGTGGATAGACTGCCCTCTGGACTCCAAGAATGACAGGTATGCTCCAAGTCAAATACTGCCTCCACAAAAGACCTGTGGTCCACTTTATAGTGCTTGAAGATGTGCAACAATATTCAGGTTCCTGATTTAAAAACAATTAGTGCCACATGGCCAGATGGTGTCCGTCGTCTTGCTGATTTTTTAAATATTTTGAGACATTCCTGAAAAGACTATTACAAGGTTGCCACTAAAATTTCATTTTCCATTTCCTTGACAAAACTTCTGTCAGTTTCCCCGACCACCACTCCAAAATAACCCCAAGCTAAAAGAATTCATAGGTTACATTACATTATATAAGTTTTATTAAATGCTTTAATACACAAGTGCTAAAAGGGATTTTTTTTGTCAAGATAGGAGGTTCAATATAAGCTTCCTTAAATGTTGAGACTGGGTTCACACAAAAAGACAACCCACCGTGGCTTATATGCCGTAGTGGGTTGTTGTGTTGTGCGAACCCGGGACAGGTTTGTCAGGGTGGCTTAGTTTGAGTTTATAAGTCACCCTGAAAAGCCATGCCTTGTAGTAGGGTCTATTTGAACCATGATGGGTTGTGTCACCTGAACCCGGACAACATGACCCACTGTGGGTCAACCCCAACTATATGCGTTTGGCAAGTGGCAAAAACCCCTTGTTACAAGCTGGCTAGTGAGTGACCACCATTGCCAGCCAATCCAAACGTGCCCGAGCGGCACTTTCGGGCAGCTGGCAAAGGCTTCCCCTGCTCCTGCCACAAGCTGTTTTGGGCTCACTGCAACTTGACTTCCCCCCCCAACCTTTTTTTTGGGGAGATCATGAAAGTGGGCTGTCAAGCCAGCTTTCGTGATCCCCATGGGGACATCCATGAGGTGCCTCTCTCCAAGGACCTCGTGGTACATTGGAGGGGCAGCCCATGGTCATCCCCTTAAAAAATTTTTTTGCACCAATAATGTGCACAAATAATTGCACTTATTATTTTTTAACTGGACCTGCCCAATTTGCACAAATCAGGCAGGGCAGGTTAGCGCGAGAGGATCCCTGGGCTAGATACTGTCCAGGGTGGGTGCCTGCTGGATTTGGCCAGCAGACACTGAACTTGGCCAGTACCCACCCCAGGCTGCAGGCATTTCTGCCCCTTTGCAAGGCGCTGACAGGTTTGACAGATCCGGACCTGTCAGCTCTGTGAAAAGCCCCGGGAGATCATGGTTTAAGGAAAGGGGCTCTTCCCCCTTTTCACAGTGCGATCCTCTGGTTTCTTTGGGGGAGATAAGGTGTCCCTAGTGCCCCCCCCCCCGTTTTGCAAGTGTCCCTGTTAGAAACAGGAAACCTTCAAAACTGGAGAGGATTCCCACTGACAGGAGCAGCATACACATGGTCCAGGCTACAAGCATCCAATTGTGGAATCAGCGAGTCATTCAGTTAAAAGGATCACAAAGGAGTTGCTGTCCCCCTTGAGGTGGACAGTGATGAGAGTATTGCTGAAAATTGCATTTCCAGCAATAGCAAGCTTTAGAGACTAGCTTACTGAGGAAGGTCAGGTTAGCAGTTTGGATTGGGGACCCCACAGTAGTAGATATATTTTTTTGGTAGAAGTCTCATATGGAACCTTACAATTGAAGTAAGTGCTGAGGTGGCTGCCATTAGACCCAAACTTCTCTAAACCTGATGTGCCATGACAAACGACATAGACAGCCAGATGGACGAGGTCTGCAGCTCAGTCCTCTGGCAAAAAGCCCAGCCAGTGACTGAGTCTATAACCGTTCCAATGAACTGGAAACCTGAAGGTGGGAAGCAGATATGACTTTTCTGTATTTATACACAGCTCCAGGTCTTCCAAGAGGTGCAGCATGGTGATAAGATGGTACAAACAGCTGGTGAGAAGGTGCCACTAGTCGCCTATATATGCAAAGACACTGATGCCCTGAAGATGGAAGTGGATAGTGCTTACAACCATGCCTTGGCCAGGCCAAATGGAAGGACCATGAACTGGAAGTCATAGTCCCCAAGGAAAAAAATGAAGAAATCAGCAGTGTTGTGGCCAGATGTGATATGAAAGTAGGTGCCTTTCACATCAATGGACACAAACCAATCTCCTTGGCAGATCAAAGGGAGAATGCTAGTGTGGGGACACCATCCTGAACTCCTGAGACCTGATGAAGGGATTCAACCTTGAAGATCCAGGATCACATGGAGATCCCTGTCTCTCTTGGACACAGTGAAGTACCTTGAATAGAATCCCATTGTTGGATACTGGCTCCACTGCCCCCTTTCAGAAGAGTGCAAATATTTTCTCCTCTAAACTAGGAAACAGGTTGGTGGTACAATAAGAGTTAGCCTCCTTTCCTCCAGATGGACTCTATCGCAAATCCAACCTGGACGACAGTAAGCACACACTGGTCAGCAATGATCTTCTGCCACACACCTAGAAAACTCTTGAGGCAAGTCCCAAACACAGGCTGAGATAGATAATGATGGTAGGGCAGTCAAGGGCAATATTGTGAACAATCTGAAATCTTGTGTCTATCTGATGAACAGGAATTTGCCACTGAAAATATATTTTCTCAAGACTGCAAAGCTATCTGATGAGACCCTTGCAAAAACCTAGACTTTTGGCTCCCGCTCAACTGCCACCTAGTGGCAGTCATTCCAGCAGGCTACAAAACAGAGAAGCACAGCTATTTTATCACCTCTGCTGAGAAACCAGCTGCCTTTGGCCCACCCTCAACTGTCACCTCGTGACAGCTATTCCAGTAAGCTACCTGAACTGTTTCCATCCCAGAGTTGGTCATTGTAAGAACTGCAATATGAACTTGCTTTTCCCTCCTCCCTCCTAATCCCTTATTCCTTGTGTGTAGTGTCCTAAATTCAGATTGTAAGGCTGAGATGCTTATCTTTGTAAGTTGCTCTGGGAGCCTTTTTGGCTAAAGTGCAGGGTATATATGCTATACACAAACGGATAAAAATGAATAGACACAATATGGCCTGACCAATATCTTTGCCAATGATGGGGCCAGTTATAAAATGCTTGTTAGCTAGTGACATTCCTAAGACAAGCCATTTGCTCCCAGATCAAGTGCCTTGGCTGAGCCAGAGGACACCACAACTGG
The DNA here is from genome assembly GCA_021292165.1 of Shinisaurus crocodilurus. Taxonomy (NCBI): domain Eukaryota; kingdom Metazoa; phylum Chordata; class Lepidosauria; order Squamata; family Shinisauridae; genus Shinisaurus; species Shinisaurus crocodilurus. Next base: position 130,675,762 of record CM037879.1, read on the forward strand.
CACACCCATTAGAAGGGAAATGTCAGGTGGTGTGGAATGGAGTGTTGAGGGCCTGGATGAAGTTGACTTGCTTGAGTCTGTCACCTCAAGGGCATTTTCCCAGAGGAGAGCCCAAAGAAAGACATCCTGTTTCTCCTTGCCTGATGGATGAAGGCTTGACAATGCTTGCAAGTCTACCAAATGGCTTTCTCCCAAGGAAAGAAGGTGATGTGTGTGGGTGTCAGTCAGTTGCTGAAGCAAGAACAACATTTGCATGAAAAGGCCACCTTTTGAGCCAAAAAATCTGTTGCACCACTACATTGGAGACTATATCATGTGGGCCCATCCTTGATTATCTTGGAAATATTGGACTTTGTGGATGAAAGAACCTCTATCTGAAGATAGCAGTGGCAATACTGAATAAAAATTAATGACTGAAACTCCCAGGATAGCAACTGATACATTGAAACCACTCATGAGCACTGCCTCTCTTTTCATCATAAATATCTTTCAGTGTCCTATCTCAGTCCACACAAACTGGGAGTCAAGGCTCCTTTATTAATCTGACCACTCTGGAAAGGCTTCATCATTATTGAGCCAGGTACGGAATAGTAATTCATAGTGGATAAATCCAGCATCGTCTGAGCTCCGCAAGTGCCGCATTTTCTCGAATGAAACATAGAGTGTTCGAGGATCGGGATATTTGTAAGAAGACCAAAACACTGGTTTATGAAGCCATTGTATTACCAACTTTATTGTATGCCTGCGAAACATGGACTATCTATAAACGTCACTTCCACCTCCTTGAAAGGTTTCATCAACGTTGCCTCCGGAAAATCCTGCAAATTACTTGGGAAGATAGGCGAACAAATGTCAGTGTACTGGAAGAAGCAAAGACTACTAGCATTGAAAAAATGATCCTTCAACGCCAACTTCAGTGGACCGGTCATGTTGTTCGAATGCCTGACTGCCGTCTCCCAAAGCAGTTACTTTACTCCCAACTCAAGGATGGAAAGCGGAATATCGGTGGTCAATATAAGAGGTTTAAAGATGTTCATAAGGCTAATCTAAAAAAATGCAATATAAACATCGAAAACTGGGAAGCTCTGGCCCATGAACGATCTAAATGGAGGTTGGCCCTTTCACAAAGGTTCCATGGACTTTGAAGAAGCCCGAGTGCAAGGTGAAAGGGAGAAACGTGCTAAGCGAAAAGCACGTCAAATGAATCCTTTACAGGACCATCTTCTATCTGGTAACCTGTGTCCTCACTGTGGGAAGCTGTGTGGATCTAGAATTGGCCTCCACAGTCACTTACGGACCCATCGCTAGAGTCTACACAATCTTCTTTAGAATTTCTTCCTTTTATCCCGGAAGACAATCTTACTCGGTCACGAGTGATCGCCTGATGATGATGAGTGTTCCTCCTAGCTAGATTAGACCACTGCAGATGAACTGGTTCAAGAACTCTTGAGCAGTCTTTGTCCTTGATCTCTTTGATCATTTAACCCATCTCCAACACACTGGTTTTGCCTGCTGCCATAGAGAGTAGGGGAAGCTGGAGTGTTCAGCCTGACTTGCATGTCCCAGGTCCTGTGAAACACAGAGCTGCTGCTTCATACAACAGGGAACAAGCAGGATTTTCATGAGCTACAGCTTATGCATTCAACTAAGCATAGTGCCACTTGCCAGATGGCTGCCAGGTCTGCCTGCTGCTATTTCTTCCTTCCCTTTCCAGTGTTATGCTGGGATATAGTTATGATCATTTGGTTATAGTCATATTTTCCAAGGAAGTCCACAGCCCTCATAAAAGCGTTGGGTAAGCAAAGATTCGGGAGGAAAGGAAGCAGCCCCCATGCCCCCCAGGGCTGGCACACAGGTTATGGCTGAAGGTTTGAATGGTAAGTGATTGAGACTTAAAGAGATGAATGGGCAAGGGATGGAGGCTTGCAGTGATTAGATTTAATATGCACATCACCAAAGGCACAGGAGGATTCTCCTGAAAAGAAAGCCCCCCCCCACTCAACTAGAAGCTTCAACTCTTCATGTAAGACAAGTAAGACAAGCTAACCCATTTGTAGGCAGACCAACAAAAACAAAAAGGTTTTCCTGATGACACCCATCAAAATACAAAGAGTAGGGCCATCAGCAGAGATTCAGAGCATAGAGGGACAGAGACTGCCCCCTGCTCCCATTTCTCCAAAAAGGCAGGAGAAAGGGTATAAAAAAACAAGAGCTTTTAGCAATGGTGTGTGTCATCCTAAATTGTCCAACTGAAGCTTGGAACTGCAGACCTCTCAAGCATCTTCCGCCTCCACTGGAGTTTCACTGCAGGGAGCCTCCGTGGACAGGTAGTAACCAGAACTTCTTTCTATCCCTTTAGACGGAAGCCTTTCTTCCACCCCTTCTTCTATTTAGGCTGTCAGGGCCAAAAGGGACTCTTTTTCCTCTCCAGAATATAGAGTGAGTTTGAACGATAGCATAAGGTTATTTTGCTGCCTGAAATCACTGGGTTTGCTTTACCAACAAGATGCTGTACCTCCTCTGAATTTTCTTTAATAAAACAACCCTTTTGTTTCTGGAGTCCGCGTGTGTAGATTTAAGTGTAAAAGGGCAAAGCACATCCTCCACCCAGCAGCACGTTTTACCTCAGCCAAAGATCCCAAAACCTTTCGTAAGAGTGTGGGATTAGTCTCTCTATCCTCAGAGGAAATCTAGCACCCAAATTATCTGTCGTAACACCAGCCACTGGAAAAGGGGATGGGGGAGAGATGATCCCGAGGGTTGTGTCTGCTATTGTCTACCTTCTTGTTTCACCACAAGCTCATGCCTTTCTTTGCCCACTGTCCACAATTTGTCTCCTGATGAGGATAGAGCAAACATGTTGTCATGGGCGAAACTCCCCCCCCCCCCTTCCAGAGAAGATATCCACACCCAGGCTTCTAACTGACAAACTTTATTCAGGCCAGTCTAGCAATCTGGTTTTGAATTACAAAAGGATTAGCAGAGTCAATCACCAGCAACAAGACAGGACACTCAGGATGCTAGTTAGAATAATAGCCACTTAGGAAGTTCGCCCTGAACCAGTCAACCAGCCACCCCCCCAAGGCAGGTCCTTATACTTAAGAGCCAAACATCTGATACTTGTCAGCTGTTCCCTCCTCCTGAGTTGCCCTCTTGACACTGGGTCTGTGACGCTGGCTACACCCCCCTCCCCATCAGAAAGCGCAAACTGCTTTCCCACAGAATTTGACACCGCCCTGTTCCTCCCTGCCTATCTCTAAAGCTGTGGGCCTTGGAGAGCCAGGTGCCTCTTCCCCCCCTTCCAACTCCCCGTCCTCCGAATCTGTTTCTAGGTCCTCCGCTACAGGAAGAGTGGGTCCAGTCCCTACACATAGACTCTTAGGACTTCAACCATCCCAGTTTAGGAGAAATGGGAACTAGAGACTTGGAGAGGATAAAGCGGGGAAAGAGCTTTGCTTCACAGCTTAAAGCTCTCTTCAGAATTTGTACCTCTCATTTGTCTCTCCAATATGAAACTTGACTGGGGCAGTGGAAATGGATAGGAAGCACCAAGAAAAGGGAAATAAAATTAAACAATAAAAATTAAGAAAAGGGAACACAGAGCTTGGAGGTGCTCTGAAATAAACCTGCTTCCTAGCTGCAAGACAGGGTCAGTTTTGGAGAGTGGGGAGCCCATCTTCCTGATGATCAGAAGGCTGACCCTGTCTCCCAACCAGGGGGAGGCATTTTTCCCTGTCACAAATATTGCCCTCTGGACTCCTAGGAGAGAAAATGGAATATAAGCACGATAAATATACAAATTCTTCAATGAGATAGGAAGCATCCTTCCAATGTATATAGTCTAGGACCAGTGGAATCCTGAGAACCCTCATTTTCATTAAGGAACTGTCAAGGTTGTTGTAACATCAATGCCCCACATTAGATTATAAAGGGTCAGCAATGAGGCATTTAAACTGTTAAAGCAGAACTTATAAGGGTTTAACAACATTTTGAACATTTGGTGTTTGTAATATTAGGACTCATGTTCATCTCAGTTGATGGAAACCTGTCATTCAACTGCTGCTGCTGACAATGAATAATAATGCTAACAGCAGTCAAATACCTTGCCAATTCCAAATCTCTCACTAGCTGATTATTATTCATAAAGCTGAGGAATAAACCAATTTACTGTGCTACAATTTATACCGGGCCTAAATAAGGATGCTTTTGCTTATAGAAAGTAACACTTCCCCTAAAAATAATATTCTGCATCGATAATTATTAAGATCTCTCCTTTCAGATAAAAAGCAAACCCCAGCCTCATTAGCAGATCAAGGGTAATATGAAAAACTTTTAACAAGTAATTTCTGTAACTCAATGAAAATTAGGATTAGAAATAAATTATATTATATACTTTTCTACAATTTTCAAAGGCAGTTTACTGAAAGTACAATACTTCCCTGATAGTGGTATCCTACCCAGTGTCTTAATTTTTACTATCCTTCATACATTAAATAGATAGTTTGTGCAACCTAGATTACTGCAGTACTACAGTCTACTGTGCGTTCTGCCAAGAATCTACCAGGTCGCTGGACAAAGGGAAGTTCCCATATTTTGACAACTATTTATTTAATGCTACTTGTTAGTTGACTTTCTACCCAAAGCGATTTACAGTAAATTAAACATTTTCTTCAGATGAAACTATTACTATTAAAAACCACACTTACCTGGTCATAACTGTTTGCCTGTCAGGACGTATGTCTAATATAATCTTCATTATTTGAGGCTCAAATCCCATATCCAGCATTCTATCAGCTTCATCCAACACCTGTGAAAAACAATGGTTAAATACTGCTGACTCCATTGTTATAAATTATTTGGTTTAAATTCCACATCAAAATATAGTATTTTTAAACTACTGCCTGTAGAGTATGTACATATTATACAAATATACTCTCATTTGGTTGCATCCAATAGTGTCCATTCACCAGTAGAACCACATCCACTAGTGGAATTATTATTTATTTATATACCACTCTTCCTCCCAAGGGAACCCAGGGCGGGTGGGTACACACAACACAATGAAATATAATGTTGCTGATCCAGCAACAAGAGCCAAGATTCAAATGTGTGCACATGGGTACTCCACTCACACAGAAACTTTCTCATTTCTCCCTTCCAGAAGGAAATGATGTCCTTCTCCCCATGTGTGTATACAAACACTTTCTGCTCATGCACAGTGGGGTCTGGATCCTGTTCAAGGATTCATGAGAACAGGTCTCTATGATTAATTAACAAAACCTGATGTTCAAAAGCATTTTCCAGTACAAAGACACCACATCCTAAAAAGGTCTCCACTGATACTAAATCTAAGGGCAGTATAGAAATGTAATAAATGAACAGAAATGACTTTGTATTATCTGTTCATACCAAGTGATTAAAATATTCTCAATAATTCTGAATCTTTTCCTTAGTGTCAGTGCTAGCTATGCCTTCCATCCCTCGTCTTCTAGCAGTAGTGCCTAAAAAAGCAGGTACCTGCCCATTTAACAATGGCCACTTCCTATCATAACAGCCCACTAGGCTGGTTTTTACTAGGCTGGTAGTTACAGCATGGTGGACCAACAGTGGATACACACACACACACACACACACACACACACAGGCCCAACAGTTGACAACACTCAGGCATCTTGTTTGTACATGGTCTATGTACAAAAAATCCAGAATTCTTAGGCTAAATCATATGATCAACATCCCACATACTCTTGGAATCAACCTACTTAAGTGTAGTTGACTTTAATCCTACTCATTGGATTTTTGTGCATGTACTTGGCATACAAGACATCCACGTATGGAGTGGACATCTGGCAAGCGCTAGAGGTGGGACAGACATGAGCAATTGGTGGGGTGGCCAGCCATGACCATACTCCTCCACCAAGAGTACCTGGTATGTTTGTCAGAACCAGCACACTTGGTGTAATCTGATACCTGCAGCACCTACCATTCAGTCTGCAATCTATATCTAAACTTCAGACCTCATGGCTACAACACTTAGCATTTTTTATTTTATTTTTTTACTTTTCTGTTTCTTCCCCCATCCCCTGCTTTTTGTACCATCTAGCCTGATGAAGAGTTATGGAGAACTCAAAAGCTTACACACTTTTTTGTAGCATAGGAACCTAAGAAGGTGCCTTATACTCTGTGATACCACTGGCTTATCTAACCCAGTATTGTCAACACTGACTGGCAGGTGCTTTCCCAGGTCTCAGGCATGAATTTGTCCAGCCCTACCTGGAGATTGAACCTGGGACCTTATGCATGCAAAGCATGTGCTCTACCACTGAGCTACGGCCGCTCCAGTACTTTCGCTGGTCCTATTAAAGATATTGCCCAAGCATGGATTTTGATATTCAGTAACTTATCTTATGGAACTCTGCAGTCAAAATTTTCACTCCCAGAGTTGTGAGTGGGAACCAGGTCAGGAGATTTTAATTAATAACACCAAAAGATGTCATTAAATGTAAGTAAAGTTAACCTGAAATGCTTATAGCATTATCTATATAACAGGGATGGGGACTCGGACCCCAGGACTCGACTCGTAAGTCGGACTGAGTCCCCCCTCTGACTCGAGTCCCACTATTTTTAATGGGACTCGAGACCAAGGACTCTTCAACATCCCTGGGCTGTGCCAGAAGGAGTGGAGAGAAGTGCGATCACCGGCAAAGATTTTATTTTTTAAAATCATTTTCCTAAAATGCAACCTTTCAGACATTTTGGGTTTGGCTGCCTCGGCCTGCCTGTTTGGGGTTCCCAGCCTCCTCTGCCTGCCTGATCTCTTCTTAACCAGTTCCACAGTTTGAATTGTCCAAGACAAAGGCATCTGCCTGCCTGCTTTGGGGTTCCCTGCCTCCTCTGCCTGCCTGGTTATTTTGGGTTTGTCTGCCTGGTCTGTTCTTGTCAAAATCAGTTGCAGAGTTTTGAAATAAAAAGGCACACTTGTGCCTAGAATTTATTTAAGCCACACATTTGAAGTAGCCTTATTTTGTTGGGAAACCCCCCCACTGATTTTAATAGGAATTCGTGGAGTCAGCTTTGGGAGTGACTTGGGAGTCACCATTTTGGACCAAGGACTCAGACTCGGACTCGAGTCCAAAGATTCGTGACTCGACACTAACGACTCTTCAACATCCCTGCTATATACTAATGCCAATCTCAAATTGAGTGCTTGCATTTATGTAGCCAAAACTGCACCATACATAAGGAAGGTATCAGTATGCTTGGAAGAACCCTGAGGTTTACATGAATCTTTCAGAAAAAAAACTAAGGAGACAATAACCTCAAAATAGCCCAACAAGGATTGAGTATGCTTAGTGGGCCCAGAATGTTGACTGACTGTTGGAGGAGGAGGAAAAAACCAAGGACAGCGGAATAGAATGGGGAAAGCTAGGAGAGGGCAAGGTTCCAGCTGTGAACAGGAACACTCCACACTGCAACATTTTGTTGTAGGTCTCACTTTCACTGTACTAACTTCCAGCCTAATACATATTCACTACTTGCCAAGTATGTTATGCTCCTCAGATTTATGAAGTTGTTCATTTGAAGATCATTCAATCTACCAGGAGTAGCAATAACGATGTCCACACCTTTGGTAACCACGCTGATTTGCCCTTTCCGATCTCCACCACCATATATGCAAATGCTAAAAAGTGTCCAATAGTTAGGTGTTGTAAGTTAAATCTGTACCAATATATCGTTGTGCATTTTAGTATTTTACACAACTTTTCACTAAAAACCTTGCACAATTTATTTTTTTTGTCAATGGGTAAAGGGAACAGAAATTCAATCACCATTAAAAAACAACAACAGTATTTCTATGTTGTTACTAACTGGAATGTTGATGTTTCTCCTAAACAACATCTGGTTGGATTTAGAAATGAATATTTTAAATCAGGTGTAGGAAGACAAGTTTTAATATTGAGCATAACAAAGCTAGAAGGCAGCGGCAAAGGACTGTAAGCAATCTAGACAAAGGCTATTATATTTTCTGTAATCCATATAGTACCTAGCATACTATCAGCAATTTATTTATTATTTTATTTATTTATTTATTATATTTTTAAATCTCCCATCTGGCTGGCCACCCGGCCACCCTGGGCGATGTACAACAGGATAAAATACAATAACACACCATTAAAACAATATAAAGGTTTTTTAAAAATCCTAACCCACCCCATATTCCCACCTGAAAAGCCATGTTTTTAAAGCCTGGTGGAAGTTCATCAAGCAGGGGGCATGGCGAAGGTCACTGGGGAGGGAGTTCCATAACTTGGGGGCCGCCACAGAAAAGGCCCTCTTCCTAGTCCCCACCAGCCTGGCTGCTCTGGCTGATGGGACAAGGAGACGGCCTGTCCGTGGCAGATATTAAGATATTCCTCAAGTAGTAATCAACCATTAATGAGACGATGTGCATCAAAATAGGAAAATCAAATCCATTCAGACAATCGCTTAACTTTTTTAGTAAGTGGAGCATTCCACAGAGATTCAGATGAACATGCTATAGCACATAATTATAGCACATAATTCAGATGAACACACATTATGTAATTACCTTTTAATTCCTTTATAAGAATATTTTGAGCACTCTGCCTCAACCTGAAGAGCCAATTCTCGAGTTGGAGTGAGAACCAACATACCTGGTCCACCACGTTTTTCTCTAGGTCTACAAGAAGTTCAATATCATTTAGATAGCAGTTATGCAGGAAACAGAGAAAAAATACACCAATTAACTAAAGAATGAACACAGGACTACCCAAGACATTTTCAATTATTCACACATCATTAACTTGGGAATGAACTCAACTCTAGAGGGACAGAATAACTACCACTGTTTCACTTTCAAACAAACATCATTCAACTTTGGCTAGAATCACATTAAGGCTACACTCCTAAGCATAATTAATTCCCAAAGAACACATCACTTAGAAGACTACTATATGGCATTTATTAGCTGCCTGCGTACCATGACAATTCAAACCAAATAACCTAGATTCATGTCTATCCAGGGTGGGCAGGCAGAATGGGTGCGTATGCATTACAATGCCCAGGTGCTTTGAGGCCAATATGAGAGAAAAGGCAGGCCTGCTAGGGCAGGCTGTTACTTAGGGAAGGACAGGGCTGCATAAAATAATCTAGCAGACTGGATACCACCTGCAAGCTGTTAATTGCACATCTGTAACCTTCACAGACACACAACATGGACTGAGATTCCATATTCAAAAGCAGCATGGCAGCAGTCACAGAAATACAAATAACTCAAAAGCTGGGACTAGGAGGTTAGAGGATTAAAAAATAAAATCTATCTCAAGTGTTCCAGATCCCAAACAAATCAGAGCTGTAATCTATTTTCCAATGTTGACAGCCTATGCAGTGACTTGCACCAGAATTAGGAAGTAAGGTATATGTACCAGAACTCTAGAGACTGGTCTTAGCCTAAGAACTGGACATTTTGCTGTGTGGATATGCGGAGTAATGTTCAGATTGACTTGTTTCATTCATATTAAAAATAACATTCATATTATTTGTAACATTCATATTAAATGATTGATATATTCATATTAATAACATTCATATTATAAAGCTTTACTGCTGCATACTTTCACTATTAAAAAGAACACATCTGCAGAAGCTCTTACTAGATTATGCTCAATATTAACTATGCAACAGTCATGAGTGGCAATAGACAAAGGTTTTTGTCCTTTTGCACTACATGACAAGAGTCTTGCACATGTCTCTTGTGACAAAGGTTGTTAAATCTTATAGTGTGGGTTTCTTACCTAATTTTAACAGATTTAACAATAACAACCCACCACACACAGAACACAAGTAGTATCCTCCAGTCTAGTTCTTACACTGGCTGTAAATCCAGGTGAATGAATCCAGGCATTAGATAAGCCAATGTCTTTCCAGTACCAGTCTGTGCTATTCCAATGAGATCGAATCCTTGAAGTATGATTGGCCAAGCCTGTGACTAAAATAAACAGTAAATAGTATAAAGGAACTGAACTGTAAACAGGACAGTTTTTACACTATTCAGAAATAAAGCTAAGATACCTGAATTGGGGTAGGCTTCTGAAAGCCAACTTTCCTTATATTTGCCATGACGTCAGGATAATGCTTAAAAGCATCTTCAAATTTACAGACAGGATTAGGAATGCAACGCTTTTCACCATCTTTCAGGTCATTACATGTGATGTTATTGTTTTCTTTTCTTTAAAAAAGATCAAGAGATAATGTTATACCATCAAAAAAATAGTAATAAATTGATAAAAAAATATAGACAACCCTTTTCTAAGAAATTTGTTAATGATCTGGGGTACTATGAAGAGCATATTTATACCAGGGATATCTCCATTAACTCCGGTGGTAGCTCTTAAGGATTTTCCCAAAAACTTAAGATCAGAGCTGGAGGGTAAACTAAGAGAAGAAAGGGTTATTAGATTGTCCGATTGGGTGGAAAAGATGGGGACTAGAGATCAAATAATGGAAATTGTTGGGAGAAGAAGATTATCGTGGTTAAATTTATTACAGTTAGAACAGTGGTTGAAGAAATGGAAAAGGAAAACTGAGTACGAGAGAGATTTAACTACGTAATTTAGAAAAGATGGTCATGTCTAGAGACGGCCTACCAGGTAATGCATCAACAAGAGGTATAACAAGGGATTTATATAGCTTGATTCAAAAAGCAAAAGAACAAGAGGATCAGCTTAAGGCAGTATGGGATAATGAATTTGAAGAGGTAACCTTGAAGGTGGGGTGGAACAATATATGGGATAGACGGATTGTGAAAATGATGTCAATTAGGATAAAGGAAAATTTTTATAAACTAATTTGGAGATGGTATTTAACTGCAATAAGATTAAATAGAATAGATAATAATTGTTCTGCATTATGTTGGAGAGGATGTCAGGAAAAAGGGACATATGCTCATATGTGGTGTTGTAAAAATGTATTGGTGTTTTGGCGAGAGGTTTTTACAGAAATATCGAAAATTATTGGTACTAATTTAGAGGTCTGTCCAAAATTAGCATTGTTATCAATAACTGAGAAGCTTATTTGTGATCAAAATACGAAGGAGTTAATTGTAAACTTGTTAACTGCAGCCAGGCTAATGATAGCGAGAAATTGGAAAGTACAACATGTTTTCCTAATAATAGACTGGTATAAGGAAGTTTGGGACATAGCCCTAAATGATAAACTAACTAGTAGTATCAAATGCAAAAAAGGATTGCTAAAGAAGAATAATTTTATGGAGATATGGAATCAATTACTAGATTATGTATTAATAAAGGGGAAGGGTAACATGCCTTGTCAGGATATGTTATATTTTTGGAATTTAGAATTTATTTGATCAAGAGGATAGAAGTATATTAATTGGTCGCTTGGAGGGTGGGGGGGAGCACTTCACGATTTATTGTATGTTGATTATGTTATATTTGTGTGATAAGCTTGTATTTTGTTATATTTTTTTTGTTATAATTTGTTTTGAAAAATAAATAAAATAATTTAAAATTAAAAAAAAAATGTTATACCATCAACGGGAAAAATATCTACCCATTCCAGGCAAAGTACAAATTATCTAGAGGCAAAGAACCATGCCATTTCCATTTTGCTATGAGCTCCATAACTAGTCTATGCCAGAGGACTAAGAAAAAGGAATTTAACTATGTTCCATGCATATGTGCTACACAAATTTAGAACTAACACATCTTACTATAAATCAAAGACAATGAGAGAGGGTACCATTTTTAACTTTCCATCGATAGTTGGGATCAAATGTACCCCCAACAGTGCTAAAAAAAAATCATGGATGTTTTATGTAACTCTTTTCACAATTCCACGTTCCAGATATTCTTTAACCATGATGAGCTTTAAATTGTCATGTGGTGCTTCAGCCCACTTTCACTTATAAATCTAGTGAAAAATTGATGTGTTTACTTTTACAGCTGTTGGGGTCAATTCTACCCCTATTGGAATGACTGAGAAAACTGAAAAATCATGCACATAAGGAGCTAGGGGTCAAAGCGACCCTGCAAAATACTATTTAACTTAATTACTCTTCCAGTTCACAGATACATAGACCAGAACCTGTTCCTTCCATTTCTTGTGAGAAAGTAGCATAGAGAGCAAAAAACACATAATAGATAACTATCTCTTTTCTTACTATCACTACAAACAGTATTAGGGGTCAACAGCACCCTACAAGTTTACAACTCTAGGAGTATTATTTTTATTACTTTCTTAAGAGTACATCTGATCCCAAACTGGATTCTCCTATTGACTGAATGTTTAAATAATTCCTCTAGAGCAGTGATGGCGAACCTATGGCACGGGTGCCACAGCTGGCACACAGGGACCTCTCTGTGGGCACTCGAGCCATTGGTCACCAGATCGCGAAAAGACCGTCCCCTTCTGCAAAACACTAATGATCTTGTTCTTTCTCACAGTGTGGACAGAATGATTTTATTCTAGAATTCCTGTTACAGAATTCTTTTACATTGTTATCACATTTAAAAGATTTTGAAGAATGATGCACAGAGCACGGCTTGGATGTAAAGCCCTAGTAGCAGTTGACCTGAGTGCTGCATGTGTTGCTCTCAAACTAATGGTCGGAGTATGAGCCAAGGTTTGACAAATTATCAGCATGCATGCAATAGCAAAAATCACATTAATTGTGCAAAAGCATGCCCAATGCAAACTTTTACCTAATGCAGTGTTTGCAGTCCAAAACATAAAGTGCTTAAAATGTGTTAAGCATGTTTAGTTTTCTTGTTTATCTTGCTCATCCGAGTACAGGTTGACTTTTACTTTTACTAATCAGACACCTGTAGAAGCAGGGAAAGGACCCGGGGTAAAGCTTGCCCCATACAATTTCTGTCTGGCATATAATCATATTCCAAATTGAGAATCCCTTATCCAAAAATACATGTGCCTAATTATCTAAAAAGTTTGTATAAATTCCCTTCAGGCTATGTGTACAATGTAGTACTATAATAATTTTTTGAGTTGATTTTTTTCCCAACAAAAAAACTGTTTGTATCATTGAAAGCTCTGTTATTGTGTTTTTCTTTAAAGACAAAAGATGTTAATTAGTTCGGACAACTGTATGAGTTGTTTTTCTAAAACTAAAACCTCGGTATGCAGGTTTAATTGCAGTGTAGTGTTGGCACTTTGAAATAAATAAGTTGGTTTTGTGTTGCAGTTTGGGCACTCGGGCTCAAAAAAGGTTCGCCATCACTGCTCTAGAGCATCACCACCATCAGCTATGACGAAGTTCCAACTTCCACAGCAGGAGTTTAAAGACAGTGCAAATCACAAGCATGAAAATAGTTTATATAACAATTATGGGCCTTTCTACCTATTACATGACAGCAAGCCACGGTTTGCAGCAAGTGTTTACTTGCCAGAGAGCTGCAGCCAAACCTTGCTCTCTGATGTTCACCTGCATGACATATGTTTTTTCAAACATGAGTATGTCCCATTCACATAAATCTTTTTAGTGTACACTAAGTGAACTCAAATTAATGAAAATTCCCTTGGGAGTGTTCTATGGCTACAAACATGAGCTTTTGTATGTTACAAACTATGCAATAATCTTATAAACCCGCACACCACACATGAAAGAGGGTTTAATGCAGCAAGGGATGCAAGCCGATACAATACATGGAATATAGGACCTGTCTTGTGTGAAGTGTGCATCTTGGCTCTATGGAAAACATATGAACACTTTACAGTATTAACTATGATTTTGTAGACATCCTCACATCCCGTTATGAAATGTGGGGATTATACACTAATATAGTTATTATACACTCACCCTCTAAGTATTATAATCCACTCAAAAGCAGTATAACATTCCAATACATTGCATGTTTCCAAATCCTAATTCTTAACATAAGAACATAAGAAGAGCCATGCTGGATCAGACCAGGGGTCCATCTAGTCCAGTATTCTGTTCACACAGTGGCCAACCAACTGCCCACAGGATCCCACAAGCAGGACATGAGTGCAACAGCACCTTCTGTCCATGTTCCCCAGCAACTGGTGTACTGCCTCTGATACTGGAAGAAGCACATAGCCAATCAGGACTAGTAGCAACCAATAGCCTTCTCTTCCATGAATTTATCCAATCCCCTTTTAAAGCCATCCAGATTGGTGGCCATCACCACATCCTGTGGAAGTGAATTCCATAGTTTAACTATGCGCTGTGTGAAGAAGTAGTACTTCCTTTTATCTGTCCTGAATCTCCCAACAATCAGCTTCATGGATGACCCTGAGTTCTAGTATTATGAGAAAAATGTCTCCCTGTCCATTTTCTCCACACCATGCATAATTTTATACACCTCTATCCTGTCTCCCCTTACTCGCCTTTTTTCTAAGCTAAACAATCCCCACTGCTGTAACCTTTCCTCATAGGGGAGTTGCTCCAACCCCTTGATCATTTTAGTTGCCCTTTTCTGCACTTTTCCCAACTCTACAATGTCCTTTTTTAGGTGCAGTGACCTGAACTGCACACAGTATTCTAAATGCAGTCATATTATAGATTTGTATAAGGGCAGTATGATCTGGGCAGTTTTATTTTCAATTCCTTTCTTAATTATGCCTAACATGGAGTTTGCCTTTTTCACAGCAGCTGCACACTGGATCAACATTTTCATCAAGCTGTCCATCACAACCCCAAGATCTCTTTCTTGGTCAGTCACCACTAGCTCAGATCCCATCAGATTATACTTGAAGTTGGGATTTTTCACCCCAACGTGCATTACTTTACACTTGGTTGCATTGAACCGCATTTGCCATTTTGAAGCCCATTCTCCCAGTTTGGAGAGATCCTTTTGGAGCTCCTCACAATCCCTTTGTTTTCACCACCCAAAATAATTTGGTGTCATCAGCAATCTTGGCCACTTCACTGCTCACCCGATTCCAGATCATTTATGAGTAAGCTGAAAAGCACTGGTCCCAATACAGATCCCTGTGGGACCCTGCTGTTTACATCCCTCCAATGGGAGAATTTACTATTTATTCCTACCCTCTGCTTCCTGTGCTTTAACCAGTTACTGACCCATAAGAGGACCTCCCCTCTTTTTCCTTGACTGCCAAGTTTGCTCAGGAGTCTTTGGTGAGGGACTTTGTCAGCTTCCTTTTAACCAGTTCCCTCATTTTGGAAAAGTTTCCTCTTTTGAAGTCAAATGTGACTGTGTTAGACTTACCTCCACCTATCAGCTTCTTCTTGTGACACAGAAGCAACCTTTGATGATTCTTTATAAAAATGTTTTTCAACTGGAGGTAAATCTGGTAAAATTAAAAGGAAATGGGCTGTTACAAAAAATATGATTTCCCAATTATGAGTATTTATCTAAAATTAGAACAGAGATAAATAGTTTGAGATTACAGTAATACCTTGGATTGCAAGTAACTTGGTTTGAGAGCGTTTTGCAAGACAAGCACTTTTTTAAATATTTATTTAATTTTTTTTTAACTTGATATACAAGCGACATCTTGCAATACAAGTACTGTAGTACAGCTTAAATTAAAAATCTCTGTACAAATTTTTTTGCTGGGATTTCGTTTTGATATAAGAGTGTTTTGGATTACAAGCACGTTTCCGGAACGAATTATGCTCTCAATCCAAGGCATGACTGTATTATTCTGTCCATGATAGACAACCCCCTTCCAATTTCCAAAAATGAGCTGTATTCACATGCCAAGCTTTTTAGCATTCTTACCACTGCAAGCACAGTTTTACTGTGTGGAGCACCAACACAGTTCAAACAAGGCTTCCAAGAAATTGTTGCAGATGTGAAACTATATCAAACATAAATGAATGGATCTTGCAAGGGAGTGCAATCAATACTCCATGTATAGTTTTAAATTACTTTATATGCAGTTTTAGAAACCAAAGCATGAATATGGAAATTCATTTTTCCATGTTCAGCTTTTGAGCTGAACAGCTTCACTAAATCAAAGAACAGAAACAAAAACCAACAACTATAAAAACATTTGATCTTGCTTAATGGTTTGTACCGCACAGTTTAGCATTAATCTGTAAACTTTACTAACAGCAAAAATGCAATTTGGATGAGGAACAGTCTTATATATCATATACTACTTTTCTCCAGTTTTATATCGAAGGATTTATTTTAAAAACACCTCAGGTATAGAAAGGCATTTTGAACCCAGTACTTTGATCCCATTGGTGCCTGCAGAAGACTATTTCATATATTTCTCGCTCATAGATTTATTTAGTTATTATATTTATACCCCACCTTTTTTCCTGCAAGGAACCCAAGGCAGCTTACATAATCCTCCTCCTCCTCTCCATTTTATCTTCACAACAACCCTGTGAGGTAGGTTAGGCTGAGTGTCAGTGACTGGCCCAAAGTCACCCAGTGAGTTTCATGGCGGAGCAGGGACTACAACCCGGATCTCCCGAGTCCCAGTCCAACACTCTAACCACTATGCCACACTGGCTCTCTGGACTTTTCTTTCTAGGATCTGTCAGTGACCAATCCTGCCCATGCATTGCATGACTTCTGTGTATAGTGCTGTAACTTGCACATCTGTACCTGCTCTGTGCGATAAGTATTCACATTTTGTAGCCGCAGTCTTAAAGTGGTGCATGAAGTACGACTGGTCCTTTTAGGATTTCATCTTGTGTTGCCATATCCCTCCTCATTTGAGGAAAGCAAGGCCTTTGCTTTACTTTCTTGAGGGGCTGCCCCAATGAAATATCATTCTTGCAACATGACTGCATTGACACAATTGCCCTTTGGACCAGATCTTACTTGCCTTTTATTTTAAATAGTGACTACAGACCAGGCAGTTCTAATAAATTTAGCAAAATCAATAGGTGGGCACATGCTCTCAATACAACTTAGAAATTATCCTTTAAGAAAATAGGTGACTTTGATGGCCAACAACGTACAATTCTATAAAAAATCTGTTACACTAACCAGCCCACTTCATAGCTTCATATTTAGCTTTATTTTCTCGAAGGGAGGCCCAATTAATAGACTGTTTCGGATTACAGTATCCAGACTTCAAAAATCCAGAAGGACTTTCATTGTAGCAAGTGGTTCCAACATCTTGGTGTTTAAAGGAATCTGTTAAAACAAAATCATGTTCTGATTTGCTAAAACATTTTAATATCAGATTAATGTTAAGTTTAAGTGATGTTGGGGGTGAGGTGTTCAGATTAAAAGTTTAATTAGTCACTAAACAGTTGCATTACATACCGGTAGCTATCTAAAGACAAACAATCCCAACCAAGACCATGTTCTTATTTTTGGACACATGAACTGTTCTGGAAATTCCTTATTCCACTCTTACTCCATATACCACCTTCATTTCATAAACACCTTAGCAGCAGTGTGGCTAACTACAATCTGGATTTTAAACAAGCAGGATTAGTCTACAGAGGAAGTTCAAATATAAAATATGTATCAAGTATAGATTCTTACCTTTAACACACCTTTCTCCTGCACTGCTTTGGCTACACCTCTCAATCAGATCATCAATAAGCATTTTGGCTTTTGTTTGCATATCAGTGCCACCAAATATCTTTATTTCAGCTGCATAATTTCCCCTTACAACCTAAATATAAGGTTTTCATTTAGCACAAGAATCAAATAATAGAATAAGTACTGCAATACTCCTCCCAAAACTCTTCTTTCTGGATGCTTAAAACTTCTTTGCCATGCACAAGAAGGATTTTCTAAATCTCTCGGATAACTTGGAGCCAGAAGCAATGATGTGGGGTGCAAAATTTTCCATTTCTAAAATGCAATGGGCAGTATCTAATGCTGCCCGTGTGCTAGTGTGACCCACTGCTACTGCAATGGGAAGCTAGCAAATTCTTAAGCAAACTGAAATTACTGGAAATGCTCATTTCTGGAACAGGCTGGCCAGTTCTGGAAACAAATGTTTCTGGAGTTGCTTAGCTTTCTGTAACGCTAGCAGTGGGTCCCTCTGGCACAAAAGAAAAATAGAAGTACAGAAGCAGTATAGGATACCGCCCATGGTTTCATAAAATTAATTAGTAACATAGAGGATGAAGAGAATACAAGTAAATTAGACAGTATCAAAATTATAATTAATTTTTGTCTGGATAATTATAGCCCCCTTCTCATATCCCATCCATACATTCTATCAATGTGTGGCAAGATTGTGGCTATTGGCTTCCATGCATTCAGCAAAAAGCAAGAACAAGCTATCTGTACACTGCGCTTGTACTCAAAATCAGGAACTGTGGCACAACCAGGGTTTCTAATTGTGCATGCAGGTCCATGTATGTAGAGTTCATTCCCTGCCAAAAGCTTCCAATTTCATTTGAATATGACATTTAAACCACATCAGGGTGCAATCCTATACGTGTTCAGGTAGAAAAAAGTCCTACATCTCCCAGCATGACTGGCTGGAGAATGCTGGGAATTGTAGGACTTTTTAAATTTATTTATTTATTTATTATATTTATACCCCGCCTTTTTTCCTGCAAGGAACTCAAGGCGGCTTACATAGTCCTCCTCCTCCTCTCCATTTTATCCTCACAACAACCCTGTGAGGTAGGTCTAAACATGCATAGGATTGCGCCCTTAATTGTGCTTTATTGATTTTTTTCCAGTTCAAATACATTTGGCTATTGGGGAAAAACTGAGATATTTATAAGGCATGTTACATTAACATGGAATACATTTAAAAGTTTTGTTTATTAATACTAGTTAATGTAAACATACTAATACTAAATAGAATGGATCCATACTTCATCATACTTCATCAATGAGTAGACTCATTGAAATGCATGGGACTTAAGTTAGACATGACTAATATATCCAAGTCATTTCAATAGGTCTACTCTAAGTAGGACAAACACTGGATCCAACCTACTATAAACATGCCAGCAGTACAATTTTATACATGTATACTCAGAAGTCCCACTGAGTTCAGTGGGGCTTACTTCTAGGTAAATGGATAGAGAACCGTAGTCTAAATAAAATCCCAATAGGTTTAAGCACTGGATTCCCCCCCCCCCCCCGAAAACCCACACTACAGCCAGAAATCCAAACAGTTTTTATTTAGAGGCCAGTTCCTTCTTAGCCATTTGCTGGCATAGCCCAAGTGTTGAGGATGATGCTTATAAAAAGCTACACTACCCTACTGTCAAATTACAAATATTTCTTACTGAAATAGCTATTTTAGGAAAATATCTTGTATTGGGATGCAAATACATCAGTATTTTTGTTTTATAAATTTAGTCAAGCATCACTACACTGAATTAATTGCTTAAGCATAATTACATATTAGAAGTTCCTTTCCCAAATCCTCTTATACTGCAATCCTATTCATATATGCTCAGAAGTAAGCACCACTGTGTTGAATAGGGCTTATTCCCAAATGAGTGTGTATAGGATTGCTGCCTTAAGAGTGATCCTATGGCCCCAGACAGAGTCGGGGGGGGGGGGGAGAATAGGATTCTTTGGATACCCAGATCTGAGATCATAAAAGGAGCTCCAATCTCGGATCCCACTCTCTCCCTGCGCAGCCGGCACAGAAAGAACTGTCAGGAAATTGACATCAGAGAAGGGGTGAAGGGGACTGGGGTGGGGGGGAGAGACTGGAGGCTCTGTCCCTCCAAGCCTCCTTCCTTCCCTGTCCAAAGCACTGCAGCTAGACGGCCAAAATGGCTGTCTAGCTGACTTGCAGAGAGGGAGGAGCAGGGAGGCGGAGCTAACCTCCGCAGATTCTCCTGTTCTGCAGAGGATGTTCATAAATCTCCAAGTTCGGAGGCTTATGAGCATTGAGGCCCTTAGTAGTTTTCTGTGTTCGGAATACTGGGACTGAATGGGGAAGAGTTCTCTCTCACAGCAGCTGTTTGTAATGTGACAACTTGTAAATCTGAGGGAAGCATTTTTATTTCATTTTTTTAAAGGAACATTAAAATGAACACCTCACCTGTATTTTACAAC
The DNA here is from genome assembly GCA_021292165.1 of Shinisaurus crocodilurus. Classification (NCBI taxonomy): domain Eukaryota; kingdom Metazoa; phylum Chordata; class Lepidosauria; order Squamata; family Shinisauridae; genus Shinisaurus; species Shinisaurus crocodilurus. The sequence continues at coordinate 130,695,762 of CM037879.1, forward strand.
CTGAGGATTCCTCAAGCTCTTTTATTTTAGTGCCACCACGACCTGTTGTAAAAGTAAATTAATACATATGTAAATCTTGGCCACATCCCAAATTAAGCAAAGTGTCTTCAGAATTAGAAGAATGCAAACATTCTTTTTATCAAGAGCAGAAGAACTAAGGACAAGTCCCTGGAGCTCCATGAAAAGGGTATGAAATTTTAAATAAACATCTCAGAAATGAGCAAATCACAGGTTTCCCCCAGGTGAGCAATTCCTACCCCTCCTATAATGTCAACCAATAGTTCACTGTAAAATGACTCAATGTATGAAAAGATAGCAACAGACTAGTTAAAACTGATTACTTGGTTTGCTTACACAGCCATTGGAACACAGACATTTGTGCAACTTTCACATATGACCATGTACATACTTTTGCTTATAGATATTATCTCCATGTGCAAAGTGTGTCAAGCTAAACTAAACCAGCTAAAAGGATCAAAATGCTGTAGATATGATCACACATTAGTTCTGATGGATTTTTCTTGAATCCATGGAATTGTAGCATGAGCTTCCTTTGAAATCTGTATCTCAGTAAATAGAATTTACTCTGAATATTGGTGCTATTTGGATTACTCTTCAGATGGAATACTCAGAGCTATCACAGGATTTCCCACTGATAATTAGACTGGATTTGACATCACTGTTATGTTGCACAAGTGCAAACAGCAGTTTGACATGTAAATACTAGATCTAATGTACCGTACTGATTTAAACTCAGCTTTGATTAAAAAAAAGTACACCACAATAAAACACTTCTTCCCTCTACCCCAGCGCTGCCAGACGTACTGTACTGCAAATAAAGATAAATTTGTAGTGTTCCATTTTTTGCAACACAAAAATGCTTCATTTACATTTTATGGAGTTGCCACTCCAATGGTTGCTGTCAGTTGTATCTCTTCCCCCCATCCCTTTTGTATTTTATCTACTGAATTCTAAATAACTATTTTAGATTGTAAGATTGCAATCCTACATGCACTTACTTGCGAGTAAGCCCCAGTGAACTCACTGTGGCTAACTTCTCAGTAAGTATGTCCAAGATTGCACTGCAAACCTCCTTGAGTGCTCTGGTAGAAAAGCAGCATACGTGTAAATATAAAACACACAATTTTGCAAATGTGTAGAATGCATTATGTGTGTTATACAGCCCTGGGAGGTTGTAGGGCACTATTTGCTCCCTAGGTCCTTCATGCCTACCCATCCTGTGTTGCCTGAACCCCTTGAGTGACTGAGGGTACAATTCTGAGCACATTTACTGAGAAGTATGCCCCGTTGAACTCAATGGGGCGTCTTAGTAACCACGTTTAGGATTGCACTGCATATTACACATACTCCATTGCCAGGGAGGCAAGGAAGCCCAGTGCTCACTACTACTGAGGGGAAACGGGATTTCCCTCCCACCGTCCCCGCGGGAGAACACCTTGCACGCGGGCAACAACTGCTACCTATGAGGGTGCCAACAAGAGCGTTATCCAGGTGGAAGCACAAGGGCGGCGACCCCGCGCGCGCCCTATCTCCTCTGAAGGAGCCTCGGGCCCGATACTCCAAAGGCCCTGACTGCCAAGACTCGCTGTCAGACGCCGGTCGCGAACCCCATTTCCTCCCGCCGCCGCCATTCCTTTCCTCCATGTCTTCGCCCGCAGCTCCGTTCCCACAAGCCCGCAGAAGAGGAGCCGTCACCGGGCGCCACTCGACCAGAGAGAGCTTGGTGGGGGTCCCGCGGGGTTTGTCCTCGTCGCTGTCCGCCTCCCAGTCAGACATGGCGAGAGGCGTCAACAGGCGGAAATAAACCGCCGCCAAAGTCGCCTTCACGCGAATAACGGCCAGTTCTCCGTGCGCGTGCTGCTCTAAACCGCCCGATTCTAGCGGCCGCTCTGATTGGCTGGAGCGGCCCTAATTTCCAAGAGTTGATTGGTTGGTGCTTTGAAGGGCTCCCAGTTACGGCGGTCTCGTTGCCCCTCTGCAAGAGAGCAGCCGCCGCCGGAGTTTCTCTGGTGCCTCGCAATTGGTTTCCCTTCTGAAGGAAGCGGATGACACGGCCCAACTTTTTCGCTCCGCCTGAGTTTTGTACAATTCTCCACCGTATGCAAAATACCATGATATTGTTTATGTGCATTAGAAAAATGACAGCGCTCTGGTGGTGGTGGGAAATATACCAGTACCCCCGCCATGCGAGGGGCGGGAAAAGGGAAATGGCAGCAAGACACCCAACCACAGGCACAGCACCACCTAGAGGTTATGTAGCAGAAAAGTAAAAGCTCTGTAAGCTTCACGTTTAGTTCGCCTCCCAAGCAAGTTTTAAATTTCACATCTAGTTGCATCATGCAGTGCATCTTCGCTTTTTTCAGTTTCCAGAAGTGGCCTCTCTAGAGCTGCGATTGTATCATTATTTGCTCCAGGGTAATTCCAACTGAACGAAGTATTGGGACTGTTAGTAAACCAGTATATAGGAATGCGATAGGTACCCTTTGGCATGAGAGAAGTGCATTATCCACATGTCCAATTTGTATTCCACTGTTGCTCCATAGAGGGGAGATTCCGTGCCCCCCCCCCATCCTTGTAAGCTTCCTGTGAAGTTGATCAGCATAACCTGCTTCACATGATTGTGGCATGGTTAACAAGCCACCCTCAAATAACACATGGGCTGTTACGTTACTTGAGGGTTGTTGCTCACCCCCAAGCCGTACTGCCCAAGTTTGGACAACATGACAAGCTGCACCAGCATGGGTAATTGGGGAAATCAGGTTGGCATGCACAGCAGGGGAAATAAGCCACAGTGGCTTATTTCCCTAGCTGCAATCATGCGAACTTGCCTGAGTGGTCCAAGGCCACCCACCAAGGCATCCATCTACATCGAAGTATACCCTGCATTGCCCTTGCCTTATGGACAGCTCTTGTGAGCAGTTCATATGACAAAAGAGGACATCAGCAGCATAGGGGCAATGGCATGAAAGGGTACCACAAAATGCATCAGGTGAGCATTGAGCCCCTGAAGAATGGTCCTTTCAGACATGTGTTGGATTTAGTCACACCTTTAAAAACACCCAATACTGAGGACTATTGTATGAAGGTTTCGTTAGAAAATGTTGTTTAGCTAAAACAATACAACCAGTAAAAAAACAGCAATTCTAATGCACTCAGGTCTTTGGTGTTCTTTCCAAAGCATATCTAGCCATATGAGCATGTTCATAAATGTACAACGCATGGGTATGTAATCTGTTAACATGTGAGAGGGTGTATCTGATGGGTTTAACCCTAGCTGTCCTGTGTAAATCTCTTCCAGCTTTGCAGATGACTACAGGATCCCCTGTGAAGATACAGAGTGCATTGAAGTTGCTGAGCACCAGAGAAGGGTTTGGCGCTTACAGGTTTGCAGGATCTCAGGGAGACAGGGGGCAATAATACTGTTTTGACATCAGGAGGGGACAGAACATGGGTTGGGAGGGATATAAAAGGAGACCATGAGAGAATTATGTGACCAAGGAGGAGGAAACCCAAGTACTGGCTACCAGGGAAGAAAGTTTTGTATAATTCCTGCTGTGTAGAACTCTTAGCTCTGTAGCATGGCTAACCAGCAGTGGATGACACAGACACAGCATGAACTTATGCAATATAATGCACCAGCATTTCTTCTACTAAAAGAACGCATACATCATAGACTTTTTAAAAACCATTTTTATTAACAACAATATGGATTCAATTTATCATGAAATTACAATTAACATTGTATTGTAATGTAATGGCTAAAGCCATTTTAGTATCAGTGGAAATGTCCCTTATATTTTTCCATTACTGTCATACAATCAACCTCTTAGGATCTTCTCTCCCTCATATTTGGGCCGTGTTAGTATCTCACAACAGTATCTCACAACACTCCCAATGGCAAATGTTTTGTCTATGGAAGTATCCCATATTTATCTGAATGACATGGAATTTTATAAAATCTGTTAAACAACTTAAATAGGTATAGCAATCTTGATGTTACAGTCAATTCGAACAATATTAAAATATTGTGGTGAGGAGAGTAAAGCAGAAATATAACCCATCCCCCCTAAAATCTGCCTTATTTAGCCATACCAAAATAAGTGAGATTTCCTTTCCTTCAAGTAGAAGAAAAAAATGGCTCAGACGGGCAAATTAAGTTGCTCTGCAAGTAAGTCCAGTGAAGTCAATAGAATTACACAAGGACAAATTTGGTCTTTTATGCTTATTTATTAAGGCCCCAATCCTAAATACATTTGTGTGTTAGTCTTTTGACCACTGAAATGTTAATATGTTTAGAATGGACTAAAACTGAAATTCTAAGCAAACTATACATTACACACAAACTGATGTAATACTAGTCCAACAGCTGTTCTCTCCTTGTAATGAAAAGCCACTTACAGCACAGTCCTAGGCATACCTACTCAGAAGTAAGTCCCATTAAGTTCAATCAGACTTACTTCCAGATAGTGTATAGGACTGTAGCCTTAAGGAGAGAGTTATTAAGAGTGGAGAAACAGAAGGCAGGGAAAGAGTTAAGCATTGCCCCACTGCTCTGTCCCCATTTTTCTGCTCAATTATTCCTCTCCCACCCCTGGTTTCTCTTAAAGGACAGTCCAGCAGGCTATTGTTATATGTGTTTGCAGGTAATGTATAATTTGGCCCTTACTAGGGAGCAAGTTGTATTGAAATCAGCAGGGTTTACTTCAGAGAAAACATGCTTTATGTTTCCTTATGCTTTCCTTATTCCTTTGCTTATATATTTTCTTTTTCTTCTAAATTCTACTTTGTTCTGTGCTTTATTAAAAAATGTTCCTCTCTTTATCCATTTTCTGTTAGTATTTTGTGCATTAATTTTTTAAGAGTCAATGTGACATATGGATTAATTTAGCTACATATTGTTTTCCTCAGGAAATAATTGGAATATTATTATTTTAATGTTAAACAGCTGCTCAGCAAAAGAAAGAGCTCAGGCTGCATATTCTTAACTGGGACTACACTCCTGTTGAGGTAAGTTAATAGGGATTTTAATTAATAAAAAACTGCAAGCCCAAACCCAGGGATAGTGCCGTTTATAAAGTGTTCAAGAATTATTTGCCTGGTCACAGGAGGGCAGAAGTATCTGTCACCATATTTAATGACAGCAGTCAATGTAAATATGATTATCTCATATACACATATGAGGACTGTGGCCAGTGTGAGTAAAAGTGTATGATCTTTGCCATACTGAATTCTAGATTAGAACACTATTTGCATTTAAATAAAAATATATCATGAGCCAGGAGAAAATATATATTTTTACAAATATCATCATCAAAAGTATTATTTTCAATTCTTTCTTCAACCAAGAACACTGACATATGCATCAAAATACAAGTATTTATTTATATTGTAGTCCCCAAACTGTTTTAAAGGGTCAAGGTATTCCCTATGTCATTTTTTTTTTTACAGCTTTCATATGCTCTAATACACAATCAGATATACAACTCCCAATGAATAACAATGGAAATGTTGATTTTGTGTCCCCCCCCCCCCAATGCATATTCATTGTGATGAGTTCAGTAGTATTCAGTTTGAAAGTAAATACCCCATGCAGATGGTGGCATAATTAGGGGCTCAGTAAGTACTTCAGGAGAGGTTTCTTGTCAAAGTTGATTTTGTTAATTATTTCAGTAGACAAAAACATTGTCAACATTTTATGTTGTGCATATAAGAACTCCCACTGAGGAAATGTGAAATACCATCCCATTCTTAAATATTCAGATTAAATCTTAAAACCTTCACATATTTGTTTTTAAAATGTTGTCAAATTAATAATAGGGGGGGGAAGGATACTTTTAGAATAGCATTTGTAAAAATCTGCCAATATAAAGCGGGAGAATACAAATCATTAGCAAAGACATTCCTGATTTGTTTGTATTTTTTAAAGTAATTATACATCTCATATATCACTATGAGGACTCAAGCATTTTTCTTTAATTAAGGCAAAATTAGCAGTTTCTAGTAGGCAAATCATCTAAGAGAATTAACTGTAGCTGCCTTCAGCAGCAGCCTGCTCTGCTCACACTGGAAACGAAGCTCCATTTGGGTGCTGTTGTCTCCACATACATATGGCAGGATGGTATCTCATGTTCACATTTTTAAAAGGGGAAACAGGTCTCATTATTAGTACATGTGCTACTTGCCTTGTGTCTTCACTCTAGCTCCTATATGAACCTTAAATAAAGATTTAGGAGATTTCACATAAAACACAGGAAGGCACTAGAACATTCAGAGCAGTATCCAAGTGGATCATTGCACAAGCACTTGTGCAACAGGGATTTAGCGCTTCCTCTAGGAACTAGAAACGAGCAGTGATGCTCATTTCTGGAACGGGGCAGGTTGGCAGAGCTTGCATGAGGGAGCTCCACCAACCTGTCCCGATCAAGAAACGAGTGCTTCCACTTGTCCTGGGGCTTCCTAAAGGAAACACTAAATTCCTGTTGCACAAGCGGTGAGTGCCACTTACGGAACGGAACTGGTGGTGGCCCCACTCGTGGAACAGAATCAGCCATGGCCCCTGCTTGCAGAGGAGCCTGCTTGGATACTGCCCTCAGTAAATACAATAAAGTATGTAGGTATTCTACAATATTTTTAAATGTGGCTGGACAAACTGCAGATACCTAGATAAGGAAATATTTCAATCCCTGGTTAGAACTAGTTGTAGCAGAGGGCCAATTTGACAAGGAAGTGGGGGTTGGCAGGCCCAAGCCCTGTGCTTCCTTACTCTATCCCATGACCTGCCACGGATTCAGCCCATCAATCTCTCTCATTTTCCTTTGGTTTTGGAAACTGGGAAGCAGGAAAATCTGTTGGGAGAAGGCAACTTTGGCCAGGGAACACCACATTTACTACCTCTAATGAATATATTGTGGGAAATGTTTTTATCCTCACAAAAGATGTTGCAGCCATCAACTTTCAGCAAAATTCATCCATCAGATTGTAAATGTGGAAAGTTATATGGGAAGTTAAAGACAGCCATATGCTTCAAAATGCGTTTTCTTGAAATTTACTACATGAGCTTTGACCAGAAGCAAAAACTGTAGAACAGCATTCATCATATGTAGGTTTCATATGAATAATACAGTATAAACACTTTACAGTTTGTGTGTACTTTCACATAAGATTATGATATAACATCCAGAAAATTCTTCTGTTTAAAAGAACAGTGGTGGCAGAAATGACAACGATTTCAGAGTAAACAGTTTAAATTATTTGCAGCACAATCTGCAGCATTTAACCATTATTAAGACTGTTGCAATATTTTTATGTATAACCTCATTCTCAGCAAGGCTGGCACATAAGCCATCACATGCTCTGAGTGAGCTAGTAGTGGCACCCTTCACTTTGTGATGCCTTTGGAACTATTAGAGAAGGTTGAGCACAGGACATCCTGCACATGAGCATAAACAGGATGTATATTTCTGGAGGATACCATAAATATTGGTTATCAGTGGGAAGTGGGATTGGGATGTGCTTAGACTCATCAGTGGCAAAACTCATGTGTAGAATTGTAAATGTTTACCAGTATTGTTGCTTCAGGTCAGCCCTAATGAAATTTAGGAAGAAAATAAAAGGAAAGGTTGAGTGGGGGGATCCGTTTGCTGGAAGCTGTGAATCACAAACCTATGTGGACAGCATTTGGGGACAGAGACTATTCTGGAACATATATTCAAATGAGACACCAGTTTTTAGGTTCCTGTTGTAAAAAGCCAAAACAATAACCAGTTCTGCAGGTAGGAGCTGTGCCTTCAACAATTACCAGTAGAAAAACTTGGGGGATATGACAAGTAGTCTTCATCAGGACATCAGATAGGCTGATTTCCTTAGTATTTTTTATTTTGGGGAGGGAGTAATTTTTTTCTAGCTTGTAAGAGAGTATTATAAAACTTTCTTCCTTTTCTTAACTACTTAACAAAAAATCTTGTATAGGCTCCTTTAATCCCCTTCCTTACTTTCCACTGTTTTTCTTTGATCTCCCATACTTTATCCAGTACCTTCTCTTCTTTTACCCAACCTCTGATTGTGCTATCATTCAGCCTCAGAACATAATTTTGAAGAATGACTACATCATGGGCAGTGCAATCCTATGAGGGTGCCCGCAACACTCCGAACCTGGAGGAATGCGGGCATCCTATTCAGGGCGGGAGAAGCATGGCAGATAGGATATCCACTGTGCTTCCCTCACCCTCAGAAACATCTAGACTCTAGAGAGCTGATTTCAGCCATCTTGATGTTTTTCCTCTCCTCGCAAGGAATCCGGCGGAGCCTTGCCCCTCCCTGCCCCCAGGAACGCCCCCCCCCACTGGGGAACCCAAGATAGATGACAATCTTTGGTTCCCTGCTGGCGCAGAAAGAACCGCACTAGCTACAAGGTGGGAGGGGTGGACGCTCCACAGCACTGTGACCTCGGAAAAGTTTTCTTAGGTTGCAGCACCTTCCGACCCCAATCCTATGTCCCCCTAGACAACATTGGAGGGACATAGGTTTGCACCCTAAGGGGGAAAATATTACATCTGTAACTAAGTATCTGTTCCTCCCTTGCAGAGATACTTCGAAAATAATTCAGATCCATAAGGAGACCATCAATGAGTTTAGAGAGTTTGAGATAGAGAAAATTTCACATTGAAGGTCATCCCTGACGACTTGGAATTTTGAACATTTCATAGCAAAAAATGTTCAGTCACAAAGAAAACCTAAAAAAAAGTGCTGTGCAAAATATTTTCTCTCAATCCTATATCTCGATAGGGATACAGAAATCAACATTCCTCTAAAATAGCTGATTGATCTTAGCTTGCAAATAGCAGCCATTTCTAATCTCATATTACAGGTTTCCTTCACTAGCAGCTGTAAATAATACTTTCTTGTTGTTGTAGTAAACTTAACTATGGTCTAATTCAGGAGATATATTGTACTTATTTTAAACCAGAAGCAAAGTGCTTTTCATATCTTGAGAATTTTACTTACCGGTATGTAGTGTAGAAACACTATGGTTTCTAAATGTTCAGCTTTTTTGTTCTTTAATAAACCTGTAGCATTAGTTTTGTAGATTCCCCATTTATACCTATGGTACTAAATGAAAGTACCATGTACTGTAGGTATAACTTAGAATTTTATCTGTCCTGTCGTCTAAACATGCATTTTCATGCAACTAAAAGATATGGACTCATACAACTGCCTTTCTTCCTGATTAATTTAATTTAAAAAAAATTAAAAGGGTTTTCAAAATAGTCCATGCTCTGATATGTATGATGAAAAGATTACTCAGCATTTGAAACAAAATCCACAGAATGCTATTTAAGTTTTACATGTGGCAGGCTGAGAGCATCTGTACTGTCTCCTGGCTTGCAAATGCTTTGAGATGATCTTGACATTCCAGTCCTTAGAGAGTCAGTAGAGAGATTTGTTTCCACTAATGGGTGGGAAATGGCTTCAAAAGTCTCATTTTCTTGCTCTGCTTCCAAATCTTCATCAGTTATAAATAATTTTGATTCCCTCCATTTGCTGTATAATTCTTGACTACCTCTTGAGCTACTCGTGTCACTACCAGAAATCTGTACATTCAGTTCTTCTGTTGTTGACTGTATAAGGTTTTGAACAGACAGTGATTTCCCTATATCCATTTGCACTATTGGTTTCACTGAAACTAGGGGTTCCCCATCTGTATCGAGGCTTTTTCTCCATGAAAGATCCCTTGTTACACTGGACTGTGCATTTTGTCCATTATCCTTTGAAGCAACAAGGCAAGCGGTGGCATCAGAAGTATTTTCCTGTGTGCTCACAGGAATATTATGTATAGGCTCCAGCCTATTGATATGCTTTACTGATGAAAAGGGGGGTATCTGTAATGTTGTAGGTGCTGTTGGCTTAGATGCCTGGTTTATTTGGTTTAGTGCATTATTAGCTGATAGAGTTACAGGTCCATCAGTTGGCACCTGTGTGGCTTGACTATGCACAGTTGGACTAAAAGCATAGTAAGCTTGAGGGTTAAATTCATTTGGTGTCAGTATAAGCTGTAGGCCACATGGCATGTTGACACTGGCTGATCTGGATACACATCCACTAGTCTGGGAAGAACTAGACAAATCTTTACTATCAATAGGACTCTGATAATCCGAAGTTTGATCACATTCAAAAGGTGGCATTTGAAATGAAGCCAAAGTCAGTGCAGATACAGATCCTTTCTTCAAGACCTGTTGGTAAATATCTAGCAGTGAGTCTAATTTCGACTCTATGGATTGGACCTGGAGGTAGAAGAAGAAAATCTGTGAATACCAACTATTCTAAACAAAGTATACATGCTTGTTTACTATTTATTTATTTACAAGTATTTATAAACGGTTTACATTTAAAGATTTTTAAAAAGTATACACAATTCAGAGAAACATAAAAATAAAGACCAATACATATAATGTATCATATCTACATGCGATACATGCTATACTACACAGGAAAGGCTTGCATAAACAGATGGGTCTTCAACATCTGCCTAAAAATAAAAGTGTTGGTGCATGTCTAATATCAGGGGAAAGATTATTCCACATAGTGTGCACCACTACACTAAATGCCCTGTTCTGAACAACTGCAGAGCAGACCTCAGTACTGTGTAGCACCACCAGGAAATGGTAACAAAATATACAAATGCTTGCAAAGGAAACCAAGTAACTTTCCATGAATTTTCAGAAAAATTATTTACATCAAGCTCTTTATGAAAAAATAATGTAATATCCATCAAAAGTGTTCCAGTCAGGTAGCAATCTACTCTGAGCAGCTCCAGTGCAGTTTTACTGTAATCTATGGAAATTCTTAGATGTTTCTGTGGAGTACTTATATTATGATCTGCAGCCTTCCAGATCAATTCTATGTACTTATACTGGCACAGTCCCACTGAAATAAGTGGAACATCAACAGTACCGAGTGCCATTAAGATCCTAGCTTGCAGTATAGTAATTTTGTACAAAAACCTTACCTGTTTTTCCACCTTGACTACACGCCCAAGCATGCTAAGATCATCAGTTGTCTCATTCTCTACAGTATTCTTCTCTCGACTTCTTTTATCTGAGGTGATTTGTCCCCTTCCAAGAATTTGGTCAACCCTGCAAGATAGTTTGGTCAACCCTGCAAGATGTGCATTTCCACTTCAACAGGTAATAATACTTTCACCTTGGTCCTCGTACTGGAGGTATATTCTTAGCAGATCCTTACATTTACAAAGGATTGTACTTCGAATAGTTTCCAGTTTTATTATTTTTAATCATCTAATAGTGCAATCCTATTCATGATTACTTAGAAATAATTCCCATTGTGTTTAATGGGGCTTACTTCCAGGAAAGTGTGCACAGGATTGCAAACTAAATATGTAATCTAAAGCTTCTGCCCATGATTCAAAGATTTTTCTTTTTCTGCTCCTGATGGAACAGATGGTTGGTGCTGTCAGTTTTGTCTTTTACCTGGTTTGCACGACTGAACAGGCCAGGGTGGCTTATTTAAGCCACAGCAGCCTGCAGTGTGTGCTGGCAGCCATTTTGAATATTCAGTGCCCAGCCGCAGCTTGTTATGTCATGCGAACCCAGGGACTATGGGTTATGCGAGGGTTAAACACACGGCTGGGTGTTGAACATTCAAAATGGTCCTGATCGTGTGAACCGGTCCTCGGATACCTGTTAGGAAATGGGAAGGAGTCACCTCTAGAATCAGTAAAATGTTACCAGAGCTGTCAAAGCTCAATGACAACAATCTGTTTGCTGGTGTAGGCAAACGTATCAGTAGATTGTTAGGTGTCAATTGTTATTGTATCTAATTCTTAATTTAAGACTGGTAAGGAGGAAGGCCACAGCCTGCCAAAGCTGAAGGAAAATTAGTGCCAAGGAAAACACAAAAATATTAACACACATGGCTCATTTTATGCGATGCTAAAAACCAAAGGTAATTTATGTGGAGGGACTCCTTTGTAAAAGGATTTTTTCCCCTTACCGTGATTGAAGACTTTTAATTCTGCATAACATGTCCAGGTGACCTGCTGAATACTGTTCGATAACATCTTTGACATCATAGGGCCGCAAAGTTTCTTTAAATTTCCTTTTGGCAACATGAAATTTCATGATTCTATAGAAGAAATATTATCTCAATTAATTAATCCACATGTCATTTACACATTAAAACAAGGTCATAATAATAATTCACATCAATAGGATCATTCACTCAAAATATTGTGAACAATCAACTTAATTTTAAATTGGCTAAGGATTATACTGTCTTCTTTTGAACTGTTGAGAACCATGCAGGAAATTAAATGTGCTTAGATGCTCTCTTCCATGATTTCTAATTTTCTGGGATAAATTAACATATGAACTATTTGAAGAACATGCCTATTTTGAAGGATACACACAGTCCATGGCCTGAAAGAAAATTGTGTAGTTTTATCTAAATTTAAAAGCCAGATTCTGTTCTGACTGATGTCAACAAATGACCAAATTCCAAATGACCTAATCAGATTCTACAATGCAGTTTGTAACATTAACACCCAAACTATATGTAATGGTAGTAGACCTATGTTTTGAAATGTGGTTTTTGCCCCAATTATGTCTAAAGAGGGGTGTGTGCTGTACAAAGGGTTGCACAAGCTATGGGTGCTGAACCTTGCCTGCTGCTCTTATTCCACAATCCATTGCCTGAAAGGCCTTTCCCCTGCTTCCCCCACTCAAGCTGGGCTCCAATACTGAAAGTGAGCCTGCCTGGAAGAAAAGGAAGGGGCTGTGGAGGGAAGGGGCTGTGGAGAAAGATGGAGCATAAGAACATGGAATCACTACATAGGTAGTTGTGGGCTCTCCCAAATCAAGGGCTGGCAGACATCGTCAGAGATCTTGAGATCCGCAAGCGATCGATGGCCTGGGCCCTTCCACTTATTTCTATGATTCTGGTGGGCAAGGTTCAGTGTGCTCCCATGACACTTTAAACTGCACCACAACCTCCACTTTATATGTTATTGTGGAAGACTTGCATTTGAAGTTATGGGTCTGTTGTAGTCACATTCCTTGATCTTCATGTGCATCATAAAAGTACTGAAATTTTCATTTGGTAAGAGGGATCTTTTACTTGTTTCTCATTAATTACTAATCTCTTCATTACTTATGCTTATTTGTTTAGACCAGCCTCTCTTTTATTTAATTGCATTTGGTTGTTGCTAATTTGAAACACAGTCCTAAAATGCTGTCCCTGAGGGTCTGTCTCCTCCACTAGAACCTTCCCTTTCACAACTCCCACTCATTCAAATAAGAGTTGTCTTTGCAATAGCCTGTATATAAAAGTATAGGGATGCTAACTGTAGTCAATTTTGGGGCATGAAAATCGGATGAAGAATAAATCTTAGATAGATCATTGAGGTACAGATTAAATAGTGTGGGTGCAAGTATACAACCCTGCTGTACTCCCCTGGTAACAGGGATTGAATTAGTCAGGGTGCCCTCCACCCCACATCTCACCTGTACTGTAGTGTTCTGATATAGACACATAATTAGATGGAGTAATCTTTTATCCATAGAAGAAGAATAGAGCTTAGCCCATAACTTGTCTCTTGGAATCAAATCAAAAGTGGATTTTAAATCTATAAAAGCAGCATATAAAGCCTTACTAGGAGATCTTATATATTTCTCTGATAAATGGCTTAAGACTAGGCAATGGTCAAATGTTGACCTACCTCTTCTAAAGCCAGCCTGCTCATCTCCTATAATATTTTCATTATAGCTTTCTTTCCACCCAAAATATTCTGCAAGCAAAATCTATTCTTCCACTCCAGATTAAAGACATTGATACCCAGTATTCCTTATCTGTTGCCCACACCACTTGTTCCCCAATCCACTTGGGTCTGATATTTGATATTAAGAGTTGTGCAAAATATCTTGAAAATCTGACTGTTCCTAAATATCAGATAGTTTTCTTGAAAGCTAGGTTTAATGCAATTCCATCTGCTGTATTGGATGGTCGCTTCCAGGGAATTCCCTATGCAAATCGTCTCTGCCCATGTGGAGATGAAGTGGTAGAGTCTCTATCCCATGTACTTCCCTTTTGCAACTTTTATAGAGATGAGCGACTGAGACATATTGCGCCTATTCTAAATAAATTCCCTGGAAGATCCCCTGACTGGTATGTGATTTATTTATTGGCAGGTGCTAATAAATATATAACAGAGATTGTTGCAAAGTTTTTATATTCTGCTGTTAAAATTCGTAAGACCATCCTTTAGTTTCATGGGTAAAAGCTGTTTGACAATATTCTACCATAATGTATAACTATGTTTAGGTTTTAAATATTTTAAATAGTTGTATGCTTTTGATTTATGTATCTATTTTACGGATCATTCTGAGTTCTAAATAGTCTGTGACCATATAATAATATGATGAGAATGATATTACTAATTTTATTACTGAGTACCCAAACTGTTCTCCTGTTATAATTTATAATCCCATCTTATTGTTTTAATAACTCGTTTAACAATAACTGTTCTAAAATTGTTTTTTATGTATTATTGTTTTAATATCAATTTTTTAAACAATAATTGCCTAAATACTTGTTTTTATGTATTATCCTGTGGTAAGGGTCTGTGGACTAAATGATGATGAAAGAAATAAGAGTTGTCAAACCTTAGCAGCTTTGGGAAGCAAGACTGTCTGAACTAGCTTAATTAAGATGAAATGGGGAAATCAGTCATGAAATACATGTTGTTTTCTCTCCTTAATCAGTGACGGTGAGCTATGCTGCTAGCTCATTTCTAATGCTATTTTATGCTGAAGCATATCCCAATATAATTTAATAAGATTCTACATATTTGCTATCAGTGAGATGTTGGTAAGCTACTTTCTGATATTAGGATAGCTCTACAGTGCTGTAAGAAGAATTCCATAAACATGGTAATTTATATTATTATTTATATGACATGATATTTGTCTACACATAAAGCCTGTTCTTCCAAGTTAATGGGATGATCTAGCCAAACTTAAGAACTTTTAAATAACTTTGTTTGTGATGGGAAATGTAGGAAAGTGCTTAGATCAGTTGTAATCTAAATTAGAATTGTACACAAGAAGAAGAACTTGAAATTGTTGCCCAAACTATTTTTATGTGCAGGAAAAGAGATGACTCATAGAAGTGAACTTATCTATATACAGTCATGCCTTGGATTGAGAGCATAATTCGTTCTGGAAATGTGCTTGTAATCCAAAACACTCTTATATCAAAACGAAATCCCCCCAAAAAAATTTGTACAGAGATTTTTAATTTAAGCCATACTACAGTACTTGTATTGCAAGACGTCGCTTGTATATCAAGTAAAAAAAAATTAAATAAATATTTAAAAATGTGCTTGTCTTGCCAAACGCTCTCAAACCAAGTTACTTGCAATCCAAGGGGTTACTGTACTCAAGTTACTGAAAGATCAGGTGTTGTCCCAAACATTTCTTCCTTATCTATAGTACTATCCTGTATCCAGTGTTTGCAATTGGCAGCTTGGAAAATTAAATAATTCTTTCGTAATTTTCCACAGTGGGGTAAAACAAGCTCTTCATTCATAAACCTTATCCTTCCCCCTCCCACGTCTACCTCTTTACCTACATATAAACTCAGCATATCCTACAAGGGACAAATATGTCTTCTGATAAACAGGACAGTTTAATTTCAAATTAAGGGACCAATTGTCGCTGGCCTCTATGATTAAAAGTTGCTGCCTGTATGACTAGCATGAAGTGATATGCAGAATGACAAAAATATACTACTTTAATAGTGCAATCCTATACATGTCTACTCAGAATTAAGCCCCATTTAGCTCAATGGGACTTACTTCCAAGTAGGTCTGTATAGGGTTGGAGCCTAAAACTACAATCCCATACACACTTGTCTGGGAGTAAGTCCCAATGAACTCATTCGGGCTTAATTCTGAGTAGACATGCATAGGACTGTGCTGTAAATCTAGAAATGCAGTAATGCTACAGAAGTCCTTATTTTACAGGAAATGTAATACATTCCCTGCTTTCCCATGATTTTTACCTGTATTTCTTCCCTCATATTCAGCCCTGAATTAACTATTATGCTAAATATACTATAGAATATATTACAGATAAGTCCTCAGGCAAATTGCAACCCACTGATCTGGTTCGCACGTAACAACAACCCAGAGTACAGGTTGAATATTGGTTGTTGAATCATGGGTTGCTGTTGTGTGCGAACCCTGCACAATGGTTTAACTATGGTTTAACCAGAAGCAACCCAGATTTCACAATCCAACAACAAACCATGGGTTCTCTTCCTGGGTTGTCTGTGGTTAACAATCCATAGTGTAGGGTTCACATGTAACAAGCCACAATTCAACAACAACCCATGATTCAACAACAACCCAAACTCAACCTATACTCTTGGTTGTTGTTATGTGTGAACCAAGCCATTCTGTGGTAAAACCATATAGGAATATCCTAATACAGGGAGAATATTCACTATGTTTCCTTCAGAGATCCCCACAGCTTAGAAGGTGGTGATGTTTTTAATCACATAACAGAAGATCAGCATCTATTTACCTAAATGTGGAGAAATTTAAATTCCATAACGGAGATTCTCAGTTTGGGGCCTCTGTGTTATGATATGAATAGAAAGGTGGGTTGGGTCCTCAGAAAAGCAGAATGGATCCCATGTTCATTAAACTGTGCCAGCCTGCTTAATGAAGGTGGAGGATGCTGATATTGCCTTAAATGTATTGAAGTAGCATCTAGATTAGACCTGTACAACTTGTGACCCAGTATGCCAAATGCATTTCAACATTCATGTATTATTTCATGCATTTCAACATTCATGCAATGTGTTTTTTAAGAAATACAATTATAAATCAACAACAAAACCAAAATGTTTATCAAATTCTTGTTAGTCCAGCATATACGGCTGGTGAACTACATGCAGCTTGGTAGATCACATTGTACAGGCTTCATCTAGATTAAAAACAGTTGCAGAGAAGGCTCCATGTATTTTTAAGACATTAACATCTTGCTATCTTACAAATGTCAGCTTTCCCAACAGTGATATATGCAAATTCAAAACCTAAATTTGAAGTACATCAGAGAGGTGACAGATATAACTGGATTTAAAGCCATTGTCACTTCTTTTGCATGACATTTGCTCCCCGTCACCTGATTCTGTTTGGACCAGCAGTACTGGGGATCAGTACACTTGATGTGTGGCTTGCATATTTTTGGTACGCATATGTACACAATACTCTTCCCCTCCACCAGTGTGGCTGTGAGGGGGAGACTGGAAGCTTCTGCTTTAGAGTAACCACAGTTTAGTGTTATGTGGTTAATCTTAATTATTAGTTGAAACAACCTAGCTTCATAATCCAGGGCGGGGGGGGGGGATTGTCACCTGTAGGTTTAGTTTTATTAACTTTTTGTATTGTCATTTTAAACTGTGCTTTTAAATTTGGTTTTTAATCACTATATTGTATGTTTTTATTGTTGTTTCTATGTATAAATTGTTGTGAACCACCCAGAGAGTTTTGGCTGTGGGGCGGTATAGAAATGAAATGAAGGTACCAGAGGGTAGTTCTTGGGGAGGAGGCTTCGGACTCTCGGCCGCTCACTTGTGGGGTGCCGCAGGGTTCCATCCTCTCCCCAATGTTATTTAACATCTACCTGAAGCCGCTGGGAGCTATCATCAGGAGGTTTGGGGTGCACTGTCATCAATATGCAGATGACACACAGCTCTACCTCTCCTTCAAGTCCTCACCAAGGTTGGCTGTTGAAACCCTGTCCAAGTGCCTGGAGGCAGTGGGTGGCTGGATGGGAGGGAACATGCTGAAACTGAACCCCGACAAGACCGAGGTACTTCTGGTGGGAGACAAGGGAAGGTTAGGGGATGTTGACCTGGTGCTGAATGGGGTACATCTACCCCTGAAGGACCAGGTCCGCAGCTTGGGGGTCATTCTAGACTCCCAGCTGTCCATGGAGGCTCAGGTGTCAGCTGTGAGCCGGGCGGCGCTGTATCAGCTCCATTTGATTACGGCAGTTGCACCCCTACCTTCCTAATCATCTGCTCCCATCAGTGGTTCATGCCTTGGTCTCCTCACGCCTAGACTACTGTAATGCGCTCTACGTGGGGTTACCCTGGAAGACGGTTCGGAAGTTGCAGCTGGTACAGAATGCAGCCGCTCGCCTGATTAAAGGCTGCCGCTGGCATGATCACATCACTCCGGTGCTCAAAGAGTTGCACTGGCTACCAGTTGTTTGCCGAGCTGAATTCAAGGTGTTGGTGTTGACCTTTAAAACCCTGTACGGCTCCGGTCCAATATATCTCAAGGAGCGCCTCCAGCAACATCAAGCAGGCCGCTCAACAAGATCTGCCATGGACGGCCTTCTCCCTGTCCCATCAGCCAGAGAAACCAGGCTGGTGGGGACTAGGAGGAGGGCCTTTTCTGTGGCAGCCCCCAATTTATGGAACTCTTTCCCCAGTGACCTCCGCCATGCCCCTTCCTTGATTAGCTTCCACCGTGCATTAAAAACGTGGCTTTTCAGGCGGGAATATGGGGTGGGTTAGGATTTTTAAGTTTTGTTCTGTTTTTAATTGTGTTTTATACTGTGCTTGTGTGTCTCCCCCCCCCTCTTGTATTTTATTGGATTGTAAATCGCTCAGAGTGGCTGGATGTCTGGCCAGATGGGCGATTCATAAATATAATAAATAAATGAAATCCATGGTTTGAAGTTGGCTTGTTTCCACAGTGAGAGAAGGCACTTTATGCAACACAAAAACAAGAAAGAAATTCCTCAAAGCTGCCTAATTTTATTTTAGCCTGATGCATTTGGGAAATAGTTTGTTGTTGTTCAGGGGCTGATCTACAAACAAGAATACAACATTTTATAAATAAATATATAAATTTATCCTAACACTTAAAACACCTAAAGCACAAATATAAATATCAGTTATAAGACAACCTCATCTATGTTAAAACTCCTAAGTATATATATTACACATAGGAAATGGGGAATAAACCCATCCTCCCACCCCAAGCCCTAGTATTCTAGTTATCTGGTTATCTTGGAATACATGTATTCTAAATGTCAACACTTAATCTGTATTTTAAAAATACTGGTATTTCTGTGAGTGAGTGAGCTCCACATATCTTTATTCATACATGCATACAATATGTATAATTTTGTTAAAAGCACCTGTTGCACAGATAATCCAGTAGGCAAGCTGGGAAGAACTAGCTTGTAAGAACTAGCCTAAAGACTACTTTTCATCTCAAGTACCAGATGATTTGTGTCATCTAGAGAGCAACTGGACCCAAACTCAATCCAAGTACAACCTCCCCATCAACATATAAGTGTTGAATTAGTGTTTCTTCTAGGTACATCATCTGGCTATAAAGAGCCATAGGTTTTCTCTTGTTAATGTATTTTCCACTTACCTGATAGCTCGGATAACTGTTTTAAGTGCTGGGGTGAGATCTTCTACTGATACATCACACTGGCATCCTCTCTCATCGTATATATCATCTGTACCAAGACTGGCATCAGCTGCAATAGAAAAACTCCACATAAATGATATGCATACCTATATAGAATGCAAGGGAATATCATAAGGTTAAAGGCATTAATTGATTGGTGCAATTAAGTGCAGATTAAAGGATATATTTTAACTGGAGCAATAAAACATGAGGGTTTCAGTGCTAATTGTGTTCTTGCAAGCAGTTTCTCTTAATTTAGGGAATGCATTTATGATGAGAGTTTTTGTGGGGAGAGGTGAACTACTGCAGCATCTAAATAAAATTAATTGTTAATGTTCACATTGGGATTCAGTTAAGTCAATCCATTCTCAGGACCAATTTACACATTTGGTGGCCACCATCTTAGTACGTGGGTAGCTGCCAAACAGCTGTAATGTGGTAGGGGGGAGGGGCAATTTCAAGGGTGTAGCACACAAGGAGGGGTGCTGAACTTGAATAATATGTAGAATTACATGGATTCTACAACCATTTAAGACATATTTCCACTGACTTTGATGGGTGTATATAGTGCTGTTCTACTGTGATATGTGCAGCAGATGACGTATTACCGATAAATATGACAAAGCCTGGTTTTGTTTTTAAAGAAAAGGCTGCAATTTAGTTTCCCTACCAACTTTTTTCCTGCACAAAATCACCCCTCTCCCCCAGTGGTGCTCCATGCTCCCCCCCCCGCCCATGGGGTACCATATGCATATATCTCCTTGTAACACTTCTCAGAATCACAACTTCCCAAGACTGCTTTCCTTTAAAATAAAAAAGTTGGAGCTTTGTTACGTATGTTTGCTCCCAAGCAACTCTAGCCATTTCCAGTAGCACCCATGCATCCCCTCCTAATGCAGTGGTATCACAGGTATCCTTGGTATACAGACCACAAGTGGCTGAATCATGGTTAAACAATCAGGAGTGTGCCACCAAATTGGGCTTAAGCAAGGATTTAGAACTAGGTTACTCAGGAACCTAGTTGGCCTTAACCAGGCTTGATGGTGCTACTAAAATTAAGGCTGGTGGGAATTTCCACTCTAAAAGAGAGGTGGGGCGCAAAGGAGTGTGTGATCTCCTAGCCCACTCCTGATAGCTTCCTAATCAAAGCAGCCCATTAGTGTTATGTCTGAACCGGCCCCAGTTACCATAGTAGTTCCTTTAAAGAGCTTCATAATTAGTTTGATGATCATCTCAAAACATGCAAGATAAAAAGCAAAGGCATTCTATAAGCACCTGAAATGGTTTGTAGGCATCTCAGTTCTGGGATATACCTGAAATACTATTAAAATTATATTGGCTATATTATATAGAACACAACAGAATGAAAATAGATCAGAAGGGGGATTTGGATTCAGAACAGTTTGGAAGGGGTTTGGATTCAGCAGAGACTCACAGGAACAAATGTTCCAAAATTCATATGAGTGTAATACCTTTATTAGGCCAACAAAAAGGACACCAAAGATGTGTGCAGTCTTTTGAGATCTCCAGATATCTTTAGCAAGATGTTACAAAAAGCGGGGGGGGGGCTGACTTGCTGTTGAAGTCTTGGTATCTATAATCAGTCTTGAGATGGCATGCAGGAGGAAGGGTCTGCAGACATTCAAATGAGTTTCTTGTAGGTGATATGATGGTTTCAGATTTCACCTGGTGCTGCCCCTAGGATTGTTAGGAGCAAGAGAGTCAGAAAACTTTGAACCCCCATTTTTGAAAATAGAAAATCCAGCTTTGCTCAGAACTGTGATGGATGGAGATAGTTCTGAGTAACAGGTGGATTTTATATTTTCAAACATGGGAGATGAAACGTTTCTGCCTTTCTTACTCCTCGAAGTAAAATCTGAAACCATCATATCACCTGTAAGAGCCTCATTTGTATGATCGAACAGCCTATGAGCCACGGTGGGCTGTGGTGCAGACACAGGTGGCCATTTTGAATAGCCAACACCCAACTGCAGTTTGTCATGCAAAGCCAGGCTCATGGGTCATGTGACAGTTAAACAACCCTCACATAACCCAACAACAGACCATGGGTTCTGTGAGAGTTGTTTAACCCTTGCATAATCCATACTTCTCGGGTTCGCATGATATCACCAGCTGTTGCTGGGCACTGAATATGCAAATTCCACCTGGCACGCACCAGGACGCACTACAGCCCATAAGCCATGGGTAGGCTGTTCTGATTGTGCAAACCAGGTCATTGTCTTCAGACCCTTCCTCCCCCATTCCATCTTAAGAATGATCATGTAGATACCATGACTTCAACATCAAGTCGGACTCCCCCAGTCTTCCACCACACCTGTTTTTTGTAAGAACTTGCCAGATGAAGAGATCTGGAGATCTCAAAACTGCACACATTTTTGTGTCCTTTTGTCTTAATAAATGTATTACAGTAATATGACTTTTCACATTTTTCTTGTGCCCAACATGGCTACCTTTCCTTGTTAAGAATAAAATGTGTGTGCGTGTGTATGTGTGTGGTGATTTCTATTGATTCCTCCTTTCCACTGCAGCATGCCCCCGCCCTCCCAATGTTATCTCATGCTGTTCTGAAGGGTCCTCCAACTCTCCAGAATAGATCGGGGGTGGGGGCTTGGTATTGCAGGGGGAATGGAGACTGAAGAGTGCCCTATTCTTTGAGTGGAGTTCCACTCAAGGAATTCTAAATCCAATTTGTTGCCATTGCTTGGAATTATGAAAGAATAACATTTTGTAATACAGAAAATCATTGGTAGATTATCAATAGCGTTAGAGTCACCATTACAATTAAAGTTTTAACTGATTTAATACTGAAGCATAAAAATCCACTTTACTGAAAACCAGGGCTTTTTTTCTGGCGGAACGCACCGGAACGGCGTTCCGCCACCTATTTTCAGTCAGTGTCCGTGCGGCTCCTCCTCCTGCTCCTCTTGTCAGTCTGTCTGCCCTGAGGGAACGAACAGAGCTTGCGAGGGCGGTGGGCGGCTGCCTAGAGCGCAGGGCTAAAGGGGGCGCCAGTCAGAAGCAGCGGCAGGAGGAGGAGAAGGAGGTGGAGGAAAGAAGAGGGGAGCTCATGTGTGTGTGCGCGCGTGTGCGTACGTGCAAAAGGGGGGAGGGGGAGGCCCTGGAGATGCCTGGACTCAGCACCACCACCAGTAGCAGCAGCAGCAGCTCCCGAGAATTGAGGGACCCAGCAGCCTGGTGGGGCTAGGGCAGGCTGGGGGGGGTGTTATTTGGGAGGGGGGTGCAGGGGGAGGCACAGATCCCCCTCCCCCAAGCCCTGGCTTGGTAACAATGTTGCCAGAAGAAGAAGGTGGCCAGCGCCACCACCACCCCCTCCCGCCGTGCCACCGAGCTCCCTACATTGCATTTGCTTTCCCCAACCTTCGGCGCTGCTGCTGCTGCTGCTCGTGCAGCAGGGAGAAGAAAAAATATGGATCCTTCTCTTCTGAAATTATTCCTCGGGTAGAGACTGAAAACAGGATTTCCCCCCCTCCACCACCACCACCTTTTTTTTTTTTTTTTAATTGCTCGCTGCCGACTTTCCCTTCCTGTTATTTTCTAGGCACACACGGGGGCGCAGAGAAAAAATGGGTGGGAGATGATTCCTAGAGAGAGAATCCTCCGCTCCGAGCGGCTGCCACCTGCGTGATTCTGGCGTCTGTGCACGTCAGAGGGGGAAGCCACGCGGACTCTCATTCCCACGTGCAGACTTTCTGCCCAGCTCAGCTCCAACCTCAGAAGTGAACCAGTGGGGGAGAGAAGCACTTAGGCGCACACCGGGAGCTGCCTTGCCCTGAGTCAGACCACCCCCCTCCATCTAGCCCAGCATTGTCTAACTGACGGGCAGCAGCAGCTCTCCAGGCTTTCAGGCAGGATCCCTTCCGAGCCCTGCTGGAGATGCGGGGGGGGGGCACTGAACCTGGGACCTTCTGCATGCAAAGCGGGGGCTCTACCCATGAGCCACGCCCCCCCTACATGAAGCGAGGGGGCACAGAGGGTGGAGGGGGTTGAACTCCTCTCACCGGCCCACTCCTTTCTGTGTATAAATAAATAATAATTGACCCTTTTGGGTGGGCGGGGCAGTCATGTGCATAAATCTGGCTGGGTGACCGGCCAGATGGGCGATTAAGGGGGGGGTGCTAAATATCTGATCTTGCCTAGGGCACCAAACTGCCTTGCACCGGCCCTGGGTAGATCGCGGTGAGTCTGACGTGAATGGTGGCGGTAAGTAGCCTGTCAGGCGGTCTTCCTACTCCTCACTAGCCCCAGGCCAGGTCTCTGTGTTAAAAAAATAAAAAATAAAATGCTCAATGAGGTTGTGCTGGGTGGTCTCCTGACTGGGTTGGGCAGTCTCTTTCCTGGGCACTGTTTGCTGGGCAGTCTCCTGGGCACTCTTTTCTGGGCAGTCTCTTTCCTGGGCACTCTTTTCTGGGCAGTCTCTTTCCCTGGGCACTCTTTTCTGGACAGTCTCTTTTCTGGGCACTCTTTGCTGGACAGTCTCTTTCCTGGGCACTGTTTGCTGGGCAGTCTCTTTCCTGGGCACTCTTTTCTGGACAGTCTCTTTCCCTGGGCACTTTTGCTGGGCAGTCTCTTTCCCTGGGCACTTTTGCTGGGCAGTCTCTTTCCCTGGGGACTGTTTGCTGGGGGGGGGGGGGGAAGGGAGATATTTTCCCAGGGCTCTGGGATGGTATATGTGCCTACTAATTGATTGATTGGTTTTACTGGGTCGCTAAGGCCCCCAAATATATTTGCTTAGGCAATGTGTAATTGGTCCCGTTATCCCCCCCTTTCTTTTCATGTATTCACTTTACTAAACTGTGATTAATATGTGTAACTGCAAAACTTATAAATAAACACCTTTCAAAAAGGAAATGTCTCTGAGCTTACTTTTGGTAAGTATTCCAATTTTTTTGCACATTTTACTGCATTGCTTTTTATTTAATTCCATACATTTACTTTTATAGCCCCCCCAAATTTTACTTGCATCCCTGTTCTCTAAAGGGGCAGTTTTAGGGGGCGGTCCTAGGGGTGGGTAGGGGCTTGGCCAGGGGAGGGGGGGTGAGTTCCACCACCTTTTCTCTGAAAAAAAAAGCCCTGCTGAAAACTAACATGAGAATTAAACTCCAGACTTATAGCTGGTTCACATAGGACTTTTCACCTACATAGGAGCAGTATCAACTACTAGAAATGCACTTATAATTAGAAATACAAGTATGAACTGTGCAAAACACAGATTTAACCACCAGCAGATTCCATGGTGGCAATGGCCACTAAACAAGTGTTGCAGCAATCATGAAAATTGCTTGGTTTGCTGATAATAAGTTGAGACTGCTCGTATGTAGATGAAAAGTCCTATGTGAATCAGCACTCACACAATTGGATGCTTGCTAATTTAAGGAGCAATCCTACTCATGTTTAGACAGAAAAAAGGCCTAGAACTCTCAGCATTCCCTAGCCAGCAGTGCTGGCTGGAGAATGCTGGGAGTTGCAGCATTTTTTTCTGTCTAAACATGAATGGCCAGGGGAGGGGGGGTGAGTTCCACCACCTTTTCTCTGAAAGGTGCAGCACTTTTTTCTGTCTAAACACTGAATAGGACTGCACACATATTTCATTTTTATGTGCTTTTGCTCCAGCCTCAGGAGTGACATTTGCAAGACAAATGGCTTTTATCTGAGGGTTAATAATTTTAATAGTAAAATATATAATAGAGGACTCCGTTTTAATATTTACAGAGCTCTTAATTTATAGAGATCATGAAATACAGGCATAAAAGTGTATTGGAGATTGCATGAAATCTATTTGGCAGGCTGGGTCAATTAAAGTTAGGAAGCAAGTCTGAAAACAAGAAATTATCTCATAGTTGTCAAAAGCAAGTGTTTCAAAGAGATGCATAATTTCTGGAAGGCTCCCACTTCTCTATCATAAAAGATGTTAATGTTTTCTCCTCACAATAGTTAAAGGAGACCTATTTTAGAATGGTTAATCTTCCATCTCTTGATACCACGTGCTTTGGCACCACAGTAACCTTAGCAATTATTTGCATAAAATATTTATTGCAAAAAAAGTTGAATAACAGTCAAACATTTAAATTAGCATAAACAAAATATGTAATTACTCTGGTTATTACTTTATATGTAGCTCCTTGAAGACCATCATGAAAAGGTTCAAATAATTAAAATAACAACTGAAGACCATAAATACTAATGTGCTTTCTAGGTATATCATACTTGTGTTTCTGATTAATGCTCCCTGTATTCTCCTTAACATCTTCTGTACATTTTGTTCATAATACTCTATGCTCTCTCATAGTATGTTCATAATACTCTATGCTCTCTCACTGGTCCTCCTAGATCAATTTTCTGTTTGTTGTCACTGGTGTTAAGGGCCAAACTACACATTATGCTAATCACGTAGCGTGTAGCTGAGGCCTGTCTTACATTTTTATCTTTAGTAAGTATGTGTGGTTCTGATTTGGATCAGGACCATGGTGTGCCGAGAAGAGAGGGTTAAACCTTCCCCATCTGGTTTCCCCCTGAAATTCCACCCCTTCCAGGGGTGTGGACTTAAAAAAGAAATACCGCAGTCTTCATTGACTGTGATGGATACTTTTCTCTTTTTTTAACTGCCCCCTTTGGGCGGGTGGAATTTTTTGAAAAAACAGGGGTGGGGGAGGTTTAATCCTCTCCTCCTAGAACACTGGTCCAGATCTGAATTGGGGCCATGCATGCTTTCATAAGAGTAAAATGTAAGACCAGCCTTAGCCACATATTATGTAACTACCATAATGCTGCAGTAGGCAACATGGTGCCCATCGGCATTGATGTGCCCCTGGATTCAAGGAACCCTACCCATCCCACTTAAAAAAACCAAAACAATAATATGTGTTCTTACCAGTAGATGGATTGCTGTGAAATAAGTTTCTGTTGGTGCTGAAAACTATGGGTTGAAGGAGTTGTTTAGTGTGTTGGGGCTCATACCCCGCGTCTGCCTTGTACTCAGTCATTTGGGCAGGTTACTTGTCCTTAGCCACACCTCCCATGGCAGCCATTTTGTGATGGTGCCCAGGACAGTTTCTCAAATTGCCAAATGTGCTCACAGCCCCAAAAGGTTGTCAAAACTGGTGTAATTTGTAGTTTGGCTCAAAGTCATAACAAACTGGTGAGGTTAGTGGATTGGCAGTAATATAAAACCAGCACAAGAAGAGAATGTAGTTCTTAGACTTTAACATACACATTTCTTACTTTTTTTTAATGGCATAACTAAATAGTATAAATTATTTATCCTTGCACTTTAACTAAAGAATTCCTTTAAAATGGTGTGGGAAGTTGTATGAAATGAAAATCAGTTTGTGTAGCTTTCCATGCCGTTTATGTTCAGACATATTTATGGATGTACATTGGAAAATTCTTGTAAAACTAACATCAAATGGAGATACTTTTCTCATTAAATCATCCCCTTTCTGTTTAATATTATCACTACTGCTATGAGTATCCTTGCATTATGTTAAGGACTTAATACCTGATGTCAGTGATGCTTGTGTGGAAAAACTATAAACTTTATTTGATTTATATGGGAAACTTGCATGTTTCTTTAAGGCACCTAAGGGACTTTTTATAAGATTTGAGACGTATTTGCTAAGTAGAAAGAATTCTGGAATTCTTCCACTTGAAATACAGTTCATGATCAAATTATATTTTCAATGTTATATATTATGCATGCATTCTCTATAATTTTCACTGTATATAATTAAGCACATGATAATAGCAATCAAAGTTATAATGTAAAATAACTGCATGTCATGTGGGTTCATACATGGAGGTAGATTAACTTACAGTGCAATCCTATGTATACTACTGTATCTACTTAGCTCTCACTGAGTTCAATGGGGCTTACTCCCAGGTAAGTGGCTATAGGATTCAGCCTAAGTTAGTTTAAGTTAGTAAATGGCATGCATTCATTTTAAGCAATATTTTGTGGCTTACTTTGGCAGGAGTGGAGCTATGAAAATGGCTTTCATATTTTCCTTACACTGCTGTTCTTTCTCCCTTAGTAAAAGCCAAAGTATATCTGCCTACTTAACAGAACAGAAACATTTTTATCATCCTATTTGCTTGTTTTGTGAGAACTGCCAGATACTGGCATTAATCAAGCATTGATCAAGGTCTAAAAAAACCACACTTCTATCTAAGTTCTGCTGACATGCTGAAAGGATGACCCAAGTAACGTACAATCTCAACAGCTTAACTCTGAGGACAAAAGCCAGATGGGTATTTTGGGAGCCCTGTTCCCAAAGGCAATGATGTTAATAGGAGCATCAGCATTATTGACAGGTACATTTGCCTATTGACAGACGAATTATGGTGTACTGATAGACCCTCTCAGCTTGGATACATAATATTATACTTCCTTGCCCAATCATGGATTCCATAAAGGCAAAGGCTGACATTTCTCTACAAAAGGATGGTCCAGAAGTCTTTATGTAAAAACTAAGATCCCTTTACAACTATTAAACAATAATATGATATTAACATAGTTGCTGCCATCTCCACAGTTACTCCCATGTTTTTTTCTGATACTGCACAGAACCTTTTGCCCACATGGTTGGGCTTTCTTACATGAATTAAAGTGCTTGAAGGCAGACATGTGAGCCACTTTTAATACATACATACATATGACTTGAAACTGTATGTACAAAGTATTCCAAATGTTCACAATCAGATAAAAGTGACTAGCAGTTCACATATCTTGCCGTTTTAACGTAAGAAGCATTCCTTCAATAGAGAATGGAACCATCCATCACTTGGTGTCAAATATATGGTCACGCTATACCAACCTTGCTAACTCCAGGAGGCTACAGCTCTACACAGTGACTAGCCTTGTGCTTGCATGCTACAGCAAATACCTGCACTGTTTTAAACTAGGTTTTCTAAATAATTTATTAACAATTGTTAGTAAATTAAGACAACTGGGATAAAATGGTAGATTTGGTCCCAAAAGTCCTCTGCTGACAGTGTGGTCAGGCCCCTTGAAAGAAATGTGTACCCCAGGTAAGGTAAGATAATGCTAATACGTTCAGCCACACACCTTATTCTCTTGCCCCTGGCTAGCTCCCTCTCCCTATACTCTCGCTCATCTCCCTTCCTTAGCTAAGAGCTCTGAAGGAGGGAAATACCAGCAGTCTTTCCTGTCTATTGGTTCATCATGACTCCCTAGGCTTTCCTCTCCTTCCCTGCTGAAACTTTAGTAGCATGGCCCCTTGCAAAGGTGGCCCATTAATACTGCAAATTCCACTCTTCTCATGGAACATAGCGAGAATCCAGAGTTTCATAACAGTGCTTGGATAGGTGGAGGCTTGCAACAAAATCGGAAGAGATTGCTCTCCACCTACATATTACCTCTTCATACTGTTGTCCAGTCCTTCTAGAATTTCTTTATTTGATACATTTATATCCCACCTTTCCTCCAAGCTCAAGGTAGCTTACATGGTGGTCCTCTCCATTTTATTCTCACAATAAACCCGTGAGGTAGGCTAGGATGAAAGTTGATGACTGGCCCAAAGTCACCCAGTGGCTTCATGGCTGGGTGGGGACTAGAACCTGGGTCTACCCAGTACATGTCAAAGATTCTAACCAAGAGAAGATATGCATCAGGGAATGGGTGGGAGGATGCTGTCTCACATCATGGCAAGATGTAAGAGTTAAGCAGAAAAGCTCTTAAGGAATCATAGTTTCCCTTTCCCTATGTTGCTCCCATCGGTACAAGGCAGGGATATTTCCCTACAGCACTATTATTAAGTCTATGCTTAATTATGACTAAGAATAGTAGTATATTTTGTCATATATAAAATATTTTGTGGTACACATTGCATATGTATATGTTGTAATAGATACATTCAAATCCTATGTAAGAAAACTAATACTTTATGTTATTTGTATGTTATTTTGGGTTTTTTGTTTTGATATAATAAAATTCACAATAAAAATTAATTAAAAATTATGAGTTGTGCTGAATTAAACAAGCCTTCCCATGATTGATGCTAGCGGGTACCTAATGATAATATATTATTCAATAAACAAAAAAACCTTTTGGTTTAGGAGGGGTTGTAGCTCAATGGTAGAGCACATGCTTTCCATACAGGAAGTCCCAGGTTCAATCGCCAGCAACTCCAGGTAGCACTGGAAAAACACCTGCCTGAAACACTGGAGAGCCGCTGCCAGTCAATGTTGGCAATATTGGGCTAGATGGACAAAGGGTCTGATTCAGTATAAGGCAGCTTCTTGCATTTCTATGTTGTGCTAAGGGCTTTCTTTGTTCACTCAAGCTCCAAAATGCTGGGAAATTATGGCTCTTAAGGGCTCAGGTTATAATTTTCATAATATATGAGAATTAGTAATTAAAATCACTAAGGAACTAAATAAGGCCCAACAACAAAATACGTAAATTATATGAAAGTAGAGGGGAAGAGGTAATTGGAGGATTTTGCAACATTCTTTCCATTTTCAAAATAATATGTTGCTTACCATAAGGATTGCAAAAGTACACTGAAGGCAATGGAAGGGCAGAGTTTATGTGAGCTCCCAGAAATAGAAATGGAAATCAAATGTGTCCTTGTAGAGCTCTTGTTAATTAATGAAATGAAATGAAATGTGTGTGTACATTTCTCATGATGGACCACTTTGATGGGTTAGTCAGTAAGTTGCACCTTCCCTCAAGAAGCACTGAATACTAATTATCTCCTACAAAGGGCTGTACAGATTAAATGGTTGAATACAGATTAAACAGATTCCTTTAGAGGAAAAACAAATTAAAAATGAGTAGGTCAGAACATGGTCTGCTTGGACATGTAACAGAAGCAGCTTCAAACATAGGCACTGTTCACAGTCATAAAAATAGAACTGAAATTAAACAAAACTTCGGGGGGGGGGGCTTTCCATTACCAGATGATTTGGTGAAACAGACTAGGAAGCTCTGAAGAAATGGGAATCCCAAGGCAGAGTCAAAGCAGGGGCGGGGGGAATCAAGTGGTCAGAAGAAATAGTTATATTAATCTGGGAGTAAATCTATAAGGACATAAGAGCCATGCTGGATCGGACCAAGGTCCAACTAGTCCAGCATTCTGTTCACACAGTGGCCAACCAGCTGCCCATGGAAAACCCACAAGCAGGACATGAGTGCAACAGCAACCTCCCACCCATGTTCCCCAGCATTGGTGTACATAGGCATACTGCCTCTGATACTGGAGGTAGCATATAGCCATCAGGACTAGTAGCCATTGATAGCCTTCTGCTCCATGAATCTGTGACTGTCTAATCTTTTAAAGCCCTCCAAATTGGTGGCCATCACTACATCTTGTGATAGTGAATTCTATACTTTAACTATGCGCTGTGTGAAGAAGTACTTCCTCTTATCTGTCCTGAATTTCCCACCTATCAGCTTCATGGGATGACCAAGGTTCTAGTATGAGGGAGAAAAATGTCTCCCTATCCACTTGCTCCACACCATGCAGAATTTTGTACACCTCTAGCCATGCCTCTCCTTACTCACCTTTTCTCTAAGCTAAACATTCCCTAAATGTTTCCTCCTAGGGGAGCTGCTCCAACCACTTGATCATTTTTGTTGCCATTCTCTGCACTTTTTCCAACTTAACCATATCCTTTTCTAGGTGCGGTGACCAGATCTGTACATAGTATTCCAAATATGGTTGCACCATAGATTTGTATAAGGGGAGTATGATCTTTACAGTTTTATTTTTGATTCATTTCCTAATTATGCCTAACATGGAATTTGCCTTTTTTACAGCAGCCACACACTGGGTCGACATTTTCATCAAGCTATCCACAACAACCCTAAGTCAGTCACCATTCGCTCAGATCCCATCAGCATATATGTGAATTTGGGATTTCCCCCCAACGTGCATCACTTTACACTTGCATTGAACCACATTTGCCATTTTGATGCCCATTCTTCCAGTTTGGAGAGATCCCTTTGGAGCTCCTCATATTCTTAACCACCCTGAATAATTTGGTGTCATCAGCAAACTTGGCTACCTCATTGCTCACCCCTAATTCCAGATCATTTATGAACAAGTTGAAAAGCAATGTTCCTGATTAAGATCAATTAAGAAGAATGTTTTACCTAGAATGTTATTTTTTATTTGAAAAACAATGTTCCTGATACAGCTCCCTGCAGGACCCCACTGTTTACATCCCTCCATTGCAAGAATTTACCATTTATTCCTACTCTCCATTCTAAGGTTGCCACTTTCTGTTTTGTCTTTTTCCTGCCACTTTAACAACTTGCAGAATTTTAGCAGATGAAGCTTTCTCCTGGCATGGAGATAAAGAGCTTTGGATACTGGGTGGTATTGAAATGTAATAAATAAATAAAAGCTTCATCTGCTAAATTTCTACATGTCAGGCTGCTGTTAAGGGCACAGAAACAGGGCCAATTAAAAAGCTGACAAACCTATTCATTCTCCAAAGAACAAAGTCCCTCTTTTATGGGCTGCTGTTAAAGGCACAAGAGCAGGACTAGGACAAGGGAGACAACTAAAATCAGATATCCTATGCCCAATTGCCTGGGAGTATGCCCCACTGAATTCAGTAGACTTACTATTGAGTAGACATTTATAGGATTGTAAATAATATTAGCATTTGTGGAATTCGCAAAAGAAATGTACAAATTAATAGATTAATGTTGTATAGTTCAACTATTGAAAGCTGTATTGCATTATGTATAAATGCATGCTGGAAAAATATACAATATATTGGCCAGGATTGGAACAAGTGTGTGAAGGTACTTTCCTTGATGATGGGGAGGGATTATTTATTTATTTAGAATATTTATACTGTATACTGCTTTTCAACAAAGAGTTCTCAAAACAGTTTACATAGTATAATATGGCTAACAAACATTTCTTTTCAATTCATCCCTTTCAGTGGCAACTCCCCATACCACCATAGGCCATGGGTCCTGCTGGAGTAGCACCCATAGGAACGTAAGAGCCATGTTGGATCAGACTGAAGGCCTATCTAGTTCAGCATTCTGTTCTCATAGTGGCCAACCAGATGCCTAATCAATTTTTTCCCAAGACTGCCTGGAGTAGAAGAGCCACCACACATTCTAGAAAGGGAAATTATAAACCGGATGATAATTGTTCAAATCCATGGGGTCTAAGTGAGCTTTCTTCAGTAAAGTTCACACAATTGCCTCCTTGGTGACAGAAGGGAACTTTCACTCCCGCATTCACTACCTCTGAGATCCAGGTCTTCAACCGCCCCTCCCCTTTGGCAGTCTTTAGCAACTGTGATGGGCAAGAATCCAGAGGGCAGGTAATGGGTTGCAAACTCCAAGCAACTTGTCCACATCCTTAGGCAAAACAAGCTGGAAGTTATCCAACACAAAATGTTCAGATGGTGAACCAGTTATTTCTAACAGATCCTGTGATAACTGTAGCATCTAACTTACTGCAAATACCAGTGATTTTTAATGCAAATTGTGATGCAAACCAGTCACAGCGAGCAACTAAGTGCTCCACAACTTGCAAGCAGGCCCGGTGCAAGGCAATTTGGTGCCCTAGGCAAGATCAGATATTTAGCGCCCCCCCTTTCCACTTGAGCCCTCCCTCCCTCCAGCCCTATGCCCATTATGAAATAAATTTCCCTCCCTGGGAACTGCCGAGCCCCATAGAAAAACTTTGTGGACTTTGAGACTTTTCCTTTGTGTTCACGAGGAAAGCAAAGAGGCAACATCAGCCCAGCTATGCCAGGAACTCCCAAGGGCCTTCTCCTACTCCATATATATGTAAAAGCCTGTCTCCTCCTGCAGGCAGCACAAGGGATATGAAAAAAGGATGTGAGAGAGGTGTGGTGGCGCTACCTGTGAGGAATAGAGACAAAAGGGTGTCTTGCAGCCTGTCCTACCTCGCAGGGTGGAGGTGCAGAGACACCGGTTTGACTCGTACACCTTCTGGGTTGCAGGGGGGGGGATGCATGTAGTAGAAACATAGCAAAGAGAGAGCCCGTGGATCATCTGGTTCAAATTTAGGAGGGGATTTACGAAACTTGCTACTTCCCCTCCTCTCTCTATCACTTTGTTGCAATATTTCTTTATCAGAATAATGTATATTATCCTGTCTTTCCCTTTACCAGCCTAGTGCTCAAGGCAGACAACAATATTCAAAGTACAGTAAAGAAAACATCAACAGCTCAGGGCACAATCCTAAACACGTTGAGGCAGAAAAAAGCCCCGCAACTCCCAGCATTCACCAGCCAGCATGGCTGGCTGTTGGAACGCTGGGAGTTGTGGGGCTTTTTTCTACCTCAACGTGCATAGGATTGCGCATGGCTGGCTGGGGAATGCTGGGAGTTGTAGGATTTCCCCCCCCCTCCAAACACGCATAGGATTGCATCCTAAAACCATTTAAAACCAAAACACAGAAACAGCATGGTAAATAATTAAAACATTGGAGCCCCAGCTAGCTTAAAATACCTTTCCCTCCCTCCCTGGTTGCTGGAAATAACTGCTTTCAGGGGACCTTGAGCTGAGGAACCTGAGGCTCACGCGAGGGAGGGAAGGCGAAGGAGGTGTTTGCAGGTGCATCCTTGAGAGGGAAGGCGAAGGAGGTGTTTGCAGGTGCATCCTTACAGCCGCCCACCAGCCTCTCATCATTGGCCCCTGCCCGCCTCCCCTCCTCCAGTCTGTAGCCTTCTCTGCCTCTTTTGATGCTGGTTGTGAGGAGGAGCCTGCCTGCTGCTGTTCCTGGTAACGAGCTGGAGGAGAGAGAGGGAGGGGTGCGCTTCTTTCAGCTTCTTTCGCCTTCCCTTCCCCGCCACAGGACATGATTGGTAAAACAAACTTGGTAAAATACGTGATGTATTTTTTTTCCCCCAAGGCATTTCTGGCGCCTCCTTTAGCCCGGCGCCCTAGGCAGCCGCCTAGTTGGCCTAATGGTAGCACCGGCCCTGCTTGCAAGGTTTTTGTGAAGCAGATTCTAACCACTTGAAAAAGCTGAGTTGGCTTGCACCGTGCAGATGCAATGATGGTGGAGAAGTAAGCTCTCTTTGCCACCATCACAGTTACAAAATAAGTCAGAGAAATTATCTTATCTGTGCTTGGTATTTCTCAGAGTGAGTTTTCTGCCACCTGTGCTCTAATTGTCCCAACTGCTTCATTGCTCTCAAACTTCTTAGAATTCCAAGGGGCCACCACAATTCTATGATTAGGTCAAATGTATCTGGGAGTGATTGTGTCGATGGCCCAGGTCATCTCCCTGTTCCATGTAGAGACCAGGGTCTCATCAGGACCACTGGTCAAGACTGCAGGTTAATCTCCCAGGGACTTCAGAAAGCTATTAGGATCCATCAGTCTCTGGAGGTGGAATGAGGAAATTGTCCTCCACCCTGCAGAAATAACCAGGAGCCTTAAGGTCTAATCTGATCAGGTATTGTTGGTCATAATACAGTGCCTTGCATAAGTATTCACACACCATTTGCCTTTTCCATATTTTGTTGTGTTACAACCTGGAATTGAAATGGATTTAATTGGCATTGTTACCACTTGATGTACACAAGATAATCAACACTGTGAAGGTGCAAAATATGTTTATTGTGACACAAAAGTTAAGTAAACAAAAACAAATTGGCACTTGTTGGTTGCATAAGTATTCACCCCCAGTGGTGTGACATGCCTAAATAAGCTCTGATGCAACCCACTGCCTCCAGAACAAGTCACATACTGTACTGTAAGTAGTTGAAAGGAGTCCACCTGTGCGCAATTCCAGTGCCATATGATCTCAGATTAAATGTGCCTGTTTCTGGAAGGCCCCAGAGTTTGTCAGAGAGCATATCTAAACATCATGAAGACCAAGGAGCTATCAAAATGAATCTAGGATAAAGTTGTGCAGAAGCACCAATCAGGGTTGGGTTATTAAAAATATCCCAAACTATGAACATCCCTCAGAGCACCATTAAATCCATGATTCTAAAATGGAAAGAATATGGCTCTACTGCGACTCTGCCTAGAGAAGGCTGTCCACCAAAATTCAGTGACCGGGTAAAGAGGACATTAGTCAGAGAAGCAACCAAGAAGCCAATGGGGACCCTGAAGGAGATGGAGATCCACAGCTGAGATGGGAAAAACTGTCCATGGGACAACTATCACCTGGATGCTCCACAAAGATGGGCTTCATGGAAGAATGGCAAGAAGAAAGCCATTGCTGGAACAAACCCATATCAAGGCCCATTTGGAGTTTGCAAAAAGGCATGTGGGAGACAGCAAACATGTGGAAAAAGATTCTCAGGTTTGATGAGACCCAAACTGAACTTTTTGCCCTTGCCACAAAATGTTCTGTGTGGCGCAAAGGCAACAGTGCACATTGTTCTGAGAACGCCATCCCCACGGTGAAGCATGGTGGCGGTAGCATCATGTTTTGGGGATGCTTTTCCTCGGCAAGGACTGGGAAACTTGTCAGGATTGAGGGCAAGATGGATGGAGCCAAATACAGGGCAATTCTAAAGGAAAACCTACTTCAGTCTGCAAGGGACCAGGGACTGGGGCGGAGATTCACCTTCCAGCAGGACAATAACTCAGCCAAAGTAACACTGGCGTGGTTTAAAAACAAGAACCCAAAAGTCTTAGAATGGCCCGGTCAAAGCTCAGACCTCAATCCCATTGAGAATCTGTGGCAAGACTTCAAAGTTACAACACTCCCCATCCAACCTGACAGAGCTGGAGCAATTTTGCCAGGAAGAATGGGCAAACATTGCAGGATCCAGATGCACAAAGCTAATAGAGACTTACCCAAGAAGACTCGCAGCTGTCATTGCTGCCAAAGGTGCTTCTACCAAGTATTGACTCGGGAGTGAATACTAATGCAACCAACAAGTGCCAATTTGTTTTTGTTTACTTACAGTATTTTTCCATGTATAAGACTATACTTTTTCCTAAAATTGTTAGACTAAAAATTGAGGGTCGTCTTATACACGGAAGTAAGCCGAGGAGAGAACTGCACAGTTGTGAAACTGCCCAGTGGGGGGCGTCTTATACATGGGGGCGTCTTATAGACGGAAAAATACGGTAACTTTTATGTCACAATAAAAATATTTTGCACCTTCACAGTGTTGATTATCTTGTGTACATCAAGTGGTAACAATGCCAATTAAATCCATTTCAATTCCAGGTTGTAACACAACAAAATATGGAAAAGTCAAAGGCGGGTGAATACTTCTGCAAGACACCGTATTTTTAGCAATATGCACAAATTATTTTATCACATTCCTTATTGTCTGCTTGCAATTCTTTTGACAAAGTTTTTTCTCCTTTTGTTCTCTTCATTTGGGCAAGACTTTATTTTCCTGAAGGATGCCTACTTGCCTCTAATTGTTTCCTTCACTCTGCTCATTAATCACTCCGATGTCCACTTGGAGATGTGGTACAACCAATGAAGCACAAGGGGTTATCACCGGAAGGAAATTTCATCCCTCCCTTGTGGACAAATCAAAGTGTTTTCCACATGAATAGGGTGAGGCAGAGTTTGGCATCTACCTGTTAATTACCAGGCATAGTTGTATTGAGTGTAAGGAAAGAGCCCTGATAATCTCAGGATTGCCCTGTATATGTGAAGGCACAGGTGCATGCCCATTTCTTTAAAAGCAGCATTGAGAACAGCCTGGTTTCAAAAGGAATATTACGTTCCAGTACAGTATTTCCCAAATGTGTGGGGTTTCACCATGATGAAAGTCTAGCATATTTATTGTGGTTGTAAACTGGATGATAACTACGATGAGTAAGACATTTGACATTTTAAAATCTTACTATCTGGCACTGGTTTAGGCTGTGAACTCTTCAAACGAAGGGAAGGTCGGAAGCGTGTTCGGTCATTGAAGCTCCAGCTCTTTTGCACTTTCGTTGGGCTGCCCTCTGCAGTAATATCAGTACTTGGCGATCTTCTGTCACCAACTGAAGCTTGTCTGTTCTTGATACTCTGTCCTCTTGGGCTAGCCATCCGTACCCGTTCTTTAAAGCTCAGTTTTTGACTGTGAAAGCAGAAAATGTATTTTACTTCATACTTGATTCATTCCAACCCACAGTAATTTTTGTATCATGCTTCACAGATGTACATTTATGCCCCAATCCATAAAACAGTGTACACTCAGATGTGTATATGCATCTATTATATATGTGGAGGGGTACCCCCATTCATTTAAAGAACTGATTGTGAAGATCAGTTCTCTCTACTGAAATGAATGGGGAGGCTGTTTTGGGAGGAGGAATTTCATGCCAGCATTGGAACCCCCGTGCCTGGAACAGATAACTGGATTGTGGTAATAAGACCAAATACATGGGTCTCCATGTGCACACTCCAGGCTTGTAGAGGGGTCCCAGAAGGAGGAAAATATGTAGCCTTCCTCCTCTTGGCAGTGGCTCCCAGAGTAAGCTGTGCTGTGGGTAACACTTGACACTAAAACCTTACCTTTAAGGAACCATATACTACATTTCCCTTACATAAGGGACAAAGGGTGCATGTGAAATTCCTACTGACTATTGTCTTCTTTCTAGTTAACTGTAAGATGGTTTCAGTCATTTATACCTTACATTACTAAAAGTGAAACAAAATTAAATAAAAAAACTTATGCAACCTAGTCTTAGCAAAGGTTCAGTTTTAAAACTTAAGACAATTGTGTAACTACAGTATTTTTCCATGTATAAGACTATACTTTTTCCTAAAATTGTTAGACTAAAAATTGAGGGTCGTCTTATACACGTAAGTAAGCAGAGGAGAGAACTGCACAGTTGTGAAACTGCCCAGTGGGGGGCGTCTTATACATGGGGGCGTCTTATAGACGGAAAAATATGGTATGTTTTCAAGTTGTACAGCATAGGTCATTGCATTCCTAATAATCTGCATAGGGATTATATTTTTCAAGTGCTATTATTGTTGCATGCCATTTGTTAGAGTTAAGCAGGCAAGATTAATATTGTTATTCATGCATGTTTCCAAAACATGACATTTTTAAACACTCCACAAACAATATTTGCAAACATTACATTTCAGATTCCTTGTTACTTACAACACTCATTTGGACAAGACACACACATACAAAAAGAATCTAAATAAACCTTAAAACAATTAACAGAATATTCAGTAAGCATTATCAGTGGGATGAGTAGTTCAAAGAAATGTGACATTACACAAGGTGACTTGTTTGCAACTGATTAGCTGCAGAACCCAATAATGGACTGGGATTGGAAAACCAGTCAATTTTTATTTGATCAAAGGTGCCATGTAGTTTGAGATTTCAGGTCTAAACGAAAACATCAAAGATGCTGGCTCCTTATTTGTTGATGATCCTCCCATGTTCACTTGCACGTACAGGATATTTAGGAATTATATGAGTTGTAGAGTAATGAATCATTGTTCACATTTTCATGTTTACTGTTATGATTAAATCATTAATAGAAATTTATAGTTTGCACTCAACTGAACAGTAGTGATGTTCACATAGTGCAATCCTAAGCATGTTTACTCAGACATACAGCCCTCTGTTAAATGGTGCTTTCTAGTAAGTCACTATTCTATCAGTGAGAAACAAATGGAGGTTCCATATTACAGGAAATAGGGGATTGTTTGAGGATTTATAGATTAAGCTCTGTTATTGCACTAGGAAAGGTTTTACTAAATGGAAAATCAGTTCAAAGAGAGAAAAAGATGTTATTTGTGCTGCAAGTGGAAGAATCTCTAAAACTTGACCCAATTTTGCTGGTTCCTGCGATGAGGACACTGTTCCTGTAGAAGCAAATCCTTTGGGGCCATTCAGGTACATGTGACAAAGATTATCTGCCTATTGCTATAGCTGCTAATCAAGTTGAGGTCTTGTCTGTTCCATGTATGTCACGGTCCTTGCATCTTAGTGCAGCATGACAATAAGAAACATTTTAAATGGAAATGTATTCTACAGCTACCAAGAAACTTTAAAAAAATACTTTCCCCCATGTCTAGCTGCCTAACCAGCTGCAATCTAAAAAGGAAATGTTTCTCTGTTAGATTATATGAAACAGAATGAAATTATGAGACACTGTGGTTATGAATTTACTAGACAATCAAAAAAAGTTTGTACATGCAACTTTATACATCTTATTCCAAACACAAGCGTAGGCTCAGGCAGGATATAGGATATTAAAAGCAGCAAACCAAGCACATGCTGGGGAATTTCTGGGGTCATCTTAAAAATTGGATTAAAACAATCAAACTATAAGAAACATTGTATAAAACTGTATTTTATTGTGGCAGTCAAGAGAGTATCTCTTTCCAGAATTATCTTAATTTAATCTCCTTTCTTAACCACAAAAAGGATGAATTTATTGAAACAAATGTGAGCTAGACTTCAAAACTTTATTTCTTCCCTTTGTGACTTTTTAAATTCACTTTTGGGAAACTTCATTCAGTATATCCCCTTCACCCATTAGAACTTTTTTTAAAGCTTTGTTTTGCAGTAGCAGTTATATTTCACTCTCTTATTTGCTTTGCAGTGCCTTCTATTGATTATGTCAGTTCACAAGAAAGTAATTGGGTGAGCGGTTTAAATTAATTCCAACCACATTTAATAATCAGCTTGTATTTTTTCATTATAATGCCACCATATTATAGTGTATTATTCCCATAATACAAATATATGTATAACGTATATATTCCAAAATACATCTTTTTGTAATACCCTTATTAGGCCAACACAAAGATCTCAAAAAATGTACAAACTTTCAAGACCTCCAGATCTCTTCATCAGACAAGATGTTACAAAAAGCGGGGTTGGGGTAGGGGAAGAGGAGAAAAAAAAAGGCTGACAATGTGGAAGTCATGATGTCTGCATAGTCAGAGTCCTAAGATGATATGGAGGAGGAGGGTTTGCAGACATTCAAATTGGGCTGTACAAGGCGATGTAATGGTTTCAGTGCCCCTAGGAACACTGGGAACATTTTCTTATATAGCCAATATGGCTAACTTTTTTGTATAACCTATATATGTTTTCCCTTCATACTAAGATTGTTTTACCCAGAAGTAAAAACAAAGAATATGTACATTTAATTTTCTTGTACACTTCTTTGCTTCCCATATTAATGAAAGTTCATTCAAGACAAATGAGCTACACATACAAGGAGATATATTTTATTATTCCCTGTATTAATTCATAAGAGCTATATTTTATTATCCTGGTATTTCAAACTAAAAGAATGAAATTGTGCATATGATATCACATCTATGAGTGGAAACCCTTTTACTTTGTTGATATTATTATAGTTTAATTTTGATTATAGAAGGCTAAATCCTGTTCTGGTTCAGGCAAGGCAAGGCAAGGGCTAAGGAATAGAAAAGTTGATACTAAAAGCCCAGAATAATCATGTAAAAGTAGCATTGTGTAAACCAGGCTCTTACAGTTCTGATTGTTGAGAATTTTGGAGCTCCCAAATGGAAAATGCTGGAGTGGATTGTGGACAAACACAGGGATGCAGGAGCCATTGCCTTTCTACATCCATCTAGTTGTTTATCTCTGCCTGCTTCTCCTACTCTAAATGCTTTGAGTCAATTATAGCAACTCCTGCTTCCTTGTATGTTTGATGACAGTTTGCTCAGCGTTCTCTGCTTATTCCCAAGGAGCTCCAGAATTCTCAACCATCAGGGCCAAACTAGATGGCATGTTAAATAAGCAATTGCATTCAAGTGTCTACTTTCCCCTTTTAATTAAAAAACCACTGGGGGTGGGATTAAGATTAAGACCATGGTGCATGGGATTAAGTATCTTCCTGCCTCTCCCTCATTCTATCATCTGGACAAAAATCCCTCCCCTGAAGCTGCTATTCGCTCCAGGAGGGAAGTAGCCATTTGGCACAAATAACAGCTTCCCTTCCAGGGCAGTTTGTGTATGTGTGATTTTTGTTGGGACTATAGGGGGTAAGGGTTAACCTCTTCCCACACACCATGGTCCTGATCTAGCTCCTCCATGACTAGACATGTTAAATACAATCACACAATAAATGTGTCATCTAGTTTGGCCCTCAGAGTCTGCTTACAGGTGGCTACATTTTCTGTGATGAATGTAGCTTATAGCCATGTTCTCAACTGACCAAATCCATGACATGTGGCTCTTGACTGAATCCTTTGTGTACAGGTTCCAGAGCTGCACACACAGTGCTCCTCAAACAAATGGACAACACAAGCCCTACAGGAAGCAATCGTTGATACCATGGCTTGCCATAGTTCTGTTCCATCCCTGGCACAGGTGGCCATTTTGATTG
Organism: Shinisaurus crocodilurus; assembly: GCA_021292165.1. Taxonomy (NCBI): domain Eukaryota; kingdom Metazoa; phylum Chordata; class Lepidosauria; order Squamata; family Shinisauridae; genus Shinisaurus; species Shinisaurus crocodilurus. The sequence goes on from CM037879.1 coordinate 130,737,605, forward strand.
GAAACCAGGAAATTGTCATATTCTTCAGCCTTGACCCCACCCCCAAGCTCAGAGGATACAGATGTGGAGGAGGTTCCCCGTTGAAGAATTGTTGTCCCTTGCTCCAAGTCCTTCCAGGCCAGGAGACGTTGCTTTGCTGGACTCCTTGGATACATTCACTTCCAGTGCAGCCTCTGTTACCCTCATGTTGTAGGAGCCAATGGCTGCAGAACAAGGTAATGGCTCTTTAAGGGCACAGACAGTTCCTTAGATGGGGTGAGGCCAATGGCATGACTAGACTGGCCAGCTTTCAAAAGGCTCCCAAGAGAACTTTGCACCTCACTGAAGCAACAGCTCCCTCTGACACACTCTGCCACGTCTAAGCCTGTCCCTGCTCTAAGTTTACGTGATGTGAGTTTGCCATACCTACTGTTACACTGCTCTACTAGTAGGTACCACTTGCAGTCCACTTCTCCCTTGAGCTTAGATCCTGGCCAGAACAGGATACACATTACTTCTTCATTAAAATCTTCAGTGGGAGGCCTCCTGTGGGTGCCCATCCTATCTGAGGTGACGCGGGTGGTTACCAGAGAGGGCCTTCTCAGTGTTGGTACCCCAAATGTGGAACACTCTCCTAAAGAGATTTGCCTGGCATCCACTTAATTGTCCTTTTTTTCTGAGCCTTTTAGCTACAATCTTATTCCTGCTGTTTTATATTTATTTATTTATTCATTCATTCATTCATTCATTCATCTTCTATACCGCCCAATAGCCGAAGCTCTCTGGGCGGTGTACAACAGTCGATTAAAAATACAATAAAATACAGTTTCAAATATAAACAATAAAACATAAAAATTTAAAACCAATTTTAAAAAATATCACTGACAAGTTAAAACACGACCGCTAAAAACAATTTACCACCCCGCTGTATACCATTTAATTATTAAAAGCCTCAGCATAAAGGGCAGTCTTAACCTGGCGCCGAAAAAATAATAGAGTTGGCACCAGGCGGCCTCAGGGGAGAGCTTGTTCCACAGTTGGGGGGCTACCACAGAAAAGGCCCTCCCCTTTATTGCTGCCCTTTGAGCCTCATGTGTAGGTGGCAGTCGGAGGAAGGCCCCAACATCATTATGTTGCTTTAATGATTTTTATCTTATTAAAGTTTGCATTTACATTTTAATCGTTGTATTCTTTTTGTAAACTGCCCTGGGAATATATTTGAAGGGCAGTATAAAAACATTTATAATTAAATAAATAGGAAATTTGTACAGCATGTAACCCCGACTCAGTAAAATGGACAGCTGGGAATTGAAGTGTGGCCATAGTAGGCAGTTATGCAAGCAGAAGCAGCAATCAAACAGAAGTCAATAAAGACAAGAGGTTTAGTGTATGGTTTAGTGTATGGAGTTGGGCCACAGAGGCCCACCTCCAAATCTTCACATTGCCATGGATACAGAACCGGAGCATATGTTATACTCGCTACAGAAATGCCACTGAAAACAACCAGAATATCCTTGTGGACTGTGGGAATGCTGTGGACATTATATATCTGGACTTCAGCAAAGCTTTCGACAAAGTGCCTCATGATATCCTGATTAGTAAGCTAGCTAAGAGTGGGCTAGATGGAACAACTATCAGGTGGATCCACAATTGGCTACAGAATCGGACTCAAAGAGTGCTTATCAATGGTTCCTTCTCAAACTGGGGAGAGGTAACGAGCGGGGTACCACAGGGCTCGGTCCTGGGCCCGGTGCTCTTCAACATTTTTATTAATGACTTGGATCAGGAGGTACGGGGAATGCTTATCAAATTTGCAGATGACACAAAGTTGGGTGGAACAGCTAATACTCTGGAAGACAGAAACAAAATTCAAAGTGACCTCGATAGGCTGGAGCGCTGGGCCGAAAACAACAGAATGAAATTTAATAGGGATAAATGCCAAGTGCTGCACCTAGGGAGAGGAAACCAAATGCAGAGTTACAGAATGGGGGACACTTGGCTCAACAATACTACAAGTGAGAAGGATCTTGGAATTGTGGTAGATCACAAACTGAATATGAGCCAGCAATGCGATGTGGCTGCAAAGAAGGCAAATGCAATTTTGGGCTGTATTAATAGAAGTATAGCTTCCAAATCGCGGGAAGTGATAATTCCCCTTTACTCGGCACTGGTTAGGCCTCATCTTGAGTACTGCGTCCAGTTCTGGGCACCACACTTTCAGAAGGATGTAGACAAACTGGAGAGGGTTCAGAGGAGGGCAACAAAGATGATAAAGGGACTGGAAACAAGGCCCTATGAGGAGAGACTGAAAGAACTGGGCATGTTTAGCCTTCAGAAGAGGAGACTGAGGGGAGATATGATCGCACTCTTCCAGTATTTGAAGGGATGTCACACAGAGGAGGGCAAAGATCTCTTCTCGATCATCCCAGTTTGCAGGACACGGAATAATGGGCTCAAGTTACAGGAACCTAGATTCCACCTAAACATCAGGAAAAATTTCCTGACTGTCAGAGCAATAAGACAATGGAATCAACTACCTAGGGAGGTTGTGGGCTCTCCCACTCTGGAGGCATTCAAGGTGCAGCTGGACAGCCATCTGTCAGGGATGCTTTGACCTAGATTCCTGCATTGAGCAGGGGGTTGGACTCGATGGCCTTGTAGGCCCCTTCCAACTCTACTTTTCTATGATTCTATGATAGCAATCACCATTCAAAATGAGCCCTGATAGAACCAGATTTGTGCTACATGCTTGTAGCTCAAGCAGTTTCCAGTGGTAGGTATCATCATGATTTGCTCCCTAGGCTTGCCTCTCCCTACCTAGCAGATAAGATTATTATAGGGAACACTGTATTTATGTAGTGGCAAGTGAGAATCCAGCTGCACTCTTTCCAAGTATTCCTTTTGCAGTGTCTTTTCTGTGTTAGTGATGGGATGTTTATTTGTCACTTCTCCCTCCTTTAAAAACAAACTTTCACTTCCTAGACTCACTATGTTGCTCATGCCCATCCCAGTTCCCTGTCCAGTAGCCTCAGGAATGACAAATTCCAGGTAGGGCTCTATGTTGCTGCCATGACATCCGGTCCTGGGGAGGAAGAAGGCAAGCAGGCAGGCAGAAGTGTGTGCGTGGCCCTTGTCAGACTTGAGACCCTTGGCTGTAACATCTGTGCCTTGAATATTCTAGAATTACAGCCTTCATGTTGCTCCTTGATCATTTTGTAGCCTGGTAGTTTGTGCTGACTTACTAAGGAAGTCTTTTGGGCAGTCCAGGCAGGCTTTTGCCTCAGGATTTTCTGGAAACTTCCAGAAGTTTGGTGTTTGAAGCACCTTGCTCACGAATCTTACAGGCATGTCGATTCTAATCTTTTCTCCCTTTTCTATTGCAAATTCGAATCCAACTGAGTCATCATGAACAGCAAGATCTTTTGTGTGCTTCTGTTTGTGTTTCTTAATTGACTTAAGAAAACCCACTGATATGCTACATTTCTTGCTAAGGGATTATGCTAATTTGAACAGCAAGCTGTGGCTGGCAATTTAGAATGAAAAAGTATTTTGTGTTATAGATTTTGTGTTATAGATTTTATAGGCATGTGCTAATTGATTTTAAGGTAACTTTTTTTCTAGTTCTAACTCTGACTGAGAGGGAAGCCTGCTCAGTATTATGTTTTATAGATTTAGTTTTATAGACATGTCATGTGCCAATTGATTTTAAGGTAACCTTTTTTTTTCTAACTCTGAGAGGGAAGGAAGCAAGCCCACTGATATGCTAAATTGCTAAATTCCTTTCCTAAGGGATTATGCTGATTTGAACACAGCAAGCTGTGGCTGGCAGTGGCAATAGTCTTTGAATCTCTTGGAAAAACCTGTATTACAGCTCTGTTTTTTGAATCTCAAAAGAAAAACCTGTATTACAGCTCTGGCTCACAGAGCTCGGAAGATATCTCTGTTAATGGGGGAGAACTTCTTTTTAAGTTCACAATGCTCGTTAATTATGCTGTGTGATCAGCGAGCAGAGCTTACTCGATGAAGAAAAAACTCGCGATTTTTTTAGCACATCTCTAGCATCTGCCTAGTCTTTTGTTTCCCAGAAATCTTGCTTGCCAACACCATAGAATCATGACACCCTGAATCCTGGACTTCTGTTTGTGTGAATCATGGAATCCTGTCACCTGAAGTATTTCTCCTATAACCAGTCTGTTTGTACCTTGGAAACCTATTTTTCCCTAGTTCTGCCCTACTTGGACCCTCCCCACTTCTTAGTCTGCTTGGAAATGTGTAGACTGTCAGTATTTTCAATTGGCATTTGTCCTCATCCTGACAGGACTAGAGAAACTTTGTTGACCTGAGCAATCCCATCAGACCTCTGCTCTGACATTCTCTCTCCCAGACTCTGCATTATGTTGGACAAGGCAAGGGGCTCTCCTTGTTGGGGAGGTGAGTGGCTGAGTAGGACCACAGCACAGGCAAACGAACAGGAAAGAGGCCAACATGCTGAACCCACCAGACACCCCCCCCCCAGTCTGCTACTTGCATGGGAAGCATGCAAGACAGGAAGGAACCTTGCAGCCCCTAATTTTCCAAGGGAAACCTGCAGCTAATCCTCTGTCTAGTAGTCCTCAATCACTTTAGACTTGAAATGGAACTTTAACTGCAACCTGCAACATGGGACCTTCATTTTTTGTTGTTTATGTCCATCCTTCTTGATGTCTCTCTGAATTTCCCTCCATCCACATTTTTCTTATATTTATCTCTCTCTCTCTCTCTCTCTCTCTCTCTATATATATATATATATATATTCCTTAAAAACAGTAAATGGTGGTTCTGCCCTTGGTGTGACCCACCTTAAATTGGTCCATGATATAGTTTTTGGCCCAGCCCACCAGCTGATGAACAACCCTCTATGCCATCTGCAAACTTTCCTCCACCTCAGGGAATTCAATTGGTAAAGTTAAAAAAAGCAACCGTGTGCAAGAAGGGAAAATTATAGCTCTGACATGTTTGTGTGTGCATTCCCTAAGCAACTACTGCTGATACAGGAATATTACTCACAGTGCATGCTTATGGTCCTCTGCATAACAGATATAAATTAAAAAACCCAAGGATACCATAATGAATATGTTAGCATTTGCATTAATTCCTAAATGCCTGCTAAAAGCAAGACCACTTAGCATGCTTCATATTCAATTATTTAATGTTTAAGAGTAGATTGAAGTATCTACTTGGTCTGCACAGAGAAAAAAAAATCTAAGTTAGTAATCTTCTCACATCTTGCTTGCAAAGGAACTAATTAGAAGTCCATCAAGATTTTCCTGTCCAAGCTCTGACTCTAAACTAATGGACGATCAACATTAAAATTGGGTATCTTCCGCAAAAAATGGGAGAGTTGGCAGTTCTGAATATTTATCCGCATTTGGTTTTAAGTCACTAGAATCTGACTGAGCTCAAACTACGTATTTTTCCCTCCTAAAATGTCTTTGTTGCTTTTCTTTTATTACTTTTATATTTTAGACTTCAATATCTATATATATCCATTTTTTTCTGAATGTGTATTTTTCCGGACTTTTCCCTGTATCACTTGGATACACTAGAGGTCAGTGTGGTACCACTGCAGAAAAACTGTCAGGAGGACACCATTAATTTTGCTGAACTGCAGCCAGCATTGGTGGGATAGGAGTTAAATAGGTAATATACCGTAAGTAGGCACAGGCCTGATTCACATAGCGATGTGGAAGTTGCTCTGTTCACCATATGATCCTAAACCACAAAGAAGAGGGGTTACAATGGTGTGGTGAAAACCTGCTGGAACTGGGTTGTACTTCTTAGGTGTTGCTGTCTTACGAATTTTTAACTGCTATCAGTTCAACCATGTTAACGTTTTAAAGAAGTAGAACACGCTATATTATTTTTATTTCCCTGGTTTGTTTTTATTCAAGAAACATTTTGATTTGATATTAAAGTCTCAGAAAGATAGATGTAACTCATTTCTGGCAGAGATCAGGGGATTTTCCCCAGGAGATCCACAAACTGGAATTGCTATTTTTGGTAAATGACAAAGAGGTCAATAGATTCCAGCTGGAACAAACAACTGTTTTAACATGCAGTCCTGTACACTGGAATTGGCCTACCACAGCCCCAGCAAGCTAGGCCTGCGGATTCTTAAGAAGTGCAGAATTGTTATTACAGTAATAGCTTCATAGGTCGTCATGATTATATTGTCCTAACTATACAGCCAATGTAGAAACATAAAACACAACTGCAACAATCTTTCTGACTATGGAAAATCAATGTAGTTATTTGAATCTTTGGTTCAAGCATTTCAGACAGCACAACTAATCTTAAACCAAGACACACTGCAACACTGCAGTTGTCCCATTGCATCAGCATTTCAGATATTGCTACAGAAAATCATAAGAGGCAGTGTTTTTTGCTTCTTTGGTATAAAACTGCAGGCAGCAAGCAACAAGGAAAATTACAAGCAGTTGTTGCAGGGTGGGGGGGGGACTCAGCCCAAATCATGAAAGAACCCTCTGAGGAGGAAAAAATTGTAAAGCATTAAGAAGGGGAAATAAACTCTTCATGCACCTGATGTTAGTTGGCATTCCCAAATATCATGTGAATAGACAGGATGCTGGATACCTATGTTTCCGAGAGGTGTACATCCTGAAGAGCTTCTGTTTATTACTATAAAGCTTACTAGGAGTGAGGGGAAATAGAGGATCATATTACTAAGCATTCCATGTGAGGAAAGGGATTAGGTTTTCCATGTAAGCTAAGTCAAACCACTACCAATTTTCTTTTCAATTAACAAGTTAAGGAATTAACAATCAACAAGCCAATTGTTAAATTTAAGTTTGTTACATCAAACAAAAGTCAGAATTGTGAATATGAGAAGATTTATCTAGAAAAGCCACTCAGGATACTAGCCTTTTCCTGAACATTCATACAAGTCCCCTACACTGTGTAATTATGGGAGCTTTCCAAATTCACACTCAGGATCAGAATGTATTACAGGATAGTAAAAACCTACATTCCTAATAGCAGGGATGGGGACTCGGACTCGGGGACTCGACTCGTGAGTCGGACTGAGTCCCCCCTCTGACTCGACTCGGACTCGAGTCCCAATATTTTTAATGGGACTCCTCGACTCGGGACTCGAGACCAAGGACTCTTCAACATCCCTGGGCTGTGCCAGAAGGAGTGGAGAGGAGTGTGATCGCCGGCGAAGAGTGAGGGTGAAATTGTGATGAGACCTCACCGTTCCAGAATTTAGGCCAAACATTTAGAAAAAATCATGTTCCTCAAATGCAACATGGATACGTTTTAGGAAGTACAGCAAGCTTATTTTTTAAAATCATTTTCCTAAAATGCAACCTTTCAGACATTTTGGGTTTGGCTGCCTCTGCCCACCTGTCTGGGGTTCCCTGCCTCCTCTGCCTGCCTGGTCTCTTCTTAACCAGTTCCACAGTTTGAATTGTCCAAGACAAAGGCCTCTGCCTGCCTGCTTTGGGGTTCCCTGCCTCCTCTGCCTGCCTGGTTATTTTGGGTTTGTCTGCCTGGTCTGTTCTTGTCAAAATCAGTGGCAGAGTTTTAAATCTGATCATTTGTCTTTACTAATTATATAACTGCAACATACTACAGCATGTTCAGCTTCTGAAAGTTATATCTTCCCCTTTAATTCTCTCCATGGCAGCTGCTCTATGTGACCATTTCTTTTGTGGATATTAGCTCTCCAAATGGCTCAGCTACTGCAAAATATTCTTGGTGATGGTTTTTTAGGAGTGTGGAGACAGATCATGTGCTGGGGATATCCATATGGTCAGCCCCAACACACATAGCAACTTGCTCTATGGTATAATTGTGACATGGATAGCTGTGTCTTGAGAAGATGTCCTCAATCAAGTGTGCCTGATAAAAAGGCACACTTGTGCCTAGAATTTATTTAAGCCACACATCTGAAGTAGCCTTATTTTGTTGGGGGAAAACCCCATTGATTTTAATAGGGACTCGTGGAGTCAGTTTGGGGAGTGACTCGGGACTCGGGAGTCACCATTTTGGACCAAGGACTTGGACTCGAGACTCGGGTCCAAGGACTCGTGACTCGACTCGTGACTCGAGACCAAGGACTCTTCAACATCCCTGCCTAACAGTAGAATTCACTTCTCTGCTGACAGTCTTGAGTAATCTATAACCTAATTAAGCTTTTAGCATAAATTGTATGTGGGATGTATTGTATGCTATCCCGTAAACAAAACTTATTGAAAAGAATGAATTATACCCAGAGGGTTAAATCCAACATCGTGTTAGTGGGAATCCACTAGTGCAATGGGACTTTCTCCCTCTCTCCTCCCCACTTCCTGCAGCTTCCTGCACCACCCTGAAATATGATCCATTTCCCAGCCCTCCAGAGCAGACTTTGAGAGTGTGTGAGGGCTGCAAGGGAGGGGGGATTGTCCCCTCCCGGTTTCACTGACAGAACAACCCAACTTAGTGGGTTGGATCCAGTGTTGGATCCAATCCACTATGTGTAGAAATTGTAATTTACTCATGATCTGTACATAAGATATTTTACACTATATAATATACAAGAAGATACGTATCTAAACTGAAGAGTGTTTAGGTAGAATATTTACAACTGGCTACATTAAATAACTTGTGCTATTTTTCCATTAAAAAAGGAAACCTATTTGACACGCACAACATCCAGTGAAATTGGGGGGGGGGATCTAAAATATTGTTATTAGAAAATCAGGGTGCATTTCAGGAAAGCCTGTTAATATCAGTGCCCATTTGTTTACTGAAAGACTATAGCTGTTCCTATGTACTGTTGATTGAGGACATCTTCTCAAGACACAGCTATCCATGTCACAATTATACCATAGAGCAAGTTGCTATGTGTGTTGGGGCTGACCATATGGATATCCCCAGCACATGATCTGTCTCCACACTCCTAAAAAACCATCACCAAGAATATTTTGCAGTAGCTGAGCCATTTGGAGAGCTAATATCCACAAAAGAAATGGTCACATAGAGCAGCTGCCATGGAGAGAATTAAAGGGGAAGATATAACTTTCAGAAGCTGAACATGCTGTAGTATGTTGCAGTTATATAATTAGTAAAGACAAATGATCAGATTTAAGTGATGTGTGTATAATGATACAAGTATAGCACATTTTAAGAGCTGCTAATAACTGGTGCACTGCTTCACCACAAAAAGCCATCTGCTAGTTTTGTTTGGGATCTCTTATTTGGTTTAGTCTTGGTAGACTATAGTTAAAATCACCATTTAGGCATTACACTCCCAGTTTAGATGTAACTACAAGCCATGGGTTGTTGGGGCTGCATGGGAGTGAGCAAGCGTGCTAATTCCTGACAGCTCAGCACTTCCACTTTGTTTCCAGTTTAGAAAATAACACAGGAGTGCCTCTTTCCTGGGTTGTGCTCTGTGACGTGCAAACTCAAAACTCTTAAGTTCTTGATGGAGAAATAATCCAGAGTTTTAACCCAAAATATCAAACTGGAAACAAAGCAGAAGTGGTGATAGTTGGGAAGCAGCATGTGCACATTCCTGCACAGCCCCAACTACATATGGGTTAAACAACCCATGGTTAGTCATTACGTGTGAATCGGGTCACTGTGTGGCTCACGCTGGCTCAGCTTGTCTGAGCGTGGAAAGCTAAGCAGGGTCAAGCCTGGTTGTTACTTGGATGGGAGACCCCTCCTCTAGTTTCCTGCATTAAGCAGGGGGTTGGACTCGATAGCCTTGTAGGCTCCTTCCAGCTCTATGATCTATGAATCTATGAACCATCTCTGAGCTTACCCCACAGTAAGCTGTTACATAATTGTACATCTGTATTCTGAAATGCACTATTCTTGGGATGGGGCACCATTTTCAGTCCAAGGGCCAAAACACCAGGGGCCACATGTCAGCAGTGGGTTGGGCCACTACCCAATATGGATGGAGCCACTGCTAGCATGTACTCCCCTTATTTTCATGCGCGCACACACACCATTCACACACCCCCACACCATTTGCACGCACGCACACACACACACACACACACACCTCATTCATTCATACACATATCCCCCATTCATACACATACAAACACACACACCAGCCCCACCTCCACAGCTGATCTATGCAGAACAGCTGAATGGGGGGGGGGCATTTTCCATTCCCAGTGGTAAGAGAAGCTTCCTTTCTCAGTGCTTGCACAGGGAAAAAGGCTTATAGTAACTATAGAAAGAACAAATAATATTAAGTTGAGAATACCAACTAAAAAGAGTGTTCATTTTAAAAGGTTGATGTTTAATTTGCAAAAGATGTTGTTGGTTACATTAGTCATAAGGATAACAGGTAAAACAAATTAAGAAAGGCAATGCCTTTTATTGAATCTATTTTCCTTCATGAAAAATATGTACGTCTCATCACTACAGTATGGATGTGCAGAAAATTCAATTTATAAGATTGATGCCTGGAAGTGGGTGGCATGTTCATAACAAAACGTGCTTTAAAGTTCTGAAAGATCTTAAATGTTGACTCCATGAAAATTAGTGGGAGGTTTGTTAGTAAATTCCACAGGCCACTTCAAAAATCTTGAAAATTATTTTAATGTTTTAATAGTTGTATTAGTTGAAGAATAATGAACAGTGTTAGCAAAGTTTTGATTTTTTATATGTGTGTGTGTGGTGTGCATGGTGTGTGTTTTATTTATCATAGACAGTGGATTCAATATAATTCCCTCCCCCCAACCACGTGCAGCTGTGGGCGTGGAGAATTTTGCATGTGTAGGGAATGAGAGAAGAGACCATTGTGGGGTGATCCTGGCCACCAATAAGGTTTGAGTAGGGCGGGGTGCCTGGGGCCGATATTAGCCCCGGACGCAATCCTCCCCAGCCTCTTTCTTTCGCAGCTCCCTCCCTCCGTTAGCAGTGTAGGTTCCTCCGGTCGCCTGTTCAAGGGGCCGAGTAGGAATTTTGGCTCATTGCCTCGATTAGCACAAAGGGCAGTGAGCGTGTTTTGCCTACTCTACACTGTGAGTTGGGGTAGGGTGTTTTTTGTTTTGGGAATTCATCCTTGTCTTAATTTAAATTTGGTCACATTTGGTGCGGTAAGTACGGGATTAGGCAGTGGGGTGTAGGGTTCGGTGAGCATCCAATGGCACTTTTTTAGGTGGCTGGCATAATCTGAGGCTCCCCGTCGCTGAGTTTTACAGCTTAGTCTGTGGGAGATAAGGACCGCCTTTGAGGCCAACCCTTCTCACCCACATCTGTGTTTTGCGGCCCCGTGAGGAGGTGACACTGGGAAGGCCTCCCAGCACCATGGTGTTGTAAAACTGGGGGGTGACGAAATGCACCACCACCCCTTGGGTAGGATGTTTAACCCTTAAACGGCTCCACTGGCCAATGGCCAGTCTAGTTAGAACCCGCACTTCTTCCCTTCGCAGATCTTTGAATGATTAATAAAGATGGCCCTAGTTTGACTCCATATCTTGTGTCTCAACTCGTTATTTCCCATTTACACGTGCAATTGAAAAGTCAGCCTAATTATGCCAAAAAGACTCTGGTATGGAACTGGTTCTGATGGATTTTAGGAGGAAGTGACTAGCACTCCAATCTTGAACTTACTACCTAGAATCCAGTGCATAGATGGGTTGGGAACAAGCAACTCCCAAGCAATCAACATTTGTTTTGTGTAGCCAGAAATGGAAGAGCCCTGACTGCACATGCAGTTCCCCTGTGGTGGTTCACAACTACATGCAAGCAAGTTTCACTGTCAAGTAACGTGTTTACATTAATCTTACATTAACATTAGCCGATGTTAGTCTTCCATGTGCAATATATTTAAACCTTATTGATATACTGATTAAGAGAAGAAGACTAGGTAATTCCAAGAAGCAGAGGATGAGACCAAGGCTAACTATTACCGTATATGGAAAAGGTCTAATTTGGCTGTAATGTCTTAGGATAGAGGACCTGAGATCTTAAGGAGGGTATGGTTCATGCAGGAAGGGTCATTTACCTTGCTCAGTTTCTCTTCAGATCATATAAATCTTTCGCCTTTTCCATGTTCATTTTATGTAAGAGAAGATCCCTCTAGCTTTAACCAGGGATGGGGACTCGGACTCGAGGACTCGACTCGTGAGTCTGACTGAGTTCCCCCTCTGACTCGAGTCAGACTCGAGTCCCATTATTTTTAATGGGATTCGAGACTCGACTCGGAACTCGACGCCAAGGACTCCGTCACCGCCGCCCGCACGCCGCCGCTCACCTCACCACCACCACCGCCGCCTCGCCATTGCACGCCGCCTCGCCATTGCACGTCGCTGCCACCGCCGCCTCGCTGCCACCCGCGCCGCCGCTCACCTCACCACCACCGCCTCGCCATTGCACGCCGCCTTGCCGCCACTCATCTCACCACCAACGCCACCACTTCGCCATTGCACGCCGCCTCGCTGCCGCCGCTCACCTTGCTGCCGCCTCGCCATTGCACGCTGCCACGCCTCCCGCGCTGGTCCCGTCGTGTCACTTCCGGCGCGGCGGCGGGCGGGCGGCGGTGAGGCGGTGTGCAATGGCAAGGCGTTGGTGGTGGTGGTGAGGTGAGCGGCAGCGCGGGTGGCGGCGGTGGCAACTCGAGCGGCGCGGAGAACGCTCCACGCCGCTCAGAAGAGCGAGCCGCGGAGAACTACGAGCCCAGGGAGGGCTCGTAATACATCCCTGCCGCTGACGGTAAGTGGTGGCGGCGGCGACCCATGGAGGGAGCGGGAGGGTCTCCTCGGGAGGAAGGGCAGCTCTCCTTCCTCTCGCGGAGACCCTCCTGCTCCCTCCATGGGCCACCGCTTTGGGAGTGACTCGGGACTCGAGTCACCATTTTGGGCCTCGGACTCGAGACTCGGGTCCAAAGACTCGTGACTCGACTCGTGACTCGAGGCCAAGGACTCTTCAACATCCCCGGCTTTAACTGATTTCCCAACCTGGTGCCCTCCAGATGTCTGAAGTATAGCTAATGGTCAGGAATCTTGGGAGTTGTAGTGCAAAACACCTGAAGGGCACCAGGTTGAGGAAGATAGGTTTCTTAGATAGCTTGATTCCTTTCAAGTCTTAATATGGCCCTCATTCTGGTATCTACTACAGTATACTACTAGTCCACCTGTATTACTGCAGAAACCAATATTAAGTAGGTAAATGTTGCTGGATATCTGTGGATGACACTGAGCAGCATTCTGTCCCCTTCACAATAACAGTTTGACTAGAAAAAATAGCATTTCTGTTTTCTATCTTTCCTATAATTTGATCCAAGCATGGCCTTTATTTATTCAACATTGTACCAATATATTTTAAGCCTGCACTCCCAAATATGCACACACATCCTCAAATAACATTTTAGATTTTAAAACTCTATACATAGAAACACACAAACCTGCTAGATGCTTCCCCTTGTTCTTTCCTTCATGTGTCAGAGAATGGAAGACAGAAGGTTTGGAGAGGAAAGAAATTTGTTATGTTGGCAGTACTCATTGATAGAATTACAAATACCATTAGATAAATACTAACTTCAGTGTGTTAATTAAATTAATATGTTTAATAACAATGCTTTATGAAGCAAGCACAAAACATTCAAGCAGGGACTCTTAGCTTTCGTGACATCAGGAAAAATATTCAAACACCATATCAACACATGCTCAACGTGCTTAATACATACAACCATAGAATGATTTGGCAAAGTGGCATTTAATAGGCAAAATGCAGTGCTGATATACAGCTAACAGAAAGCTGTAGGCTTTTTATTACATAAAGATATCTACAGTAATGAAACAGGTTTGATTTCATAATTGGGACTAGAGATTTTATGCCAAAGGACTGATGTCAGATAATTTCCAATGCACTGTTTTCCTTGACGAGAATTTCCCTGTAATATATTTTAGACAGGCTATGGCTGAACTATTTACATATCTTCAAAATAATTCATTTATAGTAACAATGGGTTGCATCTTGAGTTGCATGGAGTGGAACTTTGCAAACTTCGTACTCCTGCGAGTGGAAGTGGGGAAGGCGATTTTTGCCGATTCTCCCTTTCCCCTGCAGTCCTCTATGCCCCCCAAAAATCTGTCCCAAAGGAACAGAGAACCATATGGAACAGCATGGGGACTGCATGGGGAAGAAGTAATTGGTGAAAATTGCTGCCCTGCCCCCTTCCTCCAGAAGGGAATCCGCCACTGGACTCTGCTTGCTTCTGCAACTGGAAGGAGATACTCCATTTGTGAAGGGGCAAGTCTGGATCCAGCCCAGTAACCTTCAGTATAAATGTCTGTTTGTCTAAGACACTATTAAAATCAATATTTCTGGCCTCTAAAACTATTTTTATTCTGAAACTTTTAGAATTCTCCCTTGTAGCAACAGATCAATTATGAGCTTTGTTCCTGCCAACTCTTTGAAATTTACAAATCAGCTTTCTGTACCCATCCAAGTGTAGAGAGGATGGACTTCCCCCAGCACCGCCTTCTGGGGTTGGGGAGAAGTTTGCTCATGGGGGAGGGATGAGGAGTCAGAATACAGCCAGGCCCACATTGACTAAGCCAATGGGCTTAAGCGGGGCGGGGACCTGGGACCCTCACTTAAGACCCTGTCTCCCTGCCCTCTGCCTCTTTCATTTTTTGGCCATATACAGTATTTTTCCATGTATAAGACTATACTTTTTCCTAAAATTGTTAGACTAAAAATTGAGGGTCGTCTTATACACAGAAGTAAGCCGAGGAGAGAACTGCACGGTTGCGAAACTGCCCAGTGGGGGTCGTCTTATACATGGGGGCATCTTATACACGGAAAAATACGGTATACTGTGTCTGACTCTTCATTATCTCATCTATACATGCGTAATGGAAAAGAAGATGGTGGACAAACTAGATTGACATGTAATCTCTCTCTCGCCTGTCTTTTTAAACATTTGCACGAGTGTCTGATGCACATATCTGTCAGCTCCATGTTTTCTTGCACTCAGCCATATCATATTTTGGTCACGATCAAAAGGGTCTTAAGGATCCCACATTAACATAGTTTTCTGTTCTCTTCTATAAGGAGGGTCAGCATGCAGCAAAGTCTTAACAACACAGAAGAGAATAAGGAAGTTCTGACTGTATAGGACTCTTATTCTGATTCTATTTTATTTTTCATCTTCTCCTGTCCCTATAGTCAGCCTGGGTAGGTGACAGTTTTTCAACCAAAACAAATAATAAGGATTGCTATGCCATATGAAAAGGTGCTTAAAAACCAGCCTAAACTCCCAGAAATTTCTACTTCTGGAAAATGCTCAGGCTCAGACTTTGCTAAGTTTCTAGTGAGAAAAAATCATTATTGTAGTGGGTTCAAAGAATTTTGTTGCCATAATTCCTAGAAACATGAACAATTTATTTTATTGTTTTGTTTAAAAACAAAAACAAAAAACAAACAAACCTAGATATCTTTGAATGTGAACTTTCTGGCAAAATTGGGCAATCAAGCATGTTTCTACTGACCAAATTCTTCCCTCAGATGTACAGGGAATGTCTTTTTGACTACAGTTGACTAGCCAAGGAGTACGTATTTCTGAAGAAATAGTAATATTTTTATCTGCATTTCCGATAAGCATAGAAGTACAAAGTCATCCATTTCTCCTTCACTGAAAATGGATGTTTCCCAGGATTCATATCAGTATGACCCATATAATGAGAAGGGAGAGCAGTCCTTGAATGAGTTTGATTGCTAACACCCTCCTACATATGTTTTTCACAGGAAGAGGAAACATGTGGATCCCAGTCGACAATAAGGATAACAAGGTGACATTTAAGCTTCTGTTAAAAAAATAGAAGATTGATGTAGAAAATATTGCACTGTAAGCTGAAAGCAGCAGTAAATTGTTTATAGCAAGTTAACCCATTGCTTGAGTTTCCTAGTCTTTTTCGGTCAAAATACTGTGAGCCAAAACCTTTGCTAGTATAAATTAGTGTGGTCCTTTGACCTTAGTGGAGAAGTGCTGATTTACACAGCAGAGAATTCAAGATGCGAAGTGAGAAAAACCTGTTTTCTCTTCCAAGTGTAAGCACAATTAGTATGAATTATGGGGGGGGGGGGGAGCAACCAATGGAAGCCAGCAGATGTAAGCTGCTATAAAACCAAAATGAATAATGTATCCCTATGTGAAGTAGGATGAATTAGCAATAACTGAGTCAAACACAGGTAATATTTTGCATTGCTGCTATTAGGAGATTAACTTTCAGTAGGGTTTTGAGTGCTTAAAAAAACCCTTCTATAGCCTTATTGTAAGAATGGTTCAGAAGCAAAAGAAAATGGGAATTACTATCTTATTTTATTTATTTATTTATTTATTTATTATATTTATACCCCGCCTTTTTTCCTGCAAGAAACCCAAGGCGGCTTACATAATCCTCCTCCTTCTCCTCTCCATTTTATCCTCACAACAACCCTGTGAGGTAGGTTAGGCTGAGAGTCAGTGACTGGCCCAAAGTCACCCAGTGAGTTTCATGGCCGAGCGGGGACTAGAACCTGGATCTCCTGAGTCCCAGAATTGGCCAAATTTGCTACCTGTGTTCCTTAATGGAAGGAAATAACTGGCAATGGTAGAGGAGGGAGAAACAGAAAGAACAAGACAAAACCACACACTGATTTTCATCAGCTCAAACAGACATCAAGTACAGCACCAGCTGCCATATTTTTACCTACTTTGTAGGGCTGCAGGTATGCAAGGCCTTCAAATGAGGCTTCCAGGTAGCAATAGAAACCGATTTCTCATCAGCCGCATAACTACGCCATACACACTACGTGCAGGATATATGATAAAGAAAAAAAAGGCAAGAGGGAGCAGGGGTGAAACAAAAATTGAAAAGCATATTAGTAAACAAATACAAGTCATGTTTTTCTTGTTTCATTCATAGCACTGATACATGCCTGAAGGATGGAAGAATACTTTCATAATATCGCCAGGTGGCTGTCAGGTTTGTTCGTCTGGAATCAGTAGAATAAAAGCGCCAAGCAGCCTGGTGTGAGGAAACAATAGAAAGCACAAAGGAGCCAACAATATATGAAATGAAGCTATGTTTTACTGTGGAAAATCTGGATTTTGTTCAAGCTGGAAGCAATACCTGTTACACTGGCTTAAATAATTAGTAAAGTAGGGTTATGCTAGTAAAGTGCTGTGAAGACTGGGTTATAAGTATTTAAATTTAGAAGAAAACAATAAAAAGGAAAGTCATTACATATTCCAACCAGATTGCTCACTAATATAAAGTGACATAAGTACCACATCTTTAAGAAAGCATTTTCCTGTACTATTTTGCTGAATGCAACTGGCTTTAATTATGCCTCTTCATGTTGGCAGCAGTGCATTGTAGTCATTATCAACAAGTTGTATTCTCATCGACATGGAATGGACTGTGGTGAAAGACAGTGCAGTGCTGTGCTTAGGGAGCTCAGCTCCCTAAGCACAGCACATACACCTCCCCAACTCTTTAAGGGATGTGCTCAGGTGTTTTGACATATTTTTCATCATTGCCTTGTAACAAGGCATAGTTATTGCGCACACAAAAGAGGAAATAAGAGTCGAGACACGGAATGATGGTGAAATTAAGGGCCACATTTATTGATTCGAGGATCTGGGAAGGGACGAGTGCAGGTGCTTGCTAAACCGGCTCTCGGCCAGTATACCCTTCAATGGGTGAAGCATCCCAATCGGAGGTGTGGCGCTGTAACTCGCCACTCCCCAATTTTACACCGTGCAGTGTCGGAAGGCCTCCTCCATGTCACTGCACGGGGCCATGAAACGGCATGCGGGTGAGAGGAATTGGCCTCAAAGGCGGACCCTATCTCCCTGGCCGTGCCGTGAAACCGGGCTCAGGTGAGGCTAAGGTATCGCCAGTCACCTGAAAGGTGCCGTGGGATGATCACTGAACCTCACCCCACTGCCTAAAACCCACACTTACCGCCAATGTGACCAAATCAGGGAGACTACGCAAAAACAAAAAAGCACCCAACCCAAGAACACAGTGTAGGGTAGGCGAAACACGCACACCACCACCAGGCCAATCAACAATGGTGAGCCAAAATTCCTACTCGGCCCCGTCAACCAGCGACCAGAAATCCCACACTGTGAATTGGGAGGGAGGGGGGAGCTGCTTTGAGAAAAGAGGCAGAGGGTGGAGCAATGCTGCCTAATAAAGGCCTCCACCCACCGCTCCTCCCTCCGTCTTGAGCCCATAGGTGGTTTCAAAATTAAACAGCCTCACCTCTCATTCCTCTACGCGCGCAAATAGTCCTCCCACCAACAGCTACGCGTTGGTGGGGGAAGGAGATTGGTGAACCACTCCTGGACCATGTATGACATAGTATAACTGATACCCTAAACAATTCTCCAAACAGTTCTAAAAACTGACTTCCTAATGAAAAATTAGGCAAGAGCCACTTCTATGATAATTTTAATGCTAACATAATTTTTAAATCGCAGATT
Organism: Shinisaurus crocodilurus; assembly: GCA_021292165.1. Classification (NCBI taxonomy): domain Eukaryota; kingdom Metazoa; phylum Chordata; class Lepidosauria; order Squamata; family Shinisauridae; genus Shinisaurus; species Shinisaurus crocodilurus. Next base: position 130,756,077 of record CM037879.1, read on the forward strand.
TAAAAATTGTAAATAACAAATAGATTTTGTGCGACAACAAATGGGTTTTCATCCTATTATTGAGCATTTGAAAATATGACAATTGCAATAAATCAAATCAGTATCAATAAAATTATCTTGAAGAATATTGCTTTTAGTAGGATAATAAAATTTAAATTGCAGTTCACATACATTATCTCAACAATACTTAATTGGGGACTTCCTTGCTCACACTTGCTTTTAACTACTACACAATGCCAATATCCTACGAATCACACTATAAATCCCATAATAATGTTACAATAGTATTAACATCCCATTAGCACTTCTAGGAGAGTGTTGTTTATTCCCAATTTTCTAAATATTCTTCCTACTTTTCACTTTAGTATAAAACCAGACTTTTAGATCAAGTACAGAAAACAATCTCCTTCACCATTACACATCTTATGCAATTGTAAGCGAAAGATAAGCACCAATCAGTATGATTCATTCTTTAAATGACTCTTGATTGTGATTGTTTCTGATGCAGTTAGAAGCTTCTTACAGTGCAATCCTAGGCATGTCTACTCAGAAGTAAGCCGCCTTGAATTCAACAGGACTTACTCCTACCTAGGTAAGTGTCTACAGGATTATAGTCTTAGAGCATTTATGCACTGTTCCTTGGAGGGACTAAAGACTTTAGAGCAGCCTTCCTCAACCTGCATCCCTCCAGATATTTAGGACTACAGCTCCCATCACCTTTGACCTTTTACCCTACTAGCTGGGACTGATGTGAATTGGTAGTCCAAAACATCTGGAGGGATGCAGGTTAGGGAAGGCTACTTTAGAAAGCCTATAAGAACTTTCTCCTTTAGTTCATTCAACATGAATCCTGGGCTATATTCACACTAGTAGTTAAACCATGGGATACAGTGAAATGGACTTGCACTCACTATTTGGACTACCATTCTTATATTCTGGAATGAATTAGTAGTGTGTACAGTCCATATACACACAGCACACAGGCTCTTAGCTGACAGTAGCTGGCTCATAACTGTATTCTAGCTACAAGTTAGCAAAGACAGAAGGCAAATTCATTCCCTTTTTTTCCTGAATATGAAAACACAGATCCCTGACCATCAACCCATATTTTTACATAATTATGGTGAGGTTTGGAGAGTAGCATGTATTTTCCCCCTGTGTTATTACTTACAATGTAAAGAGGGTCTTGTGTTGGCCAGGAACTGTGCACTGGAGCTGTCAAGCTAGAACTTGTTCAATGGTCATGTGATAGTGGTTCTGGCATATTGCCTTTCCTCCCAGATATCATTCTATTTTGTGAGTGGGAATGCTCTTACTGCTCAGACCTTACCTCTAAGGCAGCATAAATGACAGGCTGGGGAAATGACTGAATGATCCCCAAAGAGACATTTGGCAGTTGTACTTCATGGGCATAATCCAGCATAATTTGGGAGTATGTTCTGCTGCCAAAATCATTTAGAGGAGATTTGATATGGCTCTCCAAAGAATAATGAGGATTACACATATATGAAGGGAGAACAACAACAACAACACCAATATGGGAATAATTCTGGGCTTTTATATATTGCACATTAAACAAACAAACAAAAAGAATAGCTCCCTTCAGCCAGCATAATCATTTTGAGTATAGAATGGCTCTTGATTTAACTGGGTGTGAAACAAGTCAGGGAATTCATCATATAGTATTCAGTTCACATCAACAAAGTGAATCTATTGCACTAAAAGTAAATGTAATTCAATGAACAGTAATTTAAAACACCAAATACACTAACATTTCTATATACTTTGACTCCTTTTGCAAATCAATACCATTGGTAACGTATCGATCATTTTAGGCAAAAACTATTATGTTCAATCATTCAAACCGTTGTACTGAATTCTTTAGAGTGAGGTCTCCTCATTCAAACTGAATGTATTACCCCCTGGCATGCTGTCAGAGTTCCACTACTGAGAATTAATGGAATGTGGACAAGTGTGCTGTGCCATCAATTAATCTGTCATTATTTATCAGTTCTGGGTTTTTCTAGAAAACGATATTGTAAACGGTGTCATGCAAAATATAATACAAATTGTACCCTTCTAGTTCTTTTGGAAGGATTACTTGTTGAAAATACAACAGTGCATTCCAAGCACTGAACATGAAACCTATCAAATACAACAAGCATAACACAGCTCAACTGAAATCAACAGGATTTTTAATGCTAATTTCAATGGGAAGTGGTGGATTGTACCCAGGAATTCCAGTTCAACAGAGCACATGTTGAGCTCTGTTAGGGTTAGGGTTGTGTGTACAAAGTCCGTTAAAAAAAACCTGAAATCCTGTCAATCAGCTGTTTTTTCAGGGAGGCAGGGCCAAGAAAGACAGAATCCTTCTCCCTACTCCTAAGCAGCAGATTGGTTAGCTTTAAGCTTTTTTAAAAAGGGCTGCATGTGAGGCATCCCAGCTGTTTGATCAACCACAGCTTGTGTACATGATTCACTATCCACCTAGAACTCTGTATGCAGGCAGTTTGATATTCTGTATGTGTACGGTCCCAAGCTGGATTGGGATGACGAAGCTTACTGAACGAGAAAACATCCAAATAATGTCTCCATTTCTTTTACCCTCTGCATGATAGGGACTGTAATATTCACTAACAAGCACTTTTGAAAATTTGATTTCTTTGCCACTTACTTGAATTAAACTGGCAGCGGGATTTCTTCTTTTTTCAAAATGTTTTTGACGATGCTGCTCCTGTACTTTTAATGCAAATCCTGACCCAAGAATGCCCTGGAGTGCAGTACAAGAAGTGTTCATGGTCAGGACAGTGATTCTGGTAAGGGTTAAGAGTATACAATCTCTAAAATTGTACAGAAGTGTTACACAACAGCCCCAGTTTAGAAGTGTTACACAACATACACAACAGCCCCAGTTTAAAGCACAGTAGGGGTGGGCAAGAGTGAAAGTGCTGAAACCTTCTCTTGCCTGCACTTTTTTTTTTTTTTTAAACTGAAACCACACATTTTTCCAGCCATTTTTCTCTCAAGAGGGGTTACTTCCAATCTTTGTTCCCCACTAGAAGAAAAATGGGTGGAAGCTGTTTTGGGGGGGCAGGAAAGTGCAGGCACAAGAGGTTTCAGTTCCCCCTCCCCTGCCCCTATTGGGTTGTATGCAGTTGCTGTCCCTTTGCTAACAGAAGGCTCTTTGATCTAGCAGAGGCTTCTGTCAGCGGAACAGGGGAGCAGACAATTTTCGGTGATGCCTCCTCCTCCCTGCAGACCCCTGCACCACTTCCCACACTTTTCTGAAGAGTCCCCCAACCCTCTGGAGCAAACTGGGGGGGGGCACGGAGGAAGGGGAATCACCCAAAATCGCTTCTCTCCCTGTTCCTGAGGTTGGGACTGAAAAATAATGGCATACCTAACTTAAGCTTAAATGAAGCCATGGATTATGTAGTATTGGAACCAGGGACCTCTGTGTCATAACACAAGTTTTTAACCACCATGCTATTGCGCTTATTGCATGCACACCATTACATATGCATGAGTAAAAGGGCCTATCATATTGGGAAGTATTACATGTAGAAGTACACAATGATTTATTCAATGGAAAATGTCATAGTTATATATTAAAGAGGTTCCATTTCTGGCATCTTCTTATCTACGTAATTCTTTTTGAATTTGTGCTACTAAAACTTTCAGCTAGGTGTCCATGTCACCAGGCAAGTAAGCCAGCCAGCTTATCTTTCAGGTATGAGTATTTGCAGGAAGTTAAGTAGGAAATAATTATAGTTTCCTTCGAGACCAATAGTTGGCAGCTGGATCAGAAATAATATCCCTGACTAGCAACTATAAGGCAAATACTTCACTTTAATAATTAATATGAAATAGCATGTCTGCAGGGCATGGAAACAATGTGGTTAATTATTGCACAATTTTATTGTGCAAATTATTGCACTATTTCTCAAGTGAAATAGGTTTCGAATATTCATAATTCTACTAAAAGTTCAAGAGGACAGAATAGTGTGTTCCTTAGCCTTCTGCAAGATGAGTAAAATTTCTTCTGGATGATTCTCAGCAGTCCAAAAACTGTTATAACAATAATCAAATTACTTTTGCAAAAATACCCCAAATGAATCTGCATGAAAAACACTGCTGCACTGATGACTAGATGCTCACTGAAGATCTATGATGTGTGTGCTTGGACAAGGCATATGTATTTTCTGTTGAGGATACCTCTGTGTTGACAGCAGGAAGATAGTTCTCCAGCCTACACAGATCCTGTAGTTCTCCTCATCAACCATGTGTACAGATGGGGAACAAAGGTGGGTTGAATCCCCTGGCATTTATGCACAGTGGGGACTGATTGCATCACATCTGATAAGCCCCACGCTAACATGACTCACACAGAAGTTGCGTATTGTTTGTGACTGTGAAAAGATATATGTATACAAATATTACCAAATTAAACTTTTGGATATGACTGATAAGAGTTACACATTTGTCATACAACATGCTTTTAAAGCAGCTTAACCATAAAAGAAGTTGTGGACTCCTACATAGTGCTAATATTAGGGCTATACAGGTGGTCACTTGCAACACAATTAGTGAAACTGGAGGCAGGACATGCATCCTGGTGTACCTGGATACCTCAGAGACATGTGAATGCATGTGAGGATACTTGGGGACAGGGTGTATGGGCTTGCACGCATCCTGCCCCCACATTAGTCCTATGTGTGATGCAAGCAAATGCCTGCATCCCAGCTGCCAGTAAGAAAATGGGTTTATTTCTTTTTTAAAGTGAGAGAGGTGGGACACCTTGAAGGGTGCCAAGAAAGGCGTCTGGGACAGGGTGCGGCGTTGGTGCCCACGGGCACCACATTGCTTACACCTGGCTTAGAGTGTGATTCCCTTCAGCTTTTCATAGCATTATAAAGATACTCACAGCAGGTAATGCAAAGAAAGAAATGCCAAGAAGTGCAAACCCTGCAGAAAGCAGCCTTCCTAGCCAAGTAAGAGGAGTTTTATCTCCATAACCAATTGTTGTCAGTGTGATCTGGAAAGAAACAAATGTAAATCAGTGTAAGAAAAAATTAGACAGTGCCGATGTCAAGAATGTTAACATTAACTGAGCAATACTCACAAAAACAAATGATAAAGAATAACCAAAACGTGGTTTCCACTGAGCTGTAAACACTTATTTCAGTGGGGCTTACTCACTAACAGCAACTCTGTCCCTATGGTGGTTTTTAATATATTTGAAAACAACATTTTCCAAGTTCTGAAACTGGATTTAAGCCTGGCTGGGGTGAGGCTGGTGGTCTGAGGGTATTTTGAAAGGGGAGAATGAGTGGGCAGAGAAGATGTTAACTCCCCTCCTGCCAGCTCATTCTCACTTACAAATGCCTCCCACATTTCCATGACTTCAGCAAACAAATTTGGGAACAAGCACTTGCAGAGATATTAATGTTACTTGCCTATTGGTTAAATAATGGAATCAGATTCCTCTGAAGCAATTGCAATATGAACCTTGAGATAACAGTCAACTTTATTTTAGAATTAATCTGGAAGTCTAAGCAAGTGTAAGCAGAATAATCAAAATGCACTTTCACATACAGGCCTGTGGGCTCATGCTGACTGAGCTTGTCTGAGTGTGGAAAGCTAAGCAAGGTCAGGCCCTGTTATTACTTGGATGGGAGACCCCTCCTCTAGTTTCTTGCATTGAGCAGGGGATTGGATCCTATGATCCTATTTGCAGGAATTGAAATGAGAGGTAGCTGAGAAGTTAAGATGGCCTGGAAAACCCTCATCTGAGTTTTACGAAAACAAAATGTGTATATAAGGTAAGACAATGAGGTTCATGAAGAAGATATCTTTTCTTTATGCACATTATTTCTTTATGCACATTAACCTGTAATAGCCCTAAAACACATACAATGAAACCATGACTTTATCAGTGTTGCTTATGACACCCCATGCTGCAAAGGCACCGTACCGTAAGAATTTTAAAGAATATATCTTTCTGGAAGAAAAGATGACATACTTATAATTTTTTCATTGTAGTGGACAGAATCATCATCTCTCTTATTTGAGGGACCCCTCAGGGAGAGAACCCTTCACTCAACCTGCAATGTGTTTTTTCCTAGTTAAATAATGATTTTCTCCATAAAATTTCCACTACTGCTGAGATTACTGTGTGAAAGTCAGTTGTATAATTGTATGTTTGAACTGTATAATTGCTTAGTGCCTGTACTAATGGCAAGATATAAGAACTTCAATCACTCCCCCCGCCCCGATATGAAGTTGGTCTGATTTCAAAACACACAACTGTATCTTAGCAATAGGGTTGCATTTGTGGCTTTGAGCAGATAGGATGGCTGTTCCGTCTGCAAAATGCCACACTGGATGCTAATTTACATAGGTAAAAAGGGGCCAAACCATAGCTTTGAGATGATAAATTTGCAGGCATTCCTGGTGGTTCTGCTTGGCCCTGCAATCCATTTGGAGTCCACTCAGTAGAGCCTTCAGTGTACTGGCTCTATCTCTATGGACCTCCCTGACTGTTGATGTCAGGCAGGCACCAACATTGTTTTGTTTTTAGTACCTGCTGAATACATTTTTATTTAAACAAGCCTTCCCTGACTGAGCAGCCACGGTTTTATTGACACAATCTGATTTTAATGGTTTTATTTCTATATTTCAATAATAATAATAATAATAATAATAATAATAGTAGTAGTAGTAGTAGTAGTTGTTGTTGTTTCTCCCTTTTTACTGTTCACTGCTTGGATATTTTATTGGATGTAGAGCAGTATATCAATCTTATAAATAAATAAAAGTACAGGTGCTATGAAGTCAGTTCTGATAGGCTTAATAAAGGGGAATTATATTCTCCAAATGAATGAAATGTTAATGAAGGGCTAACAAATGTCTTCCCTTTCCTTGATGGACTTGCCAGTCTCACAAAGTCCTTCCCTCAGCAAAACAGCATCAGCCTATTTTATCAGGAATGAACCTGAATACTCTAGCCTTCTGGCCTTCATCCAAGCAAGATGCTATCACTGCCAGACACTGGAGAATAGGGAAATGTTTCCAAGCTATATTTGATGAAAAGAAGAGCAGCTTTAGAAAAGGATAGAGCCAACTGTCATCTATCTTTAATGACACTGCAGGATCATCATCTCCTCAGCAGCGAAGCATACTACAGGACCTGTAGCTCTTTATATAATTGAGAGCCCTCAGAAAGAAAGAACAGCAGCACATCTCTCTCAAAGAACACCATCCACCCTGTTCCTTCACATGCTCAATGTGACAAGAATATTACATCTCAAAGTGTATCAGAGACTCCTTGCTGCCTTTGAACCACATTGCTTACTAGCTGCAGGGTGGCTCTTAAGCAATACATAGTTGTCACATCTTCAGAAGTCCACTTCCCAACAGCACCGAACATAATTTTGCCTTGACACTGTAATAGTTATTGTACACAGAGGAAATTTAGACTGCAAACTCTAAATTTGAATTCTAAGATTCTTGGAACAGGGACCTGGCCTTTGCTTACGTTTCTCTGTAAAATACCATATACACTCATGGCGCAGTATAAATAATAAACATTAGTAATAATTCTTTACCTGAATTTTAAAGCAGGCTAATGAATTAGTTTTCCACAACAGAACTATCTTTCAATTAGTGTGTTGTAGTAGCTATAAATCTGGAGCAGTGACAATTTTGGAGGCTTCTTTTAAAAAGAAATAACAGACTTAAGAGGGATAAGAGCATTGTTGGAGCAGGACATCTGGTGCTAGTGCCTTAGTTGTGGGAGTGGCCACATCCTCCTAACAGCAGCAAAAGAGCTGCTGCAGTGAAAGTAGAGATCTGTGCTGCAACCACTGCAGCAACTACAGGAGGGATATGATCAAGTTGTCCATGATATATCACCTCAATTTGTTTTAAGCATGTTCCTCAATCAAATGCTGAGAAATAAGTGTCTGTGACAGTAAAATCCTCATGTGGAATCTGTATCACCTCATTTTCACATGTGGAGGCATTCTGAATGAAATTATTCCCAGGGGAACCTTGTAGAATTTATCACATCACAAACAAGATTCTAGAGACCTATTCATATGTTACCAAATAGCATGGTTAATTCTTCCCTGTGGGAAATGTCCATGCCTTGCAGGAGCACTGATGTAGAAACTTACATGTGATTTCTCCATAAGATACTGGAGAAGTATGGGATACAGCCACGGGGAACATAGTAACCAAGATTAAGGTTATTGAGAACTTGATTAGTTACCTCTCTGTTCATGCTAATCATCAATGATATGCCTTAATTTATAGCATTATAATTGTGAGTTTTTGGCAGCTGTGGCAAAAATATAAAACGCTGTGATCTACAATAGATTAAGTAACAGAATCAGAATATTATTTATATGAAGGCAGAATTATTGTGGGGAAGAGCCCATAGCACAGTGGTACAGCACATGATCTGCATGCAGAAAGACCTTGGTTCAAGCCCTGACAATTCTAGTCAATGAAGAATGAGGTGTTAGGTGATGGGAAAGGCCTTTGCCTGAGACGCTGGAGAGCCCCTGCCAGTCACGAGTAGCCAGTCCTGGGCTAGATGGACAAGTATAAGGCAGCCTGACCTAGTATAAGGCAACTTCCTATGTTCTCATTTGAAAGCATTTTAAGCTGCTCTTTTTGTCAATAATGGTTACATATTTGAAGAGGACTGGAACTGGTGAATCCAGTTCAAGATAATATCAAATGGCTCAGTTCCCTAGATATATTATTTAATGGATTAAAATGTATTGCAGTATATTACAGTTAACTCTTCATTAAACAAACAATTAGGGATGCTTTGACCTAGATTCCTGCATTGAGCAGGGGGTTGGACTCGATGGCCTTGTAGGCCCCTTCAACTCTACTTTTCTATGATTCTATGATAATTAGAAAAATTAAACAAATGTGGCAACTGATATTAATTAGTGCATATTTAATTACAGTGCAACAGCTCTAATTAGTGTAATCTGAAATCTAACTCTTACGAAAGGGACTATCATTTCTATCCACAGAACATTCTTTCATGTGAAACTACCATGCTTCAAAGCTTCAGAATACCAACTCAGCCTTATAACAATCACCCCTGGAGATGTAGTGAGGATGGGCCACCATTAGCACAGTGCTAGCATTTCATTACCAGCGATACTTTGCAAGTGTTGTGAGTTGGGTGAGGGAATTCTGTCTGATGAATATGATGATATTTTGGCAATGCCGAAGTCCTGACAAAAGTTGGGCTGATGCTCCTTCACATAAGGATGCACATCCTAATTGGCATCTCATTGAAAATACTATAGTGCAAAGGAACCATCCCTATCTGAATGTAGAAATAGGTCCTCTGCACTGCATTAATTTCAACAGGATGTGCATTTGGGATGAGCTGCAAGGATCATCACACTGGTTGCCTTGGCAATGGAGACAGACAGAGTCCCTCTTCCCCTCTAACACCTGCTCCCTTGCAAACAGTTTCTCAGTCTTTAGTTTATAGATTGGAGGGGGAAAGCACCAAAAAGGGGGACTCATTCTGCATGGAATGAAAATGTTAATGAAATAGGCCTGTCTGTTTTGGCTCAGCACTCTTGTATGGGCCTCTTGTATGGTAGTTCCCTGTTACAAACAATAAGGGACAAGAACCAGCTATCTTTCTTGCGCAGGAAGAAACAGCCAAAAGGCCATACATATGTGACACATGGTTCAATAGAGCAATGTAGCATGCTAATCAAATGAAAGCTCAGAGTATAAACATGATCAGTTTGGAACTATATTTTGCGCCTTCTATTTGTCCAAGAGAATGCCCTCTCAATAAATCTACTGTCAGACTCCAGTGGGTCAGGTCTGAAGAGGTCAGAAGAACTTCTGCGTCCCGGGGAGCTGGCTGTCAGCACAACAAAGCCAGAGGCAAGAAGTGTGGTCTCAGCAAGTCAAAGGTAAAGACCAAAAGCAGTAATTAAAGAGCAGAAGGGCTAGAAGTGGGTAATGTAGTCAATGTCTAGCCACCATATACAAAACAGCAGCAATGTTGGGGTGGAGGGGAACAGAGGCTTAACCAGGCAGGGTCCTCTCCAATGCAGCACATTGCTCAGGGCAAAACTAGCACAGGTCCCTTTATCCAGATCTGGACCATGGTGTGGGTGGTAGTGGGGCTTTAACCCTTTGCTTCCCACTGCAGTCCAAATGTGGATTGGGCCAACTCATGTCCACTATTCACATGGGACAAACACTTCCACTGGAGCAAATGAGAGCTTCCTCCCCCAAGCAAATAGAAGGCAAACTGAGTAAAGTAGGGGTTCAGAACCAAAAATGGGTGGGGGCCCTGATGACCTCCCCCACCCGGTCCTTTGCAGACCATATGACATCAAGTGGGCATGGCCACACCTGCTGCTGGCAGGGGGCATGGCCATGCCCACCTGTCATCATTTGCTCCCTGGCAAGGCTTTGCTGCATGTGAGCTTTTCCTTTCAGGAAAGCTCTGCACGCAATGAAGCTGAGCCAGCCACATCCCCTTTACTTCTCTGTTTGAGAAACGAAGGGGATGTGGCAGGCTCAACCCCGGCTTCACCTGCCTGCCTCCTTCTGCCTCTGTATTTGTTGGCCCCTGAAAGGTCAGGGAGATGGAAGCTCGTGGGACTCGTGTTCTGAGTCAATGGACACTGGTAGAGACACATCTTGTGGAAGGGAAGGCCTGGGAGCAGCCTGAGTCTTCCTCAAGATATTTCATGGATCAGGAGTCATGAGAATTTAAGGTATATGGCCCTGGTAGTGTAGAAGATAAGGGGCCAGGAGACCAGGTGCTGGGAGTCCCAGTTTGAGATCCCCGTCCAGGGGCTTCACATCCTCATTTTACAGGTTGCAAACATCTTGCCTGGAGTATTTGGGCCGGTTTGTATGACACGAAAACTGCGGAGGAGCAGAAGCCCCCCGCGGTCCCCGTGTCGTGTGAACGCAGGCCAGGGGCGCCCCTGCGGGATGGCTGCGCGCGCGAAGCATGCAAAGTGACCATGGGCGGTAGAGGGGTAAGCCCCTACCGCCCGTGGCTTCCCTGCCGTGCGAACAGCAGGCAGCCGTCCCGCAGGGGCCGCCCAGAGGCGCCAGCCCAGAACGGCCAGAGCTGCGGCCGCTCCGGCCTGTAGGGCCAAATGGCCCCTCTGGGCATCCCGAGTCCCCGCCCCCTAGTGCCGGGAGGCCCGCACTGCAGTGCGGGGACTGCCGGCTCCACCGGTGTTTGCCCATGGGCGTGGGGCGCAGGTCTTCTACAGCACCCCGCTGGACCTGGCAGACGGCCCCGTGGTGCCTCCCCCGCTCGCAGCCTGGGTCGTACGAACCGGCCCATGGTCTGGTTCCATAACGCTTGTTGCTTCTAACCCTAACCAAAGGATGGCTACCCACACTCATATATATTGATTCCAACAGAGTTCACATGGAGCCACTAGGAGAACTTCTGCTTGGGACATTCACTGCAGTTGTATTTTCAGGATTTTTATCCCCTACCAAAAGAACAGGCACCTACTAGTACTGATCAAGATACAAAGCAATTGAATAATTCACTGAATATGAATATTAATTCATTATGGCACAGTGTAAATCACATAGTTCAATTGATTCTATACTTACTGTGCCCCACCACAGAGCATCTGCATATGTAGAAAATTGAGCATTTTCATCTTTTTCAACCAGATACACAAGGAAAGATGAAAAAATGAGTACTAAAAATCCTATGTACCAGGCTGTGATTAATTCCTACAGAATAAAAAAAAAAAAGACAGAATTAAAAAGTAAATGTGTATTTTGGCAGCTTATCTGGATCAATACATTTGTTTGGAATATTTATACCACCATATTCTATAGATACGTTAGTTTAATATGAAAAGCTCCTTGTGTGCACAAATTCTCCTTAAACATAGTAATCCAGATTCACACATAAAACAAGCCATGGATTATTTGAGGGTTGTCTAACCTCCTGCTGGTCTATGACCGTAATAAATAAATTGATTGATTGAGGGTTGTCTAACCGTCAAACACCCCCTGTCACCTGAGTTCACATGACATGACAAGCCATGCTAAGCCGGGTGCCATAGAAAAATGGTGTCTGTGGGCGCCCGGCACAATGGGACAGTCCCCGCAGGTAAATTAAGCTGTGGTCAGTTGTCGTGTCATGCAAACCAGGTCAGTATACTGTCAAGGGAAGGACTATAGTTCAGTGCTAGAGCACATGCTTTGCATGCTTAAGGTCCCAGGTTCAATACCCAGCATCTCCAAGTAGGGAAGAAAAACTCCTGCCTGAAACCATAGAGAGCTGCTGCTTAAGGGGCTATATTTTTAGGCCAGGATCCAAATTGCTACTTTAGGTATACCTAAGAGGTTGGATATACCTAGTGGGATTTATGGGTTGTCATCATCATCAGGCGATCACTCGTGACCGAGTAAGATTGTCTTCCGGGATAAAAGGCATCTACCACTTGCAGAAACCCTGTTTTTATCCTTGCTCAAGTGTCAGATCAATTCTGCTCTCACAAGTTGTTCTGAAATTTGTTGCACAAGGCATTCCACGAGCTGTTCCACAAGGCATTGCAGAACTCAACTCATTATGACTTCATTAGGATAGGTGTTGATTGTGCTAGTTCTACTAATGGCTGTGCAACTGCTAGTGGAACAAAGCCAAGTAATTTTTCCACTAGTGGACCACTGGATATAACAGGGCCGGATTAAGCTAGGGGCTGTTGGAGCGCCAGCTCCAGGCCCCTAACAGAAAATAGGCCTACACAATTATAGGGACACGCGGAGATTTTTTCCCTCCCGTCGGACGGCAGCAACGGCGCTTGCATTCGAGGATAACCAACAAGCCCCATTTTCCTGCGGCGAGCCTGCAGCTTTCGCGCTCCGTTGAACTATGTCCTCTCTAAGGCACCGTCTCTTCCTCCAGAAGCGGAAGCGGCGAGCCGAGGTCGAGGAGGCCGCGCCGCGTGTGTGTGTGTGTGTGTGTGTGAGAGCGAGAGAGGAGCGCGTGAGAGAAGATGGCGGCCCGCGGCGCCTCTGCGAAGCGTGGAGCCTGGGTCCGGGGGCTCTCGGGGGTCCGAGCCCCAAGAGGAGCCGCCTCCACCGCTCCAGGCCGTGCTGGTCGCCGACAGCTTCAACCGCCGCTTCTTCCCCATTTCCAAGGAGTCAGGACCGGCCCCGGGTGAGCGACGGGCAGGCGGCAGAGGGGGATGCGGGCAGCTGCCGCCGAAGGCCTCGGCCTCCTCCCTTCGTTCTCCGCCGGGGAGGCGCTTTCGGTCTTCGGCGAGCTGTAGCGCTTCTGCAGAAATCGCACCCCGCAGATCAAGCAGGGGCCAGTTCTGGGCAGCATTTGAATTGAAATCCACTCCTTCCTTGCCAGCCACCTCTTCGTGCCTTGCCTCCAGTTAGGCTTGCCAGGATATTCTACATGTTTAGACATGAAAAAAATCCTACAACTCCCAGCATGATAGCTGGGGCATCCCGGGAGATGTAGGACTTTTCCCTGTCTTAACATGCATTGCACCCTAAAAGGAACAACTGGCAAAATTGATTCATCATTGCATTTCTATCCCACCATCCCCTCCCTCCTCCTTGCAAGGAGCCCAGGGTGGCTTATATGGCCCTCCTCTTCTTTGTTTTATCCTTGCAACAACCCTGTGTTTGTCAATATAACCCCAAGAGTTTCTGGTGCAGGACTAATTTTGTGATGTGTGTTAAGGCTGAAGCGCTTGGGACTCTTCATTTAGAAAAAAAGAGGCAACTGGGCAGTGGGGCAGGGTGGGGATATGGCAGAGGTTTCTAAAGTTAATGTAAGATGTGGAGAAAGTAGATAATTTTTTTTCTCCCTCATAATACTAAAATGTGGGATCATCCAAAGAAATGGATTGGTGGTAGAAAGTGCCTCTTCATACAATTCAGAATTCATAGAATTAACTGCCAGAAGATGTGATAGCCGCTAGGTTGGATAGCTTTAAATAGGCATTAGATAGCTTCATAGAGGAGAGGTGTCTATTGATGACTATCACTCATGATGGCTACATGGAGCATCCAGGTTTATTTATTATTACCATCATATCATGCCTTTTTTACTTCTTGCAAGGAACCCAAGGCGACTTACATAGTCGTCCTCCTCCTCCTCCTCCTCCTCCTCCTCCTCCATCTCCATTTTATCCTCACAACAACCCTGTGAGGTAGGTTAGGCTGAGAGTCAGGGACTCTTTTATAATGTATTTCAGTTTATAATGTATTTCAGTCTACTCACACACACAGAGCAGCCAGACAAAAGCAAAACGCACTTATAATTTGTAGGTAGCCTTTTATAATGTATTTCAATTTTAGACAGCAAAAAAGGTAGTACATTCTTATTTTTTAAACCCACTTTTGCCATCGAAATAAAATTCCATCCTCCATTTAATCATTATTTATTTATTTATTTATTGCATTTATACCCCGCTCTTCAGCCAGAAAAGGCTCTCAGAGCGGCTTACACAGATTAATAATAAGACATTCCCTGCCCTCAGGCTCACAATCTAAAAGACATGACACAAAAGGAAAAGGGATTGGGAGGGAGGAGGAAGAATGCCAAACTCAGGCACCAATATAATGTTTGGCATTCTTGCTCCTCCCCCCCCAATCCCTTTTCCTTTTGTGTCACGTCTTTTAGATTGTGAGCCTGAGGTAGGGAATGTCTTATTATTACCGGTAATCTGTGTAAACCGCTCTGAGAGCCTTTTCTGGCTGAAGAGCGGGGTATAAATGGAATAAATAAATAAATAAATCATTAATTTCTACCCACTTTTGCCATCAAAATAACATTCCATCCTCCATTTAATCACTTGTTAACATTATAATTAATTTATAATAACTTTCCATTTAAGAAAAAAAAAAATCACCCCTATCAAGTGAAAAAAAATGACCCAGGTCCTTTTTTTTTACTTGATCCATTCGTTCTTTTTTTTTTTTTAAACTATAGTCCGGTCCCCCAACAGTCTGAGAGACAATGAACTGGCCCCCTGTTTAAAAAGTTTGAGGACCCCTGTTGTAATCCTTACATCAACCCTGTAAGGCAGGTCAATAGCATTCTCTCCATACAGCACGTGGGGGGGGGGCAGCTGAGTAAGAGCTCGGTTCGTGTACATTGTTGCCTAACAGTCTGCATAATTCCTGAAGGGGTGGGCTGTGTTAGTCTATTGCAGCAAGAACAACAAGAGAGTCTTGTGGTACCCTAAAGACCAACACATTCATTCTGCCATAAGCTTTCACGGACACTGCCCACTTCCATCAGGTTTTACTTGAGTTAACAAGCTTATTGTTTACAAAAAAAGAAATATTTTCAATATGTTTCTGTTTTGGCACTTTAATGGTAATTAAAATATTTAATTTGTTTTAATATAAAATTGCGTCTTCATTTTATTTATTTCCATAAAAAGGCCCACCAAAATCCTCAGCACCAGGCCCATAATGCTCTTAATCCGGCCCTGGGATATAAGCCTATGACATTCAACAGCAGACCTCTACGTCATATCACAAACCTTTCAACACTCTCTTCACTTTCAAAAAAGGTTTGCCATGTAACATGAAGGCTACTGTTCAAGAAACACAAGGCCAAAACCCCTTTGAATATGCAGAATTAGTCGCATGGTTCTTTGGATCCTGGCCTTAGGAGATACGTGTGTGCACACATGCACGCACACACACACTCATTCATGAAAGGTCTAAGCACAACAAGAAACACTGCAAGAAATTTCAACTCTTCATTTGAATTCTGTATTTTCTTTCTTTCTTAGCATGAAAGAAAGAACATGAAGCATACGTACATACATGAATCATATAGAAGAAAATCAGAGAAGTGAATATGGACAGGCCCTTACCTTGCTATGTGCATAAACCACTGAACCTAACAATTTCCAAGTTCCTCCTCTTCGGTCCATGCGCACCATACGAAGGATCTGTAGGAAACGAAGACTTCTGAGTGCTGATGTTGCAAAAATGTTACCCTGAGTTTTTGCAGAAACAACTGCTATTGAAGCGATGAGAACAATGATGTCTGAAAGAAATACATTACAAAAAATATTATTTATTTATTTGCAGCATTTTTACCCCGCTCTTCAGCCAAAAAGGCTCCCAGAGCGGCTTACAAAGATTAATATTAGACATAATAATATTAATGTACACATATCCACCAGTAATACCTCAACAGCATATCATCATATGCTGCATGAATTGGGTGATTTTGTACAGTAAGAATATTATCCAACAGTCTTTACAACAATTCTATTTTGATTAGGATTGCAGAATAAGAACTAAAATCCTAATAAAATACACAAAACAATGTTTAGAAGCTACATGTGGCCAGCTCTCAAAAAGGAATCAATCACATGTTAGGAGTATATTCAAGTTTTGTACCCAATCTGTGTAAACTGCATACAATAATAGACTCTGAAATTCATGTTCTTTATAGCAATATTTGTATAGAAAGTTAATGGCTGGAGAGGCAATAAAAGCTAGTATCAATGCCATTACATTAAGGCATTAAGCTGCACAGATGAAACTTTCAAGAGCAATAGAGGTCTAAAAATCTAAAAAGAAAATGAGCAGAAATCATCCTCATCATCCAATAAATTTGAAAAAAAACCCACACCAAATAATATGAAGTACTGCATTAACCAATACTAAACTCTGTCAATATAAATGTTCCTTTAACCAATTTGTAAAGCAATTTGCATGAATAGGTAAGATTCTTGGATTTCCCAAGCATTGTTTCTGGACGCCCTCATGCATTTCAAGGCAGGTGCACTGCAGCCTTCATCTAATATGTGTGTGGCAATTTCCTGGGACCAAACTGGAAACAATTATTGAAACCAACATGATCTAAGTCAGGCGTCTCTCATATATATGATATTTTCTATGCTGCTTACATATCTAATATTGGGGAAATTAAAAAAACACAAAATTTTGTGTGTGCGTGTGTATGTGCGCGCGCTGAGCTATGTGTTTTAACAAACAAATGCGTATATCTTAAAATCATATTTATGGGTTGGATCCAGTCTTAGTCATACTTAGATTCATTGAAATCAATGGGGCATAATCTCCAGAATGGCAGCTTTTTAACTGGAAGAATGCACATTTTCCTCCTGTGAATAGATGCAAGTATTAAAGATGCATATAAAGTATTAAAGATGCATCACAAGTAATTAATATCCTTTGACTTCCACTTTACTAGGAATAGCTAGAGGCAGTAATAACTGAAAAGGCATCATGCGGGTCAGTGTGATATCATGCAGATGCAAGAAATTCAAAACAGCAATTTTTGTAGTAGCTTAGCATTCTCCTTGACATACTAGCTTTTCAGGCACAAGAAGGTTTTCATGTAGGGGAGAGTTCAACTATACAGTTCCCTACCTGAAATCTGGAGATCTAGGAAAGGCTGTATCACATGCTATGGCTGTATATTTGAATCAGTTCTTACTTTCCAGAAAATAAGCATCTACCCCAGTCTCAACCTAAACCCATTTGCATGGGAATAAGTACATCTTAATGAATGGGTCAGGAAAATAATACATGTATTAGGACAAGCCAGTGTTCACAATGCAGCATGTGTGAGCTTTCCAGTTAGATATACTGCATTGTGAATATTTGTGGGCCCTACTAAACCTACTATTTTACTACTGACCTTGACCTTTAGTATTGACCTCTATTTTACTGACCTTGTGAGTTTGCATCTATCTGACTATCTGATTTTAATTGATGTCAATGGAGCTTACTTTCCAGTATACAGCAATCCTAACCATATTTCAAATCAATGTACTTACTTCAAAGTAGATGTGGCTAAGATTGGGCTGGTAATGAAAAAAGCTGCCTATATTATTGTGTAGACACAGCAATGGGCAAAATAATGTCATACCTTGTTTTTGAAGCTTTACAGTGCAATCCTATGTGTCAAAAGTAAGCACCATTAAAAAAAAAAAAGCAGTAAGCCCCATTGAGTTCAGTGAAATTTACTCCCAGGTAAGTGCGCATAGGATTGCAGCCTTACTGTCTTTTTGGCATGCATGAGGCTGCTTCTTAATGTTAATGATATGGGCAGAACACATAGGAAGTTCCCATTGCAGGGCTGCATTTTTCTGTGTCCATCAGTACTGATTTGGAAACTTGCCACATGATTCAACCACTCAAAGTGATTCTGTAATATAGAGGTTATCAGAGCAGCAGAATAGCAACCATAGCGCTCTGGTAACTTCTGAATCATCTCAGTGGCACAATCTTCAAGTTGACACTGTGTCTAAAGAGCAGAGGTGTGCACCCCCCCCCCAACTTCAACTCATCCCTCGATTCAGTATTTCAGAACATTTTCTGCTTCTGCTCAGACCGATTTGGTATCAGCCTGCTTTGACTTGGTACCAAACCTGAAATGAAAAAAACAGCTATAACTTTTTTTTTCTTTTGGTCAGAATGGAATGATAGTTGCAGACATAGTAGCCCCTTAGGAGGGGATCACGTCTGCCTGATGTCAGAAAAATTAGTTGCAGGGGGTTTGTGCTATGCATCCATATATATATATATATATATATATATTTAAAGTGAACTGCCAGTATCTTTTTTAATTTCTTGGCAGAATTGGATGAAAATTGGAAGGAATGTTGCCCCTTCTGAGGTGATTAAGCTTGCCAAATTTCAGAATTATAGGCATTGGGGTGTGTGTATGCAGGAGCAGACTTGATATTTTGAGGGTGCCCAAAAGAGGACCTGCTTATCCCCCTATGTTCCTTGTGGACCATTGTTCTAAAAATTACAGGCAGTCTACAGGTGTCCCTACATAAGAAACCTGCAAAGTTTCAGAATGACAGGTGCAGCACTTCACGTGGAAGAGGAGTTCTCCATTCGCTTCCCCATCTCTCCCCACCCCGTGGGTTTTTTTGCCAAGTTGTATGAAAACAGCACATGTCATAGAGGTGTCCCCAGGCAAGAAACCTAAAGAGTTTCAGAAGGATAGGTGCTGGGGCTAGGGAGATAAAATGATGGAAAACCAGTGTAAGGGTTTCTTTTTCTTTTTTTTCATCGTGAAGCCTGGTGGCATTGGAAGAATGGCCATCTCTAGGTCCCACTCTTGTTCTCCCCACAAAGCACAGTGATTGGAGCCCCCTGGTAAAATGTACACTAGTAATAGAAGGTGGACCTGTCAGTCACTAAATCATACTCCTGCTTGAAGTGAGGTTTACCTCCCAGGTTTTGTTTTTCTGGCCATTTTTGATATTGTCCTCCCATCTTTTTTTTGCTTTGCCTTGATTTCTGAAATTATACAAAGATCTGCAGTTGTTTTCCTAATGTACTACATATGGACATTTTCATGCTATGAATGGAGGAGCGAAGGTGGCAGGAGCAGGCAGAGGGAACATCAGGGCCTGCTCCAGCTGGACTGCCCCCCCCCCAGGGCTAACTGACGCTGTTTTTTCTTGTATTTAATTAGACTGTACATCTCTCAGAGTGGCCGGATGACTGGCCAGATGGGCAATTCAAAAATATAATAAATAAAATAAATAAATAAAAATAAATATAATAAATAAATATGTAATATTCATAGCCTATTACATGGATTTGCAGGTGGTATTCTGTCTAATATGTAATAGGTCTGGTCAGTCATTTGTCTTTTGCAGGCAACCAGTGTGGCATAGTGGTGAGAGTGTTGGACTGGGACTCGGGAGATCCGGGTTCTAGTCCCCGCTCGGCCATGAAACTCACTGGGTGACTTTGGGCCAGTCATTGACTCTCAGTCTAACCTACCTCACAGGGTTGTTGTGAGGATAAAATGGAGAGGAGGAGAAGGATTATGTAAGCCGCCTTGGGTTCCTTTCAGGAAAAAAGGCAGGGTATAAATATAATAAATAAATAAATAAATAAATAAAACAGTTTCCCTTAGATAACTGCAAATGTTGAACGTTCAATGATGTCATCTCAGATTGATGAGAGATGGTTGTAGCTCAGCTCTTTATTTGTGTAAGTTTGGAAGCTGGAGGAAAGCACTGAAAGGATGGCTTTTTGCAAGGCATTAGTTCTCCTTAGTAGCAATTAGGAGTTGCTGGATGATGGTACCACAAAAGGGATATGTTGTGGAGGATTATCTGGATAGGAGAGATACCCATGGATGATACAGTCAATGACATGAGGAGGATATCCTCTGAAGAGTTCTTTAAATTTGTAGGCTCTTCTGAGGTAATTTTCATTGCTGGTGCAAATACATTTCACCCCTGAGAACCAATTTGTAAATAATAATGTTTTTCTTTGTGTCTTGGATGGCAGGAATTCCTTTTTAAATAAATGTGAAGATCAGTGGTTTTACTGTAAAGATCTGTGACTATCTTGTTTTCTTCCATGGCAAGAAAAACATCCAGTATAATTTTTATAGCTCTATTGGATGCTATGGATTTGATGGTGTTATGGCTAGTAGGTACCATTCTTAATTTTTTCCAAATTGTCTTTGCCACTGGTACAGATGAAAAAATATCGTATAAATGCATCATCACCATGTGAGCAGCTTGTCAGTGGGCACCTTAAGGATGACTTGTTCAAGCTTGCCCATAAATAAATTGGCAAAGAATGGAGCCATGCAGATGCCAGGGGCAATCTTGAAGAAGTCATCCTTAAAGAACCCACTTACAAGCTGCTCATATGGTGGTGATACATTGATGGCATCTTTGTAATCAGGATCAAAGAAACTTTGGAGCAACTCAAAAAATATATCAACTCTATCCATCCCTCCATCAAATTTGCATGCCATACCACCACTGAAAATCCATACATCCCTTTTCCGGATATTCTTCTTGCTATGAAGCAAAACAGCCTAATCATGAATTATACACAATCCAAGCTGAAACTACCATACTTTCATTTGCACTAAGAAAGTATGCCAAAGCAGTGTTCAGATTCCTGACAAACATTTACTTTTAGCTGCTTTTCATGTAGCATTTTTCTGTTAAACTGGATTTGTCTCCTTAAAGCCAGACAGGTTTTGATTAATCATCACCTACTAGTAAAAAGTGACTGACAGGATATCTTCAGGAACTCTCTAAATAAATGTCACTGTTTCATTTTTGCAGATGTTTTCACTTTAGCCAAAACGTCTCTATAAACTACACCCTCTGTATGGAAATCTTGTTAATTATCAACATGGGAAATATGAATTTCACAGTCTCTCCAATTTTTCCAAGTTTGTTTCAAGATGTACGACAACTTTGATTTTTTTAAGACATAAAGAACTGAAGTGGCTTAGATGTCACAATAATCCTAACTAATAAGTTAGACTGGGATGTGAAAATTGATTTCTACTATTGCTGTACAGTAGGATAATAGTGTTCTTTGGTAGGAAGAATGCAGAAAAAAATGGGTATCATGTGAAATACCTGCTCAATGGGAATTTGTGGAATGCATCTCTTAGCACTTAATGCACCCCAAACTGCTCTAACAATGTGGAAGAGACCAATCTGACGATGCTAGTTTTCTGCAGATTATAGAATCATAGAATCATAGAAAAGTAGAGTTGGAAGGGGCCTACAAGGCCATCGAGTCCAACCCCCTGCTCAATGCAGGAATCCAGGTCAAAGCATCTCTGACAGATGTCTGTCCAGCTGCACCTTGAATGCCTCCAGACTGGGAGAGCCCACCACCTCCCTAGGTAGTTGATTCCATTGTCTTATTGCTCTGACAGTCAGGAAATTTTTCCTGATGTTTAGGTGGAATCTAGGTTCCTGTAACTTGAGCCCATTATTCCGTGTCCTGCAAACTGGGATGAACGAGAAGAGATCTTTGCCCTCCTCTGTGTGACATCCCTTCAAATACTGGAAGAGTGCGATCATATCTCCCCTCAGTCTCCTCTTCTGAAGGCTAAACATGCCCAGTTCTTTCAGTCTCTCCTCATAGGGCCTTGTTTCCAGTCCCTTTATCATCCTTGTTGCCCTCCTCTGAACCCTCTCCAGTTTGTCTATGTCCTTCTTAAAGTGAGGTGCCCAGAACTGGACGCAGTACTCAAGATGAGGCCTAACCAGTGCCGAGTAAAGGGGAATTATCACTTCCCGCGATTTGGAAGCTATACTTCTATTAATACAGCCCAAAATTGCATTTGCCTTCTTTGCAGCCACATCGCATTGCTGGCTCATATTCAGTTTGTGATCTACCACAATTCCAAGATCCTTCTCACTTGTAGTATTGTTGAGCCAAGTGTCCCCCATTCTGTAACTCTGCATTTGGTTTCCTCTCCCTAGGTGCAGCACTTGGCATTTATCCCTATTAAATTTCATTCTGTTGTTTTCGGCCCAGCGCTCCAGCCTATCGAGGTCACTTTGAATTTTGTTTCTGTCTTCCAGAGTATTAGCTGTTCCACCCAACTTTGTGTCATCTGCAAATTTGATAAGCATTCCCTGTACCTCCTCATCCAAGTCATTAATAAAAATGTTGAAGAGCACCGGGCCCAGGACCGAGCCCTGTGGTACCCCGCTCGTTACCTCTCCCCAGTTTGAGAAGGAACCATTGATAAGCACTCTTTGAGTCCGATTCTTTAGCCAATTGTGGATCCACCTGATAGTTGTTCCATCTAGCCCACTCTTAGCTAGCTTACTAATCAGGATATCATGAGGCACTTTGTCGAAAGCTTTGCTGAAGTCCAGATATATAATGTCCACAGCATTCCCACAGTCCACAAGGGAGGTTACCCGATCAAAAAATGAGATCAGATTAGTCTGACAGGATTTGTTCTTGACAAATCCATGCTGGCTTCTAGTAATCACTGCATTGTTTTCAAGGTGCTTGCAGACTGTCTTCTTTATAATCTGCTCCAAAATCTTCCCGGGGATTGATGTCAGACTGACTGGCCTATAGTTCCCAGGTTCCTCCTTCTTACCCTTTTTGAAGATGGGAACAACATTTGCCCTCCTCCAGTCGTCTGGCACTTCACCTGTCCTCCATGATTTCTCAAAGATAATAGACAGTGGTTCTGAGAGTTCTTCTGCCAGTTCCTTTATTACTCTAGGATGCAGCTCATCAGGCCCTGGAGATTTAAACTCGTTCAGAGTAATCAGGTGCTCCTTGACCATTTGCCTATCAATCTCAAGCTGCAATTCTGCCCCTTCAGTCTGCACTTCAGGTTTGCCAGGGGGGTCATAGACCCTCTTTTGGGAGAAGACCGAGCCGAAGTAGGAATTGAACACTTCTGCCTTTTATGACTTACTCAATCAAAATAAAAATATTTCGAAGACATGTATTACACAGAGATTGTTTTCAAATGCACAAACCCAGTGTACAAATTATTCCTTGAATTGCCTGATTTCACCTTCTTTCCCACTTATCAAAATATGCAGGTGTCTGTGCAACTCATCTTGTGTTAAAACTAAAATTCACACAGGTTGGTAAACTACCCTATATCTGGAATGGCCAAAATATATAATCTAGGACTGAAAGGAGCCTTTGTGAGTCCACAAAATAGTTCTGGCATGCACACAGTGAAGTGACTGACTCCCCCCCCCCCCCAGTAGCAGCCCCACACAACTCATGGAACGCTATTTCAGAGGGGCTCCAATTATTTTGTAACCAATCTTATTTTACAATTTAACAAACTCCCATTCTGCCAGATGGAAGTCTGTGTAACTCCAAGGCTTGCATACTCCTGCACTAAAGCAAGCTGGTCCAATAAAGGATATATTTTGCTTTGTATCTCTTATTCTGTGAAATTAAAACAGTGACATATATGTTTTTACCAACCAAACACTAGACTACATCGATTTTCAGACACATAAACAAACTACATAAATATACATGGTATTCTTGGTAATGCATCAGGAAAATATATCTTATTAGGCAGAAAGAACATCACAGCATTTTTAATAATTGGTGATAACTCTCTTTCTAATACAAACATTCATACACATACATATAACAGCAGGGTTGTCAGGTTCTGCTCCATTCTTCCACCAATTCCTTTGGCTATTCTCTGTCCCTGATGTGAGGAAAAGCAAGTACCCTTTTTGCTACACAAGGAGGCAAAGAAATTGGGCAACATAACTGGTAGAGAAGTATGGTGTGTTTTTAAAAGGCACCATCCATCACTGCTTCCCAATAAAAGCTCACTAAGTGGGTGGCATCAAATTGGCATATTTTGGGGGGAAATATATATATATTAAAGTTTGGTCTGCAATGCTTTCTAAGACTTCAATCTTGTGTATACTTGCCCGGGAGTAACCCCTCATTGAGCACAGTGGATATGAGTAAACATGTATAGAACTGTACACACGTTGTTTAGAGATTATCACAATTTGTGTACAAATTTTGTGTTAATGTCCTTTTATGTGTATCAACCTACTTGTCAGCTGCTTTATCCATATTGATCAAAACCTAAGCAATCAGTAACAGTTAATTAAATTGGGCACATTAAGTAGACCATATCTAACTACAAATCCAATTGTCCCATATACACACACACACACACACACACACACGCAGAGTGAGGGTTGGATCCAGACTTAGTCATGCCTGGAGCAGACTCATTGAAATCAATGAAACTTAAGTTAGTCATGATGTACTTGTCCCATTGATTTTGATGGGTCTACTTTAAGCATGGCTAAATCTGGATCCAACCCAGAAGCTGGATGAGGAACTGTCCATAGTTCCTAGTGTGATCAAGCAGCTTGGGCTATATACACATAGCCACAGTCACATGACTGATGATAGTACTGATCTTTTTCTGGAGGGGAGATTCAGTCACTTCCACTAGTCCTTCCCTCTGTACATGTGATCTGTGCAGTCGCTACTTATCTACTCAGAGCTACACACATGCCGCTCCAGTTGCCATGCTCATGGATGGTTGGACTGGAGCTATGATGTCCTGCATACTTTGGAACCTCAGAAATAACAGGTCCTAAGGCTTCATGCCTTAAAAAATCAACACAGCCAGTAGTGTTAATCTCAGGTTGCATCACATATGTCCAGTAAAACTTCATCCTAGTTTTAATTCCCACAGTGCCCCCTGTAATCTGGAATTAGAGATTGGTTAGAATTTTATTTGGTTCGTTTTTGACAAAAACGTGCCTAAATCTGCAAATTTCTTCATACAAAATAACTTGAATTTTTTGACAGATTTATCCATCCCTCTCTCAAATACCAGTCATCCATGCATTGGTAATCTCCTACTTGGAATAGCTTGCAAGTTGCAACATGCTGTATAGCCCTTGATAATCGTTTGGAAGTTCTAGTTGGCACAGAATTCTATGGCCCATCTATGGGGGTACTCCTAGATCCATCAGTCGCTGGAGTCCCAAATAACTATGGCGGCTCGAAGTACCTTTTACCATCTTAGATTGGTTTGCCAGTTACAGCTTCTCCTGGGCAGGGTTAGATTGGCCCCAGTGATACAGGCTCTAGTAACCTCAAGACTGGATTACTGCAATACGCTCTATGTGGGGCTGCCATTAAGCCTTCTCTGCTCTTCAACCACCAATGTAATTTTAGTTTGTTTTCAATGTATTGTTTTTTGTTTCTTTTATTTGTTTTTGTCTTTTTATTGTTCACCACTCCGGAATCTGCTTGATGTGAGGCGGTATACAAATACAGTCATGCCTTGGATTGAGAGCATAATTCGTTCCAGAAATGTGCTTGTAATCCAAAACACTCTTATATCAAAATGAAATCCCCCCCAAAAAATTCGTACAGAGATTTTTAATTTAAGCCGTACTACAGTACTTGTATTGCAAGACGTCGCTTGTATATCAAGTAATTTTTTAAAAATATTTAAATTTTTGCTTCTCTTGCAAAACGCTCTCAAACCAAGTTACTTGCAATCCAAGGTATTACTGTACTGTAAATAAATAATAAATAAATAAATAACATAGTACACTAAGTACTCCTCTTCATTGGCTTCCAATTAGCTGCCAGGCCCAAGTCAATGTGCTATTTATTTTCTTTAAAACTATAAATTGCCTGCATCCTATGCATGTGAAAGAATGTCTTCCCTGTATGTATGTCCTAGTCCCACTCAGATCTGAAGGTGGGAGTGCTCTGGGTCTTTTATGGAGGTTAGATCACTTGGGGCACAGGCCTTTTAATGTAGTGACACCTACCCTCTGGAACTCCCTGAGCAGAAAGAAAGATTAAAAATATTTCATCTTCAGTAGCCAGGAGATTCTGAAGGTTAAAGGTTTTTAACATATAGTAGAAATTGTTTTATTGAAACAGTATTTTATTGAAACGATAAAACTTTTATTGAACCTATTTTATATTATATATTTTATATTTTAGTGTTTATTTTCTTAATAGTGAAATTTGAATTTTATTTTGTTTTTGATTGATTGTAAGTTGCTTTAAACACTTTTTTTAGTGGAAAAGCAACTCATTTCTAGGCATCGTATTGAATATTCACAGTCAATATAACACAAGGGCACAATTAAGTGAAACTGAAGTGTATTTAAGGGTAATTGAAATCAACAGGATTTAAGCAGAGTTAAACTTTCCTTTCTTTGGATTGTGCTTCCAATTTGGTATAAGGACAGCTATTTATGCATACTTGTTCAGTGGATGTGATTTTTCTGCTACATTAACAGCAAGATGTTGAAGATCAGCAGTGACATCATAATAAAGCACAAAAGTAAAATTCTTCACTAGAATATTATGATGTATTTCCTGTGCCTCATCTTATGTGTCTGACCTAAGTTGATTTTTCTTCTTGTCTTCACCATGAGTTATCTAGATTTAAGTAACTCCTACAAAGCTAAAATACAGTAGCTCCTGAAAGAAAGCATTATCAGTCTGGGAAAGGAAGAAGATGAAAAATCAGGAAAAATGTCCTCACCCTAGTTACCAGACCTGCATGCATTTATTTCAGACAGGAAAAAAAAGAAGATGCGTGCCCGTATTATACGACAGTTGGCCATGCTGGCACGCTATTACGCACCACTTTTTGGAGGCCGCAACCTTATCATTACCAATACAGTGAGCAGTGGTTTTTTACTGGGAGCTGCAGATATCGTTCAGCAGTCTTTGGAGAGAAGGCGAAAGCCCACACAAAAATGGGATGATGACCGTACAGCTCACATGTTTATTACAGGATGTAGCATAGGACCACTCCTACATTACTGGTACTTCTGGATAGACAAAATAACACCAAGAAAAGTTCAACATGTTAAAATTGTCATCATAAAGGTAACAATTGATCAGCTCTTTGCGCCAGTATTCGGAGCCTGGTATTTCATAATGATGGGGCTGCTTCAAGGCCATAGTTTGGCAGATGGATTGAATGAATTTAGGGAGAAGTTCTGGGACTATTACTTGGCAGAACTCACTTTGTGGCCAGCAGCTCAGATGATCAATTTTCTATTTCTCCCCTCTCACTACCGCGTGTTGTTTGTGAATGTAGTAACATTGGGATGGAATGTATACCTTTCATATATCAAACACAGAAACTAAGGAGGCTAAGGACTGCAAAGACTTTGAAGGAGAAATGTGAAGCATGAACCAACTTCTTTGAACTGACTGTGTTGACTAAAAATACATGTGGATTTGATGCCCTCTCACTGGAATGTTATTCTTTCAATCCTCTTTACAAGGACACTTTAAGCTAGGTAAAATAATGTTTCCCTATTCTAGTTTCCCCAGCTTACACTTTCTTTTTTTCATTTTAAAGAAGTGTAATCGATGCATACAAGAATACATTAAGAATTCGATCCAATGCAGAGCAAGAAGCTCCTATGCATTTATTTATTTCAAACATTTATATACTGTTTTCATGTATAAACAACCTCTCAAAGTGGTTTACAATAGTATTATAACAAACCATCAATTAAAAAGTGATTGGCAGGGCAGATGCTAAACTAAAATGTGAGGTTAAAGAACTGGGAGGTGCAGGGTGAGAGAATCCTGCCCCAAGGAATTTATACAATACAGAATTTTCCAGAACCATATATCTCAGGAAACACAAATGTAATGCAAGCATGTTTGTTCAATTTATGCAGGTCAGTCATGTCTGCTGAGTGATATATTGCAAGTTGTTATTTCCAGCTTTGTTGTTCTTTCCAGCTTTGAGCTGCTTATTCCTGATTTAAGAATCCCTGGGCTTGGAGGGGGGGGGGAAGACCCACCACAACATCTGGAGCATTCACAATCTTTCTACCCATGCACTATGCTATTTACTGTTCCAGGGCTGGCTCTCCCGTTAGGCAGTCTGAGGCAAACGATTGTGGGGTATCAAGGGTCAATTACAATGAATAGCCAATTATTTAGTTTATGATTCCATTTTTACTATTGGTCACCATTTTGAGTTTCTGATTCAAGTACCAAATATTTTGGATCTCCTGTTCACTTCCAATTTATTTATTTAATTATTATTATTACATTTATATCCTGCCTTTTTTCCTCTTGCAAGGAACCCAAGATGGCAAACATGCTCTTCCGCCTCCAGTTTACCCTCACAACAACCCTGTAAAGTTGGTTAGGCTGAGAGTCAGTGACTGGCCCAAAGTCACCCAGTGAGCTTCATGGCTGAGTGGGGACTAGAACCCGGGAGCACTGCAAAATGGCAGAGGCATGGGGGTTGCTACGTCAGCACTGTGCAGGTGTGCCCACTATCGGCCAGTGACCTCATGGCCAGGACTACTACCACTGAGCGGCCATGTACCTACACAGTACTGATATAGCAGCTCCATGCCTCTGCCAATAATTTACTACTGGCTACATTTATCCTTTTTTCTTGCTCCTAAGCTGTTGACCTAGTTAATTTCTGCTTGATTACCAAAGCAATCGGAGGGTATGTCCACAGTAGATATACCAGCTATTCAAATATCAGCATGGTATTGAAGTAGGAAATGGTAGCCAGTTGGGGACATTGTTAAAACATCCATGTTAAAATATACAGCATCTAATAATGAGCATTTAAGAAGTATTCTCTTGCCCTATTCTGCTTGTAAATGTGTAGATGCTGTTGCTCAAACTTATTCACTGATCTACTGAAAACTGAAGAGCTATCAAGTCTTGAATGAGGCATAAAGGGGGGGGGAACCCTCAGCCCTTCCCATATATCTTCCCATATATTTGGATTTTTTAAATTAGTTACAGCAATTCTGTAAGTGAAGAGAACTTTAACATTATACAATTATTTAAAAAGAAAAACAGCACACTTGCTTAAAGTCCAACAACACTCAAAAATGTATCCACAGAGCTTTTATTAATATATATATATATATTTCAAATGGTTTAGCACTGATTTTGACATGGTAAATGGCAAGAGAGAACCATTTGTAGCCTTGTGTGTCAAGCTGTGGAGAACCTGGGTCTTGGGGTGGAGCCTATACACTAAGGCAGACCCACCCCTATCCCCAAACTGGAGGATCACCCCTCATCACTGGGTAATCCCTCCCTTCACATCTCCTGCCATCAAACTACACCCCTTTATTTAAAATATGCCTTTCCCTCTAAGGTAGCTGCTCATTAGGTGTGAGACAAAATGCATCAGAAGTGCCAGAAAAGTAAACAAAGATATATAGTATTTTATTAAAAAGAAAACAAGCTTATTATTTTAAGAATGTTACTACTTTTAAACAGGGTTTTTATACAGTTACTTTTACCACCAATCAGGTGATAGAAGTCCCAGTTCCTATCCCTAACCAAATTTAAGCCAATTCCCCTATCAAGCTCCTCCCCAGTTAACCCACAGAGGGCTTGAAAGGCAGTCTTCTTTCTGGTTGGGTTTGACCTGGAACTTTCAACACTGTTCCCCAGGGTTCTCCTGAAGTCTTCAGTCTGGCGCAGCAGCTGCTCAGTTTTCAGAAAACCCCTCCCCCATCACTCAGGCTTCAGCTCTTTCCTCCAAAGGCTGCTACAGGAGTCTTCCTCTCTCCACTTGCAGACCTCCTTTAGCTTCTGCCTCACATGCCGTCAGCTGGGCCTCCTGGTCTTGTAGCTATTCTTCCTCCTGGTGGATGTCTTCTTTAAGCTTTCCAGCCTCTCGCAAAGACACCCCCACAGGCAACTCTCTGATCAGACTCCTCCTGACAGACTCCCGTCAGACTCTCCACAGTTCCTTATATTCATTCTAGTCAGAACCCTCTAGCCAATCAGCTTTGGGGTGGCCAACAGTCTGCCACCTCATCTCTGTGTAAACCTCTAACCAATGGGCATCTTTAGAATGTTCAATTATTCCCCAATCAGATGGTACAAATTTCAATCCTACCTTCCCATATAAATAGAGAGAACCTGGCTTCATTTTCACCTCCTACTGGTAACAGTAACTGCCAGTTTGATAGCACTATATTTACACTGTAACTCCCCTCAGACACAAGCCATGAGTAAAACATACGGTACACATTTTTCTTCTGCTGTTAACTCCTTCAGACCCTCAGTGGTTGAAATAAAGCATAACAGTTAAACTTTTACCTCAGTTTCTTCACATAAGCATAATAATATTTTAGTTTATTGTTTTGTTTATTTATAAATATGTATATAGATTATACACACACACACAAACACACACTGCCCAATAGCCGAAGCACTCTGGGTGGTTTACAACAATTCACAAAAACACTTATTATATCTGTATTCCTCCCCACTCCTCCAACAAGCATAAATGGTTGTTCCCTATTTTGTCCTCATAACCATCCAATGAAGTAGATGAGAGATATGACTCAACCAAGGGCTTGCCAGCAAGGTCTGAATTAAACCCAAGTTTTCCCAATCTAAGTCCAACACTCTGGATTAGATCCAGATCAGTGCTTCCGCAAATGAAAATAGTATTTCTGTTAGTGCAGTGGCAAGCAACCTGTGGCCCTCTAGATGTTTTGGCCTACAACTTCCATCAGCCCTAGGCAGCATAGCCAATGGTGAGGAATCATGGGAATTGTAAGCCAAAGCATCTGAAGGATCTCTGTAATCCAGCAGAGGCTTCCTTTCATGGAAGGGGGAGGGTAGAGGCAATTTTCGCTGATTTCCACTTCCCCCTACAATCCCATACACTGCCTCCCATGTTGTTCAGAAGCTCTACCAACTCTCTGGCGCAGATTTGCAGGGCTAGGGGGGGCTCAAGGGGCTTCAGGGGAAAAGGAATTGGTATAAGCTGCCTCCCACTCCCCATAAGCAGAACCATTCTGTGAGCAGATCCACTCACAGGTCTCTGGATCCAACCATCTATAAACTGTATCACACTGACTACTTAATTCTTGAGTAAGAAAGATACTAGGAGGAAAACTTTCACTGAGGAAATAAGTGATTTAGGCTATAATTCAACACAACTGAAATCAGTGCACTGAAGCACACTTTATTCTTTATTGTACTGTAGCCTTAGCGTATAACCTATACATGTCTACTCAGAAGTAAGTCCCATTGAGTTCAATGGGGGTTACTTCCAGGTCAGTAGATAAATGGATTGCAGCCTACGTTTACGAAACATTTATTCCAGATTAGTTCTGCTGGACTAATGGGACTACTCAGAAGTAGAATGGTTATGGGTTACAACCTAAAGCACTACCTTTCTCATAGATATCCTACAGTCTATCAGTCCAGAACACTAGCCAAAAAGAAAAGAAAAAGAGAGAGAGAGAGAGACTCAAGTAAAAAGTAGAACAATAATAAAGGGAAAAATCTAATATGGTGTTTCAAAGTTTTCTTACTGATAAATGACAATCTTGGGTGTGATCAAAAATATGGACTAGATTTTAGTCTTCTGTTGCTACGGATTTCAGCATTCTCGTGTCTGAGTTAACTTCTGCAGTAAAAGCTGAAGTGCGCAAAGTGGTGTTGAGCACTTTCTACAGTGTTCTGGTTCTTGTCAACATCAGGGTCAGTTATCTCTATCAGCCTCAATCTGTCTGGTTCAACTTGGGATAGGTAAGAATTTTGTTTCAGTTCGCTTTTGATAAGAATTTACCCAAATTTGCAAATTTCTCAATATTCGAGATGGACAGGTTGCTTACCTGTAACTGTGGTTCTTCGAGTGGTCATCTGTGCAGTCACACACATGGGCTCTGCGCGTGCGCGGAGGCCGCTTCGGGAAGATTCCAAAGCTGAGGCAAATTTTGGGTGGGAACCCCTCCCCCCTTGCGTCTCTATTACGCGGGTTCCCGCCCTCTCCCTCAGTTCCCCTGAGACCGCCATCGCGATCCCAGTGCTAAGGAAGAACATAGGAATAAATTTCCCTAACTCCTTGGTACCAATACCGAGTGCCGAATTCGATGGTGTTACACAGTATCGATTAACGTGTGCCCAAGGGTCCCGGTTCAGTACTCCATCGAACTCGATAGTGACACCGTAGCGGGGATGGATGGGCGGGTTGTGTGACTGCACAGATGACCACTCGAAGAACCACAGTTACAGGTAAGCAACCTGTCCTTCTTCTTCGTGGTCTCTGTGCATCACACACATGGGCAGAGTAGCAAGCTGACTTACCGGTGGAGGGTCGGTGTCGGCATCATTGTAGGACCGAGGAAAGGACAGCTCTGCCGAATGCATTGTCCCTTCGGGATCGAACATCGACTCGGTAATGGGTTACGAACGTCGAAGGCGTGGACCACGCTGCCGCCTTGCAGACATCCGTCAGCGAGACTCCTCTCGCGAAAGCCGTCGAGGTTGATACGGCCCTGGTAGAATGGGCTCGTATCGAGCTTGGCAAAAGTTGCCGTTTGAGGTCGTATGCTAGCTCAATACAGTCTACGATCCACGCAGATAAACGTTGGGTCGAGACCGGCAGGCCTTTGGAGCGTCCACCGTAACAGATGAAGAGACGGGAAGACCTCCTGATAGACTCGGTGCGGGACTTGTAGAACAGTAACTAACGCCCTTCGCACGTCCAACATATGAAGTTGATGCTCCAGTGGAGTCGACGGACTTTGAAAGAATGCTGGCAACACAATATCCTGGTTAAGATGGAAGGAAGAGACGACCTTAGGAAGGACGCAACACCGCCTTATCTCTGTGGAAACTAAGGTATGGAGGGTCTACTCCCAGAGCTGCCAGTTCCGATGCCCTGCGGGCAGAGGTGATGGCGACAAGAAATACGGTTTTAAAAGTTAGTAACCGAAGGTCTGATGTCGCCATTGGTTCAAACGGTTTAGACATAAGTACCTGCAGCACCAGCTGTAGATCCCAGACATGAGTGACTGGTTTGAACGAGGGGTTCATATTTTTCAGACCTCTCATGAAACGCTTGACCAGCGGATTCGAGAACAACATATATCCGTCTTGGCCATCATGGAAAGCTGATAATGCGGCTAAGTAGACTTTCAACGAGCTCGTCCTAAGCCCTTTGTGTTGTAGATGGAGCAAGAATTGCAGCACACGATGGATAGGCGCTTTAGGATAGGGTACCTCAACATCCCCAAGGTACTCGCAGAAGGCTTTCCATTTTCTTGCATAAGAGGCTCTAGTGGACGGTTTCCAGGCTTCCCGTAGCACGAGCTTGACTTCTGATGGGAGGGAGCTTGGAATTAAATCAGCCAGGCTGTAAGCCGCAGAATGGCTGGGTTCGGATGAAGCAGTGAGCCCCGAGCTTGAGAAAGGATCGTTGTCGAGTTCGGTAGGCGGAGATACTCTCCCCTGGACAACCTGAGGAGTGGTGCAAACCAGGCTTGTCTCCGCCACCACAGAGTCACGAGTATACAGTTCGTCCCTTCGGATTGGATCTTTGAAATGACTTTGGTCAATAATGGGATCGGAGGGAATATATAAAACAGGGTCCCCGACCAGGTTAACAGGAACGCATCTCCGATCGATAAGCTGTCGTGTCCCACTCTGCTGCAGAACACGTGGCTGCATTGGCTGCAGTGGCGAAGAGGTCCACCGTCGGAGTCCCCCACCGTCGAAAGAGGGACTGACGAATTCGGTCCTCGAGCTGCCACTCGTGAGAATCGAGGGACATCCTGCTGAGAGCATCTGCAAGAGAGTTGTCCTTTCCCGCGATGTGGATGGCTTTCACGGAAATTTGGCGGGGGATCATCCAGTTGAATATACGGAGGGTTAGGTTCGTTAGCCGTATCGAGCGGGTACCTCCCTCTTTGTTCAGATAGGCCACAACAGTAGTATTGTCCGTGACTACCTGTAGGTGTTTCGCCGTAAGTATAGATTCGAGGGACCTCATCGAATTCCACACAGCTTTGAGTTCGAGAATGTTGATGTGGTTCCCTCGATCCTGTGGGCCCCACTGACCTTGCACTGTGTGGTCCCCACAATGAGCTCCCCAGCCCAGAAGAGACGCATCCGTCGTTAGTGTGAGCGAAGGCGTGACGGGTTGGAATGGCAGACCTTTCGTCAAGTTGTGCCGTGTTGTCCACCAAAGAAGCGACCGCTTTACGGTGGGTGGGATCGATAGACGGGCTCGATGTGCATTCGTCTCGGAATCGAACGACCTTATGAACCAGTTTTGGAGCTGGCGCATGTGAAGCCGAGCGAGAGGAACGACCGATATGGTCGAGGCCATGAGGCCGAGGAGCCGTTGGATCGAGTAGGCTGTGCATGAGGTCGCCTTGTGTAATTTCGAGGCGAGGGTAAGTATTTTTAGAGTTCTGTCTTCCGGTAGAAAGGCGCGACCCACAGTAGCGTCCAATAATGCTCCAATGAATTGGATCCTTTGAGTGGGAAAGAGTGTGGACTTCTTCTTGTTGAGACAGAGTCCGAGAGTGTTCAAAGTGTCGGTAGTCAGGTGCAGCGCGCTCCGAAGGTCCTGAGCAGAGGGTGCTACGATGAGCCAATCGTCCAGGTAAGGGTAGAGTGTCACCTCTTGAGTTCGAAGCGAAGCACAAACCACTGTCATACACTTGGTAAACACCCTCGGTGCCGTCGAGAGTCCGAATGGGAGTACCTTGAACTGGTATCGGGTCCGACCTTGAATCTCAGGTATTTTTGGCTGTCCCGATGGATTCCTATGTGGAAGTATGCATCCTGGAGATCGATGGATGCAAACCAGTCGTTCTTGCGGAGGAGGGGCAGGATCGACTGGAGGGTGACCATCCTGAACTTCTTGGGTGGAATGTAGAAGTTCACTGAGCGAAGGTCCAGAATTGGTCGGAGTCCCCCATCCTTCTTCGACACCGTGAAATACCTGGAGTAAAGGCCGTCCTGCGCAAGGTGAGAAGGAACCATCTCGATGGCCCCTTTGAGTAATAGGGAGTAGACCTCCTCTCGCAGTGCCAGAGATGGTTGTGTGGTGCGGATGCCAAGGAAGGGTGGGAGAGAGTCGAACTCGATCTTGTAGCCGTGCTGGACAACGTTCAGAACCCAACGATTGGTGGTAATTTTCTTCCATGATGGTAGGAAGAGGGATAGTCGAGTTCCAAACTGAGGTCGAGCCGGAAGGATCGGAGTAGGAAGGATCGGAGTCGAGGTGTCGGTCGTGCCTTGGGTTCCGTCAAACCCGTCGCCTTTGAGAGTCACCTCCTTTACGGGAGCCCCGGTACCATTGCTGCTGATAGTGACGGCTCGGTGCCCGGGGCTGCTGTGGACGAGAACGGCTGTCCTGCCACTGCTGGTGCTGTTGTCCTTGCTGGGCTGGAGCTATTGGTGGTAGGTACGGGGCCCACCTACGGCGTCTGTATGGTTTAGCCGATGGTATCGGGAGGAGCCCCATCTTCCTTGCGTTCACCCGGGCTTTCTGGACCGCATCGAGGGAGTCGTCTGTTTTGTCATTAAAGAGACCAACTCCGTCGAAGGGTAGGTTCTCAATTTTGGCTTTCGCCTCAGTTGTCAAAGTTGAGGACCGTAGCCAAGCGTGTCGGCGAAGGGCGACTGCGCTCACCAGGGATCTCCCATGACAGTCCCCTTGATGCCTGGCAGTGTGGATCTGCTGCCTGGAAGTGTTCATCGCTTCGGCCTGGAAGACTCTGGCCAAGTCTCTCTTCTCATCCGGTAGATAGTCTATCAGCCCGTTCATCTTCTCCCAAAGGAAAAGTTGGTACCTGGCCATTGTAGCTTGGTACCTGGCGACCCGGATCCCCAGGGCGCTCGAAGTGTAGACTCTTCGTCCGAAGTTGTCTAACTTTTTCCCTTCGGGGTCTGATGGAGTGTAGTGTTGCTTGCCCGACTTGGACTGTGCCGACTCAACTATCATCGAGTTCGGAGTTGGATGGGAGAAGAGAAACTTGGCTGTGTCTGGCCTGATTTTGTAGAGCGCGTCAAGGCACTTTGCCGCGGGGGGAGCTGTGGATGGGGAGCTCCATGAACCCTGCACCGTCTCCAACATCGTCGGAGTAATTGGCAGCAGTGTCGGACCCGAAGGGGATTTTGAGACGGCATCGAACAGGGGGTCCACCGCTTTCTTCTCCTCAACCACTGTCTCTAGACTGAGGGCCTGGGCCATCCGAAAGATCTGTTCCTGGAAGGTGCCCATATCTTCGGAAGGGGATACCGCGGCCTGGGTGGAGACATGTTGGTCTGGAGACGTGGAAGATGGAGAGAAATGATCGAGTCCGAGTTCGATATGGGTGAGCCCGGAGTCGATGATCTACGGGATCGGGAAACAGCCTCCAACGAAAACGTCGTTAGCTGGTCCTCTCTTCCTTCACCTTGTGACGGGAGGGCCAAAAGTCGAGTCGGAGGTGACCTCCTGGGGCTCGCACGTACTCTCTCCCGCCTTGGTGGGGAACGTCCCCTGGGTGGCGATCTTTCTCGGGATCAATAGGCTCTTGCTTGGTATCTATATTCAGACACCGGAGAGTGTCCACGACGGTAGTTGCCCCGGGATACCGAAGAGTATCTTGAATCCCTCGAATCACGAGATCTCTCCCTGTATCGTGGGGGGTCTCGTGATCTGCATGAGGCAGAAGATCTAGATGAAGCCCGGTCCCGGGTGATCAAAACCTCCTCGATCTCAAGTGATCTGGATCGAGTCCGTGGGGTACGAGCCCGTATTTCACGAACCGGGGAGGCGAGAGACGGTAGGGCAGAGGTCCGTGCCAAAGGCCTCGAGTCCGAAGGCGAGTCCACGATCTCACCATCCGAACACGAGATGGCTTGGTCAGCTTCCTTCGAGCCCGAAGGAGCTTTTGGTGCGGAGCAAGGCGGTGGGTCCCTCGAGCCCGAGGGAGCCGAAGCGGTAGGAGATTTATGCCCAGTCGGGCGTTCAGCGGTCGCGACATCCGTCGGGTCCGGAGCTAGCGTCGATCTCGATCCCGAGAGCAACGAAGCCAGTTTCTTTGATAGTCTCCTCGCTTTTTCCTTTCGTTCCTTGCTCTTTCTTTTTGCTTCCTCTTTCTCCCTGCGAGCCTTCTTGGCCTTACTCTTTGATATCATTGTGGCCATGTAGGCCTCCTGAGCATCCGCTGAGGAGACCGTGTGTGAAGGCGGCGTACTAGGCCTTGGCAAAGGGGAAGGCTTTTCCGCGGGCGGTTGGAGGGCTTTTTAATAGAGAATCGCCGTCAATTTGTCCGCCCTATGCTTTCTCGCTTGTTTCGTGAATGCTTGGCAATGATGGCAAGCATCCACGTTGTGGCCTTCTCCAAGGCAGGAGAGACAAAGCGAGTGCCCGTCCGCTGGAGGAAGCTTGGTCCCGCACCTTACGCATTTGCGGAAGGGGGCTTTCGGAGCCATAATGAGAATTGAAGAATCCCACGACGAAGAACGGGGGGAAAGATGTAAAGACTTCTCAGTTTTAGTTGGATTCTATGAAGAATCAAAGAACCTCTCGAAGAAACAGCCACACGTAATGTCGGTCGAAGAGGAACTGAGGGAGAGGGCGGGAACCCGCGTAATAGAGACGCAAGGGGGGAGGGGTTCCTGCCCAAAATTTGCCTCAGCTTTGGAATCTTCCCGAAGCGGCCTCCGCGCACGCGCAGAGCCCATGTGTGTGATGCACAGAGACCACGAAGAAGAAGGAAAGAAATCAAGATTTAAAAGAGTTGAATGTGGGAGAAACCAAATGGACAGATTTGTCCATCCAGGGCTGAGTGCTTAGCTCATAAACGTCTGGGTTTGAATCCCTGTGATTTCAACCATATTAGTGCTGAATTAGTGTTGCTAGCTCTTTATGGCAGGCAGGTACAACATGGTCCTCTCCATGTTGGGATTAGCTATATCTACTGAATTTGGCAAGTGCAGATGGGTGAGCATTTCAGTTTGATTTTGTTAAGAATTTACCAACATTCACAAATTTCTTCATATTCGGGATGGAAAGAACTTAAGAATTAAAAAAACATTGAATGCAGTAATGTTTCAAAAAACCCTTTTGACCAGAATGTGAGGTTTTGTTAACAGAAAATGTTGTAAGAATAACTGTGGTTGCTTAAGCTGTGGAGAAGATTGGAAGTCCTTTTTAATTGTGTATATTGTTTGTTATATATGTGTTTTTGTGTTTGTATGAAATGAAATTAAAAAATTCACAAACAAAAAAACCCTTTTGACCACAGACAACAGTGGGACAAAAGATCAAGTGATACACCACAGGAAATGATCTCTTCGTTGTATCTCACTTAAAACTGTTGTTTGTATCAAGCTCCACTCCCAACAACCCCAGGAATCTAGAGCTACACCAAAATATATAGCTTGGATAAAACTGCTCTCTGACCATGTCATTCAATAATATAGAAGAGGCGAATAGCCTCCGCCAAGATTCAGCTGCTTTATTTGCTGCTAACCTGGCATTTAAAAGCAGCAAAGTCAGCCTGGAGGTATCTCTGATATCAAACCCTGCCAGACCCAGGCTAGAGGGTGGAGTGCAAGGGGGGAAAGCACTCAGCTGCCTAAGGACCCTGTCTCCCCTCTTCTTTCCTAGCAACAACAATAATACATTTTTATTCAGTGCTTTCAAAACAAAGTTATGTTAATAAAGATGGGTCCTGCTCACACAGGTTTACATTCTAATGGACAAAGGAAAATAGATAAAGGCAAAAGGAAGGAAAATGGAGCGGTATGATGTTAAAGGCCAGGACAAATAAAAGCAAAGATGTCTTCAAATGTTATTTTAAAACAAAATTGATGGAGAGATGGAAATGTTCTGGCACCCATAGTAGGATCATTTCTGAGATACAGAATAGCAAAAGAAAAGGCCTTTTGTAGCACTAGATAGAATATTAAGAATGAGAGGGTTTATACAGAAGTAAGAGGTTTATACAGAAAGGTAAGAATCTAGGAAAACAAAATGGAGTAGCAAAAAGAAGAGAAAAATGGGTGAAACCAAAATAAACTACGCAAGCAAAGTTGCAGAATTTAAAACAAATGAAAGCATTTGAATGCCAGACAGCATTACAACAATCTGGTCTAGACAATATAAGGGGATTAAGCAAAGTCTTTTATAGTATCAATTGAAAGAAAAGAACAAATCTTAGATATATTTAAGTGAGAAATAACAAGATTTAGCTGCAGCAGAAGGATCAGAGTAAAACCTAAACTTTCAAATTATGAACTTATGAAGAAAGAGAAATAGATACAGATCCGAAAGAGAGAGAAAAAGATGAAGAAATTAAAAGAAACAGAAAGTCTTTTAATTAGCTAGCAGTGTGATCTTGTGCATGTTGACTCAGCAGTAAGTCCTGCTGAGTACAATGAGACCTACTCCCTAATCAGTGAGTTTAGGATTGCAGCCTAAATCAGAAGAATCAAGAGAAGGTTTTTAAACTGATGGTTTATTTATTTATTTCATTTCTATACCGCCCAGTAGCTGAAGCTCTCTGGGCGGTTTACAACAAATCATAGAACAGAATAAAAGACAATAAAAATGCAGATACAATAAAAAACATCATAATAATTTCACTACAAAAATTTAAATTTACAAAAAAAGAATAGGAGAGAGAATAGATGATTTAAAAGTAGTAAGTGGAAAAAAGAAAGTGATACAATTTGAAAATATGATGAACAGGAAGAATAGAAGGAGTAAGAAAAGAAGAGAAAGTATAGGCATAGAAGAACATGAAGTCGCTTTAGAAGAGGAAAGGAGAGACGTAATGAAGGAAACAGTTACAGGCAAAAAATAGAATTAAAAAGGATCTGAAAGGACAAATCTGTAGTTATTTCTTCAACAGAAGTTGAAGAAAGAAGAGAAGTTATCTTAACAAAAAGAAAAGCAAAATGTTAAGGAAAATGAGAGAAATATAAAGAAGAGAATTCACAATAGAAAATTATGGTGGGGTGAGGAGGAATATGGATAAATAAGAGTAGAAAAAGAAATTTGATTTAGCAGAAGGCAACATCTGAATATGATTATAACATCAACCTATAATGAATAAAATAATGAAGATAATGAGATTTAAATTGAAGGTGTTATATAAATAACAGAGAGAAAGGAGAGTCAAGGTGGGAAAGATGATGGACAAGAAACACAATAATACAGGGAAGCAAAATAGTGAATCACAGTATACAAAGAGGAAAATGCAGAATCCGCTGAACCTGACAAACAGAATATAAGAATAGGCCTTTGGTGGGGGGTGGGGGCAAAGGTGTCAATTGAATGAGTATGATGAAAAGAAGATATAGGAGAAAGAGAGAAGGAAGGGAAATAAAGGAAAGTAAGAGTAAGAGTGGACTTCCACCGGCCCCGCCTTCTGGGGTTGGGAAGAAGTTTGCATGTGGGGGAGGGATGGGGAGTCAGAACACACCCCGGCCACGCCGGCTGAGCCAATGGGCTTAAGTGGGGCGGGGAGCTGGGAGCCTCACTTAAGACCCTGTCTCCCCACCCTCGGTCTCTTTCGTTTTTTGGCTAGCCTGAACGAAAGTGTGATGGCCTCGTCCTTCCCTCCTCGGCTTTACCTTGAGTATTGTTATTTGTGTGTGTGTGTGTGTGTGCAGGGTTTTAATTTCATCGTTACTTGTGTGTGAGTGTGAGTGTCTGTATGTGAGTACACGTGTATGTGTCCTGTTGCCTTGCAGGGTTGTTTAATTTCATTTGGGTCTGGGTGCCTGCACTGCGTGAGTGAGTGTATTCTTGAAGATTACAGCCAAGATGAAATGATTCAAAATGCAACAAGGAGTGCTTATACAGACAATACTTTCAGTCATCCTGGAAAAATACTACAAGTTGATTAATCAAAAACCTAGGGGCCACAAACAAGTGCATGGGCTTTTTCATACTCCCTGTGGAAAGGAAAAGATATGTAACCTTATTTGCAATAACAGCAACTAGCAAACCAGATGCGTATACTAAATTCCAGGGCACATGTCAGATCTTTTCCTTCCTGTAGTTGATTATGGAAAACCCATGTACCCATCAAGAGCATAACCAAATTTAACATTAAGATTCAAATAAAAATAATGGCAATTGGAATTTGACTCTTCTCTGATGATATTGCTGTTATTTATTTATTTATTTATTATATTTATAATTAAATTTCCAACAGCTGAAAACTTACCTATTACACAGAATGGTTTCCTTGCAAATCGCAACCTTCCTTGCCAGCCACGGTATCGACAACAGCAGCCAGCAGACCAAATGCGTATGATAAATTCCAAACCAAAGACAACAATCATGACAGACTCCTAAGTGGGGACAAATAAGAAACACAGCTGGTGAATTCAGCAGCACATAAAATAGAAGCAAATGCTTGTTGGTGCTGGTTAATTAATCTCAAGTAACTGAAATGCAATTGCATTCTTAAAAAATATGAAATGAAATACATTGCATATGACATCCAGAATCTCATTTTCACACAATATATATTATCACACAGTATAAAGCTGTAGGTGGAAGGTACAAAACAATACTACACATAGAAAACTAGCTCATCAGGGTGAGGGAAAGGCTTAACTCCTTCACAAAGCACCAAGGCCCAATCTAAATCCACCCCCACCCCAAGCTACTTTTCACTAAATAAAAAGTTGTCAGGTCATCTCCACCCCTGACCCACAAATTAAATATGGTATGATACTGAGCAGTCATCATTGCTTGTAGTGTGAACATATTTCACCACCACAACATGCAGTCTACAGTTGCCTCCGATCAAACAGGTTTTTCAGGCTTTTGTGGTGTTTCAAAGCCCTGCAAAAATCTGTTTGACCAAATACAACAGCTGGAGCAGAAGAAATTAGTAAAGGGTTGACCCTATAATTATGCAGGATAAGAAGGCAAATTTGGGTTATCATTAAAAAGAAGCATAAAAATATATTGTTGTTGTTGCTATTATATTTTTTATCACCATAGGTGACGGCATTTTGATTTTTTGTTTTGGGAACCAGAATTCCTTGGGCTGTCTCAGATTTAGTTGTATTCAGAGGTTAAATTCTCCAGTCCTCTGAACCACGGTTAGAGAATGTGATGTCAGATTGCAGTCAGTGGGCCATAGTGGGGGAAGTCATGAATCTGTGTATATTTCCCTGTCAAAAAAGAAATGCGGAGACTTGCCAGAGAGTTTTGAAGAGCTGTCAAAAGAAGTGTACACATTTAAGGGAGCCAGAGACTCGGGAAAGCGAGGAAAAGGTGGGCCCCGGGGACTATGGGGACAACACCAAAACCCCTCAGGATCTCACTGCAAGGGTGGTGGTGTCACCACCTCCTTTAGTGAGCAAAGATCCCTTGCAGCTTGGCTTTGTCTTGACAGCTCTCCATTTGACAGCTGTCAAGTGAACGCAAAGTAACAAAATTACTGATTTGCAGGCTCTTTTGGTCAATGTCCATGGTTGGTACCTGCTGCACTTTGACAGCAGACACTTACCAGGACATTGCCCAGGCAAGCCTTCACATTTTGGCTATTCAGAGTTGCACAGTTGTGTAATTCCAGAAAACTGCCCCCCTCCAAATTACAAAAACATTTGTGCACATTCAGTTGTGCAATTTAAAAAAAAAGAAAAGAAAAGGTGGC
Organism: Shinisaurus crocodilurus; assembly: GCA_021292165.1. NCBI lineage: Eukaryota > Metazoa > Chordata > Lepidosauria > Squamata > Shinisauridae > Shinisaurus > Shinisaurus crocodilurus. The sequence continues at coordinate 130,798,838 of CM037879.1, forward strand.
AAACCACTGACAGCCCCTTCAGTGTGCCGCTTGGGCAGTTTGGAGGGGCTGTCAGTGGCTGTCACTTCGGAGGTCTTGAAAAGTGATCTCCGAAAGGGAAAGGGGGGGAAGCCACAGTGAGCTCAAAAGGGCACACAATCACAGCAGGGAGATGAAACAAGGCAGCTTCAGCTGCCAAGTCCCCTGAGATACCTCCTGGAGGACTGAGGGGGAAGTGTGGGAGACAACCCACAGTGAGCCTGATTGTTGGGCACACTGTGGGTTGTTTCACAAACAACCCACACTTTAGCTTATTTGCAAGGTGGGCTGTTGTGTTGTGCAAATTCACAGAGTATACTGAAAACAGATATTGTGTTACATCCTTCACAAAAAGCAACTTCCAGGATATCACTGTTACACTGTATTGGTTTGAAATGATAAAGGGTTCATGAGCAGACTAAAGTACTTGAAAAAGCTTATTAAGCAGTTTGTCAAAGAAACAGAGGATAAGATTTATATTTTATTTGGCAGGTAAAAACATTTCCCTGTCCAGGATAAAGCTGTTCTATGTAAGTTGGCTCATTTGTTATCCATACAGGATGGGGACTGGTACAGTACCAGATTAGTAAGTAAGCATTAAAAATAAATTAAAAACAGGAATATCAGCAAAGAAAGTGGTGACACAACTTTTATTTCTCCCCCCACACCCACACATCACTCATATTTTTACTCTGCAAGCAACTTCCTTAAGTAGCTGATTCTTCCACCTTTGCTAGCATACTGCAACACTTATTTGTTCCTTAGAGTGTAATAATCCCCGGTTACAAACATTATAGGATTTCCCCTTCAAAGTGCTTTACAGCCCTTTTTGTATTGTGCTTGTGATGGTGGCAGCAGTATAGGATACTGCCCATCATCTTTTTGATCTGGTGCATGTAGTATGGGAAAAGGTCAGTGGTGTGTCATGTTGAGCTTCAAACTTTTTTTCAAACGGTACTCAAAAAGCAGTGAGACTTCCTGTTGCTTTAGTATGACTCTGAAGTTCAGTGTGACATCACAGACAAGACACTGTCCCTCCCTCAGTCAGGAGAGGGGTCTTTGTCTTGGATGTTGTGCTCTGGCAACCATAAATTTTGCCTGGCTACCAAGGACAACTAAACATTTGTGGATCCCTTAATGGAACTTACTTTCCTGTAATGTGCTAGGATGTTAACGATGAGTACATACAATGCATTAAATTGCTTGTAGAAAATCCACAGGTTCCCACTTTTTCAAGTTGGAAGTATTGTATTCAAGAATGGTATTGTATTCTGTATTGTATACAGAATAAAGATAACTCACTTCTGAGGGTGCCCACATGCTCCTGAGGTTCACCTTAGGAGCACCTGCAATAGAATATTTAGTGTTGTAGCACCCACCCTCTGGAACGCATTACCAATTGACATTAGACTGGCCTCCAGAGTGCCGACATTCAGACGTCTTCTTAAAACTCATTTCTTCATGCAGGCTTTCCCTGAAGTGTGTCCCAGCCAGCTATGGTTTGCAGCACACAGTAGAGTGTGCAGTTTAACTACTGATTAATTTTGTATTGTGTTGTTCTATTGTTATATTTATTGTTGTTTTGATGCCATTGTATTTTATGTTCATCCCTTTGATACCTCTGTGGAAAGTATTATATAAATTTGAGTAATAAATCAATAAAGTTAATATAATGTTCCAGAAAATATTCTTTAAGAAGCCAAAGTGAATTCTAGAAACAATGAATATGATAAGTTAAGCAGTTTTTTTTAACAGAAAACTTTCATCCCTTCAGCAAAACTAAGATATTTATATGGAAATAATCACATCACATATAGACAATTTATTAGTTTTAGAAAATGGATATAATAGCATTATTAATGGAATCTATCTAGCAGTAAAGATTCTCAACAGCATGACATACCAAATGATCTTGTCAAAAACATATTGTGAGATGAAAATGAAACAAATATGTTATTGTTGGGAAAGTGATGGATAAATGATACATTTATGTTGTTTAGCTTCTGTTTCCAAAATGTTGAAATAAGTTCCAACACTCTGAATTTCAAGTAAAATATATTTTGCTGAATCACTTCACATTAGCATAGAATCCTTGAATTAATACAACGAAGCAAGTTTTCATGCTCAATATGTATCCCGTGATTTGGAGTTCCATCCGTGTTCGGATATACGCATGTGAGCAAATTTCCCCATGCATGTCTGTGGAAGGGGTAGCTCTGAACAGATATGTCTTTGCACATGAGGAGTAGTTTCTTCCTCCATCAAAATGAACAGGGACTCCTTGCAGAGAAGGAAACTGCATTGGAGCTCCTGTGTCTCCCAGAAATTGCTGGACTGGGGAGACTGTGTGTAGCCACATGGGGTAAAGCCTCTTTCATACCAAATCTGCTGAAAAAGAATCAGACTCTATGAAATCCCGGTAAGAACATAACATAAATCTCAGTAACAATGCCATAAACTACTAGGACATCTCAACCAGAAAAGAGTGGAATTAATCCCTAAATACTGCTTCTTCTTTTTTTAGACTAATACCTATCTAAGATATGCATTTATAAAGGGTGAGAAACAGTATTCTCATATTTCCTGAGTATGCTATTACAGTCAACTTTTAAGTGCAGGGACTATAATCTGGACTGCTATTAGGAATTTCCATTTTCAGAGGTTGCCACTAAGAAAATTTGTACTAAAAGGGTCCAATTTTGAAGTCCATTGAGGAAATGCTTCCCCGAGTCTGATATTAATTTGCTTTAACGTAGCCTGAGGGTTCTCATTTCAGTGCATCACCACTGGCACGATTTTTATTTTACACACACTGACTAGGTTTGCATGACATGACAATCCACCACCATGGTTTATAAGCCACAGGGGGCTGTCGTGTCATGCAAACCTGCGATGGGTTTGTCAAGATAGCTTATTTTTTGTTTATAAGCCACCCTGACAACCCATGGCTTGTAGCTGGATTTGTCTGACCCATGATGGGTTAGTGTGTTATCAAAACCCGTCAAGCCCAACTACAAGTGAGCCGCCTGGCAAGTGTGGCAAAATCCCCTTGGTCAGTGAAGGCGAACCTATGGCACGCGTGCCACAGCTGGCACGCAGGGACCAATCTGTGGACATGCGAGAGGAGCGAGATCAGGCAGGGATTACAGCGAGGATTCCCGAGGGGAGGGGCAGGAGAGCAAGCTGAGAGAGGCGAGACGAGGTGGGAGGGCAGCTGCCGCTTTAAATGAAGATTCCCCGAGGGGAGGGGAGGGAGAACAAGCGGGGGAAAGGCAAGGCGAGGCGGCGGGCAGCTGCCGCTTTAAATGCTAGGTCGGCTCCTCTCCGCAGCTCGCTCTCAGCCCTGCCTGCCTGCAAAGGAGTGGCTGGGCTGCTCCTTTAAATCCCTGCGCTCACGCACACTCCTCTTCCTCCAGCGTTTCCTACCTCAAAACCTATTCTTCAGGCCCAGTTGCTCTGAAAAGTCTCTCTCTCTCTCTCTCTCTCTCTCTCACACACACACACACACACACACACGTTCAAGAAAGAAGCAGAGACTGACCTACTGCCTCATTCAGACACAGCAGCCAAACAGGACACACATACATATACAGCCAGTCCTGGCCCAGGACATTTTGCTGCCTGAAGAGGACTGGCAAATGCCTCGCATTTCTCACTGGATGATCTGGGCCAGTCACTACCTCTCAACCTAACCTACCTCACAGGATTGTTGTGAGGGTAAAAATGGAGAGATCATTTGTTCCTGGAGGAAAGGCAAAACAAATATGAGAGCCAGTGTAGTGGTAAGAGACCTGGGTGCTAGTCCCCACCTGTTGCTGTGTTTTTAATGTGTTTGAATGTATTAGTTTACTGTTTTTATCAAGTTTATTTGTGATTGTAAGCCACCTTGAGTGCCAATTTTCTTTGTACCCCTTGAGTGCAGGGTACAAATCAAATCAATAAATAAAACCCAGCCCATTAGCAGACTGGATAACTCTGGACTACACTGTAGTACAGCCTAAATTACATGTTAAATTCAGGATTACCAAGTATAGATCCTAATTACCCAAAACACGAATGATCTTGTTCTTTCTCACAGTGTAGAACAGAATGATTTTGTTCTAGAATTCCTGTTACAGAATTCTTTTCTGCATTGTTATCACATTTAAAAGATTTTGAAGAATGATGCACAGAGCATGGCTTGGATGTAAAGCCCTAACATGACCTGAGTGCTGCACATGTTGCTCTCAAACTAACGGAGTATGAGCCAAGGTTTGACAAATTATCAGCATGCATGCAATAGCAAAAATCACATTAATTGTGCAAAAGCTAACCCAATGCAAACTTTTACCTAATGCAGTGTTTGCAGTCCAAGACATAAAGTGTTTAAAATGTGTTAAGCACGTTTAGTTTTCTTGTTTATCTTGCTCATCCTAGTACAGGTTGACTTTTACTTTTACTAATCCGACACCTGTAGAAGCAGGGAAAGAACCCGGGGTAAAGCTTGCCCCATGCAATTTCAGTCTGGCATATAATCATATTACAAGTTGAGAATCCCTTATCTAAAAATACATGTGCCTAATTATTTAAAAAGTTTGTATAAATTCCCTTCAGGCTATGTGTACAATGTAGTACTATAATAATTTTTGAGTTGATTTTTTTTTCAACAAAAAACTGTATCATTGAAAGCTCTGTTATTGTGTTTTTCTTTTAAGACAAAAGATGTTAATTAGTTTGGACAACTGTATGAGTTGTCCGAACTAGTACAACTAGTACGGTAGTTTAGTTCGGAAAACTAAAACCTCGGTATTCAGGTTTAATTGCAGTGTTGGCACTTTGAAATAAATAAGTTGGTTTTGTGTTGCAGTTTGGGCACTCGGGCTCAAAAAGGTTCACCATCACTGCCCTTGGTGCTCTTGCCAAGTGTCAAAGCTCAAAACCTGCTTAACCACTTGCGACAGTGGGTTGAGTGTGCACACCATAGGCAGCAATGGTTCTATCATTGTTATTATACCTAGTGTATAAATCTCAACTATTTAATGGGACAGGAGCGCCAATGAACATGCTGATTGGATTCCCAAATAGAAAAGCATGTGCCAACTGCAGCCCTTATTGGAAATGGATCAGGAACCTGTATACACTGGTAGCCATGTGTGCACCACAGTACACATGGAATCTCAGCTCTGAGTGAGTCTGTTAAAAACGTAGAACTGACTTGTAAGACCAAATCTAGTTGAACTGATTATAATCAGATCATGCTAATTAAAGTAATCAAGGAATTGCAAAACTGCCATTAATTTACTTTAATTGGAACTTGGGTAAAAATAACAAATGTCAGACCAGCCAGTTTTCAATATTATATAACAAGAAGAGAAGCCCAGGCTGGGGAGTTCTTTCCATCAGCTCCTGAGATGACCATCACCGGGCTGAGAGGACTGTTGGGGCAGCCCCTCCCCTGTGGCTTTTTAAGACTTGTGTGCCCTGAGGGAAGGCAAAAGAGAAACCCAGGCCAGGGAGCCTGTACCATCAGCTCCTGAAAAAACCTTCAGTTGGCCTGAGAGAACTGGTGTTTGTTTGGTTTTGAGGGGTGTGTGTGTAACATTTGTTCGTTTCAGGATTTAAACATTGTAAACTGCTTTTGGTTCCTTAGCAGAAAGGTGGTACAGAAATGTAGTAAGTAAATAAATGAATAGGGTTTTTATTTGCCTATTGAGCGCATATCTTCATTTTATTATACTTCTGCATTTCAGTAACAGTATCAAGGTAATACCAGGGCTGTAAACTCTAATTGATTTAATTGGAAAATTAAACAACTGAAGCTTTAATCTGTGAAAAGCTATTTTAATCAGTATGGGAAAATTTAAATTGGTAGGGGTACCATAAGTGTTGTCCCAGTGCTTTGTTATGCCAGGAACACCAGGACATACACAGGAGATCACAGAACCAGCCCTACCATTAGGCAGAGTGAGGTGGCTGTCTCAGGAGACAGATGCTGGATAGGGAGCAGCAGCAAGCTGTTCAAGGACAGATCCATGAGTATCAAAAAGCCTGCCCTCCACCCCCTAAGCTAGCCTGTTGTCTTCAGGTGTGGAGGACTGCAAGAAGCTGGCCTGGAAGAGGAGTCAGGGCTGTAGCTGGAGGTACCAGAGCAAGGAGCTGGACATAACTGTAAGTATAACAGTGTATTTTAACAGTGATTTTAAAAATATTTTTGTATGTAAACCACTTATAGGTTTTATTATATCCAGCAATATACAAGTATTATTAATTTAAAAAGGGCTCAAAAGGAGCTGTTAACCTTGCAATGGTAAAGAGGAGACTAAAGACGTTATATATTGCCAGCTCCTCCACTTTCTGCTCCTCTGCTGGTTCATTGCTTGCAGCTGGGTCTTTTCCCTCCTCTCAGATAGACACTTTCTCCTTCCAAGTAGAATCCCAGCGATGGAGCCTTCCAACAGCTAGACAGGTGGTCCGTTTGTGATTCCCACCAGGTCCGCTGCTGCCTCTGCTCTGGAGATGAGCAAGGAGAGTCAGGGATAGGGTTAGCTGTTTAGGGTGGGGGGACTCCGATGAGGCATCCTCAAGCTGCCTCTAGTCTGCTATGGGTTCCTCCAGGTTTGCTGTGGGAGCAGAGTTTTCAGTGGAGTCCTATCCCTCTTCCTTTGAAGAGGTCTCTCCGGGGGGCCAGGTCAGATGAATCCTGACAAGCACACTGTCCTATTACCAATGTTGAAATAAGATTCAATTGCCAGTCCGGTCAGCTTCTATACATGGAATGCGGTGGGGTGGGGGGAAACTTGTCCACTTCAGGCAGCAAACTGTATTGGGCTGGCCCTGGGAATGAATGTGTGCTCCAAGTGTCCCAATTAATTAATTAATTAATTAATTGAATCAACATTTTATATTAGGGCTACAACATTTAGTCAAATAATTATATTTATCAATTAAAATCATTCTTATCAATTAAGAGGGTGTTCCCAATTAATCAGGCTGCAGACTTTAAAACATATTACTATTTTAGGTATTAAAACCTTGCATTCCTCCTCTTCTCTCACACACAAGATGGGACACATGCATGCATCATTTAAAATGATTTTCCCCCTTCAAAACTATTGTTTTATTCATATTCAGATGTATGCATGTAAGCTGCTGAACCTCATACATTTAATCAACTACAGTTTCTTTAATTTGTATAGCCCTAACACACCTGGCTGCAGGTCTCTTTCTCTATAGCAGTGTTCTGCAACCTTGGGTCCGCAGATGTTTTTGGCCTACAACTCCCAGCATGCTGGCTGGGGCATGCTGGGAGTTGTAGGCCAAAAACATCTGCGGACCCAAGGTTGCAGAACACTGCTCTATAGGATATGAACAGCTAAAGATTGAAGGTCACCCAGGAAGATCAAATAATGACCTAACAATTTGATCTGGCAAAAGCAAGTGTTTGTTGCAGAACTCACGAACCTATTAGTTTGTTTAAACCTAGATGCCATCTCGGTACCATATGACTGTGCTCTTAATATGTTACATTCTACAACCACACCCAAAAAATAAATAAAACAAGTACCTTAATACATAAAAAAAACATAGAGAACTAATATGTGGCGTAGTGGTGAGAGTGTTGGACTGTGTTGGACTGTGACTCGGGAGATCCGGGTTCTAGTCCCCGCTCGGCCATGAAACTCACTGGGTGACTTTGGGCCAGTCACTTGACTCTCAGCCTAACCTACCTCACAGGGTTGTTGTGAGGATAAAATGGAGAGGAGGAGGATTATGTAAGCCGCCCAGGGTTCCTTGCAGGAAAAAAGGCGGGGTATAAATATAATAAATAAATAAATAAATATGTTACAAACAGCAATGTATAACTGATACCAAACGTGTTTTGACCAAACATTGGTTTTCTTCAGTGGTATAGTAAAGTCAGTTACAAATTCTCATGCATACATATGAACAAAATAAACTATGTCTCTTCTTAGCCAAATAATTTAACCATGTAGCATTGGTGTCACCACTTAAAAACAACTGACATACCCATATGGAGGGCATGTCTGACAAACACTGAGGATCTTTACATAATCCCAAGTCTGAACTATTATGGAACGCCACAAAAACTCAAATGCAGACAGAAGTTGCTTGCCAGTCTTTTTCTTTTACATTTTAAAATTTTCTGTCTTTCCCATGTTTGATATCTTATCAGCAGAGATGTTGAAGAGTCCTTGGTCTCGAGTCACGAGTCTTTGGACCCGAGTCTCGAGTCTGAGTCCGAGTCCTTGGTCCAAAATGGTGACTCAGGAGTCACGCGTCACTCCCAAAGCTGACTCCATGAGTCCCTATTAAAATCAATGGGGGTTTTCCCCCTACAAAATAAGGCTACTTCAGATGTGTGGCTTAAATAAATTCTAGGCACAAGAGTGTGCCTTTTTATTTCAAAACTCTGCAACTGATTTGGCAAGAACAGACCAGGCAAACAAACCCCAAATAACCAGGCAGGCAGAGGAGGCAGGGAACCCCAAAGCAGGCAGGCAGAGGCCTTTGTCTTGGACAATTCAAACTGTGGAACTGGTCAAGAAGAGACCAGGCAGGCAGAGGAGGCTGGGAACCCCAAAGAGGCAGGCCGAGGCAGCCAAACCCAAAATGTCTGAAAGGTTGCATTTTAGGAAAATGATTTTAAAAAATAAACTTGCTGTACTTCCTAAAACTTATCCATGTTGCATTTGAGGAACACGATTTTTTCTAAATGTTTGGCCCCCATTCTGGAACGGTGAGGTCTCATCACAATTTCACCCTCACTGAACACCGCACAGAGTAATCTCAGGTCCTTCGTCTGCCTGTCCCAAAACTTCAAGACATCCACAGGGCTACCCTCACTGCATCGCGCAAAGACGAGGGCACTATAGGACCGCATTTCTGTGCCAAAGTTCAGTAGTGCAGAGTCAGAGACCGAGCTTTAGCAATGTATCATCGAGCCTCGAGTGGCGTACCTTAATTTGTCGGCGGCTCGCCCTCTCTGGTCCCTTCGCGTCAGTTCCGGCACTGGAAATGACGCGACGGGACCCTGCGCTGGACCCCTGTGCCACGTACTGCGCCTGCGCAGGGTCTCGTCGCGCCATTTCCGGTGCCGGAAGTGACGCGAAGGGACCGGAGAGGGCAGCTCGAGCGGCGCGGAGAAGTGCTCCGCGCCGCTCAGAAGATCGAGGCAGGGCCCCCGCCGCCACAGAGAATCGAGGTGAGGGCGAGGTGGGCTCCCCCAAGGTTCGATTACACCACTACGAGTGAGTGAGCTTGTGTTGGTGGTGATGGGCTTGCAGTATGCAAAGAGAGAGGCTGAAGCGCAGGCCTTTGTCTGTGGAGTGCCTTGGACTGCCTCAGTGCCAGAAGACCGAGTGGGCGATGATGATGACGAGAGCCCTGCTTGGTTTTTTTTCAGTGTGCTGCAGTACTGTTGGAGTTCAGCTAAGACCTTTTCTTTCACTGCAGCGGTTGCCTCTTCATTATCGCTGATCTTCTGCAGCCACCAAAAATGGAAGTTTGGGTCCAGGACTGCAGCAAAGTAGTAAATGTAGTACTTGGAAAGCCAACAGTTTCCTATCTTGGGTCCTCTGTGGCATTGGCTGCAGCAAACCAGCGATCACCAAAATGCCCTCAAATCTGGTCTCCAGGCTCTTCTTTAAAGCTGCAACCATAATGAATAGATGTGAAGGGTGCAGGACCTATCACAGACAAGAAACCAGGCCCTATAGTTTCTTTGCCCAGAAAACGGGACAGAAGAAAAACATTGTGGATTTGCAGGGATGTAGTTTCCAACTAACCTAGTCGGTCTTCTTCACTATGGTGAGATGTATTGTATTTGTATTTAAAGTATAGTTATTATTTCTAAACTTGTACCTATACATATAAATATACAAAGGCTATTCAAATTGGTGTCTTCTTTTGTTTTCTTTTTTGGTGAGGGGCAAGTGGCCACTCTACATATGGCTAATATTTGACACAAATAAATGTACTTGTGTCATCATGCAAAACAATGAGTCATAGTGTGTCAACCTAAGAACAGTCGCCACTGATGGAGGGGTTGGGATGAAGGAGATATGGCTTGAAGCTAAGAAGAGTATTTCAGAAACTGCATGATGGCTTTAGGTCAACAACAGGTCTCCTTCAGAACTCCAGGTTCTGGAATGGAACAGAAATGTGTCAACTTGATTGTATGCTCATATTTGGCACCAATGTATTTGGTCTTTAGATTAAAAAAAATTCTATTCAGAAGTTCTGTTGATCTCAGCTGAAACTGTGCTTATTAAAGACCAATAATCAAATTGTACACATATGAAAGAATCGACACCTACTGATTTCAGGAAACAATAGGGAATTTCTAAAGCTCCTGGAGTTCTTTTACATATGAATAAGTCATAGCTGCTGTGTTAAAGAAAGCTCTGGGACTGCACAAAGTAACGCACAGTGGGGAGGAAATTCTCCTTAATTGTGATGGTAAGTAATGTGATAATTGCAATCAAAGAGCTGGTCAAAAACCTAGCAGAACACATGCATTTATTAATGTACTTAACTCTCCCATTGAAATCAATCGGACTATAAAAGTGCTAACTTTGGCTGGATTGTGCCCTTTGAGTTATTATTAATTTTTGCATACTCAGAATATTGAAATGGATTAAATTGCCTTGCTTTTCTGTTGGCTTTAGCAATAACCACTTTCCTTTAGTAGGCCATTAAAATTACTAAAACTGTTGTTATTGTAGTCCCCTCACTAATTAGCACCACTAATCATTAAAACTCTAAATAACGCTTGGTTAATTTGCAGAATACATGCTGCGGCCATCAAATTCCCATGGTTCTAGTCTGTTACTCTTGGGAATAGGAAGTCATTTGGGTAAAGAAAAGAAGAAAATCATTGACATTATTTCTGGGTTATACTTCCTAATCTCAAAAGAATCATAGTTAATTAGCTATGCAAAAATAAACTTAGCAATGGAATGCAAAAATATTAAAACAATCAATTTTCTGTTATTTAACTTATACTCTCTGCTTTTAATATACACTAGTTTGGCTCCAGATCAAGATGTGTGTAACAGGGCTGGTGAAAGCTGACTTCCCTGCCTCATAATACCCCTAGAAGCTCCTCCAAGGATTGGCAGACTTTGTTGAATGGCAAGGACTTGTGATGCAGGGGACCAAGGGGGAAATCTCTGAATGTTATGCGGGGTCAACCTCTGTGAGGAGATATATGTGTTCTGTCATCTGCCTACTGACCCTCATCAGATACTTAGTTGTGAAGAAAAGAGCCTTTGGGGGTTCCTGCATGCACACACACACACACACACACACACACACACACACACACGCCTCCTCATGTGTAAACCAAGTAAGGCCAGTTGGGGGGGCTGGGAGGAGGCGAAAGGTACATAAAGCATAGGATGGGGCATGGCGCCTGAGAGTCCGGTCTAAGGCTTTCATATGCAAATGTAGTTCAGGCCCAGTAAGCCATGAGTCACGACTCATGAGTCTCCCTCCCCCTGCCTGGCCAGGTGAAGTTCAATCTAATTGGCTGAAGACAGGAAAGCTACAGAAAGGGGGAGGGGGGGAAGAGCTATTTCCCAACGTGTAGCCTATGTGTCTTTGTCTTTGTCTTGTCTTTGGGCCCGCATGGTTGCTGTAGAGCAATGGCGGGCCAAGCAGAGGCCCCAAGCCTTCGGGGGGGCCATCAGGAACCGACCCCAGGTAGCTCCTGGTGAAATTAGCTGATTGAGGGCTCTAGTAAAGGCAAGCCTTGTTGGAGTCTACCCATCTCGGACCTGCGGGTAGATGTGGTAATCTCCATCGGGCAGCGAGGCTGTACTGGATCTAACCCTGGAAGAAGACTGACCCTCAGGTAACAGGTGTGTGCCTGAGAGATATTAAGAACCAGGTTTTATTGTTTTGCAGCTTTACTGTGTACTAAAGTCTCTCTCTCTTTATTTTGTGTGCTTCCCTCATTTCCCACCTTTTGTTGTAAAATGCTACCAGAATAAACCTGTCTTGGTTTTACCCCACATGGGTTTTGTAGTTGCTCTGTGGCTTCAGTATCTAAATCCAGGTTACAGAATTAAAGGCAAGTCCCTGAACAGAGATTCAAGTAGGATTGCAGACAGCTGAGGCTGGCAATCTGGTATCTTGAGATCTCAGGGGGTCTTGGTTCCTTTGGGGTAGGAAAGGGTGGGGGTGTGGCAGGCCGGCCAGCCAGCCCCCCCTTCCTCCACATTAGTAAACATAGGCTTGCTAAATACATTTTTCAGTAAAATCAGCCCCTGAAATGAGAGACAGCAGCAGTGCCCAAGGCAACACAGTGAAATTCAGCTCTGGAATCTATGTAGGTCATAACGTATGCTTTTATACTGCAATCTTAAATGCACTATATGTGCAATCCTATGCATGTTTAGAAAGAAAAAAGTTTTACAACTCTCAGCATTCTCTAGCCAGGCTGGCTGGGGAACAGTGGGAGTTGTAAGACTTTTTTCTGTCTAAACATGCATAGGATTGCACCCTTAGACTCCAATCCTACACCAGGTTTCCTGGGAGTTCAATGGGGCTTACTTTTGAATAGACATATGAATTTGCTGCAGGAGATAGACTGTTGTTACTATCAATGGCAAGCTTTTCCATCTGTTCTGCCTCATCCCTCTGCCTTATAAGGTGCTGGGTGTGTGTGTGCTCCAGCTCTCTTTTGACATTTTTGGGCATTGACTTTTTGCTTTCAGGCATGAGGAAGGATTATTTGTGTTTTAGGTATTTTAGTTTTAAATATGTTGAGATATTACTGCTTTAAATTTGTAAGCTGTATTCTTTGGTCTTGTTTGAATTTCATATTTGTATTAATCTATGAGCCACTTTGGATGAAAGGTGGCATAGAAATAAACTATAACATAACATAAGGAGTACACTATTGAACACAGTGGGGTGCTCCTTGTGGTGATGTTCCAAGATGGGCCCTTTTTTTTTTTTTTTTTTTTTACTATGAGGAAAGGTTACAATGTCTGGGATTGTTTAACTTAGAAAAAAGGTAAGGGGAGACAAACGGAGGTGCACAAAATTAGGCATGGTGGGGAAAAAAAATTAGGCATGTGGAGAAAGTGGCTATAGGAAGACTTTTTTCTCTCTCTCTCATAACAGTAAAACCCAGGGTCATCCCATGAAGCTGAATGGTAGGAGATTCAGGAAAGATAAAAAGTAGAGGCAGTCTCCGAGTTAAGAATGTCCAACTTACAGACAACACATCCTTAAGAACAGACTTCTGGGTTCCCCGGCGCTACGTCGTTTACGTAGAGTACATAGCATAATACACTACGCAATTTGCGTAATTTACGAAATTTGCGTAAATGCCGATTTTGACGTTTAGAACTCTATGCTGTTCTGACTTACATACAAATCTGACTTAAAGACATTCTTAAGAACGGAACTCGTTTGTAACCTGGGGACTGCCTGTACTTCACACAGCGCATATATAAACTATGGAATTTGCTACGACAAAATGTTGTGATGGCCACACATTTGGAAGGCTTTAAAAGAGGATCAGACAAATTCATTGAAGATAAGGCTATCAATGGCTACGAGTCCTGATGGCTATATATTACTTCCAGTATCAGATGCAGTATGCCTCTTATACCAGTTGCTGCGGAACACAAGGAAGAGGGTACTAGTGTACTCGTGTCCTACTTGTGAGCTTCCCAAAGCAGCTGGTTGACCACTGTGTGAACAGAACGCTGGACTGACTAGGTCTTAGTCTGATCCAGCATTCCTCTTCTTATGTTCTTATGTCTCCATGGCAACCAATCTGAGAGCCAGGAAGAATGCAGTTATTCAGGGCAGCCTAAAATTTCTTTTAAAACTGTCTCTCACAGCCAGTGGGGAGTGAGTGGCCATGGTTCCTTTGCATGCCTGCCAGGACCTGTCAAGAGAGTACGGCTGGCTTCTCCTCTTCCTGATCAGGGCCAGGCACTCTGCTCCTTGCTGGCTCAAGAGAAATGCTGAAAAGAAAAGCCACAACTTGAGCAGTCCCCAGACCACTTGGAATGTGTAATGTTATGCATAGACATCCAGACCAGCCCTGAAGATTAAGGGCACTTGGATAGACATTTGGGGTGTGGGCCCTTGTGTGCTCCCCCTTCATTACCTCATTGCTTTGCTGGCCAACTATGGAGAAGGGATGGGGTGCCTGGATCAATCCCTCCCACCAAAACAAGGATCAGTTTTATGAGATGGCAGCACTAATCAGATCTTCAGTGATTTGCATGTGGTGCAGAATCACCACATACTCATTGAAGTGACGGATGCATTTCATTCTTTGGATTGCATCCTTTTGATCACAAAAGGCCCAATCCAAAAGGAAGAGCTGAATTTATTATTTATTTTTAAAATGTGTAGGCTGCTTTTCAGCAACCAAATTGGTGCATAGTAAAATAATTAAAACACTGTAGAACAATACAAAATATAAAATTCAAAGAAACAACAGCAAGCACAATATAATCAGTAGTGGGAATAAAACCCACAACTGGTGTTGGAGGTACAAATTATTGAAACTGAAGGTCTGCCTAAATAAGGTAGTCTTCACTAGCATCCAGGAAACAGAAAGGAAGGGACTAGCTGGGCCTCTTGGGGGAAGAGTTCCAAAGCCTGGGTGGGTGCCACAGCTGAGAAAGCCCTGTCCCACACAGCCATTAACTATAATTCAGATGGTGGTGGAACATGGAGCAATGCCTCCCCACCAGTTCTCAAAAGAAGAGCAGGAAATTCTTCATGGATCTTGGGCCCAAAACATTTAATAATTTAGAGGTGATAACTAGCACTTTGAATTGAACTCAGAAACACACTGAGACCCAATGTAAACTGAATAATATCAGAGTAAACTGAAAAAACCTACCATTTTTCTCCAGCTCCAGTCTAATCAAGTACTTTTACATCTAAATAACTTACGTATTCAGTAATGTTGGAAAAGCTCAAAGTGTGGGTGTGAGGGCAATCAATCCCCTTTATAAACTATGAGAGAATCTCAAAAATGGGAAAGCAATTATCTGTCTTCATGCCACATGCTAACACCTACATCATTATTCTCTTTACCTTCTCACTGGCTTTACATGGAACACTATATACTGAACATTGCTCTTACAGAGGCATAGTTTTGGCAAAAGTGCATAACTTTTTTTAAAAAAAAAATGTTTAAAATGTTCAGTTTGCTGCAAGGTTTTACCTACTTCTACTTCACATTAAGGAGCTGATTAATATTCTATGCTGCCTCCATTGTGTCTGCGGAGTGCTGCCCCAGGAGGCTGTTCCAAGTGGTCCAGAGCCTGGTCGGTCCAGTTGCTCCGGATCCGATGGGACAGTCTAAAGCCTCCTGTGAGGCTTTAGCAAAGCACTTTGCAGATAAAATCGATTAGATTAGGAGTGGGATTCCATGCATCGTGGACACAGTAGGTGAATGGGAAGAGGCCAGTGGCAGTCCGATTTTGTGGAATTGGTTCCAGCTTCTTCCTTCAGGTGAAGTGGACAAGGTGCTTTCATCTGTTAAGCTGACCACCTGCTTGCTTGATCCTTGCCCTGTCCTGGCTTGTTATGAGCCGCAGGGAGAAACTGGGTGGGGAGATCAGGGTGGTAGTGAATGCCTCCCTCGAGGAGGGGGTGATGCCATCAGCCCTTAAGGAGGCAGTAATACTTCTAAAGAAGCTCTCCTTAGATCCCCAAGATTATAACAACTTTTGCCCAGTCTCCAATTTGCCATTTCTGGGCAAGCTGATTGAGCGAGTGGTAGGTGCTCAGTTGAAGGCACATTTGGATGAAGCTGATTATTTAGAATTAGATCCATGCCAGTTGGGCTTCAGGCCTGGACGTGGGATGGAAACGGCCTTGGTCGCCTTGGTGGATGATATGAAGAGGGCTTTGGATAGGGGCAAATGCTCTTTTCTAGTCCTTCTTGATCTCTCAGCGGCTTTTGATACCGTGAAGCACGGTATCCCCCTGGACTGCCTGGAGGGGTTGGGCATGGGAGGCACTGTATTGCAGTGGTTCCGGTCCTTCCTCTCTGGAAGGTACCAGAGGGTAGTTCTTGGGGAGGAGGCTTCAGACCCTCAACCGCTCACTTGTGGGGTGCCGCAGGGTTCCATTCTCTCCCCGATGTTATTTAACATCTACCTAAAGCTGCTGGGAGCTATCATCAGGAGATTTGGGGTGCGCTGTCATCAATATGAGGATGACACGCAGCTCTACCTCTCCTTCAAGTCCTCACCAAGGTTGGCTGTTGAAACCCTGTCCAAATGCCTGGAGGCAGTGGGTGGGTGGATGGGAAGGAACATTCTGAAACTGAACCCCAAGACCGAGGTACTTCTGGTGGGAGACAAGGGAAGGTTAGGGGATGTTGACCTGGTGCTGAATGGGGTACATCTACCCCTGAAGGACCAGGTCCGCAGCTTGGGAGACATTCTAGACTCCCAGCTGTCCATGGAGGCTCAAGTGTCAGCTGTGAGCCAGGCGGTGCTGTATCAGCTCCATCTGATACGGCAGTTGCACCCCTACCTTCCTAATCATCTGCTCCCATCAGTGGTTCATGCCTTGGTCTCCTCTCGCCTAGACTACTGTAATGCGCTATACGTGGGGTTATCCTGGAAGACGGTTTGGAAGTTACAGCTGGTACAGAATGCAGCAGCTCGCCTGGTTAAAGGCTGCCGCCGATGTGATCGCATCACTCCAGTGCTTAAAGAGTTGCACTGGCTACCAGTTGTTTGCCGAGCCAAATTCAAGGTGTTGGTGTTGACCTTTAAAACCCTGTATGGCTCCAGTCTAGTTTATCTCAAGGAGCGCCTCTAGAAACATCAAGTAGGCCGCTCAACAAGATCTGCCACAGACAGCCTTCTCCCTGTCCCATCAGCCAATGAAACCAGGCTGGTGGGGACTAGGAGGAGGGCCTTTTCTGTGGCAGCCCCCAATTTATGGAACTCTCTCCCCAGTGACCTCTGCCATGCCCCTTCCTTGATTAGCTTCCGCCGTGCATTAAAAACCTGGCTTTTCAGGCGGGAATATGGGGTTGGTTAGGATTTTTAAGTTTTGTACTGTTTTAAATTGTGTTTTACACTCTGTTTTGTTCTTGTATTTTATTGGACTGTACATCGCTCAGAATGGCTGGATGACTGGCCAGATGGGCGATTCAAAAATATAATAAATTAATTAATTAAATTCAAGAGAACCATGTCTTGGATAAATAAGAGCCTTTCTACACAAGGCATTTATTGTGTGCTCCTGATTCCTCACTCACGGTAGTTTGCAGGTGCTTTACACTATATCATCCTCCAGGGCCTCTCCCATTCTTTGCAACCATTGTGGGGTGGGTGGGTTCTAATGAGGAAAGTCTGGTATTTCTGTGAATGGTGGCATGAAACTCTGGTGTATTTGCACAATTCCATTATACCAAAGCGCCACCTAGTGGTTGTGTGTAATGGAACATATAGAAAGGTGGAGAAAGAAACCCCCCGGGGGGGGGGAATGTGTAAATGAGCCATTCTTAATCCTACAAATAATCCAGAACCAGAAGCCTTGGTAAAGTGGCAGGTTAAAAGCCTCATGTAGAAAAGCCCCAAGAATGACTCACATTCACATTTTGAATATAAGAGGCAAGAATTCAGAGAAGATTATTTTAAAACAGTAACACAGAGTCAATGTTGAACTCTATCCAGCTAGATTTGGAACTGTAGGAAAAGTGGAGTCATAAATTAATAAATACAAAAATTTGGAAGAGATTTTATAAATGGAACCTAAATAACTACCAATGAATTCCCATGAGATCCTAGTAAAATATTTCATAAACATTTGCAATCCAATCCTAAATTTGCTTGGAAGCAAGTCCATTGGAGACTGGTACTTAATTCCAGATAAGCAGGTTTAGGATTTCAGTCTTCAAGAGTAAAGGTGTAAATCAGAAATCCAACCAATTCTCAAGAGCAACACAGGCAGCCGGGTTTCTATAAACTCCAAGCATATCTAATATCTGTGATGTCTGGTGTACATAAATATATCTCTGGATTGGGGTCATAAACAACACTGGCATCTCTTACACTGCTGAACATCTATGGAAGAAGGGAAGGGGGTGCCTGCATTAATTTGTAACTAAAAAAAAAAGAACTTCTAGTTTTTCAAAATGGAGAAGGCTTTTCTTGTCAATTTTCAAAACAGATAAGGCACGGTGTGTGCATGTGTGCATGCGGGGGTGTGTGTTATTCATTTGTGTTGCGTCCAAAGAAATTATGCTGAGTACTGCCCAATTTACAACTCCTAAGAACATGTCTCTTGAACATGTCTGGGTTATTGCTTATACTTTTCAATGAAATGTTTGTAATTTTTGTATTTATGTTGCTTACAGTGGAATGAGGTGTCAAATTTGAGAATGGTATATGCACTAAATTTCCTAGTGACTAGCATCCTTACAATGCTTTTCTGTTTGTTCCAAATAGAATGATCTAATCACCCATTATGCAGGGAGAATTTCTACCCACACAACAGTTATATACAAATTTCTTTCCCAAATGTAGCTGGGGAAATGATATTTCTATCAGCCAAGGGGCTTTTTCTTCCTGCTTTTATTTCCAACTCTGCACCTGCCTCAAGCTGCAGATAAGGTTTGCAGAATGTCTGGGAATGGTTTGCTCCTAGGGATGTACGCGGAGCTCAATTGGGGGGGTGGAAGTCCGACGAACTCGCCAGGCTCGACCCCCCCGAGCAATGCTCGTCCTACCTTTTCCACAGGTCGACTCGTGTTCTCGTGAGCCAAACCGGGGCGCAAATTAGGCCATTTTCTAGAAAACCAACATAGTGCCAGGGATCCGGAAGTCTGGCGAGCACCTCAGTTGGTGCTCATGCTCGGCTCGCGCACTGCAAGTCGACTGCTGGGCGGGTCGCCCATCCGTCCCTATGACTGAAAAATGGCATGAAGAAAGCAGCAGCAGTATTTAAATAACTTCTCATCTGCCAAAATCCTGCCGATACATATGGTCTAAGGCAGGGGTTCTTAACCTTTTTGGTGTCACACCTCCCTTGTGAAAAATCTTTTGACCCACACCTCCCATGTATTATTTTAACGGCCCAAAATTTAGGCTTAGGCAGGACGAGTTTGCATTTTTTAGTTTATGCTCTGTCTCTGGACTAAAAAAAAATGCATATTCAATTAAATGAATGGCGTAGCTCCCAAGATTAGTAAAAAGAAATAAGGTTGGGCCAACTGCCAAGCTGCGCTGCTATGTACTTGTAAAATAAACAATTTATAGTTGAGGGGCTACTCACACCTCCCTTGCAGTCAGTCCAAACCTCCCCTGGGGAGGCGTACCCCACAGGTTAAGAACCCCAGGTCTAAGGAAACATTTTTCGCTCCTGCCATCTCGGCTATCATGTCACTTCCTGGAAATGAGTGGAAGTGTTCCCTTTTAATACTTTCTCTCAGCTCCTTGGGGGTCAGAGAAAAATGTGAGTTCTCTTTCTTTCCTCTCTATCATAACTTGAGAGTATGCCCAGTCTGTTGGCACTTCTGTTCTGTGACTGATACCATCTGCCACAATGCTTTGCAGTTCTCCCAGTAGTCTTTTTTTCATGTTTTAGGATTTTTCAGAAAATATATTCCTCCAAAGTTAATTGACATGGTACTATCCCATGAAAATTATCTGCATAAAGGGCATTTCACTTATCCATGCCTGATTCAGCTTTGATATTTAAAACTGTTGCTCTGATTCAATCTTTTACAGCAGTTTAGTTTACTCAACTCAATTTTTTTTTATAATCTACACTAGGTCCTGTCCCCCCCATTACTGCAACATCTGATTAACTTGCATGGTACACAACACACTTTCCAAACCATTCTCCTTTCACTATTTCTGCCCTTTTACTCTGTTTTTTTCCAGCCCACTTTTATTTGTTGCAATTTCTGCATGGTGTTTTTTTCAAGTGTGTGACAATCATGTAGGATTATACCTTGGCTAAGGCCTTTGATACTGTAGACCGTACAGCTCTCTGGACTATCCTTATGAAAATTGGATGCCCCAATAAATTTGTGAATATCTTGCGACTTCTCCATGACAACATGACGGCAACGGTTTTGGACAACAACGGCTCTTATGGTGCTCCATTTAAAGTGGGATCAGGTGTTAAACAGGGATGTGTTATCGCCCCAACATTATTTGCTATTTTCATCGCCATGATCTTACATCTTGTCGAGGGGAAACTTCCCACTGGTGTGGGAATTATATACCGAACAGATGGAAAGCTTTTTAATCTCAGCAGGCTGAAAGCAAAAAGTAAGGTAATTATAACCTCCGTTGTGGAACTTCAGTATGCTGATGATAATGTGGTCTCCGCACATTCAGAGGATGATCTCCAAACTATCCTAAATGCTTTTGCAGAAGCATACGGAAAACTTGGTCTCTCACTTAACATCAAAAAAACCAAAGTGCTTCATCAGCAAGTGCAAGCTAACCCTTTGGTGATGCCATCTAGCCAGCTTGGCGGGACAATACTGGAAAATGTCGATCATTTTCTCTATCTTGGCAGCTATCTTTCTGTTACAGCTAACATCAACAGTGAAATCCAGCATCGTCTGAGCTCCGCAAGTGCTGCATTTTCTCGAATGAAACATAGAGTGTTCGAGGATCGGGATATTTGTAAGAAGACCAAAACACTGGTTTATGAAGCCATTGTATTACCAACTTTATTGTATGCCTGCAAAACATGGACTATCTATAAACATCACCTCCAACTCCTTGAAAGATTTCATCAACGTTGCCTCCGGAAAATCCTGCAAATTACTTGGGAAGATAGGCGAACAAATGTCAGTGTACTGGAAGAAGCAAAGACTACTAGCATTGAAAAAATGATCCTTCAACGCCAACTTCAGTGGACCGGTCATGTTGTTCGAATGCCTGACTGCCGTCTCCCAAAGCAGTTACTTTATTCCCAACTCAAGGATGGAAAGTGGAATATCGGTGGTCAATATAAGAGGTTTAAAGATGTTCTTAAGGCTAATCTAAAAAAAAAAGCAATATAAACATCAAAAATTGGGAAGCTCTGGCCCATGAACGATCTAACTGGAGGTTGGCCTTTCACAAAGGTTCTATGGACTTTGAAGAAGCCCGAGTGCAAGGTGAAAGGGAGAAACGTGCTAAGCGAAAAGCACGTTAAACGAATCCTTTACAGGACCATCTTCTATCTGGTAATCTGTGTCCTCACTGTGGGAAGCTGTGTGGATCTAGAATTGGCCTCCACAGTCACTTACGGACCCATCGCTAGAGTCTACACAATTTTCTTTAGAATTTTCCTCCTTTTAAAATCTCCTTTTTGTAAATTTTCTTTTTTTATTATTATTTTTTTTATAATATTTTTTATTTAAAATTTTTAAACAATACAAAGAAAATAACACACACATATAACTAATATAGTGCTCCCATCACCATGGGACCAAATAATACAATGACTCTATAATTGTTCATTATTCCAAAAATACAACATATCTTGACAGGGTAAACTCCCTTTCCCCTTTGTTTAGGACAAACCTCTAAATCAGCTCCAACAATTTCTGATATTTCCTCAAAAATCATTTTCCAAAAATCTATTACATTTTTACAACTCCACCACATATAAGCATATGTACCCAACTCCTGACATCCTCGCCAACACATTGGAGAACATTTATTATCTATTCTATTTAATCTCACCGGAGTCAAATACCATCTCCAAATTAGCTTATAAAAATTCTCTTTAATTCTTATAGACATATTTTTCAATATTCGCCTATCCCAAATCTTGTTCCACTCGTCCTTTGATATTTCCTCTTCAAACTCTGTATCCCAAACTATTTGAAGATTTTCTGCTTGCTCTTCTGATTTCTGCAACATTTTATATAACATCTTTGTAAGACCCCTAGCTGATGCATTTCCTTCTATGAGTTCTCTGGACATAACCAACTGCTCAAATGCGGTGAAATCCCTTTCATGCTCATGTCTCCTCTTCCATTTCTTACCCCATTGTACTAATTGAATTACATTTAACCACGAAATTCTTCCTGCCCCAACCCTATCAATTATTTGCTGTCTTGTCTCCATTTTTTCCAGCCAATCCATTAAACTTATCACCTTTTTCTCTCTAAAAATTCGTTCTAAATGTCTAACATTCTCGGGAAAATCCTCCATAACCACCACTGGAGTAAGCGGGGATATACCTGGTAAATTTTCTTTTTTTTATCCTGGAAGACAGTCTTACTCGGTCAGGAGTGATCGCCTGACTGACTGACTGACTGATACCTTGTCCTGGTGGGAGTGGCTTTAACTTGTAGAATCAGTTTTGCACTATTGATTTAGGTGTGTAGTGACCATGTGATATTATAACTAATATCAGTGGGAGTTTATCTTCACTTTTGATCTTGGGTAATGGGAGAAGTGATTTGACAGCTGGCAATATGTGGCTGTCCTCCATTTGCTCTTCTTCATTGATGAGGGTGGGTGGGTGGACTTCTTTTTTTTAGGCTTGGTTTCTGTGCAGCTATAAATAACTATGCTACCTTTTTATTTTGTATTAGGAAAAACAACTTGTGCCTGCTCATATGACTTTTACAAACCTGGTCACTTACACCAAACAAATGGGGGGGGGGTGATATTGGTCACAGCACCATTGACGTGCTTTTGCTGAAGCCTACCCAATGACAATATAGGTGATGTGGATGGGAGTGGCTTCAACCTGCAGAGCTTAGAAACCTATTTTTCAAACCTACACCTCTCTCTTCTCCTTTCTGAGGACAACAAATTATACTTTACATTATAATGATCACCACAGATAGCAGTGCAGTTCTACAAAATAGTACAGACTCTTTTTTTGCAGCGTTTCCTTTTAAAAAATGCAGTCCTGCACTGCTGTGCAGTTGCGCATGTATGTGGGTTTTTTAAAATCTTGATTTGGTCTCTGTGCCCTCCCACTTATCCTGCAAATGAAACAGTGTAATGTGGCTTGTGGCACCACATCATATAGAAAAAGGTGCTTGCATTATAAACAAGGCATATACTCTGTTGTATTGCATGGGGGGGGGGATCACAGTGGTGCCTCATAAATGAAAAAGCCTCCAGCATACTATACGTGTGTGTGTGTGTGTGTGTGTGTGTGTGTAGACTGATTGCTTTGTACAATGTACTAGCAGTACTGTTTTTTTAATTTGTTGTACTGCATTTGTACTTCAAAAAGTATTCACAATTTCCTATGACTGGGTTTTATTCTCTATTATAGGCATTTAAATTACCTGCAACATTTTGAACATTATAATTTATTTCAATAATGCAATTATAGTTGCTTTTGTTCCTATCTATTTTAATGCCAAGTATCTGAGTAGTCAAGTTACATGCCAAATGTTCTTACAGTCATTTGAGTGTGCTATAGAGGGCCAATCTACACTAACATTTTATCTCAGTACTGTAACATCTGATTCATTCACACAGCATATGATGTACTATCTAATCTGATATCCTGATTCCTGACTCTATTTCTCCCTCATAATATCATTTTTTTCCAGACCACTTTTACAAAGACTTTTGGTGATTGCCATTACCTTGGACTACTGTTACATATTTTCAAACCTAGCAGTACTATAACATTTACTGGTGGGAGTGGCTGCAACGCTACAGAACCAGTTTTGCAACATTCCCCCACACCTTCATTTTTTACCTCTGGCAGGGGGAAGCTAGTTTAAATTTGCGGGCAGGAAATCTGTAATTGTCCCTCATTTCCTCTCTTTTGACCAGGGTGGTTGGTCAGCCATTTTAAGGCTATTTTACCATGTTCACCTACACAGCTGTAAATATCCACCCAATCTTTTTATTTTAAAAGCTGCATTCCTGCACAGTTGAGAATGCATTAACTAAATGTTATTAAATAAAGGAACCTGAAATGGCAGCATGACCTCCCACTTCTGCAAATGCAACACAATGTGGAATGTGCTCGCAGTATAAACATAAATAATAAAGCGCACATGACCTATGAAACTCCTCCTATACCTTTCACAGTTACAAGACTATGCACTGGTATGTGGCACCTGATTGCATTATATACATGGTGGATACTGTGTTGTCTACCAAGTTGATACCCGCCCTCATATACACTCACACACACAGTGCTGCAATTGTACAAGGGCCTTTGCTATCCTGGGATTTTTTACAATATAAAAATGTGAAGCAAAATCTGACATCCAGTCTATTTAGGATTTTTAAATTATTTACAGTTTAAACATCAAATATATTCAAGCTTATAAACCATTCAGAACAGACTTCCACTGGCCCCTCACCTGGGGACAGGGAGAAGATTTGCAAGTGGGGGAGGAGAGAGGAGTCAGGTAACAGGTCAGGTTGGTCACAGGTACTGAGCCAATGGCTCATCTAAGGCGGGGACACAGGAAAGGGCTTATTTAGGCACCTGGGTTCCCGCCCACGGTCTCTTTTGCTGCTGTTTTCCGGCTGACTACACATTGTCCTCGCTGATCCCTCGTCCTTGTGGTATCGTTCCTTTTGTGTATGTGTGTGTGTGCGTGTGTTCCAATCGAAGAGGGGGGGTGCTGTGCTGTGATTGTGCTTACTTCCAATTTATTTAAAACTCTGATTGGGGCTCAGCTGTTGATTTAAGTTATTAAGAGGATCGGGGGACTTCATTTTTGCCCCCATTTGGACTGGAGCTCAGCTGTTTGCCGGGCCCGGGGCTCTGCAGCGGGCGTCTTTTGCCGCTACCTCGCTCCCCCCCCTTTTTGTTGTTTTTCAAGCAGCCGATATTCCCTCAGCTATTTGGCGCCATTATCTGATTGCCCGGAGTTGTAGTTTTAAAAGTTTTAGTTTTGAAAGTTTTAGTTACCTGAGGGTGACTGGGGTAATGGCTGCTCGGTTCTGGCTCCCCCCCCCACAGAGGTTTGATGTCCGCTACAGCGGCCACCCCTCAGCTGTTGGCGGTCACTCTCCCTGCCTTCAAGGCGCCACTTCGGTTGAGCAGGGCTGGCTGCCGTGGCGTCACATGAGCGGAGGAAAATCGCCCCCCCGCGCTGAACAGCTGTTTCGTTATCGCTCTCAGCTGTTGGCGCCCGCTCGTCTTCTTCGCCAGGGCTTGCTGCAGCTGTGACGAGCAGCTTTTAATACAGCGGCCGCCTTTTAGCTGTTGGCGGCTGCTCGTCTTTTTCGCCGGGGCTTGTTGCGGCTGCGACGAGCAGCTGATCCTCGCACAGATTGCTGGGGATTGGCTGCCGTGACGCCGTTCACCCCCCTCCTTCCTTTAGAACGGGGCCCAGCTGCTCGGCGGGCCTGTAGCGCAGCCGGGCTATGCTGCCGGAAATCGGCCGGGGCTTGCTGCGTCTTCGAGCTAGCCGTAGATCGGCTGAGGTTTGCTGCCGCGGCGCCATATGGCCAGACGCCTTGTGCCGTGCCAAGCAGCTGATTCTTCGCTGGCCGCGGTTTGGCTTTGGGTGCCTCTCGGCTGCTGCCCGCCACCACCACCCCTTTTGGGGGGGGAAGGGTTTGCATGGGCTGTGTCGAACAGCTGTTATCTTTGGCGCAGAAGAGCGGATCTTCAGCGGCCGCCTTTCAGCTGTTGGCGTTCGCTAGGCTGTTTGTGGGGTGGCGCCATTAGTGTCTGACCGGGCCTGGCCGCTGCGCCACGTGGCCGGCCGCCTCTCTGGCCATTGCACTGCTGCCTGACCTTAGCCAGGACATTGAGCGGACGTTCATCACCGGCGCCCCTCAGTCGCTGCAATTTATTCATTTAATTGAATGTTATTTAATTTAATTTGATTATTAAATAAAATTTAATATTATTGAATTAATTAATGATATTAATTTAATGAATGTTACTTAATGTAATTTTATTATTAAATAAAAATTTAATATGATTGAATTAATTAATTATATTAAATTAATTAATTAATGTTGTTAAATTAATTAATGAAATTAATTAATGTTGAACAGACCTGTGGCTGATGCTGGATCAGCTTGTCTGAGCATGGAAAGATAATTTAAATCAAAAGTTATCAATTTATTTGGACAATTTAAATCAATTCTAATTAATAAGTTTAATCAATTTATTCCATTAACTTAAATCAATTTTAATCAATTTAATTTTAATCAGTTTAATCAATAGTGGTTAAGTGTGGTGTAGTGGTTAGAGTGTTGGACGGGGACTCGGGAGATCCAGGTTCTAGTCCCCGCTCGGCCATGAAACTCACTGGGTGACTTTGGGCCAGTCACTGACTCTCAGCCTAACCTACCTCACAGGGTTGTTGTGAGGATAAAATGGAGAGGAAGATGATTATGTAAGCCGCCTTGGGTTCCTTGCAGGAAAAAAGGCAGGGTATAAATATAATAAATAAATAAATAAAATAAATTGAATCAATTAACTTAACCCCCCCCCCCCCACTTTTCTCTCTCTTGTTTTAATGTTACTGTGCATTATTGTTCTGGCACAGCTGGTCTAAGCGTGAGAGTTAAGCAGCGTGCTAGTTAAGCAGCGTGCTACTTCTGTAATTTTGCTCGTTACTCTCATCAATTTCTCTTGATATTCCAGTTGAAGTCCCGGTTCAGATGCTGTCAAGTTTCCGCTACTGCAGGGACCCCTCGACCTGCCTTTGGAAGATATCTGCCTCTTCTCAAAGCCTCTCCCGTTCCAGGAGATCAAATCCTTTGCCTGTTTCCAGTAGCATGGGTGTAGGCTTTAGACGTGGTGAATAAGTCACTCCAACAAACCAGGGTACACAACAAACTTTACTTATTATATTAGGGTATTTACTTAATAGAGTGGTTATAATTCAAAAGCAAGTATGATAAAATAAAACAAACAAACACTACAAGATTCTCTAGCTTAACTTCAGACTACCTCTCTCCTCCGCAGTCAGTCTCTCTCTGCAGTCAGTCTCTCTCTCCCTCTTGCTCCCTCTCCTGACCACACCCCACACATATATAGCCTTCCCAGGAGTGGAAGGTTATAATCAGGTGACCTTGATCAGGAGACTAATTCTTAACTTCTATTGGGTACTAAAACTCTCAAACTCCCCCTCCCATCCTGGAGTGTTTGGGCCTTCAGGCTTCAACTAATCTAGGGAAGTGTTTGGGCCTTCAACAAACTTAAGCCTGTGTAGGCTTCAATCCTTCACATCTTCCCCCCCTTCTCCTCAAGTGGAACAATTTCCCTTTTACAGAAGAGAATTGTGAAACGTTAACCTACTCAAAAAGGCAACTGTTTTTTGGTTATTTTCTAGACAAAGCATCGGCTATCACATTCTCCTTCCCAGGCACATGTTCAATGTTCATTTGAAATTCCTGCAATTTCCAAGACCATCTCTGAAGCTTGGAGTTGGTATTTTGCATTGTTTGTATCCATTGTAAGGCATGATGATCAGTCCACAAAGTAAATTCTTGTCCAAAAACATAAGGCTTGAGCTTGTCCAGAGCCCACACTACTGCCAGACATTCCTTTTGGATCGTCGACAGGTTTCTCTCCCTGGGTAGAAGCTTCCTACTCAGGTAGGCTACTGGGTGTTTAACAGAGTCATAGTCTTGTAACAATACTGCACCTATGCCAGTCTCAGAGGCATCTGTAGCCACAATAAAGGTTTTTTCAAAGTCAGGTGCTCTTAACACAGGCCTTGAGCTTAAAATGTCCTTTAGTCTATCAAAAGCTCTCTGACATTCATCAGTCCACACAATTTTGTCAGGTTTACATTTCTTGGTTAGATCAGTCAAAGGTCCAGCAATTTCACCAAAATGGGGAACAAATCTCCTGTAATACCCAGCAAATCCCAAGAATGACCTGACCTGTTTCTTGGTTGTAGGTATGTCCCAGGTTCTGATAGCTTCAACCTTGTCCCATAATGGTGTGATATGACCATTTCCAACCCTGTGTCCTAAGTATACTACCTCTGGCACCTTCTGCACCTGTAAAACTACTCTACTCCTCTCATAGTGTGACTTCATCATATTTACATGTACTACCTTTGGGTCTTTTTTCAGATTTTTCTTTAACCACCACATAGGTTAAATCATCCATTTTCTCTCTAACTGTGTAGGGGCCTTCCCAAGCAGCCTTAAGCTTGTCTTTGCGCAGGGGAAGAAATATCATTACCTGATCCCCTACCTCAAATACTCTAGAGCGTGCCTTTTGATCATACCAGAACTTTTGCACCTCTTGGGCTTTGGTTACATTGGCTTGAACTAGTTTACAGAGTGTATCTAGGGTTTGTCTAAGTTTTAACACATGATCCACCACAGAGGTTTTGTTTTCTACGAGTTTACCTTCCCAGTTTTCCCTCAGGAGATCAAGAGGGCCTCTCACTCTTCTGCCATACAACAGCTCAAAAGGTGAGAATCCCGTTGATTCCTGTGGAACTTCCCTGTAGGCAAAAAGTAGGTGTTGCAGTTTGTCATCCCAATCATTTGGGTGTGTATTTACATAAGTCCTAATCATTCCTTTGAGTGTGGTGTTAAATCTTTCCACCATTCCATTGCATTGGGGGTGATAAGGAGTGGTTTTCAAGTGTTTTACCCCGCAACACTTCCACAGGCATTCCATTATCTCGGAGAGGAAATTTGACCCACAATCTGTTAAGATTTCAGAGGGAAATCCAGTTCTGCAAAATATAGTTAGCAAAGCCTCAGCTACAGATGGAGCATCTATAGAGGCTAGTGCTACAGCTTCCGGGTATCTTGTGGCAAAATCCACCACTGTAAGGATGTACCTTTTTCCCTTGCGGGTGGGTTTAGTGAAAGGCCCTACAATATCCATGCCCACCCTAAAGAAAGCTTCTCCTATAATAGGCAGAGGCTGTAAAGGGGCTTTACTGTGATGCCCTGCCTTCCCCACACGCTGACAGGTTTCACAAGACCTGCAGTACTCTGCTACTTGCTTAGCAATTCCAGGCCAAAAGAAGTTTGCCATAAGCCTTTGCTTAGTCTTGTTTTTCCCCAAGTGTCCTGCACATGGCACATCATGGGCTAGTTCTAGCAACCTTAGCCGGAATTGGTTAGGTACTACCAGTTGCTTTAGTGGTTCCCAGGTTAACTCTTGGGTTTTTGGTAACCACAGCCTATACAGCAATCCTTTTCCCCAAATAATCTGCTCCCTTCTTTCCTCAGAGAAGGGCCTCTCTTGAGGGAGAGCAACTCTTTTCAGAGGCTCCAAACTAGGATCACTGAGGACTCCCTGCTTGAATTCCTCTACTCCTCTTAAATCAGGAAAAGGGGTCTCTAGCGCCTTCTCCTCTACAGAACCACCTGCCTCGGTTGTTTCACTGGCTTTCAGGTCAACAGGTTGCATGGAGGCTTGTTCTGTTGTTTCGGTTTGGGGAGGGTCTGGGGTTGGTTTTGGACCTTCCGGAATCACTGTGGGTTATACCTCTAGTACCTTTTCTTTTACCCCATCAGCTTTTACCTGGTCCTGTCTTAAAGTTTCCTCCCTTTCCTTTTGCTTGCGGGTTACCACACATATTTGAGCTTCTGGGCCCATTATATCCTTTCCCACAATGATAGGGGCAAATTGGGTTGGAGGTTCCATCACCCCAACTTCATACAGACCCCTCCATCCCCTCCATTCTATGGATAACCTTGCTACTGGGACTTCAAAGGAGGGACCATTCACTCCCTGGATCTCAATAGACATTCCTGGTACCAAATCTTCAGGTGTCACCAAATCTGCTCGGATTAGGGAAACATCAGCTCCAGAATCCAACATTGCCATAATGGTCTTATCCTTTACATAAACAGGTTCTTTAAACTGATTATTAACCTCCTCCCTGTTGGTGATCACAAAACCACAATTATAAGGTTTTTTTATGCTTGCTACACCTTGTGGCTTGGTTTGTTTGGGTTTAGGACTACCTAGGTTAGCTGGTGTTGTTGCTTGTAACTTGGGGCAGCTACTCCTGATGTGGCCTGTCTGACCACACGAATAGCAGGCACGGTCTCTGGGGTGAGAAGGATCAAAAGGAGGTTTTTTGAACTCCTTTTTACTTGGGGCTTCCCATTTCCCCCCCTTCTTCTCAGACTCAATCCTGGGGCCTCACCCTTCCCGGTTTTCAATCAGCTTGTCAGCCATTTCTGCAGCTTGGTTTACAGTTTCAGGATCTTTATCCTTAACCTTCAGTTTTATTTCTCTGGGCAACCGAAAATAAAACTGATCCAGAGCCATAAGCTCTAGCACCTTTTCCCTGTTGTCAGCTTTTGCTTCATCCACCCATTTTAGAAGCAGGTTTTTTAGTTTTGTTGCAAACTCTACCATAGATTTACCAGGTTGAGGTATTAACCCTCTGAACTTTTTCCTAAAGTGCTCAGGGCCTAACCTGAACCTTTTAAACACCGTTTCTTTGAATTGAGCATTGGAAGCAGCCTCCCCCTCTGGCATGCTATTATAAATCTCTGCCAGCTCCCCTTTGATTAAATTAGGCACAAACTTCATGTAATCACCCTCCTGCAATCCCCACTTCTGTGCTGCCCTTTCAAAAGTGGTCAAGAACACTTGTGGGTCTTCTCCTGGGGTGTATGCTGTGAAGTCCTTCGGGGTAACTCTGACAGGCTGCTCCTGTTTCAATTTCATCATCCTTTCCTCGTGTCTGCAGTTGTTCTTCCTGGGCCTGAAGTTGCTCTTTCTGGGCTTGAAGTTGCTCTCTCTGGGCTTGAAGTTTCTCCTGGTGCAGCTTTTCCTCATGTCTGCGTTGCTCTTCCCGCACCTTTTCCTCGTGTCTGCGTTGCTCTTCCTGGGCCTTAAGTTGCTCCTGCTGCAGTCGAAGCCGTTCCCACTCTAACCGGGTCTCTTCTTCCTTCTGCTTTGCCACTAGTCGCAGTTCCTGTTCACGGAGCTCCCATTCTTTTGTTTGGGGTCCTGCTACCCTAGGGCTAGAGGGTGCAGCTCCTTCTATTGCCGCCTGGGAGATCAGCATAACTTTCAGTTCTTCTGCTGTTTTCTCCTCCCATGGCAAATTGTCCTTTTTACACTGCTCAATCAGGGCAGTTTTGTTCATAGAGAGATATTGGCTCATTTTAGTTGCCTCACTGGGTCCCTATTCCGCAGGTCTGAAGTTAAAACATACACTGCTTTTGCCAGCTCTATTAGTAAAAAACCCAATTACTGTTTGGAGTGCTTAATCTCACTGATCAGTATCCCACCTCTGCCACCATCTGTCAAGGTTCCGCTACTGCAGGGACCCCTCGACCTGCCTTTGGAAGATATCTGCCTCTTCTCAAAGCCTCTCCCGTTCCAGGAGATCAAATCCTTTGCCTGTTTCCAGTAGCATGGGTGTAGGCTTTAGACGTGGTGAATAAGTCACTCCAACAAACCAGGGTACACAACAAACTTTACTTATTATATTAGGGTATTGTTCTCTAGCTTAACTTCAGACTACCTCTCTCCTCTGCAGTCAGTCTCTCTCTGCAGTCAGTCTCTCTCTCCCTCTTGCTCCCTCTCCTGACCACACCCCACACATATATAGCCTTCCCAGGAGTGGAAAGTTATAATCAGGTGACCTTGATCAGGAGACTAATTCTTAACTTCTATTGGGTACTAAAACTCTCAAACTCCCCCTCCCATCCTGGAGTGTTTGGGCCTTCAGGCTTCAACTAATCTAGGGAAGTGTTTGGGCCTTCAACAAACTTAAGCCTGTGTAGGCCTCAATCCTTCACAGATGCCTCCCAAGAAAAATTAGGGTTGCAAGGAGGGCAAAGGATGGGCCCCTAGGCAACCAGCAAAGCGTCCGCCACCGACTCGTGTTTCCTCTTCAGATGAAGAGGACCTTGACGCTTCAAGGGTTGCCAAAAAGAGGCGGTCAGGGCAGGGCCTCTCTACACGTAGCGGATCATACTATAATATTATGCACTCATTTTCAGCATGCTTAGAAGAAATGGAAGCCACCATTAGCGCCATGATCCTACCAAAGCCCAGCACCAGCCAATTTTTTCTAGGAAGCATGCAGTTGAATCACCTTCACTGCCTTGAGACCAGGAATTTGCTGAAATAGTGCACACTTAGATTTCTCGGCCCTGTGACTAGGCATATGCGGATGCATCCAACAATGCGGGCGGTTCCCCAGAGAGTGGTGAGTACTACCCACACAATAGCATGCCAACACACAAACAGTATGCCATTCACACAAACAGGCTCACCATTGAGAGTTAAAAAGACACTTTGGCTCCTACACAGTAGTGCTACAAAATAACAAAGCTGGTTCCTTGACTACACAGTTACTCACTCTTTGCCTGGGCTTTCTCCAGGGCTTGCCTCAGCAGGTAGCCCTGGCCCGTGCTTCTTCACGTGCAAAACCCAACAACAACAGAAACCAGAAGCCACAGCAGCAGTGTGGATTCTTCCCCCCCACTCCAGTAGCCAGTCATGATGAACTTCACTTACCCCAGGCAGACGAGAGGGGTGGCTCATGGCTATGCTTGCATTTGCATTGCAATTTCATATGAATTGCTGGGGCACATAGACATCAAGATGGAGAGCCTCTGAGGCACCATCTCAGTTATGTACATTTTGCATTTACAGGCCCCCAGTGTGTGTGTGGTGCGAGAGACACTGAAGTTTTTTCCTTCTCATCTCCCATTAGGGGTAGCTTGTGCTGAGTCTCCATACAGGCCAGCACCCACCTCCTAGAGGGCCCCAGCCCAGTTAATTTGCCCAGGCTGGTAATTGAGGCAGAGTACATAGTCCAATCTGAAATTGATAAAGAAGTGGCAGCAGGAAAAGTTTGGGCCCATTTGCCTCATGGCCCATCCCCTCCCTGCGCATATCGCCTTTGGGGATAGTTCCCAAAGAAGGCCATGGGTGAGTTTCGCATGATCCGTTCCTGTGGTCCCAGGGTCTTGATGAAAAAATGTGATATTAAACCAGCATTTAAGCTGCTGCCTATCCACCCAGATGATTTTGACTTTCTTGGGTTCTGTTTCCAGGGCAAAAAAAAATTCATTTCAATTGGCCTTGCGGAAGGGGACGGGCCTCGAACGGGTTGTCCACTATTTGATGATTTGTTCGAAGGCCCAGCCCGTTCTGAGCGACGATCATTCTTGATGGATCAATTTTCGTGAATTGGCGTTTGATTTGGGGATATCATTGCCGGTTTCAACACTCAGTTTTCTCTGTATAGAATTGGATTCGGGGCAGCAGTATTCCCGCCTCTACTGGAGAATAGTAGACCTAATTAGGCGTATTTCTGTTGTTCTACTTTATGCCAATTACAAGGCCTGGTTGGCCATCTCAATTGTGCTGGCAGGGTTATTGCCCCTGGTCGTGCATTCTGGCGCCGTTTATGTGCGGCCACGCGGGGTTTGAAGCGCCCCGATTTATGTGGCAGACCACTTGGATAACTCGGTGGTCCAATTTTGGTGTGACAATGAGGCTACAGTGCAGATACTGAACACTATGTCCTCAAAGAACTCAGGGTGCGTACATTGCACACTTTAAAGCACAATATTTTGCACAGAGCGCCACACACGCCTGGGGGTAGATGCAGAGATTTTGGGCCCTACAGTTTGTCATTTTCCTTACGAGACGGTCTTATTTCATGACCAGTTGGGTAGAGGGGGTCTATCATCCTGCTACACGTGGGATCAATAACAGCTATGTCCTGGCAGGGCTCTACACCTACTCATGGCTAGACAAGGCAGTCTGTTTTGTCATCAGGATGGCTCGCCATTCTGCACGCATTTGTGGCTGGCCGTGGACTCGTCGAGGGTAGTCTGTTTTTCGTCAAGGCGACTAGCCATTAACTAAGTTTTGGTTGTAGTCGGTGACAAGGTCCGCTCTCGCGGCCTCGGGCCTGGCACAGTTGGGTTTCTGAGCCCACTCCTTACAGATTGGTGCCGCATCCACTGCGGACAAACAGGTGTTTTCTCAGGGGTCCCAGTCATACCACTCCTATGTGTGAAAATTACCTTGATGGTGCGTCAAAAAATTGCCTTGGTACTGCCGTGGGCTGTGTTTCTCTTCCAGGTCACCTGGGTGGAGGCAGGACTGTCTGTGTGCTGATCTGTGGGCACAGTATGACGCACAGGGCGGCAAGACGAGCTGCCACATCGGGCTTCCTGGCGGTTGAGCCTTCGGCGGACGTCCAGTGGATGGGTCACCGGAGCATGAGATGGCAGAACCTCCTCCACACTTTGTTCTGGACTGACCAGTGTTCTTCCCCCCAAATGTCCTGGTCCTCCATTTGGGGCGAATGATTTGGGCTTGTTGAAGGCAAGGCCCTGATTTGGCAGGTGTCATGCGATATGGCCGGGAGTTCCTGGTGGTTGAGCCTTCGGCGGACGTCCAATGGATGGGTCGCCGGGGCATGAAATGACAGAACCTCCTCCACACTTTGTTCCGGACTGACCAGTGCTCTTCCCCCCAGATGTCCTGGTCCCCATTTGGGGGGAATGATTTGGGCTTGTTGAATGGCAAGGCCCTTGATTTTGCAGATGCCATGCAATATGGCATACATACGGCACCGATGGCCGGGAATTCTGATCCTTGGTCGTTCATGATACCGCGTTTCAGTTGGCCCAAGGCCTTGAACAGAGCGGTTAGAAAGGTGAACAGCGAGATTTGTAGGGCAGTAGGAGGGATTGGGTTTGTATTCCCCATCCCATGATATCCTTGGCCCGGAGGGAGCTGTATCGCCCGGATGGGGTTCACCTATCCGGTGTAGGTAATGATAATAATATTGGAGATCTGCGAAGGGCCCTGCTCGCTTTTTTATCGGGCAGGTGGGGGAGATTCGACTAAGCGATAGCTTGTCTCTGTGGCGGGAAGTGCGGGATTAGGCAGTATGGCTTAGGGTTATGGTGATCATCCAATGGCACCTTTCAAGGTGACTGACGTTTACCCAAGGCTGACCTCGCTAATGCCGTGAGGCTTGGCAGGAGGGAGATTGGGACGTCTTTGGGGTTTTGCCTTTCTCGCCTACATTGGGTGCCTGGAGGTCTCAAAGTAAGGCGACGATGGTAAGGCCCTCCAGCTCCACATGGAGGGCAACTGGCCGGGGGCGGACCAACCCGCCTCCGGTGCGGTTAGGATGTATTCGCCAAAATATTTAAAATATTGGTTTTTTCCCGGCCAATGGCCGGGCTAGGTTAGTACAGCCCTTCGCCCTTCACAGATCTTCAATTCAATAAATGTGACCCTGATTTGAAACCATATACTCTGTGTCTGACTCTTCTTTATCTCACCCATACACTCGCAACTTACAGATGTGAAAAATGGTGGATCGCAAACACAGCCTAGCACAAGTAGAGATGGGTGAGACATTTGGTGGGTTCGCAATTTTATACGAGAATACCCAAATTGCACCTCCCAAGACTGAACATGAACAAAATGTCAAAGCAGGGAAATAAAAACAATACGGTAATATTCCCTCTTGGAAGCAGAGTTGCAGGGATATTGGACCTGTGGATTAGGCTAGTCCATGTAAAGAAAAAACACAAGCCAAGTATTCTTTAGCAAAAGGTTTTACTAAGGCTTTTGGCTTGATCATGAACTGAGCATATACAGAGAGCAAAAAACAGAGCATAGCATACAGAGCCAGACAGATAGAGACAGTGACTGCCTCAATCATCATCATCATTACTTATATACAATATATATAAGACCTTCATAGTACAAGTGGTTAAACACACCTGCAAGTAATTGAACACATCACCAGTCTCCACCTATCTATGTGTCCTTGAAACACAATAGAAAAAACGTTAACTGGCACACAGTGGAGTGAAAGATCAGCTACGTCCTTGGACACTTAGCTGCACCTGTCTCCAAGGCTAGCTTTCTGCCTCGAAGGCAAACCTGAATATGAAAATATTCTGATACAAAATGCATCTCACATCAATAAAAATACACTAAAATTAAACAATCCATTAATAATTCATATTAAAGCTAAACAGGAGAAATAATAATAATAATAATAATAATAATAATAATAATAATAATAATAATAATAATAATAATAATATCATCATCATCATCCAAACAGCATCAAAAATAACAGCAGGAGCTGCAGCCTTCAAAACTGGAGTCAGGGCCCCACTCTAAGAGGAAAGGGGGAATGAGCCAGCCAGAGAAGGGGCCAGGTTTTGCAAGACTCACAGCTAGATGATCTCTAGGCAGTTTCAGCAGGAGCAACAGCCTTTATAGCTGAAGTCATTCTGGGCTCTGCCCTTCCAGGCCAGGTGAAATCAGCACAAGAAAAAGGGACCCGGTCTTGCAGGACTCACAGACAATTGTACACATTTAAGAGAAACATACAAATCATGTGTGCATTTAGAAAAATGCTGTGTTTTCAAACTATGCCTACTGCTTGCTTGAAAGGAAGGTTCTTTAAAGTTCCATGGGACCAATGTCTCTGCATTTGTGGGTGGAGAATATCTGTCATTGTTTGTTGTACTGCCCATTGCATAGAGCACCTAGAGAGAGACTTTTATACTGTTTTATTTCTAGTCTCGAGATGTCAGATTTTGAGAACATTTGTATGCTTTTGGCTGATCAGAACAAATATGTTAAGTACCAAGCTTTGCTACTTGCAGCTGCTGCCTTTAAAATTTAGAATTATATATAATCATATTTATTAGTGGTGGAGATTATCTGATTTGATCCTTTATTGTGTATATCTTTGGTGGCATTTCCCCTTCTTCTCTCCTGTTATGCAGCGAGCTTTGGTTTTAAGCAAATAAAGATTGATTGATTGATAGAAAAAATGCATACAGAAAAACATACAAATCCATGCAGGAAAAAAATATCACAATCCAATGCTGACCCAAGTTGTAATGAGCTTGGTTGTGGAAAAAATGAGAGCTTTGACAAGCTAGAGCTTGACAGATTCACGCATCCCTAAAAAGCAAATCCTCCTGCTTCTGATGTCAGGAAAGAAAGGTAAATAATAATAATGGACTGGGTCCTAACATAATTTAACTTAAGGAAGTTCATGAAAGGAAAGTTTCCTATCGCCACCATGAAACCAGGGATGGAGCAGGGTGGCTATTTATTTATTTAATTTATATCCAGCCTTTCTGCCAAATTATGGCACTCAAAGCAGCCAAATTAAATAAAAATGGAATTAAAACCATTTTTAATTAAAGCATGGCATAAAAACAAATACATTAAAATACAATTAAAGCACAGCTATCAAAGAAATAAGCAGCACCAGCCAATTAAATAAATAAATAAAAAAAAACTGTTCAGTAGCAGACCAGCTTATATCCCAAAGACCTGCTTGAATTAAAAAAAAAAAGTATTTGCCTGCTAGTGGAAGGACAACAGACAGGGAGACCACCTAGTCACCCTCAGGAGGGAGTTCCGGAGCCTGGGAGTGGCCACCGCGAATGCCCTGTCTCACATCCCAACCATATATATATATAACAAGTGGGGGTGGGGGAAGGAGGAAAGGATTGTAATTTCTTTGAAATGTACCAGATTTTGTTTTTATTTTTGCTGTGATAGTAGGAGCTTTATATTGCACTTTGTGTCCATGTATTTAATGCTCAGATGCTTCATAAGGCAATACAGGAGAACGTGGGGCATCTTTGCTGGTCCTGGGCACCCCATCCTCTCCATCTGGATTTGGGCTTGAAAGACCAAGGGGAACTGTGGGTGCATGGAGGGTTAAGCACAACATCACTGATCACGGGGCATGTTTGTAAAGGCATAGGCCTAAGCTTCCAATTTCCTGATTTTGTGGAACTTGAGCCAACATGAGATAGCCTTAACTCTGGTCTTTTAAACCAGCAGGGTTTTTTTTGTATCATTAAATTCAATGTTAGGGTAATTTTATTTTGTTGTCTGCCTGTAATACATGAGCATGAACAACACTGTTCTATAATCTATATGCAGAGTAAAGATTAAAGGCTAGTGTAATGGTGAAAAGTCAGATGTTTCCTTTCCGTTTAAGCTCATTTCTTTCAAATTACCCAAAGAAGGATGTTTTGGGATATTTGATAATTTTAAAATATTATTCAATGCACAACTTACAATAAATTGCCAATTGAAAATTTAAAATGGTTGAGGAATAATATAATCACTGCTAAAGCTGTTGGTGCAAAAAAAAATATGAATATATTTTAGTGCTCTTGGCAACATCACTTAAAATATGAAGCTAAGTATTATAATTACCAAAAGACAGCTAGGGAAATTAAAACACTGATGCCCCAATCCAGCAAGAGAGATCCTTATATAAAAACATCCTTTCATGAACCATATGAATTTAAGTGATTTACGGTACTAGTTTATTAAATCATTAAACCCAACTGTTGGGTTGTGACCTCACTTAAAGTGGGTCAACACAAATTTTGTATTTTTCTAAAAGCAGCATCCGGCAGAGATGCTGTCTTAAAAGACAGGAACTCAGAA
This sequence comes from Shinisaurus crocodilurus, assembly GCA_021292165.1. Lineage (NCBI taxonomy): Eukaryota > Metazoa > Chordata > Lepidosauria > Squamata > Shinisauridae > Shinisaurus > Shinisaurus crocodilurus. The sequence continues at coordinate 130,837,205 of CM037879.1, forward strand.
TGAGTGCTAGACTGAGCCGGAGGCCTCCTTGTGAGAAAAGATCTACTTGGCTGAGCTGTGGCTTTAACAGCTTCTGCATAAAAACAGCAGTGTACGGTTGAGAGAGTTTCTGGAAACTATATTGACGAGACCTTCTTGAATCCAGATTCCCTTGTCTTGACTCTGGACTGCTGCCTTGACTGATTCCTGGTTGAGAACTTCCGGACTGAACTCTGACTGTCCTTCTGCCTGCCGGGTTGCCTTGGGACCTTGTTGCCTGTTACCTAGACTGGACTCTGACCTTCCTCTTGCCTGCTCCTTATCTGTTGTGTTGCCTCAGAACCTGTTTGCCTGTGACCTGGACTGTTGAGACCTTGCCTTTTGCCTGACCCGTTTGTGCTGACCATCTTGGAACTCTTGGACCCTTGAACCTGTAACTGCTAGGCTCAGACTGGAATTGTGACATATTTTCCATTGACCGGGACAAAAAAGCATCCCAATGGGAAACATCAATAGATTTCTTGGGATATTTTTTTTGTCCCAGGCTCTTTTTGATTTTCAGAAAATAAAACTCTGTATAGGTACTTAAATATGCCTCCCTGGATTGAATTGCATTTTTTTTAAAAATCCCAACATGTTACATTGGTTGAGACAAAAAGTATCCTAAACCCAATGATTCATTTTGGGTTTGCAGGGACATTTTTGCCCCAGGCACTTTTTGTGTATAGAAAGAAAACTGTAAGGTAAGTGGATGAAATTTGAGATTACCGGTACTTACTACGGTGCTGGTGACAATGCCTTAGCAGGATTACACTGTAGGTCTACAATTCTGCAATGAAAACTGCAGCTGGGGTAAAATTTACCCTATGTTATTAAGTGAAATTAATGCCAATGTGCTTGTATTCACTATATGTCTACAAAAAATATCTTTAAATATCCAGTAGAAAAAGTCAGTATACAGAAAATAAAATACATGTGATCATATATAACCTTAGCAATTAGATATTATATAGATGTATTTGAATTAAAATATTTTCTATAATTGTATTATCAGAACATGTATATTATATTAACTGCGATTTTCTAATTGGCAATTAGCAATATTTATTTTTCACAAGGAGAGCTCAGTGCAAGATACAAAAGGATGGGATGAATAAAAAATAATGAACTTTTAAACAATTCTCCTTAAATAAAAAAGCATAATAAATATCCTAGATTCTGTGCAATCTAGAATTACTCATTCTTTACACGGTCATCTCTTTTCCATATTGTTCCTCATTATACTTGTTGATCCCTTCATTGATCGCATTGCCTTTTTATTTTTGTTATGATATTCAGGCTTCTGCTGCAAAGGTGGTCCTCCTCTGTCTAGGTATGGATACGTATGCCACAATACATCTGTTAATCTGTAACGTCTTTGTTATTTTTTCTGCAAAAGATTACTGAAGATACCTTCTGGAATTTTGTCTCTATTTCCATTGTTATCCATTTCAACTCCAAATGAAAATCTCCTTGCCGTGAGTCCTCCTATCATCACAAAGTATTTTTATGAGGAAGCATTTTATTATGTAATTTCCAAATTAACACCTTTGCCGTATGGAGGCAGCATTACGGAACTTCCAGGGGAAATATAGTGAGACTCTCAATGTAAAGCAGAGAACACATTAAAACTCGCAAAATAAACAAAACAAATAACCAACAAAAATGGCAGCAGATAGAGCAAACACAGTACATGTTTGCATATGGTGCATCTGCATTTTAAAAAATCAACCTTTGGGGCAAAAAAGAGAAACGGTCTTATAATCTGATCTTGCTGGGAACCTCTGCTTTTCTCATATTTTCCTCCTCAGTACTCGGAGACAGCAGTGATCCAGCAGCATTAAATAACCAACATATAAAATCCTGTTGCATTGCCTCTTCTGGGGAATCTGTTATCCAGTACAGAACCTGGTTTGTGTTGGGTTTTGCATAGGCAGAACGAGATTACCACCTGACATCGAGATTATCACCTGACCTGGTGAGTGTCTCTTGAGTTCAAGTACACAAGGCCTTTGGTCACGAGACATAGTCTCGAGGTGATATGACTCAGCAACCTTGGACAGGTTTGAAGCAGTCAACATGTTGATGAATAGGTTATACAACTGGGGTGAGTAATATCCTATTTATAGGTGGTATAAAGCTAGCACACTTGCTGATAGCTTCACTTCTTCTCTCGTCTCGACTCGACATGTTTCTTGATCTGGACTTCACTTCATCTAGCCTTACCACTGGGGTATTGGATTTGTATCTGCAATGATGTAGTGAGTAGAGATGCATTGCTTGCCTTAATCCCATGTAATTGGGTCTTACAAATAAACTCTTTAATCTTTATTAACTGCTGTTATCTCCTCCTTCCGCCTGCGTGACTGGGACTGAGGGTCACTGGCTAGGGGAGCTTTTGAACCCGGGTCAGTCCAGCTCTCTAATCTGGTTATGGGCCCAGATTAGAATCTGATGGTTATCTCAGATGGGCAGATAAGCCCACAGAGACGCAGTAAGGAGAAATTCGGCAGTTATAGAGTTAAGAGAAATTGTTTACTATTTGTAAGAACGGTTTGTAAACAAACCGGGAAGGCAATGTTGCTAGAGCTGATAACAGCGGCTTGGAATGCAGCACAACTGAGGAATGCAGGACAGAGAGACGGAGGATTTTTCATTTTGGAAGCAGCTGGAACGTGGTTGCCGGTTCGGGCAGCTACTAGGCTGAAAAGTGAACAACGCTGGACACAAGGATTTCGTTTTCCACAGCTTGCTGGAGTGATTGTCAAGGAGCTGTATCGGGCAAGGAAATAATCTCCAGGAGGCTCTGTGTCTACTCATTTGAGTCAAGGCTACAGCAGGAGGATCATATTTCATTTACAGTTTTCTTCACACAGCAGCGGATCAGCTATCTTTTGCATTGTATCAACAAGTGGCTTGGATTACAAATGCGTGGATTACGTCTGATGTGGGTAAAGCGTCTGGAGCGTCATGTCGCAGCAAAGTCACGTGTGACAGGAACGTATCTCGGGAAACTTGATACTACACGGGAGGCTGTATCAAACCAGCGGAGGCGTGGTTTTAAAACAGCAGAGAAAAACAGCACGGCAGTTTTGAACAGAGAAAGCTGTGCTTAAAATGGGAAGCTGTTCTTCATTTTCTTCATGTGGGATCACAGAAGAAGGAGCTTGAAATCAGCAGGGGTGCTGCTGATGGGAAAAACTTTGTGTTTTAACCCAGGACATAACAAAATGGACATTATTTTGTTGTGAGCAGAAAACAGTGGATTGTTTAAACGAAGCTTTCTGTGTTGGACATAAATAAGCAGGAAGAGGACTATGCAAATGGTCAGGAGTTTAACAGTCATGTTTTTGGAAATGTATTTCTTGAAATTTGGATAACTTGGATTCAAGAAAGTGTAAATATATGCTCTGGAAATGCAGGAAAATGTACTGATGATAGTGGACTTGATTATATTGTGGATTTTTCTGTAGCAAATGTATAATCTGAATAATTAGTAGGTATGTTTATATGTCAAAGCTAAGAGATGGAATATCTCTTTATACTGTAATGGTGTAATAGAAATGAAAGTTGGACTGATGCAACATAAACAATTAATTCTTTATGATGACATGTACCTACATGCATGCATACACATTATGTTTTTTGGGTCATTTAGAATTCACGGCTTGTGAAAGAAAATGCAAACTGTGTGTGGGGAAAAGCATTTGGAAATTGTAATTTTCACATGAAAGGAATTTTGTGCACATAAAAGCAGTTTGAATGCTACACAGAAGCATTGGGCTGTTGAGCTTTACTGTACAAGCAACAAGGCCAGATATTGCTGTCAGTGTAGTGGGCAGACTGTTAGACCAACAGGACATGCTTGGAGAGCTCTGAAAAGGAGTTGAGTGTTATCTGGAAGGAACATCACACTTCAGACTAAGATTTACAAGTCAGAGAACAGGTGGCTTACAGATTCACAGAAATGCCAGTTGTGGTTGTGATAGTAAGAACAACAAGAACACACCTGAAGTTTGTTATTTTTATAACCATACTTTGTTTGATTGATTTTGTAGAAACAATCATTTAAAGGTTAGAGTTCAACTGAAATTGAACTGAATGCATTGTATTATGTATTGTGCTATTATGCTATTGTAAAGCTTGAATAGTTATTGCATTTGTTTAAATAGTTTAAATTGTTAAAAAATGTTTAAATGATGCTAGGCTTGATGTGAAAAACCTATTACAGTTTTTTCAGGAAACCAAGGCAGGATTGCTATGCTGCAGGCAGATAGCAATACACAACGTTTTGGGTTTGCAAATAAAACTGTGTCATAAGGAGGGATACATCAGAAGTGATTTGATGGTGGTTCAAATTTCTGGCAGGTAAAGTCATTCCTGCAAAAGTATTTTTTATCAAAGTCCATAGATGAAAAAACAGCATCAGATGTCAACAAAGCTGTTGCTGTTGTATGAGGTAAATAACCACATTCTGCGCAAATGCAAAAGCAGGGGGATGTTGGGTTTTGCATAGGTAGAACGAGATTACCACCTGACATTGAGATTATCACCTGACCTGGTGAGTGTCTCTTGAGTTCAAGTACACAAGGCCTTTGGTCACGAGACATAGTCTCGAGGTGATATGACTCAGCAACCTTGGACAGGTTTGAAGCAGTCAACATGTTGATGAATAGGTTATACAACTGGGGTGAGTAATATCCTATTTATAGGTGGTATAAAGCTAGCACACTTGCTGATAGCTTCACTTCTTCTCTCGTCTCGACTCGACATGTTTCTTGATCTGGACTTCACTTCATCTAGCCTTACCACTGGGGTATTGGATTTGTATCTGCAATGATGTAGTGAGTAGAGATGCATTGCTTGCCTTAATCCCATGTAATTGGGTCTTACAAATAAACTCTTTAATCTTTATTAACTGCTGTTATCTCCTCCTTCCGCCTGCGTGACTGGGACTGAGGGTCACTGGCTAGGGGAGCTTTTGAACCCGGGTCAGTCCAGCTCTCACAGTTTGTACCTGCAGCTGAAAGTGGCCATGGCAGAAGTGAATGACCGTCAGGTGGCCATATGTTTTCTTTTACAGAGGACAGTCGTTTATTTGAAGGGCTGCCAGAGGATTGTCCACTATTCTGAAAGCATCCTCTGTTTGAAGGGCTGTCCCAGGGATGTTGAAGAGTCCTTGGTCCCGAGTCCCGAGTCGAGTCCCGAGTCTTTGGACCCGAGTCTCGAGTCGAGTCTCGAGTCGAGTCTCAAGTCTGAGGCCCAAAATGGTGACTCGAGTCCCGAGTCACTCCCAAAGCGGCGGCCCATGGAGGGAGCGGGAGGGTCTCCGCAAGAGGAAGAAGAGCTGCCCTTCCTCCTGCGGAGACCCTCCCGCTCCCCCATGGGCTGCCGCCGCCACATCTCCTGCCGCCACAGCTCTTCTAAGCGCCGTGCCGCTCGAGTCGCCTCACCGCCTGCCACCGCCTTGCCACCACCTCGCCACCCGCACGCCGCCACTCACCTCACCTCCGCTGCACGCCGCTTCCGCCTCACCTTGCCGCTGCCCGCACGCCACCGCCCTCACTGCTGCCACCGTCGCATGCCGCCGCATGCCGCCTCACCTCACCTCCGCTGCTGTCGCCCGCTGCCTCACGCCGTCGCCCGCTGCCTCACGCCGTCGCTCGTCGCACGCACGCACGCCGCCGTCGTCATCGCTCTGTTTTTGGTGCGGGGAACCATGGCAACAGAGCTGTTTAAGCCCTGTTGCCATGGTTCCCCCCGCCAAAAGCAGAGCGACGGCGCTGCTGGCGGCGTGGGCGTGCGTGCGTGCGGTGAGGCGCCGGCGCGCAGGTGGCATGAGGCGGCGTGACGAGGCGGCGTGCGACGGTGGCGGCGGCATGAAGCGGCGTGCGACGGTGGCGGTGGCGATGGCATACGGCGTGCGACGGCGGCAAGGTGAGTTGAGGTGAGCGGCGGCGGCGGAGTAGGCTCGAGTCCCGAGTCGAGTCTCGAGTCCCATAGAAAATATTGGGACTCGAGTCAGAGGGGGGACTCAGTCCGACTCACGAGTCGAGTCCGAGTCCCCATCCCTGGGCTGTCCAAGTCCAGTATAGAGATAAAAATATCAGAAGGAAAAGCTGGGCCTTGAAGCTGCCCATCATCAACAGAGCCTGGACAGCAGAATGAGCAAGGCACACAGGTCACCTGGTCACAGTCTTCCACACTACGGTGTGATATACTGTATTTCTATTTAAATTATAATAATAACCAGTTCTAAATTTGCATCTATACATATAAATTCACATATACAAATAAGTGTCTTCTATTTTCTTCTTTCTTGGTGATTCAAACGTGGCCACTGTGCCAGATAATGGTTTGGGTGAACAAAGGCCACATATTTTATTGGATACAGCTTCACATGGTATTCTAGGCAAGGATCCAGTTTCTGCCAACCCAAACTGCTATCAGAAATGCTTAAGAACATAAGAAGAGCCATGTTGGATCAGACCAAAGGCCTATCTAATACAGCATTATTATTTTGCACAGTAGCTAACCAGATGCTTTGCCTAACCTGCCAGTTGGGGCCTTTTGAGAAGGTGGAAGAAGTCCATGGCTGTCAACAGCTTATGCTGTTCCAGTGATAATTGCCCCACTACCTGGGGGCAGAACAATGGTGCCACCCCTTGTGGTAAGCTGGCCCATGCTTGAGCCCCTGTAAGGCAGGGGTGTTGAACCTCATTCAGCCTGATGACTGGATTCAATTTTGGAGAAGCTCTTGCCAGCAGCATTCCAGTGGTATGTGGGGCAAAAGGGACAGGGCAAAAATACCAAAACCCCAGCATATTAAAGCTCTTACTAACAGTAATTAAGCTGTTGCCTCTCTGGTCTGCCTGAACCAAACACCCATCCTTCCCTCCCAGTTGCTTCCTGATTGGCTGGGAGGGGAGCAGGCAGATTGGGCCATGCCAACAGGTAGTTACTTGTTGCAACAGTGGCAGAAGATGGCATGCCCTTCTCCCCACATCCTCAGCCCTGACACAGGCAAAAAGGGGGCTGATGGTGAACGTCTAACTCCCATGTTGGCAGAAAAAAAGGGCAGCATAAGATGAAGACACAGAATATGTTATTCATAAAACTCTTTGTGCAAATTGATGTAAATAGTTTTGCTAAATAGTATAATCAAAAGTATTTACCTTCTGATGTTGAGCTTTCACCCACTTGAACCCAACATACATTTTATTAATCCAGATACAACAGACACACACATTTTTTATAAGGATAATGCTACAGCATCAGGACATTTTAGCTAGCAATATACATCTTGAACTTTGAGAAACAGGATAAACAGGACTATGGCGATCATCACATGCCAATATGGTCAAAAGTACTTTGGTCCATGACAGAGCGTCTGCAGATTTACTTTCTCCTATTACTGCATTGCAATTACCGGTATGTGTAAATCTATACCTGCGGATTGCTGTCCCTCTTCAGAATGCTTAAACAGAATTCTAATCTCTTTTAAAACATGATCAACCCAAAGAAACTCAAAATATTGTTTTTCTTTTTGGGGGGGCGGGGAGAAAGGCTCTCATATAGGTAATGCTTCTCCTAGCAGGGGGACTGCACAACTGCAGAAACTGTACACACCTGAATCTGGCCCATTATATATCTTGCATGAATAAATATGAAATGAAAATATAACTCAGTCTACAATCCTAAACATACTTACTAGGGAGTAAGCCCCACTGAACATAGTGGACTTATTTCTTGGTAGATACGCATAGGATTGTGCTGTCACTTGTCCCCCCACTTACTGATTAAAAAAATGCATCATAATTTATTCTGTTTTGGAATGTATATAATATACAATACACTTAATCTCTGAATTATTTTGTGTTTATAAATGTCACTTACCAGAATGAAGAGGCAATTAGTGGCAAGCCAGTTATGCTCAGGAATAGTAGAAAATACTGACAAAATCAAGCAACCAAACACAAGGAGAAAACTGAAAAAGAGAAGAGTATAAGAAATAGTGAGGACATTGGGGAGGGAAATAGAACTTTAAATACATGAAACTCAAAGTTATCTGAATTGTTTGTGTTCCTAGTATAGCATGATCTGAATGCCACCTTTTACATAAGTCCTCTTCACTCAAAAGTATGATTATGGAGGGGAAACAATGTTGATAGCATCTTTACAAATCTACAGGCACGATCCAAAACAATACAAATCAAAGGTTTCTTGCAATTTATTAAATGGTAAATAAATTACACACTTTATGTTCAGCAAGCATTAATATGTTCATATTTAAATAGTTCTTTCATGACCACTACTCAAACATGATATGGATATGAGAATGCCTTGTAGTACACACCTGAGTGGCATGTGCTTTGAGAAAACAAATAACGAGGAAATAGAATCAGAACACTGACAAAATGGTTGTTGTATTTGAAAAGAAGATGAAGAAGTTGGTACAGAGAAGTTCAAGACTAGTTAAACATAAGAATTGAAGGGAAAGATTTTGGGAAAGCAATGACACTTAAGGATTTTATTTTTTTTTAAAGAAACTGATAATGAAGAGGAATATGAAGAACTAGTTTAGGATCAACCTGCAATGAAAAACTATTAAAAAATTAAAAGATGATCAAAAACCTATTGGTTCCTTGCATGTGAGGCTATTAGTCATTTTGGAGTATCAGAACAAATAACATAAGCCAATGGGGAAAAATGGGACTTGAGAACATATATGATGACTTTGAGAATCAAAAGTTGGAAAGAACTACAAGGTGAAGTGGGTATGCATAAGTACGTGGGAGCAAAAGAAATAGGGGATAGTATATATTAAATTTTTTAATTTGAAAATAGGGAATTATCAAAGGCTTTAGCTACAGAACAGCTCTTTCTAAAAGTGTGATGCTTCTAATATACAGACTGCTTAATGCTTAAGTCACAGTTGCCAAAAACTGGATAATCACCATTATCCCTTTAATATTATGCCATCCATTGTAAAATCATAACTACAAAGATTGTATACTACACATTGTTCACCAAATCAGTGTTCTAAATAACTATTCTTGTGAAAATCTATTGTCATAAACATTGAATTCTCCTTGGACTTTCCTGTAACATGTTAGCTGATTAACTCCTCCTTTTTTGAACACACATGAAATAATCTTAGCATTTACCATAAGCATTACTATTTACTCTTACAGTTTCAAATGTGTTTGTCAAAGCTCTGTTTTGAAAAGCCTAAACTATTTTAAATGTTTTTCAATTAACTATTTGTTTTCAGCACATAATTACTGTTGCAAAATAAACTGATACAATAACACAGGGTTTTTGAAACAGCTCTCTGCTGTGCAATACAAAAGCACAAGGCAGAGGCAATTTATTGCGCCAAGATGCAGAGGTAAGAGGCTTGATTGACAAAATACTTTAGAACAGATCCCATGAGTATTGGGCCAAAGTCTTGCTTACAGAGCAATGTGCCATTGGTACTGTGGGTAATCACATAATATGCCAATGAGCTGTGAAGCATAGCTTATAGAAAGTTCCAATTGTCTGAATGTAAGTTTCTAGAATCAAATTACCAGTTCCAGTTCAGTTGTACTTAAAGTTGAAGATATACAAAGACCTCCAACACCACAGGTCTCTCATTTACCCAATTATCACCTGTAAATTTTGCAGTTAACAAAGGAGGGGATTCAAAAGCAGGCCAAAGTATGTCTTTGGGTGGGTTTGCATGATCACAGCGGGAAAATAAACCACAGTGACTTATTTTCCCTCCCTGCATGTGCTGGTTGTGAGCCACCTAATTAGCATAACTACCCTTGCTTGGAACAGGTTGTTGTGACATCCGAATCTGACAAGGAAGATTCAGGAAGGTTTACAAACTACCCTGAAACCCTAGAACAAGTCATTTATTTTTTATATTTTATATTTATACTCCGCCTTTTTCCCCGCAAGGAACCCAAGGCGGCTTACATAGTCCTCCTCCTCTCCATGTTATCCTCACAACAACCGTGTGAGGTAGGTTAGGCTGAGAGTCAGTGACTGGCCCAAAGTCACCCAGTGAGTTTCATGGCCGAGCGGGGACTAGAACCCGGATCTCCTGAGTCCCAGTCTAACACTCTAACCACTACGCCACACTGGCTCATGGGTTTCAGGGTGGCTTGTAAAGCACCCCAGCCAGGCACGCTGGCTGGGGTTTGGACATTACTATAACCTGGGTATATTATGCTAATTATGCTAATTATGCTAATTAGGCAGCTCACGAAAGGAGAATAAGCCATCATGGCATAGTGGTTAGAGTGTTGGACTGGGACTCTGGAGATCCGGGTTCTAGTCCCCGCTCGGCCATGAAACTCACTGGGTGACTTTGGGTCAGTCACTGACTCTCAGCCTAACCTACCTCACACGGTTGTTGTGAGGATAACATGGAGAGGAGGAGGATTATGTAAGCCGCCTTGGGTTCCTTGCGGGGAAAAAGGCGGGGTATAAATATAATAAATAAATAAATGATCATGCAAACCTGGCCACTGAGTGAAGACAGAAACTAAGCCAGTTCATACAACACGAGGGTGGCTTGGTATCCACCCTGGCATATGCCAACTGAACTCAGTCTGTTGTAGGGTTGCTGGGTGATTTGTTAACCACCCCAACCAACCACTCTCACTAGCTTCAGACATCACGACAATGCACGCCAAGCGAGAGTAATTAGGAAATCAGCTAGCAGGCAACCAGCACATGTGGGGGTGGTGATTAAAAATCCACCATGGCTTATTAACCACCCTCGTGTTGTGTGAACTGGCTTACTGTGGTGGCAAACAAATGTCTCAGAGTGCATTGAAAGTGTGTTAAAATTATATGGTTAAATAAACACACTGTACTTCATAACTAATCAGGCACAGAGTTTTCCCAATACTGACAGTGGGTTGGAACTGAAACCATCTGTCATGACTGGCTTATGCTGGCTCAGCTTGTCTGACTGTGGAAAGCTAAGCAGGGTCAAGCCTGGTTATTACTTGGATGGGAGACCCCTCCTCTAGTTTCCTGCATTGAGCAGGGGGTTGGACTCGATAGCCTTGTAGGCTCCTTCCAACTCTATGAAATCTATGAAATCTATGAAACAGGCCCATTGTGCTCTAACTATGGTTCAGCCTAAGGTGCATTAGTTGCAGTGAGCCTTGGGCTTGCTAGTCCCTTCCCTCACCTCTTCTCCTTCTGCACAGCTGGAAGGAGTTCAGAAGCTTTTGCTTCCATTTTTAGTTAACAGCAACTGCCCATGTAATCTGAACCAGAAACAGTGGTTAACACTAACTATGGTTAATTTCCAACAAGGTAGCTTGAGAAACCTTGGTTTTAAAGTTGGCTTCTTGGAAATTAATTATAGTTAATGCTAACCATAGTTTATTGTGCCAAATGACATGACTAACCATGGTAAACCAAAACTGAAAACAAACACTTCTGAACTCCTTCTTCCAGCTACATGGGGGAGGAGAGTGCAAGATAAGTTTAGTATGATGTGTAAATGTGGCTAATATTGTTACATGGGTCATGTGCACAGAAAAAATAATAATGGGATCCTCATTTTTTCCCCTTCTTTTTTCTGAACCTTTAGCATTTTGCCATCACAATTTCAAACTTATATCTGCAACTTTTGAGACAGAGGGAAACAGAACCTGCGGGCACAATCAAGCCAATGTAAAGCTTTTTAAAGGGGGTAGCTCGCACTTTTCCATATTCCAGAGCACCTAGAGTCTTGGGAATAAGTGGGAAAGTGACAGAACTGTTAGCACAGTGGAGTCCCCCCCCCACTAAAAAAATATCTTGCTGCGAAAGGGGTATAAATCCCACCACACCCTTGTCATGAGCACAGATCACTCATGCCTTTGGTTTGATTTCACAGCTCACCTTTTAGTTTGTCAAACAAAAACAAAGGGAGGAAAAGGCTATTTCGAGCCTCTCTGGGTCAATGTCCAGGAAAGTACCTGCTGCACTTTGCCAACAGGTACCTCCCTGGATATTGCCAAGGAGAGGCTGCCCATTTTTGGACCTCCAGAAGTGCGCAGGTGTACAATTCTAAAAGACCAAAAAGAAATAATAATAATAATAACAATAATAATGTGCGAAAATATTTGTGCACATTGGGGGTCCAAAAAGAAAAAAGAGTTTTGCAACCACGGACAGCTCCTCCAAGTTGCCACTTGGACAATTTGAAGAAGCGGTCAGAATGGGGATTGCAAAAGTTGACTGCCAAGCCGAAAATCACGATCTCCGGAGGGAAAAAAAGGGTAAAGGGACAAAAAGCCACAGCAAGCTGAAAACAGCTTGTGATTGTGGCAGGGGACACCCAGCCAGTTCCAGTAACCCTAAAGTGCTGCTTAGGCACTTGTGGGGTGGCTGGCACTGGCCTGGGTGAACTTGGCAAGAACGGCAAGGGTTTTTTGCCTCTCTTGCCAAGCGGCTCACTAGCTGATTCCTGGTATCCACGATGGCGTCAGTCACCTGGGTTCAGATGACACGACAACCCATCATGGGTAAAACGACCCCTACAACAACCATGGGTTGTCAGGGTGGCTTGTTGTCACCCATGATGGGTTGTTGTGTGTGTCATGTGAACCCAGTCAATATGAAAACCACTGGCCTAATCAATTCCTTTGGTTAATGGAAATACCTTGTTTTACTGTTGTCCATTAACAAGGCTTCTTGATTACCTCAGAAATACCTAAAAGGTTAAAACACCAAGTAGCTTAAGTTTAGGATCCTACTATGACATCTTCCTTTTAAAAATAAATGTTTTCAAAAACAATGCTCTGCTGACATTGTGGAAAAGAATAGTTTTGATAATGCTAGCCATGAGGATTAAATTTTCCATCATTTATACTTTCAGTGTGACTTGTTTATGCAAGTAAAATGAGATATGACAAAGGCTATTATAATTTGTTTTAAATGTTTTGACAAAAACTGTATAGAACATAAGTATTCCTCCATAGAAGATGGCTAGTAAATTTATACTGTAAACATTAGTATGAAATGACTTATTCTTTAACCTTTTCCATGATTATAACAGCATGACCTTAGGGGCTGAGACCTCATGAAAGCAAGGAACATCCACATAAAAAAGATTAAGTAAAATAGGTCTCTTTAAGCATCTGAATAACATATTAAAAGTATGTTTTTTTCAATCTGAAACTACGATTGTGCCAACTGTGTCTTTCCTCTTATTATCGAAGCTTTATTGGGGAGGGAATGAACTCTGAAGTACATTAGGTCATTCCAAAATTAGAAATATTCATATTGCTTTAACTCAACATTCATGCCTACTTTATTTTTATTTTGTTAGCCTCTGTCATATGATTTCATATACTTTCTTTTCTAGCTTGTCAATATTGGCCTCCATCCAAAGGGACTACATTGCTGCTTTGGTGCACCCAAGAAAGTGTTGACCTTTTATTTTTTATTTTTCAAACAGCAGCACCCCTACCCAACCTATTATGGCAACCTTCTCTGAAACTGACATCAGTCTCAAAGTAGTAGTAGTTTTTGCTATCACATGGTGGGGTGTTGCTATTCATGGGGGGAAGTACAAGACCCCACTGAGTAGACCCTGAGGCAGGACTCTTTGGATTCCAGCCATAATTGCTAAGTATCGGATATGGAACAGGATAATTAAAATGAAAGGAAAAAGAGTTTAGATGAACCATGTCCAGAGGGGTAGCTGTGTTAGTCTGTTGCAGCAAAAACAAAATCTTGAGGCAGTGCTAAAATCTAAAACACCACCATCAACAGGCCACCCAACATAAATACAAACACAAGGACCAGACGCTGTAACAAACCCACATACCAACACTGTCCTCATATCTACTCAGGCAAGACTATTACAGGTCCTAATAACATCAACCAAAGTCAACACCCCAAAACCCCAAAAAGTCAAGATACCCAGTTAGAATTCAACAAAAACACACAAGGTGCAAGTAAACCTTACAGAACTTCAGCTAATCAATATATATTGAATAAAAAGAAGAGAGTTTGTAATAATTTAAAGCAGGGGTCCCCAACATTTTTGGACCCATGGGCACATTTCGGAATTTGAGAAACTGCTGAGGGCACTGCCACAAAATGCCTAATCTGCTGATCACTGCTTTGGCATCTACCTGCTGCATCAATGGAGCTTAGGCTGCGTCTTATTCAGCAAAAACTTTTGTGTCTATTGGACACTGCAATGTCTCTTTAATAAGGGATTGTCTAATTCAGCTAATTGCTGCTGGTGTAATACAGCTCTGGTTCTTTTAAACATATGTTTTGGCAGTGTCCAGTAGCTTCTTCTTTTTGAGAAGAGGTTATGACACAGATAAATTTTGTACTGGAACAGTCTTCCCCCCCAATTTTTATTTATATTAAAAGAAACACACAATCAAACACTACAACAACATACAACAATAAATAAAACTAAACTAAAATAGACTTCCAGTTTCCTCTACAGCAAATATAAGTAACATTAATTATTCTTACTATATAATTACAAAGAAATTTCTATTTTTTCTATTGTTCAATTTTTTTCTCCTTATTTATCAGACCTACAGGTAAGCAAATTAATTTCTACAAACGATCTACTACTAGACGTTTCCACTCAACCATCAACATAGATGTTAACTTTTCTCTAAAGTAATGATGAAAGTTTATCTCTACCAAGCCCAAATGGCTCCCCAACCATTCAACCATAATATACAATGTACCATCTTGTTAGTCAAATTTTCCACAAGCCCCCAAACTGCATTAATACATTTTAGCCAACTTCTCCAGTAGTGTATAACAAAAATACATCTTCCTATCCACCTTCTCTCTAAAATTAAAATTAAAACTTACTATAGATTCAGACCTTCTGGCCAAATATTTATATATTTTAAAGCATTTTATCCACTTTAAGCCTTTCTAGGATTTATAATTCTTTAAAAAAACCTATTCTGCTGGCTCCAACGGCTACATCAACCATTAACCCTTAAATGGTTACAGCACCCTGGGGTGGGTGGCTAGGGCATTTTTCTGTTTTCTTTTGTCTTCCAGCTAAAATTCAGCCCATCCAGATCAGGGCCATGGCATTGAGGAGACTTCTGGTCTCCACATTTGTGTCCCTGTGATTTGTTATGGGTTATTAGCTGTTTCAGGTTGGTGACTGACAAGCCAAGTTGATACAAATATACATAAAATAAATAAATAGGCATGCCTAGATGTTCAGCCTTTGTTACCTGGTTCACACTGAGAAGCTATTTTTAAATGTCCTCACAAGTGGGGAGACAGAAGTAATATCTGTCCATAGAAATCAATGGTGAAATCCAAGATATTGATGTAGCTGGCACTGGGCACCAATGTGTCCATCCCAGACCGCCCCCCATTCCAAAATGTGTAAAACCCAAAACAGCCCAAAACAGAGCATACTCAGTGGGCATGGAATGTTACCATCGTGGGCCCACCCCACTTCCCACCCCTGCCACTACCACCTGTCCTCTGGAGAATCACATTGTGTGTCCAGAGCCAGTGTGGCGTAGTGGTGAGAGTGTTGGACTGGGACTCGGGAGATCCGGGTTCTAGTCCCCGCTCGGCCATGAAACTCACCGGGTGACTTTGGGCCAGTCACTGACTCTCAGCCTAACCTACCTCACAGGGTTGTTGTGAGGATAAAATGGAGAGGAGGATGAGGATTATGTAAACCGCCTTGGGTTCCTTGCAGGAAAAAAGGCGGGGTATAAATATAATAAATAAATAAATAAATATTGGACAAAGAAAGTGGTCAGCATGTCTCTTCAAAGAGCAGGCCAGGTCCAAATGCCTGGCTATGAGAGGGTCCTTCCTCAGAGCCAGGGATTGTAGAAGCAGTGTCCCAGGAGATCACCCCAGGATTCTCAGCACGAGAGGGTGGATGGCTGAGAGCAGCCACCCATCCTCTGCTTTGCTCTGAGGATCCCCTCAGAGCAAAATAGAGGATGGGCAGTTGCTCCAGAGAGCCCTGCTGGCTACTCTCTTGCTGCAGCATCTGCCACAGAAGGAGAGCAGGACCAGTTGGGCTCTCCAGAGCAGGTACTAGAGTTGCTGTGTGACCACCAGCCCTTCTCTCTCACTGCAGCAAATGCCAGGGCAGGAGATCAGCTGGCGGGGTTCTTTGGAGCACCTGCTGGTGGAAGAGGCAGGACCTCCTAGCACAGGTGAAGGAGTGCACAATTTGTCACTCCTCCTGAGGAGGATTCACCCTGCCTCATGGGAGGGCCGGCCCTGATTGCTGGTGCAATAGTAGATCATTATGCTATCATGCTGAACCAGCCCTGACCTGGCCTACATATTGTACCTTGGCAAATACATTGTCTTCCTGGACCTAGCTCTCTTTCCCTGGGATTAATTTTAGCTGCCTTAAGGGATGTCTGGGATATTGATTCCCATTCTACGGGGTTACACTTGGACTCACAGATTATATTACCTATTAGGACTCAAGCTATGCCAAAGATTTGGGACAGAACATAAAATGTATGCCAAATTAACACTTTTAAAAGGCGGCATTAATTTCCCCCCTAAATTTCTCATTAAACAAGCATCTTATCTAAAATCATAACTGTAAAATGATAACAGATGATCAAGAAGGTTGCATTCCTCCACAATGACTGGGTTTGCACAACACACTAAACCTCAGTAGGTTACTTCCTATTGAGGTTTTGTGTGTTGTCTGACCCCCGTGGGGTGCTTTAGAAGCCCACATGGTGTGACTTCTAAACCACCCTATGAAACTATGGCTTGCATTCAGGTTACGCTAACCCTAGTTTTAGCATGTCGTCCAAACTCGGATGACATGCTAACCTACTCGCAAGCCAATAGGGCATAAAGCCCCTTGGCCAGAGTGGCAAACAAGGGCTGCTACTCTGGCCAAGGGGCTCTGGCTAATAACAGCCAGCCAAGTGCCCAAGTGGCACTTAACGCAGCTGTCATCAGCTTCCCCACCGCTTCTGCCGATGTCGGGAGAGCAGGATTGCTTGCGAGCAATCCTATTTTCCTGGCATCAGCCAGCTGGAAACACTCGGGGAAGGCCCAAAGGTCTGCAGTGGCAGCAGGGGATCCAGGCACCTGGCCTCGCTTGCTCTCAAGAGCAAGCGAGGCCGGGCGCCTGGATCCCTGGTCACCACCTTTGCCGCCACCGCTGCTGTCCTTTCGGGTGAACTGCTAGCACAATGAGGAGTTAGTGCTTCCTAAAGCACCCCTGGAAATAAATGGAAATGCATGTTTCCGAATTGGTACAGGTAAGTGAAGCTCTCTTCTGCGAGCTGCACCATTCCAGAAACGAGCATTTCTGCTTCTTTCCAGTTGCTTTGAGAACTGCTAGCTCCCCATTGCACTAGCAGTGAGTCCTGCTAGGCAGGCGGGCAGCATAGGATACTTCTGCCAGTTACCTTTAATTAATCTCATAAGTAGCCAACTACATGTTGCTTGCTTTGTATAGCCAGGGACATGCACCCATGGGGTTTGTGATTGCAGAATTGCAGTTTCTAGGGTGTTGTTCCAGAGCAAAGTTACCCAGGGTTTTTTTGATATTGGGAATAAAGGCCCTCACAGAGATGAAAGGCCTTCAGAAGGGTTTAAACAAGGGTAAAGCTCAGACTAGACACCACTGTCTATTCTATAACTATTTGGATAATCATCCTGGATGTTGATTTATGCATCTAGTTTATACACAGGGTTGAAGTAATCAAATACCTTGAAACAAGCAGGGCTGGTGCAAGGCAGTTTGGTGCCGTAGGCAAGATCAGATATTTAGCGCCCCCCCTTTCCACTTGAGCCCTCCCTCCAGCCCTATGCCCATTATGAAATAAATTTCCCTCCCTGGGAACTGCTGAGCCCCATAGAAAAACTTTGTGGACTTTGAGACTTTTCCTTTGTGTTCACGTGGAAAGCAAAGAGTCAACATCAGCCCAGCTATGCCAGGAACTCCCAAGGGCCTTCTCCTACTCCATATATATGTAAAAGCCTGTCTCCTCCTGCGGGCAGCACAAGGGATATGAAAAAAGGATGTGAGAGAGGTGTGGTGGCGCTACCTGTGAGGAATAGAGACAAAAGGGCATCTTGCAGCCTGTCCTACCTCGCAGGGTGGAGGTGCAGAGACACCGGTTTGACTCATACACCTTCTGGGTTGCGGGGGGGGGATGCATGTAGTAGAAACATAGCAAAGAGAGAGCCCATGGATCATCTGGTTCAAATTTAGGAGGGGCTTTACAAAACTTGCTGCTTCCCCTCCTCTCTCTCACTTTGTTGCAATATTTCTTTATCAGAATAATGTACAGTCATGCCTTGGATTGAGAGCATAATTCGTTCCAGAAACGTGCTTGTAATCCAAAACACTCTTATATCAAAACGAAATCCCTCCAAAAAAATTTGTACATATATTTTTAATTTAAGCTGTACTAAAGTACTTGTATTGCAAGACGTTGCTTGTATATCAAGTAAAAAAAAATTAAATATTTAAAAATTTGCTTGTCTTGCTCTCAAACCAAGTTACTTGCAATCCAAGGTATTACTGTATATTATCCTGTCTTTCCCTTTACCAGCCTAGTGCTCAAGGCAGACAACAATATTCAAAGTACAGTAAAGCAAACATCAACAGCTCAGGGCACAATCCTAAACACGCTGAGGCAGAAAAAAGCCCCGCAACTCCACGCATTCACCAGCCAGCATGGCTGGCTGTTGAAATGCTGGGAGTTGCGGGGCTTTTTTCTGCCTCAACGTGCGTAGGATTGCGCATGGCTGGCTGGGGAATGCTGGGAGTTGTAGGACTCCCCTCCCATCCAAACACGCGTAGGATTGCATCCTAAAAGCATTTAAAACCAAAACACAGAAACAGCATGGTAAATAATTAAAACATTGGAGCCCCAGCTAGCTTAAAATACCTTTCCCTCCCTCCCTGGTTGCTGGAAATAACTGTTCAGGGGACGTTGAGGCGCCGGAGGGAGGGAAGGCGAAGGAGGTGTTTGCAGGTGCCTCCTTCCTGCCACCCACCAGCCTCCCATCATTGGCCCCTGCCCGCCTCCTCCAGCCTGTCGCCTTCTCTGCCTCTTTTGATACTGGTTGTGAGGAGGAGCCTGCCTGAAGCTTCAGCAGCGCCAGCTTGGAGACCGAGCCCTGAGGTGGAGGAGAGGGAGGGATGGGCGCGCCTCTTTCGCCTCCTCTTCCCCGCCACAGGACATGATTGGTAAAACAAACTTGGTAAAATACACATTTTAGCACTGTATTTTTTTCCGAGGCGTTTCTGGCGCCCCCTTTAGCCTGGCGCCCTAGGCAGCTGCCTAGTTCGCCAAATGGTAGCACCGGCCCTGGAAACAAGCAATACCTTGCTCGGTTTTTTAAAACTAGAGCTAAATACTGCTTTGAATAAGTAGACATGTCGGTTAAAGGATAAAAAAGTGAAAGAACAAATGAAAGATTAGAGGACAATAGCCTATTAAGGAACCCTAAGCTCTTTGTGTGTGTGTTTTCCTTTTTAAATAGCTGTATTAAGGACCAAATCCTGGCCAAATTTCCATGATGCTACTGGCTTAACTGCCTTTGAAGGTTTGAGCCAAGTAATTTCATATCTGAATACTGGGGGCGGGGACAGAGATGGGACAGTTCTTTTCCATAAACTGAATATAAACCAAAGTATAATTTTAGACTGGAACCATCAAAAATACTTGTAATCACAAAAATGGTTGCTTAAAAAAATCCATTGTGATTTTAAAATAAATGACTGAATGTAGAGAAAAGGGACTGAACCATCCACAATTCACAATTCCCCCGTTCTTTTGAAAGAACAGGATGACATCTTATGCACTACACAGATTATAGCTCTTTAACAATAATATGAATTCTTTTTCAGTGAGATGACTGTTCTAAGTTAGGTTTGGCTGCTCTTTCCTATTCAGCATAGCTTTAAGAACAGGTACTGTAAAACTGAATAACCGAGAAGGACACATGAAGCAGAGGAGAAAAACATCATCATCATCCACTTTGTAAAGAGCAGCCTTTTCCACTGTTAATAAAAGTGCTCTCAGAAGTTACAAGTTATTGCTATTCATAGTTAGAACTATTTTTTCAGTCAACCTTTTCTATACAAAAATCTACTATGCATTTTCAATATGCATTCTTTTAAGCCCTATGCAGATCACAAGGGAATGGGTTCTAATCTCTCAAGAGATAGGTTTTACAGGGAGCCTTTAGTGGGCATATATGAATGGAGAGGGTTGGGAAGTTCTTCCTAACCCAACCCTTTCTTTATGGCTCATTCTGCAACACTCCTTAACAGACTGATTCTGAATTATTTAATAAGCTTTCATTTACAAAATACCATGTAACATACAAGATTGTAATTTAGGTCAAATCATATGTTCATGCATTTCAGTTAATCACTATAATATAGAACTGAATAGTGGTGTTTGTTTATTTTCAGCATTTTTACCTGCTCTTCCTATGAAAAAGATTCCCAGAGCAGTTTACAAATATCAATAATAAAGAAGGCAATCCCTGCCATCTGGCTTATGATCTAAATTCTAAAAGACACAACACAAAAGGAAAGGGGATTGGGAGTGAGGAGGAAGAAACAAATGCAGACAGTAGGGATGCTTCCAGATAGAGGGCTTCCAGTGCTACCAATTAAAAGGCATTGTGCATTTTTTTCCTTCTTGACAGAGTTTTTCTGGTAAGAAAAATGTCAGAAGCAACATTGGGAAAGCACGGGAGGGCTACAAATAGAAGAGAATGGCATTTGGACCCCCCGTAATATAGAGAGACAGACAGACATGCAAGTGTCAGAAGAGAATCATGCATATCCAAAAGAACATGCCAATAGTAAGGGGCCCTGTCTGATTTATCATATACAGTCATGCCTTGGATTGAGAGCATAATTCGTTCCGGAAATGTGCTTGTAATCCAAAACACTTGTATATCAAAACGAAATTCCCCCAAAAAAATTTGTACAGAGATTTTAAATTTAAGCCGTACTACAGTACTTGTATTGCAAGATGTCGCTTGTATATCAAGTAAAATTTTTTTAAATAAATATTTTAAAATTTGCTTGTCTTGCAAAACGCTCTCAAACCAAGTTACTTGCAATCCAAGGTATTACTGTATTTGGTTACAATTTGTTCAAACCAACACATTCCAAGTATGATAAACTGGTCTCTATTTGTGGCATGTCTGAAAGACCATAGTCCAGGGGTCCCCAACGCAGCACCCATGGGCGCAATGGCACTTGCGGGCACCTCCAATGGCACCTGCAAAACTCTTTGCTCCCTGCCCCCTTCAAAATAAATAAATAAATAAATAAAAACCTGAAAAACATTAGGGCACCAAGTTCTCCTTCCTGTTCCTGAACCTGCCACTGATCTGTTTTTTCAGGCAGGAAGAGAAAGCAAGGCAAAGGGGTAGAGGGGAGAGAGTGAGGCTAGAGGCTAGGAGGGGAGAGAAACAGCAAGGTAAAGATGTGGGCGGGGGAGAAACAACGAGGCTAGAGACTGGGAGTGGAGAGAAACAGCAAGATAAAGGGGTGAGTGGGAGAGAACGAGAAAGGCTAGGAAGGGAGAGAAAGAAGAAGGCTAGTGATGGGGAAGGGAGAGAAAAGGCGACGAAAGGGGTTGGGGGAGAGAAATAGTGAGGCTAGAGACTGGGAGTGCAGAGGGAGAGCGTGCACAAAGGGAAAAGGTCTGTGTAGATGGAAGAAGACTGGGCAAGCCAGGAAGTAACTCTTTCCATTTCCCCCTCCCTCACAACCTCTAGCCTATCTCTCCCCCCCCACACACTGCTTGACTATAGGCCCCCATGGCAGCCATTATGCGACTAGCCACATCCTCCATGGAAGCCATTTTGTGGTGCTGCCCACAGCAGCTTCTCAAATTTTCAAATGTGCCCACAGGTCCAAAAAGGTTAGGGACCCCTGCCATAGTCCATGTGAATAGGAAACAGTGTTTCCAGATACCCCTAATAAATTAATCCACAATCTATATAACAAACATAGACAGCTGTTAGTGTGCAGGCAGTGGCCTGGTTCAAACATAACAAAAAATCAAATGGAAATCCTTAACCTAAAAAAACAATGTATAACCAACACAAATGTTAAGGAAACAATTCTAATTCCGATGTAACAAACTATGGTTTATCATTACAACCCCATTCCCCTCTTCCTTCACATGTGTGAGATCAAAAGCTCCCACTTTTGAACTAACCACAGTTCTGTTATGGTTAACTTTGGGAGCTGTGGGTTGTTGTAACTGTACTTAGTTAACAAACTGGGAAAGCAAACTATGGTTTGATCCTGATTTGTTTTAACTAACCATAGTTAGAAGAACAAACCTGTTCTTAGGTTAAGGATTTCCCTTTGAATATTTTGTTATGTTTGAACCAGGCCACTGGCTGCACACCTACAGCTGTGATCCTATGCACTCTGGTATCACGGTGATATTTTCTTATTGAACACATAAACAATAGATGTTTCCATTTATCTACATGAGGGGTGGGTCACATCATGTGACCCGCAGCTTGCATGCAGCCCCCACTGAGCACTGGTGTGGCCGCTGTCCTCTGCTGCTGCCCCTCACTGCCCCTTGAAATTAAAAAAAAGAATCATGGAAAAAATGGCATCTGTAGCAGTTTTACAGCACAAAAAGGGAAAAACTTAGCTTGTTTGCAAGGTAAATTCGATCCTTTTAACACTCTCTAGCCACTACAGAGCACCAAAATTTAACGCTTGTACCACTCTGTACTGCTTTGGAGCAGTTTGCCACTGAATTTCAGTGGCAAACCAGTGGGTTACTTTTTGGGGGGTGTTACTTTAAGGGGAGTGTACCCTGAGAACTGTTGGTGCACGTGTGCGTGAGCAGCAGAGTGCGTGTGCGCATGGGAGATTTAAAATCCTGTCTGTGTGCTAGCAGAGGCCTGTTATTCCACACACAGATCTTCCAGGTCTCAGCTCCCCACTTTTCGCAGCGTGCAGCGTGTTGTGAAGATGCCAGCCCAGCCTGCCTGTAATCCGACTTGCTTCCAGCTTCCCCGTTTGCAGATTAATCCATGGAGTCAGGAAACACTCTGTAACACCACAGGTCTAATTCTACCTGTTTATTCACTTAGCAAGTAAAATTCTACAGAGTATACATTTCCTAGTTACAGTCCATGTGCAGAGTATAAATGTATAGTAAGCATTACATCCAGTGGAGTAAGTTGAGCTTCACTCCACCTCAGCAAAGAAGTTACATTATTGCAGTGACAAAAGTCCAGCAAGAAGAACAAAGGAGAAGAGAGAAAGCAGTCCTGCCTCTCTCTAAGATGGCTTCAGACAGAAAACAAGTTAGCACGTCATCAGAACATACAAACCATGTGACTAGCTCATAATGCTCCCACGGTCTAGGCTTCCCATGCGAAAAACACGAGAACCCAGAAAGACATAACAAACTTGTTTACAGCCATTCTGTTCTTTCCATATGTAAACAGTGTGCTACAGCTGG
The DNA here is from genome assembly GCA_021292165.1 of Shinisaurus crocodilurus. Classification (NCBI taxonomy): domain Eukaryota; kingdom Metazoa; phylum Chordata; class Lepidosauria; order Squamata; family Shinisauridae; genus Shinisaurus; species Shinisaurus crocodilurus. The sequence continues at coordinate 130,860,709 of CM037879.1, forward strand.
TGAAGTGATTCATATCACAACATCCCCCACACAAGCTGAAGTACATCTTGTTTCACATTTGCTCAATGAGGCCTAGCGCCGTCATTAGCTTCCTGTGTCTTACTACAGGCAATGGTTTTGTGAAAAGATCTGCCACCATTTCTCCTGTTGCACAGTATTTGAGTGTTACCCACCCTTTCTGCACACAGTCCTTTACATGAGAGTAACGAACATCAATGTGCTTGGTTCTTGGCCTACATTTTTCATTTTGAGCCATGCTTATGCAAGCCTGGTTGTCTTCAAAAATTGTAACAGCCTTGTCTACTAGTATTTGCAAATCAGTAAACAGTTGTTTGAACCATTCAATCTCATTGCATGCTTGAGATAAACTGATGAATTCAGATTCTGCACTAGATACAGCCACACAAGATTGTTTTCGTGTATACCAGTCAATTAAACTTTTATCATACATGATCACAGTCCCACTTATGGACTTTCTATCTGTTGCAGACCCCCAATCAGCATCAGTGTACACACAAAAACCACCCTCTGTGTGTGATGACAATTTCAGTTTGCAATTCATGGAAACTTTTAAATACCTTAACACACGTTTCACAGCTAGCCAATCATACATAGAAGGATTTTGCGTTTTCCTGCTAAGTATGTTCACAGCATTGCTGATGTCTGGCCTACTCACATTTGCCAAATATAGCAGGCTTCCAATAACACTTTGATATTTCCCAATATCTTCAAATTCAGTGTTATCTGTGTGTTTCTGATATTCAAGAGTCATTGGAGTGGTAACTGGGTTACAATTCTCCAATCCATGAATTTCCAGCAATTTCTGAATTTTTCCACTTTGTTCAACCAAGAAAGAACCTTCCTCATCCTGGGATAATTTCATGCCAAGATAGTGTTGTACCAAACCTAGATCTTTCAGTTCAAAGTGTGCTTGCAATTCTTTTGCAATTTTGTCTTTTTGACTTACTGATTCTCTTATCAGCAATATATCATCAACAAAGACTAACAAATACACCCAATGTCCCAATTCTGTGTGACGTGTACAGACAGTGATCAGCCTTGCTTTGTTTGAATCCCAAACTAATCAAAACTCTGTCTAATTTTTGGTTCCAGCACCTTGCTGCTTGCTTCAGCCCATATATGGATTTGTGCAAACGACATACAAGACTGGGATTTTCTACAAAACCTTTTGGTTGCATCATGTAGATTTCCTCTTGTAATTCACCATATAGGAAAGCAGTTTTTACATCAAAATGAAATGCCATCATTTTTCTTTGTGCTGCCAATTTCAACAACAATCTTACAGTTGCATACCTTGTTGTTGGTGCAAACATGGAATCAAAATCTATCCCATGTTTTTGTGCAAATCCTCTTGCCACGAGTCTTGCGCTGTACCTTTCCACCTGCCCCTGGTGATTCGTTTTCACCTTGTACACCCATTTACAGGTGATGGCCTTGCGCCCTACAGGTAAAGATACCAGACTCCATGTTTTGTTGACATGCATTGCATTAATTTCATCCTGCATGGCTTCAAACCAATCATTTCTCACCTTTGGTTCCATGCTCTGGATTTCCTCAAAACTTTGAGGTTCTAAAGCTGTTTTGAGAGCTTTATGAACAACAGTTTTGCCACTTTGGAATTCATCCTGATATCTAACAGGTGTTTTACGTTCTCGGGTTGAACGCCTTAGAGATTGTTCACCTCCCTCCTGTTCCCCAGATATCTGCCCAGTGGTTTGTTCTGTTTCAGAAACTTCCTGCTGTGTTTCAGCCATTGAATGCATTGGCAATTCCACCAGCTGTTTCTCATCATGTGTTCGCTCGTGAAAAATCACATCTCTGCTTAAAATTACCTTTCTGTGTTGTGGTGACCATAACCTGTAACCTTTTGTTTGTCCATCATACCCAGCAGAAAACATTCAAAGCTTTTAGCCTGTATTTGAACAAAACATTTGCACCCAAAAATTCGTATGTGTGCTATCTTTGGTTTCCTCCCATGAAACATTTCATATGGAGTTTTCCCAGTTGTGGTGCTAGGTAATCTGTTCAGCAGATAATTTGCATTTGAAAGTGCATCCCCCCAGAAATGGTTTCCCACCTTTGAGTCAGCTAATTGAGCCCTCATCATTTCCTGGAGTGTTCTGTTGCATCTTTCAGCTACGCCATTTTAAAACGGTGAGTTTGGGGCTGTGACTTTGTGCCCAATGCCCTCACTTTCCAAGAATTTCTTAAATTTTGTACTCATGTACTCTCCCCCACCATCTGTGAGCAGTTCACCTATGGGGTATTGTTTGAATCTGTTACCAGCCCATTTCACAAATGATTCAAATTTCTCTCGTACCTGAGATGTATGCTTCAGAAGATAAACAAATCCAAATCTAGAAAAGTCATCAATGATAGTCATGTAGTACCTATTTCCCCCATAGCTTTCTTCAAATGGCCCAGCAACATCAGAGTGTACCAGCTCAAATATTCTTGTGCTCACTCTATCACTGCGTTTCTGAATGTTAGTCCTGTGCGACTTTGCCTGACTGCATACTTCACATTCCACATAATTAGAACAAGGTTTCATTTTCATGCCCTCACACAGACCCGGCATCTTCTCGATGCTCCTGTAATTAGCATGTGCAAAACGTTTGTGGAATAAATGTATACAATTATCATGAGGCTTACAATTTGCATACTTCACACTCTCATCATGTGTTACAAATGGATTTATAACATACAGAGAATTCTGCAAATCACCTTTTGCACAGACTGTCCCTTCACGTGAAATCACACATTTGCTGTCTGAAAAACACATTTCATAGCCATTTTGAGCTAATTGGGAAATACTTATCAGATTTGTGTCCAGTTCCGGAACAAACAATGCTCTCTGTTGACCCAAAGTAGCGAATTCAATTGTTCCTGTTGCTGAAACATCTATTCGTTTCCCGTCAGCTAATTCCACATGCTGACCTGGATATCCATCTTCTTCCAGAGATTGAAATACGTTCCTGGAGTTAATCATGTGATGAGAAGCTCCAGAGTCCAAAACCCAGCAAACATTAGAAAACCCCACCCTTGCAATCAAACTTTTGCCCGTTTTAACTGCCTCTTCAGGTGTGCTTGTAGTTTCCGGTTTGTTTCATTTCTTTCTCTGTTTGACCTTACAATCTTTTTTCAGATGATTTGTAGATCCACAATTAAAGCATTTTTTCACTTTTAAAGCAGTGGCTTGGGTAACTCCCTGCTTGTTGCTGCTCCCTTGGCTGTTTATCACATCAGCCGAGCTGTCTGCAAATTTACAGCCAGAATTGTTTTTCTTTCCTTGGCGCTTTTCCCACTCAGAAAGAAGTTTGCCTGACACATATTCCATTGTCAGATTTTGATCTGGCTGCCCCTCCATCAATGTGACAATTGTGTCATATGATGAGTCAAGACTAGATAACAGAATAGAAACCTGGTTCAATGGATCAATAGTCATCCCTTGATTTCTCAGCCTGTTAAACAAGTCCCGGATCGTACTCAAATGCTCTGGCATAGAGCCACCTGGTTGCAAGCTTAATTTGTACAGCTTTCGTGCCAGCAAGATTCTGCTGCCCGCTGTTTGCATTTGATACGTATTCTGCAACACATTCCAGATCTCCTTTGCAGTGTTTTGAAACTGGATAAATGGCACTTGTGAGCTTTCAACAGATAAACAAAGAATTGCTCTGGCTTTATCGTCTCGCTCCTTCCATTCATTGTATGCCTGATCCCCCACTGCAACTGGATCCTGTGTTACTACAGTCCATAGTCCCGCATGGGTTAAATAATGCTGCATCTGGAAACTCCACAGCACATAGTTCGAGCCAGACAATTTTTCCACGATTTGTGGATTCAGGGATTGTGCAACAGCCATTTCTGTGACCAGGGGATTTTCTTCCTCCTCCCCTCCAGAAATCTCAGCTTCGCTTTCTCCCTCCAAGCTGTCGGCCTTGAAACTTGCCTTCAAGCTGTCTAAGTCAGCCAGCCAATATCTCCCCCTTTCTTCCCCCTCCTTACCGGTTGAAGGACCAGGAGATATTTCGTCTTTGATGTCTTCCTCCTCTGCCATTAATCACTGCAATCACGGAGTCGAAGCTGCTGCTTAGCTGTGTTAGAAAACAGGTCCTGCTGCTGGAGCTGGCGCCGACCTTCGCCTGGTTCCGAACTGGTACTGGTCCTGTTCTGGTTCTGGTCCAATCTGGGTCTGGTCCAATCTGGGCCCATAACCCTGTTGGTTCCTGGAGTGTGCGTGAGCAGCAGAGTGCGTGTGCGCATGGGAGATTTAAAATCCTGTCTGTGTGCTAGCAGAGGCCTGTCATTCCACACACAGATCTTCCAGGTCTCAGCTCCCCCCTTTTCGCAGCGTGCAGTGTGTTGTGAAGATGCCAGCCCAGCCTCCCTGTAATCCAACTTGCTTCCAGCTTCCCCATTTGCAGATTAATCCACGGAGTCAGGAAACACTCTGTAACACCACAGGTCTAATTCTACCTGTTTATTCACTTAGCAAGTAAAGTTCTACAGAGTATACATTTCCTAGTTACAGTCCATGTGCAGAGTATAAATGCATAGTAAGCATTACATCCAGTGGAGTAAGTTGAGCTTCACTCCACCTCAGCAAAGAAGTTACATTGTTGCAGTGACAAAAGTCCAGCAAGAAGAACAAAGGAGAAGAGAGAAAGCAGTCCTGCCTCTCTCTAAGATGGCTTCAGACAGAAAACAAGTTAGCACATCATCAGAACATACAAACCATGTGACTAGCTCATAATGCTCCCACGGTCTAGGCTTCCCATGCGAAAAACACGAGAACCCAGAAAGACATAACAAACTTGTTTACAGCCATTCTGTTCTTTCCATGTATAAACAGTGTGCTACAGCTGGTGAAGTGATTCATATCACAACAAGAACTGCATAGTGCCCCATGGACTGTGGCCCATGGCGGGGTGTCCAGGGGTGAAAATATCCCCTGGACCTCCCAAAGTTGCCCACTCCTGATGTTACATTATCTTTCAATTATATAATGACATTTTATTGTTAAACATTGTGTATTATTATATCAATATATTGCAATTATTCCTTATTAACACACTTCTTTTAAAATGCAGCATGCTCAGGAAGAGAAGCAGTATTTTCTTTTTCTTTTTAAATAATAAGATTCTTGTCAGAAAGCAAAAGGATCAAAATACAGTTTAAAAGTAGAGGTACAGGGTCTATTAAAAGACATCTACATGCAATGGTGCAGTACAGAGATGATCAATGCAATCCAGCTGCTTGAAGGTTTCTACTATACAATCACAAGGAACATTTCTGAAAAATCAGTGTTTTGTAAGTATATGGTTTGGGGAACGAATACTGGAAAATGAGTATATTACAAGCTGAAACATTAATATTTATGTTTTGACACTGTGTTTGACAACCACAGTAGAGATTAATGTTCAAGTTTAGAACCAGGATGGGGATGTTTGCCTTTGTCCTATTATTCTCATTTCAAAATTCTAGGAAAACAATAGATAAGCAGGCTCAAACTCTATAAAAGGAAAGAAATGTAACTACTAAAGCAAGCTGCCCAGGCTATAACCAAGATGGACTTTGGAAGATCATTCAGACTACCAAAAATCAAGACATTAAACAATGGGTGAATGAAATGAGTTTGTAACATGGACCCTAAATTATACACACCAAGGCTTGGTGCCTTAGGGGAAAAGCTTGAACTTGCTCCTTCATTCCCCAACTTGGTTCATTCCCCAATTTAGTGGGTCATCCCACTCTAAAACTCACACAGGTATTCACATATGCAAACCCTTCTGTGTTTTTCTGGAGGCTAGCTACCATCTTAAAGACTTAAACCATTAGTTCTTAAGCTCCATTCTTTTCAATGTAATTTAAGGATATTTACCTTTCTCTGAATCGTGTCCATTGTAAGGAAATAGTAACTGTATCTGTTAAATTATATATTTGGGGGAGTGAATTCCCCGTAGCTTTCCTCTTTAAAAGGATCAGCGTGGTGTAGTGGCTGGAGTATCTGAGTAAGACCAGGGAGTTCCAGGCTAAAGTCCCATTCAGCCTGTTGCACCCAACATTATATCTCATCCTAATGTAACCTACCCTACAGGGTTGGTGTTACAAGAATAAAATGCATGGCGGATATGTTGCCCTCAGATCTGTTATGAAAGGGTGGGGGGAAATGAAGTAAATAAATATCTGAACCCAACATTAATTTATAACTGATGCACAGGCAGACAAACTGCAGCACTATCACCATTATTTACAGCATTTATATCATATGCAGAATAATAAACATATTCTTCCTTTGTCACTTTGTGACAAAAGCATGTTTACAGTCTGACACAGTTTATTTTATAGCCTTCAAGAGCTATTAATTATTGTAGCTGCACTCATTACTTTACAGTCTCTGGCTTTTTTTGCAGAAAAAGATGGTCTCTACATGGAATCTCCTTCTCTGTACCATTTGTATTAATTATCTCCTTAGAACAGGATCTCCTATACAGGATTCTCCAGCCCCAAAGAGGAGAACTCAGGCCTTTCAACAGCCTGCTGTGAACAATTTTCTCAGCACATTGCAGACAAAGTCACTCGGATCCGTTCTGACTTGGACACTATAGTTCAGTGATGGCGAACCTATGGCACGGGTGACACAGCTGGCACGCAGGGACTTCTCTGTGGGCACTCGAGCCATGGTCACCAGATCGCAAAAAGACTGTCCCCTTCTGCAAAACACTAATGATTTTGTTCTTTCTCACAGTGTGGAAAAGAATGATTTTTTAAAAATTTATTTATTTATATTTTTAAATGAACACACATACAAAGAACATAAACCTACAAATCATAAACTCCAAGTGCACCCGTCACCCTGGGCCAAAACCAATTCTATCCACATAATCCATTATTAATCTATATTCCAAAAATACATCATATCATGACATGGCTTACTCCCCTTTCCCTTTACTAAAACATAATCTAAAAATGGTCCCCATATATCCTTAAAATTATTTTTCTTTAATTGTCCCCTTTTACATTTAATACTACATGTTAGTTTATCATTTAAAGCAATATCCCAAACCTCTTTATACCAATCTATTATTAAGTACTGGTGTTGAACTTTCCAATTCCTTGCTATCAGTAATCTCCCTGCCGCTAATAAACTTACAATTAATTCCTTTTTCTCTTGTGAGCACAGAAGTTTCTCCGTTATTGATAACAATGTTAATTTTGGACAGACCTCCAAATTAATGCCAATAATTTCTGAAATTTCTACAAAAATTTTATTCCAAAAATCCAATATGCTTTTGCAACTCCACCACATATGACCATAAGTTCCAAGTTCCTGACATCCTCTCCAACACAATGGAGCACAATTACTATCTATTTTGTTTAATCTTACTGGAGTCAGATACCATCTCCAAACAGTTTTTTAAAAATTCTCTTTTATCCTTACTGACATATTTCTTAATATACGTCTGCCCCAAATATTTCTCCACCCCGCATTCGATATCTCCTCCTCAAATTCCATTTCCCATATCATCTTAAGGTTATCTTTTTTCGCTTCAATCCTCTGAAACATTTTATATATCTCCTTAGTTAGCCCTCTGGAAGATACATTCCCTTCTATAAGTTCTCTAGACAACACTTTCTTTTCAAATCCAGTAAACTCCCTCTCATGCTCATTTCTCTTCTTCCATTTCTTAGTCCACTGATCTAATTGCATTAAATTTAACCACGAAATTCTACCTGGCCCAATCATTTCCGATATTTGTTGTCTAGTCTCAATTTTTCCCATCCAATCCATTAATTTGATAACCTTATTTTCCCTAAATATAGCTTCCCAATGCTGTGCATTTTCTGGAAAGTCCTCCATTGCTACCACTGGAGTTAACGGGGATATCCCTGGTATAAAAATCTGTCTATTACTATTCCAAATCCCTACCATATTTTTCAAGAAGGGATTTTCTATTCTTTTTACCCTACTATTAGTTTTTTTTGAAAATAAAAATTTTTCCATCCCAATTTCTATTTCCTGCGTTTCTATTTCTAACCACAAAATATTCTTCTTAACTAAAATATCCATTATAAACCTTAACTGATTAGCTATATAATACCACTTGATATTAGGAAGGCGAAGCCCACCTTCTTTTTGGGATTTATACCATTTACTCTTAGTAATCCTCGCCTTCCCCCCCCCCCCATTACAAAAATTATTAATTATTGCTTGCCATTCCTTAATTTCCTTCTCTGATAAACAACATGGTATCATTCTAAATAAAAAAATTATCTTTGGTAATATCTTCATTTTTATCAAAGCTATTCTACCAAACCATGAAAGTCCAATTTTTTTATATTCCTCTATCTTTTTTTTTACCTCATTCTTTAACTTTCTAAATTTTGTTCTATTTTTTCTAGCTCTTTTAATATATCTATACCTAAATATTTAATTATACTTTTTACCTTAATATTTGATCTTTTTTTAATCCCTTCTAGCTCCTCTATTTTACTATAATTAAACAACATAATCTCAGATTTATCCCAATTTACTTGCAACCCCGTAACATCCCTAAACTCCTTTAAATGATTCTCTAGCCTATCCATCATTTCCATGGGATTTTCAATTGTTAACAGAGTATCATCTGCAAAAAGATTAATTTTTATCTTATCCTTTATCCCTATCCCTTTTAAATTACTATCCTCTCTAACTACATTTGCCAAAACCTCCATAACTAGCACAAATAAGATTGGGGAAAGGGGACAGCCCTGTCTGGTACCTCGGCCTAGAAAAATTTGATCTGTTATACCATCATTTACTACGACTGACGTCATATTTTGAGCATATAATTGATCAATAACTCCTCGAAACTTTTCACCAAACCCCATAGTTTTTATTATCCTCTTTAATGCTGGCCATTCCACACAATCAAAGGCCTTGAAAATATCTAATGCTAAAACCCCTGCCTTCAAATTATTTCTCTTAATTAAATATATTATACAGAATGATTTTATTGTAGAATTCCTGTTACCAAATTCTTTTCTACATTGTTATCACATTTAAAAGATTTTGAAGAATGATGCACAGAGCATGGCTTGGATGTAAAGCCCTAACAGTTGACCTGAGTGCTGCGTGTGTTGCCCTCAAACTAACAGAGCATGAGCCAAGGTTTGACAAATTATCAGCATGCATGCAATAGCAAAAAATAAATCACATTAATTGTGCAAAAGCATGCCCAATGCAAACTTTTACCTAATGCAGTGTTTGCAGTTCAAGACATAAAGTGTTTAAAATGTGTTAAGCACGTTTAGTTTTCTTGTTTATCTTGCTCATCCTAGTACAGGTTGACTTTTACTTTTACTAATCCGACACCTGTAGAAGCAGGGAAAAGGACCCGGGGTAAAGCTTGCCCCATACAATTTCAGTCTGGCATATAATCATATTACAAGTTGAGAATCCCTTATCCAAAAATACATGTGCCTAATTATTTAAAAAGTTTGTATAAATTCCCTTCAGGCTATGTGTACAATGTAGTACTGTACTATAATAATTTTTTGAGTTGATTTTTTTTTTCCAACAAAAAACTGTTTGTATCATTGAAAGCTCTGTTATTGTGTTTTTCTTTTAAGACAAAAGATGTTAATTAGTTTGGACAACTGTATGAGTTGTTTTTCTAAAACTAAAACCTCGGTGTTCAGGTTTAATTGCAGTGTTGACACTTTGAAATAAATAAGTTGGTTTTGTGTTGCAGTTTGGGCACTCGGGCTCAAAAAGGTTCGCCATCACTGCTATAGTTGATACAGACCCCAATGCATGTAGCTTTGGCTCCTGCTTGTCCAGTGTTATTGGATACTTTTCAATTTGTACAGCCTGAGGATATGGACAGGATCTTTGGAGAGGTGAGAGCCACCATGTGTGTTCTAGATCCTTGCCCTTCCGGGCTCATAAAAGCAGTCAGAGGGGGACTGGCCAAGTGGGTAAGTGGGGTGGTTAATGCTTTTCTTTGTCAAGGCAGGGTTCCAGCCTGCCTGAAAGAGGCAGTGGTAAGACCCCTGTTGAAAAAGTTCTTGTTGAATCCCACTATATTAGATAATTACCGGCCAGTCTCCCAATATGCCATTACTGGGCAAGGTATTGGAGCATGTGGTGGCCTCCCAACTCCAGGGATTCCTGGATGAGACAGATTACCTAGAGCCATTTCAATCTGGCTTCAAATCTGGTTATGGGACAGAAACAGCTCTGGTTACCTTGGTGGATGACCTACGCCAGGAACTAGAGAGGGTGTGTGTGTCCCTGTTGGTTCTGCTGGACCTCTCAGCGGCTTTTGATACCATTGACTATGGTATCCTGGGCCGCCTCGCTGGAATGGGTCTTGAAGGCACTGTTTTACAGTGGCTCCATTCCTTCCTGGAGGGGCGGACCCAGAAGGTGGTGCTGGGCACTTCTGTTCAACACCCTGGCCATTGGCCTGTGGAGCTCCTCAGGTTTCCATTTTGTCCCCCATGCTATTTGACATACTGTTGGGAGAGGTTGTCCAGAGTTTGGGGGTTCAGTGTCATCAGCATGCCGATGACACCCAACTCTTTTTCTCCTTTCCATCTAATTCCAAGGAAACTGTTGCTGTGCTAAACTGGTGTCTGTCAGCAGTAATGGACTGGATGAGGGAAAACAGATTGAAGCTTAATCCAGACACGACAGAGGTGCTCCTGGTCAGCCAGAAGGCAGATCAAGGAATAGGGATTCAGTTTGTGTTGTTTGGGATTACACTCCCCCTGAAGACACAGGTTCGCAGCATGGGTGTACTTCTGGATTCAGCCCTGAGATTGGATGCCCAGGTTTTGGCAGTGGCCAGGAGTGCATTTGCACAGTTAAAGCTAGTGTGCCAGCTTCGCCCATTCCTGGAGATGTCTGATTTGGCCATAGTGACACATGCCTTAGTTACATCCCGTTCGGATTACTGTAACACGCTCTACACATGGGGCTGCCTCTGAAGAGTGTTCAGAAACTTCAGCTGGTTCAAAGAGCTGCTGCCAGGCTGCTGACTGGGGCTGGCTACAGGGAGTATACAACTCCTCTGTTGCAACAGCTCCACTGGTTCCCAATCTGTTTCCAGGCACAATTCAAAGTGCTGGTTATGACCTATAAAGCTCTATATGGCTTGGGTCCAGGTTATCTAAAAGACCATATTCTCCCTTATGAGCCTGCCCGTACCCTGAGATCTTCAAGGTTCTCTTGGTTCTGCCAACATGCTTTTGTCACAAAGTGACAAAGGAAGAATATGTTTATTATTCTGCATATGATATAAATGCTGTAAATGATGAAAACATGGCAGAGGGCCTTCTCGGTTACTGCCCCAAGGCTCTGGAATTCCCTTCCCAGGGAGGATAGTTGAGCCCTCCTTATTATGTTTCTGGAGGCAGGCAAAAACTTTTTTGTTCTGGCAGGCCTTTGGGAATAGTCTGAACATGTGAGGATGCGATGGATTAGTATTGTTTATATTGCTATTGCTGTTTTAATTCTGACATTTTCTATAATTTTAATATTATAGATGATTTAATTATATTTTTTAACTTCGTACACTATATCTCTTTTTATATGTTTTCATTGTACAAGTTTTAATGTTGTAAAGCTGCCTTGAGTCCCGGTACTGGGGGGAAAGGCAGGATATGATGATGATGATGATGATGATGATGATGATAATATACTTTGCTCATGCACTATTCAAACTGAAAATTACATTTACATTTCCTTTGCCTTACACCACAGGTAAGCTTTCTGTTCTTTCTGTGGTGCCTATGAACAACAATTCCTTTCTTACACTGACTTCCCCAGAGTAATTTCAGAATCAATTAATCTCTCTCTTGGGAAATATAAATCATTGTAAAAGTATATAGGAATTGCATTTAATAGTCCAATGATACTGTCTTTGTTATAATGGAGGAAGAGTTCTAAGAAAGCTACGGTATATTTCTTAAACTGGGTTTTGTTCAGTCTTGCCTGTAATTGTTTGAGGGCTTTGGCTTCTCTAATATTTCTGAAATCTTAAAGGCAAGCACATCCATTATTTTCTTCTTAGTATATTCTGCATTGAATGTTTTAGACCCCAATGTGCAATAATATTTCCCCCACCCCAACGGAAAACACAACCCAGGCTTATAATACTGAGCCACTGAAACTAAACATCAAGTTGTCAATTGCATGGCTGTGTTGTGTGGGGCATGTTGGTCAATTATGACAATAAAAACAAATTCATTTTCAAAGATTTGTTTTTTTTATATTTAGTATTTCAGCTGGTTTCTTGATACAAAAGACAAAGGAATAATTATTTGAAAGTCTATATTATAGGCCTTCTAGTGAGGCCTACTATTGTGTGTTGTTTCATTTCACTATCCAGGAAATACTTTCTCTGTGTGATGGTGCCGTTGCACTCATAACCTGCTTGTGGGTCTCCTATGGGCAGCTGGTTGGCCACTGTGTGAACAGAATGCTGCATTAGATGGACCCTTGGCCTGATTCAACATGGCTCTTCTTATGTCTCAGTAAACATTGAAGAAATTGCACTCCAAATGTGTCAGACATATATTTCTGGATTGTTTCAATGAATGCCTTTTTCAGTAACAATTGTTGTTTACCTCACTTCGTTAAATTATGCTAGATCCACAATAGGTTTAGGGGAGAAGGAGAAGGTCACTATGCAAAAGTGGGACACAGTCCTTAAATGCAGATAAAAGGCCTGAACTAGTACCCCTGGAATAGGGACAAATGTTTGTAAAATTCTACTAAAGTAACAAAAAGCCACCATACATTTTAGACTGTCAGGTAAAGCTGTAAGATCTACTAGCTTATACAATGGCTTAAACTAGTGGCCTCTGATTGCATTGTATGGACAGAGGCAGTTCTAGTTATTTTTTGAATCTTGCTTGCATATACCGTAACTCATCCTCCTACAATTTTTTAAAGGGAAAAAAGATTTATGCGAAGGTTATCTTGGCTAATTTCTCTTTAGAGACAAACATTTCTTGTTTCAACCTCTCTTATTCAATCTTGAATATACTTTAGCTGTCTTTAATGCAAAGATAATTTTTTTTTAGATAAACAAACAACTGTCTGTAAATAAGTATGATAAACCAAGATAAATGCTCCCACAGGGTGTATTTCTCAAGAGAAAAATGATTATATGATTTTGGGAACTGCACAACCATATAACTACATGCATTTTGTTCAGGGGTCTCCAAACTTTCTGGACCCATGGGCACATTTGGGTATTTGAGAAACTTCTGTGGGCACCTCCACTAAATGCCTAAGCAGTGGATCGCTGCTTTGGTGTCTACCTGTCACATCTATGGAGCTTAGGCTACGTCTTATTCAGGAAAAACGTTTCTTTCGTGTCTATTGGGCAGCACAATGTCTTTTTAATAAGGGATTGTCTAATACAGCTAACTGCTAGCAGTGTAATACAGCTAATGCTTCTTTTAAACAGCCACTGCCAAGCTTCGCCGCTGCCACCTTGCTGCTGCCGAACAAGGTAAATCGGGGGGCGGGGCGGCTGGGCAAGGGGGTGGCAAGGCAAAGGTGAGGTGGGATGGGAAGGGACCTTTCTTGGGGTGGCCCCGTCGTGCTGTTTTTACTCTTGGGAAAATGCAGCACTATGGGGCTAATTGCCATTGCTCGGCAGGGCGCTACTCTGGTGAGTAGCGGCCCCACCGAGGAAGGGTAAATGACAGCTGGCAAAAGTGCTGCTTGGGCACTTTTGCCAGCTGTCATCCCCTCTCACTGCCCTCAGTGCTCCCATGCGATGCCCCCTGGGATAACGGATGGGGGGACGGAGGGAGGATGGGGGAGAGGTGGAGCCTCTGGGCCACTGCTGTTGCCAGGCACAGCCAGAGCCACTTTAAACCCAGAGAGGTTCCAGAACCTCTCTGGGTTTTAAGTGACATGCGAACCAGGCCAGTGTCTGCTTCATCTTAATATGTAGCCAACCTGATATCACTTTACTTCATTTTCTCAAGCAACCTATGTCAAACTACTTTTATCATGGTGAATTAAATTATACCAGTGAAGTACTTATAAAATACTTATAAGTAAATTATAAACACAAATTTATAATTATATATAATACTTATATTATTATAAATTAGTATTATATAATACTAATTTATAATTATATAAATACTATTTTTTTCTCCAAACTCCAATGTCCATATTTCCTAATATGGTGAAGCCTCTTCTACAAAACAAATATATAGACAAATTTCTACTGTGCACTCTGCTCATGCTCAAAGCCTTTCAGTATCAGCACAGTACAATAACTATCTCCATATTGGGGGCTGTGTGAGGTAACATTACAAAGACAATACAGAGCACAACCTGCCCAGGACCCAATGCGTAGGGTTGCCAACTTTGACTGAAACTATGCCTGGAGATTTCCTTCTTCTGCCCCAAATATTTTACACAATACCGAACTGCTAAAGTCTCCCGGATTGCTTTCAACAATCTCCTGGAGAGTGATGCTGATTCCTGAAAACTCCAGGTCAATCTTGGAGGTGTGGCAGCCATTCATGGTTTTTCTTTTAACTATCAAAAAATAAAATTAGTATTAAACAGGGATGGGGACTCGGACTCCAGGACTCGACTCGTGAGTCGGACTGAGTCCCCCCTCTGACTCGAGTCCCAATATTTTTAATGGGACTCGAGACTCGACTCGGGACTCAAGACCAAGGACTCGTGTTCCAAAATCGTGTTCCTCAAATGCAACATGGATGGGTTTTAGGAAGTACAGCAAGTTTATTTTTTAAAATCATTTTCCTAAAATGCAACCTTTCAGACATTTTGGGTTTGGCTGCCTCTGCCTGCCTGTTTGGGGGTTCCCTGCCTCCTCTGCCTGCCTGGTCTCTTCTTAACCAGTTCCACAGTTTGAATTGTCCAAGACAAAGGCCTCTGCCTGCCTGCTTTGGGGTTCCCTGCCTCCTCTGCCTGTCTGGTTATATTTTGGGTTTGTCTGTCTGGTCTGTTCTTGCCAAAATCAGTTGCAGAGTTTTGAAATAAAAAGGCACACTTGTGCCTAGAATTTATTTAAGCCACACATCTGAAGTAGCCTTATTTTGTTGGGAAAACCCCCCATTGATTTTAATAGGGACTCGTGGAGTCAGCTTTGGGAGTGACTCGTGACTCGTGACTCATGAGTCACCATTTTGGACCAAGGACTCGGACTCGGACTCGGGTCCAAAGACTCGTGACTCGACTCGTGACTCGAGACCAAGGACTCTTCAACATCCCTGGTATTAAACACTTCACAGCCCTACATAGCCATGTAGCTAGATCCCTGGGTGACCTTGGGCCCACTCACTATCTCACCGCTTAACCACAAGGTTTTTGTGAAGATAAAAGGGGGTTGAGGGAATTACATGTCTCCCACTTGAAGCTCCATGGAGGGAAGGGATACAGATTTGAACATAATGCTTTGGAGGGCGGGGGCACTGGGGTACAAATTTGAACATAAAAGTTTACTAGGCCAGACCTACCTTTTTACACCAACCGGGCCTGTTAGAGGAAGGCAGTTACTGTTACCACTTAATTGAACATTAAGGCAGTCTCTTGCAAAGGGAGGGGGGAATCTGCTCTTTAGAAGCGTGCCTTTTCTTCCTAATATGGCAATCTGTTATGATAAGGCCCTGCCCTAATAGGAAAAGTCAGCCAATTGGAGGGAAGTGGGATCCTGGAGGTATCCGAGGGGCTGACCCTACTCAGCGCTCACTGGATTATGTGACTGGCTGAAAATTGGTTTATAACTGCAGGCAGCTTCAGCTGAAAGCTTTGATAATTCCCTGAGAAGAGGGGCCGATAGTGAAACTAGTAATTGGCCCTCCCTGTACTGAGAAGACTGGAGCCAGGGAGTCTTGTCATGTGAGTCTCTAGTCTGCAGCCCCCCCCCCCCCCGACCTGACAGGATCAGAGAGGACTGAATGAAAAGCTTGCTTGAAACTAGAGACTCAGACATGGGAGAGAAGCAATGGGACTGGACAAACAAAACAAAACCAGGATTAATGAATCATTGACTGGGTTCACACAACACACTAAACCTCAGTAGGTTAAGAGGCAAAGAAGCTTAGTGTGTTGTCTGAATGCTGCATGGTGGTTTATAAGCCAACCTGGTGTGGCTTATAAACTACCCTGCTAAGCCATGGTTTGCAGTAGGGTTAAGAAAACCCTAGTAGGTTTAAGGTGTCTGAACCCAGACAACAGGCTAACCCACTGAGAAGCCAAAAAGGCACAGAGCCGCTTCGCAAAAGTGGCAAAAAAGGGCTGCCGCTCTTGCCAAGGGGTTAACAAAGGGTGCGTTCCACTCTCCCAACTTTTTTTTTAAAATGTAAAAGAAATAGGGTGGAGTGGAAAGCACCCTTTGCTGAAGAATCTTTGGGTTTGGGGGAGGGGCTCATCATGTCCCCCTTGGCTGCCCTCAATTTCTGAATTGTGGATAACCCAGAGGCACAAAGGCCCCCACTAAAAAAACCCCAAGATCCTGCAAAAAAGGATGTTTTGGAGGACACTCCCTCAATTCAAAGTCACCCAGTAAGCTTCATGGCTGAGTGTGGACTTGAATACGCCACGGGCCTCCTCGGTCCCAGTCCAACACTGGGAGGTTCCCCATGGAGGTTGGGGGTGCTGGGAAGCCCCAACTGTCCCCTCAGTTTTGCCATTTACCCCAAGTCTATAACACCTCAGGAAGTTGCAAGACCAGAGGGAATCCTCAGTGGGGGGGGGGATTAGTGCAAATGACAGCTTTGGGGGGTGGGAAACTCGGTGCTCCTGCAGTTTACCCTGGGATACCTGCAGGAGGACCAATGAGGAAAGAGGGCAGGAGAGATGGCCAGGGAACCCTGCTGTGCCCAGTCATTACTCGGGGGCCCAGGTAACTTTAAACCCACAGAGGTTTCAGAACCTCTGTGGGTTTGAAGTGTTGTGTGGACCCAGCCATTGACTTAGCCTTTGTCACAGATAAATATTTAACTGATTGATTTAATGCAATTAAATCTTTAAATGCATTGTTTCTTATTTTTCTTCTTTCTGGGGCGGGGGGAGAGATCTGTTTGGCCCTATGGAGGAGCCTCCACTGCATCACAGGTACCAGAGTTATACTTGAGACTGATGGTTTTCACATTTTCTGACTTCACAGAACTCCTTTCTCATCTCCCAACGGGCCCTGAACATCTGCCACGTGACAACAGAATGTTTCAGAGGACACTGGACCATATTTTAAGGTACACAGTTCACACAGGGTGGATGTTCCATAGCAGATTTGCAGGGGTTCTCCAGATACATTAGGCCTCAATACTCATCCAATAGCAGAATACACGACTTAGAACTCCCTGTAGGAATGTCTGTCTGTCTGTCTCTCTCTCTCTCTCTTTCTCACACACACACACACACACACACACACACACACGGTGGACCAAAACCACAGTAGCAGGCTCTATCCCTGATCTAGGTGCATTTGTTTGAATGTCAGAAAAGTATGCATATAAGCTAACTTTTGAAATTCTAATGAACATGTGTAGGTTAGGGACAGAACCTGCCACCACAATGTTGCTCCCCCTTGCATTCATCTGTAAGGGGCTGAGGAAATACAATGGAAATATGGATGGCCATGTGCCCTACTTCTTCGGTTTGAAGGGTTGACTGAGGTCAGTCCTCTGTTTGAAGGCATCCCTTATTTGAAGGACTGTCCAATCCAAGTCCGGTTTAAAGATAAAGAACCTTAAAGAGGGAGAGCAGAGGGCTTGATGTTGCCCATCAACAGAATCTGGACAGCAGACTGAGCAGGCACACAGGTCACCTAGTCAGTTTTCACCACTATGGCAAGATGTACTGTATTGCTATTGAAATTTTACTCATTATTTCTAAATTTGTATCTATACATATGTATTAGGATATGCATTTGTGTGTGCACGTGCATGTGCAAATCTCTCTCCTTTGGACTTGTGTAAGTGACCATCCTAATGCAAATGTACAGTCATCATAGTGGCATAGTCATAAGAGAAAGCTTCTCCTTGGCACTTAGTTGTTGTGTACAGTGAATTTGTTTTGTACAGAAGGATATTCAGTTATGTGAGCCCCCACATACAGTCTGAAGGAGTAGAGCCTAGAATCTGGTGTAATGGTTTGAGTGTTGGACTGGTACCGAGGAGGCCCGTATTCAAGTCCCCACTCAGCCATGAAGCTCACTGGGTGACTTTCAGCTTGTCACTGACTCTCAACCTAGCCAACTTGACAGGATTGTTGTGAAGGTAAAATGGAGAGGAGGATCAAGTACACGCCTCGTTTATCTGTTCACAGTTTATCTGTGAAGAAACAGGTAAACTGAAGTAAAAGTTTAACTGTTATGTTCTATTTCAATGACTGAACAGTAGAAGGGAAATGTATGCCTTTTACTTGAGGCTTGTGCCTGAAGGGAGTTGCATTGTAATTGTTGTGTGCTGGTGGAATGACAGTTACTGTTACCACTTAATTGAACATTCTAAAGATGCCTGTTGGTCCTAAGTTTAAACAGAGGCGGTGTGACAGAATGTTGGCCACACCGAAGCTGACTGGCTGGAGGGTTCTGCCTAGAGCGAATATAAGGAGCTGTTGAGAGGCACCTAGGGGAGTCTGTCAGATTATGCCTGGGGAGTTTTGCCTGAGGAAGAGTCATCAGGAGGTGTCTTTGTGAGAGGCTGGAGAGCCTTAGGAAGACATTGGCCAGGAAGAAGAGGAGCCACAAGACCAAACTGAGAGCATGTGTGGCAGAAGCTGAAGAAGGTCAGCAAGTGAAGAGAGGAAGACTCCTGGTACCTCTGATCTGTTTTGTCTCATGCCTAATGACCCCACTACCTTAGAAAAAAGGTGTATTTAAAACAATGGTGGCAGTGGAAGTAAAGGGAGGGATTGCCCAGTGATGAGGGGTGAACCTCCACATTTGGTGTTAGTGGTGGGAGTACCCTAGAGTAGAGGGTCCCACTCTAAGACCAGGTTTTGCACAGAAGGAAAAGGCAGGATATAAATGTAACAAACAAATGCATCTGCTGTTGATGAAGTTAGGTTCACTATAACCGGTTCTTTATCTTTAAACGGACTTGGATTGGACAGTCCTTCAAATAAGGGATGCATTTTCTCCTTTACAGCATTTTCTCCTTTACAGATTTCTTACATCAAAGAATTGGAAGCAGATTGGATTAAAACTGTTAGATAACATCTAAACAGCTTCTTGTTACTGGATTTTTCTCTCTCTCCTTTCACCTGGATAATCAATTGGGCAATAGGAACATAAGAAGTAGCTTTATATCAGGCCATACTGTTTGTCTACAAAACCCAGCAGATCTCCAGGGTCTCAGGCAGAGATCTTTCATGTCACCCAGTCCTTTTAACTTGAGATGCTACTATGACTTGAATCTGGGATCTTCTGCATGCCAAGCAGGCCACTGAGCTATGGTCCCTCTCTAACCATGTGCATCTATGTTATTCCATACTGTGTTATTTCACAGAGGTGGGCAAGAGGTGGATCTAGATCTACTGGTAGATCTCAGCAGGCTTTTTGACTTGCAATTGTTTAACAATTGCTGCAACAAAATGATACACACACCCCAAATTATGCTGCTGAAATGAAGAAAGCTTGAGGTAACCAGGAGTGGATTTTTGTGCAGAAGGACCATGAGCGCCATTCAATTCTGGTACTTAAGACAAATTCATCCGCTCAGAATTCTTTGTTACATTCTTTTGCACAGACCCCAGTTGGTGAATCTCTGTCCAATTCACCTGTGCACTCCAGTAATCTGCTCCGGAGGGTCGGGGGACCCACTGGAGCAGTATGGGAGGTTGTGCTAAACCTTGTTGGGTGGTAGTGAAAATCACCTTCCCTCCTTCCATCAGTGGGAGCCTTGCTTGGATTGAAGTCTCTTCTGTGAATGGAAAAAACCCTTCCATTCACAGCAGGGCAACTCAGGATCTAAGCCATTACTTATTTTATTAACAGTCTTTGTAAACCAACTTTCAACGTACGTTTCCAACATATACTATACAAGTTAAAAATTCAAAAATATACAATAAATCCAATTTAAACAATGGCAAACTATAACATTAATCAAATTAATAGAACAAAACTAACAGTACCATCTCAACTATTTTCCAAATGAGCTTCCATAGCTCCGAAGGCACTCCAGAAAAAGCCTTCCTCCTAGCACATGAATATCTTAATGCACAAGAGAATAGAGCTCAGAGCAGGGCTACACTGGTAGATCATAAAACCCTGGCAAGATCATAAGGGAGAAGGCATTCCTTGAGAATTTAGAGCTGAGCAAAAATGGCCTCCCAAAATTCTTTACACTATATGTGAGCAGTAAAAATTGGGGCAGGGGGGCAGATTTCACAGAGTATTCTCTGGTGCGTGGCGGAATTCTCCAAGAGTATTGGGGTGGTGGTAGAGGGAAGGAAAATTCTCTTCAAAATGTTTTTGTCTCAGTCAGTACTGAAAGTATATTTTTAGTTCACACTTGTGGATGGAAGGATGCAATGGGATAAGAGAGGAGGACTGGTAGGAGTAGGGGCCAAGCCCATTGCTTCCATTCACAATATTAAAGTAATACTGAACAATATTAAAACTGGATCCACAGTTACACCTGAAATTTTCTGTCCTTTTAATGGATGGCAGAATTGAAAAGGCCATTTTCTTGAATATTTTCCTGGGAAGACTGCAATTCTCCAATAGTTCAGGAGGACTTCAAAAAATAAAAAATTCAAATAATTATCAGAAAATCCTTTGAGATATTTCAGTCTAGCCCTGCTTGAGATATTCAAGGCCCAGACCATTTAGGGCTTTATAAATATCAAAATCAGCATCCTGAATTGGGCTTGAAAATGTACTGGCAAGAAATGCCGGTGTTTCCAAAGAGGTGTAATGTGTTCTTGCTCACACTTATCAATAGGTGGGTGGCAGCATTCTGTACTAGTTGAAGTTTCTGAATTGTCTTTAAGGGCAGCCCAACTTTGAGTGTGCTCCAGTAGTTTAACCTGGAGGTCACTAGGGCATGGATGATACTAGGTAGGGCCCTAGCTACTGTTGATACATAATTTGTCCATAATTCGACTGATAATTGCATTAAGAAATATTTATAGAAATCCTAGGCGAAAGGAAGGACAAGAACAGAGCGTCTGGTGTAGAGTTCATAACCCAAATTGAAGACATTAGCTATAAACTTTCCTAAACTCATTTGTCAAAGGAAAAAAATACATGAGAATCTCAGTGGGATCCCAGGCAGAGATTTCTGAAGCATTCATTACAACAGCAAGGAACCTTTATTTTAAGTTTTTGAATATTTTCCCAATGTAGTGACTAGGAGCTTCACAGCATACTTAGGCAGCTTTAAAATTTTCTCCTCCAAGGCCAGTCCAACAGTTTCTAGTTTTTTCAGTTCCTATGCTAGGGTTTGGGATGTGGGTTTTTGTTTTGTTTTTGTAAACTCTAAATCCCCTGAAACAAATCCCCTGAATCTATCAGCGGAAAAAAGGAAGTAAATGTGTCTCCCCTCCACAATAAAGAATCAGTACGTACAACAACAGATATGGATGCTGGTAAAATGCAAGGTGTCTGCACAACACAAATGACTGCCAAACATTTTCTCCATACAGCCTTTAAATGTGTGTGTGTGTGTGTGTGTGTGTACATATCTATATTTATATATCAGCATGCAAATGGTTTCCAATTTCATATCTTACACACGCTTTCAGAATCTGAGCCATCTATTCCCCACAGTATATGGGTTTGGTAACGTTATAGTGACAGTTTTCCTCAATGCAAGATTTATCCATTTTACAAAATTTTAAATAGGCTAGCTTTAAAACAGAACTCCCATAAAAATATTTTCCCAAGATTGAAGGAAAAAAGAGACCACAAGCACACACACAGGGTGGGAGTAATGCTTCCTTAGAAACATTTTAAAACTGTTTGCTGCAGTTCAGATTTTCATAAACTGATAATTTTCTTGGTGTAATAAAATAAGTCACACTTTCAAGCTAGATTTATGTTCTAAAATAGTGGAATTATATACCCAAAGAAAGATGGGATCTTAACTGCTCATACAAATAGTACAATGGAATTTTTTAGGGTCATGAAAACATAGTTTAAATACTCTGCTGATCTCTAATTGATTGCAAAAATAGCGGATGCCAACTATGGTGACTTTACAATGAGCTGGAAGTTTTTAAGAAATAGTCTTCACCCTTCAAAAGGATCTGGTGAAATATAAAGAAATTATATTTATTTGAAAATTGAAGCCTCTGAGGAGACAACTCTCTTTGCTCCTAAGACCTATCCCCTTCTAAAACATTTCACTTGCATAGGTGTGCCATTCAGATCTTTCTCGTGCCCCCTATTTCTCACAGGTACTGCAGGGAATTCCTTAACATTATGATGATTATAGAAACAGATAGATTAGAACCCATACATTTCAGAAGAAACCATACATCTTTAATCTACTGGGCATTTTTTTTTTAACATTTTGAAGTTGAAGACCATAGGCAGTATTCAACACTGCTGCTGCACCTATGCGATTGACATAGTGCACCGTAAACAACCTCTAGCGCTATGACAATAGTGTAAACTAGAGCTGCAGGTTTCCGCAGGAACCTGTAGCACCAGCTTACACTACTGGCATAATGCTGGAGTGCTATGTCAATTGTGACAGTACTGGATACTCCCACATACAAATAATGTCATAACATTAACATCTGTTAAAATATTATAGGAGAGTGGCTGTAACCACACTTACAGAGAAGGGAAATGGGCTCTGAAATGTTGATGACACGCCTTTACTGAAGTTAAAATCTTCACTGAACTCAAATCCTTCCCAGGATATAATCACTTAATTTTATTTCCATTGGCCAGCAGATGCTATGCAACTCTGGCTTCGAATCTGGAGCTAGAGAATTCTTCTGTTTTAGACTCTAACTTATTTTTGAATGAATTCAGACAATAATCTAATTAAACTATTGGGCAGTACACTCACTTTCTAATAATAAAAGGTACTGGAGATAATTTAAATGGCTCTATAAATGTCAGCCTTGTTATATCATTTATTTTATATAATTTATCATATCTTTGCTTTTTTCACCTCAATTAGGTAATTAGAGTGCGTACATATTTTGTTTGCTGCAAAGAAGGATGAGAGCAAGATTGACTAGGTACAGCCAAAAATCAGGAGGGAAAATTGCTTGACCAATACTTTAAAACACAGAAGCCAGCAGTAAAACTGCCAGAGAAGTAATGTAATCTTAATGCTGAAAGAGTGCAAAATCATTAAGGAAAACAAATGGATATTAAAGCTGTTCTAGTAAATGAAACGTAGCTAGTCCTCTTCTCTTTTCACCTGGGACTGCAAAATATCTAGGTGAAAATGATATATTTCAAAGAAAGATATTTCAATGATTGTCACACATCTGCCATATAAACTATTAAGAATGGTAGTAGTTAGCATTTTGAGTGTACTTGACACTACTTTCAAACACTGCAAAAATGAGGCAGTCATGAACTAACAGAGCAATCTTAACCCCTTCAGTTAGCCGTCTGGGCCAGCAGTGGTGGTGGTGGGGATAGGATGTGGTGGAGGTGCCCCTCCACTTGAGGCCCCGTTACTCCTGCAGAAAGCTATGAAGGCATAAATTTACCTCTGTCAGTTTCCCCACTGGTGGTAGGCCCCAAAGTGGGTCATTCTGGGTGCAAGATGGGTACAGGATGGAGGCGACTTTGGATCCATTGGGCCAAAGCCCTTCTGTTCTCTTGGGAAGGGCCAGGACTGGATTCTCCCCTTTTACTTCAGTGGGGGAGGGGATTCAGACAAAATTAGGTCTGCAAGGGTAAAAAGTCATAAAGCCACCTCCCACCTCCTGCCATAGCTGGCATGAGCTGGCTGGGCTTTGGTAGTGGTAGGCTATCCACCACTTCACTTCCCTCCCCAACCCGTTAGGATTGTTCTCTAAGTTTGAAGGAAATTAATTTGTACCTCTAAATTAAAAACTGATTTTGAAATAAACACATAAAAGGTGAAGTGAAGGCCTGGATAAACAGAGGAAAAATGCCATGCTGCACGCCTCACACTGCACTCCCTAATAGCATCAGCAATCTTAGACAAGATCTCTATATGTTTTCTCCTTGATCTGGGCCCCAACAGCTCTGGGGCACTGGGATTTTCTTAGGATAACATTCAATCATAATCAAAGTTTGTGTCCAAGATATTTACAGTCACAAACATACACCAGGTCAAATAATAGAGAATATGTTTAGATTCAGCTGGAAGCAACAGTGGATGACAGACCATTTTCTATGGTGAAAAGCAGCAGTTGTAGGTTCCTTGAGGCAGGATCACATAAACAGAGGGTAGGACTGGCACCAGAAGGCAAGACAGATGGGTGTAGATGGATTCTGATGCAAGAGTATGCTAATAATTTATTTACATGCTGCTCTGACAGCTGCTTGCTTACTATTGGGGTTTAGGTAACTCAGCATGTTGGCCTGTCAATACACGTACGTGAGCCCATCAGCCTGTGTCTAGTAGGCCAACAAAAAGGCAGGGTATAGATAGATAGAAAGCAACTGTGGGATCCCAATATGTCTTGGTGCAAGATTGGTTCAGCCTGACAGCTATGTTTTGCAGACAAAGAAAAGTAACTTAAGATGAGTGGAGGTTAAGTTAAACCTCAAATCAAATGGAATAGCAGTACTCTTAGCTCTTTGGTGGTGGTCAGAATATGTTGATTCTTCCCTTTGGAAAAAATATTTAATTGTGGTAGACAATTGGGAGGAAAATAATGTGAGCTTTAGTCAGAGTTAAGAAATTTGGGTCAGGCAAGTAAAACGAATACATACCATCAAATCTGAACATAATGAAAGAAAGAGGACTGAACTTAGCAGATACGTGATCAAAGGACTAGCATGACAATAATACAAAATACCACTAAGGCTTTTCTTTTGGAATCATTTGACAACAGTTTATCTGAGAGAGACAAATATTCATACTGCATAAGATAAAGTGCTAGACTTAACCACTTCAAATGGGGATTATATAACCATAAACTGTGTATCACTCAAATCTATTGAGACTTTGTGGCTGGGCGTACATGAGACACAGTCTTTTTACATTCCATTCATTTGAATGGATGTTCTGCAGGGCAATGATGTTGGGAAACCAGACATTTCCCAACTCCACAAAGTTTTTTTCACTAAGACTTTGACTTTTCCCTTCAGAAATTCAATCCACTTTGCTGCTTTCTTTGTGTATAGCAAGCACCACACTAGATGTTACAGATCAATGCATTTAGCAGTCTCATGGAAAGGTGTGTGGAGAGGCTGAATGGAGGCCCTAGGTTCAACCCTTGGAATCTTCAGTTAAAATGATCAGATGATGTGAAACCTCCAGACAGCCACTGCCAATCAGAGTAGACAAAACTGAGCTGAATGCAGAAATAGTCTGCATCTTGCATAAGACAGCCTCTTATGTTCCTAAGCAGGCAAACTAATCCATAATGTTAAATTTGTCTTTATAAATATATTGCATAAAGGACGAAAAACAACCATCATAGACTTTATCTGAACATGAACACATGGCTAGCATTGCTTTTAACTTGCATGTAGCTGCCCTGTGTATTTGATATGGGGTAACTGAACTCACAATTGGTGGGAGAACAGGACCTGACTAAGCAGCACCAGCAATTCACCAGTAATGTCCCAACCACTCTGAACTGGAAGCAATTACAGGCAGAAGCTGCAAGGAGGAAGTTTCCAGGGATGTTGAAGAGTCCTTGGTCTCGAGTCACGAGTTCGAGTCACAAGTCTTTGGACTCGAGTCCAAGTCCTTGGTCCAAAATGGTGACTCACGAGTCCCGAGTCACTCCCAAAGCTGACTCCATGAGTCCCTATTAAAATCAATGGGGGTTTTCCCCAACAAAATAAGGCTACTTCAGATGTGTGCTTTAAATAAATTCTAGGCACAAGTGTGCCTTTTTATTTCAAAACTCTGCAACTGATTTTGGCAAGAACAGATCAGGCAGACAAAACCAAAATAACCAGGCAGGCAGAGGAGGCAGGGAACCCCAAACAGGCAGGCAGGCAGGCAGGCAGTGCCCTTTGTCTTGGACAATTCAAACTGTGGAACTGGTCAAGAAGAGACCAGGCAGGCAGAGGAGGCTGGGAACCCCAAACAGGCAGGCAGAGACAGCCAAACCCAAAATGTCTGAAAGGTTGCATTTTAGGAAAATGATTTTAAAAAATAAACTTGCTGTACTTCCTAAAACTTATCCATGTTGCATTTGAGGAACATGATTTTTTCTAAATGTTTGGGCCCCATTCTGGAACGGTGAGGTCTCATCACAATTTCACCCTCACTCTTAGTCGGCGATCGCGCTCCTCTCCACTCCTTCTGGCACTGCCAAGGGATGTTGAAGAGTCCTTGGTCTCGAGTCCCGAGTCGAGTCTCGAGTTCCATTAAAAATATTGGGACTCAAGTGGGACTCGAGTCAGAGGGGGACTCAGTCCGACTCATGAGTCGAGTCCTGGAGTCCGAGTCCCCATCCCTGGAAGTTTCTAATTAAAGGTATAGTAGCCATGAAAAGCCTCAAAAGTTTTGCTAGTCCATGTTGGCCTGGCTCGTGCTGTAAACACATTTTTATGTTTTAAAAAATCGCTACAATCAGTTCTGAAAAAAAGATGGGAGGACAACTGAAATAAAATACTGCAATACAATGGGTTGGCAACAACATTGTCTGGATTCTCTGTAAAATGTGAGTAAATGAAGGATGGCAATTCCAGGCTAAGTGATTTGTAATGGGAACAACCTTTTATTCTCTGTTCTTATGTTCTGATTTTGGGGGGTTTCCAGTAGTACATTGCAACAGTGATAATGCAGCAGTACTGCATCTGGCGGTGCCATTCCACACTCTACACACATACTTCCTCCTGTCATGCCAAATTCTGAATTGGGACCATGCTGCAGTTTGAAAAAAGTGCTGGTTAGTAGATCTCTCCACGTAAACTGCAACAGACTCCCTCCCTGAGAGTGAACCAAAGTTGGCAGAAGATTATGTACTGCACTTAAGCAAAATATATTCTTTATTATCCATTTTCCATAGTTCCAGCCAAGAATGTTGGGAAGCCCTCTTATTTCCTACAGTTCCCCTCCCCCTTGCTTCTTAGATACAGTTCCCTTAATTCTTTCCTTCCTTTCTCTGTTTTGCTCTAGAAGATCTTATCTCATTTGACTTCTGTGACGGCTGTTTCCCAAATGCTATTTTCCCTTATCCACCTATCGATTTTCCTCCAACAGTTATTCTTAAACCCCATAATCTTTTAATTTATGTCTTCTTCACTGGTTATGATAATCTACGGTTAAATGCTTCCAGAAACTCTTTACTGTCTTTACTATTTGCAGTCACTGCAATCCTTGAGTTTCATAGTCAACTTGTTTAAGTTTTAACTATAATAGTATGCCAGAATATTTCAACATATCAGTTTGAGCATTAGTATGAAAAACAAAATACTTTTTTCCTCCCACCCACAATCAGGACTTTGGCTTGAAGCCAAACACATGTTTATTTAAGGAAGTTCATTGAAAGAAAGATTCCTGTCTGCTCCTCTTCCCTACAGTCACCTCTTCAGAGACCATCTCCCCGTCATGGTCTTACCAGACCAGGCAGGGACAGGCAGTGATGCTCAGTCTGGCACGCAGCAGAGAAGTGCCAAATGAAGCCACTGCCATCCTTATTACCCCCAGAATGTGTCTTGGAACAAACCTACACTAGGTTGGGACCCAGAGGCATTCCGGAGTAATAACAATGGTGGCTCTATTGCTCCTTTACTTAGTGCTTCTTTCCGGAGCACAAAGCAAATAAATAAATAATTTGTAAAAGCTATTTTTAAAAAGGGATCACAGCCTTAACCCTGGTAGCCTCTGGGGCCCATGGGCCTTAGTATTTGCTCCACCATGCTGCAGATGCTGGGCCTGCTCCTGAGCAATGTGGGATGGGACACTGGGGACTGCTCAGAGAGGGGAGAATTGCTCTCAAAATTGGGCAGACCTCTGCCCAATTTTGGCCAATTCCCCCCCCCCCCAGCAGTCCCCAATACCACATTGCACATTTTTAGGCGCAACTCCTGATCTTCCAGAGAGACTTTTTGGAGGACACAGATGGCTGCAGTGGGGGAGGAGGTGACAGGAAACGTTCCTTCTATAAACTTTCTTAAGTTAACTTATCTTAGGATTCAAGCCACAGTATTTAAAGTCTCAATATATAAACAACTTTAACAATGATTAAGAATATTTTAAATCCGTGATGGGGAACCTCTAGCCCCATGGGCCGCATGTGGTCCCCAGGGGTTCCCCATCAGCCAACAATCAGTAATTGGAGATAAGAGGCTTTTTAAAAGGAATTAACCTTTAAATACCCTGCAGATAATCTAGCTGTGCTTTGCAGGCGTGATAACTGTTGCAAAGAATTGAACTGTGCATTTTTATTTATTTATTTATTTATTTATTGTATTTATACCTCACCTTTTTTCCTGCAAGGAACCCAAGGTGGCTTACATAATCCTCCTCCTCCTCCTCTCCATTTTATCCTCCCAACAACCCTGTGAGGTAGGTTAGGCTGAGAGTCAGTGACTGGCCCAAAGTCACCCAGTGAGTTTCATGGCCGAGCGGGGACTAGAACTCGGATCTCCCGAGTCCCAGTCCAACCTTCTCACCACTAAGCCACACTGATTCTCTTGATAGCTTCCAGAAAGTGAGCTGTGAAGAGAAACCAAAGGCATGAGGTATATTTTGCTGTGAAAAGGGTATTGGGGGGGGGGATTTACACTCCCTTTGCAGCAAGAAGATCCTCATCTTCCACCCGCCCCTTTGGTTCCCATCATAGTGCACATTTTGCACTTTGTCCCAAGCCCCTAGGTGCCTGGGAAAGTCCAAATGTGCACCCCCCTTCTTTTCTAGGGAAAAGGAGTTTTGACAGCTGTCAAAACTCTGGGTCCCTTTAAAAAGGGGGGTTGTTGTGGTGGCTTGTTCCCGACGAAGAAGCCACCCTGGGGAAATCGGTCTGAATTCTCAAGACATGACAACCCATCGTGGGTAGCAACCAATGATGGGTTGTCGTACGAACCCAGTCATAGAACTGAACTGTATTGTATGCTTGATGGGAAAATGTCCACATTGTTAAGAATTACATCTGGCCTGCCCACTTTGCTTTCTCTGTCTTTGGCCCCACTCCATGCCCTTAGCTCCACCCGCTACTGGAATTTGGCTTCCGAGACCCTTCCCAAATTGGAATTCAGCCTCTGGGCTGAAAAAGGTTCAACACACATATTTTAAATGAATGAGGGGTTAATCTGGCTGTGAAACTTATCAGACCAATTGATAAACACGGGCAATAATCTGTGTGATATTCAGTTTTCAACATCAGCCAAAGCTTTTAGTGCAATCCCATGCACTTCTTCTGGGGAGTTGAGATTTCTAACAGTTTTATCAATAAGTTGGCTTTGTGTTCCTGACAGGGTAATTTCATTCTCTAATACAGAAAACAGCTCACATCAGTGTCCAAAATGATGACATTCTGAAAATGGTAAGGCAATGCTGCAAGTGGAGTTATGGCATAAAATAGCTAAGTTAGAGCCAGCATTCCATCGGCTTTAGAATTGCTATAAAAATGAAAATCTTAAGGCCAAAAACTGTCATGATGTGTTGCTTTAAATAGATTAGAATGAAAGCTATTAAAGATACCAATCCAAAAATAATACTATAGTAGGCCTCATGGAGACCATGGTACTATGGGTCATAAAAACAACACTTTCTCCATAGTAGTCTACACATTCTACTCCCCTGTAAACTGCCTTGAAAAGGGAAAAGGGTACTGTCCGATTTAACAAGCACACAAACCAGATGTGTATTTTTAGAAATACACAATAGAGGAAAATTGAAACAAACCAGCAATTTTGGGGAAATGAGAAATTAATTTTCAAGCTCCTTTCCTGTTTGTGCCACCCATCCACCCTAGCAATGCTAGTATACAAAGCAGTCACATAGTGCTTCTAGTACTGGTTCAAGGCTAGGGGAAGTACAAGATTAAGAATAAATTCCATTTTTTAATACTTAGAAATTTCCTTTGTTAATCTGCAATGTGCAATGTCAAGGCATAATTTTACTCAGCATCCACCATTTGTTATTGTTGATAATGTTACTGAAATTGGTAGGCATGTCTGCGAAGAACTTCAGTCTAGGAAGATAGTGAGAGAGGGTCAAGACATCAGAAGATAAATATATAACAAACAATGTGGTTGTCTTACAAGAGGTTCTTGCATAATTACCCTAAACATTAAAAGTTTGGAGCTTCAACCTACAACACGGATAGCATCTGCCCAGGTGAGGAAAAACCTTCATATTTTTTTTCCCAACACAAATGGTTTGTGCTACCTGAGCCTGGTGATTGGTAACAAACAGGACATGGAGGGGTATTACCTTGTGGCCACTGCAGGCCTATCAAGGCCTCAACAGCAACAAGAAGGATGGCAGATTGGCAGAATTACTTTTTACATCACTGTTCCTCCGGCATCTCCAGCATCTTCCTCCACCAAAAGTTCCAAATGATAAAATACAAATTGACCAATGAGACCTAAAAGATTCAAGGAAGGTTGCTGGAAAAACTGGAGTGGAAACTTTAGAATGCTGATGTTCTACATGTTTTAGTTGTTGTCCTGTTTTACTGTGTAAACCACTTTGAGAACTTTTTTGTTGAAAAGCGGTGTATAAATATTACAAAGAAATAAATAATAAACAATGAAGCCACAATACCAAAATTGCTGGAGACGCTCCTGAAAATACTCTACTCTTCAAACTCATTGGGGTGTAGGCTGAAAGAATGATGAGAAGAGAAAAATGCACAATAAGGACTCTTGCTACTTTGGTGCTTTCTACTTAAAATGAATTAACATTACAATCAAGATTGTGAAAATGAAATAATAAAATTGGGAAAAAAACAGGATTAGATGAATAATTGCATGTTTCCATAGAATTTCAGTTATTAGTAAAATACATTTAACATAAAAAGGAACACATCATGTGCATGTAAGTCCCCCACTGTCTGGGTCTCCACCCACGATAGAGCACTAAATGGAAACTTCCTATATATCACATCTGATTGTAGGGAACTGGTGGCCAATGGGTGGATTACAAGATTAAAATGATTAAGATGATTAAAATGATTAAAATGCCTGGGAGAATAAAAAGGTCTTCACCTGGCACTGGAAAGAGTACAATGTAGGTGCCAGGTGAGCCTCTTTGGGGAACTCATTCCACAACTGGGGTGCCACAGCAGAAAAGGCCCTCCTCCTGGTAGCCACCTGCCTCACTTCCTTTGGCAGGGACTCTCAGAGAAGGACCGCTGACGAAGATTTTAGTGTCCGAGCAGGTACGTATGGGAGGAGACGATCCTTCAGATACCCTGGCCCCAAGCCATTTAGGGCTTTGAATGTTAGTACCAGCACTTTGAATTGGGCCCGGAAACAGACTGGCAGCCAGTGCAAATGAGAAAGCACTGGCATAATATGTTCACGTCGGCCAGTCCCCGTTAATAATCTCACTGCCTTATTTTGGACCAGCTGAAGTTTCCGGACCATTTTCAAAGGCAGCCCCACGTATAACGCATTACAGTAATCCAAACGAGAGGTTACCAGAGCATGGATAACTTTAGCTAGGCTATCTCTGTCCAGAAAAGGACATAGTTGGTATATCAGCCTAAGAGCTGATAAAAGGTGCTCCATGCCACCGAGTTCACCTGTGCCTCGAGTGACAGTTGTGGATCCAAGAGCACCCCCAAACTATGAACCTGATCCGTCAGGGGGAGTGCAACCCCATCCAGAACTGGTTGAATATCACTTAGCCAGGCAGATGAACCACCCACTAACAGTACCTCCGTCTTATCTGGATTGAGTCTCAGTTTATTAGTCCTCATCCAGTCCATTACCATGCCTAGGCACTGATTCAGAACAGCCACTGCCTCACCTGGATTAGATGAAAAGGAGAGATAGAGCTAGGTGTCATCTGCATATGGATGACACCTCAGCCCACACCTCCGGATAACCTCTCCCAGTGGTTTCATGTAGATGTTAAACAGCACAGGGGATAAAATAGAGCCCTGTGGCACCCCATGGCATAACTGCCAAGGGACAGAGCAGTAATCCCCAGCACCACCTTCTGGAATTGGCCGCCCAAGTAGGATCGGAACCACTAGAGCGCAGTGCCTCCAACTCCCAACCCAGACAACCTATCCAGAAGGATACCATGGTCGATGGTATCGAAAGCCGCTGAGAGGTCCAAGAGAATCAACAGGGTTGCACTCCCCCTGTCCCTCTCCCGGCAAAGGTCATCCCACAGGGCGACCAAGGCAGTTTCTGTTCCAAAACCAGGCCTGAATCCAGATCGAAATGGATCTAGATAGTCCGTTTCATTCAAGAGTGCCTGGAGTTGACTGGCAACCACCTGCTCAGGCACCTTGCCCAGGAATGGGATATTAGCTACCCGCTTGTAGTTATTAACATCATCCGGGTCCAGGTTAGGCTTTTTGAGAAGTGGCCTAATCACCGCCTCTTTCAACTCTTCTACTAGATCAGGGGTCCTCAAACTTTTTAAACAGGGGGCCAGTTCATGGTCCCTCCGACTGTTGGGGGGCCGGACTATAGTTTGAAAAAAATATGAATGAATGGATCAAGTAAAAAAAAAGGACCACGGTCCTTTTTTTTTTTACTAGATTAAATGGAAAGTTATTCAATTAATAATAAATAAATTATAAATTCTTTTGCTGTCTAAAATTGAAATACATTTTAAAAAGGAATAGAAAGGCTTGATTTGCATACTGCACATATCTAGTTATTTGTAGTGCAAAGAAACAGGAAAAAACAATACAAGGATCACAGCCTTAAAAGCACAAACAGAATAGAAAGGCTTGATTTGCACACTGCACATATCTTATTTGTAGCGCAAAAAAACAGAAAAAAACAATACAAGGACCACAGCCTTAAAAGTGCAAACACAGAGACTGGGGGGGGGCCCTCCACGGAGCCACTGACTCCTCCATGGACCATGAGGGGGGCTGGCGTGTGCGGGGCGGGGGGTGCTGTTTGCATTTCTGCACTCCCCCCGCTGGATCTTGGGCCACACCAGCTCCGGGTTCTGCCGCTTGGGGTGAGCGGGGCAGTGGCACAGCTGAGTGTGGAGGCCAGAATATGGGGCACAGTTGTCCCCCCCGCGCCACAGGGTTAGAGTGGCTAGCCCTGCAGGCATCAGGGCCAGTCCCGCTGGGCCAGAGGCGACTGAGAGGGGCTCCCCGGCGCCCACCCTGGTGCGGAGCGGAGCGCAGCATCCACGGCTGGCGCTCCCCACTCGGGCGACTGCGACTCACCGGGAGTATCAGATGCCGGCGTGGAAGTTCCTGAAGAGGAAGCGGTCGTCGCCCGTGCACCACGTTGGACGCAGCGGTGGCGGAGCCGAGCAGGCGCTGAGTGAGGCCTGGGCGCGCGGCAGCGCCATCAGCGGGCCGCGCATTGCCAGGCAACCCTGCGGCAAGCATGCACGACGCAGCGCCCCGGCCAGCCAGCGACAGGCCGTGCGTCGAGGCTGTTGAGCCGCCGCTGCTGCTGGCCCGCCCCGTCATCGCAGAATGGTCCTCCGGCTGCTCCGCATCAGCATGGTAACGCAGCGGCGCGACTCCTCTGGGAAGGGGCAGCAGAGCGCCCACCCACCGGGCCGGGAGGGGGCCGAAGGGCAGAGTTTGCTGCGGCCAGCACACGTGTTCCTTTCCAGCCCCTGCTTCCAGTCCGCCTCTCAGCTGTTCGGCGGCCGCGCCGAACAGCTGTTTATTCCCCAGGGGAAGCGGGCGTACCTCAGCGGCTTGGCGGGTGCGCCGCTCTGGGGTTTCCCTCCACGCCTTTCTTCCCAGTGGCTTACTCCGGCGGGGCGGATTCCCAGCAGGCAGGGAGCCTCTAGATCGGCCGCCAGGCCGGATAAAAAGGCCCGGCGGGCCGGATGTGGCCCACGGGCCTTAGTTTGAAGACCCCTGTACTAGATGAATGGATGAAGGTAAGGTTTTCCACAATTGCAAAGGCAACTGTTCCTGTATTTTATTCACCTGCAGGATTTGCAGCTTCAGAGGGTGAGATTTAGATCAGAAAAATGACACAAGGGGATGGTTTAAATACTCCCTTGTCCTACTCCACTGTTTTAAGCAAATTTGGAGCCCCCCTTGTACTCTTTTTAATTTGTAAAAAGAAGAAAAGAAATAGATTTTCTTGCATCATTATCATCATCATCATAATCATCATCATTATCATCACCATCATTTATTTATCGCCCATCTGGCCGGCAACCGGCCACCCTGGGCGATGTACATAAGATAAAAACAGAATAAAATACATTTAAAACAGTATAAAATTTTAAAATCTTAGCCCACCCCATATTCCCGCTTGAGTTTTTAGTAAGCGGCGGAAGCTCAGCAGAGACGGGCATGGCGGAGGTCACTCGGGAGAGAGTTCCACAGTACGGGGGCCGCCACAGAAAAGACCCTCTTTCTAGTCCCCACCAGTCTAGCTGCTCTGGCTGAAGGGACCAGGAGAAGGCCATCTGTGGCAGATCTTGTTGAGTGGCCTACTTGGTGTTGCTGGAGACGCTCCTTGAGATAGACTGGACCAGAGTCGTATAGGGTTTTAAAGGTCAAAACCAACACCTTGAATTCAGCTCGACAAGCAACTGGTAGCCAGTGAAGCATTTTGAGCACTGGCATGATGTGATCCCGCCAGCGGCTGCCTTTAACCAGGCGAGCCGCCGTGTTCTGTACCAGCTGTAACTTCTGAACCGTCTTCAAGGGTAACCCCACGTAGAGCGCACAGTAGTCTAGGCAAGAGGAGACCAAGGCATGAACCACTGATGGGAGCAGGTGATTAGGAAGGTAGGGGCGCAGCTGCTGTATCAGATGGAGTTGATACAGCGCCGCCCGGCTCACAGCTGACACCTGAGCCTCAATGGACAGCTGGGAGTCTAGAATGACCCCCAAGCTGCGGACCTGGTCCTTCAGGGGTAGATGTACCCCATTCAGCACTGGGTCAACATCCCCTAACCTTCCCTTGTCCCCCACCAGAAGTTCCTCGGCCTTATTGGGGTTCAGTTTCAGCATGTTCCTTCCCATCCAGCCACCCACTGACTCCAGGCACTTGGACAGGGTCTCAACGGCCAACCTCGGTGAGGACTTGAAACAGAGGTAGAGCTGCGTGTCATCTGCATACTGATGACACCATACCCCAAACCTCCTGATGATAGCTCCCAGAGGCTTTAGGCAGATGTTGAATAACATCGGGG
Source organism: Shinisaurus crocodilurus (assembly GCA_021292165.1). Classification (NCBI taxonomy): domain Eukaryota; kingdom Metazoa; phylum Chordata; class Lepidosauria; order Squamata; family Shinisauridae; genus Shinisaurus; species Shinisaurus crocodilurus. The sequence goes on from CM037879.1 coordinate 130,896,118, forward strand.
AGAGGATGGAACCCTGTGGCACTCCACAAGTCTAGTTTTGACCTTCAGAATGAGAAGGAATCACAGCTACAGTTCTTAAGTCTCACTTTATACACTCATTAGGCCTTTCACTATGCTTAGTGATACTGAAAATAGCTTTAATTAGTAGAAGTGTAATTGTTCAGGCCAATGGCTTATGTTGGAACAGTTAAGTCCTATCTTTACTCCAGAGAGGAGAATGACCTGAATTTTTCAGGTTCATTTAAAATGTACTGTGTTAATAATGCTACTCCTATAAAGACCACTAGAAATGTTATTAAAACACTAAAATGGCTACTAACACAATTAAGTAGAAAATGCAGTTAACTAAGCCCATTAAAGCCACAGCACACATAGCCATGTGTAGTAATAAATCAAATCTGATTTTTGGAGGGAAAAGTACCATGTAACTTTTCCCTCTCAGAGGAAAAAAGGAGTATACTTTAGATAGGCATACAGGCCATCTCAATAATGACTGCTACAAAGGACCAAATGGATGGATGAAAGTCCCAGTTCACCATAAGTTGGGATCTTCTATCATAGTTGCTAAATTCCTTTTAGCTGCCATGCAAAGGAGGGCCTTTCTATTGGGTAATAATTGAGAACTGTTCCATCTCTATTTGTCTGTATGCCTTGCAAATGTTGTGGCTGGTTTTTATTTTTATTTGGGTCATAATAATTGAGAGCTGTTCCTTCTCTTTTTTTTCCTGTATGCTTTGCAAATGTTGTGGCTGGTTTTTATTTTATTTAGGTCATATGACCGTAATAAATAAATAACAAAAAAAGTTTCTTCTATTTTCACATAAAGAATTTCTATCACCTTACCAATATTCAGAAATCAAAACCAAAAGTTATTAAGTCACTTTCCCTCCTTCCCAAGAAGTCCACCAGAGGTTTCCAGTCTTTCTTGAATGAAGTTAAAAAAATTTCTCTAATTAAGCAAGTCAATTTTGCCATCTCTGCTAAGTCCAACATTTTCAACAGCCAGTCTTCTATAGTTGGTATAGTTGCTTCTTTCCATTTTTGAGCATAGATTATTCTTGCTGCCATCATCATATATTGTAATAATGTTCCATAGTCTTTCTCAAGTTGCAAATCCATTATACCCAATAAAAACATTTCAGGTTTCAGTTTAATATTCACTTTTAAAATCTTTTGTATCCATGTGTGCATTTGTACCCAATATGTTTTCACTTTTTTACATGTCCACCAAACATGATAAAATGTTCCTTCATGACTTTGACATTTCCAACATACATTTGACACATTATTATACATCTTAGCCAATTTCACAGGAGTTAGGTACCAACGATACATCATCTTGTAAAAATTCTCTCTAAGATCAGAACACAGTGTAAATTTTATACCTTATACAGGTTCGCATGGTCATTTATTTATTTATTATATTTATACCCCACCTTTTTTCCTGCAAGAAACCCAAGGCGGTTTACATAATCCTCCTCCTACTCTCCATTTAACCCTCACAACAACCCTGTGAGGTAGGTTAGGCTGAGAGTCAGTGACTGGCCCAAAGTCACCCAGTGAGTTTCATGGCCGAGCGGGGACTAGAACCTGGATCTCCCAAGTCCCAGTCCAACACTCTAACCACTACGCCACACTGGCTCTCATGACGACGTGCTGTCCCTCCTGAGGACAACATCATATGAGGGGTGGGGGAGACATGGCTGCCCCTATGAACCCATTATAAAGAAACAGGATAGAACAAACTTATTGGTGAACATATCCAAAAGGGACACATACCTTCTGTCCATCTCTGCTTACATCACTGACACATACATAGTATTTTACTGTACAGACAAATCATTCATTATCTGATTGATGTTCACAGGAATTCCTCCCATCTGTCCTTTTCCCACTATTCCTGAGACCCACTGGAGAAGATTATCAGTGCAATCCTCAGCTGTAGCTGATCATATCTTGCACATCCTGACAAGACTACAAAGGGTAATCCTCCTCCCCTTAAAAATACCAGACTGTGAAGTCCTTAGGTGGATTTTCCCCTCTTATAAAAGGCAAGCGGAATATCTTGAGGATTGTGTGGGAATCAGCAGCACAAAAACAGGCTATACATCTTTCAGGGGAACTCTACAGGGAATGAAGTATACACAGTACAATTCATGCCTGAATCAAATGACATATGTAACCCATATACCTTCAAATCAATGGAAACAGTGCCACTGGTTTCAACATGCTTGCTCATGTGAGAGAACAGCCCAATATACAATCTAGTATTTAACCCACGTGATTTAGTTTAGTCTCAACAATGATTAAGTTTCTGGGCAGAATTTATTATAAATACTAGAATTTTGTTATATGAATATGAATTTAGTTATATGCTTTGAAATTTTATCCAAAAACCTCAGTCTGCATAATAAATGTGAATAAATTAAACTTGAAGTCTGTGAAACACAACACCAAGTTATCTCCTTTAGAAATGAACACTGAGCCTGGCTGACTTACCCAAAGCTTCAAGGAAAGACAGAATTCAAAAGGATTTAGGATTTTCCTATTTAGAATCATAAGACCAATAACCTTTCAATGCTGGGAACCGCAGAGCATTGTCTTGATGGCACCCTTTTAAAATACACTGCAACAGCTCTTCATTTAAGAGTGGTGAGATTATAATCTGCTCCAAAGTAAATGCAAATCATTACATTTTTATTTGTAGTTTAATTTTCTTTCCTCCATGTAGTGTTCATTTATTATAACTAAAGTTGGATAGTATAATCACTATAATAAGGTTAATGGTTATTGTATGCTTTTTGGCGAAGTAAACAGGCAGGGTAAGAGTCTCAAAGGTACCTGAGTTAAACAAAGTATTCCTGCAAGTCATTTGGCAGACATGAGAGGACCAGTGTTTCCAAGTAGTAGAGCCAACCAGTATGCTTTAGTATAGATAGTATTGGACTTGGCCTAGGTTCAAATTCCTAATCAGCCATGAAGATCACCGAATGGCTTCAGGCAAGTCACTATTTCTCAGTTTAAGCTATCTCACAAATGTGTTGAGATACATCACATAAGCAGCCCCCCTGAGACAGATAGATTGAAGAGCTGCAATTTGCTATCAAGTTAGTATGTTATTTGTCCTGTGTGATTAACTGAAAGCACTTCTGTGCAGCACTACTATACTCTTCCTGTGCTGATCACCTCTATATCATCTCATCTCTGAATACAATGGCCACTGTGTCAACATGATAGGGAAGCAACAACCATGTTCTCTTTTCCAGGGAAATTAAAAATACAGGCAACCTGCCAAGCATGAGGAACTATATGACATGCTCTCTACACTGTTGGAGATTTCAAGTGTGGAATTAGCAGGACAGGACAAGGCAGTGTTTGGTTGCCTTTGCTTAAGTAACTTCAGACAGAGGAAATAGTGATCTAGAACTGGCATCTAGAGCTTTTCTACATGAGGCACTTATTGTGCGTTCATCATTTCTTACTCATGGTTGTTTACAGGTTCTTTAGATGATGTCACGACCCTCCAGTTTCGCTTCTGTTTTTTAAGAGCACTTTTCTGGGTTATTTTAAGAGTAGGGGAAATTGAGTATTATTTCTGAAAGTGAAAGAAAATGTATTTTCCTACTTGTGTAATTGTGTTATTCTGCTGCAGCACAGTGCCACCTAGAGGTTATGTAGCAGAAAAGCAGGAAAGGAAAAGCTTGGATCTCAACTAGCATGCTGGCTCATTCATGAAAACCCAGGTTTTAAAAATCCATTGGAAGCTGTCATATGCAAACAGGGCTATTGTAAAACTGAAATATTCCACTCTTGTTTGCATTCTTCTTAATTCTGAAGGATTAGCTGTGACTAAAGGGCAGAACATTTTTATATCCATCAGTAATTCAGCCTTATGCATGCATATGACACCCTTGTACACCAACATCCTTAAAATATTTGTACTAGAAAGATACATGATATTCTACTGTGTATGTGCTTCTTTCATTTATGTTTACTACCAAAAAACGTACCATTTTAGTGCTGTGCTTTATTTCAAAATGAGTGCCTGAGGAGTTATACAAACCAGCAGAAGAGCTTTGTTCTTTGTAATTAATTAATCATCAGATAATGGATTTTTGACAAACAGTGAACACCATGCACAAGCAAGACATCTGGCAAGTCACATACTTTATGCATTCTGCCTTATTCTGGTTTCTTTATTTAAGAATGTGTTCAGTAGTGTTGCTTGGCACTGCTCAGGCAAGCCCAGTTGATCAGCAAAAGGCTACTGTTGTCCCTCTCCTTGCTTTTTCCTACTGATGTTGCTGAGAAGTCTGCTATTTAACAAGTCCATCTAAAAAGTGTCTATAATGTAAAGGGTTTTGTAATATGCAGTTTCTATAGTCCATGGGCCAGAAGGGGTGGTCATTACAATCTGGAGTGAATAAACAAAGAAGCCTTTTTTATGGTCTATGACCCTAGTAAAACTATTAACCATGATGGCCATGGGTAATGAGTAGCTTCCCTGAAAAAAACACCTTAATTGTGCAAATATTTTTTTTAAAAATTCCAAAAATACATAATACTTATTTGAGGCTATAAATTTGATAGCTTTTGCCCAATTAGAGCCCAAGAGGGCTCAAATTGACAGGGAAAGATCCATAATGTATTGAAACAATTTTTGGAAGCACCACTGAAAAGATGTAGAATAGACAGTGCAAAATCTGTCATTCATGCATGGAAAAAAATCTTGTTTTTTTAGATCTCACTTAAGCATAAATTTGTTCATAGGGGCTGAGATTTCATCTGTCTTCTGCATATTATACACCAAAATTTTCCTCATTTAGCCTGTTATTTGACACCGATCAATCATCATTTCTACTGAGGTAACATTGCTGATGTAAATAGTTTCCCTGCTTCATCTCTCAGCACAGATCCTTCAAAATGCATGGGTCTTTAAATGGGGTGTTCACTCAGTACCATTCTCTCTCTCTCTCTCTCTCTTTTAAATTTTATTTTAAAAAATTTCAAACAGTGTATAAGACAACTAAAATGACATACATAAAACTTATATAGTACACCCGTCACCACAGGACCAAAAGATACTTTCTATCTCTATAATCAATTATGGTTCATTATTCCAAAAATACAACATATCTTGACATGGCATGTTCCCTTAAAATTATTTTTCTTAAGTTGTCCCTTTTTACATTTGATACTACAAGTTAGTTTATCATTTAAGGCAATATCCAGCACCTCCTTATACCAATCAGTAATTAAAACTTCATGTTGAACTTTCCATTTCCTTGCTATCATTAGTCTACCCGCCGTTAACAAATTTACAATTAATTCTTTTGTATCTTGAGAACAAACAACTTTTTCCGTTATTGATAACAATGATAATTTTGGGCAGACCTCTAAATTAATACCAATAATTGCTGATATATCTACAAATCCCCCCTCCCCAAATTGCAATACACTTTTACAACTCCACCACATGTGAGCATAGGTATCTAGCTCCTGGCATCCTCTCTAACACAATCCTGAGCAATTACTATTTGATTTAATCTTGCCGGAGTCAGGTACCACCTCCAGATAAGTTTGTAAAAGTTCTCTTTTATCCTTAATGACATATTTCTCAATATATGCCCGTCCCATATATTTTTCTACTCTTCCTTTGAAATCTCATCCTCAAATTCCATATCCCAAACTACCTCAAGATTATCATTTTGTTCTTCACCTTTTTGTATCATTTTATATATCTCCTTTGTTATCCCTCTTGATGAAATATTCCCTTCTACAAGTTCTCTAGACAAAACCCTCTTTTCAAAACCAGTTAATTCCCTTTCATACTCCTTTTTCCTCTTCCATTTCTTCAACCACTGATCCAATTGCATTAAATTTAACCAGGAAATTCTTCCTAGTCCAACCGTTTCAATTATTTGTTGCCTAGTCTCCATTTTTTCCACCCAATCCATTAATTTGATAACCTTTCCCCCCCTAAATATACCTTCTAGATGTCGTATATTTTCTGGGAAATCCTCCATAACCACCATTCTCATGGATTTAACCAGGTTCTATTTTTTAATAGTGTATGACCATAGTAAAATTATTAGCCATGATGCTCATTGGTAATGAGTAGCTTTTACTGAAAAACACCTTTATTGTGTAAAAAGAAAAGGGAAAACAAGCCAGATATATGTAATACTCAAATGTGAGCACAAGGTGACAAAGCAAGTTGACAAATACAATGTATTAGGTGAAATAAAAAGTCAGAGCAATAAAAATGAAAGAGAACTTGATTCCATGACAATCCTTTTTATTATACCAGTGTGTCGATACCATACCTGCATTTGCAAATCCACAAAAACAACAATGCTGTAGCCCCCTGCCCCAACAAAAGGAAGGCAAAATCTCAGACTCATGCCTATCCATGTAAATAGAAAGACTGTGAACGAGCCAATGTGCTGGAGCATATTGCCCAATCCCTCCTGCTATAAGCAGGAACAGCTAAACAAATGTGGACAGCCATCCCAGTGTGGTTTCTTTATCATGTTGTGCTAACCAGGAACTGTGACTTGTCTCTCCCTAGTCAAGCCAGTGTCATAAGCCATGGTTTGTTATTGGCTTATGACTCTGGCTTATCTTGGAAGGGACAAGCCAGAGTTCCTAGTTTGCATGACACAATAAGCAAATCATGGACAGAAGATCCATGGTTTCTTCAGCCATTTCCATGTGCAAGAAGAGTCAGGTGGGCGTGATCAAGCAGCATTCACTAGTTGTAAGCAACATACAACTGTGGCCTGACTCTTCTTCAGGGAAAAAGAAATCTTATCCCAACAACAAGAACAACAGCTCCCATTAGCCCTCACTACTGGCTATTCTGGCTACGGCAGATGGGAGTTGCAGTCCAAGAACATCTGGAGGGCTACAAGACAACATCTGGAGGGCCACAAGTTACCAACTGCTGATTTAGAGATGTTCTATCAGGTTAACCCAACCCACAACACATTTAAACAAAACAACTTGAATTTAAATTGTCTCCAATGAGACTGAGACTGTAATCTCTAAATATGAAGGTTGCAGACATGAAGCTTGCAGATATCAGAAGCTGTCTAGATAGCTTTGTGGGGTCGAGTCAGAGGTTGTGGTCCATGTTGGTACCAATGACGTGGGGAAATGTAGTCGGGAGGTCCTGGGTGCCAAATTTAGGTTGCTAGGTGGAAGATTGAAATCCAGGACCAACCAAGGTGGCTTTCTCTGAAATGCTACCTGTTTCACATGCAGGGCCAGCTGATGGGCATAGCTGAGGAATCTCAATGTGTGGCTGAGATGGTGGTGCAGGAGGAGGGGTTCAGATTTGTTAGGCACTGGGGAACATTTTCAGACAAGCTGGGCCTGTGCATAGGGATGGGCTCCAGTTGAACCAAAATGGAACCAGACTGCTGGCACTAAACACAGGTGGCAGAACAGCTTTTAAACTGAACCCTGGGGGAAAGCTGACAAGCTAGGAAGCATCCAGTTTGGGATGAATAATCCCTAGGGGATGAAAATGAAAAATGTTTCTGACTGCCTAAATGTAGAAGGGGAGGAAATAGGCCATGAGCATATGGTGAAACATGATAGCCAATCAAAGAGGCCTAAGTGCCATAGCAGAAGATGCACACGCCAGAGACATCTGGGGAGAGACACCACGTATAGGTGTTTCTATGCAAATGCTAGAAGCCTCCGAGCCAAAATAGGAGAGTTGGAGTGTCTGGTTATAAAGAAGAATCTAGATATAGCTGGCATTATGGAAACCAGGTGGAATGGAGAGAACCAGCGGGATACAGTCATCTCTAGATATAAAATCTATAGGAAAGACAGGGAAGGGCATACTGGAAGAGGTGCTGCTCTGTACATCAAAGAGGGCATAATGTCGAGCAGACTAGAAAACCTAAAAGGGGCGGACTCTTCCACAGAAGCGCTGTGGGTGACAATATCGGGCTCCAAAACTAATTTAATACTAGGAACATGCTATCATTCCCCGGACCAGAATGCTCAGGGTGATCTTGAGATGGAAAACAAAATCAGGGAGGCCTCCAAACAAGGAAGTGTTGTAATAATGGGTGACTTCAATTACCCCCACATTGACTGGATAAGAGGGTTAAATTCCTTTAAAATGCTTGGAGGTTACTCAAAACCACGATAATAGAAGCTCAGCTAGGATGTATACCACAGGTTAGGAAGGGTAGCACCACGTCCAAGAGGTCACCAGTATGGTTAACGAGCAAGGTCAAGGAAGCTACTACAGAAAAAAAGGCTTCCTTCAGAAAATGGAAGTCTTGTCCAAATGAGGAAAATAAAAGGGAACACAAGCTTGCACAAAGGAGATGCAAGCAGACAAGAGATGCAAAAAAGCATTTTGAGGAGCATATTGCTAACAACATCAAGGCAAACAATAAATAATTCTTTATATAGATGAGAAGCAGGAAACCAGCTAGGGAGGCAGTTGGAACATTGGATGACACTGGAGTTAAAGGATTACTAAAGCAGGATAATGAGATTGTGGAGAAGCTGAATGAATTATTTTAATCTGTCTTCACTGGAGAAGATATAGGACAAATACCTGTGCCTGAACTGATGTTTTCAGAAAGGAAATCTGAGGAACTGAAGCAAATAGTGGTGATAAAAGATAAAGTTATCAACTTTACTGTCAAATTGAAAGTTAATAAATGACTGGGTCCAGATGCTATCCACCCTAGAGTTCTTAAAGAGCTCAAATATGAAATTGCTGACCTTCTAACAAAAATATATCACATGTCCCTGAGATCAGCCTCTGTGTCATTCCCCTCCTGGAGGACTCCTCCTCTGAGGAGGAACTAGAGCTCCCTGGACTGAATTAGAGCTCCCAGAGACAGATGCCATTGCACCATCCATGTCAGAAGACCAGGAGGAGCCTGGGCCATCAGGGGAGATGGCCACAGGTCCATTTCTGTCAGGGGCAGGGGACTCTGCCTCTGAGGCAGAACCACCCCCTGGCCCCCAGGAGCATCATCGCCTCAACCAGCAGGCAAGTAGGGCTCCTGTGAGAAGGAGTGCTCACTTACAGAGAAGGACTTCTCAGGCGAAAGCAACTCCTGATGAGTAGGGCTCTGGCCAGAGAGGTATAATGTACTGCAGCTGAACCATGTGCATGGGGCTCAGCAGGCTGTGATATAAGCCTTCACTGTCTGCCTTAACCAGTGCTGAAAACAATGCTGTTCTTCAGCTCCAGTGCCTTATACCTCGTTTCCTGGACCTTGCCTTAATGATTGACACTCCATGCTACTGACCCTTGGACTCTTGCTTGACTCTGCTTCTGGATGATGTAATAGGTCAGGCTGCTTCTGTGCTTTGCTTGTACTTTGACCACTCCTGTCTGCCTGCTCCCTTACAGGACTGAAGGCTTGGTGCTTGGCCGTTTGTCTGTTTTGTCACCTTGCTTTTTGGATTGCCCCATAACCCAGAGTCTGCTTCAGCCAAAGCAGGAAACTCTGTACCAGAATACTAGAGAATGGCCAATGTAACATCAATTTTTAAAAAGGGATCCAGGGGGGATCTGGGAAATTACATACCAGTTAGTGTAACATGTGCTCTGGGTAAATTGGTTGAAAGCATTTGTAAAGATAACATTGGTAAGCATATAGAAGGACAAGCCCTACTGAGGAAGAATCAACATGGCTGCTGCAAAGTCCTGTCTCACTAACCTTTTAGAGTTCTTTGAGAGTGTCAATAAACATGTGGACTGGGGTGATCCGGTAGACATTGTTTACTTGGACTTCCAAGTCCCTCACAAAAGACTCCTGAGCAAACATAGCAGTCATGGAATAAGTGGAGAGGTCCTCTTAAGGATCAGTAACTGGTTGAAGAACAGAAAGCAGAGAGTAGTAGGAATAAATGGTAAATTTACCCAATGGAGTAATATAAACAATGGGGTCTCACAGGGATCTGCATTGGGACCAATGCTTTTCAACTTATTCATAAATGATCTGGAATTAGCAGTGAAGTGACCAAGTTTGCTGGTGGCACCAAATTATTTAGGGTGGTTAATACAAAAAAGGGCTTGTGAAGAGCTTCAAAAGGATCTTTCCAAACTAGGAGACTGGGCATCAAAGTGGCAAATGCAGTTCAGTGTAAGCAAGTGTAAAGTAATGCATGTTGGGGTAAAAAAATCACAACTCCAAGTATAAGCTGATGGGATCTGAGATAGCAGTGATTGACAAGAAGGAGACCTTGGAGTGGTGGTGGATAGCTCAATGAAAATGTCAACCCAGTGTGCGGCTGTTGTGAAAAAGGCAAACTCCATGTTATGATGTTAGGCATAATTAGAAAAGGAATTGAAAATAAAACTGCCAATATATACTCCCCTGATACAAATCTATGGTGCGACCACACTTAGAGTACTGTGTACAGTTCTGGTCACTGCACCTAAAAAGGATATTGTAGAGTTGGAAAAAGTGCAGAAAAGGGCAACTAAAATGATCAAGGGGCTGGAGCAACTCAAATATGAGGAAAGGTTAGCATCTGGGATTCTTTAGCTTAGAAAAAAGGCAAGAAGGGGAGACATGATAAGAGGTGTACAAAATTATGCATGGTGTGGAGAAAGTGGATAGGGAGACATTTTTCTCCCTCTCTTATAGTACTAGAACCTGAGGTCATCCCATGAAGCTGATTGGTGGGAGATTCAGGACACAGCGCATGGTTAAACTTCACACAGCACATGGTTAAACTATGGAATTCACTTCCACAAGATGTAGTGGTGGCCACCAGTTTGGACAGCTTTAAAAGGGGATTGGACAAATTCATGGAGGACAAGACTATCAATGGCTACTAGTCCTGATAGCTATATGCTACCTCCAGGATCAGAGGCAGTATGCCTGTGTGCACCAGTTGCTGGGGAACATGGGCAGGAGGGTGCTGTTGCACACATGACCTGCTTATGGGATCCCGTGGGCAGCTGATTGGCAACTGTGTGAACAGAATGCTGGACTAGATAGACCCTTGGTTTGATCCAGTATGGCTCTTCTTATGTTCTTATGATGCAGATTTCTGTATTTAAGGCAAACTACATATGACATTGGGAGATCTATGACTGAGAGTTATGATCAATCTCCCAGTGTATTTTTAAGGGGAATGCAGACTCCAGGGACTGTTTTCCCATCCATTGGAGAGAGGGAAAAATCCTCCCCCAATGCTACTACTACAGTCAAATTTGCACCCTCCCTGAACCTGCATTTACCTTAAAAAAAAAAAAAAGCCACGAATACGATAAGATTGATCATACTTTCCCCAGTGGCAACTGTGTTTTGGTCATTATTTAACTTTGGGTACACCACAAAAACGTAGTGTGGGGAGCCAGTGGCCAATCGCATTTATCTAGAATGTATTTTTGCAGTGAACATGAATTTAAAATAACTGTGTATATTTCATACATTAGTAGGCACAGATAGTGGGCACCTACTATATCTGTAACATGTATCTGCTAAAACTGTAATGTGTGACGTAGACCAGGATCTTCTTTAAATCAAGTGTTTCACTTTAACCAAGCTGCAGATTAGCTGCATGTTGCCTACTCAGGCTTGTGTCCACTTTATCACAGTACTGCAAAATGGGAGAAAAGGATCCAAAGCACGCACCCAATATGGTTTAGCTACATTTCTAATATACAAAACATAATTTAGTTTGGTTTAAAAATGAAGGCATGAACTTAGATTGATCATTCGACAAGTGTCAGCTATAACTATGGGGGAAATGTCTATGTGTTTAACATGACAAATAGAACAGCCTTAGCAAGTGTTCTTTAGAAGAGCAATTTGTAGGGATTCTATAAGTGGAAGTCTCCAGCAGAACAAAAGAACTACTGCACACAGACTATATATCTGAGCAAAGTTAATGAAGGTAAAGTTCTACATGTGTTTACTGGCACTGTTATTGTTAGAGGTATGTGTCAGATCTGTTTTGTCCCACTGGGTGAGTTCACTGTCATGACAACCCATCCTGAGAATAAGCTATGCAGGATGGGTTGTTCATTAAGCAACCCATGGTGCACCTGACAGACAATTGGGCTCACTGTGGGTTGTCCCTTGGTCCTCCTGTGGGTATCCATGGGGATGCCGTGGCAGGACCCATCTTGTCTGCCCTCCCTGAGCGCTTTTGTGCTCACTGCAGCTTTCCCCCCTTTTACCTCCCCCCTCCCGGAGATCATGAGAAGTGATCTCCAATTTGTCAGCTAGTGACAGGCCTTTCAAGGTGCCGAAGCGGCACATTGGAGTGGCTGGCTGTCACTGGTTTGTCACCACTTTTTTTTCCAGTGCAATAAATCTGCACAATTTTTAAAAAAAACATTGCCTGGCAATGTCCAGGGGGTGGTCTGCTGGCAAAGTGCAGTAGGCACTCCACATGGGCATTGACCCAGAGGGGCTGCAAATAGCTTTATTTTTCACTGTAGTTTCTCTTGACAGCTGTCAATACTCGAGCTGTCAAGAGAAACCAAAGCCGTGACTGATCTTTGCTTGCAAAAAGTGGGTGGCCACTAGATCACCCCCTTTGCTGTGAAATTCTCTGGAGGGGGGGGGTTGGACCTGACTCTTGTCAGGTTCCCTGAACATTTCCAGCCTTTCCCAAGATTCTAGGTGCTTGGGAAAGTGGAAAAATGTGAGCCACCCTCCTTTATGGGAGCACAGAGTTTTGCCAGCTAGCTGTCAATACTCCGGTTCCTTTTAAAAGGTTTTTTTTTTTTACAGGACTTCCCATGTTTTTTTTGACAGGGAGATATGCAGGCATGAATCCCTGGGGCTTTGGTAGGGCAGCTGACATTGGTGGTGGCCTGGGCTAGCTTAGCAAGAGCGGCAAAGGATTTTTGCCACTCTTGTCGAGTGCCTCGTTACCTGTTTCCCACAACCCATGGTCGCCTGGGTTTAGATGACACAACAACCCATTGTGGATACAACAACCCCAACAACAAGCAATGGGTTGTTGGGGCGGCTTGTTGCCCATGAACAAGCCACCCTGTGGGAATTGGTCCTGGTTTATTTTTTTAATTATTAATTATTTATTAATTATATTTATACCCCACCTTTTTTCCTGCAAGGAACCCAAGGCGGCTTACATAATCCTCCTCCTCTCCATTTTTATTTTATCCTCACAACAACCCTGTGAGGTAGGTTAGGCTGAAAGTCAATGACTGGCCCAAAGTCACCCAGTGAGTTTCATGGCTGAGCGGGGACTAGAGCTGGTTCGCATGACACCAGAATCCACGATGGGCTGTCATGTCGTGTGAACCCAGTCAGTAACTGTTACTGAGGTTCATTAGCTAAAAGCAGCATGATCTGGAAAAAGCTCCTTACATGGAATAGATGCACAATGCAGAGGGTTTACATTAAGCGCTGGTTTGAAGCAGTACCAGTGGCTGCTGTTACAGCAGCACAGAAGCTGAAATGAAGCTTAAGCTTTTGAGCAAGAAAATAAGGGCTGAATTAGACATTATGTGCATATTAGATTAACATTACCCTGACAGCCTTTCCTAAACAGGAGAAAGCACACTTCTGGAGGGGTGATCTAGATTGGAGAAGTGGTGAGGGGCAGGAGATACTTAAGCCTTTTCCTGTCCACCACCATTTCCCCACTCCAACTGGCTTTTCCCCCTGCTGGGTTCCAAATGTACACCTAAATGCATATATAATAAATATGAATTGTTCATAATTATCCACTGGCTCAGGAAGTAGCAGGGCCGGTGCAAGGCAGTTTGGTGCCCTAGGCAAGATCAGATATTTAGCGCCCCCCCTCCCACTTGAGCCCTCCCTATTTCTGGTGCCCCCTTTAGCCCTGCGCCCTAGGCAGCTGCCTAGTTGGCCGAATGGTAGCACCGGCCCTGGGAAGTAGGCATACATTTGGGTTTTGAGAAGCATGGGCTCTATCTCTCTTAGCTTCTTCCACCTTCCTTCCATGCCAACTCCTTCTTCCTCCTTGCACCACCTTCTTTTCTTTCTCCCCACTCTCCTCCTGGCTCCTTTCCCCTCCTTCAAGTTCTCTTCCTTTCTTCTCTCATCAGCTCTTTCCCCATATTTCCGCCTCTCATCAGCTCTTTCCAAGCATTCGACTATGAGAGAGACTGTTTGGAGCATTTTTGGCAGCAAAGATCCATGATGAGAGAGATGCTACAGGCAATCTCTCACTCAGGACTGATACTGCCACGGTTGCATGGAGAAGTTCCCATCTCCTCCTCACAGTGGCAGTGAAAACTGCCAAGAAGAGATTCTTCTTAAAATTTATTTACTTATTTATTTTAACATCATTATTTCAGAATGAATGTTTAGTAAGTCCAGTCTTGCTTGTAGGTAGTACAACAACAGCCTGTTTTCATTATCAATACTTAAGACAGCATATCCCTTCAAAAAGAATTCTGAGTTATCAGTGGTCTAAGATTTTTGGGGCCTTTATTTACATACTGTATTTCTGTACAATAAATAATGCCACGGTGTACTCTGTCATGTGTTGTTGTTCATCTGAAGTTGTCTTTACCTAATTTTGAGACCTGCTACGGGTCCGATGATTTTTCTTCTGTCCTGATACATGGAACCATGGAACTCAAGAAGGGTGTACTTTCTTTTTCACATGACTGTACATGGAAACTAAATATTTCAATACAACTATCTTGCATGAAGATACCTCTAACACTTCGGAATCTGCTTGATGTGGAGCGGTATACAAATACTGTAGTAGTAGTAGTAGTAGTAGTAACAACAACAACAACAACAGTAATAATAGAACTCCTAGCATCCCTTCAGCCAGTCATGCTGGCTAGGGAATGCTGGGAATTGTAGGATTATTATTTTTCTGTCTAAACATGCATAGGATTGCACCCTTACTGTGTGTTGGGTCAATTTTTCTGAAAATGCAACTTGTCAGATTTTGGCATGTAACTCTTGAACGGTGTACCCTGAATTAGTTTCCTACTGTTTTGCTATTTCCATGCAGGCAGCGGCTAACAGTGGCGAAACAAGATCTTTATGACACTCTTGGCTCCAAGAGGAGGATCTGTTTCTTGGTCACGCTAAAGTGTAATAAAGAGACAGAGCCCAGAGATTTGATTTTTTTTTTAATATGATGTTTTCACTAACTGAAAGAAAAGAATCATAGAATCATAGAAAAGTAGAGTTGGAAGGGGCCTACAAGGCCATCGAATCCAACCACCCGCTCAATGCAGGAATCCAGGTCAAAGCATCCCTGACAGATGGCTGTCCAGCTGCACCTTGAATGCCTCCAGAGTGGGAGAGCCCACCACCTCCCTAGGTAGTTGGTTCCATTGTCTTATTGCTCTAACAGTCAGGAAATTTTTCCGGATAGGTGGAATCTGGGTTCCTGTAACTTGAGCCCATTATTCCGTGTCCTGCAAACTGGGATGATCGAGAAGAGATCCTGGCCCTCCTCTTTGTGACAACCCTTCAAGTACTGGAAGAGTGCGATCATATCTCCCCTCAGTCTCCTCTTCTGAAGGCTAAACATGCCCAGTTCTTTCAGTCTCTCCTCATAGGGCTTTGTTTCCAGTCCCTTTATCATCCTTGTGGCCCTCCTCTGAACCCTCTCCAATTTGTCTACATCCTTCTTAAAGTGTGGTGCCCAGAACTGGACGCAGTACTGAAGATGAGGCCTAACCAGTGCTGAGTAAAGGGGAATTATCACTTCCTGCGATTTGGAAGCTATACTTCTATTAATGCAGCCCAAAATAGCATTTGCCTTCTTTGCAGCCACATCACATTGCTGGCTCATATTCAGTTTGTGATCTACAACAATTCCAAGATCCTTCTCACTTGTAGTATTGTTGAGCCAAGAGTCCCCCATTCTGTAACTGTGCATTTGGTTTCCTTTCCGTAGGTGCAGCACTTGGCATTTATCCCTATTAAATGTCATTCTGTTGTTTTCGGCCCAGCGCTCCAGCCTATCGAGATCGCTTTGAATTTTGTTTCTTCCAGGGTATTAGCTATTCCACCCAACTTTGTGTCATCTGCAAATTTGATAAGCATTCCCTGCACCTCCTCATCCAAGTCATTAATAAAAATGTTGAAGAGCACTGGGCCCAGGACTGAGCCCTGTGGTACCCCGCTCGTTACCTCTCCCCAGAATGAGAAGGAATCAGTGCTCATTGATAAGCACTGAGTCCGATTCTGTAGCCAATTGTGGATCCACCTGATAGTTGTTCCATCTAGCCCACTTTTAGCTAGCTTGCTAATCAGGATATCATGAGGCACTTTGTCGAAAGCTTTGCTGAAGTCCAGATATATTATGTCAACAGCATTCCCACAGTCCACAAGGGAGGTTGCCCGGGCGGTCAAAAAATGAGATCAGATTAGTCTGGCAGGATTTGTTCTTGAGAAATCCATGTGGGCTTCTAGTAATCACTGCATTGTTTTCAAGGTGCTTGCAGACTGACGTCTTTATAATCTGCTCCAAAAATTTCCCAGGGATTGATGTCAAACTGACTGGCCTATAGTTCCCAGGTTCCTTCTTCTTGCCCTTTTTGAAGATAGGAACAACATTTGCCCTCCTCCAGTCATCTGGCACTTCACCTGTCCTCCATGATTTCTCAAAGATAATAGACAGTGGTTCTGAGAGTTCTTCTGCCAGTTCCTTTATTCAGTGCTTTTTTTCTGGAGAAAAAGGTACCGGAACTCTTGGATTACATTTCCTCGGGAGTAGATGGCGATTAAATTGTAATGCAATTAATAGAAGAAAAGGTGCTGGAACTCAGTTCCGGTGAGTTCCACCAGAAAAAAAGCCCTGCCTTTATTACTCTAGGATGCAGCTCATCAGGCCCTGGAGATTTAAACTCGTTCAGAGTAATCAGGTGCTCCTTGACCATTTGCCTATCAATCTCAAGCTGCAATCCTGCCCCTTCAGTCTGCACTTCAGGTTTGCCAGGGGGGACATAAACTCTCTTTTGGGAGAAGACCGAGCCGAAGTAAGAATTGAACACTTCTGCCTTTTCTTTGTCTTCTGTTATCAATTTGCCACCCTCATTGCGTAGTTGAACCACCATTCCCCCCTCATCTTTTACTATGCATGTATCTGAAGAAAGCTTTCTTGTTGTTTTTAGCATCCCTTGCTAGCCTCAGCTCATTCTCAGCTTTAGCCTTCCTGACACTATTCCTGCAGTTCTGTGCTACCTGCCTGTACTCTTCCCTTGTAGCCTGGTCTTCCTTCCAAAGAAAATATGGTGTTTCATTAGTTCAGTAATGGACCTTTTAGCCCTCATCTCAGAGTCTGGGATTTTACAGACCCCACTCCCCCATCTTCAATCTGGTCCATCAGTGTTTTCTTTCAACCTCTGTGAAAAAGTCATTGGCTGGATTTTCACGACATGCTAAACCTCAGTAAGTTACTTCCTACTGAGGTTTAGTGTGTTGTCTGACCCCCACGGGGTGCTTTAGAAGCCAACCTGGTGTGCCTTCTAAACCATCCTGCAAAGCCATGGCATGCATTAGGGTTACACTAACCCTAGTAGGTTTAACATGTTGTCCGAACCTGGACAACATGCTAACCTACTCGCAAGCCAAAAGAGCATAAAGCCCCTTGGCCAGAGTGGCAAACGAGGGCTGCTGTTCTGGCCAAGGGGCTCTTGCTGATGAGAACCAGCCAAGTGCCCAAGTGGCACTTAGCGCAGCTGTCATCAGCTTCCCCAGCACGCTGCTGCCGATGCCAGGAGAGCGGGATTGTTTGTGAGCAATTCCACTTTCCCAGCATCAGCTGGAGCGTGGGGGGGAAGCCCCAAAGGTCTGCGGCAGTGGTGAGGGATCCAGGTGCCCAGCCTTGCTTGCGCCTGGATCCCCAACTGCCGCCTTCACTGCTGCTGCTATCCTTTCGGGTGAACGGACAGGAGCAGCGGTGTGGGCAGGATCCAGCTGCCCAGGCCTTGCGAGACCTGGGAGGCTGGATCCATTGCTCCCTGCTGCCTTTGCCACTGCTGTCCTTTCACCCGAAAGGAGAGCAGCGGCGAAAGCGGGGGCAGATATGGGATCCATCCCTCACCACCTCCGACATGCTCCTTAGCAAGGGCGGATTTAACTTGCCCTTGCTAAGGAGCATGTTAGCAGGGGCGGCAGTGACAGCGGTGGTGGTGAGGGGATGTGGCCGTGTGCTGTGAACACATGTGGCCATGCCCCCTCACTAGTGCCGCTGTTGACATGCTCTTAAGCAAGGGCGGGTTAAACCCACCCTTGCTAAGGAGAACAGTGGCAGTGGCAGTGGCACTGAGGGGGCGTGGCCATGTGCTGTGACAGCACACGGCCATGTCCCCTCACCG
The DNA here is from genome assembly GCA_021292165.1 of Shinisaurus crocodilurus. Lineage (NCBI taxonomy): Eukaryota > Metazoa > Chordata > Lepidosauria > Squamata > Shinisauridae > Shinisaurus > Shinisaurus crocodilurus. The sequence goes on from CM037879.1 coordinate 130,914,416, forward strand.
CCATCGCCATCGACAGGGCACTCCCTAGCAGGGTCTGCCACCCGGCAAGCGGGAAGGGGGTGGGGGTGGCAGACCACTTGGGCAGTTTTCATCAGATGTCATCCCCACTCTGCTCCCCTCAGTACTCCCTCTGGGTGTCCTCTGGGATACCAGCCGGAGGACTGACGGGAGAGGCAGTGCCTCCGGACCCCTGCTGTGCCTGACCATTAGGTGGGCACAGCCAGGGCCTGGGGGCAACTTTAAGCCCAAAGAGGTTTCAGAATCTCTGTGGGTTTAAAGTGACGTGCAAATTGATTTTTTTAATATAAGCATCAGTATAAAGTGGAAGGAGTTTGGTAATTTGACACACAGTCCATAATTCTATTTCTTTCTTTTTTTTTTTAACCCTACCTGATCCTCTATTAACAATTGTTAACGAAAGTTTAACCAATAGTTGTTGATAAATTATAGGATAGGATGTAACAGAACCCACATACAGGGGAGGCTGGTGACTCCTGTTTCAGTGGGGCTTTTTATTCATTGCTGCTTCTATTCTGAGCTTTATTGGAACTATCCCTGGTGCTGTACTCCATCCCCAAAATTGGTTCACCATCATGGAGCCCCATGGATAGCTCCTATAAAGCTCAGAATAAAAGCTGTACTGGATAAGGAGCCCCACTGACACAGCAGTCACCAGCCTCCCCTGCCCACATATACGAAACGCAGGACCAGGATACTTTAGAGATTGCCTGACCCACTAGCTGCCTCTTCGGATGCTGCACTCATCAGGACATACCCTCCTGTTGGTGCCTAAGAGATCAGATGTTATAATGTTCCTTGTTAACGAGTGGCCCCTGAAACCTTCTCCGAAATGGAATTTGGCCCTCAGGCTGAAAGGAGTTCTGCGCCCCTTCCTCTGCAATTAACAGTGTACTACCTTTTACTATACAGGCACTCCCCAAGTTAAGAACGTCCAACTTACAGACAACGCATCCTTGAGAAAGGACTTCTGGGTTTCCCGGTGCTACGTCGTTTACATAGAGTACATAGCGTAATATACTACGCAATTTGAGTAATTTACGCAATTTGCGTAAATGCTGATTTTAACATATAGACTGCTGTGCTGTTCCCACTTACATACAAATTCGACTTAAAGACATTATTAAGAACGGAACTTGTTCGTAACCTGGGGATGGCCTATACACTAAAGTGTGAACTAGGCATGATTGGGAGATCTGTGAGCAGGATCTCCTTTTTGGTATTTGGTTTTTAAAATGAATTGACATCCCCATTGACCACTTTGGAGATTTAGGAAGAGGTGTTAGGGGAGAGGGTGTTCGCACTACTGAAAATACTATTAGGTCCATGAAACAAAATAAAATACAAGTATGGGACTGGTATGTTTTCCCATACAAAGATAACAGCAGCTTAGAGGGTGATTCAGAATGCTAAATCAGCAAAGGGAAAGGGTTACAAGTACAGCTTCTAATTACTTAGGAAAGGAAGATGTGGGAGGACCTAATCCCGTCTAGTCTGCCATTCCAATTCATTCACAGGGAAAGGAAAATTCTAGTAACAAATTAAAATTCAGGGGCAAAACAGGAATTTAAGAAAGGAATTAAGATTAGGAACACACTAAAAAGCAGGAAAATGCAAAATAGAGCAGTTCCTATCATTAATGGCTAGCATGGTAGCCACAACGGCTATACATAGAAACTAAAAGAAATGAAACCTCTGTAAAATTGAGAGCTACATCCAAGAATGTGAAATATGTAAATGTAAACTTAAGCTAGGTATATGTAATTGAACTAACTCAATATGTCATTATTTTAAAAATTGAGTATTAGCAATGGAATATTAAGAAATTGAAGACTGGCTTGGATCCAGAGCAGCTGTTCCGCAAAAGGAGAGAGCAGCCCTTCTGCCAGGCCCTCCTTTCACCTGCAGCTTTCTGCATCCCTTGAAGATATGCTCTGGAGGACTGTCTGGTGGTGGCAAGAGGTTGCAGGGGGACGTAGGATTCCACAAAAGTCACTTCCCCTCCCCCTTTCATGAACATTCCATGAGTGGAAGCCCACTCATGCGATCTCTGGATCCAACCCATAATTTGCAAACATCAACAGATTTAATCTTCGAACATTGTGGTTTGCAAAATTTTATTTACCATCAAAATGATATGCCTTTTACTATTAATAGATTAAGACAGGAAGAGATGTTAATCTTTGCCTGACTTCTATCAATGTAATTTATGTGATGTCATTATACTAAAATGACCTTAAGCAGTGCAGACCAAACCACATTTGCCTAAGAGGTGCCTCTATGGTGAAACTGCAGCAGTGGCTTGCATCAACATCCATAATTTATTTGTGTGTGTGTGTGTGTGTGTGTGTGTGTGTGTGTGTGTGTGTATTTTTGCTGCTTCTGTGGACAATTCCTGTTAACTTTAGTGAGAGATTTGCCTGAGGACATCCGGATTTTACATGCTGCCAATTTTGCCTTTTACTATTTACAATGTATTTGCCAAATAATGTCCCCCAATTGTATGTCCAACACTCCCACTGATTTCAGTGGGAGGTGAAATAGCATTTCTCAGGGCAGAATGTGACCTCATTATGTACACAGATTTGGATAATTACTGTATAACTCAAGCCAAGGCTATCACTTAAATTCATAACAAGTCAATGTTTTGAAAATACAGATAAGCAGATGCAAACTTTAATGGATTAATCGGTGCAGTGGTGCAATTCTTCAACTACCATTTAACTTCACATCAGAATTGCCTCTCCCACATCATGTTCCAGCTCTTTTTTCCTGCGCACTGAATGCAATGAAAAAGAAGGTTGACTTTTCTTCCAGTTTCATCCAAAGCTAGTAGTAAACATTCTCCTGGTGGTTCCACATGGACCTATGGCCTGACTGGAGTCCACTAGGAGAAGAGCCTTCAGTGTGGAGGCTCCATTTCTATAGAACTCCCTACCTCTGGAGGTCAGGCAGGCACCAATACTGTGTTGTTTTCAGCACCTGCTGAAGACATCTTTGTTCCAGGAAGCCTTTCTTACTGACCAGCCATGGTTTTAAATGTTATCCTGTTTTTAATGTACTGTTTTTATTCTTTTTATCTGTTTTATCTTTTTATTGTTCACCATTCTGGAATCTGCCTAGATATGGAGTGGTATACAAATACTGTAAATAAAAATAAATAAATAAAATGTTTTGCCTCATTATATTATAATGAAATAGGAATTATAATTATAAGAAATAGGAGTGTTTTGCTTTTGTCTGGCTGCTCTGTGTGTGTGAGTGCTTTGTGTGGGGTAAACTGCGGGTGTTTGTGGGCTGAGTGTGTTCGTGGGCTGAGTGTGTTCGGCGAGCTGTGTTGGGGGACGACGACACCTGAACTTCCCAGGATCTCTTTTCAGATCGGGTCCAAACCGGAGAGGGGGTCCCCCACTCACCAGTGAAGGCGGCCGCTCGCTTCACCCCTGTTTTCGCCTCCCATCCCATCTCCACGGGGGGAGGCTGCCACTTTGTGCCTTCCTCCCCGGGCCTGCCTTTTTTCTCCTGGGGTTGTGCTGGGCTGGGGCGGCTGCCGCTTCAGCTGCTCGGCAGTTGCGGCAGAGATCGGCAGTTCGGGCCATGGGCCAATAGGGCGGCCGCTTGTTGACCAGCGCGGAGGCGCGTGTCTGCCCCTGCCAGTCGGCTGTTCGGCGGTTGCGGCGGGCACGTGTCTGCCTCTGCTGGGCACAGTCCCACAGCTCTGCTGTTTGGCGGCTGCCCCGCCTCCAGTCCCGCGCTCCTTTAGAGAGGAGCCTTGCTTCTGGGAGCCGGTTACGGCTCTGCTACTCGGGCTCCACGCCTCCATCTTCTTCAGCCCGGCTTGAGTGCGGGGGAGCCCACGTGGCCGCTCGTGCCGGGCAGCGCGGTCTGCCGCTCAGCTGTTTGGCGGCGGCGGTGGCAGCCTCGCCTCCAGCCTTTTGCAGCTGGCTTGAGCGGAGAGGGGCTTTGCCCTTTTCATGCGAGCAACCACGCCGCCGGGCCGGATAAAAAGACAAGGCAGGACGGATGTGTCCCGCGGGCCTTAGTTTGAGGACCCCTGATGTATAGGATTGCACTGTTAAATTAATAAATATTGAGCTTAAAATTCTGCTGAATGCATGTGTATCTTAGTTGAGGGTAAAGTTGATATGCAGGCATTTCAGTTGTACAATACCAATTAACAGTGCAAATCTATGCATGTCTACTCAGTGGGGTACTTCTTCACACAGCCAGAGCCAGTTCCACGTTTTGGAGGGCCCTTAGACAAGGCACCCTCAGTGGGCCACCTCCCTCAGTGAGTCTACCTTCTCACCACCATTGTCACCAACTACTATCGCTCCTCATCCTCTTTCTCATCTTTGCTACCACTTGTTCATGAGATGCAGATGAACAAGCAGGCTGGAATGATGAAGAGGAGGAGCAAGTCCAGGGGGATCTTGCCGGTGGGCCCTTGTTGGGGTGTGAGCCCTGGGCAGGTGCCCAACCATGCCTACCTTTGGTTCTGGCCCTGAACACAATGCATAGTTAAACTATGGAATTCACTACCACAAGATGTAGAGATGGCCACCAATTTGGTTGGCTTTAGAAGGAGATGAGACAAATTTATGGGGGATAAGGCTATCAATGGCTACTGGTCATGATGACTATATCCTACTTCCAGTATCAGAAGCAGTATGCCTATGTATACCAGTTGCTGGGAACATGAGTGGGAGGCTGCTATTGCACTTATGTCTTATTTGTGGGCTTCCCCACAAGTTGGCCATTGTGTAAACAGAATGCTGGACTAGATGGACCCTTGATCTGATCCAGCATGGCTCTTCTTCTGTTCATCCTACTATCACAGTACCTATAAATGGAAGACTAGGTGATAAGGGCCTGATAAGTTCATTTCTTGAACATTATTATTTCAATTATTCATGTGAATTAGCTCAAATTCAAATTAGAAAGACATTCTCCTTTACAGGCTCTCAGCAAAGAAATAATTCACAAAGATGGCTGAAGAGCATTTCATTCATGGCAGGAATAAACACGCCTCTTGAATCAGTATTAATCTTGTCTCTGGAGACACCTCCCTGCAGGGTGATTTTAAATAATGTCAACAGAAGCCTCTTGTCTAATGCCATCTGAGTTCATTAGGGAATTGTTAGAGACAGAAGTGAATATTGTAGATGAAGAGTTTTCCCTTCTTACTCTAATATTCTTCTTTCTCTATCCTACGGTTGCCATGACAATAATTGAGGGAGGGGGAGAGAGAGAGAGGATTCTGTGTAACTAAACTTTTATCAGGGTATCAGCAGCTTCTAGGTAATTCATAGTAATAAAGTTTGTCTTCTACTTTTCAGAAATGTACTTTTCCCATTATTAGGTTTGTTCCTGCTTGCAGTGCAAACAAATCTCACGTTTACTCTATAGGAATACTACCTCAGGTAATTTTTCTAAACTATTATTTGAAATCACAGAACTACATTTCAGCATTACAAATAGATATATTTACTTCCTTGATTTTGGGTGACATTTCCCAACATTTTGTGAAGGAGTAGGAATAGTACAGAAATCAAGCTTACTGGGACTAGGCACACACAAACCTTCATGCTGGCAATCCTGGAATTTCATTATTAGTGTGTTACCGAAAGCAATTACATTGTTGCTAGGGAAAAAAAGATAATTCATTGGATTGATGGAAAAACAGGTGATCCAGTGCTACACTGCAAAAAGCAAAACCAAAATTGCCTTTTCCTCTACATCTAGCGGAAATAATCTTATTATTTTCATAAAACAGAAGCTCTGCAATAATGTCCCAAATGACTGTCATGTATTATTCACACAGACACTTTCATTCTGGTCTCTTCTCTTAAACTATTAAACAAAAGAAACCCATTTCCTAGTATTCCAAAATTGAATCTATTTTAGGCAATGAACCATCATCACCAAAATTAGAAAATAAAACTCTACTAAGGCACACAAAACTAGGAGTGAACTCTCTTCTCTCTCTATTATTAAAAAATGTTGGTATCATGGCCCTGTTCAGGTTCAACTCAAAGCCAGTGTACTAAGCTCAAATATTTCTCTGTTACATTCAGGCTTAGTAAATTATTTTAATTTACCGTAAGTGATTTGCTAGAGCACTGCATGGATTATCATGCTGGCTTCTCCATAAAGGAGACAGTCCAGCATTTTTAGTTAGCTAAAATGCAAACTGGATGCCATCTGAAAGACTAAATGTGACTTCCTTATGCTCCAGAATTTTTCTTTTCTTCTTCTTCTTCTTTTTTTTGGAAAAAACCACCTGTTAGTCCAGGAATGTTAACATCACCAGTACTCAGAAGTAAGCCCTACTGGCATGACTTGGCAAATTCTGGAGTCACCTCACAATGGTAAGTCAATTTTGCTTTGCTTTGTTCTAATGGTTATCTACATTTATTGTCTAAGGTGCACACCAAAAGAAAAAGAGCTAACTGTGTACCTTGAAATGAAACAATTGTAATGAGTACAATTAGTTAAATATTTATACTCCTATGTATAATATAGGTCACCTTGCAAGAAAGCAGATTCAAATACACGGGGGAGGGGCAGGAGGGACTGTCAACAACATAATTACAAGCTTCCTTTTCAAAACTCAGGAAAATGCAATGGTTAAAAAAAAAAACAACTTGCCAGTTTAAGACCCAAGTTAAGGCTCAATCTCATGTTGGTTCAATCTCCACAAAGCCATGGCATTAGAAGCTAAGGCTAAAGCATTAACAGATATGCCCTGTGATCAGTAATGATGTTATGCAGCGTCACCAATTGTGCTTACAACTTAGCCTCCATGTACCCACACTTTTCCTTGGTCTTTTAGGCCCAAATTCAGATGGGGAGGATGGAGTGCCTGGGACCAGCAAGATGCCCCATGCTATCTTGGTCCTGACTTGCCTTATGAAGCATCTGTATTGCTTACTGTTCTGCTGGTGGACAAATGCCATTGGATTTCACCCTATCTTATCGGTTTTCTATGCACTTTGAACAGATGAACTGACCAGTTATAACTTCAAGGGAGCAATCCTATGCATGTTTAGAGAGAAAAAAATTCATACAACCCCCAGCATGGCTAGCTGGGGAATGCTGGGAACTGTAGGACTTTTTTCTGTACAAACATGCATAGGATTGCACCTTATGTACTTTTATCAATTTCACTATACATTACACTGTCAGAAATACATTAAGGTTTCTGACTCAATACACACAGTGGGCAGTATCCAATGGGGCTGCTGCACTCCTGCTGATTGTCTTGCTACAGTGGGACCAACCACTTGCACAATGGGGAGTTAGTGGTTTTAAAAGTAAACCCAGAAATTAGTGGACATGCTAGTTTCTGGATTGAGATAGGTCAGCTGAGCTCCCTTCTGCGAGCTCTGCTAACCTGCCCCATTCTGGAAATGAGAGTTTCCACCCATTCTGGGTTGCTTTTAGAACCACTAACTCCCCGTTGCACTAGCAATCAGTCCTGCTGGCGCATGGGCATGACAGGATACTATATCCAATATTGTTATTCACATACTGAAATATTTTTTTCTATCATATCTTTTCTCAAAAACAATAGTCTAAATTATCTAAAGAACAGGAAATATACCTAAGATACTTTTAAAGCTCCTCATCTAGTCTCTCCCATTAGCATATTCAATGTACTATATTGATCAGGTGACTTCTTTTATATTTCAGTATGGTCCAATATAAGATGTGTAGAGCAATAATTAATATCTTACCGGTAATTAATTTTGACATGGGCATTCCACAGCCAATTGTGCAATGAGTAACTACAAGTTGTTCACAAAAACTTGATTTCAAAAATAAGTCTAAATCTGAAGATCAAGGGTAAACTAACAAACACCAACATTACACAAACTCTGATTCAAAAAGGATGCATATTTCTTGCTAACCAGATTCATTACAAAATAAATGTGTGCTCCTATTAATAAACTGAAGTCAATGGAATTCTGTTGATGCATCAATGTTTCCAATTAGGATCACCGTCTTTTCCAATTAGGATCACAGCCAGCCTGGGAGACGTTGGGAATTATAGTCCAACACATCTGGAGGGCACCAGGTTGGGGAAGGCTGCATAAACACTACTGCTGCACAACTTCCAATAGTTTCTATCCAGGAAGGCTTCTATGCAATTCTCATTCAGTTTAATGGAGTGTTTCCTTAATCCTTCTTGGAGGAGTGTGCCAAGTATTGTACATTCTGATGAGAAATCTAGTTACAGGAAGTTATACTTTATGTGAGGCATGTAATAGTCTGTGCATGCCCATATGCATTTAAGATTGCCATGCCATCTGCTTGTCCAATTTATCCAAACTTGAAAATAGCTGTATAGTACATGCCATTAGAGTTCAGATTAGTTGTATAAAAGACTGTGGTGATTTCATGCTGAAACTGAATTATCAATGCAAACGTTCTAGCATATGTTATAATCAAAGCATGTTATTTTATATGCCATTTTTTCCTGGGCTCCTATTGTACCTTGGCAAATTTTTGTTATCCACATAATATTTTTTCAGAAGCTGAGGTATAAATCTGAATAATACCACTTTGTATATCATCTGTTTTGGATTAGTGCCCATGCTTATTCAGACTGCTTAAAATAGTGGTGTAAACCTTTTAAATACAGAGCAGTTGGGCTACTTATAACACTCCTACCATCTTTTATTCTTTTACAGCCATGAAGAGCAATTGCCTCCGAGTGATTGTGGGACATCTTTGGATTTGCCTAATTAAGTCTAATGCCACAATTACTAGTGATCACAAGCTTTGTGCTCTAACATTCATCATAGCTAAACTGCATTTGTCAACAAATGGCTCTCCCCTGGATCATTGTACTATGCTTGCAACACAGCTGTTTATCAAAGCAGACTGGAAATGAGAGAAATAAAGAGGAAGCTCTATGTGATGGCAGTATTAATAAGAACATAAGAACCGTTTTGCTGGACCAGAACAAAGTTTCATTGTAGTAGTGCATGGAGGATAGTTCTATAATGACTATTGAGCCTAAGAGAATGAACCTTTTATGTTTGGGGCAAGCAGTAAGAGTCTGGCTTTCTCCTGGCCTGTCACTGTTAGAGATTAAAAAACACGCACACAACCATCATACAGGAGTTCCTTTTTGCAGTATTTATTTCATACTAAATGACCCCTTAAATAAAAAAGGGTTGTATCCTGTGGTGACTTTGCACTAGTGGAAAGCGCTTCCACTCTCGCAAGGCAGGGCACCCAATTTTTGGCAATCACCCCTACCCACTGCAGGGCCTCCACCCCCTGAAAAGCTGCTCCTGAGGGTTGGGAGATATTCTGGAACAGTAAGAGATGTGGCACAAAGGGCTGCAGTTGGTAGCAGGGGGGGGGGGGGATAAGTGAAATTTGATTGACCTGCTTCATGCAAGCAGAAGCACTTTCCACTAGTGCAAACTACCATTAGATACAACCCAATGTGCATAAACTTTGGGGGCTTCTATACTAGAGACCATAACACACCCACCTGGGCCGGTGCAAGGCAGTTTGGTGCAGTTTGGTGCCCTAGGCAAGATCAGATATTTAGCACCCCCCCATCCCACTTGAGCCCTCCCTCCCTATTTCTGGCGCCTCCTTTAGCCCTGCGCCATAGGCAGCTGCCTAGTTGGCCTAATGGTAGCACTGGCCCTGACACCCACCAGCATTTGCCTCCTGATCCATTGCCATATGTGTCTTTATAGGGCAAAAATGTTGTCCACCCCTGCTGCAGATTGTTCACCCACTCCTTGCTTGTGTAACAAGCAACCAGCTCTCAATGTTGCTTATAACAGTCTACAGAGATTTTCTACACAAGCCATTTATTCTGTGCTCGTTATTCCCTACTCATGGTTGTTTATGGTTCTTTAGATGATGTCATTTTCCTCCAGTTTCGCTTCTGTTTTTAACAGCACTTTCGTTGAGGTTTTTTTAGAGCAGGGAAAATGCAGTATTTGTGAAAGTGAAAGAAAATGCTTTTCCACTTGTGAAATTGTGCTATTCCCCTATACCACAGTGCTAGCTAGAGGTTATGTAGTGGAAAAGTGCTTGGATCTGTACTGCATGTAGTGCTTGGATCTCAATTCTGTGATGAAAGCAAAAGTATATACTGTACAATAGATTAACAGTCTGGAGTAGAGAAGCTCACAGCCTTGCCACTATCTAGGTGGAACCAGAGACCTGCCCTTGACTGAACTATAGCTTAATAATTCCTGCACCATGCCAAATCCTTCCTGCTACTGAATTTCTTTTTAATTTGCTGGCTCAGCTTGTCTGAGTGTGGAAAGCTAAGCAGGGTCAGACCTGGTTATTACTTGGATGGGAGACCCTACCTCTAGTTTCCTGCATTGAGCAGGGGGTTGGACTCGGTGGCCTGTAGGCCCCTTTCAACTCTATGAATCTATGAAAACACTTTCTCATACCCTCCAACATTTCAAAGATGAAAATAGGGGCACACATGTGAATTTGTAAGAGGTATGGTTAAGCAACATGAAGGTGCGATCAAGAGGGTGTGGCCAGGCAACATGAGGGTGTGGGCAAGGGTATGGTCAGGCAACCAAAGGCATGGTCAGGTACAAAAGCTATTAGAAGGAAACACACAAAACTGCAGTATTTTAAGCACAGAAATCTTTTGAATTTATGTATTGCATTTAGGGAAGCCTGAGGGAAAAAGAAAACCCCAAATCAATAAATACCGCTAACTGTGTGTGCATACACACACACACACACACACACACACGATAAATACAACATTATTATAAAAATAAGCATTATTATAAAATAAATAAATAAATACAACATGGGTGAAAAGTCTTCATCACAAACAGTCATGTAACCATGACTCTCCTCCCTCTCAGGGTTTGGATCTCAAAATTGAAAATTGAAAACCTTGACTGGTGCTGAACCCTCAGTATTTTTCTTTGCTCTCCTGTACTCAGGCCTTCAGACTTCACTCTACTGTTTGAAGTACTACTTTCTATATGTTCTTTTTCTGATCCGCCTTATGTTCTGCTTCTGCCTCTCCCTAAATTTCCCTGCAATATTAGGTAAAAGGCTATAGTTATGAAGTGTTTATCCTTATCTCTTATTATATTGTCAGTATTTGCCATGTTATAATATTTGGCCCAACTACAAATTTTCACTTTGTGCAGAAATGCATCCTTTAATTCAATGTGTTGGTAACTAAGGCTGAACATCTAGGCATGTCTATTTATTTATTTTATTTGTATCAATTTGGCTTGGCAATCACCAAACTGAAACAGCTAATAACCCATAACAGATCACAGACACTCAAATGTGGAGACCAGAAGTCTCCCCAGTGCCATGGCCCTGATCTGGATGGGCTGAATTTTAGCTGGAAGACAAAAGAAAACAGAAAAACGCCCTAGCCACCCACCCCAGGATGCTCTAACCATTTAAGGGCTCTGACCAATCTGAAGCCACTTTGATCTCCAGACCCATGATGATGATGGTGATTGCTGTTGTTGTCATTATTATTATTGTACTATCAATGTGCATGGTTCTTTACAGAGTATAAGAGAACAGTACCCTGCCCCAAAGATCTTACAATCTAAAATATAATATAAATGGTAGGAAGGGGTAAACTGGGGAGGAATAGTCAAACATAACTTTCAGCCTATATTCCCCACATTGTGCAGGAAACTCCTTGTTTTTAAAGATCTCCCTCCCACTTTAAAAATGGATCCCTCCATGGTGGCTTTGTTCTCATTAGTAATTTGCCAAACAAATAATAATATTTAACATTTAGAGATCGCTGAGTGTGCAAAGTGGTTCACAGGCCCACCCTGCAAGCTCCTATTTTCTCCACTCAGAAAAAAAAGTGGGCTCTATAATTGTACTTTATTAAAAAAAAAACAAGAACAACACTGTGATTGAACAATAATGCCAAAACGGAATGATGATGTTTGTTGCTGCTATTTGAGGTAGTTGGGATTTTTTCTTTCTTTCTCTTGACTTGAAGACCATGTGTTTTCCGCAAAGAAATTAATTTTTTAACATTTCTAATGCATTAAAAAAAAAAAACCCAAATCCCTGCAGAATAATCCTAATCATTACTGTAGAGAGCTTTCTCCATGGGACTTCAGCATGTGTTAGAAAAAGACTTCCACATGGGGTACACAGGTAGAGCCAAGTAAAATTTAGCACTGCTCTGAAAACAGAACAACAGTGCAATCCTATGCATGTGTACTCAGAAGTAAGTCCTATTACGTTCAATGGGACTTACTCATAGGAAAGTGTGTATATTTTAAAGCAATCTACAACACTGACCATCACATCTTGTGGCAGCATATTATGCATTGTGTGAAGAAGAGTACAGGCCTGCGGCTCACGCTGGCTTAGCTTGTCTGGTCTGAGCGTGGAAGCTAAGCAGGGTCAGGCCTGGTTATAACTTGGATGGGAGACCCCTCCTCTAGTTTCCTGCATTGAGCAGAGGGTTGGACTCGATAGCCTTGTAGGCTCCTTCCAACTCTATGACATCTATGAAATCTATGAAATCATAGCCAGCCTTGTAGGCTCCTTCCAACTCTATGATCCTATGATATCCTATGATTCATTCCTATGAATTGAGGGATAATTGTGAAATGCTGCTTCTTGCTAGAAGAGGTAGCAGCAGCAGCACCAGTGCTAGGATGACTTTTCCAGAATTATATTATATAATATCTTATATATTATTATATATTTTATTATTATATTTTATTATTATATTTCATTATTATATTGTGGAGGAAGGGGGGGCTGGATGGCCCGCCACACCCCCACCCTTTCCTACCCCAAAGGAACCAAGACCCCCAGAGATCTCAAGGTACCAGATTGCCAAGCCTCAGCTCTTTGCAACCCTACTTGAATCTCTGTTCAGGGACTCGCCTTTAATTCTGTAACCTGGATTTAGATACTGAAGCCACAGAGCAATCCACAACACCATGTGGGGTAAAACCAAGACAGGTTTATTCTGGTAGCATTTTACAACAAAAGGTGGGAAATGAGGGAAGCACACAAAATAGAGAGAGACACTTTGGCACACAGAAATAGAGCTACAAAATAACAAAACCTGATTCCTTAATATCTCTCAGGCACTCAACTAATTACCCTGGAAGATCTAACCCTGGAAGAGGTTCAGTCCTCTTCCAGGGTTAGATCTAGCACAGCCTCGCTGCCCGATGGAGATTACCACATCTACCCGCAGGTCCGAGATGGGTAGACTCCAACAAGGCTTGCCTTTACTAGAGCCCTCAATCAGCTAATTTCACCAGGAGCTACCTGGGGTCGGTTCCTGATGCCCCCCCCGAAGGCTTGGGGCCTCTGCTTGGCCCGCCATTGCTCTACAGCAACCATGCGGGCCCAAAGACAAGACAAAGACACACAGGCTACACGTTGGGAAATAGCTCTTCCCCCCTCCCCCTTTCTGTAGCTTTCCTGTCTTCAGCCAATTAGATTGAATTTCACCTGGCCAGGCAGGGGGAGGGAGATTCATGAGTCGTGACTCATGGCTTACTGGGCCTGAACTACATTTGCATATGAAATCCCTAGACCGGACTCTCAGGCGCCATGCCCCATCCTATGCTTTATGTACCTTTCGCCTCCTCCCAGCCCCCCCCAACTGGCCTTACTTGGTTTACACATGAGGAGGTGTGTGTGTGTGTGTGTGTGTGTGCATGCAGGAACCCCCAAAGGCTCGTTTCTTCACATATATTTTATATAATTTCATAATATTTTATAAGTGGCTTATGTAATATTTTTTTACCTTACTTAAATCCTTAATTGTTGATATCTGGTGTTTTTCATGGAGATGGTCAGTGCTTGCAGGGCAATCTCTTTCTTTTTGTTTTAAAAGTATCAGGATTGGCACAAATTCAACAGGTGAAGCTTACCCACCCACCCCCAAACATGGAGCTTCAGAGAGAAGGGGAAGTTTCTTGCATTTCCTTCTGACACTGTACCTCACCTGTTAGAGGCACAGAGTTAGCTCTGTTAGGAAACAAAATCTTTGGCAATATAGATAGGAATCATGTGATAAATTCCCTCATTCACCTCTCTGCTGGTCCAGGCCAGCAAGTGCAGTCTCCGCCTCCTTTTCTTTTCACCAAGCAGAGACAGCAGGTAGAGAGCACGTGCACGTGCACATGCACACACATCCTTGGGTCTGTTCCCTCCCTACTACTGTGGGTGGCTGTTGGAGCCTAAGCAGAGCTACCTTAAAGGGGTTGTGGACAAAATTGCAGGTAAGCTAAAAGAATTCGGGACTCTGCATAACAAAGTGAGAAGCTGTGATGGCTTAAGGGTTTTCGTGGAGGCTATGCTTTCTTGTAGACCTCTCCCCATAGCCACCAGCTTTTGCTCTCCATTGTGGACAGTGACCATGCTTGCAATTTCTATCTGAAAAGTGCTGCTTGCCTAGATCGCTATCTTCTCCTGAATCCCTTTGTCAGAACTATGAACAAGTTTCACTTTCTCAACCCTGATCCCCAACTATTGTCCTAGTGCTATGCCTGTGGATCTGTCCTGTTGCCTGTGTCCTGATAAATACTACAAAAAGAGCCTAAAACTACATCCTACGCACACTTGCTTAGGAGTAAGCACCAATGACCATAGTAGGACTTCTGAATAAACAAACACAAAAAGAGCACTTATTCACTGCATTGCACTTACTGACTGTGGTAGATAGATAAATAAACAGACAGAGTGAGTGAGTGAGTGAAATAAAAAAATAAAGTGGGTGTGGAAGATTTCCAATTCAAATTAGGAATGGGTGAATCAGTCTGTTCCCAGTCTGTGTCACTTTAGTATGCATTCACACATAAGTCCATTCCATCCTGTTCTCACATTAATTTGCAGTGCCCTTGTGACTTTCCTAGGATAAAATATAGCAGTCAAGAGACTCGTATTATTAAATTCCTTGTATACTTTTCAAATTAACAGTATATGTGTGCCAATCTTACTAACAGTTCTCTGATGGGACAAGACATTTCAGAACAACAGCAGCTAATTTACAGAAAGCCCCTGGGTAACATTTCAATGTCCAAATGGACATCTAAACTGATCACCATGCTCAAACTATTTCTGCTTGTTTTGAGATGTGCATTTTACACTCACTCTGGAATCCCCACAGAGGTGATAACACCAGGAGATATGGCAGATTATACCATACACAGATCATTAACAGAGCAGCTAATGAGCTACAGCATCCTGGAATTTGGATAATTTATGTAACAGTTTGGTGAAAATTAACAGCTGTGTACTGCTTGAAGTTGTTAATTGGTGAAATACATTAGAGTTACAGGGCTGGTTTGGTCCTAAAATAAGCCTAGTCTCCACTGGGCTTGTTTGTACTCCCTTCCTTCTCCAGCACAGCCATGAGGAAGCCTTCACTTCTGTTTTTGATCAACAACAGCTTGTTTTCTGAACTTGGACAAGCAGTGATTAATCTTAACTAAGGTTAGATGCCAACTCCAACCCACAGTTAATGAAGCTGGCTTGTTTTCACTAACCACAGTTAAGGTTAACCACAGTTTATGGTTCAGATGACATGCTAAACAGTTTTTAACCTAAAACAGAAGCAGAAGTTTCTGATCTCCACCTTGCAGCCACACCGGAGAGGGGAGGGGGCATGTGCACGCCTGGGAAGAAGCTAGGTTCAATCTCATAATGATAAACCATGGTTTCCCATTATGTCAGAATTATGTCAGAATTTTTTATACTGTTTTAATTATTATATTTTATTGTATTGTTTTATTGTATTATTTTAATTGTACATCGCCCAGAGTGGCCGGGTGGCTGGCCAGATGGGCGATTAATAAATATAATAAATAAATAAATAAATATTGGCTGTGGCACTTGATGGCAACTTCTAGAGCAGCTACAACTAAGTACAAAAAGGCCAATCAAAACTCAGATCAGAAACTGATTGATTTAAAATATTTCTATTGTGCCTTTCTGACCCCAAGTATTCAGCTAACAAAATAAATTACAAGAATCTAAAAATACAGACAGTTTGAACAATAGCAGTAACAATATAGCAGCTTCTTCCTCCTACCTCCCCAAATGCTTGCTAAATAATATATTTTACTTGATGTTGAGAACATGGAAGTTATTATGCTAAGCAATCCTCTTTTGGGAGGGAGTTCCAAAAGCCTAAGCACCACCACCAAGTGCCCTTTCTCCAGTTGCCACTCATCATATTTCTGATGGCAGGGAGGAAGGTGGATACTCTTAGACATCAGCAATTGCTGACTAATAGCATAGCTGCCCTAGGCTCAGATGGTCATGTAAATGAACACTTCTTTGTTCTAGGTTCTCTGTCTACTTATCCTAAGGCTCTTAATTCATTTTAGGCAGCTTCATGGAAATGTTAAGATAAAACTTTGTTCAAATGTGCAACAAATCCTTCATTTGGATTGCCAAGTAATATAGCTTTGAAAGTACCAATTAATGGAGAGATGTTGCCCATTCCTTTCATAGACTTTTCATCCCTCTCCTCTCTTGGCTGCCAATGCCATATCTAGGAAAAATATGGGAGGAAAGCACTGAACCTGGGCAAAATTGTAACATACGTGTTTGAAAAGTGTTTTCCACTCAGAAATGATAATTAACATATCCAAAATTTGACAAAATCAAAACATGGAAACACCCTCAAATGTATATTTCAAAATGGTGGTCGTGTTCTAATTTGCAGTTAAGTATAATGAGCAGAGTACAGCTGATACTTCACAGATATCACTGTTTCTGAGTAATTTATGGAAAGCTGTAGATTTTTCAATCCCAAGCAAAGATTTCTATAAGAAAGTGCTTTACTAGTAAGTAAAGTACTTTACTAGCCAAATACGTATTTCCTGGTAATGAAATTCAAAGCAATCATAGCCTGCTCAAAACAGCATCCGAGTTGTATGAAGATATAATGTCACATAAGAAGTCACTATGTGATGTAATTTCCAGTGAGACACTGTCACATATAATCAATGCACTGACTGCCAAGCAAACTGATTTATGTGATAATTCTAAAAGCACCAAACTCTGGCTGCAGTATCAACAAATGGAAAGCACTGATAACAATGGTTCCTGGGACTTGCACCTGGAGGCCATGTATACCTGCAGTATCAACAAATGGAAAGCACTGATAACAATGGTTCCTGGGACATGCACCTGGAGGAACCTGGCCTCCATGTTGCACCTGGAGGCCAGGTTCCTGGGACTTGCACCTGGAGGCCAGTGTGGCGTAGTGGTGAGTGTGTTGGACTGGGACTCGGGAGATCCGGGTTCTAGTCCCCGCTCAGCTATGAAACTCACTGGGTGACTTTGGGCCAGTCACTGCCTCTCAGCCTAACCTACCTCACAGGGTTGTTGTGAGGATAAAATGGAGGGGAGGAGGAGGATTATGTAAGCCGCCTTGGGTTCCTTGCAGGAAAAAAGGCGGGGTATAAATATAATAAATAAATAAATAAATGAATGAATCTCCATTAGTACAGTAGTAGACCACCACCTAATGAACATCCTAATCTCTACAGTGTTTACCCAGTTAATGGTTCAGATGACATGCTAAACAGTTTTTAACCTAAAACAGAAGCAGAAGTTTCTGATCTCCACCTTGCAGCCACACCGGAGAGGGGAGGGGGCATGTGCACGCCTGGGAAGAAGCTAGGTTCAATCTCATAATGATAAACCATGGTTTCCCATTATGTCCAAACATAGCCACTATGTGATACTGGACACAAATATTAGCAAACATATCATGGAACTGTTTCTGCTGGAATGACAGACAAGTTCAAAGACAAGTTTAATCTCTACAGTGGATCTCCAACATGGTGCCTATGGGCACCACTGTGGCCACAGACACCTCTCTCAGCACCCACCAGGCTTCTTGCACAGCTCAGTCAAGGCACCTAGAAGTGCCAAAACCAATGAGGCTGGGTTATGTGTGAGAAGGCAGGGTCAAGGTCAGTCAGTCTCATTAGGTCAAGTCAGGTTAAAACAAATCAAGTCCAATCAGGTGAGGACTGTAGAATCACCAGGGTCTTTCAGAACCTTGGATAGCTCCAAGCTAGCTGAGGCAGAATCATGAAGAATTGTTGACTCAACAACCGTCAAAGGCTTTCTGAAGACTTATAAAGGCCAGCAGATTTAGACATGCAGTTAGCCCTACCCCTTTAGAGAAGCTGTTTCTTAAAGGTCTATTGCCCAATTTTGTAGGTGCTGGCTCCTATGGAGTGGTGGTGGTGAAGGCTGTACTGTGGGAGTGTTCTCCCCCAGTACTGGGGAGTCTGGTAGAGTCATGTTTTCTAGCCTGGAAGACCTGGCATACCAGGTTTTGGGTTAATGGAGCTTCAGAGTCCTCTTTGGAGCTAGAAGGGGGATCACGGCTGGGGAATATGACATGCCCTTCCTGATTTTTATTTCTTTAAGATTTTATTTTTTTTTAATTAAAGACTTTTTTAAACTGGGAAGCTGGCATGCTGCAAAGTGAAGTGTTACCCTCCAGTGCCATCAGTATTTGGATTCAAAAGAGTGGGGTTTTTTGTGTTTTGACGCTCAGACTTCATTTCTCTTTTGTACTTAGGTTCTTGGGCAAGTTATTAATTTTATTAGTCTCACCAGTTTGCCTTTTGGGAAATGAGTGTTTTGTGACTGGCCATTCCCACCATGGCAACCATTTTATGAATGGGTAAGTGCACCCCCCACATGGCAGCCATTTTGTGAGAGTACCCACAATGCTTTCTCAAATGTGCCCACTGACCCAAAAAGGTTGGAGACCCCTTGTCTACACCCTGTTTCAGAAGGGACTGCGCATAGTATGAAGAAGTAACTAACTTTGGGCAGGACTGGGTACTGATCTCATTATAAAGCAAGTACTGACATGCTCTCTGATCTCATTATAAAGCAAGTACTGTACTGACACACTCTCTAAAAGACAGAAGAAGACATGGTCACATGCACAGAAATGCAGAAAGCATTATGGTTGTTGTCAATGCAGTATGCACCAAATACAATCTAGATATGCAAGAGTTCACTGATAGTTACTGTGCAAGTGAACAACGTAAGGAAATGAATGACTGACAACAATAATACACAGGGGGTCCTAAACTGATTAAGGCCCATTTCATTATTCCATTCCAACAGTTTATTACAAAACATCATCACTGGAGTGACGGTAGTATTGGGAATTTGGGAGTAAATGTTCTTAAATTACATGATATTGACAGTGAGCTGGTCAGCAAGATGAAAGAACAACCTTTCTTCACTTATTCATACAAAAGAATGGATAAGACTATAACATTAGCTTCTTCTTCTGCTGCTTTGAGGTTAGATACTGAAGATGATATGAGCATAGACTCTGCGTTATTTTTCCAAAGATTGCTGACAGAAGCTAAGGGACATGAAATGAACCTTGAGAACATGCTACACTATGAACTATATGCCTACCCACTAGCTTTATTCAAGTCATGTAGCATGCTGTGTGGCTCCAATAACATGCAGGTAGCCCATGGTATTATGAGCTATGTTCAGAGCTGTATGAGTTAGATAGAGGATCACTATTTCATCACTTTTTGTGGTGTAAGGGCAAAGCTATTGCAAAGTGATATGCTAATTTCATGGTGAAAAATTAAGGGAAAGCCATTATGATCTTCAATGATTGTCAACTCACCATCAACTAAAGATGTGACTCATAGGTACCACATGTACACACACTAGTCATACTGTGAACTTCATTCCTGACATGACTAAAGAAGATTATATCCTGTTGAATGACATGAGTAAGCAATGGATGGTTCTGTTCATAGCACAGAAGCTAATGTAACTGGGGTGCATTTGCCAACATGCTCATGGAGATGCAGAAGGTGATTGCGAAAGCTGCAGTTTCATAATCTGAGTCACACACATCTACTCTTATTGGAGAGGATACTAACCTGCTAATTTTCAGTCATGAAATATCACAACCTTTGCACATAGTTCTAAATCCTAGATTGGAAGTCAACACAATACTCAGTCAATGCTGAAGTTTGGGGTTGGAATCTGAATGATCAGATGTACTGGCCAAATAAGTCTGATATGGTTCCAGCTCCTGAATCACTTCTGAAATGAATAGTTGTCACTGCATAACAGAGGGCAGTATCCTATATTGCCATTGTGCCTCCACTAGCTCTGTTGCTCTAGCAAAATGGACTGCTAGCACAAGAGGAACTAGTGGTTCCTGAAATAATCAGAGAAATGAGCAGAAACACAGATTTTCAGAATGGGGCAGGTCAGTGGAGTTTCTGGGAGCCCTACTGACTTGCCCCATTCTGGAAATGAGCATTACCACTCATTTCCAGTTGTTTCAAGAATCACCAGTTCCTGGGGCAGATCTACATTACACTGCATATTGTCAAGTTAGCAGAACGGTACTGCTATATTCACGTTCCACAGTCAATACTCATAGGGCACACTCTCGTTAAATGTACTGCACTCATCCCAGTTTGCCACCCCACACCTAACTCTGTGGTGGTAGAACTGGGCATTGCCTTGAACAGAGCTTCTTTAAAAATTATTTCGCTTCATCATCTCGGCGCAGGTGTGAACAAGCACAGGAGCGATCATTAACAAGAGAAAGGGAAAAGCTCTTCCGGCCCCTCACAAAAAAGGAGAAGGATGCTGATGCTGCCCTTGCCACCCTCCTGCAGGGGTCGGGGTGAAGCCAGCAGGATCAGTGTGCCCCTCCCCTCCACCCAAATGCAGTTTCCCAAAGCAGTGTTCCTCCCGTTCTTAGTTTCCCGAGCACAAGGCTCCTGTTAAATCAATGTGATTCACTTGGGAGTAAGGGCATTGGAGAGAATGTGATTTTCTTCTGAGCAGACATGCCTTTTGGCTAATTTACATCTCCCTGTTCTTTGGGCAAGGGGGTGAACATGGCTGTTAAAAAAAATGGGGGGAAGCCTCCTGCAACTGTCCCCTCTCAAACTCCATGGCGGTTATCCTGGGGGTACTGCCTTTCACATGCAGGGGAAATGGCCATTTAACAAGAAGGTTTTTTTCCCCTGGTCTGCCATCCATGTGGAGGTGTGCACGTGCGCAGGAACGAAATTGGTTGTGTGTTTTTTAAAAAAGCACTGAAACACAATTGCCAGAAGCAGCTTGCTCGGAGGTGCGGAGGTGTGCAGGAATGTTTACAAACAAAAAAATATTAACAAGCTTCCATGGAAGAAGGTGAACTGCCGCACAACAACAAATGGCAGATACCTCTCTTCCCCACCAGTTTGGGGGACACACATAACACCGCATTTCCCCTGCCCCTCGAAAACTATTGGCTAATTCCAGTGATGACACCTCAGACAGGCAATGACAGTGCCAGTTTAGCACACACTAGGCACGTACTGTGACAGTGAACCATAATAACTGAAAAAAAACCCGTGACAAACCTAGTCCAGGAAATTCTGGAAGAAACAAAGAACACTTACGCAGGACTAGCGCATCTGGCACTGAAAGGTGCGTGCATCGTGTGCCCTGCAAGTCACAGCAGTAATACAGTACTCACTAGTGATCTGTGCCAGTAGCACGGAGGCAGTATAGGATACTGTCCAGAGTGTCCAGTTTTGTTCTGTGGATGGAAACAAAATGGCTTGCCCTGTTGAACCACTTGTGGCAACTGCCAAACGGATGTGACAATGGTTTGACAGTGGAGGGTGAAGGCAGTAGCCTTGTTCAGGCATTCACCTGAACGCATGAGGGCTTAAAGAGGGAAGAGGGACAGGGCCATGCATGTTGGCTGCCCTGTTCAATTCAGACTTTTCTGTGTTGAAATTAGGAAGGTCTGAAAGGAAGCTCTACTTGCATTCACTTGAACTCTCTGTGCGATTGTTGACCCTGCCTTATCAGAGTTCTGTGGGTTTCTCAGTGGGAAAAAACACAAGTAGAACTCCCTTTCAGACTTTTCCAATTCAACATGGCAAGGTCTGAACTGAGAGGGGTGGGTCCAGCACACCTGGAGATGTAGGAGGCAGGACCAGTGTGCACAGCTCTGTCCTTCTACCCGCTTTAAGCCCTCACACGTTCAGGTGAATGCCTGAACAGGGCTAGTGGTTGTGATGAATAGGTTGATTACAACTCTTTTGCCTGGAAGAAGTTTAACTATTTAACACTGTTTGTTTATTTATTTATTATATTTATACTCCGCCTTTTTTCCTGCAAGGAACCCAAGGCGGCTTACATAATCCTCCTCCTCCTCTCCACTTTATCCTCACAACAACCCTGTGAGGTAGGTTACAACCCTGTTGTATTAGTTTATTATTAGTTATAATATGTTTATTATGTATAATAAATGCAATACTATATTCCTAGGCCTGCAAGTAGTTATTTTTTAGACCTTTACAATTACACTTAACTGCAAATTAGCACACGGCTGCCATTGAAATCAAACTTAGAGAGTATTCCCTTCGATTTTGTCAGATTTCGGATATGCTAATCAGCTAACATTTCTGAATGGAAAACACTTTCAAATACTTCTGTTATAATTTTGCCCATGTCAAACTGTATTTTTCCTAGAGTAATGTCTGGGAGGTAAAACAAATTGTACGCTGGGCTACTCCAGCCAAGCTCTAATTACAGAATGTGAGAGACCAATATAGTACATTCTGACATCTAGACTTCACCACGTTGTCTAACCACAGTGGCAGTAGTTTGGCCTTCTGAGAGGTATAGCTGTCACCATAACTGAGGGCCAAAGGCAAGGTAGGGAGACGGTGGTCCTGGATCAGTCCTTGCCCCACTGCAACTTCCATCATACCACCATAGATATAACTTCTTGAGAGGAATATCCTATAATAATTTTAATCTGTCAAAACATTTCCTACGTTCCATATTTGGTTTTGCATGCCATGCCTACCAGGAAAAAAAAAGGTCACACCCCAAACTAGAAAGAAAGCTGCAGGCAAGGCCAACAGTGTGCAGTTGTTATTTCACTAATATAATTCCTGATATATTTTGCTAATCTTCATCAGAGGATTTTGTTCAACATTTAGTTAGCCACATCTGCTTCTATTAAGGTATATGTAGAGCAGCTGTGTCTTCTCTTAATGACACACATTAAGAGCTGACAAGACCTTGCTTGACTGATCCGAAAATGAGTTTATGTTCATATTTGGAGGTCTCTATAGCTTTTTTGTTCCTGACCATGCAAATAGCCTTGAATTCTGTATATACCCTTTATGCATAGCATGCTGTAATGGTCCCATTTACCACATGAGAAGAATTTCTATTTTTTCTTAGCACCAGCTGCCACAGTTTTTCAAACTCTTTATTTTAATAGAGTCTTTCAATTCAGTACTAAAATCTAGATCGTTAAGCAATAACATTGAGGTTAAATTCACAACAGCCACCATACAAAAATGTGATGAATTTAAAATGTAAACACATTAAATCCAATCTCTTATGATCTATGGCAAATTTGTGATATGTTTCTGGAACTGCAGTTTAAATATCCTATTGCAGATAATAATTTGCAACATATTTTATTCTCCATTATTGTACCCAGGGGAATTTTTACATTCCTCATTGGTTTGCTCTTTTATGCTCAGGCTTTAAATATACATACTGATAATATTAACATTGTTTGCATTAACAAAAGCTCTAAAGAGGAGAAAGAACTAGCTATTCACCATGGTGAATTCAATATATTTCAAAATTAATTATTAATGTTAAGTTATAAGAAACTTCACAGTATAAAACCCTTTCCTTCACAGAGTTTTTGAAAGGAAGCAAAAGTCACCTATTCTCAACCAACCACTAGAATCATAATTCAGCTCAGGCAAAGAAGAAATGTTACGATAAGGTTTGTTCAAATGTGTAAAATATCCTTCATTTGGGTAAGGAGTGCCAAGCATTATAGCTTTGCAACTACTTTTGCCCTAATGGAGTAAATAGCCTGGGGTTTAGGTTTCCTTCATAAAGAAAGCAGCACTAGGGAAAGAGTTAAACCCCCATCCAGCACTACAGTCCCAACTTGGCCCTCAAGCAATTGCTGCTTACTAAAACTTAAAAGATACGGGAGATCTAATCCCAGATCTCTGTTGTCTTGTCTAATTAGTGTATAATTCTACTAATATTATATTTGATAACATGTTTATATACCTAAACTCATGAGGCCTGCAGTCTTTTTACATAAAATTAAAACTGGGGAAGAGATTGTGAGATATGAGGGATTTGATGTGGTATTCTATAACTGAATTTGTTAGATTCAAATTATTTCTTTTTTAATTTAATGTATTTGATATGCCTCATATAAAGCTTCATATCTCACAGCACTGCAGCTCATAAAACCCAATGTCCCAGATCAAAGACATTGGCCATGATTTCCCACTATGTGAATGAGCCTGCATGAGCCTCAGGCTCACACACTCCTTCCTCCCCACTTCTGTGCTTCCACTTTCAGTTTTAAGCTAACCATAGTTCCCTATGATAACTGAACTTAAGGAACTGAGCTTGGTTTAAACTATGGTTTGAAAACAAGCTGGGTTCTGAAACCATGGTGTAACCTGGTTTGTTCTTGCTAACTATATTGGGAGACTAAGACTCAGGTTAAAAGGAAATGTGGCTTACGCTGGCTCAGCTTGTCTGAGCGTGGAAAGCTAAGCAGGGTCAGGCCTGGTTATTACTTGGATGGGAGACCCCTCCTCTAGATTCCTGCATTGAGCAGGGGGTTGGACTCGATCCTTCCAGCTCTATGATCTATGAAATCTATGAAATGCTCTTATACTGATAGCTCCCAGTCTTTCCCCATCATCCTGCTTTTTGTGACAACTAAAAGTCAAACTACTTTTCTTTTCTTTTTTATAGCCATGGGCTCCAATTTTTATTGGGATCCCTTGTGTGTGGAGGTTTAATTCCTCCTCAGCTGTGATTTTACTGATAATCACCCCACACATGCAGCTACAGGGCTTAGGGGGGAAAGTTCCAATTGGCATTAATGGGGATTTTTTCCTAGGTCTTGTAACCACATGGGGTTATCAGTAAAATTGTAGCTGGAGAGGGAAGTATTAAAAATCCTCTCCCCATACAGGGAGGGTCCCAATAAAAATCAGAAAAACCCCCCATGTATAAAAAGAAAGACATAGCTGCTAACTGCATCTTTAACATAACATGTAGCTTGACTCCAAGTTGCATCTGCTACATTGTAAAACTAGTTTCCTCAAATAACTTTAGTGTAGGTAACACGGTAATATTCTCTTTTGCAGGAAAGAATACTCATATTTGTGCTCAGATTTTTTTTAAAAGGAGGGTGTTTTGTTTTGAAGCATTTATGAAAACAACAATCTTTTCCAATCTGCTTTGGCACACAGTTGAGCATTCCTTTCAAGCCTTCTTATAAGTAAGCATGAATGTTGGGTATTACAAAGAATAAATCCTGCTGAATGTTATTGTTGTAATCTGTTAAAAACAATGAAGTAGGAACTTATTTGCATAGCTTAATGAGACTAGTATAGTACACAGCTGTTAGACTGTAACTGCATTTGGATGTAACACTAAGCTATGCTTTTGTGCTATATGAATGAACTTTGGGCCATTCACTTCCCCCCGCCCATCTCCAATGTGGCCATGAGGAGGACAGTGGAAGCATTTTCAACTAATGGCAGCTTCTCATTATGTATGAACCAGGACAAATTGTGCTTAGATTTAACTATGGTTTGTCCAAACAACCCAACTTCAAACTGTGGTTTATGATCCCGGCTTGTTCAGACAAACTAAAGTTAAAACTAACAGTAGCTTCCCATTTGGCCACAATTACATGCTTTCAGTTGGAAATGGAAGCAAATGCTTTTGATCTCCTTGTGACTGCACCAGTGGAGTAGAGGGGAGGAGCCAGGGCCGGCGCTACCGCTAGGCAAACTAGGCAGCTGCCTAGGGCGCGTGGCTGAAGAGGGCGCAGAAAAGCTGCGCTCCTTCCAGCCGACTCTGCCCTCGGGGACGTGCGGAGTGCTTTCCCCTCACTTCTGAATAGTGTTCTGAGCTTCGGTGAGGAAAGAAGGATGGGGCAGCAGGGGGGGGGGCTTCCAGACAACTTCACAGCCCAGGCAGGCACTTCTCACTTGGGAAATTAAACCTTGCAGTCAAGTCGGAAAGGACAGCATTGGTGCTTGTGAATGCAAAGTGTCTTGGAAGGGCTAAGCAAGCTTTCCCCTCCGGCTCAAGCGTGCTGCTCTTGGAGGGCTCGGAAATGGGAAAGGCAAAGGAGAGCGCCGCTTCTCACCCCGGCGCCCCCACCCCTTGCTTTCTTCAGGTGGCGAGCGTGTTGCTTGCCTTCACTTAGCACGAGGGAGGAGAGCTGTGAGAGCTGAGGAGGGAGGCGGCTTTGAAGCACGAAGCTCCGCCACTACATTTTTCTGGCGGCCGTGGCTGCAAATTGGAAGCAGCGCTGCAGTGTGATGGTTTTTTTCCATCCTCCCCTCTTCGCTTTTACCGACGGAGAAATATTTATGTTGCCGAGAAGGAACCAAAGGGAGGAAGACAAAAAGGGGGGGCTGTGCGTGCATTTTTTTTTTTTTTTAACGCCAAAGCCTGAGGGGAAGAGCGAAATTAAAAGCACTGGCTGGAAGCGGTGTTTCTCTCCCCCTCAAAGGGGGAAGGAAGGAAACTAGAGGATACTTTGGAGGGGATTTGTAGGGTCCTTAAGGGAAGCCTGTTGGCCACCCTCCTCGTGCCCGACATGGGGTGGGGCGCAGCGGCGCGTTGGTGACCGAACCCACCCCTTCGCCTGCCTCTGGCTTTGCTTCTTTCCCCGCCGCCCTGCTGTGACTCACACACGTCCTGCCTCAAACCTCCATGGAAAGGGCGGGAGAGAAGCTCAATGGCTAACCCCGAGGAAGCGCGCTCAGCCCGCCCCCAGGTCCCCCTGACTGCAGCAGGAGCGGGAGGGGAAAAGCCCGGCGCTAGCCCCGGCCGGCTCCACTCCCCTGGCCAGAGAAAGGGCGGCGTGGGGGCGCCTTCCCCTGGAAGCGGCCGGGCTGCTGGCAGCTCCTCCCGCATCCTCGTAACAAGCAGCAGCAGCTGCCGCACGGCGGGGACAGTCTCCTGCAGGAAGGTGCCCGGCTTGGCAGCGGGGAAAGCGGCTGCTGGAGGAGGAGGCCAGGGCGGGGCGGGGCCGCTGGGCAAGCAGGCATTTCCTGGCTGCTTTGCTCCGGAGCCCCCCCCCGGCACGAGCCCCCCCGCTAAATATAATTTTGCCTAGGGAGCCAAACTGCCCTGCACCGGTCCTGGGAGGAGCTCATGCTCATACATATAATGCTGAACCCTATTTTAGCATTACAGCCAAATGGACTATGGTGTAGCTCACTGAAAATCAGCATAGTATACAATGAGACGTTCCTGGAATGGCAATACATGGCAATGATGCAGGACAGCTTCAGTGCTACAGTGTGCAACAGGAAAACAGGGACATCTCAGGATACTCTTGTATTTACAGCAGGGAAACCTATTGTGCACCCTGCTCAGCCCACCCTGGCCCCAAAGATGCTCTCCATCACCTACCCATCTTGATGTACAAAGGAGCACCAACACTAAAACCCTCTGAAAAGGTGGGTGTTACTGAATAAGTGCATATGTAATAGTGTGAAGTCATACCCTTCTATGAGCTACAATAATAAAATTTTAATGCAGCTTCCACATTTTCATGTGAAACTCCGGAGCCAGTCTTTGGCAGAAACTTTGGGAACACTGATTAATCAATTTTAGAGAGAGAAAAACAGCTTGGCCCACTCTTTCTCTGTCAGAAATATTCTTCCAGACCCCTGGGAAACCATGGCCTCAGTGGACAGTCAAGGTGCAGATTAAGTTACATTACTGGATCATGGTATGAGTAGTACAGACATCACCCTGTTATGTGAGGCTTTGCCCATTTATAGCAAGTTATTCTGGAATTCTGGGATTGATGATGTCAAGGTTCTGAATGAAGTCGTTAATGAACATAGAATGCTAGCAAGATGGTCAGCTGAGAAGCTTTACCTACCTAGAGTTCATATACCTGGGGATAATTATACTTACACCTTTGCCTGGAGTGAAAAACATGGGTGGGACCAAAGCTAAATTTATTATTAACCCCCTTCAAATCTTAGACTAATATAGAATAATTCATAAGAATACTTAATTTACATATTAAAGTTTCAATAAAGCTTACATGACCAGCTGGTGCTATATGGTGGCACTGACAATCAAAAAGACATAAGATTCAAGCACCAGATTCCTAGAATAATATCAGAATATAGCATAATTCAAAGTTCCATAGATTTCATAGATTTCATAGATCACAGAGTTGGAAGGAGCCTACAAGGCTATCGAGTCAATTTTCTCTACATTAATGCCATGTATCAGTGGTGGTACTGTATGTGTATTGCAATCCTTGCAATTCACTATGAAGGCTACCTATTGAGTGTTGACATAAGAATTCAGTATTTGTTTTTTGCGAGTCATAGAATCATAGAAAAGTAGAGTTGGAAGGGGCCTACAAGGTCATCGAGTCCAACCCCCTGCTCAATGCAGGAATCCAGGTCAAAGCATCCCTGACAGATGGCTGTCCAGCTGCACCTTGAATGCCTCCAGAGTGGGAGAGCTCACCACCTCCCTAGGTACCGTATATACTCAAGTACAAGTTAACCCTAATTTAAGTCGTGGCCCCTAATTTCACCCCCCAAAACTGGGAAAACTTATTGCCCCCCAGTATAAGTCTAGGGTGGGAAATGTATGAGGGGAGACTCCTGCCGCCACCCCCAGACACCCGCCGCCACCGTACCTGCACCCGCTGCCGCCGAAGCCCCGCCACTGCCAAAGCCCCCCCAGGACCCCCGCCGCCACCGCCAGGCACCGCCAGGCACCCCCCTCCACCCCCAGGACCCCTGCCGCCACCCCCAGACACCCCCACTCCACGCTGTTCCTCTCCGCTCGCTCTTTAAAATTATTTTCCTCCCCCCCATACCTTTGTCAGCGGCGGCTAGGCAGGGAAGCGGCGCAGCAGCGCGAGGCGCCCGTAGAGCGAGTGGCTGGGCTGCGTCTCCCTGGCAGGGAGACATGTGGAGCCACTCCGCTATTCCTCCGCTCGCTCTTTAACATTATTTTCCTCCCCCCCCATACCTTTGTCAGCGGCGGCTCGCTCTGCTGGCGCCTTGCGCGCTGCCATGCCGGCTCCTAGGAAGTGATGCCCGTCGCGGCCCCGGAAGTGATGCCCGTCGCGGCCCAGAAGCGACGAGGGCGGCGCCGGCAGCGCCGCGAGCCTCCGCTTACAAACAGAAAGGTAGGGGAATGGCGGAGCAGCTCCACGTGGGTCCCTGGCCATGCCGGCTCCCGGGAACGAAGCAGCATGGCAGCGCGCGAGGCGCCAGCAGAGCGAGCCGCCACTGACAAAGGTATGGGGGGGGGAGGAAAATAATGTTAAAGAGCGAGCGGAGGAATAGCGGAGTGGCTCCACATGTCTCCCTGCCAGGGAGACGCAGCCCAGCCACTCGCTCTACGGGCGCCTCGCGCTGCTGCGCCGCTTCCCTGCCTAGCCGCCGCTGACAAAGGTATGGGGGGGGAGGAAAATAATTTTAAAGAGCGAGCGGAGAGGAACAGCGTGGCGTGGGGGTGTCTGGGGGTGGCGGCAGGGGTCCTGGGGGTGGAGGGGGGTGCCTGGCGGTGCCTGGCGGTGGCAGCGGGGGTCCTGGGGGAGCGCTGACCCACTTATAAGTCGAGGGGGGCATTTTTCAGCACAAAAAATGTGCTGAAAAACTAGACTTGTATTTGAGTATATACGGTAGTTGGTTCCATTGTCTTATTGCTCTGACCGTCAGGAAATTTTTCCTGATATTTAGGTGGAATCTGGGTTCCTGTAACTTGAGCCCATTATTCCGTGCCCTGCAAACTGGGATGAGCGAGAAGAGATCCTGGCCCTCCTCTGTGTGACAACCCTTCAAGTATTGGAAGAGTGCTATCATATCTCCCCTCAGTCTCCTCTTCTGAAGGCTAAACATGCCCAGTTCTTTCAGTCTCTCCTCATAGGGCTTTGTTTCCAGTCCCTTTATCATCCTTGTTGCCCTCCTCTGAACCCTCTCCAGTTTGTCTACATCCTTCTGAAAGTGTGGTGCCCAGAACTGGATGCAATACTCAAGATGAGGCCTAACCAGTGCCGAGTAAAGGGGAATTATCACTTCACGCGATTTGGAAGCTATACTTCTATTAATGCAGCCCAAAATAGCATTTGCCTTCTTTGCAGCTACATCACATTGCTGGCTCATATTCAGTTTGTGATCTACCACAATTCCAAGATCCTTCTCACTTGTGGTATTGTTGAGCCAAGTGTCCCCCATTCTGTAACTGTTCATTTGGTTTCCTTTCCCTAGGTGCAGCACTTGGCATTTATCCCTATTAAATTTCATTCTGTTGTTTTCGGTCCAGAGCTCCAGCCTATCGAGATCTCTTTGAATTTTGTTTCTGTCTTCCAGAGTATTAGCTGTTCCACCCAACTTTGTGTCATCTGCAAATTTGATAAGCATTCCCTGCACCTCCTTATCCAAGTAATTAATAAAAATGTTGAAGAGCACTGGGCCCAGGACCGAGCCCTGTGGTACTCCGCTCATTACCTCTCCCCAGTTTGAGAAGGAACCATTGATAAGCACCCTTTAAGTCCGATTCTGTAGCCAATTGTGGATCCACCTGATAGTTGTTCCATCTAGCTCACTTTTAGCTAGCTTGCTAACCAGGAGGTCGTGAGGCACTTTGTCGAAAGCTTTGCTGAAGTCCAGATATATGATGTCCACCGCATTCTCACAGTCCACAAGGGAGGTTACCCAATCAAAAAATGAGATCAGATTAGTCTGGCAGGATTTGTTCTTGACAAATCCATGCTGGCGTCTAGTAATCACTGCATTGTTTTCATGGTGCTTGCAGACTGACTTCTTTATAATCTGCTCCAAAATTTTCCCAGGGATTGATGTCAGACTGACTGGCCTATAGTTCCCACCAGGTTCCTCCTTCTTGCCCTTTTTGAAGATGGGAACAACATTTGCCCTCCTCCAGTCATCTGGCACTTCACCTGTCCTCCATGATTTCTCAAAGATAATAGACAGTGGTTCTGAGAGTTCTTCTGCCAGTTCCTTTATTACTCTAGGATGCAGCTCATCAGGCCCTGGAGATTTAAACTCATTCAGAGTAATCAGGTGCTCCTTGACCATTTGCCTATCAATCTCAAGCTGCAATCCTGCCCCTTTAGTCTGCACTTCAGGTTTGCCAGGGGGGTCATAGACCCTCTTTTGGGAGAAGACCGAGCCGAAGTAGGAATTGAACACTTCTGCCTTTTCTTTGTCTTCTGTTATCAATTTGCCATCCTCATTGCGTAGTTGAACCACCATTTCTTTCCTCTGTCTTTTACTGTGCACGTATCTGAAGAAAACTTTCTTGTTGTTTTTAGCATTCCTCGCTAACCTTAGCTCATTCTCAGCTTTAGCCTTCCTGACACTATTCCTGCAGTTCTGTGCTACCCTGCCTGTACTCTTCCCTTGTAGCCTGCCCTTCCTTCCACTTCCTATATTTCAAATTTTAATTTTGCTAAATGCTGAATTTTAATTTTAGTTCAGCTTTTTTTTTTTTACATCACTACCCAAGATCACATCCCAAAGGCATCCTTTTAGATGGCCTATCCGTGGTTCTTCTAGAAATTGATGCAAAATCCAGTTGCATCCTGTGGCATACAAGGAGCCATTAAAGATTGTGGCATAGCTAAAGACTGAATGGGCATATCTAGCACTGTCTTCAGAGTAATGGTGTGGCATCTTTCCATATTTCAGCTGTAATTCCCTATTAAGAATGATAAGATAGAAATTATATACTTATTAAGTAAATGAAGAGTGAGTAGATGAGAAATATTAGAGTGCCTGGTGGTTGTTGTTGTTTTTTTTTAAAAAAAATCTCATTAAGGTCAGATTAAGCTAGAAACTATTGCACAACACTACAAGGTAATAATAGCTGTCAAAATCATTTTCTGTATATATCTGTATGAGACTGATCTTTTACACAGAGGGGCTTTACAGATACCATACATAAAACTTGCAGCAGTTACACTGTACTACAATATCATATTTTACATTTTACTGAAATAAGAAGCTCAGGTGATATATAATCCTTTAAAGAACATGAGTGCTGAAATCCCTTGATTTCATGAGATAGTTCACATACTGGTGAATCAACCATTTTTTTGGATATGAAGGTGATGTGGAATTGGGCAGTGTGGGTAGCTGCACAATATCAAGCCAAACATTTTATTGTATATGACTAATAACAATAACAATTACAATTACTATTATTACTACTAATTACTACTACTACTACTATTATAATTTGTATCCCACCTTTCTCCAACACTGGGACCCAAGGCGGCTTACAGCCTTTAAAACTCATACAATTAAAACAAAAATAGAAAAATACAAAAGTTAAAAATAGAATTAAATCATCAATAATATTAAAATTATATATATATATAATTATATATATATATAATATATAATTATAAAATTATATATATATATATATATATATATATATATATAGTCATGTGAAAAAGAAAGTACACCCTTCTCGAGTTCCATGGTTCCACGTATCAGGACAGAAGAAAAATAATCGGGCCCGTAGCAGGTCTCAAAATTAGGTAAAGACAACCTCAGATGAACAACAACACATGACAGAGTACACCGTGGCATTATTTATTGCAGAGAAATACAGCCAAAATGGAGAAGCCATGTGGGAAAAACTAAGTACATCTTATGATTCAATAGCTTGCAATAGCTTCATCACTTTTGTCATTCCCCCCCACTCTCCCCAAGATATAACTTCACCAGTATTAGTCAGTTCCCAGGGTGTTGAACTTGAGAAAGAAGTTGACAGAAAGAAGGAAGCAGCATCCAAATCTGCAAACAATAATTTCATCCATCTATCCATTTTCTCAAATAGTCCATAGAGGATGATTCCTAATTGATGTACCAACACATGGGGGCCACACAAGATCTGGCTCAGGGCTTAAATGAAATGGCACACTTGGTAGGTGTCCAGAAAGATAAGAGCTTCAGTAAAATCTGCCACCACATTCACAAAGGCTATAGGTCCACTAATATGTCGAAAGCTATCCTTTCATTTCACATTCAAATAAGCATACATAAATTCTACCCACTTAAAGCAATTACTGAGGCAATTCTTTGAAGCAAAATGAGAGACTGTGAGATAAATACTGACTGAAATGATAATCAGTTGGGAGGTGGGGCCAAAAGAGATTTGGGGTGGAGGGAGAGAACTGGCCAGGAAATAAGGAACAGAATAAGGAATGTGAAGCTACTTTAGTTTGTTACCCAAGGTCATCGTAAGCATATGGCAAGTTATTAGTGTGCAGTGGCTCACTATGTAAAGTGGAGATTTTCTTTTAAGTTTCTGCAAAATCTCATTCTTGGAGTATGTACTGGCATGGGGGGAAACTCCAGCCCTTATGCAGGGCCGGTGCTACCATTAGGCCAACTAGGCAGCTGCCTAGGGCGCAGGGCTACAGGGGGCGCCAGAAATAGGGAGGGAGGGCTCAAGTGGGAAGGGGGGGCGCTAAATATCTGATCTTGCCTAGGGCACCAAACTGCACCAAACTTCCTTGCACCGGCCCTGCCCTGCCCTTATGACAGGCTGCTGTACATGAACAGAAACTGTTGCCACAGGGCAGTGTCCACATGGCGGCTGTTTCACATACATGAGCCATAAGACCGAATGAGTGAGGAAATGCTCTAATAGGGAGGAGCAGCCCTTAAAGTGATTGCCAGGAAGAAAGAAAAAGCACTCTGAACCATAAACCAAGCCCTACAACTTAGGTTGAAAGAAGCAGGCAGGCTGTAAGCTCAGGTGATGATGCACAGGGGCCATGGGCAGTGAACATGGATGCTGACCAAGGCGGCAGTGAAGGACACAGAGGCCTAAAAAGTGGGGGGCACTTCTTAAGAAGAGGAATAACAAATCATGCCCATCAGTTAATTGCTGGTGCAGCATAAGGTATGGATTATGAAATCAATAGTATCAGTACTGTAATGTGAAAGGATGCCTATGAGAAATGGCAATGAGATTTGATTAGTATCCTTTGTATACATGTACAATGTAAGTGGAAAGAACTCTGTTGCAGCTATAGAATTAGTGAGCCCCATAGCAATTGTTCTGGCTAGTTATAATTGGTTCCATTAAATACACTATGGGACTTGTACATCTGCTGTTTAATGTTTAAAAAAATGTACAGAAGAAATACATCTTACACTTGTTTGTTGAATTATAAGCAATTTAAAGGATGGGTAAAATTAAAGTTAATACAACATATATTTTTCTAATATATGTATTTTTAAGAATGAAGCTAGGTAATATGTTATTAATCAAATATCCTCACAGATCAGAAAATAATTTTCATACTGTATACTGAGTTAGTATACTAACTGAGGTTAGATATGATTTCTGGAGAGTTATTGTATTTCCATTCTGTATATTCAGAGCACCATTGCAGAGATTTTGTTTTAACATATAGGCTCGGTTCATACATCACAATGACCCAGATTCCCCCCCCCCCCCAAATCTGGGTTATTGTGAACATGGCAGGCACTGCCTGGTAGTGCAGGCTTTGCTGCTTGCTTTTTGGGGCAGAGTGGGAATTTTTAGTTGGTCACCAGACTGGCCTGGGTAACTAATATTTTTTGTCTACTCTGCACTGAAGTTAGTATAGGCTGAGGTCCCAGGTTAATTTAGTCACATTCCATTTTGTCGTCATCATCATCACCATCATCATCATCATCATCATCATCATCTGTTTATTGCTTTAGCCATAGGCCATTGCAAATGCAAGCAAAACAACATCCATGGGGAGAAATACAAAAAAAATATAGCGATAAAGAAAATATACATGGCATTTAAACAATACAATTAAAATGCACCTTAAAACATTCACTCTAATAATAGGCCCTAATAATTAGCCACATAATCTAGCTATAAAAATGCTAGTAAAAGTACTAACATAAAATGGAATAAAATACACATCGAACTTAAAATGCTCCGGTATAAAATGGAACTTAAAAACTTGCTAGTTCCTAGCAAGGTAACCTTATCAGATCTTTGAATTTCCCTTGCAGTCTACTGCCATCTCGTTCAGAGTTCTTGCTCTGATTTTCTTTGCCGCAATTGCAAACAAAGCGACTTGGTGTGACACATACTCTTGCTTATCAGAGAGTAAGTGGATTATTATATTCTGGACTGGCCATCCACTGCATTGTGACACAAGATAAGACAGGAAACGTTCTCTAGGACGAGTATACAATGGGCAACACAATAAATAATGTACTAGATCCTCCACACAACCATTTCCACAAATACAGAATCTCTGATCTGCAGGGATGTGGATGTACCTGCCATCCAGATAAGCTGAAGGCATCTGTTGAAATCTTAGCTCTGTGAAGGCCTTCCTCAAGAGTGGATAAGTAATAATTTTTAAATACCTTGGGAGCTGATGGTCTTTTGTAATAGCAGCAAACCATTGTGAGGAACAATTGTTATTAATAATCTCTCTATCAAGGTGTAGATGGAATTTTCCTATTTCTTGGTTTATCCTGGACTGAAATCCGGATGTAGCTGCAGAATCTATGGTGACTGAATATAGGTTCATTCTTTGCTGACATATCTTTGCCCATCTCCCTTGCCCAAGTTGTTTGTACCAACATTTCTTGGGGAGTCTAGAGTCATCCATTTCGTTCAGTCTGCACCAGTATCGTATCATACTTTTGTTGACTCTAGAGTCAATAGAGGGCAGATCAGACTCTGCTCTCAACAGGGCTGCTGGTGTGCCCAGGGATAGACCAAGTATTTTCCTTATAAAGCTGTTCTGGAGTGTTTCCAGTGAAGCAATGTTCCCTTCACCTCAAATCTCAGCTCCATAGCATATTTGAGCAATTACTTTGCCGGCAAATATTTTCAGGATGGGTTCTACTAATTGGCCACCCTTGGAGAAGAAAAAATTTAAGATCTTCCATTCCATTTTGGCACATATGTATGGCAGGGATAGATTTGGATACCCTGAGGCACCTTTATGGTCACTGGAGATTCCTGAGGCCTGCTGGGCAAGATCACCTTTGCAAGCTAACTCAACTCATCCACTCAGCGTTGCGGGGCCCCAGATAGGGGTGAATATAGAAAGGCCTCGTTTCTCATCTTTAAGGTGAGGCACTGGGGAGGGATGGACTTAGGTCCACCACTCTTTGAGGCCAGGGTGGGCCTGCCCCCAAACACCTACCAGGCTATCATCTGATGAAGGAGATTTAGCTTCCTGCACTGACACTAGGGACACACAGATTTTGTTAAATCCGTTCTGTCTGTGTTTTGTGGATTGTCAGGTGTCTTTCTATCTGCCATCTGTTCATTGACAGAATCAGACTTTTCTCAATTTCCCAAACTTGCATTTGCATTGGCAAGTGCACATTTCAGCAAATGTGCACTTCCAAAAATGCACATTTGGCGCAAATCCCCCCAAATCTTCATTTTCATGCTTTAGCCTATGGGGGAAAATATGCATTTGCGTACAGTTCTGGAAAGTAAAAGAACGGTCTGCAAATCCACGGAATCCACACAACTTCTAAAGATGGTCTGCTGCAGAATCTGTGGGTCAGATTCACAGAAATCCAAACTCATTTGAATCCATTGCGGATTTCTCTGACATCCCTAACTGATCTCTCTTGCAGATACTGTTTTTTTAATAAATAAACATGGCCCTAGTTCAACCCGTTATCTGTGTCTCGCCTCTTTCTTGCCACCTATATCTGCAAGCCCAGTAAATCAGCTGCTTGTTATTTCCAAAAGTGGCTGCTTGTTATTTCCAAAAGAAACAGAAAAGCTACATAATCCCACAGTGTTGTAATTATCCTAGCATTACAAACAACAACAGATCCACAAAGAATCTTGTGAAGTGGAGAAATACATCAACTGCAGGGCCACAACATGAATGGCAGCCCAGGTTTAGCATTGCATCCAAACTGGGCTATTAAAAGGTAGTACAGAAAGGAAAAACCAATCAATAAAACAAACAAACAAAACCGTTGTTAATGCTGAGGAAGGGAGGAGAAAATCAGGATAGAGTAGTTCTTTTTTAATCATACTATGGCTGCAATCCTAGACAACATACTATGGCTGCAATTACTAGACAACAGGGGTGGGCAATATACAAGCTGCAGCTGCACTGCCCCCCCCCCCATTTTAACTAAAAAATGGCATCTGTAGTGGCTACAGAATGCCAAAATGTGGGGTGGCAGGGGGGAATGCCTCTTGAACCTCCCGAAGTTGCCCACCCCTGCTATACACATTTACCTTAGAATAAGTCCAACTGAACTCCATGGAGCTTACTTCTGAGTAGATAAGCATAGAATTGCACTGTACATATGTTAATTCGCTTGCCAATGCCAGGGTGTCTGTGTTACCAACAACAACTTGGTTTGTGAACGGCCATTGTTAACAACATCATTTGTCTGTACTTTCTGCATTTCATTTTCCTCTGACCTCACTGTTTCCAGTGCCACACAACTCTTTGTTTTCATTTCATAGAGAAGAGGAAGGGAAGGGAGGGGAGGGATCATGCATTCACATCACTGGCTCACAATTTGCAAACCATCATCTGCACTAGGCCTATGTTAGGTGGGGCTTCAAACAAACGTTTCTCCCCTTCGCAAGCCTACGATGCCAAAGAATTTGCAAGGGTGATGGCAAAACCCACAGTAGGAGAATGATGGCTTGATGACAGCCTAAGAGGGACTTAATTCTTACATGAATTAAGATTTCTTTCCATACTCTCTCTGAATTTCTTTTCCTCAGCACACTGGGGAACACTATGCTCCTCCTTGACTCCAACATAGGTGGTCAATGTCTCCAGTGGGACTGAGGAGCAAATGGCCAGATAATTTTACCCCATTAGCTTGTAGCCTATGAGGAGAAAGGACTGAAACAGATGTAATCACACCAGTCACTTCTAATTCAGTAAAGAGGGTTCATGGCTAATTTTAGAATTCCCTAATTACAAGTGTCCCCCTCCCCATGGTGTTTTAAAAGGCTAGTAATCTCAGGAGGTCTAATGACTATGCTGGAAACCGGGGCTTTTAGCAATAAGCTGTGAGCAGCAAAAAGAAAAGGACTAAATTGCGTAGGAT
The DNA here is from genome assembly GCA_021292165.1 of Shinisaurus crocodilurus. Taxonomy (NCBI): domain Eukaryota; kingdom Metazoa; phylum Chordata; class Lepidosauria; order Squamata; family Shinisauridae; genus Shinisaurus; species Shinisaurus crocodilurus. Next base: position 130,952,641 of record CM037879.1, read on the forward strand.
ACTTTTGTTTCTCTTTTCAAGCCTTTCATTTAGTTATAATAAATAGAAAGTAAACATACTTTAGAGCTAAGAAATGGTGCAAAAGCTTTCGTTAAAATTTTAAGTATTTTAAATTGGAGAAACCCCCCTTTTTACACTCCTCCTAACTTTCTATACCAGTCAGAGGGCTGGTTCCTAAGCGACCAGTAGTTGTTGAATGAAAAGGTCACATTCTGTTGCACATTCCACCCTCAGCAACCAGAAAGCCTGCAATCAAAGGTTATGATTCATAATCTGCTCATAGAGATAATTAAAAAGAAACGGTGAACAAAAATCAAGAAAGCCTGTGCTGAGTGAGGAATAACATTCCAAACTCCATGTGACTGAAAAAAGCGATTTTGTAAATCACAGGACATGAAGACAGCCATGAGCATGAGCCAGTTCTTCTGTGGGGACAGTACACACATGGAAATCTCTCCACAGAATTCAAGACAACGTGCCAGGTCACAATGGGAAATAGGTGGTGTGCCTCCTATATTCCCCTCCAGCCCGCCCTCTGTGCATGATGAGCATGGCCCACATTTATTAATTTTTTTACTTTTGTACACTGAACGGTTTACTGAACACATTCACTCTTTTACACTAATTTGATAGACCAGGAAATCTACTTCAGACGGTGTTCAGTGGATGAAAACAGTGCTTTCATAAAAGCTGCTCTGCTGCCTACATCTGCATGTGCTGCCTAAGGAAGTGCCATCTTCTAAAAATTTACACACTGTCAAAACAATCTCATTTTTGGAAAGAAATCTGCGAGACATTAGAAGATTACATATATTTGTCACTTCTTGTAAGATGACTGAGGGTAGATTCAGATGACTGAAGCTACACAATAGCCACTCAAAAGCCTACCACAGGGCACATGTTACTGCTGCCACTTATCTCCCTGTATGGGTGGGTTTTGAATGGTGACTGTGGCTCTTGATTTTCTGAACCCACCCAGAAGTTGCCAGTGTAACTCCACACATGTTCATAGTTTCTTTCTCTATGCCCTATGGTTTGCTCCACTATCTAGAATGTCAGTAGTTAAAAATGTATAGGTAATTACTTGTACCATTTTCTTCTATTTTCTGAAGCAACAGAAGAGCTGAAATTTATTTTCCAAAAACTGGTATACTAATGGATTAGTGGAGAGAGCCTGTGCATGTAGTGGTTAAGTGTGTTGGAATGGGAGTGGGGAAACCCGGCTTCAAGTCCCCACTCAGCCATAAGGCTCACTGGGTGACTTTAGGCCAGTCATTGACTCTCAGTCTAACCTACCTCACAGGGTTGCTGTGAGGATAAAATGGAAAGGAGGAGGAGGAGGAGGAGGACTATGTAAGCCGCCTTGGGCTCCTTGGAAGAAACTGGAGAGATGAAATAAGTAAATAAAATGTACTTTTATTATAGATACACTAGTATGTTTAAAAATTAGGATAATATAGCTCATATATTCTATAGGCATAAACAAATTCCTATCTGCCACTGAAAACATCAGTTTCACTAATCTGAATCCAGTCTGAGTGTGTGAAACTGCAACTTACACATACCTGCATGCTACTGCATGTATCACTTGACTTGCTCCCTGGCTGCTATTATTAGGGTGACTTTAGTCCCTTCACATGTTCATTACTTGAAGGGGTCCCATCTTCCATGCATTGAGAGGGGCAGTGGGCCATGCTGCTGGCCCTTCCTCAAGGCTACATGGCTCCCTAGCCACATGTTGAGTGTGGATGTCTGAGTCGGTGAAGCCTACACATGTAGACTGAACATGTAGGGTTCCAGGTCCCATAGAAGTCTACCTGCATAGGCTTCCTCAGCTCAAACCTTCACTTTCAAGGTATGGACTTTGTGGGTGGGGGAGCCCCTTTCAATGTATGGGCTCTCTTCACATAATTAACACATGAAGGAGGTTTTTGTGTTGTGTGTTTTGTCCATTAAGATGTGAAATTGTTCCGTTTTCTAACTTTGCTAGTTGTATCCAATTGTGGCTTTGTGCTAGTGGAAAATGCTTCAGCTCGTGTAAGGCAGGGAACACAGTTCTTGCTGAGAGTGTTGGACTGGGACTCGGGAGATCCGGGTTCTATTCCCCGCTCGGCCATGAAACTCACTGGGTGACTTTAGGCCAGTCACTGACTCTCAGCCTAACCTACCTCACAGGGTTGTTGTGAGGATAAAATGGAGAGGAGGAGGAGGATTATGTAAGCCGCCTTGGGTTCCTTGCAGGAAAAAAGGTGGGGTATAAATATAATAAATAAATCTCTTCATGTCCCACAGCAAAAGCTACTTCTGAAAATTGGAGGACCCTCCAGAACAGTATGGGATATGGCACAGAGGATTGCAGTATTTGGGGGAAATGGCGATAATTGGTTGCCCTACCTTTGAGCAGAAGCACTTTCCACTAGTGCAAAGCTAACACTGGATACACTCCAGGACCGGTGCAGGGCAGTTTGGTGCCCTAGGCTAAATTATATTTAGCGCCCCCCCTCTCGTGCTGTGGGGGGGGCTCCGGAAAGCAGCCCTGCTCTGCAACCTCCCGCCGCTGCCGCTGCCGCTGCCGCCGCCGCCGCCGCCACCGGACCCCCCCCGCACGCTGCTGCTGCCGCTGCTGCCCCCCACCTACCTTTGCACGCCTCCTCCGAAAAGGGACCCCCGCGCTCTGTTTTTGGCCGGGGGAAACCTCCCGCCAAAACAGAGCGCGGGCGGGGCTCCGGAAACAGCGCAGAGAAGGTAGGTGTTGGGGGGGGAGGCGGCGCGGAGGCGAAGCGAGGCGAGGTGGGGGAAGCGGCGTGGGGGGGGGAGGCGGCGCAGAGGCGAAGCGAGGCGAGGTGGGGGGGAGGCGGCGCAGAGGCGAGGCGAGGTGGGAGGCGGCGCGGAGGCGAGGCAAGGTGGGGGGGAGGCGCCCAGGCTCGGCCCCACCACTACTCCGGGCGCAATCCCACGCACTGACCTGGCTTTCTCGGTGAGGCAGGCGGGCGGGCAGGGCAGGAGCGCGCCGGCAGCGAAGAGGAGCGCAGCGTTCTGCGCCCTCTTCCGCTACGCGCCCTAGGCAACAGCCTAGTTAGCCTAGCGGTAGCGCTGGCCCTGATACACTCCTAAGTGTTTACTGAATTTCAGCTTCTGAAAATAGTCTGTCCCTAACTGTTTTGATACTCCTGCCAGTGAGTTAGACCAAAACTTCTTCATGTATACAAATATATACTAAGAAGACACTTGCAAAAAATCATGGGTATTTTAAAAAATAAAATATGCTCTGTAACTTTCCCCATTCACCCACCCCATCATCAAATCTTAATATTTATTTAATCCATTTCATAGCTGCCTTTCAGTTCCATGGGTGGCTCACAGCATAAAAGCAATACAACCTAACCGCTGATAACCACTGTAACAGCACTGTCTCTTAAAGTCTCTGCATGCATCTCCTCTCACCAATAACTCACGTCCCCCTTCTCTAGATATAACTTGTTAGAATGTAGAATCATCAAGAGTACTCAGTGATACCTATTGTAGGGTAAGCTTATTTTAACAAAGTGAAGTCAGAGCTCTTAGGGCAGTATCCAACAGTGTCATTCTGCAAACTCAAATGGCACTAGTGGAGCTCTGCTGAATTTTTCCACTGCACAAGCTGTTGCCCATTACGGTTGTGCAACTGGTTGTGCAAGCAGTTGCACAACCAGTTGCACAAGGGGGTTGCGTAACAGGTTGCACAACCGTAATGCACAACCACACTTGTACAAATGTAACTTTAGTTGGATTCTCCTCTTGCACATAGTTCAGAACCTAGTTTCCACTAGATCACGTAATTTACACTAATGGAAGACACAGTTGGATACTGCCCTTAGAGGCCATAGATAGGGAGATTCAATGACTGCAGCTTGCATTTACATCAGGTTCTTTTTTTCTTTTCTTTCTCAGTTTCTTATTTCTTTTGGCAAAATGGAATTTTTAAAAAAATGTAAATCCATGTTTCTGTGTAACTGATACCTCATTCGGCTCTCTACAGCCATGGTAAGTGCACTAAGAACAAAGCTTTGACTGAGCTATTAATATATAAAGCAATATATCTATCTACCTATATTGCCATAATAGTTTGATGTTGCTTTTGCAAGAGTAATTAAAAACTGTTCAAAACAAAAATGTGAATACCATAAAATTTAACTTCTATATAAGAGTTACAAATGCAAACATACTCAAGTAAAATATTAACAAAAAGGGTTAGAGGGATTTGAAAAGCAGTATTATGGATAGGTAAAAATATTTGAAGAGACAGAACATGGTAGTTGCAAGACCCAAAGATCAGACCTCCTACAATCAGGACACTAAGACACTGCTCTGCTAGAAACCTCCCAGAAGCCAGTCTCATCACTGTCTCTACAGCCTGAGGAGGTCACTCTTGGTAGAGTCAAAGGATTTCCTGCTTTGCCAGATGCAGTACCTGAAATGAATAAAATGGCACCTTTAAGCACCATTGGCTCTACCAGTGAGGGCAGAGCTAGAAGCCCTGACCTCTCTATAAGCCTATAAAGCCTATTGGCTCCAGACCTTCCATGTAGCAACATTCTATACTGAGGGCCTTCTTGGTGGCTCACCCCATGCTCTGGAACTCAATGCCAAGGGAGGCCAGGCTAGCTCCCTCTCTGTTGTCCTTCCACCAGCAGGCAAAGACATTTTTATTCAGACAGGCTTTTAGTATCTGAGCTGATTTGCTGGAGTATATTTTAATCTGATGGATGCTGTTATTTCTTTCTTATTTGTGTGTTTTGATCTATTTTTATTAGATGTGTTTTTATTGAGTTTTAATTACGGTACATCTTTGTTAGTTCTATTTTATTGTTAGCCACCTTCAACAATGTTTTTAGAGGAAAGTCAGGACATAAATTATTTAATAAATAAATTAAATAAATAACGTGCTGCTCTTGAATGCATGTATCCAGCCTAGGGATGTGTGAGGAATCCAACAGGGGTGTGTGAAAATCTGATGGATTTTCTTAACTCAGCCTCGCGGATTCCGTTGTGTCAAGCCTGCGCTGGCGCCAACTTGATCTGACGGGCCTTTTAAAATGGGCTGTGATTTGTGTAATTTTTTTAAAAAAAGTTGGGGAAATTTGTGCAAATTTCAGGCCTCCGCTCTGCAAATTTATGCAACTTGTGGAGCAGGGGCCCAAATTTTGCACAAATCTGAAATTAACTGTCAGAAAATTCAAGGTGGCCAAGATGGAGTGTGTGCATATTCAGTGAGAGGAGGATGCTTCCATACTTCTCATGTTCAATGCTACAACAAGGAAAACAACAACAAGAACAACAATGAATCTAATGAGTCGGCCCCGATTTGTGCAAATCACAATTTGCACAAATTGTGCTAGAGATACGCAGTTATCGTCTCCACATTTGCACATATATCTCAAGCAATTTTGCGGAAGGCGGTCCCCCGACTCAGCCCACTTTTGGCCGTTGGGTTGGAAATGTGTCAAGAGTTCGTCAAGCTGAAACGGAATTAGTTTTCCAGTGTCACACATTCCTAATCCAGCCTTTACCCTTTCCAGCTCCCTTGGAGCTGTCTGTGGTACCACATCCCTGCCTGAACTCTTGCTTCACCTTCCCATCCAGGAACAGGATAGGCAGTCAGTGACTATAATAATGAGCTGCCTTTAAGGGCTAAGTTAGATGTGACTATACATGAATGTGGATTCAAGAACCTCTGACATCTTTTTGCAGGTGGAGGGGGGATCCCAATTAGGATCAGGGCTGCAGTGTGGGGGGGAGTTTTGTCTTCCCCCCCTATGATGCAGCCCTGATCCAAATCCCTCCCAGGGCTGCTAGTAGCCACAATGGATAAAACAGGGTGAATGTAAGAAGAGCCCTGCTGGATCAGAGCAAGGGTCCATCTAGTGCGGCATTCTGTTCACACAGTGGCCAATAGCTGCCTGTGGGAAAACCCCTAAGTAGGACATGAGCGCAACAGGACCTTCCCACTCATGATCCCTAGCAACTGCTATTGAGAAGCATACTGCCTTTGATACTGAAGGTAGCATATAGCCATCATTACTAGTAGCCATTGACAGCCTTCTCCTCCATGAATTCATTGAATTCGGGTGAGTATGTTTTCCCGTCCACAGCCAATAGTATCAATGGAGGGGGAAATCTGGAATGGGGCAATGCCATCATAGGAGGAAAGGTTAATCCCACACCTCTTGCTCCACAGTCACAGTCCAAATCAGCCCCCCCCCCAGCTGCTTATAGCATCAAGTAAAAATCTAGACCTTCTAGACTAGCCCATTAAGAAGTTATGTAAACAACAACAACAACAACAGGAGGCTTAACTACATGCTGTGCTAAATCTGAAGCATGTACAGCTGCAGGAATGAACCTGAACTAAGAAAAGTAGCATTGAACACAAGAAATTCTGTGAATGTGAAATTCTGGATGAGATTCTGAGAAAGAAAGAAAGAAGAAAGAAAGAAAGAAAATGAGTGATTGGAAAGAGGAAGAAAGAAAGAAAGAAAGAGTGACTGGAAATTGCCTTTGAGACATTCCAAGGGAATGTTTCCACAGAGATTTTGTACGGCACAAATTAACTTTGAGTTTTAAGAGAAGTGCTGCAGAAAATGTAAGGAACAATAAATATATTCCACAAGGCTTTCAAGAGAGTATTAGAACTCTGCCTTTAGCAACAAAAAAATCCCTATATCATCTAAAATTTGGTATATCAATATTAGCATTATAGCACAGCTTGGCAGATATGTCCAATTCCTTGGGGATACCTACTCAGGGCCGGTGCTACCATTAGGCCAACTAGGCGGCTGCCTAGGGCGCTGGGCTAAAGGGGGCGCCAGGAGCATAGGGCTGGAGGGAGGGAGGGCTCAAGTGGGAAGGGGGGGCGCTAAATATCTGATCTTGCCTAGGGCACCAAACTGCCTTGCACCGGTCCTGTACCTACTGTCAGCTTTGCCTTAGTCAATAACTTGTTTCTTCAACAGAGAAAAGAGAAAGTTTATCTCACAATTCCAGACAAGAAGAGGTTTGCAAAGGGGTTCCATCCTTAAAGTGAGCCTAAATTTTGTTTAAATGCATACATACATAAAATTTTCTTGCCCTCTAATTAATGTTTTGCAACTTCTTACCTACTGAAATAAACCCAACTGCTAACAGAACCATATCTGAACATTTTTTCAACTTGGTAAATTTTTGTTCTGAAGCAGAACAGTAAAAAACGTTTATACAAATGTTTCTTCTCCTGTTTAAGTGAACCTCTGTTTAGACTGGCTCCAGCCGTTACACACACTTGGAAAACAGGAAGTGCAAGTAAATGTCCAAAATACAACTTTTGTCTCTCCCCTTGCAGTCAGATGAGCTCCCAGTGCAGGGATACCTTGCACATCTGACCACGGGGGGAGATGCCAGGTTGAACTTTAAATATTATAAAACCATATGGAGAACAAGAAGCTTGCTCTTTCAGGTCCTGTCTCACATGTGGCCATGTTTGCATGTCACAATAAGCCAGGATTCTTTAGCATTCTGGCTTAATGTGACATGCAAATGCAGCCATTTTGAAACATCTGGAGCTATTCGTAGTTTGGAGAGTTTTCACATAATATTTAATGACATGTATCATTAATGATATCTTTTTATACCTGGGGATTTTGTATTTCCCTAAGTTAGTCATACAGTGACAACTGCTTCTTAAATGATAATAGTGGCTACAAGGTTTAGCCTTATGCAATAGTAATTGTAATACACTTTGGCCTTGATCCAGAGGACAACATAGTTTGGGGGTTTTGTTCATTAATCAAACAGCTGGGAGCTGCTGCCAGGGAATATTCTGTGGAAAGTCTGAACCATATGCAAGGATATTCTCCTCACAGCCCTTCAAATTGTGTCCTCTTTTGAAATACTGTAAAAATCCACTTCTTTCTCCTTCTTGACCTATCAGAACTTGTGGCTCAGAAGGAAGGATCATAAATGGTCATAGATGTCGCTTTAGGAGCTGCTTTTCAGCTTCTCTGCCACAGTACGACCAAAGTAGCTCACTTTGGAGTTTACCATCTCCAACTCACCACATGCATCAACGGAAGGTTCCTGACAGACTTCCTATTCCATAGGATTCTTAGGAGAGTCATTTCTTTGCATTTAGGCAATGCATCAGAATCCAGGTATTTGGCAATGTCTGAACTCTGCCAAACCTCTTCCACTTTGTTGCTGCCAGTGGGATTAATACCCACTGATGTACATCTGCTCTGGTTAAAGGATCGATCTAGACAACTACTGATCTTGGTTCTGGCACCTGGCCTATCACTGGCGTATATGCCTGGATAAGAAAAAAAGTGTTTAATAAAAAGAAGGGGCAGGAGAGTGCACGCCACTCACATTTCTTACTGTCTGCTGCTTTTGAACATCTGAACTGGGTTCAATTAATAAGAGGCCCCAACAGTAACCTATTTTTGGAACTCTCTACTAGTATAGGCAAAAACAACAAAACATGCAACCTTACTTTTCATGTGAAGGCAGCAATCAGGATCAAAATTTCCACTGCAGAACATGTTATCTTCTCCTGAAATTGTTCAGTGCTGTATGCAATTACGCTTTATTGCATGCTATGTTTTTGCACAACTAACAGCTGCAGTGTTGGGATTCCCTAAACATGTGAATGAATGGTGATTCTCTCTCAACAAACTGGGAAAGATAATTATATGAATCAACCTTGAGGCCACTAGCAAGTTTGCTAATTTTATGCTTGACAACTCAGGATATCACCAAGCTCTCCCTGAAATACCTCTGCAAAACATTAGAAAATTAAAAATCTTCTGAATGAAATTGTTAGTCTGGGGCTCAATAAATAAAGGCTGGCATTGAAAAGGGCATGTACACACCTAAGATCCCCCCCTCCCCAGAGTTACCTTTGCAGTACATATCACACACACAAAAAGAGTTGAAAAAGCAGCTTGGTGATTTTGTGCAAGAGCTTTTCAAAGAGAAGCACAGTCATTTCTGCACATTATATTTCCCCCCTAATTTCCCCTTTGAAAAGCTCTCATACCTAGGTGGTGGAGTTCAAAGAGCAGTCTGGATATCTGGGAGGGCATCTTCTGCAGAGATAGTTTTCCCAACACAAATCACGAACAGGCTTGGAGCATGCACTTGTAAGCTGCTCTGGCCTGAGACTAACGATTCAGCCTACACTTTGTATAGTAAAGGCTTTTGGTCAAAAATAGAATTAAAATACAAAGACATGTGAATATAAAAGTACAAAGCCAGTGTGTGTGTGTGTGTGTGTGTGCGGGGGAAATCACAACTGCTTCAATGTAGCAGTAACCCATTAACCCAAGAAGGACTGAAAACGCAATGCTATGCATACTGGCTGGGGAATGCTGGCAGTTGCAGGACTTTTTTCTGCCTAAACATGCATAGGATTGCGCCCTTAAACATGCAAATATATAGGCAAGATTGTAGCCCATAAAAACAAGAATATCACATGTGCAAAAATATAGCTCTGAGCGACAAGATTTCTTGCCTCAACTAATCTAGTTCTCTAGATTAGAACTAGAACTAATGAGGTGAGGGTTTTCTCAGCAATAGTACCCCGATTATGGAATGCACTACCCAGAGACTCACCTGGCTCCTATGTTAGGATTTTTTTGGCACCAGGTGAAGATCTGTTTATTTTTCCTGACCTTTTAAATTATGTTTCTGTGTAGTTTAGATTTTGGAACAAATTGCTCTTTCTCTTCACTTTATTTTAGTACTATTTTTATATTGTATAAATTATAATAACCAATTATAATAAATAAATAATTGATATTATGCTATTCTGTATTAGTTCTATGCTGATATCTGTATTGGTTTAGATATTATGGAGATTGGTTTTAGTTTATTTGATTGTATTTACTATTTTGTTGATTTTAAAGCTTTGTGAACTTGGTTATACCATATAGAAATAAATAAATAAGATAGTTAAATAGAGCTATTGTATTCTGCTTAACCTTTGATAGTATGTTTTGTGTTACAACAATGCTATGAGTCATCTGGCTGTCTTCTCCCGAGCCCAATCTCTTGAGGGAATTACTGGACATAGGACATATCCAGAAGTATTGATTCAGACCTTCAGCAGAATACTTGATTCTAATGAACTTTTTGCCCACTTGACAGTAAGTACAGCTGTTCCTATTTACACAAAACATACCCTTGAGACTCCTCTGCTGTGACTGGAAAGCTGTGCACTAAGTGCTTTTCAAATCCAAATCTATATTTAAATATACTACAGGCAGCAGATACAATAGTTAGTAGTGATGGGTGAGCTCCCCCTATAATGCATTTGGTTTTTCTGAACTTTTTGGAAAATTCATGGAAAAGAATCAGCTCCAGCCCTCCCTGCCAATCCTGCCACCTTTGCAAACTTACCTTTGCAAAGGACGGTGGAATTGGAGGTCATGAAGGTTTGCTGAAGACAAAGATTGGAAGTCATGAAGATTTGCTGAAGTGCTCCAGCTCTGGTGTGATCAAATGCTAGAGAGTAATGGAAGAGGAGACCTGGCTTTATTACAGCCATTTTTAACATTTCCATCTTCAGCTAACCAACTTCAAATATTCTCTCGTAGACTGGGAGGTTTCAGACTGTCACAGATTTCCTACTCCAACAGCTCATAGTCCACTTCTTTGTATTTGTTTTCTAAGGGAATTTACATGATCTCCCATTGGTTTGTCCATTTAGTAGACCACAAGGTTTCAGATTGTCATGGTGACAATCTCAAGACAAGAAAATAACTCAAAGCCAACAAACCAAGTGCATGGCTTGCAATATTCACTCTTCTCTTGGAACAAGTAGTCAAGAGAAAAGGAAGGGAACAGCAATGTAGAGAGTCATAAAATGAAATGGATGGTTGTTCAGGTCTTAAATTTTACTAGAACAAGGTGCAAGGGCTACAACCTTGTTATCTGAGCATCTTTCCCTCTAATCCCAGATATATAGCATTGACTGAGTGTACTTCGGGGAAGGACCAAAGCTCAGGGTAGAGCTCATTCTTTGCAAGTTGAAAGTCCAAGGTTCAACTTGTTGTTTGAAAGGGTACTGTAGCAGAGAATGATCTCTGGCTGAGGTGTCCTGGAGAGTCACTAGCTGTCAGGGTAGATTGTACTGGAATACACAGACAAATGGTCTTACTCAGTATAAGGCAGCTACCTATGCACTCTGTGGTGAAAATATTCACTTTGGCATAGGAAAATATTCAGGCACTACTGTAAAAAAAAAATTTAAAATCACATAGCTCAGGTACTGTTGCACTCATGTCCTACTTGTGGGCTTCCCACAGACATCTGGTTGGCCACTGTGTGAACAGAATGCTGGACTAAATAGGCCTTTGGTCTGATCCAGCATGGCTCTTCTTATGTTCTTACCTCTGTCACTAAATACAGATTCTAAGGGTAAACCTCAATAAGACCAGGCTTAATTGAAGCCCTGTGGCTGCTTCATTGATCCCCAGAATGGAAATACTGACACAAAAGGCTGAAACTCAAGTTTCTGATCTAATTAACGCCTTATCAGAAGGGTTGGTTGTGTCAGTCCCTCCTTGTAAACTGTTCATTGCTTTGCAACAGATGCATGTTAAGTAACCACTTTGGTCTATAGAAGAGCATCAACACAGCAAAGAGTCTTGTGGCACCTTAAAGACAAACAAATTTATACTGACATAACATTTCATGAACCAGAGTCCACTCTGGTTCAAGAAAGTTTATGCCAAGGCTGGCTGGGGCATGCATTGGGAGTTGTAGGACTTTTTTTCTGTCTAAATATGCATAGGATTGCATCCTACCATGACTATGCCTCTAGAACAGGGCTCTCCAACCTTGGCCCCCCAGATGTTGCTGGACTACAGCTCCCAGAATCCTTTGCCATTAGCCATGCTGGCTGGGTATGCTGGGGGCTGTAGGCCAGCAACATCTGGGGACCCAAGGTTGGAGAGCCCTGCTCTAGAAAATAGAGAGGAACATCACTTTTTTAGTCAGTCTCCAACAAGAGTTTCAAGAAAGGAGAGGCATGTATGTATGTATGTAATCTATTACATTTCTATACTGCATAATAGCTTAAGCTCTCTGGGCGGTTCACAAAAATTAAAACAATGCAATACAATTATTTATTTATTATTTACATTTATTAATCGCCCATCTGGCCAGCAACAAGGCTTTCCTTTCCAGGGATAGCATATCACTAAAATTTCACTGCATGTATGGCTGTAGTGCAGCCTCCCCCAACCTGGTACCCTCCAGATGTTTTGGACTTCAACTCCCATCAACCCCAGTCAGCATGGCCACTGGTCAGGAATGCTGGGAGTTATAGTCCAAAAGACCTGGAGGGCACAAGGCTGCTCCAGAGTTTGCCAATGTTTTATTATCACTTAGATGCTACTTGTAAAATAATAAGCACACAATTTCATGCACACAATTTCATGCACACAAGATCACCTAGATAAAGCTATACAGTTCACAGAATTCTTCCATGCAGCTTCCACAGACAGGCTTTTGCTTCAAAGGGCTGCCAGAAAAGGCCAAAAAAAAGTACAGAAAAATTAGCTTTGCTGTTTTCTCCTCTATAAATTCCATGAGGATGGTAATTCCAACTGATATAAACATGGATACTTAATTTAAACAAACGGAATATGCATATTAGGATTGTGTTCGGTACAGGTAGCACTTATTAAAATCAGCTCTCTCAGCAAGGACAACAACAGGTAACTAAACAGAAAAATAAACCTTTTGTTCCAATGCAGCTACACACACAACAGGCACATCTGTTACATATTTTACAAGCTTGTTAATGACAAGAAGCAATTCTTCATTCCTACTGAATATGTATAAAATGCAACTACAAAGTGAATTCTCACTAGGACTTCCTGCGGATTTCAACTTTCTTGCTCTTTTTTTGGTTTATTCCTCTCTGGTACCCGCAGCTGCTCACAAAAGTGACTTGCAAACCAATTTAAGAAATCAGAGTTAGATTTCCACCCTTTCCCCTTCCCTCCCTGTGTGAAGCAAATGGAGCTACCAATGCTTCTAACTCACAAAGGCAGGCCTCACACAGGTCCAATTACAATACACAATTTATACATTCCTTTTTCTTTAACATACCATGAGATGGATGTAAAATTAGGGAGGCATTTCACAGTATCAGCAGGATATTCTAAGCCTTGCCCTGTGAAGCCATGAAAGAAGTGTACCAAAAAATGGCACTCAGGAAATGTTCAGGAAATTTGTTTGCTCCCTTTTGGGAAAAGAGTGCTCTGTTTGTTGCAAGGCTTATGATAAAATGACACTATTGAGACCTCCATCACAGCAAGAAAGTAATTCACACACACTGAAATTCTTTCGCACTATGCAAGCTGTGATTTTACCTCACTGTCCTCACAAAGCTTTCTCTTACCTCACAAATTTATTTAAAGATTCTTTTACCTCACAAATATATTCCCACCCTCTGTATCCCAATGTCTCAGAGATGTTAATGTTTCTGTGGTGGCCACTGAGAATGCTCATTAATGTGCAGCTTCCCCATGGCCTTGGTGCATAGAATGGACAACACTCTCATTAGAAACTACAAGGAGAGAAGAAATCACTTTTGTATGTAGGGTAGAAGGGTTTTTTAAAGAGTTTGTTGGCCAAATTCAGCTTGTTGAACTGAAGGTTATCTGGATCCAGGGCAGAACATGGAATGATTTGATATGGGGGGGGGGGGGAACGAAGGGCCAAAGTACAAGCTGTGACTAGCTCTCCTGACATATTTCATTTAAAAGTAGCCATGAGGGTGGGGGGTTAGATTGGAGTGAGAGGTGTCGCTAGCTTTGAGTGCCCACACCACAAGTTGCTTTCCCAGTCGCTCCTATCCTGCCAGTCCCCCCCCTTTTTTTAACCTTCTCCTCACCTGCGGGCAAAAGGAAGTGCCAAGGCAGCCAGTTGACAATGCTGCAGCCCTGAGGTGCACCATTTTAAATAAAAGTTTCCCCACCTGCATTAACATTTGAGTAGCAGTGAGCTGAACCAATTGGATGTTACCTTTGGGGGGACACGGCCAATGAAGCCACAGGAATGTTAAAGTGTGTGTGTGGGTCTTTACACCGCTCCTGTGCCCCCATTGGCCATGTTCCTCCAAAAGCAGTGTCTGGTTGGTTCAGCTTGCTGCTACTCACATATTAAGGGCGAGAAAAGCTTTAATTTAAAATGGTGAACTGCAGGGCTGCAGCCTCACTCAGCTGACTGCCACAGCACTTCCTTTTGCCAGCAGGCTACGACGAGGAGGAGCTGTCACTGCCCACTGCCTATCAGGGATTCATTTGGGGGTCATCTCAAACTGAAGGGTCATAGATTCGTATATCATAGAGTTGGAAGGGGCCTACAAGGCCATCGAGTCCAACCCCTTGCTCACTGCAGGAAACTAGAGGAGGGGTCTGCCATCCAAGTAATAACCAGGCCTGACCCTGCTTAGCTTTCCACGCTCAGACAAGTTGAGCCAGCATGAGCCACAGGCCTGCACCCTGCGGTCCTGTTTTGGCAGCTCCAGTGTTTGGAGCAGCAGTGCTGGGGGTGGTTAAGCCTTTCTGTCTGCATTATTTTCCCATCTAACTCGCTATTTCCACACACTTTCTTGGCAGGGATGGGGACTCGGACTCGAGGACTCGACTCGTGAGTCGGACTGAGTCCCCCCTCTGACTCGACTTGGACTCGAGTCCCAATATTTTTAATGGGACTCGAGACTCGACTCGGGACTCGAGACCAAGGACTCTTCAACATCCCTGGGCTGTTGACGAGTCTTCTGGCTGTGCCAGAAGGAGCGCGATCACCGGTGAAGAGCGCATGGAAGCGAGGCGCGCTGCTGCTCGGCCACTATGGACAGCTACCAGGAGCGCAGCCCCAACGATGTGTTGAGATTTATTTTGATTGATGTGTTGTTGTGGGGGGTTTGGGTTAGGGTCAGACATTTTGGGTTTGGCTGCCTCTGCCTGCCTGTTTGGGGTTCCCTGCCTCCTCTGCCTGCCTGGTTATTTTGGGTTTGTCTGCCTGGTCTGTTCTTGCCAAAATCAGTTGCAGAGTTTTGAAATAAAAAGGCACACTTGTGCCTAGAATTTATTTAAGTCACACATCAGAAGTAGCCTTATTTTGTTGGGGGGAAACCCCATTGATTTTAATAGGGACTCGTGGAGTCAGTTTTGGGAGTGACTCAGGACTCGTGACTCGTGAGTCACCATTTTGGACCAAGGACTCGGACTCGGACTCGAGACTCGGGTCCAAAGACTCGTGACTCGACTCGTGACTCGAGACCAAGGACTCTTCAACATCCCTGTTTCTTGGTGAAGCAAACAGAAATATATGAGTCTGTTGATGAAGCCAAAGATTGTGGCATAAAAGCATGAACCTTTTTACAGAGAAACCAAAGCATCACAACACAGAGAGGCAACTCAATACACGTTAAAGAAATCTCCCCCTTAAGGGCACAATCCCATTGCTATTGAGTCAATAGCTACATTTCCATTAGCCTCAGCAGGGTCAAGACCGCATCATTTTAAATGTGTCTTCTTCAAACACACAGCTTGAAGCAAAAGATAACCAATACAACAGCTTTTAAACTCTCTGCTTATGTTATTTCCCCCCTTTCTCTTATTTACCCAAATGAATGGCTTTCTCAAAGGAGTTACCAATGTAAAATTCAACATTCTGATAATATTGGGTATTTATATATGTAAATAGTGGGAAAGCTCTAAACTTTAATACTATTTCTCTCTCTGTTACCATTGACATGTCTGGTCTTTCTCCCTATTATGGCTTGATATACACTCTAAACCTTAATGCATGGTAGATTTTCTTACTTTTTAAGCATTTGTGAAAGTCATGCCAAGAAAGTTAGTAATAACAATGTTCCATCATATTTCATCTGGCATCCAATACTAAAGAAGAAGCAAACAGTAAACTATCATACTGGGCTTAAATAAACACCTGTAGTTTAGTTATAGGGTAAAATTCTAAATATAGTTCTAATCAACATTTATAGCCTACAGTATTTAAAGAAACTGTACTTGAAGGCTTGCATTGGAATACTATTTCTCCAGTCACTCAGATTCCATTAACAGCAGCAACTGAACCATCTATGGTACATGCCTCTAAAAATCACTTGTTAGCAGGTGTTCATTTTAAGTAGTATTTTGTACCAGAGCAATTACCATGTGAAATTCTTCTGTTAACTGGGACAGATAAGTAGTTACATTTTGCTGGGCTCTTGTTTCCTGTGAAAACATCAGGGTGTATATTTCTGTCATGTAATGTTCTGAATTCACTTTTTCACAAGTCTACTTTGTGAGACACCAGGACTTTAGAAGTAGAATTATTATTTCACAGAACATATTAAGGATAAAAATAGCAGAGAGTCTTGTAGTACCTTAAAAACTAAGAAATTTATTATGCCATATGTTCTAGTGGACTAGAGTTGACTTCCTCAGATATATTGTATACATTAAGGATGTATTAAAGATGTATTATATAGCTCAGTCATACATATACTTAAAAACATATGAGTCTTATGACACCTCAAAGAGTAACTGATTTATTATAGCACAAGCTTTCGTGGACTACACTCAACTTCATCAGATGCATGATTTCACCATAGTCCATGAAAGCTTATGCCATAATAAATCTGTTAGTCTTAAAGGTACAAGACTCTTCGCTGTTTTTGCTGCAACAGACTAATACGGCTACCTCTCTGGAAATTGTTACATATGTGTAAGTGCCTTAAGTCAGAATAACTATGAATGAACATGTTTTCCTTATGAACTTATGTAAACATGTATTTTGTACATTAAGAATACCCATTATTTATTTTATTTATTTTTATTTATTTATTATATTTATACCCCGCCTTTTTTCCTGAAAGGAACCCAAGGCGTCTTACATAATCCTCCTCCTCCTCTCCATTTTATCCTCACAACAACCTTGTGAGGTAGGTTAGGCTGAGAGTCAGTGACTGGCCCAAAGTCACCCAGTGAGTTTCATGGCTGAGCGGGGACTAGAACCCGGATCTCCCGAGTCCCAGTCCAACACTCTCACCACTATGCCACACTGGCTCCCATTAGTTACCCAATAGTTAGTAAATTCCAAACAAGATTCACATTTTGGCCCCTTCCCACAATATGACAAGCCCTGGGATGTGTGGTAAGAGCCCATGCTGCGAGCTGTAGCATACACAGGCCTGTGGCTCATGCTGGCTCAGCTTGTCTGAGTGTGGAAAGCTAAGCAGGGTCAGGCCTGGTTATTACTTGGATGGGAGACCCATCCTCCCATATCTCCTGTGGTATTTTTATAGTACTTTTGTGGTACGGGAAGGAACGGTGCTGCAGTGGCACACATGTTATAAAAATAATGTATGAGGGAGCCCTCAGATCACTGTGTTGAAACCTAGACCATCACTACAGCATGGTAAATCATTCCAAGGATATTCCAAGGAAGAAATTAGGCATGTGCTGAATAAAGCATCTGTGCTGTGAACTTTACTGCTACATAAAACATGGGTGCAGCTATTTACCTATTTCTTCTGGTAAAATTTGAGCTCTATTGAAACGTTTTCCTTTTAGTTCAATGGGGCTTGCACAAGAAAGATTTCTGGTGGATTGTACCAAATGTCGGCTTCTGTGGGTTATGATCTACAGTACCATCTACATCACAATGGTAACACAACATAGGACCTTCCCAGCTTATTATTATTATTTAGTTTAATACTTGCATTCATTACCCATTTGTTGTATAGAAAGAATCCAGATGTCATTCAACGTTGCACTTCTATTGCAAGGATATTGCATATCCTAGCACCCAAACCACAATGTTCAGTTCTGTATAAAATTCAATTTTCTGCTCTACTCTATCTGCACTCTAACAGATAGTACACCTATTGCAATAGTAATACTATGCTGGATAGGGCTGATCAATGACCTACAATACAACTAAAGAGCAGCATTCGCATCCTTTTGTTTTCAAAAAGTGGCAAACAGCAGCAATGTTACCCACTGCCACTGCCACAATGCTCTGCCATCCTATAATTATACTATAGTTTAAATGTAGTTCTATAAAGGTTGTGCCTTCCCTTTCCCCAGTGCCAAAGCACGCAATTGCCCTGTGTGTGTTTTTAAAGCAGCAAATAACTATGGCTATTTGCGCAGGTAAAGGGGGAAATGAAGAGACGAGACAACAGTAATGGTTTCAATTCAGGGCCACATTTATTAATTCGAAGGTCTGCGAAGAGAGAAGTGTGGGATTAACTAAGGCCGGCCAAAAGGCCAGTGGAGCATATCAGGGCGAAAACATCCCAAACTCGAGGGTGGCGCAGTGACTCACCACTCTCAAATTCAGCACATGGGGTGCTGGGGGATCTACCCTGAGTCACCGCCCCCCGGTGCCGCAGGGCAACCGAGGAAGGTGAGAAGGGTAGACCCCAAAGGCGTCCCCAACTCCCACCAATGGAGCCACAAGGCATCCACATTGGTGAGGCTCGGGTTCTAGCCCATCACCTTCAAAGGTGCCATGGGATGCACACCGAAACCCTAACCCGCACTGCCTAGTCACCGCACTTACCGCCTAACCTAAAACCAATGTGACTGAAATAAACAAGTAACCCAAAGCAACAAAACCACCACCGGTTCCACAGTACGGAGTAGGCGAAACGCGCACACTGCCCCGAGCCAATTAGGACAATGAGCCAAAATTCCTACTCGGCCCCGTAAAAGGCGACCAGAGGAGCTCACACTGCTTCAACGGGTGTGGAGGGAGGGAGCTGCAAAGAAAGAGGCATTGGGTGGGGTCCACTGTGCCTAAATACGGCCTCAGGGCCCCACCCACTGTGCCAATCCCTGACAGGCAAACAATTTGCCCCGGCCCTGATTGGGGAGGTGAAATCACCTCATCTTAGCTTCGTCCTCCACTATCCCCCCCCACGCAAACTCTCCCCCCCCCCACAGAAGCGTGGGGGGGAAGGTAATTCTTGCAGCAATGCTAATCTCCAGCCATGAGATGGAGAAAGGGTGTTGTGCCCAGTGGTGCTAGATTAGGGTTTCGTACCAAGGGGGAAACAAACTGGGTTTCCTAATAATCTGGAAAATTCATTGTCCTACTTAATTTAGGGCTAATTCCATGCATAAAAGCATCATGGTTTACTACATCTAGCCTTTACTCACTGTTCTACCATTTTCCCCATTAGGATCTTCCCTGAAAGTATTCAAATAAAGACAACACGTGCCTATTTTTTCTCCCTAGGTTTCTTGTTATTGTCCAGACACAATGAAAAACTATGCATTTTAAAAGAGCAAATGTATATCAAACACAACTATTTTACCAAATCCAGATTTTTTTTACAAAGTGAAGATGCATAATAGGTTGCATTTAATTAGGTTGGACCATGAGGACTGTCACTGTCTCAAAAGATTTTAAAATAGTCTTAAAACTTCATGGAATGATTGTATTAAAGCAGGGATCCTCAAACTTTTTAAACAGGGGGCCGGTTCATTGTCCGTCAGACTGTTGGGGGGCCGGACTATAGCTTGAAAAAATATGAACGAATGGATCAAGTAAAAAAAAAAAAAAGGACCCGGGTCCTTTTTTTTTACTTGATAAAATGGAAAGTTATTATAAATTAATAATAAATTAATTATAAATTAATTTGCTGTCTAAAATTGAAATACATTAAATTTTAAAAAGGTATAGAAAGGCTTGATTTGCACACTGCACATATCTTATTTGTAGTGCAAAAAAACAGGAAAAAACAATACAATATTTTTAGTATGAGTAATGAGCAGTATTTACCAGCCACAGAGCTGGTGGTCCACATCCTGCAACTTTGTTCCACATAAATGTGATTGCAGCCTTACAGCCTCATCTTATGCATGTCTACTTGGAAGTAAGTTTCACTGAATTCAAGGAGACTTTCTCCCCAGGTAAGTTTGCAAAGGATCACAGCCTTAAAAGTACAAACCCATTCCCTGGGGTAGGTCAGGAAGACCTGGTACCCAGAGAACATAGTGAGAGCCAGTGTGGCATAGTGGTTAGAATGTTTGACTGGGACTGGGAGATCCTGGTTCTACTCCCCACTCAGCCATGAAGCTCACTGGCTGACTTTGGGCCAGTCACTGACTCTCAGTTTAACCTACCTCACAGGGTTATTGTGAGTATAAAATAGAGAGGAGGAAGATTATGTAAGCCACCTAGGGTTCCTTGCAGGAAAAAAGGCAGGATATAAATATAACAAACAAGTTACTATCTGGTCCTACAAATTTCTAGAAGTAGGGCGAGAACCATGCTTCCACTAAAGTCTGTCTCAGACTCTATTTAAAAAAAACACCATTCAAGGATTCTTACTCCCTTATTTCTCTTCTTATTAGATGTGGGCTAACACCACTGTGGTTTGGCAGGGCGGAATTCTCTCTTCAGGTCAGGGTAATAATACCTGTTATTAAAGTAAATACCCGGGATTAAGAAGTGAATGACAGTTCTTGGGGGAGGGACCCCCTTTTGCAGTGAGTCCCCTTAGCTATAGTTTTAGGATGGCTACAGGGGGGAAGACTTCTGGATTTAAGAGAACCCTCACCTTTCCTCCTATGATTCGAGCACTGGTGAGGCTATGAGGGACATCTTGCATTGTTTATCACCATTTAAATATGTCCCCTCTTTCCTTCCTTGGCTTTGCAATGCCCTTGCCTCCTCTGCCTCTCTCGATATATCCCCCAATTTATTGACTCTTAGGGAGCAGGTGAGACTGAGCTGGTGGCGGCCGCGTGCGCGTCAGCGCGCGGCCAGCGTCTCCTCCGGTGGGGTAGACGCGGCTGAGCTGGTGGTCATAGAATCATAGAAAAGTAGAGTTGGAAGGGGCCTACAAGGCCATTGAGTCCAACCCCCTGCTCAATGCAGGAATCCAGGTCAAAGCATCCCTGACAGATGGCTGTCCAGCTTCATTCACTTGTGCGTTGTTGCCAAATACACAAATCCCGCAATCAATTTAAAACTCGCAGACTCCCTTATGTTTCTTCACCGTGGGACATTAGTGCTGGGAACAAAGAGTGACTTACTTCCGAGTAAACATGCAGAGGGTTGTGCTAATATTTGTGGAGTTACAAAACATGCAAGTTATTTGTGGAGTCACAAAACATGCTTACCCGAAAAGCAATCCCCGTTTGCAATGGGACTCACTCAGCCTTCCCCGAGCTGGCGCCCTCCAGACGTGACGGCCTATACCTCCCATCATCCCCACCCATGGTGGCTGAGGGTGATGGGAGCCGTAGTCCAACACATCTGGAGGGCGCCAGCTCGGGGCAGGCTTGGGGGCTGCAGTCAAGCACCCAGCCACCGCCGCCTCCCATTGTGCTCGACGCTCTCTCCCTGCTCCCGCCCCAGCCTGCGCTCAGGCCTCGCAGACCCTCCCACGCCCCCCAGGAAGTGCCGCCATCGCGGCCACTTGGCGACCAGCCCACAAGGCGGCCCTTCCCCCCATCCTCCCTCAGGGCCAGGCCTCGGCGGGATGGGATTCGGCGACATTTACCGGTGGCGCGGCGCAGATGGCGGCGGATCCCGGCGCGGCTTCACTCAGCGTGCACTCTGGCTCAGCCATCGCCCAGCGGCTCCCGCGCTGCAAGGTCCTTCCACGCACAGCACGGCCAGTGGAGACGCTGCTGAGCCGGTGGTAGCAGGGCACGCGTTAGCACGCGGCCAGTGTCTCCTCCGGTGGGGGAGACACAGCTGAGCTGGTGGCGGTGGGGCACGCGTGAGCGCGCAGCCAGCGTCTCCTCCAGTGGAGGAGGCGCGGCTGAGTTGGCGGCGGCGGGGTGCGAGCCGCACGGAGCCCGGCACAACACCGCACGGAGCCTAGATCAGCTGCCGGGCCAGATGGAAGGACACGGCGGGCCGGATGTGTCCCGTGGGCCGTAGTTTGAAGACCCCTGTATTAAAGCAACAACACAAGGAAGAACATTAAGGCTGCAATCCTATGCACACTTTACATTGGAGTAATTCCAACTGAACCAAATGAAGCTTACCTCTGAGCAAACATGTGCAGGATTGCACTAAATCACCCCACCCAAAATCTGTCTATCTATTTATTATTAGACTTAAGTTGCAATCCAAGGCCTTTCTATACGAGGCAATTATCATGCACTCATCATTCCCTATTCATGGTTGTTTATGGGTTCTTTAGATGATGATGTGACCTTCCAGTTTTGCTTCTGTATCTAACCAGCACTTTCTGCAAGTTTTTTTAAAGCAGGGAAAATGGGGTGTTATTTCTGATGGTGAAAGAAAGTATGATTTCCTCTTGTGTATTTGTGCTATTCTGCTATACCACAGTGCCACCTAGTGGCTATGTAGTGGAAAAGCAGGAAAGGAAACGCTCCTCGTGTAGTGCTCGGATCTCGATTTTGCAATGAAACCAAAAGTAGATACAGCCGATTAACAGCCTCATATAGAAATGCTCCAAGCCTCCAAAACACATTTACTAGGGAGTAAGAGTGCAACCCTAGCCCCCTGACGTTGCCTGATGGAGAGGGTTAGGATATGGCACAGGTGTCCCTCCACAGGTAGAAAGGAACTCCATTGGTGGGAGGTCCCCACTCTGCCTACCGAGAGTTTGCTGGGTGGAAAGCTTTTGCTGGCAGTATATCTGCTGTTAGTAGGTAGGGTAAGGGCCCAGAATTGGGCATTCTGGGGGTGGGGCAGGAATGAGCTGGGCCAGTTGGCTACACCAGCCTGGAGTTTGCATAGCTAATTCCCCAACAATCCTCAGGGCTGAAAAGCCTGGCAAAACTGCCCCCCTTCCTCCCTGGCTAGTGGAAGCCAGCAGGGATTTGGATGCAGTGGAAGATTCACCACTTCAGGCCTCCCCAGCCCCACTTAGTATTGCTCTTCCCACCTCATTCAGCATAGCAGGATGAACTTTCAAATGAATATGCAAAGGTCTGAGCTGTTAACCTGACTATCCCATATAGCCAAGATAAGCAGAAAGCTTCCTCCTTAATAATAATTAAACTGGCTATTGGATCTCTGTGTCTGCTCTAGAAATTGAATCATCCATTACTTCCATCAAAAGCAAAAGTGACAAGAGCATTAATCAGACCATTTTATAGAAAACCAACAGCCTTACAAAACCGGCATTTTTCTTTTTATTACTGGGGCAGGCAACCAGCTATTTCCTCCAGTTGGGAAATCAAAGAAGTGCACTCAGACAACTGCAGTTCATAAGGAAAGCATGTTCATTCATCATTATTCTGACCTTAGGGCACTCAGCATATGTGTGACAAATGAGTAATTCATAATTACTGTGGTGGAAGGCTTACAATGATCAGAGGACTGCAGCTGAAAAGGGAGTGGAATGAGGTCAGATGTTCATCTGATCTGCTGCTGCCTTGTTTGAGCTCCACTGTACAGCTACTTCGAAGGATTGCTAGTTAAGAAAAAGGAAACTGATACTTCAGTTACCTAGTTGTTGTTTTAAAGATCAAAGTACTTTGTCTGAGATGCAGCCCAATGCTATGCATGTTTATTCAGAAACATGCCCCACTGCATTTAGTGGAACTTTCTCCCCAGTAAACGGTAAATCATCCAACAACCATATGAGGTTGGTAACTGTTATTCCCATTTTTCATAGAGTGGGATTGATTTGTGATTAATTTGCTAACAGATATCCAGTTAAGTCCTTGGTAGGCATAGCAATCTAAAGTCACAGAATCACTGGCTTGAAGGGGTTTAGATGGAGCAGAAGTGCCCATTCCCCGGCAAAGAGTTCTACTGGTGAGGTCACATGTCTACCACAGGCCCCCTGCTATGGTCATGGAAAGCTCCGTGGGTGCAGATCTCTTGCCAGCAGTGCTTCTGCAAGGGGTAGGCCCCAAAATGGGGCATTACAAGGGTGGGGCAGAGGCAGGGAAACTCTGATCCACTGGATCCAAAGCCCTTTGTTCCCTTGAGAGGTTCCAGGAGTGGGCATTTCAATAAAGCCAAATGCCATAGTTAATTTTCCCACAATGAAACCAGTGGGGGAGCCTTTTTTTAAAAAATTAAGAACTGCTGACAAAATTGCTAGAGGAAAACCACATGTGTACCTTTTGTTCTTGCTGGTGCAAACTGGTAAAATGTTGAGTGTGGCCGATTGTCTGCCATTTCACTCCCCAACCCCATCCCACTCAGGATTGCTCTCTGAACTGGGAAATAAACCCAGGTCTCGCCATTGCTTCAGGCAACCACTTTTATGTATCCAATCTCCATTTCTGTGTGCCATTTTTAAAAAATGTTAGAGAGGAGTGTAATTTGACATGCTTCCAGGGTGAATACGTCTACAGCTTGTGCTGTACTTTTATCATTGCAAGGTAAGTCTCTGTTACTTAGCACCAACAAGAGAAGGAAGGAAGGAAAGAAAGAAAGAAAGAAAAAGAAAGAGAGAGAGAAAAAAAATTATTATTATTGGGGAGAAAAAGCCTGCACCACACACACACACACACACACACACCTCCTCATGTGTAAACCAGGTAATCCCAGCTAAGGGCTGGGAGGGGGCGAAATGTGCATAAGTCATCTGATGGGGCCGGGCCCCTCAAAGGTTGAATGTCTACATGCCCAGCCTTTGGTATGCAAAATGCAAATGTTCTAAAGCCCACTAGTCATGAGCAGGGCCGGATTAAGAGCACTATGGGCCTGGTGCTGAGGATTTTGGTGGGCCTTTTTATGGAAATAAATAAAATGAAGACGCAATTTTATATTAAAACAAATTAAATATTTTAATTACCATTAAAGTGCCAAAACAGAAACATATCGAAAATATTTCTTTTTTTGTAAACAATAAGCTTGTTAACTCAATAAAACCGTTATAAATAGAACATTCACAACAACCATTTTTAAATAAACATAAACCATATAAACAGGTAATAACCAGGTCAGGCCTGGTTATTACTTGGATGGGAGACCCCTCCTCTAGTTTCCTGCATTGAGCAGGGGGTTGGACTCGATAGCCTTGTAGGTTCCTTCCAACTCTATGATCTATGAATCTATGAGCCAGACCTGCCTTTAATGTCTCTGCCCCCAGCAAGCTCTGCCCCTTTAACTTTAACACATTCTGTGAAGGTTTAAACAGGACCCTACACACATTCAGCAGAATGCTCCAGACCTTCACCAAATACACACAGGTCAGGAGAGGCAAAACCACGTAGGGAATGGGATGTTGGGGGCAGGGCCAGTGCAATGCATGGGTGAGGGACTTCTGAATAGGGTTGTAGTCTAACCTAATAAAGGTTGCAATCCTATGAACACTTATTTCGGAATAAGCCCCAATGGATACTGTTGGGCTTATTTATTTATTTATATTTATTTATTTAATACATTTTTATACCACCCAATAGCCGAAGCTCTCTGGGCGGTTTACAACAGTTAAAACCATAAAATACAATATAAAATAAATATAAAATTTAAAACCACAGATTAAAACAAACAACAAAGCTAGCAGCAACAGTTACAATAACAGAGTTAAAAACAACTAAAAAATTAAAATGATTAAGATGATTAAAATGATTAAATGCCTGGGAGAATAGAAAGGTCTTCACCTGGCGCCAGAAAGAATACAAACAGAAGCTCCATCCCGCGCCAACTTAGTCATCCTTTCGATGCCAGGTTAAGACAGCCCTCTGTATCCCACCCCCACAAAAGGAAAAGCAAAGATAAGCATTCCTGTTTTTCCAGTGTCAGATGCTTTTGAGCAGTAATAAAATATTTCGTTTTGTTGAGCTTGCCAAAACATTATTCTGAAAATGTTCCCTACAATGGGGGTGGGAGGAGAGAAATAAGGCTGTCTAGTATTATTAGCCCCACATTGCAGAAGGGGGAAAGGGAGACTGAGAGGCTTACAACGACCCTGTCCTGTAGCCCACCCTTATTCCCCCCTTATTACAGGCTGAACGCTGGACGGGATCCGATTTACAGAGTCTGAGGGTGATACGATGCTTGCAATGCAGGCCACTATCCACAGTTGCATATTGCACAGGACAGGTTTGTGGTAAAATATAATTTCAATATGATTTCTATACATAACCTGTAACAAATAGCCTGTACCAAATAGTTACTATTGTTCTGCTTGAATGTAATCCTATAACTTACTTATGATAAGTTCCTGTTCTGACTCTGTGCTGAGGCATTTAAAGACATCTTTGGTCATTTTAACAAATTGATGGGGCCATGCATTTCAGGTGCTCTTAACAGGTCTATTCCGTATTAAATACTGATACTTCCTGCCAAATTGTTTTTAAATTTCTTAAATTGTTTTTAATTTCTGTATTGTGGATTAATTTTATGGCTGTTTTATTGTTGCAAACTGCCCAGAGAGCTTCGACTCTATCAAAACCACAGGGGCTGGGATCCGATACTGAGAGAGGGAGAGAATTATAGCAAGCTTGCAACACAGGGATGAAGTACGGAGGAGACTGCTTGGGAAAACCTCCTGTAACCCACGTCCATTGTTATTACCCTGGGTAATTTACCCCCATATTGCAGGTGGGGACTGAGGCAGAATAACTTACAGTGCAATCCTATGCTCGTCTACTCAGAAGCAAGTCGTGCCCCCAAGTAAGCGTGCGTGTAGGACTGCAGCCTTAAGGACAGATCTGCACCGCACATTACCATGCAGCTACGTAACGCTCCTGCCTTGGCCACAACAGAGCTCGATGGAGCTACCCAAACGATCCCAGAAGCGACGAGGAGGCCGGCGCGATCCTTGGCTTGCGTACTTTCTCTCGGCTGCTCAGCTCAACCCCGTTTGGGCTGCTGCGCGGGGCTCAGTCCGCGGAAGGTCCAACTGGAACCCCTGGATGCACTTTTCCGGCTGGACTGGGCGGCAGGCTACAGCCGCTCTCTGTGCCCGGGCAGGAGCCCCCTTCTCTCTCTCTCTCTCTCGGCTCCTTCCTTTTCCCGGCTTTTGTTGCTGGTTTCAGCGTTGAGCTGCAGAGGCAGGCGAGGCTCCGCATGGCCGCCCCCTACTGGACGACTTGCTCCTTACAGCCCCTCCCCTCTCCCAACCCGCAACTAAAAAGGATGCAAAACGATCTTTCATGCACGCTACCTTGGCCCGGGCTGCGCCCCGGCCGCCGGCATCGGCGCATTGCTGGGCGGCGGGCAGGGCGGACGAGGGCGCCGAGGTGCCGCCCTTGCTCTTGGGGCTCTTCTTGCGGGACATGCTGGCGCGGGCTCGGGCTTGGCTCAGCGCGCCCTCCCGGCCGGCCGGCTACGAGCAGCAGCAGCAGCAGGTGGGCAGCCCCAGCGCCGGTGGCATCCCTCCGCCCCTGCCCTCTCTCCGCCTGCCGGTCCCACTCTCGGCCGCCGCGTGACTCTCATTCCCCCCCCCCGGCGCCGTGCGTCCCTATTGGTGGGCCTATTTTGG
The DNA here is from genome assembly GCA_021292165.1 of Shinisaurus crocodilurus. Lineage (NCBI taxonomy): Eukaryota > Metazoa > Chordata > Lepidosauria > Squamata > Shinisauridae > Shinisaurus > Shinisaurus crocodilurus. The sequence continues at coordinate 130,980,068 of CM037879.1, forward strand.
GGGAGGGGCCTGGAGCTGCCGCTCCAATAGCCCCTATGTTAATCCGGCCCTGGTCATGAGTCACCCCTCCCCTCTGCCTGGGCCAGATGAAGTTCATCCTTTAGCCATCCTGATTGGCTAAAGACAGCTGAGCTACTGAAAAGAGGAGGGGGGGGAAGAATCTATATTGCCAGCTGTGGCTTCTGGTTTTGGTTGTTGGTCCTGGGGCAGCAAGCTGCACGAAGGTCCCTGACTCCGGTCAAACCTTCACCTCCAACCCTGGGGAGCTCCCAGTGAATAACGCCAAATGAGGGCTGTGGCTAAGGCAAGCCCTGAAGAGGGCCACCCATCCCGGACCTTAGGGTGGGTGTGGTGGTCTCCACGTGTGGCAGGGCCAGGCTGAGGTAAGCCCTGAAGAAGACCACCCATCCCGGACCTTAGGGTGGGTGTGGTGGTCTCCACATGTGGTAGGGCCAGGCTGAGGTAAGCCCTGAAGAAGACCACCCATCCCAGACCTTAGGGTGGGTGTGGTGGTCTCCACGTGTGGTAGGGCCAGGCTGAAACAAGCCCTGAAGAAGACCGGTCCCCAGGTAAACGTGAGTGCCTGGGAGATATAAGGAACCAGCTTTATTATTTTTGTAGCTCTACTGTGTATGTACCAAAGTGTCTCCCTACCTTTCTCCTTCCCTCATTTCCCACCTTTTGTTGTAATCTGTTTACCTGAATAAACCTTCCTGGTTTTACCCCACATGGTGTTTGTGGTTGCTCTGTGGTTCAGCACTAAATCCAGGTTTAATGATGTTTTAATGATGTTTTAATGATGTTGTTTATGATGTTTTTAATGTTTTAAGATGTTTTAATAGTATGTATTGTGTATTTTATATTTTTGTTGTTCCCCGCCTCGATCTAGACGGAGAGGCGGGTAAGAAATAAAATTTATTATTATTATTATTATTATAGACAAGGGCAAGTCCCTGAGAGAGCCAAGTCAGGACTGCAGAACTAAGGCTGGCAGTCTGGCACCTTGGGATCTCTGGTCTTTGGTAGAAAGGGTGGGTTGGCAGAGTCAGCCAGCTCCCCTTCCTTCACAATTATGCTGTGCTGAAAAAAAAGATACTGTTGAACCTCTAAAAATGTCACTCAAATTGTGATTAACTTTTCTGTGATGACCATAACTTACAGAGCTGCTGAGAATGAAATATTGTTTTAACAATAATAATTTCAGCTGTGGTGCTATCAGTTTCAAATAAATAAATAAATAAATAAATAAACAAACAATAATACTTAGCATTTATATAGTACCTTTCCTGAGTGTTTAATGTACATTATCTCCGTAGTTTCTTACAACAATCCTATGGTAGGTTAATATTGTTATTTCCATATTATAGATGTGGGACTGGATGGGCTATGGCTAAGAAATACTGGTTTCTTTAACACCAGTCAATTAATGGGCTGAGATGGAATGACAGATATTCAAGCTCATACCTCATGCTCTTAATCACTAGCTTTACTATACATTATAAATGCTTTCCTTTCCCTTCCAACTCTTGCAAGGTCCGCATGCCTCCTATTAATTCTGGTCCAGCCCTGCTTTTCATCTGGTTGGGTTCTTACCTCCATGAGCTGTGTCAAGAAGACTTGGGCAAACATATTCCTAGAACAGGAAAGGTTTGGCTGCAGAAGTAGAAGTAAAACCGGACACGACCTGCAACTTATCCCCCAGAGCTGCTGGGCAGGCCTACTAACTAGTAGTGATTTTATTTCCAAGCCATAAATTAATCTTGGATGTGTTGATTTAACCACAAGGTGATTTTCTGCATACTTAGAATGGACCTATTGAAATTAATGGAAATTAAGTTCATCATGCCTAACTTAAGTCCCATTGATTTCATTGAGAGCCAGTATGGCATAGCGGTGAGAGTGTTGGACTGGGACTTGGGAGATTCTGGTTCTAGTCCCCGCTCAGCCATGAAACTCACTGGGTGACTTTGGGCCAGTCACTGACTCTCAGCCTAAGCTACCTCACAGGGTTGTTTTGGGGATAATACAGAGAGGAGGAGAATTATGTAAGCCGCCTTGGGTTCCTTGCAGGAAAAAAGGCGGGGTATAAATATAATAATAAAAATAAATAAATAAATTGTCTACTTTAAGTATGACTAAATCTGAATCCAACTCGTTATGCTGTGTGAATGCAACCAAGTGGTAAGAGATGCTATTTATCAGACAAAAGCATGCATTAGATTTATACCCTACTTTTTAGCAACGATTAGCTCCCAAGGTGGCTTAAAATATATTAAAAGATGCAATATAAGTAAATGGATGTTCATACATATAGCGGATCATAGAGGAAGGGGTAATGTTTGTATCTCACTATTCCAGCTTCATGTTCTCCTTTCTTGTGGGCAGTACCCAATGCGACACAAGCGCTAACATAAATTATGATGTGCTAGCTAGCATAAGGGACCTCTAGCATAGCACAAATAGTGTTAGTCCCCAGAAAGCCCATCGCGCCAGCTAATGCTATTGGCATTGCACGATGCTAGCTAGCGCAACATAATTTACATTAGCACTCCTGTTGCACTGGGAATTTATGCTAGTGCAACGTAATTTAGGTTAGTGCTCATGTCACACTGGATACCCTGGGTTTTGATTTGCTCTTGCCATAGCTTGCTAGGCTATCTTGTTCCTACTGTGCAGTTTTAACTAAAGACAACTGAATCTTCAAGAAAGCAACAGTCACTGTTCTGATGATTGCAGAGAGATGTACAGCTCCATTATTTTTACACAATGAAAGCAGTTTCACCAAATACTGCAGCTTCTGTTAGCGCCAAAGAAACCGGTGCTGTCAGTTGCTGGAGATGATGGTCATTTAATAGTTGTGTAAAGGAGTTAATTTCAGCAAGTGCAGCTTTTCTTACCTTATATACCACCCTCTGGCTTTAAATGGGCAAATATGTAGTAATAAAGCCACCTCCTTGAAAAGATTCACAGATTATGTAACAATGAGCCATCAACAAGTTATTCATTCATTCAGGAATCAGGATTAATGCATATCAATGCAACTCAGAAGAGCTGTGAATTGAACAAATCTCCTAATACTACACAGCCAACCTTTGTAAATCAGCCTCTCTGCCAAAGCTTATCCATCTGAGAACAATCTCATTATAGCCTACTGAAGTAACACCCATTACTGCTTCTGGCATTTTAATCTTATTATACCACCTGCTTGAGCACACCATTTTTTTATCATTAGAAGTCATCACAGCTGATCACTATAGTAACTCTATTTACAATTGATGTGCCATGTGACTGACTTTCTCAAAAAATAACTGACACTGGTATGGTATGAAATTGTTGTTAAGGTAATGATTGGAAAAAAGAAAAAAAAACACCCCTGCATGCCTGTGTCCCACTGAAGCTATTTGCTTCCTCAGGAGGGAAAGCTGCCATGGGTGACTGGTGATTCCCTCCCTCACAGCACAGGTGGAAAAAGGCTAAAAAAAACCCTCCCGTGTTCTTCACTCTAGATCCTGATTGGGGGCCCCATGGCTGCTAATTAAATAACAAAAATCAGACATATCAAACATACCAGAGGGAGATATGGCGATGGCAGGGCGAAATGCCATTACAGGGGAAGGAGAGATGGATATATAATACCCATCTTACCTTCCAATCGCCCTGTCAACCTGGGGAACTTGGAGAACGAACCAGACCACCCACAGAACCTCTCCTTGCTCCTATGTAACGCCAGGTCAGTTAAAAACAAAGCAAGTATCATCCATGACCTCCTTCATGATGAGGAGGCTGACCTGGCGTGCTTCACAGAGACCTGGCTGGGAGATGACAGTGGCCCGACATGGGCCCAGGCCCTCCCAGCTGGGTACTGTGTTAGTGAGCAGGTGAGGGAAAGTGGGCGGGGGGGTGGAGTAGCTGTGGTCTATAAAGACAATCTCAACCTGACCAGACTTCCTGTTCGGGAATTGAATCACATTGAGTGTGTGTACCTGAGTCTGAAGACCAAGGATAGACTAGGGATTCTGTTGGTGTACCGACCACCCCGCTGCCTAACAGAATCCCTGGCCGAGCTCACGGAGCTGGTCTCGGAGCTGGTGTTGGACTCGTCCAGGCTTTTGGTCCTGGGTGACTTCAACATCCCATTTGGGACCAGTTTGTCAGGTGCAGCTCGGGAGTTCATGGCATCCATGACAAACATGGGCCTATCCCAATTGGTCTCTGGACCCACCCATTCAGCAGGTCACACCCTCGATGCTGTTTTCAGTTCTGAACAGACAGATCTGTGGGCGGAGGTTATCAATACCTCTGCATTGTCATGGACAGATCATTTTCTGGATAGGGTTAGTATCGCAGCTACTATCCGCCCCTGCAGGGGTGGCGGACCTATTAAGATGGTCCGCCCTCGAAGGCTAATGGATCCTCTTGGATTCCAGAGAGCCTTGGAGGGGTCTATGGCTGGTACTGTCGACGAACCTGTTGAAGCCCTGGTTGACAGATGGAATCAAGATCTAACTAGGGCTATCGACACGATCGCCCCCAAACGTCCTCTCCGGCCCGCTTCTAACCGGGCACCCTGGTATACAGAAGATCTCAGGGAGCTGAAGCGGAAAGGACGACGACTGGAGCGCAGATGGCGGAAAACTCGACTCATATCCGATAAGACACGACATAGAGAGCATCTTCGCTCCTATGGGGTGGCAATACGTGCAGCGAAGAAAGCTTTCTTTTCTGCACGCATTGCGTCTGCGAATTCGCGTCCAGCAGAACTGTTCAGGATGGTGAGGGGTCTAACGCAGACACCTTCCCCCCTGAACCCGGTTTTAGAGCCTACGGTTGCTTGCTGTGATGCCTTTAACGATCATTTTACAGATAAAATCTCTCGGATAAGAGCCGACTTAGACGCCCTCATTGTAGCAGAGGCAGACAATGGAGTGTCCAGTAACTCCGCAAGTAGGATTACACTGGATCAGTTTCAGTTGGTGAGTACCGAGGACGTGGTCGAGTGAAGAGGACTACTTGCCCTCTCGATCCCTGTCCTTCCTGGTTGGTTGTCCAAGGAGGAGATGCAGTTGGATTACAACTACAACGTATTGTTAATGCATCTCTCCAGGGAGGGAATTTTCCATCATGTCTGAAAGAAGCGGTGGTACGGCTGCTTCTAAAAAAGCCTTCCCTGGATCCCTTGGACCTTAACAATTACAGACCAGTGTCAAATCTTCCATTTTTGGGCAAGGTGATCGAGAGGGCAGTTGCCTTCCAACTCCAAGCAGTTTTGGATGACACTGATTTTCTAGACCCATTTCAAACTGGCTTCAGAGCAGGATACGGAGTTGAGACTGCTATGGTCGCCTTAGCAGATGATCTACGCCTGAGTACCGACAGGGGGAGTGTGTTCCTGTTGGTGCTTTTGGACCTCTCAGCGGCTTTCGATACCATCGATCATGGTATCCTTCTGGAACGCCTGAGGGGACTGGGAATCGGGGGCACTGTGCTTCAGTGGTTCCGGTCCTACCTCTCGGGTAGGTTCCAGATGGTGATGCTTGGGGATAGCTGCTCCACCAAAAAGGAGCTGCTATGTGGCGTGCCACAAGGAGCTATTCTTTCCCCAATGCTATTTAATATCTACATGAAACCGCTGGGAGAGATCATCCGGGGGCATGGGGCGGGGTGCTATCAGTATGCTGATGACACCCAAATATATTTCTCTATGCCTTCAGCAACAGCGTCAGCTAAGGATAGTGTGTCTCCTCTGAATGAATGCCTGGAGGCAGTAATGGGCTGGATGAGGAAAAATAAACTGAAACTGAATCCAGACAAGACGGAGGTGCTTGCTGTCAAAGGCCACAATCTGGGTTTGGAGGTATGTCAACCAGTTCTGGATGGGGTTACACTCCCCCTGAAAGACTGTGTTCGCAGCTTGGGGGTGCTTCTAGATCCGTCGCTCCAAATGACATCTCAGATAGATGCGACGGCTAGGAGTGCCTATTATCAGCTTCGGCTGATACGCCAGCTGCGCCCCTTCCTAGAGTTGGAAGACCTAAAGACGGTAGTGCACGCACTGGTAACTTCGAGGCTCGACTTCTGCAATGCGCTGTACATAGGGCTACCTTTGTACCTAGTCCGGAAACTTCAACTAGTGCAAAATATGGCCGCCAGACTGGTTACTGGTACACCTAGGGGTGCTCACATCACACCAGTTTTAAAAGCACTCCACTGGCTGCCAATCAGTTTCCGGGCGAAGTATAAAGTGTTGGTTATTACCTTTAAAGCCCTACATGGTTTGGGTCCAGGCTACCTACGGGATCGCCTTCTCCCATACAATCCACCCCGCACACTCAGGTCCTCTGGGAAGAATTTACTTCAGTCAGCCAAAACTAGGCTGACGGGTACTACCCAGAGGACCTTTTCTTCTGCTGCTCCCAGATTATGGAATGGCCTGCCGGAGGAGATTCGTCAGCTCACCAGTCTTTTGGAATTTAAAAAAGCCATAAAGACTGATCTCTTCCGGCAGGCCTATCCGGCGGAATTTTAGGTTGCCTTTAAGATGTTTTTACGATGTTTTTACGATGTTTTAATGATGTTTTAATGATGTTGTTTATGATGTTTTTAATATGTTTTAATATGTTTTAATAGTATGTATTGTGTATTTTATATTGTTGTTGTTCCCCGCCTCGATCTAGACGGAGAGGCGGGTAAGAAATAAAATTTATTATTATTATTATTATTATTATTATTATTATTATTATTATTACCATCTAGTTTGGCCCAGAAAGACCATCAAAATGTGGTTGTAGTATCAAAATAATGTCTCATGAAATACACCTTAGTGTTTTGTATGGTATAGGTGCAACAGTCAAGGAGTATGCAGTAGATAAGTAGTCTCTTTTTCAAGTGCTTTTCTAAATAAAAATGTATTAATGCTTTCAAGTGTTTGGTTCAAACATTTTGTGAAAAGGCAGCCTTGTGGAAAACTCATAGAGTTCTGGGAACTTTTATCCACAAGTGTTTATGTTTTCCACGTGCCTGCTTGTTTGAAGAAAATACCTGCCAAAGTCAAGTACGTTCAAGGCCCATTGCTTTTAATGGAACAGTATTAAGCACATACTTAACTTTTCCATTGAAATCAATGGGACTTCAACATACTTTGGCTGGATACATATTAGAGGGCTTTAAAGCATTTTCATTTTATAATAGCATCTTAGTTATGTTTGCATTTATTTATTTCATTTATATCCTACCCTTCCTTCAAAGAGCTCAGGGTGGTGTACACGTGTTGATTTCTGCCCCTGCCTTCCTCCCAGTTTTTATCTTCACAATAACCCTGTAAGATAAACTAGGCTGAGAGATGGTGACTTGCTGAAGATCACCCAGCAAACCTCATGGCTGAGTGTGGATTTGAACCTGTATCTTCCCAATCCTAATCCAACATCCTAACCACTAGACCACACTAGTAGTCCTGTCTGAAGATCATTAAAAGAAATTAACTGCAAGCCAATGCATGTTTACTCAGAAGTAAGGCCCTCTGTGTTCAATGGGGTTACTCATAGGAAAGCATAGGTTTGCAACCGAAGAATAGTATTTTAAAATATTTTTATAATTAATGTACATCAGTGTGGCTATTCTACATTTCATCAGAAGCAGATTTTAAATAAAATTGTGTTACCAAATCTTCCAGTCTGATAATTAAAAATAATAATCAGGAATCCCATCCAATTTTATCCTCCAGTCCTTTCCCATTTTTAAAGGATCACATTACAGCTCTCTAATTTGGCGCAGAATTTCTCCCATTGTCCTGTGTTATTCAGGTGGCCCAAAATGTTACCAGCTGGATTTAAATAGGAGTTCAGCAGGGGAGATAATACATATGCTAGGATTATGGATTTGTCTGAGGATACTCAGCTACATAATGCTGAACTACATGTTCACCAAATAATGTTGTAGAATCCTTCAAGTGGAACAGCACATCTTTTCATGCTGCTCCATGAAAAAAAAAACTAAAAACCTCCCTGCACAAGGAAAAAACACATAACAGGGAGAGGGCTAGACTAGAACCATTCTCTCTGATGTGCTAGATTTCTTCATGCAGGGAGTCTTTCCTATGAGGAAGCATTAAAAATGTGATTCCCCACCTGCATTCTGAAGTGGTAAGGTAGCAGAAGGACTCTACCATGTTGGATGTGCAGGTCATCCTTGGAAGAATGGAATATGGCGGCACGTCTACCCAGCTGCCTACAGTAATGGAACCCAAATTACTCTCCTAAGCCGAGAATGAGCGAAGATCGAAGGGGATATATGTCAAAAGGCTCCAGCTGAGACTTAAATTTTGCAGAAATGCCAGTTCACTCCTGCACCCCTATCTTCCGCTGTCATATCCTGCTCCCTCTTAGGCGGTCTCTCTTTTCTACCTCTAATACTTGATATTTAATGTATTCTTATCACATGGAGACTGCATACCATCACAAGCTTTATTATCTCAAAAAATATTTTGAATACTTTTTAATAAAGATAAATGACTTGTGATTGGTTCCAATATTGCTGAAGTGGAACAGATTTCCCTTTTAAAAACATTAAATCTGTAATTTCCAGAAACATGTAGCTTTCCTGCATATTAAAAATACAGTACTTATGAACTAACTAACCAGGACTTTTGAATTTGCCTTGAAAAGAGCTCATTCAGTAGAAATATACTAGAATTTTGTGAGGAAGAGAATGTTTGGCCTGTGGGATACAGCTAAAACAAGTAGCATACTGTCATTTCAGTAACCTTTAGCTCACTTGGGCACATGTGAATGATTTCTTTATGTCAGACTTTCACAGCCAACATTCATCTGAAGAATCTGAAGAGATCTCTGTGCTATGTGCAAATGGCATTCTCCTCTGTTTCCTCTATTTTTAAAAACACAAGCTATCAATAATCAGAAGGTAGGATGGTGTCAGAGAACAAAAGTTGCATCCAGACACATCATAACCCAGTTGAGAGAGAGCCTAATTTAATTCCTAGATCTAGGCTATTCCTCAAGTATAATTAAGTACCGTAGTTATATAACTCATTTTGGGCAAAACCCAACATTGCATGAACAGACTTCTATTTGCGAATTGGGACTTTCCCCTCCTCTTCTTCCCCTCCCCACAACCCACTGCACCCCCACCCCTCTGAATCTGCTCCAGAGGGTCCCTTAACCCTCTGGAGCAGATTCTCAGGGTGTGCAGGGTGCTGCAGGGGTCTGACAGAAGCCGTTCTGATGGCAGAAGGGGCTAGCTGAATAACATCATTGTCATATATGGTTACTCTTAAGATCTAGGAAGGCCTTTGATGTAGGATGGGTGGTTTTATAGCTATTGTGTGATACTCAGTACACAGTTTGCTTACACAAAGGATCTGAAACTGTTCTTTTACAGTTATTATCCTTATTCTTGTCTTCATGAGTAAGGAATTCCACACATCATTGCTGAATATCTTCAGTAATTCACAGATTACTGTTTCAGTACCCATCAAAGACAGGTGAGTTAACAGCCACTGATCACGCTAGGAGTTGCTGACACATTGTTCACATCAACCTCTGACTTTCCCCTTGAAAGCATTTTTTTAAAAGATGCTTAAGTCCATTCAGGGGGTGTTATCCAGCATAACTAATAGTCTTTAAAGAACCTTGATTGTCTGCATTTGAAAGGAATATTTTAATCAAACTGTTTTAATCAAGCTGTGAAAGTCTACAAATGTTCAGGATTTTCTATATGGACTAAAATGAACTGGTACTGTTTAGAAATTCTTTCATCATGTATACATATATTTGTGTTATACACATCCATATGTTTAAAAGTATATATCTCTAGAAAGCTACAGAACAAGCTACAAGTCATATAGTGGAAAGTATATTTGAGTATGCTATGGCAAGGTGTGAAATTCTGCCCTGGACTGTACTAATGTGAAAATGTCTGTGATTTCTACTGCATTAGGAATCCACATGTTATATAGATTCATAGATCATAGAGTTGGAAGGAGCCTACAAGGCTATCGAGTCCAACCCCCTGCTCAATGCAGGAAACTAGAGGAGGGGTCTCCCATCCAAGTAATAACCAGGCTTGACCCTGCTTAGCTTTCCACGCTCAGACAAGCTGAGCCAGCGTAAGCCACAGGCATACATGACCAGATCCATGCATACATTACTCAGTGGCCACAACCACCAAGTCCACAATCCATGAGCACAAGAGTTCTGTATGTCCAAAAGGGCTCCCTCCATGCCCTTCGCAAACATCAGCCCCCCAGAGCTCAAGGGAAACCACATGGAGAGCTACTAGGAGAGCTACTGCTAGGAAAACAATGGAGAACACCTGGGTGCACACAGATCTCAGAATTTTAGGCAAGGCCTTGGGCCAATATGAAAAGGAATAATGTAAATATGGGTCTTGCAAACAAGAGAAAATCAATTGTGAAGTGTCTATTTTTATAAGCTGTTCTGTGATTGCCTACAGCAGTGATGGTGAACCTTTTTGAGGCCGAGTGCCCAAACTGCAATACAAAACCAACACTTATTTATTTCAAAGTGCCAACACTGCAATTAAATCTGAATTAAACCTGTTTTTAAACACAGCAATTAAATATGTGTGTGTGTGTGAGAGAGAGAGAGGGGGGGGTGCCTTTTCTCTCCGCTGTCCTCCTCCAGGGACCCGGTCAGCCTCCTGGCCTGCTGCGCCACCGCCCGCGGAGCCTCCTGAGGTGGGACTTGGATGGACCAGCAACCCTCCGGCCTCTTTGCTGCTGGCATGCCCGGGCCACCCTCCGCAGTGCTGGGCCGAAGAAGAGCCCTGCGACACCCACAAGCTCGCTTCCCGAGGGGATGCACCTCGGGCTGTGGGCCGCGGGGAGGCGGCGCCGGCTGCGGGGAGGCAGCCCGTGCACCCTGCGAAGAGCGGGCGTCCCGTCGGCCCTGCCCACTGCGTCATGGCTTGAGCCTGCGCGCAGGGCGTGACACCACCTCGCGCTGCCGGCAGGGAGCGTTGGTGCCGCCCAGTGACGCCACAGCGAGAGGCGCTCCCAGCTGGCCTCTCCGCCTGGGCAGTCGCCGGGCAACAGCAGCTCTCCAGGCCCGCCCGCCCCGCGAGGACCTTCTCGGCCTTTCTCTGGCAGAGGCAGCGGCCTGCGGGATGCCGGGCAACACGCGGCGGGCAGGAGCAGCTGCTCCGCCTGCCTCCGTCCTTTGGTGGTTTCGCCCCCCTGTGCCCCAAAGCCGCTCGAGAGCTGGCGACCTATGGCTTGTGTGCCCACAGAGTGGTCCCTGCGTGCCAGCTGTGGCACGCGTGCTATAGGTTCGTCATCACTGGCCTACAGCTTATGCTCTTGTTACAGCAGGAATAAATAGTTCTTAAACTGACTGCTTTCAAGCTCTATTAACATTTTTCTTAGAAACATTCTGGGAGGATATCATGGTCGATGGTATCAAAAGCCGCTGAGAGATCGAGTAGAATTAACAGAGTTGCACTCCCACTATTCTTAACCTAATAAAGGTAATCCATCAGGGTGACCAAGGCTGATTCAGTCCCATAACCAGGTCGAAACCCAGACTGGAATGGGTCCTGATCATCGGTATCCTCCAAGAATGCCTGCAGTTGCTTTGCTACGACCCTCTCAAGAACCTTCCCTAAGAAAGGGGTATTTGCAACTGGGCATTAGTTATCAAATACCGTTGGGTCCAGAGTGGGTTTTGTCAGAAGTGGTTGCACTGCTGCCTCTTTAAGGAGAGCAGGAACCACCCCTTCACGTAGAGAAGTGTTTACTACACCGTGGACCCACCCAGATAAACCCCCTCGGCTAGCTTTTATAAGCTAGGAAGGACAAAGATTGAGAGGGCATGTGGTCGGTCACATTGCTGCAAGCACCTTGTCCACATCATCAGGCTGTAGCAATGGAAATTGATCCCACAAAATCAGGCAGATGGCATCAGATACCTCGACTAGCGCTGTGCTAATGACAGCATCACGTTCGCTGTGGAGACGAGCAATTTTGTTCACAAAGTGTGATGCAAAAAGGTCACAGCGGGATTTTGAGGGGACCAGGGCCCCATTCACTGAGGAGAGTGTTAACAGCTCCTAGACCACCCAAAAGAGCTCTGCTGGACAGCTACTTGAGGATGCAATGGAGGCAGCAAAGTAGCACTTCTTTGCTGCCCTCACTGCCCCACAATAGGAACAATGATGTGCTCTAGAGCATGCTCAGTCATCTTCACTTCGAGACTGTGCAATTTGCGCTCTAGCCAACGTCCAGCCTGTTTCATCGACCACAGCTCCAGAGAGGAGAGGGCACTTGGGGGCAATGGAGTTGATGGCCCTCCGCATCTCACCATTCCACAAAGAGACAAGGGCCTTGGCTGGATCACCAGCTCAGTCCACTGGAAAATCCCCAAGAGCATTCAGAAATACTTTCGATTCCACCAGTCTCCTGGGGATGACCATCCGAATGGGGTCCCCACCCCTACAGGAGGGAAGTAATGCCGTGAGTTCAAACATCACCAGGAAATGTTCTGACCATGACAATGGGGTTACTTGGACCCCCTGAATTTCCAGACTACCCATCTCACAGCCTGGAGCAAAGACCAAGTCAAGGATATACCCAGCTTCATGTGTTGGGCTGATGACAAACTGAGACAGCCCCATGGATATTATGGAGGCCATGAAGTCCTGAGCTGGAGCTCCAGAAGCTGCCTCAGTATGGAAATTAAAGTCATCCAGGACCACCGTCCTGGGTTCCTCCAACACCATACCCAAGACCATCTCTGCCAGCTCAGTCAGGGAGGATGCTGGCCAGCAGGGTGGGCAGTATGCCAGCAGCAGTCCCAATCTGTCTCAATGGCCCAACACCAAGTGCAACCCCTCAGGGCCTGCTTCAAGGTGGAGTGGCTTCCTGGTGACAGAGATGGAAGTTTTGTGAATCATGGCATCTCCTCCACCACCACCCCCGGCCCTCCAGCCTATGCTTGTGCTGCACCAAGTATCTAGGTGGGCAGGGCTGAGTCAGGTCCAGCCCACTGAGCTCACCCACCCTAGTCTCAGTATGAATGAATATTTTATTTATGGTCTACTGACCACACCAATGCATAAAACAGTACAAACAAGATACACCAGCTCTTAATTATACACTCAAAGTAAAAACCTAGAAAATGAAAACAGAATCAGACAAGCATAGAAGGTCTAGTCACAATAGCAGTATTCAAAAATGTTGCAACTTTCTTGGTAATTGAGCTATTTGAGCCGTCAAGCAGAGTGGACAGAAGAAACTCTAAGGATCGTCCAGGAAAAGTCTGGGTAATTGGATGTATTATGTTTGTATGTTGTATTATGTTTTCTCTAGCCCCTTGATAAAAGCTGCAGTTAAAAATAACTTGTGCAACAGTTTCCACCTCTTCATTATTGCAGGGGCAACACCTGTTTTCCATTGGGATTTTACCAATGTGCCAGTGTGGAGATCTGGGTTCTAGTCCCCGCTCGGCCATGAAACTCACTGGATGACTTTGGGCCAGTCACTGATTCTCAGCCTAATCTACCTCACAGGGTTGTTGTGAGGATAAAATGGAGAGGACGAGGAGGATTATGTAAGCCGCCTTGGGTTCCTTGCAGGAAAAAAGGCGGGGTATAAATATAATAAATAAATAAATGATCATGAGAACCTGGCCACTGAGTGAAGACAGAAACTAAGCCAGTTCGTACAACACGAGGGTGGCTTGGTATCCACCCTGGCATATGCCAACTGTACTCATTCACAACACAAACAAATCCACAGCCACTCAAAATCTCACATACACCAATCATCATCCAGTCATACACAATCAACCCAGCACAATCACAAAATAAATATGAAACTAATCAAGCGGCAACACAAACAGGCACACAGACATCGGGGGGGGGGGAGAAGGAGAGGGGAAAAGAGGTGCGTTCTTGCCCTCGTGGCACTCCAAAGGGGCAAACCAAATGTACTAAAATGCATTAGTGCAGCTAGCAAAAGGACGGAAAGAAGAACCCCCAACTAGTTTATTAGATACACAGTTGACCAATACCTACTGTTAGATTTAGAAAAGTGAATGGTGTATAATAATCTTAAAGTTACGTTAATACCAAAATCACCCTCATTTATGCCTGAGAACTGACAGACACAACAGAGAGAACATTGCTTTTACCAACTACCTACTTTATTTGATGAAGAAATGTCATGAAATCAATTTGGGGGTTTTCTGTACCAACAAGTCCTTAAATAACACTTCCTATTTGACTTCCAAGCTTTGCTGCATGAAAAATGGAATTTTAAGTGCCAAAAATACCTGCTATGAAGTGTGGAGAGAAAGCCAGACCAGACACCCCCACACACACCCCATGACCTACATGACCTCTGCCTAGAGCAGAGGCAGTTCAGTTCCGAGCAGTCATTTACATCAGCCTACATTTGCATTCACCTCAATGGGACACAAAGTCTCAAAGAGCTGCGAAACACCCTCAAGCACCCGAGGGGCGCCAGGATTCCCCAGCAGTCTCAAAGAGCTGCCAAATACCCTCAAGCACCCAGGGGCAACAAGATCCTGGCAGGATAAGCCGGTTCCACCTGTCAACAGGAAGGGAGGGGGAGCGAAGAGAGGGGGCAAAAGAGAGGCACCAAGTCCCGGTAAGTTGTTGGAAGTTAGGTGCAGGACTGCATGGACCGTCCGTGACTTCAGTCAGGACAAAGAAACTTAACCCCGAGCAAAGTGCTTGGTAACCCGCTGTAAGCCTGAATGACTTGCAGTGAGCTCTTTCTAGGAACTTAGGTCTTTTAAGGTCAGTACTGTTTATGCCTGCCTGCAAAGCTTCTTTCTAGCTCAATGTGTATTGGAGTTGCACGCTCTATTAAGTTTTATAGACTCCCCTTGCTTACTGGGTTCTTTTCTGTTTGTTTTGCTATGCTCCATTAAACTTGTTATAAACAAATTCCTGTGCCTAGTCAATTTCAGCTCTCGTTGAGTGCCTATTAGAAACGGATGCCTTTCATTTAGCCGGGGACCACTTAAAGGGAGTTTTCTCAGAACTGGTTAACCCGTTAACTCCCGAACTCACGCAAAGGACCGGCTGCGGTCCTTCACATAAAGCATGTACCTAATTATAATGTACCAGTTAGTCAGAGATACTCTATGACACCATGTGGGAAGCACAATGAAGACAGGAGGTAGTTCAATGTGATTTCTCAACTACATTAGCAGGTTGTCTGTAGCCCATTATGTACTAAATAGATGCACTGATCTAGTGGTCCCTTGTGGGCAGTGCACCATGGACTCTGATGCTAACAAAGGCTTCCTTATTCACTTTGTGCATGTAGATCTTCCCCCTCCACTGATACCCATGGAGAAACCTGCAGATTCAGGTGTTCTGTATACTCGTTGCAATGCATAAAGGGCTTTGGATGAGGGTGCAGGAGTCACTGTAGAATCAAAGAAGCTAATTGGCAGTACCTGAGTGTAGGATGTCATGGTTGAAGTTTGACTATTATGTTGTGGAGATTGGAAGTTCAAGGTCCTGTTCCCCATTCAAACCCCACTTCTTGTTTCTCCATGCTAATACATAATAGGCCTACTCACAAGCCAAGGGTCAGTTCACACAACTATTGCATGGCTGTTTCCCACCCAGAAAATCCAAGATTATGTTATGCTCATGAGGATGCAGCTCCACTTGTTCAAGGTGCCTTAGTCTGGTTTTTGGTAATCCCTCCTCCCACTGCTGTCCAGAAGAGTCCCCAACCCTTCTAAGAAGCTTTTCAGGGGGCTGTAGTGGGGAGCAGAGGGAGGGAAAGCCCCAGTGTGAGAGCAGCCTTCTACTCATGCAACTTCAGATCCAATCTGTTGCCATCTAAAGTCATCTTTATTTTAAAAGATTATGGAATGCTCTCCCCAGTGAGGCCCACCTGGTGCCAACACTGTCATCTTTTTGGCTCCAGGTTAAGACTTTATTCTACTCCCAGGCATTTGGTAGCATATGATAAGGTTTTAATGGGTCCTGGTATTTACTGTTGATTACTTTAAATTGTTATTTTTTATGTATCTGGTTTTCTATTATCTTATTATATTGTATTTGTAGGATTTTAATCTTTGTAAACCATCCAGAGAGCTTTGGTTGTTGGGTGGTACAGAAATTTAAAAAATGAATGAATGAAAAGAGTATTAGACTGATTTATACAGATTTAAAAAGCAAATTTCTTGTAAGGTACAAGTGACAATGTTGCATATTGATTTAAAAAACAAAACAAAAAACTATTCTCAGCCCAAAGTGCCTGATAACCACTCTGTTAAATAATTCAGTAGAAACATTTGTTGGCCTGGTTCACACATAACAACAACCCTGAGTATGGGTTGTCATTGAATCATGGGTTGTTGTTGAATCGTGGGTTGTCATGTATGAACCCTGCACTATGGTTTAACTATGGGTTGTTAACCATGAACAACCCAGGAAAAGAACACGTTGTTTGTTGTTGGGTTGTTTGTGGTTAACAACCCATAGTTAAACTATAGTGCAGGGTTCACACACAATGACAACCCATGATTCAACAACATGGGTTGTTCAACAACAACCCATACTCAACCCATACTCTGGGTTGTCATTGCATGTGAACCAGGTCAATGACTGGCGCAATTTCAAATCAATAAGTGGGTAAATGAGGGCCAGAGGACACATTTTGCTTTCCACTGAGATGCTGCCGAAAATTGCCTCCTGTAATATTTGGAAGTATTCATTGCATGGAACAGAACAATTGTATTCTCTGCAGCTGTGGGAGAGTATGTGAGACATGATGGCCCCAATCCATGTGTTGAATACTTCTAAGCATTATAGGGAGGGAGAGGATCAGTTGCAACAATAAGTTCAATTTCAGTAGAACTTTGGGGGCAAATGTATATTTCAACCCATAACTGAATAAGAGAGGCCAAGGTGGGTGCCATCCACATACTGATGACAAAGCTCTCTAAACTTACAGATGGCCACTCCCAGAGGTTTCATGCAAACTATGACAAGCCTGGTGGGGCCCCATAGGCAAAAGACCAAGGGGGTCAAACAGTAGCCCCCAGCCCCACCTTCTGGAACCTGCTGTCTAGGTAGAACTGAAACTAGCACAACATGGTGCCACCCAGATAGGCAGTCCAGATGGATGCCATGGTCAACAGTATTGAAAGCTACCAAGAGGTCAAGCAGAACCAACAGGGACACATCTCCCCGTTCAGTTTCTGCCAAAGGTCATCTACCAAAGCAGTTTCAGTTCCAAAGCCAGGACATGTGAGTTCAGAGCTCATTTTCAAGGGGAAAGGAGAGTTGTTTAATAGCCCAAGAGCAATGTACCCTGGACATGTGCAGAGTGCATTTTCTTGGCAAAGGAATGGCTTCTTTGCCTGTTTAGAGACTGTGGAATCCAGTGTCCTGAGCCTTGTCCGCTTCAGTTCCTGATAATGGCCTATAGTGGGGTGGCAGATAGTCACTAGACTGAGGGAGAGAAGCTCAGGTTCTACTCTGGGCATGTTTGCCTGGTATCTGGGAGACCCTCACAGATGTGCGTGGTCATCAGCCACCTCCATGGACCTCTTATTAAGGGACAGAGTTGTATGGGACAGCACAGTGTGCGTAAGACAATATTTGTCAATGGTCAAATAACAGGTGGTCAATTGACAATATTCATAGTGCAAAGCTGTTACAGTATACAGTACACATGTACTATCACTAGAAATGCTGCCTCCATGTAAAATTTGGTATAGCCAGTGATTCTTTTTTTATTTTTTATTATTATTATTATTATTATTATTATTATTATTATTATTATTATTATTATTATTATTATATATTTATACCCCACTTTTTTTCCTGCAAGGAACCCAAGGCGGCTTACATAATAATTCTCCTCCTCCTCCTCCTCCTCTCCATTTTATCCTCTTGAGCCAGTGTGATAATTATGCTTCTTCCTGAATCCTGTGTTGCTCATTTGAAATGCCTGCATTAAACAAGTGGCAAGTAGGAAAAACGAGGCCATAGGGTGGAAGCTCTCTGGAGGGAGCTGTACGGAGAGGGTACCTACTTTTAAAAGAGGTGTGTGTGTGTGTTGTGCGTGCGTGCGTGTGTGTGTGTGTGTGTGACCCTGACACCTGCAGAGCAGGGAAGCAAGCGGCTCTCATTCCTGCCATTGCTATCAGATTATCCCATGATGCAAGAAAAGGAAAAGAGAAGAAAAGAAAAGGTAGGCGGCTACTAATGCAAGGGTATTCTTGATATCTTGGAATATTTGACTATTGTCAAATAAGACGTGGTCAATTGACAATATTTGACCGGTCAGCTGACTGGTACAAAAATGTATGCAGAAAGGGGCTTCCTGCAGACACAGCAAAACCAGGGGAAGGGGCAGGAGATGGTCGTGGGGCCAGAGAGAGGTGGTGCCCTGCACCTGTCTCCTTTGGAGGTGAGAGCTGACTAAAAGCAGTCAGGTTTTGGGACAGTAAGTGGGGGAGAAGGAGTAAAGCCCTCCTTTGCAGGTTGCTGGATTCTGACACTCTCCTAATGCTTAGCATGGGTTCAGAGGGAACTTGCCAGAGTGAGGGCGGCACTTCTAATCTGGAGCCGTATGGGATGGCAGGGATAGGGACTACCTAGCAATGTTGGATGGCTGCTGGGGATAGGAGCAGCTCTTTGCCTAATTCTGTAGCTAGGCATAAGTCTTCACCAAAGCCAGATAGCTCAGCCTGGATTGGGGCTGCATAGTTCCAGACCAGTTCCTTGTGTATGATCGACTAGATAGAGAGAGGTCCTCCCACACACAACATATGCACTGATTCCGGCTGATCATTTTATGAATATGATTTGTGGCCACATTTTAAACCTGAACATCAGTATCTGAGATTTAATTTTAACTCTCCCTTAATCATCATGAGCACATAAAATGTGTTGTTAGTATTTGGTCTTTTGACTGCTTATTGCAAATCTTTGCTGACTATGTAACATACTCTTTTTAGATGTAATGCAATGTTTAGAATTTTGCAGCAGATAAAAAAAAAGTATCCTATGACTGCAATCCTGTACCCACTTACCTGGGAGTAAGCCCCATTGAACTTAATGGGATGTACTTCTGAGTAGAAATGTATAGGATTTCACTGTACGCCTACTAAAAAGTTAATTTCAGAAATATTTGGCATCAATTCTAGTCCTTTAATTAGTACAATCCTGGCTTTCTGTAATCTTTTAATTTTTCAGGATATTAATATCCTCAGTGATCCATTTCAACAATAGTAATGTTCTTTTGGTTGTGCTTACATCAAAGACCAAGTTTAGATCTCAAGACAATTGCTCAGTTTTAAGACACGATTGCTTTTTAACCTGTGTTTATTAAAATGTATTTTCCAGAATATTTAATTTTAGTTCAGCTTATGCAGATGGGTTTTACTTTTAATTAACTGATCAGAATTGGACTGGTGGCAGGGTTGCCAGATTTAGGATTCTGAAATATGCAAATGCTATCTGTATATATTTGCAAATCAGCAATGTAGCATTTGGTACTGTTATATGGGTCCCTCTCACCATTTTTCACATTCTTTGTTGACAGTATGCTAACATGTAAAAAAAGAAAAGAAAAAGAAAGGCTGCAAAGAAAATCCTTCTGGTTGGATATGCTATCACATAAGCAAGATGTGAAATATAACCAGAGGCAGCATAGTGGCTAGAGTGTTTGGTTAGGGGTTAGAGTGTTTGGCTAGAACTCAGGAGAGCAAAGTTCAAATCTACACTCAGCTATGAAGCCCACTAGGTGACCTTGGGTCATTCACTGTCCCTCAGCCTAATCTACCTCACAGGGTTTTTGTGAGGCTAAAATGGGTGTGGGAAATCATGAACTACAGAGCTACTTGGAGGAAGGGTGAGATATAAATGTAATAAGTAAATGGGGAAGAGATAGACACATGCTTAACTCTTTCCCATTGAAATCAAATAGGGCTTTTCAAAAAAGTGCTTAACTTTGATTGAAGCATAGTATAGGTTATTTGGCTTTGAAAAATATGAAACAGGGTGCCAAATCCAAGGACCAAGTTGTGTTTAATTGATGCTACATGAATTACCTGTCACTTTTTCACTTTTGCATACACTAGTGACATTAGTGATAGCAGTGCTTTTTTTCTGGAGAAAAGGGTACCGGAACTCTTGGATTACATTTCCTCGGGAGTAGATGGCGATTAAATTGTAATGTAATTAATAGAAGAAAAGGTGCTGGAACTCAGTTCCGGTGAGTTCCACCAGAAAAAAAGCCCTGAGTGATAGCAACTGGCAGTCTAGAGGCTCCATTTAGGCCAAAAGACAGGAAAACAGCTAACACAGCCTTCCCCTCCAGCTGTATTGGACTACAATTTCCATCAGCCCTGCAAGCATGGCCACTGGTCAGGGATGCTGGGAATTTAGTCCAAAACATCTGGTGGGCACTAGGTTGGGGAATGCTGGGCTAACACAAGTTCCCTTGGGCACAAAGTAACAGAGGATTTCTTAGTTCTCCATTTGTTCACCTTCTGTTTAGAAGCCAAGGAAGTGAGTAGCTGAGGTTGATAACTGAGTTTCTCTTGTTATTCAGACAATGGGGAGGAATTAAAGAGCAGTTTGCCTGTGCTTTCAGCTTTTGCTATTGCTCACATGCAGGAGCCTTTGGCCTGTATCTCAGCTTTCAGTGGGCTTGGGCAATGCTCCTGACCCAGTAACTGGTGTGTGTGTGTGTGTGTGTGTGTGTGTAGTCCACTATTAAAAATTAGTGGTTGACTAAGTTTATCCACTGAAGATCCTTAACTTGTAAGTATCGCAAGATACATACAAACACGGACACAGTTCTTGTAATAATTGTGTAGATTTTCATAAGTTTGTCATCTCCCAGTGTTATGGTGGGATAGAAATGCAACAAATAAATAAATAAATAAATAAATAAAGTGGGACTAGCCTGGAGTCCCTCTTTTACACACCTGTTAAAGTTACATGAATGCTGTTTGCATTGGTGAACAGGACGTGTGTGTGTGTGTGTGTGTGTGTGTGTGTGTATGTAATGTATACATGGTCCCAGCATTGGTGGGACAGATAACAGCTCCACTAACTTACTATGAGCTATTCAGAAGTTGCAGCAGGTATAAGTAAGAAAGTGCTTTTAAAAAAAAGATGTATCCCAAGCAATCTTAGCTGCATTGATTTTTAAAGAGGATGTGGCAACTGACAGTAAAAATATGTTGCTTACTGTTCAAGACAGAGTCAACATACATAAAAGGGCATACAGAGAAACACTGGAAATGTGCAAAATGTGCAAACTATCAGGAAAGAATATGACAGGAGATGAGTGTGTGTGGGAGAAAGAAAAAAATTGGTTCTTGAACCTGTAATTGTGACTCCCACACTGTTTCTTTGAACTGTCTAATAGCAACAGTATTTATATTACATCATCCCTTTGAGGACAACACATCTTTACAGTATTTAGCAAGCTTTGTATTACAAATAAAGCACAAATAAAATAAAAACATAAATACACACACAAATGAGGAATATGGACTTTTTTTGTTTCAGAAGAATGCCTGAGACAACACAAAGCACAATGTTAATTTGAATTAAAGAAAAATCTATTATGGCACTCACAGTAATGAGCATTAGCAGTTATATACTCCAAACGGATTATAGTACATACACACCATTAAAAAGAAGAAAAGAAAGACAAAATGCAAAAGTGTTATTCATAACTTCAGCATTTCAGCCTTAAATTCTGTATAGCATTTTCAAAGCTACATGCCAGAAACTACCTCCCTACTACATTTCTTCTATTAGTAACCAATATACTGTCCTCTTATTAATAGGAATTGCCAAAGCAAACAGTGATTGATTTGTAATTCAAACAGACTCCAAATGAAAACTCAGTCCCTGAATTAGCTGTTTGAAAGGCAACTCTGAGAGCTAAATGGAGGTGGTATAAGCATCTACTTGGATCCTACTTGGATGTTAATTTAAGAAATTGGATACTACTACTTGGATGTTAATTTAAGAAATTGAACAACAGGAATTTTCCATCTCCTTCTCTCCACTGCAGCCACCTGGGGATATGCCCAACACTGCCAGGAGTTATCCAATATTGGTGATTCTCCTCCAATAGCACACACACACCGCACCCCATCCTGCATTGTCCAGGAGGACTATCCAGAGAGGTTTTGGAGTGGCTGCAGGTGGAATGAGAAAGAATACACTGCTGTAAAATTCTTTAAGTTAACTTATCTTAGGATCCAAGCCATTGTCAGCAGCCAGTCAAATGTAGAATTAATCATAATCCACCTATTGTATATTTGATGTATGTCTCACCCACAAAATACACTGAATATACACTATTTCATTTCCACTACAGTGGAATCTGGCATGATCAACATTGATTTGTGATGGAAGGTCAGATTTTCAAACAAACAAAAACTAGAAATGTAGCATAGTGCAGTCTTTCACAAATTGTGCCCTACAGATATTTTGGACCACAGCTCCCAGGATTCCTGACAGTTGTCCATGCTGACTGGGGCTGATGGAGTCCAAAACATCTGGAGGGTACTAGGTTGGAGCAGTCTGGCTATCAGGGAACTTTAGCCAACAAAAACTTACGCGACAACAAATCAATTAGGGCACAATCCTATGTGTTGTTGTTGTTGTTGTTGTTGTTGTTGTTGTTGTTGGGAGTACTGTTGGGAGTATGCACCAGCTGATATCCCTAAGGACTGAACCCAGTCCCTTTCTCAGTGCCCCTCTTTGTTAATTTCCACATCTTCTCTTCCACACTGGAAGCTTCCTTCACCACCCATTTTTCCGTCAATATTCTGCTTTTCAGTTCCTTGTACTTTCCTGCTTCCTTTAACCACCCTGCTCCCTGTTTTTTCCTAACTTAGTTTCCCCAGATGCCAAACACTGGACTTTTTTCTTCCTCCTGCTTACTAGCAACAGCATAAACTCTCTAGTGCCTAATTCCTAAGACATTTTATTCCAGCCTCTTTTTCTTTTTTTCTATCCCCTACAACTCCATGCTCTTGCCAACCCCTCCCCCCCCCATGGGCCTTTGCCACCTCCACCTATCCCTCTCTTATTACCTCCTTGTCTCTGTGCTATTTGTCCTTTAGCTTCCTTATTTCCAGGGCCTTCCTCATCTAGCTATCTTGCCCTAAAATTCCCACATGGCCTATTACTTCTGCCTTAGCCTCTTAACACAATTATTTTTGTCTCTAGGCTCTCTATGTTTTTTTAAACAACAACAACAATTATTATTATTATTATTATTATTATTATTATTATTATTATTATTATTATTATTATTATTATTATTATTATATTCCCCCCTCTTTAAGAAGGGTGATAGAACAGACTGTGGAAACTATCGGGGCATTTCTCTCTTAGCTACCGCAGGTAAAATATTTGCTAGGATTCTCGCAAACCGTCTTCTATCTATTTCAGAAGAGATCCTCCCTGAAACTCAATATGGTTTCCGCCCCTCTAGAGGGACAGTAGACATGATTTTTACTGCACGTCAGCTCCAAGAAAAATGCTGGGAGCAAAATCAACCCCTTTATATGGCATTTATCGATTTGGCTAAGGCCTTTGATACTGTAGACCGTACAGCTCTCTGGACTATCCTTATGAAAATTGGATGCCCCAATAAATTTGTGAATATCTTGCGACTTCTCCATGACAACATGACGACAACGGTTTTGGACAACAATGGCTCTCATGGTGCTCCATTTAAAGTGGGATCAGGTGTTAAACAGGGATGTGTTATCGCCCCAACATTATTTGCTATTTTCATCACCATGATTTTACATCTTGTCGAGGGGAAACTTCCCACTGGTGTGGGAATTATATATCGAACAGATGGAAAGCTTTTTAATCTCAGCAGGCTGAAAGCAAAAAGTAAGGTAATTACAACCTCCGTTGTGGAACTTCAGTATGCTGATGATAATGTGGTCTCCGCACATTCAGAGGATGATCTCCAAACTATCCTAAATGCTTTTGCAGAAGCATACGGAAAACTTGGTCTCTCACTTAACATCAAAAAAACCAAAGTTCTTCATCAGCAAGTGCAAGCTAACCCTTTGGTGATGCCATCTAGCCAGCTTGGTGGGACAATACTGGAAAATGTCGATCATTTGCTCTATCTTGGCAGCTATCTTTCTGTTACAGCTAACATCGACAGTGAAATCCAGCATCGTTTGAGCTCCGCAAGTGCCGCGTTTTCTCGAATGAAACATAGAGTGTTCGAGGATTGGGATATTTGTAAGAAGACCAAAACACTGGTTTATGAAGCCATTGTATTACCAACTTTATTGTATGCCTGTGAAACATGGACTATCTATAAACATCACTTCCACCTCCTTGAAAGATTTCATCAACGTTGCCTCCGGAAAATCCTGCGAATTACTTGGGAAGATAGGCGAACAAATGTCAGTGTACTGGAAGAAGCAAAGACTACTAGCGTTGAAAAAATGATCCTTCAACGCCAACTTCAGTGGACCGGTCATGTTGTTCGAATGCCTGACTACCGTCTCCCAAAGCAGTTACTTTATTCCCAACTCAAGGATGGAAAGCGGAATATCGGTGGTCAATATAAGAGGTTTAAAGATGTTCATAAGGCTAATCTCAAAAAATGCAATATAAACATCGAAAACTGGGAAGCTCTGGCCCATGAACGATCTAACTGGTGGTTGGCCTTTCACAAAGGTTCCAGGGACTTTGAAGAAGCCCGAGTGCAAGGTAAAAGGGAGAAACGTGCTAAGCAAAAAGCACGTCAAATGAATCCTTTACAGGACCATCTTCCATCTGGTAACCTGTGTCCTCACTGTGGGAAGCTGTGTGGATCTAGAATTGGCCTCCACAGTCACTTACGGACCCATCGCTAGAGTCTACACAATCTTCTTTAGAATTTCCTCCTTTTATCCTGGAAGACAATCTTACTCGGTCACGAGTGATCGCCTGATGGATGATGATGGATTCCCCCATCATCATGAAACTGCAGTGGGTTCAACATGGTGTATCAACACTTTTACCCTGATCAGGTAGACTGTTTGCAAATAGTCTGTGGCATTACAGCAGGTCAGCCACTGGTGGGGATATTTGCAGGTAAGAGGGGCAACACCCAGTTTTTGGCTCATTACAGATATAATATATTGAAAGAAATCAACTTAAATTTACTTCTTACATTTATGGTGTTTTCTGATGTAACATACATGGTGGAAATGTAATCTGAAAGAATGCAAGTTCTAATAAACCATGTCTAGGATTGGAGCAGATATAATAATAATAATAAATTAAAAAATGAAGAAGGATATGATCTCTTTCAGATTTTTCAAGCACTGGTATGCATGTGAATAAGATTGCTATAACCATGTCAATGTAACAGATGCAGTCAGTTTCCCAATTTGCCTAACCTTTCTTCATCACCAGTACAATAAAGGATGCTTTATAGTCTTTGGAAGGATTGCAAAGCACAATATATTTCCTATGATCAGTATGCAAATTGCAATGGTATCAAATACTAGATACCTCTTGCTCTATTGATCACTCTCAGGAGAAAAATCAATATATGGAAGGAAATGTAATCTACCTATTGCTCTAGTCTACACCTCAGCTAAGGCTGCAATCCAAAGCACATTACTACAGAGCAAGCCCCATTGAACTCAATGGATTTACAAGCATAGCAGTACATGCAAGCCTGATAAGTAGTCTGGGCAATACAAACTTAACCCTTAAAAATGTTCAATGAGAAGACACTAAAAATAGAAAGAAGGAAATGATAGGAAGAACCCAGATGGTATTTTGTTCCTACATAATTGCAAAGCATTTATTTTATGAAAATGTTATTAAGCCTTAATCAATCTGCTATAGAAACTAATTACCATACCATTCATGAATCTGTTATGTGAATTAGAATATATGCAAACCCCCCCCCAAAAAACCAACCCCCCCCCAAAACCCATCCCTCTTTAATTAAAAAAAAAAAAAAAAAAAAGGATTACCAGAAACAAGCCGTGATATAAACTGGGAATATTTTCAAAGCCAGTTGTATACAGAAAACGCTGCTTCACCGAACATATTACCATGCTGAATTGTAAAGTGTCTTCAAAATCCTACTTTAAGAACCAAAACAGCTGGGAGAGGTTTCTATCTAGTAGGAAGGGGTAACATAAATGAAACAACTTGGATTGGAAACATTTTATAGAATTTCATCTCCATTTAACAGTACCTCAAATTTATTTGATTTATAAAGGAATTTATATGCCACTTTACCCAAAGCATCTAACTTTTTCATGTGCCTGTCTGTATTGTGCAATAAATTTTTCAATGCGTTCATCATCTTTAATCTGAATGTGTTCAATTCATCTTCAAGTATTTGAAAATTAAGTCTATGTCAATTAAAATTTGGGAGGCAAACATAGCTACATCCAGGTAAAATCTAGTCTAGTGGGTGTTTCTCCTCTGCCAAAGCACTAGACACTGAAGTTCCTTGGTCCTGACCAATTATTATTCTAATCTAGCTCTTCTGCAGATGTCTCCATCTAATTGATAGAGGAAATTCATAGCTCTCATCCACTTGGCTGGAATACAACACATCTGTTTAATAGACTGATATGTCTGGTATAAAATCAACAGAAATGCCCCTACAGAACCTACATTTTAAACAGACGCTCTGGACATGCCTTCAAATCTGACAGAAAGAAAAGATGCTGTTGCCCTATTCAGGCGTTCTCTTACTGGATAGAGCAAACAGGCGAGGAGAGAGGGCGCTCCATCCCCCTCCCCCTCCCCCTCCCCCTCCATCATTGCATTTGTTGCTCTGAGTCACTACTTGTGAGGGGCAACTGTCTGGAGGCTTTCCACAGGAGCCGGAAAGTGGATTTTCCAGAAGTAGTGGGCAATGGATGAAACAATGAAGGGAGGCAGGACTGGAATGCTCCCTCCCCTCAGTTTGCTGTGCCAAGGAAGAGAACGCCTGAATAGGGATTATGTTAATCTAAAATCCTTTACAAAAAACATATTAAGAACAGTCTTGCAGTCAAGAAACGTTTTAAGTGTCAGATCATGATATTCGTTCTACATGGTGCCTTCTTTTTAGCTCCAAAGAATACATTTTTTATGTAGAATCTTGCCTTGCTGATTGTGAGTCATGTCTTATCCCTTATGGTGTTTTGCTCTGATTAAGGCTGAGTCAGCCACACTCTCTTGAGGGCCAATACTACATGAAGTCAGCTTTTGTTATTTCAATCCTATTATAACTAACGGGCTTCTATTTTTATATCAAGCAAGCATGTTTTACTCTACAAGGTTTGGAATCTCCATGGGAAAAAGTGGTGTTAATTTGAATTAGGAGGTTCTTCAAGCTACAATTAGGGCAACTATGTTAGTATGCAATACTTGTTGTCTGTTGGTATTATATAGCTAATCAGTTAAGGTTTATTATGGATATTTTAGTTAGGAAGAATATTTTGTGGTTAGAAATAGAAACGCAGGAAATAGAAATTGGGATGGAAAAAATTATATTTTCAAAAAAAGTATTACTAGTGTAAAAAGAATAGAAAATCCCTTCCTGAAAAATATGGTAGGGATTTGGAATAGTAACAGACAGATCTTTATACCAGGGATATCACCGTTAACTCCAGTTGTAGCAATGGAGGACTTTCCAGAAAATGCACAGCATTGGGAGGCAATATATAGGGAAAATAAGGTTATCAAATTAATGGATTGGATGGGAAAAATTGAGACTAGACAACAAATATTGGAAATGATTGGGCCAGATAGAATTTCGTGGTTAAATTTAATGCAATTAGATCAGTGGACTAAGAAATGGAAGAAGAAAAACGAGCATGAGAGGGAGTTTACTGGATTTGAAAAGAAAGTGTTGTCTAGAGAACTTATAGAAGGGAATGTTTCTTCTAGAGGGTTAACTAAGGAGATATATAAAATGATGCAGAGGATTGAAGTGAAAAAAGACAACCTTAAGATGATGTGGGAAATGGAATTTGAGGAGGAGATATCGAATGCGGGGTGGAGAAATATTTGGGGCAGACGTATATTAAGAAATATGTCAGTAAGGATAAAAGAGAATTTTTAAAAACTGTTTGGAGATGGTATTTGACTCCAGTAAGATTAAACAAAATAGATAGTAATTGTGCTCCATTGTGTTGGAGAGGATGCCAGGAACTTGGTACTTATGGTCATATGTGGTGGAGTTGTAAAAGCGTATTGGATTTTTGGAATAAAATTTTTGGAGAAATTTCAGAAATTATTGGTATTAATGTGGAGGTCTGTCCAAAATTAGCATTGTTATCAATAACGGAGAAACTTCTGTGCTCACAAGAGAAAAAGGAACTAATTGTAAGTTTATTAGCGGCAGGGAGATTACTGATAGCAAGGAATTGGAAAGTTCAACACCAGTACTTAATAATAGATTGGTATAAAGAGGTTTGGGATATTGCTTTAAATGATAAACTAACATGTAGTATTAAATGTAAAAGGGGACAATTAAAGAAAAATAATTTTAAGGAAATATGGGGGTCATTTTTAGATTATGTTTTAGTAAAGGGGAAAGGGAGTAAGCCATGTCATGATATGATGTATTTTTGGAATATAGATTAATAATGGATTATGTGGATAGAATTGGTTTTGGCCCTGGGGTGACGGGTGCACTTGTAGTGTATGAATTGTAGGTTTATGTTTTTTTTTGTATGTGTGTTCTTTTAAAAATATATATATAAATAAAATTTATTAAAAAATAAAAAAAAATACTTGTTGTCTGTCACACACTTCACCTGGAAACGGCCTTTATCTCAGGGCCAATTGACACAATCAAAATAGTGTGTCATGAAGTTGGGCTGTATGGATCTCAGCAGTGCTTGGCTTACGCTGAAGGCATGCGTGAATACTTTCTTCAAATGTTAAGTTCAGCCATGTTTACCATGCCATCACTGACTCCGTCAGTTTTGTGAGATGAGATCATGCTTATCTGTTCCACACCATCAAAGTTTAATACTGATGCCTTATTTCAGTTTCCACATTTAATTTTGTAGACAAACTTACAACTTTGCAAAATAGAGATATAAGGAAATTAAAATATTTATGGTTGTACAGAGATATGAATCTAATCGTGCTTTTTATATATAATTTTAACTATTTCTATAACCATATTGGCTGTAAAAACTTATTAAAAGCATTTGTTAAAAGGTTCCTCAATGTATACTGAAAGTTCTCACCTTTCTTTACCCTTCCTTTGAACTAAAATATGAGCCTGCCTTGGTTTGCAGAATGATTACCTGTGCAAAGGAAATGCTGTTCTTTTTTCCAAGTCAGTCACAGTGATTAAGCCTCTGACAGATGCCCATTGTGAGTTAAAATAAAATAAAATTCTAGCGATAGTTCCTTAGCTCACTAGAGGTTATGACATCACTCTACATAATAATGTAAGCTGTTGGCTCCTTGGGACAGGTCACCTCTTGTTTGTGTTACTCTCTAGCTATATAAATGACAACATTCAAAATATTTATTTTCCATTGACACAAAAGCAGGTTTATCTAATCATAAATGTGTAGATATATCTGACTATAAATCTGGTGTGGCATTTCTTTGTCATCACGTTGGCAAACCACTTTTTCTGTCGGCTCATGCTGCTGATGGCCTCTGCCCAGACTTGTCTTTGCTCTCTTAATAATGATGTAGCAAGGGAATTGATACATTTGGTATAACTCTTTATTGTTTGTGCTAGGAATGCTTTTTTTTGTTTGTTTCTTCCTGACATGACTGAGTTTATTTTATATTTCATGAATAGATCTTACTTTAAAAAACAAACAAAAAAACTTCTCTGTTTGCCCTAATGTTGCCTAAAGCTCTTACATGTAGAATCAAAACTGTATTAATACTTGATAAAGAGGAGATGAAAGTAGTGGGTTGGAAACTCATCTGTAAGTAACAAGAACAGACTTCCACTGGCCCCTTACCAGGGGCCAGGGAGAAGATTTGCGAGTGGGGGAGGAAGGGAGAGTCAGGTTACAGGACTGGTCACTCCTGCTGAGCCAATGGCTTGGCTAGGGCGGGGATACAGAGAGGGCTTATTAAGCACCTTTGTTCCCGCCCATGGTCTCTTTGGCTGCTGTTTTCCGGCTCTCTCCCATCCCGCCCTGTTAGCAGTGTAGACTCCTCTGGTCGCCTATTAACGGGGGCCGAGTAGGAATTTTGGCTCATTGTCTCAATTGGCCAGGGCAATGGGCGTGTTTCGCCTACTCTACACTGTGAATCAGGGTAGGGAAATTTTTGAATTCGATCTCAATCCCACCAGGGGGATCATAGTTAAATTGGTTGCATTTGCGGGAAGTGCGGGATTAGGCAGTATGGCTTAGGGTTATGGTGATCATCCAGTGGCACCTTTCAAGGTGACTGACGTTTACCCAAGGCTGCCCTCGCTAATGCGCTGAGGCTTGGCAGGAGGGAGATTGGGACGTCTTTGGGGTTTTGCCTTCTTGCCTACATTGGGAGCCTGAAGATGTCAAAGTAAGGTGACGATGGTAAGGCCCTCCAGCTCCACATGGAGGGCAACTGGCCGGGGGCAGACCATCCCGCCTCCGGTGCGGTTAGGATGTATTTGCCAAATATTGGGTTTTTCCCGGCCAGTGGCCGGGCTAGCTTAATACCGCCCTTCGCCCTTCACAGATCTTCAATTCAATAAATGTGGCCCTGATTTGAAACCATATACTCTGTGTCTGACTCTTCTTTATCTCACCATACACACGCAAATGTTTGCCCAGGCAAATTTTGCTCGTGATTCCCTAAGAAACCCACACCTCCACAGGTGTAAAGGAGTGGTGCTGTTGAAGCTACTGGAGTTAGGCTCCAAACTAGTATCATCAGTAAGTGTTAAAAGTCAGGGAACATCAAGGGTCTGGGCTCTCAGGGGGTGTGATGGGATGATAGGGGAAATCCAGATATACCTATTCCAGCCCTCCTCCTTGGTTTTAAAATTATGTTAAGCCGTATTAGGATCCTCTGCAGAAGAGGATCATGCCGTGGGTGTAAAATATGAAAGCTGAATGTGATAAAATAATGAAACTTTTCAATGACTTACAAAGCCTTACATGCAAAGGCAAATCATTTGAAAAATATTGTTTAACTCCTTGTATCTTGCTTTACAAAATGTAAAGGTAATTGGTTGGGGGTTTGTTCGCACAAATGCATGTCATGGGGAAAGATGCTGGTATTCTGAAAATAATAAACTGAGCTGATAATCAATTGCAAGGACTTTCAACAGCAGCATTTTTAATATAAACTATTAGCACTTGGAAATGATATCATTCTTTAAAAGTAGAAATATAAGTGATTTATGCACGAGGTTCACTGCAAGTTGTTCATTGCATTTGTTACTTTTACCTTTCTTTTAAGGAGTCGCTCAAAGCTTACAAAGTATAAAAACATAAAAACAACAATGAATCAGTGGTTCATGCGTTGGTCTCCTCTCGCCTAGACCAACGTAATGCGCTCTATGTGGGGTTACCCTGGAAGATGGTTCGGAAGCTACAGCTGGTACAGAATGTGGCGGCTCACCTGGTTAAAGGCTGCTGCCGGTGTGATAACATCACTCCAGTGCTTAAGAGTTGCACTGGCTACCAGTTGTTTGCCAAGCCGAATTCAAGGTGTTGGCGTTGACCTTTAAAACCCTGTACGGCTCCGGTCCAGTTTATCTCAAGGAGCGCCTCCAGCAACAACAAGTAGGCCGCTCAATAAGATCTGCCACAGACGGCCTTCTCCCTGTCCCACCAGCCAGAGAAACCAGGCTGGTGGGGACTAGGAAGAGGGCCTTTTCTGTGGCAGCCCCCAATTTATGGAACTCTCTCCCCAGTGACCTCCTCCATGCCCCTTCCTTGATTGGCTTCTGCCATGCATTAAAAACGTGGTTTTTCAAACGGGAATATGAGATGGGTTAGGATTTTTAAATTTTGTACTGTTTTTAATTGTGTATTACACTCTGTTTTGTTCTTGTATTTTATTGGACTGTACATCACCCAGAGTGGCTGGATGACTGGCCAGATGGGCGATTCAAAAATATAATAAATAAATAAATCATTAAAACACATTAACAAGCTAAAAAACAAGGGGAGGGAATGAGGGCAAGGAGGCAGGAGTGGGGAAAAGGTTTACTCTTTGCATGGTACTGGAAAATGGAAAAACCTAATAAACTGTTAATAGCAACAACAGCAACACAAGCTAAAAACACATTAGCAAGTTAAAAACACCCCCACAAACTGTCAAGAAATAAATTTAAATAGTCAAGTTGTGAAGAAAAGAGCCTCTGAGGGTTCCTACACACACACTCACACGCCTGCGCACACACACACACACACACACACACACACACACACACACCCCTCATGTGTAAACCAGGTAATCCCGGCTGGGGGCTGGGAGGAGGTGAAATGTGCATAAGTATCTCATAAAGCATGGCACCTGAAAGTCCTGAAAAGCTGGTCTAGTCTAGTGACCCGGCTTTCATATGCAAGATGCAGAAGCCCACTAGTCATGAGTCACCCCCCTCTCTGCCTGGGCCAGGTGAGGTTCATCCTGATTGGCTAGAGGCAGCGGAGCTACAGAAAGGAGGAGGGGAGGGGGGAAGCTATATT
Source organism: Shinisaurus crocodilurus (assembly GCA_021292165.1). Classification (NCBI taxonomy): domain Eukaryota; kingdom Metazoa; phylum Chordata; class Lepidosauria; order Squamata; family Shinisauridae; genus Shinisaurus; species Shinisaurus crocodilurus. The sequence continues at coordinate 131,012,725 of CM037879.1, forward strand.
GCCAAGCTGTAGCTGCTGGGTGTTGTTGGTCGTGAGGCAGCAAGCTGCACGAAGGTCCATGGCTCAGGTCAAACCTCCACCTCCAACCCTGGCGGGCTCCCAGTGAACAAAGCTGAATGAGGGCTGTGGCTAAGGCAAGCCTTGAAGAGGGCCACCCATCCTGGACCTTAGGGTGGGTGCGGTGGTCTCCTCTTGTCGTAGGGTTGTGGCTAAGGCAAACCCTGAAGAGGGCCACCCACCCCAGACCTTAGGGTGGGTGTGGTGGTCTCCTCGTGTGACAGGGCCAGGCTGAGGTAAGCCCTGAAGCAGATGGACCCCCAGGTAACTGGTGAGGGCCTGGGAGATAAAAGGAATCAGCTGTTATTGTTTTGTAGCTCTACTGTGTATGTACCAAAGCGTCTCTCTACTTTTCTCCTTCCCTCATTTCCCACCTTTTGTTGTAATATGCTACCTGAATAAACCTTCTTGGTTTTTACCCCACATGGTATTTGTGGTTGCTCTGTGGTTTCAGCTAAATCCAGGTTATAGTCAAGGGCAAGTCCCTGAACAGAGATTCAAGTAGGATTGCAGAGCTGAGGCTGGCAGTCTGGCACCTTGAGATCTCTGGGGGTCTTTTGGGTAGGAAAGGGTGGGTTGGCGGGCCAGCCAGCCCGCCCCCCTTCCTTCACACAAGTGTTTGTTTAAACAAAAATATATTCACCTGCTAGTAGAACACAGATAGTAGAACACATAAACGGAAGATGACATAACCTCATGGGATAGAAAGTTCCACATACAGGGCTCTGTGGCATAACCTCACAATTCAGTTCCCTGGTGTATATCAGCGTTAGTATGTTTAGTGAGCATAGAATGTTGAAAGAGGGGGTGTGGTTAGTGATGTCTTAGAAAGGGTGGGGGAGGAGTATATAAGGGGGACTGAGTGATGTCAGTTATTATTATTATGCTGGTTCTTGTTGTAGTCTTGTCTGTTGGTGGTTGGAGCAGGCAGGTTTGAAGTTTTTTTCTGGAACTAAGATTTTGGGAATTAAAATAAACTTATTTTTATTTTGTTTGCTACCCAAATCCTACGTGTCAGCATGGCGTTATTAACCTACATTACTGTTGAACCTACACACACACCTTTATACCCACAGTAGAATACATTTAAAATAGAACCTTGTTAAACTTTATTGATCTTTCCCCTCATATGTAGGGGAAGGGTAATCATTTGACCCTCCCCTCAGGTTACTAGGTGTTTGTGCTTAGCCTGAGAAGGGTTTATGTGACTGGGCCTAGAGCAGTGATGACGAACCTATGGCACGCGTGCCACAGCTGGCACGCAGGGACCTCTCTGTGGGCACGTGAGCCATAGGTCGCCAGCCCTCAAGGTCCTCCTGGGGCAGGGCAGGCAGGCCTGGAGAGAAGTGGCGCTCTTCGCAGGGCTGTCCTCAGCGGGGGAAAGGGGCGGTCCAAGCCTAACCAGCCTATTTGTTGACCCGAAGAGTTTGATGTGGGGGGGTGCCTTTAAGTTGAGCTCCACGCCGCGATTGGCCCTTGGGCGCAAGGGGGGCGTGTCCCGGTGGCTGCCGCAGCCTCCGCAAGTCTGAATGGCGGGTGAGGGAGGATTGGGGTGTCTGTCTCTCGGCGGTAGTCCCGTGAGGCGGCGCGGGTGGGATTTGGCGGCGGCTGAGGCTGCTACCTGCTTGCTTGCCTTCCTTCCGCCCTCCCTCCCTCCCAACGAGAAGCTGGTGCTGTTTGTGTGGAAAGGGGAGGAGGCGGAGGATGAGGATAAGGAGGAAAAAGAGGAGAGGAGCCAGAGCCCCGCCAGCATCGGGTAGAGGAGTGGATGGCAGCCGCCAGAGAGGGAGGGGAGGGGAGGGGAGGCAGCAGTTGCCTTTTCCCTCTCTCCCACAAATTCTTGCTTTTATTTCCTCTTCTCCTTTTCCCTCCAGTTTCCTTCTCGTGTTCCTCCCCCCTCCCTCATTTCTCCCCGTTTGCATCGTCTTCATAATTACCTGCCTTAATAGTCGCTTCTCCCCCTCCCCCCCCCACTGCCTTCTTCCTATCAGCCTCCCCTTCTCGATATTGCTTCCGCACTTTTCTCCGCACCCCAGTCGTTTCTTCTTCCTCTCATGGCAGCCCAACCCCTGCAGCCAATGCTACTAATATTTTCTCCCCCCCCCATAGCGTTTCCTCCTCTTCCCTCCCTTGCCCCCTACCCTTAGTTCTCTGTAACTAAGTTCTCTTAGTTCTGCAGGTGCCTTTTCCCTCTGCTTGCCACACAAAGTCTTGCTTTTATTTCACTGCAGCAGGCTTCCCTTCTCGATATTGCTTCCCTTACCTTCTCTTCTCTTCTCCTCCCCCCTCCTTCATTTCTCCCCATTTGCATCATCTTAATAATTACTTCTGGCTCCCCGCTCTGCACCCCAGTAGTTTCTTCTTCCTCTCAGGACTGGCCAATGTGATCATATTATGCCAGTACCTTCCCATCTACACTGGCATAATATGAATATGAGCACATTGGCCAGTCCTGTTAACAATCTTAGAGCCTGCAAGGAACCCAAGGCGGCTTACATAATCCTCCTCCTCTCCATTTTATCCTCACAACATGCAGCCTAACCTACCTCACAGGGTTGTTGTGAGGATAAAGTAGAGAGGAGGAGGATTATGTAAGCCGCCTTGGGTTCCCTGCAGGTGCTTCATCTGTCTTTTAAAATAAATTTTGTGTTTTTGTAGACTCCAAGACTTGAACAAAAAACACACACATGAGTTCAGCTCTTTTCAGCTTTGAATTACCGTATATCAAATCTGATACCAGAAACAGATTAACAGATGAGCTGAGTGCTGCATGTGTTGCTCTCAAACTGAGTATGAGCCAAAGTTTGACAAATTATCAGCATGCATGCAACAGCAAAAATCACATTAATCATATTACAAGTTGAGAATCCTTTATCCAAGAATACATGCGCCTAATTATTTAAAAAATCTATCTAAATTACCTTAAGGCTACAATGTAGTACTATAAAAAAAATTGAGTTGATGTTTTTTTCAATAAAAAACTGTTTGTATCATTGAAAGCCCTGTTATTGTGTTTTTCTTTTAAGACAAAAGATGTTAATTAGTTCGGACAACTGTATGAGTTGTTTTTACTAAACTAAAACTCCGGTATTCAGGTTTAATTGCAATGTTGGCACTTTGAAATAAATAAGTTGGTTTTGTGTTGCAGTTTGGGGACTCGGGCTCAAAAAGGTTTGCCATCACTGGCCTAGAATTTATTTAAGCCACACATCTGAAGTAGCCTTATTTTGTTGGGGAAAAACCCCATTGATTTTAATAGGGACTCGTGGAGCCAGCTTTGGGAGTGACTCGTGACTCGTGAGTCACCATTTTGGACCAAGGACTTGGACTCGAGACTCGGGTCCAAAGACTCGTGACTCGAAACCAAGGACTCTTCAACATCCCTGGTAGAACCATGGCCAGGTCTGACCATACCAGAAATGGACACAGCTGGCGCACTAGCTGAAGCTATACAAAACCACTCCTGGCCACAACTGGTATCTGGGCATGTAATAATAACAATTGAAAAATAAATTAAAAATGTAAAACTTTAAAATAATTTGAAAACTTTAAAAACAGTTTAAAATTTTACATTGTAAAAAAGCATCTGATACCAGGTAGCAGCACGTAACAATCACTCTCCTCTTGACATAATATTTTCAATAAGATCCTTGAAGGAATACCTGAATTGGGAGAGCTGACCATTTACCATTCAATACTTAATCAGAACCCTTAATGTCAGGATTCAATCTGAAGACAATGGGTTTGGTGCAGAATGAATCCAGTTACAAATGAATAATGTCCAACAATCAACATCCAATCATTATTGGTGTTTTGGCAACCAGGAATTTTACATCCTGGTTTGGGGAGTAGTACCACGCACTAAAACAAGCCATTTAATATTAGATTAAATATAATTTCAAAAACTATGTATATCTTTGTGTATTTAAAACCTCAAGTTTTCCAACTGAATGGGAAGACTAGTCTTCAGTTATATAGAACTTGTACTGCCACGTTTGCTTCAATCAGGCAGCAAAAGACCACAACCGCTCCATCAATTAACTAATCTACAGTGCAATCCTATGCAAATTTACTCCAAAGTAATTCCTACTGTGGTCAATGGAGCCTATTCCCATGTAAATTTGCACAGAATTGCAGCCTCAATCTTCTTTTCTGTGGATTTTTAGCTTACTTAATATAATAAGAACAGAGTGCTATCCTCTCAAGATCTGACAGTTTTGTATCAACCCTACCGTTCCTATGGGTAACGGGTTTTAAAAGATCAAAGCCAATAAAATGACACCCTACCAAGAAGAGTAAAATTATCCTCAGCTAATCTTCAAATTACAATATTCAATAAATTGCAAAGACAGGCAAATTCTTTCCCAGAAGATTATTTTCATTCTATCCAATATTACCTGACACTTTTCTCAAAATATTCATGAAGAAAAAAATGAGGCACAACAAATTTGGCACTATCATTTAAAGTGATACTAAAAAAATTTAAAAATCCACACCTATGATGAATGAATGCATTTTTTTCATTTACTTCAGAGGGCACACAATGCACGACACGACAACCCACCGTGGATAACTAGCCATGGTGGGTTGTCATGTTGTCCAAACCCAGACCATTTACTGCAGGGTGGCTTCTTTTTTGTTTTTGTTTTTTAAACAAGCCACCCTGATAATCTATGGATTGTTCTAGGGAGCGTGTTTTACCCACGATCAGGGCCGGCGCTACCGCTAGGCCAACTAGGCGGTTGCCTAGGGCGCGCGGCTGAAGAGGGCACGCGGCTGAAGAGGGCGCGGAAAAGCTGCGCTCCGCTTCTCTGCTGCGCCCGCCCCCTCCATGCTCCGAAGCCCCTGCGCCGCCCCCAGCCAGGCCTCCGCCTCCCCCCTCCCTGCTACCGCCGCGCCGCCCCCGCCCGCCTCTCAGAGCGCAAGGTCGGACAAGGCGTTCAGGCAAAGCTCGCCGCTGCGCCTCCCCCCCTCCCACCCTCTCCGCTGCCCGCTGCTGCCTAACACGCCATCGCCAACCCCCCCCAACCCCCCCCCCCCGTCACCCCCCCAACCCCCCCCCCCCCCAACCCACCCGCCACCTACCTTCTTCGCGTCATTCCTTCCGGGCCCCGCCTGCGTTGTTTTGGGCGGGGACGCAGGGCAGAAGGGGCTTAAACATGCCCCTGTTGCCATGGTTCGGCCCCGGCAAAAAACGCGCGGGGGGTCCCGGTGCGTCGCTTCAGGAGGAGGAGGAGGAGGCAGCAGCAGCAGCAGCAGCCGCCGCCGCCGCAGCCAGGGCGGGGGGGAAGGTAGGTTGGTGGTGGCGGCGCAGTTTTTTTTTTTTCCTGCTTTGGAGGGGGGGGCGCTAAATATTTTTTCGCCTGGGGCGCCAAACTGCCCTGCACCGGTCCTGCCCACGATGGGTTGTCGTGTCATCTGAACCCAGGCGACTGATCAGTGATCCCACCATGGGTAAAGGGAAGCGGCAATCAAAAGAGCGGGAAAAAACCCTTGCTGCTTTTAGCGATTTTGCCAGTGCTGTCACCAGTGACAACCCCTCTGAAGTGCCCAAGCGGCACATTGGAGGGGCTGTCACTGATTGGCCACTGCTTTTTTTAAAAAAAAATTGTGCTCCAAATGCGTACATATTTTTTGTAATTTTTTAAAATTTCTTTTTCTAGTTGGACTTGCACAAATGTGGAAGTGTGCACTTCCATGGGTCTGAAATGGGAAGCCTCACCTGGGCAATGTCCTGGGGGGTACCTGCGGTCAAAGTGCGGCAGGTACCAACCCCGGACATTGGACATTTGCTTTGATGTGACAGCTGTCAAGTGGTGAGCTGTACAGTAAAAGCAAAGCCATGAGTGATCTTTGCTCATGAAAGGAGGTAGGTGCCTTTCCCACCCACCTTCGCAGCAAGATCCTCAAGCTTTTGAGTGTCTGTCCCATAGGTTCCAGTGCCCCAAACTTTTCCACTCATTCCCAAGACTCTAGGTGCTCAGAGAAGTGGAAAAGTGCATCCTGCTTTCGCTGACACTTGCTTTTGGCAGCTGACAGAAGTAGAGCTCCCCCCCTTTTTTTGAAAACAGGGATTTAGGCAGGGCAAAACAGGGTAATTTGGACAGGAAAGTCTAAAGCAAAGTTAAAAAAAACACAACTATTTGGCACCTCTCTGGGTGTCTGTTGGTATGCACTTTGACAGCAGGTATCCCCCAGGAAATTGCCCAGGCAAGGCTTCCCATTTCAATTAAAAAAAAAAAAAAATACCAAAAAAAATTGTGCACATTTGGAGCACTATTTAAAAAAAACAAAAACAAATAAATAAGTGGCTAACCCGTGACAGCCCCACCAGCCACTGGCTGTCAATTCAGAGATCGCTGTTTGCAATCTCTGCAGAGGGGGAGGGTACAGGGGGAAAAGCCATGGTGAGCCAAGTCCCCTGGGATGCCATCTGGAGGACCGAAGGGAAAGGAGAACAACCTACAGTGAGCCCAATTGTCTGTCAGGCGCACCATGGGTTGTTCATGCAGCAACCAACCCAACATGGCTTATTGCCAGGGTGGGTTAGCATAATGTGTGGACCTGCCTAATGTCTGGATTTGCATGACATGGCAAGCCAACATGGGCAGCCAGTCATGGTGGATTGTCGTGTTGTCCAAACCTGGAGCGTTTTCTGCAGCGTGGCTTATTTTTTTTGGAACAAGCTATGCAGAGAACCTATGGGTTGTTGTAGGCTTGTTCTTGCTCACAATGGGTTTTGATGACCAAACCCGGGAGATTGATTTTATCGTGGGTTGTCACTATTGGCTACAGAGCCACTTGGTAAGAGCAGCAAAAAAGCCCGTGTCACTTGTGTTTCACAATCTCACCAGTGACTGCACTTCCACCAATGCCAAAATGGTGCTTTGGAAGGACCATCACTTGTTCCCCAGTTTTTTATTTTTCATTTTTCAGTGCCTCAGAAATGCACAACTGGGGTTGGGTTTTTGTTTTGGTCTGTCTTTCACAAGTGCACACTTACTGCTATCTGATATGAGTATTGACAAGACAAAGTTGCCTATCGGCTAATTCGTGTACAGTTGCAAAGGACTGGAGGAGAAATAACAGTAAAAGAAAGGAGGGACTGGGTAGCACAAGTCAGAAGCACTGAAAATGGGGTGAGGGAAGCCAGCAGAGTAAGTGCACCAAAAGGGGGGGGGACAATATCTCTCCCTTGGTGATGTGATTCTCTTAGTTTTAAGTGTTGAACTGACACTTATCAGTATCCTCCATCTTTTCAACACTTCACTGACTCACCAGCTACTCCAGAAAGGGGAGATATTAACTCCCCCCAACTTTCCGTGGCTTCTTTTCCGAGCAGTTACTGCTGCAATTACTTCAGTTCCTATGCATTAAGTTGCAGGAAGCAGGTAGGTAATTTAAAAGAAAATGTGCATCAGCAAATATTAGAGAGTGTTCCAATACAAAGTTTATCCATATTATAACTCCCCCCCCCCCAAAGAGGCAACTACTGGATATTGCCAAAACATATGATTAAAAGAAACATTGTCTGTCGGGTGTACCGAGGGTTGTTCCATGAACAACCAACCCACTGTGGCTTATTTGCAGGGTGACTTGGTGCGACATGTGAACACACTAATGAGTCAAATTCTGTACACAGATTTATATCAGTGGGGCATGAAATTGGGTCCCAGAAGTTACAAGGCACTCTAAGGTGACTTTGTTCGGGAAGAAAATGGCTTCTAATCCACTTAAAAGCTTAAAATATATTCTTCTCTGTCCTCAACCTACATTTTTTAAAATATTACAGTTCTCTTCCAAATGACTTACAATGCAATCCTTTGTGTGACTACTCAGAAGTAAGTCCCACTATGAATAGAATTGCAGCTTTAATTAGATGTAGGCCTCACATATACCTTCCTACAGATTGGCTTTTAGGACTCAGCATCCATTTCCTAACCTCACCTGTGGCACCTGGAATAAGGCACAACAGAAACTTGTCATGATTTCATTGCCTCCTTGCAGTCGCTGCAAAAGGAAGCAGCAAGAGGGTGTTGGTAGGATAGCCATCTGCTTCACTGAAAGCTCTGGCTTTTTGTACTTGAACCTGGTTGTGTGTATCCTTGGCACACCTCTCTCTCTCTCTCTCTCTCTCTCTCCTCATGATCCTTCTATTAATCTTTCCCTAGCTGATGAAAATTTCCCATTCTCTATCTTGTGTGTTTGCTTTACTGCTTATCATAGAAGTGTACAAAATTATGAATGGTGTGGAGAAAGTGGATTGGGAAATATTTTTCTCCCTCTCTCATAATACTAGAACCCAGGGTCATCCCATAAAGCTGACTGGTGGAAGATTCAGGACAGATAAAAAGTACTTCTTCACACACCATATAGGTAAACGATGGAATTCACTACCACAAAATGTAGTGATGGCCACCAATTTGGAGGGCATTAGAAGGGGATTCGACAAACTCATGAAGGATAAGGCTATCATAGAATCATAGAATCGTAGAGTTGGAAGGGGCCTATAAGGCCATCGAATCCAATGCAGGAATCCAAGTCAAAGCATCCCCGACAGATGGCTGTCCAGCTGCACCTTGAATGCCTCCAGAGTGGGAGAGCCCACCACCTTCCTAGGTAGTTGGTTCCATTGTCTTATTGCTCTAACAGTCAGGATTTTTTTTCCTGATGTTTAGGTGGAATCTGGGTTCCTGTAACTTGAGCCCATTATTCTGTGCCTTATCAATGGTAACTACTCCTGATTCTATATGCTACTCCCAGTAACAGGGGCAGTATTCTTATGTACATTATGCTTATGTTGTTGGAGGACATGAACGGGATGGTGCAATTGCATAAGCATCTGGTTGGCCACTGTGTGAACAGAATGCTGGATGAAATGGACCCTTGGTCTCATCCAGCATGACTCTTATATTCTTATCCCTGCTTTGGACCTGTCTCCACATTGGCTTTGCCATAGACCTGTTTCCACCCTAAGAGAGGGACCACAGCTGAAAGGTGGAGTATATGCTTTGCATTCAAAAGGTCCCAGGTTCAATCCATGGTATCTTCAAGTTAAAGGATCCTAAATAGCAAATTTGAGAAAGAGGGTCTGAGACTTTGGAGAATTGCTGCCAGTCAGAGCAGACAATACTGGCCTAGATGGACCAATGGTCTGACTCAGCATAAGGCAGCTTCATATATTCTGCTGAAGCCTATCTGTAATCATGAAAACACCGATCAGATCCTTGCACCAGGGACTTGATTCAGTTGTGGCACAAGCATTTGTATGTGTTCCGGCATCTGAAGTCTGCCCTATTTGTCAGGTACCTCTTGCTCCCATCCCTTGTAAGAAACTGTGCTAGCCTCTGTCTGGAGCTCCTGTGAAGAGATTGCGCTAGCCCTTGTGCTAACTTCTGCATTAGATATGAAGCAGAAAGGCTCATAGGATACTAAACACATCTGGCCCCCTTTCCATCCCATCTGTTATGTCGTAGAATTTTGAGGAGGCAAGAATTGTTGGAAATACTGATACAAGAGTTTTGTATAGGTGGTAAAGCTGGAACTAAATCAGTGCTGGTTTGAGAATGCTGGTTGTTCTCTTCTGTTCGTATTGAGACCACAACACCCAGCTGACTGAACTGCAGTGCTCACAGAGCAACATATGTGATTGAGCCATACACGTGAGACATGTGTCAATCACCCATCAGCACAGCATTTTCACACAATTTTGATGGGGACACTCAGCGGGGTTTACAAGTGCCCACTCAGGAGGGAGTACTACTTTGTCTTGAACTGTTGCACAGCAAGCAGAATGTTCAATAGCAAATGCTGTGTTCAGGCTTTGGGTCTGGCACATTTGAAGAAAAAAAAAGTTTTTCTTAAGGTTATCCCACACAGTAGCCATACCTCTGTGCTCCAACAGGACATGTGGAAAATGCATGAAGACCTTTACAAAGCTGGTAGGACATTTGCCAAACCCTCAAGGTGAAACATATGAATGTGAAACTAATGGAGGGTAAGTGTACTTTCATTATAATCCACACAATAATTTTAAATCACTGTCTTGTTTAATCTTCTTCTGAACCTAAAATGTGCTGTCAAATTAACAAATGGTTTATGAGATTGGCTATAAAGACTGCTTTGTGCTTTGCTGCTTCAGGTTGCCATGAAGAGTTAAGGCTTCTGTGCTGGCTAAGGTCAGGAATTACTCACTTTTTGTATTTCCTTCCTTTTTGGTGTTCCTTATGCTTTAACCCGGCACTTGATGAGGTTTTTACTAGTTTTTAATAGTAGGCATTTTGAAATGTCTCATTAATAATGCAGAAGCAACACACTCCTCAAATGTTTCCAGATACTTTATGTTGCCAGGTGATGAGAACTTCCAACAGGGCTCCAAGACAGCCTGCTTCCTGACTTTTTCCTTTCTAGTACATTCAGTATTACTTCTTATCTTTCATTACTAACCCTGTTATTCATATATTTCAATTACGTAATATCTACCTACTTGGGACAATCACACAGCATATAACATCTAATTCTAGTAACAGATCTTGCGATAAATTAATCAGCAGATTTACTACCAGAAAAAAATTCAGCTACAGAAAAACCTGTGATGCTATCTTTTCTTGAGTGAGACCACTGGCCTATCCAGCAAGCTTTCTAGTTTGCGTTGACTGGCAATGACTCTCCAAAGGGTGCTTCCTAGTTCTGCTACCTCAGATCCTTTAATTACTTTAATAGTAGAGCTTGAATACCAAAGATTATTTAACTGCTCTAGTAGTAGAGCTTGTAATAAATTAATCAGCATATTTATTACAAGGAAAGGAAATTTAATTTCAGCCAGAGATAAACATAAGGAGATGATAGTGAAAAAACTTGGAACATGCAAGGCATTTACACTGTCACTGAGCTAAGCACATTAATTAGGTCTAATTAACACAGGATATGCACATGTCCAAGGCTCATGTTGTACCTGGAAGGTCAATATATGCATGCTGCCCCATCCAGTGAATACAGTTGTAAATGTATTGAATATGCCTAATTTACTCCATTTTAAAAATGAGAACATTACATTTTTACATAATCTGGGGGCTTTGCCCTCCTCTGTTCTGTTCTTCTTTTTATATTCTTTTTATTTATTTATTTATTTATTTATTATATTATACCCCACCTTTTTTCCTGCAAGGAACCCAAGGTGGCTTACACAATCCTCCTCCTCCTCTCCACTCTATCCTCACAACAACCCTGTGAGGTAGGTTAGGCTGAGAGTCAGTGACTGGCCCAAAGTCACCCAGTTAGTTTCGTGGCCGAGCGGGGACTAGAACCCGGATCTCCCGAGTCCTAGTCCAACACTCTCACCACTACGCCACACTGGCTCACGGCACACTTCTTCTTCCCTCTCTTTCCTCCCTTAACTTATGTTCAACATATTTTATTGTATTTTATACAAAATACTATGTTTTACTGTATTTTATCATATATTTATGATAAATATATTTATGATTTAGAGTTATGATTTTAATGCTATTTGTATGCTGTACTGATTTTTAGGTAGGCTAGTAGCCTCCCTGGGCTCTTTGTAAGGATAGGTGGGATATCAATCAATCAATTGGTCAACCAAACAAACGTGTTTATTCTCCTATGAGTATATACTCCTTTATAGTATATCTAAAACATTTGTTTTATTGTTAAAAATGTTAACGATAACAATTAAATATTTTAAGTTAAAGATTTTAATAACAAATAAAGATTTTTTTAAAATAAAAATTTCCAATACGTTATGGTGAGGGTGGGGGGAACAACGTATCTTCTAATTTAAGCTTGTACTGTGTGTGAAATGCACATGCTTAAGATGGATAAATGGGAGCATACACAGAAAAAAAATATCTGTCACGTATGTTGGGGGATTTATTTTTTACTGTGCCCTTTTAAAACTTCCACACTGACATTTGTAAGAAATAACTATGAAAACCTAAGTAATGTAGTACATATAAGCAGAGTTTATTATTTATACCGGATAAATAACAATAGCACATTTTATTATAGTAAAATCTTTGAGTGCATTGTGAACTAGGAAAATAAATATATTCAAAAAGGGAGCTCAGAGGATTGCTAGATTTTATGCAGTGATTTAAGGGGAAAAGCCTGTGTTGCTTGTCTGGTGGCTTTGGGGTCTCAAACTTCACTACATTCTTAAATCCTTGGAGATTTATTGTTCTGGGTCTTGATGCCCTTTGTCCTTGGCTATATATTCACTGCCTCGGTTTCACAGCCTACTGATTTGAACAACGTCCTCTGGGACATGATTCTTGCCATGTTGCTCAATATGTGAGTAGAAATCAGCATTTATGAACAGATTTATATGTATTTCAAGGATCTGGGTTGACCTTTTTCCATTAGAGTCTTGTGTCATACTTGTCTTCAATATCTAGACATTTAAATCACTTTAACTTGACTGTATGATATCAGGTTACTCGGTGATAACTCAGCAGGTTAAGGCGACCTGTGTTTTTCCATTTTAAAATAACTGAGTCTCACTGAATACTGTGGGATGTTTGAACAAAAAGATGCAGTAGGCCATCAATCTGATCTCCTTTATGACTGTATCTTGTTCATTGTCTTACATACACCAATTTTCTTTAAATATATTTTCTACATAAATTATTTTTAATCAAGCTTTCAGAAAATAGTCAAATTGTAGATTCATTTATTTTTATAAGTAGAGGCATGTGACTCTAGGTGAAACCTTTATCTCGTTTCACTTATGCATTTTCCTAATGGCTAAACAAATATCAGAGGGCTGATTCATGTTTTATAGCTCCCCAGATAGAGGTGAGTGGCTCTGGTGTGGAGTCTTTCTAAACGAACCAGCCAGACTATGTGGTGAGCAGCTGCCACATATTACAGCCACATGGGACCGCTGTCATGAAGCATTTTCAGCAGCTTCCATGGCAGGGCTGAATGCTCTGAAGCAGCTCTTTGCAGTGGCAACTAGAGAAAGGAATATTGTGGGGGAGGACAAAGGAGGGGTGAAGCAGACTCTAAGGGAGGGGGAGAGCAGGGCTTCCTCACACATACCAAACAGAAACATCTCACATGAATGCTCCAATCCTAAGCATATTTACATATCGAATTCAGCAACACTGATTTGAATACATTTTATGTACATCCATGCTGGCATGTTTGCAATTGCAGCCTTAATTAAAATTCTCATTTAAGATTCTATTCATTTATTATGGTTTAGTTTTAGTCTCTAGTTATTGCTTAAAATACAAGCCTTTTTTTCCTGTATAGTGAATGATAATGGGAAGTCTTTTTGGTCTGTCTTGAAATGCTTGCCTTAATAACTGGTTGAGTCTGGCCGGTCACTTATATGCCCAACCCTTGCCCTTCCTGGCTTATTAAATCTAACAGGTAGGGGATGTCCTGGAGGCTGCAAGCAAATGTCTCACTGAAAAAGGGAACAGTTCCAGCTTCTTTAAAAGAAGCTATAATTTGACCACTCCTGAAGAAACCTAGCCTGGACCTGGGTATTAGCAACTATAGGCCTGTGATTAACATTGCCTTTCTGGGCAAACTGATTAAGTGAGTGGTAACCAGGCAACTCCAGCCACTCTTGGATGAAATTGATTATTGATATCCATTTCAACTGGACTTCAGATGGTTATAGGATGGAAACTGCCTTCGTTACACTTTGTTATGACGTAGAAGGGGGAGTGTAACCCTGTTGACTCTTTTGGACTTCTCAGCAGCTTTCAGTACCATTAGCCATACTATCCTTCTGGATAGGGTGTCTGGGGTGCATGTGGGAGACACTGTTTGGCAAGGGTTCCACTCTGACGGACAACCAGTTCTAAAAGGTAGTGCTGGAAGATTACTGCTCAACCCCTTGACAGCATTGCTTTGAGGTTCTGCTGTGTTGTATTCTTTCTCCCATGCTGTTTAATATCTGCATGAAACTGCTGCATGAAACGGCTGGAAGAGATCATCCAGATATTAGGTCTGAAGTGACAATCCAGATAACCTAGCATTATCTTATTTTTCATCAGATGTAGATGTGCCGCTGGCTGTCCTGAATCAGTGCTTGGGCACAGAAATGGACTGGATGAAAGTGAACAAACAGACTCAGTCCAGACATGACAATGGTACTGTTGATCAGTGGCTCCATGCAGATGAATGGTGTTCAGCCCATTCTAGATGGGGTTGCACTCCCCATAAAGGATCAGGTTCATAGTCAAGAGTTGTTTGTTGATCTGGCATTACACACTCAGGTGCCCTCTGTGGCTCAAAGTGACTTTTATAAGCTTCAGCTGATATGTCAGCTGCAAACTTACCTGGATGCAGATAGGCTGGGGACAAGTGCCCATGGTCAGGTAACCTCCCATTAAGACTACTGAAATCTGTTGTACGTGGGGCTGCCTTTAAAAATGGTTCAGAAACTTCAGAATAGGGCCACAAGTTTATTAACTGGGGCCAGGAACGGTGCAGGGCTGTTTGGCGCCCTAGGCCAAATTATATTTAGTGCCCCCCCTCTCGTGCCGTGGGGGGGGCTCCGGAGCAAAGCAGCCCTGCTCTGCCATCCCCCCCTGCGCCACCGCCGCCCCACCACCACCTACCTTCCCCCCGCCCCCGCTGCTGCTGCCGCTGCCGCCTCCTCCTCCTCCTCCGACGCGACGGGACCCCCACACTTTTTTTTTTTTGCCGGGGAAACCAGGGCAACAGGGCTATTTAAGCCCTGTTGCCCTGGTTCCTCCTCCCGCCAAAACAACGCCGGCGGGGCTCCAGAAACGACGGGAAGGTAGGTAGGTGGCTGGCGGGCACGCGCGGGGGGGGAGGTGCAGTGGCGGCGGAGGCGGCAGCGGCTGGCAGGCGGGTGGGTGGGGAGGCGCGGCGGGGGCGGCAGGTGCGCGCCGGAGGCGAGGAAGGGGCGCAGAAACGCTGCACCCTGTTCCGCCACGCACCCTAGGCAGCCGCCTGGGTCTGCCTAGCGGTAGCGCTGGCCCTGACTGAGGCTGGGCATTCCAACCATATTATGTCTGTGCTTTATCAGGTGCATTAGCATCCAGTCTGTTTTGAGGCCCAACTGGAAATGTTGGTTTTAATCTTTAAAGCCCTACATGTCTTGAGACCAGGTTACCTGAAAGGCCACCTTCTCCCATATGTACCTACACAAACCTTAAGGCAGGGGTGGACAATTTGCAGCCCTCCAGTTGCTTTGGCCTACAACTCCAATCATCAGTCACCATTGGCTATGCTAGCTATGGCTGATGGGAGTTGTAGGCCAAAACATCTGGAAGGCCACAAGTTGCCCAGCCCAGCACCAAGTGCCCCTGCCAAATGAAGTGATGTGGGTGTCCATAGGGAGAAGGCACTTTTGGTAGTGGCACCTCAGTTATGGAACACCCTTCTCAGAAAGGTTCATCTGGCACCATTTTCTGGTCTTTTTGGCATTGGGTGAAGAACTTTTTATTCACTCAGGCCTTTTAAATAACTTAAGTTTTACAGCCTGGGTCTTTCACTTTAAAATCTGTCCTTCATATGAGTTTTCATGTTTTTAAAAGGCTTTTTAATGTTGTATTTGCTTTGTGAGCAGCTTAGAGAACTTGTGCTATGGAGCAGCTATATAAATAAAGTAAATAAATAAAATAAAACAATAAACAAACTGTATGACAGAAATTCAACAAGAGAACACCTGCCCAGCATGGAGATGTAGTGATGGAAAACTTCACCTATTGAACTTTTGCCTACCACACAGCTGAAGGAGCTTTGATAGATAAAAATTGGCAACTATAAATACTGCATTGTATCGGAAGATACTGAGAAATGATCTAAAGGAGAGGCCCATTTGATGGTGCCATTACCTGGAGAGCCCCATTTGTCAGGCATGTGTGAAAGGGCTTTCTCCCTGTTGCCCCAAATTTTGGAATATGCTCCCTCAAGAACTGTATTTTGGCACTAGTCTTTTGGCCTTTAGAAAGGGTATAAAAAAACACATCTTTTCAATTTGGGCTTTCAAAATGTGTAGTTTTAATGTTTTAATATTTTTACTCTTTTAATGTTCATGTTTTTATTGTTTTAAGGTTGTATAGAGCCTTGATAGCTTTTAAGCAGATAAGGCAGTATATAAATGTTAATAATAAATAATAAATTATTGCACATCCTACCCCTTTGGCCACATGCATGCATTAGTCTCCCAGTAACCTATTTTACCTGCCATTGCTACCTTGTGTTTTTGTTTTGTTTTTGTTGCTTATAAACGATCAGGAATTACAGTATGAGAACTCTGATTAAATACAGCCTTGTCTCAGCCAGGCCCCAGTGACCACCAGTTGCTAAGAAACAGCTGACAGCCCAACCCCTGAAGCCAGAAAAGCTTGAATGGATGCTCCATGTAAAATAGAACCCAAATGGAAAAGAAAGATTTCAAACTGTATGGGGAAATTAAATTGTTACTTGAATCAAGAGTTGCACACATCCATTAGATACTGGCCTATGTACCTATCAGTATACCTGAGCAGAATTTAAAATGAATGGTTCTATTTCTGTCTCTGGAAAAGCAAGAAAACAGAGTGTACTGAATAACATGAATAATGTTATTCTTCCTTTTTCTCTCACACACAATATACTGGGAGAAACCTGATTACTCAGGAGGGTGGTAACCAAAAAAAGTGACCTTTACATCAAAATCATGTGCAGATATGAGATGCTTGTTTGGGCATGCACCTATTCGTGCAAAACATCACAATGAGTGCAGATGTATTAAACATCAGCATTTTCATCACTAAAAAGCTGAAACAATATCATTAAGACCTCATATATTATTAAAATAGTAGCCAGCCATAAAACAGTCTGAACCTTAAATATCTACAAATATTTTATATTTATTATACTCCCAGTTATACTGGCGTCAAAGCAGTCTCTAAAGTTCAGTAAATTAGCAAAATCTGTGTAATAAAAATGACCAAAAAAATTTGTGGCTTCATTTTTCCTTCCTGAAAAACATGCCATAAAGGCAGTTGTGTGTGTGTGTGTGTGTGTGTGTGTGTGTGTAATGTGTTTTCTTTCTAATCTCCCCGTGCTACTAATACTGCACTGATATCTTAACAGATGCTACTGTAATAAATGGTTAATTTAAGTAATTAAGGGTGCAATCCTATGTATGTTTAGACAAAAAAAAGGCCTACAACTCCCAGCATTCCCCCAGCTTCCCCATGCTGGCTGGGGAATGTTGGGAGCTGTAGGACTTTTTCCTGTCTAAATATGCATAGGATTGTGTCCTTACAAAGCAATCCTATGTTGTTTTTTGAGATGGCATCTGAAGAGCCATAGGATGGCGCAGATGCCCTGCCCCATAGGCCATAAACACAGCTATGCCCTCAGGGGGGAGGGGGAATCCAAGTGCAGTTTTTTTTCTGCCCCCACCCCTCACAGCAGTGTCCTCTAAAAAGGTCAGGGAAGGTAAAAGGGGGGCATTCCAGTGGATAGGGAGGAGAGGTCTAGATCTGCTCGACCCTATACTCTGGGGGGGGGGGTAATTGTCCATTTTACTTATAGTTTCTTTAATGTATCTTAAAATTGGTGAATGATTACTAGCACAATATTATTTTTTTTCTCATGCCCTTCACCTGTAACACTGTATTCTCAAACTCTTCTCTTAAAGCCTGCAAAGCAATTACCAATGAAAAGCTGGAAGAATGAAGCAATATGGCTGGATGGGAGGGAAAGTGAGGGAATTCAGACAAACACATTCTTTGACAAATGCTAACAATCTAGGCACACTGTTTTCTGATAAGATACTTCAGGGGCCCTTCCTCAAAAAGCTGAAGAGATAGCAAGAAGAAGGGGAAATAATGCCTCTATCTATCTGCAATTTGTTCTTGGAATGCAGGCAGGTGGCGATGGACTGCAACAATGTTGAAGTTGTGTGTTCTACTGCCCCAGATTTTTAGACACACATGCATATTCATCACTTCATGACAACAAAAACAACATACATGTTTGAATAGGCCATCACTGATCAAACTCAGTTAAAACTTAAATACCACCTCAAACACAACGCTTTTCAACGGAATCCATTCCCACATTCAGCTGAAAGTTAAGTCCTATTCAGGCACTCTATATTTGAGTAGAATAAAAACAAGAGGGAGTTCCTGCTCTTCGCATGTTTCCTCCCTGCTCTTCGCATGTTTCCATCGCCCTCCATTCATGGAGGATGACTTTCTGAAGAGGAGAGCTTCCTGTGTCTGTGGAGGCTCTCCATGCAATTGAGAACCCTGATTTTCCAATGTCCTGAATCATGTGGAGAGTTTTCATTAGGCTATCCTCTTCAGAAAGTCACCCTACACAAATACAGGGGGGCAGAAATTCACAAGGAGAGGTGGGGCTAGCCTGCTCCGCTTCCTTACACATTTCGTCTATTCATGTATAAAATGGCGCTGAATAGGGCTTGACTCAATGACCTGGTTTGCACAGAACCCCAATTCATGGGTTGTTTAACTCACGAATTGGCAGGGCTGTGAGCAAGGGAGTTAATGTGCAGCCTCCCACACACTTGCTGCTTCCGCTTCCAATCAGCTTTAATCAACAACCCAAGAATGCCCCGTTTCTGTGTTGTCTGATGTGACATCCAAACCTAGAACTCTTGGTGGTTGAGTGTCAAACAACCCAGAGTTTTAACCTAGCAATAAACCATGGGTGACTGTTGGATTAAACTCTGTTTTGTTTAACAATCAACAACCCAGAGTTCTGGGTCTGGATGTCACATCAAACTACCCAGGAACAGGGTATTCCTGTGTTGATGAAAGCTGATTCCCTCACACAGCTCCAACAACCCATGGTTAAACAACCCATGGGTTGTCATTATGTGTAAACCAGGCCAATGAGTACATGCATGTTTGACTTGCCCAGAATTCTCTTTTGCTTTCAACAGCAAGAGGTCTACTGGAGGTTTAGAATGTTGATTCTATATCATTAGTATAATCACAATATTGGGGAGGCCTGAAGCATCACTGACAGAAACATTATACCGGTACCTCTTATTTTTATATTGTGGCTGTTTTAAAGCTTTACCACTCTTAATTCTAGGGCATTTCAGTTTAAGCAAAAATTTATTCTCATTGGTAGCAGAGGCTCTGGAACTGTTATCAACCAACATATGAAACAAAAATCCTAGAAATAAAACCACAGATGTGTCATTGTAGAACCATATGTTACTACTTACTATGTATTAGTTTATAAGCACCTGCAACAGATTTAGCTGAGATCAATAGATCTCTGGCATGTAAAACTATTATGTAATTATATGTCAAAAGTCTTAAAATACTGTATATTCAGATTATTACAATGCATTTTATGTGATAATAAAATAAGATTCCAGCTTTGCTTAATTTGAACAAATCAAACAATTTTCTGAATTTGTGTGATATGTATCTGATATGCCACTTCACAGATGAGACCAGAAGATACAGGATTGGATCCAATGGTTGCACAAGCAAAAGGGCATCTCACACAACCAATCTTTCTCTTCCCCTCTTCCACCACTGCAGCCCAATGTCGCCCCCAAAATCCTATCCAGAGGCTTGTCTGGAGCAAGATTCCTCTCCCCTCCCTCCCTCCCTCCCTATCTGGCCATTTTTCCTCCACTGCAGTTTAACACCCATGCTGTTAAAGTGGACGCCCTGACCCGCTGGGGAGGGGCTCTGACGGGTACCGGGGGTTGCAGGGGGGAGGAGGGAAATAGGAAAGATCAGTTGCCCAAGCTGCCTTCTGCTTGTACAACCACTGGATACAACCCATCAAGATTTATTTCCTACAAACTAACTAGCTAAAAGGTTGAGAGCAAATTAAATCTGTGGATATGTAATCAGATTTGTAGATTACTTTCATTCTTTCATTAGCTATTTTCTCAAGAGCAGCTGTTTTGTCAATTAGTTTGCTGGAGAGACAGGAAAAAATAAACAACACGTGATATGTTCTTTGATATGTTTTCTTGTTAATCATCTATAGTGCGAACTAGAAAAACTGTGAATTTGTATTTCTGTATAGGAAATGGACAGGTAAGGAAAAACAAATATTCTGAATGGTTCTTATCCAGAGAATACTGAAGGACCTAAAAAAACACACCCTGCTGGACCAGACCAAGGTCCATCTTATCCGGCATCCTTATACTGTCCTCCAGGAAGCTCACCAGCAATGCATGAAAGCAGTAACCTTCTCCCATTGTTGCTCCCCAGCAACTGGTATTCAGAGTTGCAGTATATTTTAGTATTTCACGGAAGAGTGAAGATGCAATGAAATTAAGAGTCCTCTGGACAGCTGACAGATTGCACTGAGCTGGAATCCTGGGACATAATAGCTGCTGGAGATGTTCTGCATTAAGTGTGACACTATCAGTTTATAATTGAATTCTTTTGGAGAGAAGTCGCTCAATGGATTAAATTTGTATGGAATGCTGCATGCAACTTCACAGCTTTATACCCACTTTTAGGGTGTTTACCAGTTGGACCTTGATAAGGAACAGAAAGCAACACACTCCTCAAAACCTGGAAATATCCCATGGCTCTCCATGCAGAAGAATAGTTTGAAGACTTATTAGCACTAGAGGTCTAAAATACCTTTGGGCATCAGGATGCTCTTTGAAAATACACAGCGGAGGCTGGTGGCCAATCTGACTGGGGGGGGGCAGAGGACAGGTCAGCAGAAGTGGAGCCAAGGGGTCGCAGGAGGCGGAACAGTCTTTGAATCCCCAACAGCCAGCAAACCATACAACAGAAAGGAAAAACTGAAGCACATGAACTTTAAGATTGTACATGCAAAGAAGGGAGTGGGGAAATCACACAGCCACACAAAATCACTCCTTTGGACCCACATTCTCTTGTTCCAGAAACAGCTCACATTCCACAGAGAATCATGAGTGAACAGGGTCACACAACCGCACAAATTATGATGCTGCCCCTGCTAACAATGATAACCTCAGAGCCACACTGCCAGGGCCCCTGTTCAGTGCAGCCAGATATATACTGCATTTGAGAAGCCGTGAACCTAAGTAGTTCAATATTCACTAGGAAATATATCTACAGTAATGCCTTGGATTGCAAGTAACTTGGTTTGAGAGCGTTTTGCAAGACAAGCAAATTTTAAAATATTTATTTAATTTTTTTTTACTTGATATACAAGCGACGTCTTGCAATACAAGTACTGTAGTACGGCTTAAATTAAAAATCTCTGTACAAATTTTTTGGGGGGGGATTTCGTTTTGACATAAGAGTGTTTTGGATTACAAGCACGTTTCCGGAACGAATTATGCTCTCAATCCAAGGCATGCCTGTATTAATGACTTCAAGTTTTTTGATTGAGTAAGATACAACATCATAGATGTGCATAAATCTGTATCTTTTTGTTTTACAGGTTTTATGTAAGGTATCTTAAACCACAGGGTATCAGGGCTGTAATTTATGTTCATTTCCCCCCACTGATGAAGACCATTAAGGTTGAAACACGTTTGGGATAAGGTATTGTAAATCCGTATAGGCCGCTACAGAAACCAGTTATGACCATGTGTATGTAAGTGACACTAGAAGACTGTTTATTGTTTATTTTAAATTCTATTTGTAATATTATAACTGTTTGTAATAATATATTACAAATTTATTTTATATTGGATATGTGCATATATGTGTAAATTTCCTAAAAGCTACATTGTTCTGTGATCTAGGAATGGTTTAAGATAGAACTTTTTTTGTGACACTCTCAAACACACAAGAAAGAGGCAGACTGACTCGCTGCCTGATTGAACAACCATACAGGACACACACATACACGGCTACTATGCTGGCCCAGGCTGCCTGAGGAAGACCAGCAAATGCCTCCCATTTCTCATGGGATGATCTGGGCCAGTCATTACCTCTCAGCCTAACCTACCTCACAGGATTGTTGTGAGGATAAAAATGGGGAGGAAAGGCAGAACATAAATGTGATAAAATGAAGCAAATAATTTTATACTAGAAAAATGTAATCATCATATACAATGTCCATAATAAGCCTCCGCTGCATGTAAAATGGCCATCTCTGCATTGCATTACTGTGTGCCCATATTTACATGCCTGTGCACTAGAGATGAGAAGCATCCTGTACTCCACTTGGATATTTATCTTATACAGACCCTGGGGAAGGAGCCTGAAGACTAACACCAACATTTATAACTCATATTAAGCATTCAAAATTTGTAAAACATCCTCTTGCCTCCATGCCTCCATCTTTTGCATGAATTTTCTGCATGAACTCAAAGAAACTTTATTAGTAGCAAAAACAACAAAGAGTATTGTGGCACCTTAAAGACTAACAAATTTATTCTGGCATAAGCTTTCATAGACTATAGCCGACTTCATTGAATCCCTGGGGTACTATGCAGTTTTTCAGATTTTCATATGGTATATATGGTGTGTGTGTGTGTGTGTGTGTGTGAGAGAGAGAGAGAGAGAGAGAGAGGTCAGAAGGAAATGAAGGTAAGTATCCTTCTTTTCATCTAATACTTCACAGTCCTGTCCCCACCTCACTGCATTTCCCTAAAAACAAAAAACAACCCAACCCACTAGCTGCCTAGATAACAAGTCTAGACTACACTTCGGTAAACTACAGTACTCTCCCTCCCAACAATATGGGTATAACAACTATAGACTACTTGCAGTGCTAATGTAATCCATAGTCAGACACAGGAGCAAGTTCTCAGAACATTCAAAATCCATCCATTGCATGTTGTAATAGCAACAACAGCAACAATAAGCCATACAAAAGCACTCATTTGAAGCCACATTTTTTTCATTCCAACAACAGCCCACACATTGCACAGAGAAGGAAACTGAACAAACTGTCTTTGAAATCATGAGTGCCAACCATGTGCAGGGGTGCTGGTGGTGGGGAGAATCAGACAGCACAGCCCACACAAAAGTACACACACAAGCCCGAAGGCATTCACACAGAGAGAGACACACACTCACACAAGGCATTTACACAGAGACACATCTGTCCCCTTTCCTTAGGGCTTCAATCCTATGCAAACTTACATGGAGTAAGTCCCACTGAATTCAGTGAGACTTCCTTCTTAGTAAACCTACACAGGGTTGTTCTACATATCCCATCAACCTCTACCCCTCTCTCTTACACACATACCCCCCACCGCAATTTCTCTAGAATACATAACACCACAGAGAAAGCAATTAGTGGCAGAGTCTAGATTTAAAGCAAAGTGGGGGTGGGAGAGCAATAGTAGTGGTAGTGTTGGTGGTAGTAGTAGTAGTAGTGATGATGATGATGATGATGATGATGATGATGATGAAGACGAAGAATTACATATCCCTCTGCCAATCCCCACCCTATTTAAGGAAGTTTACATACCAGGATTGTGCGGGGCTGGGATGGCTCCTCAAGGCAAACAGAGAAATACAAGTAAGCAAGCAAGCAAGCAAGCAAGAGCATGCTCACATGCATGCATTCTCTCACTCTTTCTCCCTTTTCCACCTCATTTTTAGCTTAATGATTGGCTTGGCTCAGCCAATGAGCCACCCAGCAATGCCCTCATGGGTGACAACCCCATCACACAAAAGACCCCTTCCCTTGCAGAGGGAAGGGGTCTTCTCCAATTGGATAGTGCAGGCTAAGAATCTGGACTGAGCAAATTTCATAATTTTAAAAAAAATGTGCATGGAGGCTGTGGGCATGCCCCGCAGCCAGACAGTCTCAGAAAGCCTTTCAAGGCTCTGCACGTCTGCACGAACACACAGTTTTAGAAAGGAAGCTGCCACACGGGGAAAGAACACTCTCAGTTTGGCGGCAGCTGCTGCTGCTGAAGAAGACAAAGGAGGGAAGAAGACAAAGGGGAAGGGCAGCCTGGCAAAGTTGTGTTTAAAAAAAATAAAGGTAGACATGGAGGCGGTTCGGGGCCTGCCTGCCCCAAGAGAGGATCCACCACTGAAAATATACAAGCATTTGATCTCCATGTTTAGAACTACATGGCAATTAGCTTGTAGCATGGAATTATCCTACTGGTTAGGTCAGGGCTCCCCAATCTTTTTGGGCCAGTGGGCACATTCCCAATATTAAGAATGTCATGGATGCTTTCACAAAATGGCTACCATGGGGGAGGGATTGTCAATTCATAAAATGGCTGCCATGGTGAGCATGGCTGGTCACAAAACTTGCCCAAGTAACTAAGTACAAGGCAGAGGTGAGGTCTGAGCTCCAGAGGCAAAAACACTCTTTTGAACCTAAATAAAGATGGTGCTGGAGGGCAGCACTTCACTTTGCAGTATGCCAGCCTCCCAGTTAATTTTGTTTAATTACAAAAAAAATCATAAGAAATACAATAAAAATCAGAAGGGACAGGGAGCCTGGTGGGCACCAAGAGAGGTTTCTGCAGGCATATTAGTGCCCATGGGCACCACCTTGAAGTCCCAGAGTGAGGCTAATGGCTCACCTCCCCCCTTCCACACACATCCCCCTTTGTTGTTTGTTTATGATTGGACATGTTTTCTCTCTCTCTCTCTCTCTCTCTCTCTCTCTCTGTGTGTGTGTGTGCGCGTGTGTGGTTTGATATGTGTCTGTACATAAAAGGGGATGATTCAGTTTGTTTATAATTATGCAGGTTTTATATTAGCTGACTACATTGATTGATGGGGGGGAGGGAGGAAGTTGGTTGGCTGATGTGATGTTTCTGTAACTTTGCAAAGATTCCATAAAATTTAAATTACAACTAACTTGAAACACTGATTTCAATAAGGCCTTTTCTGAATTATGGCCCATGTGTTTGTCTTGCTCCTAAATCTAGGGTCTGATTGACCTAAGTCCCCTTGATTTAAATGGAATTTACTATTACATAGGTTTGCTTAGGATGCCAGCTTAATAATGAATTTCAGTAGGCAAATCAGGTGTGTGTGCGTGTGTGCGTGTGTGTGTGCGCGCGCGCATGCTAAAAACTAAAAAATCCTGGGCTATGGCTGTGATTTTCCTGTTAGTTCTTATGGGGGAGACTTGGTTCCATCACATAGTTAAGATGCTCTCTGGAACCAATGAATAATATATAAGGTAGGATCATATCATAAGCTGCACAAATACCAAGGGAAGAAAGCTGAGCACTCAACTGTTATTTTTCTGTGTAAGATGTCAACGCAATGCTTTAGCAATTCTGTTTTATGAATTATTTCTAAAAGATTACTGTATGGTTAAGTTATGAACTATTCCTAAATAGCTAAACGGCATTTGTGTTAGTAACTCAAGTACTGATATTAAAGTTGTTCATGCACCTCTGGGTTTCCAGTCCATAATCATTAAAGTGTGGGTTCTGAAGGAGTAGCAGGATGCCTTAGATGTCACCTGGAAACCTACCAGTCCTGGGTCTTCCCAGACATATGCTGTAGAGAACCAAAGGTAGAGATGTACAAGAATTTCATTTCTCTTCTCAAATCATGCAAGTGGCTGTTCTAGTATTCACAGTTGTCCTGAGCCATTGGTAAGTGTACAGTATAGTGAAAATAGATTGGGATTTTTTTCGCTCACTTGGCAAGTGAAACTGAAAATAGGTGTTAATGGTTATGAAAGGAATTTCAGTGCAAGAACAGAGAAAACTTCAATTCTCTTTCCAGCTATCTGACCTCTTAAAAAGAAATTATCTGTTGACAGGCAAGAAACACGTTTTCCTTACAGATGCTGAACTTTGTTGGTCGATCTAATACTTGGAATTTGATCACCTTTGACAGTGAAAACCCACGAGAGTCACTACAAGATGCAGACAGAATGTGTATATATAATAAGAAAATGTAATAAGAAACAAGTATGTCTCATAGCACACCTAGCACTGAAAACTTGCCATTATTACCATAGAATAGCAATCTTGAAAATAGGCTTGATTCTCATTAGGGTACATCCAGATGGTAGCAGCAGGGTGAGACTTTGAAACAGCATTGTAGTATTCTCTTGATTTTGTGGATAACCAATATATATTTTCTCTCTTGCAGTTTTGTGATGACTTTTTCTGGGTTTCCATGTCGTCATAGCACTAGAGTGTATAACAGTGAAATGCTGGTGAAATTAAATCCCAGAAAAAAATTACAAACCATTCTATACTGTGGTGTGGGTTCTCATAGGAAGATGTATGGTATGTAGTTCCTACTTCTCCTCCACAGCTTCATCTTCCATTGTGCTTGAACACCTATTAGCACAATTTAGTTCAGAGCAGAATGTGTGGACGTGTCCATGTAATTACTAGTGATGGCACTGAAGTTCAGAACTGGAGGTTCATAATTGTGAATTTAGAAGGCACCCCCATAACTGATTATGACCTGAACCCAAATACCAACAATGTTCAAGCCCAGCTTTTAACTGGTTCACTGGATGAGGGTTACCACCACAGCTGCCCCCTTCCCATTTACTTTTCTGCAGTAGCGGCAAAAGGGCTCAGTCACCCTGCAGAAACACATTTCTCTGAGTCTTTTGCACTGGGAGTGCTGGAAGGTGAGAAGGGAAGGGGGTTGGAAGGAAAGGGGGCTCAAAGGTTCATGAAGGGTTGGGAGTCTACAGAAAGTTTGTGGAAAGCATTGGACCCCATCACATCCCTGATCATGTCATTGGGAGTACAACAGAGACAAATTTCAAACTCAGCTCAGGGAAAACAAGCTTTTGGGATTACCTGCTCCCACACACACCAGACTAGTTACTAAGATCCTCCTCAGATACCCTTATTTTGGCCCTCAGTGTTCAGAGATGTGGCAGGTTGTGATCCATGATAGCGCCTTTTCAGTTGTGGTGCTCTCTCCTGGAAAATGACATCCTTTCGGTGCATTTTTCACTTCTATAACCTTTTCTGGTGGGCACCATTTTGTCATTTCATTTAATTATGCATTTTACCAATCTTTACTTAGTGGTTAAACACTTTTCCAACTGCATTTTTAAAAAATATTAAAATTGCCCTTAAATCAGGGGTAGGCAATCTTCTTGGGCCCTGAGCACATTTGGCAATTTGAGAAACTGTTCTCGGCACTACCACAAAATGGCTGCCATGGGGGGCATGGCAAAAGACAAGTAAACTGCCCAAAAGACTGAGTACAAGGTAAAGGTGGTGTCTGAGCCTCAACACGCTAAAAATGGCCATTCAGTTGAAATGGACCTTCCCTATCTCCACCCACAGTGTCTATGTCACGGCAATTTGTATGGCGGAACATAGCAAGATATACACATGAAAACCACCACAATATCCCAGATAGTGTGGAAAGTTAATTGCAATGTTGCTTGTATTGCAATTTCAACAGTTGAGCAATTATTAAGTAGCATGAGGAGCCGGCTGTCTGGAAGAATGCTTCCAGACCTCAGATTCTTCTTTGCAGACTCTGTGTGTGTGAGTGTGTACAGGGGCAAAAAGAAGTAACTGTACAAAACAAAATAAAATTGGGCCCAGGTGTATGTTGTTGCTTTATAAGTGTTGCTTATCCACCTGCAATTCACATGAAGCCATCCCATAGCTCAAAATTCTGCTCACAGATTTCCAGAAGGCAGAGGATCTAGAAATCAATTATTCAAAATCTGTCTAGAAATCAATTATTCAAAATCTGTCTAGAAATCAATTATTCAAAATCTGAATTTATCTGCAGTAATGTCTCTCAAGTACAGAAAGAAATGAAACAACTATCAGATGTAACACTGAAGTCCAGTGGTTTTAAATACCTGCAGGTGGTCATACTTAAAGATCTGAAACAACTTAGAAAAGAAACCCAGTTCTCCTAACAAAAACAACTGCAAAACTGAACTCATCTCATGGAAGGAGTTGAACTTACCACGGCTGCATAAAAATGACATTTTTTACCAAGGTTCCCTCCCCCCCCAACATTCCCAATAGTGATTCCATTCAATTACTTTTTTAAAAGGCACAAAACAAAACCCCTAGAAACTTTAAGCAAGGAAGGCAAAAGAGTAAGACTGAATCAAAACACCCTTTATAGGCATACTTAGGACAATGTTTTCATTTTCCCCAGTCTATAAGCATACTATGATGCCTTCTAACAACAACAAAAAGCTAATTCAGACAATTCATAGTTATTCATAAAACCCTACACGGCTCCGGCCCAGCTTATCTCAAGGAGCGCCTCCAGCAACATCAAGTAGGCCGCTCAACAAGGTCTGCCACGGACGGCCTTCTCCTTATCCCATCAGCCAGAGCAGCCAGGCTGGTGGGGACTAGGAAGAGGGCCTTCTCTGTGGCGGCCCCCACATTATGGAACTCCCTCCCTAGTGACCTTCGCCATGCCCCCTCCGTGATGAGCTTCCGCCGTGCATTAAAAACATGGCTGTTCAGGCGGGAATATGGGGTGGGTTAGGTTTTTAATGAGAATTTTTTATATTGTTTTAATTATTATGTTTTATTGTGTTTTATTGTATTTTAATTGTACATCGCCCAGGGTGGCCGGGTGACCGGCCAGATGGGCGATTGATAAATATAATAAATAAAATAAATAAATCAGGTTGTCCCGCGGGTTATGACTGAACTTACATTTCAGACCCCTTTACTAAGAGCTCTTCCCTTTTTCTCACTGAAATGCTTTACATTAGCAGGTATGCGCAACACATTTTTAAATGCTATGATGTGAGTATGGAAATCTTGATTAAACTTCTGGCTCCACCCACATCACTAGATCATCTTTTATTTCAAGACAAAGAAAAATACAACCAATTCAGAGATTGGGAAGCTGGGCGGGGGGATCTATAGTTTACATCATTTGTATGAAAAGGGTCAACTTTTGTCAGAGGCTAAAATAGATGCAATGATGCAGGGACAGCAGGTAGGCTGGTTCCAAGAACTGAATACAAAGACAATTGTTGGAAAGTCAGGAACCAAGCTGATAGTTAACGATATCTGAAAGCCTCTGCACCCAGTCAACCATAGATACAAAAGGTGTAGCTGCTACTCTATAGGTTGCTGATTTATTAATCATGTTGGAATACTATCGGGTTGAACATGGTATGAGAAGCAGATCTAAGGATGGTTATTGCAGATATGGACTGGGACTCGAATAGGCTAAGTGTCCCTACAGACTATGTCAAGTATGCTCTGGGAATCAACCCTGAAACAAGGGCACAGATGTCTCCTCTCTTAGATAAAAGTTCACCAAAAGTAATAGTTCGTCACCTAGCTGTTGGAGGGGGTGTAAAAAACAGGGGTTCGTGTTTCATATATGGTGGAGTTGTCCATTTGTAGAAGACATTTAGCTTAGAATCTTCTGTGTAATTGTGTGATGTAGTGTATCACATAATACAATCAGATTCAGTGTTAGCATTCCTTTCCATTTTTAATGACTCACAAACACATACTTTACAAAAAGAGGTTGTAAGCTGCAGCAGGTCTTGAGATTGACAAACACTGGAAATCTTGAATGGGGTATACCATCCAAGGCTGGTATAATAAAATTTGGCAAACTACACTGGTAGAAAAGTTGAACCATCATAGCAGGCTTAGCAAGATCAATTTATAGAAATATGGTTCCTGTACCTGCATTATGTAAGTAAAGGGACAAATAGCCTTCTACATCCAGAGTCCCAAACACCTTTTTGGAAAGATAGTTATTTACCTGAACAAAATCACTATTGGTAACTTTCATTTTAAACAAAAAACACCTTTACAAATTTTGCTGTGCTTCCGGACAAGGCTTATGCTGTGCATTGAACCTGGCTTATTCACAGAATTCTACAGGGGTCCAGACATCATCTGAAAGCACCCTAACTCAACATTAAGTGTCTTCCAACAGTATTATTCTATTATTTGTATTCTAGGTGCTGTATTTTCTGCATTATCATTTCCAAAATTAATGTAATCTTTTTGTTAAATGTACAAACATGATTTGTCAAACTTATCTCCAATTACTAAATTATGGAAACTTATGAATATGATGAGGACAGAGGCATTTCAAATGCTGTGATTTGGTACTGTCCTGAAGCTATCAGTTCTTATTGTGATGAATTTGAACCAACTTGAAAGAATCATTTTAGTTATCCTGCAGTTTTATGGGGCAGGTTATGATAGTAGCTATCATTGGAGGGGAAAGAAAAAGGGACGAATGAAGTGGCTTTGGGTTGTAATGTTTATTTTATTTTGAGCTGACAAGGATGAAGCTTATCAGCCCAAGTTGGTCAGTGTGGGATGTTCTGGAGCTTTACAACTTCGTTCAACAAAATTTTGTGAATTGTTGAAAAAGCCAAGGGTTTCTTAAAAGAGGTCAACAAGGGGTTGAAAAACCAGAAACGTTCAGCCAATTAAGAGTGTAAGCCTATACATGTCTACCTGGAAGTGAGTATAAGACTGCAGCATTAGACACTATTTATTACTCTCTTCAAGGAATAAATAACTTTCATAATGTTTTACAAAATCAAAATATTTCTGGTCAACTATGGTAAATGTGTGCTTCTGGAAGATACAAAAAAAAGGACTAAGAACAAAGGTACATTCTGTGGTGGAGAGCAAAGTCACGGATTCAAAAATTGTTATTTAAAATTTGCCTTTCTAATACATCATTAATTTTTTTAATTACATGTACAACTGAATTGCTATATCTGTTAATTAAGTCCTAGTTTTAACAGTGTTACTGCTTTAACCTCCCACATGTCCTCTGCATTGGCTGGGATAGTAAATTATTTATTTATTTATAGTTTTATATGCTACCTTTATGGGTAAAATCCTCTAAAGGCAGCTACCACTATTTTTTCAAATAACAATAAACATCAATACAATAAAACATTAAACTAGTGTTAAAACAAACAATGCTACGAAGCTTGAGTCAATGTTGTTTAAAACGCTAGATAAATTCTTAGAAGTACAAGATAATTGTGTAATTAATTCCAGTGCATCTTGTCTTATTTAGCAAATGCATCATGGAGTAAGCATATTTAGTTTATAATTTAACTTGAGCATATTCAGGAACATAACATTCCCAAACCATTTTATCTTAATTCTAGCTTATATTGAAAGCAATTTTGGGTTTTCACTATGTTTGTATTAAATCTCACATAGGCCAACTCTTTCCCAGGCTTTTATGATGCTGACGAAAATGATGCTGACTGTGAAGTACATATAATTATTGGTGCTGCATAAAACAATAGTAATTGGTTTCCTTCTCAACACAAAGCAGGAGACTGTGTACTTCATTTTAAAAAGATAGAAAAAATTCTGCTAAAGTTTTATGCCAAGTGAATAAATCCTTAAAGGGATCTGCTGGGATTTGATCTCTGGCATTCACTCAGTTTTTATTACAACCACTTTTGGAGCTAAAGGTGTTTTCACAACTCAGATAAGGACAACTTTTAGGAAGCAATCCTAAGCAAACAAATTCAACAAGCAATTCCCATTGAACTTAATGAACCTGTCTTCAGAATAAAAAGGTTTATTGTTGGCTTGTTAATCAAATATTTGAGATCACAAGAAGGTAAGGGAAGTACTCACAAGGCAAGAAGCAGGAATGGGAAGGGATGTAGGAAAGCTAGGGTAATAACAATAAACTATACACAGTGGCCTTGTGCAGATGTCACACTAAACCATGGTTTAGCATTACAAGTGAGCCTTGGGTTTGCACACTATCCCCCCTATGAAGGATTGAGGCCTACACAGGCTTAAGTTTGTTGAAGGCCCAAACACTTCCCTGGATTAGTTGAAGCCTGAAGGCCCAAACACTCCAGGATGGGAGGGGGAGTTTGAGAGTTTTAGTACCGAATAGAAGTTAAGAATTAGTCTCCTGATCAAGGTCACCTGATTATAACCTTCTACTCCTGGGAGGGCTATATATGTGTGGGGTGTGGTCAGCTAGCTGCAGAGAGAGAGAGAGAGAGAGAGAGAGAGAGAGAGAGAGAGAGAGAGAGAGAGAGAGAGAGAGAGAGAGAGACTGAGACTGAGACTGAGACTGCAGTGGAGAGAGGTAGTCTGAAGTAAGCTAGAGAACCTTGTATTAGTTGTTTGTTTTATTTTATCATACTTGCTTTTGAATTATAACCACTCTATTAAGTAAATACCCTAATATAATAAGTAAAGTGCTGTTGTTTACCCTGGTTTGTTGGAGTGACTTATTCACCACGTCTAAAGCCTACACCCATGCTACTGGAAGCAGGCAAAGGATTTGATCTCCTGGAACGGGAGAGGCTTTGAGAAGAGGCAGAGATCTTCGAAAGGCAGATCAAGGGGTCCCTGTAGTTGCGGAACCCTGACAGATGGTGGCAGCGGAGCGATCCTGAACAGTGAGAATAAGCCCTCCAAACAGTACAGTCATGCCTTGGATTGAGAGCATAATTCGTTCCGGAAACATGCTTGTAATCCAAAACACTCTTATATCAAAACGAAATCCCCCCAAAAAATTTGTACAGAGATTTTTAATTTAAGCCGTACTACAGTACTTGTATTGCAAGACATCGCTTGTATATCAAGTCAAAAAAAATTAAATAAATATTTAAAAATTTGCTTGTCTTGCAAAACGCTCTCAAACCAAGTTACTCTCAAACCAAGGTATTACTGTAATTGGGTTTTTTACTAATAGAGCTGGCAAAAGCAGTGTATGTTTTAACTTCAGACCTGCGGAATAGGGACTCAGTGAGGCAACTAAAATGAGCCAATATCTCTCCATGAATAAAACTGCCCTGATTGAGCAGTGTAAAAAGGACAATTTGCCATGGGAGGAGAAAACAGCAGAAGAACTGAAAGTTATGCTGATCTCCCAGGCGGCAATAGAAGGAGCTGCACCCTCTAGCCCTAGGGTAGCAGGACCCCAAACAAAAGAATGGGAGCTCCGTGAACAGGAACTGCGGCTAGTGGCAAAGCAGAAGGAAGAAGAGACCCGGTTAGAGTGGGAACGGCTTCGACTGCAGCAGGAGCAACTTAAGGCCCAGGAAGAGCAACGCAGACATGAGGAAAAGGTGCGGGAAGAGCAACGCAGACATGAGGAAAAGCTGCACCAGGAGAAACTTCAAGCGCAGAAGGAGCAACTTCAAGCCCAGAAGGAGCAACTTCAAGCCCAGGAAGAACAACACAGACACGAGGAAAAGGCGCGGCAGGAGCAACTTAAGGCCCAGGAAGAACAACGCAGACACGAGGAAAGGATGATGCAATTGAAACAGGAGCAGCCTGTCAGAGTTACCCCGAAGGACTTCACAGCATACACCCCAGGAGAAGACCCACAAGTGTTCTTGACCACTTTTGAAAGGGCAGCACAGAAGTGGGGATTGCAGGAGGGTGATTACATGAAGTTTGTGCCTAATTTAATCAAAGGGGAGCTGGCAGAGATTTATAATAGCATGCCAGAGGGGGAGGCTGTTTCCTATGCTCAATTCAAAGAAACTGTGTTTAAAAGGTTCAGGTTAGGCCCTGAGCACTTTAGGAAAAAGTTCAGAGGGTTAACACCTCAACCTGGTAAATCTATGGTAGAGTTTGCAACAAAACTAAAAAGCCTGCTACTGAAATGGGTGGATGAAGCAAAAGCTGACAACAGGGAAAAGGTGCTAGAGCTTATGGCCCTGGATCAGTTTTATTTTCGGTTGCCCAGAGAAATAAAACTGAAGGTTAAGGATAAAGATCCTGAAACGGTAAACCAAGCTGCAGAAATGGCTGACAAACTGATTGAAAACCCGGAAGGGTTAGGCCACAGGATTGAGTCTGAGAAGAAGGGGGGAAATGGGAAGCCCCAAGTAAAAAGGAGTTCAAAAAACCTCCTTTTGATCCTTCTCACCCCAGAGACCGTGCCTGTTATTCGTGTG
The DNA here is from genome assembly GCA_021292165.1 of Shinisaurus crocodilurus. Classification (NCBI taxonomy): domain Eukaryota; kingdom Metazoa; phylum Chordata; class Lepidosauria; order Squamata; family Shinisauridae; genus Shinisaurus; species Shinisaurus crocodilurus. The sequence goes on from CM037879.1 coordinate 131,046,529, forward strand.
GTCAGACAGGCCACATCAGGAGTAGCTGCCCCAAGTTACAAGCAATAGCACCAGCTAACCTAGGTAGTCCTAAACCCGAACAAACCAAGCCACAAGGTGTAGCAAGCATAAAAAAAACCTTATAATTGCGGTTTTGTGATCACCAATAGGGAGGAGGTTAATAATCAGTTTAAAGAACCTGTTTATGTAAAGGATAAGACCATTATGGCAATGTTGGATTCTGGAGCTGATCCGAGCAGATTTGGTGACACCTGAAGATTTGGTACCAGGAATGTCTATTGAGATCCAGGGAGTGAATGGTCCCTCCTTTGAAGTCCCAGTAGCAAGGTTATCCATAGAATGGAGGGGATGGAGGGGTCTGTATGAAGTTGGGGTGATGGAACCTCCAACCCAATTTGCCCCTATCATTGTGGGAAAGGATATAATGGGCCCAGAAGCTCAAATATGTGTGGTTACCCGCAAGCAAAAGGAAAGGGAGGAAACGTCAAGGCAGGACCAGGCAAAAGCTGATGGGGTAAAAGAAAAGGTACTACAGGTACAACCCACAGTGATTCCGGAAGGTCCAAAACCAACCCCAGACCCTCCCCAAACCGAAACAACAGCACAAGCCTCCATGCAACCTGTTGACCTGAAAGCCAGTGAAACAACCGAGGCAGGTGGTTCTGTAGAGGAGAAGGCGCTAGAGACCCCTTTTCCTGATTTAAGAGGAGTAGAGGAATTCAAGCAGGGAGTCCTCAGTGATCCTAGTTTGGAGCCTCTGAAAAGAGTTGCTCTCCCTCAAGAGAGGCCCTTCTCTGAGGAAAGAAGGGAGCAGATTATTTGGGAGAAAGGATTGCTGTATAGGCTGTGGTTGCCAAAAACCCAAGAGTTAACCTGGGAACCACTAAAGCAACTGATAGTACCTAACCAATTCCAGCTAAGGTTGCTAGAACTAGCCGATGATGTGCCATGCGCAGGGCACTTGGGGAAAAACAAGACTAAACAAAGGCTCATGGCAAACTTCTTTTGGCCTGTCATTGCTAAGCAAGTAGCAGAGTACTGCAGGTCTTGTGAAACCTGTCAGTGTGTGGGGAAGGCAGGGCATCACAGTAAAGCCCCTTTACAGCCTCTGCCTATTATAGGAGAAGCTTTCTTCAGGGTAGGCATGGATATTGTGGGGCCTTTCACTAAACCCACCCGCAAGGGAAAAAAGTACATCCTCACAGTGGTGGATTTTGCCACAAGATACCGAGAAGCTGTAGCACTAGCCTCTATAGATGCTCCATCTGTAGCTGAGGCTTTGCTAACTATATTTTTCAGGACTGGATTTCCCTCTGAAATCTTAACGGATTGTGGGTCAAATTTCCTCTCCGAGATAATGGAGTGTCTGTGGAAGTGTTGCAGGGTAAAACACTTGAAAACCACTCCTTATCACCCCCAATGTAATGGAATGGTGGAAAGATTTAACGCCACACTCAAAGGAATGATTATAGCTTACGTAAACACACACCCAAATGACTGGGATGACAAACTGCAACACCTACTTTTTGCCTACAGGGAAGTTCCACAGGAATCAACGGGATTCTCACCTTTTGAGCTGTTGTATGGCAGAAGAGTGAGAGGCCCTCTTGATCTCCTAAGGGAAAACTGGGAAGGTAAACTCGTAGAAAACAAAACCTCTGTGGTGGATTATGTGTTAAAACTTAGACAAACCCTTGATACACTCTGTAAACTAGTTCAAGCCAATGTAACCAAAGCCCAAGAGGTGCAAAAGTTCTGGTATGATCAAAAGGCATGCTCTAGAGTATTTGAGGTAGAGGATCAGGTAATGATATTTCTTCCTCTGTGCAAAGACAAGCTTAAGGCTGCTTGGGAAGGCCCCTACACAGTCAGAGAGAAAATGGATGATTTAACCTATGTGGTGGTTAAAGGAAAATCTGAAAAAAGACCCAAGGTAGTACATGTAAATATGATGAAGCCACACTATGAGAGGAGTGGAGTAGTTTTACAGGTACAGAAGGTCCCATAAGAAAACCTAGAGACAGGGGGAGAAGAGATAGTAGACATCTTAGACCACTGGTTAGAAGAGTGCAATCCAGACCGGCTAAGATGGTCAGAACAACTCAACCTTGAGGACAGGAGGAGAATACTGTCAGTGGTAACAGAATTTTCTGACGTCTTTCAGAACAAACCAGGGAAAACGGAGTTGGCTGTACACAGCATTGATACAGGAGACAATCTCCCCATAAGGTCACTCCCTTATCGGGTAAATGGAAAGGTGCTGGGAGACATACGCAGGGAGGTAGAAGAGATGTTAAGGTTAGGAGTAATCAGACCCTCTTTGAGCCCCTGGTCTGCCCCAGTGGTCCTGGTGAAAAAACCAGATAACACCATCAGGTTCTGCATTGATTTCAGGAAATTAAACAAGATAACCAAGCCCGATGCATATCCCATGCCACGAACTGATACCCTTTTAGATCAGTTGGGAGCTGCTAAAATCATTTCCACTCTTGACTTGTGCAAGGGGTTTTGGCAGATGAGCCTGGATGAAGCTGCCAAACCCAAAACAGCATTTGTCACACCTGATGGGTTATTCGAATTTAACGTATTGCCTTTTGGATTGAGGAACAGTCCTGCCTCCTTCCAAAGGCTAATCAATCGATTGCTAAATAGATTAAGTGCATTTGCAGTGGCCTTTATCGACGATATAGCCATATTTAGTGAAAATGTGGAGGATCACTTGGTACACCTAAGAACAGTATTGCAGGCTATACGTGAGGCGGGTCTAACAGTAAAACTAAGCAAATGTCAGTTTGGAATGCCAGAGGTAGTATACTTAGGGCACAGGGTTGGAAATGGCCATATCACACCTTTATGGGACAAGGTTGAAGCTATCAGAACCTGGGACATACCTACAACCAAGAAACAGGTCAGGTCATTCTTGGGATTTGCTGGGTATTACAGGAGATTTGTTCCCCATTTTGGTGAAATTGCTGGACCTTTGACTGATTTAACCAAGAAATGTAAACCTGACAAAATTGTGTGGACTGATGAATGTCAGAGAGCTTTTGATAGACTAAAGGACATTTTAAGCTCAAAGCCTGTGTTAAGAGCCCCTGACTTTGAAAAAACCTTTATTGTGGCTACAGATGCCTCTGAGACTGGCATAGGTGCAGTATTGTTACAAGACTATGACTCTGTTAAATATCCAGTAGCCTACCTGAGTAGGAAGCTTCTACCCAGGGAGAGAAACCTGTCTACAATCCAAAAGGAATGTCTGGCAGTAGTGTGGGCTCTGGACAAGCTCAAGCCTTATGTTTTTGGACAAGAATTTACTTTATGGACTGATCATCATGCCTTACAGTGGATACAAACAATGCAAAATACCAATTCCAAGCTTCAGAGATGGACTTGGAAATTGCAGGAATTTCAAATGAACATTGAACATGTGCCTGGGAAGGAGAATGTGATAGCCGATGCTTTGTCTAGGAAATAACCAAAAAAACAGTTGCCTTTTTGTGTAGGTTAACGTTTCACAATTCTCTTCTGTAAAAGGGAAATTGTTCCACTTGAGGAGAAGGGGGGGAAGATGTGAAGGATTGAGGCCTACACAGGCTTAAGTTTGTTGAAGGCCCAAACACTTCCCTGGATTAGTTGAAGCCTGAAGGCCCAAACACTTCCCTGGATTAGTTGAAGCCTGAAGGCCCAAACACTCCAGGATGGGAGGGGGAGTTTGAGAGTTTTAGTACCCAATAGAAGTTAAGAATTAGTCTCCTGATCAAGGTCACCTGATTATAACCTTCTACTCCTGGGAGGGCTATATATGTGTGGGGTGTGGTCAGCTAGCTGCAGAGAGAGAGAGAGAGACTGCAGTGGAGAGAGGTAGTCTGAAGTAAGCTAGAGAACCTTGTATTAGTTGTTTGTTTTATTTTATCATACTTGCTTTTGAATTATAACCACTCTATTAAGTAAATACCCTAATATAATAAGTAAAGTGCTGTTGTTTACCCTGGTTTGTTGGAGTGACTTATTAACCATGTCTAAAGCCTACACCCATGCTACTGAAAGCAGGCAAAGGATTTGATCTCCTGGAACGGGAGAGGCTTTGAGAAGAGGCAGAGATCTTCCAAAGGCAGATCAAGGGGTCCCTGTAGTAGCGGAACATTGACACCCCTGTCACCCCCAGTGCAGCCGTGAGGAGTTTGGAAGCTTTTGCTTCCATTTTAGACTAACTAGTTTATTGTTATGTCCAGACCTGATAATCTGTGGTTAATCTTAACAATGGTTTGGTGAAACAAGCTAAATTCAAACCACAGTTTATGAAGCTGGCTTGTTTCAACTAATCATTTTTAGTTGGCCACAGTCTAGGATCTGGATGACATGCTAAACTGAGTTTAATCATAAATTTAAATGGAAGCTTCCAATATCTGCAGCCATCCCAGAGGAAAGGAGGAGAGCACACAAGCCCAAGACACATTCTCATAATGCTAAACCAAACATAGACTGTCCTGTTATCTTCCCATCCCCACCTCCAGTGGAATTATTCCACTAGGGTTGCCAACTGACAAGAAAAAAAGGCCTCACCTTTTATTATTTTTCCTTTGGGTTAAAAAAAACTTGAAAGAACCCTTGAGAAAAGGTTCTTGGAAATAAACCAAAATCAGGAAAAAAAACCCCTTCTTTTTTAGCTCCTCCTTTCTTAGGTGCAGAAACAGCTTTTGTGCTGGCTTTGCACCCAGGTCTGCCAAAGACTGCTGGGCTCTGCTACTTGACCTGCCAAAAACTGCTTGACATTGTGCCAAAAGTTACATTGCCCTTTCCCGCCCCCATCAGAATTTGCTTTTACTTACTTCACGTATTTGCAACTATATTCCCCACTGTCTAATGATTTCTTACAAGTAGTTGTGAGTCAGTTCAGGAGTCTTGATTGATTAGGATTAATGACTAGGCCTCAGCACCATTTTCCACACGTGAATTCAGATCAGTGTTGCTGGTTTTCCACCCAGAGGATCTTGGTCTGTGTCTGGATCCAGGATTATTGTTTACTCAGTCCAAACATGCTAGGATTCGTAAGCAAAAACAAACTCTGGTTTAAAGCTGGATTATGATTTTGGCTTATTTGGACACAATAAACTATAATCCTAGAATCAGACTAAGTGAGGTGTGGGGAACTTCTGGTTTGTCGGCCAAATCCAGGCCTCTCAGTCCAGACATCTGCACCTTTTCTTCAGGTCACGCCCCTCACTGGCCCCATTCCATGTTATTGCTATTGTTTACTCCATCCTGCTCTGTCCCCAACCAACCAATGCTGATGGAGGGAACTTTGAACAAATTGGGGAAGGAGAGAATGCCTCAATCCAAATCTCTCCCCCCCACACACCCTCATTGCACACGGAACAAAGGTAACAATCATATCCATATCTCTGCCCACTTTTGGCTCTGGACTTAGCCCCAGCTGCAAATGTGGTAAAATATAATTCAGTATATAATTTTTATATTATGTAAACACATAATTTGTAACAAATATTTCTTATTATTTACTTGCATGTAATACTTACATATGCTAAGGTCTCGTTTTGACTCTGTATGTAAAAAGTTCTATCTCACATAACTGAAATGTAACACAATGTAACACGATCATGCTAATACAAAGGGCCTCTAAATTTCTTATGACCTGTTAAAGTAAACCTGTGTCTAACAGTTAATTGGTATTGAGATAAGGAGAAGTTACTTTAAAGAAATGTTAATTTTGGAAGTTGGCTGGACATTACAGGCTTACAGGGATACTAAGGCAATTAACAGAAGGTGTGAACCATCCTTCCTTAGTTTGTGTCTTTCACTCCCTAAACTCCTCAGTACACACGTCAATTAATTTTAGTTATTGCTTGAAAGAGAAACCAGATATTGTAAAAGCATAAATCTGTCACAGTAGAAAGAAACAATGAGCTCATATTATAAAATTTGTTAACACGCATGCGCAAAAGTAAAACGCTTGTAAAAAGTATAAAAATGCTTGTATTTCTAATGGTCGGGGTCTCACTCTACTATGGAGTTAGACCATACAGCGCTGTATTTGAATAAAGGAATTCTTTTTTTTACCCGTTCTGGCTGGTTTATTGGGCCATAAGTCAGCTAGAAAACGAACCTAAGAAGTGGCTTTAACTTCCTTACCACACAATGTGGACCCTAACATGTTTCAACTGAGGTAATGCAGACCTTGACAGGAAAAGGGTTCCCCACCCCTGTTCTAAACTATCCATGTGTATCCACTTGAACAAGTGGAAGAAAATAAACTGTGTTCATCAGCATGCAGCTCATGTACATTGTCATTTAATAAGCCAGGATTCCTGGCTTAAGGTGACATGCAAACACAGCCACGGTCTCAGCCTCAGATATGAGGCTGCTTATTTTCTTCAGCAGAAGTCTTGGTCTTAGGCCTTGCCCTCTTCTTTCTTTCACTTCACTCAATGTACACACTGAACCAGCATTGCCTGTTCATCAAATTGGAATTTTTATACTTAAGCTTTTTTATAGCCAGTCAATGTAATCCCTTTTTGTTCAATTAGCAATAGATCTGATTATGTGTAGCAGACACAAATCCAATAGTGAGTGACTAATACACTATTTAGCTCAGGCCTCAAAGCCAAATACAGATTTTATTTTACTTGTACACTGTGCCACTAAAAAGGTTTCATTTTTGTTACACACAACCATTCCTTCCGTTTGAAAACATGGAACTGGTAAGATAGGAAAGTTAAAATTCTCCACTACTGCAGGACAAAAACCAAAACCAAATAATTGAATTCATTTGTTTGGATTTTCAGGTTGCCATATCTTGAACTATTGGCCTTGTGGTGAACACTGAGTCTCATATGTGACTTTTTTGTGTGGAGGGTCCTAGAGCAGTCTCTGCTAGTTAGGGGATTCTTTTTCTCATTGTCCACCCATTCCAGAGAGACAGATGCCTCAGTCTTCCATGAGACCCGCTATAATGACCAGGATTCAAGATCAACTTTAGATGTGCCTGAGGGGTTGGGGGTGCCTATTGGCATTTTTATTCCTCTCCCCCATAAACTGTAGGCACCATTCCACAAACTCCTGTTTTAGGGTTGTGCACTTACCGCTGTGCTCACCTCATGGGGCGCTTGGTGAGCACCCCCTCCATGTGATCCGTTTTGTGCCCCCCCCATGAGCGCCAGCTGAGGCTCTTGCCGAGGAGCTCGGCGGACTTCCGGGTCCCCAGCGCTACGTTATTTATGTAAAAACAGGGGAAACTTCCTTAAAACGGCCGCATTTTGTGTAAGTGGCACTTTGTTTTTCATGTTAAAAACAGCATAAAATACGTTCGAATATAACGTATTTTATGCTGTTTATTTTATGCTGTTTTTAACATGAAAAACAAAGAGCTGCTTACGCAAAACACGGCCATTTTAAGGAAGTTTTCCCCGTTTTTATATAAAAAACGTAGCGCCGGGGACCCGGAGGTATAGTGCCAGGGACCCGGAACTTCCTTTCCCCAGCTCGTCTTGTGAGGACGTGAGCCGAGCTGGGGAAAGGTAAGTCACACGGAGCTCAGGGGGGTCGAGTGGGGTGAGTTCATTCGCCCCGCTTCCTCCACCCCCCGATCGAGCTTCACGCACATCCCTAGGAAATGCCTCATTTTAAAAAAAAAATGTGGCACAGAGGGTGGCTCCCCCTCTCCATGTGTGGAACTAGTTGGGTGGTTCTTTGGATTCTGGCATATGTGTCTGCCTTGTTCCTCTCAAGATTAAAGGGTGAGCCTCCGAAGACCCTTTACTGGGGTTATTCATTTTGCCCTGGAGCCCTGAGCAGTCCATTCAAAATGGCGGCAGCAGCAGCTAAGACCATCTACCAGATCCAGCTGAGGAATTATGGACAAACTGTTAGGATCTGCTCAGCTGGGAAGCAGTGCAGCTCCATCTGGTGGCCACTTTTCAGAAAGCAGCCCAGCCCACACTGCTGTACTTGCAGGGTTCAGCCCCAGACCACCAGGTGGTCCCAGGCTCGCTAATGCAGACCAGCTGGGAGCTGCAAGGAGCCCTACAGAAAGGCTTCCTCTTCCCTCAAGCCATTGCCAGAGCAACAAGAGTCATCGTGGTGTCTGCAGCCTGACTCTGGTGACCAACTCTGACCTTTGCCTTGCCCATGTTTGACCTGCATCTGCTCCTGACCTTTGCTTCTTGCCTCTGGCCCCACCTTGCCTGGTATGTGTCTGACCTCTGTTCATTGTTGGATTTTGCTTCTTACCTCTGGCCCTGTCTTGCCTGGTATGTGCTGACCCTCTGCTCATCTCTGGACTTTGCTCATGTCTCTGACCCTGCTCAGCTGTGTATGTGTTTGACCATTGCTTGCTTTGGACCCTGCTTTGTCTCTGGCCTGCATCTGCCTCTCTCACTCCTGGCCCCAGCATTCCAGCCTAGGACCCTTGCACTCACATCCCAGAGCTGACACAAATGGGGGTATGAAAAAAGCAGGAATAATGAAGGAGAGCTCCAGGTGCTGGTGTACAATGTAACATTTTTATATAGTCCAATGCACTTTGAACTGAGTTCCCACTTAGGGGCACTCTTGAGCAACTAGTTTCAGTTCTAGTTTATTTACAGTGTTGCAAAAGAAAGTCATGGTTATCCCCCCCCCCAAATCTGGTGTTCTCAGTAACATGGTTCACATTTAATCACAAACTATGGGTTGTTAACCATGAACAATCCACGAAGAGAACCCATGGTTTGTTGTTGGGTTGTGAACTGTGGGTTGTTTAAATTGTGGTTTGTTGATATGGGCAAACCCAGAATTGTGAGTTGTTCATAGTTTGTTTTGTCAGGCAACAGAGGCAGAGGGCAAGAGTGGTCAAAAATCCCAACCTCTTTATATGCCAGTACTGCAAAGCTGCAAAGGTAATTAGGATATAGGGAGGGAGTGGATGAAGGAGGATGAAAACAATCAACCCAGGGACTGAGAAAACAAACCATGATTTGTTAGATCATCTGATAGATTAACCCTGGGTAGGTCAACAAACCATCACTTAAATAAACCATGGGTTAGCATTATGTACAAACCAGGTCAGTATCTTACCCCCAAGTAGCCACAAGGTAGTTTTTATCACAAGAGTGATATTTTGCTATAGGTTATCCAGTGGGATGTTGATATCAGAAGCTACACTCAGATACTACAAATCTTGACAATTTTTTAAAATGCAGATGCTCCAACTAAGGATTCTTTGCCACTGTCCCCCTGAAAATGCAGAACACACACACAGCCATTGCTGTTGCTATATGTTACATTTTTTTGCACCTGAAAATGGCTCTACAAGCCTTTTCCCTTCACCTGTACAGCAACTTTGACCTTACACAGTATAGCTGTTCCTTAATTTGTAAGTTGAATAGCAAATTGTCAGGTGATAATAAAGAGTAGACAAACTCTAGATTTAACCTGAGATAGCTTCCTGCCTAAATACTTAACTGTATGTCAGTCTCCTAACAGTGTAAAAATAGTAGCGTACTTCAGGATGAAAAATGTTTCATCTGTACCTCTGCTTGCAACCAGAAATTGTACAAAGGTTAAATATGACTCATGACAATAATTCTACCAGAATGCTTGAAGCACAACATTAAAAAGTGATGTGATGCTGATGATTGTAAAGACTTGCTGGGAAAGGGGCTGGCTGGTGATGATCCTTTTAAAATCATAGTCTTTCTTTTTCAGTATTTGAAAAGAACATACGCTAAAATTGGGAAGGAACGAGTGGAAATGTTGCAAAAACTGACACTTTCTCCAATTTTAAAAAAAGGAAATTAAAATTTAATAAAGCTGAGTACTAGACAAAGATCATCAGCTAGTCTCCCTCACACACAGCTTCTTATTCTCCTCATTCATGGAACCTTGCATTTATGCACATGCCTTCCTCTTTTTGATAAGGACATATAAATATATAAGAACATAAGAAAAGCCATGCCGGATAAGACCAAAGGTCCATCTAGTCCAGCATTCTGTTCGCACACAGTGGCCAACCAGCTGCCCACAGGAAACCCACAAGCAGGAGATGAGTACAACAGCACCTTCTTGCCCATGTTCGCCTACAACTGTTGTACATAGGCATACTGCCCATAGCTGGGAATGAGGGATACTGGAGGTAGCATACAGCCATTCGGACTAGTAGCCATTGATAGCCTTATCCTCAATGAATTTGTCCAATCCCCTTTTAAAGCCGTCTGAATTGGTGGCCATCACTACATCTTGTGGAAGTGAACTATGTGCTGTGTGAAGAAGTACTTCCTTTTATCTGTCGAATCTCTCATCAATCAGCTTCATGGGATGACCCTGGGCTCTAGTATTACGAGACAGTAATCTGTATCTGTCCACTTCCTGTAAAGAAGAGCTGAAACTTATTACATTAGTATGTCATATTTCTGGATATGGGTTATATATGGCTGCGGAAAGACCTTTTAATTGTGGTTTTCTCCACAGCAAGTGATATAATGAAGGACCTTATGCTAAGTTTGGTACAAAATGTGTCTACATACATGCAGCAAGGCTGTTGTTATCAACTCACTGGCACTGATTCAGTGCTCTGATGCATACAGTGGAGATGCACATGCAGAGTCCGCCCCATACCACCACCATTTCAGTGAACAAAGAACTCATGGGTTTTAATCCAAAGGTATGCAAAGACCTTTGGCTATAAGCAATGAATATGACAGACTGAATCCAATGGTTTCTGGCGCAATTAGAAAGGTGCTCACACAAGAGGGAGTGTCTGCGATTTTTGCCGACTGACCCTCCATCTGTGCCTCACCCTATGCCATGTCTCACACCATCCCTAACTTAGGCCCCCTTACCCTCAGGTTCAGCTTTACAGTTAATAGGGATGCTGAGGATTGAAGCAGGGAGGAACAGGCAGGGAAAGTTCCGTTCCACACTCATGGTTCTTAGGATCTGAGCTATTGTATGCAACATAAGGAGTCCTGTATTCAATATGTTTCAGTTCTGACACTGGGTTGTATCCAGTGTTAGTTCTCCTTAAAATAGACCCACTGAAATGAATGGGGTGTAAGTCAGAGTAACATAGACTACAACCTATAGCTGGAATGGGGGATTTTAATTAAAGGTGTTGCAGTTTCTTTTTAAGCTAGATCAAGTCAGGGAGAGAAACATTATACTGAAAGGAATGTTTTACAGGAAATAAGCACTGTGAAAATTTACTGATAAATGGCTTTAAGAGAATAGAGGAATAGTGCAGAAATCTATACAGTGAACATGCATTTTGTGTGATGTACTCATTGCACTGAATAATCAATGATGTCAGTCTTTCTGCTTCTTCAACTGATTTCACAGATGTGATACACCTTAAGGATATTTTATAAACTGGGGCAAATCACAGTTAATAGGCATCTCTATAAATGTAGGCATTTTCAATCAGTGTCAATTCCAATCTCATGTTCTAAAACGGAAAGATTTACCTAAGAATTGAAGTAAGGAGAATTCTAGGGTGGGGACAGAAAATTCTTTGCATTTTTATTCTTATGAAGAGACATACAATACAAATGGCTACAGTAAAGTTGCAAGAGGTTGCTTTCACTTTAGTGAGTTTAATCTGAATTGCTAAAACAATCGAATGACTATTCAAAGTCTGTGTATTTCTTAATTATGGCAATTCTATGGATGATTACTAGTCTCTTTAATATTTAATTTTTATCTGAGTATAACTGGAGGAGATGGGAGTAGTGCATATTTCCCCACTAATCTCTGAGAGGAACTTTGGTATGAATTAATTGTTAACACACTTCTGTATACTAAGCACTTAATTTTGGCCAGATTTGGCCCACAATTCAAATGGATACTACTGCCTAGTAACTGTTTGGGGTTTTTTAAAAGCCCCGTGCTTTAGGGGAAATTGTCATTTTAATTTAATCCATCTTTGTTAATTAATTACTATTAAATGGAATGATTTCATTAGAGACTTAATGAGACTTCAGTGGTTTTAATACTGTCTTTTAATGTATTTTATGATTTATATTTTTATGCTGTAAGTCAGTTGGGAGCTTACACAGTGAATGTGATATATAATTTTTCTAAACAGATGATTTAAAAATTCTTAAAGAGTCTATGCTGAAGATTTCTGAAAATCTGGACCGTTCTGTTTCATCCAGCTGTATGTATTTCTACAATATAATATGGAAGCTGCATTATGTGAAAATTGAAAAACAGAACCTCACTGGAGAGCATTCTAGTCTGATTAAATTATCCAACAAACTGTAATTTGTCTGTCATTAACATACACAATCTGCCACTAACATAATTCTAGCAACATGTTAGGAAATGGAATAAAATTTATAAAACTTTTTTTTGCCGACAGCATGCTATGCTTTCCCTACTAATAGGTTCATAGAATCATAGTGGAAGGGACCATTTTGGGCCATTGAGTCCAACCCCCTGTTCAGTGCAGGAATCTGGTTTAAAGCATCCCTGACAGATGGCTGTCTGGTCTTTGGTTGAATACCTCCAGCGAAAAAGAGCCCACCAACTCCCTAGACAGTAAGTTCCATTGTCTGAGTGCTCTGACTGTTAGGAAATTGTTAGTCCCCTGATAATCTTGTTGCCCCTTTCTGAACTTGTTCCAATTTATCTGAATACTTCCTGAAGTGTGGTGTCCAGAACTGGACACAGTATTCAAGGTGAAGTCTGACCACTGCAGAATAGAGCAGAACTATTACTTCCTGTGATTTTGAAACTATAGTTCTATAAAATTTAATTTTTGAAGCCAGAACCACAAATATTCAGCTCATATTCAGCTTGTGACCAACTACAACTCCAAGATCCTTTTCACATGTACTTTTGCCAAACTTCGGCTATTGGGTGGTATAGAAATGTAATAAATAAAATAAGCCAGGTATCCCCCATCTTATACCTGTGCATTTGATTTCCTTCTCCTAAATGAAGAACTTTGTACTTGTCTCGGTTAAATTTCATTCTGTTATTTTCTGATCAGTTTTCTAACCTATCAAGATCATTTTGAATTTTGTTTCTGTCTTCTAAGGTATTAACTATCCTATCCAATTTTGTGCCATCTGCAAATCTGATAAGCATTCCTCCCACCTCTTCAAGTCATTAATAAAAATGTTGAAGAGTACACTGCCCAGGACTGAACCCAGGTGCACCCCACTCAATAAGTCCATCCAGTTGAATGAGGAACCATGGACCAGCACTCTTGGAGTATGGTTCTCCAGCCAGCTATGAATCCACCTAGCAGTAGTGCCATCCAGCCCACATTTAACTAGTTTGCTAATCAGAATATCATGGGGCACTTTGTCAAATGCCTTGCTGAAGTCCACAGCATTTCCATGATCTACTAAGGAGGTTACCTGATCAAAAAATGAAATAAGCTTAGTCTACCAGGACTTGTTGTTGACTAATCCATGTCAGCTTCTTCCAGTGATCACTGCATTAGTGTCAAGGTGCATACAGAACGGGCACTTTATAATCTGCTCTAGAACAGGGCTCTCCAACCTTGGGTCCCCAGATGTTGCTAGCCTACAGCTCCCAGCATACCCAGCCAGCATGGCTAATGGCAAGGGATTCCGGGAGCTGTCGTCCAGCAACATCTGGGGACCCAAGGTTGGAGAACCCTGCTCTAGAATCTTCCCAGGTATTGATGTCAGACTGACTGGTCTATAATCCCTGGATTTTCATTTCTGCCCGTTATGAAGATAAGGACAACATTTGCCCTCCTCCAGCCCTCTGGTATGTCATCTGTTTTTCAGGATTTCTTGAAGATAATAAATAGAGGTTCTGAGAGTCCATCAGCTAGCTCCTTCAACACACTAGGATGCAATTCATCTGGACCTGGGAACTTGAATTACTTTAAGGTGCTTAGATATTTCCTGACCATCTGCACTCCTATCCTTTCAGCCGGTTTGTCACATATGCCAGTACATAACATGATTTTTCTTTCATTAGTATCTCACTTCTCAAGTCATCTTAGCTTCACAGCCATGTCCTTCAAACTATCACCAGACTTGCAAAACAAGTACTGTCTCTAGAGAACTCTTGAATTTGTTTTACATTTTTGTTCCTAGAAGGGGAAAACGTAACAAGAGTGGCTTCTGTTATATGCAGGATCTATCGGATATATTTTGAATGCCACTGAATTGGATCTAGAAAACACCCCCATGTGGCATAGTGGATTGCATTTAGGACTAAACAGACACCTGTGTTCAAATCCCCATTCAGCCATGGAGTTTTCTGGGTGATCTTGGGTCAGTCACTCTCTCAGACACACACACACTACCCTGTATACTGCCCTTAGTGGAAGGGTGGGATAAAGCAAATGTTTACTAGCTAGTCATGTTTTTATAGAAAGTTTGCAGAAATACTTTCCCTTCAGCTGACATATTAAAAAGCAGGGCATGCTGAGGTTTTTTAAAATATGGATTATGAAACTGAGCACATAGTTTGGTCAAGTATAAAAATGGCCAGTATTGGCATTCATTTTTATTTGAGTTTGTAGGATCTGAAGTTTATGTAGGCAGCTGAATATCTTTGCTTGATTCAAGCAGTTTTCCATTCTGGATCTCACTGAACCTTGATGAACAAAGACCCCTTCATGCATTACATGTGTGTAGGAGGTCCATGCATAGAACAGGGAGCTGGGCCAAGCTTCTGGCCCTACTCCTGATGACTGCATATTGCATGTGGAAATCTCTATGATAATCAGCCGCTCATGCATAGGGGTTGTTGCTCTTCAGATACCCACACTCAAGGAGAATTTATATGAAAGTTACAGAAAATTAAAATTTATCTATAAATGGCCCTCAACTTTGGCTTCCCCAAATCCCAAAAATGTAATTTATCTCCTCAAAAGGAGGAACTCTCAATTTCACTCCTAAATATAAGTAATCATCATTAAGGTTTTGACCTACCGGTAAATCTACTGACTGAATAGAAAGCTTGTTTATACCACTGTTCTTGGACAGGTTTAATGCAGTGTTAGTAATTTAACAAAGGGCTCAGTTTCAAGCTATGATTAAACTTTGTGCCTCAATTCTGCATGCATTCCATAAAAGGCAATGGTAGGCATTTATTAGTTCATTTGAACACTCCATGAGGGATGTATCAATAGACAAAGCAATTATCAGTTATATTTGCTAAAATTATGCACACCTGGTTTTTGGATGAAAAAGACTGAAAATATATTAGTCATCGTTATATGTTATTAGGTATTCTAGAGTAGCCCACCAGGTTCAGTTTCCAGATATAGTAGTTCCACTGGTTTGAAAAAGCATCCTGGACCTTCCTTATATCCATTTCCTTCTGATTTAATTTCCATCAAGGAAAAACAATTATCAGCAGCTGGATACACAAGCACTTTCACATACTGATTAGAGAGAGAAAAATAGATGTGGTTGGGCAAGCAAGACAAGGAGTAAAAAACAATTGCAAGAGAGAATGACACATGCATCTATAGGAGTTGTATGGAAACTTCATGGGGTTTTCATGGATATCTGACATGATATGGGGGGAGGAAAAACAGAGGAAAGCTCCAAGCTCTGCACATTCCTATACTTTATGGGTGGCAGCCCAGCTTCTGCATAAAACTATTTCCCATGGAAAGGCTCTATGTGGGTGCCTTGCAGGAAAAAAGGTGGGGTATAAATATAATAAATAAATAATAAATAAATCCGCACTATCCTGTGAAATGCCCCCTTGCCAGCATGAACAGCCCAGGGGGATGGGACCATGATGACACCATAAGTTCCACGGGACAGCTCTGAACTATATAGTAAGCCTATAGCATTGTTTATGACCCCCCTACTTGCAGCCTTTACCATGAGAAAGTGCTTTCTGCAGTAACTACAGTTACTGTATGCTCTAATGCATACAATTTCTCTGCTTTGTACAATGTCACTTTTAAATTAAACATAATTTTCTCCATTGCATACTTTTGTTTAACACCACACTGTTTTGGGATTTTCTATTCCTAGTCTTTCTTACACAAGTGCAACTGTAATACTCAGTTCTAAACTTCTAGTTTGTATCTGTCCAGGTTGCCATCTACATTCCTGAGTATTCTATTGTATTTATACATACACCAACTCTACAAATTAATAAAGGCCACATCTTACACTATTCACCTGTGGAGAGTTGAGTACATGATACATACACTTCAATTGTAAATGATGCAACCATTTTTCAGTAGTTCCTTTTCTTAGCAAAGTACATAGACATGGGGGAGGACAGTACTTCCTGCTTGCATGTATTTTACTAAGAAAAGCAGGCACTTAAATGACCATGCACTGTTCACAAGGTGCATGCATACAAAAAGTACAACACAAAAAAATATAGTAATGTGTCTCCCCAAACAATGTATTTTTTGGTTGTTTAACTTAGCTTGTGAAATCTATCAGAGAGATGAGGGTTGCCATTTAAGAGAATTCTGAATATGTTCTCTTCTCAAGAGACCAATGCATTTATTATAAAGAATAGTGCTCTCAAAGAACCTGGCTACATGTTATGCTGCTCATGTGGTAAACAGAAGGATTCTGCTCATATTTTGATTTTGAACCAAAAGCCTCTTGCGGACAGAGGGAACTCTGGGAGGATTTTATTGGATCCAACCAACCCAATGCCCTACACAGAATAATGAAGAGTCTAATCTATCACTTGTGCTATGGTTTCATCAACTTTTTTGAAGTACTGTGGGGGGTTTTTACACATTTACTCAGAATATTTACAGTATTACAAATAATGCACACAACATGCCTTTACTTACTTACTTGGAAAGACCAAATAGTAATAGCCAGGGTTCACTTTTTAGATTCTACAATGTAAAAGATTTTGATTATATATTCCTAATATGTATGTTTGGGGCTTCGGTCCACGAACTATGAATTATAATGAAATTATTCCTAAGTGCTTTGAATCAAAAGAAAAGCCAAAATTTCAGAAGAAAAAAATTCATTAGCATTGTACTCACCACATTTGTCACAGTAATACTAATGCTAATAATATAAACTGTTCAATACAGATTAAAATTCATCTTTAAGAACGAATGCAAGAGGATCAAATAAATTGCTATAATGAATGCCAATTAACTTTATGTTGAAAATAATCTTGTGATATATAAATGGAGTGCTAATTGTACTGCATAATATGATAACAAGAAAGAGGAAAATAAAACATAATGGCTGAAGTAGACCTTAATTTAAAAAAAAAAGAATCTATTTCTGTATGGTTTCACCAACATATACTTATTTTCTCAATCTTGAAGATAATATTTTAATTATTTATCTCAGCCCACTTGAAGTAAAACATATATGGAGTTCTGAAAATTAACTACAACTAGTTACAATTGTTTTTCTTTTTCTGGATCACCTATGATACACATTATGATATATAAAATATCTAGATATACTGGCTTGGAATGCCTAGTGTGTAATACCTTTCTGTAAGAACAGTCATTAATGAAGAACAAGTACTGTAAGGAATAAAGAAAAAAACACTTCTGATACTAGATCAGTATTCTTCCCAAAATAAAGCAACTGTAATGGAAAATAAAAATGCCAATTGGATCTCCCCAAATAACCGAGTATTCTGGGTGGTATGCAATTAACCGCTTCACTAATGGAATGATTGCCACCAGTGGAATGTGGAAGAGAGGTGATTCCTCCTCCCTCCCTACAGTCATCTGTGTGTTCCAATGTGTTTGGGGACCTTTAGGGTGGCCAATTATGAATCACCAAAAAAAGAGGGCACCAATTTGCATATGCTAATTTATATATATAAATGCAAATTTAGACATTATTATATAATATATCTAGAAATACAATACATCTCATCAGAGTGAGGAAGATGGTGACCAAGTGACCTTTGTGCCTTGCTCAGTCTGCTGTCCAAATGCTGCTGATGGGCAGCTTCAAGGCCCAGCTCTACCTTCCTACAGTTCTTTATCTTTAAACCAGACTTGGACAGGACACCCCTTCAAATAGAGGACCCCTTCAAAATACTCTGGCAGTTCTTCAAACAGAATACTGTCCTCTGTAAAAGAGAATGCATGGCCACCCTAGCCAGAGCAGACACACTTCTGCTTTCAACTTCTGCCTTTTTGGTCATGTCTACTGGTCATGTCTACTGGTGTACCTCATTTATTTATACTGAGAGCCAAACTACATGTTATGCTAATCATGTAGCCTGTAGCAGAGGTATTTTTACTCTAAGCACATACTTCCCAATTTGGAACAGGTCTACCATGCTCCAAAAGGGAAGGGTTAAACGTTCCCCTCACCATTTCCCACTAAAATTCTCTCTACACACACCCTGCTGCAGGGGGTTTAATAAAGAAAAGAAAAAATCTCAATTGATGCCAATGGAGACTTCCCCCCCCCCTTTTTTAACCCTCCCCATGGAGAAGGATTTCAGGGGGAAATGGTGTGGGGGAGGTTTAACCCCCTGAGCCTGGTGGTCCTTATCAGAATTGGGGCTCTGCACGCTTACACTGGAGTGAAAAACAAAACAATCTGCTATATGATTAGTGTAATGTGTAGTTTGACTCCAATTGTGTTGTGTGATGGAGCTGGAGCATGTGTGTTTCTCAGTACTACTGGGTTTAGATAACAAACACCCCCTCTCCCCAAAAGTCAGCAGCAGCTGGAGGCAGCTATCCAGATCTTTAGCTATGAGGACCTGCTGTTTGGCTGAATCCTGCTCAAGTGTGTGTTTATGTATGTGTGCGCTTTGCAGGCAGTTAGACCAGAGTGGGTGACCAACAGAGGAAGCAGCAGATGTTCCAGCTCTGAAAGAAACACATCTCTATCCTCCCCCCACCCCCATGCTGAAGTTCAGGCATGCAAGTATTTTGGCAGGTTGTAAATGAGCAGAATCATGAGTGCTGGATTCGGGCTTATGTATTTTGGACAGTGTATAGAAGGAGAGCCTTGGAGAGGACTGAAATGGGCAACCCTGCAAGAAAACCCCGTTGAACCTCTCCCCTCCATCTTCAAAGCATATTCAAAGGTATTTGAGGAAAGGGGTGTTACAGACAGAGGCAGAACTAAAATTGTATCTTAATGGTGTTGCCAAAATCACACAGAATCTTGCCCCTGTCATTACGGCAAAGAAAACAAAAGAACGGGCTTTTGTTTCCTGGAAAATTAAGATGGGAGATGAAGGAACTGATGCTAAGTAGTGTGATGATTAGGTGCATACATCTCAATATCATCCAGTTGTGAACTAGTTACTTTTTATTATTATTTTAAAATCCATACAAATACAGAAAACAATATACCAAACATACAAAGTAAATTTCAGTAATCAAAGTAACCAAAATGTGTAGGAACAGTGAATGTTACATCATAAAACATTTTTGTACATTTGGGAATAATTGATTTGTTTTGTAGAAGTTCATAAAAGGCATCCGGTTATTGATCACACATGTCTTCTTTATAATGTGGGATCAATAATTATATAATGTATTTACTTTGCCGTGAGCCATTTCCCATATTTTTTCATGTTATTCCTTCATACACAGAGTTGTAGTTTATCTCCAGTATTTAGTGTACAGAATTCTGGCAGCTGTGACCATATAGGAGAACAATTCACTATCTTTGTCATAAATTGTCCCTTTAGTATACATCAGTAAGAGCAATAAAGGATCTGATCTGACTGGATAGCCTTTTATTTTCTCAAGCACAATTGTATCCCCCCCCTCCCCAATTGATTTGCTATAAGGCAGGTCCAGCAAATATGAAAGAAGTTGCTTCATTTGTTCTTACATTCCCAACATACAAAACTAGATGTGCTGTTCTTCATCTTATTTATGATAACCTGAGTGACATGCCATCTAGATATCATTTAAAGTACAGTAATACCTTGGATTGCAAGTAACTTGGTTTGAGAGCGTTTTGCAAGACAAGCAAATCTTTAAATATTTATTTAAAATTTTTTGACTTGATATACAAGCGACGTCTTGCAATACAAGTACTGTAGTACGGCTTAAATTAAAAATCTCTGTACAAATTTTTTTGGGGGAATTTCGTTTTGATATAAGAGTGTTTTGGATTACAAGCACGTTTCCGGAACGAATTATGCTCTCAATCCAAAGCATGACTGTAGTTTTCTCTGATACTAATATTGTGATCTCTAGTCCACCAATTCTCCCATACATGCATTGAACTAGTTACTCCTTAATGTACTTTTTTCACCATTCTTTGGCTCACTCAAGATGTTAAAAATTGGTCCTTTATTCCCATGGTTTCAATATAAGTTTGTGTGGAGAGAAATCCTTGGTGAATGTGAGGCTAGAATGAATTGCCCCTTGGGGGGAGGAGCCTTCGCCGGCTATGGAGCAGTAGCTTTTCTGCCGAGCTCCCGGAATGATTTGAAAACATCTGCAAAATACACAGGAGAGACAAATCGTGAGTTTAAACTCCTTTGCTGTTTGCTTTCTGGAAGGTATGCAGATGTAGAGCTAATAAAGAAATAAAAAGAATAGCTTTTCTTTGATGTGCTTTGCCCTGGATTGTTTATGAGCTCCAGACGGGTGAAAAAGTCCCTACCCCCTCTTTGGAAACGCGATCGGGCGCATCCCTCGGATAACAGTTTGAAAAGGCTAATTAGGATCCTTGACACGAAAGATACTGAATTGTCTTATCAATTTGAGCAACTGGGTCCTGATAAGAAGCTACGAGGTAGTGAAAGTTCCTGAGACAGCGAGGGGGAAGGGCGGAAAAATGGTGGACTCAGCTGGCAAATTCCCTGCTGGTGCCAAGCCAAAGACAACATCTCCAGCTAAGCTTAAAGGGGCAGCACCAGATTGGGAGAAAATTTTATTACAGTTTCAAAGCTCTATGGAAGCAGGCCAGCAGAAACATACAGAAGCAATTGAGAAATTTCAAAAACTGCATCAAGATGATATGAAGCACATGAGAGAGACCATAGATCATTTGGGGGTTCAAGTTAAAGAGCTGCAAGTTAGAGTGGATAAGGTGGAAAAACTCCAGGTGAAGGATGAAAAAAGTTTTGAAAAGTATGAAATGAAATTTAATGAGATGGAAATACAGATGATCAACATGCAAGACAGGCAACGTCGTTCCAACATTCGGATCAGAGGCTTCCCTATGGAGATGGGGGAGACTGGATATAAGTTAAGAGGCAGTATTTTGGAATGGATGAATGAAGCTGTCTCTGGAGAAACAATTCTTTGGGATGATATGGACATTGAGATTGTGCATAGAGTGGGAGCATTAAGGCATGACATCCAGAGATGTTGTACTGAAATTTGCAAATTTATACAAGAAGGATGTCTTCATGAAAGTGATCAGAAAGAAAGGTCAAGTAGCTTTTAAGGGGGCTACTTTGCAAATCTACAATGATCTTTGTCAGCAAACAATTAAGTGGAGGCGAAGTGTTAAACCGTGTACAGCAGTCTTGATCAGAAAGGGATTACAATACAATTGGGGTTATCCAGTCTTTCTTACTTTTGTGTGGAACAGTAAGAGATACAAGATCTCATCATGTGATCAAGGCATGGGCCTGCTGGGAGAGTTGGGGCTTCATGATGATGCTGGAGGGTCCAGAATTGATGGGTCAACTGGAAGAAGAAGGAGCCAGTGGAGGAATTGTATAAGAGGTCGTTTCAACACGAGAAGAAAAAAGAAATAGAAAATGTTTTATAAAGAAGTTATCCGGGAGGGAATGAGGGGCTGCTGTTCGGGTTGGTGATGGGTCCTTCCCCCCCCCCCTGGGATAGGTGGGTAGGTTTAGGGTGGGGCAAGTTGCCCTGGCTTAGCAGGGGGGATAGTTTAGATGAATGTGGGGGTGGGTTAAGGGGTATGTTATTGTGTATTATTTTCACTTTTGGGGACCAAAAAAGAAAAAATGATGTTAATAGATGGATTATAAGTTAAGAATTTCAACTTTAAATGTTAAGGGGCTAGGTTCAGTTACTAAGAGGAGGCGAATAGAAGCACTTCTTAAGAAGGATAAGGCAGATATTATATTCTTGCAAGAAACGCACCAGGCAAGGAAAGGAGTCAATGAATTGAAATTGAGGTGGTCTCGAATATATGAGATAGCATGTGGATCATCTAAATCACGAGGAGTAGCAATTATAATTTCAAAGAATTGTGGTTTTAATGTTTTAAAGGTGAAAAAGGATGATACAGGTAGATATATTATAATGTATGGGACCTTGGGAGGGGAAGAATATGTTATTGTTAATGTTTATGCTCCCAATCAAAATCAAGGAGAATTTTATCAACATGTGTTTAAAGAAATGGGTAATTTTCAAAATCAAAGGGTTATTATGGCTGGGGACTTTAACATGGTATTGGATAGAAGAAAAGACAAATCCAATCCGACGAGAGAAGATCAGAGAAATAATCTAACGATCTTGAATAAGTTAATTAGTAAGGAAGGGTTGCTAGATGTTTGGAGAGGGGTCAAGGGGAATGAGGAAAGATATACATTTTACTCATCAGCAAATAAGAATTATTCGAGGATAGATTTTATTTTTGTGTCCAGGACACTGTTTTCAAGGGTCCTGGGCACAGAGATAGGAGTGATAAAAGTTACAGATCATGCTTTGGTTAACATGGATTTGAAGATATATAAGGATTATAGAGAAGCGAAAAGATGGAGATTGAATTGTAATATTTTTCGTTTTAAACATTTAATAGAAAAAATAGAGAAGGAATTGAGGGAAATTTGGGAATTTAATCAAACAGAAGAATGTACTGAAGCGATAATATGGGATACAATGAAGAGTGTAATGAGAGGAATAGGATTGAGAGAGGCAATAAATTTGAGGAAACAACAAGAAGTTTTTTATCAAAAGCTAGAGGGGGAGATTAGGGATTTGGAAAAGAAGTATTTAGAGAAGAGGGATAAAAAGATTTTTGCAGAATTACAGGGTAAAAGGAAAGAATTGGAGAATAAAGAACTGGATAGGGTACAAAGGAATTTGATTTATACAAAAAGGGAGTATTTTGAGAATAGTAATAAAAATTCTAAAATGTTGGATAGATTAGCACAAAAAAAAAAGAAAAAAGCTTAGTGGGGGTGATTAAAGATAAGAGGGGTAAAGAATATAATCTAGTAAAGGATAAATTGAAAATTTTTCATGAATATTATACGGAGTTATATAAGGCAGGAAAATGGTCGGAAGCTGAGAGTAGAAAATATATCGAGAAAATTTTAAAAATAAAAATCCAGGATGAAGATAGAGAGAAAATGGAGCAACCATTCACAGAAATTGAAATAGAAAGTGCTATAAATAAATTAAAACAGGGGAAAACGCCAGGACTGGATGGTCTGGGGGCGGAATATTATAAAGTCTTTAAAAAAATGTTAGTTCCAAAGTTAAAACGGTTGTTTAATGATATTTTACAGGGGGGAGAGATCCCCCCGTCATGGAAACAGTCCTTGACTATTTTAATCCCGAAACCAAGGAAGGATTTAGCAGAACCAGGTTCTTATAGACCAATATCATTAATTAATCAAGATGCTAAACTATTGACAGCAATTTTAGCTAGAAGAATGAATAGTTTTCTAAATAAGTATATAGGGATAGATCAATGTGGTTTTATTCAAGGAAGACAAATGGCAGATTTAACAAGAAGGGTTCTGAATATAATTTATTTAATAAAGAAAAATAATTTGAAAGCGGGGGTTCTTGCATTGGATATTTTTAAAGCCTTTGATTGTGTGGAATGGCCTGCATTAAAGTTGTTAATAAAAACTATGGGGTTTGGAGAAAAATTTATAGGTATTACTAACCAATTATATACTCATAATGTCACGTCGGTAATTGTAAATGATGGAATAACAGAAACTATTAGCCTAGGCCGGGGAACTAGACAGGGTTGTCCCCTTTCCCCAGTATTATTTGTGTTAGTTATGGAATTGTTAGCGAATTCGATAAGACAGGAGAAGAAATTACTGGGGATAGGAATAGAGACCAAATGTAAGATAAACCTTTTTGCAGATGATATCTTGTTAACATTAGAAAGGCCTATAGAAAATTGGGATTGGATAGAGAAACATTTAGATGAATTTAGAGAAGTAACAGGGTTAAAAATTAATTGGGATAAATCGGAGATAATGACATTTAATTATAGTAAAGTGGAGGAAAGGGGATTTAAACAAAGGAAAGTGGATATAAAGATAAAAAACATAATTAAATATTTAGGTATTGATATATTAAAAGATATGGATAAAATAGGGGAATGTAATTTAAAAAACTAAAAGATGAAGTTAAAAATCAAATAGAGGATTATAAAAAATTGGGATTATCGTGGTTTGGTAGGATAGCTTTGATTAAAATGAAGATTTTACCGAAGTTTAATTTTTATTTAGAATGATACCATATAAGATATCAGAGAAAGAAATTAAAGAGTGGCAAGTAATGTTAAATAGCTATTGTAATGGGGGGGAAAATCAAGGATTACTAAGAATAGATGGTATAAAGCTCAAAAAATAGGGGGACTTGGTCTCCCTAATTTAAAATGGTATTATATAGCTAATCAACTTAGATATATTATGGATATTATTGTTAGAAAAGATTTTATGTGGTGGGAAATAGAAGCATTTGAATTGGGTAATAGGGTGGATAAATTCTTATTTACAAAACAAGGACATATTATGACAAAAAGATTAGAAAATCCCTTTTTAAAAAATATGTTAGAAATTTGGGGTAGAAATAAGGAAATATTTTTACCAGGTATATCCCCGCTTACTCCAGTGGTGGTTATGGAAGATTTTCCCGAGAATGTTAGACATTTAGAACGAATTTTTAGAGAGAAAAAGGTGATAACTTTAATGGATTGGCTGGAAAAAATGGAGACAAGACAGCAAATAATTGATAGGGTTGGGGCAGGAAGAATTTCTTGGTTAAATTTAATTCAATTAGTACAATGGGGTAAGAAATGGAAGAGGAGACATGAGCATGAAAGGGATTTCACTGCATTTGAGCAGGTGGTTATGTCTAGAGAACTCGTAGAAGGAGATGCATCAGCTAGGGGTCTTACAAAGATGTTATATAAAATGTTGCAGAAATCAGTAGAACAAGCAGAAAATCTTAAAATAGTTTGGGATACAGAGTTTGAAGAGGAAATATCAAAGGATGAGTGGAATAAGATTTGGGATAGGCGAATATTGAAAAATATGTCTATAAGAATTAAAGAGAATTTTTATAAGCTAATTTGGAGATGGTATTTGACTCCAGTGAGATTAAATAGAATAGACAATAAATGTTCTCCAATGTGTTGGCGAGGATGTCAGGAATTGGGTACATATGCTCATATGTGGTGGAGTTGTAAAAATGTAATGGATTTTTGGAAAATGATTTTTGAGGAAATATCAGAAATTGTTGGAGCTGATTTAGAGGTATGCCCTAAACTAGCTTTGCTAACAATAACGGAAAAGGTGATCGGTTCTCAAAATGTTAAAGAATTAATCATAAATTTGTTAACGGCAGGTAGACTAATGATAGCAAGGAAATGGAAAATCCAGCAAGTTTTCACTATTACTGAATGGTATAAGGAAGTATGGGATATGGCTTTGAATGATATGTTGACTTGTAATATTAAATGCAAAAGGGGTCAATTAAAGAAAAATAATTTTAAGGATATTTGGGGTTTATTTTTGGAATATGTGTTTAAAAGGGGGAAAGGGAGTTTACCCTGTCAAGATATGTTGTATTTTTGGAATAATGAACAATTATAGAGTTATTGGATTGTTTGGTCCCATGGTGATGGGAGCACAATATTAGTTATGTGTGTGTGATATTTTCTTTGTATTGTTTTAAAATTTAATAAAAAAATTTATAAAAAAAAAAAAAAAAGAATGAATTGCCCTTATCCAAGGCACCCTTGGGTCTTTGTACTCACTGTCAGGTTTGCAAGGATGATTTTTCCCTAACTATTTGAGGGTCAAGCTACACATTGTATTAAACTCTGTAGCATGCAGTTGATCCCCCCTCTTTTTTTTTTCTTTTTTTTTTTTTAACTCTAGAGAAAGTGCTCACATTCCTGATCTAGACTGGAACCACTGTGCACCAGTAGGGGAGGTTTAAACCTTTCTCCTTCAGCTGCTAGGTTCCAGAAATTACACACACATACCATACAAGGGTTAAGGACAAAAAAAGCCTGATTTGGCACCAATTGAGACTTCTTTTTTTAGCCACCACAGTGGGAGGATTTCAGGAACTGAGCAGCTGAGGGGGAAAGGTTTAAATCTCTCCTCCCAGCATACAGTGGTCCCAACCCTGACTGGGGCCATACACACTTACTCTATAATAAGAGGTGTGTGTGTGTGTGTGTGTAGAGAGAGAGAGGGGGGAGGCAGGATCAGCTGCATGCTACATAATTAACAGAAGGTGTACCTTGACTCTCAGTGCACACTTATATAGACTGAAGTTGGGAATTCCAATTATTTTACAACTGTGAGTACAAGACTAGGTGATGGTAGCTATTTCTGATTTGATGCAGATGACAAGGGTATGATCTTGTGTAAGTGACGTAGGGATAGCAACAATTTTCTGCATTTATCAATCATGTATATTAGGGGTGATCCTGTGCATGAAGGGTGTCAGGGGAAAACAGCAATTTAGTGTTTGGTGGGTGGGTGTTTAACCCTCCTACAATGTGGTTGCTATGGCCCACAGCAGCAGTTTGAAACATTTGTAAAACTTTTTTTTAGCAAACCTGAACCATTTCACATATCAGATATTCCTCAACAATTTGGGGGTCAGCTGTCTTGTGGTGCTCACCCCCCCACTCCATATATATATATATATATATATATATATATAATATAAATTTACTAAGCTATCAGGGGTCTCATTACCCCTACTGAAATGAATGGGAAAGTGAAACTATCAAATACCTAAACTAACTAGGACCCAGTCTATCCCCAGCTTCTCAAAATAAGGTAGGGATTGTAAATTCCGGTATCAAATTCCATTTTTTATGTGGTTATACCACTTCAAGAGTACTGGAGTATATTTTCTTTGTTTTTGTAAAGAAAATTCTTTACATTCCTATATGTACAAAAAAATAATAATACACACATTACAAAAGGACTGAAAGGTTCCACTGGACAATTGGAGTAAATTTTACCCTAAGGGGTTAATTCTACTCCTAGTTGACAGAGATGTAACACTTTAAAAGTGCAAATTTGCACTGGTTTCTTATTTGTAATATTCCTTTGAAAGTAAAACACAACCCTATTAGACTACTGGGGTACATTTTACCCATTGTTTACTATGAGTCCAGCATTTTGTCTATGCATTTCAGGTTCCTGTTTTGTTTTCTCTTCTCTTCTCTTATCCAGGGGTAACCTGATAGCCTAACTCTGGTAGATTGGGGAAAACAATATACAGGCCTGTGGCTTATGCTGGCTCAGCTTGTCTGAGTGTGGAAAGCTAAGCAGGGTCAGGCCTGGTTATTACTTGGATGGGAGACCCCTCCTCTAGTTTCCTGCATTGAGCAGGGGGTTGGACTCGATAGCCTTGTAGGCTCCTTCCAACTCTATGATCTATGAAATCTAATCACACGTCACAGGTTGGTTTGCCCCTAACAAAACAAATACATAGGCAGCAATACCATGCTAGAGACTCACAATTGCTCGGACACAAGTTCTCTGTACAAGGTTTTTCAGAGCTGAGTATATATGGCAACAAATATGATTTCATCAGAGGAATTCAGAAAATGTCTGACAGAAGAAGACTCAGAAACTGAATTCTTGGGATTCAGTGATGAGGACAGTAACTGGGAACCAGAAGGCACATCCGACGCTGGCACAGAAAGAGACAGTGACTAACTTGATACTGAAACCAGTTCCAGTTACAGTGATGAAAGTGGCATTTATTAATGCCAGGACTATTGAGGGAGATGGCTGTTCAGGTCTTGGGGACTGAGATAGAGCCAAAGAAAAAGGGAAGATGTCATATCTGTCCTAGAAAATATAAAAAATCATGGCAGCAATGCCATCATTACAAGCTTTTGTTTAGCAGGAACATGTATTAGTTAGCTATAGTTTGTGAGCTCAACATTAGGAAGGTGCTTGTAGAAGGGTACAAACTGCAAACTTTATTTTTTTTGGCTGTTTAAATGCTCAATTGTTATTTGAAAATGATATTTATACTGTAATTTGTAATTTTCAAAATGTGGGATCCAATATATCCCTGTAGTGTTTTTGTTAACATTGTGGTATAGTGTTTTTGTTAACAATGTATCCCAGCACTTTTTGTGTCAGACTACTTTTTGGAATGTGATACCAATAAAGTATTTTGCTGTTGTTAAACAGGAATCATTCTGAAATCAAATCATATGTTTATTTCAGTTAGAACTTTGGCAGATTGATACTGTAAAAATAAATGGCAGAGGAGGGTTAAACTTTGCTGTGCTTTACGGTGCTTAATGCTGTTATAGTAATTCATAACCAGGAAAGCAGCACTATTAAATTCTCAAAAATCCCTTTGTTTCTGTGGATGGGAGCATCAATACTGGATCTGGCCATTAGCATATCTTTCCTTTCCTGTCAAAGCACCTTTGTTTTTAAATTTGGTCAACTGGTTTTCTGAATTTTATAAGTTGCACTTATGTGCCAACATTGTATGGAACAAGCTGAAGTTTTAAAACTTGCATGTTTAATGGAAGCTTCTCAATGTATTGTTGTGGTCCTTGCAGAAGATCAAGAAATGCATGAAGAAGATAAAGCAGGGATGCTAGCAACCTTAAGAAAAACATCTCAGCTTTAGAATAATTACATGTGCTTTGTGGTGTGCGTGTTTCTTAATAACAGGAAATGTATTGAGGGTTTATTTCCATGCTGTTTTGTAGTTTCTAATCACCAAAATTACCTATGTTATGATTAAAATCTTGGAGGAAGAGTGGCCCTATGTTGACTTTTGAAATGCAATAACATTGATAATGTTGTTATAATGTTAAGCTAATAAAATCAAATGCTTCTATGAAATCAATATACCAGGAAACTCTACCTCATCCCACTACTATGCTGTCTAACATACAACAAGATGGTTGGTGTGGGAAGAAAAACATTACCGATGCTAGTATGACAAGGTAACTTGAGTTGGTCCTGGATTGATCTACAAATCTATAAAGTACAGACTTTATTCAAAATCTTTGGGTAAATTCAATTGCGCTTTCTTACAAGAAAGAAATGTAATTCAATTTAATGGTATTTTTGCTTACTACTTGTAAGCAGTAGTGGAAGAGCCACTAGCCCATAACCTGCCAGAAGTCTAGTAACTTCAACTAGTTTATAACTGAATGCTTTATTCAGCTAAAATAGTGAGTTACTCAAGAAAAGAGGAAGAGTGAAAGTAAACCAGACACTTAATAATGTGCCAGTATGGCATAGTGGTTAGAGTGTTGGACTGGGACTCGGGAGACCCGGGTTCTAGTCTCCACACAGCAATGAAGCTCACTGGGTGACTCTCAGCCTAACCTACCTCACAGGGTTGTTGTGATGATAAAATAGAGAGGAGGAGGAGGAGGAGGAGGAGGAAGAGGATTATGTAAGCTGCCTTGGGTTTCTTGAAGGAGAAAAGGTGGGATATAAATATAATGAATGAATGAATAATAGTATGTGTTAAAAGTATCTACTTTATTAATTACAAACACAGATAGTCTTCATTCTTACATTTAGAATAAATTATGGCTTCTTTGTTTTCTTCTAGAAAGTGTGAAAAAGTGTATGTTTGGCAACACTTATGTCTAAAGTTAAGTTACTGGGTCAGTTCGCACATAACACTAAGCTACCAGGGGTTAATTAACCTGTGGGGCTTCGCGGTGCATTCCGGCCACCATTTTGAATATGCAAGCTGTGGTGGGAACGCACCATGGCTTGTCATGTGAACCTGGGCAGCATGGGTTATGTGAGATACCCTCAGATAACCCTAGAACAACTTACTGTCTGTTTTTTAAATGTAATTTAATTTATTTGTTTACAACATTTATATACCGCTCCACATCTATCCAGATTCCTAAACAGATTTTTTGTGTGTGTATAAATAGAAAGCCCTTGTTGTCTTTGATAAATAGTCTGCTTAGACTGGAACAAGAATAGTCTTCCAGAGAAGGAAATTAAGGAATGGCAAGCAATAATTAATAATTTTTGTAATGGGGGGGAAAAGGCGAGGATTACTAAGAGTAAATGGTATAAATCCCAAAAAGAAGGTGGGCTTGGCCTTCCTAATATCAAGTGGTATTATATAGCTAATCAGTTAAGGTTTATAATGGATATTTTAGTTAAGAAGAATATTTTGTGGTTAGAAATAGAAACGCAGGAAATAGAAATTGGGATGGAAAAATTTTTATTTTCAAAAAAAACTAATAGTAGGGTAAAAAGAATAGAAAATCCCTTCTTGAAAAATATGGTAGGGATTTGGAATAGTAATAGACAGATTTTTATACCAGGGATATCCCCGTTAACTCCAGTGGTAGCAATGGAGGACTTTCCAGAAAATGCACAGCATTGGGAAGCTATATTTAGGGAAAATAAGGTTATCAAATTAATGGACTGGATGGGAAAAATTGAGACTGGACAACAAATATCGGAAATGATTGGGCCAGGTAGAATTTCGTGGTTAAATTTAATGCAATTAGATCAGTGGACTAAGAAATGGAAGAAGAGAAATGAGCATGAGAGGGAGTTTACTGGATTTGAAAAGAAAGTGTTATCTAGAGAACTTATAGAAGGGAATGTATCTTCCAGAGGGCTAACTAAGGAGATATATAAAATGATGCAGAGGATTGAAGCGAAAAAAGATAACCTTAAGATGATATGGGAAATGGAATTTGAGGAGGAGATATCGAATGCGGGGTGGAGAAATATTTGGGGCAGACATATATTAAGAAATATGTCAGTAAGGATAAAAGAGAATTTTTAAAAAACTGTTTGGAGATGGTATCTGACTCCAGTAAGATTAAACAAAATAGATAGTAATTGTGCTCCATTGTGTTGGAGAGGATGTCAGGAACTTGGAACTTATGGTCATATGTGGTGGAGTTGCAAAAGCGTATTGGATTTTTGGAATAAAATTTTTGTAGAAATTTCAGAAATTATTGGCATTAATTTGGAGGTCTGTCCAAAATTAGCATTGTTATCAATAACGGAGAAACTTCTGTGCTAACAAGAGAAAAAGGAATTAATTGTAAGTTTATTAGCAGGCAGGGAGATTACTGATAGCAAGGAATTGGAAAGTTCAACACCAGTACTTAATAATAGATTGGTATAAAGAGGTTTGGGATATTGCTTTAAATGATAAACTAACATGTAGTATTAAATGTAAAAGGGGACAATTAAAGAAAAATAATTTTAAGGATATATGGGGACCATTTTTAGATTATGTTTTAGTAAAGGGAAAGGGGAGTAAGCCATGTCATGATATGATGTATTTTTGGAATATAGATTAATAATGGATTATGTGGATAGAATTGGTTTTGGCCCCAGGGTGACGGGTGCACTTGGAGTTTATGATTTGTAGGTTTATGTTCTTTGTATGTGTGTTCATTTAAAAATATAAATAAAAATTTAAAAAAGAAAAAAGAAAAAATAATAATAGTCTTCCACAGACAATCTGAATCACATCCCATGAACAAGGGTGTTGTGGCCATGTTCAGACAGTCATCTCTCAGCTTTGTAAGTCATTTGCCCACTCATACAGCCTTCACTCTGCCCTTTGCAGCACAAGCAACTGAAACAGGAAACCTCAAATTAACCATCATTTCCCCTTTTGTCTAAACTCGGAAATTATGGTATCTAGCTTTGGATCAAACCAGGTCATTAAACTAACTTCAGACTGTGGTTCCATATCCTGGTTTATGCCAAAGGTGGTAGCCACTGTTTCCTAGTTCAGATAAAATAGAAAACTATGGTTAATTAGAGGATTCCTGCTTTGACTACTCATGAAAGGGCTCTGTGCACAGGTAAAAGGTTCATTCATGTCTCTGCTTAAGCAGAGACATGATTGTCCAAACTGGGACAGTGTGTTGTATCTGTAGACCCAGATGAATTTTGGGAATCATTATCCTAAGGTTTATAAGCCACAATCTTTGCTTCTAGGGACTGGATTTTGAATAGTTTTTTATGATGAGTCCATGCACCGTAGTAATTGCATCTCAGAAAAGTTACTTACGCCATACTGGTGATTTCACAACAACTATGGAAGTCCACTGGAGCATGCAGTCAGCCTATGCAGAATCAGGAGAATTCAAGAAATGTGGGATTATGAGAAGGGGGAGGGTTATTTTTAGAACTTTTTAGTATATTGTGTTGTTTTGCAAAGTTATATTTCTCTTAGGATTAAAGTCATGATAAGCACTTTGTAAAACACCACAATATACTAAAAACAGTACTCACCTGGACCTTTGTCCTCTGGTTCCAGGTTTCAGTGGATTTCCAGAGTTGATGTGATATTACCAGCACAGACCATGATGCTTAGGCCATTTACTTCAGACCATATAAGTGGATGTCCAAAGTAGGACTGAAGAGGACTGGACCTATGAAGAAAATTGAAAAGGTATATTTCAAACCAATAGTGGATTAACTGCTTCCCATCAGCCCTTTTGGATAAATATCTGATGTGGGTTCTTATAGCTAATTAAATTTTGTAGGTCTTCACATTCTAACAAGGAACAGCCAGGATTTGTGCGGACACAATATTATAACATACACCACCACCCCAGATGGGTGGGAAGAATAGAAAACAGGGATGCAACCAGGACTTGAGTCCAATTGCAGGGGACATTCCAGACCACTCAGTATGGCAAATGTTCAGGCACTATGAGAGCTGGAGTCCAACAACATCTGAAGGGCCACAAATAATCCACCCCTAATCTAAACCCTGCTCAGCCCACTCAGAAGGCTCTGAAGGGACACAGAGGGGAGGTCCCTTAGGAAGCCAGGTGTTTGATGAGTAAAACCCTGTGCGATCCCCCCCATCTCAAAATACCCTATTACAGGGGATTGGCTATACCATTTTAACAGGGATCGGCAGGAACCCTTTCCAAACACAGCCATCAAAACTATCTCCATGATCTCTGCATATTATGGGCAGAATCAAACATCATGGAAGCAGAGTTCTTCTCGCACAATGAGACTACCGTCTGCTCTTCTCTCCTGGCAGGTCCCTGCACTCTCCCAAAAAATTCTCTGGATTGCCCCCCAACCCTCCAGAGCAGATTCTGAGGGTATGTGGAGGGCGGGAGGGGGAATTACCCCTCCCCATTCTGCTGACAGAAGCTTTCCGTTGGCAAGATGAGCTAATTGGATTCCACCCTTCACCTTTTCTTTTAATGATGTGGCTCCATATTACTCTGCAAATGGGAGTCTGCACAGCCACAAATGCCAGCTCCCTTGTTATCATCCGGCTGTCACTTGTTATTTCATTGGATTATTGACAACTAGCAGATGGCTCCATCTAAAAGTTGTTACCTTGTTAATGACAACAATGACAGACATGCTAGCGGTTGCATTTTGATTTTTTGATTTTTGTTATGTGTTTCTGGCTACTTATATGATTATACCCATTCTCTTCTTTTATAACAAAGCAGTAGTGAATGATCTGAAATGCTGTTTCAACCATGTTATTTTATAGAATAGGAACATGCCCAACATTAACATCATGGAGAAAATGTGTACAAAATATTACACTTGTTTAGTTGCAAAGATTAAACTGCATTTACAAAAAAAAAAAAATACAGCTCTCTAAACTAGAATGAAATTGGGTGGGTGTGTGGGGAGCACTTATAGCAAATAGCCAACTAGTCCACCTTGCTGAACAAGCTCAAATTACATCCTCACATAGGTAGGTGCCTTATTTCAGAGGAATCGAAAAGCAGTGATCTAAGACTATAGACATGAGTGAGTGGAAAGCTTTCATTGATTTTGGCTGAGGTCTTTCTGTATCCCTGCTTAGTGTCTCATCCTCAGAAGCAGCACCACAGTCATGGGGATTTCTTTTTAAATTGCCACTGAATAACGTATAATCCCTAAATAGTCAATGGATGTAATATTAAGCATGCAGTTTTTAGATCCCACTACTGATTTACTTCTAATTTTGTTATGGAATGAAATGGATTTGTTTTTAAATACCAAGGTAAAACAGTGCAAAACATATATAGTATTACACATACTTAATATTTACTCTCTGTTAATGAGTGGTCATTAATATATGTGGTCAGTACTGCTTAATTCCTAAAATATGTAATTAGAGCTTAATCAGCCTGGGAATCACATTTCACAATCTAGAAGCCCTAGCCCCTAAGTACAAATGTGTGCTAGCTGGTTGTGGTTCTCAGGCGCAAGGGAAAGGCACTCTGTACATGTTTATTCTAGAACTGAGCCTGGCTTTCCGGCAAAGCTCTGATGAATTCTAGTGGCTTTACCCTAAAGCCACACAACTTGCTGCTAGAGAAGTCACATGTTTGTCTCTGACTACTCCTGTGCCTGTTTGTTTATTTACTTGTAGCATTTGTATACTACTTCTCAGTATTCATTCACAAAGTGGTTTACAATATAATAATACAAAAAGTAAAGAAAAGAAAAAAGAAAAAACTCAATAGCAGTAGGACTATTTTCAGTCCAAAATAACAATTTTCAGACTAAGAGAGCAATCTTACCAAATGGTATGGGGAGGGGTCCTTAGACAGAAATGTATATTACTTGACTTACTTCAAAATGTGGTAAGCCAGTGCTACTGTGGTTGAGGTCCCTCCTGCTCTTTATGCTGAGTGGGTCCCTGGACATCTGCCCCTACATCCTACCCTCAGTGCATCATTGCTCAAAGGCTTAGTGGAACAAAGAAGTTTTTATCACTGGAGTGATCACATCACTCCGGTGCTCAAGGAGCTGCACTGGCTACCAGTTGTTTGCCGAGCCGAATTCAAGGTGTTGGTTTTGACCTTTAAAACCCTATACGGCTCTGGTCCAGTTTATCTCAAGGAGCGTCTTCAGCAACATCAAGCAGGCCGCTCAACAAGATCCGCCACGGACGGCCTTCTCCTTGTCCCATCAGCCAGAACAGCCAGGCTGGTGGGGCCTAGGAAGAGGGCCTTTCCTGTGGTGGCCCCCAAACTGTGGAACTCTCTCCCTAGTGACCTCCGCCATGCCCCCTCCTTGATGAGCTTCCACCGTTCATTAAAAACATGGCTTTTCAGGCAGGAATATGGGGTGGGTTAGGATTTTAACATTTTATACTGTTTTAAGTGTATTTTACTCTGTTTTGTTTCATTGTATGTTGTACATCGCCCAGGGTGGCTGGGTACCCGCTAGATGGGCAATCTAGAAATACAATCAATCAATCAATAAAATTTATCCATTACCAAAGGAAAACTAATGATGCAGTCAAAGTCAAACATGCCTTCTGGGGGAGAGCATGCCACATGGCCCAGGCAACTACCCAGAAGGCCCTGCTCCTAGTAGATGTTAGTCATATAATCACAAAAGATGGTACCCCTCATAGGGCATCCTGGCAGATCTCAAAGATCATGTGTGTGGGGAGTTCATATGGGAGAAAACATTCGCTGAGATATTCTGGAGCCAGACCACTTCAGACCCTGTATCCTCCTGCATCAGCTTCAATTTAGAAATGGCCACTGGGTAGGCTGTACATTTTCCTCTGCTATATTGATTTCACAGTGTTGAAGGGGAAGAACTGTGCTTATTGTGATTCTTCACTCAGGGACCCAATGCATAGCACTGACAAGTGTGTAATGTTTCCCCTTTCCACTGGGATCTATCACCCTCTTTTTATTTTTATTTACAACCACTGTTAATTCAGCCTTGCAAACAATGAACAATGCTTCACATTCCATGCCTTACGAGATGCTCATATGTTACTTTTTATAATGCCCCCATTTATATGGTACCCAGCATAGCATGGTTGCTCCACTTCTCTCCTGGTAGCATTAGATCTTCATCTTCCACTCACATGGTTAGGCTGGCTGGAGTATTAAGTACTTTACTGGCAACATACTCCTAAAGGGGTGGGGTGCTGCTGATGTGGTTCATAATAATGTGATAAATATGAACCACATGGGCAGAAGATGTTGATGCTAAATGGAAGCAGCCATGAAGGAGACAGCAACCATTCCCCTTTGGGTAACATATAAATAAGGCATTGTTGGAAAAGGGTTATCTCATAAAGGATCAACCCAGACATCATAATAAGCCATGGTTTCCACTTACCATAGCTAACAATTCACACCATGGTTTCAATTTCCAGACACACCAGAAGCAAAGCATGGTTTAGAGCTGCTTATCTGCTTTTGTTTTCTATCTGCTCAGCATTCAGCCACATAACATTCTCATCTCCACGGTGCAGCAACCTCATGAGGCAGAGCAGTGGCACCAAGGTTGGTTTGTCAATGATTTCTGAATTCAGGCATAACAATAAAACAGTTAGCACAAACTTTGGTTTGCAAACTAGCTTCAAACCATAGTATGACAGCCCCTAAACTGGCGTAGGTTCAGATATATTGTCAAACTATGGCAGGATATATTGTCAAACTATATCTGGTGCCCTCCAGATGGTCTGGACTACAACTCCCATCAGTCCCAGCATAGCCAATGGTAATAGATCATGGGAGTTAGTCTCAAAACATCTGGAAGGCACCCGTTTGCCTACCCCTGAACTATGGTCTTGCATGTATATGCAAACCATTTATGTTTGCTCTGAATGGCAGCGCAAGAGTGTTTTTCCATCCGGGTACATAAGCAGGAAGTCACACACTTGTAACAATAGCCTCGGACACAGATACACCAGGCTCATTGGGGGTTGTTTAACCTACAATGAGCCGTGATGCATGCTAGGCAACATTTTGAATACACAACCCCTGCTTAGGTGTTGCCGTGTCATGCAAACTCACCCACCATAGATGATTTGAGAGTTAAACAACCCACATATAACCCTCGGTTTGTTGCAGGGTTATGCGAGGATTGTTTAACCCTCAAATAACCCCTGGTGGCCAGGTTTTTATAACATACCAATCCCTGAGCAGGTGTTGCATATTCAAAATGTCACCCAGCATGCACTGCAGATCATCATGGGTTAAACAAACCCCTAAAAGCCCGTTGTGTCATCCAAACTGGGCCACAGTCTCAAAGCAGTCTCAGACACAGATTGCAGTAATATACAATTAGGAATACAGTCATGCCTTGGATGGAGAGCATAATTCGTTCCGGAAACGTGCTTGTAATCCAAAACACTCTTATATCAAAATGAAATCCCCCCCCAAAAAAAATTGTACAGAGATTTTTAATTTAAGCTACAGTACTTGTATTGCAAGATGTCGCTTGTGTATCAAGTAAAAAATAAATAAATAAATATTTAAACATTTGCTTGTCTTGCAAAATGCTCTCAAACCAAGTTACTTGCAATCCAAGGTATTACTGTATGTAACATGAAGCAGCTGTTTGTCTGATATGGCTGGTAGTGGTAACCAGTTACCTCATTAATTCATCCCATACTAAGAAGTGAACACCAGTGTTGTTTGCTTGCTACAGCAGTTCCTAGCAGAAATAATTGATCCTAGTTTTCTTTTTGATCTGCAATGAACAGTGGGAAACTAAACTTTGCCAAAGCAGGAGACCTTAGACACAAAAGAGATTCTTAAAATTCCTACCTGACTGACTGTGTGGTCATCTGATTCTGCACTGATTTCAGAGAATGGTGCTATTATGGGGCACCTACCAGTGTTGGGTCATCTTATACTAAATGACGTCATGGGAAATTTTGAAGTGCAGGCGCTTATCAAGACAGTTCCCAGAGTCACACCCCCCCAAAGAGAGTCTGAAGATGCAGGCAGTGATGTTGATGTCTCTCTCTCGATCTCTCTCTCCACACACATACCCCAAAGAGCAATAATACCCAGCTGAGAGTAATAGAATATTGAGCATAGGGCCATGTAGTGGTTAGCACTATAACTATATAGATTTCATAGATCATAGAATTGGAAGGAGCCTACAGGGCTATCGAGTCCAACCCCCTGCTCAATGCAGGAAACTAGAGGAGGGGTCTCCCATCCAAGTAATAACCAGGTCTGACCTGCTTAGCTTTCCACGCTCAGACAAGCTGAGCCACCGTGAGTAAGGTACATCAGCACTGGCTCTATTAACAATATGCAAAAGTGACATCTAAAGGAATTAATTATGTGCATGCTGGTGGCAGTTTGCAGGGTAATAGCTAAAAGTTGGAAAACTGCATTACTTCTAACACCGAAGTCCTGGTACACGCAGCTGTAGCAAATAACCATGGCAGAAAAAAAATGACATACCAATTGAAATTACCTGAAGGCAATGTCAAAATATATGATTTTTGTGGTAAAATATAATTTCAATATGATTTCTATACATAACCTGTAACAAATAGCCTGTAACAAATAGTTACTATTGTTCTGCTTGAATGTAATCCTATAACTTACTTATGATAAGTTCCTGTTCTGACTCTGTATGCAAGAAGTTCTATCTAAAGAATGTAATAACACTAAGATTATAATGCTAATTTCAGGGCCTCTTGAAGTTAACCCTGTTGAGCTAACAGCTAAAAGTTAATGGAAGTTGGCCAAACAATACAGCTTTACAAGAGGTGCACTAAGGCAATTAACAAGAGGTGTGAGCCATCTCTCCTCAGTCTCCAATTTGCATTCCCTAATACCCCCCATTCGACAAAAGAATAAGTTTAAAACATCATGGCAGCACCCACGGTCAAAGCACTGGAATCTTCTGGATTATGTAATTGTCCGTGTTAGAGATCGCTGCGATGTACTTCTTACTGGGGCCATGGTGAGTGCCGACGACTGCTGGACAGACCACCGACTAATCCAGTCCACTATGGTTATCAACATTGCTCCCCAACGTAGGCTTCAAGGAAGGAAACCAAGGCGTAAAATGAACATCCACGCCCTTCAAGATCCTATTAAGCAAACTCGTCTTCAATCACTTCTTAAGGAACATCTACCTACGGAACCTCCTGACAACATTGAGGACCATTGGTCTAAGCTAAAAACCTCCATTACTGCAGCTTGTGAACAAACTATTGGATATGAAACTAAGAAACATCAGGATTGGTTTGATGAAAATGATAATGAGATTAAATATATAATTGACCAAAAAAGGAAAGCCTTCCAAATATGGCAAAATGATATTAACTGCGCTGCCAAGAAAAAAATCTACGCTAGTGCAAAGGCTGAGGTCCAAAGAAGAACAAGAGAACTTAAGAACGCCTGGTGGAAAAAGAAAGCTGAAGAAATTCAACAACTTGCAGAATCTCATGATGCACGGGGCTTTTTTAAGGCCACAAGGGCCATTTATGGACCAAAAACCTATGGTACAAACCCTTTACAATCAAAAGATGGCACCAAACTCTTAAAAGACAAAGAGTCTATTGCACTGCATTGGAAAGAGCATTATTATGACCTTTTAAATCGTAAATCTAAGGTGGATAATGAGATTTTTTCGCAAATCCCGCAAAAACAAATTAGAGAGGAACTTGCAATACTCCCCACTTTGGATGAAGTAAAAAAAGCCATTAATCAAATGAAGAATAACAAAGCTAGTGGACCAGATGGGATTCCTGCTGAAATCTTTAAAGAAGGGCCCCCCGAACTTGTACAACATCTTCATAAACTCATCGAAAAAATCTGGATAAGAGAAGAGATCCCAGAAGACTTCAGGGATGCCATAATTATCACCCTCTTTAAGAAAGGTGATAGAACAGACTGTGGAAATTATCGGGGCATTTCTCTCTTAGCTACCGCAGATAAAATATTTGCCAGGATTCTCGCAAACCGTCTTCTATCTATTTCAGAAGAGATCTTCCCTGAAACTCAATATGGTTTCCGCCCCTCTAGAGGGACAGTAGACATGATTTCTACTGCACGTCAGCTCCAAGAAAAATGCCGGGAGCAAAATCAACCCCTTTATATGGCATTTATTGATCTTGCTAAGGCCTTTGATACTGTAGAGCGTACAGCTCTCTGGACTATCCTTATGACAATTGGATGCCCCAATAAATTTGTGAATATCTTGCGACTTCTCCATGACAACATGATGGCTACGGTTTTGGACAACAACGGCTCTCATGGTGCTCCATTTAAAGTGGGATCAGGTGTTAAACAGGGATGTGTTATCGCCCCAACATTATTTGCTATTTTCATCGCCATGGTTTTACATCTTGTCGAGGGGAAACTTCCCACTAGTGTGGGAATTATATATCGAACAGATGGAAAGCTTTTTAATCTCAGCAGGCTGAAAGCAAAAAGTAAGGTAACTACAACCTCCGTTGTGGAACTTCAGTATGCTGATGATAATGTGGTCTCCGCACATTCAGAGGATGATCTCCAAACTATCCTAAATGCTTTTGCAGAAGCATACGGAAAACTTGGTCTCTCACTTAACACCAAAAAAACCAAAGTGCTTCATCAGCAAGTGAAAGCTAACCTTTTGGTGATGCCATCTATCCAGCTTGGCGGGACAATACTGGAAAATGTCGATCATTTTCTCTATCTTGGCAGCTATCTTTCTGTTACAGCTAACATCGACAGTGAAATCCAGCATCGTCTGAGCTCCGCAAGTGCTGCGTTTTCTCGAATGAAACATAGAGTGTTCGAGGATCGGGATATTTGTAAGAAGACCAAAACACTGGTTTATGAAGCCATTGTATTACCAACTTTATTGTATGCCTGCGAAACATGGACTATCTATAAACGTCACCTCCAACTCCTTGAAAGATTTCATCAACGTTGCCTCCGGAAAATCCTGCGAATTACTTGGGAAGATAGGCAAACAAATGTCAGTGTACTGGAAGAAGCAAAGACTACTAGCATTGAAAAAATGATCCTTCAACGCCAACTTCAGGGGACCGGTCATGTTGTTCGAATGCCTGACTGCCGTCTCCCAAAGCAGTTACTTTATTCCCAACTCAAGGATGGAAAGCGGAACATCGGTGGTCAATATAAGAGGTTTAAAGATGTTCTTAAGGCTAATCTAAAAAAATGCAATATAAACATCAAAAACTGGGAAGCTCTGGCCCATGAACGATCTAACTGGAGGTTGGCCTTTCACAAAGGTTCTATGGACTTTGAAGAAGCTCGAGTGCAAGGTGAAAGGGAGAAACGTGCTAAGCGAAAAGCACGTCAAATAAATCCTTTACAGGACCATCTTCCATCTGGTAACCTGTGTCCTCACTGTGGGAAGCTGTGTGGATCTAGAATTGGCCTCCACAGTCACTTACGGACCCATCGCTAGAATCTACACAATTTTCTTTAGAATTTTCCTGCTTTTAAAATCTCCTTTTTGTAAATTTTCTTTTTTTTATATCCTGGAAGACAATCTTACTCAGTCACGAGTGATCGCCTGACTGACTGACCCCCCATTACACATATGTCCATGGCCGGATTAACATAGGGGCTGTGGGAGCGGCCGCTCCAGGCCTTTAACAGACAATCGGCCCGCAATTATAGGGACACGAGGCGATCTTTCCCCCTTCGGAGTTAGCTCTGATCGTTATCATTCAGCATAATTAATGATTTTTTCAAGATTAGAAAGGTGTTCTAAGCACATCTGCATTACAGGCTTGAGGCAAGACCTAGCAAGAACTGTTGTTCTCAAATTAGCATTTCAGTATCTTTGCATTTCAATCACTGTTACTACATTTCTTTGTGAGAACGTCTAGCACATGGGGGGCTTGCTAGGGTCTGTAATATTCAGATTTAGAAGGGACCTCTCTCTCCAGCCTCGAGCAAAAGATCTTTCTGATTCGCAGCTCAATTGTTCAAATGCTAGTTTAACAACAACACACAAAAAAAGCAACAAGAACAACACAATTATTCTTGGTCAAGCAAAGCTTCCTGGCTTTTTGTTGTGGCTTTTTTTTTTTTTAATAAATAATTTGGGGGAAATTCTGCAAGTTCTCCTTCTCCTTCTTTTCTGTAAAAGGGCTTTCCCTCTTTTGTGAGCCAAACTGAACGTAAGGGCTGTGTGTTTGTGGGTGTGGGTGTCTGCCTTTTGGGGGTGTTGATCCTCCTGCTGCCTGCAAAATGTCACTTGCTTGGCTAATACTGTGTGTGTGTGTGTGTGTGTGTGTGTGCACGTGCGCTTTCATGGGGAATTGTGTGGCATTTTAAGTTTTATTTTGAAAAACCCCAGAGAACAGAGTTCACCAAATATCCCTCTTGGATATTTTGGACTACAGTTCTCATTTGCCTCAGGCAGCATGGCCTGTGGCTGGGGAAGATGGGAGCTGGGCCCCCAAACATTTGGAAGGGCCCCGGTTGGGGAAGACTGCCCTAGAGGTTAAAAAACGTGGAGGTACTTATCATCAACGATATGTGATGAACGGTTTTATTGAGTTAACAAGCTTATTGTTTACAATAAAAGAAATATTTTCAATATGTTTCTGTTTTGGCACTTTAATGGTAATTAAAATATTTAATTTGTTTTAATATAAAATTGCGTCTTCATTTTATTTATTTCCATAAAAAGGCCCACCAAAATCCTCAGCACCAGGCCCATAATGCTCTTAATCCTGGCCCTGCATATGTCAATTAATTGTTATTTACTGTTGGGAAGAGAAACCAGATATTGTAAAAGCACAAGTCTGTCACAAAACAATTAACACACATCAAAGGATTTGTTAATACCCATGCTGTAAAGCAAGATGCTTGTCAATAAAAGGGCTGTATTCTTGATGTTCGGGGTCTCATTCCTCCTTTTGGAATGACGCCATACAGCGCTGTATCCACAATAAAGGAACCTTTTTCTTTTACCCGCACTGGCTGGCTCTTTTTTTGACCACAAGTCAGCTGGAAAACGAACTCAGGAAGTGGCTTTAACTTCTTTACTACAATTTGGTGACTCTGGTGGGACCCTCCAGCCCGGATTTTGGACAGCCAATCCTCCCCGACAACACTCTCAGCCGGCAAACTGGTGAGTTCACCTCTATGGGTTTCTTGGAAGGGAGGAAATGCTGGGCCTAAATTCCGCTAAGGACGGTCAAAAAGACGGGTAAACTGAATTCTGGTCTATTTCTGGTCTGGTAAGGCGCCTAGGAGGTTGACTGACAGAGGTTCAGTCACTGGGGGGACCAAGAACTTCTGTGTGAATCCAGGCAGTGGGCTTGGTGACAGGGGTGAGGTTCCCAAACGGGACCAGGAACTTCTGTGTGAATCCAGGCAGTGGGCTTGGTGACAGGGGTGAGGTTCCCAAACTGGAGAACAACAGGTTTTTCAAGAGGGACGCCTCTTGTCAAACAGTTCTCCTAGGATATGGGCAAAAATGAACTGAAATACCTCCTTTTCATTTCTTCTGGTTCTTGATTATTGCATTGTATTATTGAGATTGTGTTATTGTTATTGATATTGAAAGGTTTAGGGTTTAGGGGGGGGAAAGGGGGAAATCTTCAATAAGGGTGGCATACATGTGCGTGTGTATATGTGTGCATGTGTGTGCATGTATGTTATTAGATTTATGAGCTGTCTCAGACAGACAGGGAAAGTAAGCATGTTTGGTATGTATGTTATTAGAGTTATGAGCTGTATCAGACAGACAGGCCCATCTCTCTCCTTCACTTATTAGAATTCATAAGCTGTTGAAGCTGGGGATTGTGGGTTCGAGTCCCACCAGAATCAACAGACAGGGACACACACCCCCTCTTTCCAAACCTCCCTGCTGATGAATGCACATAAGTCACTGAACAAGATCTGGGACTAAATCAGGTCAAGACGCCCTGATCTCTGTTGCGGCAGAGTTTCAAAAGCAAGTGGGCCTGATTGAACCCCCTCCCATGATCCAGTGACGTGTGAGTGTTGGGTGTTTGCTTGTGAATTGAACCAAAGCATTATACGTACACCAGAGTGAGGAGAGCAAAAAGGTAGAATTCTGTGCCACAGTACATCATGAGTGGGAACCAAAGAGCTCCAAAAGGGGCACCTTTAGCAATAGTGCTCCAAGAATTTGCCTCTTTACCTAGAAGTAAAACTTTATCTAAAACAAGGTTGCAAACTCTTTGTACTGAGGATTGGCTATGCTCAGGGGGGGCTCACTTGGCCCAAGAATAGATCCTGAGAAAAACACCACATAAATGAGATTCTGGCTACTGCAAGCCATGTTGAGCCAGAAAGAAGAAAGAAGGTTTATGTTCAAGTTAGATGTTTAATTTTTTTTCAAGTAGGGCTAGTAAATTGTGTAAATTGAAAAGGGTGTTAATTTGTTGGGTGGGTGTTGAATCTCTGAAGTAAGCAAAAATTGGGGGGGGGGAAATGTTGCTCTTGGTCATGCAATTGAAAGGTTGCTTTCTCTTGTATGGCAAAAGCAACTGGAGATGTGGGAAAAGTTTTAAGGTAGCAGCCACGAATTGCAAAGATTTTAAGGCGGAAAAGAAGGTTGAGAAAGAGGTTTCTCCGTTGCACCTCAAAAACAAAAACAAACAAACAAACAAAAACCTTTCAA
This sequence comes from Shinisaurus crocodilurus, assembly GCA_021292165.1. Lineage (NCBI taxonomy): Eukaryota > Metazoa > Chordata > Lepidosauria > Squamata > Shinisauridae > Shinisaurus > Shinisaurus crocodilurus. The sequence continues at coordinate 131,090,992 of CM037879.1, forward strand.
GCTGCTGCAGGTTTCCTGAAAAGCGGGAATTGGCCAATCACGCTCCCAGGGAATCAGCAGCTAACCACAATAAGCTAAAAAAAAAAAAAAAAAGGCACTGTCATTGAGAAAGTTTGAGTATTGAGAGTGCAAGTTTTCTGAGCATAAGCAAAGTGTTAGTGCCCTTGGGAATAGAACTGTGTTAGCTTTTAAAGGTCAGAAAGAGTCTGCCCCTGATCAAGGCAAGCTTTTTCTCTGAGACTACAGCTGATGCAAGATAAGCTCAAAAAGAAATGGTTAACTATTTTTCACAGAAGATTCAAAAGCTTCACCAATGAGTGGAGCTAAGAGGTTTTTGAAAAAGGAAAAAGAGATGATTATTTTAAAGGCATGTGGACTGTCCCCTCTGCCCCGAAGGGGGGGGGCAGACAGGGGCCGCAGAGGGAGAAATGGCAAGTAGAAAGTTTAGAAAAGATGTGAAGAAGGAATGGGTAAAAGAAGGGTTAGACAGGGGCAGTTGCAAGAGAAGCATTGGAACGAGATCGGTGCAGGTATTGCAAACAAAAAGGCATGGAAAAAGAAATAAAACCCTCTCTGCCCAAGATATGCAAGCAAGAGAAAGTTGTAAAAGGTGAGATAAGAAGTAAGGAAAAAAAATTGAAAAGTGATGTGCAGTTCTGTTCTTAACAAGGTAGATTAGAAATCAAAAGTTTTCTTGACTTCTTGAGAAAAAAATGAAAAATGGTTCTTTCATAGATTTCATAGATCATAGAGTTGGAAGGAGCCTACAAGGCTATCGAGTCCAACCCCCTGCTCAATGCAGGAAACTAGAGGAGGGGTCTCCCATCCAAGTAACAACCAGGCTTGACCCTGCTTAGCTTTCCACGCTCAAACAAGCTGAGCCAGCATAAGCCACATGCCTGTGTCTGTTAAGTCATGACTGATTGTGTAAACTAAGGGCTACAATAGAATGTAGTCCCAATGAAATCTGGGTCTCAATGCCATTGGCAGTCTCCTAGCATTTGCTGAGTCTCTGGGGAATGAAGAAAACAGGGCTTTCCGTCAGTATTGGCTTTGGTACCAGCAGAATACTAGGCGGAAAACTAAAAAGAAGTGAGACTCTTAAAGTCTGCTTCTCTGGTTCAAATAGAAGTAAAAAGAGATATGCTGCAATATCCCCTCCCTCGAGAAACAATAAATGCTATAAGGCTCATTAAGTAACTTTGAGTCAGTCACAGACTCTCAGCTGTACCTACCTCAAACGGTTGTTGTAAAGAGAAAAATCCAGCAAAAATTGTAAAATGCTGTGTCACTTGAAACCTTGCCACCTTGCTGCTGCTCCCAACAGAAGGGAAGGGTAGGCAAAGGGGGGCATGATTATTTACAAGCAGTAAAAGGAGTGCAGCTACCAAAGACAAATCTAAACTACTAACTCAGTTCTTGTATGTTTTAGTGCCCAGTCTTGTTGAAATGGGCTTTCCTGAATTGTTTTTACCCTCCCCATTGTTTTTTTTTTAAGATCTATGTTTGGTTAGTTTTTGCCAAAGGCAAACCAACAGGGCAGCTTTGGTAAATTTGAACAGTTGAGTTTCAAAATGTATGCTTGGCTAGTAGTTTTTATAGCAAGCTAACAGAGCTCTTATGTAAAATAAGCATTTAAGTGTAGCATAACACAATAGTACCAAGATACCAAAAGGATTGCAATTTCTGTTTCACTTTGTTGTTGTTGTTAAGTAATTTTCAAAAAGGTGCATAAATGCCTTAATTCTAGCTTTGTTGTGTTAAGAAAAGGGGGAAAAAAGGCATTTGATTTTCAAAAGCTTGGTTTGCCTTACTAAAGAAAAAGGCCTGTGGCTCATGATAGCTCAGCTTATCTGAGTGTGGAAAGCTGAGCAGGGTCAGGCCTGGTTATTACTTGGATGGGGGACTCCTCCTCTGGTTTCCTGCATTGAGCAGGGGGTTGGACTTGATGGCCTTGTAGGTCCCTTCCAACTCTAAAATCCTATAAAAGATTTTTGTTAACCCCTCCCGATTTCCTGGCAAAAGACAAGCAAAAACAAGTCAGTTTTTCCTGCATTCTTTATAGCAATGTCACAAGATCCAGAATTTGACCCCAGAAAACGGGAGAGGGAAAAGGCACACACACAAAAATTAGCAAGTTGCTTTCCTGTTAAAGACTCTGTATAGCGTCATTCAGAAAGGCAGATTTTTAAAGAATTTGTTTGATTGTTAACAAAAGGATTGGTTTGAACTGATTTTTGCATCTGCAGTGACTCAGTTCTTTGCCCAGTGTGCGGTGTGCCAGGCTCATAATACTGGAAAACCTGTGAAAGACAGGGTGAGCATACAACCTCACCCTGGGGACTTTTTTTTTGTGGTGTACAATTTGATTTTGTTGAAATGCCTAAGTATTGTTCCTATCAATGTGTTTGTAGTTGTTTGTATGTATTCTGAGTGAGTGGAGCATGCCCCTGTGTGAGAGCTGACGCCACGGCAGCGGGCAAGGAGAAAATCTTTTTGCTAGAATATTGAAGGACGAGCTGGCCAAGATATGCACAGAGATGGGACTGAAGTAGCTGGATGCACCTCCCATGGCCCTCGTGCGTGTGAGATCCAGGCCAGGTTGAGTGGCGGGACTAGACCTCTCGTGAAATGTTGATGAGACATTCAATTCAGAATTACTGTGAGGCCCTGGTGAGATGTGTGAAGACTTTTCATTCACAGGTGAAGGCGGCTCAGCACCAGCCCAGCACGGAGAGACACTCTGTCCTGAGTGCCTGGATTCATATTCAAGTACAGCGAAAAAATTATCACTGGATTCGAAGTGTACTTAACGCTGTGAAGTGCCAAAGACTTCAGCCATAAAAGGCCTTCACCCCCTAACAAGAATGAGGACATAATAACACCTCCACCGATTCGGGGTGAACATGCTAGTAAACCTCTCCCCCGAAATATAAAATTTGTGCCAAGACATCAACACTAATCATCTCAGACCTCGGACGGGACAAAGACACCCAGATTGGACGAGATGAACTGATGTCAACTCCAGCTCAGTCTGAAGCAGCCTTACCTATCAGCCCTTCAGTATATTGAAGTCGGAACGAGAAGAACACATGTAGTTGTAATCTTGGTAGTGGACTGTAATATATTTTTCTTTCTTCAACTGACTACTCGGTATTGTTATTCCAAGATTTACAGCAGGAAATAGATGAAGTAGCTGCAGTAACATTGCAAAATCGTCGTGCCTTAAACCTATGGACAGGTGCCTTGAAAAGAACATGTGCCATGTTGGGTGAAACATGTTGTTTTTATGTTAATCAATCTGGACAAGTAGCACGAGAGGTACAACGAGTAAAGGAAGCTGTACACGTTTTCCATTCAGTCAACCACCCAGAACGTGTAGACCTCCAGAGTTTGGCAGCCTCTTGGCTAGGAAATCTGTCTTGGTTATAGAAAGGACTGGTAATTGTAAGATTATGTGTACTCTGTATTATTTTTCTTTGTTGTTGTATTCAATGTATTCCAGGGCTCCTCCAATTGATTCGTCCTGTACGGACACAAATGTATATGCAAATACTGCTGGAAGAAGCTTCAGTTTGTATTGCTCTGGAGAAACTGGTTAATTAAAAGTGATCCTCAGTGTGTATTCACTTAGGATCAAAGGGGGGAATGTGGATAAAATATAATTTCAATATGATTTCTATATATAACCTGTAACAAATAGCCTGTAACAGATAGTTACTATTGTTCTGCTTGAATGTAATCCTATAACTTACTTATGATAAGTTCCTGTTCTGACTCTGTATGCAAGAAGTTCTATCTAAAGGAATGTAACACTAAGATTATAATGCTAATTTCAGGGCCTCTTGAAGTTAACCCTGTTGAGCTAACAGCTAAAAGTTAATGGAAGTTGGCCAAACAATACAGCTTTACAAGAGGTGCACTAAGGCAATTAACAAGAAGTGTGAGCCATCTCTCCTCAGTCTCCAATTTGCATTCCCTAATACCCCCCATTACACATATGTCAATTAATTGTTATTTACTGTTGGGAAGAGAAACCAGATATTGTAAAAGCACAAGTCTGTCACAAAACAATTAACACACATCAAAGGATTTGTTAATACCCATGCTCTAAAGCAAGACGCTTGTCAATAAAAGGGCTGTATTCTTGATGTTCGGGGTCTCATTCCTCCTTTTGGAATGACACCATACAGCGCTGTATCCACAATAAAGGAACCTTTTCCTTTTACCCGCTCTGGCTGGCTCTTTTTTTGACCACAAGTCAGCTGGAAAACGAACTCAGGAAGTGGCTTTAACTTCCTTACTACATTTTTATAAAATATGTCATGATTATAATTCATCTACAAATCAGGGACATACACAACTTTCCCTCAGATTGTGGAAAAGAACACAGATACAATTTGTTATTCTGAAGAATCATAAAGAAAATCTCCAAATACCCAATGGGTTTCACCTATATTTTTGTCTATGAAGTAGGATCATAGGATCATAGAGCTAGAAGGGGCCTACAAGGCCATCGAGTCCAACCCCCTGCTCAATGCAGGAAACTAGAGGAGGGGTTTCCCATTCAGGCCTGACCCTGCTTAGCTTTTCACGCTCAGAAGACAAGCTGAGCCAGTGTGAGCCACAGGCCTGTAAGTGGTGTGTGTTAAATGTACTACCCTCTGTCAATAACTAAATTTAAATTCAATGCATTTTTGTTTTTATTTGGAAAATTAATTTAGAAAGTTATACATTAAAAAAGGAAAAGATTTTCCAGAAGTTGATTTTCCCAGGACCAGGGAGAAACATTTTATCCCAAAGTCAACAAACTGGTTGTAGCAATCTTCATCTCCATCAGGACCAGGTCTGTTATAAAATTAATGGGCCTTAATTACCCATTCAAAACCAAGCCACTCCCAAAATACTTTGCCTTACAACAGGGATAGCTCACAACAATATATGGTTGCTGGGAAAATCCATTTCTCTCAGCTACTGCAAAGATTACAGCTAAACTCAGAGGGAACATGAAATTCTGAGGGGGAGTGCAGAGCAACCAAATTTAGGGCCAAAGGGGACCTGAAGGCCATCTAATCCAACCCACTTTAATGAGTGATGGGCCTTGAATATTATGGCCAAAAGAACTGTCAGCCACCTGCAATCACTGCACTGCAAGTCCTTTCTGAGTTCTATGCCCTTAATAATTTTAGGTTTTCTCCTTTGATATTTCACATTTAAGCAACTTCCTTCTCTGTAATTTAGCTCTTTATTTAGCTCACAAAGTAAGCATTATGCGCTAAGTAGGTAGAGTATCTTTTGGAATCAGTTCCGGTTGCCCTTAGCAACCAATGCTTGAAGGAAAACCTTATTTTCATTTGGCAATTCTGAGTAGGTCCAAAGGGTCAATCTCATGGCAATTGCAGGAGGTGGGACTTGAAACTTGAAAAGGTTCAAGACAAGTCCTGCTTTCATTTGAACGATTCAAATTACAAATCAGTGCTTGCATATTTTTTAAAAAAATAATTTCCATGTCATGTGACATTTCTGGCCAAAGGTGACAGGTAGTGTGAAGGTGAATTTTATAGACACCACCCATGGAGTGGGTGGGTTCCTTTACACTTTTATACCAGCCATTCTCTGCACTGAATACCACTTGAACTTTGTTAGTACTATCTGAGAAAAGCAGAACTAGTCTTTTGTAATTTGAAGTAGTGGTTGATCATTCAGTTTTGTTTTGTTTTTAAACAAAATCACTACAGCTTTTAACAACATCACTGCAGCAAAAATTACTGGAAAGCCAGTGTGGTCTGGTAGACCAAGTAGGAGGTTCAAATCACTTCTCAGCCATGAATGTAGAGAATGCCTTAGGCATTGAGTTGAGTGTAAAATGGAGATACTGGCTCATTTGATTTTATCAAGAGCACAAATAAAAAGTGTAAAGGATTTCATACATTGCATGCAATATCTGCATCATTATTAATATTATTACCACTACTACTACTACTAATTAATAAGTAAATACATAATGCAAGCTGTATCAATGTATTGTGCACCCTCAGCATACCTCAGCTACACTAGGCTGATAACCATGTAGTTTGGAAAATGCTAATGTTATGAAACTGTATATATAAAAAGCCATTTAAAAGCATACAAGAATTTTATCTGTGATCTTAATCAATAGGATTTACTTCCAAGCAAATGTGTTTAGGATGAGGGTGTAAACAGCCCTATAATACCCTTATGTTACTTACTTAAAACATGACAATACAGAGAAATGCTTAAAGTTCTGCATATGATATCCATTTTATTATAGCCTGAATTACATCATATACCACACGTTTTGCCTAGCATCACATCTAGAGAAAAATGGGAAGCAAGACCCATTCTATCAGCTCTGCTGAGAGACTAGCTTCATTTGGCTCCTCCTCTTCCTGAACTGTTTCCATTCCAGCTGGTCATTATAAGAACTTCCACAACTTTAAGAACTGATGGCTGCTTTTTCCTCTTCCCTCCTCATCCTTTTTCCCTTTCATGTTGTGTCTTTTAAATTGGATTGCAAGCCTGCAGGGAGGTACTGTCTCGTTTCTTACTGAACTTAAATAAGCTGCTCTGGGAGCCTTTTTGGTTAGACAGTGGGATAAAATTGCCTGGTTATTACTTAGATGGGTGACCCCTCCCCTCCTTTGGTTTGCTATTTTCTGCTCTAACTCCTGGGAACTGAACAGCATGGAACAGTCTCAGCTTATTTGACATGGGAAGCTAAGCAGGGTCAGGCCTGGTTATTACTTGGATGGGTGACGCCTCCCCTCCCCTAGTTTGCTAATTTTGGCTCTAAAATGTTGTCTTGAAATTTTATGCTGTTTTTATAGTATTGGTATTTTATTGTACTGCATAAATTGTTGTTAACCGCCCGGAGAGCTTCAGCTATTGGGCAGTATAGAAATGAAATACATCATCATCATCATCATCATCATCTAATAATAATAATAATAATAATAATAATAATAATATAAAAATATAAATAAATCTAACCCTCCGGTGAGTAGATGCAGTGCAGGGAGAGGAAAGGAGGTGAAGTCAAGGGACTGAGGGGCTAATCAGGGGTTAGTGGGAAGGGGAGCAAGGTTTGTAGTCAATTCCTGGCTCTGTCAAGGGTTGTGTAGAGCAATCTGCTTCTATTTTGACTCCCAACAGCAAAGCATGATATACCTTTTTTAAAAAAAAAAAAACCCAAACACTTATTATGGAAATTGTAATGTGTACATGTGTGTCAAAACAAGAGAAGTAAAACTGCTTGACCTGGGGCAATCCATCTTCCTAGGTGAGAAGCACTGAAATGATCAATTATTCATACGTAGCTAAGAATGCCCTAACAAAATAATTAAATAGCTATTTCATAAAAGTAATCGAACATTCAGGACATGCAGTGATCCATTCCACAAAGGCAGGAGTATCACAGCTTTGACCTTCACACCCTTTCAAAGCTTCTTTATGCAACAGTATATGGTTAAAGGCCTAAAGATATAAATTTCTTGGATATTTTGAAGCCATGATGGGCGTTGGAGGTAATTTCTTCCAGTTAGTTTTTGCTGTTGTGGAACAATGGTAGACATTTGGGGGGAAACTAAAATACGTAGATGCAATACTTAATTTCTTATGGAATTCAATTCATACTAAACTTACTTTACTATTTTAACAACATGAAATGCTGTTTACAATATTTGTGAAATGCTGAAGTATAAATATCTTTGTTTTATTCAAGCACAAGTTACTACTACTACTACTACTAGTACTATTATTTATTTATTTATTTATTTATAAATAAATAAATGCTGAACATGCTGAAACTGAACCCCGACAAGACCGAGGTACTTCTGGTGGGGGACAAGGGGAGGTTAGGGGATGTTGACCTGGTGCTGAATGGGGTACATCTACCCCTGAAGGACCAGGTCCGCAGCTTGGGGGTCATTCTAGACTCCCAGCTGTCCATGGAGGCTCAGGTGGCAGCTGTGAGCCGGGCGGCGCTGTATCAACTCCATCTGATACGGCAGCTGCGCCCCTACCTTCCTAATCACCTGCTTCCATCAGTGGTTCATGCCGGTCTCCTCTCGCCTAGACTACTGTAATGCGCTCTACGTGGGGTTACCCTTGAAGATGGTTCGGAAGCTTCAGCTGGTACAGAATGCGGCGGTTCGCTTGATTAAGGGCGGCCGCCGGCGTGATCATATCACGCCAGTGCTTAATGAGTTGCACTGGCTACCAGTTGCTTGCTGAGCCGAATTCAAGGTGTTGGTTTTGACCTTTAAAACCCTACATGGCTCCGGCCCAGTTTATCTCAAGGAGCGCCTCCAGCAACATCAAGTAGGCCGCTCAACAAGGTCTGCCACGGACGGCCTTCTCCTTATCCCATCAGCCAGAGCAGCCAGGCTGGTGGGGACTAGGAAGAGGGCCTTCTCTGTGTGGCGGCCCCCACATTATGGAACTCCCTCCCTAGTGACCTTCGCCATGTCCCCTCCGTGATGAGCTTCCGCTGTGCATTAAAAACATGGCTCTTCAGGTGGGAATATGGGGTAGGTTAGGTTTTTAAAAGAATTTTTTATATTGTTTTAATTATTATATTTTATTGTATTGTTTTATTGTATTTTAATTGTACATCGCCCAGAGTGGCCGGGTGACCGGCCAGATGGGTGATCAATAAATATAATAAATAAATAAATAAATAAATAAATATTTGTGCCCCACCTTTCTACCAAAAATGGCATTCAAGGCAGCTTACAATCACTAATAAAACTCGATAAAAACAATAATAAGCAACAAGCACACTACAATAACAGAGTAAAAACAGCACCCAGGTCAACAGACCTGCAGACACATAAAGGCCCGTGTGAATAAAGCCATCCAGCAGAAGGACAGCAGAGAGGGAGCAAACCTAGCTTCCCTTGAGAAAGAGTTCCACACCAGGGAACACCTGCCGAGAAGGCCCTCTTTCACATTGCCACCAAATGTGCCCCTGAAGGTGGCAGTCTCGAAAGAAGGGCCTCTCCCGACAACCTTAAGAACTAGGCAGGCTCCTATGGGAGAAGCAGTTTACAGATTGTATCTCAAATATATAGAGATGCAAGCTGTTGTACTCTAAGATATCTTAGTTGTTGCCAGTTGGGAAAATAAGTAAATAAAAATTAAAAGCTGAAAATATAAATTGTCAACATTTTAATAAAGGAAAGGAAGGTTTTATTATCTGGACTTAGAAAAAGTATGTAAACCTCAGAATTATCCTGCAAAAACAGAAGTAACTCATATTTTTTAGAGAAAATGCTCATAAAATAAAGATTCTCATAATGTAAAGAGTGGCAATAAATTTTAAGATTGGTTAAGCTTTATAATAATACCAAATCCTATAATAGTAATTGATTGTGAGACATAGCAAGCGTCACAGTAATTGTGTACAAGGTACTAGCTATCATATATTTATTTATTATTGCATTTATATCTCACCTTCCCCCCCCCCCCACTCTTGCTAGGAACCCAAGATGGTTTACATAGTCCTCCTCCTCTCCATTTTATCCTCACCACAACCCTGTGAGGCTGAGAGTCAGGGACTGGCCCAGAGATACCCAATGAACTTCATGGCTGAGTGGAGACTAGAACCAGGATCTCCCGAGTCCCAGTTCAACACTCTAACCATTACGCTACACTGGCTCTCAGTGTGTGTTTGTGTGTGTGTGTGTGTGTGTATAAACACACACATAATTTATAAATATATAAATTGGATATACGGTAAATCAATCATCTATATCTATATATATTTGATTTATATCCTTCTCTGTCCCAGTAAATACTATATCCTTGAAAATAGTAGCATAATTCTAGTCAGAGAAATAGTATTTCATACCCTCTCTCTCCGATTCTACTAACTGACTAACTTAACTAACTCTGGCCCCTAATTCCTTCACTGACCCGGCTTGCATGATCGAAAGCACGCACTCACCATAACTTAAGTAAGCCACGGTGGATTGCGGAGCAGGCCAGCCACCATTGTGAATATTCAAGGCGATCATGACAAGCGAATCGGGGCAGGGTGGCTTGTTGCCATAGGTAACAAGCCATCCAGACCCCATGGGCTGTAATAGGGTTCTGAGGTGCCTTGCTAACCACGGCACCAAGCCACCCTGCCCGGGTTCACACATCACGATAAGCTGCAGTAACCGCCAGCTGCGGCTTGAATATTCACAATGGCGGCTGACATGCGCCACCACCCACCATGGCTTATTTAAAACATGCTGGGCACCAGAAATCATGCAAACCAGCCCACTGTCTCTCTCCATCAACTCAACTCACTCTCCCTGACCTCTCACTCGCTGTCCCCGTCCTCCTTCTAGCTGACTTGCTCCAAATGTCACTAACTCCACCCACCATTCCATTCTGGCCTCAGCTCTCAATAATTCCTCTACTCACTCTTGCGTTACAAACTGGTTTGTCAGAACCAAACCAGAACAGAGTGAACAGAGTGTTAAAGATTCAGTTCTAAGAGGTTATTAGTGAAGGCTTGAATATGCTTGCATTAATTAATGGTTTAGCATTATATATGAACTCAGACATACAGTCATGCCTTGGATTGAGAGCATAATTCGTTCCGGAAACGTGCTTGTAATCCAAAACACTCTTATATTAAAACGAAATCCCCCAAAAAAATTTGTACAGAGATTTTTAATTTAAGCCGTACTACAGTACTTGTATTGCAAGATGTCGCTTGTATATCAAGTAAAAAATAAATAAATAAATATTTAAAAATTTGCTTGTCTTGCAAAATGCTCTCAAACCAAGTTACTTGCAATCCAAGGTATTACTGTATAAGCAAACAGCATGGACATGGCTTCCATGTCATAGAGAAATAATATCCTGCCCCAAAACTGCCAGCCCTGGAAAGTTTTCAACGCTTTAGCTCTTTTCAGACTTTCTTAGGTATATATAATGGATGGGGCTGGGTGGGGTGCAAGCTCCATCCTTTAAATGAACATGCATAGGTTTGGGGTCAAACCTACAGCAGCCGGAGTGCTGTCCCCAAATGTGCTTTCATTCTACACACTCTGAACATCAGAAAAATATTTTAGTTGTCAAGTGATATGTAATATAGTTACATATAATATAGTGTGCCTCTAAGCAAATATATGTTCTGTAATGCAGAAGGCATACTGGCTGCATGATTGGAAGTTCTGGATAATATTCCTTGTTAGTATTAAGGCTTTATTTAGTCTCAACTAGGTATGTTTTAATTGTTTTACCAACCAATTATAATGCATAATTCAGAAAATACATGAATTAGAGAGTTGGAAACTTAACTTAAATTAATGATTCAAATCAGCCTTTTTTCTTGGCTATTTGAATCAATTATTTTAATGGCATTGATTTAAATGAATCTAACCTGGCAACACTTTAAAGTACTTTTCCATCATCAAGACCTAAGAGTGTTTAGTAATCCAATCAAATGCAGTAGCAATGCTATCATCACTAACATTACTACCTTTGAATATTGGATCTAAAATATTTACAGCTACATGAATTGGGTCTAAGTACTATTTTAGAACACCACTTTAAAAAGTATTGTTTAATTCTGAAAGAGAACACATTTCATAAGAAGGGTTTTTCAATCTTTGCAACATTTCCAATTTTTCTGTTTCAGGCTCTGGGTGGAAAACCGAACCCCCTGCAACCTATTTCTACTTTTTCTCCAGGCCTTCACATTATCTATTGAGGGATTAAGCCTATTCCCATTAATGTAAATAAGTATTTTCTCTTACCTTAAAAAACAGAACATATTTAAATAGCTATTTTCTTTTTTACAAAGATGTAACCAAGGACACATGAAGTTTTATTTTCAGTACTTCTTTCTTCCCTTCATCTCTTTAAGAAACCAATTAGCAAGCTGTATTTCTAGCAACTTGTGATTTGCAATAAGTAATTGTGGTCTAAGACTATTCTTTGACTGTTGCTATTTGCTGAACACCCACTTTTAAAAAACACCCTAGGAATTCAAGACATTATAGCTTTTACATGAAAGGAGCTGAAGAAGAATTGACTATATACAAAGCAAGGAAGGAAAGAAGCCAAAGTGTCCATAGCTTTTACCTCATTCTGTAACATCTACTGTTTGGCGTATTAGGGTGTCATTCTATTTTGAATTTATACAGGCTGTGGTCCTTTAAGAAAGCGATCCTATGGCCCCCTAGACAGCATTTAGGGGGCCATAGGATTCTTCAGATTCCCAGATCCAAGGTCAGAAACAGAGCTCTGATCTCAGAACTGGGGATCCACGCTTGGATCCCCCTCTCCACCCCTGCAACTGGTGCAGAAATAACTGTGCTGGCTGCTTCCCTGAGGTTGGAAAAGCGACCTCGGAGAAGGTGTAAGGGGGGCATTCTGGTATGTGGGGAGATGGGGAGACTGGAGCCACTAGGATAATGAGGTATCCTGATGGCGCTCCAGACTCCTTCCCTCCCTGTCTGAAGTACTGCAGCTAGACTGCTGAAATCGACTGTCTAGCTGACTTGCAGAGCAGGAGGTGCGGGGAGGTGGAGATCACCTCCGTCACTTCCCACACTCTGCCAGGGATGGGGACTCGGACTCGAGGACTCGACTCGTGAGTCGGACTGAGTCCCCCCTCTGACTCGACTCGGACTCGAGTCCCAATATTTTTAATGGGACTCGAGACTCGACTCGGGACTCGAGGCCAAGGACTCGTCAACATCCCTGGGCTGTTGACGAGTCTTCTGGCTGTGCCAGAAGGAGCGCGATCACCGGTGAAGAGCGCATGGAAGCGAGGCGCGCCGCTGCTCGACCACTATGGACAGCTACCAGGAGCGCAGCCCCAACGATGTGTTGAGATTTATTTTGATTGATGTGTTGTTGTGGGGGGTTAGGGTTAGGGTCAGACATTTTGGGTTTGGCTGCCTCTGCCTGCCTGTTTGGGGTTTCCTGCCTCCTCTGCCTGCGTGGTCTCTTCTTAACCAGTTCCACAGTTTGAATTGTCCAAGACAAAGGCCTCTGCCTGCCTGCTTTGGGGTTCCCTGCCTCCTCTGCCTGCCTGGTTATTTTGGGTTTGTCTGCCTAGTCTGTTCTTGCCAAAATCAGTTGCAGAGTTTTGAAATAAAAAGGCTTAAATAAATAGAATTTATTTAAGCCACACATCTGAAGTAGCCTTATTTTGTTGGGGGGAAACCCCATTGATTTTAATAGGGACTCATGGAGTCAGTTTTGGGAGTGACTCAGGACTCGTGACTCGTGAGTCACCATTTTGGACCAAGGACTCGGACTCGGACTCAAGACTCAGGTCCAAAGACTCGTGACTCGACTCGAGACTCAAGACCAAGGACTCTTCAACATCCCTGCACTCTGCAGAGGAAGCTCATAAGCCTCTGAGTTCAAAGGCTTACGAGCATCAAGGGCACAACTCATTGGACTGCACCCTAAGACTTTATTAAGTCCCATGAACTGATGGGTCTTAGAGATATACTGGCTCTAAGAACCTGATGCAAGCATAAGGCAGTATACAACTGTGCCATTCCGCTAGTGCAAATGATGTGCTAGCAAAAACTAGGTTCTGAACTATGTGCAAGGGGAGAATCCAACTAAAGTTCTGTTTGCACAAGCATGGTTACTCAAGCGGTTGCACAAGTGGTTGTGCATTACACTGTACAACCAGTTGCACATCACGTTTACACAACCACTTGTGCAACCTGTTGTGCATTACGCTTGTACAACTGGTTGTGCAACTGCTTGCACATTATGCTTGTGCAGCTGCTAGCACAAGCATAATATACAACTGCTTGCACAACTGAAAGATTTGGCAGAGCTCCACTAGTGCTATTTGAGTTTGCAGAACGACACCATTGAATACTGCCCATAGAGTCAGATACATGCCAGTCTGTATTATACGAGAACATTTTCATAATACTGCAGGTGTGATTCTGTTGGTGGAGGGACCGAAAACTGGCAGCCTTGGGAAAGGAATTGGCTTAGTCCTTGGAGAGTGTGGTCTAGTGGTTAGAGTCTTGAAATATAATAAATAAACAAACAAATAAATAAATAAGAGTGGGGAGACCTGCATTCAAGTCCCCAGTCAGCCATGAAGTTCACTTAGTGACTTTGGGCCATCACAGACTCTCAGCCTAACCTACCTCAAAGGATTGTTGTGCAGATAAAATGTAGAGGAGGAGGGCTGTCTATGCCACCATGGGCTCCTTGGAGGAAAAGGCAGGATATAAATGTAACAAATAAAATAAATAAATAATCTGAATCTTCAGCTCCCTCAGAATCCACTGCCAGCTTCTATGCTGACATAACAATATGTCAGCAAAAGAGATGCTGCAAGTTAAAACATTCCCACTGAAGTCAATGGAAAGCTAAAACACACTGCCCCCCCCCCCCCACATTCATAGATTTCATAGATCATAGAGTTGGAAGGAGCCTACAAGGCTATCGAGTCCAACCCCCTGCTCAATGCAGGCATCCAAGTAATAACCAGGCCTGACCCTGCTTAGCTTTCCACACTCAGACAAGCTGAGCCAGCGTAAGCCACAGGCCTGTAATCCTGCCCAGTGCCCACACCACTACAACAGTCAGAATCCTATTCTCCAACTGTGCAGCCATTCATAGCACACCCACAGCGGCATATAAACGCCTGCCAGGGAGACCATAATTCAGATGATAGGGTGCACAGCATGAGGCTATATCTCTCTGATTTCACGTCGTCATGCACAGTTAAGAATTCACAAGGGCAACGTCAGTGATGGGAACTCTGGAGAAAAGGCACTTAGCATAAAAATGGAACACTTTGCACAAACAGCCTGGCCTCAGGACACATATAGGAAAAGCAGATTTCTAATACATTTCTCAAAGCCTTTACAGTACCCTGCCTCAGGATTCTGCACATGAAACACGCAGCAGGAACTAGGCTGGTCAATTATGAATTGACAAAAAAGAGGATAGACATCACCCCCAAAAAGACAAAAGAGGACACTGATTTGATATGCAAATTTAGGAATAACAATTATAATTTAAAGAGAAATACAGTAAATCTCACCATGGTGTGGAAGCCTGTGACCAGGGGACCTGTGTTCCTGCCTGTTCCGTTTGCTGTTCAGGTGCTAACTGTTAATGGGCAACAGTTCATATGGTTCTTTATCTTTAAACAGGACTTGGACAGGGCAGCTCTTCAAATAGAGGATGCTTTCAAATAGAGGACATTCCTCTGGCAGTGCTTCTAATAGAGGACTGTCCTCTGTAAAATAGGACACATGGCCACCTTAACAGGAACTCCCACTTGGGGTGCTGGGAGGAAGTGATCTCACACAAGTAAGCAAAGAGGAAGATATGTATATGCAGAAAGGGCACTTAGCAAATGCCTGCTATAAATACTTCCCAGGTGTTCTAAGATTCTGTTTGGTCTCCATTTCAAAACAAACTGACCTGATCTGCACCTCCCAGACTAATGTGTGGATCAGAACACAGTTATTCTTCAGATATCATACTTCTCCAGATTTCGTGGTGCAGTTCTCGGCTCAAAAAACATACCAAAATGCATATAAAATACATATGTTAGGATAAGGTATGTTTAGAAACACGTTGACTGCGTTCAGACAACACAATAATGCACACTATGAATTCCGCCCTGAATGGACTTCCCCCAGCCCCGCCTTCTGGGGTCGGGGAGAAGTTTGCACGTGGGGGAGGAATGGGGAGTCAGAGACCCACCTGGCCATGCTGGCTGAGCCAATGGGCTGCAGCAGGGCGGGGAGATGGGAGCCTCTTTTAAGACCCTGTCTCCCCGCCCTTGGCCTCTTTCGCTGTTTTGGCTCCCTCCTGTCACGCCCTGTCAGCAGTGTGGGCTCCTCCGGTCGCCCGTTTGGGGGCCGAGTAGGAATTTTGGTCCATTGTCTCAATTGGCTGAGGCAATGGGCGTATTTCGCCTACTCTACACTGTGAATCAGGGTGGTGGACAAAGAGTTTTGATTGAGGGATTTTTGATTCGTTCAATTGGATCGTAGCTAAATTGGTCGCATTTTGCGGGAAGTGCGGAATTAGGCAGCGGGGCTTAGGGTTCTGGTTATCATCCAGTGCCACCTTTCAAGGTGACTGGCGGTTACCCGAGGCTTCCCTCGCTAATGTCTTGAGGCTTGGCAGGAGGGAGATTGGGGTTCTACCTTTTCTCACCTACCTTGGCTGTCTCATGGCGCCAATGGGAGGTGACACTGGTAAGGCCCTCCAGCTCCACATGGAGTGCAACTGGACGGTGGCGGGGCATCCTGGCTCCGATTCAGTTAGGATGGCTTCACTCAAATATTGGGTTTTCCCGGCCAGTGGCCAGGAGTAGATTAGTACCGCATTTCACCCTTCTCAGGTCTTCAATTCAATAAATGTGGCCCTGATTTTAAACCATATATACTTGTGTCTGACTCTTCATTATCTCACCAATACACGCGCAAACAAACTAACAGCCAGTAAAACTGCCAGAGGAACAGCGTAATGTGAACCGAATGGGCAGCTCCTGTCTTTCAGAATCCTTGCAGTCAGGCAGCAATATTATGAGATTTCACTTGTGCTGTCTTCTTCACACCCTTGAAGTACCGTATTCACTCTGCCTGCATTTTTCTAAGATCTAAATTACAATTCTAAGAAACAACTCAATTTCTTTGCTCAAATTACATTTGTATAAAACGTCTTCTTTCCATGTACAAAGCCAAAGATAATATATTAGTCATTAATGATTGCTAGCAGAATATTCTTTATCAGTATATCCCTGACAAGGATGGTAATTATCACAGGCAGCCAAAATGTAACACAAGACATGTGTAAAAGTACACAGAAAGGATTATCTGAGCTATCAATCGATCAAGCAAAATAAATATGCTAATGCTTCTTTTACAGCTCACCTGAATTTATCAAAACTGACAGACCTTTAATTAATTTGGTTTTTATCCTCTTTCTATGCCCCAATGGCTCACAATGGCATTGTGGGAGTGAAAGGGATAGAATATCTTTTAGTCTGAAAGTTTTCTGCCTCTTTGCCATTGATATCTTCCCCTCCTGTCTCCTGTTATATTCCTTTTTTTATACCCTTCATTCTGCACAAGCTTCCATGTTAACAATCTCTCTTCCAAAAGCCGAATTCCAAAACCTTTTGCCACACTGCTTATATAGGTTGGATCCTGCGAAAGGCTACTGATTTGACAGAGCATATCAACTGGCAGAATGGGGGAGGATGTGATTTTCATTGATTCCCCCTCCCTCTGCACCACCCTACTCCCCCCCCAACTGCTCCAAGAGATTGGGGATTGCACTTCCATTTGTGCAAGGCAGGGCACCTGATTTTTGCTGATCCACCCCCCATCCCACTTCACCCCCAGCATCCCACAAAAGCTGCTCCTGAGGATAGTGCAACTCTCCAGAACAGAATGGGATATGGACATATGGCACAGAGAGCTGCAGTAGGCAGGGGGTGGGGGGGTCAGCAAAAGTTGAGTACCCCGACTTGTGCGAGTGGAAGTGCTTTCCACTAAGGCAAAGTCACCATTGGATAAAGCCCATACTGGCTATTTTCCCCCCTCGGAGTTTGCAACCCTGTCTTTTTTCTTCTTATGTACAGAAGAAGGAAAAAGAACAATGTTGTCTCAGACTGCAGCCAAGGACTGATAGACCAGGGGTGCAAACCTCTTTCACCTGAGGGCTGATTTTAATTTTGGACACGCTCTCGGGGGCAGAATTCCATTGATGAGCAGGGCTGAAGGCAAAGGGGGTGGGGCCAAAGACAAAAGGTCAAGGGCCAAAAAATTACCAGTATATTGTAGCTTAAAGCTCTTACTGCCTGCAACTTAGCCTTAGGAGAGGCATTTCAGTCTTTTAGAATTGTGAAAAAAACTGCACAAAAGCTGGGAAACCACCAAATGATTGGAGGTGAGGGAAAGAGGGTGTGGCTATCTGGGCAACCCAGGAGGGCTGGATTTGGCCCCTGGACCTGAGTTTCCCCATCTCTGTGATAGACACTGGAGAGAACATTCTACTAATTCCTGTGACTTGGCTACACTACCAAATGCCCCTGCCTTCTGATAAAGAAAAGCTGCCAGCATGCCCTCCTTCATGGAGAGATGGAAGAGGGATGATATGTAGAAACATATGCAGGAGTGCCATTTCAGTGGAGATGGGTAGCATGGCACGATTTTGACAAGAGTGGCAAGGTTCACAGGAAAATTCAAACAAGTTCCAGTGTTCAAAGGACTATCCCCATTCTATTTCTGTGTGTACACATCTAGTAATGGGAAAATACTCAACAATAAATAATTCTGATCCTTTTACAAAGTTTAACATGCAGAAACACTCCAGAGAAAGTTCATATTTGCTATTAATGAAATAAAACAAACTTTGGCATGTGGATTTAATACATGTTATACCTAGAATCCTAACATATAACATGTTTCTTTTGCAGAGGGAGGCAGTGAAGTTTGACAAATATAATTTCCTTTCTGAACAGTATCTAGTATTTGTTCAGATATTTGATTCAAGGTGGGGGAAATGATATAAATATATTTTAGGGATATACTAGGAACTGTTTAACTTGTGGGGTAAATCGTCTTATCAGTTCGTCATTCAAGTTGTTTTTATTTTAATACTTAAATTGTTAGTAATGGAAAAATTTCACATCAGAGTAATCATTTGTGTTACTTTTTTTAACAATCAGAAGACATTGTTTTTGATAACATGCCAGCTAGCATTGGGAGATTTATTATGTAAGACTATTCCCGTGTGTTTAAAACGTTCTCTTACTGTAGGACTGTTAAACCAGCTTTAAATGAGATGCAATGTTGATGGTTCCTATATGTACCATGATGACAGCTTTCTGGCAGGTATCTGCTTGCTAGCATTCAAACATATTGTTGTTGGCACTTTTTCATATATACCCACAATGGCCTTGACAGGATCTCGCGACTTGCAGTTCCATTCAGAAAAACAAAAAACAAAACACCACTCACTAATGAGTTTAGCTATAAGCTGGAAATTGACACAAGGAGGCAAAAACCATTTTTAAACCATGCCATCTCTAATACCCTTTTTGCTGTTCCTCTTTTTTTCTTTTCTTTTTTAGTAAGTGATTCAAGAGTTTTCAGGTTTGACTCAGTTAACACCAGAATTCTTTTATACAGTTCACCAAGTTCACCAGTTGAGGCAAACATCCTACCACATTCATGCATGTTCTACCAAGATGCACACACTGAAGTGCATATGTCTAGCTTGTGCTATTCATAGTACTGTAGTTGGAAGGATTCTTCAAAAGAACATCTAGTCTGATGCCCTGCCGATGCAGGAAATTTGCTACTATAGCATTTCTGATATAACTGCAGTAAGAGATGCTGCTTCCTTTC
Organism: Shinisaurus crocodilurus; assembly: GCA_021292165.1. NCBI lineage: Eukaryota > Metazoa > Chordata > Lepidosauria > Squamata > Shinisauridae > Shinisaurus > Shinisaurus crocodilurus. The sequence goes on from CM037879.1 coordinate 131,110,383, forward strand.
CTGCTAGCCTGTGATCTCAGCCAGTCATCACCACCACCACAAAATTTACAAAATTTACCATCATAGTATAGATTTAGCATAACCCAAGCAAAGCAATTCTTATAGAGTTGTACAGCATGTCAGATTAAATTGCTAGCAACTGAAAACATGCCTAATTACTAGGGATCCAATTTTCACAAATTTTTGCCTTCATAAAGAAAGTGCTGTATGGAGCAATAGCCTCAACTTTCAATGGCTTCAGCATCCAGACCAGAGAGGGTAAACATCTTGCTCCAACATTATGTATAATATTATCAATAATCTACCCAGACACTTCCTCCAAGTGCCACTTCCGAGGTAGGCTCGGAAGGCAGCAACAAGTGGGAGGGCCTTCTCAGTGGTGCCCCACCAATTTTGGAATGATCTCCCCACTGAGAACCACCTGGCACCAACTCTGTCATCCTTTTGGTGCCAAGTTAAGGCTGCCCTCTTCTCCAAGGCATTTAATGGCATCTAAGGAAGTTTAATGGCATGACAGGGCACCTATGTTAGCTGTTTTTAACAGGTCTAGTTTGTATCAAAAATTGTTTTAGCCATTAAATTGTTCTTTTTAAAATTTTGCATACTGGAAAATATTATGGTGTTTTATTGTATTATGGTCTTGTTTTTATGAACTGTTGTAAACCGCCCAGAGAGTTTTGGCTATTGTGTATAGAAATGAAAAATAAAATAAAATAAAGCGCAATGCACTACAAAACAAATAATTGCCACAGATTATCCATTTGCAGGAACAGAATCGAGGCATCCTAGCTCCCCAACAGATGTCAGTGGTTGTCAGAGCCAATCATTTATTTATTATTGGATTTAGTACATGTATACTCTGCCTCAGTTCCATCATGGAAGATGGTGTACATGGGGATTCCCAGATAGTCTCCCATCCAGGCACTAACCAGACCCATACCTGCTTAGTTTCAGCAATGTGGGTGCTCTATGTTCCCTCAGTGCATTCCCCAGACCATTTGTTCAGGAGACAAGGCAAGATTCTTATGTACCATTTTTGTTTATGCATCCCGCTGCTGCATGCAAAGATCTCTGGAATGGGGGCTTGTTTTAAAACTGAGTTATTTAAAAATGTATAAGGTCACAGCCAGTCACCAAACGGTTAAATAGGACCACATTCTTTTAAAAGATATATTTAAAACACAGCTAAATTTTACTCAAAAACCTTATGACATATTTCAAGTCTGTGTTAAAATGTCACTGCCAAGGGATAAAATCCCCAAAATAGGCCTTTTAAAATAAAACTGCTGACAAGTCTCTAGCTATAAGAGTGGAATAAAGTACCTTCAGGAACCAAATAAATGACAGAAGCTAGCTTCAGCACCGCAGGGAAATGAAATTTGCTCAGAAAAGCCATCAATGTGGGATCCAACATGCCCCAGCTTAGTTTGGTTTGTTGTGCTTGTGGTTATATATTTCATATCAGGCAATAACTGGCCTACATTAGCAAACTGGTAAGAAATCCCTCCAGAACCAACTCAAGATTTTGCACTGTGCTTATAAAGCACGGCTCTGAGTTAAGAGTGGGGGCATGGAATAACAGGAGCTCTTGAAGGAATTCTCAGTGCCCTTAGCTAAAATTCACCATGGCATGGGCTGCCGCAAAGTTTGTTGCATCATTTTGCTGAGTGCCAACAAATCCTCTTTTGATGTCTGGACAGCTGACATTAGATAAACATTAAGTGACAGATGATCTTTCACACCTTCCTCCCTAATATACTTCTGAACTTTCCTAGAAAGTAGAGATATGTAAAATCTGTCCCTTTATTTCCACATGGCTTTCCGCTCTGCCTCACCATGCTCTCAGATATGGATGGAATGTCTGCAAAGTATTTCAAATATCCCTGCTTTCCTGAGCAACTTTTGAACATACAGGGTTCCTGGATTTTCCCATTGGAAAAAACACACAATTGTACTCACTGATTAGCACTATAGCAGCAGGCCAGCAGATGCAACATGACTTTTTCCATGTGCAAATGCTTGTGAAATATTGCTGGCTGTCCCACAGTTTATATTTCATTTTGCTGCCCTGCTGTAATGCATGACCACATGTGCAGTTTGAGAAGAGAGAAGAGTCAAGTTGGATCTGCAAACACATACGTGTAGACTGCCTGTGAAAATGCCAACCACAAGCATTATATATATTGTTAATTTATGTTGCACATTAGGCTTTGCTCCCATATACTCTCTAATCTAGCATTTAATTTACCGTATATCTCACCTTCCCACTACAAATGGTGCTCAAGGCAGCAAAGAACAATAAAATACAAGATAAAATACAAAATTATAATCAAGATGTAAAACCCAATCAATTAAAAACACATCAATAAAATTAAAAAATAAATAAACAGCACCCATAAGTTAAAACCTATTTCAGCAAATTAACAAGTCAACTCAAAAAACTAATGTCTGTCTGAACAGCCAGCAGAAGGACATAAAAATGGAGCCAACCTGGCCTTCGGCAGCCAGGAGTGCCAAAGCCTGGGAGGCGCCACAGAGAAGGGCCCCCTCGCTCACATCCCCACCAAATATGCCTCCAATGTTGGGACAGAGAGAAGGACATCTCCCAAAGACCATAAAGCCCAGGCAGGCTCATATGGGAAAATGCAGTTTTTCAAATAGCCTGATGTCAAGTCATATACGGTTTTAGTCATACGTAGTTTAATTTCTGTTTTTAAATTTTGTATTGAATTTTATGCTGTTTTTATTGTATTTGCATTGTATTTTATTGTTTTTTTAAATAAATTATTGTTAACTGCCCAGAGACCTTCAGCTATTGGGTGGTATATAAATGAAATTAACAATAACAACAATAGTAGTAGTAGTAATTATGTGTGGTTAGTTGCACTAGTTGTGGATGGGAATCAAAAAGTACACTGGAATGTGCATCCCACTGAGAGTAATGTAGTGCTAACTGACATCCACCCACACTCCAATGTACACACTCCAATGCACAATTCACCCATTTCCCCCCTCTCCTCCTATTTTGCACAAGAGTTTACACATCCAATTGCTGATTTTCCAATCTAACAAAAAGTAAATTCAATATAATAGGACATAAGAAAGGTTCAGGATAACTTCCACACATCTCAGCCTAACCTACCTCACAGGGTTGTTGTGAGGATAAAATGGAGAGGAGGAGGACTATGTAAGTCACTTTGGGTTCCTTGCAGGAAAAATGGTGGGGTATAAATATAATAAATAAATAAAAATAAAAATGAATATCTGCATCAGAAATAGAAGCTAGTGGCTTACTATGACAACCATACTAGAGAGTGTGCCTCCAAGCACCAGCTGCTGTGGAGCAGCAACAGGAGAGGACTATTGCCTTCATGTCCAGCTTGTGGACTTCCTATAGGCATCTGTTTGGCCAATGAGAGGAACTCTTTTGCTTCAAGTGCCGATTCTTTTAATTCTTTTCCATAATATGGAAAAAATAGTGGTGGTGTTTTACCTCTTATGTATTAGCTGATGTAGCTAAGTCAGATTTCTAATGTTTCAAAAATGCTGCTTTGGATTGAAGCAGAGTATGCTCGTTTGTGTGATGGCAAAAACAAAAGTATATTCGTGTTAGGCATGAAACAATTGTGCAACTATATATGTAAATACCACCAGCCCTGCCAGGAGTATTCATTAATATTCCCTCTTCTTCCCTCCCCATTCCTTTTTCCCTGTGTGTCGTGTCTTTTTAGATTGTAAGCCTGCGGGCAGGGACTGTCTTGTTAATTGCTGTAAACCGCCCAGAGAGCTTTGGCTATTGGGCGGTATAAAAATGAAATGAAATGAAATAAATAAATAAATAAAATAACTTTCCATTTAAGGGGGGGGGAATCACCCCTATCAAGTAAAAAAAAAAAAAAAAGGACCCGGGTCCTTTTTTTTTACTTGATCCATTCGTTCATATTTTTTTCAAACTATAGGCCGGCCCCCCCAACAGTCTGAGGGACAATGAACTGGCCCCCTGTTTGAAAAGTTTGAGGACCCCTGATCTATGAAATCTATGAACATCTGGAGGGCACCAGGTTGGGGAAGGCTGCTTTACACACATTCATATGCAGGACAGCAGAGAGGCCACAGTGAAGAGACATCGTTTCTTATTTCCCACGGCTAGAAACAAAATGCACTTTAAATGCTTCACCCATTTGTTGTTAAATCAATTGCAGTTGTGCACAGTTTATTTTAAGAAGGCAGTTTTAAAAATATTATTTTAAGAAATGAAAGGCACTGCTATGGTCAAATACAAAAGCCAAGTGCAGTATAACTATAAATAAATACCATGATTGTTCATTCATCATTTAATTTAAGTAATCCTTGAAGAGTAGTCGGTGCGGTATGTTTGGCATAAAAATTAAGCAGTGTTTCAAATTCTAAGAATTAGAATTGCCATTAAAAGCATCTATCATTTCCTCCACCACCACCCCAGCCTTGGTATTAGAAGGTAATTCATGCTATGAAAGTTCTTAAATTTCAAGATATACATTCACTAGTATAAAATAACATTCCCCTTTCAAGCAGTAGTCCCATTTATTTTTCAGAGACTGAGCTACAAAGGTTTGAATCTCACCTCTGCTATGAACTCTCTAGGTAGCCTTAGGCAAGTCCCTCCACCCCACTCTCTCCTCTGCCGCCCTCTCTCTCTCTCTTTCTTATCCTCAGTACCACCATGTGTAATATGGAAGATGATAATACTGGCTTAGTTTACAAGGTTGTTGTAAGAGTCACAACTAAAGAATGAAGTGCACCAGTTGTGAAGCACTTTGAACACTTGCAAAAGCTACACAAATATGATTAAATTTAGGGAGTTGGCCTAAAGCCAATGACCATGCTGGCTGGAAAGGATGGGGGTTGCAATCCAGCTCTTCTGGAAGGCACCAGGTTGGGGAAGGCTGGCCTCAAGTAACTTGCAGTTCTGGGTGTTCAATGGTTATGTGTAGCTCACTGTGGGATCTTGCTCCAGCCTCAGTTCAGAAGCTGAAGATGAGCTGGCACCTGCGGCTGATTGGAGCCAAGGCCAGCCAACCTTGGCCAGTCCCTTTCCCCCCTGTGAACAAGAGCAGGGGGAGCTGTCTGATGAATCTCAGCTGCAGCAGCTGGCCTTGGGCAATGAAGCTGACGGGGGGGGGGAGGGACTTCAGGCTTGCAGCCGTCTCAAAGACGCCAGGAGAAGCACATGGCAGAAAGACACGTAGTCAGAAAGAGGCACAGCAGGCATCTTCAAGCAAGGTACCCGTGCCAAGACCCAGAGTCAGACTCAGACTGATATCGAGGCTTGTGACAGGACATATATTGGTGCTTCTGACAGGCTTCAGTCGTAGGAAGCAACAGCTCTGACCCCTGGCACTCTTTCTACGCACCTTGAATCCCAATACTTGATCTCCTGGCTACAACGACTTTGGACTGTGTGTCTCGAACCTAGAAGCTTGATCTCCTACCCTTGGAACCTCAGATTGACTTGACTACAGATTGTAACTTGGACTGGTACTTGATCTATGGACTTTAAGTTCACCCTTCATGAAGGTAATGAAGGGGAACTGATTACTTCTTTTGGCTCAGCTAATCTGTAACATTAAAACTCTGATTTAAACAAAGTGTCTGGTGTGTCGAGGGTCAGGACACTCACATACTTTTATGAAAATTTGGATAATCCTTAATAATCTGATTACTTGAAAGGAATGATTATATCCTGATATCCACGATCCACCAGATGTTCGGACCGGATTTTTGGAACCCCACTGCTCGGGTACCGCCCAATACCTAAGAGTCAGTGAGGTATTGTCTGATTATGCTGCTAGTACCTAGTAGTGCTACTCTTTGTAACTGTTCTATCGTGATCTTATCAATACCAATTGCACTCAAGTGTTTTTTCAACCCTTTTGGGATTGCCCCTAATGCTCCTTTTTTTAAAAAAAAAATATATTTTTTTATTTTTCAAAACAAATTATAACACAGAAAATATATTTAGCAAAATACAAAATTATCACACAAATATAACATAATCAACATACAATAAATCATAAAGTGCTCCCCCCCACCCTCCAAGGGACCAATTAATATACTTCTATCCTCTTGATCAAATAAATTCTAAATTCCAAAAATATAACATATCCTGACAAGGCATGTTACCCTTCCCCTTTATTAATACATAGTCTAGTAATTGATTCCATATCTCCATAAAATTATTCTTCTTTAGCAATCCTTTTTTGCATTTGATACTACTAGTTAGTTTATCATTTAGGGCTATGTCCCAAACTTCCTTATACCAGTCTGTTATTAGGAAAACATGTTGTACTTTCCAATTTCTCGCTATCATTAGCCAGGCTGCAGTTAACAAGTTTACAATTAACTCCTTCGTATTTTGATCACAAATAAGCTTCTCAGTTATTGATAACAATGCTAATTTTGGACAGACCTCTAAATTAGTACCAATAATTTTCGATATTTCTGTAAAAACCTCTCGCCAAAACACCAATACATTTTTACAACTCCACCACATATGAGCATATGTCCCTTTTCCCTGACATCCTCTCCAACATAATGCAGAACAATTATTATCTATTCTATTTAATCTTACTGGAGTTAAATACCATCTCCAAATTAGTTTATAAAAATTTTCCTTTATCCTAATTGACATCATTTTCACAATCTGTCTATCCCATATATTGTTCCACCCCACCTTTGAGGTCACCTCTTCAAATTCATTATCCCATACTGTCTTAAGCTGATCCTCTTGTTCTTTTGCTTTTTGGATCAATCTATATAAATCCCTTGTTATACCTCTTGTTGATGCATTACCTGGTAGGCCATCTCTAGACATGACCATCTTTTCAAAATTAGTTAAATCTCTCTCGTACTCAGTTTTCCTTTTCCATTTCTTCGACCACTGTTCTAACTGTAGTAAATTTAACCACGATAATCTTCTTCTCCCAACAATTTCCATTATTTGATCTCTAGTCCCCATCTTTTCCACCCAATCAGTCAATCTAATAACCCTTACTTCTCTTAGTTTACTCTCCAGCTCTAATCTTAAGTTTTCAGGAAAATCCTTAAGAACTACCACCGGAGTTAATGGAGATATCCCTGGTATAAATATGCTCTTCATAGTACCCCAAATCATTAACAAATTTCTTAGAAAAGGGTTGTCTATATTTTTTATCAATTTATTATTATTTTTTTGAAAAAAAATATTCCCCAAAGTACTACGTAGTTCACATGTTTCTAACTCCAACCACATTATTTCTTTAGGGCGTGCTATAATATCCACTATATGTCTTAATTGATTCGCTATATAATACCATTTTAAATTCGGCAAACCCAAATCCCCTACTTTTTGTGCTTTATACCATCTTGTTTTAGTAATCCTAGATTTTTTCTCTCCATTACAATATGTATTAATAATTGATTGCCAATCTTTAAGTTCCTTATCTGATATCGCACTTGGTATCATCCGAAATAAAAAATTTATCTTTGGCAAAATCTTCATTTTAATCAAAGCAATTCTACCAAACCAGGAAAGTCCAATTTTTTTATACTCCTCTATTTTATTCTTTACCTCATTCTTTAATTTCCTATAATTCTGATCTCCCAATTTATCTATATCTTTTGGAATTACAATTCCTAAATATTTAATTACATTATTATAATTACTTTTTTTTTTTTACACATTTCAATCTCTTCTCTTTTACTATAGTTAAACAACAAAAATTTAGATTTATCCCAATTAATCTGTAGCCCCGTTACTTCCCTGAACTCCTTTAAATGATTCTCCACTCTATCCATATTTTCCATAGGATTTTCAATTGTCAAAAGAGTATCATCTGCAAAAAGATTTATTTTTATCTTCTCCCTAATCCCTATCCCGCCTATATTTCTATCTTCTCTAAATACATTTGCTAAAATCTCCATTACCAATGCAAACAAAATAGGCGAAAGGGGACATCCTTGTCTAGTTCCTCAACCTAGGTAAATTTGCTCTGTTAAACCATCATTTACTACAACTGATGAAACATTTTTTGAATACAATTGATTAACTACTCCTCTAAATCTTTCTCCAAACCCCATAATTTTAATTAAACTTTTTAATGCTGGCCATTCCACGCAATCAAAGGCTTTAAAAATATCTAACGCTATTACCCCTGCTCTCAATTTATTTTTCTTTATTAAATATATTATATTTAAAACTCTTCTTGTTAAATCTGCCATTTGTCTTCCTTGCATAAAACCACATTGGTCTATCCCGACATATTTAGTAATAAACTTGTTCATCCTTCTCGCTAATATTGCTGTCATCAATTTTGCATCTTGATTTATTAAGGAAATGGGTCTATAGGAACCTGGCTCCGTTAAGTCCTTCTCTGGCTTCGGGATTAAAACAATCTTAGATTGCTTCCGTGAAGAGGGGATCTCTCCCCCCTCCAAAAAAATATCATTAAATAACCTCTTTAGTCTTAGAACCAACATTTTCTTAAAGACCTTGTAGTATTCAGCCCCTAAACCATCCAGTCCAGGGGTCTTACCCTCTTTCAGTTTATTTATTGCATATTCTATTTCCAATTCTGAAAAAGGTTGTTCCATAATTTCTCTATCTTCATCCACTAGTCTAATTTTAAAATGCTTTCCTTTATATTCATTAATCCTCTCTTCCGTACAATCTCCAGCCTTGTACAATTCTGAATAAAATTCATGAAATATTTTTAATTTGTCCTGCATTAAATTATGTCCTTTCCCTTTTTTATCTTTAATTGCCCCAACTATACTTTTTTCTTTCTTTTTTTGTGTGGATCTTGCTAACATTTTCGAATTCTTATTGCTATTTTCAAAAAACTCTCTTTTCAAATAAATCAAGTTTCTCTGAACTTTTTCCAAATCTTTCTTTTCCAACTCTTTCCTTTTAGCTTGTAATTCAGCAAAGACCTTGTTCTCCCTTTCCTTCAAAAACTTCATTTCCAAACCCCTAATCTCCCCTTCTAACTTTTTAGTAAACTGTTCTTGTTTTTTCCTTAGTATCACACCCTCCCTGATACTTATCCCTCTCATCACTGCCTTCACTGTGTCCCACACAACAGCTTCAGAGCAGACTCCCGAATCATTAAACAACCAAATCTCTCGCATTTCCTTTTCTATCTTTGCTATAATATATTTATGCTGTAAAATCTTACAATTCAATCTCCAATCTTCAATCTTGCTTCTCTATAATCCTTCTTTATTTTAATATCCATATTAACTATAGCATGATCCGAAACTTTTATAACACCTATTGCTGAACTCATCACTCTTGACATCAGGGATTTGGAAACAAAAATATAATCTATCCTAGAAAAGTTCTTCGTGGCTGGTGAATAATACGTATACCCTCTTTCCAATCCCTTTACCCCTCTCCAAACATCAACCAGTCCTTCCTTATTAATTATTTTATTTAATACCATTATATTATTTCTCTTCTCTTGTCCTGTCGGATTTGATTTATCAATATTTTTGTCCATCACCATATTAAAATCCCCAGCCATAATTACCAAACCCTTTTGTGGCTCCCCCATTTCCTTAATCACTTTTTGATAAAATTCTTCTTGATATTCATTTGGTGCATACATATTAACCAATATATATTCTTCACCTCCCAATAATCCAAATATTATAATAAATCTTCCCTTAACATCCTTCTTTACCTTAATCACCTTAAAACCACATTTCTTTGAAATAATAATTGCCACCCCTCTTGACTTGGATGAACCATAAGCTCTCTCATATGTCATAGACCATCGCAGTTTTAATTCATTTACCCCCTCCTTTGATTGGTGAGTTTCTTGTAAGCATATAATATCCGCCTTATCCTTGTTGAGGAGTGCTTCAATCCTTCTTCGTTTCAACATGGAACCCCAGGCCTTTAACATTTAAAGTAGCAATTCTCAAATTTGAAGCCATCTCAAGTCTTTGTCCATCTTAAATTGCTGGTCCCTATTAGTGAAATAAAACACTACAGCGCACACCCTACCCCTACCCCACACCCTATTACCCCATTCCCTACATATATAAGCATTCCCCCCTTTACCATCCTTGAAGAAAATCTTCATGACCCCGGCCTGCCACGCCAACAAAAAAAGGGGGGGAGACAAACCCACCCACCAAGCAACTGACCCGTAGATCCCTCCCAATTAATCTTTTATCCTTATTCATCCAGGTTAATACTCTTTAAAAAAAATTTTTTTTTTAAATAAAACAGTATCATTATTAATCATTATATATACTTATTAAAATGAAAACAAAAAGCAACATATAAAGGAAAAAACCGAGAAAGAAAAAAAGAGAAAAAAAAATAAAGACTAATATTAAAAAAATATTAAAAGCACACAAAAAACTTTTTTTTCTTTTTCCTTTTCTTTTTCTTTTCTTCTTTTAAAGGAGAAAAAAAAACAAAAAAAAAACAAGCAAACGAAAAAATACATCGCAACTCCATTAAGAGAAACTCCTCTTTCAGTTCCTTCCAGATATTTGCACAATCACCTTCTCTTCTGTTCTTCTCCTCACCACCACATAAACTTTTTCCTTCCATATTTCTCTTACTTAGCTGCTCCTTCCAACAGCTGCCCCTCCGCATCGCTCAAGGTTCCTGCCGTCAAACCCAGTTCTTCCAAAAGATCCATTCCTTGTATACAGGATGTTATCTTGTATCTCTTGTTGTTGATCATAAAAAAAACACATCACAGGATAGCCCCAGTTGTATCTGATTCCATTTTTGGACAAGACCGCAGTACATGGCTTCACACTGCGTCTCCAGTCAATTGTTTGCTGACACAAATCATTAAAAATTTGGACTGAAGTACTTTGATATTGCAGTTGTTCTGGACGTTTCTTCAAAATTTTGGTAAACAATTCTTTTTTATAAAAACTGGCAAAACACACCACAATGTCACTGGGGGTAAGCCCCCCCCTTCTTCTTGAAACTCTATGGACCCTTTCCAAGTCTTGTTCAATCCAATCCAATTCTGGGGCAATCTCGCAAAACCATTTCAAAATTATTCCTCTCAAATTTTTCCCATCCTCCCCACTAACATGTGGGAAAAGGCGTATACGAATATTAGACCGCCTCGCTCTGTCTTGGATATTAATCATTTGTAACTCCAGTGCATCAAATCTTAAATCTTGTTGCTGACTTTTACTTTGAAATTCGTGCTGTACATCCTCCACTTTGTCATCCAAGATCTTGACTTCCTGTTTCAATTGCTTAAAATCCTCTTCAACTTTCTGGAATCCTGCCTTCAAACCCTGCTGAACCTGTAGAATTTCTCCTTTAAGTTGAGATATTTCCCCACTAATTTTGTCTGCAAAGCGAGAGAGAATTGCCTCCATTTCTGTGGTCTGTACTTCTGAGGGATTTTTTTTCGGAGATGACGGAGTTGCTTTCTCTTTGGCATCCGCCATCTTAACACCCGATCTGGTGTCTTTTCTCTCAGCCATAATTAATTTATCTCTACTACTGCAGAGACGAGACCCTGTTTTTTTAAATTCCGTTCCTTTTCTAGTCCCACTTCCCTCTTCCAGTTCACCTCTCTCGACTCTTTGAAGCCTGTTGAGGCTATGGTCAGAAGGATGAGTTCTTTCAGGACGATTCCAAAGAGGAAAGCTTGGTTGTTGTTTTTTGCCTTTTTCCCGTCCCCTCCGCATTAAAAAACCTTAATCAGAAGGAATACACTCCCTCTCCTTATTAAAATAGTCTTTTTGCAAGCCTCCAGCTTTCTGCTTGTTCTAGTCTGGGAAGCAACAAGTTTAGTGCTGCGAGGCTTATCACCTCCCACGCTCTGTGAATCGCTTTCAGCGCCGTAAATCCATCTACAACTCTACAACTCTCTCCGGAGGTCAGCAGTATACATTCCAAATGATAAGTAAAAAAAACTCTTACCAAAGTTAAATCATTTGCTGGATGAAATCATTACTTATAGTTCAAACATCTTGGGAGGATTCTAACAAACGTCTAGTCCGCCATGGTGGCTGGCTCCGCCCCCCCCTAATGCTCCTATCACTACTGGAATCACTGTTGTTCTTTTCTCCCAGAGACGCTGTACTTTCAGCTTAACTAAGTTTTTCTCAACCACAGTGATGTCTGGGGTATTGTGCTCGAGCTTCTTATCAGTTTGGATTTTAAAGTCCCACAAGATCTTAACCGCCTTTCTTTCATTCTCAACCACCTTTTCATGTTTATGTTCCCACCAGTATTTCACAGATGGTATCTCATAGTTCTTGCACAAATTCCAATGTAGCATTGCTGCGACTCGGTTATGGCGTCCTTTGTAATCACTCTGTTCAATCTTACTGCATCTACTAATAATATGATCTATTGTCTCATCCATTTCTTTACAGAGCCTACATTTACTATTCGTTCCAGTTTTTTCAATTTTTACTCTAATTACATTGGTCCGAAAGTGCTTGCTCTTGTGCAGCAAATATAAGTCCTTCCGTCTCCTTTTTTAGGGTCCCAGATTTTAACTATATCCAATTATTAGCCTTATTTATTTATTTATTTATTATATTTATTAATAGCCCATCTGGCCGGCCACCCGGCCACCCTGGGCGATGTACAATTAAAATACAGTAAAACAACACAATAAAATATAATAATTAAAACAATATAAAAAATTCTTATTAAAAACCTAACCCACCCCATATTCCCGCCTGAACAGCCATATTTTTAATGCACGGCGGAAGCTCATCACGGAGGGGGCATGGCGAAGGTCACTAGGGAGGGAGTTCCATAATGTGGGGGCCGCCACAGCGAAGGCCCTCTTCCTAGTCCCCACCAGCCTGGCTGCTCTGGCTGATGGGATAAGGAGAAGGCTGTCCGTGGCAGACCTTGTTGAGCGGCCTACTTGATGTTGCTGGAGGCGCTCCTTGAGATAAGCTTATCCACTTTACCCTCGATATTTTTTATATATTGGGCATGTAATGGCTTATTGTACCAGGCATCTTTCGTTTTTTAACACCTCCTTTCTGTATGCATTTTTTTGATTCAGCAATTTTAAGGATACCTTCCCTGGAGACTTCATTCAGCATTCTTTCATTATTGCTGTGGATGTATTCACTTAGAGATCTTTTTTCTTCTTCCACCGTTTGTTTCACTTGCAGCAATCCTCGTCCTCCATCATCTCATGGCAGATATAGTCTATCCACATCACTTCTTGGGTGTAGAGCATGGTTTGCGGTCATTAGCTTGTTTTCAGTTGTGTTTGATTTGGGATTGTTTCCTTGTCGGTATTTTATGTGTTATGGAGCCACAACCAACCTCTTGTGAAGTTTATCTTAAATTGCAGAGCACAGTCTTGTGAACGAGGGAGCTTGTTTTGCCCTTCCCTGCCCCCCCCAAAGAAGAAAAAAAGAAAGAAAACCTATAAGAACCTTTTTAGCTAAGAACTGGCGCCTGAGTTTTGCATTCTTCCTCCTCCCTCCCAATCCCTTTTCCTTTTGTGCCATGTCTTTTAGATTGTGAGCCTGAGGGCAGGGACTGTCTTATTATTAATCTTTGTAAGCCACTCTGAGGGTCTTTTCTGGCTGAAGAGCGGGGTATAAATGCAATAAATAAATAAATAAAACGTCCAACTCAGCCCCTGTCCAATCTACAATTCCAGCACTGTATCTTATCACTGGAACTGCCCAAGTATTTATTGCTTTTATAATGTTTCCACCATTCAGTTTTGATTTCAGTATTTTCCTTACTCTCCTTAAATACTCTGCTCTAGTCTTCCCCTTCATTATTTCATGGTTTATATAATTTGCTTGTAATATTCCCAAATACTTGTAATTTTTATCATATCCAAGATTCTGTATTACCTTCCCTTCTACTTCCCTTTTCTTACTGATAAAATTGCACATTTTTCTATCCCAAAATCCATTTCAATATATTTGCTAAATATTTGGGCCGTGTGTGTAAGTGATTCTATTTCCTGCGTTGTTCTCCCATATAGTTTGAGATCATCCATATAGAGAAGATGCGAAATCCTTGCAGATGTCTTTGATGTTTGATATCCATGGCCCGTATCATTTAACAGTACCGTCAGTGGTACCATGGCTATCAGAAATAGCAGAGGTTGTTGTTGTTGTTGTTGTCGTCGTCCTCCTCCTCCTCCTCTCAAACAAAAAAATCTGATAATCAAAGACACTTTTTAACAAGCAAATGTCTGTGACACGCATTACTAAATGATAAACATACCCACAGCTGGCCACTGCCAACTACCAAGATTCAGTACTATCCAGATTGGCATTTGGGCATCTGGGATCAAGTACATAAGGGGTTACTGACCAATGTATTGTAATTCCCTAAAGAATGAATCTGTTGGACTGAAGTAACAAGATGACAAAAAGTGCTATGATGACACTTCAGAAAAAACACATGGCATGACGTTTCATAGATAAGACTGTTTCATCATATATGTAAAGGCAATTTTTAAAAACTGGTAGAAAGAGAAGGGGAAAGGGAGAATTTTATGCTCCAGCTTTGATATGTGAACTGCTTCAGCAAATGATATTCCCATTGCCCGTTCAGTATACCTTATGGGTTGAGAGTTTATGCCAGAATATATTTTTTTAGTCTTTAAGGTGCCACAAGACTCTTGTTTTTGCTGCAACAGACTAATTAACATGGCTGCTGCCCTGGAAATTCCCCAATCTGGTGCCCTCCAGATGTGTTTGACTGCAATGCCCATAATTTTCAGTCAGCATGGCCAATTATGGGAGTTGCAATCCAATACATCTAGAAAGCACCAGGTTGGAGAAGGCTGCTATAAGGATTACTATAATTATGGACATGATGTACTTTGAACCCTCAAAAAAATGATATATAAATCCTTTATAGTAGTATAATTATATGACAAGCATAAAATATTTGAGTAATTTCTTCCTTACTGAGGGAAGTCCATGCTGAAAAGTTCTTGGGAGCGGAGTGGGTGGCTGATGCATAAGTGATGTTTCAAATGATCAAGTATTCTACACTAGTTGAAATTATTGGATGAAAATCATAGTTCTATAAATCCTTTGTTAGAAGGGGTCTTTTAACTGGTGTCCTTTCCTTTTGGTCTGGGCATCTGTTTCTATCAGCGCTAGGCCTCACCAGGTTTTTCTTGCTTAATCCAGCAGCCAGGCTGGCTGCTGGTTGCTAGGGCAACCTACCTGATCCCCAGGTGTCCTCATTCAGTGTCTCCTCATGAAAGCTACCTGTCATAACAATATTTATTTTGTTTATATCTGGAAGTAATGATTCATTAGATCAATGTTTGCCCTTTATTCGCTTCTGTACAGAACAAGAGGTACTTTATATAACACCAACGGTGGGATATTCTTTGGGGAGCAAATTACAAAACAGTGGGTATAATACATAAAGGTTGATGGATCTACAACTAAAATGGATATCAGATACATGCCAGCAAATAAAATCTTATCAATATGAAGGAACTCTGATGACCTGAGAAATGTACTGTTGAGTTTGCAAATATCCTGAAATAGCTATGCAAAGTTTACAGTAATCCATCCTTCTTGGGCTTATGATCGATCAGGTACACACAGAATTCATATGACAATGCTGTAGGCTATTTTGCTGCCCAGAATTTGCCATGATATTGTGTTATGAAGAGGTACATAATTTCTATATAAAACGATGAACATAAAAAGGAATGGACAGAACTGTGAGAAAGATTTGACCAGCAAGAAATTGAAAATCGGGTACAAACGGCATTTCAATCATAATTTCCAGTTACTTTCTCAATGTCAGTGGACATGCCAGGCCAATACATTACTCCTTTTGCCCTAGCTCTGGTTCTGTGAATACCCTGAAAGCATCATGGAGTTAATGGAGTACACTCTGTTTTTGAGATTCAAGGATAACCACCTTGTCTCTCAGGTAAAGGACACTACCTCGACAGCACAGCAAATCCCTTACAGGCCAGAAGAGTTTTGCAGCACAGGAAACATCTTTCAAATATTGTGACCATCCACATTTTATGACTGCTATCACCATCTGGAGCTGGTAATCCTGTTTTGTAGCTTCCTGTATGATAGCTGTTCCACCTGGATCCATGGCCAGGTGCTTACTGCATGTATGTATTACTCTCTCTCCCTCACAAGAATCCTTGTCAGATGTGAGAGGGTGTACAGTAGCTTGAGACAGTGTGCCAGCAAGATGCATCAGCTTGTCTGGGGTGTATACTACATTAAACTGATATCTCTGAAGTTGTAAGAGCATGCACTGTAGGCAGGCAGGGACACCACCAATTGGTTTCCTAAAAATGGCTTCTAGGGGTTTGTGGTCAGTCTGAACTAAAACAACTTTCCCAAACACATACTGATTGAACTTCCTCATTGCATATAGAACTGCAAGCAGTTCTTTCTTTATTTGTGCATAATTCTGCTCTGACAAAGTAAGAGATCTGGAAGCATAGGACACTGGTCTATTCCCTTGAAGTAGGCATGCTCCAAGACCATTCTTTGACACATCAGCTTGCACAGTGACTGGTTTGTTGATATCAAAGTACTGAAGCACAAGTGCCTGACACAACTGTTGTTTGACCATATCAAAGCTTTCTGCTGTTCAGGCTGCCATTGAAACAGTACATCCTTCCTCAACAAATTTCGCAAAGGTGCAGTCAATTCTGCCCTTGGAATGTATTGTGTCAAATATTGCACAGATCCTTAAAACCTAAGCACACCTTGTCTGTCTTGTGGATGCACCATGTCTGGTATAGCTCTGACTTTATCCTCATCAGGGGACAGATGAGCAGTCACTATTTAACCCATGTATTCAACAGAGGCAACCTTGAATTGAATCTTGTCTTTGTTGAACTTAACATTCTTGACATGTGCTGTCTCTGTAACTTGATGTAGAATCTGGTCATGCTGTTCCGGAGTCTCCACTGCAATGATCATGTCATCAGCTATCATGTGCACCCCTTTTATGTCATCAAACGCTTCCTTTAAGTCCAGACAGTAAACAGTGAAAACAAAACAGTACCTTCCCCAGGGTGTAGTGAATGTCCATAGATGTGATGAAGGTTTATCTAGTTTCACCTGCCAGTATCCATCCTTTTAATCTAAAATAGTGAAAATTTTCATGCCTGTTAAGTGACTCAGAAGAACCTCTTTGATTGTGGGGATGGTATAGTGCTGTCTACAAACTGCCTTATTTAGATCACAGGGATCCAGGCATATTCGCAGCTTCCCATTTTTCTTTTCTGTGATAACAAGACTGCTCAGCCGGTCTCTGGGTCCTGTCACTCTGGACATCACTCCTGTACTTTCCATCTGACACAAAGTATCCTTTAATCTATCAAGTATTGCAAAAGCTACCTTTCAACACCCATGTATGACAGGAACCACTGCTGAATCAATGTGGATGTGATGAGGTCCTTCAAACTTGCCAAGACCATCTAAAAAGTCTGAATACATGGCAAGTAGCTGTTCCTGTATCAAAGGTTCATCTGTGTGCACAATGTCAACCCGACGAACCATGTCCAGAGTTTCACAGGCTGCCCTGCCCAATATTGGAAGAGAATAAATGTCTGTTATATAAAACAGTAGTCTGGCTGTTCTCCATGGAACGTTCCAGAACAATAGCTTCCAGAGGCTGTATTCGAGTTCTGCCATAAGCCACAAGGGTTACTTTGCTCTTAGTTAATACTTTCCTGCCAGGCAACTCATGGAATGCTTTCAATGGTAAAACATTTGTCTCAGATCCTGTATCCAGATTGAATTTTACTGAAAGTCCTTGTAAAGTTATGTCAGCGTACCATCCAAAACATTACTTACAATCTGACTAGAGGTTGCATGAGTGATTTCCCCAGTAAATAAACTGTTTATGTGAAGCTCATGAACCTGGTATCCTTGTTGATCTTTGTTGGCACTAACTGGCTTTGCTTTACATACTCTGGCATAATGATCTTTCATGCCACATTTATGGAAAATCTTCCCAAATGCTTGATCATTCTGAGGCTGATGTACTGAACCACACAGCAAGAGCACATGTTTTCTTTGGTTTGGTCATGTATACATTTAGATTGTGACTTCTCATATCAAGAGCCTTTACAGGAAAACCCTCACATTCCTTATCAGTTTTATGTACCGCCTGCAGGTCCTTGCAAGATATTGGGGAAATTGCCATGGTGTGTATCTGAGCTCTTGTTACTTCAACTGCATGGCATATTTCAAGTGCTTTTTCCAGCGTGAGATCAGGTTCCCTCAAGAGCCTTTCCCTTATCCTCTCTTTGTTTACACTAATTACAATCTTGTCCCTCACCATATCATTGCTTACAGGACCACATTCACAGTTACTGGCTTTATGTTTGAGTTCAGTAGCAAACTGTTCAATAGTGTCTCCATGAGTCTGTGTATGATTACATAAGGAATATTGCTCAAACACCACATTCTTGTGAGGAGTGAGTGCAGTATGCCCTGAATTGTGTAAGGACCTCCTCAACATTGTTTGGGCCTTCAGCATCAGGAAAAACAAAAGTATTATAAACTGTCAGGGCTTCCTCCCCAACAAAGTGCAACAAAATGGCTTCTTGCCATTGCTTAGAGACATTGACCCAGCTGAGGTTCCAAATCTATTCTCCAAATCTATTGTGCACAGAATTTTTTTTTTAAAGCTGGGCAGCCCTGGACAGCCCCTCCAAGGTACCACTGAAACACTTTGAAGGGACTGCTCATCGCTGTCAAAATGGGATAGCTGTCAAAACAGGATCACGAAAGCTAGCTTGACAGCCAGTTTTTGCGATCTTGGGGGGGGGGAGGCAAAAGGGGGAAAAAAAGCTGTTTGGCGAGCCTAAAATGGCTCATGGCAGAGGTGGGGAGGAGCCAGTGCCATCTGCCCCGAAGTTCCACTTGAGCACTTTGGGGGCGGGTGGCTTATTGTCCACGTATAAGCCACCCTGGGGAAATTGGTACGGGTTCGCATGACATGACAATCCATAGAATCATAGAAAAGTAGAGTTGGAAGGGGCCTACAAGGCCATCGAGTCCAACCCCCTGCTCAATGCAGGAATCTAGGTCAAAGCATCTCTGACAGATGTCTGTCCAGCTGCACCTTGAATGCCTCCAGAGTGGGAGAGCCCACGACCTCCCTAGGTAGTTGATTCCATTGTCTTATTGCTCTGACAGTCAGGAAATTTTTCCTGATGTTTAGGTGGAATCTAGGTTCCTGTAACTTGAGCCCATTATTCCGTGTCCTGCAAACTGGGATGAACGAGAAGAGATCTTTGCCCTCCTCTGTGTGACATCCCTTCAAATACTGGAAGAGTGCGATCATATCTCCCCTCAGTCTCCTCTTCTGAAGGCTAAACATGCCCAGTTCTTTCAGTCTCTCCTCATAGGGCCTTGTTTCCAGTCCCTTTATCATCCTTGTTGCCCTCTTCTGAACCCTCTCCAGTTTGTCTAGGTCCTTCTTAAAGTGAGGTGCCCAGAACTGGACGCAGTACTCAAGATGAGGCCTAACCAGTGCCGAGTAAAGGGGAATTATCACTTCCCGCGATCTGGAAGCTATACTTCTATTAATACAGCCCAAAATTGCATTTGCCTTCTTTGCAGCCACATCGCATTGCTGGCTCATATTCAGTTTGTGATCTACCACAATTCCAAGATCCTTCTCACTTGTAGTATTGTTGAGCCAAGTGTCCCCCATTCTGTAACTCTGCATTTGGTTTCCTCTCCCTAGGTGCAGCACTTGGCATTTATCCCTATTAAATTTCATTCTGTTGTTTTCGGCCCAGCGCTCCAGCCTATCGAGGTCACTTTGAATTTTGTTTCTGTCTTCCAGAGTATTAGCTGTTCCACCCAACTTTGTGTCATCTGCAAATTTGATAAGCATTCCCTGTACCTCCTGATCCAAGTCATTAATAAAAATGTTGAAGAGCACCGGGCCCAGGACCGAGCCCTGTGGTACCCCGCTCGTTACCTCTCCCCAGTTTGAGAAGGAACCATTGATAAGCACTCTTTGAGTCCGATTCTGTAGCCAATTGTGGATCCATCTGATAGTTGTTCCATCTAGCCCACTCTTAGCTAGCTTACTAATCAGGATATCATGAGGCACTTTGTCGAAAGCTTTGCTGAAGTCCAGATATATAATGTCCACAGCATTCCCACAGTCCACAAGGGAGGTTACCCGATCAAAAAATGAGATCAGATTAGTCTGACAGGATTTGTTCTTGACAAATCCATGCTGGCTTCTAGTAATCACTGCATTGTTTTCAAGGTGCTTGCAGACTGACTTCTTTATAATCTGCTCAAAAATCTTCCCGGGGATTGATGTCAGACTGACTGGCCTATAGTTCCCAGGTTCCTCCTTCTTGCCCTTTTTGAAGATGGGAACAACATTTGCCCTCCTCCAGTCGTCTGGCACTTCACCTGTCCTCCATGATTTCTCAAAGATAATAGACAGTGGTTCTGAGAGTTCTTCTGCCAGTTCCTTTATTACTCTAGGATGCAGCTCATCAGGCCCTGGAGATTTAAACTCGTTCAGAGTAATCAGGTGCTCCTTGACCATTTGCCTATCAATCTTAAGCTGCAATTCTGCCCCTTCAGTCTGCACTTCAGGTTTGCCAGGGGGGTCATAGACCCTCTTTTGGGAGAAGACCGAGCCGAAGTAGGAATTGAACACTTCTGCCTTTTCTTTGTCTTCTGTTATCAATTTGCCATCCTCATTGCGTAGTTGAACCACCAGTTCTTTCTTCTGTCTTTTACTGTGCATGTATCTGAAGAAAGCTTTTTTGTTGCTTTTAGCATTCCTCGCTAACCTTAGCTCATTCTCAGCTTTAGCCTTCCTGACACTATTCCTGCAGTTCTGTGCTACCTGCCTGTACTCTTCCCCTGTAGCCTGTCCTTCCTTCCACTTCCTATACGTGTCCTTTTTTGTTTTCAGGTCATCTTTATTGTGAAGCCACATTGGCTTCTTCTGTTGCCCTCTGCCTTTTTTCCTTGTGGGAATTGTTTGCAATTGTGCCTTTAAAATTTCCTTTTTTAAAAACTCCCACCCCTCCTGGGCTCCCTTTCTCGTGAGAGTCACTTGCCATGGGATCTTACTAATCATTGTTCTGAGTTTGTTAAAATTGGCTTTCCTAAAATCCAGGGTACGTGTTTGGCTACACTCAGCTTTTGCTTCCGTTAGAATCAAGAACTCAAGTATAACATGGTCACTTTCCCCCAGAGTTCCCGAAACCGCCACTTTATCCACTAACTCGTCTCTGTTGGTTAGAATCAGGTGAAGGATAGCCGATCCTCTAGTTCCTTCCTCCACTTTCTGTAGGAGGAAGTTATCAGCAGCACAGCTCAGGAATTTCTTGGAGGGGCCATGTTTGGCTGAATAAGTCTCCCAACAGATATCAGGGAAATTGAAGTCTCCCATTACTACCACATCGTGCCTCCTTGAAACAATGGCAATTTGCTTTTCAAAAGTTCCATCCTCGTCTTCTCCTTGATTGGGTGGTCGGTAGTAGACTCCAACCGCCATGTTCGTTTTATTCTTTGCCCCCTTTATTTTAACCCAGATGCTCTCAATGGGGCTGCCAAGCTCCTCTTCCTGTATCTCTGTGCAGAGATACGTATTTTTAACATACAGTGCAACTCCACCTCCCTTTCTGTTGCTTCTGTTCCTTTTGAACAAATTATACCCTTCAATTGCTGTATTCCAGTCATGGGAGTCATCCCACCAGGTTTCAGTTATCCCTATCAAGTCGTACTTGCCCTCATGTATCAAGAGTTCAAGTTCGTCTTGTTTATTGCCCATACTCTGGGCATTAGTATAGAGACATTGAAGACTATGTGCTTTATAGTCCGACTTTCCCCCTACATTTTGTGGTAGACTATCAATGGGCACCGCTGGAGCTGTTCTCTCCATTGTGGCATAGAGGCCTTCTTCCATTGGTACCCCCGAGTTTATGTCTCCCTCCCCTGTTGGATTCAGTTTAAAGCCCTCCTGATTAAGTTCCTCATGCTGTGGCCAAACACATTCTTCCCAGTCCTTGTGAGGTGCAACCCATCCTTTGCCAGCAGTCCATCTTCCAGGAAGTGTAGCCCGTGGTCCCAGAATCCAAATCCCTCACGTCGGCTCCACCTTCGTAGCCAGTCATTCACTCGGAGTATTTTTCTTTCCCTTTCTATGCCTCTTCCAAGTACTGGAAGGATGGATGAGAAAACTATCTGGGCCCCGAAGTTCTTGAGTTCCCTTCCCAGCTCTTCAAAGTCTGCCGTGATTTCTTTGTAACTCCGCTTGGCAGTATCATTTGTACCCACGTGGAAGAGAAGAAAGGGGTATGTGTCGGTGGGCTGCATGAGCCTCGGCAGCTGCTCTGACACATCCTTAATCCGTGCCCCAGGGAGACAGCACACCTGGCGAGTCCATGGGTCTTCGCGACATACTTTGGCTTCGATCCCCCGCAGGAGGGAGTCTCCCACTACGAGTACTCTTCTCTTCCTCTTGCTGTAGGCCTTGGTTTGATTGCCTCCACTTGACTGACCCTCAGCCTCTTGCTCGCTGTCACGTTGGGTGCCCGGTAATCCGTCCTCTGCAGGCTGTCCTCTGCCCTCGTCCTCAAGTACATGGAAGCGGTTCCATAGCTCCACTGCTTCCACAGGCGCAGAGGGTCTTGTAGTTCTTCTGCTCCTAACAGTCACCCTTTTCCAGGGAGTTCCCCCTGTGTTATTTTCCCTTGCCTCTGCAGTCTCCGACTCCGCCTCTTCCTGCAGTTGCCCTTCTGGCTCCTGTACTGTGCTTTGGTGCTGTAGATCCACCGTTCTGTCTAAGAACTCCTCGCTTTCTCTTATGCTCCTGAGGGTTGACACTTGCTGCTCCAGTCCTCTGACCTTTTCTTCCAACAGCGTGACCAGCTTGCACTTGTTGCATGTGTAGGCCATGTTGATCTCCGGCAGGAAAACAAACATTGCACACCCCTTGCAGGTCACCACCACTGCTGAGTCCTTTCCTTCCATAGTGCTCTGTTTCTGTCTTCCTAGAATATATATATATATATATATATATATATAATTTTATTTTTATTTATTTATTTTTTTAATTTATTTTTTTTAGGGACCTCCCCCTTGACCTCCCCTGCCGAACTCCGCTGCCAAACTCCTGTTTGCTCTCCCTGTTCTGTAGCAACCCACGATGGGTTGTCATGTCATGCGAACCCAGTCAATGTGTCCAATTCGCAGCCAAATTTCCATGTAGGACAAGTGGAGGTGGAGGAGAGAAATGCTGCAGTGCTGCATCTGTGTCTGGGCACCTGATGAGCCTTCCACTGTGAATAATTTCAAGCTGGTTTATGACACCATGGTATGCCCATTGCTTATGTGTGGCTTTAGGCAAATCTCAGGACACCCAAATCTTTTGTAAGCTTCAGCATTTATTAGAATATCCAGTGTGAGAACAAGTCCTCAAGTTCAGCTTTAAAAACACTTATCAATTTTGCTCCTTCTACTTCATCTGCTTTCTCACATGCTAAGCACACTGACAAAGTGAAAATAATCCCCAAAAGTCAAACCAAGAGCATAATTTATTTTTCATTTATCTGTTACCTAATGCCCATCTGCTTTTTCTGTAACAGCTACCGTACATTGTGGAATAGCATCAGCAATGTCCTTCAGTATTAAAATATAGTCCTACTCATTCTGCAGGTCTTATTTTCCCAGGTTTATTTTCCCATTTTCAACAGGAATGTCCTATGATTCTGCTAAATGCTGTGTCACATGTCATTTTTCAGTAATGATTTCAAGGTCATAATGCTCATTTGCAATAACAGCAATTATATTTTCTTTCTTTATCTAAAATCACCAGGAAAGTTTTAAAATTCTATGTTTTTACAATCTCAGGGGACTAGATTACCGGCAGACTGTTTGCATGTTTATTTGATGTAAACATACAATTTAGCACATTCTCAGCTAAAATATATCTGTGAATCTATTCATTATTGTTTCCCTATATTTATATAATTCTTTAAAGAAGAAGAAGAAGAAGAAGAAGAAGAAGAAGAAGAAGAAGAAGAAGAAGAAGAAGAAGAAGAAGAAGAAGATGCCCTGGCTACCAGTTGCTTGCCCGAGCCGAATCAAGGTGTTGGTTTTTGCCTTTAAAACCCTACACGGGCTCCGGCCCAGCTTATCTCACGGGAGCGCCTCCAGCAAACATCAAGTAGGCCGCCTAACAAGGTCTGCCA
This sequence comes from Shinisaurus crocodilurus, assembly GCA_021292165.1. Classification (NCBI taxonomy): domain Eukaryota; kingdom Metazoa; phylum Chordata; class Lepidosauria; order Squamata; family Shinisauridae; genus Shinisaurus; species Shinisaurus crocodilurus. The sequence continues at coordinate 131,134,592 of CM037879.1, forward strand.
CGGGACTGGCCTTCTACTTATCCCATCATGCCAGAGCAGCCAGGCTGGTGGGGGACTAGGAAGAGGGCCTTCCTCTTGTGGCGGCCCCCACATTATGAACTCCCTCCCTAGCTGACCTTTCGCCATGCCCCCCTCCGTGAATGAGCTTCCGCCGTGCATTAAAAACATAGGTCTGTTCAGGCGGGGAATATGGGGTTGGGTTAGGTTTTTAATGAGGAATTTTTATATTGTTTAATTATTATAGTTTATTGTGTTTTATTGATGTTAATTGTACATCGCCCAGGGTGGCCCGGGTGACCGGCCAGATGGGCGATTGATAAATGTAATAAATAAATAAATAAATAAATAAATAAAAGAAGCCACCGCCTGACATATAAGGCTCTTTGAAAACTGCCAGGGGGCTACAGACACAACTGGAAATGTGGGAATATCCCTGGTATCTTTCCACTGGGTTTTCATATCCATGCCCCCAAAAGTTCAAGCCATTGACTGAACTGGATGATTGTGAAGATTCAAAGCACTGAAAAATATCTTCATTATGCAAGCTTAGTTACATGAGCTGGCCTTCAGTTATGAATCTTAGATGCCAAATACAGACTCTGTAGCCACTGCCAAAAATAAAGGCTATCAATCAAACCTTTAACAAGACAAGATAAACCTAATGAACACTCATGGAAAGGACGTCTCAATGATTTTTAATATAGTTTTAAAGCAAGAATCTCAGAACATCAAAGTTAACTCAATTATACTTTATGTTGATATGCATTCTGTACAATGTGAAGTTACATATCTCTTGCTTTGCCAGATACTATAGAAAGTATTAATATGTACATTTCCATATCTGATCCAAAATTATAACAGCTTAAGCAGCTTATTAAGTTAAGACTTAATACAAAACCATGGTTTAGCATTGTAGGAATGAGTCACAATGAGCACTGGGCTTACACACTCCCCCCTTCTCCTCCTTTGTGCATAAGGGGAGGAGGTTGAATGCTGCCACTTGGATTTTGAATAAAAAGCAGTTTTCCATTATGTGGTTTATTTTAACTATGGTTAGTTAACAAACCAAGATCTGAAATTAGCTTGATCCTGGTTTGTTTGAAGTAACCTATGACATCAGTAAGATGTGAAACAACACCCACACACATATATGTTTATACCATTTTATCACTTTTTATTTTAATAGGATTACTATCTGGAGGTCACATGCTTTCCCACAGAAGTACAGCAGTACTCATTTAGTTCTTTAAAAAGAATGGCAGAAGAGTAGTTCCACCAGTGTGGAAGTGTAGTTCTTTAACAAAAATGTGTTAGTTCCTTCCCTGTGGGGCCCAGTGCATGGTTGAGGGCACACAATGCAGCAACCTTGCCTGAAGCTAAGTTGATCTGGGTCTGGTCAATGACTGGAAGGGAGAATGCATGGGAACTCCAAATATACCACCTTGAGTTTGCCATAAATGAAAAAAAGTTGGCATATAAATTTACCAAATAAATAAATAAATACAACAAAGCTACTCCCAATCCACCACATCTGGATTTAAAGATATTGCCTTTGAATTGGCATTGGTGGGGACTATCCCATAAAGGTCTCAAGTAGAGTTGGGACACACTTTAATCCGATAAACCCTTAGCAGCCTCAATATAATCTGACACCTGTAACTTGTATACAACAGGTTTATATGAAGACAGAAAGGGGATACATGTTGAAAAGGGATATTGGTATCTTGACTAGGCAACTCAATATGGCTATTAAGCAAATCCCTCTCTAGCTTTCTCAAAATCTCTGGGCTGTGACATAGCATCTGAAAGGGCTTGACTGTTACTCCCCTTCCTTTGTGTCACATTATATTCATCCTGTCTCCAGATACTCCCTCCCACATGGTCTGTGAGTAGTGCAGGGCAACTCTAGGTTATACACTGTATTTCCCAGCCCATATAAATCAGCCCACACAATCCAAACACAATGCAGAATCCAATGGGGTGCTTACGCCCCCGTTGATTCATTTGCATGCAAAATGTCCCAGGTTTAATCTTCACCATTTCCAGGTAGGGCTGTGAAAGTCAACTATTCAACCATCCTGAATAATTTGGTATCATCTGCAAATTTAGCCACATCACTGCTAACCCCTAACTCCAGATTATTTATGAACAAGTTATAAAGCACTGGTCCCAATACAGATCTTTGGGGGGACCCCACTGTTTACATCCCTCCATGTGAGGACTGTCCATTTATTCTTACTCTCTGCTTTCTGTTTCAACTACAATCCATAAGCAGACTTCTCCTCTTATTCCATGACTTCTAAGTTTGCTCAGGAGTCTTGGTGAGGGACTTTGTCAAAGGCCTTTTGAAAGTAAAAGTAAACAGTGTCTATTGGTTCACCTCTGTTTACTGACAATCTCAAGGAATTCTAAAAGGTTAGTGAGACAGGATTTACCTTTGTGGAATCCATGTTGATTCTCCTTCAGAAAGACTTCTCCTTCTATATGCTTGATAATTTTATCTTTAATAAGGCTTTCTACCAATTTATCTGGAAAAGATATTAAGCTAACCAGCCTATAACTTAATCCTGGGTTCCCCCTGGATCCCTTTTTTAAAAAAATGGTGTTATACTACTGGCCACTTTCTAGAGGCTGATCATAGAGACATGTTACATATTTTTGTTAGAAGTTCAGCAATCTCACATCTGAGTTCTTTAAGAGCTCTCCTCTATTGGTTGCAAACTATTTCTGCTAGATTGGTAACTGGTTAAGGAACAGGAAGCAGGAGTAGGAATAACTGGATAGTTCTCACAATGGAGGGATGTACAGCGAGGTCCCTCAAGGATCTGCTCTCTGACCACAGCATTCAGAACTCTTTCCCTGCACATCATCCAGATTCAACTACAAGATAAGGATTATTTCTGCTTTGGATAATTCTCATTCTTAATATTAAGAAGCATATATGGCCATCAGAAATGCTCCTTGGAAAGGTACTGTTTTGTGGCATGCTAATCAGTTGTAAGATAATACACCAAAATATTCTATCCCAATGCATTGAGACTGGGTAAAGGCGAGGAAAAGGATGGAGTTCAGAATGCCTTGTACATACAGTCAGATGCTAACAACGTACAACGCTACAACGTAAGGCCATGTACAGAAATTAATGAGAGAGAAAGCAGGGATGTTTTATATGGAGAACACAGGGAACAGAACAACATACTTAAGTAACATGATGTAGGAACCAGCTTTCTATATAAATTACATTTTATATTGACTTTAAAATAAAAGAGAAACTAGAGATTTCAAATGAAGAAATAAGTTAGCAACGCCCAATCAGATGTTTTTTATTCAGGGCACATAACAGCTAAAATATGATAATTATTTTATCATATAATTGATAAAATTATCAATTTTATCCATCTGGTGGATAATTTTATCCAATTTTATCTGGTGACCGGCCAGATGGGCGATTGATAAATGTAATAAATAAATAATAATAAATAAATTTAATCTAAATCGATTTCAGTATTTTTATCTCACAAACTAATGAAGAACAAATTAGCATGAGATTCACATGGTTTGACAATAGAAGCCACATACGAATCTGCCCAGTTATTAAGATCTTACGGATTGAAGCTCCTCCCCATTCCAGCATCCATGTTCTGGAAACCGACAATGCTGGCGTGTGGAGGAGCAGCAGCAGGCCTGTGGCTCACGCTGGCTCAGCTTGTCTGAGCGTGGAAAGCTAAGCAGGGTCAGGCCAGGTTATTGCTTGGATGGGAGACCCCTCCTCTAGTTTCCTGCATTGAGCAGGGGGTTGGGCTCGATAGCCTTGTAGGCTCCTTCCAACTCTATGATCTATGAAATCTATGACTCTGCCTGCGTGATCTAGGGCAGCCTTCCCCAGCCTGGAGCTCTCCCAGTATGTTGGACTGAAACTCTCAAAATTTATTTCTCTCATGGTCCCCATGGCAGTCTAATGTCTGTTTGACCACCTTAGGCTGCAATCCTATAGATATTTACCTGTGAGTAAGTCCTACTGACTGCAACAGAACTTACTTCTGAGGAGGCATGCATAGGATTGCACAGCCAGCTATCCTGAGCTGGATTGGAATGGGGCTATGCCCTTAGCTGCCTCTGATCCATTCTCTCTCTCATTCATTCACTTTCAGTGCCTAGATAATAAAATTAAAATATCAGTACTGAGTAATTGGGTATATGTGTAACAGTTCCCAAGTGTGTAAGGAGCAACATTATTATTTGAGAATAAATAAAATATAGTATGATCATGTACCTCTTTTTGTTATTAGCAAGATACATCCATATTGGATAAATAAGATCGTTTCAGATTTATATTTCTTGGCTGAAGTCACCCTTTTGGCTAGCAAGATGAACGAAGTTATTTTGGAAACATTCACAGAATCCCAGATACTGGAATGGACTTAAAGCCTTAAGTCAATAATGGCTAAAAACAGCAAGTGATTATAACTTAAGATCACAAAGCAGACTCTAAGCAAGATACATATGTGCCAAATGAAGGAAATACCAATGCAAAGAGCGAGAAAAATATTTATTCATATGAACAAACATGTCTTCTGCACATGGCGATTGCAACCAGCATAGATGCCTAGTTATGGGAGTTACTATCTAGGGAAAATAAAACACTTTCATAATTCATTTCCTGGTGTTTCAAAAACTGGAGAATTTTTACTTTAATTTCAGTAAGTGAGTGGTGATAATCATTCCACCATACAGCTTCTCCACACTGTATCTCTGAACTTCTCTTGCTCTTGTGGGCCTCTTCCTGTAACCTCAACCAAGTATGCATATTTCATGATAAAGTTATTTCTTGATAGCAATAAAGTCAGTTGCTGCTGCTAAGCTAGTAATAAAACTGAAGACATTTGAAAAGATTTTTTAAATATTTACCTCCCATTTTAACATGCTAACTTGTGAAATACAAGTTCCAGAAATTAATGGAACGTATAAGCACATAACTAGGGATGCACAAGCATCCTGTTGCTTTCCTTGAAAGGAGCTGAGCATTTGTGACCATTCAGATCAAAGGCTTGCAAAGTCTCAAGCTTGAGTGTTTTTTGAACACCCAGAAAAAACTTGAAGGGGAATTACAAAGCACCCTCCACTTCCACTGCAGCCTTTGACGATCTCCACTATGTAGTAATTCCTACAATGAGCTGCTAAAGTAACTGGATTATCAGGCAAGGAGAACATAGTCCAGCCATGCTTGTAATCTAATACCAAATTACAACTGAGCAGGGCTTTTTTTCTGGTGGAACTCACCGGAACTGAGTTCCAGCACCTTTTCTTCTATTAATTGCATTACAATTTAATCGCCATCTACTCCCGAGGAAATGTAATCCAAGAGTTCCGGTACCCTTTTCTCCAGAAAAAAAGCACTGCAACTGAGACATCTGAAATGGAACAGTTTTCCTATAGAGTGGGTATGCAATTAGGCAGAAACCCACAACCAAGGGATAGATTGCAATGAATTAGTAGATAGTAAGTACATTTATCTGATATGTGGATAAAATAGAGAATCAGAAAGGTCTGAAAACACTCTCAGGAACTCAAAATTATCTGAATAGATTGGCACACTGGGCAGACAGTAACAGAAAGAAACTTATCAAGGACAAACATTTCATGTCTTACCTAATATATAAGAAGAGCCAAAAGCACATGTGCTGTTTCTTTTGCATTCAGAATCTCTTTCATACTTTCTGGTGTTTTAGATTGTTCTGGCTTAATTCTACAATTAACTGAGTTGTGGGTGGGGGGGTTGTTGCCAAATCAACCTATTTGGCAAAACCAGTATTTCCTACTCTTACACTGTTTAAGGCTAAAGTGCACCCTCAGATTTTAAGTGAATCATAAATTTGTGGCCACTGACCTGGAAAAAGACCTGAATGGAATCCTTAAACCAATACTGATAACCCTAAAAATGCTTCTTCAGTACTTCAGCCTGAAACAGGCATGCTTCACTTCCTATGGCCATGGGAGTCCATTCTTTTTATTTCAAATTATTGGCCTAGAATTCTTCTCCAAGAACAGAGTTCTCTCAGTCTATTGAAGGCAGTCCCCTGGCTCCCTTAAGGCTAAACAGTTTGTGCAGTTGTATGGCTTTTTACAAACCTATTTTATTTTTTTGCAGTCAACCAGCAGTGGCTAAAATGATGTTTTAAACAGAGTGAAATATGCTTTGATGCAGACTGCTCTAACTATACTCTCAAAACTCAAATCAATCCCTTGGTATTACATTATTAGATTTAATGGTGATTACAAGAGCGATTTAACAGACCTTGGGAAATTTCCTATCAGGAGGGTTCTGGCCCTTTTATATTTCTAACAGACACTCTCTGAAATTTTAGATCTATCGTTATATAGGAACAGTCTGTTTAACTTTTGTACTTGTGGGGAAGATGTAGTGGATTCCTCCAATTATTGACTGAGGTGCCACATTTATTTGGAGATCACACAGCTACTTGAAACAATTTCTTGCTGGCACTGTTTTTTGTCAAAACAGCAAAAATAAAATGAATTCCTGCTAGCAGACAGCTAAAGATATATGACTGAAAGGCTTGCTTTATGCCTTTGCAGAGGAGCATGAAGCATGATGCACATCACAATTTTGTGTCTGCACATAAGGTGGGTTATTTTAATGATCAATGACAGTATAGATTTTGGTTTTCTGTATAGTGTATATCAAATTATGTTTTTGTTATGACCTAAGGTCTGAACAAATACATTTTCTACCATATTTTCTCCTATACCACTCTCACTTCAACTTAATTATGTAGAAAACTCTTTTTATCGCTATAATTTATACCATCTTGTCTTTGAAAATGTTCTCCCATTACAATCAATGACTGCATTCACAGCTCCTGTGCCAGTTTTGGCTCTTTTTAGATGATGATGATGATGATGATGATGATGATGATGATGAAGAAGAAGAAGAATAAAATTCCAATAATTATACATTAGGAAATAATAATTTCAAATCATCAACAATATAGGATTTCTGTAGTTAGGATTAAGAAGATAAAATAAATGAGTTAACATGACGTTACGAAAAGTAAATAATTCTTTACACACACACACACACACACATATAGATATAGATATATTTCTTAACTCTTCTCAAATCAATTGTTAACTTTAAATTCTACCTAGTTGTCCAGGGCGAAACTCCCCCCCCCCCTTCCACAGAAGATATCCATGCACAGGCTTCTAACTGAAAAGCTTTATTCAGGCCAGCCTAGCAATCTGGCTTTGAATTACAAAAGGAGTGATTAGCAGAGTCAATCACAAGCAACATGCTAGTTAGAATAATAGCCATTTAGGAAGTTAGCCCATAGCTGAGAAGTTGATTTCAATTTGAGGAGTTCCCCTCCCTTCCGGAGTCAACCTGCCCTTAGCCACATCCCCTAATGTTATACTTAAGAGCCAATCTTGCAGAGCACCTGATACTTGTTAGCTGTGCCCTCCTGTGCCCGCCTAAGTTGACGTCTGACTCGGGGGTATGTGATGGAAGATACACGCTCCTCCCCATCAGAGAGCTCAGCCTGCTTTCCCACGGAATTTGACACCACCCATTCCTCCCCGCCTGTACAGTTTATCTCTAAAGTAGGGATGTAACCGCGAGTCTTGGGGTGGGGGCTGAAAGCAGGCCGAAAGTGGCCCGCTCGCCCCCCCCCGAGACTCTTGCGACTTACCTTCCTGCCTGCTCGATCCACACCCCACCGGGGAAAGGAGCTTCAGTTCCCCGGCGCGTCAGTTCCGGTTCCCCTGGCGCTGCATTTTTAGTGTAAAAACCAGGGCAACCGAGCTTGAAATGGCTGCGATTTGCTATTCGCGGCCATTTTAAGCTGGGTTGCCCTGGTTTTTATGCTAAAAACGCAGTGCCAGGAAACCGGAACTGACACGATGGGGAACCCATCGCGTCACTTCTGGTTCTCTGGCGCTGCGAGCAGCGAGAGCGGGTACGGGGAGTTCTGGAGCACCCCCCGAGCAGGTACAGCCCCACTCGGTTTACATCGCTACTCTAAAGCTCTCGGCCTTGGAGAGGCAGGTGCCGCTTCCCCCCTTCCAACTCCCCGTCCTCCCTCTCTTCCTCCGAATCTGTTTCTAGGTCCTCCACTGCAGGAGGAATGGGCCCAATCCCTACATCGGTAGTGTATAAGGATTTGCTGCATCATGAACTTTATTCCAGTTTCCGGGGGAAGCCATTTTAGTCTGTTGTAACAAAATCAACAAAGAGTCTTGTGGCGTCTTATTTAAAGACTAACAAATATATATTATGGCATAAACTTTCGTGGGCTGCAGCCTACTTCATCAGATGCATCATCTGATGCACTCCAGTATAGGATAAGAAGGTTCCATCTTTCAATAAACCTACCATCTTTTTGCTACCTTCCCTGATCCTCATCATATTTGTTAAATAAATCATAAGAGCCATATCCAAACTCTAATAATACACTCATCAATTGAGGGAGGATTGGCTTTTTCCAGTTCTATGTAATGACCATTCTGGGCACTGTTAAGTGCACAATTTATTTCAACATCCTCCTTAAAAACTACTCCCTCAATATAGCCAAACAAGACCACAAGGGGCTCCAAATCTAGACCATATCCAGATATATTCCTAGTTTCTTCTCTGTCCATAGGTCTCTGTCAGAATGCTGGCACAAGATATGTCTGCTCTAGCAGATCCACAACACCAACATTGATCACTGCTCCTGAATAGATTTTGCTTAACCTTGATGGAGTCATGTACCGCCTAAATAATAATGTATAAAAACATTCTTTTAGAGTGATACACAACATTGATTTTGGGATATATTTCCAAATCCATTTCCAAGCTACCAAGGGTATTTCTCTAGACAAGTCTGTCTCCCATTTATTTTGATGTTTGCTGTGCGCATTCCCTTTTACCTATCATTTTATATATACAACTTAGTACCCCTTTTGATTGATTAGAAGAAAACAGTGCTTAATCATCTGAGCAATCTCACAAAGAATCATATTTTAACAACAGTTGCTTGACTATGTGCTTAACTTGGAGGAGCTGAAGGAAAGGCATCTGTGGTTGCCTCAATTCCTGTTTAATTTCATAAATATTCTTCATAATCCCATCTTTTAATACTTTAGCAAAAGAAATAATTTTGGCTCTTTTTAAATGGAATGCTGACTTCTTTCATTATCATAGAATCATAGAAAAGTAGAGTTGGAAGGGGCCTATAATGCCATCAAGTCCAACCCCCTGCGCAACGCAGGAATCCAAGTAAAAGCATCCCTAACAGATGGTTGTCCAGCTGCACCTTGAATGCCTCCAGAGTGGGAGAGCCCACCACCTCCCTAGGTTATGAAGACAATACACCAGCCTGAAGCAGGGATAGATATACAACAGCATCTCTTCAGGATCTCAAGCCTCTCTGAATTATGATGTTTACAGCTAGGAGCACAGCAGTTTACGAATCTAACACAAATGTGTTGCCTAGCCTTTGAGGCAGATGCCATTTCCTAAACTTTTGTGTTATTCTGTTTCTAACACAATCTAAACCAGAAGTATAGTAGGGGCAGCTTTTACTGATGTTGGAAAAGGAATATACTAATAAAACAAACATGCCCCCTAGTTACTATTAAACATTCTTACACAGTGCAGTGTCATTACATTTAAGTGTAAGTGCAAATGCACACCACGGTTCTCATGGGCATGCTGAAATTTAGATGCATTTTGTATGATGTTGTGCAAGACCTATTTCTGTTTGAGGTGGCACACTGGCACAATATTTATTGTACAGTAGTGGTACCTTGGAGAAGTCAGGGAGAACAGCAGACTCTCTGTTCCAATAAACATTTTGCAGCGTGTTCCAGAAACTCCTTGCCTAAGGCCCCATAGAATCTGAACTTTAAATAAGAATTAGAGTAAACACCAAGTATGTTCAAAAATGTAGAAAATAAGATTTGATTTTGTCACTAATAAATCAAAAGATTCTAAAAAGTCTCTTTCATAATTGTTTACTTATCATACAAGAAATTTTATTTTGCCTTATTGCCATTCAAGTGCTTAAATAAGAATGTTTACTTCAACACATTTTTGGTGTAGTTTACATCCAAAATCTTTCCTGTAATAAATGAAGGAGGAGGCATTCTTTGACTACACTTACATGCTACTATGTAGAAAACCCTAGTGTCCCCCCCCCCCGTCCCCGCCATGATGAATAGATTATTTGTCTTGATTTCCTCCTGAGTCAGAGGATAAGGTATTAAATTATGTAAGATAAATAATCAAAGCTTAATATTTCTGACTAATAAAAGAGTACCGAGCACTCAATTTTGAGATGTGAAGCACTTGTGAAGTGTTTGCAATTGTTAAGTCTGACAAGTAGAGTTTCTACCTCACAACTCAGACGCTGGACACATGCCTTTAAGTTTCCAAATATAGTGGCAGCCACAACTCCTCCTGCCTGTTCTCTCCCTGGTCCTGTCATTCGCCCCCTCCCTCAATTGCTGTAGCGAGTGAGCAGGAAACCGTGTGACTCACAGCAGGTGTGAGAGGAGCAGGGATGGCAGGTCCAGGGAGGAAACAGACAGGAAGAAGAACCTCAGCTGCATTCTCTTTGACTGCATTGGGAAATATAAAGGTATGTATTTTGTGTACAAACTGCAAGGTGGCATCCTTACTGACAAGATAGCTCAAATGCTGTGTCACCTATACTGCTACTACAGCCAGGAAGCAATTGCTTCATGTAAGGTGGCTCGGGCTCAAGAAATGCAGTCTGCCTGCCTATGACAAGAAGCCCTACTCAAACGGTAGTGTGTGATGTCTTCGTATAAGACAACATCTCAGCAGACTAGGGCTGCCAATTATTCTGAGCTTGGTTACTTAAGAATTTCACAAAGATAACAAAATAAGGATTCCTCTATAACAAAGGTAAAACTTTTAACATCTGGTCAATATGTTTAGTACACATCAAAAGAAGATATATAACATAATTGTAGCCTGCAAGTATGTTAACACTTTATTTAAGAATGCTCTGCCTGAGCCTTAAATAGTGCATTAAGTAGTGCATTTTGAAGAAAATGGATCTCCTGTGGCTTTGAAGACCAGGATGTCAATTCAGAAATACAGGGATCTAGAATTCTATAAATACCAGAGAGAGCCCAACTTCTGTAACTGGGAGAATTTTTTTTAAAAAATTAAGCAAATCTGCATATATATTTATTTAGGGTGCAGTCCTATGGGATGCTTGTAACCCTCTGAACTTGGAGGATTATGGGCATCCTATGGAGGACAGGAGGAGTGCAGCTGTGAAGGTCATCTTCATGCTCCTCTCACACTGCAAAAGCGATTTTAGCCATCTAAGTACAGCTGATTTTGGCCGTCTAAGCGTGGCACTTCAGAGCAGGAGGGAAGGAGGCTAGGTGCAGCCAGGATACATTGTATCTTGGCGGCATGGGTCTCCTCCCCTCCCTGCCCCTCAAAACCCTTCTCTGAGGTCACTCTTCCAGCCTTGGAGAAGCAACCAGTGCAGTTTTTTCTGCATCAGCTGCGAAGGGAGGGGGATCTGAGCATGTATCCCCAGCTACGAGGTCAGAGTGATTTTCCGACCTGATAGCTGGAAATCTGAAAAATCCTATGGCCGTCTCTAGACACTGTCTAGCGGCCATAGAAGTGCACTGTTCATTTATTTTCATTACTCTGTTATACAATTTAGGCACCTTCATTTTCATTAGAGTTTGCAATTTATTGTCTTTCTCCATAGTCACTCTTTGGATAAACGGGGGGGGGGGGGGATAGGTGTGGAATGGCGGGGAAAAAGAATCTGCTGTAGAGACAAACAGGATTGCCTGTACAAGCAGTTAATGGAAGCCCAGTGCAGATGTTATCTATTTTCAAAACTCAGTAGGTAAATAAATATCAAATATGTGCTACTTGCTCTCTTATACCAAGCCATAGTTCTTAAAACTCTGTCACTACTCAAGCTATTCACATTAAGGGGCACATTCCATGCTGCATAAGAACCACAATTATATAGATTCTTCTCTCTCTCTCTCTCTCTCTCTCTCTCTCTCTCACACACACACACACACACACACAGGCATACCCCAATGTAGTTTTTCTCCTTTAATATCTCAGCTGTAAATAGGATGGCCACTTACACATTGCTAAATAAGAGGAAATGAATCACCTCAAAAGGGGATGCAGATTTGCATATAGTAATGTATATGTATAGATGCAAAATTAGAAATAATGACTACAATTTTAATAGAAATACAATGCATCTCACCATATTGGGGAAGACTGTGATCAGGTGATCTGTGTGCCTGCTCAGTCTGCTGTCCAGGTGGTAACTCTGGATGGGCAACTTCAAGACCCCTGCTGGCTCTCCCTTCTGATGTATCTTTAAACCAGATTTGGGAACACATGGTCCATCTAGGCCAGTATTGTTGGCACGGACTGGCAGCAGCTCTCCAGGGTTTCAGGCAAGAATTTTCCCTGCTCTACCTGGAGATGCCAGAGATCGAACCTGGGACCTTCTGTATGCAAAGCCGGTGCTCTACCACTGAGCTACAGCACCTCCCTGCTGGACTTGGACTTCAAATACAACCCTTCAAATACAGGATACCTTCAAATAGAGGACTGTCCCCTGACCAAACAGTACATCAAACAGGACTGTTTTCGGTAAAGAAAGGCACATGACCGCCCTAACTATAAACCAAGTTTTCTTAAATGATAAATGTTCCAACCTCCACAACATGATGGGCTTTAAACAATTTGTATTATTATAACACAATGCATTTACATTTAGATTATACTTCACTTTCTTTTTCAAGAATGAGGAAAAGGAAATTTCCTCTAAATAAGATCAGTGAGAACTGTGACTTCAGGAAAATGTTTGCAGCTATTTTGACTCCCAATACAGAATGCAATTTTTTGGAACCTGGTGATTCGTGCAATATATACTGGTACATATTTAAAATTATTATTATTTGTTCACACCTAGACTGCTCCATAACATGTAGAGAACTGGATCCATTCCCACTTTGAATTTCAAGTGAAATCAACACCCTACTAGATGCCAGAAAAAACAAAAATTAGGGGAAATAAAGGTTTTAATAATAACTCTTAACACAATGTCTTTAATATTATATGAACTCGCATGCTGTGGAAGGGCTATAAATGTTTACAACTTCACAAATCAATTTATAAATGAAAAAGGCTGCATACATAAACTGCTCTTCCCAATTACAGTTGGTGCAAATTAGGTACTTGCTTTAGTTTTTCAGATTTGTTTCTATCCTTCAAGCAACCATCAATATTTAATTTACTTTTTCTTAATTAAAAATGGACATTTTTCTCATTATTTCACATTCTTTACTATCCCAAAAACAAATTGCTACAAACCTCATGGCAACTGTTTTGTTTTGTTTGAAATATATAGACCTTAAAAGCATATGCCAGATATTTAGCTATCACATACATTTCTGTTTTTGTTCTTTTCTCATTCAGTTCAGGATATTTTTGTACAGTATTTGCCCCTGCACTGAAAAGTAGGGTGGGCAGAAGGTAGATCTGGATCTACTGGGATTGCTCTGGGAGATTTGCAATAGATCAGCATGGATTTCTGATTCCCAATTGTATTAATGATAGCAGTAATAAAATGACTCTCTCCTGCCCTAAATTATACTGCTGAAATGAAGAAAGGTTAACCAAGAGTGGATTTTTGTGTGGCAGATCTGTGAGCTCCATTCAGTGCTGGTATTCAAAACAAGTTCCTGGCTCAGGATTTTTTAAATTCTAAGTGTATGCCTTTTGCACCAGGCCCCAGTTAGTGGATCTTGGGATTCTAGTAAAAAAACAAAGGAGATCCAGCAAACCTGAAGTTTGCCCACTCCTGCTGCAAGGAACATTTCAAAGGCACAAGAAAACATCATTTTGGAATTAGCCATCTTTTTTGTTTCAATAAACTTCCAGATATAATGTGACTGTAGGAAGCAGGCACTGGAAAAAAGGAAGAACAATGCAGTGTAGCACATGGCACACAAAGGATCCCTCCTTTTCTGTGTGTAGTGTGCCACCCACACACCATCTCTGTTTCACCAGGTCTGCCATACAAAGTGTAAATCTAGGAATCATAGGATCATAGAGTTGGAAGGGGCCTACAAGGGCATCGAGTCCAACCCCCTGCTCAATGCAGGAAACTAGAGGAGGGGTCTCCCATCCAAGTAATAACCAGGCCTGACCCTGCTTAGCTTTCCACACTCAGACAAGCTGAGCCAGCGTGAGTCACATGTGCTTGAAGAAAGCAACAGGCAAGATGTCTTCTAACATTACCCATTAAAGTATGGAAACCATAAACGAATTATATGCATGCCTCAACAGGGCATATAGTTGGAGTCATTTCAGACATGAACATACTGTCCATGTTTTAGCATGTATCTGCATTGTACATGGTAAAACGTGTTTGTGGTTCCAAAATCTGTGTTTTAAAACGTGTGATACAAATGTCTCAGGGAGCTCCTAATTTAATATGATTCCTTGTGATGTGTACTTGTATAAGAAAACATTTGCGTGGTAAAGGTGAAATAATGACTCAGACATGGTTGTAGGGTACAAATGGTGGTAAAATAGAGGGCCACATTTATTGAATACATCAATTAGGGATCTACGAAGGGAAAAAGTGCGGGTGCTAATTACACCGGCTAGCAGCCGGTCACCAGTGCTGTAGGGCGAAACATCCGGCACAGGAGGATGATGCTATCAAACGTCATTCCCCCATGCTTAACACTTCACGGTGCTGGGAGGTGATTCCTGCAGTCAGCCTCATACGGGCCGTGAGGCACCGATACAGGTGAGGCAGGAAGACCACAGAGACATGCCTTATCTCCCCAAAACTGAGCCGTGAGACATCGGCGGTGGGAGCCTCAGGCACGCCTCCCACCTAAAAGGTGCCATAGGATGATCACCGAGCCCCTAAAACTGCCTAATCCTGCACTTGACCGCCAATGTGACCGAATCAGAAATGCTACTAAGCACCCAAAACCTGAAATGCAGTGTAGAGTAGGCAAAACACGAACATTGCCCCCGGCCAATTAGGACAATGAACCAAAATTCCTACTCGGCCCCTTGAAACAGGCGACCAGTAAAACCTACACTGTAAACAGGGATGGGAGGGACGGAGCCGCTTCAGAAAGGAGGCAGAAGATAGTGGGTGCAAGCCTAATAATGGCTCTGCCACCCCGCTCAGTCTGCCTCCTGATTGGTGGGTAAAGATCAGACCATTATGGTCTGATCGTTATTCCCCCACGTCCACAAATTTCCCCACCTTAGGGAGGGGTATTATTTTCCCAAAATAATATTCCCACATAAGATCCATTAATATTTTGGAACTATACACAGTGCTTAATGTCTAAAAAGAAGGCTGCTAGGACTCAATTCCAGATGGAATTCTATCCTCTAACCTGGAAGCTGTGTATCCTAATCTCAGATATGTGTAGTAGTTTTTATTCACTAGCAAAAGATCCAGAAAATTCTGTGTGGGGAGAGGTTAGAAGGATAAGCTGGGTGAAAGTAGGACCCAAGAGTGTTGCCCCATCTCTTTCCACTACATCATTTCATCCCACCCCTGCTCACTCCAGTTTTCATATCTCAGCTTGGATGTATTTTCATGTTTTTCACACACACACACACACACACACACACTTGAGTGATCTCTTCCCCTACCACAATCCCCATTTCTATGTATTCCCTCCTCAGTATTCCCCGAGTTCTCTCCACTTCACCGACAACACTGTCTTTATATGTCCCCCATGAAGTACAGCTTTACTTTAAACATAGCTCAATTGAGGGCCATAGTTTCCGTGGTAGAGCACATCCTTTGCATTCTATCCCTGGGCTGGCACTACCAAGCAAGGCTGGGGCAGATGCCTGCAAGTTGGGGCTAATCTTACAAGAGGTTTCTCTCCCCCCCCCCCCCATCATTGTAATGCCTGGTTCATTCACACAGCACACAATGCACACCCCAACCATTCTCTCATGCTATTTCTGTCCTTATATCCTGGATTTCTTCAGACTGCTTTTATTACAGGTTTTCCCCCTTGTTTTGCAGTTTCCATGCAGTATAAATTCTGGTGTGTGCTAACATCATGGTACTGTAACTTATCCTGATGGGAGAGCAGCTTCAACATTCAGAACTGGTTCAACAACCTTTCTTTCCACCTTTCACCTTTGGTGAGGGGGGGAAATAATTTTGTGGGGAGGAAGTATTTTTTGTCTTCCTTTTGCTGACTGACTATCATCTACAGGGGAGCATCAGCCATTTAATTTTTTAAAATAGTACTTGCCAATGTGCACGTACAGAGCTCCACAAATGCAAATAACACATTTATTTCTAATTAAATTGTTCTTGCATAGCTACAGAAATATATATATTAAATGTATATCATTTGTATATTATATGTATGTTATATGTATATTAAATGGTTCACCATGCACCTTTGTGGTCCAATGAGCAAAATAGCAGTGGCTTGAAGACGGGCAGCAACCAGCCTTTCTTGACAGTTTTCCCACCTTCCTCCCCCTGAAGGACTTACCCCATTTTGCTTTCTCTCTCTCTCCCCCCCCTCTCCATCTCTGCCTTGCCCAGTGAAACAGAGAGTGAGATCAATGCTGACTCCTTTGGAAAAAAAATTAAATTTTTTTTTCATGCCTCCATATATGTCCCTGTGAATAAACCATGGGGAGCCCTGCCAAAGCCCCTTTTTAAAAGGAGACAGTTTTTTGACAGCTAACTAGCTGTCAAAATTGACAGCTCCTTTTAAAAGGGGGTGGCTCACACTTTTCTGTGTTCCCAAGCCTTAGAATCTCAGGAACTGGAAAAGTGAGCTCACCCTTAGGACAGTCTAGTGCAAAAAAAAAAAAGAGAGAGAGAGAAAGAAAAGAAAAGAAAAAGAGGATCTTTCCCCGAAAGGGATGCAAATCCCATCACCCCCTTTTCACAATCAAAGATCACTGGCACCTTTGGTTTCCCTTGATAGCTCGTCTTTTGACAGCTGTCAAGAGAAACCAAAGGGAAGAAAAAGCCTCTTTGAGTTAAATGTCCAGGGTTGGTACCTGCTGTACTATGACACCAGGTGTCCTCCAGGACATTGACCCAGCCAAGGCTTCCAATTGCCACACTCATGGAACTGTGCACCTCTGCAGTTGCACAAGTACAGCAATTATTATTTTTTAAAGGAAAACTTTAAAAAAAAATTGTTTCCCAACAACTGACAGCCCCTCCAATGTGCTGGTTGGGCACTTTGAAGGGACTGTCAGTGGCTGTCAAAACGGGGATTGCGAAAGCCGACTGTCAAGCCAGCTTCCGAAATCTCAGGGTGGGGGGAGTTAAAGGGACAAAAAAGCCACAGCAAGCCAAAAACAGCTTGCAATCACTGAGGGGAGGGGGGTACAAGTCAGTCCTGCTGCGGGGTCCTCTGGGATGCCCACAGAAGAACTGAGGGGGAAGAAGGGGGAGGGGGCAAACAACCCACCGTGAGCCTGATTGTCGGGCACACCGTGGGTTGTTCAGGGAACAACTAACCCACCCTGGCTTATTGCCAGGGTGGGTTGTTGTGACGTGCAAATGCACCCATTGATTTCAGTGGTGTTTACTTGTGGGTAAGAAGGGCTCCAGGCAGGACAATAGGAAACTATGTTTGAGGACTTAACAAAGGAGTTGCATGGGAGAACATGGGCTTTTGCATTTGTTTGTAGAGGGGGTTGGATAATGTTTTTTAGTGGAGAGGGGAGCATAAAAGTGAACTTTATGCAGTCACTGTGTAAAAAATAATAATCTCTGATTAACGAAATGCAGACCTCCAACAGCACACATGCATCAAATAGTATTTTTAAAAGCCTTGAGGCAACAGTACAGGGCTCCTCTTACAACTGTCACTCCCACTTCTAACACAATGCTAGCACCATGAAGTGACATGTGGCACAAATTCGCATTACAAAGTGATACAACTCTGCTCATGTGACCTTTCAAACTCCTCCTACTTCTCCCCCAATTACAACACTGCACACTGGTGTATGCAGTGTCATTGATCATGTTATAAACTCCGAAGATACTGTGCTGTATTCATTAATGTGTGCCCAATTAGTGGTAATTGCATTTGGAAAAATATCGGCACAGCAACACAAATGAAAGAGGCTCCAGGGTAGATTCTCCCCTGGTGAGCCTCTGCCAATCAGTGTTGGATAACGCAGAGCTAGATGGACCAATAATCTGCCTCTGTATAAGACATCGTCCTATGTACCATGAGTATAAGACATCAGTATACGACAACGTCCTATGTACCATAATGGACATTTCCCCCTGTAATCTAAGTAGCCTTCTTATATGTGAGTGCTAAATTGGGACATCACAAAAAATACTTCAGTGGATTACAATGTGAAGAGACTATTGCACAGTATTCCATCATATTCTCTTTTTTTTCTGACTTACCACCCAGTTTTACAACCAACATAAAACTAACTAGTCCAAACCAATAACAAGTCAAACTGACAGAACAATAAAAACATTCCTAACCATCCCACTTCCAGTAAACGTAAGCAGATCTGAGAACATCCAGCATTATTTAGAGCCCAAATAAAGAATAAACGGGACTTATGCAATTGAAAAATGAGATGTTTAACTATCTAAAGGCCAAGAGAGAGGTACAAAATAGATTTAACCCTCAGGTTGAATGCAAATGGTAGCTATGGTGGGAGAACCATTCACTTATGATAGGCCTTGCACCCTTTTCCTAATGGGATTGCCCAGAGAAAACCTAGATAGCAGATGTGTGTTCTATCTGCCTGTGTTTCCCCCCTGAAACCTTTTCGCGCCATTTTCTCCCAGTAAGACTTCAGGGCCTTACCATATGGGAAAAGTGGGGGGGGGGGAGTACAGGTGGAAAGGGGTTCTACTCCCCGTAATGCCCAGCCATGCCATGCCCCAAAGTGCCCCACTGTTTTTTGGCCTTTTTTATTTATCACAATAAAGGAATTATAAGAACATTCAATAAGTTTATTATAAACTAAAACAAATTTGGGTACCATTTTTTTCTTACAAAAATTAATAAAGCAAATCCATTTTCTTTTAAATATTATATGACATCATCATTTTCCTTTGCTGCTGATTTTGCCATTTCAAGTTATTCCAATCATCTTCTTCTTCTTAACCAGTCCTTCATTTGAGGAATACTCGATTACTTCCAAAATCTGGCATATACTTTTCTCACTCCTGCTACCAGAGAAGAAATTAATTCTCAGATTTTGGGATTTCATCATCTATATAATTAAGAAGAAACAACAATGGATCCAACTGAATAAGATATCTTAGTATTTTTTTCAGTATATTCTTTTTTGTCCATCTGCTTGGTTTGGAAAAACGTGGAGAAAAAATTAGGATGGCTTGTAAATACAACAAAGCCACACAACCAGGACTCAAGACTTGAGAATCAAATCATTTGTAGGCAGCTCATGAAGACAGAATAATTTCCAGGAATGCAGTGTCACGGAGCTTGGAATGTTGCCACAGATGATGATCATCATCATATCAATAACATGGCTGTGAAAGATGCAGCCTCATTTTTAACTTGCTGGCAAGAAAGTGACGTTGTTTAGTGCTGTCTGCTCTTGCTGTTGCTAACAGTTATGTCAGCAAAGCTGTTAGTGATGGCATCAGCAGTCCCAATAAATAATTCATTTTCAAGCCAAGGATGTTGCCCTACCCACTCCCAAACAAATGCTTACTAATAACAGAATAACATGACTGAAAAACACTGCATGCATTCAGATTCAGCAAATCTCCATAAAGTTATTCTTTATTTATTTTATTTATTTATTCTACTTTTAAACCACCCAATAAGTAAAGTTCTCTGGGCAGTGTACAATACATTAAAAACATAACACTACAAATATATTTTTTAAATAGCACAGAATAATTTATTTTATTTATTTATTATATTTATACCCCGCCTTTTTTCCTGCAAGGAACCCAAGGCGGCTTACATAAACCTCCTCCTCCTCCTCCTTTCCATTTTATCCTCACAACAACCCTGTGAGGTAGGTTAGGCAGAGAGTCAGTGACTGGCCCAAAGTCACCCAGTGAGTTTCATGGCCGAGTGGGGACTAGAACCCAGATCTCCTGAGTCCCAGTCCAACACTCTCACAACTACGCCACACTGGCTCTAAAACAATAAAAAAACAATAGAATAAAAACAAGATAAAACCATCAGCAATGTGCACGGAACCATCTTTAAGACAAAGAGGCCCATGGTGAAATCAATAGTTGCGTGAATCCATTCTAACATACAAAATTCAAAGTGGCCTAGGGCTGATGTCTGAATTTTGCATCTGACAATAATGGAATCATGACTTAGGTTTCACACAGCTGTTGGAAAGGTGAATGAGGTGGTATTTCAGAAGTTAAGCATGCCGTATAAAATTATGAAAAGTACATTCCATATGTTCAGGCCTATTGCTTTATGACACTACTTGCTCAAACTTCTCTCAGTGAAGAGTAATTGGACAAGAGGAAGAAGATTACAGATCAAGGCTGTCTAACAGCATGTATAATAGGCTACCTGAAAACTTGTGCCACTTGCTGAGAGGCTCTTTATCTGAGAGGTCAGATAAAGAGTTTATTCTCAAAATGATTTTAACAAGAAAAAACAACAACCCTGTTTCAGACAACCTTTAATTCGGCATCTCTCTATATTTTTTCATCTGTAAAATCTGGCAATTACAAGACCCATTTTGTTTCTGCCCTTTGCCTCTGGTGTTATTTTTTCTGACCACTGTAATAAAAAATACAGAGAAAGCACTATGAAGGTGTGAATGTTACATCTGAAACTTCAATCTCTTTCCAAACTTTCTGCTCTGTATTTCTATGTCTGAATCAGAATCCTTTTGCCTGTCTGGGAGTGAGTAGGTGGGTGGGGAGAAATCGGAGCTTACAACAGAGTCAGAGTGGGTCTCTCCGTTACCCCATTGCCTAATTGTGCTGCTTGCATGGATGCCTCACTGTACAAACGGCCACCTCAGCAATGCGTGGCTGGGGACAGAGTTGGTGGGGCAGGCACAGAGGATGCAAAGAGCCCCAGTCCTGCACACATTTTACCTTCACCCAGATCAGAACCAGAAGAGGAGCAACAGTAATGTCAGTGGAAACCTTGGAAATAATATAGTGCCAAGTTCAACCAGAAGTGGAGACAGAATTCTAAATAAATGATCAACTAATTGCTGGACTTGCACTTTGTGCAAACCTCTCTCTAGCAGGGCCGGTGCAAGGCAGTTTGGTGCCCTAGGCAATATCAGATATTTAGCGCCCCCCCTTCCCACTTGAGCCCTCCCTCCCTCCAGCCCTATGCTATTGGCGCCCCCTTTAGCCCTGCGCCCTAGGCAGCTGCCTAGTTGGCCTAATGGTAGCACCGGCCCTGCTCTCTAGGCAACCTGATTGCTGCGGATGTGCTTCGGGTTCAACACATCTCCTAGGCAATGCTTTTCTGGACAAGCACATTTGAATAACCTGCTAAGTGCTAATGGGCAGGCACTGTGACCTTTGCATTCCTGGGTTCATATCCCTGATAAATCTGGTGCAAGGTAATAAAGTGATTGTGCCTTTGGGCAACTGGTGACTGGGCAGTGGGTTACTAGTTGATATTGCACTTGTAAACCAATGTGTGCACAACATAACTAGCACATTGGGGAAGAGCAGCGAATTTGCTGCTAAATTTCAGTAGCGCAACAGCAAAAAAGGAGTGATTTTCCTTCATAACAAGATTTTTCTTGCTTTAAAGAAAAATCACCCCTCTTTTTGCTGCTGTACTGCTGAATTTTGGCAGCAAATTCACTGCTTTTTCCCATTGAGCTATTTACATTGTACACACATTGGTTTACGCTAGCACAATATCATTAGCGCTAGCACTGGGACACTGTTGGATACTACCCATAACTTCACATTTATCCTTCCTATAAAATCAAGTCAAACAAATATTTCAGTTTAGGATTGGTTTTTTTAAAGGGCTCAGTGTGCACCGCCTAAGCTGTTGGATCATGTGGGACACTGCACGGGCAGGATCTATTTGCACACATAGTACCCCATTCATCTGTCGTAAATCTGTCCAGTTTAAAGATACACCGTAGTCATTATCGCAGTCCAAGGGTCATAGCCAGAATATATATCTCCGAAAAGCAGCAAACGTGAACCAGTTCAGGAGTAGGCAAAGGCGTCGTCAAGGTCGTCCCAAGGTTCAAAGGCACAAATCTGAGTTTGGGGGAGTCAGAGGCATCTGGCTGAAGCTGTATAAGCAAACAATTGCTTCCAGCATCTGATGTGCGTTTGGGACCTGCCTTTTGAGCAGGTGCTGATTGGTAAGGCAGCCCAGCCGGGTCAGGCTGTACGTGCCTGGCCCCACCCCCAAACACACTCTGGCACAGCCAGTCTCCGACTGACCTAATGGAGGCACAACACCACCTGAGATATGTATGCATAAACCTGCTTCCATGCAACTGGATTATGGTGTTTGGCATATACCTGCTTCTAATGTATGAAGAGGCCACAACCTGAGAGAGCGCCTCCTCCCATACCAACCTGCCAGTCACTGAGGCCATCAGATGGCATGCTCCTGGTGGTTCCTCATGTACCTTTGGCCTGATCGGAGTCCACCAGGAGAAGAGCCTTCAGTGTGGCGGCTCCATTTCTGTGGAACTCCCTGCCTCTAGAGGTCAGGCAGGCTCCGACATTGTGCTGCTTTCAGTGCCTGCCGAAGACCTCCTTGTTCCGGAAAGCCTTCTCTGCTGTCCAACCACTGTTGTAATGTTACTTTGTTTTCAATGTATTGTTTTTTTGTTTCTTTTATCTGTTTTTATCTTTTTATTGTTCACTGCTCCAGAATATCTACTTAGATATGGAGCGGTATACAAATACTGCTAATAATAATAATAATAATAATAATAATAATAATAATATCAACAACAACTCATATCCAAAAGGGCTTTTGAGTTTTGTTTTGTTTTGCTGCAAGTGAAAGTAAAAGAATTGTCAAATTTCTGTTGGAGACATAGAAGCCCTTGGCAATGCTTGGAGGATCTCTATTGATTGTACTCTAGTTCCCTACTCAGAAAGACAAGGGAGAAAAATAGAATGTGCTATACCTTGTTTAAAATGTATTCCTTTTGAATAAGGAAAGGATTTATTTAATTGTTTTCATTTCAATGTTCTAATATATATTTTAATTTATTTATTTAAAATAATTAATGCTGGAACCCATAAACTAGAAGTGGTTTCTAGTGTTAAATGGTAATTTGATTTTAATTATAGTAGGTATTTAAATGAAGAGGGGTTTCACAGTGCCAATGTGTGTTATAGGTAAACAAAAGCATACATAATTTATGAATTATAACAATTATATAAGGATCAAAATTTCACTGAGTGTATCACATACCCACAAGATGTCCCCCAACTGTATATTTTGCACACAGGTCATTAATTTCTCATTTCAGATTTTTTTTAAAAAATGCTTTTAAATATTCTAAGAGGAGGCATGCATATAACATCAGTTTTACAATGTGAAAATGCACCTGACATCTGCTAAATTTCTGGTAGGTGTTTGAAAATAATTAATACATAGAAGAATAAAAGCTTGTGTTTATCACAAACATATTTTTTTCTGGGACTTGTTCAAAAAATACCTTTAGTAAGGAAACAATGCGTTGATGGAACAAGACTCAGAAATCAGTTTCATCGAGTTCAGAAAGGTTTGTAAACTACATACTGTTCTACTTGTTAATTTTATATTTCTAAAGATGTGCGAGTGCGATAGGACTGAAGCTCTTAGTAACACAAAAACTGACCTTAGTAACAATAACAACAGAAACCCAGCCCTTTCTGATTTCTATGCAGTATAAAAGACTCAGATTCAAAGCATGGGTGAGTGTTCCACAGAAATTGTGCTGGAGACCATACAGAGTAACATTGGCCACCATCCAGAGAGAACCGCACAATTAGTTCTGTGCACTCAGCTGGCCTTTGCACTTGTACTTCTCAAACATCAGTCCCTCCTGCCACACAGCCAACCTCCTTTGAAAATTGGTAGAGTTTTAAAAGTACTTTGGGATATGACTGACTGACTGGGTGGGAGGAATCAGCTATTCCTAGGGGGAAAGCCAAAAGTCCCCACTTTGTATGCTCAAGTCCCTGGGCATACATAAGTATCTCAAAGGGTAAAAGCCTTATTTCAATATGGAATTGGGCTGCCACAGTGATGCCTTAAAAATGCTGGCATAAAAAGCAAGACACTGCAGACATTATTAACATGATAATCACTGTGTATTATCAACCATTACTAGCGTTTTTTATGTACAGTCGTTATGCCTTATTGGACTAACTGCTGAAAAATTACATTTATTTTTATATGGTTTGGGTGGTATATGTAATAATTATAGGCCGCAATAATAATTTTAAAAAAGCTATGCACCTAGGTCTGCAGTCATGGACCTTTGTTTTTTTTCAAACAGCATACATTGAACTGCATGGAAAGCCACATCAGAAACAAGAAGAGATGTCAGATTTCGCCTGTTCAAAGAAAAGCAGAAAGAAGTCCCAATACATGCATGCAAGCTCCTAAGTGTGCCTAAAGGAGGTTTCTAGATTGTGGCCAAATGCTCAAATCATTGCTAGGTATGGGTAATTGTTAGCATCTGAAATCAACAGTACTGCATAATAAACATATTAAATATAAATGTACATAACTGAGTAGTATTAAAAAGAACTGACAAGGAACCATTTAAATACCTCTGTTCTTCTCCAGTCATCATGGGCAGAATCCAAGGAACACATGTTTACACTCACACACTATGTTAGTAATCGCATAGGGTAATAGCAATGCTTTATCATGTTTAAGAGAGACATCAGTGCATTTGTGACATTAGCAGCCACACATCAATCCCTGCCTTCATCTCATATCTGTTTGCATGCCTAGCAAACAACATACCTCATATTAAGGAAGGGTGCAACCATCGCCATGCTTAAAATAGGCCAGAGAGCAAAGGATCAAGGAGAATGTGAGCATATAGACGTGAGCAACAAGCAGCATAGATACTGCCTGGAAACATTACTGAGTGGCAGTTCAGGACTGAAGGAAGCAAGATCATAGCTTGGGAGCAAACAAATTAAAAATCATTATGCAAGATATCACCCATTTCTGGACCACATTTCAAAATACATTATTTCCAACTGGAGGGCATCTCACTAACATGGGTATAGAAATGTGCTATAGCCAAACAGGACTGAAGGGAATCAGGAAAAGAGGTAAAAATGCAGCTGAGGCAATGAACAAGGCAAGAGTCCCACACAGGAAATGGGAGGACGCAGGGGCCTAGGGAAAGAAAGATGGTAGTGATTGGACAATCTGAACTGAGGAAGGGGAATGGGTATTGGATTCCATGGGTCCACCCTGAATCCATTTTAGATCAGACCAAGGTGTGTCTGGAAACTAGGCCACTCCAGAATAAACTTAAACTTATTGGGCAGTATCCAATGGGGCACTGCACCGCTGCCCCCCCCCCATTCCATTCCACAAGCAAGGACCACTGCTTGCACAACAGAGATTTAGCACTTCCGGGAGCAATCGGAAATGAGAAAAAATGCTTGTTTCTTGAATGGAACAGGTCAGCGGAGCTCCACTGACCTGTCCCAATCCAGAAACCAGCATTTTTGCTCATTTCAGGGCTTCCTATAGCAAGGCCCTCTAACCTTGGGTCCCCAGATGTTGCTGAACTACAGCTCCCAGAATCCCTTGCCATTAGCCATGCTGGCTGGGTATGCTGGGAGCTGTAGGCAAGCAACATCTGGCGACCCAAGGTTGGAGAGCCCTGTCTTATAGGAAGCGTTAAACCACAGTTGCACAAGCAGTGGGTACCACTTGTGCAGTGGAATTGGCAGGAGGGGCCACTTGCACAAATGCCCCATTGGCTACTGCTCATTCACATGCAGCAAGTGCTCTCTGCTCTCCACTTAACAAGAGGGTGGCAGGAGCTTGCAGCATGTGCAACAGCATCCAGAAAGCCACAGAAATGTAGTTTTTTATGGAAATGTGGACTGCAGCAAGCAGGTGTTCTAGGATGCATGGTAACTACATTTCCCATACTTTCTGGCACACCAAAATAGTGTTACAAATGGCAAAGGCCTGAACACGGGTGTCCAGTGGTTGCTGAGTGCCCTTTATGTCCTCCACCTTGGTAAGCTTGAAACAGGAGAGTGGCAGCAGGGAAGACCCCTGGTAAGGGTTCATGGTGGGAAGGCCTCTAGGCCTTGTCACACTCCCAATGACATCATTGGGAATTAAATTAGGCCTTTATTCAGAATATTCCCATATTAATATGGATTCATTTAAATGTTCAGCAGATGTTCGCCAAATGAATACATTTTAACCAGTCCCTTTCCAAATCTAACAGGTCCACCTATCACTAAAATATAGCAAAGCAGCTGGGAAAAGAAGATGGAACTGGCACTCACCCACCCACAACTACAGCCTATTTTTATTGTCACTTTCCTACTATTTGGTGGACATCTTGCTAATAATTCTAGACATAACATTACAAAACTAATAAATAAAATCAACTTTTGAAGCAAAGCAACTTGCACCAATGGCTATTTTCTGAAGCTCTACTTTGCAAACAAAAGTTTCTTGCTCAGCAGTTTGAATGTCAACGTTATACTTTAGAAGTGGTTTGTAGTGAAAGATGAGAATCTTATAGAAGGGGGCGACAACTTCAGGTGCTACTTAGGCTTTAGGAAAATGTTCACAATATTTAAACACAAAATTAAATCATCTGAGTTGAAGACAATGACCTGGGTTCACACGTCATGGTAAGCCACTGTAAGTTAATTCAGCCGCAAGGCTCCAAGACATGTGCAGGCTGCCATTTTGAATAGCCAAGCTGCAACAGTGGCACATCACAGCTTGTCATGTCATGCAAACCTGGGCATTGTGGGTTGTCTGAGGATTAAACAACCCTCAGCACAGGTTCACACAACACGACAAGCCGTGCCGTGCCCCCGCACTGCATATTCAGATGGTGGCCAGTGTGCTCAAACTGCCCCAATGAAAGCAAGGCCTGACTAGTTTATCAAATATTATGCACATTTCCCCTAAATGTTAAGAAATTAAATATACTTCTTTGTGGATAGCTTCTAAAGACCTCATTTTTAAAGAAAAGGTTCATTTCAGCAATTAAAATATGTTATGAACTGGATAATTTAATAGTTCTTGAATATTTTTCTAATACTTGACTAAGGCTGGAATCCACTGCACACTTACTTGGAAGTAAGTCTCACTGAGCTCAATGGAACATACTTCTAAGCACACACATACATAAGATTGTGCTGTAAAACCTATTGTTATCCCTTATTCCTACTCCTAAACAGTAGGAGTTTGAACTTCCTTGGAGTTTGAAACACTCTCTAGAGTATAATACTATAAGGCTGTGCCTAATTATACTGGGTATCCAGAAATAGGTATACATGACTCAGAATTTCTGTGTACTCAGCCAGCCTATCAGAGCGCAAGAAATTCACCAGCTACAGTTAAATTAAGCAATAAGATATAACAGGCTGCAGCTTATGACATATATCAGCACACCTCACGGCTGCAGAACAGAAAGAAAGCATATATTTACAATAGCAGCTAACTACTGACTATGATCTGAATGAATATCAATACAAATCATAGCTTCAGACAACACTGAACAAAGATAAATGTTTTTGTTCATTGTTTTACATTATAAACACCATAACCTAGGGCATAACACTTGTCATTTATATTATCTGGATATGATGTACAACTGAGAATACTGTACATTGTGAAATAAACTGATCCTAATTTTTAACCCCTATAGCCTTGCCTCATTGCAATTTAAAAGCTATATAAATGAAGCACTTGTTTTCTCAATCCGTGCTTCCTTTTGTGAATATAAGATGTTGCTATATTGTGTTGGTATGGTAAACACAATACATATCAAACTTCAAACTGAAATACATAAAATATATTTTGAAAAAAGCCTGGTTTTGGAACAGAAACATATCAAGGTTTCCACCTCTTAGAGAGAACAATTGGTTCCATTTATGGATAAAAATTCATATTGCAAATCATTAGGAACACTTCTAGTGACACAGTAATTTAGAAGCTGTTAACAGTACATTTTACAACCAATTCCCTGTTGTATAATCTTGCCTCCAAGGACCAATTTTATTTGTTAATATCACAGATTTAGAAAGCAGAGTTAAAAAATGGGGGAAGGGAGTTGTACAAGCAGAATTTACTTCAGAAGCGGCAGACATTCTACTGGGGGTGGGAATCTAATCAGAAGCCATTTAGAGCTCCTTCTGCATACACACACACACTACTCAGCATGTCCAAACAAAAGAAATAATATGTTTGCCTTTCAACTCAGCCCCATACACATGACCTGGAAACATTTTATTTATTTGTAGTTCACATTTGTATCTATCCTTCCCCCAAGGCAGCATAAATGGATTTCCTTCATTTTAGTCTCAAAACAACCCTGAAAGACAGATTAGACTAAGAAATAGTAACAGGCCTGAGATCACCCAGTGAGCTTCATGGCCGAGGAGGGATTTGAATCTGGATATTCCTGGTCCCAGCCCAACACTATGTCCACTATACTCTGATCCCCTCTTTGTTCCGGTGATGGAAGACTCTGACTACACAACCACATGCAAAATACCTTAACATTAATATCAATCAACCAAGTATTTTAATCTTTTAAAAGTATACCACAGCATTCCTGCATCACATGTTTGGCTTTCAGCTAGGTCCAGTACACAGGAACTGCAAAAAAATATATATTATTTATTTATTTATAGTTCATATTTGCATCTATCCTTCCCACAGGGCAGCATAATGGATTTCCCTCATTTTATTCCATACACATAAATGGGAATTAAGTTTGCCTGCCTAACAACGCACTACGTTGTGGTCATAGTGCAAAATCCAATGTCACTCGTGCAGATTTTCACTTGTGCAACTGGACTTTTCCCCTCTCTTCCCCTGCTGCAGGCCCCAAATCCTGCAAAATCTGCTCTGTAGGGTCCCCCAATCCTCCAGAACAGATTTTGAAGGCACATGGGGGGGGGGGCTGCAGTGGGGAGTGGGAAACATTCCATCTCTGTTCCACTGACTGAAGCTGTTCTGTTGATGGGAAGGTTTTAACTAGATACCACCTATGTTTATTATATATAAAGGAATCCCCAACAATTATTTATTACTTAAAGATTCATATATGAAAAATAAAGTGATTTCTTCAGTAAATTCTTATTTAACTATTGTTTTAAATCTTTAGATCTTACTGTAGATATTTTCTTCAAGATGTATTTCATAATTATATACGCTAGAAATGGACTTCTAGTACTCTGGCACTCAAGAGGCTCCAGTAACAAGGTGCAAGATAGAATCATAAGAGATTCCAACACTAATCCCTTCCAGTCGCTCTTCTAATTATACCTTTATATAATCCTCCAGTTTAAATTCTGCCCCCTTCAAAACAACTTTTCAAATAACATTCAGATTCATATCTAGTTATTACTTCTTCTGCATTGTAGGTCTTATTTTTCTATTTTCAAGTACTGGAAAGAGTAATGCTGGCTATTAGCAAAGAGTCCTTTCCAATCTAGGACAAAATAAAGCAATGAGCTATTATTCTGCAGCCACCCAAATTAGCTAAGATTTTGACACAGAATATCCAACAAATTCATTCACTGCCTCAGTTTGAATGTAACACCAAATCACAGATTGGCAATCAGGAACATTGGGTGATTTTTTCTCTTTTTAAAAATGCCAATGATGATTAAAGATAAAAAAGGTAATATTTACTAGAGCACATGGCCCTGTTTGCCTCACTGAACTAGAATCTGGATTCAGCAGTTTTCAAGATTTGATGCAAATGAAGTGAGCAGATACTTAAAAAGCATATGATTGAGCTTCACTTCCATTTCTTCCTCAGCAATTTAGCAAAACACACACACACTACCATCATTTCAACAGCTTCCATTGTGTACACAGTTAGACTTCAACCAGATTTAAGAAGCCTATGGTCAAGATTGCAGCCTAGTTGGCTGAGCAGGTTACAAAGCTGATATAATATTTTTCCCTCTCAAGCACCAGATAATTTTCTTCTTTTTGCACCTTTGACAACAGACTAGTACTATGCATTGTGTTGTGTCTGAACAGCACAACTCAACCCAGATTTAGCCTTCACATAATTACTACCGGTATATGGAATTTGCAGTCACAGAATGTATTGAAGAAGACAAACTTAGTTTTCAAAGAGGACTAGACAAATTAACGAGGGATAGGTGTACCATTGGCTATTGGCCATGATTACTATATGGAGCCTCCATAGTCAGATGCAGTATGCCACTGAATACTTGCTGCTGAGGACAAACAGGGAGTAAAGGCTGCCACCTTCATGCTGTGCTTTGAGGCTTCCCTGAGACATCTGGTTGGTCACAACAGGAAACAGGGTGCTAGACTAGATATAACTTTGATATGATCCAGTAGGGTCCTTCTCATAGTCTTATGTTCTTATCCTGGAGAAATCTATCCATTTGGGAACAAAAACAATGTGGCACAGTCCTGCCTTGAATCAACACCATAACCAGTCCTGCATCTATTCCCATCTTAGCAGTGTCGATGGTATCAGGAGGATGCAGGACAGTAATGATTTGTTGTACAGATAGTTTAAGTCAGTTGCACACACACACTCCTGTGTGCTGGATTGAACAATATGTCCCCCCTAATCCAACCCAATACATGGAGCAGATCAAGCATACACAGCTTCTCCACACCTGCCTGGCACACCAGCACCACCTGCACCAGCTCCACATGTATACTTGGGGATGGAATGTCTGAATACTACCTACACATGTACAGCTGAACACATGTCAGCCAAAATCACATGGCTGATACACTACTTTAATGTTGATTTACTACCATAAATGGTTGAGTCATAGATTTCATAGATCATAAGAGGTGGAAGGAGCCTACAAGGCCATTGAGTACAACCCCCTGCTCAATGCAGGAAACTAGAGGAGGGGTCTCCCATCCAAGTAATAACCAGGCTTGACCCTGCTTAGCTTTCCACGCTCAGACAAGCTAAGCCAGCGTAAACCACAGGCCTGTATACTATATACATTAAAGTATACTACTATACTTTAATGTAGTAAATCAAACTTGCCATCACCTGCATCAACTCTGGCTATGCAAACTGAATGCAGAACCAACCTGCTGAAAACAATATAGAATGGTTTTCCACATGGCCTAAGCTGTGGCCACAGAACAAGCATAGTAGCCACAGCACAGTCATATCCCATACAAGGCAATGGAAGAAATAGATGCCTTGGTGGCCAGCCAAGTTCCCCACTGGCCACATGTGTTCACCATGACAGAATTTGAGCTTTCATATCATCTGGTATAACTTCAAAACACTACAGTTCTCAAT
Organism: Shinisaurus crocodilurus; assembly: GCA_021292165.1. Lineage (NCBI taxonomy): Eukaryota > Metazoa > Chordata > Lepidosauria > Squamata > Shinisauridae > Shinisaurus > Shinisaurus crocodilurus. The sequence continues at coordinate 131,166,141 of CM037879.1, forward strand.
GGAGTCTCCTTAAGGTTCAGTTGCCCTTATTGTCAAAAGGCATCAAGTGGCATACATGTATGCATGCATCAACCCTCTAAAACTATGCACTAGATCAGCCTTCTCCAACCTGGTGCCCTCCTGATGTTTTGGATTTCAACTCCCATCAGCCCCAGCCAGCATGACCAATGATCAGGAATGCTAGGAACTGTAGTCCAAAATATCTGGAGGGCACTAGGTTGGAGAAGGCTGCACTAGATTACTGTATATAAGCCCTTGAATGTCAGAAGTATCTTAGCTTAAGTGACCAAAGGTTTTTAAATGATTACGTAGGTTCACATTGTGTTAAGTTATAGAATCAGAGCACCAAATGCTATTTTGGACACACAACTGAATAATATTGTAATATTTAGAAGCCATCCCACATCAAAGTATGGCTTCTAAATATACCTAGATCTAAAATGGCAATATCTGACATATTCCATCCTGGTTTGTCAAAATAGAAGAACATCAACAGTACTACACAGACAAAGCTTGCATGACACTGATGTCCTTCGATACTCCAATTCTAAAGTCACTCTTTTAAAAATTATTCTTTCCAGAAGTGTTCTGGAAAATATACCGCAGACTTAATTGCTAGTGATATTTCCCTGAGGTAAGTCAGAAAACCATCCACTCTCAAGATCTTTTCTACCTATTGCTGTCAACAATTTACTGTGTAATCAATATTATTTCTATCTCACAAGGAAAGCACTGCTGAGGATAGCAGATACTGTACAGCCAAAATATCCTGTTTGAGTTTTAATGGAAAGCTTTTGCCATTTTTGTTACACTTTTAGTCATAAATATATCTTCTGATTTGTCTAATATAACAATCTCTTTGCAGTACTGACTATGACATCCTAATGTATGCCAAGGTAGAGTACTTTGGGGTGGAGGCTGCTATGCCTGAAATTAGATTATGTTTCCACAAATAAATGTTTCTTTTGTTTAGTAATTCTTTATTTGCCCCTGAATCATTTAAAGCTCTTGTCAAACTCCCAAGACTTGTCTAACTGCTAAGAACCATTAGAGTTTGATATAAAACAGAGGAGTTTTATGTCTAACTTAGTGCTTTATATCAAAATTAGAGTTAGACATATGGTGTTACACATATTAGAAAGCCACCTATACACAGCGAGAAAGGTTTGCATAAATTCACATCAACTTCACCGGTCTGTGAACACTGAGGAACCCCTACTCACGTGGATGCAAAGGAAGGGAGGATGGCAACTTTCCGAGTCCAAAGTAAAATATAACTAGCCCATGCTACCATCTTAAGCACACATGCAACCCGATCTTAAGCATGTTAATTCAGAACTAAGTCAGAGTACAATGGAAAGTTATTCTCAAGAAAGTGTGCATCAGATTTCAGCCATAAATAGTAATTTAATTTCCACAGAAATCAACAGGATTTACTCTCAGCTAAATGTGTCTAGGCTCTAATTTCAGTGAGTATAAAAAAGTCACCCAAGAGCAGTTCTGAAAGTGACAAGCAGGTGGATCCAGTGCAACATTTGGTTACATTCTCAAGAATGTAATGCTTTAGTTGCAGTACTTTCCCATTATTAAAAGGGGGGGGGGGCATTGCATTTGTGTAATTAATTTAAAAAAAATATTTTTAATTGTAAGAAAATACATCATATTTATTCATGTTGTAAAATCATGTTACAACATATCATCTTGTAAAATGAAAGTTTCTTCCAGGAAAGCCTCAACATCATCTTTTTACATAAATCAACATTTGGCAAATTCCCACTCTCTAAGTGATTGACAGAATATACTTAGACATATTTTACATAATCTTTGCCAAAAGGAGATACACAATCTGAGAATAATAACAGTAGGAATGTTTCAGACACTAAGATAGTTCAGCAGGTGTTACAGTGCCTTGCAGAAGTACGTAGTGCCCTCCTTGACTTTTCCACATTTTGTTGTGTTACAACCTGTTACCGCTTGATGTACACAAGTACATCACTGTACACTGTGTACACTGATGTACACTGGAAGGTGCAAAATATCAATGTTGAGTATTTTGTGTACATCAAATGGTAACAATGCCAATTAAATTCATTTCAATTCCAGGTTGTATACAACAAAATGTGAAAAAGTAAAAGTGGGGGATACTTCTGCAAGGCACTATATATATAGATGCATACCTTTCAAAGATTAGTTGGAAACAGATAGGGAACCAAGTAACTAATTTTTCATAATGGCAAGTTATTCAACATTGCAATTAACTATAATGAATATAAAGTTGTAATTTCGAAACCAATTGAACATCAAAGTCAGTTGAGTGATATATTACCAATTAGACAGTTGGTTTATTTTATAGTATCTCATAAGGATATATGAAGAACCATGCTGGATAAACCAAAGACATTAGTCCAGCATTCTGTTCACACAGTGGCCAGCCAGCTGCTAGTAGGAAACCCACAAGTAGGACATGAGTGCAATAGCACCCTCCCACTCATGTTCCCCAGTAACTAGTGTACATAGGCATACTGCCTCGGATACTGGAGGGAGGCATATAGCCATCTGAACTAGTAGCCATTGATAGCCTTATCCTCCATGAATTTGTCCAATCCCCTTTTAAAGCCATCCAAATTGGTGGCCATCACTACATCTTGTCGTAAATCTACCCAGTGTCAAGATAAGCCGTCGTCGTTATAACAGTCCGAGTGTCGAAGCCAAAATATATCAGTCCAAAACAGAGCAAACAAACTAGTTAAGGATCAGGCACAGGCGTAGTCACGGTCGTTCCGAGGATCAAAGGTACAGAGGTCTGAGGTCAGGATTATCAGGAGCATCTGGCGGTAGCTCTAGCAAACAATTGCTTCCAGCATCTGAGTGTGTTTGGGACCTGCCTTTTGAGCAGGCGCTGATTGGTAAGGCTGCCCAGCTGGGTCAGGCTGCAGTTAGCCTGACCCCACCCCAAACACACTCCGGCACGGCTGGTCTCTGTCTGACCTACTGGAGGCACAACACATCTTGAGGTAGCAAATTCCATAGTTTAACTATGCACTATGTAAAGAAGTACTTCCTTTTATTTGTTCTGAATCTCCTACCGATCAGTTTGATTGGATAAACATGGGTTCTAGTATTATGGGAGAAAAATGTCTCCCTATCCACTTTCTCCATACCTTGCATAATTTTGTGCACCTCTATCATGTCTCCCCATACTCACTTTTTCTTTAAGCTAAACACCCCCAGATGTTGTAACCTTTCCTCGTAAGGGAGTTGCTCCAGCCCCTTGAGCATTTTAGTTGCCCTTTTCCTGCAACTTTTCCAACTCTACAATATCCTTTTTTAGGTGTGGTGACCAGAACTGTACACAGTATTTCAAGTGTGGTTGCACCATAGAGTTGTATAAGGGCAGTATGATATTGACAGTTTTATTTTTGATTCCTTTCTTAATTATGCCTAACATGGAATTTGCTTTTTTTTACAGCAGCCACAAAGTAGATCGGTATTTTCATCAAGCTGTCCACCACAACCACAAGATCTCTTTCTTGACCAGTCACCACTAGCTCAGTTCCCATCAGCTTATATGTAAAGTTAACATTTTTTTGCCCCAATATGCATCACTTTACACTTGCTTACGTTGAACTGTATTTGCTATTTTGATGCCCAAATCCCCAGGTTTGGAGAGATCCTTCTGGAGCTCCTCACAATCCCTTTTTGTTTTAACCACCCTTAATAATCTGGTGTCATCAGCAAACTTGGCCACATCACTGCTCACTCCTAATTACAGATCATCTATGAACAAGTCGAAAAACATTGGTCCCAATACAGATCCCTGTGAGATGCCTGTTTACATCCCTCTATTGCAAGAATTTAATCCTACTCTCTGCTGAATCACCCCTAACATTCTCAAAGAACTCTAAAAGATTAGTGAGACAGGTATCTATCCTATATCTTCTGCAGTGAAGACAAGTGAGAATTCATTCAGCTTCTCTGCAATCTCCTTATCCTCCTTTAGTACTCCCTCATTTTAGAGATGTTTCCTCTTTTGAAGTCAAAGGTCACTGCACTGGACTTCCTTGGCAATTTTCCACTTAAAATATATTAAATCTGAGAGCACTGTGGTCACTGTTTCCAATTGGTTCAACAACGCTCACATCTCACACTAGGTTCTGGCTGTACCATTTAGGATTAAATCCAGCATTGCCTCCCCTCTGGTCATTTCTAGAGCACAGTTGTTTAGGTCATTGAGAAATTTAACCTCTTTGTCATGACTGGAACATGCATTTATCCAGTCAACATGGGGGTAATTGAAATTACCCATTATTACAACACTTTGTTGGATGCCTCCCTGATTTCATTTTCCATCTCAGGATCACTCTGAGCATTCTAGTCCAGGGGACAATAGCATGTCCCCAGTACTAAATTACTTTTGGAGCCTGGTATTGTTACCCACAGCACTATTGTGGAGGAGTCCAACCCTTTTAGGGTTTCTAGACTGCTTGACACTATCCCCTATCTGATGTACAGAGCAACACCACCTCCAGTATGCCCTTCCCAGTCCTTCCTATAGAGTTTATATACAGAGATGATTGATTTCCATTGGTTCCCTCCATGCCATCAGAATCTACATGGCAGCTACAGAAGACCCAACCCATAGAGGGTTTTTTTTGTCACAAAGTTAGTGTAGTCTATAAATCAAACACATGTGTACAGAAAATAATGTGTGAAGATCCTATATATTTTTTTTCCTTTGCTGTTTTCCCTTTCAGAAACACACTCACACAGAGAATCCTTTAATGGTTGGACAGATATTTTCTTTCACTAACAGTTCTGTCCATGTCAATAAACTATTTGCTGATTTGATTTAGCTGCATATAATTCATGGAGAATGCCATATATAAAACAAACATCACCACCATGGTTTCCAAACTCTGCCAAAGTAGAAGCAAACAATTTCTACAATTACTGAAACTAGTTTTCCAAACAGTGTGACACAGAGAAATACACACTATCCCATGGTTTACGCTCCTCTAAAATAAGATTTAGCACTCAGAGGCATTTTAATGGATATTGCTAAGAACAAATACATAAAAGCTATATAAGTAATAGCTTGCTCCAATTAAGAAGCAAAAGCTAAAATAAAGAAATGGAGCACCGATACTGCCTTAACTATCTGCATATGAAATTCAGGCTTGATGTAATTTCACATACAGTAATCCCAAATAAATCTGTATCAAGGACAGAAGTTCTTTACTGAATACTCTTCTCATTCCCATTTGCACATGACTAAAGAAAAGTAAAATGAATCTGTTCACCATGTTGAGAAAAAGTTCAAGGACACTATCACTGCGCTCAGTCATTCCTCGTTATTTTTTTAAATGCTTACCTGTATGTTTTGCTAACATAGGAAGCTGCCTTATACCACGTCAGACCATTTTTTTGCATGTAAAACCTATGCTCTACCATTGATGTACAGCCCTACCCACGTCACTGTCTATGACAAGTCTTCATGCAGATATTATATCCCTACATGGACCATATACTGTATATATAATACAGGTGTCCCTGCCTGATATTTATAATTGTCCTTTGATGTTTTATAGCACGCCTAGCATATCAGCAGGGGCAGTTAGTGCCTCCAAAAAGTAATGATGCTAGTATGCTACCAGGTCCCACCCAGCCTGCCAAGTCCCTCTCACCATGCCTTCCCTTAGGTCTATCCACCAAAAGCTCTTCCTACTTGTTCCATCCCAGCTCTACAGCTCCTCTTATCAGCTACAGGGCCTCCATGAGAAGAATAGTATACTTCTGAATACAAGATATAGGGGACAACAGAAGAACACTGTCACCCTCATGCAGTTGACTGATGACCATTGGAAACACGTGCCAGATGGAGACAAGTGCCTAGCACAAAACCAACTGAAGTAAGCTTTGAGCCACAAACACTGAAGCCCTCCACCACACACCTGCTTTTGCAACATCTATTTTACAGAAGTTAAATAAGAGAGCCCGAGACACAAGTGACTTGCTTAAGGCCACAAACTGAGTACAAATAGATGTATGTTCAGAAGCCAAATCCTCCAAATCAATTAATTCTACCCTAAATCAATCTCCCTCCCAGATCTCTGAAAATTCACCTCTCCTTCAGTTTATTTCCTCCAAAAACATTTGCTTCCCTCCTAGATTTTCTTCACAATTCATTTCCCCTTGTATTAATTCATCTCAGTCATTAATTTCCCTGTCAGTTCCTCTCAAATTATTTCCCCTTCCAAAAATTGATTTCCACCATATTACCTCTGCTTCCCCTTCTCAAAATGTGTTTCCCATTTTTCCTGCCTGACTCCCCCACCCCAAGATAAAATCCCAATTTGTCTCACAGAGACAGCCTGCCTCTGTCCTTGCAGCCTGACTGATCCAGCTTACAGGAGAAAAAGAGTATAACATTCACGATAGGAGAAGGCCCAGGCACCTGCAGTCCAGGCAGCAGCCATGCACTATTTCCCCAGTAAGTCAGCTTGCCTGTACCACTCATCTCTGCTCCACTGTTTCCTACTCCTACAGCACAGGCACCTGTGTGAGACTCAACAATGATCTATAGGGGTAGGGATACAGTGAATCCTGTGTTTTAGCGCTCCTAGGCAATGCACTGGCAATATTGCCTCAAAAAACCTCAAGACATTTTCTAATTGTCCCAGTCATGTGCATGTGCATTGATTTTTAATTATTGTTCTGCCCTTTTCCAAAATGGCATATTTGGTGCACTGTACGCATTAAGTAGGAATTCACAATTGCATATTAATCAAATTGGTATTTGACTCAGAGAATAACTTTGGCTGCTCTCAGTCACAATTAATATAAATGATGTTACCTCACGACTGGAGACTAGAGTTGTGCAGATCTATATAGAGCTAGAAAATAACAGCTGTATCTGGACTCTACTGACAGAAGTTTCAGGTCAAGCATGTGAAATGTATATTCCCCCAGCTTTTCTCCAAGTAGGATACAATCAACCCAATATGTATTTCTAAGTTCATGGTGTTTGTTCATATTTTATACAACTTAGAACTGAAAGACATGCTGAACCAAGTAAAGGATGGAAGCCAAGGTAAAAGGAAATACCCTGCATCAATAAAAAGAGACAGGTATAGGCAAGCTTTTTAATCCTAATGGGATGAATACATGAATCATGACTTAAAATAAGTGCCATCTGGTTTTTAATTGTACTTTAGTGCAGGTGTTCTGAAAAGTTCTGGACACTACTGATTCAGTGTTACAAAAGACATGGTTAACTCTAAGCACATATTAACTCTCTTCCCTTCCATCAGCCAGCATTTAATTTGTGGCATAATATCACTAATATTAAGTTCTACATAATAAGATGCAATTAGAAAAAAATATTCATTTACAAAATGATGCATGTCTTCCAGTCATAGCATTGTAGGTCAACATGCAGGATAGTATTATTAATAAAATACGCTGCATGGTCAGAAGGCATTATGTGATGCAGCAACCTTGCTAAATCTGAGCAGGTCTGTCTGGGCCTGTTCAGTACCTGGATGGGAAGCTGCATGGGAATCCTGTGTACATCACCTTGAGTTTCATGGTGGAAGAAAGATGAGATATGAATGTCAGAAATAAATATGATGAAAACTAGAGTCTGCATGCCTTTGGCAAATTATTCTGAGGCTCTCGCTTTATCTGGCAGTGCAAGAACAAAGCATACCATGTGGTTCTGTAAGCTCACTGGGTACAAGCCAGCCAACATAAAACACTTTAAAGTTAAATCTCATTGTGTTGTATGGATTTCTGTTTTAGAATTGTTTTTACACATTGTATGCCACCCAGAGAACCTAGATTATGTGACGACTAATAAATAAGCACATGCTTAACTAGACAGCTCAATAGTTGTCTGGACTGTGCCCATCCTTTATTTGTACTTGATAGCCTTTCAGGCATTTTAAACATGCAGTAATTGCATGGAGTTCCAGTCAAATGGTGTTTCCAACTAGGCATAATAAATTCAGATGTAATATCTCAAAGTCACATGTATTTAAGGCTACAAAGAGGGGCAGGATATAATAAAAATATTACAAGGTCTATCATTTTTTCTTAATTACTCACAAGTGGTCAACTGTTGCTGTTGTTTTTAAAAAGCACTCCACTGTTTCTCAACAGCACCCAAACCAAGCAAATGAGAGGGCAGGAGGAGAGGAGAGGGGGGATTCCTAAGATGCATATCAAAATTGTGTTGTTGTTTTAAGCACAGACACAAACTACTCTGCCCATGACAAGCCCCGAAACTGCTAGAGATCATGGGCTGCATGTGTGCTCCTTAGCTGCCATGCAGGTAGAAGCCCTTGGCTGCCAGAGCTTACTGTTAAGCTAAGGGAAAACTAGCAGCCTATCACTTCCTTCCCTTCAGCCTGGGCCTTAAAGAGGGGGACCAGGGAACAGACCTTAGAGCTTCCGGCTCCCTTTACCCAGTCCTCCTTCTGAAACCAATTTTCCCTACCTGTAGGAGACTTGCTAATAGTGCACCTCTGCTTGAGCTGGACACTTCCCCAACTGCTGCAGTGGCTTTCCCCAGAGCTGGTTCCATCGGGTTTGTAAGTTTAAATGGGGGTTCAAAGGGCAGTAGAGGAGGGAGGGGATCCTCTTCTTTACAATCCACAGATTTTTTAATTAATGGGTCTTATATGCCAGTATTAAAAATGCAGATGATCAAGTTCTAATGTATTTTTCCTCATTCAACCACTTTCTCTGCAGTTCAGCCCTTTTAGATGGACAGAACAGGCAGGGTCCTGTAACTTTTAAACAAAATGGCAAAACTCTCATTAACTGCTGTGGAAAGGGAAAATTAGCCCCAAGGGATACAGTGCAAAAAATAAATACTAAGCTGCTGGAAAGTATTTAAAATTAAGTATGAAGTGTTAGTTTCTGTCTCACATTACTTGCATGTCATAAAAATACATCCAGAAGGAAATTTCTGACAATACATTCAGGCACTTTGTCTTACAAAACAAAAACATTCTTCATGCCTTTTTATGTGATATTGTTTATTAAGAAAATTTTTGGATGAAAATTAATGCTGAATTACACTGAGAAAAATGGGACTCTTTCTCCCCATTCATGATGATGATACCTTTAGCTCCAAAACAAGAGCAATGATGTATTGAAATAATGCATTAGGGAGAAAAAGACTGATTGTGATGATGTCAAACTTGGATTTTACATTTTAATGTTTTGTTAAGCTTTTATTAGGTGTTGTTTCTCAGAGCCCTGTTATACTGTGAAGATAAAGGCACAACGTGAGCAATAACCCTTAAATAAAACATTTTAAGTCTTTTTGGACTGTTGTACTTTCATTTCTCTTGTTAAATATTCATTCCCCCTGCCTATCATATAACTAGTCTGAATCTCATGATACTTTGACACACAAAAGTGATATCCTAATCACAATGCAGTAATTGTAGCTAAGACCAGAAGGAGCATATTCTCCCCTCTCATCTCAACTGAATTTTATTTTGAAATAAAATTAAAAACACAGGCAACTAAAAAAGAAGAGCACAAGTAACAGTTCAAGAAGATCACTAAGGTTGCAATCCTATACCCACTTATGTGTTAGTAAGGTAACTTCTGAGTAGACGTGTATAAGATTGCACTTTAAAGAAATAAAGAAACTCACTGATGATCATCTTTAGTCTATCATAGATATGCTGTGGAACAGCTAGAGTAAAACAGCCTAAGCAAAAGCTCAATATCTAATGAAAGACTGGGCGTTTAAGTTTTATAGCATAAGAAACATTATATATATATATATATATATATATATACACATACGTATACTGTATATATATATATATATATATATATATATATAATTTCACCCAATCTCATGCAAAACAGGCCACATAAATCCACCCTTCTTTAGAAAAATGTCTAGGCTGTACTTTATACATGAACACGTTAAAAGTGAAAAATAACTTACCCAAAAGTCCTAGACAAGCTTACCTGGGAGTAAATCCCTTGAACACAATGGGGCTTACTCCCAAATAAACATGTATAGGATTGCACTGTTAATTTTATTTATTTATTATATTTATACCCCGCCTTTTCCCCCCACAAGGAACCCAAGGCAGCTTACATAGTCCTCCTCCTCTCCATGTTATCCTCACAACAACCCTGTGAGGTAGGTTAGGCTGAGAGTCAGTGACTGGCCCAAAGTCACCCAGTGAGTTTCATGGCTGAGCAGGGACTAGAACCCGGATCTCCTGAGTCCCAGTCTAACACTCTAACCACTACGCCACACTATATAAAAACCCCAACTCCCATTGTTTTGATGCAAGCCTAACCTTGATGTCAAGATAATACAAGGAGAATGTCTTAGTGGTGCTGTGTGTCGTACTATGCTGTCTTATACTGATTTTGATTACTCAAGAAGATATTTCTTGCATAGATTTTTTTTAGCTCTTGGGTCTTATTAATCATCAGCAACCTGCTCCTGATACAGAGTGATGCTAGATTCTGTACCCAATGGGGGCCAGTTTGTTCCCTACACTGGCAGAGAGATGGGAAACCCAGTCATCTGTAATGCACCTGATTCTGGCATGCCCTCTGTGGGCCAGTCCAAGGGCTAAGTCCACTCAGCTTTGTCCAGCCCTGATGTCAAATCAGAGTTGAAGGTAAGATTTCCCAAGGCGAACTGAAAGCCTCCTTCACTTTGGTCCACCTTAGGCCTATTTAAAGGGTCTGTGAGTTTTGCTCAACCTGCACCCTCAGAGCACCCTCCTGCCCTATCTACCTCTGTTTTGTTACACTGATACAGTTTGCCATTTATTCTAATTAGTTGCTGTTTTGGGAACTGGGAAGGACTTTTGTGTGTGTGTCAAGATGTCATATTTATGCTGGCAGTCCAATTTCTTAGCCTTCCTCCTAGTGAGTTCATCTTTTCCCGTAGTGGTTCAGTGATGCTGGCTGATGTAGCTACATTTGCTACAGTTCTGCTTTGTTCAGGCAGGGACCTTGAGTTGAGTGACTTTAGGCACTCTGCAATAACCCTTAAGGGGCTTAAGGGGCCTATGGGCTTTGAGTACCCTGAATTAGTCTAGCAATTCCAACAGGGCTCTGCCACACCTGCATGAAATGAGCAAAGGCTTGGAGTCCCATGTTCATCAAACCCCTGTCTAATTCTGTTCTTCCTCAGTCTCAGGTGTCCTCTCTTGGGTCTGGAATCTCATGTTGAGCTGCCTGCCAGGTATCAGGTTGAGCGGTGTAAGACCCAATTCTCAGTCCTTGTATGCTAGGCCATTTTGGAGTATGAGTAGAAAGCTGTAGTCTGTTTATTCATCCAGATCCAGCTCTGTATGACAGCTCCTTTAATCCTCCCCTACTTCCATTCAGTGATATGGCTTTTCCAGAAAATTTTGCATAGGGAATTTCTTCCAGTGCAAATTTGCATAGGGTCATTTGCATGGGAAAATTTTAGTTTGTATTGAAAAATGTTCTGATGCCCTAGCCTAGAGAGATCTAATTCAGCACGCTCATTGTAATTGTATTTAGCAAACAACAAAGCTACAAAAAAAGTACCCTATGTTAATTTTTGTCCCAATACACCACAAGTATTTGACCTGAAATATTTGAGGGGGGGGAATTAAAGCACACTTAATGTGATTTAAATGTTAAATTATGTAGACTTTTTTTATTGGAATACTTGTAAAAATTTAAAGGCAATAGCACATACTTCCCTTACATTGTTTAAATTTTAGGGGGGAAATAAAGGTAATGAAAACTGTTGACACACGAACTAATTTTAGCAATCCAAAGAACTTTGCATGATATGCTGACAACCAATCATCTATTTCAACAGAGTTCAACTGTCTTCCACTCAGGTTATCGGGGCACCTTCAGTTTTGTTGTCACTATTTCTTAGTTTCATTGGACTCTGAGAGATATATGTATTTCAATGACATATATGTATTCTCTCACATACTTGCTAGGGATAATCACCGGAAAAACATTAATTACAACTTTGAAAATGCCGAGCTTACCTAATATTGTATTTGTAATTGGCATACATTCATTTTTACTAATGAACTTATGAAACAGATTTTTTTCCATGGAAAAATATAGTACTGGAAAATTTTCTGGGAAAGTTTTCACCTAAAATCACTGCTTGCACTACATAGACGTTAAGCTTAAACTGCTTCCACTTCCTGGAAGAAGCCAAGCAGGAATGATTGTGCAGCACACTTGCTAATGAACAAGGATTCTGAGGAATTCTGGCTTCACATTTTGTGTGGATGTGTGTCTGACTGCCGTCTCCCAAAGCAGTTACTTTATTCCCAACTCAAGGATGGAAAGCGGAATATCGGTGGTCAGTATAAGAGGTTTAAAGATGTTCTTAAGGCTAATCTAAAAAAATGCAATGTAAACATCGAAAACTGGGAAGCTCTGGCCCATGAACGATCTAAATGGAGGTTGGCCTTTCACAAAGGTTCTATGGACTTTGAAGAAGCCCGAGTGCAAGGTGAAAGGGAGAAATGTGCTAAGTGAAAAGCACGTCAAACGAATCCTTCACAAGACCATCTTCCATCTGGTAACCTGTGTCCTCACTGTGGGAAGCTGTGTGGATCTAGAATTGGCCTCCACAGTCACTTACAGACCTATCGCTAGAGTCTACACAATTTTCTTTAGAATTTCCTCCTTTAAAATTTTTCTTTTTGTAAAAGTTTTTATCCTGAAAGAAAATCTTACTCGGTCACGAGTGATCGCCTGATGATGATGATGATGATGAGACATTGTCTGAGGAGCCATATAGTTCAGATTCTGAGGTCAGAGACAGCACTCTGACCTCAGTGCTGGGAATCAGAACTCCAATCTCACTCCCCGCCCACATCTGGGAAAGCCTCCTTGGAGAGAGGGAAAAGGGGGTGTTTTCAGGAGGTGGGGAGGGGAAAAGACTGCAGTGGCCAAGATATGAGTGATCCTGAAGCCACTCCAGCCTCCTTCCTTCCCCCTCCGAGACACGGATGCTAGACAGCTGGAAATGGTCATCTAGCAAAAATGCAGGTGCAGAGAGGTGAAGATCACCTCTCCTTGAGCTCCTCCCACTCTGCATTGGATGCAGGGCCGATGCTACCATTAATTAGGCCAACTAGGCGGCTGCCTAGGGCACCGGGCTAAAGGGGGCACCAGAAATGCCTTGGGAAAAAAATACAGTGCTAAAGAGTTGGAAATTGAGCCCACTTTTGAAGCAAATCGATCGAGACAAAGGAGAAAGAGAAGGCAGTTAATAATGTCCCATCCCGTCCCCGTCCCCCGTTCCCCCCGTGACGCAGCAGGAGAGGAGAAAAGAGAGGCGTCTGGGTGGGGAAACAAAGTTTGATGTGAGCGTGCAGGCAGCGTGGAGATAGGCGGCAGGCTGCGAAGCTGGCAGAGAGCTGGAACTGGAAGAGAAGCGACAGGGGGACGGCAGCAAAGAAACTGCAGGTGAGAGGAGGAGTGGCAGAGGTGGTGGCAGCTGACGGGGACCGCTGAATAAAGCCCGTGGAAAGAACTTACACAGAAGTAAACCCCCTTGATCTCGATGGAGCTGGAAACAACATGTTTAGGATTGGAGAGGAAGTGTGTGTGTGTGTGTGTGTGTGTGTGAATGCGGATCATGCATAATGGGCATAGGGCTGGAGGGAGGGAGGGCTCAAGTGGGAAGGGGGGGGCGCTAAATATCTGATCTTGCCTAGGGCACCAAACTGCCTTGCACCGGTGCTGATTGGATGAATGTGAGCTTCCGAGCTCAGAGGCTCATGTTCATCTCAATAGAATTGCATCCTAAGTAACTGATTGAAGTGCATACCTATACATGTCTACTCAGAAGTAAGCCCCATTGAATTCTGTGGCTTCAAGACAAGTCTTCTGTGGCTTCAAGACTTTGGTTTCAAAATATTATCTGCTATTATTCTAACAACAAGCCAGTACCAGGGAGCTTTTAGACATGGGTATGATCCTGCCAAATTGAAGAACTTTTCTTTCATTTCAGTGGAATACAGCAAAAGATTTGCCTAACTCTCCTATTAAATTCGGAATCCTTGCCCAAGGAAAACATAGGAATATGGGTTGGGAACAACCCTGAAGACAGGAGATAGATGCTTTCCATGTTCAGGGACTTCACTTAACACAGAAGGAAGGTGGAGAGCATTGAGTAGCTTTTTAAACAGAAATGTCGTTATCAACTTAAAAAAAGAAAGAAGGATTCCTCAGAACGAAATAACTATTGTCATTTATTGAATTAATAGAGGGGCCATGCTATCATTGAGCAGTGCATTTACCTTAAGTTCCTCCTATGTGCACTAGACCCATCTGTTTACTTGTCTGAGTTGATACAAAGTTGTTACTTCATAATCTATTCATTCCATCATTCCCTGAAAAGAACAAAAATACATACTGAGGAGCAGGAGGGAACTCAAGTCACAATCATGATATTTACCTTATAAAACTGCTGTCCCTTACGCAATGCTTTTGTTCTTTGCTTCATGGATTGGACCAAGGTGGTCAAATCCAGGTTCCCCCTTGGGTACGCAATTTGTTGTGCCACCAACATCAATAACATCACGGAGTTTTAACAGTTCAAAGTTAGAGTTTCAGGGGATAGTTTAAGACCAAAATTAAAATAAAGATGGAGGGCAAAGTGCACAGCTAAATAGGTGCAGTAACATTCACTATATGTCATCTTGAAATTCAGAGCATGTATCTTAAATATCCACTGAAAATAAGGTTGGGTCTATATGAAATGTTTTTACATGATTTTCTTTGCTTATGTGAAAACTGCCAGTGTGAATGAAACAACTGCCTGCAAGTATCATTCAAGAAACTATTTTTAAAAGTTGTATACCAATACTATTCATTAGCTAAGATGCAATTTCAAACAGCAGAGGAGAGTTGTACATGTACTGCTCGATGAAAGGATGGAGCTTTAAACCACCCCTTTGTTTTGGTTGCCACACAAAATGATTATATGCCAACAACCTCTTCCAACTCAGAAACTTTCCCATGCATTTTGAAAGACAAACTGGCCTGGGCGCCTTCTCATTTTAGTTAAACATCTTATTTACTTTATCAGGGCATCCAACGTTACTCTAGTGGAAAAATTACAAGAGTTTTTGTTGTTCTGCGAGTGATTTTGTAACCCTAGCATAACAACTAGAACTAGTGCAAGAAACACCTGTGCTAATGAATGGCTTGTGTAATGCCTTGTTTAACAGCTTGAGGAACACCTTGTGAAATGCCTTGTGCAGCAGCTAGTGGAATGACTTGCACAAGAGGAATCGAAGAACTGGATTTGACGCTTGAGCAAAGATAAAAATGGGGTCCACAAACAGTAGAAGCTTTGCAGTAGTGGAATGACACCATTATGTGTTGCACAATAGTTGTTGTTTTTGTGGAGTTGGTTTGCACTTTGGGTTTTTGTTGTTGTTGCAAAATGACTCCAGTCTAAGTCCTGATCCATTATAATGTGAGATGTGCCACTTCTCAAAGGTCTAGCTCTGCACAAAGGTCCACAATGCATCTGCTACAACACTATGAACAAGGATGTTTTGTAATCCAACATACGTTCAGATATAATTCTCCAAATGTATGCCACAATTTAATTTACTAGAATATTGGCAAAGATTAACATGGTACACCAAGAAATGAACTTTGTGTTGGATCCTGATAATGGTAAGTGAAAGGAAGCTTGTGTAAGGGATCATTTCTGTCCACTCCTCCCCCTGCAAACCCCTGTGCCCCCCAAAAAAGTCTCTCTGGAGAGCTGGGGGACTCTCATCCAAAGTTTTGGCCAATTCCCTCTTCCCCAAGCGGCCCATCACACCCCCCCATGGTTTCAGGAGGTTCCTCCAACCCTCTGAAAAGGCATTTTAGGGGTGCAGGAGGGAGGAGGAGACAGAAAAAGGCCTCTTCAGTGAGCTTCCTTCTGCTCACTGTACTCAGATTCCAACACTTTGATTCTACATAAATCAAACTATCTGAATATATTTCAATAACTTCATGCAGCAGGACACAGCCTGCCAAATTTTCATGTAATGAAGCTTCTAATTAAAATTAACCAGTTAACAACAGCGCAGAATGGCAACTATACTCCAAGGCTGACAGAAAGGGATATGTATTAGAACAAGTGGGTACAACTGTACTACAACAGTATTTCAAGAATTTTCATATAACTTTGCTCAGGAAAAAATATAATATATTGGTATTTCCAGTTGCCAAAATTGCCATTTGCAATTAAAAATTAAAGTTGGCACTGGCACTCATTCTATGCAGGCAATTATCTAAAGGTAGCTGGCAGGCCTCATTGTTTACAGTGCTGCTGCTGTGTCATGACTTCACTCAATCTGGAAATTTATATTTTAATAGATTTAATATTCTCACATTTATTTTCAGCTTGGATCATGTTTGAATCGCACTCTCAAACAATAGTAACAAAAATCCTGTTTTCTTGGCACCTATGTGATGATGGTAATATAGCAAAATTAAAAATCCTTTAGAAATAATTAAGTTCAGAATATCAGGAAGACCACAGTACAAGTCAAGTAAAGACTTATACATGTGATTACATTTTTATTAGGTGATCAGCTAATTATATGCATAATTAACCATCTGAATAAACATTTTCAGAATGTACAAAAGAAAATATTTTATTTGTCATCTGCAATACCCTACCACTACTTAAATTCTTAGTGAAATACACAGTCCAAAACAGAGTGCATCAGTCCAAACTATCTTGACATGCAGGGCTAATGCCTAATTCTGCTGTTCTCTCTTTCAACTCTGAGTTCTTCTTTTTTCCCCCTTCCCTCTTCTACCTAGCCTCCACATTTTGCCCCCATAAAATGCTGACTGTTTTTGCTGCTGTTCCCACCAACCACCGCAGCATCAGTTTTGGGGACAGTTCTTCTGAAAGGTGGGTGGGTGAATATATAATTATTCAGCAACTACAAAACAGGTTTCCCATCTATCTCTGGGGGGAATCCAGTGCAATCCTGTACATATCTACTCAGAAATAAATCCCACTGGATTACTCCCAGATAAGCGGGTATATGATTACAGCCTAGATTTATTTATTTATTATTACATTTATACCCTGCCTTTTTTCCTGCAAGGAACTCAAGGCGGCTTACCTAATCCTCCTCCTCCTCTCCATTTTATCCTCACAACAACCCTGTGAGGTAGGTTAGGCTGAGAGGCAGTGACTGGCCCAAAGTCACCCAGTGAGTTTCATGGCCGAGCGGGGACTAGAACCCGGATCTCCTGAGTCCTAGTCCAACACTCTCACCACTACGCCACACTGGCTCTCCTGGATCAAATATAAAAGAACCCATACATGTGAGAAATATATATTTTTTTAAAGCATGGGGCAAAATCTAGCCCAAATGAATTACTTTTAAATCCCATTTATTTCGTTAAGCACTTGTTCAAATTTCTTTCATTGTAACCAACAGGACTTCAAAATTCTTAACTTTGCTGGATTATGCCGATGGATTTAGCCATAACTAATTTAAAGAAAAGCAATAATTCACAGAAACATTTTACTTTTTCTCACCATATTTGTTTACTAAATAATGTAATCTCTAATTAACCTCATTAGCCACATTACAATGCCTAATTTAAAGAAAATTTGTTTACTAAATAATGTAATCTCTGATTGATCACATTGCAGATGTTCTGTGGAAGGTAATCTACTATTATACAACAATGCAGAACTTGAGGCATCACTTCAGTTTGCGCAAGACAAGATAAACTGGGCATGATGTAGACAAAATAAAATGTGCTTAAATTCTATTGAAATGAATGGGAGAAGGATATATTTAAGGCTACAATCCTTTGCATACTTATCTATGAAATAAGCCCCATCGAAGATGGCATGTCTTACTTACTTCCAAGAAACCATGCGCAGGATTGGGCTACACAAGTGCTTAAACTTTTCTGGATTATGCTTAACCATGCTATGCACAGCTATTCATGCAAAAATGGCACTGATTTCAAATGAACCAATGTTCATGAAAGCTCACAGGATACATTACAGTGTCTCTCTACATTACAGTATGATCAACTGAAGCAGTCATACAGAGGAAAGCGCATTTGCTTACTAAACAAAACCAACTTTACAAAGGAACTGCTACTGATTTTTATCCTGCATTTTTTCTTCACTGCAGTTAAACTAGGAATGACCAAATAAATACGTATTTTAAAAATGAGTATTCACAATGTAACAGCGATCAATTTATCATTTCTTCAAACTGCATGGTCATAAGCCATAATAAATTAATAAATAAACAAACTGGTAACAATTGCAATGCAATGGTGCAATATTCAGAAATCGACCTTTCAATTATTCTACATGATGAAAAATTATCTTGGCAAAAGGCTCTTCAACAGCACTAGACCTTTTGAACAAATGTCAAGTACATTATTTTTACAAAAACATTTGTTACACTATCTTTGATATTTATCATGTGTAATCTGACGTCAGACACTAGGGCTTCCCATAGGTAAATGGCAAAACTCCAGTTTATTTTAATGCCGGTACATCACCATGTGGTTTCTGGAGTGTTATATTTCAACACAATCATAACATATGGCAACAAACATTTGCATAAAGTTGTACTGAACTCTTGAGAAATATTTTAAGATGTTCACTTTAAAAGAGTATTATTACCAATTTTCAAAAGTTGCATCCTATTCTAAATTGCCAGTAAGTATCTCGAGATGGTATTGGTCACTGCAGTTAAATCTGTACATGCAGGAAACTTGATACAAGTTCATTTTTCTTCACATGTACTCATTCCATACCCTATTTTTAAAATGCCCATTCAAAGCAGTTGGACGTCTGCATCAGTAACATAATATTCCACAAAGGGATGGAATATATTCCACAAAGGGATGAAATATCTGCAAAATTCAATTGTAACTATCCGCTGAAAAATGAATGGAAAAACTATATGAACTTCAGCTATCAAAGGCAACAAAAGTATTCAAGCACTGTGATACTAAAGGCTGTTATCTGGTAATCCTCATCTTTACACCACTTCTGGCGTAGCTTCCTTGATTTCATTGGTAGGTTAGGAATTGCAGCATGAAGGCCTGTGAAATTGTGCTCTAAGACTGCAATCTGAAGCATACTTATTCTCTAGTAACTCAGTCAGGGCTGGCACTAGGATAAATAATAAGTGTTACTTGGTTCATTCCCCTGCCCCAAGACAGTTTACAGCTTTCTTTTTGTTATTATTTTATTATTTTATTTAGAGTGCTTTTAGTCTTTATGGCAACCTTCCTAAAGCTGGTGCCCTCCAAATGTGTTGAACTGTAATTTCCATCATTCCCCAGCATGGCCAATTGCCATGCTACTTGGGGATAATCAGGAACGGTGCAGGGCTGTTTGGCGCCCTAGGCCAAATTATATTTAGCGCCCCCCTCTCGTGCCGTGGTGGGGCTCCGGATCAAAGCAGCCCTGCTCTGCAACCCCCCCCCCGCGCCGCCGCCACCACCACCTACTTTTCCCCCCGCCCCCGCTGCTGGCTGCTGCTGCTGCTGCCGCCGCCGCCTCCTCCTCCGACGCGACGGGACCCCCGCGCTTTTTTTTTTTTGCCAGGGAAACCAGGGCAACAGGGCTGTTTAAGCCCTGTTGCCCTGGTTCTTCCCGCCAAAACAACGCCGGCGGGGCTCCGGAAACGACGGGAAGGTAGGTAGGTGGCAGGCGGGCGGGCGGGCGGGCGGGCGGGGGGGAGGTGCGGCGGCGGCAGTGGCCGGCAGGCGGACGGGGAGGCGCAGCGGAGGCGGCAGGCAGGGCAGGAGCGCGCCAGAGGCGAGGAAGGGGTGCAGAAACGCTGCGCCCTCTTCTGCCACGCGCCCTAGGCAGCCGCCTGGGTCTGCCTAGCGGTAGCGCCGGCCCTGGGGATAATGGGTGTTGCAGTCCTGCACATTGGAGGGCACCAGATTGGAGAATGCTGGTTTATGGCACTTCTAGTACTTATCGTGCATGGTGATTCTGTCTCAAAGAAAAGCCATGTTCTGCCTTGTTTAAGCCACAGTGATGATGGTGCGAACTGAGTCACTGAGCTAAGCTTGATGCAGCCTTCAACTCAGCGCCTGTGACAAGTGCACCACTTGCCCACCCCTAATTGCTGGCCCTGAACTCAGGGGAACTTACTTCGGAGTCAACGTATATGGGCTTGTGTTGTGTGTACTTAGCTGGTGCAGAATAATACCATAATATCTTAAGATTAGTTAAGATTCGTATTTTAAGATTAATTTGTTGAGCAGTTAAAGTTTGATTAAAATATTGCAGTAAAACTGTTTTTATTAACTACTACCATTATTGGGGACTAATTTACAGAATATGTAATGTGTATGGATACCAACCATCCTAATAGTAAAAATTATTTCCAATAATAGCTAATGAATTCATCATCATCATGAGAATAAATTATGTTCTTCAAAGCCCACTGCAGGAACGTATGACGAACAGACAGTAATAGCTAACTTATTCAGTTTGCCAGTATCATGAAGTTGGATTGTTGTTAAGACTTTTCATTATATTTAAGATATGTATACAGATCTAATGATCATGAACTGTTAATACTTTTAGCCCCTAGTCAAGGTATATTTACTTTTTCATCTGTTCCTACCAATAATTTCAACATTTAAAATGCCTCTTTCCAAACAATATTTATACCATTATGTGTGATCAAATGCAATCACCATAAACAAAAGCCACAGTGATGAAGAAGTATGTAGGGGGGGGAACTTGAAAACCACATGTTCAATTTCTACCTGTTTCCCCAGCAAATATTTCTGTTGGTTTTAATATGCATTCATTGAGGAATCATGTATAAAATATCTAAAAATTACCAAGGAGACAAAACCGTAGTAGGAGAGTGAGTGAACAAGCAAGCAAAGGACTAAATGAATGAATGGATACTGTAGAGATAATCATTCACAGATATTTAAAGCCTGAGGGAGGCACAAAATACATTTGCTTCCCATCACTCTCTCATTAGATCTTTTCTGCTTTTCCTATTTCCCTTTTTTGCCCTACAAATGATACCAAGCTAGATTTCATAAAATAGATTCCCAAATGAAACAGTAAAACATTAGCTTGCAACAACACACCTCTTTTGCATATTCCTGAGATTCCTCCCCATGGGCTAACAGCTTTATTGATGCCCTAAACATAATCAGGCTTCTAACTGAATGCTTCAGATTGTCAGTGCCTTGTCTGCCAGTGGAGCAGATGGAACACACATTTGCAAATACAGGCAGTCCCGGAGTTAAGAACGTCCGACTTACAGACAACCCATACTTAAGAATGGTTCTGGGTCCCCCAGCACTATGTCATTTACATAAAGTACATAGCATAGTATACTACGCAATCGAGTAATTTATGAAATTTGCATAAATGCCGATTTTAACTTATAGAATGCTATGCTGTTCCGACTTGCATACAAATTCGACTTAAAGACATTCTTAAGAACGGAACTCATTTGTAACCTGGGGACTGCCTGTAAGCTAAAATAACTACCATTTTCTGATTTCTATCTCCGAGTCACTAACACAGATTAAATCTGCACTTGACTCTTAAGCTTTTATTAAAGGGCTGGGGGAAAACCCCCACCATTTCATTATACTTTAGCTACCATCATTTCACAAGTGTCAAGTTCTGTCAGGTTAAGGGTAACTCATCTTTGCCCTCAGCCAGCTATCATTACTCTTGATAAGACTTGAACGGAATACATTCTGCAGAGGATCAGAAGATTCTACAAGAGGAATGACACGCCCACCCAACCTCAATGGTCAAAGACTAACATGGGAAAAATTGAATAACTTTAGGGAACTGATGGATAGTATGGAATGAATAATGAAATTGTCGGGTAGAATAACCATGTAAAACATTCAATGGGGCTGAAGAAAGGGACATTTTACTCCCAACCTAGTGCTCCCTGCACGAAAGGAGCTTTGGAGGAGATGTTGTTAGGCTGTGGCCTTGCTGCACTGAATGAAGTCTTCTCTCACACACAGTGATAAAAACATAAGAATGAACCCTACTATGTCCTCTACAGCAGTGGTTCTCAACTTTTTTGTCCCATGCACCATTTTCACCATATGTCAGAATGTCATTCCCCCCTTTCCAAGATTGTCTGACTCAAAAGTTGCATTCCAAATAATATGCATATAATATTTAATAAATGTAAATGGAATATTTCCACAGATAACAAGTGAAATATTTATCTTTATTTTTAATTTAATCTCTGCCATACAACAAAGTGTGATGTCCTGTAGATTATGTACAATCTGTAGGATTGTAATTTGTAGAAAGATCAGTATTCCAACAGTTTGAGTCTGTGGTCCCAATTCCCCCCCTGAAACCTTAAAATTTCCCCCCTCCCCGGGGGGAATTCCCCCCGGTTCAGAATCCCTGCTCTACAGAAACATTAAGGCAGCCTTCCTCCACCTGCTGCCCTCCAGATGTTTTGGACTTCAACTCCCATCAGCCCCAGCCAGCATAGCATATGGTTGGTAATCTCAGGAGTTGTAGTCCAAAATATCTGGAAGGCACCAGGCTGGGAAAAGCTGCATTAAGAGGATGTAGGACTGGTGGTGTTCAAAAGGCGTTTGCACATGCTTCACTATTCTGTCCAACCAGAGTTTGAGAAATAGCTGAAGAAGCTGAAAATATACCACTTTTATACCACTTGGGGATATTTCCTTTTGTATCCATTGTTGACTGGTGCAGCTTCTAGGTTGTTTTCTCTACAAAAGCCCACCTGTTAAGAATCCATCTCCTTATCTGTGACACAGAAGCAACTAGGTCCAGCCCATTAAAAAGAAAGAAAAAAGAACAGTGCAGTGGGGCTACCTGTAAAATCAACATTACTATTTGTAGAATCGCCTTCTGAGGAAATGGTAGAACAACAATTCACATACACACAGATAGATTACCATGGTCCCACACATTTGTTGCCTCTGGAAAAGGTTAGAAAGGTGATGGAAGAGTAGGTACCACTTGTAATTAACATACTGCATATTTTGTTAATCATTCATAGCTGGGTAGGGGTGGTTAACTGTGGATTGTAATGTTTTTGCCAATACTCTATTTGGAGATCTGGCATCAGGTGCTATAATTTAATAGAATTAAAGTAACAATGTGGTAGACATTAGATAATTCTATATTTCTCATTGCAAGTGCCTTATGTGTAATTGTTCTTATGCAATGTGCATGATACAGCTTCTGCTTCTAAGCATCCTTGCCAACATTTCTCCCATCAAAATCACAGGAATTGGAAGTGTTTAAATTTGGCTAGATTATGTCCATTGAAAATAAACCATGAAAAAAATACATTTAGCCACAGTCCAGTCAAAATTAAGCACATGTGCTAACTCTCTTTCACTGACACCAATGGGACTTAATGTGCTTTGAACTGTGCCCTTTGTATTACTTTACTAGGAATGGCAACCAATCCAAATGTAACTATGCAATGTGCCAGCGAAAATGTCAACACTGGTCTGGTGCCAATGGGGTTCAGCGGACAGATGTTTGGCCTTGAGCCTCAGTTCAAATCGCCCTTCAGATATAAGCTCTCCCTCTATGAAATGGCAATCATGGTGAATATGGCTATTGTGTTAATAAACATAGAACTGATTGAATGGAGACACAGAACTCATGCACTCAGTGTCCAAGAGTGGAGCTATGATGAACTGGCAAGTCCATGGTTCAAATCACACATTGGCCACTAATTGACTAGCCACATTGCAAGCCACTATTCTGAAAGCTGGTGTAGTGTAACAGCAAAGAGGCTGAGCTATGAATCAGAAAGTCCCTCCTTTGAATTGTGTCTCCGCCATGAACTTGCTAGGTGATCTTAGACAATCTACTCTGTTTCAGCCTCAGTTCCCCGATCTGCAGTGTGTGGGGGATAATAATACTCACCTTACAGGGTTGTTGCAAAGGTCACAACTAGGTAATGCTTGTGAAGTGCTTTGAACACTTGTACATTCAAGTGTTAGCTGCTATTCTTACAGTCTCAGCCCCCCATCTGCAAAATGGAGATAGTACTACCCTACTTTACAGGGGCGTTGAACCCTGTAAGGCAGTTGAAACCATCAGGTGCTTTGAAAACTTGAGATGCTCCGTGTTAGTAATTCATTACTATTATGAATTGTGATGCACTCTGCCCATTAGGAGTGGTATATAAAATAATTGATAATAGTAAGAACATAAAGTTTTAAACACATAATCTTTCCTTTCCCCCGAAACACCCATAAATTATGTGTATAAAATTTGCTATGGCTAATTTAACTATTGTGGTTATGGATTCTACAGCCATTTCTGTAAAATCTGCAGGAAACTGCAATTTCCTATGACAATTTGCTTTCCTACGGCCATTCCAGTAACCCATTATGGGTAGTTGTTAAATAATTTCAGAATGAAGGTTCTTCTTTCCCCATTCCTGTTGGGCTCCTTTTCTGCATCCATAGCTCCTGGTTATAGATGGCCAGTATGTCCTATCCCTCCATCCTAGAAAAAGGAAATTTTCTGTTTGTTCCGCTCTTGGGAAAGCTTAAGGCATTTCATGCCATAATCATCTTTAGCATTGCCTCACCTACTGCACGCCCTTTCACCTCTTGAGAGTGATGCTTCTCAGAAGGTCAGAGATTTTACACCATTCAGCCCTGAGTTAGTACATTTCAATGCAGCCCCTCAATTCTTCCTGCCACTGTGCTGGCAGTGGCAGATAATATTGTCATATGTCCCATAGTTTCAACTACATAGCATTTGGTACATCACACCCTTGAAATCCATGTCAATTAATCAAAAGGAATTCTTCCCCCGCACTACCCTGGGGTTTCCGTACACACAGTCATCAAGGTGAGAACGCCTGTCATTTTACTATAATTATTATAAGTGATTCAAGGAGGCTTTCTAAGGACACTTTCATACATGACACATGCAGCCCGATCCTATGTATGTTTAACTTGTAAGCAAACTACTCAGTATTCAACAGGCTTACTAGTGCAATCCTATGCATGCCTACTCAGAAGTAAGTCCCACTGAGTTCAATGTAGCTTACTTGCAGGTAACTGAGTATAGGATTGCAGTTTTAAAGTCTTAAATCGTATTGGATTTGTTGGTATACTTTCGCATTTCTCGCGTTTGCAATTTGGATGTGAAATCTGCCAGGGTGTACATTTAGTTTTAACAGCTCCCTCGCTGGTTTTCTACCTCGCATTAACCACATCCACATACCTGGTCAAATAACTCAAAGGTGTTTTCACTGCCACGGTATGTGAAAACGCCCTAAAGGGTACCCAGTCCTTGTGAAGTCATCCAACGGGTGGGTAGATGCTTTACTCCGAGACAGCACCACCTCTCTATAGAACCCAAGGGATGCTTCATTCAGAGCATCGCAACTACCACTCTGTCGCACACCAACCCTCCTACCCCACAACCACAACGTGCCCCTGGTGCGCATTCGATCTAGCTACTCTTCCTCCAGGTAGGAGCTCCTCCCACCGCAACCATGTGGCAATATAGCAGCAACCACCTGAGACTGAGAGAGCGTGCGGATGCCCCGGCCACCCCGCGGTACTCACACGAACGCGTGGTAGATGAAAGCCCAGCCCCTGGGTCTCTCCAGCACGTTGTAGAGATAGTTTTGCAGCTTCCTGTACTTGACGTTCCGCCGGTAGATCGGGTTGCTGCTGTAGGAGAGCGGCTTCCCCAACAGGCTCATCCGGGCTCCTCCTTGCTTGCCTCTCCGGCTCTCTCGCAAGCCAAGCCCGCCGCCGGTGCCCAAGAGGAGCAAGCCGTCCCCTCGCGGGGGCGCCGAATTCAGGAGCACCCTGCTCCGGCCGGACTCCACATCCTTCATGCCGCTGCTGCCGCCGTGGCGCCCCGCCGAGCTGCTCTTCAGCCAGAGCCCGGCGGAGCCGCCCTCGTCGTCTCCTCCGCTGTGGCTGCGGGGCATGGCATCACGGCGGGGGCAAAAGCGGCGGCGGCGGCGGCAGCAGCAAAGGGTGCGGACACCCGCTTGGCTGGAGGTGGGAGACGAGCAACCTCCTCCAGGCGCTGAAGAAAGAAGGCGAAGGAGAAGAAGGCGGGAGAAAAGGGACTGGAGCTGGAGGCGCCTCGCGCTTTCCCCACAGCTCCCGCCAAGCAGGAAGGGGGCAGGGGGAGCCGTGGGGGCCACCTTGCTAAGCCACAGCAGGGAGTGTGGAGGCTTCTGGGAGCGAGGGCGAGGGAGGGAAAAGAGATGCGACGGCTCCCCTCACTCGCGTCCGCTCTTGGAGACTGCCGCTGGCCTTCTGTTTCCCTCAGAGGCTGCGGAGCCGTCTCAACTCCTCGGCTCCTTTTTTATTGTAAAACTTCGGAGTAATAAGAAGAGAGTGTTCAGTCTCAGCTATAACGCGCAACAGAATGTCGCTCTTCTCCGTTCGCCTTAGAGCCAGGGACATCCACAAACGGCACAAGGAGGAGAGCGACTTACTGCTCTGAAGGAGGGGGAGAGCCGGGGAGGGGGGTGGAAGAGAGAAAAGAAGCCGGCTGTCTTGATTTATAGAGACTGCTTAAAAAAAAAAAAAAAAAGCCACAAACTAATACTGAAGGCTCCTGCTGCTACCCTTGGCTTGTCAGTACGTTTTGCTCTGGCAGGGCGAAAGCGCTTCCCGGGCAGGCAAGCAAGCTGTTGCTCTACGTCCAACGCAAGAGAAAGTCCCCACCGCCACCAAACAAAACGGGCAAGAGGAGAGAGCGGGGAGGGGGTGCGTAGGAGGATGCACCCGGCGCGTCTCCGTTCCCTCGTGCCAAATGGCAGCAAAAGGCACGCACACCGAGGCAGTCAGGATGGAGGTGGTGATAAATCGCAGCTCCTGGCGATTACGCAATTAGGAAATCTCCGCTGAAAAGTCATAAAACAGCATCAAGTCCAGTAGCAGCAGCAACAGCTCCTCCTGTTCAATGGGACTTCTGTCAAATAGCCTCGCACTTTTTTTTTTTCTTGTCAAGTTTTAGAGCCCCTCTCTCGTGGGCTTTTTTGTTGTTGTTCCGCCGTATTAACAACGACGCATGACACATGAAACACTCCTTCTGCACCCCCAAGATAGGTATGGTTTGCTGAGGCCCCTCGAAAACCTACCCACTGCGGAAAGAAAATTGCGGCGACGTTGCCTCGCAAAATTAATCCAGCAGGGGAGGCGGGGTGGGGGGTGGGGGAGAGAGAGCTCCCTCCTTTTGTACTCGCAAACTCCCGCAAAGTTCCAGAAAGTTTCGCCCAACCTCAGACGCGAAGGGAAGGTGCGGATAGATGAGGACGGAGGCATTCGCTCGACGCGAGAGGGACTGGGAGGCAAAGAGAGAGAAAAATTAACCTACGCTTCGAAAGAGGTGGCCGCCTCTCTCTTGCTCTCTTCTCAGTGCCTGGAAATGAGCGCTTGTGAGAAGCACAGCCGCTTCCCCGCTCTCGTCGCATTCGCATTTAAGAAGCAGGTGCCTGCACAGGGTTGGGGGCGGCGCTCCTCCCCTTTATTTACATTGACTGTAATTTCAGGTCCGCCTCGCCCAAGCAAGCCGTCCACCGCACGGTCTCTGGAGACTGGACTGACACCGAGCGCTCTGAAGCAATGTGCTGTAGCTAGCGGGAGTCCCGCTCCCACGTGACTCCCAGCAATTTCGACGCAAGGCAGTCGGCAGCCAGGAGCCAAGTTGGGTCACTCTCCGCCACAGCATCCTCTCGCAAAGGGGATCATCGTGTGGGGTAGGAAAATGGACCTGGGACTGGGAGGAAAGTGAGTAGGCTTTAAATGGCATAGGTAAAGATTGGAAACCCGGGGAAGCATCAAACGGGCTTGGACCACGCACCCCCCCCCCGTCCAACTCTATTAAATATCAGGTTCAAATTAAGATTCTCACCCTTCTTTCTTTCTTTTCACAGCACCTGTATTTCTTTAGTAAAAGCAGAAGCCATCACTTCCTGCAGCTTAGATCTTCTTGCTGCTTTTTGCATACTGCGGCTGAGGCTCAGCATGACATTCATTTCCTAATGTCAACTGCGCGGCCAGCCCTGCCATCCCCCCCCCCCCCCCGCAGGCAAGCTGTTTGAAAAGAAAACAGGTCAGGCAATGATGCTGTGTGAGTCCTGTGACAAGTGCGGCAAGGAAGGAAGGAGGGTGAATGATGAGCCTGACAGAATGTAACCACCATCATGGGTGTGTCACTCCTTTGGATTAGACGCTTTGCTCTTCAGGATTCATTTTAAGCATTTGTTTTGTTGCCAGACTCATATATTAAACTGAAAAAGACTAGAGTACAATGACAAAGTTCTTCATGTGGGTCCCTTTTTTAATTATATACACACAAGCATTAACCATTGCAAAGAGTGTATTAAACTATATTAGCCTGATCAACTATATGCATTTGTTTGCACTACTTGGTTCCCTTCCTATGTGGCAGGAAAAGCTGCCATTTTAAAAAATCCACTTAGGCAGCAAAATCAATTGCACTTCTAAGGTAAAATATGTACAAGAGTAGGATGCTGCTTCAGGTCGCTTGTGCCAACAGGACCTATCCCTTATTAAGAGGTTTGAGAATTGTAGTCATCTCCCAGTTCCTAAACGAAGAGATGCTTCAACAGACCTGCCAGCTTCTCTTAAAACTAAACAAATACAATATTTCAAGTAATTTAGTGGAAATCTTTTAAATGTTTTCTTTAAAAAAAACAACAATGTATCAATAGCATTACATAGGCATAGACTAAAAAACAATATACGCTTAACATGCCAGAAGGTTGGAGAACTCATGTCCTTTATCCAGACTTCTTGCATATATTTTGGGATTGCCCAAATACTAAATCATTTTGGAAATAAGCATTGGACATAATTATAAAAATGACAGAATGTCAACTTACTTTTGATCCTAAAACAATTTTATTGGGATCTTTAAAAGAACAAATTGGGCTGGAGGACATAAAACTATTAGTAAATTTACTAACTATAGAAAAATGTGTGTCACCTCTTATTGGAAACCATCTCAAACTCTGTAAATATTTGAATGGTTAAGAAAAATTAAGAAAGTAGGTTTATAAATTGAATTGACTTTTTTTTTTTAAGTAGGCACCAAATACACAAACAAATTTATGGAGAAGTGGTCTCTTTTTATAAACTTGTGGAATGACAAGTACTATGATAAGGTTTTACCATATGTCTTTCACCCTATGGTTTAACTACTTTCTATTATAAAGTCTGTTGTAAATGTACTTCATAGGTTACACTTCTATCTTGAATCTAAATTACTACAGCATGTTTAAACTGCAGTTGCATTGTTTCGTTAATAATTTCAGAATAATCATTTATAATAATAATTTCAGAATAATAATTTAAAAAACACCTAAACAAATGCAATACCAAGTGCACAATTCTCAATTAGATGAAGCTTCTGTGGCAATACCGTGTTGTATTTAGTGGCATTTTAATGTATTTATCTATTGAAGGTAATGTATTTAAATTCAGATGTCAGTAAATGGAATAATCTCTAACCTATTTTCAAATTTATTAGCTTGTGCTGTCAGTTTTCCTAGTTTCTCAAACTGTGGGGCAGGCCTATTTGGGAGGCAGGGCACAAGATTGCTCCTTCCCAGGGATTGCTCCTTCCCAGGAGGTTGGTGTTTTGTGCAATTCCACGCTGTACTCTTCTACTGAGTAGGTAGAACAGAGTGACAGTGATGGGGGTAGAGAGCTCTTGCTAAAATAAACTTTAATATCCTTTCACGGAGATTTGCATGTGCACCTGCACACTGTACACACATGGCATTTAAAAAACTGTTTTTAGTGCCTTTATTCTGCTGGTGGTTTTAATGTGGTTTTATGATGCTGTAACAGTTTTATTCTTTGATGCTTGTTTTATCTTGGCTTTATTCTGCACTGCTTTTATTTTGTTTCAATGTTTGTACCTTGTTTTTAATGTATTGTACACTGCCCAGAGAACATTGGCTATTGGGCAGTTTAAAAGTACAGTAAATACTGCTAGCCTTGCTGTTTGTTTTAATATGTGGTTTTAAATTTTATAGTTATATTATATTGTATTTTATGGTTTTAACTGTTGTAAACCACCCAGAGAGCTTTGGCTATTGGGCGGTATAAAAATGTATTAATTAATTAAATAAATAAATATGAGAGCACAGCTGCAGAACCTCACCCTGCTCACCCACTGAACAGATGGTTGGATCTGGGTTTGCAAGGTGGAGAGAGGAGACAGAAGGGGTCCCAAATTTAACAGTTTGAGAAACACTTATTTTGATACTTTCTTTAAGCACTTCCTGGGGTTTTGTTTTAGACTTAGCTTGGGAACTAAATGAAACTGTACATTCTGCAATTATATGTGGGTAAATCATGGTGGGTGGAGGGGGAGAGGATGTGATCCAAAATCCCCCCCCAACATTTCTCCTTTAGAACAAGTAACTTTCCAATATATCACTTCAATATTCTAAAGAGCAAATCTATCTAAGTCCCGAGCATGTCCAGCTGAAGCAAAGCTATACATTTCTAAGACAGAGTGAATTAGAATGCAGACAGAGTCTTTCCAGACAATTATTTTTGTGTGGTAATACAGAGCTCTCAGCTGTCACAAGGGATCGAGATGTCTTTCCTGAAGGTAGGAGTGCTTTTATTGCAGGCAAATCACACTTTTTTCAGCTCTTGAACCACAATATTATGTCTCTGGGAAAGTGCAATATTCTTATATTCCCACCAGTTAACTCATCATAGGTAATAGAAGCATGAACACTCTGTACTATGTAGTTCTGCAAGTGTCAGAAGTGCCGGATAGTGCCCTGTGCATCATCTTTCATGGCACACAACAGTGTCATCTCCATCACTTGTACAGCTATGTGCAGACTGTCCACCTGCAGCAGGGCTACCGTTCCGTATTCAATAAGTAGGGATGAAATGAGATATTAGGCTGTTGTTACTGGATCAGGGATACTGCAACTGTCATACTGAGTGGAAATCCTTTTCTCTCTCTCTCTCATATATATATATATATATATATATATGAACTAGCTGTTCCCCGCAGCTTTGCTCGCATGGATTTTAGGATTTGGTACAATTGTTTTTAAAAGAAAACAATTTTAGAAACACGATCAGGTTCAGATGGCAAATAAGCCTCAAAATGGCCACCAGAAAGATTTTGCGTAAAACGTAACCATTCTACAGGGTCACCTTCGTTACCGAATTTTGCGTGAAGTTCACCATTTTGATAAACTTAGAAAACTAATTCGAAAAGCTGTCCACCCGCTGTCAACTCACACAAACCACCATAAGTATGGGGTCGGGACATGTTGTCAAAGTATGCATCGGCACTCGCATAGTTCCATCACTGTCATGGGATATTATAGAGAATTCATCCCAGTTTTCATGATCAACTATTTGTTCACGTACCTCCCTACCTATATTTTGACTGCCATACATAACGAAAGTTACTGCCTGGAATAGGCACGCTCCATCGCCTACAATTGGTATGACTGTGTGTGGTCTCATCACACCATGTACATTTAAATTTTCAATTTGCATTTTGATTTTTTTTTTTTTTTATGGAGGAGAAGAAGAAGAATATATATTAAAAAACCAGTTTAAAAATGAAAAGGGTTTTTTGTTTTTGTTTTTTTCTCCTTGAAGGCATGCGAGAGCTGTATGGAAAAGATACAGTGTCTCTGACTGAAAGTGTAATGTTTAGGCTGGGTGCTGGCAGTAGAAATCTTTTCTGACAGAAATATCTGATCTTAAAGAAAAATCAGGTTAATCCTGAGAGTCTACAGGTGATGAAGAGTGACCATGCTAAGTTTGGGGTAGATCCGTCAAAATGTGATGGAGCCTATGCAATGACGCCCCACACACAACAGTCATGTAGTCAGTCAGTCATTTAAAAAGTTTCCCTCCCTTTTCACCCCCTTAGAGAACATTCTAAATTGCCTAGGGGATATAAGTGTTGTATGGGCTATTTGCATAACTGCTCCTATTGGCTCCTGCATAATAATATTATGAGGTGAGGCCAATTTGCATAACTGTTCCCCTGTTGTTTTGCCCATAGGAGATATGAGAGTGGGGTGATTTCCCCACTTTTTCACCCCCTTAGGGATGGAATTTCCAAAAATCCTTCCTTAGTGGGTGTCTATGTCATAAAAACAATGTTCCTTCAAAATTTCACGTTCCTAGATTAAACAGTTTGAGCTGGGCATTGATCAGTCAATCAGTCAGTCAGTCAGTCAGTCCTTCTTCTTTTATATATATAGATGATAAGGCCAGTAGAGTGTTATATAGTTCTCAGCCAGGTTTCAGTGAAAAGGAAAGCCTGAAGAGAGACCCTGGGGGCAGAGACCCTCAAAGAAACTATCAGAAAGTAAAACATTTTACATGGTCCATTTCCAGGGTTGATTTAAAGAGCAGGAAGGAGGGATACAGACAGGTCAGAAATCTAGTTAATAGGTAGAAGCCAAGAATAGTTGGGGCTACCCCTACCATTAGGCAGTGAGGTGTCCACCTCAGACAACTATTTTTGGGCTGCCATGAAAGGGCAGCAAAATTGTTATTATCATCTTATTTTTACTGTCAGAGAAGGGAAGTGCTTGTGGCATTTCTTCCTCAGGTACCAAAGTAACGCGACTGGCCTTTGGAAATATACACTTTGGGCAGTATCCAATGGTATCATTCCACAAACTCAAGTAGCTCCTGTGGAGCTCTGCCATATCTTTCTGTGGTTTCACATTACACTTGCACAAGCAGTTGTGCAAACACAATGAGAAACGAATGAATGAATGAATGAATGAATGACTTTATTGAATAAGTCTTCTGACCATTTCAAAAACAAATAAACATTAAAACGAGCAAACATTGGAAAGGGAACTTTACATTAGAATTAAGTCATATATTATAATTAGAAATATATTAAAATTTAAACTTTACTTTGCTTTAAAATTGACAAATGATATACAATACATACATACAATATAGTTTGAAATGAACACTTAATAAAACCAACAATATAAAACCCCTTGCATTGCATATTAAAACGTTTAATAAAATCTATTAGCCGATCTGTTTTTCCAATTCTTTTTTCCTTGTGTTGGCTGCTCTGAGAGCAAAGAGGGCAACTCTCTGGGACACAAAGTAGTTGGACCCATGTAAGAGAAATAACAGTTTGTCCTTCACTGTCCAGTTATTCATGCGTATCAAAAATAAAGATAGATAATGTTCTCTACATTTTGAATATAAATGACATTCAAGTAAATAGTGTGCCAAATCTTCTATTGCAGAGTTGCCGCATATACATTATCTTTCATTGGAATGCCTTGGAATCTACCCTGTAGCATCATTGTGTCCATCAACTCAAATCGGAGCCGAGTAAAGGCCACACGTTGGTCCCGTTTCATATAAAAAACCAAATAATTCTCTTCCTTGAATTGAAATTTAGTACTAGCTAGCCATTTCATGGCCCTTGAATTCGACAGTGCAGCTATATCAGTCTGACTTCTAATATCTGAAATCCTTAATTTAACAGAATTTCTTATATTGATGCTAGAAATGTTTATTGCCTCCAGGCTAAAACCATAGCTTGGTAACACCTTTATAAATTTATAGAGCCAGGAAGTTTCCAAGGTTTTAGCCATCTGCTCAAGAAGACACTTCTTTGGAAACCTAGCTTCACTCATCAGAACTAGCTTGAACCAATAATTAAATAGCCTACCATGTATTTGATCTGAAACCGCCATGATTCCAATTTCAGATCTGAGCACATATGCTGGACAGGTTGGTGCCACCCCTAAAATTATACGTAAAAAGCGATTTTGGACCCTTTCTATTTCCTTATTATTGGAAAAACCCCAGATTTCAGCACCATAAATTTGTACTGGCAACACTTTTGCCTTGTACACATTAATAATTGGCAAGAGAGAACCAGGTTGTCTATAATTCAGGAGCCTGTTTAAAGATTGAGCGCAAGCAGTTGCCTTTAGCATATTTCTCTTTAGCTGCATTGCCCAGGATCCTGTGGAAGTAAAAGCTAAACCAAGGTAAATATATGATTCCACCTGTTCAATTTCATTTGAGTCCAAGAACCACTTATATCTCTTCTTTTTCTTACCAAAAATTAGTACTTTTGATTTTTTGCTATTAATCACTAGGTCATTTTCCCTACAGTAAGAACTAAATTGTCTCAGTAGCCTCCGCAAACCAACCTGTGTGGTGGATACCAAAATCATATCATCCGCGTATAAGAGGGTATTCACCGATTTATCCATAACCTTTGGCATATGAAGCTCTTGGCTGTGAAGTGTGGAAACTACATCGTTGATATAGAAATTAAAAAGGAATGGCGCAAGAATACAACCCTGACGAACTCCTTTGCTTGTGGGGATCTCATTTGTTAAAGCTTGGTTTACCCCAGTTCTAACCTTTAGACTAGTGTCTGTATAGAGAATCTTTATAAGAAAAAGGAGTCTCTGATCAATGTTTGTTTTAGTCAGTTTTTCCCAGAGAAGATTTCTATTAATTGAATCAAAGGCGGCACTTAAATCAATGAATGCGGTAAAAAGCTGTCCACCCTTTGTAGTGTATTTAGATATCAAATGGGATAAGATGAAACAATTATCAATGACAGACCTTCCTCTCCTAAAGCCAGCCTGCTCTTCTGCTAAAATAGCATTTTCTTCAGCCCACTCCTCTAATTTTTGGTATAAAAACCTAGCATAGATTTTTGCAGGGATATCAATTAAACTGATAGGTCTATAATTTCTAGGGTCTCTGCGATCACCTTTTTTAAATAAAGGGATTATTATGCTAAGTTTCCAACCATTAGGTATACAACCAGTATTGCTTATGTGGGTGAAGAGGCCTGCAAGAACAGTAGCCCACCAGTCAACATTGTCTTTGAAGAGTTCTGGAGGCAAAAGATCTTCACCTGGGGCTTTATTGTTCTTTAGTGATAGAATAAGGGGCTTTATTTCCTGTTTTAAGATTGGAGGCCATTTAGGGAGGTCATCAATATTCCTAAGATTATCTTCAGTGAGGTTTGTTCTTTCCCCATTTACCTTATCCCTAAATAATTCAAAATAGAAATCTTCCCATGCTTTAGCGGAGACAGGAATCTCTGCACAGTGGTTATCTATACTAAGTCTGGCCGAAACTTTACGCCAAAAACTTGCTGAATTTCTGTTTCTAGCCGCCTGTTCCAGATCTATCCAGCTTTTTGCATAATAGTTAGCTTTCTTATCTATAATTAATTTTTTATAATTTTGCCTAAGCTTGAGCATAAGTGCATGAGCTCCACTATCGGAAGAATCACGGGCAATTCTCATTTGTTTTCTCACTCCTTTCCTTGATTCTCTACATTCTGCATCAAACCAGGTACATTTTATATTCCTTGGACCCTTTCTGTTGACCCTGGTTAATAACCAGGGTTTAATTCTTGAGCAAATTACCTGGTATGCAGACAAGACAGATTCAATATTTGTCTCACAGGCACATATCAGATTTCCCAGAGCTATTCCCTCATTTGAGCTCAGGCAAGACTTAAGATTCAGGGTATTCACTTGCTCCCATCTTAATCTTTTCTCATTTACTATGTCTGACCCACTTGTCACATACTTGTCTAACTGAGACGGTGGTCTCCGGTCAGATTCTAAAATTAAATGTGTTGATATGGGCTGATGATCACTCTCTTCTCTAATATGTACCGTAATTCCTGGGAACAGGTGAACCTTTTGTCTAGAGACACAAATATAATCAATAACACTACCAGCAGAATGTGTAAAATAAGTGTATGGATAGGGAAGCATAGAGTCACTAGGCCCTAAAATTTGAAGCCCTAATTTATATGTCAACTCCAGCAGGTTCCGACCCGCTTTATTTACTTTCTTGTCTCTGGAGGACCAACAATAGATCTCCTGGAGGTCTTCATGAAGACCCCACCGCTCAACTAATTGTGCTGGATTAGAGCCAATTCTGGCATTATAATCACCCAGCATAATAATTAAGTCATTCGGGTATCTCGTACCTAAGTCCTCCACCAAGTATTCCAAAAGAAACCAGACATTGTGAGCATAATACTGCGAGTTGACTGGTGGTATATAAATATTTACTATTAATAATGTTAGACTTGGGGTTTCTAGCCTGACTACTACACAATTTTGGGGAGCAAAAATATTCAACAACAGCTCACCTACCCAGCCTAAATCTTCTTTAACAAGAATTGCTAGGCCTCCAACTGCTCTACCCTTATCTTTAATTTTCCGAGCTGATTCAGTCCATATTTTATAACCCGGAAGAATATTCTCATTATTTATGAGCCAAGTTTCTTGAAGGGCAATAACATCAAAATTAAAAAGGAATTCCTTCAAATTGACTCCCTGCTGACAAGCCCTCCAGCCGGCTACATTCCATGAAAGGAATTTAACTGGCCAGCTAACACAACTATGATTATGGGCGATAAAATGCACTTGTGGTGAAGTGCAGGCTAGCATCAAATCCCCCAACCCTGTATCAACTAACTCACTGTATCAACTCATTTTATCTACCTTTTCCGATTGATCAAGATGTTGAATGTGTTCCATGTCAAGACACGTCAATTCATCCATAAAGGGACTTAATATACTTACATTTGATCTTATAGGATGAATGATATCTATCTTAGGATGTATGGGCACACTGAACAACTTACTACATCCCAGCTCCCCATCGTCCAGGTACCTCATAGCTTGCCAGTTTATACCACTTGAATCAACACAGTTCTTAAGCTTAGGTACAGTGCAGTCACTTTTAATTTGGTTCAAGCCCGGGCAATTATCTATACTCCTTCTCTTTGAATTACTTATTGGGACCTGAGCCTGTCTCCCATCACCTGCAGCCACCACTGGTGACAACAAATCCTTTTTTTTATTTCCACCTCCATCACAAGACTTTATTTCCCTTAGATGGTCTTTCAATAAATCTAGCCTTTCCAAAATCTCTGCCTGTGCAGAATCTGGCAAAGCCTGAAAGGAGTTCAGGAGAGCTTTCTCCTCTGAGATGAAAAAACCAAGACTTTCATTATCAGTTTGTTGCTCTTCTAGTGTTGGATTTACTTTAATCCTCATTTTGCCCTGATTCTCTAACTGGCTAGGGGCTTGGTTGTGGTCATGAGACCAATTTAAATCAATAAGATTTTCAGTGAGATTCCCAATTACCATCTTGTTATCACTGTATTTCCTGACTGGCGTGTCAAATAAAGGAGCCAAGGGGGCTTGATTTTCAAAAAATCTTGCTAAAACTAAATTACTTGCTAAAAACGCCTCCTTTGCTCTATGAATAAAGCTAGCTATGCCCTGGTCTCTAAATGTAACAGCACGTGCTCTTATGCCATCATAATACAAATATTCTATATTCGCAATATTATTAGAGTGCAGTGCTCCTGGCAAAACTCTGTTGACAATATGCAAAAAATGTGAGACACGAACTGACTGGGTGAGAAAGCCCCAAGGTTTGGGATAGTTCACAAACACCAGTTTATACGGAATCATCACCAAGTTCCAGTTAGTTCTTAACGCTAAATCCAGCACTGATTCTGAAGAGTGAAGAGCATCGCCCAGCTTAATACACAGCTCGTTGTTCTTTGTAAGGCTCAGGTAGAGTTGGGTTGGAGGACATCATCCCAGGGATCTTGCAACAGGTCCAAATCCTGCTCACTGGACACATTGCTCGAGACAAGCTCTGCTTCCACGCCACACTGTTGAGAATAGTCTTTGATAGACCATTTACTCTTTTTTCTTTTTTTCTTTTTCCCATGCTCCTTCTGTGATGACTTAATAGAGTTAGCTTTTGCAGATACGTCCAGCAAGTCAAACAACCTCTGGAAATCCTTTCTCCGACAGCACCGAACTTTTTTCTGTTTTGTAATATTTTTTATGTTTTTGCTTTTCTTCTGTTTCTTATGATCCCCATTTTGCACCTCTTTATTATCTCCTTTAAAATGATTCTTTGGAGATTTACTTATCTGCTCATTTAACGACTGTGTTTGGGCTTTACTATCCTCACTTCCTTTTGCCTGCTGATTCCTCTCCAGCAATTTAAAATATTCAG
The DNA here is from genome assembly GCA_021292165.1 of Shinisaurus crocodilurus. Lineage (NCBI taxonomy): Eukaryota > Metazoa > Chordata > Lepidosauria > Squamata > Shinisauridae > Shinisaurus > Shinisaurus crocodilurus. The sequence goes on from CM037879.1 coordinate 131,204,271, forward strand.
TCAGAGTAGTTAACAACCTATTGCTTTCTGCCAAAAAGTTTTTAATGAGGACTAGTTCATTAGATATCATGAGAAACCGTCCTTCTATCTGAAGATATTCGTTCCCTACAACCTCTGTTTGCATGGAGATTGAGTTGTAGTTCTTCTTTAAAGTGTTGGCTGCGCACTTAAAAGGTTGATTCTGCGAAGATTCATCCACAACGTCTACTTTAATTACTTGCTCCACCTCATCTTCCCGCTGTGCTCCCAGTATGGAGGCGTGGATCTCAGCCAGGGCCAGCTCTGATGCCAGATCTAGTGAGGACATCATAGATCTGGGCTCTTGTATGGCACCTTTCAAATCAACTGACCAGTCCAGCATAGTGAATTCAGGCAAGGAATCATCCTGTACGGACTTACATTGTTCACTCTTCTTCCCCCCTTCCTCCTCTTGCTTAAAAAACTGGGTAATTTTAATTTGTCTCTTTCGCGGCTCTGGAGAACAATTCTGTGGGCAAGGGATGAGTCCCAAATCTTTATAAGTCTTTCTTGTAAATACCATGCTTCCAAGTTCAATGAGAAACACAAATGTAACTTTAGTTGCATTCTCTTCTTGTGCATAGTTTGGAACCTAGCCTCTGCTAGCACAATGTTCTTTGCACTAGTAGGATACTGCACAGTTGGATACTGCACCGTGACTTTGGGGAGGTGGGGTGCCTTTTTCTGCTGTGCCTCAGGCAGCAAAATGTCTTGGACCATTCATTCCTGGCAGCCCAAGTACCAACTTTTCAGGGATGAGAATCATGCAGGTTCAAAGAGGATGGGACTCTCCAAGAGACCCAGTGGCTTTGAGAGGATTACATGTGCCCTGTGGCTGCCCAACAGTTGATCTTTGGAACAAACCAGGCACTTTTAAATTACCCAAAGCTTACCAAGAGCCCACAAAAGTCTATGGAGGAGAGATTTGATATTTACCGAGCAGCATTATGAATCTCTATGGAAACCCCTTCCCCAGAAAGTTATTGGAATAGACTGCACAGGCTCTAGCACAGTCTTCTCCAATCTGGTGCCCTCTGGATGTTTTAGCCCACAACTACCATCACCCCTGACCATTGGCTATACTGACTGGGGCTGATGGGAGTTGTAGTTCAAAACATCTGGAGGGCACCAGGTGGGGAAGGCTTTTCTAGCAATTGTAATAGGGCTGTACAGTCCCCCGGGCTGGTGCTACCATTAGGCCAACTAGGCAGCTGCCTAGGGTGCAGGGCTAAAGGGGGTGCCAGAAATAGGGATGGATGGAGGGCTCAAGTGGGAAGGGTGGGGGCGCTAAATATCTGATCTTGCCTAGGGCACCAAACTGCCTTGCACCGGCCCTGACAGTCCCCAATGTTGGAGATGTCTCACTTCCATCAATCTCCCAAAATGTCATTTTAAAGATTTTGCACATTGAATGATGAGTAGGAATTCAAGACATGAAGTGTTTCCAATTATCACTATGAGCTGGTTCTCACATAACACTATTGTGTTGTTATTTTTAATTCATGGGTTGTTGAATTCTGGGTTGTTGTGATGTGTGATCCCATGGTTTGTTGGTGGGTTGTGAATTCTGGATTGTTTAAACCATGGGTTGTCATTAAACCATGGGTTTCACTAGGCTACAGACAGAGGCAGTGGCCAAGAATGGTTAAAAAAAACCCCACCAAACCCCCCAGCTGCTCTACATGCCAGTACTACAATACCACAAAGGCATTTGGGATACAGGGAGGGAGCAGGTAAAAGAGGGAAACAAACAACCCAGGGATTGAGAAAAACCAACTATGGTTTGTTCATCTACCAGATAAACCCTAGGTAGGGCAACAAACCATGGGTTAAATAAACAACGAGTTAGCATTATGTGCAAATCAGATCTTTATGTCCATGTCAGGAAAAGCTACAGCTGTTCATTTATTTTTTATTATCATGTAATTATATTGTTAAGCATGCCCGAATTCTCCAAGTGGTGAGAAGTTTTACAGGTGCAACATTTATCACAGTTTTGTCTCTTGTGGAATGAGGTCATTGGAGGCTTAAGATATTTTGTAATATTTGTAGTTATTTGAAAAAATACTGGTTGTGCATAGGTGGAGGTATAGCATTAACAATATTATCAGCACAGAAGTCCTGCCAGAAAAAAAAAACCCTGGTAGCCCTGGAAGAAATAAGCATGTGTGTCTTCAAAATATGGGTTGACAGTGAAATCCTAACTTCTATTTATTTGTGCAGTGAGGATTTTATTTCTTCCAAACTTCAGCTGTATATTTATAGAAAAGGATATGTATTTTTAAAATTATGACATGTGCCCATTCTGCTGCACATACATACCTCTATGCACAAATAGGCCTAAGCAGTTAAATCCAAGTTACTATTTTAGAGAAAGGCCACCCAAAAGATAATTCAATTTGCCACTACAGAATCCCATCACACCTTGCATTCTGCAGGCATCATAATACTGCTGACCTGGCTGTTGTCCTCAGTTGCTGAATTGAAGCCATAGACACCAAATCCTGTAGAAAAATGCTGCCTGACACATTTGTCTACAATATCTTTATTTTATTCATTTTATTTTTTAAAATGCATCATTAGCTGCTACTTCAACAAGCTCACAGTTTACCAAACACAATTTTAAAAACATCAACAATCTCTCAGAAAACAGTTTAAATTTTACCAAGAACAGCACAGACCATCTAAATTCCATACTCCATGCCAGCCTAAATAAAATTGTCTTTTGTCACCTAAAGTCTATAAAATGGTACTTAGATGGTCCTTCTGAAGGATGGGCCCACCTAAGGGAGTTCTAGAGCTGTAGCATCAGTGCAACAAAGGCCCTACTGATGGATGGGACCCAGAGCTAGACCTCCATTGAATATCTTAAACAACAGCTGGGCATATGTGCCTGAAAATATTCTCTAAGAAACGGGAGGGGAATCTTCCACCACTGCCTCCTGAGGGCTGCATTTGCTTGGGATAATGTGCCAGGGGCTGCATACCAGCAGTGGGCAGAGACTGCATGCCAGCCGAAAGTAGGTGTGGACACCTCATACTATCTCACTCACATTCATCCATCTATTCACATCCCATTTATCCATTATCAATTCATTCATCCTTTCTCTCACTCACACACACCACAGCAATGTGCATAGGGGGCTTTAACTCGACCCCCACTAGGGTTCCAATTTGGATTGGAGCCCTAGCCCTGCATTTTGCATTATGGGGGAATGCCATTCAGTTGGTGTTTATTTGTTCATTCAAAATTATTTTTAGGCCATCCTTTAAGGGTGGAACCCTCTTTCCAAATGCAAATTGCAGGTCCTGAGTGTTGGTGCCTGTGTGCATGAGCAGCAGAGTGCGTGTGCGCATGGGAGATTTAAAATCCTGTCTGTGTGCTAGCAGAGGCCTGTTATTCCACACACAGATCTTCCAGATCTCAGCTCCCCCCTTTTCGCAGCGTGCAGCATGTTGTGAAGATGCCAGCCCAGCCTGCCTGTAATCCAACTTGCTTCCAGCTTCCCCGTTTGCAGATTAATCCATGGAGTCAGGAAACACTCTGTAACACCACAGGTCTAATTCTACCTGTTTATTCACTTAGCAAGTAAAGTTCTACAGAGTATACATTTCCTAGTTACAGTCCATGTGCAGAGTATAAATGCATAGCAAGCATTACATCCAGTGGAGTAAGTTGAGCTTCACTCCACCTCAGCAAAGAAGTTACATTGTTGCAGTGACAAAAGTCCAGCAAGAAGAACAAAGGAGAAGAGAGAAAGCAGTCCTGCCTCTCTCTAAGATGGCTTCAGACAGAAAACAAGTTAGCACATCATCAGAACATACAAACCATGTGACTAGCTCATAATGCTCCCACGGTCTAGGCTTCCCATGCGAAAAACACGAGAACCCAGAAAGACATAACAAACTTGTTTACAGCCATTCTGTTCTTTCCATGTGTAAACAGTGTGCTACAGCTGGTGAAGTGATACATATCACAACACTGAGGGTCCAGTCCCACTGTTATCTTGATGCCTGCAATTTGCATAGGGAAAACAAAATTGTAGCGAATGGGAGATTTTTTCCTTTTGCAAACTGCAAGTGTAGGTCTCTGTCAAGGTTCCGCTACTGCAGGGACCCCTTGATCTGCCCTTTGGAAGATCTCTGCCTCTTCCCAAAGACTCTCCCTCTCTAGGAGATCCAGTCCTTTGCCTGCTTCCTCCAGTAACGTGGGTGAAGGCTTTAGGCGTGGTGAATAAGTCACTCCAAACTCCAGGGTAAACAACAGCACTTTACTTATGATATTAGGGTTTTTACTTAATAGAGTGGTTTTAAATCAAAAGCAAGTATGATAAAATAAAACAAACAATCCAACGTTCTCTAGTATAACTTCAGACTACCTATTTCCTATGCAACCAGTTTCTCTTTCTCTCTCTCTCTGCTGGTCTCTCTCTCTCTGCTGGTTCTCTGCTTCTGCTTCTAGCTCTCTCCCAGCACACACTAACTTCTAGCTGACCACACCCCACATATATAGTCTTCCCAGGAATGGAAGGTTATAATCATGTGACCTTGAATAGGATATCTAATTCTTAACTTCCACTGGGTAACTTAAAACTCTCAAACTCCCCCTCCCATCCAAGTGTTTGGGCCTTCAGGCTTCACTACTCAAGGGAAGTGTTTGGGCCTTCAGGCTTCAACAAACTGAAGCCTGTGTAGGCCTCAATCCCTCACATCTTCCCCCCCTTCTCCTCAAGTGGAACAATTTCCCTTTTACAGAAGAGAATTGTGAAACGTTAACCTACACAAAAGGCAACTGTCTTTTTGGTTATTTCCTAGACAAAGCATCAGCTATCACATTCTCCTTCCCAGGCACATGTTCAATGTTCATTTGAAATTCCTGCAATTTCCAAGACCATCTCTGAAGCTTGGAGTTGGTATTTTGCATTGTTTGTATCCATTGCAAGGCATGATGGTCAGTCCATAAAGTAAATTCTTGTCCAAAAACATAAGGCTTGAGTTTGTCCAGAGCCCACACTACTGCCAGACATTCCTTTTGGATCATAGACAGGTTTCTCTCCCTGGGTAGAAGCTTCCTACTCAGGTAGGCTACTGGGTGTTTAACGGAGTCATAGTCTTGTAACAATACTGCACCTATGCCAGTCTCAGAGGCATCTGTAGCCACAATAAAGGTTTTTTCAAAGTCAGGGGCTCTTAACACAGGCTTTGAGCTTAAAATGTCCTTTAGTCTATCAAAAGCTCTCTGACATTCATCAGTCCACACAATTTTGTCAGGTTTACATTTCTTGGTTAAATCAGTCAAAGGTCCAGCAATTTCACCAAAATGCGGAACAAATCTCCTGTAATACCCAGCAAATCCCAAGAATGACCTGACCTGTTTCTTGGTTGTAGGTATGTCCCAGGTTCTGATAGCTTCAACCTTGTCCCATAAAGGTGTGATATGACCATTTCCAACCCTGTGCCCTAAGTATACTACCTCTGGCATTCCAAACTGACATTTGCTTAGTTTTACTGTTAGACCCGCCTCACGTATAGCCTGCAATACTGTTCTTAGGTGTACCAAGTGATCCTCCACATTTTCACTAAATATGGCTATATCGTCGATAAAGGCCACTGCAAATGCACTCAATCCTATTTAGCAATCGATTGATTAGCCTCTGGAAGGAGGCAGGACTGTTCCTCAATCCAAAAGGCAACTACAGTTAAATTCGAATAACCCATCAGGTGTGACAAATGCTGTTTTGGGTTTGGCAGCTTCATCCAGGCTCATCTGCCAAAACCCCTTGCACAAATCAAGAGTGGAAATTATTTTAGCAGCTCCCAACTGATCTAAAAGGGTATCAGTTCGTGGCATGGGATATGCATCGGGCTTGGTTATCTTGTTTAATTTCCTGAAATCAATGCAGAACCTGATGGTGTTATCTGGTTTTTTCACCAGGACCACTGGGGCAGACCAGGGGCTCAAAGAGGGTCTGATTACTCCTAACCTTAACATCTCTTCTACCTCCCTGCGTATGTCTCCCAGCACCTTTCCATTTACCCTATAAGGGAGTGACCTTATGGGGAGATTGTCTCCTGTATCAATGCTGTGTACAGCCAAATCCATTTTCCCTGGTTGGTTCTGAAAGACGTCAGAAAATTCTGTTACCACTGACAGTATTCTCCTCCTGTCCTCAAGGTTGAGTTGTTCTGACCATCTTAGCTGGTCTGGATTGCACTCTTCTAACCAGTGGTCTAAGATGTCTACTATCTCTTCTCCCCCTGTCTCTAGGTTTTCTTCTGGGACCTTCTGTACCTGTAAAACTACTCCACTCCTCTCATAGTGTGGCTTCATCATATTTACATGTACTACCTTGGGTCTTTTTTCAGATTTGTCTTTAACCACCACATAGGTTAAATCATCCATTTTCTCTCTGACTGTGTAGGGGCATTCCCAAGCAGCCTTAAGCTTGTCTTTGCGCAGAGGAAGAAATATCATTACCTGATCCCCTACCTCAAATACTCTAGAGCGTGCTTTTTGATCATACCAGAACTTTTGCACCTCTTGGGCTTTGGTTACACTGACTTGAACTAGTTTATAGAGTGTATCAAGGGTTTGTCTAAGTTTTAACACATAATCCACCACTGAGGTTTTATTTTCTACAAGTTTACCTTCCCAGTTTTCCCTCAGGAGATCAAGAGGGCCTCTCACTCTTCTGCCATACAACAGCTCAAAAGGTGAGAATCCCGTTGATTCCTGTGGAACTTCCCTGTAGGCAAAAAGTAGGTGTTGCAGTTTGTCATCCCAGTCATTTGGGTGTGTGTTTACATAAGCCCTAATCATTCCTTTAAGTGTGGCGTTAAATCTTTCCACCATTCCATTGCATTGAGGATGATAAGGAGTGGTTTTCAAGTGTTTTACCCCACAACACTTCCACAGACATTCCATTATCTCGGAGAGGAAATTTGACCCACAATCTGTCAAGATTTCAGAGGGAAATCCAGTTCTACAAAATATAGTTAGCAAAGCCTCAGCTACAGACAGAGCATCTATAGAGGCTAGTGCTACAGCTTCCGGGTATCTTGTGGCAAAATCCACCACTGTGAGGATGTACTTTTTTCCCTTGCGGGTGGGTTTAGTGAAAGGCCCTACAATATCCATGCCCACTCTAAAGAAAGCTTCTCCTATAATAGGCAGAGGCTGCAAAGGGGCTTTACTGTGATGTCCTGCCTTCCCCACACGCTGACAGGTTTCACAAGACCTGCAGTACTCTGCTACTTGCTTAGCAATTCCAGGCCAAAAGAAGTTTGCCATGAGCCTTTGTTTAGTCTTGTTTTTCCCCAAGTGCCCTGCGCATGGCATATCATGGGCTAGTTATAGCAACCTTAGCCGGAATTGGTTAGGTACTACCAGTTGCTTCAGTGGTTCCCAGGTTAACTCTTGGGTTTTTGGTAACCACAGCCTATACAGCAATCCTTTCTCCCAAATAATCTGCTCCCTTCTTTCCTCAGAGAAGGGTCTCTCTTGAGGGAGAGCAACTCTTTTCAGAGGCTCCAAACTAGGATCACTGAGGACTTCCTGCTTGAATTCCTCTACTCCCCTTAAATCAGGAAAAGGGGTCTCTAGCGCCTTCTCCTCTACAGAACCACCTGCCTCGGTTGTTTCACTGGCTTTCAGGTCTACAGGTTGCATGGAGGCTTGTTCTGTTGTTTCGGTTTGGGGAGGGTCTGGGGTTGGTTTTGGACCTTCTGGAATCACTGTTGGTTGTACCTCTAGTACCTTTTCTTTTACCCCATCAGCTTTTACCTGGTCCTGTCTTGAAGTTTCCTCCCTTTCCTTTTGCTTGCGGGTTACCACACATATTTGAGCTTCTGGTCCCAATATCTCCCTTCCCACAATGATAGGGGCAAATTGAGTTGGAGGTTCCATCACCCCAACTTCATACAGACCTCTCCATCCCCTCCATTCTATGGATAACCTTGCTACTGGGACTTCAAAGGAGGGACCATTCACTCCCTGAATCTCAATAGACATTCCTGGTACCAAATCTTCAGGTGTCACCAAATCTGCTCGGATCAGAGAAACATCAGCTCCAGAATCCAACATTGCCATAATGGTCTTATCCTTTACATAAACAGTTTCTTTAAACTGATTATTAACCTCTTCCCTGTTGGTGATCACAAATCCACAATTATAAGGTTTTTTTATGCTTGCTACACCTTGTGGCTTGGTTTGTTCGGGTTTAGGACTACCTGGGTTAGCTGGTGTTATTGCTTGTAACTTGGGGCAGCTACTCTTGATGTGGCCTGTCTGACCACACGAATAGCAGGCACGGTCTCTGGGGTGAGAAGGATCAAAAGGAGGTTTTTTGAACTCCTTTTTACTTGGGGCTTCCCATTTCCCCCCCTTCTTCTCAGACTCAGTCCTGGGGCCTAACCCTTCCCGGTTTTCAATCAGTTTGTCAGCCATTTCTGCAGCTTGGTTTACAGTTTCAGGATCTTTATCCTTAACCTTCAGTTTTATTTCTCTGGGCAACCGAAAATAAAACTGATCCAGAGCCATAAGCTCTAGCACCTTTTCCCTGTTGTCAGCCTTTGCTTCATCCACCCATTTTAATAGCAGGTTTTTTAATTTTGTTGCAAACTCTACCATAGATTTACCTGGTTGAGGTGTTAACCCTCTGAACTTTTTCCTAAAGTGCTCAGGGCCTAACCTGAACCTTTTAAACACCGTTTCTTTGAATTGAGCATAGGAAACAGCCTCCCCCTCTGGCATGCTATTATAAATCTCTGCCAGCTCCCCTTTAATTAAATTAGGCACAAACTTCATATAATCCCCCTCCTGCAATCCCCACTTCTGTGCTGCCCTTTCAAAAGTGGTCAGGAACACTTGTGGGTCTTCTCCTGGGGTGTATGCTGTGAAGTCCTTCGGGGTAACTCTGACAGGCTGCTCCTGTTTCAATTGCATCATCCTTTCCTCGTGTCTGCGTCGTTCCTCTTGGGCCTTAAGTTGCTCCTGCCGCGCCTTTTCCTCGTGTCTGCGTTGTTCCTCTTGGGCTTGCAGTTTCTCCCGGTGCAGCTTTTCCTCATGTCTGCGTTGCTCTTCCTCGTGTCTGCGTTGTTCTTCCTGCTGACGAAGTCTTTCCCATTCTAACCGGGTTTCTTCTTCCTTCTGCTTTGCCCCTAGCCGCAGTTCCTGTTCACGGAGCTCCCATTCTTTTGTTTGGGGTCCTGCTACACTAGGGCTAGAGGGTGCAGCTCTTTCCATTGCCGCCTGGGAGATCAGCATAACTTTCAGTTCCTCTGCTGTTTTCTCCTCCCATGGCAAATTGTCCTTTTTACACTGCTCTATCAGGGCAGTTTTGTTCATAGAGAGATACTGGCTCATTTTGATTGCCTCACTGGGTCTCTATTCCGCAGTCCTGAAGTTAAAACACACACTGCTTTTGCCAGCTCTATTAGTAAAACCCAATTTCTGTTTGGAGTACTTAATCTCACTGTTCAGGATCGCTCCGCTGCCACCATCTGTCAAGGTTCCGCTACTGCAGGGACCCCTTGATCTGCCCTTTGGAAGATCTCTGCCTCTTCCCAAAGACTCTCCCTCTCTAGGAGATCCAGTCCTTTACCTGCTTCCTCCAGTAACGTGGGTGAAGGCTTTAGGCGTGGTGAATAAGTCACTCCAAACTCCAGGGTAAACAACAGCACTTTACTTATGATATTAGGGTCTTTACTTAATAGAGTGGTTTTAAATCAAAAGCAAGTATGATAAAATAAAACAAACAAACAATCCAATGTCCTCTAGTATAACTTCAGACTACCTATTTCCTATGCAACCAGTTTCTCTTTCTTTCTCTCTCTCTCTGCTGGTCTCTCTCTCTCTGCTGGTTCTCTGCTTCTGCTTCTAGCTCTCTCCCAGCACACACTAACTGCTAGCTGACCACACCCCACATATATAGTCTTCCCAGGAATGGAAGGTTATAATCATGTGACCTTGAATAGGATATCTAATTCTTAACTTCTATTGGGTAACTTAAAACTCTCAAACTCCCCCTCCCATCCAAGTGTTTGGGCCTTCAGGCTTCACTACTCGAAGAAAGTGTTTGGGCCTTCAGGCTTCAACAAACTGAAGCCTATGTAGGCCTCAATCCCTCACAGTCTCCCAAACTGGAACAGGACTACAGCAGGGGGCAAAGGATTAAAGCCACACCACTAGCAGGTTCCCAGTCTTGCTGCTTTTCTGTGATGGCTGACAAAGAAGAGAAGCCCCACCCTCTGCAGTGAGTACAGAATTTAAGGAGGAGGAGCAGTGTCGAAGAGAATCCCCGTGAGCCAGGTGGAAATCCTCTCTGTGCCTCATCTGGGGTGGCCCAAAGGAAGCTCCCCATCCCTGCTCTAAGATATAGGAAACTCAGGTGACATAGGACTTTGGAGGTTATATAACCAGTACAGTCATGCCTTGGATTGAGAGCATAATTCGTTCCGGAAAGGTGCTTGTAATCCAAAACACTCTTATATCAAAACGAAATCCCCCCAAAAAAATTTGTACAGAGATTTTTAATTTAAGCTGTACTACAGTACTTGTATTGCAAGACGACGCTTGTATATCAAGTAAAAAAATATTAAATAAATATTAAAAATTTTGCTTGTCTTGCAAAACGCTCTCAAACCAAGTTACTTGTAATCCAAAGTATTACTGTACCTTGAATCTAGCCTGAAAGATCACAGGAAGGTAGTATTACTACTGCTCCTGTAGGAGCACTGGTGCAATGAACTTGTTCCTGGTTTATACCTTGCCTCCAAAGTATGCAACTGCATTTGTACTGAAGCTATCAGGCAGAACACATTGCAATAATCGATCTGAAGTGTTATCAAGGCATGTTCAACTTTGGCATTTCCCTATTCTCCAGGAAAGGACACAGCTGGCAAGTCAGCTGCTTTAACTAATAAACAGTGCCCTTAGCCATAATGCTTCCTGAGAATCCAGAAGCACAAATGGGTCCAGGAGCAAACTCAGTCTGTGAACCCATTTTTTTTCAAGGGGGTGTGATCCCTGTCTAGATATAGTAGCTTTCCTTCCCTCAAATGGATCATCAACTTCACAACTTATTATCTGGATACTTGATGAGTTACATATAGATATACAATTTCTGCAGGACCACTCAATAGTTAGGAGAACAATAGTCTCTTCTAACTGCAAGGACCTCTTGCACCAAATCAGACAGACAAACCATGTCCTGGAAGCACCTAATCAGATAGGCAAGCCACCCTAGAAATTGCTTCCACACTCACCCTGTTTTAAAAACAGCAGTAAAATATTTACTACTAGTTTTGTTTGCAAGCCACCCTAGAAATTGCTTTCACACTCACCCTGTTTTAAAAACAGCAGTAAAATATTTACTACTAGTTTTGTTTGCAAAGATTGTAATATGCGAGGCAGAGCTTTCCACTACCACCCCATGGCCCAACCTATTTTGCCCTTTCTTTACCCATCCTATTTTTTTCTGGAGCTTCCTCTGATACTAGATGATAAATTAATACTGTCCTCTTGATCTAACACATTCGAAAGGGAGGGACTTTTTACTAATATCTTTGGCAGCATTGAAAAGCAACCTGCTTGCGCGTGTAAAGGCGAGATAAAGAAGAGGCAGACACAGGATATATGGTTTCAAATCAGGGCCACATTTATTGAATTGAAGATCTGTGAAGGGTGAAGTGCGGTTCTAACCTAGCCCGGCCATTGGCTGGGTAAAAGACCAATATTTGGTGAATACATCCTAACTGAACCGGAGGCGGGATGGCCCGCCACCGGCCAGTTGCCCTCCATGTGGAGCTGGAGGGCCCTACCATCGTCGCCTTACTTTGGCGCCTCCAGGCTCCCAAAGTAGGTGAGAAAGGTAAAACCCCAAAGCCGACCCAATCTCCCTCCTGCCAAGCCTCATGGCATTAGGGAGGGCAGCCTTGGGTAAACGTCAGTCACCTTGAAAGATGCCACTGGATGATCACCATAACCCTAATCACTCCTGCCTAAACCCGCACTTCCCGCAAATGCGACCAATTTAGCTAAGATCCCCCTGGCGGGATCGAAATCGAATTCAAAAAGTTCCCTACCCTGCTTCACAGTGTAGAGTAGGCAAAACGCACCCAATGCCCCGGCCAATTGAGACAATGAGCCAAAATTCCTACTCGGCCCCCAGGAAACAGGCGGCCAGAGGAGCCTACACTGCTCAGAGGGCAGGAGTGGAGGGAGCTGGAAAAACAGGAGCAAAGAGACCAAAGGCGGGAACCCAGGAGCTTAAGTAAACTCTTACCTGGGTCCCCGCCCTTTTGAGCCATTGGCTCGTTTCTAGTGACCCACCTGCCCAGTTGCCTGCCTCCTCTCTCCTCCCCCATGCGCAAGCCTTCTCCCTGACCCCATTTGAGGGGCCATTGGAAGTTCTTTTTGACCATTTTTCAATGAAAACTTTGAAATGGGTTGAAAACATTCACCTGTCCAGTTCAGTTCCTCTGAACTGTTTGTGTTTGCCCTATGGTGATATCAGCATATAGCCAAATCTGATTGGCATGCTCTTTGTGGTTCCTCATGGACCTTTGGCCCAATTGGAGTCCACCAGGAGAAGAGCCTTCAGCATGGCTGCTCCATTTCTGTGGAACTCCCTGCCCTTGGAGGTCAGGCAGGCTCTGAAACATTGTGATGCTTTTGGCACCTGCTGAAGACCTCCTTGTTTCAGGAAGCCTTCACTGCTGTCCAACCACCATTTTAATGTTACCTTGTTTTCAATGTACTGTTTTGGTTTCTTTTATCTGTTTTTATTTTTGTATTGTTCACCACTCCGGAATCTACTTCAATATGGAATGCTATACAAATACTGTAAATAAATAAATCATGGCATTTTCCCATTCACTATACTGCAGCACCTTAAAGCCTAACAAATGTATTATGGTATAACCTTTCACAGAAGTGGACTGTGGTCCACAAAAGTATGCCATAATACATGTGTTAACCTTTAAGTTACTCTAAATGCAACAAAGAGCCAAACTAGACATTTGTTTCATACGTAGCATGCAGCTACAGATCAGGTTTTCCTCTAATTAATATCAGGCAGGAGGGTCAATCTTACTTGGAATGCAGCACACAGAGAGCAGAGGCTTATTTCTTCCCTTCCCAGTTTGATCGGAGTGAACCGTCTATGATCAATTGAGATTTCCCCCTAAACAGGTGTGCATAGGATTGCAGCTCTAATTGGGGAGGATTTGCTGCTGTTCACCTTTAAGAACACACATCAACAGACTGTCAGCGTGAGCGCACTGCTTCCAAAGAGGTGTAGTGCTAGGAGCATTAGCATTTCTGCTACTTGCCACTTTTTAAATTAAATACAACAGTATCCTCACCACAGAAGCACAACCTCAAGAAAATAATTGTGGACTTAATACAACAACTGAGACTCATTTATTGGATAAAACAGTGAAAGTGTAGGAAGAGTCCACTCACATAGATCCTAGGAAAGGTTTGAAACCTTAACAGTAAATGTATTTTTGCTAAAGTCTTTCTAGCACTAATTCTACAAGTCTACACAAGGGAACAACTGCAGATGGGTGTGTTTCCTGAATTGGGGCAAGAATGTTAAAAAGAAAAGTAAAGTAAAAATTACATTTAGCAGACATGTTAAAAAAAAAAGTCATTAGGAGCTGTTCTTTTTATGATCCAGAAGGAAATACTGTAAGAATTCTGTGCCCTCTAGTGGTACTTAGAGTTACAGATAAAGACAAGCAGTCACAGGAAAATGTACATACCACATGCTTTCATAGATTTCATAGATCATAGAGTTGGAAGGAGCCTACAAGGCTATCGAGTCCAACCCCCTGCTCAATGCAGGAAACTAGAGGAGGGGTCTCCCATCCAAGTAACAACCAGGCCTGACCCTGCTTAGCTTTCCACACTCAGACAAGCTGAGCCAGCATGAGCCACAGGCCTGTCTTATAATAACTTATTGCAGATATCAGGAGAACAGGACATGAAATGTTTCACTAATATTCAGGACATTCATAGCATGATGTTTGGGGCAGTATACTAAGTATTCAAATATCTCTGAGCATAAGGAAGTCAGCAGAAAGCCTGTGCCATGTAGACATCTAATGTCCCATGGAGTGTTGCTATGGCTGGCTCAGGCTCAGCATTAGGTTAAATTAAGGGACAATCCAAAAGCAAGTGAATAAGCAGGCAATGGTCATAGGCAGTTTTACCAAGCAAGAGGGAGAGTTCCAAAAGAGAGTTCTGAAAAGCAGCCAAGGTCAAAACATAGAGCCAGTGTGGCGTAGTGGTGAGAGCGTTGGACTGGGACTCGGGAGATCCGGGTTCTAGTCCCCGCTCGGCCATGAGACTCACTGGGTGACTTTGGGCCAGTCACTGACTCTCAGCCTAACCTACCTCACAGGGTTGTTGTGAGGATAAAATAGGAGGAGGAGGAGAATTATGTAAGCCGCCTTGAGTTCCTTGCAGGAAAAAAGGCAGGGTATAAATATAATATAATAAAATAAATAAATACATAGATAAGTCAGATACAATACACAGTCCAAGAAGCCAAGTCAAGCAGGAGACCAAGGTCAGTAGCACAGAAGTTCAAACACAGAGCAAGATCAGCAGTACAAGGAACTAGTAGAAGACATAGTTTCCAGCAATGATACCACAGGGTTATATTGCCAGAGCTTCCTGAGCCCCACCCAGGGTTCAGCTGCAGTTCATTACAGGACTTGCTCCCAAGGAGTCCCTTCTCCTGGAGGAGTCCTCCTTTCTATTCCAGAACTTCTCCTTAAAAGAGCCCTACTGGCCTGTCTCTTGAGGCTACAATGCTCTCAGGGGCTAGGTGGTTGCCCAGCCTGTTCCTCAAAGGTGGAACTCCCCTCCTGTGGGGACAGAAACCTGGTCATCTCCCCTGAGGGCCCAGGCTCTGCCAGGTCTCCTGCAATGGGTGGCTCCTTGGTGTTGGCCATCTCTGGGAGCAATAGCTCATCAGAGAAGGCTTCCTCCAGCAGGGGCATTACACATGTATAGAAAGAGGTACAAATGTGGAGCAGAAAAATTAATTAGGTTTTTATTGGCACACAACTATGCTGGTGCATAGATTTTGAGAACCAACAGATTTGCATGGTTTTGAGATACCGCACACGATGGGTGCTTCCAGATGAGGCTTTTATAGCTCCATTTCCCTGCCTCAGTCATGGAATTTTAAGAGGGATATAGATGACAATATCTTCCTCTTGTAACCCTCCGTTAGAGTGTTGGACTGGGACTCCGGAGATCCGGGCTCTAGTCCCCGCTCGGCCATGAAGCTCACTGGGTGACTTTGGGCCAGTCACTGACTCTCAGCCTAACCTACCTCACAGGGTTGTTGTGAGGATAAAATGGAGAGGAGGAGGAAGATTATGTAAGCTACCTTGGGTTCCTTGCAGGAAAAAAGGCAGGGTATAAATATAATAAATAAATAAATAAATAAATCTTCCCATGGAAAATCTGTTAAGGAAAAAAACAGAATAGTTACTCAATATCTTCTGAGTGGTAGTGCTAGGAGCCCTCCATCCGGGAGCACCCAGTACGGCCTCTGTGTGATTTCTTTACCATCATATTTTAACTTGCCCCCAGTCTCATACTCTGAACTGCTCTTTCTAAAATCCCACCTCCAATCCCAGCCCCCCTCTCTTAACAATCTTCTCTCTCATTCTTTCTTCCTTCTCTTCCCTGTCCACTGGCTTCTTTCCTTCCACTCTCAGCAAGCACATTCATATCTCCCCCACTGAAAACTCTACCCTGCTCTCAAACTACCATCTATCTGCATCCATCCTTTCCCCTTCAAACTCCTTGAGGAGTGTGCTTTATACACAATTACACAGGGTTGGTTTTTTTTTTAATTCCCTGCCTTAATCCGTTCTGGTTTTTCTCCAACCCAGTGAACTAAAACAGCTCTCATGAGGATGCTGCATGACATTTCCCAGGCCAAACAGAAGAGCTTTTTCTTTATACCTATTCTCCATGACCAGAGTGCTGCCATTAACAGTTTTAGCTATACCACCCCACCCCCTCAAATATTTCTTGAACTGTTCTGCTTCTGTCTTATTTAAAACTTCTCCTCGACCTGGTCTCTTCTACTCTGTGTAAGAGTCCTTCAGAGCTTGGTCTTTGACCTCTTACTTTTCACACTCACTGTCTTTGGGGCATCTCATTTGTTATTGTGGATGCTTTATGGATAACTCCCATTCTTTTCCTATTCTTAACCTTTCCCCTCTATGCAATGACATTTCCTTCAGAATGTTTCATCAGAATCTCTTATTGAACACAATTGCATATTTATTTATTTGGTATATTTATATACTGTTTAACATAGGGTTTTACCAGAATGGTGTATAATACAAAGACCAATTACAAACACAATAAACTACAATATAAAAACAACATGTCCTTTTCAACATATACATATCTAAAAGAATAACCAGCAACACTTAATCAACTGAAATTAAGCTAGGAAGGTTTGGGTGAAAATAAACATTTTTAGCATGTGCCTAAATGTCACCATCTTTGGTCCATGCCTTAATTCTAGGAGCAGAGGATTCCGGAAAGCAGGGGGGCAACTACACTAAATGGTCTTTTTGGAGTGGTTCCTAGATGAATCCAGGGAGCATGCAGAATGACCAGGAAGGCCTCCCCTAACAGCTGAAGGGAGCAGGCAGGAGCGTAAGGCAGAAGTGAGAGCCAGTGTAGCGTAATGGTTAGAGTGTTGGACTGGGACTTGGGAGATCCGGGTTCTTCTAGTCCCCACTCCACCATGTTCGTTGGGTGACTTTGGGCCAGTCACAGACTCTCACCTAACATACTTCACAGGGTTGTTGTGAGGATAAAATGGAGAGAAGGAGAATTATGTAAGCCACCTTGGGTTACTTGCAGGAAAAATGGTGAGATATAAATATAATTAAAAATAAATATAAATAAATAAGGAACAAGACGGTCTCTGAGTAGGGATCTGAATTACCGTATTTTTCGCTCCATAAGACGCACCGGACCATAAGACGCACTTACCATATGGTACCAAAAAAAAAATTTTTTTTAATCAGCTGTTCCGTGGGGAATCAGCTGAGAGGCGCCCTGCCCAGGAGGCCTCCGCTCTTCCGGACCAGCAGAGGAAAGTAAAATAAAAATAACATAATAATAATAATAATAATAATAATAATAATAATAATAATAATTTAAAAAATCAGCTGTTCCGTGGGGAATCAGCTGAGAGGTGGGGGCTTCCCCCACCCTGCCCAGGAGTCCTCCGCTCTTCCGGACCAGAAGAGGAAAGTAAAAAAATAAAAATAAAATAAAATAATAATAATAATAATAATTTTTTTTAAAAAAAAATCAGCTGTTCGGCAGGAATCCTCCGCTCTGGACCAGCAGAGGAAAGTTAATTTTTTTTTTTTTTTACTGTATTCACTCCATAGGACGCACAGACATTTCCATCTACGGTAGTTTTTTTGGGGGGAGGAAGTGCGTCATGTTAGTTCATTGTGCATCTAGTACACTGCTGGCACTAAGCAAAGTTACATTATATTATAGTAGCAGTATTTAATGTTTTGTCAGTAAGGTTGCTGATGAAGGAAGGATTGGACAGCCAGTTGCGAAGTTAAAGACCAAAAGCCAGTGTTTTCAAGTAGGATTCTTAGGAGAATATTTTATGCATGCCTGTGTTTCCACCATCCCAAATTATTTTCTCATAAAGTTTTCTGTGAAAATCCTTTTGGGGATATTATATACAAAGGGGTTCACATCTTAACTATAAGCTTTTTATCTTTATCATGACTGCTAAGAATTTCACACAGTCCAGTGACCTTGTTCTATCAGTGTTAATGTCTTTTCTCTTCTTTTCTCTTCTTTTCTTTTCTTAATAAATAGCAGTAAGGTGAGATTTCTTTGTCAGTGTGCTACAGTTGCTTGCCTGAAATATGGAGCATACATTGTATAAACTTAATTACAATGCCTGAATAAGTCTAGTTATTATAAATAAGAAGGTAATAGGAGCAGGAGGACAGATCAGGATTATAACAATGCCTTTTTGAATGGAAGATACACAATCTTCTTTCACACTTTCATTTGTATGTCTTGACAGTCTCCCTGTGTAGAGCAGTGATGGGGAATGGATAGCCCTCCAGATGTTGCTGAACAACAGTTCTGATCATCCCTGACCATTGGCTATGCTGGCTGGGGCTGATGGGGGTTGTAGTTCAGCAACATTTGGAGGACCACAGGTTCTCCACCCCTGATGTAGGGAATACTTTTGAATGCACTTCAATCTCCATGTCTAGATTCTTAGCTATGAAGAACTACATGAAGCACCTAATTTATTTTATGCAAGTCCATATTTACTGTCACCTACCAAGAAGATTGAACCTGGTAGTTCAACTAGTGATATACTCTGTAAAACCAGCCCTGACTTATCCAATGGCTCTGTCACCTCAATGGCAGTTATGGGTTGTTAATACTAACAGTCATGCTAACTAACAGAAAATACTTCTCCTGTCTTTTCAATAAACAGCATATATGATTGGAAATGTCATGTATATAACTGTCATTCTGTAATGTTTACTCTGTGTGACCTCTGAGAGGCTATAATGTATCTATGTATGCCCGAGGCCTTGCTTTGTTACTACCAAAGGCATGTGTAGCAGTTGCTTGGTGACTGTTCTGAAGAGGGGGAGAGAGTCTATTTTTTCCAATATTTTTTGATGAGGCCTGGATCTGGTAAATTCAATTTTGATTGGCTGGGGGTTCTAGCTAGGTGGAAAAGAGCAGCTTGGAAAATGACAGTTACGGAGTCTGTCTGCTGTTAGTTAGGGAGAAGGTCTGCTGGTTGGTGAGTGGTGTTATAGATGGACTAGGAGAAAGCTGAGAAGGTGAATAGCTAAGGCCAGGATATTAAGCTATTCCTTCTCTGTGGGATAACCATACATGGCTGGTGAAGATCAGGAATAGGGAGCAGGTGTTATGCCAGGAGGCTGCCCTGAGATATTGCCAGCAGAAAATTACACAAGCAGGTATTAAAACCCAGATAAATGGTCCAAGCAGCCAGAAATATAACAGCAGGAGCTTTGGGAGTCACAGGAAGACTGTATCCAAGAGCTTGTGAGTGTATTTTGGCTGGGGTGGAGGTTCAGGGCCAGAGGTAAAAGAAGTTATTAAGAGGCTTGTGTTAGCAATAGTGTCTCTTGAGTCCTTAAGTGTCATCAAGCATTCTTTTGAAAACCCCAAAGTAAATATTAGTATTCCCTTATGTACAAAACATCCCTTTAATAAATTAACCTGTTTAATAGTTCACCTTGTCTCTGGTGGTGGTGCCCATCTCATTCCTAAATTTCTTATACCAAGGCACTAGGAGGTTTTAAAGTATTATAACAGAATTGGTGACAGTGGCAAAGGGTCAGCCTGTGAAACTCTGTTATAGTGGCAGAGAGTTCCTTAGGCCCAGAAATATAAACATTTGCTGTAAATAAGAAAACCCATTGGAGGGATTGCCCAGTGAGCAGTTTCCTATTAGGTGGTGGCAACACTGGAGAGAGAATCCACCATATGTGGTGCGAGTGGCGGGATAGGAAATTCCCTGTAGCTTGCCTTCAAACTGGGGCTTTAGGCCATGGTTTGGATGGCAGTTATAAAAGATACAGTACATTTTACAGTCGAGAAGGTGAACTACTAACCACATTGAATATATTTATAAAGGAAGGCTGGAAAATTGTAGATTTAATGCATGGTCACCTTCACAAATATATGGTAATAGAGTGTTATGTCTGAAAAATGCAGCAGGTATTTATTGTATCTCAAATGTGCTTTAACTAGAAATCATGTTTAAAATATTCCTATTAAATATTGCCCCCCAGAAAAAGTATTTCCCAGAAAGGAAAATATTTAACTTAGAAGACTGTTGTCATCATAGTTCTTTTGAATCCAGTCATTATAGACCTCAAGGGTAACATCAGATAACTTTACAAGAAGAAAAGTATGGATGGCAACCTAATTAAAAATTACAAGTTATTTGATGAAGACTTATAAGGTTTTATTATTTTCAGTGGAATGTCGTGAATTTGAAGTAAGCACTAATTTGTTATCCCTGAAATCATGGCTATCAAATATTCATGCTGCGCATTAACACCATTATAATGATTAATGTTAATTTACAATATATAAATACTAGACTGAGAAGCAAATTTTTGCACTGCATTGTAGTGATAAGCTTCTTCTTTCAATAAATGAGATTGTTAATCAATAGGTATAAATACATTCTATCATCGTAGAACATTTGAGGGATGAGTGGTATGTTTAAATATAATGAAAATAAAAAACAACTTGATAGCTCTTCATATATTTACATAACTAAGCATGGCAGCACCCGCCGTGTGCTCTTCCCCCTGTTAGACATGTGCTGACAATTCTTATTTTTAGGCACATGCTGAAGACACATCTCTTTATGCAAGCCTTCATGGTGTAGTTTAGTCTATCATGTATTTTATTCTTATGGATAGGTAAATATGTTTTTTAAATTTTATTTTATGTACCGGGTTTATATATTTATGATTTCTGTATACCCCTTTGAAATCTATACATGTAAGCAGTTTATAAATATTCATAAATAAATAAATAACTTCTACACTATTAATTATCTCTTGGGACTTTTGACATAATATGCTTATTTAAGAGGTTTTTTCCAGCAGCGACAGGAGGAGGAGGAGGAGAAGGAGGAGGAGGAGGCTCTTGGTCCAGGGAAGACATTAACGTCCATGCCGAGGGCACCCCATCTGGGGCAGCTCAGGATTTCATGGACTCCATGATGACCGTGGGACTGTCTCAACATGTAATTGGCCCAACGCATGTAGCAGGGCACACTATGGATCTGGTTTTGTCAGCCAGGCATGGGGATAGTGATCTGAAGGTGGGGGACTTTGAATCGGTTCTTTTGTCATAGTCAGATCACTGCCTGCTGAGATTTAGACTGATGGCGACTTTTCCCCTCTGCAAGAGTGGGGGACCTATTAAGATGGTCCACTCCTGGAGGCTAATGGATCCGGATGGTTTCCAGAGTGCCCTTGGGGGGTTTCTGGCTGATATGGCTGGCGGTCCTGTCAAATCCCTGGTCGATCTCTGGAATACAGAGATGACCAGTGCAGTTGACACGATCGCTCCTAACCCCCTCTCTGTAGTAGAGCTCATACAGCTCAGTGGTACACCCCGGAGCTGAGAGGGATGAAACAAAACAGGAGATGGCTTGAGTGCAGATGGAGGAAAACTCCTGGTGGATGCAATCGAGCGCTGGTTTGTGCGTACAATTGGGTATATTTAGATGCAGTGAGGGCGGCAAAGAAACAACATCTCACTGCCTCTATTCCATCTTCTGTTTGCTGCCCAGAGGAGCTTTTTATTCGGGTTGGCTGGGCCCTATTATATGCTGGCCCCAAGGACATTCTGGACCCCTCTGAGGCCCACTGTAATATTTTTGCTAGGCACTTCCAGGAAAAAATCTCTTGCGTCTCTTGACAGGACTTGGACTCCAGTGTTAGGGCAGTGGAATCAGGTAACGTTCCTAGAGAACAGTCTGGTCAAATTTTCTTGGATGAGTTTCAGCAGCTCGAGGATGTTGACAAGGTGCTTGGACAGGTTCATGCAACTACATCTGCGCTGGATCCTTGCCCCTCTTGGCTCATAAAAACCAGCAGGGAGGGAACAGCTGGCTGGGCCAGGGAGGTGATCAATGCCTCTTTGCGAAAGGGAGTGGTTCCTGGCCGCTTGAAAGAAGCGGTGGTGAGGCCACTCCCTGGACCCGGAAGATCTTAATAACTTTAGGCTGGTAGCAAATGTTCCTTTCCTGGGCAAGGTCCTTGAGCGGGTGGTGGCCAACCAGCTCCAGATGCTCTTGGATGAGACTGATTATCTGGATCCATTTCAGTTGGGGTTCAGGCCTGGTTTTGGCATAGAAACAGATTTAGTTGCCCTGTATGATGACTTATGTCAGGAGAGAAACAGGGGGAGTGTGACCTTCTTGATACTCCTGGATCTCTCGGCGGCTTTCGATACCATCGACCATGGTATCCTTCTGGGGTGGCTGTCTGACTTGGGAGTGGGGGGGTGCTGCATTGCAGTGGTTCCGCTCCTACTTGGATGGCCAGATCCAGAAGGTGGTGCGTGGGGAATACTGCTTGGCCCCGTGGGCTCTTCAGTATGGAGTTCCACAGGGGTCGGTCTTATCCCCCATGCTATTTAACATATACATGAAACTGTTGAGTGGGGTCATCCAGAGTTTTGGAATGTGTTGCCATCAGTATGCTGATGACACGCAGCTCTATTTCTCCTTTTCATCTTCAGCAAGTGAGGCTGTGGATGTGCTGAACCGGTGCCTGGCTGCGACAGTGGACTGGATGAGGGCTAACAAACTGAGGCTCAGTCACAAGACTGAGATGCTGTTAGTGGGTGGTTCCTCTGACCGGATGGAGGGTGTTCAACCTGTTCTGGATGGGGTTGTACTGCCCTTGAAGGAGCAGGTTCATAGCTTGGGGGTTCTCCTTGAGCCATCTTTGTCACTTGAGGTTCAAGTGGTATCAGCGGCACGGAGTGCCTTCTACCAGCTTCGGCTGGTGGCCCAGCTACCTGGACAGGGATAGCCTGGTTTCAGTACTCCATGCTCTAGTAATCTCAAAGTTAGATTACTGCAATGCACTCTACGTGGGGCTTCCCTTGATGACTGTTCAGAAGCTGCAGCTTGTGCAAAATGTGGCAGCCAGACTAATCACTGGGACCAAAAGTTCCGAACATATAACACCTGTTCTGGCCTGCTTGCACTGGCTGCCTATATGCTTCCGAGCCGATTCAAGGTGCTGGTTTTAACCTATAAAGCCCTCCACGGCTTGGGACCACAATACTTGATGGAACGCCTCTCCCAACCACAATCTACCCGTACACTACGTTCAACATCTGGGCCTTCCTCCAACTGCCACCTCTGAGGGAGGCTCAGAAGGTGGCAACAAGGGGGAGGGCCTTTTCTGTGGTAGCCCCCCAACTGTGCAACAAGCTCCCCACTGAGGCCCAGCTGGCGCCAACTCTACTACCTTTTTGGCACCAGGTTAAGACTGCTCTCTACGTTGAGTCTTTTAATAACTAAATGGTATATGGTAGGGTGGTAAATTGTTTTAGTGGTCGTGTTTTATTAACTTGTTTTTAGTTTTTGTGATATTTTAAAAAAATCAGTTTTAAATTTTTATAATGTTTTTATTGTTTATATTTAATTGTATTTAATTGTACTTTTTAATTGATTGTTGTACACCGCCCAGAGAGCTTCAGCTATTGGGTGGTATAGAAAATGAATGAATGAATAAATAAGAACAAGAACAAGAAGAAAGGAAAAGAAGAAGAGTAGAATGTAGTGGTATATCCTTAGATCAGAAAATCCGAACCCTCAGTCTCATGGAAGAATCCGTCCCCGCACATTTGTGGCAGGACAGATAGAGTAGGAAGAAACAGAGGTCTTAACTTTGTTCCAGCTCATTGGACTCGACTGGTGGAATTAATTTCTAAGTCACTAACACTTTTCTAGAATAAACATTTCAATTTACCCCAGTCAGTGAATCCCAAAGCCTACAGTGCTTCCAAAGCACCATGGTATATAATAGGGGACAGATACATGTTTCCACCCAGGCAGTTAATAGAATTTGTTGAACCAGATCTAAAGGTTTCTTTAAAAAATAAATAAATACTGATTTGGAAGTGTCTGTTATGCCTGCAGAATGGAAAACAATTCTAAGAATGGGAATCAAAACTTCAACATTTAGATAGTGTATATTGGACAACAATATCCCAAGGGGCTTACAAGCAAACAAGCACTGCAATCTATAAAGCAAGCAGCAGCAAGTACAAGCAATACTTGAAAATTAAAAAAACAACCCCAAAACATAGCACTAGCAGAAAAAAAAGAGCAAGAAGTGGCGTTATTCCACTAGTGGTTGCATCTGAAGTAAGGGCCAGGTCTAAACGCATCCCCAAGATATGAACCTATTGCATAAGTGGGAGTAAATGCTAACCAGAATTGGTAGATTCATAGATTCATAGATCATAGAGTTGGAAGGGGCCTACAAGGCCATCGAGTCCAACCCCCTGCTCAATGCAGGAAACTAGAGGAGGGGTCTCCCATCCAAGTAATAACCAGGCCTGACCCTGCTTAGCTTTGCACGCTCAGACAAGCTGAGCCAGCGTGAGCCACACACCAGCTCCCAAAACCACTGAACAACCATTTAGCTACAGTTATTAGACTTGTTCAGAAAAAATACAATTTTGGGCACACTGAATATCAACTAGGTTGGTTTTGTTTGTTTTTTAAACATTCATTCATTGAAATTTTCCATTATCTTTAGCAACAATAAAAAATAATAATTAATAAATATTTTTTTCAAACCTTGAAATTCGGAAAGGAAAATACATATGGTTGTATCTGATATTAGTCAAACTCATTTATTTCCATTTGTCTTCTCTAATTTGTCTACTCACTTTCCGGACCTCAGAGAGCAGCAAGCAAGCACGCTTCTTGCTGCACTGGCTGTGAGGGGGTGGGGGAGAGGAGCAGAGCTCCAATTCCCAGCTCCAAGGTCGGAGTGCTGTCTCCAACCTCGGGTCTGAGAATCTGAACGATCTTATGGTCCCTCAGACATCGTCTAGGGGCCATAGGATTCTTCCCTCCATGCCTTCTTTGGGCGAGTGTCTCACTACAACCTACCTCACACACTTGTTCTGAGGATAAAATGTGGTGGGGGAGAGAACCATGCTTGTATGCCAACTTAGCTTCTTGGAGGAAGGATGGAATTTTAAAAATGTAAGACGTAACATGAATAAAATAGAAATCAAATGTTGATAGAGAGCTGCCCAGCAATTAAAAAACAAGAAGAGAAGAATGAGGTTGTAGCCAGCCCAGGAAAAAGCAAACAAAGCTTTGTTCTGGACTTGGCACTTGCTATAAAAGTTGCCATCTTCTGGGCCAGGCCTGATGTTAGCACCTGGCACCTTTGAGCAGATACTAGAGCTCCAGCACCCTGGCTGGCCCACCAGCATTGACACCTGCTCTAGGCCCACCACACAAGACAGCAGTAGCTGCCATTTTAATTTCCCACAAAACCTCAGAAAGATGCTATGTCAGAGGCATTCGGGGGGAAATTAAAAAGGCCACCCATTGCTACCTGCTAGGATCCCACCAACATAGGATTAGTCCACCAGAAGGCAGTTTGTCTGTAGGGCCCCCTCATACCTGGAGCTGACCCTGTTTGGAGCTACACTGTGGCTTTCTGGACACTAGATAAAGATAGGGAAGTTCACCTAAGGTGAGCTATATGGTGGTTGCTACCACTGGTGCAGCCGCAACCATTACCACAGACTGGTGGGAAAACGGTGGCTATAAGGGAGGGAATGAAGTATAGAAAGAGCATACTTACAAGATACTGTCTGTAGCATCTGGTTCTGGGTAGGGTACTATGAGAGTAGCGATGTATTCAAGGGTGGGGGTGCTGCCCAGCCTTATTTCCGCTGCTGCTCCCACTTGCCTTGATTTTTGCCTTGATTTTTTCAAGCGGCCCGAAGAAAAAGGTAAGGCCTCGGCAGGGCATGAGTGGGGCCATGTAAAGCCTTGTTCTGCCCCGCCAAGGCTTCATAGTACAACTCTATAATGAGAGGGCACGTCTGGTTATTTTAAAAATCATGGTAAACAGAGATAAAAAAAAATAAATGTTAAAAAATAAATGTTCTGTCCACCACTACAGTTCCCTCTTCTTCCCCAACTCACCAATCACTTTCATCCTCCCTTTTTACCTTCTCCCTATCACTTTCTCAGTGTTTGATTCTCTCTCTCTAGATGTTTCCATCATCTTTTTTGTTTGTTCTATCATTGGAAAGATGTTCAATTAAAAGTTAATAATTCTTAAAACTATTAAAAGTCCTTGTTTTTCAAACAACAGTTGTGCTGAAAACATGGGTCTTTTTCAGATCTCAGGTTTTGCCCTCAAATAGGCATTCAAAATCACTAGTCAGGTTTGAAAAGGTTGGCCTAATTTTAAATCATTGCATAATGGAAAATTAAATGCAAACCACTGAAGCATTCAAACCTTCTTCCCTTCTAGTTTGATTTTCAACATTATGCAAATTATATACAAAAATAAAATTGCCAGTACAGATTTCTTTTTAAAAAAAACTGTTCAAAATGATATTTTAGAGATGCTGCTATAGACTGCTTGTAGATTAACATATTGGAATATTTCCACATATACTGTCCTTGGGTATTTGCATCGGTATTTCCACTTATGGATACGTGATGTTAGACTGAAGGAAGTGTTTTTCTTTCTTTCTTTGCAGCAAACATGGATCTGTTTACACTGGTACTGTGCAGAATCCATCCCTGATATTCCTTTGATTTTTTATTTTTCTTTGTATCTCTGATATCTGAATTTGGATGTTCACGGTTTTGACTGGGGGGGGAGGGAATCCTTCCCCAAGCATCAGAAAATGAATGCTAGTATTACAGTTGGATGACCACTTACACATCACCAAAAAAGAGAACAAAAGCAGACAGATATTTGCATAAAATTTGCATATACTTATACACACACACACACACACACACAACATCTCACCATAGTGAGAAAGACTGTGACCAGGTGACCTGTGTGCCTGCCCAGACTGCTGTCCAGGTGCTGACTGTGGATGGGCAGCTGCTCTCCCTCCTTCTGGTTCTTTATTTTTAAACTGGACTTGGACTGGACACCCTTCAAATAGAGAACACCTTCAAATAGAGGACTGTGCTCTGGCAGCCTTTCAAAGAGGGGACTGTCCTCTGTAATGTATGAAACATGGCCACCCTAATTACAGACACCACTGTTTTTATAATTGATTAATCCAATCTGTTAAATATTTTAATTTAATATTTAAAATTTTAATACCACATTTTATTTTTTTTAAATATCCCAAAGTGGTTCACAAAGTAAAATAACAATAAAATGCAATAAAACCAATCAATAAAACAATAATATGGTAAATAAATAAAACAATAAAATATCTCATTAAAATAACCAAGGGTAGCTAGTAATCAGAAAGAAAAAAAAAACCCAAGCAAACAAATATATCTTTAGTTGTCAGTAGAAACTCTCTACTCTAGGACCCTGCCTGATGTTGATGGGGAGATAATTCCACATGGTGGTGGCTGCCACAATGGAGAAGGCCATCTTCCACACTACAACCAAGTCATAGAATCATAGAATAGTAGAGTTGGAAGGGGCCTATAAGGCCATCGAGTCCAACCCCCTGCTCAATGCAGGAATCCAAGGTAAAGCATCCCTGACAGATGGCTGTCCAGCTGGACCTTGAATGCCTCCAGACTGGGAGAGCCCACCACCTCCCTAGGTAGTTGGTTCCATTGGCATATTGCTCTAACAGTCAGGAAATTTTTCCTGATGTCCAGGCGGAATCTGGCTTCCTGTATCTTGAGCCCATTATTCCGTGTCCTGCAATCTGGAATGATGGAGAAGAGATCCTAGCCCTCCTCTGTGTGACAACCTTTCAAGCCTTTTCTGTGGCGGCCCCCATACTGTGGAACTCTCTCCCTAGTGACCTCCACCATGCCCCCTCTCTGCTGAGCTTCCGCCGCTCACTAAAAACATGACTGTTCAGGCAGCAATATGTGGTGGGCTAAGATTTTAAAATTTTATACTGTTTTAAATGTATTTTATTCTATATTTTATCATGTTGTACATCGCCCAGAGTGGCCGGGTTGCCAGCCAGATGGGCGATCCATAAATGGACCAATAAATAAAAATAAGAGTGCTATCATATCTCCCCTCAGTCTTCTCTTCTCTTCTGAATTCTTTCAGTCCCTGCTCATAGGGCTTTGTTTCCAGTCCCCTGATCATCTTTGTTGCCCTCCTCTGAACCCTTTCCAGTTTGTCTTCATCCTTCTTAAAGTGTGGTGGTGCCCAGAACTGGATGCTGTACTCAAGATGAGGCCTAACCAGTGCTGAGTAGAGGGGAACTAGTACTTCACATGATTTGGAAGTTATAGTTTTATTAATGCAACCCAAAATAGCATTTGCCTTTTTTGCAGCCACATCACATTGCTGGCTCATATTCAGCTTGTGATCTACAACAATTCCAGGATCTTTCTCACTTGTAGTATTGTTGAGCCAAGTATCCGCCATCCTGTAACTGTGCATTTCATTTCTTTTTCCTAGGTGCAGCACTTGGCATTTATCCCTATTAAATTTCATTCTGTTGGTTTCAGCCCAGCACTCCAGCCTATTGAGATAACTTTGAATTTTGTTTCTGTCTTTCAGAGTATTAGCTGTTCCACCCAATTTTGTGTCATCTGGAAATCTGATAAGCATTCCCTGCACCTCCTCATCCAAGTCATTAATAAAAATGTTGAAGAGCACTGGGCCCAGGACCAAGCCCTGCGGTACCCTGCTCCTTACCTCCCCCTAGTTTGAGAAGGCACCATTGATAAGCACTCTTTGAGTCAGATTCTGTAGCCAACTGTGGATCCACCTGATAGTGGTTCCATCTAGCCCACTTTTACCTAGCTTGCTAATCAGGATATCATGAGGCAGTTTGTCGAAAGTGTTGCTGAAGTCAAGATATATTATTCCCACAGCATCCCCACAGTCCACAAGGGAGGTTACCTGATCAAAAAATGAGATCAGATTGGTCTGGCAGGATTTGTTCTTCACAAATCCATGTTGGCTTCCAGTAATCACTGCATTGTTTTCAAGGTGCTTGCAGATTGACTTCTTTATAATCTGCTCCAAAATTTTCCCAGAGATTGATGTTAGACTGACTGGTCTGTTGTTCCCAGGCCTCCTTCTTGCCCCTTTTGAAGATAGGAACAACATTAGTCCTCCAGTCATCTGGCACTTCACCTGTCCTCCACGATTTCTCAAAGATAATAGACAGTGGTTCTGAGAGTTCTTCTGCCAGTTCCTTTATTACTCTAGGATGTAGTTCGTCGGGCCCTGGAGATTTGAACTAATTCAAAGTACGAGTTCAACAACAAAAGTGAACAACAGTAAGCTCTGGTATAGTAAGCAACTATATTATTTATTATAATTATTATATTGATATTCATCAAATTATTTTCAATTATGTATTTTTGTGAAATGTAACCCATACCCATCTAACCTCAAAAATGGTGGCACATGGAACAAATTTCAATGGTCAGGTAATATCACTTAGGAGCGAGCAGTCCTTCAGAGACCCTCCTGGACCCAAGCCATTTAGGGCTTTAAAGATGAGAGTTAAGGCCAAACACCAGTAAATAGCGTGGAGGCTATTAACTGCATTAAAAAAAATTAATTGCATAATGGTGAGAT
The DNA here is from genome assembly GCA_021292165.1 of Shinisaurus crocodilurus. Taxonomy (NCBI): domain Eukaryota; kingdom Metazoa; phylum Chordata; class Lepidosauria; order Squamata; family Shinisauridae; genus Shinisaurus; species Shinisaurus crocodilurus. The sequence goes on from CM037879.1 coordinate 131,233,665, forward strand.
CCTGCTGATATTTCAGTCAAAGAATGGCCAGTAAAGGGCTGGAACACATTGTAGGGATGTCTACATTGACAGAGTTTATGTGCTTGAGAGATGGTAAACAGCATGTAATAACATGTAGAACTTTATGGGTACATTTTATACCATTAAATGACATACAAGCTAGAAGATGACAGATGTGCTAAGGTAGAGGTCTCTGTGTAAGCAGGGAACCAAAGGACAAGCCAGCAGTTTGGGAGTGGTACTGGAAGAGAGACACATAAATCTGTTGCTCTCTGCAAGAATCCTATGGTGCTAGTGCCCCCCCTCCAGAGACCTGATGGGGGAGCAAGGCCTTTTGAAGTGGGTTTAAGCTGTGCTTGTCCATCTGTGCTCAACTTGTATATCTGAATAAATAAATCATATATCACAAAAGTGTCTTATGGCTCCAGTGACCTCATTCCTAGGAAACCAAACTCTGAGTAAAATGCCTGTACCCCTGGAGTTCTTCTCACCAGTTGGGGAATTGGGGTACAAGAGCTAATAATTTGTTAGGAATCCTTATTGCCATGGTATGCTGTTTTACATATGTTTGAAAATTCAGTACTCAGCTCACTTTGTAAATAATGGACAAGGAGGACTAATGATTAAAGGATGAAATGTAAAGGTGTGTGTGTGTGTGTGTGTGTGTGTGTGTGTTAGTTATACAGTTACCTGGGAATGAAGACATATTGTGCCAAATGGGAAGGATCCAACAGTGTCCATGCACTAACACTATTGATGTTGCACTAGTGTAAACCATTGCTTGCTTGTGCATCATCAATAGCACTTGCTAGAAGAATGATAAATTTGGTGGCAGGGTGGTGGCAGCAACAAAAACCATGCTATTTTCCTTTAAGACAAGGTGTGCAGGGAGCATGCATCTTGTTTTCCAGCAAAATTGCATTCTCAGGAGGCTTCCAGGAGCATGATTTTGCTGGTAAACAAGCTGTACACTCCCCACATGCCTTGTTTTAAAAGAAAATACCAGGGATGTTGAAGAGTCCTTGGTCTCGAGTCACGAGTCGAGTCACGAGTCTTTGGACCCGAGTCTCAAGTCCGAGTCCGAGTCCTTGATCCAAAATGGTGAGTCACGAGTCACGAGTCACTCCCAAAGCTGACTCCACGAGTCCCTATTAAAATCAATGGGGGGTTTTCCCAACAAAATAAGGCTACTTCAGATGTGTGGCTTAAATAAATTCTAGGCACAAGTGTGCCTTTTTATTTCAAAATTCTGCAACTCATTTTGGCAAGAACAGACCAGGCAGAAAAACCCAAAATAACCAGGCAGGCAGAGGAGGCAGGGAACCCCAAAGCAGGCAGGCAGAGGCCTTTGTCTTGGACAATTCAATTGTTGAACTGGTCAAGAAGAGACCAGGCAGACAGAGGAGGCTGGGAACCCCAGACAGGCAGGCAGAGGCAGCCAAACCCAAAATGTCTGAAAGGTTGCATTTTAGAAACATGATTTTAAAAAATAAACTTGCTGTACTTCCTAAAACTTATCCATGTTGCATTTGAGGAACATGATTTTTTCTAGATGTTTGGCCCCCATTCTGGAACGGTGAGATCTCATCACAATTCCACCCTCACTGAACACCCGCTCCACTGGTGATGAACTTGCTGGAACCAGAAACACACTCAGAGCAGCCACACAGAATAATCTCAGGTCCTTCTTCTGCCTCTCCCAAGTACGCAACACATCAATCAAAATAAATCTTGACACACTGTTGGGGCTGCACTCCTGGTAGCCGTCCATAGTGGCCGAGCAGCGGCGCACCTCGCTTCCATGTGCTCTTTGCCGGCAATCACACTCCTCTACACTCCTTCTGGCACAGCCCAGGGATGTTGACGAGTCCTTGGTCTCGAGTCCCGAGTCGAGTCTCGAGTCCCATTAAAAATATTGGGACTCGAGTCCGAGTCGAGTCAGAGGGGGGACTCAGTCCGACTCACGAGTCGAGTCCTCGAGTCCGAGTCCCCATCCCTGGAAAATACCCCCCCCCCTTTGCCACTGCTGCCAAATTTCCTATTGTGCCAGCAAGTCTATGGATGTTGTGTAAGCATGGGTTTACACTAGTGCAACATCAATAGTGCTAGCACATGGACACTGTTGGATCCTTTGCAATGTACAGGAATTGATTTCAATGAGGTTACGTCAGGGAACATGGCTCATTATTTGCTCTCAATGTATACATCAGCAAAACTAACACCTTCAAGTTAGTTTGACCAACAGAGCATGAAGACTAAAGACTTCTTGGGTTCCTGTCTTTTTTTCTTTTTTTTTACCTTTTGACACAAGTCAAGGTACAGGAACTTAGCTGTTCTAGAAGAGAAGTGATGACTAGCCTCCTAAGCCTGGACCTTTCTTGGCTAAGCTTCTAAGAGTAAGTCCACCTTATCTTGGAAATAAAAGTTTTCCCCTGCTGTGTGCTGAGAAAGAGAGACTTTGCCAGTGCTCAGCAAGGACAAGCTCTTCTTTCCCCTTTTCGCTGTTATGGGCCAGGGCTAGGGAAGAAGCTGGCATGTCAGATGGAGAACCTCTGCATATCTAACCTGCGGGGAGGAGGTTTCATAGATCATAGCGTTGGAAGGAGCCTACAAGGCTATCGAGTCCAACCCCCTGCTCAATGCAGGAAACTAGAGGAGGGGTCTCCCATCCAAGTAATAACCAGGCCTACCGCTGCTTAGCTTTCCACGCTCAGACAAGCTGAGCCAGCGTAAGCCGCAGTTTCCCATGCCTGGAATATAAGGAAGCATAGTGTGAAGTTGTGAACACACAAGTTCTGCAAGAATGCAAAAGAAAGGGTACAAGCAGGAAAAAAAACATCTGAAAATGTGGATAAACAGGGAAGCAAGAGGTATGATGATGATCTCCTCCCTTAAGGTGGAAGGGAGGAGGACACAGAATATTGCAATAGGTGATCACATGTCTAGAGAAAATGAAAGAGTCATGGGTGTTAGTTGATCACATATCTAGAGAAAATGAAACCGTTGTGGGTGTTAGAATTAGCAATATGATTTTTTCTTCCTCAGATCCAAGTTTTAGCATGCTTACAGCAGATCAAAATTCATTGCCACAGCATGAAAGCAGGATCTTTAAAAAGCATGGACAGACATATGAGCCCCCAAAACTGTTTCTTAAAAAAATACGTGCAGAATGACTTACACACATGAGTGACTAACACTGCACATTCATTGCTGGAAAACAAGATTTTAGAGGAACAGTCTTTGTATCGCTGAGTGTATATCCTTCAATATTGGCATGAGCTTCAGAGTGAGATCTCCTGACTCCTAAAGAAGGTAACCATTTACCTGTTTACTCTCAATAATAACTCTCACTAGGAAACACAGAGATGCATTCTATAAATGAACAAGTTTACCAGGGCTGATATGTTTTCTGAGTCTGAGCTAGGCCAGAAGAGGTACAGCTTAATCTAGCTAGTCTGTGTGCAGTGATGGAGGTCTACATGTAGAATTAAAGCACACCGTCCTTTTTTGCTTTATACATTTGCTTTACAGATACTCTTCATCCCCACCCTACTCTCACTTTTCTTGATTGATGCTTTACTTGAGTGAAGCAGAATTTATTATGACCACCTTTATTACTGTGCATTTTATAAATGATATGATTGTTTCCATATAAATAAGTAAATAATTGAAGCTGATCGCCACAGAAGGATCACCATCAGCATTTGTTACATAGTATAAACATGTAGCTTCAGCCTTCATTCAGTAAGTCAGTTGTTCCATTCTGTTGGTTTAAAATCACAATCCAGTATCTTTTAGATGGGCCACCACCATGTACAACAAGGATAGGGAAAGAGGGGGAGTAGGGGAAAAGAAGGCTAACCCTTTTAAAATGCCTTTTAGATGGATAGAACTTGTACTTGAAAGGGCCTCCAAGCAGTTTCCTTTATAGCAGTTGCATCAGTGCCCAGAATCCTAAGCAGTCATTCTGCTCCCCCAGACCACTATGACCAAGCCCTACCTATTCACATGATCTAGGCTTTCAGGATGCTGACTGCAGCCCAGGGCCAGCCCTATCATTAGGCAGTGAGGTGGTTGCCTCAGGTGGTAGATGACCAGGGGCAGGGAGTGGAGGGGGCAAAGTGCTGGTGGTCCATAGATATGTGTGCGCCACACAGCCTGCCCTGCACCCACTAAGCCAGCCTGCTTCCCTCATGTGTGGTGGAGGACGCTGTCCCATCACCAGTGCTGAAATAAGATTCAACTGCCAGTCTAGTCAGCTTCTGTACATGGAATGAGTGGGAGTGCCATCTTGTCCTTCACCTCAGGCAGGAAAACATCTTGGGCTGGCAAAACATCGTAGGGCCAAACAACACATTCTACTAATTACATTGCTGTAGTTCAGCCTGCTATTTTTCTTTATTTTTTGCATAAGCATATGCAATCACAATCCAGATAAGGACCATGGGGTTTCAGGAGAGGAGGGTTTGAGATTCCCCCCACCAATTTCCCCCCAAATTCCATATACGCACCCCACAGTGGTTTTTTTTAAAAAAGCGGGGGGGGGGTCTCCATTGATTCCAGTGATTTTATGTAAGCACATGAGGTCCCAATCTGGATCAGGACCATGGTGCTTTGAGGGATTCAGCTTCCTCCCCCACCTGTTTTTTTTACCAAAATTCCACCCCACCCCACACTAGCAGTGGGTGGGGGTGGTGTTAAAAAAAGGGGGGGAAAGATTCCAATGGAGATTTTTTTTCTATATTTAATACCCCCCCCCATGTGGGAGGACAATTTTGGTGAAAAATGGGTGGAGGAAGAAGCTTAACCCCTCCTCTCCTGATGTGCCATGGCCCTAATCCAGATCAGGACTGCCCACACTTAGAAGAAAGTAAAGAAAAATATCAGGCTGAACTTCAGCAACATGATTAATAGAACATGTGGTTTGGCCCATATGGTCGAACTACACTTTACATTAATCATGTGGTTTGCCTCTTGAGTGCAAGATTTTTCTTTCACAAATAGCCAGCACAGTGAGCCCAATCTGGATTGGTGATGGCAGAGCGCAAAAGCATCAGCAGACACTTCTCTCAGACAAACATATGGGCACACAGGACTTGTAGTTAGGGGTAAAACGGCTTCTTCCCTCATTAACAGCATCTCAGCTTTAAACTTCCAAATTTGATAATTGGAGTCATTAAGTCGCTCTATGCCTCTCAGCTCTCCCGCCATGGCAACCTTGAAAGACTCACCCTTCTTTCTTTAACCCATTGTCCTCTGCTGCGGTCCCAATCTGGATCAGCTCCACACTTTTTATTTGCATGGGGGAAAGCTCCTATCATGCCAATAGCCAGTGTGTGGGTGTCTCAGTCCAGATCAAGGCTGTAGGGGAGGGCAAAGGATTAATGCTCCTTGCCTGCACATACCAGGGTCCTAATCCAGATTGCCTCCCACACTTGAACTGGCTATTTGTGAAATAAAAATCTTACACTCAAGGGCAAACCATGTGATTAATGTTAAAGGGTAGTATGAAACTCTCTTTAAAGAGAGAGAGAGAGAGAGAGAGAGAGAGATTTCAACCAATTCATATTTCAGTTTATATTTATTGCTCAGGTAGAACTATACTGGCCAAAATGCTCATTCACATTCCACAGGAACATAGGAAGCTGCCCTATGCTGAGTCAGACCCTTGGTCCATGTAGCCCAATATTTTTGGTACTGACTGGCAGCGGCTCTCTGGGGTTTCAGGCAGGAATGTTTCCTAGCCTTACCTGGAGATGCCAGGGATTGAACCTGGGACCTTCTGCATACAAAGCAGCTGCTCTACCCCTGAGCCAAGGCCCCACCCCAAACAGTTAACAGTACCTCTGTTCTGTTTTCTCTCCTACATTATTAACAGTGATCAGACATTTGCATAAATTAAATAGCACAAAAGAGGCTCAAAAGCAATTTAAGCCCAATTTACAAAACCATTATAACACAACAGGTCTTCCTAAGCTATTTGTCTCTCTGTCACGGTTCCATTGGGTCAAACAGCATGGTCCATCAGAATTACTTTGGGATTTATTGATAGAGCCAAGGTGTCAAACCAACTAGCTTAACTCAGTTGAGTTGTTGCTCCTTTTGACAAAGTGCTTAGAATCCAATTCACAGTGAAACAAAGGTGTTTATTAAGAAATATGGCACCATATAATGTGTTGGTGTTGGGTTATGTGAATTTAAGATTCAGAAATGCACAATTATTTATATTTCTGCCTATTTAATTACTGCTTCAATATCATGTCCAAACTTATAACAACAAAATGCTGCCTACTTTATTAGGCAGGTGCAACCACATATCTGATGGTCCAATGCCAGAATCCAGTAATGATGGAGTGATTATGTGCTCTTAATACTTACAAATATTTTCATTTCCCCCTACTATCCCCCCTTCCACTAGTAAATTATCAAAGCAATAAAAGTGACATCAGTTCAATATTCTATTTTTTTCAGTTTATTGTGTTCAGGAATTTGGGCTACTACTTCAAGATCAGATACCTAATTCAGGGGAAAGCAGTAATGGATTTTTAAATATATGCCTTTGTCTAGAAGCCTGCTTTCCATCAAACCATTGGTCATAAATTGTTATTTTTTTATAGTACTGTCATTCATTTTAGAGTTAAGAGAGTTTACAAATTTGCCTCATGGGTTTAGCAACTTCTTGGCAAATTATTAAGCCCCAGTGACTGGGAAATAATGCGACATTAGTTGTGCCAACAAGAACTCTGAGCAATGCAAAAAGCAAATAAAACCCTCTTCAGCATTTTTAGCCTAGAGGATTCCAAACTATGCTAATATTAACGGAACAGCTCTTATTTAGAAGAGGGGGACTTAATCATAGCCTGTCTTGGAAGAGTATTATGTAATATTCATTATTCAAATTAGAGACTCCATACACACTATACCATAGAAACATAAATTGTGCTTATATAATAGATTATGTATATTGTGTAGATTTACATACATTTATTATTGAAGGTAATATTTGATACTGAATTTAATACTTATGTTTATGAAGGATCTAGACTATTTTATGCAGTAGAAAACAAGACAGAGGAGGAGGCATTGCAAGAGGCCAAGAGGTCAGTAGCGGCAGGACTGGAAATGAAAATGAAGGACAGGTACAGCTTATACGCTCAAAATCACCATGGTGGGCAGAGACAACAGGTGTTGCAGGATTGGCTTCCCAGTCCTGACATTTGAGTGGAAAATATACTTGTCCTTTCAAGAGAATCCATGCACATGTTTGCTTGAGCACTGAAGTCCCAAAGCAGAACCTGAGAACAGTTCTTCTAGTCTCTGACCTCATAAAACTGCTACAGTAGTTATGTTTTTACTTTACTTGAGAGGAGTATTCGTTTTACCCAATTACTTGGGAACACAAGTATGCACAGACCTTTTCCATGGTTTTATTTAGTTCTGAACTTCAGAAGCATCTTTAAGGTAAAGCTACCTGTGGCTTACATCTGTTTTGAATGAATGTGATCTGGATCTGTTGCACCATGCACATTTGGTGAAGTATGATGCAGACAATGTTAATTACCTTAGCTGTAATTTTTATTGAAAAACAGGTCTTATCAAGAAAAATCAGTATTCTTAATTCCAAAGACCTATATTTAGTAACAACTAAAAAACATGATGTGCAGCAGAATTCAAATATGCATGAAGTCTCATTGTTTGATACATTGTTTGATACATTGTTGGTATAACTGATGATTCAGAATTACAGACCACCACCCCTTCCCCCTTCTCACTTTTAAGTCTTATTGCTGTGGCATATTGACTAATTCTTATTCTGTCTTTACACTGCTGAAAGGCTTTAATACAAAGCTTTGCCAGGGTACCAATGAACACATGGAGTTCTATGTGATCCATTTTAACACAGGTCCACACAATTTATGGTCCTCCAAATAGTAAGCAGGAAAGTATGGCAGTCCACCAGGGACTCCTCCTCAAGTAAACATCCTGTTTAGGCTGCCCAATTTGGACTGAAAAAGCACAGGCGGTGGGGAGGGTCATTAGCTTGGTGAGTCAGCAGCCAGTTGTTTAGTCCTGCTTACATTTCTGGGAACACTCCTTGAAGACAAACACCATTTGACCAAGGCTCAAACATACAGTACACTCAGATGCGAAGCTCACTGTCAGGGACTCTCAGCCTCACAAGGTCACTGTGAAGCTTAATGAGATGAACTGCATACTACAGCCCTGTTGCTCAGCTATGAGTGTTGCTCAAAATGCACAATAACAACTTCAGGACACATAGAGACCAGTTTTCACAAACACCTCAGCCCACAGAAGCTGCAGTTTTCAGTCAGCCTGTGCTGATTTACAGCTGAATCAGGGTATGGTGAGATGTGTACACTGCCAATTGTTTGCCCTCAGCCTGGATCTGCTTTTGGAGTAAATCCAATTGTTTCTGTATTACATTTTTATCTTGCCTTTCTTCCATGGAGCTCAGGGTGGCACACGTAGTTCTACACACACGCAGAGAGACCATTTTGTCCTCAGAAGAACCCTGTGAGATACAGTAGATTAGGTTGAGAGACAAGCCCTATGTTTGGCATGTGCACACAAGCCTTGCCCCCAGCATCCCTGGGGGCTGTCTAAAAACCTTCCTTTGCGTCTTTTATGCTATGGTCTGCAGTGAGGTTGAAAACATATTCAGTTGAATGTATTTACATGCCTCCCTGTAACCAGGAACCCTGCCTTATAAGGATTCTCAATGGTGGGGAAGTTTGTAAGGGCATTCAGCTGGATGTGTTTATCACGCCACTGCAGACCTTCATGCTCAGCATCCAAAGATCTACAGAGGAGCCAGCTGCAGAGATTTTGGGAGTGGGTGGGGCTTCTGTATGCGCTCTTGACCCCACCACACATTTAAGCCTTTTGTGTGCAGGCTGAACACCTGCATAGGGCTAGAATGACTGTTCCAAACTGAGCCAGTAAGCTCCACAACTGAGTAGGCATTTGAATATGGGTCTCCCCAGTCCTATGCTGACATTCAACAACTTACTACACCACCATCTAGGGGAAGAGGCCAGCTTGTGCTTGCAGCATGCACACAGTTGCATTGCTACTCACTGGTGTGGCTAGAAATCAAAATTGGGTAACTGAAAATCCCACAGGCTTAGCTGCTTTGGGATGAGGCAGTCATGTGACAAGGCCCTCCCTTTGGTGAAGCAGAATGCGACAAACAACATAAGCACATGTTTCCATTGATCAACCAGTGCACCCAATTGGGAGAAAATGGCTCCCTCTTAATTCCCTCAACTAGGTGGACCAGCTGGCCATCTTTGGCTTAAGGCCAGAGTATATTTTATGTGTTTCTTATGATGCAGATTTTAAGGAATATTATCTGCTTTGAAAACCTAGTTATCCCCCAGCCAAACTGTAATTTCTCTCTTGTGCACTTTGCTAATGTTCATGGCTAGTTGGCAATTGTTACAAAGCATTCCCACTAAACACTTTCCGTCTTCCATCATTTTTAGAAATTATACTTTTTTAAATTTATGATTTCAATATAAATTTGTTCCCAGGAATATTTAGCAGTGAAAGTTTGGTCTGAACTATAACAAATCAAATCCCTTTCTTGGGAGGAATTATTGTATATTATAATTTCACCTCTTACATAATATATGAAAGTGCAGCAAGCTCTAGTTTTATCTGCTACCATATATTTAATATCCCCCCCACACACATTCCTAAGCTTCTTTTCAAGCATTGGTGCCCCAGTATTACTTCTGAGCCATTATGTGTTCCGCATTTCACAGTTCTCAGTTCATAGTGTGAATTCCATTTACTGGAGGTCATAGACTCACCAGGCAGTGTCCCAGCGGCTGAAAGGAGCTACATTAGCACAGGTTCCTCCAAGGTTTTGCTGGTTTCTGGCTCCAGGGTAGCTACTGTGCACCAGTCTACCTGACCGTCTCCTTCTTCCTTGGAATGCAGCCAGGGTGAGCTCGGAATAACTCCTCTCCCAGCACCGGGGATGCACTGTTTTATTCACAACTATACACACCCTTTCAATGCTGTGCAACATACACAACGTAAGTTATTTTTAAGGGTTTGTAATCAGCCAGGAGAACATTAGTTATTGGGCAGATTAGAAATGTAATAAAATAAATAAATAAGACAAATAAGTATCTTATGATGAAGAGAAAAAAGAGAGAAAATTGTATTCATTTATATATCCACATTTCTTTTCCACCCTTCTAGTGGCTATGCACTAAAACAACTTAAAGTTACAATGCCATAATAAAATACAATAGAAATACATTAACAATGCAACAAAGGCAAAGACCACAGATTATTATTTATTCATAAATTTATTTGATTTTATTTGTCCCTACCTTTCTAACAAGAAAAATAGCACTCAAGGTGGAGAAAAATGTCACTCAAGATAAAATAGAACTGTTACATAAAACAGCAGATAAGTAGAAAATAAAAGCCTGCTGGAATAAAAATGTCTTTACCAGTTGGCAAAAGACGGCCAGAGAAGAGGCTATCCTCCCCTTTTAAAATTTGTTTTACATATTATTTTTATTATCTTTAAACACAGGGTTGGGGAACCATTTTCAGTCCAAGGACCGCATTCTCTTGTAGCTAACCTTCCACGACCACATGCCAGCAGTGGGCAAGTCAAAACCAAAGTGGGCAGGACCAGAGATGGCAATGGATGGGGCCAGTCCCCCCTCCCCCCCACCCCACACAGCCACACATAACCTTCTCTCCTGCTGCTCACCAGATTAGAAAATGGATGAATATACATACAACAAACAACACAACACACATCTAAACATACATTCATAAAGCACACACACAACTTTCACACAGTAGTTTTCCAATGATGAGCTGAGCAGCATGGGGAGGAAGGGTCGTGGGGAAGGTGGGGTTTAAGCTTCCACTTCCCCCTGTGCTGCTCAGCTCACTGGAAAACAGCTGAGGAGCAGGGAAAAGAGGGTTGTGTTGAGCTGTGGAACTCCACAGCCCCCCATTCCTCAGCTGTTTCCTGCCAATCACCTGAGCAGCATGGGGATGAGATCACATGGAGGGGAGTTTTAAACTGAACAATCACCTGAGCAATGGGGAAACAGCTGAGCAGTGCAGGGGAAGAGGGGCGATCTCGGGGAGGGGGAGGGGGAGGGGGAGGGGGAGGGGGAGGGCCTGGTAGGAGAGGCCAGGGGCTGGGTGGGGAAGCCCCATGGGCCAGACATTCCCCACCCCTGTTTTAACACATTCACACAGACTGTAATAACACAAAAGGTTATGCATGCTGACTGATCTCACCCTACTGTGCAAAAGTTAATCTGCCAACCCTCATCGCTTTTCCTTTACCATTCCTACCTTTATATGTTCTTCCATACTGTTTCCTTTGCTTTTCTCTTTGCAACACACAGGTTCCCCGCAATATTATGACCTTTCCTGGTTTGCCCCAGGGAGCATGAGCTGCAAGCCTACTTTTTGTGGTAGTAAGTAAGTGATGAAGGGTGCAACCCTATGGCCCTCTGACCTTGTCTGTGGGGGGCATAGGATGGGGCATAGTCACTGTTGCAGCCTCGTGAATCCCGTCCAAGGTCACAGCACTGTGTAGCACCTGCCCGCCCACCGCGTAGTCAGTGTGGTTCCATGCCGGCTGGGAATCGAACAGGGAATACTGTCTTTAGGTCCCCTGTGGTGGTGGTGGGGGTGTTCCTGGGAGCAGGGAGGGGAGGATCAAGGCACCACTAGCTGCTGTAGGATCCAGGCAGTGTGTCAGCCTCTACTACTTGTGAGGAGGTGTAAAACATCTAGATGGCTGAAATTGGCCGTCTAGATGTTTTTGAGGGTGAGGGGAGAGCAGCAGCAATCCTGTCCGCCACGCTCCTCCCACACTCGATAGGATGCCCGTAATCCTCTGAGTTTGGAGGGTTGTGGGCACCCACATAGGATGGGGCTGCCCAGCACATTATACAGCAGCCTCACCATCCCTGATCACATAGTTCTGCAGAAGAGAGAAAGAGACAGAGGGTGCTCCCAGACTGTTCTTTCTCCTCCTCACCACCACTGGTACTTGCTCACTCACTTACCAGTGTGATATAGTGGTTAGAGCAGGAGGGTGGGCAACTTGTGGCCCTCCAGATGTTTTGGCCTTCAACTCCCATGATCCCTCACCATTGCCTATGCTGGCTAGGGCTGATGGCAGTTGTAGGCCAAAACTGGCCAGAAGTTGCCTACCCCTGGGTTAGAGTGTTGGAAAGGGGCTGGGGAGACCCAGGTTCTAGTCCCCACTCAGCCATAAAGCTCACTGGGTGACACCAGGCCAGTCCCTGTCTCTCTGCCTAACCTACCTCACAGGGTTGTTGTGAGGATAAAATGGAGAGGAGGATCATGTACTTTGCTTTGGGTTCCTTGGAGGAAAGGTGGGATACAATTGTAACAAATAAATAATAAATACTTGCTCATTCTTAAGATAAGGTGAATGAGTGAGGAGCAGGAGTAGCTGCCACCACCTGCTTGCTTACTGACTATCTCACTCGGGCCCAGAGGCAGAGGGTGGGCAAATGAGTGAGTGGCAGCTCCCTCTCCTCTTTGCTGCTGCTGCCACTTGCTCACCCCATTCTCATTAAAGTGGGTGTGTGAGTGTAAATGATAATAATGGCAAGGATGATTAGCACAAATGGAGGATTCCTTGAAATGAAAATAACAGCTTCAGAGAGGTGGTTTTTGTCAGAACCATGGCAGGGAAATAATTAAATTTCCTCTCCCCACCCAGTATGGCCCTGAGGCTGCTCAGACTTTCCAAGCCTGCTGCTTACATAACAAAAAATGTGCATGTTAATTGCATTCACACAATTTCATTGGACCCTAAGGTGGTATTTGTGCATGTATACCAGGGTTGGCAATTTGTATCTCCAGATGTTTTGGCCTACAATTCCCATAACCCCTCACCATTGGCTTTGCTGGCTAGGGCTGATGGGAGTTATAGGTCAAAACATTTGGAGGTCCACAAGTTGCCTACTTCTGATGTATATGACTATATTTTAAGTTCTGATCTTTTAAGTTTAGTATAATGTGTTACTGGAGAGTTGGCTCAGGCCATAAGAGATATAAAATAAGTATTGTGATATTTTGTGGGACAAATACAGTTGGTGAAAGTATGTAAAATTCTGAGTTACACAGAGATCCTTACCAGATTGCCTTGCACGTACATTGTATAATAAAAGCCTTATCAATGTTGTGCCCTTTAAGTTTAGACTTTTAAGAGATGCAGTAAAATGAGTCAAATTCAATTCTGCCGTGAGCAAGCAGCATTCATACTGAGCCTGACCTGTAGACAAGCAACTAGACACATGTGTAATAACTGGTGGCTGTGGCCCTGGATGCAGGTGTCCATATTGGGCTGGGGTTGTGTTTAAGTGAGGTTTTGATGTTGTAGAGATGTCAGTTTTTAAGTGTGTGGGTTTTGTTTTAATTTAATGCAGACTATTTTGAGCCATTGGAAAAGTGGAATAGAAGTGTTTACATACATACATATATACATACATACATACTGGTTTCCATTAAAAGACACAGCCTTTCAGCTCAAAGGGGCTCTGATGACTGATGAGCATTGTGATGCATCTGATGGTATGGAGCCAGATAAGTCCCTCTCCTGGATTGGGATTATTTATTTATTACATTTCTATACCATCCAATAGCTGAAGGTCTCTCTCTGGGCAGTTCACAACAATTAAAATTATAAAATACAACCTAAATGTTTAAATCTGTAGTATAGAATTAAAAAAATAACACCCTATTATAAAACCTAGCAACAGTGCAAAGATTTAAAATACAGTAACAGATTTAAAATAACAGAAAATGAAAAACTAAAATGCCTGGGAAAATAAGAAGGTGCTGAAAAGAGCACAACGTAGGCAATCAGGCAAGCCTGTCTGGGAAGTTCATTAATGTATTTAACAGAAATGACATACATGATGTCGAATTGTAAAATCTGAATATTTCTGAAACAATGCTTCTTGGTTCCATCAGCCATATGGACAACATGGTTTCTAAAATTAATGAGGGATATCCCCCCCCCCGCCACTTGCTGTCCTCATTTAACTCTGAAAATAATCTTGTCTCAGGTTACTCATGAATCCTATCATGGTGGTGCTGTTCCTCCTCCCATGTATATCCTTTACAGCTCGCTTCTAAAGATACACAATGTACCTTGAGAACTGTCAGTAAATACTGTGAATCTTTATCATCTGTTCATTCCCTTCACTCCTTAGTGAGCAAGATATCCTTGTATTGCCATGGGGACATCTGTTCCATCAAAACTATCTGCTTGTTTAATTTCAGACACTTATGTAGCTACTGAAGGCTAAGAATTGTTCTGACATCGGCTCCTGAGGAGAGTGAAAACTAATCTCTTTTTAAAAAAACAAAAAACAACGTATTAATTTCTGTGTGATGCTAGGACTCTGCGCTCTCCTCACGATGTCTGGTGAACAGGAAACAGACGCCATCTGGAGGCCATTTTAAAGTGATACCCATGGCAACAAGCTATTTGCAACCAGTAGCTTTCCAGGTAGATTGGAGTCTTCTCCACATTACTGACCCATTTTGTGTGTGTATTGGGGGCAGGGGAGGGGGAATTTCTGGTGAAAATCTTCTTCTCTGTGCAGCAAGAAACTGCACTCTCTCCCTCAACCTGTGTTGCATTTAGCTGAGGCAACGGCCCAGGTGGCCATTTAAAGTGGCCTCTCCACATGGAGGCTGCTTTGTGTTCACCAACAACCTTATTCCTCAGACCTGGAAGAGTTTCTCCCCACCACATGTCCTGACTCTGAAAATCATCTGCTCTTTTTACTTGCCTCTTACATTGAAATAAAATCTTTTTATGCTTCCGTTTCTATCAAACCTGATCTGTTGCCAGGCCTATCCAGACTTGCTGTGAAATAGCATTTCCTGTCACATTAAGGATCAGCTGTCATCTTTTCTTAACCCTCTATGTTGTAAACAAGTACTTGCTGGCAGAGGATCATAAACAGAGCTATAATCTGTGTGCCTCAATTTTCCACATGTCTCGCCAAGAAAGGTATCTCTCCATGACATCATTCCATCTCATCCATTTCCTTGTCTCCTCAGCCCTACAAAGCTTTTATCCTTTTTTTTTCATTTCTTCCACATCCATTTTCCTTGCATCCTTCTGAATTATTTCTGTGTGCCGCTTTAGTGACTGTAGCCCAGCAGTGAGTCATGGAAACTCCTTAAGACTAGTCTCTTTCTATTTATTCTACCAGCTATATCCTGTTATTTGTCTGCCTCTCTTCTTGTAACTGGACACTTTCTACTTGCCTTTGCAATATCGCTTTGCTTGCCTGACTTCCCCTTTTTTGAGCTTATAGCACTTCTCTTCACATCACCAGAGTTTCTCTTCCTTTTAATTCTCCGGTCAACTGACAGGAAAAAAAAAGTCCCCGTTGGCAGACAGGCAGAAAAGCACTACACATTGACTACTGCAGCAATTTCCAAGGGGTAGCTGTGTTAGTCTTGCAGCAAAAAAACCACACACAAAAACCAGAGTCTTGTGGCAACTTAAAGACTAAGAAATTTATTATGACATAAGCTTTCATGCGCTAGAGCAGCATTGCAACTGAACAAGAGAAAACTAACCTCCACTAACTAACCTCCACTTTAGCCACTAATAATAGCTTTTTCTGTCTCCATTCAGTGTAACACTGAAACATAGTAATAATCCAGGAAAATAACAACAACAACAATTGTTTTAAAGCTCCACAGTGGTGGAGTTGCCATTTTGAAAGTGTAACTGTATCAGGGCACCTTTGGGGACGTACTACAATGGCAATCTGAGTAAGCTAAAATGGACAGTCTTTTTGGTTGACATTCCAACTTCTCCCCGAACCTAAGCCTCCTCTGTTCTGAGGCTTAGGTTCAAAATAGGGAGTACAAGTGATGGTGTACTTCTGTGTGTATTGGGGAATTGTGGGGAGCAGATCCTTGTAATCAAGCACTGGATAGCCACTCCTGTATTTCACTAACTGTTGGGGCAGTGACAGCTTATATGTACAACACAAAAATATGACTTAATCAGACCAGTGTCAATGCATCCTCTGTCCTCCCTATCACCAGCAGCCTTTTAATCAATTAATATGGGATTGTTTCATTAATTTTTCCTTCTCCAAACCCATTCATTTTAATCAAAATTTGAAAAACAGTATTTTGATCCATTTTCTCCATTGCCTGAACTGTTGTTGTTGTTGTTGTTGTTGTTAAAAAAGTTAAAACCCATGTGTGATTTTTCAATAGTGTTAGTGTTATGTTCTCCACAGTGGCAAGAAGTTCTAGAAGGCAGAGCTTATTCTAGTTTGGCTTCATTGTAAGGGAGAGATATCTGGAGATGTATGGTATTTTGTAATAATTAGGTTTACTTACAAATATAAAAGTGGAGCATAGGAAGGGACAAACAGCTTAAGTACTTTTACAAACAACAAATCCACTACCTCACCTGAGTCACCTCAGATCTCCAGAGAACCGCAGCCCGCACAGATGCTTTCATCTCTCCCCCCTCCCGGCTGGGTTTGCACGATCATGGGGAAAAGAAGCCACGGTGGCTTCTTTTCCACACCCCTGTTCATGTGTGCACTACATGATTTGCCTAATGTCTTCCTGTGTCATCCGAACCTGGCGAGGTGTGCGGCAAGGGTGTCTTTGAAACCACCCTGGAACCCATGACTTGTAGGGTTCTGGGGTGGTTTCGAAGCTGCCCCCCCACCGTGCACCTCGCCAGGTTCAGACGAGACAGGAAGCCATGCGCCATGAGGGTAATTAGACAAATCGCGTGGTGCGTGAGCAGCACATGCAGGGTGGGGAAAAGAAGCCACTGTGGCTTCTTTTCCCTGATGATTGTGCGAACCTGACCAATCTCTCTCTCTCTCTCTCTTTCTCTCACTCACACACATCAACCTTCCCCCACCTCAGTCAGGGGAACTTGGGAAAAGTGTGCTACCTTCCCCAAAGTTCTGATGGCTATTTTCCCCCATTCAGAACTTTCCAGGGAGATCTCCATATCAATCAGCTCCTATTAACTGATCATTAAAGAACACTAACCAGTCATTCTGGCCCATTAACCCTCTTTTGTCCAAACCTCAGACTCCTTCACAGTCAGCAGGTAGCAAGCTCACAACAGTGCATACTAACTGATCGGAACACACAGTGAGTTCAGACAACCTGATAACCCACACTCAAGGGTTGAGTATGGGTTGAGTGTGGGTTGTCGTTGAACTATGGGTTGTTGTTGAAATGTGGGTTATAGGTTGTCTGAACCCAGCTGTGCTAACAAGCCATGGCTTGTTAACCACGACGATCACCCCATGGTTTGTTGTTGAGTTGTGAACTGTGGGTTGTTCACCATGGTTTGTTACCTTGGCTGGGTTCAGACAAGACGATAGCCCATGTTTCAACAGCAACCCATGGTTCAATGATAACCCATACCTAACCCATATTCAACCCTAGGTGAGTTATCAGGTTGTCTGAACCCAGTTATTCTAAAGCTACGCCAACTCCTTTGCTGTTTCTCACTCCTCCCTCTTCCACATCTGGGTGCAAACTGCACATTACATGCAAGTGCATATAACATAGCCCTGGCAGTTTGTGTGTGTGTGGGGGGGGTGCGCGCGCGTGCACGTGCGTGGGTGTGTTTAAATAAAAGCAACTCTGGGGGTGCAATTTTGAGTGAAGGAGTGGCATAGTGCCACTGGCATACTTAATACTTTCTTTTCAGGCCATTTTTCTGCTAGAAATCATCCCCCAAATTGTCTCTTCCCCTCCCCCTTTGCTGTTCCAGATGCATATTTAAAAGGATACACATTTGGGATACTGCAAAGAAGAGAAAGCATTTTGGGTGGAAACATGATCAGCAGAAAAAATGTAAGCATCTTCTCCCACCGCTGTAGCCTCCTGAGACTGTTTTGGATTGATAACATTTGAGAGACTATGATTATGTATAAACGCACTCAGCAAGTGCAGCAATCAAGGAATCCTAATTTTAAGAAAGATATTGTGGCACCATGACACCCATCTATTTCTGAAAACATCTACTGAAAACATCTTTATTTCAAGAAGCCTTCTTTGATTGACCAGCCACGGTTCTACTAGCATTTTGTTTTTTAAAAAACACTTTTAATATGTGTTTTATTCTTTATATCTTTTTATCTTTTAGTGTTACCGCACTGGAATCTGTACAGATGTGGAGCGGTATATACATGTTGTAAATAAATATAATAAAATTATTTCTTATTTTGAAGCCCTTCAGACTTTTGATCGAATTCAAACCAAGTACAGTTGCCTAGATTTTTTCTGACTAATGCACAGAGAGAGATGTATGATAGATACACACACACACACACACACACACAATAACACACACTTGTACACACGCCTTTATATATGCTGTATAAATTGTATTTTCATTCTTTCATTAGATAATGATCTCCTACGTAGGCTGTTTTACTGTAGCTGTTCCACAAGTATATTAGTGATAGACTAAGAATTATAATTAATTAATTCCTTTGTTTATTTAGTGAACGTTATATTATTATATATGCTTTTCTTTTTGTTTCCTTTTTAAAAAAACAAAATATAACAAAATAAAATAAAATTTCATGATAAAGAAAAAATGTCAGAGCTTCATCTTTACATACATATGTATGTAATATCTAGTTTGCACTCCAGGCTTTAGGCAGGGAAAGAAAGGAAGGAACAGCGGAAATAAAGAGACAGACACTAGAGCTGGGGTAAACTAGGGCCTCTGTATTTAACATGGGAGAAATCTACAGGATCTGCACATGCCAAACACAGGAATAACTAAATAACCCTGGCAAGCAACTAGCCTGCCTTGTGGGTAAGCCACTCCCCTCAGGTTAGGAGGCAGACAGAGACCCACCCCTTTGCCTAGGCTACACCTCAGTGCAAGGGTGGCCTCTCTGCGTCACCTCCACCCAGAGCCACACAACTCTGAGTAGGTGAGGCATGTTGGTCTCAAAGGCAAACTGTATCCCTGCTCCAGAGCCCCAGAGCCCTCAAGCAGCAGGCCTCTGGACTTGCCAATCACCTTATAGGTACCTGTGTGAATACCCACCAAAACCTGTTAACCTAAAATTTGCACACAACCCTGCCAGCATCCAGACAA
Organism: Shinisaurus crocodilurus; assembly: GCA_021292165.1. Classification (NCBI taxonomy): domain Eukaryota; kingdom Metazoa; phylum Chordata; class Lepidosauria; order Squamata; family Shinisauridae; genus Shinisaurus; species Shinisaurus crocodilurus. Next base: position 131,252,854 of record CM037879.1, read on the forward strand.
CCTAATTAACAGCTCCACCCCTAAACCAGATTAATCACCATTGCAGAGTAGGCGAAAAACCCTGCACAAGAGATGCCAAACAGTGAACAGGAAAAATTCCTACTCAGCCCTCCTGAAAAGCTTGACTAGCTAATCCTGCACTGGTTATAGGGAGGGTGGGTGGGAGCCAGGAAACAAAGAAGCTAGATTTGGGGGTGGAACCTGCCTTTAAAGGTCTTACCTATGTCCCAATCATGTCATCCACAAGCTAGACATGCAGGCATGCCTTCCTCCTCCTTCCAACCTGCAAAATTCATCCCCCACCCAGGGGTGGGAAAAAGGCTTGGCAAGAGACTCCACTATTCTAAACTCATCTTTGTCAGGGCTATGTGCATACTGCAATTCCATGGTACAGGAAAAGCACAAAACGTAATTTCTGCATGATTTAGCTTCCTAAGAATCCCAGCTTTCTTTTTTAAAGCAAACACATACACACAAGTTTCTAATCCACTTATATTTGATAGTGTGTGGGCAATGCCTGCTGAAAGCTCAGAAAGCAAAGACATGGCTGAAACAGATTTCCAATGGTTTTATTTGGGGTACAGCTTCAGTGCCCTGCACAGCTTGCTGTCCCTCCCTATGACTAACAGCACCACAATAAATTATGCAAAATAGTTTAAATGCAGAACACATTAATAATAAAAATAAGATAAATCAAGCAAATTGTGCAATATCTTCGTGCTTCTTGATGGCTAAATGGGTGGTACTAAAAGCATAGAAAGTCCATTGCCAGCCCTCATAGCTGTGTCAGCGACATCTTTGTCTTAGCAATGAGGAAAAGAAGGATGCCCAGACACAGGGGTACTTCAGTCACTGGAGGCAAGGACCAGCTTTCTGAAAGTGTTTAGTAAGCCCATGCTTAGGTTACTATGAAATAATTGCCCCCCCCCGAAAGTTGTTGTACATAGTATGATAGAAGCATTGCCCGTGGTGTGCATACTCATCTTACTATGCCTGTTCTTTAAGATCATACACATGCTGAGGTCCTGATATGGGCTGCCTTGGCTTGAAGGGGAAATGTGGGATAGAAATGTTTTAAATAAATAAGCTTTACAGATTTTTTGTAGTGCTTTGCAAAACTTTTTTTTATTGGATTATTTTTAATTTGACAGATCAAAAAAGCAACACAGTTATATACAAAACAAAAGGAGCAGGAGAGTTTGGAATGTCAATGAAGAAATGAATGAGTTTGGAATGTCAATGAAGAAATGCAGAAATAATATATCATCAGGTGCATTCATGCCATTTACAGATAAACGAGGTGGAATATGAGTATTAAGTAGTGACCAAATCACTCCAAAATAATGTATGTTGTGTTCAGTAACATGTACTGAGGAAATGAGTGTTAATATAAGAAATTAAATTAGACCATAGGGCTACAAAATTATCTAGATGAGAATTACTATTGGCTGCACAAATCTGTTGTGCCAATTTTTCCATTAAAGGTAGAGAGGGTTGGTGAACCTGCAGCCCTCCAGACATTCTTGGAGTCTGTGGAGAGAAAGCCTGACAGAACATGCACTTTGCCCCACATCCCACCTGCATAATCTCTGCCCGGGGCAGAAGAGCCCAGTCCGAGACACATTTACATGCTGATGGTCTTCCCCAAGTACCCTCAATGGTCTGCCAAGCACCCTCAATTGCCCTCCCGAGCACCTTTGATGGGTCATGGTCAAGGTGGCCCCGAAACCACCGTACCCCCTCCTGCCTGGCTGGACCGGTTCGTCCTGTCAGTGAAGGGAGGGGTCAGGGATTGAGAGGGGGGCAAGAGAGGGGATAAAAGAAGCAGCCAGGACTTCTGTTGGTTGTTGAAAGCAAGGTACAACAAAGCACGGAGTGGGGTCATCGGCTCAGACCAGCCCGGCCATTCAACCCCCAAGCAGAGCATCTGGGTATGTTGGTGTAAGTTCGTAGTTGCAAGGTTAGCCTAGGTAGACTCTCTGTTTTTAGCTTAGAATAGCGTAGATTTTTCGGTTCTTATTTAGTTCTGACTGTGTGTAACAAAGGTATTCCATCAGTTTCACTCCCTTTATCTCTCTTCCCAATTTGTACTTGTTTACTATTCAATAAACTTCCTTTTGCTTTCCCCTGAGTGGAGTAAGCGTAGTTTCACTTTGGGCCGATTCACACGACCCAGGCTGCCGGCGGGGGAGGAACCGCGGGGCCGTCCGCGGGTCCGGCGGGGCGCCGCACACGACCGGCGCCCCGCGCGCGTGGGCAAACCCCGTAGTCCCCGCACCGCAGTACGGGCCTCCCGGCGGTAGGGGGTGAGGCCCGGGATGCCCAGAGGGGCCGTTTGCCCCTACAGGCTGGAGCGGCGGCGGCTCCAGCCGCTCTGGGCTGCCGTCTCTGTGGGGACCCCGCGGGACGGCCGCCCGCTGTTCCGACGGCACTGGTGACCATGCGCGGTAGGGGCTTACCCCGCTACCGACGGTGGTCACTTTCCGTGGGTCCCGCCTGCGGCTGTCCCGCGGGGGCACCTCCGGTCGGCGTGCACACGACACGGGAACCGCGGGGGAGCAGCGCTCCCCCGCGGTTCCCGTGTCATGTGAACCGGCCCTTTGACTCATTGCTAAATTCCAGTGTTTATGACCCTGAGCCGAGTCCGGGATTGCAAGTGGTGAGATCAGGGCTGTCAGTGAAAGCTGCGGATCTCCCGTTTTGCAGGAAAGGACCGGCGGAGGTCCTTCACAGACTCCAACTCCCATAAGCCCCAACCAATATGGCTAATGGTCAGGGACAATGGGTGTTATAGTTCTGTGGAGAAAGTTTTTTTTTTTTTTTAATTTTTTTTATTGAATTTTCCAAAACAACATTTGGCTTCCGCCTCATTGTCTGACAAACAATACCAATCCTTATCCAATATATAAGTTTCTTCTATTTTCACATAATGAATTTCTATCACACCCATCTTCAGAAATCAAAACCAAAAGTTATTAAGTCACTTTCCCTCCTCCCCAAGAAGTCCACCAGAGGTTTCCAGTCTTTCTTGAATGAAGTTAAAAAAAATTCTCTAATTAAGCAAGTCAATTTTGCCATCTCTGCTAAGTCCAACATTTTCAACAACCAGTCTTCTATAGTTGGTATAGTTGCTTCTTTCCATTTTTGAGCATAGATTATTCTTGCTGCCGTCATCATATATTGTAGTAATGTTCCATAGTCTTTCTCAAGTTGCAAGTCTATTATACCCAATAAAAACATTTCTGGTTTCAGTTTAATATTCACTTTTAAAATCTTTTGTATCCATGTGTGTATTTGTACCCAATATGTTTTCACTTTTTTACATGTCCACCAAACATGATAAAATGTTCCTTCATGACTTTGACATTTCCAACATACATTTGACACATTATTATACATCTTAGCCAATTTCACAGGAGTTAGGTACCAACGATACATCATCTTGTAAAAATTCTCTCTAAGATCAGAACACAGTGTAAATTTTATACCTTTAGTCCACATGTGTTCCCATTGTTCCATCATTATATTATATCCAAAGTTCCTTGCCCATTTAACCATACAGTCTTTAACTTGTTCTTCTTCTGTCCCAAACTTCAACAAAAATTTATACATTTTTGCAATTACATGATCATCACCTGTACACAATTGTATTTCAAATTCAGACTTATCCTCTTCTATTTCATACATTCTTTTATCCACTTCAAATCTCTCTAACAATTGCATGTATGAAAACCAGTGTAAGTTATGACCTTGTGTTACTAAACAATCCCGTGTTTTAATCCAATGTGTTCCCTGACGCAATTCCAATATTTCTCTGTATTTTAACCAGTTCTCATTGCTTGTCATTTCTTTCCTGTATAATGCCTCTTGTGGTGATATCCATAAGGGTAATTTTGGGCATAACCTGGGCTTGTATTTGTTCCAAACTCTTAATAACGCCCTTCTGATATAGTGGTTCTTAAAATCTACATTAACCTTAGCTTTGTCATACCACAAATATCCATGCCATCCAAACCTTAGATCATGCCCTTCTAATTCTAGAAGTCTGTTACTTCTCAATGTCACCCATTCCTTCAACCAAACAAAACAGCAAGCATTAAAATACAATTTCAAATCAGGTACACCCAATCCACCCCTTTCTTTCGCATCCTGTAGAACTATATATTTAACACGTGGTTTCTTTCTTTGCCATATAAATTTAGATAAGTCCTTTTGCCATTCTTTAAAGGGCACATCATTAGTTAAAATCGGTAGTGTTTGAAATAAGAACATCATTCTTGGTAAAACATTCATTTTTATCACAGAGATCCTACCCAGCAAAGACAATTTTAGTTTCTCCCATTTCAACATATCATTTTTAATTCCTAACCAATTCTTAACATAATTGTTTTGAAACAACGTGGAATTCGAATTTGTCATTATGATACCAAGATATTTTACTCTTTTTTCAATTTTAAAACCCGATGTTTGCATCAATATCTGTTGGTCTTCCGCTCTCATATTCTTCACCAACATTTTTGTTTTTTCATGATTTACCTTGAATCCTGCCAACCCTCCAAACTCATTTAATTTATCCAACAGAGTTTGCACTCCTTGTAGTGGATTTTCCAAGACTATCATCAAATCATCTGCAAAAGCTCTCAACTTGTATGATTCTTTTTTAATTTTTATTCCCGGGATTTTTCCATCTTGCCTAATATTTCTAAGCAAAACTTCTAGAACTAAAATAAACAGTAGTGGAGATAATGGACATCCTTGTCTTGTTCCCTTTTGTATCATACAGGGCTTTATCAATTCACCATTAACAATTATTTGTGCTTTTTGTGTCGAATATATCGATTTTATTCCTTTAATAAAATTCTCTCCAAAATCCATTTCATTCATTACTCCAAATAAAAAACTCCAGTTCACGTTGTCAAAAGCTTTTTCAGCATCCAAAAAAATCAGTGCTGCTTGTTTTTCATTATGACAATTTAAATATTCCAACACATCCAACGCAGTTCTAATGTTATCTCTTAATTGTCTTTTAGGCAGAAAACCACATTGATCCTGATGAATAAACTCTTGTAAAATTTTCTTTAGTCTTTCAGATAGAATCATTGTAAATAATTTGTAATCATTATTCAATAGTGAAATTGGCCTGTAATTTTTAACAGAAGTCAAGTCTTGTCCTTCTTTAGGTATCAATGCAATATTAGCCTCTCTCCATGTATCTGGTAACTTCCCATTTTGTAGGATATTATTCATAGTCCTTTGTAGTGGTTGTAACAACTCATCTTCAAAACATTTGTAATAAATTGCTGACAGTCCATCAGGGCCCGGTGTTTTCCCTTTTTTTGATTTCTTAATTGCTTCAGATAATTCTTGTATAGTTATAGGGCCATTCATAATTTGTCTTTGATACTCTGTAATCTTTGGCAAGTTTTGCCGTTGCAAATAATCTTCTATTCTTTTTTCAGAAATTTTTTCCCCCTTTATATAATTGTGAATAAAATTGAAAAAACGCTCTTTTCATACTCAAATTATCCGTTATTTCAGTGTTGTCCTCCAACAGCTTAAGTATTACTCTCTTCTCTCTCTCTTTCCTTATTTTATATGCCAACCATTTCCCTGGTTTATTAGCAAATTCAAAATTCCTTTGCTTGGCATAACTCAATTTCATTTCCAGTTCTTGTGTCATCAACATAGATAACTGCCTCTGCAGTGCTTTAATTTGCCATGAAATATTAGTATTATTTGGAGATTTTTCTAATTCCTTCTCTTTCTCTCTGATTTCCAATAAAATCTTTTCTGTCTTTTCTTGTCTCTTTTTTTTAAGAAAGGAGTTATGTCGTATAAATTGTCCTCTTTACTTGTATCCCAAACTATTTGTAAATCCACACCTTTGTCTAAGTTGTTTTCAAAAAATTCTCTCAGTTTATGCTTACAGTCTTGGACCACCCTTTCTTGTTTCAATAATGATTCATTAAATCTCCATCTAAATGAACACTTCTTCCTTTTGAAAGTCACAGAAACTGGATTATGGTCAGAAAACGCTTTTGGCAATATTTCAGCTTTATAGATTTCCATAGCCATAGCTTTCGACAACCAAATCATATCAAGTCTTGCATGTGATTTATGTCTATCAGAAAAAAATGTAAATTCTCTGGACTCTCCATTTTTAGTTCTCCAAATGTCCACCAACTCCAGATTTTCTATTAATTCAAAAAAACTTTTTGGCAATTTCCCCTGATTTTTTCTTATATCTTTTTCCGAATGTATCTTGTTTTGGTGACACCACTCCATTCCAATCTCCCATTAAACACCAATTTTCGTATGTAGATTCCAAAAGTCTATCCATAAGACGTTTATAAAACATAGATTTGTTTTCATTTGGTGCATAAACCCCTACTACCAATATTTTCTTTCCCGAGATATTAACTTCTACTCCAACGTATCTACCTTGTTCATCTGAGAAGATCAATATTGGAGAAAGTTTATTCTTTACATATAAAACCACACCATTTTTTTTCTTTGTACTAGTGGTCACTTTTCGTGGGTCCCGCCTGCAGCTGTCCCGCGGGGGCACCTCCGGTCGGCGTGCACACGGTTCCCCCGCGGTTCCCGTGTCATGTGAACCGGCCCTTTGACTCATTGCTAAATTCCAGTGTTTATGACCCGAGCCGAGTCCGGGATTGCAAGTGGTGAGATCAGGGCTGTCAGTGAAAGCTGCGGATCTCCCGTTTTGCAGGAAAGGACCGGCGGAGGTCCTTCACAGACTCCAACTCCCATAAGCCCCAACCAATATGGCTAATGGTCAGGGACAATGGGTGTTATAGTTCTGTGGAGAAAGTTTGACACGAGTCTACACACACACACACACACACAGACACACAGTCTCCGCCCAAGGGAAGGGGGAGAGGAGGGGGGATGGAGTTACAGGGGAAGCAGACAGACAGACCGGCATCCCCAACAATGGAGAGTCTCGGTGGAATTCCACAAAACCCAAGGAAGGACCATCAAGAACCATCAAACTATCAGGGCAGTCTCAAAGAGCTGTAAAGTACCCAGTACGTCACCTTCTTCCTGGGCAGGAATAAGCCCACCTGATACGAAGGGGCAGGCATAAGCCCCCACCTGACCTGGAGGGTGGGGAGAGCGGGAACTCAGGGGTAGAAAACCCCTCTCCCTTCCGGTAAAGGGTTGTTGGGAACACAGGGCGCTTCGGAACCAGATTCATCCTCCAAGCGGCGGCTGGAGTAAGCTGTTCCCATCCCCGGATCGGCCGACCCGGAGCCAGGCTGACATTGACTAGCGTAAAGTCTTTGATCTGAGGTAACTGACTAATCCTAATGTGCTAGCCTGGGAGCCTGTTTCATTGATAAACGCAGAGGTCACCTGAGGTTGTGTTGACATTATAGTATTCCTAGAAAGCTGTTAGTTCTGCTCCGTATCTTGTGTAAATAAATAAAGCCTTATTTGGTCATTTAAAGGGCTCTAGTTTCCTCTTGTGTGTGCGAACCTCCTAGGCGGTTTCCTGTGCTTGTACGGGCTGTAACTCAGTGCTGGTTAACCCGTTAAGCGCCGAACTCACGCAAAGGATCCAGGTGTTGATCCTTCACAAGTTCAATGACACATTTCCCACCCTTGGGCTAGAGCTAAACTCCAAATTATCTGGGACTAACCTGAAAAACATCTTTGACCAAAGAGGACAAAAAGAAAGAGATTTATGTATCACAGGAAATTGCTTCTATTATACCTCCTTCAGTCCTCTAAAAAAAACAATCACCTATCTCTGACTTGAAATAATTGACAGGGAGTGCCAATCATCCCTTTTTTCCTGGCTCTGTTTTCACCCTTTTTGTAACAGCATGATGAATTCTGTCATTTATTATTATTGTTGGGACTGTGAGCTGGGGTTTTGTTGCACATCAAAAAAATATACACACCTGTAAAATAAAAACAAGAAACAAGTAATAAATAAGAGAACAACACAGCAATACAGGGCCCAGTTGCATTGGAGCCTGATAAATGCCTCAAGATGGCATTTAAAGTGGCATTGAGGTTTTGTGTTAGTTTAATATAAACTGATGTTCACTTCCATCTTTCTAGTCATGAACTTCCAGTTTTAACATGAAGATTTTATTCACATTATACATTAGTCCTGGCAATTATTTAAACTATTGCTTCTTTGGAACTGTGAGTTCTGCATGCCCTGAAATTTGTGCTGTTTCCTGCTAGCACGACTCTTTTGGTCTTTTTGCAGGGCCACGGAGAAAAGCATTTTCCAGTGCAAGATGGAGTCAATACAATCTGGAGTCTCATAGGTCTGATTTATCCCTAAGAAGAGGACAGGAAATAGAAGGTGTGGATGAAAGAGCTTATTTTAAAAAAAAGAAAAGAAAAGAAGATGGGCTATTAAGGAAATTGCCACCATATCTCCTCTTCTTATATTGCTCCACAAAGGCTTCAATTGTGTTAGTGAAATGGCTTCATTGGGCACTGATGTCAACTATTCACAAGGAGCCAAAACATTGAATGGAAAGCTTTGGGCTTGTTCATGTTGTTTTTCCCACAGGGGAGGATGCAACACTGAACAATTTTCAAATCTGGATAATGGTAACTGCTTGAGCTTTCAGAATGCTGAGTGGGTGCAAGGAATGACTGCGCATGGAGCAGGCAACATCATGGCAACAGGCTATGCCATGACCTAATTGTGTTCACTGGAACATCTGTATAGATGTGTGCAGCTGTGATTGGGAATCTTGCTCTCTTCACCCACCAACCTGGCAGAAGAGCAGTGTGGGTGAAGGGACAGGTGGAGTTGCTGTTGGGAGTGGATACATTGATGCAGGAAAGTGCGTTATTATGTGATGTCTGATGAAGGCAAGCTCCATCTCAGTATAAAGACTTGGAAACCCCAGTGCCCAATCAGAAACATAGCAGTATTCTTGGAAATGGTTTGTTTCTTATCACCCAGGACATCTCTGCACTTATGGGAATCCTTAAGAATGGAAGGAGAGTCCTGCAGTGTCAGAGCAAAGTTCCATCAAATCTATCACCCTGCTTCCCATGGTGGCCAACCAGGTGTCTTGGGACGCCCACAAGCAGGGCATGAAGATAATAGTTTTCTCTCACTGTTGCTTTCCAGTGGCATTCTGCTGCTGCTCATTCCTCATGCACACCAGCAGGGACCACCAGCAAGGACCAATATGCCCATGCTTATTGTTGGGAGCAGCTTATTGTTGCTTTGGTAAAAAAAAAAACACCACCCAAATCCCTTTAGATTCCCTGCACACCCTAAAAATCTGCTCTGGAGGGTTGAGAGACACCACCACCCCAAGCAGATTTGCAGGGACATGGGAGGCTGCTGGGGGTAGGAGAGATGGGGAAGTCCCATTGCACTAGTACGAGTCTGCTTGCTCAACGTTGGATTTCGCCCATAAAAAGCTAGCAGGTCAGAGAGAAGATTGTCAAGAATTCTTATCCCTGATACTGTGTTTTCTGTGTGCAGAGATTGTGTAAACCTCACTAACATCTGAAGTATTGCAGTACAGACACAGGTTTACTACCTCACTGAGAACTAGATCTTTAATGACAATATGAAGTTGAACCTGGAGCATCTCCAAGAACAGCCACACCAGGGGCTTTCTAAAATATGATGCATCCTGATATACATAATACTAATGGGTCGAGAGATGTTTTCAGCTAGGTCACTGATGAAAAATTATCAGGTTCTACTGACATAAACCCATTTAAACTGTACAACTATTTAAGCAGCTACAAATAACAAACAACAACAAAAACCCTGGAAGTTTCACAGTCAACAAACATCCTTAGTAGTAAACCAGAGATGAGTCTAGCTCCGTATATTCACATTAGACTTCAATATCACATCCTGCATCCTGTGTTTTAATCTTTCTTCACTGCTTGTGTGAGAAAGTATTCTCTGGAATTCATCAAGTTATTGTGCTTAGCTGTGGGGAAAGTGATGCAAAAGTGTCTGAAGAAGAAGAGTAGTGAGTTGGAAGGAATTATTTTTTCATTATCTGAAGGCACAGATGCTAGTACAGTCCTACTGGAATGCAGTGGTTTTCGTCTCATCATCATCATCATCATCATCATCATCATCATCATCATCATCATGCGATCACTCATGACCGAGTAAGATTGTCTTCCAGGATAAAAATTTTTTTACAAAAAGGAAATTTTAAAAGGAGGAAATTCTAAAGAAAATTGTGTAGACTCTAGCGATGGGTCCGTAAGTGACTGTGGAGGCCAATTCTAGATCCACACAGCTTCCCACAGTGAGGGTTACCAGATGGAAGATGGTCCTGTAAAGGATTCGTTTGACATGCTTTTCGCCTAGCACGTTTCTCCCTTTCACCTTGCACTCGGGCTTCTTCAAAGTCCATAGAACCTTTGTGAAAGGCCAACCTCCAGTTAGATCGTTCATGGGCCAGAGCTTCCCAGTTTTCGATGTTTATATTGCATTTTTTTTAGATTAGCCTTATGAACATCTTTAAACCGTTTATATTGACCACCGATATTCCGCTTTCCATCCTTGATTTGGGAGTAAAGTAGCTGCTTTGGGAGACGGCAGTCAGACATTCGAACAACATGACCGGTCCACCGAAGTTGACGTTGAAGGATCATTTTTTCAACGCTAGTAGTCTTTGCTTCTTCCAGTACACTGACATTTGTTCGCCTATCTTCCCAAGTAATTTGCAGGATTTTCTGGAGGCAACGTTGATGAAATCTTTCAAGGAGGTGGAAATGACGTTTATAGATAGTCCATGTTTCGCAGGCATACAATAAGGTTGGCAATACAATGGCTTCATAAACCAGTGTTTTGGTCTTCTTACAAATATCCCGATCCTCGATATTTCGTCTACTGCATGCCTAAATCAACATAGGCTTTGATAGGACTTTTTCTGAGTAACACAAAGGTAAATGGAGATGTCATGTTAGTGTAAGATGTTTCGTGATTATTAGTTAAGAATGCAACATCACAGTTATGTCAGATTGTCTTCTGTGCAAATGGTCTCATTTTCAATCAAATAATTAGGTACTTCAACAGCAATTTAAGCTAGAGCTGAAGGGCTCTTTTATGGAATTCCTGGGGGGGGGATGGTCAAACTGGATTTCCATACAAATAGTCACCATCACTTTCCATTTTATACCTCATATATTACAGTCCCCATAAACTTTGCACCCCACCTTTTGCTGGTTTCAATTTTTTTTTTAAAAAAAATGCCCAAATGTTGGAAGAAGGAAGGACAAGAGATCGCTTCTTGCCCATTGTTCTTGCGCTCTCTCCATAGGTGCCAACTGAGTTTTTTTTCTTTAGGCCCTGCACAGGGAGAGGGGAATTTAGTGGGGGAAGCAGCTGGGTGGGATGGTTTAACCCCCCCCACCTGTGTGCAGTGGCCCTGATCTGGATTGGGGTCCCACACACTTACACTAAATAAAACAAAACAGAATCATCTACATGCCATGCGTTTAATGTAGCGTGTAGTTTATCCCAATCAACTACAGAATCTTTGCTGTTTCAGAAGCTGGTCATCCCTAGGAACTTATGCTATCCTGACACGCTTGTGCATCTGTTACTTCAGCATGAGTGATATAAAAGCTAGCCCTCAAGGACATGGTCTCTGTGGGTAGTACAATCAATGACACCCATCAAAATGTGCTTGATTTCTCATCTGTGTCAGATATATTATTGACTATACCCTTAATGTAACAAGTCTTCCAAGTAAAGTTCGATAAGTTGCATGTTGGAAATATTTTCATTTTTTATATTGCAAGTGAGAAACAGCAGCTGAATAGAAATTGATTGTAGATTTGTTTTTTTGTTTTTTTAAAGAGAGAAAGGAGAAAAATCAACTGTTTGTGAGATAGGGCATGACTTTCAGAGAGTCATGCAGTTACATTGGGTTTATCCAACAGGGATGTTGAAGAGTCCTTGGTCTCGAGTCACGAGTCGAGTCACGAGTCTTTGGACCCGAGTCTCGAGTCCGAGTCCGAGTCCTTGGTCCAAAATGGTGACTCACGAGTCACGAGTCACAAGTCACTCCCGAAACTGACTCCACGAGTCCCTATTAAAAACAATGGGGTTTTCCCCCAACAAAATAAGGCTACTTCAGATGTGTGGCTTAAATAAATTCTAGGCACAAGTGTGCCTTTTTATTTCAAAACTCTGCAACTGATTTTATTTATTTATTATTAATATTTATTTATCGCCCATCTGGCCGGCAACCGGCCACCCTGGGCGATGTACACAGAATAAAATACATAAATGCAATAAAATACATTAAAACAATATGGCAAGAACAGACCAGGCAGACAAACCCAAAATAATCAGGCAGGCAGAGGAGGCAGGGAACCCCAAACAGGCAGGCAGAGGCAGCCAAACCCAAAATGTCTGACCCTAACCCTAACCCCGCACAACAACACATCAATCAAAATAAATCTCAACACATCATTGGGGCTGCGCTCCTGGTAGCTGTCCATAGTGGCCGAGCAGCGGCGCGCCTCGCTTCCATGCGCTCTTCACCGGTGATCGCGCTCCTCTCCACTCCTTCTGGCACAGCCCAGGGATGTTGACGAGTCCTTGGTCTCGAGTCCCGAGTCGAGTCTCGAGTCCCATTAAAAATATTGGGACTCGAGTCAGACTCGAGTCAGAGGGGGGACTCAGTCTGACTCATGAGTCGAGTCCTCGAGTCCGAGTCCCCATCCCTGTTATCCAATTTGTGATGTGCCTCTCTTCTACCAAGAGAGATCCCATCTATTTGGAGTTTGTACTGAAATGTGTTGAAACCGGTACATGTCATGATAATTTTCTATGATAATTAGAAAAGAAGTTAAGATGAGGTGCTTAATAGCTTATGCATTTTACAGTCACAAATGAAATGCTATAAGCTATTAATTTAAAAGCCCCATCTCACCTTATTAGTTCATGGCAGGTGGTCACTCTTGTTGATGCCACCAGTGGTAACAGGTGGTAAAATATTTCCAACATGCAGAAGGAAGAATAAGAGGTCACTGCTTGGCTATGATGCAGGGCGATCCTTCAGGAACTCACAGAGGGCTCCATTAGTTACTTAGCCATGAGTAGTCTCTCACTTTTCATATTTATGGTCATTGCTACTGTAGTTTCATAGTATCAAGTTCTACAGTTGTAAACATCCTGGCTTAAGACAACCTTTAGGGAATTATTATTTATTTTGAGGATACAGAGATGGCACTTTCATTCCTAGGGTGAGCTGGGTGTTACCATTAAAGAGCATCAAGTGGTCAAGAGTAATCTTGTAATCTAAATTTTGCCATGTCATATTCCAGCTACAAAATTAAGCAGTTTATTCTTCTCTGAATTAACAGGATGTTTTGAAAGATTGATGTTTACATTTTCAAAGTGTCCTAATAAATGTACACCATCCTTAATGTTTGCCTATACATAATACATGAGATGTAAAATTTCGGCATACTTTTGGTGCCTTTACAAATATGACTGACCTGCATGTAGAATCATTGTTTGCTAGTCTGGATCTTTTTGTTGCTTAGCAACCATCATTGCCTTTCCCTGAGAAAAAAATGCTGGCCATAAAACAAGAAAACAGAAGCTTTCACAAGCTTGGACCTATTAATTTACTGATTACCGGTAATAACAAGTTCAAACAATGTAGCATTCTGAATGATATGTAAATAACATTCTTCTATTAAAATAATAATAATAATAATAATAATAATAATAATAATAATAATGCTTTTGTATGTGAAAATGCAAATGATGACTATCAAAGGATAGTTCTAGAAGCATTTATCTTTTCAGGGTTATGCATAATGTGAACAATTTTCCAGATCTGGTGAAGAAATTACCTAGCAACCGTGTGACAGACTTCATCCAAACTGATGCAATGTAATTCTAAATTGGATCCTAAGGCTGCCTGCAATCTCATACATACTGTGTTGGGAGCAAGACCCACTGAACACAGTGGGGCTTGCTTCCAAGTCAACATGTGTAGGATTTCATTGAATGGCTGACACAAGTGTTGTCATTTTCAGTTTTGTTCCCAGTTGCTTTACTACATTTAGGGCACAATCCTATGCCATACCCGCCAACATTTCACAGATGAAAATAGGGATACATGTGAATTTGTAAGAGGTATGGTTAAGCAACATGAAAGGTGTGATCAAGAGGGCATGGCCAGGCAACATGAGGGCATGGCCAAGGGTATAGCCACCCACCCCAGGATGCTCTAACCAGGGATGTTGAAGAGTCCTTGGTCTCGAGTCACGAGTCGAGTCACGAGTCTTTGGACCCGAGTCTCGAGTCCGAGTCCGAGTCCGAGTCCTTGGTCCAAAACGGTGACTCACGAGTCACAAGTCACGAGTCACTCCCAAAGCTGACTCCACGAGTTCCTATTAAAATCAGTGGGGGTTTTTCCCAACAAAATAAGGCTACTTCAGATGTGTGGCTTAAATACATTCTAGGCACAAGTGCACCTTTTTATTTCAAAACTCTGCAACTGATTTTGGTCCTTCTTCTGCCTCTCCCAAGTACGCAACACATCAATCAAAATAAATCTTGACACACTGTTGGGGCTGCACTCCTGGTAGCCGTCCATAGAGGCCGAGCAGCGGCGCACCTCGCTTCCATGCGCTCTTCGCCGGCAATAACGCTCCTCTCCACTCCTTCTGGCACAGCCCAGGGATGTTGAAGAGTCCTTGGTCTCGAGTCCCGAGTCGAGTCTCGAGTCCCATTAAAAATATTGGGACTCGAGTCCGAGTCGAGTCAGAGGGGGGACTCAGTCCGACTCATGAGTCGAGTCCTCGAGTCTGAGTCCCCATCCCTGGCTCTAACCATTTAAGGGCTCTGACCACTCTGAAACCACTTTGATCTCCAGACCCATGATGGTGATGATGGTGACTGCTGTTGTTGTCATTATTATTATTTTACCATCAATGTGCAATGGTGCTTTACGGAGTATAAGAGAACAGTTCCCTGCCCCAAAGAGCTTACAATCTAAAATGTAATATAGAGGTGACAACAAATGGTAGGAAGGGGTAAACCGGGAAGGAATATGCCATTATTTCAGTCAAACATAACTTTCAGCCTACTTTCCCCACATTGTGCAGGAAACTCCTTGTTTTAAAGATCTCCCTCCCACTTTATTTATTTATTATTATTATTTCTTATATTTATTAATCGCCCATCTGGCCGGTCACCCGGCCACCCTGGGCGATGTACAATTAAAATACAATAAAACAATACAATAAAATATAATAATAATTAAAACAATATAAAAAGTTCTTTTAAAAACCTAACCCACCCCATATTCCCGCCTGAACAGCCATGTTTTTAATGCATGGCGGAAGCTCATCACGGAGGGGGCATGGCGAAGGTCACTAGGGAGGGGGTTCCATAATGTGGGGGCCGCCACAGAGAAGGCCCTCCTAGTACCCACCAGCCTGGCTGCTCTGGCTGATGGGATAAGGAGAAGGCCGTCCGTGGCAGACCTTGTTGAGCGGCCTACTTGATGTTGCTGGAGGCGCTCCTTGAGATAAACTGGGCCGGAGCCATGTAGGGTTTTAAAGGTCAAAACCAACACCTTGAATTCGGCTCAGCAAGCAACTGGTAGCCAGTGCAACTCATTAAGCACTGGCGTGATATGATCACGCCGGCGGCCACCCTTAATCAGGCGAGCCGCCGCGTTCTGTACCAGCTGAAGCTTCCGAACCGTCTTCAAGGGTAACCCCACGTAGAGCGCATTACAGTAGTCTAGGCGAGAGGAGACCAAGGCATGAACCACTGATGGGAGCAGGTGACTAGGAAGGTAGGGGCGCAGCTGCTGTATCAGATGGAGTTGATACAGCGCCGCCCGGCTCACAGCTGCCACCTGAGCCTCCATGGACAGCTGGGAGTCTAGAATGACCCCCAAGCTGCGGACCTGGTCCTTCAGGGGTAGATGTACCCCATTCAGCACCAGGTCAACATCCCCTAACCTCCCCTTGTCCTCCACCAGAAGTACCTCGGTCTTGTCGGGGTTCAGTTTCAGCATGTTCCTTCCCATCCATCCACCCACTGACTCCAGGCACTTGGACAGGGTCTCAACGGCCAACCTCGGTGAGGACTTAAAACAGAGGTAGAGCTGCGTGTCATCCGCATACTGATGACACTGCACCCCAAACCTCCTGATGATAGCTCCCAGCGGCTTGAGGTAGATGTTGAATAACATCGGGGAGAGGATGGAACCCTGCGGCACTCCACAAGTGAGCAGCCGAGGGTCCGAAGCCTCCTCCCCGAGAACTACCCTCTGATACCTTCCAGAGGGGAAGGACCGGAACCACTGCAATACAGTGCCTCCTAAGCCCAACCCCTCCAGACGGTCCAGGAGGATACCGTGGTCAACGATATCAAAAGCCGCCGAGAGATCGAGGAGGACTAGAAAGGAGCATTCGCCCCTATCCAAAGCCCTCATATCATCCACCAAGGCGACCAAGGCCGTCTCCGTCCCATGTCCAGACCTGAAGCCCGACTGGCACGGATCTAAATAATCGGCTTCATCCAAGTGTGCCTTCAACTGAGCACCCACCACCCGCTCGATCACCTTGCCCAGAAATGGTAAATTGGAGACTGGGTGAAAGTTGTTTAAATCCTGGGGATCCAAGGAGGGCTTCTTTAGAAGCGGTCTTATTACTGCCTCCTTGAGGGCTGATGGCATCACTGCCTCCTCGAGGGAGGCATTCACCACCGCCTTGATCCCCTCACCCAGTCTCTCCCTGCAGCTCATTATGAGCCAGGACAGGCAAGGATCAAGCAAGCAGGTGGTCGGCCTCACAGATGAAAGCACCTTGTCCACTTCATCAGAAGGAAGAAGCCGAAACCGATCCCACAAAACCGGTCTGCCATTGGCCTCCTCCCGCTCACTCCCTGTGTCCACGACGCACGATATCCCACTCCTAATCCGATCGATTTTATCTGCAAAGTGCTTCGCTAAAGCCTCACAGGAGGCTTTAGACTGTTCCAGTGGGTCCGGAGCGACTGGACCGACCAGACTCCGGACCACTTGGAACAGTCTCCTGGGGCAGCACTCGGCAGATGCAATGGAGGCAGCATAGAAATTCTTTTTTGCTGCCTTCACCACCACCCGGTAGGCTGAAGATGCAGCTCTAACCCGTGTTCGATCGTCTTCAGAGCGGGAATTTCGCCATCGGCGCTCTAGCCTTCTCACTTCTTGTTTCAGAGCTCGCAGCGACGGAGTGAACCATGGCGCCGCGCGAGCTCTGTTTAGGCAAAGAGGGCGCTTCAGGGCAACTCGGTCTAATGCCCTGGTGATTGCAGCATTCCAGTCATCCACCAGGGTCTCGACTGAGCTACTGTTTGTGTGCTCCAATTCCCCAAGCGCGTTCAGGAATCCATTCGGATCCATAAGACTCCTGGGGTGCACCATCCTAATAGGTCCCTCACCCCTGCAGAGGGGTTATGGCACCGAGAAATCCAACCCCACCAGATAGTGATCTGACCATGACAAGGGGGTGGTGGATATACCCCTGATTTCCAGATCATTCCCCCCCTCTCCAGAAACAAAAACCAAGTCCAGTGCATGACCGGCTACATGGGTAGGTCCAGTTAATACAGGGTGCAGCTCCCAGGAAGCCATGGTCTCCATGAAGTCCCGAGGTACCCCCGTGAGGACAGCCCCCAAATGCACGTTGAAGTCCCCCAGCACCAATAGCCTGGGGGACAACACACGCACATCAGAGACCACCTCTAGCACCTCAGCCAGGGAGTCTGTTGTGCAGCGGGGTGGACGGTACACGAGCAGAATCCCCAGACTGCCCTTTGGACCCAACCTCCAGTACATGCACTCAATAAACTTGGTCTCCCGGAGAGGGAGTCTGGTAAGGACCAAGGACTCCCGGTAGATAACAGCCACTCCCCCTCCCCCTCCCCCAACCCTTGGCTGCTGGGCATACGAGAAACCAGCCGGACACAAGGCCGCCAGAGTTGGAGCAGCGGCCTCATCTAGCCAGGTTTCCGTAATACATGCCAGGTCCGCACCCTCATCCAAGATCATGTCATGGATTACAGATGTTTTTTGGGTAACGGACCTGGCATTACGCAGCAGCAAATGCAAGGGTGGGGAAGGAGCCACACACACCCCAGTTATCCCTTGACTTTCCCCACATTGTGCAGGAAACTCCTTGTTTTAAAGATCTCCCTCCCACTTTAAAAATGGATCCCTCCATGGTGGCTTTATTCTCATTAGTAGTTTGCCAAACAAATAATAATATTTAACATTTAGATATCTCCAAGTGTTCAAAGTGGTTCACAGGCCCACCCTGCAAGCTCCTATTTCTCCACTCAGAAAAAAACATGTGGGCTTTATTATACTTTATTAAACAAGAACAACAACACTGTGATTGAACAATAATGCCAGAATTATTATTTGGCCAGAGGTAAAAGAAGTCATTAAGGGGCTTGTACCACCAACAGTGTCTCTTGAGTCCTTAAGAATTGTCACTAAGCAGTCTTTTGAAAACTCTGAAGTAAATATTAGTATTCCCTTATGTGCAAAATATCCCTTTAATAAATTACTTGTTTAAGGCATGGCTATCTGGGGAATGCTGGGAGTTGTAGGACTTTTTTCCTGTCTAAACATGCATAGGATTGTGCCTCTAGCGTTGGTTCCTGTTTCACGCCTAAGCCTCTTATACCAGATGGTTTTAAAGTGTCCTAACAGAATTGGTGGCAGCGGAAAAGGGTCAGCACCATGGCTTATATCTGTAGGCATATTCAAAGATGCCTCTTTAGCAGTTTGGAAACCATCTAGCTGCCTGATTGGACTAAATGTTCGTCCAATCACACATAGCAGAACTATACATTATTGGATTATTTACTTCAGTGTAAGCGCACACAGCCCCCATTTGGATCGGGACCAAGGTGCTCCAGGTGGGGGGTTTCAAGCTTTCCTGCTCCCATTTTTATCTCCAAATTCCATCCCCCCCATGGGGGGATTAAAAAACAAAAACAATCTCCACTGATTCCAATGAAGTTATTTATTTATTTATTTATTTTTAAACCCATTGCTGGGTGGTGAAGGTGGAATTTTATGATGGAAGGGGGAAAGCTTAAATCTGCCTCCCTCCCTCCAAATTGGGGTTACACAATCTTACACTAAAGTAAATGATCCAATCACTGGATATCTCTGCTATGTATGATTGGATGAATGTTTTATTTGGCCCCCAGTCCTTCATATAATATAAGCAGTCTTTGTTTGCCTTTTAAACATCTTGAAGGGATAATTTTATTTGCAGGGGTTCCCCTCCATTCATCCCCATGAAATGCAAGCACCATAAAGTAAAACTGCTACAACTTAGAAACCCAAAACATCTTTAGTATTTCCTGTTAAATACAGCTTTGCAAGGGGAAAATATACTTGTTCTTCCCTGGCAGCAAACAAATATATATTAACATTTAACATACCCTTCCTTATAGGCTCCTCCTCCTCCTCCTCCTCCTCAAGGGGAACAACAACTCCTCCCACCCACTCCAGTTTTGAAAACAATAAAGAGAAGTGGGAAAGAAGAGCTGGTCCTCAGCAGGAGAGGGTGTTCAAGGCACCTGAATGGAAGGGAAGTGAGTGAGCCAGCAGGCGGGTGTGGCACAGACAACCCAGTTGCGCGTGAGGCCCCATCTGTCAGTCAATTAGTCCAATTGCATGGCTGGGGAGGTGGCGCAGACACTGCCGCCTCCGGGGAAATTCGGGACACAGCGTGACAGGGGGCGAAACCCGGGATGGCTGAACTGTGGGCGCGAGTCGCGGGACTGTCCTGCCATTTTCGGGACAGTTGGAGGGTATGCTATGCATGTTTAGACATGCTGGCTGGGGAATGCTGGGAGTTGTAAGACTTTTTTCTGTCTAAACCTGCATAGGATTGTAAGACTTTTTTCTGTCTAAACCTGCATAGGATTGTGCCCTTATTAGCTTTAAACAACTGCAAGAATTTCCTAATTTTGTTTTGTGTGGTGCATGCATGCATTTTTTTTACCTTTAAAATACATAGAAACCAGCTAACATGATCTTTGTGAGTTCTCTCTCAATTTTCCACTCAGCTTTCGTGAGGTGCTCCCATGTGTTTAAATCAGCAGTTTCTGACAACATTTTCCTCTTGAGGCTCTGGGTTGTTTTGTTTTGATTTTGTACAGATTAACAAAGTGATTTTCCTTGGCATCAATATCTCGTGTCTCCTCTTACCTTTGGTTAACTTTTGAATTTGGAGTTAAATCAGATTTCAAAGCTTCATTCCAGGCAAGATCAAACACAGTGCTTGGAAATATTGAATTTACTTAGGTAATTTAGGCTTGTTATTCTGCCCAGTTTTGAAGGCTCAAAACAGGCTATGACAATGGAAAAGCATAAAAATAACCCCCAAAGCATAAAAATAAAATCTAAAAATAGTTGCTTTGAAGTAGCTGGAACTATCTGCATGTGGATTGCCTTGCCTTACTAGTTGCAGTCCACACTATTGGTGTATTTCTTTAGTTGCACAGGCTTAGATATATGTCTGAATTATTTTCAGTCATGCTTTTAACCATCTGTATACACTATTCAGCTAGTCTGTTCTGAGTGTGGGAAGTATTGGTTTATGTGAATGTATATTTTAAAAGCTACATTCCTTGGTGAATGCAGCAAATTCAGCTGATGTATACTGAGGACCATTGTTGAATATAAATTCATCACATATCTCATTGTGCCATGTTAGAACTGACATTGTAAAATTGACTCCTGTGCTTGCCTTAGTACTTGGAAGGTTTTCAATCTCTAGTCTAGATAATGGCTACACTAGTGGGCAAATGGTTGTTTTGTTCCCATATGAACCAATATGATGCAGTTTGTTGCCATTCAGCTCTGGACCGATTGGCAACAAACAAGCACACACCAACCAGGAGGGAGTATTAAGCCCCTCTGCCTGTTTCCCCCACCAAATTCCAACACCCCACCATAAGGAGATTAAAAAAGAAAAGAAAAAGTCTTGGAGTCAGTGGAGAGTTTTTTAAATCTATGTTTACCTCCCTGCCCCCCCATGGTATGTGTGTGGAATTTGGGGGGAAATGAGTAGGGGAAAGGTTTCATCCTCTCTTCCTGATACACATTGGTTCCAATCAAAATCAGGGCCACATGCAGTTACACTAAAGTAAATTGTCAGGCTCAGCTACACAATAATATGCAATCGACAACATAACGTGTAGTTTAGCCACAAGGCTGCAATCCTATACCCACTTACCTGGGTGTAAGCCCCAATGAACTCAATGAGATTTTTTTGATTATTTTTTTTTAGTAGACATGTCATTGACTTTTAGCATTACCTGTTTGATGCACTAGAAGCATGTGGACATATCTTTTATCTGAACACTTATGTGTGATCTATATTTTAAAAAATCATGTGCCTTTCTTTGGCATAATACCATGCCAAAATCTTCCGTATATATTTTCTGTAACATGCTTGGTTTCAGTGATTTGAGGACATAAATTACACTCTCCTTAGCATCAGCCTTTTTCTGCATCAATTCTTCTTTGATATTCCTTAACTTCCTGTCACACTTGAGATTTGGCTTTGAGCCAACCTTCATTTATGATTTGAATCAACATTTGCATACTTTCATCTTTCTCTGTTTCTTGTCTTATTTCCTCCAGTTTTTCAGGGTTGTCTACCTTCAAACAACTCATGCCACCTGGGTTTGTATGACATGGCGAGCGACAGCAATTAACTCACGGTGGGCTGTCCTGTTGTGCAAACCAGTCAAGGTCTTCTCAATGGTAGCGCTAGGAGTCCTCCATCTGGAAGCACCCATAGTTTCCAGCTCCGATCTAGACATTGCAACTGTTTATCTGTGCAATGTTTGTCCATATTTTACACCTTCAAGAGTCAGCATGCAGCCAAAAGAAGTCACACTGCATTGATACCAATCTGCATCTTATTGGATTTAATTTCTAGTTTCTCTCTCCACTTTTCTGACTTCACAGGTTTCCTTTTGAAAGAGTTGATGGGCTGAGAAATTCCAAAAGGAAACCTCATACATGCCAGCATCCAAGTAGCATGTTGAAAAGTCTAGCTATAGTTGTCAACATCCCAGTACACTGAAATAGTTGGCTTTGGATAGCTTGTGTCTTCCGGTGTAGGATGTTCATAGCACTCTGTCTCAATGTCTTGATTGAAGCAAATTTGAAGTGGTTCAACCTTTTTCTTCTTTGTGGACATCATAGAACTACCCACACTGTAGGCCTATCTATTTCACCAGTGTGTTCCATACACATACATTCTCTTTCATTTTTTCTTAAAGCGCAATTGGAACCTTTTTAGATGCACAGATAACTAGTTTTTCATCTGGTTTCAGCATTTTTTTGACAGCATATACATTCACATCTGCAACCCATTTTTTTTTTCTTTTTGCCTTGTAAGCTCAGACAGAAAGCACTGCAGCATGTGGGACATTGCCTGGTTTTCACTGAATTCCTATAACCATTTTCTTGGAAGTGAGCCACATTGAACTCAATGGGACTTACTTTTGAGTGGGCATGTGTAGGATTGCACTGTGAGTGTGACATGAGATCATGCTGTTTAGTAAAGCCATGTTGTATGCAGAACAAACTAGGCATACATTATCTTGAGCTACCTAAGTGGGTGATAAAAGTTTAGTCAGTAAATTCTAGGATGCTGAATAAACTTTGCTACTGCTAAAACCAAAATGTTGTGCCAGAATGAACTACTACTCTTCTGGAGTTAGTGTAACTTGCTTTTCTGATAACCACTTGTAAGAAAGAGATTGTGTGTTCACCCCCGCCCCCATATAATCCCATATTTTCCCCTGTAATTCTAATTACCTGCAGGAAATTGTAACTTAATTTGGTTCCAGAATATTTTTTCTCTCCCATCCCACAACTTTCACTAAAGCAATAGGTCAACAGTAATAGCACTCAAAGAAGAATGAAAAGGTATTTCGAACCACACCATGAAAAGTCCATTTAACTTGGTTCACATGACACATTCTGTGTCACTAGGGCATACAATCAATCAGTTGTACCAAGGACTATATATAAAAAATGGAGTTATACCCATTAACAGAATTGAGTGAGGCAATCCAATTTTTGCAGTGCTTTTCAAAACATGGGCCTAGTTCTTACAAACAGAAAATGAAATGGTAAACCTGTCTCTCTACTACTACAAACTGCAGCTGAGGGTTCACATGTTGGAATACATCCCCACAATCTTCCCCAAAGAGAGTCATGCACATAGAAAACTAGTATGTCACCGAAGAATCTAGGCTAGTGTTTGATCTGAAGTGGTAGTACCAGAGGCAGTGTTAATTAATTAATTAATTAATTAATTTGTTTATTTATTATATTTATACCCCACCTTTTTTCCTGAAAGGAACCCAAGGCAGCTTACATAATCCTCTTCCTCCTCCTCTCCATTTTACCCTCAAAACAACAACCCTGTGAGGTAGGTTAGGCTGAGAGTCAGTGACTGGCCCAAAGTCACCCAGTGAGTTTCATGGCCGAGCGGGGACTAGAACCCGGATCTCCCGAGTCCCAGTCCAACACTCTCACCACTACACCACACAGGGGTGTGGCCCACTAGGGCTAGAGCCCTGGATCTTTCATTTGGAGCCCTGAACCTGTGGGAGGTCATCTACCCCACTCTGCTGTCCATGGGGCACTTTTGCTGAAATAAAGGTACAGGGGCCCTGATGATCTCTGTTATATCTGATCCCCCTGGACCAGCTGGCTTTTTGCCCAGATGTGCTTCCCCTCCTGCTGCCCCCTCCTTGAATCTTTCTGTCTGAGGCTTTTTTCTGAAATCAAATGTCCTCCCCTCTCCTGTCCACACATCCCTTTTTACAAATAGGGGTGGCTTTAGGAGACAGGGTCCTGTAAAGACACACACAGAGAGAGGCTTTAGAGCATATGTAAATTAGTATATCCAAATTTGTGCATATTTTTTTTGGTCCTGTGGGCCTGAGCCCCGGATATTTTCAGTATCTAGCACCATCCCTGAGCAGTCCAGTCCAGATGTAGGTTTTCCACCTCATCTACTGTTTGCAAGAACTACAGAAAGGATTTTATTTAGCTATTTGATTATATGGCAAAATGAAATAAGTAAGTGTATGTAGGACATTCAACAATAACTTCAAACTGGTAATGAACCTAACATAATTACTTATGTTCATATATTACTTTTAGGTGTTATTTGCAAATCTCTAGAAGCACAAAAATGTATGCCTCAGGCAATTTCAAACCCCAGTCCAGCAAGCATGATCCACAGGCTAAACCAGGATTCCTATGAGTGGATGACCTTTCTGGATCTGATCCATTTGGTTGTGGGGGGGAGAGAATCCTTTTGTGCTGTAGTGACCATGTAGCTGTTTTGCCCCTCCTGGATCAGGGCTAGGATGTGAAGACATTACTTATTTATGAACTTTATTAATCAATTTTCTCTGAAAATAAACACACCTGTGATTTACAACCAAAGTCAGAAGAGAAATTCTGGCAACCTGATGCTATGCATGTTCACTTGGACATAACTCTCATTGACTTCAATAGATTTATTCCCATGTAAGTGTATGTAGGATTGCAACCTCAATATGTTTAGGGGATAGGCGGTTTAGGCTCCAACCATCTCAATTGCTTGGATGGCAGTCATTGCCAATCAGGAAAATCACAATTAAAAGCAGTACATAAAAAGCAAAACTAAATGCTGGGATAGCTTTATTTTAAAAGAAAGCGGAAAGAAGAAACTGAATGCTGTACACACACAAGAAAGAGGAACCCACTTGCTTTAGATTATACAAATGATACAAAAATGGTCATAATGGAAACTTTTCCACTGTTTTCCTATACGAAAGCTTTATAGGCAGTATTTAGTGGGTTAGAGAATTACATTAAAGTCCCATTTAAAATGGATGAGAGTTGGTAATTTATCAAACTAGGTTTTAAAGAACACTCTGTTTACATATAGTGATGGTAGATGTGAGTGGGAAATTCTGCTGCTTGTGGTTTGGCCTTTAAGCACCATGCCAAAAGTTCAAGAGATGTTCTCTGAAAAAGTAAGTACACAGTAGTTTGGGAGATCCTTGTGCCAGTATGGCAGGTTGGGTTACGGTACATAGACAGTGAGCCAGAGTTGGCTTAACTATGTTGTCCCTTCTGCCACGAGGACAGATGGAGAACCAACACAGACTCAGTCTAGGGCATATGTGGCTAGCCAGGATCAGGTGCACTGAAAGAGCACATTCAATCATCATAGAAAGCCTGTGGGAAACACTTGTATGCAGTTATTGCCATTCAAAGCATTATGTTCTAGCTGTTGATCAGAAGGTCTGTTGATCTCCACTTGGTAGTTGAGGTGTGGTTCTCTAGCTGTGGATCCATAGATGCCATTTTATAATTTAATCTGGTTTTGTTTCCTTGTTCAACCAGTATCTATCTGCTGTTTGATCTACATTGCAATTTCTACACACACACGCCTGCACACACACAAGTAAAAGAATGTTATGGAATTCCATGGCAATTCCAGAATTTTTTAATTTAAAAAATATTATTACATTTATATCCCACTTTTTTCTTCCAAGGAATGAAAGGTGCCTTACATGATCCTCCTCCCCTCCATTTTATCCCCACAACAACCCTGTGCAGTAGGTCAGGCTTAGAGTCAGTGACTGCCTGAAGTCACCCTGTGCGCTTCATGGCCGAGTGGTGACTAGAACCTGGATCTCCCAAGTGCCAGTCCAACACTCTAACCATGACACCACACTTGCCACTTTACTTGTTTTATAATGGCCTGGTCTACTTCCTCTTCCTCCTTCTCCTCTTCTTCTTAAGCTCAACTTCAGAGCCATATAAAATGTTTGGATTTCAATTAATTATTAGGCACTACTCATTTACACATGCTATTTTTTCCACTCAGGGAGATTGGCAACTGCCCATGTCTGTTTCATTGGGTCCTGTTTGTGTGGACTTCCTGAGTTAATCTTATTCTGATGCTTATTTCTGATTATACTAAAGAGCATCCATGGTATCATGAAGTACAAGATAAAAATTAATTCTGGTCAATGGTTTGCAACCCTGATTTGGAGAGTTCACTCAAACCACAGTTTGGTGGTTCAACTGTAATGGCAAAGTATGGATCCATCAAAGGTGGAGGTGATTTATTCAGCTGAGCACATCTGTGGGGGGGGGGGAGCATGCAAGCGCAGAATCCATTACAGTTATAAAACAGAACAGTATTAATTACAATTTAAAACATGATAAAAACCAGGAGCATTAAAAACAAAGCAATAAAACAGAACTAGCCAGCAGAAGAGAGAAACTCAAGACAAACTAAATGCCAGGTGAAATGCAAAAGTATTTGCTATTGCCTGAAGATCCTAAGAGAGGGGGGGAAGCAACAAAACCTCTCTAGGGGAAGAGTTCTACACTCTGGGAACCACAACCAATGGTCCATGACCCAGCCACCACACCTCTGAAGACAATGGGAAGTGAAGCAAGCTTGCAGTATTCTAATCTAATGGGGGTGGGTGGGTACCATTTATGGAAGCCATCCCTCCATGGGTCTCACATTACATATAATTATTCTTCAGAAGGATCTATATCTCTGATTATTATGAGGTATAAAGAAGTTATAACAAATGCTCTTAAAATACAGTATGCTTGTGTAGGGGCATTACCAGAAGCTAGGCTTCCATGCACATATCCTTAGCTGGATAGAGAAATATATGTGAGGCTCCTCCCTCTGATCTA
The DNA here is from genome assembly GCA_021292165.1 of Shinisaurus crocodilurus. Taxonomy (NCBI): domain Eukaryota; kingdom Metazoa; phylum Chordata; class Lepidosauria; order Squamata; family Shinisauridae; genus Shinisaurus; species Shinisaurus crocodilurus. Next base: position 131,279,637 of record CM037879.1, read on the forward strand.
GTGGGGCTGTGCGCATGAAGCCCTTTGCAAACAGAAGCAAATGATATCCTATTGATTGACTGATCCAGAAGGAGAGATGGGTGGGTCTGGATCCCCCCTCCCACTTTCTCCCTCTTCCTCAGGATTGGCTCCAGATTTGAGGATGAAGCACCCTTTGGTGGGGGCCCTGCTCCAATGGCAGGCCCTGGCAGCCTGAGCAGCATCAAGGTACTGGGTTGAGCCTCCATTTTAAGTTCCCATGATGCCCCTGCTGTAATGTTGTTCTGAGGCATGGGAGAAATTAAAATGGCAGCTAGGTCCAGCCACCCGGTGCTGATCAGTGCACAAGGAAAGGTTTAAATATTAGTAGTGTACCATACTGGCTGAAGAGCTGGGGCTGTGGCAGCTGTCCAACATGCCAGGTGCTGATACTGGTCCTGCTTTTTCCACCAAACAACTGATCTACATGATTTTAGCTTTTAAAAAGGAGGCTCTGTGTGCATAGCTCTGGCTGCTCTGCACATGCTCCATTAGACTGGAGGAACTACATTTGGCAAATTTAATCTTGAACATATGAAAGAGTGAGACTTTGCCCTTCTTGTAAATTTGGCCTGCCACCACCAGACTCTCCCATACTGGACCCTAAAATGGCATGTCTGCTGGCTGTATTGGACTTATGACCATTCCTGACCTCCTTTTGTTATTACAGGTTGCTTGGACTAATTGTTCACTGTCCACTGACTGGAAGGCGCCGCTTGCATCTCAACAACAATCTTTATTACAGTCAATAATAGACCATTCCTCACACAATATAGTACAAACAAACAGCTCAGTTAATTAGACACGTGAAAACGGGCAGTCAAGCATAATCTGGTAAAGATAGCCTGGTTCAGAAATTTGGCCACTTGCTCAGTGATTAACTTATCAGAGCTGCTGAGTAATAAAGTTATTAAAAATTCCGTAGGGTGCCCAGGAAAAGACTGTAGAATAGGGTAGATCAGGTCTTTCCTGGCCCTATGGTAGAAGCTGCAGGAAAGTAAAACATGCTGTATGGATTCTACCTCAAAGTTATTGCATGGGCAGCATCTTTCAAAAAGTGGAGTTCTGTTATATCTGCCATCCCGCAATTTAGAAGGGAGAGAATTAAATCTTGCTAATGAGAATGCTCTCCTAAATTTGGGAATCGTCAGCCAGCATAGATAAGGCAGCCCCTCCTTGCTAAAAAAAAGCTGGCAGACCTAAGGATAGAGGAGAGCAGGGCCCCCTGGCAGCTCCCTGTAATTCTTGTAAATCAATGTCCAACAACCTCTGTTTCACAATTGATTTAGCACTAACTAATTCACTAGATAATAACATATCTGGTGAAAGCCCTACCGAGATGATTTTATTTATCACGGCCTTTGACCAGGGGGGATTCAAAAGAGTCCGACCAGATCATATAAACCAAAGAGTCTATCGGGAGTGCCAGTCTGCAGCGAAGCCAAAAGTGGATGACTTGAATCCAAGCTAGGCAGTTTATCGAGTGCAGTCCAGCTTCCAATTTTAATGCAGCTCCAGATACACATCGGGGGACACCAAATAATACCCTAAGAAAGAGCGATTGAATCTCAGTCCTCACAGAAATCACTTGTGCCTCTGAGAGGTCCTGTGCAGTTTCTACTTCGGCATTGCTGTCCAACATGTAGTCATCCAGTGGGCCAGGGGTGGGCAGAAAGTAGATCTCCTGACTTTAGCTGCCAGCATTTCTAACCATTGGTCATACTGGCAGGAGCTTCTGGGAGTTGATGTCCCAAACATTTATTTATTTACAGCATTTTTACCCCACTCTTCAGCCAAAAAAGGCTCCTAGAGTGGCTTACAAAGATTAATATTAGACAGTCCCTGCCCTCAGGCTTACAATCTAAAAAAACATGACACAAAAGGAAAAGGGATTGGGAGGGAGGAGGAAGAAAGCAAAACTCAGGCACCTGTTCTTAGTTACAAGGTTCTTATAGGTGTTTATTTTTTTATATTTTTTTTGCCCACCCCTGCACTAGGCCTGCCTTCCCCAACCTAGTGCCCTCCAAATGTGTTGGACTACAACTCCCATCATTCCCAGCCAGCATGGCCATACTGGCAGGGAATGATGGGAGTTGCAGTCCAACACATTTAAAGGTACAGTAATACTTTGGATTGCAAGTAACTTGGTTTGAGAGCGTTTTGCAAGACAAACAAATTTTTAAATATTTATTTAATTTTTTTTTTACTTTATATACAAGCGACGTCTTGCAATACAAGTACTGTAGTACGGTACGGCTTAAATTAAAAATCTCTGTACAAATATTTTTTGGGGGATTTCATTTTGATATAAGAGTGTTTTGGATTACAAGCACGTTTCCGGAACGAATTATGCTCTCAATCCAAGGCATGACTGTACCAGGTTGGGGAAAGTTGCACTAGGCCATATTAACTATGGATACTTCCGAAAGGAATATGTGGCAGTATGGACTGGCTGTCCTGAACAGGTTACATTTAAGAAAAAGTGTTTCCATAGCAACCATGACACATAGGGCCCATTATTTCCCATAGTGTCACTTTTTGGACTCAACTGCAGTTGCCATAACAGCAAATGTAGCATAAACATTTTTATTGAAGTGCAGAACAGATATTGCAAAGACAGAAACCCATAACATTTCCATTACATGCAGTTTCTGGGGGAACACAGCAAGCGATAAAGACCTGCCAAAATGTAGTTTGACAAAAATCTAAATTAGGCTACCAAACCTTTGTCTATTTTTTTTTTTCTTCATCAAGATGGCAATGCACACAACCTAGCAAATGTTCCACTGTTGACTTGATATGAGAAGCTACTTCCAGTCAAAACATAGGCAGGGCTGTCCCAGGGCTGCTTGAGGCACTGCAGGTCAAAGAGAAGCCAAGACATATCAAGTTGGCAACCTGAGGCAGAAAAGCCCGCAAACATCTCCCTGCCAGCTTATAGTAAAAACACAGCAATAAGTTAGGCAACTGACAAATGTTGGCTCTTTCATGACAGTCAAAACCACCTGCCTGCGGTGGCCATCTCACTCTCCTTAACGGCGACAAAGGACCCTAGGGACAATTCAGCATGGAATAAGTCCTCTGTGACTTTAATAGATACTCAGTAAACAAAAACAAAAAAACCCCACCATTTTAAGAAAAATAATTTTTTTTAAGGCTATCCAGTTTTCAGTCAAGCACCAAAAAAGCAGGGAAATTGTGAGCTCCACAACCTCTCTAAGGAGGCAGAAAGTGCCCGTTAGATTTTCATTCTCTCAAAACAGATGAACCATGTGGACAGGATGGAGAATATGATATGCAGAGGTGACTGCAGGCTTGTGGAAATGATGATGAACAACTTAGGACAACCTCTCTCTCTCTCTCTCTCTCTCTCTCTTTTAGAGAAGCCTTCCTCTGCTCACCCTGGTGCCCACCAGATGTGTTAGAGTGTAGCTCCCACCATTTCCAGTCAGCAATGGGAGTTCTAACCATTGTCTCTTAATCCCTTCGGTAAATGCAAGGAGTCCTCCTGGCTCCTATCAAGTTCTGTTTGGTGGGTTGTTTCATTTGGCAGGCTGCTGGTGGTGGGTTGAATCTGCTTGGAAATGGGAGTGTGAGGACAGTCCTCATGTGCTGGTTTCCCAGCAGATTCAGCCCCCTCACCAATCCACCAAAGACCATCATCTTCTCTTTGACCTTCTCACGAATAATATGAAGCAAATGGCAGGGTTCCCCCTCCCCCTCAACATTCTAAATCAGAAAGAAAGACCTACACAGCATGCCCAGGCATATTGTTAGTCCCATTGACTATCATTACATGTAAAAAGAGCTTATTTGAAAGACTAAATGAGATGGAACTTTGGGAAAAATAGCATTCCATTGACTCCAATACAAGAAGAATAGGTGTAGTGGGGTTTGCTATTTGTATTTAAACTGCTTTTTCTCCTTTGATATTTCAGCAATCATCCTGAAATTTTCAGTCTGTAAAATGATCACTTCATTCTGGCTCCTGAAAATCTCAGAAAGATTTTTCAAACTGTTTCAATTTTATAAAGGTTAGAATAACCTATCCCCAATCAACATTTAACATGGCAGAATGCTCAATTTACTGATGGGCCTTAACAGAACTGTTAACTGCTGTGACAGCTATAATATAAGAGAGAGATCATAACTCAGCAGCAAAGCATGTGTTTCAAATTGAGTTACTGTGGTGTAATGGCTGTGAGTGTGAACTGCGAGCCAGGAAGCCCCTGGTTCAAATCTCACCTCAGCCATGAATTCATTATATTAGCCTAGGCAAGCCACCATTCTCCAGCTTCAGTACTCATCTGCAACATGGAGATGATTATATACTGAACTACTTCACAAGGCTACTGAGATATAATATTGGGATTGGGAAGTACTTTTACAATTTAAAAATTATTATATAAACATTATTATGTGTAGAAAGGAGGATTGTCATTGGTACAGGCTTTTTTTTCCTGGTCCTAGTGCTACAACATTTAGGGAAAGTGAATGTTCTGGAATTCTTCTATTCATGCAGTAAGAGTTCTGTCCCATTCTAAATTAGGAAACTTTGATTGGAAGGGACCTGAGGCTGAAAGTCACCTATCCAAGCTGTAGTATTAAAGCAAGAATTTATAACTCTATAACCTTCCCAGATTACTCTAGCATGTTGGTATTGCCTCTTTAAAACTAAGCCCCAAAGGTTGGATAATGTTGATCACATGATGCTCAGCTCTACAGCTGAACTATAATTAGAACTATTGTTATATTGTTGTTTCTGAAATAATGAGAGTTGGTCTGAAATCTAAACCCTTGGTTTTACTCTTGTCTCCTGATGTTAACCCCTCCCCTATAATCATAATCAGAGGGTCTTAGGAACTTGCATGGTCATAATCATAATGCAAAATGTGGGAAATGGTTTCAACATAGAGGCTGTAGACTAGAGAAAGTTGAGAAGGCATAAATCACCCTGAAATTAACAGGACCTAAGTACATAATCATGTGTTTAAGAATATTTTAGAATCCTGCGAATATGTGCCTCACAGTATAACCCTATACATGTCTACTCAGAAGTAAGCCCCATTGAGTCCAATAGGAGTTACACCCAGGTATGTGTGTATAGGATTGCAGCCTTAGGTGACCATCTTATGCACATGTACAAGGGTGAAAGTCCCAGAAAACTTAATGGGGCTTTATTCTGAATGGGGTTACCATTTGGAAGAACACCTCTCCCTATAGCAGACTGCACACATTTTACATTTTGGAGTGAGAGGGGGGCTTTAAGATACTTTGGTGCTACTCTGATTTGTGGGAGGGAACGGAGATTGGGAAAAGTAGAGAGAAGAAACTTATTTGCAAATTGCTGTTCCCTGCCTTGTTCCTAGACACCAGCTCAAGACTTACATCTCTAAGGCTGCTCACATATCTGTCTTATTATTAATCTTAATTGTAAGCCGCTCTGAGAGCCTTTTCTGGCTGAAGAATGGGGTATAAATGCAATAAATAAATAAATAATATCTGGGAGTAAGCCCTATTGCACTCAACAGGACGTATTGCTCAGTAGACATGCATAGGATTGTGCTGCAAAAGTATGGGTAGAAGCTAACCAATTAGGGCAACCAGATTCAAGGAATGAAAGGGCTTCTCTACCTTTAATGGTTGCATAAACTATTGAAGATTCATAGATTTCATAGATCATAGAGTTGGAAGGAGCCTACAAGGCCATCGAGTCCAACCCCCTGCTCAATGCAGGAAACTAGAGGAGGGGTCTCCCATCCAAGTAATAACCAGGCTTGACCCTGCTTAGCTTTCCACGCTCAGACAAGCTGAGCCAGCGTGAGCCACAGGCCTGGAGCTGTGTTCCCCTTTGGATCTGGCCCCTTAATGGTACTTAGTCATCTTGCCTACACAATCCTCCTAAGCTATCAGGGACTCTTAGATCTAGAACTGTTTGGTTTTCTGCAGCTGCCGGTGGCATTTTCTTCAGAAATTCTGTGACAGTTGCCAAATGTTTGTAAAATTCTTGTCTCAGCAAAACCTGTTTGGCCCTATATATATATCAGAATTGTTACCATGTAACAGGAAGACAGACCCAGTCAGCACCCAGGAAAATGAAACTTTGATGAAAGTTAAAGCAGAGCTGAAGCTTAATAAGTGTTAGTGTGCAGTGTGCTAATGCTTAAAGCAGAAGAACAAAACCATAAATAATAAAGCAAAGAATGAATCATGGGAACAGAGATGTGATTCTATCACAGAAGACGTCACACTAGACTGTGTGCATGGGACACAGATTGAGCAGGGACCCAACTATTGGGTCCCTGCTCAATCTGCTCTGCAGATGCTATAACTGTTGATGGGCAGCACCCTCCCAACGGTGGACTAAACAGCCCTTCAAATAGAGGATGCCTTCAAATAAAGGACTGTCCTCTATAATGTAGGACATACGGCCACCCTATGGCAGGCATGCCCATGGAGGGAAGCCTGAAGTATGGGTGTAGGATTCCCCCCCCCTGATGTGCAGCCCTGATTGTGCAGGTTTCTACATCATGGCGGGGGAGGGGGCTACATGCATACAGCAGACCTCCTCTCTACAGATGTGACCTCCCCAATGTATGGACAGCAGGGGTGTTGGACTGGCAGGGCCGTGAAGGTGGAAGTAGGGCCAGCAAGCATGGCCCTGCTCTCCCTATGATGTGATTGTTAATTGTGTGAGGGGGGGGAGGTACCTGAATAGGGCTTATGACATTCCAGAATGGGGTTCCAGAGAAACCATGGGTATATTTTGATCTATTTGCTTGTTCTACGAATGCCATTTTCAAAGCACAACTAACCAGGATGTTTCATCTGTAAACTGTAATTTCTATTTTTTCTCCAATAAAAAAATAGTATGGAATTCCGGCAAGACATTATTTTATTTTATTTTTGTTTCTAGTGCATTCGGAATACATAAGAACATTATGATCTGTATAGTCATTCTGGTAATTTCTTCCTACTTATAAATAAGAAAAAAAACACCACAGTGCAGGAGTGTGCACATGAACTATTATACTCCCATAAATAATTACAGCTGACACCTCACATGGTTATAAAAATATTCTGATGGATAGAACAGCTTAAATGGTCAAAGGAAGTTCTTTTATTAGCTGGGCTAACTGCACAAAGCTAGTTTTAATGAGATCTCTGAAGATTTGCTATCTAGTGGGAAGGCCCATTACTGGATTTAAATCCCATCTTATCTGCAATTAGGCTTCCACTTGTCTCATACTCTGAAGACTCACTGGCTGATCTGTTCAGTCAGTTTCAAAGTTGTTCAGCATTATTTGGACACAGGAAAGTGTCATCAAACAATCTCCATTCCAGAACTACTTAGGCCTACAATCTGTCTCATAATACAAACTATCAACCAAGGTTTAAAATGGAGAAGTGCAATGTTCATGCATCTAGTCATCATTTGTGGTGGGACTGTACATCTGATTCCAAAGCAATTGACTTTGCAATGCAATTTGCTTTTAGCCTTTGCAATAAAGAAATTCCTAAGCTTTCTTACAATGAGCCCTGACAGGATAGCATTTTCATTCTTGCAATGTTTTGAATATCGCTGTTGTCTTTGTAATGCCATCAATGTCCATAGTGCTCTGTAGCATTAAAGAAAAAAAATCTCAAGTCCCTGGCAAAGGGAACTGCAGGCTAAAATTCAACAGGAGGAGATAACAATGGGAAGCGAGGCAGGGGGAGCTAAGGATAAGCAGGGGGAGCTAAGGATAAACAGGGAAAGCATAATGCATTCAGTTCAGTTATGAGAGCCAGTGTGGCATAGTAGTGGTGAGAGTGTTGGACTGGGACTCGGGAGATCTGGGTTCTAGTCCCTGCTCGGCCGTGAAACTCACTGGGTGACTTTGGGCCAGTCACTGACTCTCAGCCTAACCTACCTCACAGGGTTGTTGTGAGGATAAAGAGGAGAGGAGGAGGAGGAGGATTATGTAAGCCGCCTTGGGTTCCTTGCAGGAAAAAAGGCAGGGTATAAATATAATAAATAAATAAATAAATAAAATGAAAACAGAAGAAGAGCCCTGCTGGATCAGTCCAAAGGCACATCTAATCCAGTATCCTGTTTTCCCACAGTGACCAACCAGATGCCCCAGTGGTAAGCCCGAATTCACTCCACAGTGATGCAGTAAAGCTGCACCTAGCAGATATTTTTTTTTTGAAGGGGAAAATGTATGTTCAGTTTATAATTACCAATTTTGCCCAAACCAGAACAATCTATTAAAATTTGTGTTCCTAAATTCAGAGCAATTCAGAAAACTAATCTGCAATAGCAGTTACTGTCAAAGAAGATTTGCTGAAGGGAAAAAAAATTGAGAAATCAAACAGTTTGCATGAGTTCATAGATTTTCCTTAGAAGAAAAAGAATCATGATGGCTTAGGTCAACAGCTTAGTATATATAACATTCTACCTATCAATAGCTTTTCTTAAACAAACATCTATGCAGTGTAACTATGCAGTTTGACTATGCAGTTTGACTATGCAGTTTCACAGGAACTTCAGACATAGACCTGGTCCACACATAACGCTAACCCATGGCTTATTTAACCCATGGTTAATGCATGGTTTGTTACCCTACCCAGCATTTGTCTGGCAGATGATCGAGCAAACCATGGTTTGTTTTCTTAATCCCTGGGTTGTTTGTTTCTCTCCTCCTTCACCCACTCTCTTTCTGTATCTCAGATGCCTTTGCGGCACTGCAGTACTGCATGTAGAGTAGCTGGTTTTATTGACCACTCTTTCCTGCCGCCTCTGTAGCCTGAAAAAACAATGCATGAACAACCCATGGTTCTGGGTTCACATGTAATAACAACCCAGTGTTCACAACTGAATAACAAGCTATGGGTTCTCTTTCTGGGTTGTTTGTGGTTAACAATCTATGGTTTGTTAGCTTATCTGGGTTCGCACATCATGACAACCCAGAATTCAGCAACCCATGTGTTAAATAAACCATGGACTAGTGTTATGTGCAAACCAGGTCCTAGTTACATATCCTTCACCTAACTTCAGGAGGACTTCCTCCTGACACAGCCAGGCATTCAGCTAACTTTAGAAGCACCTTTGTGAATGTCCATCCCCTCCTGAGTTAAGGAGCTTTTTGCTTCCAAAACCTAACTTAACCCACCTGTAGCAAGCTCCCTTGCCCCAGTTCCAAGAACACATTATGCATTCAAAGCTAGGTTATAACATATATAGAACTAATCACTCCTTCAGCTTACAGTAAATTCTTGTCAACCTTACACATTGCATGCATATTTCACCACAATGCTTTTCTGAAATCGTTGGTAGGGCTGAAGAAATCATTCAGCTTTACAGAAATATATTGTGCTTTATTTCTCTTTATTTCAACAGAACTTGGCCTGTATTCTCAAATGTTTGGCAATTTCTTCCAACTGTCCATACAAAAATTGACTGAAAATGAAGATTTGGCCTGGTATAATAATAATAATAAAAAGAGTTGTCAGCTAAAGAAAGCCCTTTCAGTTCCACTACAGGGTATTTGGCAGACACTGCTAGATTAGAAATATATCATCAGAAATTAGATGCTCAGCAAAGTTTAGTTAGAATGTTCAGCTAAATTCTTCCCATGGGGCATTAAATATCAATTGGAAAAAGGCAGTAGCTCATCTGTCGTTTGAGTTGCTGTTCCGAATTATCACTATTAATGTTATGGTTATGTTGATGGTTTGTTCTCTGTTTACCTGAGTGTGATATGGCCCCATAGTGACCCTAATTGTTGGTTTTGATAAAAGAAACAGCACAGAAGTACCAGGTCGGTCTCCCTGTCTCGCCCTCTCTCTCTCTCAGTCATAACCAGTTCCCAGCATTCTCTCGCTTTGACACACTGTTTGAGTTCTAGGGAATAAAATACAATGCCTTGCAAAAAGTATTCACACACACACACACACACACACACACACACCTTTTGAATTTTCCACATTTTGTTGTGTTACAACCTGGAATTGAAATGGATTTAATTGGCATTGTAACCACTTGATGTACACAAAATACTCCACATAAATATTTTTTATTGTGGCACAAAAGTTAAATAAACAAAAACAAACTGGCACTTGTTGGTTGTGTAAGTATTCACCCTCTTTGCTGTGACATGCCTAAATAAGCTCTGGTGCAACCTACCACCTCCAGAAGTCACATACTGTAGTTGAATGGAGTCATCTGTGTGCAATTCCAGTGCCACATGATCTCAGATTAAATACACCTGTTTCTGGAAGGCCTCAGAGTTTGTCAGAGAGCATATCCAAATGAACAGCATCATGAAGAACAAGAAGCTATCAAAACAATTTATTGAGCAGGAGCACAACAGGAGAGAGGCTCCAGCTGTTTTTGGGACTGTTTTTGGGACTGTGAAAAGGCAAGCAGGCTCCCAGAGAGCGAGCGAACAGAGCGAGCGAACAGGGAGAGCAAACAGGAGTTTGGCAGCGGAGTAGTACAACAACAAGTGCTGCAAGGGAAAGGCGTGGCCTGAGAGCTCATTCTGTTGAGCAGAAGCTCCTGCTGACTGCAACTACCTGGGGCTGATTGCAGCTGATTGATTGCAGGAAGTGGGGCTGATTGCAGGGCGTGGCCTGGGAGCTCATTCTGTTCCTGACTCCCAGCTGAGCAGGAGCACAACAGGAGAGAGGCTCCAGCTGTTTTTGGGACTGTTTTTGGGACTGTGAAAAGGCAAGCAGGCTCCCAGAGAGCGAGCGAACAGAGCGAGCGAACAGGGAGAGCAAACAGGAGTTTGGCAGCGGAGTAGTACAACAACAAGTGCTGCAAGGGAAAGGCGTGGCCTGAGAGCTCATTCTGTTGAGCAGAAGCTCCTGCTGACTGCAACTACCTGGGGCTGATTGCAGCTGATTGATTGCAGGAAGTGGGGCTGATTGCAGGGCGTGGCCTGGGAGCTCATTCTGTTCCTGACTCCCAGCTGAGCAGGAGCACAACAGGAGAGAGGCTCCAGCTGTTTTTGGGACTGTTTTTGGGACTGTGAAAAGGCAAGCAGGCTCCCAGAGAGCGAGCGAACAGAGCGAGCGAACAGGGAGAGCAAACAGGAGTTTGGCAGCGGAGTAGTACAACAACAAGTGCTGCAAGGGAAAGGCGTGGCCTGAGAGCTCATTCTGTTGAGCAGAAGCTCCTGCTGACTGCAACTACCTGGGGCTGATTGCAGCTGATTGATTGCAGGAAGTGGGGCTGATTGCAGGGCGTGGCCTGGGAGCTCATTCTGTTCCTGACTCCCAGCTGAGCAGGAGCACAACAGGAGAGAGGCTCCAGCTGTTTTTGGGACTGTTTTTGGGACTGTGAAAAGGCAAGCAGGCTCCCAGAGAGCGAGCGAACAGAGCGAGCGAACAGGGAGAGCAAACAGGAGTTTGGCAGCGGAGTAGTACAACAACAAGTGCTGCAAGGGAAAGGCGTGGCCTGAGAGCTCATTCTGTTGAGCAGAAGCTCCTGCTGACTGCAACTACCTGGGGCTGATTGCAGCTGATTGATTGCAGGAAGTGGGGCTGATTGCAGGGCGTGGCCTGGGAGCTCATTCTGTTCCTGACTCCCAGCTGAGCAGGAGCACAACAGGAGAGAGGCTCCAGCTGTTTTTGGGACTGTTTTTGGGACTGTGAAAAGGCAAGCAGGCTCCCAGAGAGCGAGCGAACAGAGCGAGCGAACAGGGAGAGCAAACAGGAGTTTGGCAGCGGAGTAGTACAACAACAAGTGCTGCAAGGGAAAGGCGTGGCCTGAGAGCTCATTCTGTTGAGCAGAAGCTCCTGCTGACTGCAACTACCTGGGGCTCATTGCAGCTGATTGATTGCAGGAAGTGGGGCTGATTGCAGGGCGTGGCCTGGGAGCTCATTCTGTTCCTGACTCCCAGCTGAGCAGGAGCACAACAGGAGAGAGGCTCCAGCTGTTTTTGGGACTGTTTTGGGACTGTGAAAAGGCAAGCAGGCTCCCAGAGAGCGAGCGAACAGAGCGAGCGAACAGGGAGAGCAAACAGGAGTTTGGCAGCGGAGTAGTACAACAACAAGTGCTGCAAGGGAAAGGCGTGGCCTGAGAGCTCATTCTGTTGAGCAGAAGCTCCTGCTGACTGCAACTACCTGGGGCTGATTGCAGCTGATTGATTGCAGGAAGTGGGGCTGATTGCAGGGCGTGGCCTGGGAGCTCATTCTGTTCCTGACTCCCAGCTGAGCAGGAGCACAACAGGAGAGAGGCTCCAGCTGTTTTTGGGACTGTTTTTGGGACTGTGAAAAGGCAAGCAGGCTCCCAGAGAGCGAGCGAACAGAGCGAGCGAACAGGGAGAGCAAACAGGAGTTTGGCAGCGGAGTAGTACAACAACAAGTGCTGCAAGGGAAAGGCGTGGCCTGAGAGCTCATTCTGTTGAGCAGAAGCTCCTGCTGACTGCAACTACCTGGGGCTGATTGCAGCTGATTGATTGCAGGAAGTGGGGCTGATTGCAGGGCGTGGCCTGGGAGCTCATTCTGTTCCTGACTCCCAGCTGAGCAGGAGCACAACAGGAGAGAGGCTCCAGCTGTTTTTGGGACTGTTTTTGGGACTGTGAAAAGGCAAGCAGGCTCCCAGAGAGCGAGCGAACAGAGCGAGCGAACAGGGAGAGCAAACAGGAGTTTGGCAGCGGAGTAGTACAACAACAAGTGCTGCAAGGGAAAGGCGTGGCCTGAGAGCTCATTCTGTTGAGCAGAAGCTCCTGCTGACTGCAACTACCTGGGGCTGATTGCAGCTGATTGATTGCAGGAAGTGGGGCTGATTGCAGGGCGTGGCCTGGGAGCTCATTCTGTTCCTGACTCCCAGCTGAGCAGGAGCACAACAGGAGAGAGGCTCCAGCTGTTTTTGGGACTGTTTTTGGGACTGTGAAAAGGCAAGCAGGCTCCCAGAGAGCGAGCGAACAGAGCGAGCGAACAGGGAGAGCAAACAGGAGTTTGGCAGCGGAGTAGTACAACAACAAGTGCTGCAAGGGAAAGGCGTGGCCTGAGAGCTCATTCTGTTGAGCAGAAGCTCCTGCTGACTGCAACTACCTGGGGCTGATTGCAGCTGATTGATTGCAGGAAGTGGGGCTGATTGCAGGGCGTGGCCTGGGAGCTCATTCTGTTCCTGACTCCCAGCTGAGCAGGAGCACAACAGGAGAGAGGCTCCAGCTGTTTTGGGACTGTTTTTGGGACTGTGAAAAGGCAAGCAGGCTCCCAGAGAGCGAGCGAACAGAGCGAGCGAACAGGGAGAGCAAACAGGAGTTTGGCAGCGGAGTAGTACAACAACAAGTGCTGCAAGGGAAAGGCGTGGCCTGAGAGCTCATTCTGTTGAGCAGAAGCTCCTGCTGACTGCAACTACCTGGGGCTGATTGCAGCTGATTGATTGCAGGAAGTGGGGCTGATTGCAGGGCGTGGCCTGGGAGCTCATTCTGTTCCTGACTCCCAGCTGAGCAGGAGCACAACAGGAGAGAGGCTCCAGCTGTTTTTGGGACTGTTTTTGGGACTGTGAAAAGGCAAGCAGGCTCCCAGAGAGCGAGCGAACAGAGCGAGCGAACAGGGAGAGCAAACAGGAGTTTGGCAGCGGAGTAGTACAACAACAAGTGCTGCAAGGGAAAGGCGTGGCCTGAGAGCTCATTCTGTTGAGCAGAAGCTCCTGCTGACTGCAACTACCTGGGGCTGATTGCAGCTGATTGATTGCAGGAAGTGGGGCTGATTGCAGGGCGTGGCCTGGGAGCTCATTCTGTTCCTGACTCCCAGCTGAGCAGGAGCACAACAGGAGAGAGGCTCCAGCTGTTTTTGGGACTGTTTTTGGGACTGTGAAAAGGCAAGCAGGCTCCCAGAGAGCGAGCGAACAGAGCGAGCGAACAGGGAGAGCAAACAGGAGTTTGGCAGCGGAGTAGTACAACAACAAGTGCTGCAAGGGAAAGGCGTGGCCTGAGAGCTCATTCTGTTGAGCAGAAGCTCCTGCTGACTGCAACTACCTGGGGCTGATTGCAGCTGATTGATTGCAGGAAGTGGGGCTGATTGCAGGGCGTGGCCTGGGAGCTCATTCTGTTCCTGACTCCCAGCTGAGCAGGAGCACAACAGGAGAGAGGCTCCAGCTGTTTTTGGGACTGTTTTTGGGACTGTGAAAAGGCAAGCAGGCTCCCAGAGAGCGAGCGAACAGAGCGAGCGAACAGGGAGAGCAAACAGGAGTTTGGCAGCGGAGTAGTACAACAACAAGTGCTGCAAGGGAAAGGCGTGGCCTGAGAGCTCATTCTGTTGAGCAGAAGCTCCTGCTGACTGCAACCACCTGGGGCTGATTGCAGCTGATTGATTGCAGGAAGTGGGGCTGATTGCAGGGCGTGGCCTGGGAGCTCATTCTGTTCCTGACTCCCAGCTGAGCAGGAGCACAACAGGAGAGAGGCTCCAGCTGTTTTTGGGACTGTTTTTGGGACTGTGAAAAGGCAAGCAGGCTCCCAGAGAGCGAGCGAACAGAGCGAGCGAACAGGGAGAGCAAACAGGAGTTTGGCAGCGGAGTAGTACAACAACAAGTGCTGCAAGGGAAAGGCGTGGCCTGAGAGCTCATTCTGTTGAGCAGAAGCTCCTGCTGACTGCAACTACCTGGGGCTCATTGCAGCTGATTGATTGCAGGAAGTGGGGCTGATTGCAGGGCGTGGCCTGGGAGCTCATTCTGTTCCTGACTCCCAGCTGAGCAGGAGCACAACAGGAGAGAGGCTCCAGCTGTTTTTGGGACTGTTTTTGGGACTGTGAAAAGGCAAGCAGGCTCCCAGAGAGCGAGCGAACAGAGCGAGCGAACAGGGAGAGCAAACAGGAGTTTGGCAGCGGAGTAGTACAACAACAAGTGCTGCAAGGGAAAGGCGTGGCCTGAGAGCTCATTCTGTTGAGCAGAAGCTCCTGCTGACTGCAACTACCTGGGGCTGATTGCAGCTGATTGATTGCAGGAAGTGGGGCTGATTGCAGGGCGTGGCCTGGGAGCTCATTCTGTTCCTGACTCCCAGCTGAGCAGGAGCACAACAGGAGAGAGGCTCCAGCTGTTTTTGGGACTGTTTTTGGGACTGTGAAAAGGCAAGCAGGCTCCCAGAGAGCGAGCGAACAGAGCGAGCGAACAGGGAGAGCAAACAGGAGTTTGGCAGCGGAGTTCGGCGGGGGAGGTCAAGGGGGAGGTCCCTAAAAAAATAAATAAATAAATAAATAAAAACAAACAAAAACAAAACAAAAACAAAAAACAAAAAAACCCATATATATATATATATTCTAGGAAGACAGAAACAGAGCACTATGGAAGGAAAGGACTCAGCAGTGGTGGTGACCTGCAAGGGGTGTGCAATGTTTGTTTTCCTGCCAGAGATCAACATGGCCTACACGTGCAACAAGTGCAAGCTGGTCACGCTGTTGGAAGAAAAGGTCAGAGGACTGGAGCAGCAAGTGTCAACCCTCAGGAGCATAAGAGAAAGCGAGGAGTTCTTAGACAGAACGGTGGATCTACAGCACCAAAGCACAGTACAGGAGCCAGAAGGGCAACGGCAGGATGAGGCGGAGTCGGAGACTGCAGAGGCAAGGGAAAATAACGCAGGGGGAACTCCCTGGAAAAGGGTGACTGTTAGGAGCAGAAGAACTACAAGACACTCTGCGCCTGTGGAAGCAGTGGAGCTATGGAACCGCTTCCATGTACTTGAGGACGAGAGCAGAGGACAGCCTGCAGAGGACGGATTACCGGGCACCCAACGTGACAGCGAGCAAGAGGCTGAGGGTCAGTCAAGTGGAGGCAATCAAACCAAGGCCTACAGCAAGAGGAAGAGAAGAGTACTCGTAGTGGGAGACTCCCTCCTGCGGGGGATCGAAGCCAAAGTATGTCGCGAAGACCCATGGACTCGCCAGGTGTGCTGTCTCCCTGGGGCACGGATTAAGGATGTGACAGAGCAGCTGCCGAGGCTCATGAAGCCCACCGACACATACCCCTTTCTTCTCTTCCACGTGGGTACAAATGATACTGCCAAGCGGAGTTACAAAGAAATCACGGCAGACTTTGAAGAGCTGGGAAGGGAACTCAAGAACTTCGGGGCCCAGATAGTTTTCTCATCCATCCTTCCAGTACTTGGAAGAGGCATAGAAAGGGAAAGAAAAATACTCCGAGTGAATGACTGGCTACGAAGGTGGAGCCGACGTGAGGGATTTGGATTCTGGGACCACGGGCTACACTTCCTGGAAGATGGACTGCTGGCAAAGGATGGGTTGCACCTCACAAGGACTGGGAAGAATGTGTTTGGACACAGCATGAGGAACTTAATCAGGAGGGCTTTAAACTGAATCCAACAGGGGAGGGAGACATAAACTCGGGGGTACCAATGGAAGAAGGCCTCCTTGCCACAATGGAGAGAACAGCTCCAGCGGTGCCCATTGATAGTCTACCACAAAATGTAGGGGGAAAGTCGGATTGTAAAGCACATAGTCTTCAATGTCTCTATACTAATGCCCAGAGTATGGGCAACAAACAAGACGAACTTGAACTCTTGATACATGAGGGCAAGTACGACTTGATAGGGATAACTGAAACCTGGTGGGATGACTCCCATGACTGGAATACAGCAATTGAAGGGTATAACTTGTTCAAAAGGAACAGAAGCAACAGAAAGGGAGGTGGAGTTGCACTGTATGTTAAAAATACGTATCTCTGCACAGAGATACAGGAAGAGGAGCTTGGCAGCCCCATTGAGAGCATCTGGGTTAAAATAAAGGGGGCAAAGAATAAAGCGAACATGGCGGTTGGAGTCTACTACCGACCACCCAATCAAGGAGAAGACGAGGATGGAACTTTTGAAAAACAAATTGCCAGTGTTTCAAGGAGGCACGATGTGGTAGTAATGGGAGACTTCAATTTCCCTGATATCTGTTGGGAGACTTATTCAGCCAAACATGGCCCCTCCAAGAAATTCCTGAGCTGTGCTGCTGATAACTTCCTCCTACAGAAAGTGGAGGAAGGAACTAGAGGATCGGCTATCCTTGACCTGATTCTAACCAACAGAGACGAGTTAGTGGATAAAGTGGCAGTTTCGGGAACTCTGGGGGAAAGTGACCATGTTATACTTGAGTTCTTGATTCTAACGGAAGCAAAAGCTGAGTGTAGCCAAACACGTACCCTGGATTTTAGGAAAGCCAATTTTAACAAACTCAGAACAATGATTAGTAAGATCCCATGGCAAATGACTCTCACGAGAAAGGGAGCCCAGGAGGGGTGGGAGTTTTTAAAAAAGGAAATTTTAAAGGCACAATTGCAAACAATTCCCACAAGGAAAAAAGGCAGAGGGCAACAGAAGAAGCCAATGTGGCTTCACAATAAACTCAAAGATGACCTGAAAACAAAAAAGGACACGTATAGGAAGTGGAAGGAAGGACAGGCTACAGGGGAAGAGTACAGGCAGGTAGCACAGAACTGCAGGAATAGTGTCAGGAAGGCTAAAGCTGAGAATGAGCTAAGGTTAGCGAGGAATGCTAAAAGCAACAAAAAAGCTTTCTTCAGATACATGCACAGTAAAAGACAGAAGAAAGAACTGGTGGTTCAACTACGCAATGAGGATGGCAAATTGATAACAGAAGACAAAGAAAAGGCAGAAGTGTTCAATTCCTACTTCGGCTCGGTCTTCTCCCAAAAGAGGGTCTATGACCCCCCTGGCAAACCTGAAATGCAGACTGAAGGGGCAGAATTGCAGCTTGAGATTGATAGGCAAATGGTCAAGGAGCACCTGATTACTCTGAACGAGTTTAAATCTCCAGGGCCTGATGAGCTGCATCCTAGAGTAATAAAGGAACTGGCAGAAGAACTCTCAGAACCACTGTCTATTATCTTTGAGAAATCATGGAGGACAGGTGAAGTGCCAGACGACTGGAGGAGGGCAAATGTTGTTCCCATCTTCAAAAAGGGCAAGAAGGAGGAACCTGGGAACTATAGGCCAGTCAGTCTGACATCAATCCCCGGGAAGATTTTTGAGCAGATTATAAAGAAGTCAGTCTGCAAGCACCTTGAAAACAATGCAGTGATTACTAGAAGCCAGCATGGATTTGTCAAGAACAAATCCTGTCAGACTAATCTGATCTCATTTTTTGATCGGGTAACCTCCCTTGTGGACTGTGGGAATGCTGTGGACATTATATACCTGGACTTCAGCAAAGCTTTCGACAAAGTGCCTCATGATATCCTGATTAGTAAGCTAGCTAAGAGTGGGCTAGATGGAACAACTATCAGGTGGATCCACAATTGGCTACAGAATCGGACTCAAAGAGTGCTTATCAATGGTTCCTTCTCAAACTGGGGAGAGGTAACGAGCGGGGTACCACAGGGCTCGGTCCTGGGCCCGGTGCTCTTCAACATTTTTATTAATGACTTGGATGAGGAGGTACAGGGAATGCTTATCAAATTTGCAGATGACACAAAGTTGGGTGGAACAGCTAATACTCTGGAAGACAGAAACAAAATTCAAAGTGACCTCGATAGGCTGGAGCGCTGGGCCGAAAACAACAGAATGAAATTTAACAGGGATAAATGCCAAGTGCTGCACCTAGGGAGAGGAAACCAAATGCAGAGTTACAGAATGGGGGACACTTGGCTCAACAATACTACAAGTGAGAAGGATCTTGGAATTGTGGTAGATCACAAACTGAATATGAGCCAGCAATGCGATGTGGCTGCAAAGAAGGCAAATGCAATTTTGGGCTGTATTAATAGAAGTATAGCTTCCAAATCGCGGGAAGTGATAATTCCCCTTTACTCGGCACTGGTTAGGCCTCATCTTGAGTACTGTGTCCAGTTCTGGGCACCTCATTTTAACAAGGACATAGACAAACTGGAGAGGGTTCAGAGGAGGGCAACAAGGATGATAAAGGGACTGGAAACAAGGCCCTATGAGGAGAGACTGAAAGAACTGGGCATGTTTAGCCTTCAGAAGAGGAGACTGAGGGGAGATATGATCGCACTCTTCCAGTATTTGAAGGGATGTCACACAGAGGAGGGCAAAGATCTCTTCTCGGTCATCCCAGTTTGCAGGACACGGAATAATGGGCTCAAGTTACAGGAACCTAGATTCCACCTAAACATCAGGAAAAATTTCCTGACTGTCAGAGCAATAAGACAATGGAATCAACTACCTAGGGAGGTGGTGGGCTCTCCCAGTCTGGAGGCATTCAAGGTGCGGCTGGACAGACATCTGTCAGAGATGCTTTGACCTGGATTCCTGCATTGAGCAGGGGGTTGGACTCGATGGCCTTGTAGGCCCCTTCCAACTCTACTTTTCTATGATTCTATGAATTCCAGGATAAAGTTGTGCAGAAGCACCAATCAGGGTTAGGTTATAAAAAATATCCCAAACTATGAACATCCCCTAGAGCACCATTAAATCCATTATTACAAAATGGAAAGAAGATGGCTCAACTATGACTCTGCCCAGAGAAGGATATCCACCAAAACTCAGTGACTGCATTAGTCAGAGAAGCAACCAAGAGGCCAACAGTAACTCTGAAGGAGCTGGAGAGATCTGCAGCTGAGATGGGAGAAACCGTCCATGGGACAGCCATCACCCAGATGCTCCACAAAGCTGGGCTTTCATGGAAGAGTGGTGAGAAGAAAGCCATTGCTGAAACATACCATCACTAACGGGGGCATTTCCAGACCCATTCTCAAACTGTGCAGCACCTGCTGCAAGCAGGTATAGCCTGTACTAACTAAATAAGGGCACAGCCCTATCAGGTTGCTGCCCACTAGACAGAAGCCTCTGAGCTCAGAGGCTTCCAAGTATCCAGTGCCCTGCCAGGCTGCTGCCAGCAAGGTGGGTGGAATGACAGAGGTAGGATTTTGCCTCTCCATCCTCCTTTAAAAGAAAAAACCCACTAGACAGGCCTCTGAGCCCATCTAGTGGAGCCATGCTGGTGGAGCCAGGGCAGGAGAGGCCAAAGGATGGATTGTATCCTGGCCTCTCCTCCCTCCCCTCGCTGTCCACTATAACGCCCCTTTTCCCCTCTCCCTGAAGTCGCATTTGTGACCTCGGGAACCATGGATCTTTTTATGGCAGCTGTGAGGGGGAGGGGAAAGGAGAAGGAGGGGAGGGGTCAGAACCCAGAGTCCCCCTCCTGAGGTCATATAGGAGTGTCTCTCCCAGATCCGTAAGATTACAGGCTAAGTAACGAAATGACAGCCCTCAGCTAGGGATCGGGGAGAAATTCATCCAGTTCACATTTTAATGTGAACTTATAAAATTTCACACTTTTGAACTGCTGTGTGTGAACTGAAACACAATTATCCTTTGAAATTCATGCTTTTCTGAATTTTGGAGTGCCCCAATCAAATAAATGCATACAAAATGTGTACATTAGAGGAAAAATAATGTTCAAATATGCATTTTACTAGAAAAACTGTTTGCAAAGAATGTATATTAGGTAAAAATGCATACAAAAATACATGTATTGGGAGAAATGTGCACAAAAAAGGATTATGAATTTTCATGCAATCTTAAAAACAAAACAAAACTCAAAGTTCAGGACAAACCAAATTTAATATTGGAGAAATTCTCACAGGTTGAGATGAACCAAATTTAAGATTAGAAAAATGAGGAACTGAGGGAAACTGAAACTGGCAGGTTTGTCCCGACTTCATAAAACTGTGAGTACTTTCCTCCCCTTTTCTCTCTCTCTCTCTCTCTCTCTCTCCCTCTCCCTCTCTCTCTCCCTCTCCTTCTCTTTCTCTTTCAGTTTTAGTGGGGGCAAATTTCATGGGGGGGGTGTCAAAAGAAAATACATAGATGGGATGGGAGAGTCTTTGCCTTGGTCATGTGCAAAATTCACACAGACTAAATTTAGACTGATCCATCCCTAGTAATATAAAGGGGGAGGGAAGACATGAAGTAACAGCAAGCTGTGGCAAGGTGCCCACACACAGTGCTTTGTACCAAATTCAGGAATAAAATATGGAGCAATGCATTGGTGCCATTTTGGAAACAAGACCAGCTCATCTGAAATGCCAAAATCTGGAGAGAAATTTGGATGAAGAGAATTTCAGAGCCATCTCTAATAAAAATGAATAAATCCCAAACTCACCAGCAGGCTTTCCTTCAATTTAATTGCTAAGAAACACCATAATCTATCTGCATTTGCTTCCAAAGCCTGAAAGATTGTGCCCTTTTCCTGAAATATGTGTTTGTATTAGTTCTGGGGGGGGGGGGGGCTGACACACAATACGATAAAAAATTGTTTGTTCCAGTTTTCTTTTTCCAGTGCAGTTCAAGTACTTATATGGGGTTGGGGTGTTGAATCTCCAGGAGCAAATGGCCAGTTCACACAATCACTGGTTAGAAATCCTGCAAATGTGGTGTGTGATCAGGACCATAATGTGATATGAGGTGTACACACACATATATATCCTTATGTGCATATGTGTTATTCCACATGGGGCAGGGTGATGCTTTAGGTCACAGGTTATCTTGTATGTGATTGAGACTGGGTTCACATGAAATGCTAAAACTCAGTGGGTTACTTCCCCCACGGGGTGCTTTAGAAGCCAACCTGGTGTGGATACTAAACCACGTTAACCCTAGTAGGCTTAGCATGTCATCTGAACCCAGACAACACGCTAACCTACTCACAAGCCAAAAGGGCATAGAGCCCCTTCGCCAGAGTGGCAAACGAGGGCTGCTGCTCTGGCCACGGGGCTGGCTCCGGCCAAGTGCCCAAGCAGCACTTAGTTCAGCTGTCATCGGCTTCCTCAGCACGCTCCTCCTGATGGCGGGAGAGCAGGATTGCTCGTGAGCAATCCCACTCTCCTGGCACTGGCTGGAGCATGGGGGGAACCCCCAAAGGTCTGCAGCGGCAGCAGGGCATCCAGGGGCGCCCGGCCTCACTTGCTCTCGAGAGCAAGCAAGGCTGGGTGCCTGGATCCCCCACTGCCTTCACTGCCGCCACTGCTGTCCTTCCGGGCAAAAGAACAGCAGCGAAGGAGGCGGGGGGGCGGGAGCGGGAGCAGGAGTGGGAGCCAGCAACCCAGGCCTAGCAAAGCCTGGGCGACTGGATCCCCCGCCTTGGCTGCTGTCCTTTCAGGCAAAATGCTCCTCCTCCTCCTCCTCCTCCTCGTCCTCGTCCTTGTCCTCCACAATCCCCGCTCGGGGATTGGGCAGGAGGAGGCATGTGGCAGACCCACCCCCCTGCCCGTGCTGGGTGCAGGAGGGGGGGAGCAATTCCCCCTGTCTGCATGGCTAGTCCTGGAGGGTGGGGTGGGGGCTGATTCTGGAGACGGCGATGACAGCACGCGGCCACACCCCCTCACCGCCACCACCGCCGCCACCACCAACACATTAGTTAGCAAGGGCAAGTTAACCCCACCCTTGCTAGGGAGCGCTGGATCAGCGGCAGTGGGGTCTGCTGCCCAGCCCCTTCCTAAGTGGGAAGTGGCAGGCAGCAGACAGACCCCCCTTACGCCCCCTGCTCCCGCTCGCTGTGGGAAGGCCAGGGTTGCCCTTGCTTGATGGGGCTGCTATGGCCCCGCCAAGCAATTGCAACTGACAGCTGGTGAAAAGCACCACTTGGGCACTTTTTGCCACCGGTCATTCCCGCTCTGCTCAGTGCTTCCACGGTGTCCCCTGGGATACTGGCGGGAGGACTGAGAGGAGCGGCGATGCCTCCGGACCCCTGCTGTGCCTGACCATTAGTCGGGCACAGCCGGGGCCTGGGGCAACTTTAAACCTACAGGGGTTTCAGAACCTCTATGGGTTTAAAATGACATGCAAACCTGGCCATAGTGTGAAACATGGCCAGTGTGAGGGATGGGTTTAGGCTCCCATCCCATTATCATGCTTTTTCACTTTCACTGATAATTAGATGAATGGGGGAAATAATTTAAATAAAATGCATGGGAGGAATTTAGAGTCATCTGTAAAGCATAATCACTCTCACTCGGAGCACACCATTTGTGTAAAAAAGAATATACATACTGCAGTTAAAATGGAGGTAACATTTCCAGGCTTCAAGAGCTCAACTTGGCTGAAATGCTGCAACGAACAGTTTAACGATATAAAGGGAAAATTTCTGTGTAAGCAATTTAAAAGGCGAGGAAAACCCCCCACTAAGTGTAGGTGGGGAGCTTCTGTGGTCTGTTTGGAGTGGGGTGCGGGGAGGAGAAGAGAAACTGCATTTCTGATAGTCACTCTTAATGAAATTGAACTATTTATAGTGCAGTGGCAATGGATTAGTTGCTGGTGGTTAAGGAAGCACCTTAGAACATAATTAATGCAGTTAATAAAAAGATTTAAAGAAAAGGGTGAAAGGCCCGGTTTGCAAAGGGGCAAAAGCAAAGCCGTTGTCTTAATTTGTGCAGGAAATGTTCATATGGGTGGTTTGAAATTGATTTCTACAGTATATTAGGTTTAACAGGCCAAAGACTTCATTATAAATCAGGGGCCAGGGCTATGGCAAAGATAAGGGCGTAATGATCTTGTGCAAAGGGCATAATGATCTTGTCCTGTTTCTGATGGTGCGAGAGGTGCCGGCAAAAAACCCACCCTCCTTTCCCCACTCCAAACCAAGGTTTCTTTCTGCCATAGCCTGCAGTTCCCACCATCTTGCTGCATCTCACCTACCTTGGATGGGACGATGGATGAAAAATAGTTTGAAGCTCTTTTATTTTTAGCTCAATTGGCAAAAAAGTCTCCAAACGTGCACTGCGAAGCTGAAAGGACAGGGGTGGGGGTGGGCATGTGCCAGAGGCAGAAGGACTTGAACATCCAGTATTTTCCAAGCCGGGTTCTAGTCCCCGCTCGGCCATGAAGCTCGCTGGGTGACTTTGGGCCAGTCACTGACTCTCAGCCTAACCTACCTCACAGGGCTGTTGTGAGGATAAAATGGAGAGGAGGAGGAGGAGGATCATGTAAGCTGCCTTGGGTTCCTTGCAGGAAAAAAGGTGGGATAATAATAATAATAATAATAATAATAATAATAATAATAATAATAATAATAATAATAATAATAATAATAATACAATAATAATGCTAAACCATCCCAGTCCTGCCTGGCATGGAACTTACATGCACCTTTAGCAGCAGTTGGTGCCACAAAGGCTACTGGCTGTCCTTGACCCAAGGGCTACACATGGTGGCCAACTTGTTTCCTGACAAAATGGCTCCACCTGTTCCAGTGAGAGCCAGTGTGGTGTAGTTCATTAAAATGTTGCACTGGGACTGCGGTGATCCAGGTGCTAGTCCACACTCACCCATGAAGCTGACTGGATTACCATTATCCATCCCGGTCCCGTCCCCCCACCAGCTACTGCCTCTGGTAAGCTCACTTGGGGTGGGGCACCAGGGTGGCTCTTTGGAGGTGTTGCATAGGCTAAAATCCAAAGGAGTGGATAGATTCCATGTCAGTATATGGGGGGGGGATTTTAGTCAGCACTTACCCCCACCCCACCCCACCCCACCCACCAAAAAGCCTCAGGTATTCATAGATTTCATAGATCATAGAGTTGGAAGGGGCCTACAAGGCCATCGAGTCCAACCCCCTGCCCAATGCAGGAAACTAGAGGAGGGGTCTCCCATCCAAGTAATAACCAGGCTTGACCCTGCTTAGCTTTCCACACTCAGACAAGCTGAGCCAGCATGAGCCACAGGCCTGTTTTTATATATACTCTTATTTTGGTTTCTCCATTATTTCCTTTCAAAAGCAGTTACATCAATCTTATAAGCTGCTTTTTAAAGCCAAGAGAACTTTAAAAGCACTCTGGGATTTGAGGGAAATAAATTATCTGAAGGGCAACTCCCATCAGAACTCTGAAGCATGCACCTCTGGATCAGTTCTTCTGGGGAGAATCCACACTAGGGCCATTTACCATTGCTAAGGGCCTGTTATCCCACAATCAGCTGGAATCCTGTAATCCCCAGGGCAGAGAGAAAATTGCTGCCTTACTGCCTTATGGCAAGAGCCTAGTAATGTTTATTCAGGTGTTCATCCCATTCAGTGTAATGGGAACATCTCCTTGGGAAAAGGGTGCTGCTGAGCTCTTCTCATGCAGATACTCTGAGCTTTTCTAGGCAAGGCTTTTATTGTGCGCTTGCCATTCCTCATTCATTATTATTTATGGGTTTACATGACGTTGTCATCCTCCAGTTTCCATCCTTTGTTTTCCAAGCACTTTCACGGAGTTTTCGGTGGTGGGGGAAATGTGTTAGTTTGGGGGATCATGAAACAAATTGCAACTCTCCATCAGTGTAGTTGCATTATTTCGTTTTGTTCTAGTATACTACAGTGCCACCTAGAGGTTATGTAGCAGAAAGGCAGGATAGGTGGGGGGTGCAAGCTTTGTGTGTAGAGAACTGACCTTAATCCTGCAAAGAATCTGGAAGCAGATGCAGTAGGTTAAAAAGCTTTGTCTAGAAAGCCTCTCTGGCTGCAGGTGGTACAATGTAGGCAGCTATGCTGTCAAGGAGGGAGAGTCCTGGTGTAAACAAAAGGTCATCTTGCTGCCCCACCAACTCCAGACAGAGTCAGTCAGTCAGGCGATCACTCGTGACCGAGTAAGATTGTCTTCCAGGATAAAAATTTATTATTATTATTTTTTACAAAAAGGAGATTTTAAAAGGAGGAAAATTCTAAAGAAAATTGTGTAGACTCTAGCGATGGGTCCGTAAGTGACTGTGGAGGCCAATTCTAGATCCACACAGCTTCCCACAGTGAGGACACAGGTTACCAGATGGAAGATGGTCCTGTAAAGGATTCATTTGATGTGCTTTTCGCTTAGCACGTTTCTCCCTTTCACCTTGCACTCGGGCTTCTTCAAAGTCCATAGAACCTTTGTGAAAGGCCAACCTCCAGTTAGATCGTTCATGGGCCAGAGCTTCCCAGTTTTTGATGTTTATATTGCATTTTTTTAGATTAGCCTTAAGAACATCTTTAAACCTCTTATATTGACCACCGATATTCCGCTTTCCATCCTTGAGTTGGGAATAAAGTAACTGCTTTGGGAGACGGCGGTCAGGCATTCGAACAACATGACCGGTCCACTGAAGTTGGCATTGAAGGATCATTTTTTCAATGATAGTAGTCTTTGCTTCTTCCAGTACACTGACATTTGTTTGCCTATCTTCCCAAGTAATTCGCAGGATTTTCTGGAGGCAACGTTGATGAAATCTTTCAAGGAGTTGGAGGTGACGTTTATAGATAGTCCATGTTTCGCAGGCATACAATAAAGTTGGTAATACAATGGCTTCATAAACCAGTGTTTTGGTCTTCTTACAAATATCCCGATCCTCGAACACTCTATGTTTCATTCGAGAAAACGCGGCACTTGCGGAGCTCAGACGATGCTGGATTTCACTGTCGATGTTAGCTGTAACAGAAAGATAGCTGCCAAGATAGAGAAAATGATCGACATTTTCCAGTATTGTCCCGCCAAGCTGGATAGATGGCATCACCAAAGGGTTAGCTTGCACTTGCTGATGAAGCACTTTGGTTTTTTTGATGTTAAGTGAGAGACCAAGTTTTCCGTATGCTTCTGCAAAAGCATTTAGGATAGTTTGGAGATCATCCTCTGAATGTGCGGAGACCACATTATCATCAGCATCCTGAAGTTCCACAACGGAGGTTGTAATTACCTTACTTTTTGCTTCCAGCCTGCTGAGATTAAAAAGCTTTCCATCTGTTCGATATATAATTCCCACACCAGTGGGAAGTTTCCCCTCGACAAGATGTAAAATCATGGCAATGAAAACGGCAAATAATGTTGGGGCGATAACACATCCCTGTTTAACACCTGATCCCACTTTAAATGGAGCACCATGAGAGCATCCATACAGAAGGCATACACTGAACTGCTCAAAGGGTCCTGTGCTAACAACATCCCACCCACTCCTTATCAAGTCAAGGGGGAAGATGGAATGGAAGCACTTACAATGTCAGTGTGTGCTGCACACACCAAGCCAGTATTGCTGCCTCACATGCTCTCCCTTTGAACACTCTCCAATCTGGCCTCATTGTTCTTAAAGATCTTTGAGACTGGATGAGAGAACTCCATATGCAAAGCTGGTTTGACGCGATTATGCTCTGAATTTTAGATGTTTCTGCTAATGAGATAGGAAATAATATTTGCTTCTGTTGCAGGAACATTTTAGATGGTTAGCTTCTGTTCATGAGATGATCCGCACAGTGGCACCCAATTTGTTCCACAAGAGCTAGGTCTACTTGCTGATACCTTACCCCACCCCACCCCACCCCACCCCTTCCTTTATGTGTGGCAGTGGTAGGCTGGGGACACAAACACACACACACAGCAATTTAAAAATATATTTTTGAATATGTGCTCTGCGAAGAATTTTTATATGCGATGTGTGAAGGATTATTTATAGATGCACACATTTTTAAAATGCAGGGCTTTTTTCTGGTGGAACTCACCGGAACTGAGTTCTAGCACCTTTTCTTCTATTAACTGCATTACAATTTAATCGCCATCTACTCCCGAGGAAATGTAATCCAAGAGTTCCGGATTACCTTTTTCTCCAGAAAAAAAGCACTGTTAAAATGGATAACCATTCCCAACAGTATTATTTCTGAAGTTATTCAATAATACAAGAGGGGAACCAATGAAACATTGCAGTGAAGGAGGAGGAGGAGGAGGAGGAGGAGGGAAGGCAGAGAGAAGGAAGAAGACATCCTTTCCCTGACCCACCCAAGGGTGCAACTAGGGCTGGACCGTGGGACCAAAGTCCAGAGCCCCACAGCCCTGGGACCCCTCAAATGACAGGTGATGGGAGCCACAACAAAACAGGCCCAGCATCAGTACCTGTTCTGGCATGGGTGTGCTGGAGCCCACTGGGGCTGATGCTGGTAGCTGCAGATCCTTTCTTTCTTACATTTAAAACATTTTATAGTCAGGGGCCAGCTGGGCATGTACATGGTTACTGATGCACTTTTTATTAATTATATATTTAAAATATATTATCCTCTTCTACACAAAAATGGTGCTTAGTCCCAAGTAAATGTGCTTAGAAGCAGGGAAGCAGAAGCAAACTCCATTTTATTCCTGTCATCAAGATGGTGCCATGATTTAGGTGAATTTAAAATGTGAGACTACACATGTTAGAGTGTAGTCGTCGTCGTCGTCGTCGTCGTCGTCGTCGTCGTCCTCCTCCTCCTCCTCCTCCTCCTCCTCCTCCTCCTCCTCCTCGTTTTTCTTTTTTATCAGGGTGGATGAACATTTTTTTTAAAAGTGTGTTTGGACACATATCAGGAATGCAGAAGTAGTGTTAAACCATGGAATGGAAGGAGGGGGAGGAGATGAGGAATATTACTTGTGCACTTCACAAGTGAAGTAAAACACATGGCCATCTAACCGTGCCCCATAAGAAAGCCGCATAAGGCTATTAAAATTACCTAGCTGCACCATGGGCCGCACCTATTGGGAAGTGAGGAGGGATCTCCTTCCTTCCTATGGTCCTTCCCTTCCTCCTCCATGTATCCCCTTCCAGGTAAGGTCCTCTTGCATAGAGTCCTGGTGGGAGTTGGAGGAAAGGTGAGGGGTCCCAATGGCCCTAAATGGCTTGGGACCAGGGTATCTAACATCTCCTCCTGTATGTACCTGCTTGGACCCTTGAGTCATCTTCTTAGGATCTGCTCTGGGAGCCCCTGTCAAAGGAAGCTAAGTGGGTGGCTACAAGAGAGAAGCCCTTCGCAGTTGTGGCACACTACTTATGGAATGCCCTTCCCAAAGAGGCTCACCTGACTTGCCCATGACTCACCTGACATTGTTATCTTTTCAGCGCCAGGCAAAGACGAAAGACCTTCCTTTTCTCCCAGGCATTTTAGAGACCAGGTTCTAGTTTTTAATGGCTATTATTTCTTTGCCGTTTGTTGTCTGTATTTATGCTTTCAATTATTTGCATTGCATTTTATAATTTAATTGTCTGTTTTGCGTTTTAGTCTTTTAACTGTTTGTTTTTGGACCAGAGAACATTTGTTATTGGGCAGATTAAAAATATAATCATTCAATAAATAGTCATAAAATTAAATAGAAGAAGGAAACTGTCTCCCCATCTCCCTTTACCTCTCCCCATCAGCTCTCCCACACTGGTCAGTGCCACAGCTGTTGCTGCTCAGTCCTGGGTATCATGTGTGAAATGGCAGCAGTGGGAATGGATCTCACTCCACGCCATTTCCCTGGAGACACGAAGCGACCAAGGCAGTGCCATTGCTGCTGTTAGATCTGGGATAACTATGCTCCAATGCAAATGCAGTAGAACTCAACACTCTTCAGACACCTTCCATCTCTGTAAATCAATTGCTCTAGTTTTCCCCTCAGGAATGTTCAACTGAATAGATTTGTCCCAGGTGGGAGGCCTAATGTAAGCAAGCTCAGTAAAAGTTTCCATTGTTAGCAGCCCAGGAAATCATTATCTTGGCTAGAAGAATAATGGAGAGCCAGAAGATAATGGAATTGACCATGCTTCAGGGACAGGCTACAGAACACTTCACTGATTGCTATGTGTAATGAACTCTTTGAACCATGTTGGCTCTTTTTTCAGATTAAATCCATTTTGGGAGAGCGGGAATGGTTTGATTGCTACATTTTGCAGCCTCCGATTACACTGGTTACAAACAGCAGGCAAGTTATGGATAGATTTTAGTAGATTGATTTGCAATAACTTTCCTGATTTAATGGTGGAGAAAGAGAAAGAAATAGTGTTGAAAATTGCAGGAAAAAAGATCTCATGAGCTTAGTAAGCTTGAGGCACAATAAGCTCGAGGCATTACCTACAAAGTATTTGTTATTTACTTAGGATGGATTACAGCACTTCATAATCAAACGTATGCATTAAATTGTTCTAACATGATGTTATATAAAAGGTCATGGTTAAAACACACACCTTAACAACTGAGGTCCTACCTGTCCACAGACAGAAGGGACATCTGTCCCGAGTAGAAAGCAGTCAGGATCTTGGGTGAGAAGGAAGGAATCAGATGGCATGGTAATCAGGAAAAAGAAATAGGGCGATGTGGAAGCTAAACTAGGAGGGAGGGGGTACAGACCCAGGGGAGGAGATGCAGACCTGGTCCACACCCTGGATGCGCTGAGGCCGAGTCCATCCTGTAGTTGATGCACTGTGCTGCGCTCCCTCCCCCAGCTTAGTCATGTAAACTGTCTCAAGCAGAACGGTGTGATCAGTGGTGCAGTTAGGTAATTTTAGACTGGAGACTTAGCGGTCCTACTCTTTAGAGGGTAATGTGTATTACTTCCATGACTGCAAAATGTCATACGCCAGCCCTGCTGCATTTGGGGGCCCTGCCTCTCCTCCTGCTGAGTGGGGCCCTGGACCTCTGCCCCAAAGTCCTGCCGTGATGGCACCTCTGGGTGTTTTAGAATTTCTGGAAGTAGACATGCTCTTTGGTGGAGAGCCCGTTTGACAACTGCCAGGAAGTCATCCAGAATGATTATGTGACGTGTCCTTGTAATCTGAGCTTCATCCATTGATGGCATGGACAAGAAGCCACTCCCCCAGTTGACCTGAAAGATCACATACGACAGAATGTCAAAGGTCAAAATTTTAATTTATGTTCAGTAGGTGTCCTGTGCAGAGTCTGGAGCCCAAATGTAACATGTTCCTGGTGACCCTCTGCCCTGGTGAGCCACTACCAGCCAGCGTAGACAGTACTGGGTTAGATGGACAAATAGTCTGACCAGGGACCATCTGTGTAAGGCTGTGAGACATCTAGATTCCCCACAACCCAGTATAAAATTTGGAATATCCAATTCATACAAGAGAAATGTGCAGTGGAAGGCAAAAGCAGTCAAGTAAAGTCAAACAGAACTAGAACTATGGATTGATGTATGCAAATATGAGTCCACTTCTATGGGTAGAGTGAGGTGGCATACTACTTGCCATAGTTCTGCCACCACAATTTAGAGTTCTGCCTTGATACAAAAGTAGAAAAGCTAATCAAACTAGGCAGACTTTGCAGTTAGTATTTTCAGAGAGCAGATGAATGCTAGACTAAAGTATATATCAACCACAAGTGGCACATCATGAAAGATGCAGTATCGAGATCTTAAAATATATTTATCTCCTGGCAACTTTCTTCTGGCAAGTGAGGCAGCTTAAAACTGCCTTCCGAGTTAATACTAAATGCCTCTCCATGGGTTGCAGCTATGGTGTGCCGTCTCAGCAATTGGCTCATTTCCCATCTTCCAAGATACATCAAGCATTCTCTCAAGTCTGCTATAGAAAATCACATAAATGTCTCCAAATTCAATTCTCACTGTTTGCAGCCCCAAACCTCTGAGACACATCCACTACTAATGAACGTTAGCAGCATCTGTTTGAAGCATGAGATTTTCTTATTCTTTGAAAAGATTTTTTAAAAAGAAGATAAATTTGAAGAGGATGGAGCTTTTATTTGCTATTTTAGCATAGTAGCATATGATCCAGCTTTTCCTATAGTGTTTTTCTCACTATGAGTGGCTAACAACAAGTTATATAAATGTATGCTGTGGAGACTTGTTGTTGTTGTTGTTGTTGTTGTTGTCTTTTGTACAGAATGATGAGTTCAGAAATGGTGAACTCACCTTTTACCACACACCATGTCTTCACTTAGCATCAACCATCCACACATGACTCCCACCACCACCACCACCACCACCACCAAAGGTTCATAATGCACACTTACCACATTTGCAACCTGGGTGTGGGAAGCTGCTTGGGAAGACAATTTGGACCAGAGAAATGAGAGGCAGGGAAAGGTCTTAGCACTCCTATCCCACACTAGGGATGTGTGAATCAACAAAACTCGACCTCACCAAAGTTCTCCAAATTCCATCTAGAAGCTTCTTCCAACTCAAGTTCATATCAGATTGCGAGTTTCCTTTTCACATGAAAATCTGTGCATATTTCTGGGCATATTTTTCCAAAGGTAAGCATCAATCGTGTGCATCTTTGAAATGTACACATTCCTCTCCCATTGATTTAAGCATGTTTGCATGCATTTTTGAAAAGCACACATTTTTTCATGCACATTTTAAAAATGTATGCATGCTGTAAAGCACTTCTTCTTTTTTGTCCGTGAATCACATTGCAAGTTTGGAAATGTATGGGTTTCGACCACAGATTGCATCTGAGTCCATGTTCGATCTGGAAAGTGCAAACTGGATAAATCCTGATAAAAAACAAACTGAAACTAATTTCTCATACATCCCTGCCCCCATCACATTTCTGCTCAAAATGCCTCCCCACAACTGCTTTTCCTCTTTTAAAAGTCAGTGTTGGGGCTCTGTTACATGCATTTGCATGTAATATGTAATTAGCCAGTGTACCAGATGTTTGAGTGCACCATATATGGACCTAATTTATGCCTAATAATGTAGCATATCTTCCAAGGCACCTTTTCTATTTGCTAAAATTCCGGGTTTCTTGCTCTGGTATAATTCTGAACTAAGTTGCTAACTGTTTCCCCACCATCTTTAACAGTAGGAAAGTGGCAATCCCAGATGCTTCAGGATCACTAGGGTAGGGGGCGGGCAACTTTGAGGTTACTTAGGGAGGGGGAGGCTAAAGCCACAGCCTCTCCCATTGACCCCAATCAGGATCACTGCCCCAGTGCTGCTAATAGCAGCAGTGCTGGAATAGTGGCTTATTCCCCCAGTCAGCTGGGCTGTGGAGAAAGTACGTAGGTGGAACTTTCCCACCACCAGCAGCAGCAACTCCTACAGGCTGCAGTGAGGGCTCAGCTCAGTACCCTTGTTTTAAATGAAATGCTTCCCAATCAAAGTTGGTTTACATTCACATTATGTAAATACAAAAGCCAAATCACTGTGAAAACAACTTCAGAGTTTCTGCGGTTACCATTGTTACATACATTGTTTTCTGTGCTCACCAGATGGGTGACAGCAATAAGCTCAGTTTTTTATTTAAAAAAATCACCATCAAGGTAGTCAAATAACAAGTAACCTGCTCATTAAAAAAAAAAAAAAAAAAAAAAAGTGTAAATATTCCTAACTGGAAAGGAAGGGTTTCCTAAAATGCCAGGAAAACAAATTGAGGATTTTAAAGGATTGCCCTTGTTAGAATGAAAAACACAACGCAGAGGGTAGGGCACAAAATGTCAGGGAGGTAAGGTGGATGTTGCTAATGGGCTGCTTTGCATTTTTAAAGAGTAATTTCATACACTACAGGCGATTTAATCAGGAAACATGGCAAGAACTATAGAAATGGGGATTTATTATGAAAATGACCTGCTAGGTTACTAGGTGTTTTTGTTGTTGTTGTTGTTTTTGGTTTTTTAATCTTACTGCAGTATTTTTGACAAGTTACAATCTTTATAGCCTACGCCTAATAAACAAGAGTGTCAGTTCAAAAGGTTGTGTTCAGTCTCTAAATCCTAACTAGAAGGGGGGGGAAGGCATGCAGCATGCTGAGATGTCACCTGTACTCATTTAAGAAATAAAAACATTATATTGGTACTAAAGATTATTACATTTTTCAAATATTACTGTTGTATTTGAATTCAGCAGAACAGTTCTAGTGTATGTATATGATATAGGGCACAATGAATGAATAGTGCCTCTTGCTGGAGTTTGTAAGGGCATGGTGTTCTTCCCATTCATTGAACAGACACTCTTTGTGGATACTGGGTTAGATCCAGAGAGGTGCTAACAGAAAAAAATATATTCTGGGCGGTACTGTTCCATGAAATGTTGTAGAAGAATAGCAGAAGACATTGTGTGATGTTGTGCAAGATCTTGTGCAAGAGATTGTGCAACACCTTGTGTAATGACTAGTGCTTGCACTCATCTTTAGATGTTGTGCAAGAGGTTACACAAAGCCATGCGCAAACAGAAGCACACCGCTGGATTTCAGCTCTCTTTTCTCACACAAGGATCTTGTACTAAGTCAGAAAAAATGCCTTCTACATGTGGAAGCAGACCTCTGGATCCAACCCACTCCAATTCAAGGAGAGAGAAAATCCTTAATGGGTTCTAAATAATCAGCCTGCACAATCCAGAACAGAAAGAGGGCATAGAAATGGCACCTGCAGAATAATAACTCCACTCCCATACACATAAGCAAGTCAGCCCATCCACATTTTACCATGGACAGCCAGAACATTGGTGCTCAAAGAGAAATTGTAATTTCTCTGTTTAAACAACACAACACATCACAAGTCACATGACTTTTCACATAGCTAATTTCCCACACTAAAACAAAAGCAGCCAAAAAGAACTACATATTAACAAACTATACAACTCAAACAAAAACATCCTACTTTTAAAAAATTAATACTATTTATACTACAAACAAAAAACACACAACATATTATTATTAATATTACAACACAGAATACTGTAGTGATTAGAATGTTGGACTGGGGAGAACCAGGTTCAAATGCCCACTCAACCATAAAGTTCACTGGGTGATCCTAGGCCAGCTACCTTCCCTCAGGGCTGTTGTGCAAATAAAATGCAAGAAGAACGTATCTGCTGCTCTGAGCTGCTTGGGGGAGTGGGGGGGGGGGGATAGTGGAATATAATTGTAATTGGTTAATAAATAAAAGGGGGAAATCAGGAGTCATTAGGCAGTCTAATAAAGCCATGCTGGCTAGGATGATGGGAGTTGCAGACAGTCCAACACATCTGGAGGGCACCAGGTTGGAGGAAGAGTGCCTTAGATTAAGGCTGTGGGAGCAAACAAAATCACTTGTTTCAAGATAGGATTGCATACATGTATTAATATCTTATCATTTTTGGTCTGGTGCATTAATTGTAGCATGTTCAGAATCCAGAAAAGGTTCCCTAGACCAAAGATCTTCTGATTTTCCTCTACTTCCCCATCGCCATGAGGAAATTCTGCAGTTAGAAGAAGGATATGCTCCAATAACAAATCCCTCTTCGAAAAAGTCCACCATATAACTGACCACCATATTTGGAAGAAAATATTTATTTAGGTGAGATTTACTTGCCATGTTAGAGGCTACTTCCCCTAAAACAGGGGAGGGCAACCTCTTATCCTGAGCCAGTGTGGCGTAGTGGTGAGAGTGTTTGACTGGGACTCGGGAGATCCGGGTTCTAGTCCCCGCTCGGCCGTGAAACTCACTGGGTGACTTTGGGCCAGTCACTGACTCTCAGCCTAACCTACCGCACAGGGTTGTTGTGAGGATAAAATGGAGAGGAGGAGGATTATGTAAGCCGCCTTGGGTTCCTTGCAGGAAAAAAAGGCAGGGTATAAATATAATAAATAAATAAATACCCGCTAGCCCAGGGGTCCTCAAACTAAGGCCGCGGGACACATCCGGCCCGCCGGGTCTTTTCATCCAGCCCAGAGGCCGATAGAGACTCCTTGCGAGGGAAGGGGAGGAGGAGCGGCTGAGCCGGAGGCGGGGCATGGGCTGCCTGCCCACCCGCCGCCCTGCATCTTCTGTGTGTGGGGCGGAAGGGGCGACTGAACCGGCGGCGAGGCGCGGACAGCCCGCCCGCCCGCCTGCCTGCCTGCAGGGTAGGGGGAGGCTGAGCTGGCAGCGAGGCATGGGCCGGCCGGCCGCTTGCCACCCTGCATCTTCTGCGGGGGGGGAGGGGCGACTGAACCAGCGGCGGGGCGCAGACAGCCCACCTGCCCGCCCGCCTGCCTGCCTGCGGGGTAAGGGGAGGCTGAGCTGGTGGCGAGGCGCCAGCTGCTTGCCGCCCTGCATCTTCTGTGGGGTGGGGGTCGGTAAGGGGAGGCTGAGCTGGCGGCGAGGCGCGGGCCGCCCGCCCGCTCGCCACCTGGCCTGCTAGCTGCCCTGCATCTCCTGGGGGGGAGGGGAGGGGGGGACCCACGGTTGGAGAACCCTGGACTGGAGGTTGCTTAAGCCTTCTCACCCTGATATAAAGCAGCCTTTCCCAAGGTTGGTTCATCCTCGCAGCAGCCCTGAGACTTGTGTTTCTGGTGATGAATTTTGTGCTAGTTCCATTTTACAGATGTGGGAAACTGAGGCTGAGCAAGAGGCGAGTATGTGGATAGGACCCAGGGGGTGAAGGCGGCTCTTTATTTATTTATTACATGTGTATCCTGCCTTCTTTCCTGCAAGGAACTCAAGGCAGCTTACATTCTCCTCTCCCTTTTATCCTCACAACAATCCTGTGAGGTAGGTTAGGCTGAGAGTCAGTGACTGGCCCAAAGTCACCCAGTGAGCTTCATGGCTGAGTAGGGACTAGAACCCGGATCTCCCGAGTCCCAGTCAAACACTCTAACTAACCACTATGCCACACTGGCTCTCACTATGTTCTCTGGGTACCAGGTCTTCCTGACCTATCCCAGGGAATGGGTTTGTACTTTTAAGGCTGTGATCCTTGTATTGTTTTTTCCTGTTTTTTTGCACTACAAATAAGATATGTGCAGTGTGCAAATCAAGCCTTTCTATACATTTTTAAAATTTAATGTATTTCAATTTTAGACAGCAAATTAATTTATAATTAATTTATTATTAATTTAATAACTTTCCATTTAATCAAGTAAAAAAAAAAAAAAAAAGGACCCCGGTCTTGATCCATTCATTCATATTTTTTTCAAATAATAGTCCGCCCCCCCCAACAGTCTGAGGGACAATGAACTGGCCCCCTGTAGGGGGGCAGGCAGGCGGGTGGGTGGGCGGGCTGTCCGCGCCTTGCCGCCGGTTCAGTCGCCCCTTCCCCTCCCCCCCGCAGAAGATGCAGGGCAGCGGGCAGGCGGGCCGTGCCCCGCCTCCGGCTCAGCCGCTCCTCCTCCCCTTCCCTCGCAAGGAGTCTCTATCGGCCGCCGGGCCGGATGAAAAGACCCGGTGGGACGGATGTGTCCCACGGGCCTTAGTTTGAGGACCCCTGACCTAATTGAATAGAGAGATCCTGGGAGAAGCCTTTCAAACATGCTTATACCAACTCTGTCGATCAGGCCTGCTTTTCTTTGGTACCAAATTTGTGTTGTCTGGCCTGTGAGGTGCTTCAGGGAACATCACCCATACATTAATCTCTTGGCCAGCAGGTGAGATGCACACACACCTGCCTCAGGTTTGGGAAAATCAGTTAGGATGGTGCGGCAGGTATCACTGGCCCATGTCATGTGGCGCCCAAAAGTGTGGGGCTGGAGCACCCTCTATTGGCAAAACCAGACAACTACAAATTAAAAAAAACAAATCCTCTCCTCTGCCATCGCTGATCCAAGGTAGCTAAGCTTAGCATACATGGAAGGGAATTTGGCCATCACATGCTGCTTGCCATCAGATGGCAGCCATCTACACTGGATAAAGACATAGGCTGGCTTGTTTCTACTGCTATAGAATTAAACTCCAGACCAGACAAAAATCGTATCGGTCTTGAATAAGTATCTGTATTTTAGCATTGTTTTTTGAAAATATTTGGGCACTTCAACCTCCCAGGAACTTTCTTACTGACCTTAAAACGGCCTTTCCTGGATGAAGGAACTTCAAGGGAGACTCCAGAATGAAACCACTGAATTACAACTCATCAAAAAGTTCAATTCTATCACACATTTAAAAAAATTAAAGTGTTTTACCTTAATTTTGTTTTCAAACTATATACCTATAACAGGAACAAGCCGGAAGTGTATAACATATAACAAAGATATCACTGCTCCCCACTTTTTGCAACATCTTGCCTGAAGAAGAGATCTGCAGATCTTGAAAGCTTGTGTATTTTTGAGACCTTTTGGCTGGCCTAATAATGCATTACACTAATATGAGCTTTGATACTTTTGCTTTTTGTGTGGCTTGGAGAATACTAAATTTAGCTGTTCTATTGCAGGACCCTACATTGGAGGAAGAGGATATTATATCACCTGAAGCTGGGACTGAATTCTCCGAGGGCTTTCCCCTCCAGCTTCTAGCTAAAGCTACCTAATTTGGCTTCCATTGGCTTTGTGTGATTTTTACCTAGTACTGAATCTAAAATTATATCCAGCTTTGTTAATATAAACAACTGTTTATTTTTGCTCTGTGTCCCACTGATAAAGGAACCTGCGTGCCTCACCCAGGATGGACACACTTCTGAGTAACAACAACTGGATTTTAGATTTTCAAAAATGGGGGATCAGATGTTTTTACCTTTCTTGCCTCCGGCGGTCCTAGGGGGAGCTCCAAGTCCAACCTGTAACCATCACGTGGCCTGTCTGCAGAGCCTGCCTCCCACACTCTATCTTGGGACTCTGGCCATGCTACCCTCAAGTCAGAGGGTGGGTTTGCACAACACTTTACGCCCAGGATGGCCAGGATGGCCACAACACTTTAAGCCCAGGATGGCCTGAGCTTAAAGTTAACCTCCCCCCGCCCCGCTGTGCCTGACAAACAAGTGGGCACAGAGGGGGTTCTGAGGCACCTCTTCCCCCTCAGTCTTCCTGTCAGTATCCCAGGAGACCCCGTGGGAGCACTGAGGGGAGCGGAGCGGGGAATGACAGCTGTCCCAATGTACCGAAGCAGCACATTTCAGCAGCTGTCAGTCTCAGAGGCGCCCCGCTGCTGATCCCGGCAGAGAGCAGTTGTTCAGCGACTCCTCTCTGCCGGGATTGGCGGTGGTGGGGACGGGCTGCGTTGTGCTGAGCTTTCTCTTGAGGAAGCCAAGCACAACACGGCTCATCTCCCCCTCCCCTTGCTGTGCACCACTGCTGAGCAGCGGCTGGCCGGCAGCGCCCACCAAGGGGGAGGGATGAGCTGAAGTGTGTTATGCTTTCTCTCGAGGAAGCCCCAGCACAACACCGCTCGTCTCCCCCCTCCGCCCGCCCGCCAGCAGGATAGCCCCATGATTTTGCCAGCAGGCAGGGGGGAGGCACCACTGCGCGCCACCTCCTCAAGCCCCATTCGGGGATTGGGAAGGCAGCACAGGACAGACACCGGTGGCACCGCCATGCACCACCTCCACAAGGTCCATTTGGGTCTTGGGTGGGCAGCGTGTGGCGGCAGAGAAGCCAATGACAGCCACCTGCACTTTGCAGGTGGCTGTCATCGGCGTTTGCCGGGAGCTGCTTGACAAGAGTGGCACAAGGATTGTGCAGCTCTTGCCAAGTGGCTCGCTTGTTGTGGGGCTTGCCCCCCTCTGTGGGTCATCATGTCATCTGGGTTCAGACAACACAGCAAGCCATGGAGGGTTAAGCAAACCCTAGAACAAACCATGGCTTCGCGGGGTGGCTTCGTATCGTAGCCATGCCGCAGGGGTGGGAGGTGCCAGGCTCAGGCAACATATTAAGCCGGGGACTGAGTTCGCATGACACAACAACCTACCACGGCTTATAAACCCATGATGGGTTTGTCAGTGTGGCTTAAGTGTGGGTTATAAGCCACCTTGACAACCCATGTCTTGTAGTAGGGGCTGTTTCACCCATGATGGGTTCTCATTTCATCTGAACCCAGATGACATGACCCATCATGGGTGAAGACAAGCCACCACAGATCCTCTTGCCACTCTTGCCAAGTGGCTACCAGGCAACCACCACTGCCAGCCACACCCAAAGTGCCCAAGCAGCACTTGGGGGTGGCTGGCAGAGGCTTCTCCCCCTTCCCACCATGAGCCCTTTCAGGCTCGCTGTGGCTTTTACCTCCCCCCCCCCGGACATTGTGAAAGACCGCTGTCAAGCCACCTTGATCCCCATTTTGGCAGCCATGAGCAATCCCTCCAAGGTGCCCTAGCGATCTCTTTTAAAAAAGGATAAAGGGAAAAAGCAGTGGTGAGTCCAAAATGGCTCACAGCGGGGCATGGGGGGAAACCTCGGTACCCCTGCGGTGTCCCCTGGGATATTTGTAGGAAGACCAAGGGGGGAGGAGTGGAAGGGAGGGGGCACCCTACCCATGAAGTGCCCGATTGTCTGTCAGGCGCATCACGGGTAGGGTGGCTTATAAGCCACACTGTGTAGCCAGCTTGCTATTCAGTGTGGCTTATTGCCTCATGCAAACCCGCCCAGTGTTTCTCACTTGCCCTGCTCGCACTGCTATATTTTTCCACCTCTCCTTTTTGTAACATCTTGCCTGATGAAGGGATCTGGGGATCTCGAAACCCTTCACATTTCTGTGACCTTTTGGTTGGCCTAATAAAGATATTACACTAATATGGACCTTGAAATTCAGAGATGTGACATGAAATAAGGTTATTCTTTAATCATGTTAGTGTGTTTTTCCTGAGCAACTGTTGAGTGCCATTTATTTTTGAGTGACAATGATATGAAACATTTTTATTAATAAAAGAAATGAATGGGAACCAAGGAACCAGAAATGTGTCCTGCTTAGTTGTAGGCGTAACTAACGACTTCAGTGAGTCAACTTTTCTGCAAGAGCAATACTCACCCGTGGGCTGAATTGAGATAAAGGGTTTTTAGTTCCACTACATTTGTTAATGCTACGGTGTTATATTGTAAAGCTGCAATCCTAAACACACTTACTAAGGAGTACAATTCATTGACCCTACTAGGACCTACTTCTGAGTATGCATGCTGTAATTAAAGCTTGTGGGTGTGATTTAAAACACATGATTTGAAGGACAGCAGAGGTACAAGCATAAAATAGGAAGTGCTATTTTTCCTTGTCGCTTCCCCACCCCAATTTTTTTTTTTTTTTTTTTTTAAAGTCAAATAAGTAGCACTGGCTTTGTAACTGCTATAGGCTTCGCAACAGTTACCAGTGTATTGAAGCCTTCCGACATCTTACATTCTGCAGTACTTGCACAATTAATTAGCAAGAGAGGTTGCTACTGGCACTCAAATCCAGGATCTTCAGTTATAAAAGCAAGCGCTGTGTCATTGATCTACAGGGAGTTCTCTATTAGCTTTGGCCAGGAGGCTCTCTATTATCCGTTAACCCAGATTTTGTGAAAAATCCATTTCCTTTTGCACTTCGCAGTGACAAAATCCTCAGTATTGAAAAGGGAGCCAGACATATGTTTTAAGGAGAGGAAGCTGGTAGAAGTAACATAGTTGAATAGAACACAGAAGCCTGCAGTACGTATATATTATTATCTTTCAGTTAATGCAAGACTGGAAATAGGATTATCTCTTCTTTTTTTTATCTCTCTCTGAGGAATCATTGCACAGAACTAATTTAAATTGGTAAGAAAACCATTTAGCTGAATTGTTCACCAATAGTGATCCATAGATCAATGGAGGCCCGCAGAGTAATCACAGCAGATCCTCAGAGAGGCGGCCAGCCATACGGCTCTTCAAGCTGCCTTCCTTCCTTCCTTCCATCCGTCTGCTAAAATCTCATTACAAGCTCCATGTATATCAAGCACCTTAGCACTGGTTTCCCCAAATGAACCATCACGGGCAGCTGGCACGAGAATAATACAGGCAGCAAATGGGAAAGGGTTGTGGGAGGAGGTCTGTATTAAAACACATAATGCTGATCATAATGCAAACAGACTCATAATGGGAAAGCTTACTCTGTAGGGGAAAAAAGAAGAAGTTTAAGAGCCCTGCCTTGAAAGCCTTTGAGCATTTATTACTTATGGTCAGGGATAGCGGACTGTCATGCATTTTATGGTTCATGAATTAATTAACCACTGATATATGATAAAATAAGATTCTGATGCCATCAGTAATAATGGCATTGCCAGCATATGCAGAAAATGAGTGGATTATTATAGCTGCTCTTTTGGTTTGGAAGCTGAAGTATTATTAATTATGCTTTGACTAATTGAAATAAGGTGTCTCATATATCTTTTTTTTAGCACTGCAACTCATTTCACAAAATAAACCAATATTTTAAATAGGAAAAAGATACGAATAAGCAATAATAATTAATTTTGTCTGGAATATTTGTTCTCCATAGTAGCTAACTAAAAGTATTATAGAGCCAGTGGGTGGAGAATGGGACTGAGAAAACATGGGTTCAAATCCCAACTAGCTCTCCACTCCCTTGGCTGTCTTAGGTGCAATCCTATCCTGGAGATCCACTGGCTGAGCAGCCCTTGGAAGAGACAGGACTACTGCTCTGCTAGCTGAGAAGGGGCTATATGGCAGCAGGACCAGCTTTCCACTATCAGACCGCGTCCGTCCGTCCGTCCCCCAACCACTGGCAGAAGGCTCCACTGGCTGAAAGTCCTTCAAGGCTCAGCCAGCTAAGTCCCAGTGGGAAGGGAACAGGGCATAGCTTGGGCATCACAGGGGTTAAGTAGTAAGTACACCTACACCAATTCCTGACCACACCCCTCACTGACATGTTCACAATCATGGTGGGAATCCATGCCAGGACAGACCTGGTGAAAGTAATTCCCCTCCCACTGACTGCAATGAGACGAAACAGGGTAAAATGAGAATCACTCCCACCCCACATTCCACAACACTTCTGTGTTTTCCCCCTCCCCTCTTGAGCTGTAGATGGCTTGGATCCAGAGGAGCTACTGCCAGTGGAACTCGGAGCTAGAGGATCACCAGGCATAGGATTGCTTGGTTCCTCTCTCTTAGCTTCATCTTGCCATATATCCACTGGGAATAGTAAACCCCTTTCTTGCACCATTGTCAAGAAGATAGTTCAGAAGAATTATTGTAAAATATATTGTATATTCATTTTTGACAATTTTTCTGTGTTAATTTTATCTGAAATATTTTTTAGCTTGACTTTCAATTTGTTTACATTTTAAATGCTGCATTTCATTTGGCTGAAGCGCTTTCTTAAAGTTCATTGAGATTTACAAGCTGAACCTGTACAGTTAGAAGCAAGCACCACTGAGTTCAATGGAGCTTTCTCCAGGGGTAACTATGGATAGGGTTGCAGTCATGCCCCATAAACATAATTGTGAGATTTTATTAGTTTTTTGTTAGTTTTGGATGTGTGTTTTTCGATAGACTTATTAATCAGAGGGTTAGCTCTATTCAATATAAATAATAGAAAAGCAGGAGATTCCAAACACACCCAGGGTTGGATCTAGACTTAGTCATAGTTTGAGTAAACCCACAGAAATCAATGGAACTTAAGTGAGCCATGACTAACTTAAGTCCCATTAATTTCAATGAGACTACCCTAAGTATGACTAAGTTTGGATCCAACCAGTGTGTGTGTGAGAGAGAGAGAGAGAGAGAGAGAGAGAGAGAGAGTTACTATCTATCATGAGACGTGACTATGGATTCTCCTTTGGGATGTAGTTAGGGGGGATGTCATGATGAGCTCCTGCATTTCAAAATTGATCACTATACCACTGTCTGAGTAAACACAGAAATTCCACATTGCCTACTGCTTTTCCTGCCATAGCAGATGTATAGCACCAGGACCTATAATCTAATGCAGTTGTGCAGCATAATTTAGGATTGGGTGAATGGTGCCCCTTTTCTTCACGAGATCTGGCAATGATAATTAAAGTCAGCAAGAGAACCCACAGGGCAGGGCAGTATCCAACGCTGCCACTGCTTACGCCTTTGATACAGCGCTAGCATGAGCAACCTCTAGTGCAATGCCAATAGTGTAAGCTGGCATGGTGGGCTTTTCAGGTGTGATTGCGAGTTCAATGGTTATATTGCCATTCTAACTATAGGGGCACTTTGTCCAAACTGAGGCTGTCAGCTGTGCTGGTATTCTAGATTGTTCCTGGCAATAAAGTTGCTCAGTTAGGCATCCATTTTGGCCTGGCTTCTTCTCTGAAATACAGTAATACCTTGGATTGCAAGTAACTTGGTTTGAGAGCGTTTTGCAAGACAAACAAATTTTTAAATATTTATTTAATTTTTTTTTACTTGATATACAAGTAGTGCCTTGCAATACAAGTACTGTAGTACAGCTTAAATTAAAAATCTGTGTACAAATTTTTTGGGGGGGATTTCGTTTTGATATAAGAGTGTTTTGGATTGCAAGTACTGTTTCTGGAACGAATTATGCTCTCAATCCAAGGCATGACTGTAACCTGATATGGTGTCAGAAGTCAAAAACTCAAGCCTTCCAAGAATTGCTTGCTATGGCACAGTTTTCATCCCGAGAAAGCTTCAATGTCTTCAACAGACCTTCAGAATGGCTAAATGGGAAGCAAAGATTTGCTCATTTCCGCATAGCAATGAAGCTTCACAAGGAGACTGGAGAAGTGCAAGTTAGTTCTCTCCCATCTATGCTATGGGAAAGGAAGCTGACCATATCTCATATCCTTTACCTTTACTGAGGAGAATCATAAGCATGATTTTGCAGAGGCGCCAGCCAGATTTGAGGAGCACTTTATTCACAAACATAATGTAGTTTATGAGAGGGTCTGTTTCCACCAGAAAGTCCAAAGCCCTGCAGAGTCTGTG
This sequence comes from Shinisaurus crocodilurus, assembly GCA_021292165.1. Classification (NCBI taxonomy): domain Eukaryota; kingdom Metazoa; phylum Chordata; class Lepidosauria; order Squamata; family Shinisauridae; genus Shinisaurus; species Shinisaurus crocodilurus. Next base: position 131,323,877 of record CM037879.1, read on the forward strand.
GAATCCTTTGTGAGAAGCCTGCATGAGAGGGCAGAAAACTGATTTTTGTGACAAAAAGGAAGATGACATCAGAGACAGAGTTGTGATAGGCATCCTGGACAAAGGAATCTCAGAGAGATTACAAATGCAGAAGGACTTAACCCATCATTCTGCAGTAGAACAGGCAAGGCATGCTGAAACTGAAATGGTTAAAAAAATCAGAAGAGAGAGCAGAGAATATAGGAGCAATGTGGAGGAGGTCTCCAGTAAACCGAACCTTAACAGGAAAAATAACCCATCCACCCAAAAGCACTCTCAAAAGCAGCTTGGAGTAAGCCCCAGACCAATTCAGACTTTTTTTGGTTTAGATGTACAAGATGTGGGAGAGGCCATATAGCCCAAGGGACCCATGGTGTCAGGATATGCTACTGGCATTGCGCTAGTGGTTGCTTTTTCTAGTGCTACATCAGCACCCTACATCAGTGCCCACAGTATCCCCAAATGTTACTGCTGAAGGAATCTGAATATTGCTCCAAGTAATCTAAGAATTATTTTATGCTATAAAATGCTTCATCAGACTGTCAAATAAAGTTGTGTTTAAACTATTATTCATCTCTTGCACAGTCTTCTCATGAAACTTTTCAGTGTGACATCTCTGTCACTTTTTGAAAATGCTTAGGTTAAATGACAAAAATTCTAACTGTAAATCATGGGACGAGGTAATTTGATTATTTGGAGTAATATATGTGGCTGCAGATGTTTTCAGAAAAATGACGTTTATGTTGTACTTTGTGATTGATGTTGTGGTCTTTAAATTGAGGCACAGAGTGTTTTACAACTATTCCCTTAATTATTCATTTGGAGGTAATAAGAAGGGTAATAAACTGATCTAAAATAAATTTGGTTTCTGACAAGAAAAAAAATGAAACTCAGAAAATTATAAGCTTCCTTGCTATTGCCATCAGATTTCACTAGTGCAGTCACAAAGTGTCTTCAGACATTAGGACCAATGTCAGATATTTTGACCCAAGGCATTTTGCAGATTCTTGCACATAAATGTCAGGATTTCCCCAGCCATACTCAGATACTGTGAGGCCCAACACATATTCACCTGCATTGTGATTAGTGTTCTGTGTGGAGTCTTCTGACATTGTGCATTTATATGTGTGTACTCTGATCCATTTAGATTATGCTGTTCCCTCTTCTTTTCATGATGATCCTTATTTGTTTTTTGCAGTCCTGTTTTTGTTTATTGTTTGTCAGCATATCCCATCATCCTTTGAGGATGTTTATTTCTGTTCGGGCTTTGCTAGTGGAAAGGCAGCCGCCATGTGATCTTGCAGCCACCCTGCTGTGTTGTAATCATTTTGCAGTCCAGCAAAATGGACTGCAAAATGGACTGCACACTTTAATGTTGTGTGTTATGCAATGCATTACTTTTTTACTCAATAAAGTATGTTTCTTTCTTTTCTTTTAAACAACCCTTTATTTGTCATATTTCCTCAGGGACTGATGGCATTTTCTCATGCTCCCAAGAGAGAGAGAAAAACATTGGCAGTTGAATGTACCAAACCTTGAGCATAATGGTCAGAGAAAAAGACCAGTGATTGGTTGGATGTAGAACATCTTGCTTACGCACTGAGAATTATGTGGAAGGGCTGTAAGGGGGAGAGGGTGAAATTAACAAGGTTTCCTCACATCTGCAATAGCCAGCCCTTGTCAATTTCACCTCTCCTGGGAAGTTTTTTTCAACAATTGCAGACAAATGATCACTGATTCAAACACAGGGACATAGCATACCACAGGAATCAGAATCATTTCAGTTTTCTCTTGGCCTGGTGCTCTCTCATTCACCAAGCTATCCACATCTATATTTGCTTCAAGCAAAAGTGCCAGGCGAAAGATGCTCATTGGTGGAATCTGTTGCATAGGTCCCCAACCTTTTTGGCACCAGGGACCAGTTTGGTGGAAGACAATGTCTCCACGGACCAGGGGGCGGGCGCCCACCGCTCACCTCCTGCTGTGCGGGCAGGGATTTATCTGAGAGTTTCGAGGGGGGCCGAAGTGAGTCAAACTCGCCCCACCAGGCCCTCCCGAGACTCTCAGCTACTTGCCTGCTGCCACTCGACCCAAATGCGCCGGGGAAAGGACCTACGAGGTCCCCGGTGTGTCACTTCCTGGTTCTCCGGCGCTGCTCTTTTTACGTAAATACCATGGTAAAGTACCTTAAAACAACCACGATTTGCTATTCGCAGCTGTTTTAAGGTACTTTACCATGGTATTTACGTAAAAAGAGCAGCACCGGAGAACCAGGAAGTGATGCGACGGGTCTCCTGTTCCGTCACTTCCAGTTTTCTGGAAATGCTTGCTGGGAGGAGAGCAGAGGGACGAGTGGTGGTGGAGTGCTCACCAGAGCTCGCGAGCACCCCAAGAGCCAAGTAGGGTGCTCACGGCATGTCCTGGCCCGGTTCCTAACAGGCCATGGACAGGTATCGGTCCACAGCCTGGGGGTTGGGGACCCCTGGCATATATGATGGCATTATTTATTTGAGGATCACTGACAACCAAATCCCAACTAACTTCTGCTAATGAATTATTTTTGGGAGGTTGAGAAGGCTGGTTTGCACATGCTGTGAGGACATTCTCTGGAAGCACCAAACAAAAAAAACTTTGGCACTAATATTACTTCATCTAGAGAGAGAGGTCCTCAAGTCTGAAAGGACATTTGTATCATCTTCAGCCCTTAAGACGTTGTATTTTACAGGTCTACGTAATTGTTGTTGTCTTATACATGTTTTATATATATAATTTTTTAAAAAACATTTCTGGAAATTTTTATATTACATTATAAAATTTAATCTATTTTACTATATTTTATGGTTATTTTTTATATATACAAATTCTTGACTTTTAAGTTTCTATGCTTTGTGTTTGTCAGGATTTTAAACATAGTCCCTTGTTGTATGTTTCTGTTGTTACTCAGGGAGTACCATGGCAAAAAGTTTAGAGTTTTTTAGTTACTCTGAAGAACAAACAGCTAAATTGCTGGAAGCACCTTCTTTTTTCAAAAACCAACCAAATAGACCCAAGGCACAGAGTAATTGGAATGCCTTTGAACAACTTACCAATAAGATTCTAAGAACTGAAACCCATGCTGGTGCATTGGCAGAGTATTGCAGGGTAAAAAGGATCCCAAGGGGCCTTAGAATTTTAAAAGAGCCTGGGGTGTTCACCAATGATGAAAAATTCAAAGATAAATGGTATGCTATCTTAAACAAATGCTCTATGGACCTCATGTTATTATTAATTGAGACATCTAACATGGAGGTACAAAAACTTAAGAGTGAGGTGGCAGTTTTGACATCAGAAATTAAGGAGACCATAGGGGAAAGAAGTTTCAATGAAAAAGCAGAAATACTTGATGAGGAATTAGAATACCAATTAGAGGAATTAAGGGAGCAAAAGTTTAAAAAGTTTCAAAGAGATCTTAGGGATTATGAAGAAAATAATATATACAATTGGAAAAAGAAAATAGGAGTCATACCTAAAAGGAAATCAGTAAGTTTTGACCTGTCCTCTAATAGTAGCTGTGAAGAATCAAATTCCTTAAATACCCATAACAGGGAATTGAATTTTAGGAGGGGGAATAGCAACAACAAAAAATTTAGATACAGGACAAACCGAACTAGTAGGACACCACATAACTCTGATAATTCTGATCCTGTATCAGGATCTTTTTTAGAGGAGACAGAGGAGAGAGAATATGGGAAAAGACCGAGATTAGGGGATCACAGACATACATACAGACAAAAACTCTTCAGGACACATCAGTAGTTAATCTCTCACATCATCAGTTTTCAAAATTGGAATTTGACCTTTTGCAGAAGGGGCTATCATTTGTGCCCACGCCAAGGTGTGACCCCTTCCGCACCATGTCAGAGGTACAACAAACTTTCAGAAAAATTAGGTTAGCAGATTTCTTTAAATACCAAGATGCACAAAAAATAGAACCAATTCTCTTTAAATCCAGATCCAGCTTCAACCCGATATCCAACAATCCCCACATTCAAGTTTTTCAGGATCTAGTCACACAAGAGATCCAAGTAATGGAATGCCAAGATTCATACATCTGGCACAACCTAACAAGGGCTGAAAAAAACAGTTTGGAAAAACTTAAAACCAACAAGGATATAGTGATAAAACCAGCGGATAAAGGAGGGGCAGTTGTTATCTGGGACAGAAAGGATTACATCCAAGAAGTTAAGAGACAGTTGGGGAATAATACACACTATAGGGCATGTTTAGATAACCCCACACGAAATATAAAAAAAGAGATAGCCTACTTAATAGATGAAGCCTTCTTACTAGGATATATTTCAAAATCTACTTTTGAGTTTTTTACTGATACGGATGAAAGGATTCCACAATTCTATCTATTACCAAAAATCCATAAAGGGATTTTCCCTGTACCAGGAAGACCCATAGTCTCCGGCTGTGGATCTATCCTAGAGCCCCTAGCTGTGTATGTAAACCATTTTTTAAAACCATTTATGGAATAAATTAATTCATATATAAAGGATACAACTCACTTTTTGAATTTAATACACAAGCTACAGCTAGAATCAACTGATTCATGGCTAGTCACCTTGGATGTTAATGCCCTCTATACAAACATCCCACAAGAAGAGGCTATACTTGTTATTGAAGAGACACTAAATAAAAGAAAGGTGTTAAATCCACCGACCAACTTTATTATGGCCCTGGCTCAACTAGTCTTAAAGAAAAAAATTTCCAGTTTGAAAATAATTTTTTTTTGCAAATATCAGGCACAGCCATGGGATGTAGATTTGCCCCGGAATTGGCTAACCTATACATGCAAACTTTTGAAGAACAGCGTATTTTGAATAGGGATAACCCATTCAGACACCATATAACATTCTACAAACGATATCTGGATGATATTTTTGTGGTCTGGCAGGGTTCTGAAGACACGCTTCGAGATTTTGAAGATTTCATTAATAATCAACATACCACTATCAAATTTGACATGAAATATGACAAGCGCCAAATTCATTTTTTGGATATATACCTAACTGTGCATGAGGGATCTCTACAAACATCTACTTATAAGAAACCAACAGATGTGAACTCCTATTTGAACTATGAAAGTCATCATACTGTCTCTTTAAAGAGAAATTTACCTTATTCACAATTCTTAAGGATTAGAAGAAACTGTAGTCAAAGCAGTGAATTCCATCTACAAGCTGGTCAATTAATGCGACAATTAGAAAACAGAGGCTACCCCCGTAGAATACTAAAACAGGCTCTCTACAAAGCCAAAACAGTAAAAAGGACAGAATTGCTAAAACCCAAAAATAGATTAACACAAAACAATAGAATGATTATCCCCATAACATTTGATGGCTCAACTGTGTATATTAAAAACATTATCCTAAAACATTGGCACCTTTTGAAAGACATCCCTAAGTGTGCACAACCACCCATGTTTGCCTACAAACGCACTGCCAGTTTAAAAGACATTTTGGTCCATTCAAGACTAGGGCACAACACGAATCAGACAACTATCTCTGGAAAAATACCTGTGGGACATTACAAATGTGGGAATTGTAGTGTTTGTGACAATTGCTTGACCCTAAAGTCTTTTAGAAACCCTACTAACAATAAAGAGTACACCCTAAAAGAATTTTCCAATTGCAACACACCAGGTGTTGTATATGCTATCCAGTGTCCCTGCCCTTTACTATACATAGGCATGACAACTAGAAAAATAAAATTAAGAATAGCTGAACACAAAAGTTGCATTAGAACCAAAAAGATTCATGCACCAATGGTCAAACATTATATGGAACAGGAGCATGATGAAAACTCTGTCAGGTTTTGGTGCTTAGAAAGAGTGCGAGGTACAGGAAAACAACTAATAGCAAAACTTAAAAACCAAGAGTCCAGATGGATATTTAATCTAAATACAGTGGCTCCATTTGGATTAAATGAGAACATAGATTGGTTATCAACTGGTTTGTAGTATACTATTTTTTGCCATGGTTTTGTTGAAATAAATTATGTATAAAGACCAACTTCAGTGTAAGTTCGTTCAGAATACTAGATGTATAGCCACACTATCAGGCAACCTCTAAATGAAGATGACTACCAGGTGTGTGTAAGAGTATCACACCAGATAAATTACTCCATCTGCCAAACTCTGGAGCATTGCCTCAGGAGCTTGGTAGATGAAACCAACCTTGGTAAGTCAATATACTCCTTCTGAAAGGGTTCTCTTATATTTTTATTTTTTCTATCTTTTTAAATTTATAAAAAAATTTCTTATCAATGTATGTACTAATAAAACAAATGTATATTTTATATAGAATTGGAGTGATACAGAGCATTAGCTTGTATATTGACCTTAGTGAAAACTACAGGGGTGAGCATGATATCATTTAATTATGTTCTATATTACTACCAATTTTTTATGAAAAACTAGCAGACTGTAGTTTGATTCATTGTAAGTTTTGTATTTTTCCTAAACCACTGAAGAAGGCCTTTGGGCCGAAACGCGTTTGGCTTCTACACACAAGTTAAGAAAGCTTACATGCTGTGAGGACATTCTCTGGAAGCACCAAACAAAAAAAAAACTTTGGCACTAATATTACTTCATCTAGAGAGAGAGGTCCTCAAGTCTGAAAGGACATTTGTATCATCTTCAGCCCTTAAGACGTTGTATTTTACAGGTCTACGTAATTGTTGTTGTCTTATACATGTTTTATATATATAATTTTTTAAAAAACATTTCTGGAAATTTTTATATTACATTATAAAATTTAATCTATTTTACTATATTTTATGGTTATTTTTTATATATACAAATTCTTGACTTTTAAGTTTCTATGCTTTGTGTTTGTCAGGATTTTAAACATAGTCCCTTGTTGTATGTTTCTGGTTTGCACAGCTGTACTTCTATTTCTTCCTGAGAAAAGATGGTTGTTCCACAGGGTACGGTCAAAAAGCCAAGCCATTATCTAGGAAAAGGACTTCATTCAGCAAAACAAAGAAGAGAGTAGTAATTACTGCTCTTCCAGACTTACTATTCCCTTCTTTGACATCCTTGTAAGCAAGTTGTTGCTTTGGTTCGTGTACTAATGTTCCTAGGCCAAGTGGAAGCCACAACACTGCATCCCCTCCACAATCTGTTTGTACTGCGCGTTATTCCTATGTGGACTCTGCAAGGATAAACTTTTTGTTATTAGCTCTTCATATATCAATGAATGCTTTATTTATTTTTATTATTTATTTATTTATTATATTTATACCCCACCTTTTTTCCTGAAAGGAACCCAAGGCAGCTTACATAATCTTCCTCCACTCCTCCATTTTATCCTCACAACAACCCTGTGAGGTAGGTTAAGCTGAGAGTCAGTGACTGGCCCAAAGTCACCCAGTGAGTTTCATGGCCGAGTGGGGACTAGAACCCGGGTCTCCCGAGTCCCAGTCCAACACTCTCACCACTACACCACACTGGCTCTGTTTTCTTCCTCAGAGCAGTTGAAGGAACAAGTTGAAGGAACATTGAGACTGCTTTGAGGGATGTGGCAATAGGTAGAACAGACATATAGGCAGAAGTTTTCTTTAAAAAAAAAACCACATTCACTGCCTGATATGGCTCTATTTAGAACAGGGATGCAGAAACTCAGGCCCAGGGGCCAAATCTAGCCCTCCAGGTTTCCCTAGATGGCCACACCCCCTTTGCCTGACCCCCACACCCTTTCCCCCAAGCACCAATCGTTTGGTGGTTTCCGGGCTTTTGTGTAGTTTCCCCCATTGTGTAAAAGGTTAACATGATTCTCCTAAAGCTTAGTTTATTTATTTATTTATTTATTATATTTATACCCCGCCTTTTTTCCTGCAAGGAACCCAAGGCGGCTTACATAATCCTCCTCCTCCTCTCCATTTTATCCTCACAGCAACCCTGTGAGGTAGGTTAGGCTGAGAGTCAGTGACTGGCCCAAAGTCACCCAGTGAGTTTCATGGCCGAGCGGGGAATAGAACCCGGATCTCCCGAATCCCAGTCCAGCACTCTCACTACAATGCCACACTGGCTCTAGTTAGTGGCAGTAAGAGCTTTACGCTAAAACCTGCTAGTATTTTGCTCCTGCCCCTTTTGCCTTTGGCCCTGCCCAGCAATGGAATGCACCCCCCCCCCCCTTCTCCAAAATGGAATGCAGCCCTTGGGCTGAAAGTAGTTCAACGCTCCCAATTTAGAACTTAAGGAAATCTTTGCCAAAAAACCCTGCTGCAAATGCCTGCACAAAGCAGAGCTGCAAAAGAGACATTCTCTCAAAGCACAAAAGGAACCCCATGCAGCTACAGTGAAGTAAAACAATGAGTGGCAATCCAACAACAGAGGGGAGCATCAGCTACGCATCCTGACAATGTAAAGCATATGCTCTTCCAATGAGCTGCAGCCCTGCCCCATCAAAGATCTTCTCTCCTCCCCTGCCCCCCTTCCAGCTTCCTACACTGATTTCTTTTCTTAGATCTCTGGTAACTGCTCACTTCCTGTAGTGCCCCACATCTGCAAAGTTTCCATTTCTCTCCCATATCCACGTTCCTTCCTTTTGTATATTGTGTCAATGTCAGTTTCAGCGTTATCCAGGGCTAGTATGTTTTTTCATGCTCTAGAAACATAAGGGGCATTTTTTAAAAAATCTTTTAATTTATTTCTCTCTGTGACACATTATCAGGATAGAAGGTTAGTTTGGATAAAACCAGAGATAGCAGGGATTAACATAACACAGTTCAGCACTAACACTAGAGATGCAATCTGCAAATTTACATGGACAAACTCCTATAAGATTGAGAAGTTTCTGGGAACTAAGCAACATTTAATTAACTTTGCTGATTTTATTAACAAACAAGCCTGTTAAAAAAGGATGGACTCCTTTATGCTGTCATTTTGATTTTGCATTTTCCAATTAAGGTTTGAGTGAATATGCTTATGAAGCTCATTGTACTTCAGTAATTTCAGTGGCTGCAATCCAGCACAAAGTTGGGCAAATTTATTTATGCCCCGTTGATTTCAATGGGATTTAAGTGTGCATCACTGCACAGAGTCGTGAAAAATGTTCTTGCTATTCTTATATTCTCAAACCTAACCACATTGTGGAGCCTCGGTGCTCTATTTCATATTTAAATTTGTATTGTTTGTTCCTCAGCTAACAGGGTTTTCATTTAGGAAGCAGAGTTACTTAGTATAATACTACTGTGGTTCTGAAAGTGCATGGCTGAAATAATTCAGAGAAGATGGGGCAATACAAACTGGGTTTCTTTTACTTTATGCATGCCTGCTGTACTAGAAATATGGTTGCTGAGGTTAAAAAAATTGTGTTAGGTTACCATAAGAATGAATTGAGTGATCAACTCTGAAACCAGATGAGTGCACTGGAATCAGAAAAAAAAATTGATATTGATTAAGCTATTATGTAGTTTCACGTTTATTGTGGGTCCCTATTCTGGAATACTTCCAAAGAAATGGAAGGTCTCCAACAATGCTTGTTTCTGGCTCTGATGAAGAGGCTACTGGATTAAGGAGTGAAATGATCTGCCTCAGCAGCTTTCTTCAGACTTAACAGAAGCACTCTTCACTTTACAGACTTTTCCATGAAGCTGTGTGGTCACTTCTGCACCAAGCCTTCCCCAAATGAGATAAATCAGAAAAAATTCTGTGGCTTGGCACCAGAAAGTTATCATCAAGCTCAAACCACTTCCATAAAACAGGACCCTCTATATGTCATCTTTCTATAGATGAATGCATATAAACTGCAAGCAAAAGGCAGAAACAAAATTAATGGAGCCAAAAGTGCTTGCAGAGCAGGTGATCTAAGCAGGTGTACCAAACCACACACGACCAGTGTTCTGGTGTGTGCCTCTTCCTTCTCATCCCTGAAGGGAAGAAAGTCTTCAGAAGCACGCCCTCTAGAGAAGAAGGCCTATAGCAGGGGTTCTTAACCTGTGGGGTACGCCTCCTCAGGGGAGGTTTGGACTGACTCCAGGGGAGGTGTGAGTAGCCGCTCAACTATGAATTGTTTATTTTACAAGTACATAGCAGCGCAGCTTGGCAGTTGGCCCAACCTGATTTCTTTCTACTAATCTTATTTATTTATTTATTTATTATATTTATGAATCGCCCATCTGGCCAGACATCCGGCCACTCTGAGCGATGTACAGTCCAATAACCTAGGGAGCTACGCCGTTCATTTAATTGAATATGCTTTTTTTTTTTTAGTCCAGAGACAGAGCATAAACTAAAAAATCAAACTCGTCCTGCCTAAGCCTAAATTTTGGGCCATTAACACATGGGAGGCATGGGTCATAAGATTTTTCACAAGGGAGGTGTGACACCAAAAAGATTAAGAACCACTGGCCTATAGGTGTCCGCAGTCTCTGTGCCCTTGGACACCTTCCTTTCTGCTTGCTGAGGTGCCCTATCTATATCCCTCTCACTTGTAATTTATTTATTTTTTAGAATTAACAAATTTTCCGGCAGCTGGGATCACTTCAAAGCAAAATGAGGGCCTCCGACTGCTGCCATCTTAATTCCCCATGAATGCTTCCAGGCCACACATGGGGCTCAAAGGCATCTTTAGTTAGGAAATGAAGATGGCGGGCAGCTACAGGCCAGCACTTTCCTCTGCAGCAGGCTCAGCCACCAAGAGAAAGAAGGGGGGGCGTAGAAAAGGGGACTCCTGTTACTTTTGTCTGGTAAGCTGGGCAGGACTCTGAAGATAGCAGCAGGGAGCTAGGGAGAGCAGTGGGGGGCTAGGAAGGGCAGAAGTAAGCCATCGGGGGGGGGGGTGTCAGGAAAGCTAGCACGTGGGGGGAGAGAGCAGCAAGAAGCCAGGGAGGGCTGGTGGGAACCTGGGAGAGGTTATTATTTAAATTGTAATCATTATTCCTAAATTTGCATCTATATGTATAAATTTGCATATGCAAATTGTATGTAAACATGTGTCCTCTTTTGTCCTATTTTTTCAGTGATGTATTTCCTCTGTTTGGTGATGTGTAAATGGCCACCTGAATTGAAACCGATGATGCCACAAGTTGCCAAGGAAGTGAAGGGTGCTCCCCTAGTAGGAAGTAAGTGAATGCCCCTGGCAGAGGCTCAGTTGTGGCGCAGAGCAAATAAAAAGCTTAAGGTTGAAGGGAAATATTGATATTTTCTTGTCTTCCTCATACTGCATAAACTGTCACTTCATGAGAAGGGTGTTTGCCTTAGAGATTATTTATAGTCCTATATTGGGTTTGAAATGAAGTTAAAGCATCCTTCCATCATGTTGCATACTGCAATAACAGAAAATGTGCAATTTGTTTGTATTTTTCATATTCTCCCCCTTTTTGAGTCAGCGCGTTGATATTGCCCCGATTTCCTGAGAGTGTTATTGCTTACATTAATCTCTGAAACAAGTTCAGTGGAAAGCATAGATCTGCCTCTAGTTACCGCCCAAGCAGATATCCTAAGACAAAGTGTAGGTTAAGAAATCTTTATTGGGTTCAGTTATAGGTTAAGTTATTCTTAGTTTGGTTCAAGTTAACTTAAAGAGACCAAAAGTGAAATATTAAACAGGTGCACGCATACACCAGCAATATCAAGAAACAGTGTGGGAACTACCGTTGTCACATCATCAGATTCTGCTTGATACCAGGTCGGGCTCTTTGTCCACCCAGCCCAGGATTGCTGCTTACTCTGACTGGCAAGAGTGCTCAAACAATGGCTGCTCACATTATCTACTGCCAGATCCTTTTAACTGGAAGTGCCAAGGACTGAACCTGGGACCTTCTGCATGGAAAGCATGTGCTCTGCAATGAAGCAATGGCTCCTTCCTATGTCAAGCCATGTTTCTGATGCTGTTGTCTCTAGTTGAGTTAATGGCTGAGAGGAGATATGAACTAGGGAATTCCTGACTTCAAGCCAGGTTATATCATGTTACACTTGCCATAGGGAAGTTGCCCATAAGGGCAACGCCAGCAGCAGCTATGATGCCAACCAGTCACAGGAAAATGCAGTGTGCTGATGGTATGTCCCATGGTGAGTGTTCCTCAGCATTGCAGCAAGGACAGGAGAGAACTCACCATTTTCAGTGGCATCCCCATCAGGCCTGGCATCAACAGTAGGCATAGTTGGGCACTTGCCAAGGACCCCACCTCAGCGGGGGCCCACCAACAAGAGCCCACTGGACTTGTTCCTCCTCTTGTCCATTGCAGCCTGCCTCTTGCTCTGACCCAGACAACAGTGGTGCCGAGAAGGAAGAGCAGCAGATGCCACTGTCTCCTCGCTCACTGGCTCTCTGTCTGCCTGCGAAGCAAACAAGTGGTAGCAATGATGAGAAAGAAGATGAGGAGCCATAGCAATGGCAGTGAGAAGGTAGACTCCCTGAGGGAGGGGCCCCATTGAGGGCATCTTGCCCATGGGCCCTCCAAAAGCTGGAGCCAGCCAGCCAGCACTGATCCCCATGGCAGGCATAATGCACAGCCAACTCTTAGCCACTATATAGCCAGCTATCCAAGACCTATCTTTTTGAGTCCTGTCTCACAGGTTATGGATAGCATAAAGCAAATGAAAATATTTGTTTCTCTTCTCAGACAAGCTGCATTTCTCTCTTGCTCGTTGTTTACCTAGCTCAGCTTGCTAAGAATGTTTCACCTGCTCAGCATCCACTCCAGCAAGGATTGACTACACCAGTGTGCCAGATGCCATAGGATCATTCTCATGCACCTATGGAAAATGGTGCATCGTCACAACTCTTAACAAATCTACAATTTCCGTACCAACGGATTTGCTTCCTGACAGATGACTATTTATTCATTTACAGGATTTATATGCCACTCTATATCTAATAAGATTTCCGAGGGGTGAACAATAAAAAGAAAGAAGAAAGAATCAAAATACAGGATTAAAACATTTAAAATCAAATATACTATGATATACTCCTCCATGGACCATTTCAGCCAAGCTTCCACCAAACCTGACGAAACTGCCCATTTGGGCCCTATAGCCTTTTCTGAACTTTTAACTTTTATACATTTAAATATATATTTTTCAATACTTATCACATTGTGAGACTGAGACTGGTTTGAGCATAAAATGTCACTTTGCATAGCTGAATCATAACAATTGATTAGAGTTTTATTAGACAGGCAGTACAAATATTTCAGACAGAAAGGAAAATAGACACATCTCCCTTCAACACTTCAAGAAATCCATGAAATGCAGCATTAGCAATAACATTTGCAAACCCATATTCAAAGTCTAATTCATCAGTGAGGATTGTCTGGGCTCCTTGTACATCTGTATAAACAGGAACAACTCCACTGTATGCTACATCATTGCACCTCTTTGTTGCAATGAGCTCCGTACTGTTACCTATTTGACTTCTTCCCAGCAACAAAACAAATTCCATGTCTTTGATGACAGGGTGAGTAATGTTTACTGCTCACCTAGGAGACTGGAAGAAGCTCTGCCACATCTTTCAACTTCCTCCACCTTCATAAAATATATGATAAAGAGTGGGATGTGTCTGCTTTGGTTGGTGTGTGTTTTACAAGATGGAAGAGGAATGATGGGGGAATTTCCTCTAAGGTAATTATTTGCAACTCTCCTTATGGGTAAGGAGAGTTCCAAATAATGTTCAGTTGAAGAGAAGGATGGGAAATCCATGGGGACATCAGGGAAAAAGAGAACTGCCCATCAGGAGTCTGATCAAGCCTGTTCAGATGAGAGTATTTCTTATCTGTAATAGGAATACTGTGGAGAAAGCCCAAAAATCAGTACACACACGCACACACATCTTTCCCCAAAGGAGGGGGCCAGGGGAGGAGGGATGAGGTCTCCAGGGAGTAGCCAGACAAGCCATCAGCCCCAACAAAGGAAGACCTCGGCAGAGATCCACAACCGTCCAGGAAGGGCCATCAAGGACCATCAGCACAAAGGGCAGCCTCGAAGAGCTGCAAAGGTTGCCCTACGTCACCTTCTTCCCGGGCAGGAATAAGCCTATCTGCACGAAGGGGCAGGCATAAGCCCCCACCTGACCTAGGGGGCGGGGGGAGAGCGGGGAATCCAGGGTAGAAAACCCCTCTCCCGTCCCGGTTCGGGTTGTTGGGAACCACGGGGCCAGATCCTCCTAAGCAACAGCCGCCCAGGCACTCTGTTCTCCGCTAGGAAGCGCCGATCGAGAGCTGGGCTGAAACTGACTAGAGTATTGTCTTTGATGTAAGTAGAGTGACCTGAATGTAACCTGCTAGCCGCGGAGCCCGCTCATTGGGTAAGACGCGAGTCAACTAAGGTTTTGTTGACTGTAAACGTATTCTTAGAAGACTGGTAATTCCGACCTAATCGTTGTATAAACAAATAAAGAGCCTTATTTGGGCATACAAAGGCGTGTGGTCTTTTCCGATTGTACTGAGAGCCGATACGAGCGGTATTGCTCTACCGGTTAACCCTAGAGTTGCCGAACTCACGCAAAGGATCCAGTTGCTGATCCTTCACATGGTGGCAGGCGACGGGACAATTGGAAACCACATTTGACGGTCGGAACTAACAGAACTTCGGGCAGGCTAGTAGGTTGCTGGGGAGCGCTCAGAGCAAGGAAAAATGAATAGTCTGAGCCAAGAGCAGGTGGAGCTAGCGAGCAGCCCAGAAACCCCAACCCAGACCTCCACAATGGAGTGGGTGGTGCGGCCAAAGACGGCAAGGCAGGAAGGGGGGGAAGCCCCCTCACCGTTGTTAGGAGGGCAGGGACCCAAGCAGTGGGGTAGCCCCAACCTTACCAGTAGCGGCCGGAGAAGCGAAATAAGGGACCCAGAGGCGGAAGAAGACCTCGGCAGAAGGGTTACTGACGGAGCCATGGGGGGAGGAGGGTTGGATGCCCTCTTTCCCCAACTCAATTGGCAACAAGCCAAGGAGTTGATGCAGCATCAACAAGAGATGCTACAGATGCAGCTGGAATTGGCCAGGCTGACCAGGGGCACCGGACAAGGGGGAACCCCTGCATCCCAGGGTGGGGGCACCACAACCCCAAATGGGACAGGAAGCAATTCCCCACCTACCAGTCGGGACAGGATGTACTGATCTTTTTCACCCTGTTCGAGGCTGCCTGCGTAGAGCAGAAGGTGCCGGACAACTTAAGGATGTCTGCCCTGAGGACGCAAGTCAGCGGGGAACTGGCTGATCTTCTGGGCATCCACACCCAAACCGCTCCCTTGGACTATGGAGCGTTCAAAGAAGCGGTGAGAGAGAGGTTTGCCCTCACCGCTGAGCATTGTCGCCGTAAATTTCGTTACGGGCGGCCTAACCCAGGGGACACGTATGCCTCCTGGATGGCGCACCTGGGGCAGGTGTGGGACGCATGGATCGGGGCCACCGGGAGGACCTCCTTGGCGGAGGTGCGGGAGCTCCTGATCCAGGAACAATTCTGTGCCACTATCCCTGAGGACCTAGCTACGGCGGTGCGGGATCGGGACCCCCCAAACTGTAGGGAAATGGGCAAGTTGGCCGACCAAATGGGACTGTATCGGCAGCCCAAAGGACCCAAGGGGGGTAACCTCAGTCATGGCGGGACCAAGGGAAGTGTGGAGAAGGGCAACCCCAAACCTCGGGAGGGAGCCCTAGGCAAGCCCAAAGACAACCCCGGCACCAGTGGATGTTTCTATTGTAAAGAACCGGGGCACCTCAAGAGGAGCTGCCCCAAACTGATCGCAAAGAACCGCCACGCCAAGACATCGCCGGGCAAGGTGGGGAGGATGCTTGCGCCGGAGTCCCGCGAACCGGAGGAGCACGAGGAGGATCAGCAGTCCAGCTCGTCCCTCGAGGGAGACGGCGAAGATGCGGCGCGGTCCCTGAGGAGCGGAGGACAGCATTCGCTGGGGGCCATCTCGCAGGCATCATTGATGCGCATTGCCTCCCCGGAGCAGCTGCGGTGGAGCCAGGACAAATTCTGTGAGTCCATCTCTGTAAACAATGTTTCCCAGGTGGGGTATAGGGACACTGGGGCGGACATCACTGCTTTACCTCGAAGTAAGGTAAAGAAGAGACAGTTGCTAAAGGGGCGCACCTGTGCCATAAAGCCCTATAACTCTCCCAACATAGCCGTTCCCCTCGCCCGGGTCTGGGTCAAGTACAGGGGGTGGGAAGGGGAGATGGACGTTATAGTGCATGGCCAGCAAGAGTGGGGAATCATAATTGGGAACGACGTTGCGTTCCGGGCTGCCCAGGTCAAGGTGGGGGTGGTGACCCGGCGTCGGGCCAACCAAGCCCCTGACCCGCAGCCTCCCAGGTCCCCGGGCCCGCCTCCCGGTCGCGGTAAAGCGGCCCCGGCAGCGGCAGCCAGCCGTCCCCCGCCGCTCCCCCCAGTTGTGGGGGAGGACAAAGACCCCGGGGGGTTCGCGCCAATGGCCCGTGATTTTGGGACTCAGAAGGCGTTCCAAGAAGAGCAGCAGAGCGACCCATCCCTCCAGGGATGTCGGGATCGGGCCAGTCAAGTGCCCGGGGTAGGGGACCAGTCTGAACGCTTTTTGTGGGAGGCGGGAGCCCTCTACAGAGAATTCTGCCCAAGGACGGGACCGGGTCCCCAACCAAAGAAGAGACAATTAGTTGTGCCTGCGAGGGTACCGCCAGGCTGTACTACAGCTGGCCCACGATGTGGCGTGGGGAGGGCACTTGGGACAGAAACGGACTCTGGTTAGGGTGACAGAGGGGTTCTACTGGCCCATGGTGGCAAATGAGGTGCAAGAATATTGCCGGTCCTGCGATGTCTGCCAGCGGGTGGGGCATAACCGGGACCATCCCAAAGCCCCCCTGCAACCCCTACCCATTGTGGGCATCCCCTTTGAAAGAATAGGGATGGATATCGTGGGACCCTTGAATCCCCCCACCAAGACGGGGAAGAAGTTTATATTGACTGTGGTTGACTTTGCCACCCGTTATGCAGAGGCTTTTGCTTTAGCCTCCATTTCCGCCACCAGCCTGGCTAAGACTCTCCTCTCTCTTTTCGCCCGCCTAGGAATGCCCCACACGGTGGTTTCGGACTGCGGCACGGGCTTCGTGTCCAAACTGTTTAAAAAATTGTGGGAACTGGGGGGGGTAGAGCACCTGACTTCGGTGCCATACCACCACGAGACCAATGGGTTGGTGGAGCGTTTCAACCAGACTCTGGAAAAGATGATCAGGGCATATGCGGCGAAGCACCCTGGGACTTGGGATCAAGCCCTCCCCTACTTGTTATTTGCCTACCGGGACTCCCCCCAAGAAAGCCTGGGATTCTCCCCCAACGAACTGATGTTTGGGAGGGAGCTCCGGGGACCTTTGGCTCTGTTGCGGGCGGAATGGGAGGGGGTTGCCGAAAAAGCCTCCGTGCCTGTGCATACGTTCATGCAACACCTCCAGACTGTCCTTCGAGAGGTGAGGGAGACGGCGCAGCAGCATCTCGAGACAGCCCAGCAGCGGCAGAGCGCGTGGTACAACCGGACGGCTGTACCACGGACTTTCGAAGTGGGGGACCAGGTGTTGGTACTGCGCCCCCAAAAGACGGACAAACTGTGCTTGAAGTGGGAGGGCCCAGGGACCGTCATTGGAAGGTCGGGGGAGGTGAACTACCAAGTGGCTTTCCCGGGGCAGCCGGGGAGGCAGAAGGTTTTCCATGTAAATATGCTGAAACTGTATGTAGAACGCGGAACGAAGGTGGGGGGAGTACAAGAGTGTGTGGAGCCGGGAGACCCTGATGGGGGGTTGTTGGCCGAGTGGGGGGAAGGGGGAGGAATGGAGGAGATCAAACTGTCCCCCTCCCTGTCCGAACAGCAGCGGCAGCAGATCACCCAGGTCTTGGAAGAATTTCAGCCCCTGTTCTCAGACCGACCAGGATGCACCACACTCACACAACACACCATTGACACAGGGGATAGCCCCCCCATCCAATCCCTACCCTACCGGGCGGTGGGGCCCCATGCCCAAGTCGTGGCCGAGGAGGTCCAAGCCATGCTGGACTTGGGAGTCATTGTGCCCAGCTCGAGCCCCTGGTCCTCCCCGATCGTGTTAGTAGCCAAAAAGGATGGGGGTGTCCGGTTCTGCGTAGACTACCGGAAAATAAACAAGGTGACCGTCCCGGACCCCTACCCCATTCCCAACATGGATGTGCTGCTGGAGAGGCTGGGGGGGGCCAAGTACATCACCACCCTGGACCTGACAAAGGGGTATTGGCAGGTTCCGCTCGATGCGGACGCTGCCTTGAAATCTGCTTTCGTGACCCACCTGGGGTTGTTCCAATTCACCACCCTCCCGTTTGGGGTCCGCAATGGTCCGGCTACCTTCCAGAGGTTGGTAAACGGAATGCTAAATGGGCTGGGGAGTTCGCCTGCGCGTATCTGGACGACATCGCCATTTTCAGTTCCACCTGGGAGCAGCATTTGCAACATGTCCGCCAGGTGTTTCAAAGGATTCAGGGTGCTGGGTTGACGGTAAAGGCAAAGAAATGCCAGGTTGGGAGGGGGGAGGTGGAGTATCTGGGACACAAGGTAGGGGGAGGTAGTGTCAAGCCCCTAGAAGCCAAAATAGAATCAGTGCGCACCTGGCCCCAACCCCAGACGAAAAAGCAGGTCCAAGCTTTTTTAGGGCTGGCTGGCTATTATCGTAAATTCGTGCCCCATTTTAGCCAGCTAGCCGCCCCCCTGACTGACTTGTGCAAGAAGCGGCAACCCGTTAAGGTCCGATGGTCAGCCGCTTGCCAGGCAGCGTTTGAGGGACTGAAAGCCTGCTTGATGGCAGCCCCTGTGCTGCAAGCCCCAGACTTTGAAGCCCCTTTTGTTCTGCAGACGGATGCCTCGGAAGCGGGGATGGGAGCCGTCTTGCTGCAGGAACGACCAGAGCAGGGGCTGTGCCCGGTTGCCTTTTTAAGTAAAAAACTTCTGCCTCGGGAGCGGAACTTGGCCACTGTCGAGAAAGAGTGCCTAGCAATAGTGTGGGCAGTGACCAAGCTTCGCCCCTATCTGTGGGGCCGCCGGTTCCGACTGCAGACCGACCATTCCCCCTTGTGCTGGCTGGATAGGGTGAAGGGGTCCAACCAGAAGCTCTTACGGTGGAGTTTAGCCCTGCAAGATTTTGATTTTTTAGTAGAACACATCAAGGGTAAGGACAACATCGTGGCAGATGGGTTGTCCCGGGCTTTCTCAGTAGGAGACAGTTAGATAGGGATTGGGGTGGTGGACCCCAATGCCATCTTTCCCCAAATGGGAGGGTGTGGAGAAAGCCCAAAAATCAGTACACACACGCACACACATCTTTCCCCAAAGGAGGGGGCCAGGGGAGGAGGGATGAGGTCACCAGGGAGTAGCCAGACAAGCCATCAGCCCCAACAAAGGAAGACCTCGGCAGAGATCCACAACCGTCCAGGAAGGGCCATCAAGGACCATCAGCACAAAGGGCAGCCTCGAAGAGCTGCAAAGGTTGCCCTACGTCACCTTCTTCCCGGGCAGGAATAAGCCTATCTGCACGAAGGGGCAGGCATAAGCCCCCACCTGACCTAGGGGGCGGGGGGAGAGCGGGGAATCCAGGGTAGAAAACCCCTCTCCCGTCCCGGTTCGGGTTGTTGGGAACCACGGGGCCAGATCCTCCTAAGCAACAGCCGCCCAGGCACTCCGTTCTCCGCTAGGAAGCGCCGATCGAGAGCTGGGCTGAAACTGACTAGAGTATTGTCTTTGATGTAAGTAGAGTGACCTGAATGTAACCTGCTAGCCGCGGAGCCCGCTCATTGGGTAAGACGCGAGTCAACTAAGGTTTTGTTGACTGTAAACGTATTCTTAGAAGACTGGTAATTCCGACCTAATCGTTGTATAAACAAATAAAGAGCCTTATTTGGGCATACAAAGGCGTGTGGTCTTTTCCGATTGTACTGAGAGCCGATACGAGCGGTATTGCTCTACCGGTTAACCCTAGAGTTGCCGAACTCACGCAAAGGATCCGGTTGCTGATCCTTCACAAATACATTTTATTTTACATCCAGCTGTTAAAAATTGCATCGGTCCAAACTAGACTTCTGCAATTTCTGAATACCATTTCTCTGCAAAAGTGGTTGCCATACTAGTTTGGAAGAAAGGGAGTTAAGATCCAAGATGGTCCTTTGTTCTTGAGACAGGGCTTTAATATTCTTAGACAGATGATGATGATGACGACGACGACGACGGTGAATATCCATTATCAATGGGTCCCCGCCCCACCCAAGCACACTGTGAGAATGGTTTATTTATGGGAATAACTGAAACAAGTGTTCAGTTATTAAAAATTAAATTAAAAATCAAGAAGAGGGCATGGAAAGACACAATATATATGCACATAGTAGTACAAGTGGTCAATAGCAGTGCACATAATACAAATCACATGCATCAAATGAGTAACCCAGCAAACCTCCTTACAGTGCTGCAGAGGAGCCTGGTTGATAGGTTGCAAGCCATACCTTGAAGAAGTGGCTCACGCTGGCTCAGCTTGTCTGAGTGTGGAAAGCTAAGCAGGGTCAGGCCTGGTTATTACTTGGATGGGAGACCCCTCCTCTAGTTTCCTGCATTGAGCAGGGGGTTGGACTCGATAGCCTTGTAGGCTCCTTTCAACTCTATGATCTATGAAATCTATGAAGTATCTTTTCTACTGTAGTACAAGGGATGTTTCCTAAATTGTCCTCTAATTTCTCCCCAGATTTGGGTGTTTCAAATTAGCTGGTCTTGTTTTCAAAGCAGAACAAATGATTTCAAAATTCTCCATTGTTCTGTTGTTGTTTTAAAAGTCATTTCCCTAGTTGTACAGAGCACAGTGCATGACTTGCCATTCATTCAGTTCACTTGCATTCTCCCACCCACACACTGCTGCTGCGCATATGTGCATGGATAGAACACCTGTAAAAAAAAGAAAGAAAGAGGGCATTCAGGAATCAGGATGAGATTCTACATATGGCTGTATAAAAATTCTTTTTTGCCTCATGTTTACTAATGTACATTAGTAAAACACAGAAGAAAAGGAATCTTGATGCAATCATACCAATGATCACAATAAAACTGATGTTTTTTGAGTTACATGTGCACATCAATAACACAACAGTGGAGATGTAAAGAAACTAAAGGAGCCGAAAGCTGTGGCAAACTGACCATACTCTAATTCTGGCAATAATTTTAGAAAATCTCCTGGTTAAACTGGAATTCAGGAGTAGTAGAATGTGCAGGGCAGAGGGTTGTATCCAACAGTGTCCTTCCACCAGTGGAATGGTCACTGCTGGTGGATTTAATACCCCCTCCCCCTGCAGCCCACCATGCACACACACCCAAATCTGGTCCAAAGGATTGAGGGACCTCCCAGAGCAGATTTGGGGGCCATACAGAAGGCTGCAGGGGAGAGGAGGAGGAGAAGGGAAACTCCAATTGCAGGAGCAGATGTCTGCTCACATAACATTGGATTTAGCTCAGGGCAAACCATTGGAACAGTAAAAGAAATCAAATCAACGTATCCCTATGTAGGACACAACCGGGGAAGTAAGAACTTGTGTTTCTCTGTTCAGTTCAATCATATGTTCTCCCAGGTCTTGGTCACACTTGTGACAGGGAGATGGAAGCCAAGAATTGGCATATACCGTATTTATGATAAATGTACAGTATGTGTTACATCTTTATTTATTTATTTATTATATTTATACCCCGCCTTTTTTCCTGAAAGGAACCCAAGGCAGCTTACATAATCCTCCTCCTCCTCTCCATTTTACCCTCACAACAACCCTGTGAGATAGGTTAGGCTGAGAGTCAGTGACTGGCCCAAAGTCACCCAGTGAGTTTCATGGCCGAGCGGGGACTAGAACCCAGATCTCCCGAGTCCCAGTCCAACACTCTAACCACTACGCCACACTGGCTTCTTATCTAGAGAAAGATCTTATTAAGGCAGCCTTTCCAAACCTGTTGCCTTGCAGATGTGTTGGACTGCCACTCCCATCATTCCCAGCCAGCATGGTCAACATTTTCCACGATGGTTGGGAAAGCTGGGAGCTAAGTCCAATACACCCGGGAGGCGCCAGGTTGGGGAACATTGTATCAAGGCATAGGAGGATGCTCAAAGGGAATGAAAATTCACAGTGAAGCTTGAGATGAAACTAACATGAAAGCAAGACTTTGTAGACTTTGGCCTTAGACTATAAAATGCAATGGGATACCTCTAGATAAAATGAAAGAGAACAGGCAGCCCTTTAATGTTATTGTTGTTATAGCAACAATGTGCAACTTTTTACATGTAATATTCCTGTCCCATCTGTTGATTGACAGTGCCATTTTAAAGACTTATCATAAATCTATTCTATTTTTAAAAGACATATCATAAATCTATTCTATTTTCTTGTAAACTGCCCTGATAATTGCACATTACTCTCTGATAATAGCCAGGTGCAAAGATAATGCTGCCAATTGCTTAACCATGCCTGAGGGCCAGCACCTCACTGGTATCTCCTGCATTTCTCTCCTCTCCTTTCCCATGCAAATGTCCCTTCCCTTCCTTTGTCAGCATCATGAATGATTTATTGTTGTGCCTGTAGGAACACTGACCAGGCTTTGCTTTAATTAAACCCTGGTTTCAAACTGTAGTTAATCGTGGTTGCTGTTGGTGCAGATGTAACATTAAACTATGGACAGCACTGACAAGTGCAGGGAGGGAGAAGCTCATATGGGAGAAGGAGGTACGGAGGTAGGGTCTGAGCCTGGCACCCACTCCCAATCACTTAACCATGGAATCTATAATAATGAAAGAGGATGTCTGTCTGACTGTCAGTGGCATAGTGTCAAGACTGTGAAACCTAGACATCTGAAACTGGGCAAGCATACTAAGGAGTCACTAGGGACATGCACCTTGTGCTTATTTGGTTTTTAAAAATGCATTAATTAATTTAAATGTGTCCATGTGTTTGAAGCCTGCAGTACCATCTTCAGTCACCAGGTGGCAGACTTCCCTAATCAGTGCACAGTTTAGCGGTCAACACTGGGGGTAATCCGAGGGATATACAGCTGCCACCTCCCCCCTGCTCTGGGGTAGCCTCCCTCAGGGAAATGGAGTGGTCAGGCCTTGCCCTCAGGGGGCTATAGGGGTTCATAATGCAGGCTTCACCACTGTATTAAACTAATGGCTATTCCAAACCGTGTGAAGCTGGGCCCATTTTCTAGTAAAACATACTTGGACTATACATGAAATATACTTAGAATATACATGGAATAGAATATACCTTAGAATATGTTGGCTTCTTCCTTGGTTAGATTAAAGAGGGTTGTTCCTTGCAATAGGGGGAAACATGCAGATGCCTACCGACTGCTGTGCCTCCGCCCGGCTGATTAACCCATGATGGTACCTTTGAGTTGGTACCATTGTCACCAGCACCTGAGCTTCCATCGTCACATAGTCTTCCAGTTTCTGGCTTTGCCATTGCCATAGTGCCACCTTCCCCTCTTCATTTGGCAAAAGCTAAATTCCCCGATCTCCATATTTCTCTATCTCTTAGTTAAGCCTATTAGAACTAGTACATTGGCTCATGTGCTATGAGGTGGATCTACTAGCCAAGCCATTTTTCTTTCTTTCTTGTAATGAATGTGCATGCATGTGTTTTTGAGAAGAGAAATCTGTACAAATGTCAATGTTTTTTGGACTTTGATCAACTGTTTGACATAATTTGGGGGAAGGGCCATAGATCAGTGACAGAGCACCTGCTTTGCATGCAGAAGGTCCCAGGTTCAATCCTCGGCATCTCCAGGTAGGGCTGGGAAAGAATCCTGCCTGGAACCCTGGAGAGCCACTGCCAGTCAGTGTCAACAATACTGAGTTAGATAAACCAGCAGCCTGACTCAATATAACTTCCTATGTTCATAATTTCCCCAGTCTAGCTATTCCCCATTTTGGTAAGAGCATAGTGCATCAGTCTGCTGTGTGCACACCACGCCTCTGGTTAAAGGCCCCCTTAGACCCATGTTGCCATTAAGCTAGTATACACGCAAGTCACATGTCCATGTGAACAGGGACATGTGGCAACAGTACCGCTGAGTAATCATCATCATCATCATCATCGTCATCAGTCATCGTCATCATCTTTATCTGTATTCTGCCTTTTCCCCAACACTGGGTCCCAAGGTCGCTCACAACCTTTAAAAACTCATACAATTAAAACAGAAATAGAAAAATACAAAAGTTAAAGATAGAATTAAACCATATATATATATATATATATATATAATTAAAAACAGTACAATATACATAATATAAAATACCAGCATTCCATTGCATCACAGGCTAGTTCCAAATGCCTGCTGGAACAGGAAGGTCCTCTGGAAGCTTACCAGGGAGGGCACCACTCTAGCCTCCCTGGGGAGGGAATTCCAGAGTGCTGGGGCAGCCACCGAGAAGGCCCTCTCCCGTGTTCTCACCGGGCGTGTCTGTGATGATGGCGGAACCGAGAGAAGGGCCTCCCCTGAGGATCTCAAAGTGTGGGCAGGCTCGTAGGGGAGTATACAGTCTTTCAGATAACCTGGACCCGAGCCGTATAGAGCTTTATAGGTCATAACCAGCACTTTGAATTGTGCCCGGAAACAGACTGGGAGCCAGTGAAGCTGTTGTAACAGAGGAGTTATATGCTCCCTGTAACCAGCCCCAGTCAGCAGCCTGGCAGCAGCTCTTTGAATCAGCTGAAGTTTCTGAACACTCTTCAGAGGCAGCCCCACGTAGAGCGCATTACAGTAATCCAAACGGGATGTAACTAAGGCATGTGTCACTGTGGCCAAATTTCCAGGAACGGGTGCAGCTGGAGCACTAGCTTTAACTGTGCAAATGCACTCCTGGCCACCGCCGAAACCTGGGCATCCAGGTTCAGGGCTGAATCCAGAAGTACACCCATGTCTACAAATTGGCTGTAAAATCCTTATCTCTCAGTAACAACAGTAAAACACACACACACACCAAACACCAGTTATTGGGAGAAGTTCGCATACATTTTCTATCACTTTCAGAGGTGGAGCCTATTTCAAGTAGGTGTTATCAGTCGTCTTATCCCTAAAACACTAAAGTAATCTTAGCTAATGCACCAACATATTTTACTTCTAATGCGGCAGGCTTTTTAGATTGCTTTATTGTAAAAAAAACACCAAGTAGACAAAATGCCAGCATTTTCTAGAAACCCATTAAATATACATTGTACAAAAAAAAGAAAAAGGAGGACATCAGGACCTGCTTAAAACCCCCAGGGATAAGAAAACTTACTGTTTTAAATGGTACCAGCAGCAGCTGTAGTACTATCTGTGCTTAGCTGTTATGCTAAGAGGGCATCCTATGGTTTCTGACTGCACATGGAGGGAACGTTTGTATGAAATTTAACAGTAACCATCTTAAGCCGATTCCATTTGATTATCCTATTGTTTATTCACATACGGGTCTGTACAATCTGAACTCCTGTAGCTTCTGTATTTGACATTAAGGGAGAAAATGTTTTACCTTGGCATCACATTCTCAGTTACATAACATTTAGCCCCGATCACTGATGTCAGAAAAAGCATTCTTTCTTTAAGAGCTCAGGGAATGCTTGTAGTTTCAGTCTTTTCTTCAGCTACAGGCCATCACCAAGCCCCAAGAACTCAGGAAACTTAGCATTGTTCTCTAGGAAGTTTGGCTGGGGAATAAGTACAGGCAGTTCTGAGACCTAGTAGTGGTCGATATGTGCTTTGGAAGTCATTATTTTTCAGTGGTTTTAGATAGTTTTTACTAGTGAAAGAGCCCAATTCCTTCTTCTTCCTTTACCTTGCCCCAATATTAAAAGTGTCATTGTGTACCTATTTGTTGTGAATCATTCACTGATACTGGGTTGGACCCAAAGGTTCTCTTCCTACAACGGAAGGACTCCTTGCATTAGCAGAAGAAGCCCTTCCATTTATCCATTAGGGATCTGTTGAGTCTAATTCCCTTTATCTACAAGATAGTGTATATTTGTCATACACAAAAATTGCAAAGAGGTGCATGTTATGGATATTATAAGTTGGGGTGGACAACTTGTGGCCCTCCAGATGTTTTGACCTACAACTCCCATCAGCCCATTTATTTATTTATTAGCAGTATTTATATACTGCTTCTCATTTGAAACAAATCCAGAAGCAGTTTACCAAAGAATACAAACAAACAAAACAAAACAAACAAAAGCCACACACACAACAGTATCATGAGACTGGGACAAAGATAGCTCATGGCTGGGGAAAAGCCAACGGAAACAAATATGTTTTCAATAAATGCCTAAAACACGCCAGCATTAAGGCCTGATGTACCTCAGGGGAGAGATCAGGGTGAGCACCACTGCAGAGAAGGCCCGTCTCTGTGTCATTGCCAAACAGAAATCTCTAGCCAGCATAGCCAATGGTGAGGAATGATGGGACTTGTAGGCTGAAATGTCTGGAGGGCCACAAATTGTCCACCCCTATTATAAGTAAAACATATAGCATGTTATGATTCATATGCTCCTGGCTTGTTTCCGAGATTGCTTTAGGAAGTGCTGGCTTCTTGTTGCATTGGTGGTTAGTCTTGTGGACACAACAGAATGAGTGGAGGTGCAGCGGCAGTATTGGATATTTCCCTTAACATTTCAACTCTTCAGGAATAGATCTTCACATTTACTACCAGCTTGAGGTTCACCACCCATTATGTATTCTTTTTGAATCCTGGTGCTGCTTTTTCATGTTTTTTTTAATTGTGTTTTTGCTTGTATACAAGTACACAAATGTTGCTCTTTTGTAACTGCAGGAATTTCAAGATGTTAATAAAAACAAGTGATCAATTATACAGCAAGCAAGTCATAAATGGACAAGATATTAACAACGGTGATGATGTACGATGCTATAGTGAGTTCACCACAGCAAGACCCATCTTGTCTTCTCTGCAAAACAGAGCATAGGATGGTGAATGGGTGGTTCATTATAGGGACAGTAATAAAACAGACAGAACATTACAGTCTATTCTAATGAAAGGACCAAATATGGAATAAAAATGATTGAATGTTTCATAAATGCTAAATTGGCTGCTTTTATAAATCTGCTTTGATTACCAGACACATTTGTCTTCTGACATGTGGTTAGATTCAACTCTAGGTCTCCCAAATTATGCTACATTATGCTAATTGCACATACAAAACCCAGCCATTTTAGCTCTCCTCCCCCTCCCCAGTTCACAATGAATGCTTAAAAGAAAACAATACATTATTCTTCCTAAGAAGATGCTTAAATGTATTCAAATTGCTTCTGGAATTTTAAATGTACTGAACATGCGGGGAAAGAATATGATGCACGTTTCAGCAGCATCAGCAAGTTTATGGGTTGTAGTCCCTGGCTGCGGATCAGGGTGGCAGGAAGCGCCTGCCCACTCTGCCCTTTGCTTTCCCCGGAGAACCTGGGAAAGTACTAGCTGGCGAAGTGTGTGGGCGGGCGCTTCCTGCCACCCTGCTGGAGCGGTTTACCTGCTGCAGGCAGTGATGCAGTCCCTGGCTGCAGCAGGTAAACCTCTCCAGCAGAGTGGGGCGGGCCTGCTGCTGTCACGTATGTGGCTGCGCCGGTGACAGAAGCAACCGCCCACTCACTTCACCCTCTGCTTTCTCCAGGGAAAGCAAACGGTGAAGTGGGCAGGCGCTTCCTGCTGCTCCGCCACCAGGGAGGTTTACCTGCTGCAGCCAGGGACTGCATCACTGCCTGCAGCAGGTAAACGCCTCCGGCAGTGGAGCGGGGTGGCAGGAAGCGCCCACCCACTCCGCCCTTTGCTTTCCCCCGGGGAACCCGGGAAAGCAAAGGGCCATGAGGGCCAGTGCTTCCCACTGTCACCAGGGCAGCGCCAGCGACGCTGGTGACCAGCGGGAAGCGCCTCCATCCCTGCGGCTGCTCGGCACAGATTACAGCCACGGGGATCAGATTGCAACCACGGGGAGAAAACCTTCCAGGCAGGAGGCTGTGCTCTGATCCCCACAGCTGCTCAGCATGCTCCACGGTGGAGGCGGAGGAAGCCTCTGACAGCTGTCTCCTAGCACCGTTTGGGCACTTTGGGGGCAGCTGCTGTCAGCTGTATTCTGTGGCCAGTCACTTGGCAAGAGCGGCAATGTCTGCTCTTGCCAAGCGGCTTGCTTGTTCTAGGGATTGTGCCACGATGGGTCGTGTCGTCTGGGTTCAGACGACACAACAAGCCATCGTGGTACAAACAAACCCGAGAACAGACAATTGTGAGTTATTGTTGTTCAAAACAATGATAAGTCACAATTGTCAGTCACCGCGACTGGGTTCGCACGACACGGGGAACAAGCAATGTTGAGTCACCACCGTTGCTTATTGTGTCGTCCAAACCCAGTCAATGTAATGTGTAGTTTGTCCCACAGACTTAGTTGCGATAGGGCTTATAACTAACGTTCACACATTGAGTGATACCATGAACTAACCTTGTAGTTTCTGAATACTGAGATGTAGTATGACTTTAAATAAACCTCCAGGCATGTAAATGGAGTATATATCACTATTTCCCAGGCCATCTCAGGCAAGGCTAGACAAGTACAACCCTCTCATCCCATCAATTAAGGATGACTGACAGCAGCCAACCTTTCAAAGTCTATAACTGAATAGGCTGCTGATTACTGCTTTAATGAGGAAGTCGTCCAACTAACCCAAACCCACCCACCTCCCCTCCCCTCTTATCATAAGACCAGATTTGCCCACTAGAACAATTATCGGGGGGGGGGGGGAATAGGGTGATTCAATCTACTAACTCCAAAATCAGATGTGGGCAAAATGCTCATACCTGAACAAACCCACACAGGCAAGCAACAAATCCCTTTACTTAAAATCTGGAAAATATTAATTTTTAAAAATCTCAAATGTGTTTTTTTTCTGAGCAAAGAAACCACATGCCTAAACTTATGTTTTATAACAAATAAATCACTCGCATGCATTATGCATTATGCATTATGCATCGAGATTTATGTTTGCCTATAAAATGTATATCCAGTATTTAAAATCCAAAACAAACTCTTCTTCATGTTTGCCCTTCTTGCATTTCAGTTATAAATAAGTGGGGATTCACAACAAATGGTTGCAGAGTATTGCCGAGTCTTAGCAGGAGTGCCCTCCAGCCAGCCTGGAACAGGAGCCTCATGGGGAGGGGGAGTTCCTGAATGGGGGAAAAATAATATTTACAGCTTCCCCCCCTTTCCTACCCTTCTGAAGCCTTTCCCCACTGTGCTACAAAGGCCTAAAAGCCTCAGGTTCCAAGCTAGCTACCAGCATCAAACCTAAGCACTTTATTTAGCACACGGGGGTGAGGGGTTCTGGAGAGTGGGAACGCCGAAAATATGTCTTTTTGGCTGCTTTATTAATAATTATTGTTGTCAAACTGTTTGTAAATGGTTAAGGTTTAGTTTTTTGGTTGTTGTTTTTTTAAACATTGTTAGCTACCTTGGGCTCATTTAAGAAAGGGGCAGGTATAAATGCTTTAAGTAAGCAAACAAACAAATTGTAAAAAAAACAGCAACCTGTGCCATCTCTCACAAAAGCTATTTAAAACCCAGCTGGAGATGGGCAAATCAAAAAGGAGGACTGGGGGAAGGCTTCATACAAAGACTACCAGTGCAGTCCCATGCCTGTTTGCTCAGAAGCAAGTCCTAGGGCCAAAACAGACATCACTGTAACTGTAACTACGGTAGTTTCTTAGGCTCATAGACCAGCGGAGACATTACTTTAAATCTGTATCTAGCAGCTACATCTCCTCTCCCCCCTGCCCCATTTTTACTCTAGAGTAGGTGCAGAGGGCCCAATCTAGAATGGGACCCTAGGGTGGGGGTGGGGATTAACATCTAGATAGGGCTCCCTACATCCTCTCTAGAGTAAAAATGGGGGGGGGGAGAAGAAAAAAAGATGTAGCTGCTAGACACAGATTTTAAAATAATGTCTGTTTTTTGACCCCTACTATGCTCAAAGGGATTTATTTCCAGATACGTTTGCTTAGTATTATTTATTTATTTAAAGTATTTTTATCCTGCTCTTCAGCCAAAAAAGTTCCCAGAGTTGCTTACATATAATGAGCAAAACAAGTCAGTCCCCGCCCACAATCGAAAGAGACGCAACACACAAAGAAAAAGAAATGGGAAGGGGAGAGGAAAAACATTAAGGGCGCAAGCCTATGCAAGTTTAGACAGAAAAAAAGGTCTACAACTCCCAGCATGTACCTGCCAGCATGGATGGCTGGGGCATGCTGGGAGCTGTAGGCCTTTTTTCTGTCTAAACTTGCATAGGATTGCGCCTTAAGTCTTTCAGCAGGGCTGAAAGTACAGCCTGCTGGGCTGGTTGCCGGCCTGCTGGTGCGGTGATAGCTGACGGAAGAAGAGCCTTCATGGAGGGGGTCTTCAGTAAGGCTGTGTCCTGTTTGTGCAGGGATCAGTACGGGACTCAAGCCAGCCAGGTTCACATAAAGAACACAGTACCAGGCAAGGATGAGCACAAACACGAAGTCCTAGAACAACCAGAACTCCAGGTCAGCAAGGTTCAGACTCAAGAGTACAGAGCATAACAGCCAAAAGCGAGTCTCAGCATTGCTGCTAGACATGTGAGAATTCTTGCTCATGTATGAGAATCAAGGACCACCAGACAAGACCTTTTGTGGGGAAACATACAAGAATTCAGGGTTGCTCAATCATGCCACCCTGATTTTTTGACAGTACAATAGTAATTTCTATTATGTCCAATTAGCCCCGAGCAAGGTTGTGAGTGGAGGAATATGCAGCCTGGAAGACTGGAAAGAGGGCGGCTGTTCTCTGATCCAGTGATGTTGCCGTTGCCCACTCAGCGGTGGCCTGTTGTGAAAGGAAGAGTTCTGGTTCGTGTGTGGCTCGGTATCACCTCCTCCTCCAGCTGCAGCACTTGTAACCTATAGGAGCACCAGAATGTGGGAGCTGCAGCAGGGGCTTCTTCTTCGGAGTAGATTGTGGATTGTGGGCTGCACTTCTCTCCTCTGGCAATGCCCCTGTGGAAAGTGTGCAGAGTGGACAAGACTGAAGGATTATCATTATTTTTGTAAAAGAGCAGATGAGAGGGGTGGGAAGAGATCAGGAAAGGGGAGAAACATCCATGACAGTATATGAGATGAGGCAGGTATGAAGGGTGGCTGATCTGCTTGGTGGTGGTGGTGGGGGAGTTGCTGCTGCTGCTGCTGCCACCACTTAGACAGGGGAAGACAACCTGCTTCCTTCCAGATGGTCACGATACAGGCCTGAGGCTTACGCTGGCTCAGCTTGTCTGAGTGTGGAAAGCTAAGCAGGGTCAGGCCTGGCTATTACTTGGATGGGAGACCCCTTCTCTAGTTTCCTGCATTGAGCAGGGGGTTGGGCTCGATAGCCTTGTAGGCTCCTTCCAACTCTATGATCTATGAAATCTATGAATCTACATGACAACTTCGATAATCCCTGACCACTGGCCATTCTAGCTGGAGTTTATGGGAGTTGTCAGCTTCTCTACATGAGGCTTTTGACCCGCCACTTTACCGAGGCTTCTGCTGGGATTCTTTGCAGGATTAAAATCGGCTCCTTTGCACAAGGAGGAAGCAGCAGCCAACCTGGGCCGGCCCAAAACATTTTGCTGCCCAAAACAAAGCAGTAAATGACCCGATATCCCTGGTATGGCCACACTTGGTAAAGTCTTGCTGCACCATTTGGACACCAACTCCTGCCCTCTTCTGTCCCCCTAAATCAGGGGTGGAAACCTGTGTCCCTACAGATGTTGTTGGGCTCTAGCTCCCATCATGACTGACCATTGGCCATGCTGACTGGCTCTGATGGGAGTTGCAGTCCAACAACACCTGGAGAGCCACAAGTCCTCCTACCCCAAATGCTGCCTGAAGTGAAGCAGCCTACTTTGCCTTGCTGTTTAGTTGGGGTGGCCCCACTAAGAACATCAGGAGGACTAAGGGTTTGTAAAACCTCCCCACCACCACCACCACCACTCCTGAAATTCCCTTTTGTTGATCTTTCAGACAGCATGCAAACAGAGGCAAAATAAACCTCTCACTGAGTTTGGGGAGGGAGAGTAGAACATGTCCCCACATTGTGGAGGCAACTGCTACCTGTCCTGCGCTATGGGGTAATCTTTGCCCCCGCACTTTGTGAGAAGACTTGGAGCACGGCTTAGTTATGTCACCAAACAGGGGATGCTCACAATGCAGTGCAAGAAGTCAGGAAAGTGTGGAGTTCATTGCTGAGGCAACTGGGTGACATGGGGTGCCCTGCCTTTCCACACTGTGCTACAATGGTTCATGACAGTGGCTACACAGCCAAGTGATGTTCCTGTCTTCCTGCGCCCTCACCATGGATCATTGCCCTGTTGCCTCCACAGCGCTGGAACCGGTGGTGTCATGGTAAATTTTGAAGAGCAGGTGCTCTTCATGACAGTCATCATAGTCACACCCCCAAGGAGAATCCAAAATTGCAGGCAGCTGTCATAGTCCATATCAACAAACCAGTTCTAGGAGTTTTCATCTGTGCCAGGAGGAGCAGGTCTTTTGTAAAGCTAATGGGTCTTAATTGCCCCTTCAAGACCAAGCCACCCCAAAACACATTAAATGACAACATGGAACAATATATTGATGGTGGAAACATTCATTTCTCCTCAGCTACTGTGAGGATTGCAGCTACACCCAGAGGGAACAGGGAATTCTGAGGGTGGCAGATGACATCACCATCCCTGCTAATAAAGAAGTGTTGGCGCTGCATCCCTGTGAGCCCTGGCTGCACCACACCACTAGCCAGAATACATCTCACCTCAGTGAAGGCAAAGCTGCCTCTTTGCCCGGTGTCAAGGCTGTCAAATCTGATTGGATGTGTAGCATTATGATGTCATCTTGCCCTGATGAGTTGAGATCACAAATGGTAATGGAGAAGCCACAGGAAGGGAGAACAAAGTAGTTGTGGCCAGTCAGGGGAGGCTGGTGACGATACAGGCCTGTGGCTCACGCTGGCTCAGCTTGTCTGAGCGTGGAAAGCTAAGCAGGCTCAAGCCTGGTTATTACTTGGATGGGAGACCCCTCCTCTAGTTTCCTGCATTGAGCAGGGGGTTGGACTCGATAGCCTTGTAGGCTCCTTCCAACTCTATGATCTATGAATCCTATTTTGGTGGGGCTCCTAAGCCATTGCAGGTTTTATTTGGAGCTTTGTAGGAGCTATCCATGATGCTGAACTCAATCCCCAAAATAGGTTCACCCCCATGGAGCACCATGGATAGCTCCTATGAAGCTCCAAATAAAAGCTGCAATGGTTTAGGACTACTGAAATAGGAGTCACCAGCCTCCATTGGTTGTGGGCATCCATGAAAAATTGTAGGTTTGGTTTCGAGGGAGAAAGGGATTTCACATCCTATGAAAAACCTCTTTTTGCTCTTAATTATCTCATGGGCAAAAATTCAGTGGAGCCCCACTCACCACTTTTAACTGACAGTCACTGTGTGCCCTTAATGTGCAGAAATTAAACAGGTGCAGCTTTTCCTGGCATGAGGATGCACTCATGGGGAAAGAATGCTGCCTGCCCCTGGAACAGAGCCTCTCCAAAGAGCTGTCAGGCTTGCTCTTTTGCTATGGCTTCTTCGTATATGGAAAAAAGGATATGCTCTTAGTATTTAGGGAGAAAAAAGTTATGCAGCAGCATGATTAATTGCCTAAGCACACACACACCTCTTTCACTTCCCGAGAGGCTGCACAATGGTCGAGGGCCGAGGCACCTTTTTTTTTTTTCACTGTGTGTGTCGCTGCATCATTTTTCATGCTCACATACTTCAGAAACCCGGGCTCATATATGTACTTAATTTGCCACAGATAGCACGGCCCAAAGACTTTCCAGGCATTTGCTTCCTCAAGCCATGGCACACACACCCCACCCCTTTCTATGCTTCTGAAATCCACTCAGAATTCTCATGTGCTGTTGACAATATATCTATCCAAATTCCAGCTTACAGCAGTTTCCTAGGCAACCAGCACTTTGGCACAAAAAGCCTGTAAACAGAATAAACCAAAACACTTCTTTGCAATTTGCCCCTCCCTCTTTCAGCCCCCTCCCTTTTTTGTTTTTTCTGCAAAACGTGTACAGATATATATATATATATATATATATATAAAACCCAAATGGTACAGAGAGTGCCAGTGCTGTTCATTTCCCATTCATTCATGAACAGGTCTACGAGAGAGGTTCTTCCTTTCCCTGAAGAAATTATAACTGCCCCCTCACACACAGATACACACACACATACTCCAGCCCCAGGAAATTAGACCAAGATTAGTATTGTTCAAAGTAACCAAATTATGACCAAATCAGTCCAGATGCTTTGATTGCTCTTACCTTCCTCTTGTTAATGTTTACTCTCCACATTGCACAGTGGTTAGCTTCTTTCATGGCATTCTCTGACAGGCTAAACCAGGCTTCCCCAACATGGTACACTCTGGATGTTTGGACTACAACTCCCGGCATGTCTGTCTATTGGCCATGCTGGCTGGTGCCGATGGGAGTCGAAGTCCAAAACATCTGGAGGGTGCCAGGTTGAGGAAGGCTGGGCTAGACATGCTTAATCCTACATGTATGAGAATGTATATTTTATGTATCATCTATATGGCAGGGTCTTTTCCTCCTTGCCCTTGCAGCTCCTAGTGTCCCCACCCATGCTGTTCCAGAGAGTATCTTTTGTATTTTCTTCCCAGAAAGGAGAACCCAGAAACAAGGTTTGGATGTAAACAGAGAACTTCACTTTATTTCTAAACTCTTATTTGCTATGTTTTCCCTTCCCTTCTCGTCCTCCTTCCTTCTCCCTCTCACACTCTGTGTCTCACTTCTCCACTCTACTGGGGCCCTCTAGGGACCAACTTTTCACAATTCAAAACAAGGGAGTGCCTATAAGTATTAGAATACAACACATCTTTCTCCTTGAAAACAAAGGTACAATTAACAATAGCTGGGTTCAAAAGTTAGCTACAAACTCTTCAAATTTTCTACACTGTTTCTGTTGTCTTATACTTCTTCTCACATAAGACCTCAGCACAATAGGTACATTCCACACTTTTCGTTGTACCGGCTCCGCATTTGCTTTCATTTGAATCTTGTGTTTAAATTTCCTGGCAATACCTGGAGTGTTTGTAAAAACATCAGGAAATGTAGCGCAAATTTCTACGTAGGATGTCGTCAGTGCAGTGTGCAGGACTGCTTCTGTGTTATTAAGATCAAGTACCATTTGAAGATCTCTTTGGGCTGGTTCCATCCTAGTATTGAGTGAGACACCTCTTTGGGCTACGTACAGTTTCCCTTGAGTACTGTGTCCTTTGAATTTCAAATGTGCTGTGAAATAGCCTTCAATATTGATGAGAGACATACATCCAGAAGGATATGTCTGGAAGATGCAAAGAAGTAGTGGCCTGAGAATACAAATCTGAAGAAATAAAGGCGTATGGCGAGGCTGAGTCTCCTAGCATCCTTATCTCATGACCATTGACTTGCATGAAGCAATGAGGCATGGAATGGTTTTGTGTGACACTGAGGATTGTGGCTGAAATTGTTCCATGCTCTCTCCTTAATCCTTGCCAGTCAGGCTTTCTGATACTCTATGAACTGTAGACCTACGGACTCTGGCAAAATGCCCCTTCTTACTGAATTTCTTGCATACTGCTGCCTTAGCAGGACAGCCTTTAAAGTCTGCCTTATGATTAGGATTTCCACACCAGTAGCACTGGTAGTGAGGTTTTGGTTAAGTGCAGAAGCAGTGTGCATTTGCTTGGCATTTTCTTTTCTTTCTTTCTTTTTTTGCTAGCTGTCTTATATTGTACTGCATGTACCTGAGCTGGGTCTGAGGCATCTAGTCCGGTGGAGAACGATTTAGCACACTGGAGGGCACTTTCCACTCTCTGTGCAATTAATATCAGTTGTTTTTTCCAGAGTCAGGTCCTTTGTCATCAGAAGCTTTTCATGGATTTTAGGGTTGTTTGTTTTGATCCCTAATCATTTCCTCTGCAAAGGTTGCAAAAGCAAAAGTAGTACTCAACTCACACAGAGCAGCTACATATACTGGCCAGTGGGCTCCTGAGGTAAATGAGAATGAGAATAGAATTTAAAGCATCCTGTTACAGCATTTTGTGGACACGGCTAAAGGCTTGTTGATTTGGAGATCCTGGAAGCATAGCAGGAGTCTAAGCATATGTCACCTTTTCTGGAGTGGTTTCATCACTACATTTTGCATTAAGTTTTCCCCGATGAACATACTGCAGATTAAAGGACTGTGTTTGATAGCTGTAGTTTGGCATCCACAGCATTCATAGATTTCATAGATCATAGAGTTGGAAGGAGCCTACAAGGCTATCGAGTCCAACCCCCTGCTCAATGCAGGAAACTAGAGGAGAGGTCTCCCATCCAAGTAATAACCAGGCTTGACCCTGCTTAGCTTTCCACGCTCAGACAAGCTGAGCCAGCATAAGCCACCAATTTATTTCATTATATCTAAGGAACAATATGTGAAATGGCTTCTTCAGACCTCTGGCTCGTGCACAGTGGCCTTTGGTGCTGAAACAGATTACTGCTGCCACTGATTTCATTGGGACAACTTCTGTGACAGGTTTCTGAACATTCAGTTCCATCGGGGTCATAGGTTTGCTATAGCATAGATGTTGGCTTTTCCTCCCTTTTTGTATTCATCCAGTCTTAGGCACGCTTTCTAACTAAAATCAGTGACATCTTCTAGCATATTAACAGCACAATCATATCTATGCTTACTTAGAAGTAATTCCCATTGTGCCAATGGGTCTTACTTCTTAGCAAGTGAGTTTAGGATTGCAGGCTTTTTGCAGCCTAAATGAATCAGTCACAGACTCTCCTTCATTCAAATCCAGAAACCCCTGAAGTGTGCCGTGCAAGAAATAAACCAATTATAGAATTAAAGACTCCAGTGACTCCAAAGCACACATCCACGGCATGGGCAGGTGACTTCCCCTGAGGGTGAGTCATTCTGGAGCATCTCTGGATCAGGTGAGATGGGATCATTTGCTCACTCTCAATGCAAAGATGCTGCACAATGACTTGCCTTGAGAGGAGGTGGCCCAGTGTGGCTTTGGACTCCTGCAGAAATATGCTGCTGACGACAAGTAATTCTTACTCTTTCACATTAAAAACAACCCTTTTCCAGAGATGAGCATGTGCCTCCATCTGCAATTCAGAAAATTAATGTATTTCAACTATCAGAAGTTCAGGAAACACAGTTCTTCTAATCATGCATCTTTATATATACACACAAGACTAGAATACAGCCTCTGGAAAAGGACGTTTCATTTCTAATTCACCAAACGTGACAAAATCATTATTTTTCTGGTTGTACGCATGACTTTCTCAAATGTCACAAATTGTTTTGTGAAATAATTCCTATCAATGATGTTTAAGCATGTTAGCAGCTTTTGTTAATGACAACAAGACTCCTACAGAAATGGCTGTAACCTTTGGGGCTTTCAATTGCTAATAACATCGAGAGAATGACGCAAGTTGCTTCATTTTTAAAAAAAACAAAACAAAACACCAAGACAAAACAAAACAAAAATAAGACAGCTTCACGTGGCATTCATGCACCTGCAATAGGCACCTGTTCTTCTTCTGTTGTTGTTTTGTTGTTGTTTCAGTGTGATGCTAATCTGCTGGGAAATTGCTGCCCTTCGTGCATCTCAAACATGAGTCTCTCATGACACCTTGTGGTAATGTTTGGGAAACGCTTGATTGCATTTACAGGGTTGCTATTATTATTGGTAGTTCTAATCGATTTACATTTCACTGCTCTCTCTGAACTACTTGTTCAGCGGGATTAGCAGCGTTTGCAATCGGCTTTTTGCTGGAATAAAGATGATATAGAAACCAAGCCCAGTACTTTGCATATTTTTAACTGCAGTTCTGTCTTCACTTACTTGATATGGAAGCAAATTCCATTCAGATGAGTAGGATTTACTTATTTTTTTTACTTCCAAGAATATGTGCCTAGGAAATAGATATTACTATTTAAGCTGGATCAACTGCACTGGTGGAAGTGGACTTCCCACCCCATCCTTCCCATGCAGCCCCTCCAGCCCCCTGAAAATGCTACACGGAGAGTCAAGAGAACCTGTTGAATGGCATGCGCTGCGGGGTGCGTGTGGGGGAAGGGGATCCTCCCAAATTGGTCCCTTTCACTGGTGGCGGGACCTTCTGCAAGTGGAGACTTTCCTCTCGCCAAAGGCAGATCATGGATCCAACCTCTAGTCTATTCCTTTTGTCACAAGGGAGTAGAATTGTCTTTACTTTATTGAAGGGGAAGGATTGTACAAATTGGGCCTATGTGCACAGGGTTCTCACCATGGGAGAGAGCTTGTATGTAGAGGGAGCATATGCAAAGCCCAGTTAGACAAGAGCTATGGGTCCATGAAATCCAGCATCCCATTTCCAGCAGTGGGCAAACAGATGCTTCTAGGAAGCCCGCAGGCGGGCATGAAGGCAACAGTCCAACTCTGCTTCCCTGTCTGGCCCCCCCCCCCCCAGCTGCAAATGGTAGGTACCACCATTTTATTCCCCCGCAGGCCTGTGGCTTATGCTGGCTCAGCTTGTCTGAGTGTGGAAAGCTAAGCAGGGTCAGGCCTGGTTATTACTTGGATGGGAGACCCCTTCTCTAGTTTCCTGCATTGAGCAGTTGGGTTGGACTCGATAGCCTTGTAGGCTCCTTCCAACTCTATGATCTATGAAATCTATGAAATTTAAGTCTATTTTGTTTGTTTTGTTGTTGCTTGCTTTTATTCTTTTATAAACCACTTCAGGATTTGTTTCAAATGAGAAGCGGTATATTAATATTAATAGTAATAATAATAGATTGTACTAGATCCTAGCTTGTGTAATCTGGCCCATACTTAGGACGGCTCCCCTCCTAATGTTTACACTAAATCCACCTTCTTGATCTTCAGATGGCGAGAGATACACTCTTAGTAACAGATGTGGCTGCCTAAGGTTGCGTGTCGTCTTTCTTCCCTGAGGAAAGTGGTGTGCCTTTTAACAGCTGCAAAATTTGCATTCAACAAATATGGCTGATCTAGCATGTACAACAAAGTGTGGGAAATTGCACCACTTAGGGTGCAATCCTATGGCCGCTAGACAGAGTCTAGACGGCCATAGGAGAGATCGGAATCCCGGCTCTGACCTGAGGAACGCACTCCGAGGTTGGAGCTGGGACTCCGACCTCGGAGTGCCCACCCTCTGCCCTTGCAGTCAGCATGGAAAGAACTGCGCCGGCTGGGGCTCTGGGGTCAGGGGGCTGACCTTGGGGCTGGAGGTTTGTGGGTGTTTCAGGGGGCAGGGAGGGGAGAAGAGAGGCTCCACCAGCATACCAAGTATCCTGGTGGTGCCTCAGCCTCTCCTCCTCGCGCTCCAGGGCAAAAATCTTAGATGGTCAAAATCGGCCATCGAAGTCTTTTGCAGGGTGGGAGAAGTGCGGAGGCAAACTTCACCTCCACCCTCTTCCCGCCTTCCATAGGATGCCCGTAATCCTCTGAGTTGGATTGCGCTGCCACATTGGATTGCGCTGCCCGTTTTCTACCTGTATCTTGCAATGGAACAGAAACTCTTTTAGGAAACATGTGGCCATCCAAGCTGCTTCTCTAACCTAGAGTTCCTCTTTCCCCTGCAATTTCTCTACGTCTACCTGTCATTTTCAAATAGTTTATCATTTTGTTGAATCTTTAAACTAAAATTAAATGTGAATACTTTGCTCAACTGGAAGTGTGCTGGAAAACTTCCCCATGTGTATTGCTGAATATCGCTACTTAATAATAAGGAATTCAGAGTGCATAACATCACTTTTCCAATACATTATACAGGGACTAGGATTTAACACTCCTTGCTACTTTGACTGATGCTTCATCTCCATTCCTTTCTTTTCTTTCTCATGCGTATCATAACATCTTTCTGCTGGCAGGTCACATATATCCAGGTCACACACCATATTCCTCTCAGATATAACTGTCTGGGAAGTGACT
Source organism: Shinisaurus crocodilurus (assembly GCA_021292165.1). Taxonomy (NCBI): domain Eukaryota; kingdom Metazoa; phylum Chordata; class Lepidosauria; order Squamata; family Shinisauridae; genus Shinisaurus; species Shinisaurus crocodilurus. Next base: position 131,363,970 of record CM037879.1, read on the forward strand.
GTGCCTATAACAATGTAGCTGTCAGTTATGCTAACATTACTGTCAGTTATGCTAACATTACTGAGTTCAGTGCAATACTGAAAAACTACCAAGGTCATCTTTGACTTTTTCCTTACATTTATGTCGAAACTAAAACCCTTCAACAATCTCTTTCTTTCACTTTAAAAATGTTATTTTTAAAGCCTTCTTCGTCTTCTTGGGATCATAGAGTTGGAAGGGGCCTACAAGGCCATCGAGCCCAACCCCCTGCTCAATGCAGGAAACTAGAGGAGGGGTCTCCTATCCAAGTAATAACCAGGGCTGACCCTGCTCAGATTTCCATGCTCAGACAAGCTAAGCCAGGTTGTCTGAGGTTATGCACAGGCCTCCTCCTCCTCCTCCTCCTCCTCCTCCACCTCCTCCTCCTCCTTCGACAACCATGAAAGTTGCTTGAAAGGGGCATTCTACGACTGCAATACATTGTGATGTTGTATTGTCCTATTAGGTATACCTTGCATATGTTAAGACTGATCAAATGCACAGTACAGATGTTCTCATCATTGTGATAGTGTAAATTGGAAGCTTTCAACTTTAACATATCCAGGACCTGCTCTTAATCCCAACGCGCACCATGGAGCTCAATTTCACTTATTTTCTCCATGTCCATTGTCTTCCCTTTCTCTCCAGGGTTACCAGATACAAAGGAGGGCAGCAAGACACCTGTCCCTTTAACAGCTGCATGGACTAGGGAGTTTCTTCAGGAGCTGCTTGCCAGGTGGACGCGAAGAAAACGGCACCTCCTGAAATCACCTCTGCTACATAGTTTTTGGGCAGGGATGGGGAATGTGTGGCCCTCTAGAGGTTGTTGGACTGGAACTCCCATCATCCTTCACCATTAGCTAGGACTGATAGGAGTTGCAGCAGCCCAACATTTGGAGGGCCACAAGTTCCCCACCCCTGGCTTAGGGTATAAGAAGCTGCTTTATACCGAATCAGACCATTGATCCATCTGTAGCTCAGTATTGTCCACACTGATTGGCAGAGACTCTCCAGGGTTTCAGGCAGGAGTTTTCCCCAGCTCTACTTAGCGGTGCCTTTACCTAGCCCTACCCAGCATGCAAATCTTGTGCTCTCCCACCGAGCTAAACTCTTTCACTAGTGCAGGGGTCTTCAAACTAAGGCCCGCGGGCCAGATCTGGCCCAGCGTGCCCTTCCATCCGGCCCGGCTCCGTAGGCCCGAACTGGGCCCGCCCGGGCTCTCAGCCGCCCGAACGGGCTTGCCATTTTCTTCACTCTCCCCGGAGAGCCAGCTGCGCAGGCTGCGCCGCCCGCGGGGCTTCAGCGGGAGCAGCGGCGGCGGGGCTTCAGCAGCAGCGGCGGGTGCAGGTACGGCGGGGGGGTGGCGGGGGGGTCTGGCGGTGGCAGCGGGGGTCCTGGGGGGGCTTTGGCGGCAGGGGGGCAACGGCGCGGCAGGGGGGCTATAGTCCGGCCCCCCAACAGTCTGAGGGACAATGAACCGGCCCCCTGTTTAAAAAGTTTGAAGACCCCTGCACTAGTAGAAGCACAGGTGCCCTTCCCGGCATCTCATTCTTCTCCCTCCTTCAGTTTAAGACAGAGGGAGATGGTGATGGCATGACCTATGCAAGGTCAGGGAGGAACCCGCTTGAGTTGAAGACCAATGGTGTTTATTACATTTCCGCCACTCTCATCAGTCTGCCCTGGCCTGATTTGCCATATGATTTTTTGTGTCCGTAGTGCAATTTACAGCTTTCTATCCTGAGTTTTTCTTTTCTTCCCTCTGTCTTCCTTTTAACACTGTGACACTTGGTGGAACAGCTGCTTAGGTCATCTGGCAAGATTAGCAGCCCTTCAAGAGGCTTGGCAGAACTTAATTTGCGTGCCAGATGATCTAGGCTTTGCGCTAGAATAGTTTGCTTCTGTCAGTCCCAGGAATCAGCACTGAAATGTGTGCAATCGTACTAGTGCTAGCAACAACAGGAGTAGCAGTCATCGCTGGATTTAGGCACAGGCTAAGTAAGCTAAAGTTGAGGGCCTCACATCATGATGAGGGGCCTCTGAATATGAAAAAAGAAATGACTAAATTTCACGTTTTCCATAATTGGTTGAAAGATATAGGAGAAAGCAGGAGGAGAAAGACTCTAAGACAGTCATTATCATTCTGATAAGACCAAAAAAAAAAATGCTATAAGAAAGGCTGTCTGCAGGAAGCATTATGTAAATAGAAAGTGATCAGCTTCTTGACCTGTATCATTTGACATCAACAATTTTGCTCTCCAAAAATCACGAAAGAAAATGTTTTAAATTTTATGTGCTATGCAAACAGTTATAGTGAAGGCTGCACTGCTTCTTCAATTTAGTAATGCTGGACTGTGTAACTGCTCTTGTGTTTCTGTATGTTAAGGGTAGTATCCTATTGTGCCCATGCACTTGCAGGATGCAACTGGGCTTCGGCACATCTAAAAATAATCCAGAAGGGAGCTCTGCTGACCTGCCCCAATCTGGAAACAAACGTTTCTGCTAGTTTCCGGGGTTAATTTTAGAAGCATCAAAGCCCCCGCTGCACAAATGGTGGGTCCTGTGAGAGTTACAGAACCAGTAGAGGCAGAGCGGCCCTGTTGGATATTGCTTTAAAACTTTTCATAAATACTAAGAAATCGTAATGTATTTTCATTTAAAGGTACAGTAATGCCTTGGATTGCAAGTAACTTGGTTTGAGAGTGTTTTGCAAGACAAGCAATTTTTTAAATATTTATTTAATTTTTTTTACTTGATATACAAGCGACGTCTTGCAATACAAGTACTGTAGTACAGCTTAAATTAAAAATCTCTGTACAAATTTTTTGGGGGGATTTCATTTTGATATAAGAGTGTTTTGGATTACAAGCAAGTTTCCGGAACGAATTATGCTCTCAATCCAAGGCATGACTGTACTCCTAATGCAAATGGGCTGATTGCGAGACAGCTGTTTTAGTTATATTTTTAGTTTTCCATAGAGTTTCATTATTTCTGTTTTCATTGTCCTTTTTTGTAATGCTATGGGGCCCTTTAAGCTTGACATAGTTTAGTGCCTCAGTGCATCATAATATGGCCCTGGTAGCAATAGTAAAATCATCATCGTCACCGGATACTTATTATTTGGATGCATTTTGTGATTTACACGTACTTGCCCCAATGCCCCAATCTAGCAAGGACTCCTGCTTGTGTGTAATCCTAGTTGGATGAGGAAATATTTGCAAAGGGGCACGATTTCCCAGATCAGCCCAGGGGTCGCTAGCTGTTGAACAAGGGAGGAAGATTCAGCACCCTCTCCCTGCTCTTCTCACCAATGCAATCGCTTGGGACCTGGCTACCTGAAAGAGGGCCTTCTCCCATACAAGGTGTTAAGATCTTCGGGGGAGGCCTTCTCTCTATCTCACCGCCATCAGAGGCACATTCTGTGGGGATGTGAGAGAGGGCCTTCTCAGTGGCAGCTCCCAGGCTCTGGAACTCCTGAAGAGGAAGGCTAGGTTGCCCCCCTCTGTGTTTTCCTTCTGCTGACAAGCAAAAGCATTTTTATTCAGGCAGGGCTTTGGCCTATAAGCTGGTCTGTTGCTGAAGTGGTTTTTCATTCGTTGATGCTGTTTATTTCTGTTGTGGTGGTTTTAATTTTAATTTAAAGCAGCCAGGTTACGGGCTAGATGGGCGATCTAGAAATACAAAAAATAAATAAATAAAATTTAATTGCCTTTAAAAAAATATATATTTGTCTTTATGTTATGTTTTAAGGTTATGTTTTTCATCTGGATTTTATTGTTAGCTGCCTTGAATTTTTTTTTTTTTTTTTTTAGCAGAAAGGCAGGATATAAATTAATTAATTAAATAATTATAAATAAATAAAGCAATTGCTGCTTAGTATTTCACACAGCCAAACTTGATCGTTTATATTCAGTTAAAGTTTTAAAATAAAATATTACATACTAATAAATAACAGCAATACAGGTGTCATGCATTTGGCTACACCACTGAGCCACTAAATGAATCCTCATCTCTTAGACGGGATGGGGGCTCTCAGGCTGCAACTGCATGGCAAGTGTTAGCCCCAGCACCTTTCCATTTTGGAAACAGCACTGAAATCAGATGGAGCCGACAGGAAAAGGCCAGTCAAAAAAGTCCAGCAAGAGGTTTTAAAAAGGGGGGGAGAGGAAAAGAGGGGGGAAAGGAATGAGAAGATTTTGTCCTGGAATATTATGTATCCATTGCAGAAGTTGTAGTAGCTGTGAATAATAAATTGACGGGAGCTGTTTCAGAGACAGATGAACAAGAAGAGGACACATCAAGAGCAAAGAGTGGGGGAAGGGGGAGGGGGAAGAGGTGGCTGCCAGAATCCTGCTAGAGGATGTGGAACAGATGTTGCAAATCCAGACATCTTATCAGGCCCTGTCATGAGAACCAGACTGTTTTTAGGGGAACACCGAGGAACGCTTCTGAGATGGAACAGTAAATCCCAGCACAATGTAATGACTACATGTGCAATGAAAGACGCAAAAAATGACTTATGATTCAGCTGACATTAACGAAGGTGGGGGTCGAATGTTGTAACAATATGCAAGAAGTACTGGATTCGGCCTGAGTGGGTTGTTGTGCTTCCTGGGAGGAACCAGGACGTAGTTAAGGGCAACACTCACTGCTTGTGGCCTGAGGAGAAGGAGGCCACTGCTTGAGGGAGCTGAGTGGAAAGGCTTTGTATAAATAAAACTTCGGTTTGTTCAGAAGGCAGCGTCTGTGGGGTGCAGTCCACCAGCTTTGAAACAAATGTAATCTGCCTGCCAGCAAATAGAACGATTAATTCCCAACAACCTTGGGAAGTGGCCATCGCTTGGTGGCAAAGCACATGCAAACGGTACCAGGTGCAATCCCTAACGTGTCCAATGAAAAGCAGCAGTAGCATCATCATCATCATCATCAGGCGATCACTCGTGACCAAGTAAGATTGTCTTCCGGGATAAAAGGAGGAAATTCTAAAGAAGATTGTGTAGACTCTAGCGATGGGTCCGTAAGTGACTGTGGAGGCCAATTCTAGATCCACACAGCTTCCCACAGTGAGGACACAGGTTACCAGATAGAAGATGGTCCTGTAAAGGATTCATTTGACGTGTTTTTCGCTTAGCACGTTTCTCCCTTTCACCTTGCACTCGGGCTTCTTCAAAGTCCATGGAACCTTTGTGAAAGGCCAACCTCCATTTAGATCGTTCATAGGCCAGAGCTTCCCAGTTTTCGATGTTTATATTGCATTTTTTAGGATTAGCCTTATGAACATCTTTAAACCTCTTATATTGACCACCGATATTCCGCTTTCCATCCTTGAGTTGGGAGTAGAGTAACTGCTTTGGGAGACGGCAGTCAGGCATTTGAACAACATGACCGGTCCACTGAAGTTGGCGTTGAAGGATCATTTTTTCAATGCTAGTAGTCTTTGCTTCTTCCAGTACACTGACATTTGTTCGCCTGTCTTCCCAAGTAATTTGCAGGATTTTCCGGAGGCAACGTTGATGAAGGTGGAAGTGGCGTTTATAGATAGTCCATGTTTCGCAGGCATACAATAAAGTTGGTAATACAATGGCTTCGTAAACCAGTGTTTTGGTCTTCTTACAAATAGCCCGATCCTCGAACACTCTATGTTTCATTCGAGAAAATGCGGCACTTGCAGAGCTCAGACGATGCTGGATTTCACTGTCGATGTTAGCTGTAACAGAAAGATAGCTGCCAAGATAGAGAAAATGATCGACATTTTCCAGTATTGTCCCGCCAAGCTGGATAGATGGCATCACCAAAGGGTTAGCTTGCACTTGTTGATGAAGCACTTTGGTTTTTTTGATGTTAAGTGAGAGACCAAGTTTTCCGTATGCTTCTGCAAAAGCATTTAGGATAGTTTGGAGATCATCCTTTGAATGTGCGGAGACCACATTATCATCAGCATACTGAAGTTCCACAACGGAGGTTGTAATTACCTTACTTTTTGCTTTCAGCCTGCTGAGATTAAAAAGCTTTCCAACTGTTCGATATATAATTCCCACACCAGTGGGAAGTTTCCCCTTGACAAGATGTAAAACCATGGCGATGAAAATGGCAAATAATGTTGTGGCGATAACACATCCCTGTTTAACACCTGTTCCCACTTTAAATGGAGCACCATGAGAGCCGTTGTTGTCCAAAACCGTTGCCGTCATGTTGTCATGGAGAAGTCGCAAGATATTCACAAATTTATTGGGGCATCCAATTTTCATAAGGATAGTCCAGAGAGCTGTTCGGTCTACAGTATCAAAGGCCTTAGCCAAATCGATAAATGCCATATAAAGGGGTTGATTTTGCTCCCGGCATTTTTCTTGGAGCTGGCGTGCAGTAAAAATCATGTCTACTGTCCCTCTAGAGGGGCAGAAACCATATTGAGTTTCAGGGAGGATCTCTTCTGAAATAGATAGAAGACGGTCTGCGAGAATCCTAGCAAATATTTTACCTGCGGTTGCTAAGAGAGAAATGCCCCGATAGTTTCCACAGTCTGTTCTATCACCCTTCTTAAAGAGGGTGATAATTATGGCATCCCTGAAGTCTTCTGGGATCTCTTCTCTTATCCAGATTTTTTCAATGAGTTTATGAAGATGTTGTACAAGTTCGGGGGGCCCTTCTTTAAAGATTTCAGCAGGAATCCCATCTGGTCCACTAGCTTTGTTGTTCTTCATTTGATTAATGGCTTTTTTTACTTCATCCAAAGTGGGGAGTATTGCAAGTTCCTCTTTAATTTGTTTTTGCGGGATTTGCGAAAAAATCTCATTATCCACCTTAGATTTACGATTTAAAAGGTCATAATAATGCTCTTTCCAACGCAGTGCAATAGACTCTTTGTCTTTTAAGAGTTTGGTGCCATCTTTTGATTGTAAAGGGTTTGTACCATAGGTTTTTGGTCCATAAATGGCCCTTGTGGCCTTAAAAAAGCCCCATGCATCATGAGATTCTGCAAGTTGTTGAATTTCTTCAGCTTTCTTTTTCCACCAAGCGTTCTTAAGTTCTCTTGTTCTTCTTTGGACCTCAGCCTTTGCACTAGCATAGGTTTTTTTCTTGGCAGCGCAGTTAATATCATTTTGCCATATTTGGAAGGCTTTCCTTTTTTGGTCAATTATATATTTAATCTCATTAAACCAATCCTGATGTCATTTCATCAAACCAATCCTGATGTTTCTTAGTTTCATATCCAATAGTTTGTTCACAAGCTGCAGTAATGGAGGTTTTCAGCTTAGACCAATGGTCCTCAATGTTGTCAGGAGGTTCCGTAGGTAGATGTTCCTTAAGAAGTGATTGAAGACGAGTTTGCTTAATAGGATCTTGAAGGGCGTGGATGTTCATTTTACGCCTTGGTTTCCTTCCTTGAAGCCTACGTTGGGGAGCAATGTTGATAACCATTGTGGACCGGATTAGTCGGTGGTCTGTCCAGCAGTCGTCGGCACTCACCATGGCCCTAGTAAGAAGTACATCGCGGCGATCTCTAACACGGACAATTACATAATCCAGAAGATGCCAGTGCTTTGACCGTGGGTGCTGCCATGATGTTTTAAACTTATTCTTTTGTCGAAAGAGCGTGTTTGTAATAGTGAGATTATGCTCTGCACATATAGACAAAAGTAAGAGTCCGTTCGGGTTGCTATTACCAACTCCGTCTTTTCCAATAGTTTCTGGCCATAAATCAAAGTCACGCCCGACTCTTGCGTTAAAATCGCCCAGGAGGATAATTTTGTCCTCCTTAGGTATCTCTGACAGGAGGGTGTCCAACTGGCTGTAAAAACTTTCCTTGATGTCATCATCAGCATCTAATGTTGGTGCATAAGCGCTCAAAATAGTTACCTGTTGGTTATTGGCGAGCTTTAATCGAAGAGTTATCAGGCGTTCGTTAATGCCAGTAGGAACTTCTGACAAAGAGTTCACTAGTTCATTTTTGATGGCAAAGCCTACTCCATGTATTCGTCGGTCCTGCTCTGGTAGTCCTTTCCAGAAGAAGGTATAACCTCCTTTTTCTTCTTTCAACTGTCCCTCTCCTGCCCTTCGAGTTTCTTGAAGTGCTGCTATGTCAATTTTAAACCGTCTCAGCTCCCTTGCAATAATAGCAGTCCTACGCTCAGGGCGTTCACTATCTATGTTATCCATCAATGTCCGTATATTCCATGTTCCAAAATTCAATTGTCTTTTTCGACCGCTAAAATGGTGACCCCACTGGACGCGGTAATCCAGTCAGGGGAGAAAGAGGTAGACTATGTTTAGGGCACCTTTTCTAGCCCCCTCCCCATACGGGGTGAGCAGAGTGGATCCTAAATAGGGCTGCTCAGTCATGGATACAGCTGCCGAACTGCTCGACTACCTCGTTCCTTGAACAGGGCGACTGAGTCTGCATCCACCGCCCATGTGCTGGTCCATGACTAGGGGCTTCCAGATTCACAGTCCTGCCCCCGTCGCCATTCGCCAGTCACCATGGGACTTTTTTTTTTGTTTGTTTGGTTGGGTTGGGTTGGGTGGGTTGGGTTGGAAGACGCCTGTGCGTGAAACTGTTTTATGTGGGGAGATCGGTGCACAACGAATCACCACACAAACTTGACAGAGTACGGCAGAGATCCAATGGCACGGTTACCCTGACGATTGGAAAACCATTCTCTGCTGCAGCCTTCATCCGCCTTCACAGCCGTTGTAATTTAGGTTTAATTATCTTCCGCCTGTTCTGCCGTTGAGGACTTTATGTTTTGGATCATTCTTTGTCTGGTTCCTCTCCCTGGACCTTACCGCCATGGGTGACCCTACTGGGAGTACATAGCTCCCGACGGCATTGCTCACAGGATTCATCATGTACCCTGAAGAGCTGCTGCCAGTCAGGACAGAATAGGTAGTCCCGGTGGGATAGATCAGCCTTCCCCAACCTGGTGCCCTCCAGATGTTTTGGACTACAACTCACAGCATTTATTTGGCTATGCTGATGGGAGTTGAAGTCCAAAACATCTGGAGGGCACCAGGCTGGGTAAAGCTGGGTAGATTGACAAATAGTTTGACCTGGTATAAGACAGCTTCTTGTGTTCCTAGCAATAATAATACTTAGCATTTTAGAGTATTCAAAGAGCTTCATATAAATGATTGTAGTGAACCTCACAACAGCATGGAAGGACAGACAGAATTATTATCCTTGTGTTGCCGATAGGGAGGACTGAAGCTATTGGCTTGCTTATGAGAACCTAGGTGAGGCAAGATTTGAACACAGGACTTCCTGGTTCACAACTCATGCTTTTTCCAACTTGGTTACACCAAAAACAACAAAAAGTCCTGTGGCATCTTAAAGACTAACACATTTATTATGGCATACGCTTTTGTGGACTAGAATCCAATTCATCAGATGCATGAAGTATAATCCTCAGTTGGCAGATATATATACACATGGGCGTAAAAGGAAAAAAATATATAAGCAGTGAGATCAGAGGGAAATGAAATGCAAGAAATACAGACTTTGACAGTTGCATCAAAAGCTTAAATGTACCGTATGTAAAATAATTACAATGACCATTAACAAAGGAGTGTTAATAATAACACAAACATCCTGGCATTGGTGAATGAATTAACAGCTGTAGTAGAATAAAAACCTGTTATCTCAATTCAGGCCACAGGTGATAGAACTGAACTCCTTGAAAAGTTGGGTAGAGACTGACCTATGGAGTAAGTATGTAGAATGCAGAAGGGATTGCTGGCCAATGACAGAATACGTACTCTCTATGCAAAAGAATAACCACAAATCTGACATCAGAAAGGGCAATATTGAGAAAACCATTGGAAACATTTCAGCCTCCCAGGCACTCTGTTAGTGACCTTAAAGTGACCATTCTTGAACAAAGGAACTTCATGGGGAGACTCCAGCATGAAGCCACTGATTTACAGTATGCCTTTAATAGACAAGGGAGCTTGGACTGTGGAAAGAGACTAATCCGTATTGTCAAGGTAACTGCTGCAGATCCCACAACTTAGCAGGTATGAAAAAATATAGGCTGTTCCTCTCCTTCTTTACAGAAGGAGTATGGTTGAGGAGGGTAGGAAGCTAAGCCTGTTGCCTTCCATGGGAATTTCTCTGAAGGGTCAGATAATCTGCAACTTCATGCAACATTTAAGTAATCCCTTTCTTTACACTGTCTGGCTGTGATCAGTGCAGCTCCATTTAGCAACTTTGATTTCAAGTAGAAACCTTCTGCAGGCACACAAGAATTGTTTGTTGAGTTATTCTAGTATTCTATTGCCTTACTAGAATAACTGAACAAATGGAATTTGTGTGCCCATGAGAAAGGATTCTAATGAAACAGACTGGGAAAATTTATTGTTTTATTAAACTTCCCTACAATTTGCAGTATCATTTTTGAGGGCTGCCTGGTTTTGTTTGTTTGTTTGTTGCTCTTCTGACATAGTTAGGACATCTGGGCACTGGAGGCTGTGCCCTAACAGGTCCCTGTGCTGCATAGTTATTTCCATTCATGTTGCTTGAAGCAACCATGCTGAGCTATATGGGTGTGGCAGGGCTGTGTCAAGGATAGGCACAGGCTGGGCTCCAGTGGAGGGCTCACACCCCACAGTGGCCTCCTGACAAGAACGCCCTGGGGATGCTCCTCCTTGTCACCATTGCAATGTGCTTGTTCACCTGCCTCTCCTTCTGGCCCAGACAAAAGTGATGGTGAGAAGGAGGAGCAGTAGATGCCACTGCCTATTTGCTCACTGGCTGGCAAGAAAGCAAGCAAGGGGTAGCAATGATAAGGAAGAGGAAGTGGGGCGACAGGAGCAAAAGGTAGACTCACTGAGGCAGGAGGCCCACTGAGGCTGTCTTGCCCAAGGGCCCTGGAGCTGGCACTGATGGGTGCTTCCCTGGGGTGGTCTGGTCTCTTCCTGCAGATACAGACCTCTTTCTGATGCTACTTCAGGACTGCTCTCAATGGCAAGGCACTGAACAATAGATTGAAATAAAGTAGCCTTCCCCAACCCTGTGCCCTCCAGATGTTTTGGACTACAAGCCCCAGCATCCCTGACCATTGGCAATGCTGGCTAGGGATGATGGGAGTTGAAGTCTAAAACATCTGGAGGGCACCTGGTTGAGGAAGACTGAAATACAGGATGCGAAAGAATACTTTTGAAGTGTACCCCCATATATATATATATAATTTGTGACATGAGTTAATTCTAGAAAATATGTCTCTCAGGGGGGTGGGGATCTGAAATTTGCTCAGTCAATATGAGTGGCTCCATATAATGGCAAACCTCAGGAATCCTCCACACTTGGAACTCTGTAGACACACACCCACACCCCAGTTTGAATGGAAGCAAATATTAAGCTGTAGTATCTCACGCTGAAAACACTCCAGGTAAAAGAAGTGTAAAATGAAACCACACATTCAGGACTGTTTTGTGTGATACCTTTTTTGTACTTGAGAACTGATTCCAGAGTTCAAAAGGCACATACCTACATAATGCCATTTACTAATCACGCCTTACTGTGTCATTCATAGCTTTGCTTGCAAAATACAAGTGAGTAGAGAGCTTGATCTTTTCTTCCTTGTTGCTGCTCATCTCATCTGTATTTATTAGGGGAAAGGCACAGTTCACAAATAATGCTATGCACTAACTGCTGCTTCCTCAGCCCCCCTCCTCCAATTCAGTAATCAGTTCTCATGTTCAAAGGAGCCCTTAAATGCTGGTGACAACAATATATTACAATAATATTTTATTGATTACATATCATTTTTGAAATTGATCTCTTGTGAGCTTCCTTGGGGATCCTGCTGGGGCTGAGAAGTGGAGCATAAGAACTATGATAAACAAACAAGCTACACATTCTCCTCAGTGGTGGCTCATAGACAATCTTATTGGTGGGGCAGACAGTAGGTCAGCAGAGGCGGAGCCAAGGGGGGTCACAGGGGTGAAGAAGCCAACCATACCTAGTTTGCGTGACACAGCATTCTCGCTTGCAAACACCAAGATTGCAGCCGTAACTTTTTCCTCATCCCTCCCTATTCCTGATTCCTTGCATGTCGTGACTTTTTGGATTGTAAGCCTGTGGGCAGGAACTGTTTTCTTTTGCTTATTATTTGTAAGCTGCTCCAGGAGCCTTTTTTGCTGAGGAGTGGGATAATAATACTCTAAACTAAGTAAATAAATAAATAGTTTTAAATAAATATTTTTACAATAAAAAGATGAGCATCTGTAACCATCTACATGCCCAGCTGGCTGCTCCCAGGCTATATATTTAAAAAAGGTGTGAAAGGATGCTACAGCAACCAGCAGCAACGTTGGTGGACCCCAGCATGTCCATTTCAGCATGTACTTAAGAAGTGAGAATGATTAAATTAAAAGTGTGCTACTTTAGCTTAATCATGCCCCATTCCTCCACCGGTCCACCCCTCACTTGGTGGGTGATCTCATTTGGTCATATTAGCCTTCTGTGGTTTGAGGCATCTTTGGCAAATTCTATACATGTCTACTTGGAAGTATATTCCCAGGCAAGTGAACATATGCTTGCAGCCTCAATTGTAAGAGCCACTCCACCCCCCCCCCCCAAAATGAAAGAAAGAAAGTGTGGAAGAGAGGAAGGATTGTTAATTACAATGGAATTATCTCCTGGTAAGAGCACATGGGATTACAGCCTAAATTAAAAATAGTAAACTTTTCATATGTAATGGAAACATGACCCATAAATATAATATCTAGTCACCCCACATTCTGTCTTCACAGACTGCTTTACACACCAGCAGGAAAAGATCAAAAGAGATCTTTTGATCAAAAGATCACCTCATGATACAGTTGAAACATAAATATCACATCCAGCCAACCAGTCCCCTTCCCCAAAATTCTGTCTTTACACACCAGCAGGAAAAGATCAATACAGCATACATACACTCACCACAGAACACCCAATTACATACCACATGAAACATACCAGTTAAAAACATTAATTTAGGTTGCCCAGTATTTTTAAGTGCAGAAAAAATGTACAAGCATTACAAGTCTGAAACTATGGCTGATTTTAACTTCCAGCCAGTACAGATTGTAAGGCTGCAATCCTATACACACTAACCTGGGAGTAAGTTCAATTGAACTCAATGGGGCTTACTTCTGACTAGACATGTACAGTATAGGATTACACTCTAAAAATAGCAGCAGCAAAAGAAAAAGAGTGAAAGTAAATGACTTATGATATGAATACCATTTTTGGGGGGTGCTTGAATCTGAGCTGACAGGTGAGCCGAGGTGGTGTCCGTGTCTGGCCACTGCCCAGCAAGCACAACACACACAATCTCACACAAACAGTATTTTATACAAGATTATGATTGTGATCTTGTTGTAGTTACTTGTTGTCCACTCTCTGCTAAGCTCAAGAAGAAAAGAGCCTGTTCCTTCAGAACAGGATGCTCAACCCAGCAACAACACAATAGCAATGTGACCGCACTTCCTCACTTCCAGACAACAGAATTGGCTGGTCAGCAAGTCTGAGGACACATAAAGAGCCCCAATGGAAGCAGCAGTCACAGCACTCCCCCCCCTTCCCCTCAGTGGCCATGGGGATTGGGTTAAGCTACATACTCTTCATGGATTTGAGAAGCTACATAAATAATCACCCCAAACACATATCCTTCAACAAGTGTGTCTTTCTCTGTTTCTCACCCTTCTCTTCTTCTCCTTCTCAAACAATTAGTCTGTCCAGACTCCAGACATGTTATATACATAGTGGAACAGAGAGAAACTGCTGCTGCTCTCTGTGACTGTCTGTGATCTCCCTGCCCCCTTGCATTGCACAGACTCCAGTCATGTGGTATAGTGAGATGGGGTGATTTTGCAGATGTCTGAATGGCTGAGGGCTGACTCCCCTTTGCCCCTATAGCTATGAGATAGATGAAGGGAGGGAGAACAACCAATAAGTTTTCACTCTCTAGCTCACAGCCAGAGGGCACTCTTGAGTAATCCAGGCTTTTGTCAGGCGAAGGAACAGGCAGCTCTGGCCCCTCCCTGAATGGCCTTCTCTTCCCCTACAGGCATTTGCATAGAAAAAAACAAACCCAGTAGTTCCTGGGGAAATGTTCTGAGCATATGCAACTTATCGCACATGCCCCGTGTTTCCCCAAGCCAAAGCAGGAAGTAAAGAAGAACAAACAGTGTTGCACTGCTGCTGCCAGCCACTTTCCATTGCATCCTATGGAGGGAAAGGTCTGGGACACAAGCAATGAGAAGCAGGTTAGGCAGGGCAGGTTAGGTGAGGCTCCGCCCCCTTTGCCCTGTATGACAAGCCTCCACTGGTTCTCCTATTGTTTTTCCATGTAGATTGGTGACTTTAGGGTCATTTTTAAATGTATAGCTGAGAGATGTTTGGCCTCTCTAAAAGAAGTTAGATGCCAATAGCAACTTCAAGGGAAGGAAATATTTTTTGGCAGGGGGAGGGATGCAGCACGGGGAAAGGGTTAATCTCCACCACTTTCACTACAGGCCCGACCTGGTTTGGGATCACCCTGTATTAGTTTTGGGGGATATAAATACAAAGGCACATTTAATGTAATGTGTAGTTTCACCCTGAGTGGGGGCTGCAACATCAGTAAAAGCTGAAACACTTGTACCGTACTTTAAAAACAAAATGCTATATCGGAGGGGCCTCACGGAAGATCACACAGTTCTTCTTCTGTGATCAGAAAAACGGACTGATGGAAGAGGAGGCAGCACGATCTATAGGTCCCCTTTCCGCACATTTCCACTGAGCAGCTATTTCCATGGGGAGGCCAGCTGCAGTAACATCTGTGCTTGTTCTCTCTTGGAGGAGCATTGGAGGGGAGGAGTTGTTTGAAAGAAAGGTGAGAGATACATTTTAAAAATAAAGAACGAATGGCCAGAGGGCATGAAAGACTAAGTTGCTGGTGACTGTTCTAGTAGAGCTGGCAAGGTAGATGGTCCACTGAGCTAACCTCATTCACATAGCAAGATTCTTCTGTTCTCTTACCTGATAGTATACAGATATTGTGCTGGTCCACTTGAAAAAAAGAGGGGGGCAATTTTCCCGGGCACTGGCGCTGCTATATAGCCCAATTCTGGGGGCTCTGTCTCCTGCAAGGTCTCTGAAGCTGATGAATCATTTCTGCATCTGTTTCCATCCCTGGCCTCATCTTGCTTTCTCTTGCAACTGCATGCCTTCCTCAGACCTCAGCCTCTGACAGGCCATTTCCCCAGCCCAGAAGCCTGTGTCTGCGCCTATGCAAATGCAGAGTAATAAAAGCAAGCAGAGGCACTGATGGGTTTGAGAGGGGTGCGGGCTAGTTGCTTTCCCACCCCACCTGCTGCCAGTCCTTTTTTAAAAAAAACTTGGGGGGCAGGGTGGCTCAGCTCCCTCCCACTGCCACTCTCCCAGCCCTTCTTTTATTTTTAACCTGTGGAGTGCCAGCGTCAAAGGAGGGCATAGCAGCGGTGAAGGGGCAACCTTTATGCCACTGCTGTGCACTCATTGGTCGTGTTCCCCCAAAGGCAGCTCATTGCTACTCAAAGTGCCTTTTCTGCTGTGGCACCCTGGTTGTGGAATGAGCTCCGCAAAGAGGCTCGCCTGGTGCTTACATTGTACTCTTTTCGGCGCCAGGTGAAAACCTTTCTATTTTCCCAGGCATTTTAAGCATTTTAATCTTGTAGTTGTTTATTGTAATTTGAACTGCTGCTGCTAGCTTTGCTGTTTATTTTTTAATCTGTTGTTTTAAATCTTATATTTATATTATATTGTATTTTATGGTTTTAACTGTTGTAAACTGCCCAGAGAGCTTCGGCTATTGGGCGATATAAAAATGTATTAAATAAATAAATAAAGTGAGGAATGAAAAGAACATAGAATGGCACCATGGGGTGGCAGCCTCGACTAGCCGGCTGCCACCGCACTTCCATTGGCAAGTGAGTTGACTAGGAGAAGAGGAGCTGCCCCCACTTGAGGGGCCATCCTGGACCACTGGTCTGCAGACTTGTGCCCTGTAGTCGAGCCCTGGTAGCACCACTGAAATTAGGCACTCTCTAACCATCTCCAATGCCAGCTTCTTACATCAGTGGAGAAGCAGCAGCGAACAACTGTGAGGAGACCAACTGGGGAGGGTAGACAGAAAGAGAGCAGAGTCAGAACAAAGGAGGCATAGAACTGGGGCCCACACTGCCTTGAGGCCTGGCCTTCTATATAGTATATCAGTAGAGAGCCTTGTAGTGTCTTCAGTTTGCACAGAGGCTGCCAGGCCTTCCTATGGCTCTTGGAGCACCTCCTTACTTTTCAGCCGCATTATTCCTTGGAGTGGAGTACTGGGTGGTAGCAAGGATGGATATGTTCTGTCTAGACCACAGAAACAGCAGCTCTGCATTTTGGGGACTCAACTGCACACATATTGATTGTAAAACAACAACTACACTGGACATGAAAAGGAAATTTTATTAAACATGTCTACATAACATGAGTTGGAAGTTCATTTAAAAGCACAGGGAAATTTTAAGACAAGTGGTCAAAATAGAAAGGTACTACCGAATTATAATTGTTTGTTTATTTATTTATTTGGCCACTAAAAGACAGAACAGAATCTAGTAGTGCACCAATGCTTCAGTTCTTCCTGCTCAGCAGGTCGAGCAGTAATCAATCTATGCCCCATGTAAACATGGGCAGAAGAGTTCTGGCATTATTAAATAATAATAATAATAATAATAATAATAATAATAATAATAATAAGTAGTAGTAGTAGTTCACTTGGTGCAGGCAGTTATGTCTATGAAGGAAAACTTAATTGTGTACACAGTTTCTACATGTGTTACAGCCCCACAGTAGGAATCTACACCAAAATATTTATTAGAAGGAATTTGGTCCGTACTACGTCACGTTTTCCATAGGGTAAAAAATAAAGTCCATCTATAGACATTCAGCACCAGACTGACTGACAGCCTGGCTAAAACCTGCAAAATGTCTATAAGAAAAAATGGATGGCTTAGATTTCTTGGTTACTTCATTAGAGTAATTACGAGCAAACTGTACAAGTACATGCAACATACAGCCTGGCCTATGTGAAACTAACATACATTATTAAATAATCTCTTTTGTTTGTTTCTTTTTTCTCTTTTTCCTTTTTTTTCTCCTTTTTTTGGTTTTTTTTTTTACAAAAAAAGTGCATGCAGCTCTGAACAGTTCCAAGTCATGCTGCTCTATTTTGTGAGATCACCATAAAAGGAGGGAGAAATTCTTAATGCACCTGCACATTCTGCAGTTTTTAGCACATTTACAGAAAAACACAAGGGTATTCAAGGCCAAGAAAGAACCTAATTGAACAAAATGCAAGTTTGTTTGTTTACTGTACTTCCCCCCACCCCCTAAAAGTAAGATTACCTTTGTTTTTAAAAAATCAAGCATTGTGCTTGCATCAGTCTCAAAGAAACATAAACTGAAATTTGATAGAAACATTAGTAAGTGCAGAATATTTCAACGGGGATTTCCAGTTAAAAACTGAACAACTTCTACCATGCTCTAGCCAGGGCAGACAAGCGTGTCAACAGTGACACATGTATCAGAGAAGCCTGGGTATAGCTGAAAGTGTCGGATGCTCAACTCCATTCCTGGTCAATATTTGGGAAGTCAATTATACATTTACACATGTGAACGTAAGGACTTCTCTCATCAGGTCTGGTAAGACAACCGCTTTACAAACATAATTGCCAATGTCAAAACAAAAACCAAAACTGCTTTTTATCGAGTCTTCAGCAATAGTTGCAGTGGCAGGTTTCCTTCATGCAAAGTCTTAATGAAACATAAAAAATCATGACACATAATGTAAATATATTGTTTTTACAATGAAAAATAGGATAAATGCTAAGAAAAAGCTAAACTAAACCCTATGTTGGTCATTTGTTCTTGTTTTCCACATGTGTTAAGACTGTGGACAACCAGAATGGAGGGACAACAGGACCATTGTTGGCATCGTGTGATAATTCTGGAAGATGAACACTTTTTGGGAGATGCTTACAGAGATGTACTTCAGCCCTTTTTGGTTTGGTTTAGAAAAAGAAAGGAAGGGTCTCTGTTAGCATCATGAAGACTTTTACAAAACTGGCAAGATAACACAGCAAAAACAAGTGGAAGTAACATACAGAAACACCAGGAAGTTAACACTGTTTGTGGTCTCTGTCGGAGGGGGGAGGGAATGGCGTGAGGGAGGGAACTGTGGGAAGAATGAGCGGTTCCAGTTTAATCTTAAAGGTCCCTCCTCATTACAATGATCATAAGCATCATCAGGGACATTTTGCTAGATGGATTTGACTGTATTTCTATATACTGCTTTGTTCGGTCAGTTTAAGCCACCCTTTCAATGAACAATTCAGACATATTTTTGGATAAACTACAACAGGCAAAATTGAAGGGAAGATTGTCTCTTTTCAAAAATGCTCCTCATTGTTGTAAATAGCTCCCCCCCCCCACTGGTTATACTGGGTGGTAACAACTATTAGAGAGCTCCTGCTACTACGTTTACTAAGATCGAATGCAGGGAGGACCAGTTGAACTTTCCAGAGATGACTGAGAAGCCCGGCGAGTCAGAGGAGTCAACGTTGGATCCACCAGGGAGGAGGGCGGAAATAATTTATACCAGCCTATTACCACACTGGACAAATCAAGTTCTTCAAGCAAGATCTGTGCAACTCCCATGAAACATTTGTGATCCATCCGGCCGTAGTCTCCCCAGACTATCACCTGCAAAAACAATAGACAGGATCAACACACACCTAGCAAATATTTTATTACATGCTCTCCACTCCAGTTCCAAGCAGTGATGAGTTCGAAGGGTAGTACTGCTGTGTTTTGTTTTTCTTGGAGGGGAAAGCACTGGAGAGTTATGGTATTTTTTAAATATTTGCCTTATTTGCAACTGTACAAGCAGAGCATAGTGGAAGCAAATGCACTCCTATAAGCAGAAGAACACACAACTGATAATCCTGTATCCAGTCCCCAAAGAAAGCCATTGCACCTCAGGAATGGTACAGCTTCAGCCAACTCAAAATGCTCTTTGACTCTACTCTTTCCCCCCTTAACTGCCTCAGGAGCTTTAATGGGTTTCCTTAGAGCTTCCCAACTATAAAGAGAACATCTGACATTGATGAAATGTCAGCTAATCATCCTGGACTGTTAGCAAGCCATCAGCCTAAGAGAAGATGGTCTCCCAGCAGCCTGTAACAACAATACACTCAGGGCATGCCCACACTGTGAAAAAACAGGGATTTTTTTGTTTGTTTTTTCTCCCAGAGGAGAAACAAGGATGCCATTGGGCACATTACTGCAGGATTGGTTCAAACTGAGCCTTCCAATTCTATCTGTCCCACAGTATTTGGATTTCAGTTGCTTTAATACCACTGATATTAATTGGAGGTTGCAACAACATGAAATTATTACTGAATGGATGAATGAATTCATTTATTATAAAATAATTACTGACCTGAAGGACTTTACCATGTGGACTTTCATCAAAAACCAGTGTCTGTTGATATAAAGGATCAAGGGTTTTCCTGGCAATCCTTGTCTTCTTCTTGGCTATACAAGCCCCATTTTCCAACAGGTACACTTTGACATATGGAGCTGTGAAGTATAAGTAGCATCAATTTTTAAGTCTTAAATTAATGACTCCCTTATTTTCAGGAGATTTATATAAGAACAATGGGTTATGTATACTATGTTCCAAAGGCCCCCCAAAAGATTGGCATAAGTTGCCCACTGCTGATTGCTTGAAATGTACAGTAATTTTTAAAAAAAAGCTTGATAAAAATTGTGATTATGAAAGAAGAAGAAATGCTTAGGAGAAGTTGTTCTTCTTATGAGTGTACATTGTTTGAGCACAAAAGAAGGTGGAAATTTATTTTTCCCCCAGTAGAGATGTCTGAAAATAGTAGGTTTCATTATACCAGTTTATGAAATTTTGGGCTCCTAGCTAGGAAATTACAACTCATTGACTTGGCTAAAGTACCAGTGTGCCACTAAATAATTATGTTGCTTAGGTTTCATCATACCTCTTATTTGTTTGCTTTCCTTTTGTCCTGCATACTTCTTAGTAATGCAGTTTTTAAAGAATTTACCGTACTCACATTGCAAAGGAAGGCTCTTTCTAAAGTTCAGTCATAACCCCTTGGATTCTGTTCTATTATCAATATTACAGTGCAATCCTATACATGTCTATACAATCCTAGACATTTTTCTCCCTCTCTCATACTACTAGAACCTGGGGTCATCCCATGAAGCTGATTGGTGGGAGATTCAGGACAGATAAAAGGAAGTACTACTTCATACAGCACATAGTTAAACTATGGAATTCACTTCCCACAAGATGTAGTGATGGCCACTAATTTGGGCAGCTTTAAAAGGGGATTGGACAAATTCATGGAGGAGAAGCCTATCAATGGCTACTAGTCCTGATTGGATATATTCTTCCTCCAGTATCAGAGGCAGTATGCCTATGTACTCCAGTTGCTGGGGAACATGGGTGGGAAGGTGCTGTTGCACTCATGTCCTGTTTGTGGGATCCCGTGGCTAGCTGGTTGGCTACTGTGTGAACAGAATGCTGGACTAGATGGACCCTTGGTTTGATCCAGCATGGCTCTTCTTATGTTCTTATGTCTACTCAGAAGTAAGACCCATTGAGTTCAATGAGTTTTACCGCAAAGGGTTGCAGGCTTAAAAACCTAAAAATTGCTTCTCTTTTCAGCACCATCTCAAACTGACTGGCAATGTTTATTGAATTTATAGCCTGCTTGATTATTAGGATGCATGCCAAAACATATGAAAAAATAAAATGGACTTAAATATATGCTGGTGTGTGAGCTCAGGAGGTGAATGTGGGTAAAAACATATTTTGATATACCCATCTCTGTTCAAACCCCAAATTGTTTATTAAGCAGTTCTGTCAAACTTTGCCATGCCACTCTAGTCTAGTACATAAAATAACCAAACAGGATCGAGGTATCCACCACGTTTGCATACTCTACTTCTAGGGATCACGGAGACCTTTGTGTAGGAGAACAGGATGAGGCCGATGTTTTCCTTATGCCCCCCCATCATCACTTTTACATACTGGACTGGCATGGCAAAGTTTCACAGAAGTGCTTAATAAACAATTTGGGGTTTGAACAGAGATATGTACCGTATATCAAAATATGTACTTTACCCACATTCACCTCCTGAGCGCACACACCAGCATATATTTAAGTCCATTTTATATTTTCATCTGTTCTGCCATGCATCCTAAGCATCGAGCAGGCTATAAATTCAATAAACATTGCCGGTCAGTTTGAGACTGTGCCAAAAAGAACAGCAATTTTGGGGTTTTTAAGCCTCTAAGGCTTTGGGGTAAAAGCCTTTGAGCTCTTTTAGGACTTCTTTGAGCTTTTTTAGGGGGCTGGTCTACTGGGCACATTCAATTCCTCCCAGCCATATGCATTCTACGTAAGTGAATCTGGCCTTTTCTTTCCAGAACGTAAGATGAGGAGAATACAGTACAGTAGCATGGTGCCCCTTGTGGGATGTTTACAGTCAAAACCACAGAGTTATGTTTAGCCACAAGGAGGCCTGATAGAGTTTTCCTGAACATTCTCAGAGAAGACTCTATGAGGCAAATTCCCTTGTGTCCTCTGGTAGGAAATGGACGTAGCTTATTGCTTCTCTTCTTCCTGCCCGAGGACACACAAAGACTTGAATCTTGGAACTCATCCTGGCAGCAATGTAAAATCTTGCTCCCGATCTGAGCTCGTCGCTCAGAGATCCAATGAACCTAGATGAATGAGTATTTTGCAACAGTACATATCCTTTTGTCTGCCTGAAGTTGAACTGCAATATCTGAGTGAGTAGATGTTATTTTTAACCTTTACAAGACTGTTTGTCTGATTGGTATTTTAAAGGGAGATAAACAGGGGCCAATCCAGGGAAATTCAGTCTGCTACAAAGCATCCTGAATTACCAAATGCCAATACTGCTGCAACAGGCAGATCCAAGCTTCCACTTAAAGCTGAAAAGGGACTAATTCTGCTATTCTCGCAAACGTGAGAAAGGAGGGATAATATCACAAATATATCCTCTCCTAGTTTCTTATCGTCAGTCCCAACACCCCTGTACCAAATTGAAGCTACTTTGATTTCCAGGAAACTGGGATTTCCAGTTTGTTGCTAAAGCCGAAGAAATTTCAAGGCAGATGTACCCACAATGATGCCCAACCCAGGAAGAGAGGAAAGGGCATTGATTAGTGGCTCATAAGAAAGGCAACATACAGTTAAAAGGATGGGCACTAGTGGCATCAAACTTTACACCACTACAAAGAATTGAGGAAATTTATTGAACATCATCAGATTAATGTCCTTCACCCTGCAGAGTTTCCTTACCTGGGGTAGATTTAGAACCAGGCTTTTGTGTTAGGCCTCGGGCTCTAATGACTTCTACTTCTAACTGGCCTTTCTTATCCACCATTCCAATCTGAATATCGCCTAAAAGAGAGTGGGGTGGCATCATTATCCTATTAATCACCAAAACAAAGATCCTACAATTATTCACAACAAGATCCACTAGTTTTACGGTTTTCCTTGGATTTGTGCTGTTTATTATGTATCCCAAATGCCTTCGCAGCACTGTAATCCTGGCATGTAGGGCAGCTGGGTTTTTTGACTGCTCTTGCCTGCCACCTCTGTAGCCTGGCGAAACAACCCATGAACAACTCAAAGTTCTGGGTTCTCACATAATGAAGCCTATGATTTAAACAACCCAGAGTTCACAACCCAACAACAAACCATGAGGTTTGTAGGCTGAGTTCATTAGGATTCCCTTCCAATGAAGAAATATTTAAGACTGCCAGATCACTGTGAAATAAACAAATGGATTTCAAAGCATGAATTACGCAGCTGGGCATGAGAGGCTTGTGATGTTTCACCTTGTGGATTTGTATTTTGAAGCAGGCAGCAGTTAATGTTCTCTCATTATTATGCAACCATGCTCCATTTACAAGAGAAAAATCCTAGTGTGTCTGGCTTGTGGACACTATAGTAAATGAAGTGCCAAGGACAGCTGTAGTGTTCAAGATCTGAGATAAAAATCGGCAGGATTATTTCTAAAAGGATCCTGTTCAGGCAGTACCCTGCTTTATACATACACACACACCAGCTAAAACCCATTCACAGGGAAATTTCCTCAACCTTGTCCTAGGTGTACACATGGTGTTCATTCAAATCTAATCTTTGGTGTGTACCAGGCATCAGCAGGGGGTGCCACAGCACACATCATTTCCATTTTGAACAAAGATTCATATCTCTCAGGTATAATAGAAGTCTTCTAAAATGTTTCTTTTTAAGGGAAAAATGTCTCTGTTGGTTTTCTAGGTTAGAATCTCCCCAGAGTCTATTAAAAATTAAAGTCAGCACTAGGTGAAAATAAAATGTCACTCAGAAAATCCACTTTTGTTTTTCTTCCTAAGCTATTTAGGGACTGAGTTTAGACCTGCATTGCCTAAAAATCAGTTAACAGTGATTTTATAGGTAATCTTACCTAATTTATATTAATGTATTGCATTGTTTAGTAATGCTCAGTACGGATTTTGATATTATTGTTAATATTTAGAGAATAAGTATCATTGAGTGTTGAATGGAAATTTGTAATAATCTTCCCTGTAGAAATTAAAAATGATTGATGTTTTTTGTGGGTTTGGTTAAATAGAAGAAATTTTAGAATATGGGAAAAGGGAAACTTCTTTGTAATTATAGAGTACAAGAAATTATTGTTGTCTATACTTGCTGTAGAGAAAAAACCGGAAGCCCATTATAGTTTAGTTTTGTTGTATGGTGTATGTTCTGTTTGTGTGTGTGTGTGTGTGTGTGTGTGTTTTCTTTTCTTTTCTGTGTTTCAATAAACTTTATTTTAAAAAAAACACCCAAATGGAATTTGGCCTTTGGGCTGAAAGAGGTTCCTCACCCCTGTGCTAGGGAGTGACTATATGTTTGGACTTTAGTGCATGTTTGAGCTAATTTTCCCATTTTAGAAGTAGTTCTTCTTCATTTTGTCACAGTTCACTGCATAAATCTTCCGTGTGCACACCACACCTCTGGTAAACGTCTGCTTACCCCGTGTTTGCCATTACATGTGCATGGTGAATGAAGATGTGTGGCAATGGCACTGCAGCATGAAACCACGACTGGGATATCATATGCCTGGTGAACAAAAAGAAATCGTCTCTTACCCATGGCAGGAGTCGCTAATGTCTGTCGTCCTACTAGCTGGGCAGGTCCGAGCCCACCAAGGAAATCACTAAACTGACTGTCAGCACCCAGTCGAACTCCAGGAAATATTAGGCTGTAGTAAAACAAACAGAGCAAAACAATAAGTGTCCTTGGCGGGTTATTATTATTTCAAAAAGGTCTTGCTTTCCCAATTGCACAGCCTCGAAGGAATAGATGAAATGAAGAAACAGAATCATGCCCGTGCAATGTTCCTTAGTAGATGCAAAACTGTGCCTTTATTCCATAGTAGATCCAAGATGGTCTTTTATTCATTTCAGCAACTTTTGGAGAGACTGCCAGTAAAGTACTTAATGGTGCAGTCTTTCATTATGAAGTCAAGAAATACTAGAGAGTGTTATTTAGCATGTGGCTCTAGATTGCTGTAAGTAGTGGAGTTTTCCTCCATATTGGGAGTAATATCCCCATATTATTTAACATATTTCATGTATATGTTGAGTGCTGCATTCATGAGAAGACTAGGTACAGGCAGGGCTGGCCATGACCTGAGGCAGAGCAGCAAGCATAGGCACCCCCACCCCTCAGTCAAAGTGCACAGTACTCCAGGCAAATCATGTTATTTGGGCACATGAGGCAGAAAAGCCAACAAGTGCCTCTCTTCCTCCCAGGCAGTAAAAATACCATATTAATAAATTAACTAGCCTACAATTTGCTGCCCTTTCAAGACAAGCCGAAATAAGCTGCCTGATGTGGCCATCTCACTCTTGCCTAATGGTAGGGCTGGCCCTACGGCAAAGGCCAGCAACTTGTTCAGGAAGAAGGGCCATATCAAATATGTGAGGAGCCGTAATGTTATGTCTTTGGGTCTCGCTGATAACTCCTGACACAGCACTGCAGTAACTTCTTTTTTAGACAGGCAAGTTGCTTGCTTGCTTGCCTGTCTGCTTGCTTTTTTTCCCCCCTGCACTGACCAGGGATGTTGAAGAGTCCTTGATCTCGAGTCACGAGTCGAGTCACGAGTCTTTGGACCCGAGTCTCGAGTCCGAGTCTGAGTCCTTGGTCCAAAATGGTGACTCACGAGTCCCGAGTCACAAGTCACTCCCAAAGCTGACTCCACGAGTCACTATTAAAATCAATGGGTTTTTCCCCCAACAAAATAAGGCTACTTCAGATGTGTGGCTTAAATAAATTCTAGGCACAAGTGTGCCTTTTTATTTCAAAACTCTGCAACTGGTTTTGGCAAGAACAGACCAGGCAGACAAACCCAAAATAACCAGGCAGGCAGAGGAGGCAGGGAACCCCAAAACGGGCAGGCAGAGGCCTTTGTCTTGGACAATTCAACTGTTGAACTGGTCAAGAAGAGACCAGGCAGGCAGAGGAAGCTGGGAACCCCAGACAGGCAGGCAGAGGCAGCCAAACCCAAAATGTCTGAAAGGTTGCATTTTAGAAAAATGATTTTAAAAAATAAAGTTGCTGTACTTCCTAAAACTTATCCATGTTGCATTTGAGGAACATGATTTTTTCTAAATGTTTGGCCCCCATTCTGGAACGGTGAGATCTCATCACAATTCCACCCTCACTGAACACCCGCTCCACTGGTGATTAACTTGCTGGAACCAGAAACACACTCAGAGCAGCCACACAGAGTAATCTCAGGTCCTTCTTCTGCCTCTCCCAAGTACGCAACACATCAATCAAAATAAATCTTGACACACTGTTGGGGCTGCACTCCTGGTAGCCGTCCATAGTGGCCGAGCAGCGGCACACCTCGCTTCCATGCGCTCCTCTCCACTCCTTCTGGCACAGCCCAGGGATGTTGAAGAGTCCTTGGTCTCGAGTCCCGAGTTGAGTCTTGAGTCCCATTAAAAATATTGGGACTCGAGTCCGAGTCGAGTCAGAGGGGGGACTCAGTCCGACTCACGAGTCGAGTCCTCGAGTCCGAGTCCCCATCCCTGGCACTGACATATACAAAGACAGCAGAAGCCCCCTAGAGGCTTGGCATGGGATATACACACAATATGGAGGACCGCAGCTCATTTGTCTATTTAATTACCGTATATACTCGAGTATAAGCCGAGTTTTCCAGCCCATTTTTTGTGCTGAAAAATGCCCCCCATGGCTTATACTCGAGTCAGCGCCGCCGCCACCGAAGCCCTGCTGCCGCCGAAGCCCCCCCAGGACCCCTGCCGCCACCCCCAGACCCCCCCGCCACCCCCGTCACCGTACCTGCGCCCGCCGCCGAAAAAGCCTCCCCGCCGCCGAAGCCCCCCCAGGACCCCT
The DNA here is from genome assembly GCA_021292165.1 of Shinisaurus crocodilurus. Lineage (NCBI taxonomy): Eukaryota > Metazoa > Chordata > Lepidosauria > Squamata > Shinisauridae > Shinisaurus > Shinisaurus crocodilurus. The sequence continues at coordinate 131,390,514 of CM037879.1, forward strand.
GCCGCCACCCCCAGGCCCCCTCCGCCACCCCCCGTCACCGTACCAGCTCCCGCCGCCGAAAAAGCCTCCCTGCCGCCGAAAAAGCCTCGCCGCCGCCAAAAAAGCCTCCCTGCCGCTGAAAAAGCCTCGCCGCCGCCGAAAAAGCCTCGCCGCCGCCGAAGCCCCCCCCAGGACCCCTGCCGCCACCCCCAGGCCCCCTCCGCCACCCCCATCACCGTACCTGCTCCCGCTGCCGAAAAAGCCTCCCCCCCGCCGAAAAAGCCTCGCCGCCGCTGAAGCCCCCCCAGGACCCCTGCCGCCACCCCCAAACCGCCCCGCCACCCCCGTCACCGTACCTGCTCCCGCCACCGAAAAAGCCTCGCCGCCGCCGAAGAAGCCCCGCTGCCGCCGAAGAAGCCCCGCTGCCGCCAACTTCCGCTGCCGAAGAAGCCCCACTGCTGCCAACTTCCGCCGCCAACTTCCGCCGCCGAAGAAGCCCCACTGCTGCCAACTTCCGCCGCCAACTTCCACCGCCGAAGAAGCCCCACTGCCGCCGAAGAAGCCTCGCTGCCACCCCCAGACCCCCCCCGCCACCCCCGTCACCGTACCTGCTCCCGCCACCGAAAAAGCCTCGCCGCCGCCGAAGAAGCCCCGCTGCCGCCGAAGAAGCCCCGCTGCCGCCAACTTCCGCTGCCGAAGAAGCCCCACTGCTGCCAACTTCCGCCGCCAACTTCCGCCGCCGAAGAAGCCCCACTGCTGCCAACTTCCGCCGCCAACTTCCACCGCCGAAGAAGCCCCACTGCCGCCGAAGAAGCCTCGCTGCCACCCCCAGACCCCCCCCGCCACCCCCGTCACCGTACCTGCGCCCGCCGCCGAAAAAGCCTCCCTGCCGCCGAAGCCCCCCCAGGCCCCCTCCGCCACCCCCCGTCACCGTACCTGCTCCCGCCGCCGAAAAAGCCTCCCTGCCGCCGAAAAAGCCTCGCCGCCGCCGAAGAAGCCTCCCTGCCGCTGAAAAAGCCTCGCCGCCGCCGAAGCCCCCCCCAGGACCCCTGCCGCCACCCCCAGACCCCCTCCGCCACCCCCATCACCGTACCTGCTCCCGCCACCGAAAAAGCCTCGCCGCCGCCGAAGCCCCCCCAGGACCCCTGCCGCCACCCCCAGACCCCCTCCGCCACCCCCATCACCGTACCTGCTCCCGCTGCCGAAAAAGCCTCCCCCCCGCCGAAAAAGCCTCGCCGCCGCTGAAGCCCCCCCAGGACCCCTGCCGCCACCCCCAAACCGCCCCGCCACCCCCGTCACCGTACCTGCTCCCACCACCGAAAAAGCCTCGCCACCGCCGAAGAAGTCCCGCTGCCGCCGAAGAAGCCCCGCTGCCGCCAACTTCCGCCGCCGAAGAAGCCCCACTGCTGCCAACTTCCGCCGCCAACTTCCACCGCCGAAGAAGCCCCACTGCCGCCGAAGAAGCCTCGCTGCCGCCGAAGCCCCGGCGTGGCTTCGGCGGCGGCGAGGCTTCTTCGGCGGCAGCGGGGCTTCTTCGGCGGCAGCGGGGCTTCTTCGGCGGCAGCGGGGCTTCTTCGGCGGCGGCGTGGCTTCTTCGGCGGCGGCGTGGCTTCTTCGGCGGCAGCGGGGCTTCTTCGGCGGCGGCGGGGCTTCTTCGGCGGCAGCGGGGCTTCTTCGGCGGCGGCGTGGCTTCTTCGGCGGCGGCGTGGCTTCTTCGGCGGCAGCGGGGCTTCTTCAGCGGCAGCGGGGCTTCTTCGGCGGCGGGAGCAGGCACGGTGACGGGGGGTGGCGGGGGGGTCTGGGGGTGGCGGCAGGGGTCCTGGGGGGGCTTCGGCGGCAGCGAGGCTTCGGCGGCGGCGAGGCTTCTTCGGCGGCAGCGGGGCTTCTTCGGCGGCGGGAGCAGGCACGGTGACGGGGGGTGGCAGGGGGGTCTGGGGGTGGCGGCAGGGGTCCTGGGGGGGCTTCGGCGGCAGCGGGGCTTTGGCGGTGGCGAGGCTTTAAGCATAAAGCTTAAAGGAATTTGGAGGGCCTCTGAGCTTGAGTTTCCTGAACAACTTTACTGACTACAGTATTTACTGACTACTATTTTTAAATACCCGTACGTACGTAAGTCAGACAATCTTGGAAAGGGGGGAATGACATTCTGACATATGGTGAAGAGGGTGCATGGGGCAAAAAAGGTTGAGAACCACTGCCTTAAAGAATCACTAAACTGAATCGGTGCCTTCTACCAGATACATTGGGTTAAGGAGGCCTTTCTACCTAAATTAAGAGCCAATTTTATTATGAAATATGAATATTTACAGTTACGGTATTTACCAAACAGGCATTTCACTTTCACCTCATGAAAATAAACTGCTCTATTTTGCCCAGTAACTGATCAATCATCGGCATTTCATTTTGTTTGCTACTTTGTTTTTGTGAGGGTGGGGTTGGTCCAAGGCAGAGGGAAGCAACACTGGAAAAAGACGACAACATTGACCAGCATGCAGGTTCCTATTTCTTATACTTACCCTCACTAACTGTCATGATTGCTGGTTGTAAGGAAGCCCCTATACGGAAATTTGCTAAATACCTTTTCGACACATTTTATTTGGTAGAATTAAATAGTGTGCATGAAGTACTTTAACTTGATTTTTTAAATTTATTTTTTAAATTTACCAGTAGCTGCTGCATTTCCCACCCTAGGCTTATACTGGAGTCAATAAATTTTCCCAGTTTTTGGGGGTGAAATTAGTTGCCTCGGTTTATAGTCGGGTCGGCTTATACTCGAGTATATACGTAATCATTTATTTATTTATTTATTTATTTTATTTCATTTTATTTTATTTGTACCCCACCCTTCTTCCAAAATATGGCACTCAAGGCAGCTTAACTGGATGTAATTGGCATAACCTGCATAATATTTTCATAGACGCCACAGATGAGATTGGATAATTTCTTCAAATTGTACTGATTACAAGTTTTAATTTTTCTAAATTGGAAAAAAAATCAATACAAATTTTCAGATGAATAATCATTCAACATATACTACAGCATACTGAAAGTTTTGTATTCATGGACACTGCTGTCCCCAATTGTGAATCAGATTTAGTTCACTTCTCTTGGAGAGACTGCTCTATGCAGGAGCTCTACCTTTACCAAATGTGGGCCTAACTGTAGCCCAGAAAACTTCACAGAACAGCTGAGCATTCAGGTATTTGAGTTAAAATTATGGCATCCGACATGATTCTCCCCAAAAAACCTTATGAAAACGTTAACACTATCACATATCAAACTAGCAATTTCAGCTCAAATTCAACTCATAAGAACATAAGAAGAGCCCTGCAAGGGTCTATCTAGTCCAACATTCTGTTCACACAGTGGTCAGTCAGCTGCCCACAGGATCCCACAAGCAGGACATGAGTGCAACAGCACCTTCCCACCCATGTTCCCCAGCAAGTGGAGTACGTACATAGGCATACTGCCTCTGATACTGGAGGAAGCATATAGCCAATCAGGACTAGTAGCCACTGATAGCCTTCTCTTCCATGAATTTGTCCAATCCCCTTTTAAAGCCATCCAAATTGGTGTCCTTTGACAGGCCTTAACTTGAAGCTTGGTCAGCCAAGGCTCTGCCACGGATCTATTTTTTAATAGAGAGTCAGGAGAATCAGAAGTAATTACCCCAGAGGATATGCAAAGTACATTTTCTTTACCACATAAGTAATCTTATGTTCCCCCATCTGGAATAAGATGGCAGGGCTTGTAGGTGAGGGCTGTCTGTTGCGATTCTGCTCCTCTCCCCTTTCTGAGTTATGTAGGCTTGATTGCTGCTACCTCCATCTCCCGTTCCTTCCTTCTCCTAAACATTTGCTTATCCCTCACCCCACCCCCTGCAGTGTGAACAGACAGAAGCATCAGCAGCAGGGCTGCTCAGCCACTGGCCACGTGGCGCCCTCGGGTGAACTTGCAGCCAGCACAAACATCCTGTTCGCCTAGCAGATGGAATGGTCCCGGCTACAAAGCTTCAACTTACTTTCCCTCTGAGCTGTAACTGTTGATACTTCCATCAGTTGATTCTCGACTCGGCTGCCGGACCATACGACTTCTCATTTCTGCTGCCATGCCTGTCTCTGTGCTTCTCTGTATCGTGCTTTTTAGCTTCTTGTTGCCCGTGTCTAAAACAGAAAGAAGAGCAATAATAATGATGATGACAATGATGATGGAGAATTAACAGGGAATTAAGTTGTAAAAATATTATTGATCATACAGGTTGTTTGCTGCTGGACTAAGGCTGCAATCCTATACACACTTATCTGGTAGTAAGTCCCATTGAATGTAATAGGACTTACTCCTGAGTTGACATGTATAGGATTGCACTGTACAACATGGTGTACTCATACTCTGAGCATGCCTACCATGCCTGAGGAATAGCTGTTGATTATGCCTTTCTCCCATTAATTTATCTGCTTCATTTAAAAAACAAACAAACATTAGTGCTATTTTGCTAGTGAACAACTTGTGTTTTTTCAATTTGTACATTTTTTGGTTGTGGAAAATAAAAACAAAATTCTTTTTATTTTCATTTTGCTGTCTTATTTCTTCCACTGATGCCTCTTTCTTTCTTTCTTTTTTACAAGAGAGAAAATGTAACAGTTCATAATTCAGTCTTTTTCACACTCACACATACTCTTATAAGGATTGCAGATACCGTGCTGAAGTTGTCAGCACAGCCAGCCATGTACATTCTGCATGTGTATAATTTATAACAGCGAGTAATCCTCCATCCGCTGAAATTAATGGCAAAACATACATTCATTTTAACAGAGCTGGATTGCTACCATAATTTTCTATGCTTATTCATGAACCTAGAACAATACTTTTCAAACTGAATTCCAATGAATCTTGGAGTTACTTGGAGGTGCAGAGGCACTCCCCCTGGAAAGTTCAGTAATGGCAGACAAGCTTCCCTGGAAGATAGCTTGCCCACCATTACTGATCTTAGGAACATAGGAAACTGCCTTATACTGAGTCAGATCTTTGGTCCATCTAGTCCAGTATTGTCGACACTGACTGGCAGCAATGGATCTCCAAAGTTTCAGGCAGGATCTTTTCCTAGCCCTACCTGGAGATGTCAGGGATCGAACCTGGGACCTTCTGCATGCAAAGCATGCACTCTACCGCACTGAGTTATTGTCCCTCTTTGCAATATGTAGGCACAGAGGAGTGCTGGGTGTGGTATAAGAATTCCTCTCCATTTTGGGGGACAATGGTGAGGTCCAACAAGCCTAATCAGTGCCCTGTATCAAGAGTGTATGCTATATACCCCAGAATGATTTGCAACATGCAGGGTTTCTGTCATTCAGGAGGTCCCTGGTAGACACTGAGGAGGAAAGTGTTTCCTGATGTAGAGAGCTCAGAAACCATAGATAGGCCAAAATGAATTTTATTAACATTCTTTCCTAAACACTCATTTCCACCTCCACCACCACCCCAGCTGGGCAGTTAGATCTATGTTTCTCGGTGGCAGCTCATGATGTGGTTTGCTGAAGGACTACCAGCTTCTACCACTGAGTGCTGCTGCCTAGAGAAGGACCAACTGGAAAACACTGGAAAACAGTAGTATGGGAACTATTAGCTCAGCACTGTGCATACATATGGCGGAGTGGCTAGCAGCACTTAGTACAGGCCACTGATGTTGTGGCCCACCACCACTGCTGTTAGGTATTCAGCAGGCCCACACCTGCATGGTGCTGAGCTAAGTCTCCATTCTGCCACGTAGATGTCCCCTCTCCCATGTAGCAGCACTCAGCAGCAGAAGCTGGATGGTAGCCCTCAAGCGAACCACCTGACGAGCTGCTGCTGCGCCACCACTTTAGTTGCTATGATGTGAGCAGAGGCTGCACAACCAAGTGGCATCCCATGAAAAAATCAACAGGGCAAAAAAGTTCTTGCTACAAGGGGGGGGGGGATGGAACGGAAGGACATTCTGGGGTTATCCCGTTTTATCCTCACAGCCAGCTTGTGAGGTATGTGAGAGCAATAGAAACTATCCCAAGGCCACACAATAGCACAGCTGAGATGTAAACCTAGGCCCACATCCAACCAACACTCTATCCATGGCACCACACTGGCTCTCTTCTGGGCTCCTAAAATGCAGAAGAACCAGCACCTGTGGCCCTGCATCCCTCTCTGTTTGCTCCCCATTCGCATGAAGAGTGGATAGTTATGTCGTGCATGGGTTTTTGTCGACGGCCGCTGGTGTCTCCGTGTGGGCGGAGGGACCAAGGGATGAGGATTTCCTCTGTACTGGTAACGGTTCCCTTGAATCCGATCAGCAGTTGAGTCAGACCATTTGTAAATAAATAGGTTAGTTGAACACCTTAGCAGGTGTCTGTATTCTCTTACTTAGAAATTCTGCAAATAGCAAATATAAACACCAAAAATACACGTGCTTAAAATGGATTTCCACAGGGAAAGGCAACAACAACAACAACAACAACAACAACAACAACAACAGATAGGCAAAAATGATTCCCATTCCCCTGACATTCAATTGTTTTGATGACAGATATGTGAAAGGTCTTTCAACAAAACAGTCTATAAAATGTCTCCCCATTTGAGCATGTCATTGGCAATGTAGACACAATCTTGTGTATCCACAAAGTGAACATTTACTCTGTTGAATCAAGTTCCATTGCCTTTTATGCGTGACTTTTGTATGTTAAGTTACAGGTCTAGCCATATTGCAGTTTTGTCTTGATAACTTTATAAACATCTGCCAAATATAAGAACACCGATCTTTCCCACCAACTCTGACTGCAAATATTACTCTGCACATCTCAATTCACTCTTCCTGTGAACACAAAACTGAGCTCGCAGTGCAGTATTGCTGTAAAGTGCTTGAGCTGCTAAAATTAAAGATTAAGCTGCTAAAATTAAAGACCTGAAAGCAAGATACAGAGCCAACTGCAACAGCACCAGTATCAAATCAGTACAATTATTTTTCACCTTAGCACTTCTGTATGCCAATGAAATTGTTAATATGAGAGCCTAAAAGAAAATATAACGATAGATATGGAGCCTGCTACATTCATAAGTTTAGAAAAAAACAAGATTGTTTATCTACTTGACCCATATATGTCGAACACAGGATGTAAATGGGATTACAGCTAAAAACCAGATCTTTGATCATACCAGTATTTTACCCACAGACCACAGGGGACCACAATTTTATTCTAGTTTTAAGTCAGCATTATTGCATTTAAATAAACTTAAGTCCATCATTCTGCCAAGAGTAATTGATTTCTAGACATTTCTGGTATATGGGCTATGAAATTGAACCATCTGACTAGAAATGTTTGTGGCGTACACACACACATGGACACTGGCAGCAGAGGTGGGGGACAGAAAAGGCTAGAGCCCTCCCTAAGATTTGCATTGGGCTGCTAACACCCTGCTCCCCCCCCCCCCCGGTGATGATCAGGGGGAAAAGACTGGTGTTGTAGTCCAGGCTGCTTGATATTCTATAAGTGTTTTATATGTTTTACTTACATAAATTTACTAGTTCTTAGACTTCTTCCTTTTTTAAAAAAATTAAAGCATAGATATTATTGGGATAATCTCATTTCAGAAAACTAGAATCTGATAACTTGTAACTTTCTTATTGGCCCACAGCTTGTAACTTTAGATTGTTCTGTAACTTCCTTATTTGCCCATTAAATAGACGTAAAAATGCATCTGAAAGGTAGGCAACATTCATAACATCCTGACTGCCTTAAGCCCTCACCCCATCTTAAACCCATTTCTGGGGTCCCTGAACATGTGTGCGTGTACATACACAGACACACACACACTGTACAGCAGGTCAGGACACACCACTGGGCCAAGAGCTGCATGAGTCAAGCTGGGTAAAAATGTCCTAGTTTTGAAAAGGGATTCACTAGGTTGAGAATTACAGTTGGTTGGTGGATCTTAATATGGGAAAATTGAACCGGCAGGTCCCTTTAATAAATGTGGAGGATCACTGGTGCAAAAAGAGCTCTTATTAATACAAATAAATGCTAGCACATGGATATAGTAATTAGCAAATCAAACATATCTAAAGGTAAAGGATAACATGGGTATGTACATGCTCCCTTGGCAATTTTTCATGTTAGTCAGTTCTCAGACACCCAACTTCAAAGCTTTCATGTTCCAATTGACAGTTGAATAAGAGAAGAGATGGTATGAAGGGATTGGTGCCATTTGCATAAACTGAAAAAAGATTACAACAAAACTGTACCTTTCCATGCATTAATCATAGTTTAAACTAAAAGTATGCTGCTGCAACATACGTGGTTCCATTGCCTATATGTGTGTGTGTGTGTGTGTGTGTGTGTGTGCACGCACACACACACACACACACATATGAGGTTCTGCAAAAGGGTCAGGGAAGTATTTTTTACTATATATCAGTTTTAGCACAAAAATATTCATGTGAAAAACATTACTGTCTCAAGCATATTGATGTGGTATATGAATTGATTTAGAAACAAATCTACAAGTAAAATAGCCACTTTTAAAAACACAAACTGTCTGATACATTCTCTGTCCCCCAAAGGTCCATTTTCAAGTCACCAGTGGATATGAAACAGGTGCTAACATCTAAGGGTCAATATTGATATAAAACATATTTAAAACACTGTGGAACAAATTACCAGTAATTCCAGAACAATAAGAGGTAATCATCACTAAAGGGGTTGATTCATAGTCATATTCTTTTTCAAGAAGTGAAATATTTTCTTTTTTACTTATTATATGTTGGTGCTTTGTGTATGAAGATTCACATAGTGAATCTCATTCTTAACATGAAGTATTGCCGTTTGTACCACTTAGGATGATGAAGGGATTGTCTAATTCAGCTAATTGCTGAAGGTGCAATACAGCTAAGGCCTCTTATGTTTTGGCAATGTCCAGTAGTTGCTTCTTTTTAGGGGGAGGTTACTACACAGATAAATTTTGTACTGGAACAGTCTTTAATATTCACTGATGTATATGCTCTTTTAAATTATTTACCTGCTTCATGGAAATTAACAAATGGAAGGAGAAATGGATTCGCTATGCCCTTTTGACAGCTGAAAGACTGATATTTCAAAACTGTAAGGATAAACACTCACCCAGGGCCGGATTAAGATAGGGGCTATTGGAGCGGCAGCTCCAGGCCCCTCCCCAAAAATAGGCCCACCAATAGGAACGCGCGGCACGGGCTGGGGCTCGGGCGCTCCCAGTCGCGGAGAGGCGCAGAGTGTCAGGCGGGGCCGGGCGCACGGACGGAGCGGCGGCGGCCGAGAGCGGGACCAGCGGGCGGAGAGAGGGCAGGGGCGTAGGGATGCCGCCGGCGCTGGGGCTGCCCGCCTGCTGCTGCTGCTGCTCGCAGCCGGCCGGGAGGGTGCGCTGAGCCAAGCCCGAGCCCGCGCCAGCATGTCCCGCAAGAAGAGCCCCAAGAGCAAGGGCGGCACCTCGGCGCCCTCGTCCGCCCTGCCCGCCGCCCAGCAACGCGCCGATGCCGGCGGCTGGGGCGCGGCCTAGGCCAAGGGGGCAGCCGGAGCAGCGGCAGCGGCGTCCTCCTCCTCCTCCTCCTGCTGCGCCGCCAACGGGGTGGTGCTGCCCAGCAGACCCTCGCTCAGCAACAGTGGAGAGTTCTACGACGTCGCCTTCAAGGTGAGCGGGCGAGGGGAGAACCGGGCGGGTGGGCACGCGTGAAGCCCCCGGCATGCCTGGGGGCGTCGTCGTCGTCCTCCTCCTCCTCCTCCTCGCCGGGTGGGGCTGCCGCGAGGTGCGCGCGCCACGCCCTCCTCCTCCTCCTCCTCCTCTTCTTCCGCTTGGACGCGGGGGGGCGGGGACCTGAGCATGCTCCCCAGAGCCGCCTCGCCCCGGAGCCTTTCTCGCCGCCGCCCTCCAAGTTTATCCATTTACGTCTCCCTCTCTTTTTGCCTCAGTTTCCCTCAATGTTTGTCCAGTTTCCCTGAGGGAAACCGAGGCAAAAAGGAAAGCAAGGCTGGCACAAAATGCCCCCCCTCACACGCAGACACTTCCGTTCTCTTTCTCCTGTTTCAGCTTCCCCCAAAGCACCTTCCTTCCTGCCTCAGTTTCCCCTCAAAGTTTGCATACAGTTTCCCTCAAAGTTCGAGGGAAACAAGCAAAAAAGAAAGGCAGGCAGGCACAAAGGGGGTCCCCCCCCTTCTATTCCCTTTCTCCTTCCATTTCTGCCTCAGCTTCCTTCAAAGTACTCTCCCTCCTTCCCGGCATCTGCCTCAGTTTCCCTCAGAGTGCCCTCTTTCCTGCCTGCCCACCTGTTTCCCATACAGGCGCTGCTGCCTTTTCACATTTATTTTATTTATTTATTTTATTTGTTATATTTATACCCCACCTTTTTTCCTGCAAGGAACCCAAGGCGACTTACATAGTCCTCCTCCTCCTCCATTTTATCCTCACAACAACCCTGTGAGGTAGGTTAGGCTGAGAGTCAGGGACTCTTTTATAATGTATTTCAGTTTACCCCACACAAAGCACTCACACACACAGAGCAGCCAGACAAAAGCAAAACACGCTTATAATTTGTAGGTAGCCTTTTATAATGTATTTCAATTTTATACAGCAAAAAAGGTAGTACATTCTTATTTTTTAAACCCACTTTTGCCATCGAAATAAAATTCCATCCTCCATTTAATCATTTATTATTTATTTATTTATTTATTGCATTTATACCCCGCTCTTCAGCCAGAAAAGGCTCTCAGAGCGGCTTACACAGATTAATAATAAGACATTCCCTGCCCTCAGGCTCACAATCTAAAAGACATGACACAAAAGGAAAAGGGATTGGGAGGGAGGAGGAAGAATGCCAAACTCAGGCACCAATATAATGTTTGGCATTCTTCCTCCTCCCCCCCAATCCCTTTTCCTTTTGTGTCACGTCTTTTAGACTGTGAGCCTGAGGGTAGGGAATGTCTTATTATTACCGGTAATCTGTGTAAACCGCTCTGAGAGCCTTTTCTGGCTGAAGAGCGGGGTATAAATGCAATAAATAAATAAATAAATCATTAATTTCTACCCACTTTTGCCATCAAAATAACATTCCATCCTCCATTTAATCACTTGTTAACATTATAATTAATTTATAATAACTTTCCATTTAAGAAAAAAAATTCACCCCTATCAAGTGAAAAAAAATGACCCAGGTCCTTTTTTTTTACTTGATCCATTCGTTCTTTTTTTTTAAAAAAAACTATAGTCCAGTCCCCCAACAGTCTGAGAGACAATGAACTGGCCCCCTGTTTAAAAAGTTTGAGGACCCCTGTTGTAATCCTTAAGGCAGGTCAATAGCATTCTCTCCATACAGCACGTGGGGGGGGGGGCAGCTGAGTAAGAGCTCGGTTCGTGTACATTGTTGCCTAACAGTCTGCATAATTCCCGAAGGGGTGGGCTGTGTTAGTCTATTGCAGCAAGAACAACAAGAGAGTCTTGTGGTACCCTAAAGACCAACACATTCATTCTGACATAAGCTTTCACGGACACTGCCCACTTCCATCAGGTTTTATTGAGTTAACAAGCTTATTGTTTACAAAAAAAAGAAATATTCTCAATATGTTTCTGTTTTGGCACTTTAATGGTAATTAAAATATTTAATTTGTTTTAATATAAAATTGCGTCTTCATTTTATTTATTTCCATAAAAAGGCCCACCAAAATCCTCAGCACCAGGCCCATAATGCTCTTAATCCGGCCCTGCACTCACCTCCTATAATGCAATGGATTGAGAACTTTACAACACTTTCAATATTTAAATGGGTGGCATGTAGACACCACCTTCAAATGGATACTTGGTCTGCTTTTGTTGAAGCCTATGTATCATTGCTAGAAAGTTGTATGCATTTCATACAAATTCATGTACGTGTATTAAAACACTGGGAATTTTTTTAAAAAAATTAAAATATGGGTGCCCACAGGGAACCATAGGTGCCTGCAGGCACCATGGCACCTGTGTGCACCTCGTTGGGGACCCGTGTTCTTGACGGCCACTCAGAATTGCTGGCCATTTACTGTTTTCTACCACACCTCACTGGCCACCCCTGTTCCTGTCTCTACTATTTAAGAGAACTTTTTTTTTTTTTACAGCCTCAGCTCCCACATCCAGAGTATCTGGACTCATTTCTCTCCTCAGTTTGTGAAGTATCCTGAGCACCAGCATCTGAATTGCACATCACATAGCATTCTGCATCTGTCCAGCATGTAGTATATGAACCGGTCTGCATGGGGAATGGAAGTCTGAAAGGTGTCCTCTTATTACAGCAGTTCTTTTGAATTAGATCAGTGATACCTCAGGCTGGAGATCAAGCAACATGGGGAGAATGCTGGAGGGTAGAAGCGACAAGGGTGTGATGTGGGTGTGCATGAGAGCAGGGAAAATGGGAAATGAGCAGCACAGATGGAAATCAGAAACATTTTAGGAGGGAAGATGTGCACATTTCTAGGTTGGGGGGCACAGATGTACTATTGACAGCATCAGTAAATATATGTCAGATCAAGTGATCTGCAAACAGAAATGTAAATAAATGAGCTATACACATTGGCAGCCTAACCCTTAAGTTGGTACGTTTTAATCAGTAACTGGGATGGAAGGAGGAAAAGATGCTGGAACGTCTAGCTGGTTTTATCCAAAGAGCAACACTTCTGGAAGAGAGAGGGGGGCAGGGATTTACTTACTATATCCTTCTCCCAAGTCGTTCACACTTTTCTATAAAAAATATATACAGCAAGATTTTCTCCTTGCGCAAGTCCACAGGACTGTGACCATAGATCTCTGCGAGTGGTGCCGTTGAACTCGAATATTAACAAACATTTTTGCTCTTCTGGGGGCTTTGTGAGGACTTGATCTCTGTTAAATTTAGAAGTATGTAGGTAATTAAGATGGCGCCCCCACAGTATACTCTTAAACTGTTGTAAAAATGTTCATGTTAATATTTTTGGAGGCATTTGTTTTTTCTCTTACCCTGATGTCCTTAAGAGAAAAAGGAGCAAGAGGAAAGCATATGGCAGGTGATTTTAGTGCAAGGATGCCATGCTTATAGTAAAGACTGTCTAGCTATAAATTGTTATGATGCCTTTTGACAGATAATTTCCAGAATGAAACTAGCATAGGTTATCATTATGAGATCGGACGGGTGCTGACTTGCAGTTGCCAGTGAGTATTAGAGGGGGAAATGGTACTAGAATGGAGTAGAAATGAATTAATTTATGATCTTTTTCAGAGAGAGCAACCAGTGAACAAAATGGAAATATTTTGTCTTCTATTTTTTAATGCATTTGAAAACCATATTACAACCTTCCCTTTCCCCATGAAAGAATGTATGTGTAATCTCAGAAGTCACTTTCTCTTTCAAAATATTGATTTAGAACTGGGTTGAAAACAAACAAAGTACAGTTCTTGGACAAAGATGCATGCAACTACAGACAGACATATTTCAATCATTTGGAAGAGCAGTTCACAACTGGAAACATAGAATGACAATATGCTTAGAAATAAACTGCACTAGATATTTCATTGCTTTATTGCACACATGCTTAAGAATTGTGACATCAAGGGGTGGGGGAAGCAATGAATCTGAGGTAGTTATAACAAGCAAATGTTTCTGAAAGAACTGCCTCTGAAGAACTTGTGTACTCACTTTTTGCGTAGCAGGAAACACTCCAGATAATACCAGCTATTTACACATTGCAAGCTATCAAAAAATTAGTTCTGTCAGTTATCATTCATCACAACTTGCTATGTGATTCTTACTTTACAGATCAATCCTATACATGTCTACTCAGAAGTAAGTCCCACTGAGTAAAATGGGGTTTACTCCCGGGTAAGCGGATATAGAATCTATATTAGTTTTATTTCTATGCTAAAATTCAGTTACTGTACTAATGCTATAATATAACTGTAGTTTCCTTATAACAGGTTCCTGAATCTAGTTTATTCACCATGCCTGCGGCTTCAGATCAATGTAGCATACCAATCCTGTTTCACTTAACGTACATCATAACACTTACCAAACATTAGAGAAAGGTTTGTACATAACACAACTTTTGAGATATTCCAAAGTGAAATGAACAAAATACAGACTTACCTCTTAGGCATAAGCAAAGTTAAATCTCAGCTATATTAATAAGCCGTCAGAAGGAATTAAAACATGAACCTTGTTTAAGTATCTGGGTGGAGAATTAGGTCTGGATTTCCTACACTGTCTTTTCTTAAACAGAAAAGAGTACTTGGCATGACGCAATGTCAGGATGGAATGATCAAGCAGCTTCAGTTACAAGTCCTTTCTACTCAAGTCCTTGGGAAGGAGGAAAATCAAACTAGTAATCAACTCATATTTCACAAAATTTTGCAGAGAAGCTTACAATATTCAGGACCAAAACAGACATTATTTTAAACTTGTGTCTAGAAGCTACGTCTTTAAAATATATATATATTCTAGAGAAGGCCCCCCAACCTGGATTCCCCTCCCCCACATTCTCTAGAGCAGTGGTTCCCAACCTTGGGTCCCCAGATGTTGCTGGCCTACAGCTCCCAGCATACCCAGCCAGCATGGCTAATGGCAAGGGATGCTGGGAGCTGTAGTCCAGCAACATCTGGGGACCCAAGGTTGGGAACCACTGCTCTCGAGTAAAAATGGTGGTGGGGGATGGGAGGACATAGCTACTAGACACAGATTTAAGGTAATGTCTGTTCTCGCCCTCAGTCACAACCATAAAGAAAAACATACAATATTCATGACAGCCCAAACAGATTTAAAAAATCATGAAAACAGTCTCTCTTTTTAGTTACGTCTTCGGACTCAGGATTCATTGCCCATGCATTTTAGATCTACAGAGCTTAGGAACAGAGCAAGGAAAGCTGCCAACATACAACTCAAGGAAGTTCAACACACTGTTTCCAAACGTTGATGCTCACTATCAAATAGCTCAGGGAACGATGTGAGCTCTGTAAAGCCAGTACATGGTTTCATCTACCCACTGATTTTCTACTGTTGATAAACACAATTATTCTACATGAGAATAATTCCACGTGAGCTACCACTGGTATCTGCCACCACCTTGATGGGTAACACTAGTCCACATGGACTATAAGGAGGCCAAAGGCCTATCTTGTCCAGTGTTCTGTTCACAAAGAGGCCAACCAGATGCCCATGGAGGACAGATTCACGGAGGACATTTTAAAGAGTAATATGAGATGAGCTTTGGTGACACCACGCATGGGTGGTGGGGAAGGATGGTAGCTCAGTGGTTGATGCAAAGAGTTCCCAGCTTTAGTCCTTGGCATCTGCAGGTATGACTTGAAAAGACTACAGTCTGAAACTTCAGTTAGTCCAGAATACAGCTGCTAGGCTGCTGACCAGGACCGGCCCTAGGGAATACCTCTTGCCAGTCTTGAAACTGCTTCACTGGCTGCTTGTCCATTTCCAAGTACAATTCAAAGTGCTAGTGCTTACCTTTAAAGCCCTCAATGGCTTGGGACCTGGATGCCTGAAAGAGCATCTTTCCCCACACATACTTGCCAGTGCACTGAGATCATTTATTTATTTATTTAATTATATTTATACCCCGCCTTTCTTCCTGCAAGGAACCCAAGGCAGCTTACATAATCCTCCTCCTCCTCTCCATTTTATCCTCACCACAACCCTGTGAGGTAGGTTAGGCTGAGAGGCAGTGACTGGCCCAAAGTCGCCCAGTAAGTTTCAAGGCTGAGCAGGGACTAGAACCCGGATCTCCCGAGTCCCAGTCCAACACTCTCACCACTACGCCACACTGGCGTAGATCATAATTAGAGGCCCTTTTCTGGGTGCCCCTAGCTTCTGAAGCTACATAAGCAGCGACTGGTGAGACAGCCTTTTTGGTTGTGGCATCCCCCCCCCTAGAATACTCTCCCCTTCAAAGTCCCAAAGGAAAAACCACAAAATTTTACATCCCAATGGAAAAACCACAAAATTTCAGACCTGATAAGCTAACTTCCCTTCGCACCCCACGCTCCTGTGGGGGGGGAGGATTTTGCGAGGGGGGGAGGGGAGAGCGAGGGCTAGAATGAGGTGATTTCACCTCCAATCAGGGCATGGGCGCACTGGTCACCCGATGGGGTTAGGCTTAAGGGGTGGGGCCCTGAGGCCGTATTTAGGCACAGGAGACCCCACCCCACGCCTCCTTCTTTGCAGCTGCGGTAGGATCTTTTGAAGCCACAGATCTTCTACCTGTGTCTCCTTCCCTACGGCGACTGCTTCTCCTGGATCCCTAGCTGCTCTTCGACGGACATCAGACGGTTTGGTGTTTCTGGGGGGGGCTTGCCTTTCTTTTTTCTTCTTTTACACCTTCTAGGTCTTCTTTCTGTCAAATCTTTATTTTAATTACATCTGATTCAGGGAGACCCAACTGAATAGTGCCCCTGCCGTTTGGACGGCGGCGGCGGGCGGTGCACGGGTATAGCCGCGGCTGCAGCTGTATTCAGCCTCCCGTGCGACCCCCCCCCTCTCCGGGCCCCAGCTCCGTGGGTTGCTGCGGCTGCAGCATAACTCACCTCTCGTCTGCGCGCTCCCCCGCTGGGTCTCCTCTATCGGGCGGCTGTCGCGCTGCTGAGGGCGCCCGCGCTCTCCTTTCAAGCGACGGGGCTGCTTCCCGGCTGCTCAGCCCCCAGGTTCGCTGCACGTTCTTTCCGGGCTGTACGGGATCGGACAAGCCCGCTCCCAGCCACCGGCGCCTCTTTAAAGGGGTGCGGGCGTGGACCCGTTCACAGCGGCGCGTCCTGCTGGTCGTCACTTCCTCAGTCGCCCCTTTTTTCATTTATAGTATATAGCTGCTGCGCTTCTCAGAACGAGGGGGGGGGAGGCAACTTTATTTCCACCTGTGGGGCCTGTCGTCCTTAGGCGCGGTTTCTGTCTCCCACGTGTGGTTGCCAGAGCAGGCTCTGCCCTTCGGCGTCTCTCCTGGGTGCCCCTTTCGTAGTGGCCGCCATCTTGGGACACAAATACCCACCACCTTGCCTGGTCATCAGTTGGGCTCTTTCTGCCTGCCATTCCTCACTATTCTGTTAACAGAGTAGCTGGGGGATTTTGCAGTAGGCAGGTTTTCTTTTCTTTCCTTCATAGTGAGTTCTCAAGTTTGTGTTACCTACATTAATTAATCATTGCGCATACAGGGAGTTAATCAAGTTGCTTTAATCCATTTTCTATACCATTACCATCAGGGATTTAATCAAGGATTATTTCCATTTGATTGTTTAACTCATTGTACATAAATTAGATATTGCCTAGTTCATTCCATAGGGATTTAATCAAGTTCTGTGCACTTCCGTTTATTGATTATTTATGTGCATTGGTTTAACATTTATTTTGTGCAGTGCTTTAGGTGCTGCTTAGAGTTAATTACTCAAATTTTAAATTCATAATTTTCTAGTTAATTCCTTTATTCTGAGCCAATCTGAGCTCATTGCACATGTTTGAATTTAATTCAGTAAAACTCTTTAGTTAATAGATCCTTACACACTAAATAAATAAATAAATAAAAGAGTACGGGAGTCAATTTATTTTAGTATAACTATTTCTGGAGTCGCTGTAGTTTCAATCCTATCTCAACCTTCATTGCTTGCGCTTATTTTAGTCTTGCAGGATGCCACCCAAGAAGGGTCAGGGGGGCAAGAAGGGGAAGGGCCGTGCGCCTCGACAACCGGCTAAGCGCCCCCCTGCACAGCGGCTCTCCTCTTCCTCCGATGAGGAGGCTGTTGACGTCTCAGCGGTCCTGGCTCGTGTAGCCAGCATGGAGAGGGAGAGGGGTATCCATCCTCCTCCCGCCAAGGCTACTGGGGGGTCCTCCGGGGGCCGTTCGCGGTTATCTAAGAAGTCACAGCATGACCTTTGGATTTCTATTTCAGAACGTTTAGATGCAATGCAGGCGGGTGCTGTATCCCACGCCGCTTCGGCAACTCCGCCCCGGGAACACAGAGTTGAGCCTCCCGCCTACTCTGCTGCGGAAGAACCAGAGCCGTCCGTTATCCCATCTTCCTCTCATTCGAGGGCCGAGCCAGGCCCTTCCAGTGGCGTGCCGGCGACCGGTGAGTACCCGGGTCCTGTGGGGCCAGGAAGCTGGCACAATTGGAGCCAATACATGCACCCAGGCTTTCCATGGGGGCAGCACCCCATGTACCACATGTTCCAATTTATACCGCACACAGGGATCTCTCCATCGCAGCCATTCAACCCTTGGCTTCCAAGTTACCTGACTGCCTCCCACACATTGCAGCCCCCTGAAGGTGCAGTAGGTTTCTCCTCTTCAACCACACCTCCTGGGCCACCTGTGGTTGCTGCCCAGATCGGCCAAGGCGGGGCAGGAGCACTCAGGGCACAATCCTCTGCCCCAAGTTGCTCCTTGCAATCAAATGATACCACCGTTGGGGCCGCACCTTCTCCGGCAGCACAGGCCTGTGCGTCGGTGTGGTCCAGCCCGGCGGGGCAGGTGACTTTGCTTGTAAAAGGCGCCACTAGAGTGGATCTTTCTGACCATTATCCACACGCCAAATCCGGTTTGGTGCCACCAGGTGCGCCTGTCTTTCCCTTTGGGCTATCGTCTGGCCCCGGCCACCAAGGAAAAGATACTCAGGGGTGAGTTTATTGACGTCTTCTCCTTGCTGAACAGGGAGCCGGATCCCGTTGAGAAAGAGAAACTCAAAGACGGTGAGCAAGAGAAATTCAAGTCCAAAAAGCCTGCCCGCACGTGGGCCAACTGGCTGCCCAGGTTTCTGATATATATGGGTACACTTCAACAGGAATTCCCCGACCGTGCCGCCATTCTCACAAAATATCTCGATATAATATATCGGGCATATTCTGGCTTCGAGGGTGGAGCCTGGCTGGCATATGATGAGGGGTTCCACAAAAAGGCGGCTTTTGACCACTCTATTCGGTGGGATAGGAAGGACAACGACCTATGGATGGAATTTATGATTCCAGCCAGGCCAGTTGTGGGGGAACGGTCCGAGAGCGGCCATATCCTATCTAGGCAGTCCGTCAACACTTCACCCCGGGCGCAGCCGGGGAGGTTGGTTCAACCCCGGCCGCTGTGTTGGGAATACATATCCAAAGGTACATGCTCTCGGCCTGAATGTCCGTACACAGACACGCCTGCAGCATCTGCAATGGATCACACGCCCCGGCCTCATGCTCAAGGGTCCGTGGGCCGAGGGGAGGTGGCAAGTTTGGCTCAGCCAGGCGCCTCCCCGGGCCCTGGCCAGCAGCAGCCTCCAAAAGGGCCCCAGCCCAGTTAAGGTCGACCCTTTGGCTCGCCTGTTGAGACTTTACCCTTACACTGATGCGGCTCTATACCTTAGGGATGGTTTTCTATTTGGTTTTAGGATCCCATTTCAGGGCCCTCGCGTTCATGTTTTGTCCCGCAATCAGCGCTCCATCCTTGGCATGGAGCCTGTTGTGGCACAAAAAATAGTCAAAGAAGTTTCAGCAGGTAGGGTCCTGGGTCCATTCCCCTCCTTGCCGCTCCCTAATCTCAGGGTCTCCCCATTAGGGATAGTGCCCAAGAAAGCCGAAGGGGAGCTACCCGCTTGATACACAATCTGTCTTTTCCCAGAGGGGCGTTCTGTCAACGACGCCATTCCAGAACATTTGTGTTCCGTGCGTTATACCTCGTTCGACTCTGCGGTGGCAATGGTCCGCCGTTGTGGCCGCGGGGCCCTTCTGGGAAAATGTGATATCAAGTCGGCCTTCAGATTGCTCCCGGTACACCCGGATGACCTCGACTTGCTCGGTTTCCATTTCCAGGGCCAATTTTATATCGATATTGCTATGCCTATGGGCTGCTCTATCTCTTGCTCAGCTTTCGAGCGCTTTAGCACATTTCTCGAATGGGCCTTGTGTAATCGTACCGGGATGAGCCAGGTCATCCATTACCTAGACGATTTTCTGTTTGCGGGAATTCGTGACACCAATCAATGTGCCTTTTTGATGGCGCAATTTCAAGAGTTGTCAACGGAATTGGGTGTCCCCCTTGCTACAGAAAAAACGGAAGGTCCTTCTTCCATTCTGGTGTTCTTGAGCATCGAATTGGATACCAACATGCAGTGCTCTCGCCTCCCTTTAGATAAGCTCCAGGCCCTCCGTTTCCGGGTATGCCGCATGGTGGAGTCACACAAGGCTTCCCTTCAAGAACTACAGGAGCTGGTTGGCCACTTGAATTTTGCGTGCAGGGTAGTGGCACCAGGTAGAGCATTTTTGCGGCGCCTCTGTGCCACCATGCATGGACTGACACGGCCCTTTCACAGGGTTCGTGTAAATGCCTCCATGAGGGCCGATTTGAGGGTGTGGCTACAATTCCTGGAAGGATTTAATGGAGTCTCCTTCTGGCGGTGCGAGCAACTACTGCATGCTGATTTCAGAGTACAATCCGATGCCAAAATTCCTTCGGCTTTGGGGTGCTTTTCAGGGAACAGTGGTGCACCGCACCATGGCCGGAGGAGTGGACAGAGTCTGGCGTGTGCCGCGACCTGACCTTTTTAGATTTTTTTCCCATTTACGTTGCAGTGCACCTGTGGGCAGCACAAATGGCAGACTCAGTCGTACATTTTTGGTGCGACAATCAGGCCACTGTGCAGGTTATCAATACCTTGTCATCCAGAAACCCTAGGGTTATGTATCTGGTTCGCGCTTTTACGCTGCGCTGTCTGCAACTTAACATACTGTTTCGGGCACGGCATGTTCCGGGCCTAGACAACAGCATAGCAGACGCATTGTCTCGCAACCAGATGCATAGGTTCCGAGCACTTGCCCCCTGGGCGTCGTACCACCCGGTGATAATGCCATACTGTCTTTGGCAGATTGGAGATCTGTTTCCGAGCTCGCCATAATGCGGTCACTGGCACCTACCACGAGGGCCGCTTACGAACGGGCAGGTATGGAATTTCATCAGTTCCGGGTGGACCATGATCTCCCTCGGGCTTGGCCAATACCGGTCGATCACATCATTCAATTTTGTGTGGTCTTGCAGGGACGTGGTTCATCCGTCCGGACTATCAGGGGCAAACTGGCGGGCTTGGCATTTCTTGCCAAGGCTCGAGGTTTTCAGGACACCTCCGGGGATTTCAGAGTTTGTAGGATGCTGTTGGGTTGGTCCAGGGAATGCCCTATAGCGCCCGACACTAGGGTGCCTTTGTCCCCTGACATTCTTTTGGGTCTTCGGGCGCTGTGGCCTTCGGTTTGTTCTTCCAACTACGAGGCGTTACTATTTCATGCGGCTGCGTTGACCGCATTCTTTGGGGGTTTTAGAATCTCCGAGCTGGTGGTCCGTTCCAAACTGGATGCCTCCGCCATAGCACTGCAGTTTTCGGACCTGCATTTTTCTGGGACCAGTGTGTGTCTGCGACTCCGCAGGTCCACGTCCGATCAACTGGCAAGGGGTGCAATGGTCACCTTGTACCCAGCCGCTTTCGAAGAACTCTGCCCTGTGACGGCCCTATGGGCTTTTATCACCGGCCGGGGTACGGGAGCCGGTCCACTATTTCGACATGTTGATGGATTCCCGTTGATCAGGTATCAGTTTTGGGCAGTCACTAAACAGGCATTGGGAGCCTTGGGCCTGGCTCATATGCGCTTTGGCACTCACTCCTTTAGGATCGGTGCGGCCTCCACGGCTGCTGCCTTGGGTTTCCCGGCCAGCAGGGTTCAGGCCGTCGGCCGGTGGCGTTCACGGGCCTATCGTTCTTATGTCCGGAAGTTGCCTTGATCCGTGCTGCCGCTTCTTTGTTTCCTTTTTTCCAGGTGCTTGGAGTGGAGAAAGGCCGGTTCGTGTGTTAATCTGTGGCCACAGCATGATCTTTTGGGCAGCGAGGCATGCTGCAAAGTCCTGGGTTGGTGCCCAGCTGGGCATTGGGCAGGTGGCCAACATACAGTGGCTTGGCCGACGTGGCATGCAGTGGCACGACCTTCTCTACACGCTTTCCCACTCCGGCCTGGTTAAGGCCCAACCACACGTGTTAGTGCTACACCTGGGCGGCAACGACCTCGGCTTGCTGAAGGGCAAGGCCTTGATTTTACAAGCAACAGAGGACCTTTCCTTCATTTCTTCCCAATGGCCTGGTGTGTCCATATTGTGGTCACATACTGCCGCGTTTTTGTTGGAGGTTCTCCGAGCGCCCCGCTTGTTTGAATAGGGCGGCTTGGAAGGTCAACGGTGAAGTTCGGAGGGCCATTGGAGGCATGGGGTTTGACATACCTCATGCCGGGATATCCTTGGCCCAGAGGGAACTGTATCGGCCGGACGGGGTTCATTTGTCCGACGCCGGTAATGATTTATTTCTCGAGGATCTGCGAAGGGCCCTGCTCGAGCTTATCTCCGGCAGGTGGGGGAGAGTCGACTAAGCAGAGGCTTGTCTCTCTGTGTGGCGGTAAGTGCGGTGAATAAGCAGTGGGGGTTAGGGTTGCGGTGTGCATCCCATGGCACCTTTTAAGGTGATTGGCGAGAACCCGAGCCTCACAAATGTTGATGCCTTGTGGCTCAATTTGTGAGAGGTAGGGTCGCCTTTGGGGTCTACCCATCTCACCCTCCTCGGTTGTCCCGTGGCGCCAGGGGACGGTGATCCTGGGTAGACCCCGAGTGCAGAATTCGAGGGTGGCGAGTCACCGCGCCGCCCTCGAGTTTGGGATGCTTTCGCCCAGGCATGCTCCACTGGCCTTTGGGCCGGGCTTAGTTAATCCCGCACTTCTCCCTTCGCAGACCTTCGATTCAATAAATGTGGCCTTGATTTTGTACCATAACTGTTGTCTCGTCTCTTCATTTCCCCCTTTACCCACACAATTCCCTTCGCACCCCACGCTCCTGTGGGGGGGGGGATTTTGCGGGGGGGGGAGGGGAGAGCGAGGGCTAGAATGAGGTGTTTTCACCTCCAATCAGGGCATGGGCGCACTGGTCACCCAATGGGGTTAGGCTTAAGGGGTGGGGCCCTGAGGCCGTATTTAGGCACAGGAGACCCCACCCCAAGCCTCCTTCTTTGCAGCTCCCTCCCTCCACTCCCGATGAAGCAGTGTGGGCTCCTCTGGTCGCCTTTTATGGGGCCGAGTAGGAATTTTGGCTCGTTGTCCTAATTGGCTCGGGGCAACGTGCGTGTTTCGCCTACTCCATACTGTGGACTCGGCGGTGGGTTTATTATTTTGGGTTACTTGTTAATTCGGTCACATTGGCCTTAGGTTAGGCGGTAAGTGCGGTGAATAGGCAGTGGGGGTTAGGGTTACGGTGTGCATCCCATGGCACCTTTTAAGGTGATTGGCGAGAACCCGAGCCTCACAAATGTCGATGCCTTGTGGCTCAATTTGTGAGAGGTAGGGTCGCCTTTGGGGTCTACCCATCTCACCCTCCTCGGTTGTCCCGTGGCGCCAGGGGACGGTGATCCTGGGTAGATCCCCCAGCACCCCGAGTGCAGAATTCGAGGGTGGCGAGTCACCGCGCCGCCCTCGAGTTTGGGATGCTTTCTCCCAGGCATGCTCCACTGGCCTTTGGGCCGGCCTTAGTTAATCCCGCACTTCTCCCTTCGCAGACCTTCGATTCAATAAATGTGGCCCTGATTTTATACCATAACTGTTGTCTCGTCTCTTCATTTCCCCCTTTACCCACGCAATAGAACCACTTTCTGGAATATCCAAGTTTTAATCATCTGTAGAAAAGCCAGTAAAGATTAGCTAGACATGTTTCACTTGGATGTGTTCTACAAAGTGGGAGCCACCACAGAGAAGGCACAACTCTCATAGTTCTCACATCTAAACAGGTCACAAAACAGTCTGTTCCCTTAAGATCTAGCAATACTAAGACTGTTTCTGTCATTGCAAATGTACAGACAGAGAACGGAGGGTGGCAAAAAGATATGAGAAGGATGGCCTTGTCTGTCTGTTTATCTAGATATAAATAGGGGGGTGCGCGCGAGTTGTTCCCAAACTCTCCAGCTGAGCAATATAGTTTAACAAGTGCAACCTGCTACACCAGAATGTTGCAGTGTATCTATCTACACCTGCTAAGAGGAGTGCTCTTGTTCTTGGCTCCAGCCAGCCTACAGGAGCCTTGTAGTAGTGTGCTCAGGTTTCAGGTGGGGCGGGGATAGTTTCAGCAGTGGGGACAGGATAAAGGGATTTCTGATAGGGGTGTGGGGGTTTAAGCCTTTTTTTTCCTCCTGCAACCCCCATGAAGATCCACTCCTATGACAGCTTTTCTCTCTCCTTTCCCCAAGGCCTTCCCCTGCTGTGCTATGTAGCTCTAGGTGGCTGGCAGCCCCAAACCAAAATATTGTAGAACAGGGGCATGTAGTTCTGGAGATGGGAAAGGCACCCCCTCCTCCCTAATCTTCCCCTCCATGACACTTATGATGAGCTTTGTGGCTGGGGCTTGAGCAAGTGGGAATTCCCTCCCGCCCTTGAAACCCCCCCCCCCCACGGTGGGGTTAAAAAAGAAAAGCTGCCTCCATGAGCCCCCCACTGCCCTAGTCCAGACAGAGGATGCCTGTTGGTAAGTACATGGCACTCCCTTCCCTCTCAGTCACTGCTCCTTTCCACCTCACCTGACTGGCCACTACTGTCTATGGCAAAGGGTTCGCTTTTTTGATCCAGGAAGACCCCATGCCCATTATGCAATAATCAAAAAAGGATGTTGCTACAGAGAAATCAAATGAGAGAGCATTTATCGGACAGTGGAGAATACATGCCATCTTTAAAAAAGATTTTTTCTGCAGCAGTTGACTGAAAGGAATACAGTCTTGGAGTACAATTTTTAAAGTGCCTCTCAGCATCCCCTTCCCCGCACCCAAGATAATTGCATAAAATAATGCTAACCCTAAGGGCTGCTTATGGTCTTGCAGTCCAAAATAGCTTCTGCTCTTGGTAACCTCTTTATCTACATGGTTAGATCTAGAGCAGTTTTATAGTTACGCAACTAGCTCAACAAATGGAAAATAGCAAGGCAGAGGAAAAACAGAGAGCGCGATTTAGCCGAAGGTAAGCACTTAAACAAACCAAAGAACAACAAGAACAACATGAGTTTAAATTTCCTCCATTGCAATAAATACAATTTAGAAGTGCTTCGTTTTGGTGGGATCATGCCTTCGTGCATCTTCAGAGCGTGTGTGTGTGTGTGTGTGTGTGTGTGTCTGTGTACGCATATTTTACAATTTGAGAAATTTGCAGACTGAGAGAATTGCAGGCTGAGAAAAGGAATGGTCTCCATATATATGGAAACCATTTCTTTTCTGAGAATGGAATTCTATATCCATTTAATTGGAAGTAAGCCCCAATTGGACTTACTTCTGAGTAGACATGTATAGGATTGTATTAAAAAAAGACTGTGCATTTTTGGCTTGGACTGTTGACAAATTCAGGGTCAACCTATATATCACAAGAGAAACAACCCTGTTTTTCTATTTTAATGCTGACGTGGGAGCATGCTTCCTTTGACAGTTTTCAGAAGTTTTCCCCAAGCCAGGCTCTGAAACCAGAAGTGATCCCGGAAAGGAGAAAATGGCCAGGGGGAGGTATTTGCAGAGGGTTGTGGGAACAGTTAAGCACCTTCCCTCTTACCTGTCAATCCTCTTTTCTAAGTGTTGGGATGAGGTCTAGTTTGGCCTACGGGAACTCTGTGGCATGTTTCCATGCCACTCTAGTAATATGAAGGAACTACATAGATGCTAGTGATGTGGTTCTTCCTTTCCCGCATGAACATCACCCAGCCTCCAATATGTCTTTATCTATATGGTACTTTGAACCCTCCCATAATGTACTGATTAGGCTGGCACATGGTTTTGTTTGTTTTCACCTTAGGATTTCTCCCCCTTCCCCACAAACAACAACAAATGAGGATGGTCAACTGATAGCCCATCACTGACCTGTAACCAACTGATTGTGTCAGAAGTGGAGGTTACTATGCTGTTGCTACCTGTGGAACTACAGAACAGCTTTCCAATGAAACACCCACTGAAGGTCCAGGGGATGGGGAGAGAAGGGAAAATGAAAATGAAGAGAGGAAAGGAAAACCTTGCCGTCTACCCACCATAAATTATTATTGGTACCCACATTTGTACATATATGTATGTGTGAACAGGGACAGGGACACACACACACACACACACACACACACACACACAATCTTAAATTGTTAAAATTGTACCAAGGTTGCAATCCTGTACTCAGTTATATGCATCTAAGTGCCATTAATTCATGAACAGGCCAATTTTAATGGGGTACTGTATCAGCATGGTATTTCAAAGTCATTGAGTTGCAACTTGAATGCAACTTACATTCACATGATGTGATTTCTTTGTAAAGCAGTTTCAATAAATTCAGTTCTAAAAAAAAGTTACTTCTTCACTTAAGCAGCATACTTGTCGCAGAGAGAATTAGGGCTTGAGGTTCATAATAATGTTATGCACTGAAGACGAAATAACCACATTTATCCCCCATGCAACATGCTGTTAGTAATCCAGCTCACTTTCTTGTTCAGTGTTAATATTTCCTCATCTCCCTACCTCTAGCTACAGTCTCCTGTGTTCCATTTCTCAGAAGCCACTATAATTTGGCAGTAATCTATTTTTTGCAGTAATCTATTGAGGTCTTCAGGGATCCTTTTGATTTTAATAGGATCTGGATTAGCTTTTATATGTATGTACATTTTGTGTAATTTACATATGCATCATGATTGGTGTGTTTTCCTCTTCCTCTTCACAAATTGGTGGCTGAGCAAGGCATTTGTAAGCTACATCTAGCAAAGAACACACTTGGTAAGCATACTTCTAATTCCTAGGTGGTCAGATACCAGGCTCAATCAAAGAAAGTCAGGTGTGTCCACTGAAATCAATGGGATTCACTGTGTGTGTGTGTGTGTGATTGATTTCAATAGGATGCAGGCCAGGGGCGCTTTCAGCTCAAGGGCCAAATTCCACTTCAGAGAAGCTCCCTGGGGGTGCCTTCCAGAAGTGGGCAGAACCAGAGGCATAAAGGGCAAAGCCAAAATAACAAAAAATAAGCATATGTTAGCTTAAAGCTCTTACTGCCAGTAACTGAGCCTTAGAAGAGACATTTAAACTTTTAGGATGGGGAAAAAACTGGGGACGACGACGACCAGGAAACCACCAAATGATTATTGATTGGGGGGAAAGGGTGTATGGCCATCTGGGGAAACTTGGAGGGCTGGAGGTTCTGTGTCCCTGATCTAGGTACACCTAACTCACTCTGGATTGACACCCAAGGATTGGACATTGCCTTGGCCACACGTATGGCCACAGAAAAGCTATCTCATTGGTTTGAAAACAGCTGGAGATCAAGACACAGACCAGGATCCAAAGAACTGACTCATGCGCATGCTTTGGGGCCTCCAAGTCCTTCCCTCCAAGCAGCAGCCCCTTGCACTGCCCAATAAACCAATCCCCAAAACTCAGGACAGCTTTACCAACATCATCTAATGAAGCACAAGTTGCTGCTGCTGGGGAAAAATATATGAGAGAAGCTGCTTGGGGTGCATCACGTGCAGGCGCTCTCTTACACCTAACATTCTGGCCACAGAGAGACAGGACAATATAGACTCCCTGGCCTCAGCAGGGTTAACAACATCTGTTTATCCCAAATGCCTACATTTTCTCAATTTAGGGGTGGGCAACCTGGTAGTGGGCTCCAGACGTTTTGGACTACAACTCCCATAATCCCTCACCGTTGACCATGTTAGATGGGGCTTATGGGAGTTGTAGTCCAAAACATCTGGGGAGCAGTAGGTTGCTTATCACTGTCTTAATTCATGGTCAGAACCAAAACAGCAGTATTTTAAACTTGATCACACAAACTCTGCTGATTATCTACTCTGTGAAGTGAACGGGACTGTAACAGCTGCACATGAAAACGAATATTTATTCTATTAATTTGAATGCAAAAGGCAGACCAAGTATAAAATATGAGCATAAAATAAACCTGAAAGAATACTGTTTATGACAGAGCCAAAAAAAAATAAAATAAAAAATCCTGCAGACAGTGAGTCTGTTTAAATCCCATTGCAGTAAATGGGATTTAAGCAATTTAACAGCAGCATGCAGGAATGCAGCCTTCCTTATGAGCAAAATCCAATCACCGTTAGAGGGATCCATAAATATACTTGAGACTTGGTTTAGATCAAGTCCTTTCAGTTATTAAAGAAAATCCTTAAAATCCCCTAATCTTTTGCTGTAAATAATCCCTGGTCACATAATGAGCACTGTTAAAACGATTACAAGCATTCAATGATATCCAGGTAATGGAGTATAGCTAATTATTTTTAAAATTCCTTCTAGTAGTATATGAGTGCTATTAGGAGAACAGACTTCCACTGGCCCCTCACTTGGGGACAGGGAGAAGATTTGCGAGTGGGGGAGGAGAGAGGAGTCAGGTAACAGGTCAGGTTGGTCACAGGTAAAAAGGCGGGGACACAGGAAAGGGCTTATTTAGGCACCTGGGTTCCCGCCTACGGCCCCCTTTTGCTGCTGTTTTCCGGCTGAACCCACATCCATCGTCCTTGCTGATTCATCTCCTCGTGGTATCGTTCCTGGGGCGTGTGTGTGTGTTTAAATCTGGGAGGGAGTACTGTGTGTGTGTTTGCTTTATAGTTACGTTAAACCTAGTTACGTTTAAATTAATTGTTCATGTTAATTAGCTTAATTGTGTCTTTAATTTAATTAATTGAGGGGATTAGGGAGAATCAGTTACTAAGTTTTGTTGTTGTGGGCTGGGCTTTGGTCGCCACGGTTTTTCCCTCAGCAAAGCTTCCCTTCCCTTCTATTAAGCCGGCTGCATTTGTTATTTAAAATGGACTTTCGGTTGCTGTGGGATGGGCTGTGGCTGCTGCCTTTTTCCCCCCCGGCCAGCAGAGCTTCTTTCCCCCTCCATTAAGCCGGCTGCATTGTTTATTTAAGGTGGACTTGCCCTGATTAGAATCTGCAGCGCTGCTTCACTCCGGTTGCCTCCCTTGCTTACTTTTTGCTGCGCCGCTGTTATTTGCTCCTGATCCCAAGCAGCTGTTTGATTCCCCAGTGTTTCTGCGGCCACGTCCCTCTCCTGTTGCCACCCTTTAAAGCGTCAAGCAGCTGATATCACCTAAAGCAGCTGATTGATTGGGGAATTATTATTATTATTATTATTATTTTTAAGCAGCCGATTTCGCCAGCTGCTGATTCCTCGCTGCCTTTAAATTTGTGGCTGCTGCTGATTGCCCGGTGCTTCCTGCAGCCGCATCGCAGGGCTGCTCCTCGCCTCCTTTAAATTTGTCGGAGCCAGGCTCCCCTCCCCCCATTGCTGGGTGCTGCGATTGCTCTCTGTGTTTGCCGCTCACCCCCCCCCCCTTCGTGTTGAGCACATATTGGACACATTCATATTTGGACACGGACATTTGACAGAAGTGTGCAAACCATCCCTCACTGTTTTAACGTATTGCTTCTTTGGGGATAACGACTGGCTGTGTGACTAAGCAGACAGGGCACAATCTCTATTAGCAGGAACCGGGTCCATGCCAAGGGAACAGGGGAGGCAACTCAGCCAAATTGTAGAGGGAGCAGCGAGTGATTGCGGTGCCACTGGTGCATTGCTGGGGCTTTGCCTTTGCGGCGCCACGTGTCTGGCCGCTTATCAGCTGGCTGCCCTCTTTGTTGTTGACCGCCTTTGGAGTTTCGCGCCAAACAGCTGATCTTTGCTGTTGGGGCTTGCCGGGGACTTCCTGCCGGGGCGCCACGTGGGCCACAGCTGTTCGTTTGCCTGCTGCCATTAATTATTCAATCAATCAATTAAAGTTATTGCTAATCTCTCTCTCTCCTTTTTTTTTATTTTTTAAATTTTTTTTTATTTTTTAAAAATTAATGTTGAACAGGCCTGTGGCTGATGCTGGATCAGCTTGTCTGAGCATGGAAAGATAATTTAAATCAAAGTTATCAATTTATTCAGACAATTTAAATCAGTTCTAATCAGTTTAATCAACTTATTCCATTAACTTAAATCAATTTTAATCAATTTAATTTTAATCAGTTTAATCAATTGTGGTAAAGTGTGGTGTAGTGGTTAGAGTGTTGGACTGGGACTCAGGAGATCCAGGTTATAGTCCCCGCTCGGCCATGAAACTCACTGGGTGACTTTGGGCCAGTCACTGACTCTCAGCCTTACCTCCCTCACAGGGTTGTTGTGAGGATAAAATGGAGAGGAGGGGGATTATGTAAGCCGCCTTGGGTTCCTTGCAGGAAAAAGGCGGTGTATAAATATAATAAATAAATAAATAAATAAAATTGAATCAGTTAACTTAAACCCCCCTTTTCTCTCTCTCATTTTAATATTATTGTGCATTAATGTTCTGGCACAGCTGGTCTGAGCGTGAGAGTTAAGCAGCGTGCTACTTCTGTAATTTTGCTT
This sequence comes from Shinisaurus crocodilurus, assembly GCA_021292165.1. NCBI lineage: Eukaryota > Metazoa > Chordata > Lepidosauria > Squamata > Shinisauridae > Shinisaurus > Shinisaurus crocodilurus. The sequence goes on from CM037879.1 coordinate 131,420,935, forward strand.
GTTACTCTCATCAATTTCTCTTGATATTCCAGTTGAAGTCCCAGTTCAGATGCCTCCCAAGAAAAATCAGGGTGGCAAGGAGGTCAAAGGACGGGCCCCTAGGCAACCAGCAAAGCGTCCACCACCGACTTGTGTTTCCTCTTCAGATGAAGAGGACCTTGACGCTTCAAGGGTTGCCAAAAAGAGGCAGTCAGGGCAGGGCCTCTCTACGCGTAGCGGATCATACTATAATGTTATGCATTCATTTTCAGCATGCTTAGAAGAAACGGAAGCCACCATTAGCGCCATGGTCCTACCAAAGCCCAGCACCAGCCAATTTTTCTAGGGAGCATGCAGTTGAATCACCTTCACTGCCTTAAGACCAGGAATTTGCTTAGATTTCTCGGCCCTGTGACTAGGCATTTGCGGATATATCCAACGATGCAGGCGGTTCCCCAGAGAGTGGTGAGTCATCATCAGGCGATCACTCGTGACCGAGTAAGATTGTCTTCCGGGATAAAAGGAGGAAATTCTAAAGAAGATTGTGTAGACTCTAGCGATGGGTCCGTAAGTGACTGTGGAGGCCAATTCTAGATCCACACAGCTTCCCACAGTGAGGACACAGGTTACCAGATAGAAGATGGTCCTGTAAAGGATTCATTTGACGTGCTTTTCGCTTAGCACGTTTCTCCCTTTCACCTTGCACTCGGGCTTCTTCAAAGTCCATGGAACCTTTGTGAAAGGCCAACCTCCATTTAGATCGTTCATGGGCCAGAGCTTCCCAGTTTTCGATGTTTATATTGCATTTTTTTAGATTAGCCTTATGAACATCTTTAAACCTCTTATATTGACCACCGATATTCCGCTTTCCATCCTTGAGTTGGGAGTAAAGTAACTGCTTTGGGAGACGGCAGTCAGGCATTCGAACAACATGACCGGTCCACTGAAGTTGGCGTTGAAGGATCATTTTTTCAATGCTAGTAGTCTTTGCTTCTTCCAGTACACTGACATTTGTTCGCCTATCTTCCCAAGTAATTTGCAGGATTTTCCGGAGGCAACGTTGATGAAACCTTTCAAGGAGGTGGAAGTGACGTTTATAGATAGTCCATGTTTCGCAGGCATACAATAAAGTTGGTAATACAATGGCTTCATAAACCAGTGTTTTGGTCTTCTTACAAATATCCCGATCCTCGAACACTCTATGTTTCATTCGAGAAAATGCGGCACTTGCGGAGCTCAGACGATGCTGGATTTCACTGTCGATGTTAGCTGTAACAGAAAGATAGCTGCCAAGATAGAGGAAATGATCGACATTTTCCAGTATTGTCCCGCCAAGCTGGATAGATGGCATCACCAAAGGATTGGCTTGCACTTGCTGATGAAGCACTTTGGTTTTTTTGATGTTAAGTGAGAGACCAAGTTTTTCGTATGCTTCTGCAAAAGCATTTAGGATAGTTTGGAGATCATCCTCTGAATGTGCGGAGACCACATTATCATCAGCATACTGAAGTTCCACAACGGAGGTTGTAATTACCTTACTTTTTGCTTTCAGCCTGCTGAGATTAAAAAGCTTTCCATCTGTTCGATATATAATTCCCACACCGGTGGGAAGTTTCCCCTTGACAAGATGTAAAACCATGGCGATGAAAATGGCAAATAATGTTGGGGCGATAACACATCCCTGTTTAACACCTGATCCCACTTTAAATGGAGCACCATGAGAGCCGTTGTTGTCCAAAACCGTTGCCGTCATGTTGTCATGGAGAAGTCGCAAGATATTCACAAATTTATTGGGGCATCCAATTTTCATAAGGATAGTCCAGAGAGCTGTACGGTCTACAGTATCAAAGGCCTTAGCCAAATCGATAAATGCCATATAAAGGGGTTGATTTTGCTCCCGGCATTTTTCTTGGAGCTGGCGTGCAGTAAAAATCATGTCTACTGTCCCTCTAGAGGGGCGGAAACCATATTGAGTCTCAGGGAGGATCTCTTCTGAAATAGATAGAAGACGGTTTGCGAGAATCCTAGCAAATATTTTACCTGCGGTTGCTAAGAGAGAAATGCCCCGATAGTTTCCACAGTCTGTTCTATCACCCTTCTTAAAGAGGCTGATAATTATGGCATCCCTGAAGTCTTCTGGGATCTCTTCTCTTATCCAGATTTTTTCGATGAGTTTATGAAGATGTTGTACAAGTTCGGGGGCCCCTTCTTTAAAGATTTCAGCAGGAATCCCATCTGGTCCACTAGCTTTGTTGTTCTTCATTTGATTAATGGCTTTTTTTACTTCATCCAAAGTGGGGAGTATTGCAAGTTCCTCTTTAATTTGTTTTTGCGGGATTTGCGGAAAATCTCATTATCCACCTTAGATTTACGATTTAAAAGGTCATAATAATGCTCTTTCCAACGCAGTGCAATAGACTCTTTGTCTTTTAAGAGTTTGGTGCCATCTTTTGATTGTAAAGGGTTTGTACCATAGGTTTTTGGTCCATAAATGGCCCTTGTGGCCTTAAAAAAGCCCCGCGCATCATGGGATTCTGCAAGTTGTTGAATTTCTTCAGCTTTCTTTTTCCACCAAGCGTTCTTAAGTTCTCTTGTTCTTCTTTGGACCTCAGCCTTTGCGCTAGCGTAGGTTTTTTTCTTGGCAGCGCAGTTAATATCATTTGCCATATTTGGAAGGCTTTCCTTTTTTGGTCAATTATATATTTAATCTCATTGTCATTTTCATCAAACCAATCCTGATGTTTCTTAGTTTCATATCCAATAGTTTGTTCACAAGCTGCAGTAATGGAGGTTTTCAGCTTAGACCAATGGTCCTCAATGTTGTCAGGAGGTTCCGTAGGTAGATGTTCCTTAAGAAGTGATTGAAGACGAGTTTGCTTAATAGGATCTTGAAGGGCGTGGATGTTCATTTTACGCCTTGGTTTCCTTCCTTGAAGCCTACGTTGGGGAGCAATGTTGATAACCATAGTGGACCGGATTAGTCGGTGGTCTGTCCAGCAGTCGTCAGCACTCACCATGGCCCTAGTAAGAAGTACATCGCGGCGATCTCTAACACGGACAATTACATAATCCAGAAGATGCCAGTGCTTTGACCGTGGGTGCTGCCATGATGTTTTAAACTTATTCTTTTGTCGAAAGAGCGTGTTTGTAATAGTGAGATTATGCTCTGCACATATAGACAAAAGTAAGTGGTGAGTGGTGGTGAGTACTACCCACACAATAGCATGCCAACACACAAACAGCATGCCATTCACACAAACAGGCTCACCATTGAGAGTTAAAAAGACACTTTGGCTCCTACACAGTAGAGTTACAAAATAACAAGGCTGGTTCCTTGACTACACAGTTACTAACTCTGTGCCTGGGTTTTATCCAGGGCTTGCTTCAGCAGGTAGCCCTGGCCCGTGCTTCTTCACGTGCAAAACCCAACAACAACAGAAACCAGAAGCCACAGCAGCAGTGTGGATTCTTCCCCCCCCCCCCCAGTGGCCAGTCATGATGAACTTCGCTTAGCCCAGGCAGACGAGAGGGGTGGCTCATGGCTATGTTTGCATTTGCATTGCAATTTCATATGAATTGCTGGGGCATGTAGACATCAAGATGGGGAGCCTCTGAGGCGCCATCTGAGTTATGTACATTTCGCATTTACAGGCCCCCAGTGTGTGTGTGGTGTGCGAGACACTGAAGTTTTTCCTTCTCATCTCCCATTAGGGGTGGCTTGTGCTGAGTGTTGATACAGGCCAGCACCCATCTCCTAAAGGGCCCCAGCCCAGTTAATTTGCCCAGGCTGGTAATTGAGGCAGAGTACATAGTCCAATCTGAAATCTTGATAAAGAAGTGCCTCATGGCCCATCCCCTCCCTGCGCATATCGCCTTTGGGAATAGTTCCTAAAGAAGGCCATGGGTGAGTTTCGCATGATCCGTTCCTGTGGTCCCGGGGTCTTGATTAAAATAAATAAATAAATAAATAAATAAATAAATGTGATATTAAACCAGCATTTAAGCTGCTGCCTGTCCACCCAGATGATTTTGACCTTCTTGGGTTCTGTTTCCAGGGCAAAAGATTTTTCATTTCAATTGGCCTTGTGGAGGGGGATGGGCCCTTGAACGGGTTGTCCACTATTAGATGATTTGTTCGAAGGCCCAGCCCGTTCTGAGCGACGATCATTCATGATGAATCAATTTTCGTGAATTGGCATTTGATTTGGGGGTATCCTTGCCGGTTTCAGCACTCAGTTTTCTCTGTATAGAGTTAGATTCGGGGCAGCAGTATTCCCGCCGCTAGTGGAGAATAGTAGACCTAATTAGGCGTATTTCTGTTGTTCTACTTTACGCCAATTACAAGGCCTGGTTGGCCATCTCAACTGTAATGGCAGAGTTATTGCCCCTGGTCGTGCATTCTTGCGCCGTTTATGTGTGGCCACGCGGGGTTTGAAGCGCCCCGATTTATGTGGCAGACCACTTGGATAACTCGGTGGTCCAGTTTTGGTGTGACAATGAGGCTACAGTGCAGATACTGAACACTATGTCCTCAAAGAACTCGGGGAGCTTACATTGCACACTTTAAAGCACAATATTTTGCACAGAGCGCCACACATGCCTGGGGGCAGATGCAGAGATTTTGGGCCCTACAATTTGCCATTTTCCTTACGAGACGGTCTTATTTCATGACCAGTTGGGTAGAGGGTCTATCATCCTGCTACACGTGGGATCAATAACAGAGCTATGTCCTGGCTGGGCCTACACCTACTCATGGCCATTCTGCAAGCATTTGTGGCTGGCCGTGGACTCGCTGAGGGTAGTCTGTTTTTCATCAAGACGACTAGCCATTAACTAAGTTTTGGTTTTAGTCGGTGACAAGGTCCGCTCTCGCGGCCTCGGGCCTGGCACAGTTGTGTTTCTGAGCCCACTCCTTAAAGATCCCATGGCAAATGACTCTCACGAGAAAGGGAGCCCAGGAGGGGTGGGAGTTTTTAAAAAAGGAAATTTTAAAGGCACAATTGCAAACAATTCCCACAAGGAAAAAAGGCAGAGGGCAACAGAAGAAGCCAATGTGGCTTCACAGTAAACTCAAAGATGACCTGAAAACAAAAAAGGACACGTATAGGAAGTGGAAGGAAGGACAGGCTACAGGGGAAGAGTACAGGCAGGTAGCACAGAACTGCAGGAATAGTGTCAGGAAGGCTAAAGCTGAGAATGAGCTAAGGTTAGCGAGGAATGCTAAAAGCAACAAAAAAGCTTCTTCAGATACATGCACAGTAAAAGACAGAAGAAAGAACTGGTGGTTCAACTACGCAATGAGGATGGCAAATTGATAACAGAAGACAAAGAAAAGGCAGAAGTGTTCAATTCCTACTTCGGCTCGGTCTTCTCCCAAAAGAGGGTCTATGACCCCCCTGGCAAACCTGAAATGCAGACTGAAGGGGCAGAATTGCAGCTTGAGATTGATAGGCAAATGGTCAAGGAGCACCTGATTACTCTGAACGAGTTTAAATCTCCAGGGCCTGATGAGCTGCATCCTATAGTAATAAAGGAACTGGCAGAAGAACTCTCAGAACCACTGTCTATTATCTTTGAGAAATCATGGAGGACAGGTGAAGTGCCAGACGACTGGAGGAGGGCAAATGTTGTTCCCATCTTCAAAAAGGGCAAGAAGGAGGAACCTGGGAACTATAGGCCAGTCAGTCTGACATCAATCCCCGGGAAGATTTTTGAGCAGATTATAAAGAAGTCAGTCTGCAAGCACCTTGAAAACAATGCAGTGATTACTAGAAGCCAGCATGGATTTGTCAAGAACAAATCCTGTCAGACTAATCTGATCTCATTTTTTGATCGGGTAACCTCCCTTGTGGACTGTGGGAATGCTGTGGACATTATATACCTGGACTTCAGCAAAGCTTTCGACAAAGTGCCTCATGATATCCTGATTAGTAAGCTAGCTAAGAGTGGGCTAGATGGAACAACTATCAGGTGGATCCACAATTGGCTACAGAATCGGACTCAAAGAGTGCTTATCAATGGTTCCTTCTCAAACTGGGGAGAGGTAACGAGCGGGGTACCACAGGGCTCGGTCCTGGGCCCGGTGCTCTTCAACATTTTTATTAATGACTTGGATGAGGAGGTACAGGGAATGCTTATCAAATTTGCAGATGACACAAAGTTGGGTGGAACAGCTAATACTCTGGAAGACAGAAACAAAATTCAAAGTGACCTCGATAGGCTGGAGCGCTGGGCCGAAAACAACAGAATGAAATTTAACAGGGATAAATGCCAAGTGCTGCACCTAGGGAGAGGAAACCAAATGCAGAGTTACAGAATGGGGGACACTCGGCTCAACAATACTACAAGTGAGAAGGATCTTGGAATTGTGGTAGATCACAAACTGAATATGAGCCAGCAATGCGATGTGGCTGCAAAGAAGGCAAATGCAATTTTGGGCTGTATTAATAGAAGTATAGCTTCCAAATCGCGGGAAGTGATAATTCCCCTTTACTCGGCACTGGTTAGGCCTCATCTTGAGTACTGTGTCCAGTTCTGGGCACCTCATTTTAACAAGGACATAGACAAACTGGAGAGGGTTCAGAGGAGGGCAACAAGGATGATAAAGGGACTGGAAACAAGGCCCTATGAGGAGAGACTGAAAGAACTGGGCATGTTTAGCCTTCAGAAGAGGAGACTGAGGGGAGATATGATCGCACTCTTCCAGTATTTGAAGGGATGTCACACAGAGGAGGGCAAAGATCTCTTCTCGTTCATCCCAGTTTGCAGGACACGGAATAATGGGCTCAAGTTACAGGAACCTAGATTCCACCTAAACATCAGGAAAAATTTCTTATTGTCAGAGCAATAAGACAATGGAATCAACTACCTAGGGAGGTGGTGGGCTCTCCCAGTCTGGAGGCATTCAAGGTGCGGCTGGACAGACATCTGTCAGAGATGCTTTGACCTGGATTCCTGCATTGAGCAGGGGGTTGGACTCGATGGCCTTGTAGGCCCCTTCCAACTCTACTTTTCTATGATTCTATGATTCTATGATTCTATGATTGGTGCCGCATCCACTGCGGACAAACAGGTGTTTAGTCAGGGGTCCCAGTCATACCGCTCCTATGTGTGAAAATGACCTTGATGGTACGTCAAAAAATTGCCTTGGTACTGCCGTGGGCTGTGTTTCTCTTCCAGGTCACCTGGGTGGAGGCAGGACTGTCTGTGTGCTGATCTGTGGGCACAGTGTGATGCACTGGGTGGCAAGACGAGCTGCCACATCGGGCTTCCTGGAGGTTAAGCCTTCGGCGGACATCCAATGGATGGGTCACCGGAGCATGAGATGGCAGAACCTCCTCCACACTTTGTTCTGGACTGACCAGTGTTCTTCCCCCCAAGTGTCCTGGTCCCCATTTGGGGGGAATGATTTGGGCTTGTTGAAGGCAAGGCCCTGATTTGGCAGGCATCATGCGATATGGCTGGGAGTTCCTGGTGGTTGAGCCTTCAGCGGACGTCCAATGGATGGGTCGCCGGGGCATGACATGGCAGAACCTCCTCCACACTTTGTTCCGGACTGACCAGTCTTCTTCCCCCCAGATGTCCTGGTCCCCATTTGGGGGGAATGATTTGGGCTTGTTGAAAGGCAAGGCCCTGATTTTGCAGATGCCATGCAATATGGCATACATACGGCACCTATGGCCGGGAATTCTGATCCTTGGTCGTTCATGATACCGGGTTTCAGTTGGCCCAAGGCCTTGAACAGAGCGGTTAGAAAGGTGAATGGCAAGATTTGTAGGGCCGTAGGAGGGATTGGGTTTGTATTCCCCATCCCATGATATCCTTGGCCCGGAGGGAGCTGTATCGCCCGGATGGGGTTCACCTATCCGGTGTAGGTAATGATAATAATATTGGAGATCTGCGAAGGGCCCTGCTCGCTTTTTTATCGGGCAGGTGGGGGAGATTCGACTAAGCAATAGCTTGTCTCTCTCTGTGGCGGGAAGTGCGGGATTAGGCAGTATGGCTTAGGGTTATGGTGATCATCCAGTGGCACCTTTCAAGGTGACTGACGTTTACCCAAGGCTGACCTCGCTAATGCCGTGAGGCTTAGCAGGAGGGAGATTGGGACGTCTTTGGGGTTTTGCCTTTCTCGCCTACATTGGGTGCCTGGAGGCGTCAAAGTAAGGCGACGATGGTAAGGCCCTCCAGCTCCACATGGAGGGCAACTGGCCGGGGGCGGACCAACCCGCCTCCGGTGCGGTTAGGATGTATTCGCCAAAATATTTAAAATATTGGTTTTTTCCCGGCCAATGGCCGGGCTAGGTTAGTACCGCACTTCACCCTTCACAGATCTTCAATTCAATAAATGTGGCCCTGATTTGAAACCATATACTCTGTGTCTGACTCTTCTTTATCTCACCCATACACTCGCAACAGACTTCCACTGGCCCCTCACTTGGGGACAGGGAGAAGATTTGCGAGTGGGGGAGGAGAGAGGAGTCAGGTAACAGGTCAGGTTGGTCACAGGTAAAAAGGCGGGGACACAGGAAAGGGCTTATTTAGGCACCTGGGTTCCCGCCTACGGCCCCCTTTTGCTGCTGTTTTCCGGCTCCCTCCCATCCCGCCCTGTTAGCAGTGTAGGCTCCTCTGGTCGCCCATTAACGGGGGCCGAATAGGAATTTTGGCTCATTGTCTCAATTAGCCGGGGCAATGGGCGGGTTTCGCCTACTCTACACTGTGAATCAGGGTAGGGAAATTTTTGTATTCGATCTTGATCCCACCAGGGGGATCTTAGTAAATTGGTCGCATTTGCGGGAAGTGCGGGATTAGGCAGTATGGTTTAGGGTTATGGTGATCATCCAGTGGCACCTTTCAAGGTGACTGACGTTTACCCAAGGCTGACCTCGCTAATGCCGTGAGGCTTAGCAGGAGGGAGATTGGGACGTCTTTGGGGTTTTGCCTTTCTCGCCTACATTGGGTGCCTGGAGGCGTCAAAGTAAGGCGACGATGGTAAGGCCCTCCAGCTCCACATGGAGGGCAACTGGCCGGGGGCGGACCAACCCGCCTCCGGTGCGGTTAGGATGTATTCGCCAAAATATTTAAAATATTGGTTTTTTCCCGGCCAATGGCCGGGCTAGGTTAGTACCGCACTTCACCCTTCACAGATCTTCAATTCAATAAATGTGGCCCTGATTTGAAACCATATACTCTGTGTCTGACTCTTCTTTATCTCACCCATACACTCGCAAAACAGGATTGGCTCCATTGTTTAATATTAATTAACCATTCTAAAGCAGCTGAGTTGCTTGGCATGTTACTTCTTTCAGCAGTTGCATCCAAATTCCTACGCCTTCACAGAATATACAAGTGCAATGTTTCCAAACCACACTCTGTACTGAAAACTTCCTCATCGCATTCTGAATTCATTGGTTGGAAGACAAGCAAATGGCACTGTGTGATAAGAGACAAACGTTCCCCCAAGATTCCTGTAACAGGGATCACTTGCAGGGGCAATTAAAAAAAAATCTATTGCAGCAGGTTAGATTGGAATAAAGCAGCTAAATGGGTAGAGAAATCAATTTGATGAGCTATGAATGCAAAGGTACCTGCAAGCTTTCCCTTACATTATTATTATTTTTTTTACATAAAGCTTAACAGATTAAGGTCAGACTGTGATGATAAGGAATAGTGACAGCATTGTAATGCAAGCAGGAAACAGTATCCATATTTCCAATATTTTGTTTTCACCCAAAGGAAGCCAGCAACAAATGGTGGCGTTGTTCAGAATCTGCAAACAGAAACCACTGCATGGAATTTTAAAACATCTCACACCACTTGTAGTGTCTTGTTCTCAACACCAGTTTTGGCAGCCCAGCAGCTTTGCACACAAAGATCCACCTGCTGTTTCTGAACAAGTTTCACAAGTTCATGCTTTGTACCGTGTGCCAAAAAATAGTCTATAAAGGAATCAGCTCCTCTCTTCCTCAGAGAGGAAGGGAACTGTGATCACATTGCACTAGGATTGTGTTTGGTGACATGAATACTGATTTTAAAAAAGAGATGCAGATCTAAGGAGATTATACATCCAATCTAATTTGAAACTGTATTAGAAAGGAAAACCTTCTCCCTGAAATCACTACACAGCAGTGGCTACAAACAAGCTTGTAAAAAACAACAATCCACTTATCCTTAACTTTGTACAAATGTCTAAATAGAAGTTGCACAGATTCCTGAGAATTTGTCACTTATTTCATGGGGAAAACTGTATGAAAAGTTGCCTGCATAAATAAACTTCTCATAGCAAATTTACACAGAGAGATAAATGGAACAAACACATTATAATGAGACTAAATGTAAAACCAATTCTTGGCTTTGATTTCTCAGAGGAAAAACCGAATGACACTTTTGTCTCAAATCTAACTGACTTCTAGGTGAGCCTGATGGATTTCAATAGAATTTGATTCCAAACCAATGTGCTTACCACTGCAGCCTTTGTTACTATTAATGCTAAAACTGAAATGTATACCAAAGTCAGTTGAGGATACATGCTTAATTTTCTTGACACAAATTAATCTATTTCCAATATCATACAATGGATTTTTATGAACACCAGAACCTCCATCATCATGATAATTATAATAGTATATAGAGACAGATACTTGATAACTTAGGTTGAGCATACATATTATTATATACATGATAGCACAGGTTAGAACAGCACCATGTCTTCATTCTTCATGTAACAACTTTGAGGGTGAGGGAATGTGGAAAAGCACTGTAACAGAGATTGCTCTTGCTTCAAAGCTAAGCTGAAAGCATTTTTTTTAAAAAATAAGTAAGTTCTAATGAAATAAATGAGACACTTCCAAGCAAACATGTTTTGGATTGTGGTGCTAGAGATCTACAAGGGTGCCATATTGTTTAAGGTGGATCTTCAATTTCCTCAGTGGTAGTAGTAATAGTACGACTAGCAGTATTTGGGCATGCCAAGATTCATATATAGCACTTAATGTGTTACTTCATGCTCTTGCAAGCAAAATGTAACAGCGATTTTGTGAGATGAAGTCTGTCTCTGAAGCCCTGGGTGCCTCTTTGGAAACAGAAATCCAGTGTGTTTAATCTCAGCCCTAAATTCATAATAGTAGAAATACAGTTAACTTTACATACATAGTTCTGATATGATCATTTATGGAAAGTCATCGTTTTTGCACAGACCATACTACTACTATGTACTACTACTAATCACCACCACCTGAGTTTAGAAGATATTTTAAGATGTCACCATTGTCCCTAAATCATCTAGGGAATTTCTGCAAGCATCACACACAGAATGAGTATTTCATAAAGAATGACTCTTGGTAGTATAAACCCACCCCCACTTCAGAAGTTTCCTATGAAATCTATTGACTGAAACACACACATTATTCATCTGGCAGGTTTATTTGAAAACCACAGATGTACATGGCATTAATTAGTATTTAAATACCTTAATTTCATTTTACCCTATCGATGCCAAGGAGGGTGAGGGTGGGGGTGGGTGGGAGGAAGGGTGACTAAATACAGAGGGGGGGTTGATAACACAAATCAGAAATATGTGACATACCTGCAGACTGTGATGATCCTGATCATGAGATAAACCCACTGTTATAAGTCTGATTGAGCTCTATCCATACGTCAAGTTTTTCCTTTTCTTTTTAAAGTCACTTAAGGACGTCTGCTCTCATCAGAACGAGGGCCAAGCCCCCTCACTGATTTTAACAGAACTGTGTTCCTTAAAACATCTCTTTTCTCTATAGTAGCTCTGCTCTTTCTTTAGGCTATAAAGAGGAGGCATTTAAGATTTCTGAAGTACCAAGAAAGAACAGGGCCTTTGAAAGCATGTGATGTATGATCATGCTACACTGTGAATAACACATATCAGTAAGCCTATTTTTTTAGGATTTAAAAAATAATAAAAGAATCATCATTAGTTATTTTCAAAATCAATACCTTTCTTTTTTTTTTTTTTAAACTTATAGTGTTATGCATTTAATATTGTGCAGGGGCTGTGACTGGCATCTTCTGGAACATAGATATACATTATAGGGACAGAATAAAGTGTTATAGCACTTATTCCATAATGCTTCTCTGGTGAAAACAGTGGTTGTACCATACCATACAACAGGGGTGGAGCAGAACTTCAGGCCCACGGTTCCATCCAGCCCTCTGGGGTTTCCCAGAAGGCCTTGCCCCCTTCCCCTGCCCCCTTTCCCCCAACCACCAACTGTTGATTGTTTCCCCAACTTTTGTACAGCTCCCCCTCCCATTCTAAAAGGCTTAGTTACAGGCAGTAAGAGCTTTTAGTTAAAACGTGCTTGTATTTTTCTCCCACCACTTTTGCCTTTAGAATGGAATTCCACTGTTAGGCTGGAAGAGGTACTGCACCCCTGCCAAACACACACACACCCCAATCCCTCCTTGTGAAGACATTGTTTCCTGGACTAGCTACATCTAAACACCGGTCTGATTTCATTATGTTTTAAAGAACCATGTTCTTACTGCACATATTTCACTCACCTGTTTGGCTAAGCTGGGATGTGCTTCTGCTTCTTCGAGATACCATGGCAACCACTTTGGCACTAAGGCTTGATCGTCTTTTCTTCCCACCTGTTCCAACCGTACCAACTGCAGTGTCTGATTGACTCCCATCATTATGTTCCAGCTTATACACCTCTCCACTCACACTTGTGCTCTTTGTGATGGTTCTCCCTGAAGTCCCCATCCGTCTGCCTTGCATTTTAGGATTAAACGTACTATATTTACAAAGTAAAAACATACATGTACATTTAAATTATGCTTGTGTTTATCAAAGTCTTCAAAACTAAAAACATCAGAGTAAAATTGTACTGATTTCCCCCCAAAAAACTTGTATACTTTCAAATTTTTTGATACCAAGGTACACACAATTCAGTTGGTTGTATTCAGTTTCCTGAAACTCATGTTCTTTTCCAGATCCTAACCGAAAGCAGTGTCCCACACTTATTTTAACTCTGTTCTGTTCTCATTCACTGGATTTGTCAAGTCCCATTGCTAGTGCATTGAGAATGTGTAGGCCTTTGCCCAATGACAGACGTCTTTCAAAAGGAAGGATACTGGCATGTTATGCTATCCTGATAATCTAAGTAGTAATCCTCATTCCAGCATTCACACAAATACACTCATAATTATGATAGTAGAAAATAAAGGAACAAAGACATATGCCAACTATGGGGAGGTGTGTGTGTATAATCTCCATTTGATAGATACTCTGATCAAAACAAAGAGTTGCAATAAAACATAATGCAGCAGGGTAAATACACTTCATTACTGTAAATGTTTCTGATGAAAGACAGATGTTATATGAGGTCATATAAAGATAGGTGACATCAATAGGCTGACCACAGATGTACCTCTCATTTAAGCCAAATTACTAAGGCAATATAGGGTGCAAACTAAGCACACTTATCTGGAAAAGTTACATTGGAATGAGTGGACTTCTATTATGGTTGGAGTGAATGAAATTAGTTTGTTGTCCACGTTCCATTTAACTGGGTTGTGAATCTGAATACACCTTTTGGGGGGGGGGGGGAAACACATAACAGTCAACAGGTGTTTGCTTGTTTTGTTTTTAAAAAAACAAAACAGAAACAAAAAAGAGTTGTTATGCAAACTCTGGCAATGACAATTTAATTATATTTCCCTAATAACATCTATTTGAAACCAAGGATGTTCTCTTTGAGAACATCTTGTTTACTGTTGCATGCATAAAACTGAACACCCTAAGGAACTGGTATTCCACATTGCCAAAGGGAGTTTTTAGTAAATTAAATAATAAAAGCAGAGAACATCTGACATCTGTAGAGATTAGTACAACATGTAGCCTTACAGGGCAATCCCATGCATGTCTGCTCAGAAGGCCCTATTGAGTTCAGTAGGATTGCAACCTTAATTTTGCAATGTGGACTACAGCTGTGTAATACAAACATCCATATGCTATTGATACAGTATGGAATTCATCCGTGGAGGAATGGGTTTTGTGGCAGCAACCATGTTGTTGCCACCAATTAAAAATAAATAAACAAATAAATAGTTGATTCAGCTCCTGGTATACTTTAAACAGATCTAGGAATATTCTAAGTTTTGCTGTTTTGAAATGACCTGGAATGATTCAATTGCACTACCACGCTTCCTGTTGGCACTGGTACTAAAAAGCAACAGGTGCCATCAGCATGTGGCTACTATTTTATAAGCCATATAACAGCCCCATGTCCATCTGTCTTAGAGCATTACTAAGATTAAGGGGTACAAGCCCCCCCCCATTGAGTCCTAAGGGCATAATGTGTCAAGTGCCAGTGAGAAGAACCAATGTATTTAAATGGGTCTTATACAGAATTCCTGTGAAACCTTAAAATAAATGGGGTGGCACAGCTGCGGTTGTTGTTGGTGGATTGCATGCAAAAGAAAATGACTGACAAGATCCTGTAACTACATGTTGTTTTATCTTGGCATAATTTCAACAGTAATGCTTTCTTCTGAGACTAAAACCAGTTTAACTAGGATGACAAACTGAATTAAATCCTCAGTTAAGTGGAGTTCATGGAGAGGTTGTTTTCTTCACATGTACATCTTTTTGAATTGAATTAGGAAGCCCTTGAGTATAGACAAAGCCATGGATGCATCAGAGCCCCACAGGGGTGTTATTGCTTTGGAAGGGCTGACAGTTATTGATGGCACCAGAATCAGGAAATGGGAAGCTCATAATAGCAAAGTTAAGAGCTCATCCTGGATTCATTAGAAACCCAGCCCAAATGAAGTTTGGGCCTGGCTCAAAATGAGTTTTTCTTCCAGTACTATCACACACCCACCACTGTAGCTGTCCCTTCCTTCCCAAAACAAACCCAGGTGGCTGCTGCAAAAGGGAGGTCCATATATGTGAGGGCTCCATTCCTGGCAAATTGAACACTACAACAGCAACATTCCAGGTGCCATTCACCCTTGGAAAATGCAGTTCTCCAGGGCATGTGACTGCCTAAGTATGGATGTCAGGGACTCTGCAAACTACATGTCCCCGGGCTTCTTGCAACTGGGACATAGTCAGGAGTCATCATCCCCAGCACAATGAGCCCTGGGATATGTAGTTTACCAGGGTGCCAATGTCCATACTAAGAGCCAGTGCAGTGTAGTGGTTAGGGTGTTGGACTAGGATTGGGGAGACCTGGGCTCTAGTCCCCACTCAGCCATGAAACTCATTGGGTGACTTTGGGCCAGTCACTGACTCTTAGCATAACCTACCTCACAGGGTTGCTGTGAGGATAAAATGGAGAGGAGGAGGAGGATTATGTACACCACCTTGGACTCCTTGCAGGAAAGGCAGGATATAAGTGTAACAAATAATAAATAAATAAGTAAATAAGTAAATACTCAGGTGCTCTGGAAAACTACATTTACCAGAATCCCTGGTGCCTCAGGATGCTTCCATTTCAGCATTCAAGCTTCCAGGGAGGAATGCAGCCCTCTTTCATGGTCTCACCATCTACTACTACTACTACTACTATCACTGCCAGGTAAGTTCTGGAGGAACGGAAGGGTGGCAGGGCAGGGCTCGATTTAACAGCTCCCAATGATGTCACAACACAAGCATCAGAATTGGACTTGGGGGGGAAATGAGTTATTTTCTTATTTTTCTGGGAAATAATTTTGTTAGGTGATCTTCTTCTAAATCAAGTCAAAGTTCTTCCATTACTACTGACTATGGGAATGCAGAATATTAGAATATTACTATATTGCAATCTAGAGAACTCTGCAGCTAGCTCAGCATGCCTACTAGCACATTGGGCTTGTTTTTCTGAAAAAGCAATCCCTCCCTCTATGCTTTTGAAAAGTAAGGGTTTTGTGATAGGCCACAGGAATCTGCCATTCCAAGAAAAAGAGGTGAAAGTCATGTGTAACCTCTTGCAAGTGCCAACACTAGTTCTCTACTTTAGGACTGGGCCTATGCTTCCTGAGCAGCAGCCTCTCATGCCAGATAATAAATGACTTTTGAAAATGAGTGGAGTTTCAAAAGTTGTTGGTGAAGTAGCATGGGCACCTGGGATTCAAAGACAAATGATCGAAATCCCACTGGGCATGCCCAAGCCCCTGAGTAAGCCTAAACTAGACCTTCATGGGTTCCTGACCCATAAAGTTTTTGTCCTGCTTTAGGTCATGCCCTTGTCAATGAAATACACATATTCAAATCCAGTGGTTCCTTTAACACTTGAGCAGTTCATTGTACATAAAGAGTTCCTGCACATGCAAAAACTTATCCATTCATTTAAAAGTCTGGGGGCATTTAAAAATTTAGGGTTTCAAACATTCCTTAGAGGCTTTTCAGGGAGTGCATAGAGCTGTCATTGGATGGAAAAGCTGAAATCCCCATGCATGAGCAGAACACCACCCACGGTGCTGTGGATTCCAGCCAATGAATTATGGAATTCCAGTTGTATTCACAGCCAAATAGGAATTGCTTAAGGGTAAAGTTGCCTTGCCTGTGGCTTATGCTGGCTCAGCTTGTCTGAGTGTGGAAAGCTAAGGAGGGTCAAGCCTGGTTATTACTTGGATGGGAGACCCCTCCTCTAATTTCCTGCATTGAGCAGGGGGTTGGACTCGATAGCCTTGTAAGCTCCTTCCAACTCTATGATCTATGAAATTGAGCTGTTCAAATAACCAAGATCATATATGATCGACAGCACTTATTTCAAGTTACACATCTCTGCAGTTTTCCTAATGTTTATTTTGGGGGTGTGATCTGAGTGAATTGGGAATAAATTACAAGGACATACTCTTCATTAAGTGGTACTCTTGTTAGGCAAACATGCAAAACAATACAATTAGATCACTTTGATGTTATCAAGGTCATATTTAAATATGTAGGTCAATTACATACATAATCTTAGACGAAAAAAGAAATAGATAGGGCAATGAAAGCATAGATTAATTTTGATATATGAAAGTTATATTGGTGACTCATAGTTTGATAAATGTCTATGAACTGTATAAAATGATCACAAAATTGAAAGCAAATATTACACTTTTATCATCTGCTTTCTAAAGTAACTCACCTACGTACTCTATGAAAATACACCCACCGTATTTTTCCGTAATCAAGGCAGCCACAATCACTTCTGAAATAATAGCTTTTAGCGCACTTTTTCAGGCATACTGATATCTTAGCAAGAGAATCCTTTGATATTTTTATTCATTAGTAGGTCACTTCTATTCCATATTGTTCTTCAGCACAACAAGGAACCATCCACAGCTCAATAATCCATGGTCTTCTCTGCTGTCAATGTATAGATTTGGTGACTCTGGTCTTTAGAGAATCACTGACTTTCACTAGTGCCAGTTAGTATGCTTTCTGCCTTCTCTGTCTAATACAGAATCACATACTAATTCTGAGCCCCTATGGAACCCTTAGTAAGGAGGTTGCTCATGAATGCTAATAACTTCAGAGCAAGTAGCACTCCTGGACCAGAGGGAAAGATAATCACTTCTTTTTAATGAGGAACATACTACCGGTATTTCTAAAAATAAACTATCCACTGTTATTCAAAGTGTGTCACGTGTAAGTGCCACCTCAGATTGTCTTCAGTGGCCTTTTTGTCAGCCATACCAACAACAACAACAACAACAACAACAAATCTTTAGCTGGAAAGAAAAAAAAAAAGCCCGCTCCATAAACTAGCTAAGGTTGCAGTCCTATGAAAATTTACTTGGGACTCGAGTAAGCCCTGTTCAACTCAGTGGAACTTACTTAGGAGCAAACATGCATAGTATTAGAATGTAAGTAGAAGTGACTTGATTTAAGCCAAATTGAATGCTTCAGTAGGACTAAATGTGGTTTAATGCACAAGAGGTTTAAACAGTTTGTCAATTCCAACACCTACTATTACATTTGTGTCTGCAACCCTAGTAATTTGGGTGTCTAGTAATAACACTTTTTAATTAGTCTTATTACTATTGGGGAGTGTTGAGCAACTTGAGATCAGCACCATGAACCAGCACACAAGTGTTGCATATTCCTAGCAGGTAATCAGTGTTAATGATAACCAACATGCCAGGTGCCAAATAATGGTGGACATGCTGTTGTTCTAAGACAACATTATCATTTGTATGAAATTACAGCCATGCTTGGCCTGTAGTGAGTAGGGCTGTGCTTGCCTTGATCCTGGCGAGCTGCCACCTTTCCCCCTTCTCCTGACCAAGGCCCAAAAACTTACCTTGGGGGCAAATGGAGACAGAGGTAGCAGATGCTCCCAAACGCCAGTGCAGCATCTTTTTCTGACTACAAGGGGCAGAATCCCCAATGGGAAAAGGTGCAACATTCACACTGAGGAGTGTTTCTGGGGTTTAGGGTAGGATGAGGGGGAGGTGGTGGCAGCCACTTTGTGAACACCCCCAATCCCTTGCAAGTGTTCACTTAGGGCACTAAAAAAAAGGCATGACTCCATTCAAGGAGAGCTGTGGGATGCTCATACATCCCTGCTCACAAATGGCATTTGATTTAATGGATTAATAGTGGGTTCCCATGCATGATGGCAAGCATACATGCTCCAGGCATATGCCCACAGTGTGTGGGCAATTTCAGGACTCCACAACATTTGAACTATTCCTTAGTAAGAAGCAAAAACAAGAAAGAGTCTTGTGGTGTCTTAAAGACCAACAACATTATTATTATGGCATAAGCTTTTGTAGACTACAGTCCCACTTCATCAGTTGCATGATAAAGTGAACTGTCAGTGCCGACTCCACCTTTTGGGGGCCCTCGGGCAAGTTACCCTCAATGGGCCCCTCCCTCAGTGAATCTACCTTCTCACCGCCATTGTCACCTGCTGCTATTGCTCCTCATTCTCTTTCTCAGCATTCCTACCACTTGCTTGTTCGACAGTCAGAGAGCCAGTGAGCAACTAGGCAGTGACATCTACTGCTCCTCTTCATGCCAACACCATTGCCTAGGCCACAGCAAGAGGCAAGTGAACAAGCAGGTTGCAATGATGAAGAGGAGAAGCAACGCCAGGGGGCTCTTGTCAATAGCCCTCTACTGCTGTGTGGGCCCTTGGCAAGTGCCCAACAATGCCTACCCCTGACACTGTCCCTGTGAAGTGTAGCCTATGCAAGCTGATGCCATACTACATTTTATTTATTTATTGCATTTATACCTGTCCTTTAGCCAAAAAGGCTCCCAGTGCAGCTTTAAGGTGACACAAGACTCTGTTGTTTTTGCTGCAACAGATTAGCATGGCTCCCCTTCTGGAAATTAGTAAGAAGACAGACATTCTAAAGTGTGGTGGAAGTGCTTTAGATACATTTGCCAATCTGAGGCATATGTTTTCAGAGTAAGACAAGGTGTGTTCATACCGCATCCACCACACTTAGAATGTGGGTATATCTACACTTTTAGTTTCTTTAAAAAGGTGAATCATCTAAATTTCTGTTTTTAATGTTTATCTTTGCCTGCATGATGGGAAATTGCTATGATAACTGGATCATCTCAGAAAGTTGCTGGACCCTATTATAAGAGGTCTTGTTTTACCCAATACAGAGACATTGTTAAAATACACAGTTAAAATATTAATCATGCAACATAATTCTGTGCTAGGTTTTCATAGAAGATAAAAACCATAGTTAGCACAGATGCATGCTATTAAAAAACACCCTTTAGGTTCTAGATTAGTGTGTAAGAAAATTAATCAGCTATATAACTTAAGCAAACCGCTATCACTAGTTCACACTGGTTACTGGGCAAGCTTCAAAATGTTATTATATCTGTCCAGTGGAAATCTCATTTAGTTTTTAAGTAAATAAAATGGAAAATTTGGAGGAGGGGAGAACACAACTAAAATGCTATTTGATGCCATATTTAACTTTGATGCCAGGTTCTGCTATATTTATAGCCAATTCAAGGATGATGTGTTGTCTTAATCCTATACACTCAAATGGTCCCAGTAGCTCATTATAAAAGGAGGTATCATAAATTAGTACCCACATATCTCCTTACAACAGGGGTGGGAATGATGTGGCCCTTCAAATGCTGTTGGACTCCAACTCCCATCAGCCACAGCCACCATGGTCTATGGTGAGGGATAATGGGAGTTGAAGTGCAACAACCTATGGAGAGCCACAGTTACCTATTCCTACCATATAACAACAACAACAACAACAACAACATACAAATCAATCCATGTACCTATTAAATGCATGAATGTGTTAATGGAGCAGTGTAAAGCTGAAATCACAACTTAACACACATTCAGGATGTATGTCAATGTGATTTATGTGGATTAAGGAATAAAAATTTGAAAATAAGGACAAAACTCAATTATTGTATGGCAAACCTGATTAAAACAGTTTTAATCTGAAAACTTTTTTTTTTAAATCTTGTTAATTACATCCAGCTAATCAGTAATACTTAAACCACATATTTTAGTGTTTCTGGAAACACACCTTTCCCTTTTAATGATCACTGCATTTTTTCATTTGTACAAATCGAAGACAAAAGAAAACTTGGCATTATTGGAAATTAACTATTTCTTATTGGTAAGATTGTATAGTAAAATCCAATTGATGTGTGTTTACAGGCCTAAAGAAATGTGAAGATGGAATTTGATGATGAGCCATGGAAAAATCTGCAGCCTGCCAGACACATGCTTTATGAGAATCACAGCAAATTCATCTTTTTATGTCAACAGCAATCTTGAAAAATTAGACTGTAACTGCTGCAAATTCTCTTGTCCTTAAACCAAAGGTGAATCTAAAAGTAAATCAACCCAAGTTGATTTGGCTGTAGTAGAACAAAACTTGGGCAGCATCAGAATACCTCAATATAAACCAGATGCTGCAATCCTCAGCTGTTTTCCATTTTCATGTCTTCCGTTTCCACACAGGATCAAAATCACCACATGTTCCTCCCTATCTTCAAATAAGATTTCCTGAATGTGGATGCACTGGGTTTGGAAACGGGGAAAAGTATAGTCCAGGAGGGTTTTTTTCCTGTATGCTGAGGGGAACCCCAAAATATGCCCCCCCAAATGTGTTTAGCTTAAAAGTGGTGGTGGGGGAGTGCTCCACCAAGGAATGGAGGGCTGCACAGGAAGGCATACTGTCCTCATACTTCTGGCAAGTATTTGCAGCAGAAAGCCTCATACACGTGAAAGTCTACAGCTAATAGGGCTGCCAATTAATCTGAAAGAAAGCAAGTGACCTGCCATTTGCTTCCTTTCAGCCTACAGCCCAAAGGGGAAGAGGGAATTGGCCATGGATAACTGAACCCAATTCTGCTCCCCAAACCACATAGGGTCCATTAAGCTGCCATGTGGACTAGCCTTTACAATTTAAAGTAGGAGGAGAGAGAGAGATTGGCTGAGGAGCCAACAAGAAAGAGGCTGTGCTGCCAGGCAGCAGTATTGTCCTCAGTCCTGAGGGCTAGATGGCTGCCTGAGTCCACTGGTTCACTGGCAAGAAGAGTGCTTGTCAGGAGGCAACCCATCCTTTAAGCAAAGAGGAAGGGTATAGGAACATAGAGGAAAAGGGAAGCATAAAGGAACATAGCATAAAGGAACATAGAGGGGAAATTGGCTTCAAAGGATGTGGTCCCTTAGGTGCACCTCCTCCATGTCCCACTCTCCCTGACAGAATTGTACCCAGGGATGCATGTGCAAACAGGAACCACAAAGTGGATGACCAATTATGTATATGCCTAGATATTGGCTTGTTATTGGAGGCAATTAGTTTTCAGTGTTTTAACCTAAACTATTATGCTAAGAATGATTATCATTTTAATATACAAGTGTAAACTCTCTCATTTTTAATTATTTTTCACAGTTTCTGTCGATGTGTACAAAGCAATGAGGACAGGTCAAACCACATGGCTTTGCTTTCAATGGAGTGCCTGATTAGATCTGCATCCAGTTGCACATTCTTTGAAAGCAATGCAATGCAGACAGACGTCCTCACACACAGTGCAACCCTATGCATGTTTGAGGAGAACTAAGTCTAAGGGTGGTCAACAGGGCTTACTGTGTGCAAAGGAGTACAACCTCAGATGCAAATTTGGATGTGCATCCGAGTACAGCTGTTTTCTATCAGCACTGCATGGTTAGTTTTGGTGCTGCAAAGTAATGAGCACCTTCCATAAGCATCATGTGTAAATAGCCACAAATGTTGACATCAAGCTGTCTCCCTCTCTCTCCCTCTCTAATCATTGAGGTCCCTCACAGAAGCTTCTTGCATAAGAAATCAAAGCACAACATGGAAACAGGTAATTGGGTGGTGGGAGGATGGCCAAATTCCTTATTATTTTGAATAGGGCTTCTACTTTCCCCCAAGATCCATAGCTTGTTCTTGCTTCTCTCTGTGTGTGCATTTTTACATCAGCACAAATAGCAACAAAGCCCCCACGTTCCTGATTTCAGGATCTGGATGTCTTAGAACAGGGCTGTACAGCCTTTTTGGTCCTGAGGGCCGCACCCGATATCTGCTAGGGGGACAGAGACCACACATATGCATGCACATGCCCACACACACACACACACACACACACACACACACACTCCAACACTTAGAGGTTGATTTCACAATTACATTATTTTCTCCATGCAAAGTATGCCCCCCATTCCCAGGTCTGCATTCATATTTTTCTCTTGTTATAGAATTTGTGGGAAGTCTGGCATTTTTCCTAGTCAGTCACAGCAGTTGATGCTAGTAGACATTAACCCCAATCAGCCAACTCTAGTATGTATACAAGCAAGAATATATTCTGGGACAGTTCATAAGAATTATGAACATAATTTCTGAAGGAGTTCAGCTTTATCTTTGGAATAAGATATATTCTCTAGCTTCAGTTATCTGACAAAGAAATAGCATCTCAGTTAATTAAAACAACAAAGTACCTTGTGCTACATTAAAGACTAAAGGTGACATCCAATGTCATGCTAGCAGAAGTCTACTAGCACACCAGGACTCTTCCCCTCTCTCCTCCCAACTGCAGCAGCCCTCTGTGCTGCCTGAAAATTGGCTCCACAGGGTTTCCCAGTCCTCTGGAGCAGGTTTTGAGGGTGCACAGGGGGCTGCAGGGGAATTGCCTCCCTCCCAGTTCCGCTGACAAAAATAGTTCCATCAGCGGGATGACACCGTTGGATACAACCCTAAGTCAAATTTATTGCTTCAGTTAATTAAGCAGCTGCTGCTGTATGCTAGCTTTAACATTGGAGAGTACCCAAGAGTACCCAACTGTACTATATGTAAGTACTGTCACTCTCCATTACAAATATGCAAGTGGGCTGTTTTTAGACAGGCACTGTTTATGGAACAAAAAGGAATGAAAACACAACCATAACAGCATGCATGATTCTAAGAAAGAGAGAGTGAGAGAGAGAGAGAATGTATGCCAGACACCAGGTCATCAGGGCATTGTCCCCACAGAACTAGCCAGGCTATGTCAAAAGACGGAAGCTGAGTATGTTTACACCATGCGTATAACTATGAAGCAATGGCTTTGGAAGTATAATTCCCACCATGCAATGGACTTTGTTCTTCTGCCGAGCTAGTGACACAGAGACCAGCCTTGCTGCATCCTGGGATTGTAGCCTCCACTACCTGGTGTGCACTTGACAAGCCTGGAATCAGTTACGTACTTCATCTGAATGGTTCCATTACAGAATGGCATCTGAAGGTAACTGGATGGACCTTTACAAACAACATAGTTTTGTGGGAATTTATCCTACTATAACTTCCAAAGTTAATGCATGAGAGGAACTAAAGAATAATCTGAATACACCTAATGGGTGGCAGGAAGGGGAACAGCAGAATGACTAGCCATCACTTTTTCCAGTCAGGAACAAGGAACATTAATTTCACAGATAGTACAGTAATACCTTGGATTGCAAGTAACTTGGTTTGAGAGCGTTTTGCAAGACAAGCAAATTTTAAAATATTTATTTTAAAAAAATTGACTTGATATACAAGCGACGTCTTGCAATACAAGTACTGTAGTACAGCTTAAATTAAAAATCTCTGTACAAATTTTTTTGGGGGAATTTCATTTTGATATAAGAGTGTTTTGGATTACAAGCACGTTTCCGGAACGAATTATGCTCTCAATCCAAGGCATGACTATAATTAGCTCTTGAAAAAAAATCCTATTCTAACATAGATTTTCTTTCCAAAATAATTCAGATTATACCTGTTTTTAGGCCAAAAGTGTTGGCATTGCAGGGTAGTGACTTTTCAAATTGCACGGAAGTCTTTTTTTTCCCTGCCAGGAGAGCAAAGTCTATGAAAATTATAACCCTGTAACTCTAGCATTGCTAGACAAAAAAGAGGCATCTTGCATTTAACAAGATTATTCACAGCAAGTAGGTAGATTGTGTGTATGTATGTCTATATCTATATGCACATTCTCTACCTATAATTGTATGCAAACATTTTTTCGTTATTGGAAATGGCATGGTGCTAAACATAAAGTGAAAGACAGCTAATCTATATGTATGAATGGGAGCTCATGTTTCTGTCTCTTGTAAAATTTTCTCCCAAAATTTAGGATACCCAGATGTAAAAGAACTAAGGGGTATTTTGTGAAAGTAATCTTCATGCTACGCTAAAAGCTGTAAAAATGTGAGAAAAAAAATAGAAAACAAACTTTACATAATGAAGATACCATTATGAAGGTGCCTGCTTTTATTTAGGACAGTAACCGAGCAGAATAAACAGAAGCTAGGACATCACCCAGCCCCCAAGCTAGTAAAATAATGATGATGACTAGGATTACTGGGATAAATACACAAGGGGAGGAAGCTAACCTTTACCTCACATCAGCAACAGTATGCCTTCTCCTTTTCTTGTCTTCCATATTCACTTTTTTTCCACTGTGCCCCGTCTTGTCATCTAATTCCCATGATATCCTTCTTTCTTTTTTCCCATCAGTTTTGCAGATCTCTAAGGACTTTGACCTTTCCATAGCCACAACATGCAGGCATGCAAAATTAAATGTAGATAACTCAAAATGAAAATAAGGAACTCGAGGTACTAACTCTACATTCACATGAGATTTCAAAACACTAGCAAAGAAGAAGAAAGAGAAAAGAAACAACCAACCAACTTTGGATTTCAAAAGCATATGCTACCTGATCGAGAACAAGAACCACAGCTTGTTACTTCTAAGAAGAAGAAGAAACAACTATTTGTTTTCTGTTTCAAGGTTTCATAGTATGGAAATCAATTTATTAACACCGTGCAATATTGTGAAGATTTAACAATTAACTAAATAAGGACCCTTCAAATAAACCATTCAGACTGACCTATCAAACAGGGACAATTCAAAAATTGTTAACTTTCCCAGAAGCAGAGCATGAATTTATCCAAAACTATTGGTTGCTTTGTAGTTTTTCAGCAGGTAAGCAGCTGTCATGCTAATACTGCCGTTCTTAAGCATATGAACTTTTCTGACTTTAAGATAGGATGAAATTATTCGATAGCGATATAAAAGGAATTAATTTGCTAAGGCCATGTAAAAATAAAAAACCTTACACAATAATAATAATAATAATAACAACAACAACAACAACAACAACGACAAACATCTTGTATTTGGATGCAGAAACATTTTAAAATGGTTTTATATGATTCATATATACATCTTGGGGAAAACATCAGAGTCTTGAGAAGTATGAAATAGATAAATAGGAAGATATAGTGAGAGAGAAAAATCCATCTGTATTACACAAGTTATATTCAGGACATATTCAATTCCTTTTCTGTCTTGAAAGAACCTATCACTGATAATGCAGGAACCTCTCTGTAACACTCTGAATATATTTTTTTTCTAAAAAGGAAAACTCTCCTAAGGCTATGAGATACACTCCACTTTCATATGAGCAGACCTATAGATGCCTATGAAGCTTCAGTGAGACTGCTTTGAAGTGAATGAACTGTAAATTGCAGCTGAACAGTTGGATATTACTGGCTGTGGCATCAAAAAGAGTGCTTATTGGTGGGCTGCATCCCTTGAGGCACTAGCTCAACCATATGACCCATTGTGTTGCAAGCGGTATGTGAGCTACCCTGAGTCTACAGACTGCCACAACTGAAAGGATCATTGTCAACACAGAATTAGGAAGAGATGCATTGGAGCTAGTTTGTGTATCCATGTATGCCAGCCTTTTCCAACCTGGTGTCCTGCTGATGTGTTGGACTGCAGCTCCCATCATGCCTGGGAATGATGAAATTTTCAGTCCAACACATCTGGAAGGCATTAGGTTCGGAAAGACTGATCTATGCACACACTGAAGTCATACCAGCTACCATATGTGCTTGGCAGTGGTCATATGCTACTGTAACGGGACTGTAGGTGACGTCGAGAGCACATAATGCAGGCCACATGCTGAAGCTGGTATGAGCCGGGTCAGTGCTTGGATGGGTGACTGCCTGGGCTGCCCACATCTGTTCTCCTGAATTGAGCAAGGGGTTGGACTCGATGGTCTTATAGGCCCCTTCCAACTCTATTATTCTATGATTCTAAACCCAGTAAAGTAGGCTTGCTCCTCCTTCTTACATGGCTGCACATCTTTGGCTAAACTGGAAAACAAGTATAAGGTATATGCACCCTATACCAGCTATGTGCATCTATAGAATCAGGGTTTATGTGTATCATTTCCAGATTGCACCATCACCAGACCAATCCATAAGTACTGCTAATGTTAGTGCAAGGTGACTGAGGCAAACCTGGGATCCCAGAGAGCTGAAGGTGATTTGAGAGAGACATCATTGCCCATGGCGCAGTTGAGCAATACAGGCCTGTGGCTCACGCTGGCTCAGCTTCTCTGAGCATGGAAAGCTAAGCAGTTATTACATGGATGGGAGACCTCTCCTCTAGTTTCCTGCATTGAGCAGGGGGTTGGACTCGATAGCCTTCTGGCTACTTCCAACTCTATGATCTATGAAATCTATGAAATCCCACTATCATCTCTGGTAAAACAATTTTGCGGGGTTTTTGTAGTGCTTCAAAAACTTTAAAACGTGTTTGACCTTAGATAACAGTGTGACAAAATCCATATCCATGTATGCCACTAGCAACAATGGATCTGTCCGATCAGCTGCAGTTCTCTTCAAACCTTCTCTCGGTTTCCAGCAGTGGTTGCATGATATCTCAACACAGATTCATTTTGCCCTAGCCTTGCTCTGGAGCAGAGGAGAACAGAACAATGGAAAACTGTTGGACTGCACCTCGTACCTAAAAATGACTGGCAAAGAGAAATCCTCTGGAGGATATAGAAGCATACTACAGCTTTGAAATGTTGCAACTCCCTCTTGACGACCTGCTACTTTGGTTGTTGCAAGCTTTTATGTAGGTGACACAACAGAAAAACACGTTTGATTTTTAGTGCAATTTGATCCACTGTTTGACAAAAGGTCCTCTGTCATTGAACATGCACATTTCAACATGAAAATTTAAATGCATGAAAATTTGGCTCCACTCTACCAAGATCAGCCCCACCTCCCATTTAAAGGGAAAGAAGCAGTGGTGACAGGGAAAAGATTCCATTGCTTGCCTTTCCTGTGGGACACACACACACACACACACACACACACACACAGGTAACAACTATAGCCGTTGCTGCTTGCTTGGGACCAAAGAGCACTCATGACTGACTGTGACCCAAGTTTTTATGTGCTCTCCCTAACCACTGGCTGAACTGCTTTGACGTCACAGAAATCTACAAGTCAGAAATTCGAGATTTCATTGAAATAGAACCCTCCCGCCATTGACTCAGTGGTAGTGGTATCACAGAAGCCTTTAGGTCAAAGGCTAAGAAATATATTAAATAATAACAACAACAATTAGGGTGCAATCCTATGCATTTTTAGACAGAAAAAAGCCCTACAACTCCCATGCTGGCTGGAGAATGCTGAGAGTTGTAGGACTTTTTTCCTACAAAGGTGCATAGGATTACACCTTTAGAACATTACAATATAGACATTTAAATATGGACCTAAACATTTAAGCTGTACTATAATGCAGTCTCAGATGCAATTTACACATTTAATATGGAACTCCTAAATCCAGAGGCAATTTTGTCAATGACTTAAATTAGAAGCTGATGGAACCCTGCCTTAAAAAAAAATTTTTTTAATTGCTGTTAAAGTAGTATTTATGCCCAGATGTCTGTTTCAAATCTTAGAACTGAGTCAATTGGTCATCTTTTTGTCAGAGCAAGGATGGAATTCCAGCCTGTCCCATGGGATTGTTTAACCTTTAACATATGAATTCTGAGCAACCTTTCAGTGTCTCCCCCAAAAGAAAAGCAAAACCCTTTTTTTGTCATAAAAAGTGACACTGGATAGAGTCAGAAAACCATTTGAGGTGGTAATTGATGTTATGGTGTTTTGTTTTTATGGGAAGAGTCAGCTTCACCATCACCTGGAAACTTAAACAATTTGGGTTTTATTTGATGGTAGTGTGGTATGATCTTGCCATGTGTTTGTGATGTGAAAGAATGTGCCTGCAATATATCAGACACTGAAGTAGCCAGTTATCACAACATACAAACACAAAATCACTTCATGTTGGTGCCACCATGTCAGTCACCTTTTCCAATGGTTGTCTGATCACTGTGTGGGGTTTGATACGTAGGTTAAGCGAGCAGAAGCATGGAAGAAGGCATACTGACTGCCTTTATCCGCATCACATTAAGGGCTGATACACTTTTCTGGAATACTTTAACATGTCTGGAAACTATGGTTTGCCACCACCTGGAAAATCTTCCAAAAAAATAATAATAGGTAAAGCTAGGAGGTGGAAGGCCACATTCTCAATTTATGGAGCATAAATGGTTTTTATATTATGTTTTATAATGTATTTTAAAGGTTTTAATTTTTTGTAAACCACCCAGAGAGTTTTGGCTATTGGGCAGTATAGAAGTGTGTGTGTGTGTGTGTGTGTGCGCGCGTGTATATATATAAACTGGACATTCACAAGACATTGTGCAACACCAAAAAATCAAAGTCACTTCATGAGGGAAAAAAAGTTAACCTGAACTGATGGGGCTCCTAAAAGGAAGACACATTCTGATGGAGGTATTAGTGACAAAGGGATGTCTACCCTACAACAGGTGATGTGTAGCACAGAACCTATACTTGCTGCTCCTATCAGGCAGTATCCAACAGGGCCTTTATGGCCCCACCAATTCTTCTGCACCCAGCTAATAACATTGCACAAGCGGCCCCCACTGCTTGCGCAATGGCGATTTAGTGCTTCCTTCCAGGGGGCTACCCGAAAGAGGACAGGTTGGCAGAGCTCACGTAAGGGAGCCCCACCAACCTGGCCCCTTACAGAAAGCCTTCGGGGCCTGCACCCAGAAGCACTAACTCACCATTGCACAAGCGGTGGGGGCCGCTTGCGCAACAGAAGCAGCGGTGGGCCCTGTGTGCAGATGGGCAGGACTGGATACTGCCCATTATCCTACAAATGTAGCCCCACAGTGTTCTGGGATCCTTCTGCCCAATCTATACTTTGCAATCATTGGAGTGCATTGTGAAGATGAAGACAGCGTTTAGGCTCTTTCAGTGTTACCCTAGATATGTGAAGGCTGTTTTTCTATGAATAGTTCCTCCTGTCTGGATGAGGTAGTGTTTAAATGATCCAACCACATATAGGCATGGGGGATGGGGGCAAATTGCACAGATCCCAACCATGGAATCTGCAACCTGCCCACCTTTCCCATGACACCCATTCTATGGGAAAGACCCAATGCAATTGACTCTCTTTGTGTGCTTGGGTCATTTAAACACTACCTCACACACGGCAGCTGCTCACAGGAAAGTGACTCCCATGTAACTAAGGTGTGCCAAAGATATGCTGAAAAAGGGGGAGTATTTCCTGAAGCAATAGACAGGATTTTTGTACTGCATGTGTACAAATATTCCATATGGTTAACTGAACTGTTTCACAGTTCTGGAGTAACTGCAGGCCTTATCAACTGTGTTATTAAGAAAGACTTGAAATTTTACCATTATTAAAAGGACATGTTTTGTTTTGTTTTTAAAAAAGAGATTTTGGCAGCATTCTTGAAATCGTGATTTCTAGAGTTGGCTTCATAAAGTTTTACATATTGTGAATGTCTACAGTGGTAATAATACCCAACCACAATTTAATTTCCTCCTCGTGGTTTTACAATCATCAGTGTATGAACATTTGACTCTCTGTAGCTTACCAAATATTTACTGCTGCTCAGATTCAGTTTTGTTGGTTTATTATTTATTTTTTGTAAAATTATAAGAACCTGAAGCTTGTTTTTGCCTCCCCCCCCCTTTTTTTGGTGTAGCTAAAAATGATCATTTGTATATATTATGGAAAAAATATATACGGCTGTGGTTGTTAAATTTCCGTCAAGAAGAATGGACTATTTTAAAACTATCTTGCAAACTCACCTGATTCTGCCCCTAGGGCGCTCTGATTGCTCTGACATAAAGCTTGTGCTGCTGAGGCGAGAGGCACTGCTGGTACGGGAAAGAGCTGACACATCACTGACATCACTATCTGATGATTTGGCAGAGACGTTATCACAACTTCTGTACTGATCTGTTTGTATGTTATACTAAAGATTAAAAGAGAAAGTGTGAGTTCCCTTGACATAGTGCAAAGAAAATAGTTTCATAATATTACAAATAACAGTTGTGGCACTGATCAGTTCAGAGAACTTCAACAACAATGTTAATTATTTATATTTTTTGGTAGAAACTGAAATGGAAGTAGATAATTTCATGAAGTCTGGCTTGTTTCAGGAATACTGAAAAGCCAAACATAACGATAACTCAGGAAGGAGTTTCACTTTTGAAATTAATAAATGAACTCCTTTGTAAATTATTTGAACTCCAAGTGCTTCTGTACTCAAAAGACCCCTATGAAGTTGCTATGAATTAAGAAAAAAATAGCCTGCAGGTA
Source organism: Shinisaurus crocodilurus (assembly GCA_021292165.1). Taxonomy (NCBI): domain Eukaryota; kingdom Metazoa; phylum Chordata; class Lepidosauria; order Squamata; family Shinisauridae; genus Shinisaurus; species Shinisaurus crocodilurus. Next base: position 131,451,884 of record CM037879.1, read on the forward strand.
GCATTATGCCAAACAGGACCATAGATTATATATGCCCATTCTCACTATCAGCATTAACCTGGTATTTTTAATTTTCGTTGATAACAAGAGTCTTTCATCATATTGAGAATCTCCCAAGGTGACAGTTACAGGATGATGGATACTTGGCTCAACAATACTACAAGTGAGAAGGATCTTGGAATTGTTGTAGATCACAAGCTGAATATGAGCCGGGAATGTGATGTGGCTGCAAAAAAGGCAAATGCTATTTTGGGCTGCATTAATAGAAGTATAGTTTCCAAATTGCGGGAAGTACTGTTGGCGCATGTGCTCGTGAGCAGCAGAGTGCGTGTGCGCATGGGAGATTTAAAATCCTGTCTGTGTGCTAGCAGAGGCCTGTTATTCCACACACAGATCTTCCAGATCTCAGCTCCCCGCTTTTCGCAGCGTGCAGCGTGTTGTGAAGATGCCAGCCCAGCCTGCCTGTAATCCAACTTGCTTCCAGCTTCCCCGTTTGCAGATTAATCCATGGAGTCAGGAAACACTCTGTAACACCACAGGTCTAATTCTACCTGTTTATTCACTTAGCAAGTAAAGTTCTACAGAGTATACATTTCCTAGTTACAGTCCATGTGCAGAGTATAAATGCATAGCAAGCATTACATCCAGTGGAGTAAGTTGAGCTTCATTCCACCTCAGCAAAGAAGTTACATTGTTGCAGTGACAAAAGTCCAGCAAGAAGAACAAAGGAGAAGAGAGAAAGCAGTCCTGCCTCTCTCTAAGATGGCTTCAGACAGAAAAACAAGTTAGCACGTCATCAGAACATACAAACCATGTGACTAGCTCATAATGCTCCCACGGTCTAGGCTTCCCATGCGAAAAACACGAGAACCCAGAAAGACATAACAAACTTGTTTACAGCCATTCTGTTCTTTCCATGTGTAAACAGTGTGCTACAGCTGGTGAAGTGATACATATCACAACAAGTACTAGTTCCCCTCTACTCAGCACTAGTTAGGCCTCATCTTGAGTACTGCGTCCAGTTCTGGACACCACACTTTAAGAAGGATGTAGACAAACTGGACAGGGTTCAGAGGAGGGCAACAAGGATGATAAAGGGACTGGAAACATGGCCCTATGAGGAGAGACTGAAAGAACTGGGCATGTCTAGCCTTCAGAAGAGAAGACTGAGGGAAGATATGATAGCACTCTTCAAGTACTTGAAAAGTTGTCACACAGAGGAGGGCCAGGATCTCTTCTCGATCATCCCAGTTTGCAGGACACGGAATAATGTTATAGGAAGTCAAGTTACAGGAAGCCAGATTCCACCTGGACATCAGGAAAAATTTCATGACTGTTAGAGCAATACAACAATGGAACCAACTACCTAGGGAAGTAGTGGGCTCTCTCACACTGGAGGCATTCAAGGTACAGCTGAACAGCCATCTGTCAGGGATGCTTTGCCTTGGGTTCCTGCATTGAGCAGGGGGTTGGAGTCGATGGCCTTATAGGCCCCTTCCAACTCTACTTTTCTATGATTCTATGAAATACAATTGAGGGTTGTTAAAGGATGATGAAAACTGTTTTAGGGTTCTTTCTAAGAGCCAAACTACACTAAAAGAGCCATGTTATTCTAAACATCTAGGGTGTAGCTGAGGCTAGCCTTTTACTTTTCTTTTTTTACTCTAATGTAAACGCACGCAGCCCCATTCAGATGGTGACCACTGTGCTCAGGAGGGTGGGGTTAAACACACACACCCAGTTCCACCCCTGAAATTCTCCTTTACGAGTGGGGTGGTTAAAAAAAGAGAAAAAAAGGTCTCCACTGGAGTCAACCCTCAGCTATTGCATTCACATCCTACTTGTGGGATCCCGTGGGCAGCTGGTTGGCCCCTGTGTGAACAGGATGCTGAACTAGATGGACCTTTGGTCTGATCCAGCATGGCTCTTCTTATGTTCTTACACTACTACGTGGTTAGTGTAATGTGTAGTTTGGACCTAAAGATGCTTCCAGGCTTATCATGCCTAACACTCACAATCTACATGGGAACTTAGCTGACCCCTATGCTGATGGCTACTAGTCCAAACAAGTTTTTGCGCAAGTGTAGCGCAAAACCAGTGACAATAGAACCAAACCCTGGCTCTAGTTGGTACTTCTGTGAGGTACCCTCTTTCCCACTTCCAGTTTGGCACTAGCATTATTGGGGGGGGGAGCCATCTTGAATCACCTTAAATCTGAAGAATTCATATTATTCCATGCGTTTTCAGAATTACCTATTTGTCACAGGCATCACCTAAAATTAAGTTGACGCGTCAATGTTTTTAGATAAAAACTGAAGTCATTTAGTCATCCAACATGCCAATTGGGAAACCAGACCACAGTCCAATGAAGTACACTGCGTGCCACCAATAGCCCACACTAGTGTTTCCTTAATACTGCAGTGGTCTCAAGAATACTAAAGAGCCTGCCAGCAAGTATAGTCCATTACTCTCCTTTCCCCATCCAAAGTAAATGCCAACTGCTGAATAGCACCCAAATTCTACCTTTAAAAAATGAGTTTACCAACGAACACTTTAGTGGTATTTTAGAGTACATTTAATTATCTGAAATTATTTATATCTAGGGGATTGCATCCAGGGCAGGCAGAAGCTGACTTTCCTATCTGCTCTTCTCCCTGCCAGTCCCCAGATACCCCTGAAAATGCTCCCTCGGGGGTCGAGGACCTTGCTAAATGGGGTGGGCTATGGCCTCAGCGTGGGGTGTTGAAGAGGGAGATTGTGGAAAATCAGGCAGAGAGACCTTCTGCTCCACTCACTCAAAATTTCGCGATCCAGCCCAGAGAGTCTAGTTTTGCCAAAAAATAATAATTTAAAAATCCTTCTTATAAACAAATAATCTATAGGTTTCATACAATTTCAAAATCTAACCCATTAAGAGTAGATTTGGGGGCAGGGGCAACTCTACCTCTAGCATCAGATTGGCCAACTATCCCTCTACCACAAATAATTTTCTGTAGGGTCTACCTTCTTAAAATATGGAAGAAGAATGACACTGGATTCATCAGGGTAAAGAAAAATCCACCATGCCAATGTACTCGGTCTCTCTTAAACTTAAAGTGTCAGTGTTTGTAGAAAAGGAAAGGAGTGATATAAAAAGTAGGCAAGCATGTTGCAATAATTTGGCGTATTTCTTAGTAACAGAAATCTCCATACTGCAATATGGAGTGATATATAAATCTTGTAAATTAAATAAATAAAAATAATAGGTATAGTGTTAGAAATAATCTCCAGTGCAATATGCCTGCCACTATGATAATCAAACTATGATTTTTTCCAGGAGAAATTAGGGTAGATATATTAAGCATCAACTGCATCAATTAGATTCTTGAATGTGTTAAGCACTACCAATCTCACATGTCATCAATGGTCACTGCTGCAACACCTAAGCACATAATTAAAGGCAGCATTTGTGATTCCACATGCCACAGTTTGTAACTGTATGCTATTATTCAGCTAGAATAGCTTCTATACAAGAATCATTTTGTGGGAAATAATTCTACCTGGATAGACTTAGCTATCATCTCTATGACTCCACTGAAAGAGAATATTTTGTCTCTGTTTAGCTAAAAAAATACAAAGACGTGAAAGCTTATATTTATGCTATATTCCATATCATGTGCTACTATAATGTGTAAGTCTCTATTAAAGCTGGCATGCAGCTTGTTGTTTCTCTATGTGAGAGTCCAACGTAGAACAACAGCTTTCTAATCTAGTAGCTATCCCTATTGTAACTTACCTGCAGACTAAGCATTCTTTGGCTACTAGTCATGATGGTGATATATCACCTCCTGTATTAGAGGCACTATTGCAAGCACCTCAAGTAGTGTGGCTAGTTTAACAGTCTAGACCCATTTCAGCCTGGCTTCAGGCCTGGACATGGCACTGAAACAACCTTCTTCTGTTTGGCTCTATAGCAGTTATGCTGTGGGGTTCCTCAAGGTTCTAACTTGTCTCCCATACTATTTAACATCCATATGAAACCTTGCGGGGGACGGTCATCCAAGGATTTGGAGTGTGGTATCATCAATATGTGATGGCACCCAACTCTATCCATCTGAATCAGGACATGCTGTGTCAGTGCTGGACTGGTGAGTGGAGGCAGTGGTGGGCTGGATGAGGGCCAATAAATGGAAGTTAAATCCTGATAAGACAGAGACTCTCTGGGTAGGTGATTCCCGAGTCTGGGGATTAGGTAGACAGCCTGATCTAGGTAAGGTAGCACTCTGCCTGACGGAGCAGGTATGCAGTCTGGGAGCACTCCTCGATTCAGAGCGGTCACTGGAGGCCCAAGTGGCCTCAGGGGTGAGGAGTGCTTATGGCCAGCTATGGCTGGTTTACCAGCTACTGCCATTTCTGGGCCAGGATAAAATGACAACAGCATGCTCTGGTAATTTCCTGATTGGACGATTGCAATGCTCTCTACGTAAGGTTTCTGTTGAAGATGGTCCAGAAGCTGCAGCTGGTGTAGAATGCTGCTGCCTTTGTGCTGACAGGGACAGTGAGATGCAAGTATATCATCTTTTTGAAATCTCTGTACTGGCTTTCAGTGAGCTACCAGGCCCAATCCAAAGTGTCAGTACTAGTGTACAAAGCCCTAAATGGCTCACAAGGCTAGGTACCTGAAGGACTGCCTTCCCCAATACTGACCTCTCTGGAAGTTATGAGTGGCTGGGGAGGCTTTGCTTGTGGTGCTCTTGTGGAATGTGGCCAGTAGGACTACCATACGTGGCAGGGACTTCTCAGTGGCAGCAGCTCGACTATGGAACTTCCCTCTAGTACAGATTTGGCTATCCCCATGCTGCTGTCATTTAGGCGCCAGTTAAAGATGTCTTTATTTGTGCAAGCTGCTGCAATATAAGCAAGTACAGTAATACCTTGGATTGCAAGTAACTCAGTTTGAGAGCATTTTGCAAGACAAGCAAAATTTTAAATATTTATTATTATTTTTTTGACTTGATATACAAGCGACGTCTTGCAATACAAGTACTGTAGTACGGCTTAAATTAAAAATCTCTGTACAAATTTTTTTGGGGGAATTTTGTTTTGATATAAGAGTGTTTTGGATTACAAGCACGTTTCCGGAACGAATTATGCTCTCAATCCAAGGCATGACTGTACTTCATTTGTTTTTCTGATCAATTATATTGATGGTTTTACTGTATTGTTAGATATTTGTGATTTTAGAGTTATGATTTTAATGTTGTTTATGTGTTATACTGTGTTTTATGTAGGTTGTTAGTGGCCTTGGGTTCTTTGTGAGGAAGGGCGGGATATAAATCAGATAAATAGTGTGTGTGTGTGTGTGTGTGTGTGTGCATGCATGCGTGTGTGTGCGCATACACATGCACTTCTCCATGCACAGGTGCCAGAAACGTATTTATCCTCACCTTTGTTATCTCTGTCTGTTGGCTGCAATGGGAGGGACAACTGGGAAGGGAGAATTTGCAGTGGAAAAGTGGTAGATAAGGGAAGAGTAAAACAGCCCTCTCTCCTCTATCATTTTGCCTTAATTTTTTTTTCACATTTTCCCAAAAGAAGCAGTGTGTGTGTGTGTGTGTGTGTGTTGAAATGTTATTTATTTAGCTTATATTATACCCATACCAGCAGGCACTTAAAAATTACAACAAAAATACAAACACATGAAAATCCACCATGGGTTATTTTTCATGAACAAGCCACCTTCAGAACCCATGGCTTGTTGCTGGGTTGTTCAGGGTGGCTTGTTTTCAGGGTGGCTTGTTCTGCCGTCTGAACCAGGGTGACTTCAACATGGGTTGTCAGGAACAGCTAGAGAACCACCCGGCAAGACTGGCGAAAACCCTTGCCATTCCTTGCAATCTCGCTAGTGCTGCCACCATCCTCCCTCATCCCTTGTAACTAAGTGCCCTCTGCTCCTAAAAATCAAGAAAAACCGACACTGGAGAGTGTCCTGAACATGTTTGCAACCTTTCTATAAATTTTTTCCCCGGTCTTGCGCAAGTGTGCAGATGCCAAAGTCCGCTGCTATTAAATCTGCATAATTTCCCTCTCAGCTTTACTGCTCCGCCATGAAATTGGTATATTTTTAGCAGTCTGCCTCACTGCTCTGCCATGGAATTTGTGTAATGTCCCCCTCAACTTTACTGCTCTGCCTTGAAATTTCCATATATTTACCCATCTACCTCACTGATCTCTCTTGAAATTTGTGTACGTTTGCAACCTACATGCAGGGAGCCGGTGGGAGGACTGAGGGGGGAAACAAGTAATGGCAAACCACAGAGCACCCAATTGTCTGTCGGGTTAGTGAGCGAACAACCAACCCATGGTGGCTTATTCTCAGGGTGGCTTAGCATGATGTGCGAACCCACCCAATGTGACAAATTAATCACTTAAGCTCAATCACTGGGTGACTTTGGGTCAGTCACTGCCTCTCAGCCTAACCTACCTCACAGGGTTGTTGTGAGGATAAAATGGAGAGGAGGAGGAGGATTATGTAAGCCACCTTGAGTTCCTTGTAGGAAAAAAGGCGGGGTATAAATGTAATAAATAAATAAATAAAATAAATAAGATGTGTCTTCATTTCTTTAAAATGATACATTGTCCAGCAGAAAGTTAGTGATGTATTTTTATTTTTTTTTGGCTTTGTTGCTTTAGATATGCATTGTCTTACAGATGAGCAAACAAACTGCAGCTTATTTCCTGTTTCTGACTTGTTTCTCTTCCACCCATTTTGCCAGTTTCCAGAGTGGTTTTGTTTTCAGGCTGCTCTTCCTGGGCACCTTTGCACCATATCCCATTCTATTCTGGAGGATCCCCCAACCCTCATTAGCAGCCTTGTACTCCCCTACAGCGGGTAGGGGAGTACTGGCAAAAATGGGGTGTCTCAACTTGCAAAATATGGAGGTGGTTTTCCCTGGACGTTGGGGGCACCGTTTTACAGTGGTTCAGCTCTTACTTATAGGGTTGGTTCCAGAGAATAACATTGGGTAACTGTGCCTCAGCTAGGGGTAGGCAATTTGCTGGGACCTGACCTGCCACCGGCTTGGCGGACACTGCTGCTGCACCCACTGAGCTGGGCCAAAAGCTGGTGTGCGCCACACCACTCACAGGACTTTCAGGTTCCCAAGGAGCCCCTGTTTACATAGAAAATGCCTTAAGATACATCAAAAGAAGCTGCAACTTGCGCAAATTACACAAATTGTGGCCGCTTTAGGCGAATCCTAAGGCATTTTCTACATAAACAGTGGCCCACCAGGAACCCGGAAGTCGCTTCCCCAGCTCGACTCGGGAGAACGCGAGTCGATGCTGGGGAAGAGGTAAGCGGGACGGAGTTCAGGGGGTCGAGCCCAGCTAGTTCACCCGATTTCCACCCCCCAAACAAAATCCTCGCACATCCCTAGCCTCAGCCTCCTGGCAATTGAACTGTGGGGTGCCACAGGGCACTATTTTGTCCTCAGTGTTAACCTCTATGTGAATCCACTGGGAGCAGTTATTAGATTTAGGGCAAAGTGTCGCCAGTGTGCTGATGGCACCCAGCTCTATTTCTATGTAACATCTGAATCAGGAGAGGCCGTGCATGTTCTGAATTGGTGCCTGGATGCAATAATGGGCAGCTCGAGGGCTAATAAACTGAAGCTGAATCCTGATAAGACAGAGATCCTATGGGTGGGCAGGTCCAAGCTCTAGGAACTGGACCTGCCTTGCCTATTTGTTCTGGATGGGGTTGCACTCCCTTCAAAGGATCAGGCACATAGTTTGGAGGTGTTCCTGGTTCCATCCTTTCCCTGGAGGCCCATGTGTGACCTCAGTGGTCTGGAGTACCCATTATCAGCTTTGTCTGGTGTGCCCTTTCTTGGATAGGGATAGCCTAGTCACTGTGATCCATGCATTGCTAACCTTATGGCTAGACTACTGTAACATGCTCTATGTGGGGCTACCCTTGAACCTGTTTTGAAGCTGCCGCAAAGTGCAAAATTGAGAATACAGCAGCTATGATGCTCAGTGGGGCACCTAGCTTTATACATATTGCACGTGTGTGAAAAGAACTGCACAGGCTGCCTATTAGCTACCGAGCCATGTTCATGGTTCTATTTTTGACATACAAATCCCTGAATAACTCAGGACCAGGATACCTAGCAGACTGCCTTCACCTACACACATCCAGTTGACCCATGAGATCTTCAGAAGATAAACCAATAGAATGTCACTGGGTAATATCACGAAAGCATATCTTCTTAGTTGTGGCACCCAACCTCTTCCATGCATGGTCTAAGTGGCAGAAATTCTGGCAAGTTTCAAATACCTCTTGAAAAAGTATCTGTTTTTACAGGCTCTGTTTCATTGTTGTTTTTCTGTAATGTACTGTATTGTTTTTATATGGTATTACATATGTATTGTAGTGTAAACTGCTTAAAGATTTAATTAAGTTGTATGTAAGTATTATAAATACATACATGCATGCATGCATAGATACATACATACATACATAAAGCCACCATTGCATACAATTTGGCTTGTACATACATAAAGCCACCTTTGGAAACAATGTCTTTAGTTGCAACATCACCATTGCAATGTTTTGATCTCACCATATTTCTGAGTAATCCACAGAAAATACAACCATCTACAGGGGTGGGGAACCTCTTTCAGACTAAGGGCCAAATTCAATTATGGAGAAGCTCTTGGGGGCCACATTCCAGACAAGGGTGGGGCTAAAGGCAATGGGGCAGGGTAAAAGGGGCGGGGCCAAAATACAAAAAATAGCAGCATATTGTACCTTAAAGCTCTTACTGCCAGTAAGCAAACCTCAGGAGAGGCATTTCAAACATTTAGAATAGGGAAAAAAATGCATTCAAGCCAGGAAACCACCAAAAATAAGTGGTTGGGAGAAAGGGGGTGTGGCTATCTGGGGAACTCTGGAGGGCTGGATTGAGGCCACAGGAGGGCCAGATTTGGCCCCTGGGGCTGAGGTTCCCCACCCTTGATCTAACTAGTAGAGCAGTTTTAAAAGGCTGGGTGACACTGCCTGATCAAGAGCTACAGAATGCAGCTATAAAATGAAAAATGCACTAGTAAAACACCTAATTTATTAATACAGATCTCAAAAGTGACTCAAATGAAAACAAAAGAGTACTTTGCAACAGATGTAAACTTCCACTCACACCTGCATCTCTGATATGCAAAAATAGGTCACTGAAAATGAAACTGCAGGCTGGTCATTTTATTTAAATGGCTATATATAACATAAATTCTAAATCTAGTTGTTTATTTAAAACCTTTGCTTATTGGTGCAAGTATAGAGAAAAAGACCTACATGCATAATGCAGGCTGTGCTTCATTAAAGGTACAATATTGACAGACACAAAAGTATTCATGGTCCAAAAATGTATTGCTTAAGAATTAACATATCATTCCAAAATCTTCTTCAATCAATGGTAAAACTTGATTTTGGTGACCTCAAGTTTTTATCCAAACAATTCAATTCCCACATTAGCTTTCAATTTAACGACTTTTCAATGTCAAGAAAAGTCCAGTATTGGGAAGGATTAAGGGTAAAATAGAATCATGTTATACGAATTCTGCTGTTCACTTGTAGAACTTTTCGTTCACAGGACCAGAAAAATGTAAAACTTTTAAAATTGAAGCAAAGAAAAGACCACCCAACTGCCAACCTTCACATGCTCAAAAATGGATCTGTTCAATACCAGCACTACTAATTCATAGTAACACCATTATTCTTTGCTATTGGAATTCATTTTTACAGGTCCACCCCTCATGCAGAGTATCTGATAGATATACACATGGAGCTCTGTGTGAGAAACAAGATGTATACTGATACTTCACCACCTCTGTGTTAGCTATATACTTCTCTTGTTCTCTGAAGAGGCACCATGCTGATTCAATCTGCTTGAAGATACCATAAATGTTTATTTGTTCTGTCCTTCAAATGACAATGAACCTATGCAGGGTGGACGTCAAGGATAGGCATGGTTGGGCACCTACCAAGGATCCACACCCCAGCAAAGGCCCACTGACAAGAGCCTCCTGGACTTGCTCCTCCTCTTTATCAATGGAACCAATGGTGGTGGTGAGAAGGAGGAGCAATAGATACCATTTCCTAATTGCTCACTGGCTCTCTGCCTGTCAAGCAAGCAAGCAAGCAAGCAGCAGCAATAATGAGAAAGAGGATAAGGAGCAACAGCTGGTGACAGTGGAAGTGAGAAGACAGACTCAATGAGGGAGGGGGCCCTTTGAGGGTATCTTGCTTAAGGGCCCTCCAAAACCTGGAGCTGGCACTGAACCTATGGTATGTGCCACAGTATACTGACCCTCACTCAAGAATCTATAGACAGCAGGAACAATGGGCAGATTTAGTAACTGTCTCCAAGTACACCCCTTCATATTCTCCCAAATATTTGAATAGTTCACATTCATTCATACAAAGAAGAGTAAAATGTTAATAGACAATGCTTCATTGTGGGCAAAAACTGTTTTCTCACTGCTGTTGGTGAATTGTGTGGTTTCCACTTATAGGAAACAATACGCCTCTGTGAACTGAGCACAGAGAGACTGTGAGGAACATGACCCATATTGGCCTGGTAGCTTCTTTTCCTTGTTAGAGGGTTGTTGTATCCAATGTTAGTCCAACGTAAGTCCCATTCATTTCCATTAGTCTACTCGAAGTGGGACTAACATTGGATACAACTGCTTGTCTGCTGCAGAGGCTGATGGAGGTGGGGTGTGCGGAAGGAAAGCTTTGGCTATTGGGCAGTATAGAAATGTAATATATAAATAAAGGCCAGACTGCTTCATGAAGCCCGAAAACTCAGCATAGCCAAACATAGGGAACCGCCAGGAGAGCCTGCTTATCACCACCTCCCTTTGTGTCTCTGCCAGGGCATTCTTCAAGAAGGTGGTGTGGGGGGTGCCTAGATTTTTAGCTATCCAGGGCCATTTTGAAGACTCTTCTTCCCTGAAACAAAGAGGTAGAGGCAAAGGTCCTGGTGACCAGAGCAAGTGAAGGAACTGAAACATAAGGATTTGGGAGTGGAGGGGAAGGTGTGGAGCTAAGGGGTGAGAGAGAAAAGTCTGGAGCCTGGAACTGCTCCAAAACACCCTCTTCTGCTTATTAAAAGGATGGGGTGGTATGAGGGCAAATGAAGAAAAGAGCGATATTTTCAGGGAGGAGCTGGAGCTCTCTGCCCCAATCCCTACCCACCAGCTTTGCCAAGCACTTGGCTGGTTCTATCATGCATGCCATTCAATTTATATTGTAACATTCAATTTGCCACATCTTCTAATACTAGCTCTGCATGGAAGGTGCCACTCTGCAACCAAGAACTTTGCAACAGCCAACATATTTAAATGTCACCTTGACACTTGTTTCAAATAAACTCATCAAATACCATGGAAGTATTTGATGAAACTACATGTTCATCAAATCACACATAGCAGAGCTATGCCTGATTGGATTGTTTACCTCAGTGTACACGCATGCATTCCTAATTTGGATTGGAACCATAGCATGCCAGATGGGGGTTTTAAACCTCCCCCCTCCTATTTTCATCCTGAAATTCCCCCCTCATGGGTGGCGTTCTTTTAAAAAAGAATATTTTTTTTTGCATGGATGACAATGGAGATATTTTCCTTTTCTTAACACACACACACACACACACACCCGGTAGGGTGTGTGTGGAATTTCGATGACGAAAACAGGAGAAGGGAAAGCTTAAATCCCCACCTGCCAGAGTGCCGTGTTCCTGATCTAAACTGGGGCTGCGCACACTTACACTGAGGTAAATAATCCAATGACAGGTAACTCTGGTGCGTGATTTGAAGAACGTGTAGTTTGGCCCTGCATTTTTCAGGAGTGTTCAGTCATACAATCCCCTGCCTGAAGTGGTACAGTCCAGGAAAAGTTTTGCCAGCTGTTTGTTTTAGCCACTAAGAGTGATTTAATTCACATAAAGTGACGATAAAAGCATAATATTCTACACTATGGGGTTTTTTTGCGGGGGGGGATAATATTGTTTCCTATAACCAGGATAAGATCATCTGTTGATTATGGGCAGCCTCACATGTTCTTTTTAATCTGCTGTTATTTTCCTTTCTTTATGGTGCTCCCCCACTGCTGGAAATAATACACAAATGCCATGCTTCTGCATACCATGATAGTGGGGGGGGGGGGGGACATGGCAGAGTGTGTTTGTGCTTTTTGCTAATGATGCATGCAGCCACATAAGAAAGGAAAAATACAGATATGGCACATTAACATAAGAAGCTGCTGTGTATGTCCAAATTTCTCTCCATGGGTTCTGAGGGAATCTGTATGAATACTTTTAAGGGCCATTCCTGCAAATTTAGAAAGTGTGTGTGTGTGTGTGTGTGTGTGTTCTCATCTTTTTTCTGCCTCCCTTGTCATTTGTACTTCTTTTGGTACTTCTTCAGTTTTACACTTTCTCTGTGTCTGCCTAAATCTGCCCTAGCAAATGTTCATATCTCCTTAGGAAGGCCCAACTCACAACCTGCAAAACAAAGTGCTTTTGGCTGTGGTGATGATGGGTCATTCTGTGATCCTAGCCAGTTTTCCAGTGTCATTGCAGGCCAGCCCATCCTAGATTTTATAACGGGCTGAAAAGGTATTAAACACCACAGTCTATTTATTAATTAAACCATCATGCCTCAGAGAACCTTCAGATATTATGTGGAAGCAGTGAGAAGCAACATGAGAGTGACTTGCACATCCCGCTTTCATGCTTCTGGTATAATGCCCAAAGAGGGAAGCTGAAAATCATCCCCACGGTCTGATGTGTGGACACCACAGTAAATGCTGACTGCAGATGTTTCACAGGAAGTATGGAAAACAGATATGCAAATAACTTGCACATCTTCTCTTGCCACTTCCTTGTAATGTCAGAAACCCCTTTAATCTCAGTTAATTTGCTCCCACTACACAGGAAACAAAAGCTTGTAGCAAGATTACTATTTCAGGAGCTTCTTATGTAAAAAATTATATGGATGAAATTCTGGCCACAACAGGAAGTCAGTATTTTTAGTGAGACTTTGAATCAAAGTTTCTTCCTAGATAAATTGGTGTTATATCATACTTTTAACATCCATGTATATCCTTTGCCTTTCAAAATAAAGTATCAATTTTAATACTATCTTTACCTTGGTATATTGCTCACGTTCAAGTTCTTGACTAGAACCAGACCCTGTTGTCTGATTATAACGGTGCATTTTCATTTTCATCTGTTTCGTTCGCTCCTCCACTACTAAATTTGCTGTAAAAACACATAATGGAAGCCTATTAAAAAGAGATGAAAAACTTATAAAGTAAAAAATGGTTTAGATGCAACTTTGACCTTATTTCAACCTGAACAAGAAGTATTCAAACAACAAAACAAGCAGGCTGTGAACACAAGACACAGGCATGCTAATACTGATGTTATCACTGGACTTGCTTGGAATATTTATCTGACACATTTTCTAATTTTCCTATATATCCATATTGTAGCACAATAGATTTTAAAACCAGAAAAGAACTTTTGCTTGTTACTTCTCTTTAAAGCTGATAGCTGATGACAGCATAGCTGCAGAATGCAGCATTCAATCATCTTAGCATTTAATATAATAACATTTAAATAAGCTTTGTCATATTCAAAACAACAGTATATGACATTTGCTAGTGTGGTAGATGTACTGAGATTCCAAATAATCCCAGCACAATTTTCGCTACAACTGACTAAGGCCACAGTCCACCAGCTGGACTGTGCTTAATGTGATTATAGAATTTTATATTCATGAAAGATGTGCTGTCCAATCATATCACAAAAAAATCCAGCTTGTTGTGTATTTATTATTATTCATACAATGTCATCAGTGTGCATCACACCTTGCAGAAGTTCAATGGCTAATAATAATAATAATAATAATAATAATAATAATAATAATAATAGAGAAAGAAGAAGAAGGTCGGTCCCTGTCCCCAAGGAGCTTACAAACTATAATAGACAATGGGGAAAACAACAAGTGGTTAAGACCAAACCCTTGTGGAGCAGTGGGCTCAGGAGGAATTTGAAGGAAGAAAGATGGCACCAGATACACATTCAGGGAGTTTCAAGCATACGCTGGAGACACCAAGGGAGAATGGGTGGAGTCAGGAGAGCAAGAGGCTTTGTGGAGGCTGATGTTACTTGTTTATTATGACATTGAAGCTTTCCAGACTAGCACTGATTTCAGCAGATCCATGAAATGGACTGTATATGTACAGAGGTTGTTGAAAGTATATTGCTATTTCATTTCATTGATTGGCTTAATCAATGTATATATTTCACATTCTAACTAAACAAATACATGGTAAAAACTGCAAAGTCATTATTTGCCATATATTTCCCATGTTTTATGTGCCATACAACCCAACACTACAAGGGTTTACTTGGAAATAAACCCCACTGTGTTCCAAGGGGCTTATTCCCAAGCACGTGTACACAGGATTGAACTTTTAACACTATCCCCCACCCCAGCATCACCATCTGAAGAAGTGTATTCTGGTCATCCAGGCTGTGTGTGGAGACCCCTTTCAAAAAGGTTCAAATCCTGACCAGCTCTTTGGTGGGGAAGTTGCAGTGGGGGTGACTGAATTCAGCACCCAAATGCCTGATCGATGGATGTTAACCGGGGGGTGGGGGTGGGATTGAGATCCCTGTTAGAGTGGAAAGATAAACCACACATGCACAACCAATTTGTGCCTGTTTCTGTACATGTGTTTCCAAGCTGGATAAAGGTGCATATGAATACGTATATACATATATTACACTAGGACCTCACTGACCATCTCACTCATGGGACCCCCAAAACTGTTAGGGTATTTCCTGATGATGTACTAGAATTTAGTACACATATATTCCAAGATACATCAATTACAAAAAAAAATATGACAATGAGACATCTGTACATGCCAAGCACACACAGGGGACTGAAAATGTACCCCCAAAGGGTTAAGATACTTCCAGGACACACAGAAATCTGAAATTTAGCACATACATAGCCCTAGGTACCCTGATTAGTAGAAAAGTCTGAACCCAAAATGGTTACAATACATCCAGGCCACTTAGAAAGTTGGAATTTGGTACACATGTAGCCTCTACTCTAAAGTCTGAAAAGGGAGTATTTTTATACCTCATAGTCAAAATTAGGATGACCGTGTGTCCTTATTTTGAAGGTGTGTCTGAGGACAGTCATCTGTTTGAAGGTGTCCTCCATTTGAAAGGCTGTTCAATCTAAGCCTGGCTTAAAGTCAAAGAACCATATGGAGGGAGAACAGCAGGGACCTTGAAGCTGCCCATCAACAGCACCTGGAGCGCAAACTGAGCAAGGCACACAGGTCACCTGGGCACAGTCTTCCACACTATGGTGAGGCGTATTGTATTTCTATTAAATTATAGTAATTATTTCTAAAATTTGCATCTATACATATAAATTAGTACATGCAAATCTGTGTCCTCTTTTTAGTGATGCGTTTCCTCTTTTTGGCAAGGCCTAAGTGGCCACCTTAATCAAAACCTGGAGCGTGACATTTACTTCATAACAGAGGCCAGCATTCCAGGACAAAACAAGCAAAGACACATGTACGATGGAATTCCTCTGCCTCTTCAGACTTTGATTTGGGGGAAGGTGCAGCAAGGAACATGCATGTGGGCTTGCAAGGTGCAAAACATAATTAATAATATTCTATTAATACTACTACTCACTGACTAGACCTGATGACCAACTGATGCAGTGACTCACTCACAAAGGTATCAAAATTGTTAGGCAACTTCTCAGTGTGCTAGAGCTTTGAAATGTGGTAGACATGCAGTCTGAGGCAACCCAGTTACTTTAAAAACTCTGGAAACTGAACATTTCTACATTTGCCAACAAAACTAGGGACTCAAAGTATACCCAAAAATGAATGAGTCACTTCCATACCATATTTAGTACACATGTAGGACAAGATACCATGATGATTACTAGAAAAGTACAAAGGGAGACATTAATGCACTTCTCCCTTAAAATGGGGAACTCAAAAAGTGTGGTTAAGAAAAATTCTGGCCTGGGCCATCCAGAAAGCTGGAATTTGGCAAGACATAATCCATGCCTTTCCAATTACTAAAAAAAAATCGGAACTAGTAACGGACGTTCCAAGGGTCACCTCACATTGGTGTGGAAATGTTCTAAGATTCCTGGAAAAAATCAGGAAGACTAATCCCAACCCAATTCAAAGGCTCAGAAGAATGCTACGCCCCTTGTTATGCCAACCCCCCCCAAAAAAACATTCCCCCAGGTCCCAGCCTCTTCTCTTAAGTTGGCAGTGACAGCAGGAGCAGCAGACGAAGGGCAGTAGAATGCATGAACAAAAGCTAGCATACAAACAAAACAGGCTGAAGAATCAGAAGCTGAAGTAGCAAAGGAAGAGGGGACAAGGTAAATAGAGTGAAGAGCAGTAAAGGGGAAAGAAAACAGGCACATTGCACGGCAAGCTGCAGGTCCCCAGTTATGCACATCTAGCTCTAAAGAAGGAGGCCAAATTAGAAGCCAATCAAGGCCTGAGGAATAGTGGAAAATCTATGAAATATGCTAAAAATGCAGGAAGCCCCTTGAAATTGCTTGTGTGTGGTTTGCTGTATATAGCAAGTGATTTCATGTGTATCAGCTGACTATGCAGACCTAGCCACATCACATGGTTTGCTTCCATAGCTCTAATCAGAAATATTAACTTTTGTATGGTAACTAGTATAGTGATTCGCATGTAATAGATGTTGAATCCAGGCTACAGCATGGAAAGAAACAACGCTGTGGGGGCCAGTCTAAAGTACATGAGAAAAAGGCTAAACAGAGGATACAAAACCAGCAACAGCTTTAATAAATAAAGCTTATGAGAACAGGCCATGCAGCATATTGCTGCAGGCAAGGCAGGAAGGGAAAGTGAAACCACAGTGCCTGAGAGCTGACTCAGGCACTTCCTGGTATGGCAAGCCAGGAGAACCAATACACTACACTAAGCTGATGGGATCTGAGCTAGTGGTGATTGTACAAGAAAGAGATCTTGGGGTTGAGCTGAGTTGTGGGGGATAGCTCGATGAAAATGTCAACCCAGTATGTGGCTGCTTTGAAAAAGTAGTTTGCTCCATGTTAGGTATAATTAGGAAAGGAATCGAAAATACAACTGCCAAGATCACACTCCCCTTATACAAATTGGCCTAAGCAGGTATGAGCTGGGTCAGTGCTTGGATGGGTGACTGCCTGGGCTGCCCACATCTGTTCTGCACTGAGCAGGGGGTTGGACTCGATGGGCCTTATAGGCCCCTCCCAACTTTACTATTCTATGATTCTATGAAATCTAAGGTGTGATCACACTTGGAATATTGTGTACAGTTCTTGTCACCATACCTAAAAAAGGATGTTGTAGAGTTGGAAAAAGTGCAGAGAGGGGCAACTAAAATGATGAAGGGGATGGAGCAACTCAACTATGAGGAAAGGCTACATCTGGGATTGTTTCTCTAAGTGAAAAGGAGAGTAAGGGGAGACCTGATAGAAGTGTACAAAATTATGCCTGGTGTGGAGGAAGTGGAAAGGGAGACATTTTTCTCCTCTCATAATACTAGAACCCGGGGTCATCTCACGAAGTTAATAGATGGGAGATTCAGGACCGATAAAAGGAATCACTTCTTCACACAGTGTATAGTTAAACTATGGAACTCACTTCCACAAGATGTTAGTGATGGCCACCAATTTGGGGGGCTTTAAAAGGGGATTGGACAAATTCATGGAGGAGAAGACTATCAATGGCTGCTAGCCCTGGTGGCTATATGCTACCTCCAGTATCAGAGGCAGCATGTCTATGAACACCAGTTGCTGGGGAACATGGGGAGGAGGGTGCTGTTGCACTCATGTCCTGCTTGTAGGTTTCCCGTGGGCAGCTGGTCTGATCCAGTATGGCTCTTCTTATGTTCTTAGTTGTACCTCCACCACCGCATACGTTGCTCTGCACCCTCACAAAATGTGTTGTGGCTGTGAGGTTTGCCAGTTGGCCACAGAGAATAGTAGGGTCACTTCCCTCTTGAGTCTATGAGGCCTTGTTTCCCCTGGCTTGCTTATTATTCGTATCTCTCCCTGGAACAAGTGAATTACTGTAGAGAGGCAGTCATATCACTCAATACTCCAGCATACCAATGTGAAGAGACTGTTCTGCAGGGGACCACCTGCCCTACATAGAGTAAGATTTCAGGATGGCTCCCCACCCACTGAGAGTGGAACCTGTGGCTGACACAGATCTGTCTGCTTTTGCGAATGGAAACCTCTCTAACCTTGTTTGCCTCTTCCAAACAAGTTAAGGATCTTATGACTTGAGATGAGAGAGTCACATTCTAATTGTAATTTTCCACAATCATGTCCTGATTCAGGAACATCCATTGGGCCTGAGGAAAACCTAAGCCCAAAGAAAAATTCTGATGCATAAGAATATGGATCCTGGCCAACCTGACCTTTCCGATGAGCAATGAACACCTTGCAAAGAACAAGAGCTACTGTGTCTTAATAATCATTTCGAAGTGCTGCATGATGTCTGGGTTTAGCTCACTTCCCCCAGTTGATCAGGAACTTGACCTTCATGTGGAGATTCACTGTCATAATTACTCTGGCTTGAGACATTTCTACACAGGATGCCCTGATGAGGTCATTGAGATAACAATATATGTGAAAATCCCATCTCTGAGATAAGTCATTACCAGAACCAGCACCTTGCTCAATATTCTGGGCAAGGTAGAGGGATGTATGCATACGTTGCTCTGCACCCTCACAAAATGTGTTGTGGCTGTGAGGTTTGCCAGTTGGAGAGGGGGCAAAAGAAAGGATTTGGAGGGGCTGAGAGAAGAGTCCTAAGTCCACTCAAGGTACTAAATAAAAGGAAATTCCAAACTTTGTTTGGAATGTTGGTGACCATCTAGATGGCTGGTGGAGGGCTGCAGTAATTGGCCTTTTCCACCTGTTTCCTGGGCACTCATACTGAAAAAAGGACTATAAAATCTGACTATCTGATGCTTGGGGTACATTTATTACATTTACTCAGAAGTAGAGAATCATTTGGGCTACTGAATTATCTCCTCCCCTGCTTTTCTCTGTTCAGGTCCATGCTGCAAAGGCAGCAGAAAATAGCAGATTAAAGGCCCAAGCGTCCCTGAGTGGGGCCTCTCTCCTCCTACCATTCCCATTTTATAGGGATGGGTGAACCTGTCAATTTTGGTTTCTCTCAGTTTCTCATTTTTCCAACCTTAAGTTTGGTCTGTCCCATTTCAGCATCAATTTGAGATGATTATTATTTTTTAAAAGGTTGCACATATGCATTTCTGCTAATATGCAGTTTTGTACGCAATTTTGTCTAATGTACACATTTTTTGCAAGGAGTTTCCCCTAATAAAATGCATGTTTGTACATTATATTCACTAATATATGCTTTTTCTGTGCTAATATACACATTTTTTGATCAGAGGACTGCATTGAAAAATGTATTCATAGCTTGGGGGTTCTCCTGGAGCCATTTTTGTCTCTTGAGGCCCAGGTGGCCTCAGTGGCATGGAGTGCCTTCTACCAACTTCAGTTGGTGGCCCAGCTGTGCCCCTATCTGCATTGGGATAACCTGGCTTCAACTGTCTATGCTCTTGTAACATCCAAGTTAGATTACTGCACTGTGCTCTACCTGGGGCTGCCTTTGAAGATGGTTCAGAAGCTGCAGCTCATGCAAAATGTGGCAGCCAGATTGACAAGAGGGAGGGTCCAAACATATAACACCGATTCTGGCCCATTTGCACTGTCTGCCTGTATGTTTCTGAGCCCAATTCAAGGTGCTGATTTTGACCTATAAAGCTTGACACGGCTCGGGACCATAATACCTGATGGAGCACCTCTCCTGGCATGGACCTACCCGTACACTATGTTGTTCGAATGGCTGACTGCTGTCTCCCAAAGCAGTTACTTTATTCCCAACTCAAGGATGGAAAGCGGAATATCGGTGGTCAGTATATAAGAGGTTTAAAGATGTTCTTAAGGCTAATCTAAAAAAATGCAATATAAACATCGAAAACTGTGAAGCTCTGGCCCATGAACGATCTAAATGGAGGTTGGCCTTTCACAAGGGTTCCATAGACTTTGAAGAAGCCCGAGTGCAAGGTGAAAGGGAGAAACGTGCTAAGCGAAAAGCACGTCAAACGAATCCTTTACAGGACCATCTTCCATCTGGTAACCTGTGTCCTCACTGTGGGAAGCTGTGTGGATCTAGAATTGGCCTCCACAGTCACTTACAGACCCATCGCTAGAGTCTACACAATTTTTTAGAATTTCCTCTTTTTATAATTTTCTTTTTGTAATTTTATCCTGGAAGACAATCTTACTCGGTCATGAGTGATTGCCTACTACTACTACTATGTTCATCATCTAAGGCCTCCTTCAGGTGCCTCTTCCGAGGGAGGCTTGAAAGGCAGCAACAAGGGAGACGGCCTTCTCGGTGGTAGCCCCCCAATTTTGGAATGATCTCATTGACAAGGCCCACCTGGCGCCAACATTGTTATATTTTCATTGCCAGGTTAAGACCTTCCACTTCTCTCAGGCATTTGGCAGCATATAATGGAGTTATTATCAGGTCCTGGATTTTTCTTATTGTTGTTTAATATATATTTTTTAGATATATGTGTGTTGGTATGTGTGTGTGCTGTCTGTTTATATATTTGTATGTAAATGGTTTTTTACCATGTATAATGTATTTATAAGTTTTTAATCTTGTAAACCACCCAGAGAGCTTTGCCTGTTGGGCAGTACAGAAATGTAATAACTGAAAGAAAAGGAAATTTCAAAATCCAGGGAAGTGTGAATATCAAAGGATAACTGCATTTCAGTTCGTGTTTTGGTTCAGGAAGTATGAAATTAAGTAAGTACACATTAAAATGTGAACCGACCTAATTTCTCTCCCATCCCTGCTCCCATATTGGGCTGTGGCACAATGGCAGGGAAGTGACACAAATTCACCTCTCTGCTAGATAAAGATAGTGGCTGTGAGCAGCCCATTCAGACAAACTCAATCCAACGCCTCTAGGGACTAAGTAAGGCTGACCTAGAGGAGCAGCTGCTTGTCTTTTGGCTTCCTCTGGCATCTATGGGCTAGGAACCCAAAAGAGTTCCCGGTCAAGTCTCCACAAAGAAGTGACTGGAAAGCAAAGATGATCCTATTATACAGTATTCAACTTCCTGCAAAGGCAGAAGATGCGTGGAAGACTGCAGGAAGGAGACAAAAATGCCCAGCTAGGATCTTGTTCATTTTCTACAGATCGCTGTCTTATCCTGAACTGGGAACATAATCCATACATGATGGAATGGCACTAGAGAGAACTTAGATTTATGGCTCTGTTTATAACTAATTTGCCTTGGTTCAGATAGCAGCACAGATTAAAGCTTCTATCTTTAATAAGTTACAAATCAGGCCAATACACAATCAGGGCCTTAAACGTTTAAGTGTGTCTTAGAGACCAGCCTTATGCCTACACTTGAAGTATTTTCTCTAGGGTAGAGATTTGGAAGGACGAGGATAAGCAGCTACAGTTTTAGGTTTTTCAAACACCAGGAATAAGGACAAATCAGGCCAACACACAATCAGGGCCTTAAACATTTAAGAGTGCCTTGGAGACCTGCCTTATGCCTACACGAACTATTTTCTCTAGGCTAGAGATTTGGAAGACGAGGATAAGCAGCTGCAGTTTTAAGTTTTTCAAACACCAGGAATAACAAAATTAGTCAAATGCATTAGAGACAGGTAGGATATTACAAGGCGTATTGGAGCTGATAGCTGTAATTTGAAAGAGAATTTGAATCCCAAGAAAGGAAATATTTTTTGTTAAAAAATGAGGTCTTCTAGATTGGGGTGGAGAACCTGGGGCCCTCCAGATCTGCTGGACTATAGTTCCCATCATCCTGACCATTAGCCATGCTGGATGGCCACAGGTTCCCCACCGCTGTTCTGCATGTGACACTAAAAGTGTCACTTGGAAGCACATAAGGATTATTTTTAAAAGTAACAGTAGGCAATGGGGCATGGAATTGGGATGCCACTGTGAGTGTTGCTTTTAGGTTCATAATTTGGGGAAATTTAGCATTCCTATCAAACACTCAAAAGGTTTTTTTTTTAAAAGAAGTTTGCTAGGAATGCTCAAAAAGATCCAAAGGGTGAAGTACTGTCTCCCTACCTCGGTAAGTTCCCCCTGCCTTCTCTAAGCAAAAAGAAAAAACAATTTAGCTTGGGGAAGAGGTAACAAGCTGCAGGGAGGCTCATTACCACACAGAAGAGCCTGTGTGCAAGGCTTCTTCTGCAACGTAGCGAGTCCTCCACTACAGCCAGTTACCCTCTCCCTCTTCTACAAGGTAAGGGACTTTTTTTTTTTTTTGGCTCGGAGTAGGTGGTGGTGGTAAACTCGCAGAAAGGGCTGAGTGGTGGGAAGGGTGGGCCACACCCCCTTTTAAAGCTGGTCCTAACTCAAGGGGTTTCAGGACTGACTCAAAATAGATTCAGATCAGATTAGTTGAGCGGGGGATTCAAATTTCAAGCTCCCCACATTCAAAGTCTGACACCATCTCTAGTATCTATATTTCAGATACCCTCTCTAGGTTTGTTGCAACGACCAGTTAAAGAAGTATATTCATGATTCACTTGAAATCTAAAGTGAGGACTTTAACACTCCCTAAGTGTTTGAGAGTTTTCTGGAATCTCCAAGACACGACTATTCTTGGACAAAAGTAACAGTAAAAAACATTCAGATATAATTGATACCATTAGATCATACCTATCTTTTTATTCACAGAAGTTAGCAGGGTACATTGCCTCAACTGCCTTCCTTGCTCCATTCACTAATGTAGTCCATGGCTGCACCCTCAAATTACAGTCTCTTGCCCCCACAAACACTGAGGAACCACCACATGCATTTTTCCCAAGACCTCCTTGAACCTCCTAATCCAAAGTATTGAAACTTCAGTTTCAATATTTTAAAAATTTACTGGAAGCCACTTTGAAGACAATTTTGGCCAAAAAGCAACATATAAACTGAATAAATAAATAATAAATAAATGTAACAGGAATGCAGATTGATCACAAATGTGTTCAATAAAGCACTAGAGAAAACCAGAGGTTAGAATGTTATGTATGTCTCTACACAAGAATAAGCTCCATTGAATTCAGTGGGATTTACTCCCAGGTAAGTATAGGATTGCAGCCACAATTACATGGGTGGCTTAATGGGTGTAGATTCGTTCCATGTCTCTTCTTTAAAACACACACACAGAGACATGTGCATACAGATTCCTCAAAAGACCCGTTTATAAAACATGGCATCAAAATGGAACAGTTACCCTGGATCATTCAGTTGAATTCTTCTTCCTTTTGACTGATCCTGTAGCAGAAAACAGTATGAGAGCCATCTCCAGCTCCACAGGCTGAACGTGAGAGGTCTTCCGTGGCAAGCTCAGAACTGGTGCGGCATCTCTTGATACCATCCCAAGTGACACAAGATATCCAACATGTGCATGTATATGATAGGATTATTCCAGTTATATATACAAACCATTTTTATAAACAGCTATCGGACTCCCTCCTAAATAATACCAATTAGTGATGACAGGTTTGGAGACTGAGATAGTTATACTCCTTATCTGATAACTATAGCCCTCTTCATGCATGCTCAACATCTACAATAAAGATGAAGAGGGCAAGACTGGGTCCCGCTGGCCCTGCCCCCAATGTCACTACACTGATCCCAACCCCCAGTGTATGCATGTTGAGCACGACATGTGAAAACTGGCACCTGCTTTAAATAGAGTTGTACATGCATAGGTGCGTCGCACGATTTCCACACATCCTTTTCACATGTCCTGCTCAGTGCACGGATCCTGGAGGTGGGGGTGGAGCAGCAATGTCAGGGTGGGGCCAGTGGGGTGGGGCCCTTCATGTGTTTATTGTATGCACAGAGCACCACATGAATGGCTCATGTCATGATACAGGCTTTTAAACTGAAAGCAATAATGCCAGTTTTCCAGTAAAAATTGGGGAAATGTTGGGCTACTTTATACAATCAGCTAAATCAAGTGGTAAAGCTTTTCCTAGGCTGCACAAATTCAGGCTACTGGTGTGTTCTGATGAGCATGTGTCAGGAGCTGCTGGGGTATGTGGACAGCTGCCCCGTGTGGTGAGCCATTGAACTGCAGGTGGCAGCTTCCAAGTGAAGCACCCTAAGGCTAGGAATGGACAAACATGTGGTGTTCAAACTCGCTGAGGTTCTCCAAATTCTTCCTCAAAGCTCATTTTGCCTCATTTGCGTTCCCAAACATAAGCAGCTTTTTTTTTTTCAATTGGGGAAAATGTGCATTTTTTAAAAGTGTGCATTTCTTCCCATTTGAAAAAATAATACATTTTTAAAATGCATATTTTTCCTGATTGAAAATGTGCATTTCTCCCCATAGGCTAAAGCGTGAAAATGAGGATGGGGGGGATCTGCGCATCTGTGCACATGCACATTTTTGGAAGTGCACACTTGAGGGCCCTCAATTGACTTTGCCCACTCAGGCTGGCCATTGGATCCTCCTGGACAGGAAGGAGTGTAAGAAGGCTCCCTGTTCCACTTGAGCCTTGGTTGGGCAACACAGTTTTCCTGACCTCTGGTGTGCTCCTGTCCTGTTCATTATGCTTTGATCCTTGATCCTGCCTCTTGGTTTGTCCTTTGTTCCCGACTTGCTGTTTGGCCTTTAGTTCTGGCTTGGTTTTCAGCCCTACCTCCTGGTTTGTCCGTTAGTTCTTAGTCTCTTGTCCTATTAGCTTGTCTCATAGGTCCTGGCTCACCCTAGACTGCTGGCCCATGGCCCAGCCCTGACAGCATGCTTTAATGCTCCCTCTGAAAAAAAGCTCCCTGTACCTATAAAACTAGCATACCAGGAAGAGGGTTCTGCCCTATACTTTCTCTCTAACTTGCTCTTTTCCTATGGGCAGATCCCCCCTCCTGCGGGCAAAATTTAAAAATGCCCATTCCCCACCTGCAGCCTGAAGTGTACAATTCAGGAAAAGTTTTGTTGCTGTAAAAGCTGATCATCAGACAAAATAAACTGCTGCTTCCCCCCCCCCCCTTTATCAAGATCAAATCTCATGATTCTTCTCAGAAGAAGAGAATGGATTTGTCTATCATGGATACAAATTAATTTGAAATGGTACCTATGCCAAGTTGGTGTTTTAGCGCACACAGGTGACTCCAGGCCATATTGTGGCAAAACACACAATGAAGCATTTGAAATGGAGATGCAGATGTAGGAGATGTATTAGGAGATTTAAAAAAAGAACTCAGTTGAAGTAGATAAAAGATTTAGAATCAAGTAATACAAGGAAAGGTTAAGAGAAAGGTTAAAGGAACGAGGTTATGTTCATCCTACAGTAAGTAAGTTTACAATGTTTCGTTAAACATTTTTTCCTTTTTTCATAGAAGATGGTAGACAACAATTTCTCTTTACTGGCACAGACAATTATAGAACAAGGACAAATCCATGGAAGTAGTTTTAGGTTACGTATTGTATGGGTGGGGAGTGGGGGAGTTCAAACCTACAAAGAATGTGTGGAGTGCTTTTGAAAGGATTCAAGAAAGGTCACACTATTGTTCAAGCAACCACCATGATTCTCTCTCTTTTTTTTTTAAGTTGCTGGCATCTGCCCATCCTGTTCTGATAGCTTTCAGATTGAGGATCCCATAAAGCTGTTGACAAACCAGAAAGCCTCCGAGAGCATTCCTAAGGCAGCTTCCTATTTCTGTCCCACTAGAGCACTTCAGCACTTGATCAACATATGGCTTGGTGTTGTTGTATGATGATCAACTAATCATAGAGATACATCACACACTTTTAAAAGTCCTGGTGTCTAGACCACCCCTTCTTCACACAATTGAGCTCCTTAACACAGCTGGGCTAGCATCACTTGCAACTATTCATGATTTCTCCTGACCAGTCAGACTTGTGTCCCACCAACATTCCCACTTCCTGCTCTTTCCAATCAACCATGTTGCAAAGCAGAGTGCTTGCAACGAGATAATGTACAGTAGCTTCTCTTGACCGCTACTGTGAAGTCTTTTTCGCAGCAAACATTCTTACAATCCAGAGTGTTCCTCTGGACTTTTCTTCTTACTGGACACTGATGAGGAGGCAGGATTTTTTTCCTTTATCAAGATCAAATCTCATGATTCTTCTCAGAAGAAGAGAATGGATTTGTCTCATCATGGATACAAATTAATTTGAAATGGTACCTATGCCAAGTTGGTGTTTTAGCGCACACAGGTGACTTCAGGCCATATTGTGGCAAAACACACAATGAAGCATTTGAAATGGAGATGCAGATGTAGAGTATTAGGAGATTTGAAAAAAAGAACTCAATTGAAGTTGATAAAAGATTTAGAAGCAATCTCTCACTCTTCCAACTATCACCATTTTGCCCTACATATACCTTTCTCACATTAAAATCCTTAACATTTGTTTCACTCGCCCATGTTCAAGAATAAAGTGAAGCCAGAGGCACAGGGGCTGTCAGCCTTAGACTGAATATCTTTGAAGGGCCTTTTATGGATTGTGGAGGCATGTTTTTTACCTCAACTTTATGTTTTCTCCACATTTACAAAGTGTTCAGATTACAAAGTGTTGAAGTCCTGAACCAAATCTGTGTGCCACTGTGCCCAAACAGAAGTTGGCAGGTTATTATTCATATATAGATCCTAAAAAATAGAAGGAATTGGTCAATTTGAGAAGTTACCTTCAGAGATTGTCCAAAACCTGAATTGGAGTTATTCCCTTCCCCACTTGCAATTGTATCTGTAGCACACTGTTTACAGATGGAGAACCCTGCAATATACTGAAGACATTGGACTGGGTGTCTACTGAGGGTTGGGTCTAGAATAAGGCTTATTCACATTATTTTTCTTTGTGTTCCAAAAGCTATACATTAAAAAAAAAATTAATCCAGTATTTCCCATCCCTGCAAAAGCTAGGAATTATAATTTGAGGAATCAAACATCAGAAACGGTGGAATTTCCCCATAGGTTGCTCTTCTCTAAGGGAAAAGAGGCACATGGTCACCCATGCATGAAAAGAGGCCATATATCCTGTGAGCTGAATACCGATGTCATGCTTTTGCCTGTGTATCCTAGCTATGCTGTATTTGGACTGATCTAGCATTGAGGGAATGACAGGGACAACAGAAGGCCCTACTCAGAGGGAACACACTTTTTGTGTACCTTTCACATTTATTAGAAATGGATACAACAATTAAGTGGGGAAAATGCTCTATGTAATCTGTTCTGAGACCCAGTTCAGACAATAATTCCAGGCTTCATAAACCATGGCTTATGAAGCCAAGAACAAATATCAGGGCCAAGCACTCCTCCCCTCAACCCTCCCCTCACATGCCACTTACGCATGTCATTTCTGGTTTGCAAAAAGCCAGAGTTCCCCATTACTAGAGAACTCTGGCTTAATGTTGGTTAACAAACCAAAAGTAAGCCAGGATCATATACTGGCTTATTCTTCTAGATGTTAACTGACAGTAAGGCAAGCCATGGCTCCCCCATTTGGATGTAACAGGGAACTCTGGCTTAACGCAAGCCAGAAACAAAGTGCTGACTGCTGAAGTGATGCACAATGTAAGTGGCAAGGGGAAGTGAGTTCAGCCACAATGCTTGTTCCTGGCTTCATAAACCACAGTTTATGAAAGCCAAAACTATTGTCCAAACTGGGCCTTATTTCTTTTTAAAATGGAAAAAAGTTCCCCATGTTGATTCTATGATGAAGCATAGTTTTTAGAGGATCTAGAATTGGTAAGGACCTTGTTGTCATGTGGCTTCTTTAGTCATCCTCTTTATATGGAACCCAGAACTACTGGGCATATTCTCATTATCTTCAATAAGACAATTATCCAAGGAAGTAAACATACCCAGAAGACGACAACCAAGTTTGCACCTGGTCAGAGGTTAAGATAATATTTCATTAAATAAATCTGAGATTAGAAAAAACAACTATTTTACAACTGTAAAGAAATATGGACTGGATGATGTTTAGATACTTGGGGCAGTATCCAATGCTCTTGTTCCGCTTATGCCATTGACACAGCACTAGCATAAGTGACCACTAGTCCAATGCCAATAGCATATGCTAGAGCAATGGGTTTTCTGGGGAAACTCGTTGCACCAGTGTACCCTACTGGCATTATGCTAGAGGTCACTTAAGCTTGCACTATGTCAATGGCGTAGGTGGAGCAGCAGCGTTGGTACTGCCCCAAAGAAATAAGCTTTTCCACAGATTTACATTATCAACTGAATGTAACCTACATAAATGGATTGATATGAAATTAGTTCAGAATAAAGGTAAAATAACATGACGAGTGTTAGTAAAATTGACATGAATATTTACCTTTTGATGATGAGCTATAATTCTCTTGTTCTTCAATGAATAAAATGCACGGAATGATGGGAACAAAAGAAAGAAATCAGCAAATTTAAAGTTAGACAAAAAAGGTGTTATACATGAGAATGACAAACACTATAGGTTCTGTCGCAGCATGCATAAAATTAATGTGGGGAATCTTGGATGACAAAACCATGACAAGTTATCAAGTCTGAGGTTAATATAAAGCATGCTCAAACCCATGGCAGTCAATTGTCCTAAGCACACTTAACACCATGTAGGATTGTGGCCTGGATTTATTTATTTTTTCAACAAAGTTTAATGTTGAAAATAAAAGTTATTCAAAACATACATCCCTATTTGACATGACAAGCACTTAAGAAAACAAGCATTAGTGAAAGGGGTTACTGATGCGAGAAGCTGTCTCTTTGCCTGTCAGTTCTCCACATCATCTAACATTTAAGAATTTCACACTAAATCCAAAATAAAGTGTACGATAAGCCTAAACTGTACATGGGAGCAAGTATTTTCTTTTATCCATTCCAGATTAGAGTACTTACATATTGCACTTAATTAGAGCAGTATTAAAAAATATGCGATTGTATCAGAAAGCACTCTCCAGTTCAGTCCAACACAACTAAAGCAAAGCTTGCATTGCAAACAATGGAAGAGCAGGGTCACACACACAAAGGGTGAAGCACCTATAGGAGTATGTTAACAAAAGATTGAATGAATGAATAAGCTACTCAGTGACTTTTCAATTAGCAATTGTCAGCTAATTTTTACAACTATCCCTACAACAATGACAATTAAAAATAGCTTGCTTTATTACATATCTCACTAAACATCTTTTTTCCCTTGGAAAACCCACATCCACTTTTTAAAAACCCAGTAGTTGTGTGTGTGTTTCCTAGATGTCTCTCATACAGCACCCCAACAAATACTGTCATGATTTTAAGACAAGATTTTAAGAGGCCTTTAAAACAACTTATAATAGTATGTGAATAGGAAATAAACCATTTGAATAAATACAGTTTTCTGTCTGAAACCCAAATTGCAGAATACTGAGATGAGATTATTCATAAAACAGTGCCACATCCTACAGAATAAAATATCACCGTAAGCGCATCTTAGTTCCAGATGGAGTTGTGTTTTATTTTCAGTGAACCAGGTTCAACTCTTTTAAAAGTGTAAATAAGCAGAACAACATCACTGATATGTTATCTGAAAATCACTACTATGGAGCTTGATATCTTGGCAAGTTTGGTGGATAGCATGGTTTCTTAAGTCAAACAGCAGGAAATTCTGAAAATTGAAATATTTTACAATATTAGCCTCAGTATATAATATAGCCCACCCAAATATTCCATTGGTCTGGAAATTCTAAGAACCCCAGTGTTTGCAAACCAGTGCATAGTAACATGCTTAAGTCCTATTGATTTCAAGGTGCTTTTTCAGTCTGGCATGCATTTCTGCTACATTCACTGTAATTAACGAGTACATTTTTTTAGGTAGGTTAAACATACTGTAGGGGAAAGAATGCAATGCTCTTCTGCACGCTTTCACTTGTACTTGAGCAACAAAGATGAGAGGCTCATGTTTTAAAGTGTAATAAACTCAGCCTGAGGCATTCATTCCAGAAAGACCTGCATTCTCATTAGTATAAACATCGCAATGACCTTATACTTGTTTATAAAGAATTATGCAACCACAGTGGAAGCAGCAATATGGCCTCAAAGAAATACAATGCTAGTTCAAATATTTTTCCCTCACTTCTGTAATTGTAATTCTGTAATATGGACTTCTGTAAGTATCCCCTCCATGTTATTTATTTATTTATTTTGCAACAAACAAAGCCTTCAAGAAAAGTTCTATGTATACTCACACACTGATCACATGGAGTCAGTCTTACCATGGGTTATATTTGATTAACAAAAACAACTGGTTTTTACTGTGTGATTAAAGTTATACTATGCCAAATAGTATGTTAGTATAGAGGCCACATCACTGTGCTGAAAACTCAAGAGGTTTATACATTTTAAATTACATACTGTTGTAGGAATATATCTGAAGGCCTCTTTTCTATTATCCTATAATACTGTTGCAGAGGAGAGTAAGTTGTTTGAAAGACAGTGAAATCTATGAAACCTGATGGTTTTTCAACCACACTAATTGCACACTGGCCGCAGTCCTAAAATGATACTGACAACTGAATTCCACTAAAATCAATGGGATTTAAATCTAAGTAAATGTATAAAGTATAAGGATGCAGTCCTGACATTATAGATGTCAGTAATGAAGTCCCAGTTTTGTCCATAGGTTCAGGACAAATGGGGAAATCCCCCCAAAAGAATATAAGAATCCAGATGTTGCTGTCTTAAAAACTGCATACTTTCTCTGGACCTGTTCTCCTGCATTTTACTGTGCGCCATACCCGCCATATCTTTTTTCCACCTCCCTCTTTCACATTTATACTCTTGCATGCTCTCTTTTGATCGCTAGCACAATTATTTCTCAAAAGACATACAAGAAAATGATGTTACCTCCAATAAAATCTCCACACATTCCCTGTTTAACGGTCAACATCCCTCTTCTGTGATAACAATCAATACAGCCCATTTTAATTTATTGACACTTGTTACTGTTTCTAATTCACTATTTGGTTCTTACTGCAAAAGTTCTGGACTATTTTTGTATCCATTCCATTAGTAGAAGAAAAATGACAACAGACACCCTGTATGATAGAATCAATTCAGTCAATTTTACACAATGAATAAAGTGTTACACCATAGTGTGCTCATTTTCAATTATAAATCATACTGTTCCTTGTTAGATATCTAATGGAGTGTAAATAATGAAAAAAGACTAAAATATGCAATTCTTGTAACACTAGAAGACTGACATACCATTCTTTCATCACCTATAATGAAACCCTGCATATTAGATTAATATTACTAGGAACTAATGTTGTCATTGAGTTAAGGCCTAATAAATTCAATTAAACCTCTCCCTGATTTCAACATGCATCAGCCCTTGTATAATGCAAAATCTACATCTTAGGCTTTCCTGAAATGCATATATTTCTCTATTTCTATACTTCTACTACATACATATTTCTCTGTTTTCAAATAGATATACACTGAAGCTGACCAGCTGTCCTTTTCCTCCTAGGAGGAATGGGAGGAAGCTATCCATTATCCACAGAGATATTCCAGGGAACAAATCTGGACAGTTCTGTGTTGTTCTATTTTGATCAGTGCAGATGCTTCTTTGATTGGACTAAAGGTTCTGCTTGGAGGTCTTGTCATTGCTGCCAAGTCAGAGGACTGCTATACAGAACAATTTAATGGCTGAGCAAAGTCACACTTATACAAGTTTTCTATTTCTAATTGGGTTAATGGTGGATTGGCAAGAACAGCAAATGGCAGAATTGGCTACTAAATATGTCAAAAATATTTTTCAAGTCATTTAAGGTAACTATTAAAATAATAACACCTCCATACATTAACAACTAATTCTATCTATACAGAAATAACCCATACTGTGGGCTCACATGTTTTCCTAGTGGAAATACTGTATGTCTAGTGGGTATGCTGGGCAAACAGGAAATGCACAAGATAGATGTGAGGACCCACCCTGAAGTACACCAGTTGTAAAGATACTCAAAAGGAATGGCACCTTTTAATAGAACAAGGCCATCATTTCAATAACAGCAGGTCAGTACTTTAAGAAACCAGTCACAAAACCTTCTCCCAGATTCACTACCTTATTTTTTACCAACTCAGCCCCAATAAGAAGTAAAATTAAGTGCATTTAAGTGAAAGAGGAACCATGTAATGAAATCCTCACAGCTCTACTTTTTTTCTTGTTTGTTTTCTATATTATAGCAACCGCTATGATTTTCCTCTCTTATGGTTTGAAACAGGTTGATCACAGATGACAAAATCTTGTTAGCCTCATTTGAACTGAAATATTATTATAACTTATCCAGTAATAAGGCATTGTATGAAAGACTCTCCACATGGATGAAAAATTTAATTCAAAACACAAACTATATTTGATTTTTTTCCTTACAATATATTATGTCAACAGAAAAATGATATATGAATATCCACTACCGGTAAATTATCTCTCTCTCTTTTGCACAGCTTCCATATTATTGGCATTCCGAGAAAACACACTCATTTGATCTGCAATGTATTTTTTAAACAAGTTCTTAAACCAACGAGACATTAATTCATGACAATACGAAATAAGAGGAGCAAGTATATTGCACATCAAAATCACAAACATAAAGTAGAAAATATCCAAATGAAAATGGATATATGGAATGGAAAACCACATTCTGACATATTCTATTGATATTTAGTAATTCTTCAATGCTGGCTCTCATTCCTTTTTCATTAGGAAACTCATACCTATATGATGCATGTATTGGCAAAGAATAAACAATTGAGTAATCTGATCTCACTCTCAATATATAGTC
Organism: Shinisaurus crocodilurus; assembly: GCA_021292165.1. Lineage (NCBI taxonomy): Eukaryota > Metazoa > Chordata > Lepidosauria > Squamata > Shinisauridae > Shinisaurus > Shinisaurus crocodilurus. The sequence continues at coordinate 131,484,882 of CM037879.1, forward strand.
ATATCTGCAGGATGTAAGATATTACCTTGCTATGCAGAAGGAAAATTTAAAGATTTTACACTTGCAATTCTGAATTACATCATGTAATTAAAATATAAAAAGTCTAAGGCTGCAATCCTATATACAGTTACCTGGGAGTAAGCTCCATTGAACTCAATGGGACTTACTTGTGAGTAGACATGCATAGGATCGTGCTGTATGCAAGTTGTGTATAATTTCTAATGTGAGCCTAGATAAGATTTGTTTCACCTTAGAAAAATAAGCAGATCTTTTTTTCTGTAATCTACTAATTAAGCTGTGGTAAATATGATGAAAAAACATAGATATTGGTACGTGTTGGATATAGCTTCAATACAGTATCTTTTCAACCACCTGTCTTATGTTTTCACTCAGATGTGTTGCTCATGGATTCCTTTGCGTTTTCCTAGGTAGTACATTAATTTCCCCCCACTTCTAAACTTGACCTTTGACATGCTCAGAAAGGGATATAATTAGCATTGTTCACATTCCTGCCAGCAAATTACAATTAGTCAGTTCCAGCTAACAAAGCAAAATGAAAGAATTGTGAATAAATAGAATGGGTTACTCTCAACCATCTTAATCTGCCCTTTGCCTAGAACCTGGAATTAATGAGATCACAACAAACTATAAGTATCTGAACTTTTAAGGTGCATACATTGCCAGAAAACATTCTCTTTTTTTTTTTAGAACCATGCAATTATCAACTGCACACCACTAGTTTGCAATCCACTCTTATACAATCGTTCTGCTTTATCAGTAGAAACCAATAAAGCACTGAGGAGTCTGTTAAACAAGATCAAGATGTCTTTGTAAAGCAGAGGAGGGAGGAAAACAAACCTAGGTTTTGAACTATAAGCTTGTTATTTGATACCTTGCTCTATACTGCCACTCCTGATAGGAACTTGTGGAAGCTGTCTCCCCCTACGGCTGCTGAAGGGTGTGTCTGCTGGAGACGACTGCATGGGACTTCCTGGTTGGTGCATTCTGCAGGCAGAATTAAGATTAAATGGGATGATGTAACACACATCTGAACCAATGAGACAATGCAAGCACCAAGTGAAATACCTTTGTTAAAATGTATATAAAACAGAGAAATACCTTACTTTGCACATACGCCATAAGCTATTAACATCCATTCCATTCTGAAAACATTAATTTTAGTCTGTTTAGGTGTGTAAAACATAAAAGGCATTTTCAAGTAGTTTCTAGACTAGAAAAAGACCTCTCAACTTCGGGGGGGGGGGGAATCATCACTGACCCGAAATCAGTGAAACCATTGACCCCAATGTGAATTTGGAATTTAAAATATGTTTGATTCAAATGTTTTAGCCTGTTCCATTCAAAAAGCTATCAATAGCAATGGTTGCAAACAATCATGTGTGTGTGAGAGAGAGATCTATCTATCTATGCGCACACGTGCATGTGTCTGTGTCTGTGTATCTCCACATGACTATCCTCAGCATTCCCTTCTTTAAAATTGTAAAATTGACAGTGCGTGTCTGGTAGTGGTTACAAAGTCCCAAAGTATTTCCAATAGAATTTAAAGCTTTCCATCCAATGGAAAGCTTGCATACACTTTCAGACATATTACCAGTATAAAGCTAACTATTAAGAACTAGAGGATATAGGAAAACTGACTTGTAAATCAAGAGCTAGAGTATGTTCACACATCACCAACTGAAATCCCTGTGAATAAGATCCTAGGATATTCTTTTTGCTTTGTACGTTTCATCTCTCATTTCTGCGTTTCCTCTTTTGATGTATTGCTCTTCTCAGTGCAGTATTTCCAAGAAACTGTACACAAATATCATGAAATGTACTTGAAGGATAACAGATTAAACCATGGGAGGAGAAATGACTAATGTAAACTGGCCAAGCATCACTGAAGCAGAGGGAAGTCAACAGAAGGTACCATTTGCTTTCCATAAGGTGAGAGTGGGGAATGTTTCCCCAGGACCAGGAATTACTCCTGTCCTGACATTCCATTCGTTGCTCTCTCCAATTATGATCTCTATATAATACTAAGCAACCCAAAATTTTTGTGGGGATTTCCATCTCCATACATAGTATGAAGAAAATGGATGATGTGCAAACATACCGTTGTTATGAGAACAGGTCATTGCATTACTTAGTGCATTGTTTTAAGTGAAATACTCTGAAAGCTTTCATATGAATGCATAACACAACAAAACAATGGGAAGACAAAACACAGGCAGATTTTAATTACTGTGATAAGTTCCTTCATATGACTTAAACAATCCAGATAGTGAAGAAGATAGGCTGAGCAGAAGATATGAGAAAAGTGTAGATATCATGGCAGAGGGGTGGAGAACAGATTGTATTGGAGTGCCAGAATGAGTGAATGCACTGCATGTACTCCAGAAAGTACACCACCACATTAACATCTGGGAGGCAGAAAACAAATGCTGTGCTGTACATTTAATAGCAACCTTGTCAGAAGTGGAGAAGGTGGCGCCGACCCTCCAGCAGCTAGGTGATGTACAGAACATAATGGTCTGATACTAGAATGCTCACTCGACCTTGAGCGAGCGTGATGTTTTCCCCTAGTAATGACTGGCTGATCATTGATTCTTGGGGTTGGAAGTCCCCTTCTAGAAACACATGGCAGTAGAACCCTAAAACATTAGGGCCAAAAAAAAAAATTGGTTCAGTCATTAGCTGCATATAAGCTTCTCCCTCACTCACTCTCTCACACACAAACACGCACACCCCATTCCCCAACAGCTTCTATAGTTGTATCCATGATTTTCAGACTCAATAATACTCATTATCTTCATAAATCTGCTTGGTAATGATCACACAACAATTTTATCACTCCCTATACAGCAAGGGTAGGCAACTTGTGGTCCTCAAGGTGTTTTGGCCTACAACTCCCATCAGCCATAGCCAGCATAGCCAATAGTGAGGGATGATGCAAAGTGTAGGCCAAAACATCTGAAGGGCAACAAGTTGTCCACCCCTGCTATTCAGAAATATGCTTGGAATTATGGAGCAGATTAAGTGACAAGATAGAACTGTAGGTAACTAAGATCAAACTTCCTCCGAATTAAACAAAAAATCCTTTGTGCATCTCAGAAAGCATATTGTTAAGTAGCACATTCATAAAAAGAAAACATGCCAAAGCCTCTCTTTAGTATCAGCAGGTATGCATTTACAATACACACAGTTTTAGAATATTGGCCTCTATTGGATGCTGGTCTTTAGTGGGCTTCCATGGAAGATACTGTCATATTCCTTCAAGCTCTCAAGAATGCAAAAAGTCCCAGAAATGCAGCTCCTCCCATCACTCTGGTACAGTGATGGAGAAAAGTGCTCCTGTAAAATGTCATCCTGTTTCTCCACCCATCCATATTGTGGTTGTCTTCAGCTAAGGGCATAGGATTAAATCCAACATCACATTAGTGGAAGCCCGCTATCTCATAGTGTATTAGCTAATTGGCAATTTCGATGGTGCCTAGATGTTATTACCTATTTGAGAATACTTATTCCCAGAGACATATCTCAAATGATCAAGCTAAATTTGAATAAGTTTGAATCAGGGCCATGTGTGCTTGCAGGAGAGATGGGGAGACAATCCCACATAGCTCAGCTATGTGTGATTAAAGGAACATTTAGTTTGGCCCTAATGTGGAGCAACATATGGAAGGTGAAGATTTTTCAGTGACAGAATGACTGTGATGGGACATGGGAGAAACTATTTCAATGGAACAGAGTAACACTACACCTAATAGACTTTTGGTTTACTGGACTCCTTGTTAGCCAGCTCAGTGAAATAGCTGTACTGCAGCAAAGCAATCCAGTTGCACAATTGTGGCAATAAGTCTATGAAAGAGAAGTAGTAAGTTAAAATACTGAGGCTTGCAGAGATATCTCTATTTTCACTGTCTAACCCAAATGGGGTATTTCATAAGGCATGTAATACATTTGTATACAAATAACAAGCATTCTGTTTCGTTACATATACCCCCTATGCCAGAGGTTCTCAAACTTTCTATGCTTAGGGTCAGCTACAGAGAGTTGAAAATGACTGAGGACCACCAGTCACAAAGTGGTGACAGATGAAGTGGCGTTTGGCATAATCCACTGGCAATTGCTGATACAGTCATGCCTTGGATTGAGAGCATAATTCGTTCCGGAAAGGTGCTTGTAATCCAAAACACTCTTATATCAAAACGAAATCCCCCCAAAAAAATTTGTACAGAGAGTTTTAATTTAAGCCGTACTACAGTACTTGTATTGCAAGACGTCGCTTGTATATCAAGTAAAAAAAAATTAAATAAATATTTAAAAATTTGCTTGTCTTGCAAAACGCTCTCAAACCAAGTTACTTGCAATCCAAGGTATTACTGTATGTTATATTGATATCTAATCCCTCTTTAAAAATCCCCCCCTTTTTTGACACAGCTATTTCCTTGTAGCAGGAAGTCCCATAATTCAGCTAAGTACAGTACATATCATTATTCAGCCTACCCATTTTGGGAAGAATTTGCTAATCCAGAGGCTCTAAGTCTGGGATTTCCAGCATAGTGCCCATGCACAGCAATGTGTCCATGGACACCTCTCCTGGCACCCTGCCTCTCCTTATTTTAATCGTATTTCTTAAGATTATTTTACATTATTTTTAACTGGGAGATCACCATGCGGCAAGCAAAGTGCTGCCATTTATTTGGGTGCAGAAGAATGATTTTGTATTTCGGAGCTCAGACCCACCATCTCTGCCTTGGACTTAGGTTCTTGGGCTATTTAACTTTCTATTAGTCTCACCAGTTTGTTTTCTGGGAAATGAGTGGTTTGTGACTGACCATACTCACCATGGCAGCCATTTTATGAATAAGCAAGCCCCTCCATGGTAGCCATTTTGTGAGAGTGCCCACAACACTCTCAAAATTCCAGATGAGTCAATTGACCCAAAGGGTTTAGGGATCCCTGCTATAAGTAGAGAAAACTATTTTATATTGTTTTTCTCTTTTCCCTACATGCCTCTCAAAGTTTTCTTACCCATCCTGTCATTTCTTCTCCCCTTCTTCTTTCACACTTAACTTATACCCTATCCCCAATTGACAGTATCTTTCATCCCTCCCTCCTGCAGCTTTTACATTCACTTCCTCCTACATCCCCTTCTTCTTTATTCCCAGTTCTTAAAAATCATCATCATCATCATCATCATCATCCTTGCTCTCTAACCAACTCCTGCAGCAACACCTGCGTATGCAGTGTGCATGGTGTGGCCATGGCACAGGGAGGTCAAGCAAAGAGGCACTGGGCAGTCTGCAGCACTGAGACCTACCTGAAGGTTGGCTGAGACCCACTTGTGGGTCCCAACTCACAAGGTGAGAAACACTGTCCTATGCTAATGTTCTGCCTCCAATAGGTACCGGTAGCTCCCTATTCTAGGCAAAACTACAGACAATTATAAAACCTAAGTGATTGTTCAGCAAAACTATAGCCCATTTCTTGATGAGAACAAGTAGGTCCCATTGTTGTGGGTAATATTTTTAAAACATTGTGAAGATATGAGAAAAGTGTAGATATCATGGCAGAGGGGTGGAGAACAGATTGTATTGGAGTGCCAGAATGAGTGAATGCACTGCATGTACTCCAGAAAGTACACCACCACATTAACATCTGGGAGGCAGAAAACAAATGCTGTGCTGTGAATGTCTGGGTTTATTGTATTCCTACCTGCCTTGACAGCTCTTTTAATGAAGTGCAGTACATTTACACATATGGAGGTGGTTCTCATTTAGCCTCTCCATTCTGGCCAGTTTATGTAACGGTGATTTGTATTGTAAACCTTGCACCTCCTGATCCAAAATGAGGACTAATGACCTACAGTGATTTATTTGAAAAGCCTGATGTGCCAAATGCTTCCTGTGATAGGAACCAGTTATTAGAGCCCTTCATGGTTGGTTGCTGGCAACCCTACTTTACTTGTAGGTAGGGATGTGTAAGAAATCCGATAGGGGGTGAAAATCCAATGGATTTTCATGATTTGGCCCCCCAGATTCTGGTTTGTCAGCCCCTGTGCTGCCGCCAACTTGCTATGATGAGAGCTAGCTTGGGAACTTCCACCTCTAAGGCAGGCTGCAGTTTACGCATTTTTTTAAATGCTAAGGAAATTTGTACAATTTGCGTAAATCGGGTTATTTTGTATGTTTTACGCAAATAAGCATCCAAAAAGCATGTGGACTGCATAAAATTGGCCAATCCCAATGTACAAAGTGCCCATACAAAACATACAAGATACCCCAATTTACGCAAATTGCATAAAGTTACACAATTTGTGTACCTTTACGCAATTTGCGCAAATTTCCTTAGCGTTTTTAAAAATGCGCAAACTGTGGCCCGTCTTAGAGACAGAAGTCTGTGGAAACCTCCCCGACTCAACCGGCTTCCGCTCATTGGATTGGAAGCAGGAAGGAAGTCTGTCGAGCTCAAACGAACCGGACTTCCCAGCATCAGCACATCCCTACGGTAGGTTCAGACTTAATCTTTGGGAATTGTTGTATTGGCATTTATGTAAATGAAACAAAATATGTACATTAACAATATCCAGTGTATATCAGCTCCAGTGTATATAGCAATTCCCAGAATGCTCCGAAGAATTTAATAAGGCAAGAAAAATGTTCATATAGCACCATATTGCAAATACACTGAACAAAGTTGAATGCACTTAAGCTCTTGGAAATAAGTGGGCTTATGTGTGCATAATTCTCTGTTGTATTGTGTCCTAATTGTGTAAGTAACAAAAGGTATAATTTGTGTGTCAGACAGGCCTCTTAGAGGTGACCAAGGAAATAAAATGACACTGACCCTATCAATTGTGACTGGTGGACTTAGTCGTAGGCGGGATGGAGTGGGATTCCACCCACCCCCCCATTACGTGCCAACCAGGTCAATGCAAACCAACAACCTAAATAAATCTCATATGTTTAAAGTTACTTAATTTAGAAATTTAAATTTAAATTGAATTAGAGTTTAAGTGCCAGGTGCCCAATTGCTTATCCAGGCCCTGGGTTCATCACTAACTGATCCCTGAGAGGTTATGTTTATCTAATGGAGTATAATCTGACTAAATATTGTTTGCAGTTCAGATACTTAAATCCACAACTTCATTAATGGCAATCATCATGTTTCACCAAAATTCATGGTATGTAATTGAAGAGGCCTCTAAGCAACTGGAGGAATTGCAATAATATTAATTATTACTGTACTGTCTAATATTAATCTTTGTAAGCCGCTCTGGCTCTGTAAGCCACTTTGTAAGCCGCTTTTTTGGCTGAAGAGCGGGGTAAAAATGCTGCAAATAAATAAATAATGCACAAGCAGAGATGTGTCATTCTGAATTCCTTCTCAAAAGTAGTATATGAGAAGAGTTTGCATTGGAATGAAAGAGAATGGCAGGTCCAGAAATTAATATGGTGCTACAATATATCCACCAATCATACTTTCTTCAGTGTGTAAAACACTTTATTCAGAAGGTTAAATGCCATCCTTGGGAACTGAATCACATCATTTCCTAATGATATTTTAATGTTTAATTTTTTTTTCTTTTATATTTAAAATATGACACACAAACAAAAGCAGCAACAATAACATCAATTCATAAACATTAGGTTGTCTCTCGTACAAGTTACAAAATTGGGGGGGGGACCTTAGCATTTGTGCTCTGAGCCCCATAAGGAGTATAAATTCAAAGGTGTAACCCTATCCCACTTACCTGGGAGTAAGCTCCATTGAACTCAACAGGACTTAGTTCTGAGTAGACATGTTCAGGATCAGGATTTCACTGAAACAGCACACTACAATGTTTGCCTACTCATAGTAAGTTCCACTGGATCCAGTGAGACTTTCCACAAAATATGTATCCATAGAGAAGTGACTTGCTTATAACCATAGATTTCATAGATTTCATAGATCATACAGTTGGAAGGAGCCTACAAGGCTATCAAGTCTTATTGGGGGAAATGAGCCTGAGAGTGCCTGGGATAGGATTCAAAACGCTGGATTGGATCCAGGATCTACCTTGCTTAGATGAAAGGGTACCAGTGGAATGGGGAAAAGGCAATCTTTCCACCTCTCCCTGCAGTCCCCTGTGTCTCCTGGGGACCCTCTGGAACAGCATTGGAAGTGGCACTGTGGGCTGCAAGTGGAAGGGGAATCATTAAAGATTGCTTCTCCACACACCCATCCCACTGGCCCCGGAGCATCCTAAGCAGAACTCTGCTCAGGGGGTGCTCTTGCTGGTGGGAGGAAATGCTGCATCCAGGCCTGCATTGGGAAAACAGGGAGGAGCATTGCTATTAAGCAGTGTGTTACACTGAAATTATATACCTGTCTATTCAGAAGTAAGAACCACTTGAGTTTAATGGAGCTTACTCCCAGGTAAATGGGTATAGGATTGCAGCCTTTATTACTAAAATGTGAGATGCGACAGCTCTCTCAGCCAGCAAATCTAATTCTCCAAGCTAAACATGTATCGCCTAATTCCAGGTGTGTTGTTCCTCTATAGCAGGGGTGGGCGACTTGTGGCCCTCAAGATTCGGTCTACAACTCCCAGCAGCCCTAGCCAATATAGCCAATGGTGAGGGATGATGGGAGTTGTAGGTCAAAACATCTGGAGGGCCACAACTCGCCCACCCCTGTGCTACAGTGAGGGAAAGGAACTCTGTACAGGATTACGGATAGTCTTTTTACCTGCTTGTAGTCTTGGCACTGAGAACAAGGCTTATATATTTTTGACTTAAATGTATTTAGATCCTCCTCAATGACCTTTTCCTGTTCTGAAAAGTGATAGGGCTTAAGACTGCCTGGATATTATGCCCCCTCAGTAGAACCAGTCCAAGGCATTATGCTTCCTGGGGCGAAGAACAAAATAGTGCCCCTCATTCCACATACTGAAGCTGACCGGGCAGTTGAAGTTTCTTCCACCACACCTGAGGGCAGCAAGTTAGCTTAGGGGTGCATAGCACACACAGTTCTGTCCTCCAACACTTCAGCACTGTTCCCCACCCTCTAGTACCTGCCACCTGAGACTGTCACTTCACTGTGCCTACTGGTATTGCCAGCCCTGCCCCCCAGTCCTTTAGGCCTGTGCTTTGTCTGCAGTGAGTAGTTCTGGGGTTTAAGCCTGCCTGAGGATTATGCCCTCTTCAGGCCTAGTTTTGCACTCACACTCAAGAATAATAGCTACATCATTCAGTTTTTCTGTTTACTACTCCCACTTGTCACTGTTGACATGAGGAGAAAAAAATAAACAAGTAATAAGGAAAGGGGCAAAAGAGAAAACGTTATGGAACAGGGCATATGAAAATAAGTTTGATCAGTAAGAGGTTAACTGATTCAGGACAGGAGCCAACTCCAAAATCAGCTTGCAGCTTCCCTTTGCAGTGTTATGATATACCGTATCACTTCACCAGCTGCAGCACACTGTTTACACATGGAAGGGACAGAATGGCTGTAAACAGGTTTGTTATGTCTTTCTGGATTCCCGTGTTTTTCGCATGGGAACCTGAACTCTGAGAGCATTATGAGCTAGTCACATGATTTGTATGTTCTGATGACGTGCTAATTTGTTTTTCTGTCTGAAGCCATCTTCGAGAGAAGCAGGACTGCTTTCTCTCTTCTCCTTTGTTCTTCTTGCTGGACTTTGTCACTGCAACAATGTAACTTCTTTGCTGAGGTGGAGTGAAGCTCAACTTACTCCACTAGATGTAATGCTTGCTATGCATTTATACTCTGCACATGGACTGTAACTAGGAAATGTATACTCTGTAGAACTTTACTTGCTAAGTGAATAAACAGGTAGAATTAGACCTGTGGTGTTCCAGAGTGTTTCCTGACTCCATGGATTAATCTGCATGGATTAATTAAGCTGGAAGCAGTCTGACAACAGGGCAGACTGGGATGGTCAAACTGGCATAACACGCTGCACGCTGCGCGGAGGGAGGTGAGATCTGGAAGATCTGTGTGTGGAATTTCAGGCCTCTGATAGCACACAGACACAGGATTATAAATCTCCCAACTCGCACACACTCTGCTCAAAGATAACACCAACAGGGTTATGGGCCCAGATTGGACCAGAACCAGAACCAGTTCGGAACCAGACCCAGATTGGACCAGAACCAGTTCGGAACCAGAACCAGAACCAGATTGGACCTGGACCAGAACCAGGTCAGTACCAGCACCAGAACCAGCGCCGGGACCTGTTTGGCAACAGCTTCAACTCCGGTGATTGCAGTGATTAATGGCAGAGGAGGAAGACATCAAGGAAGAAAAACTATCTCCTGGTCCTTCAACCGATAAGGGGGAAGAAAGGGGGAGATATCTGTCGGCTGACACAGAAAGCTTGCAGGCAAGTTCCAAGGCCGATAGCTTGGAGGGAGAAAGCGAGGCTGAAATTTCTGGTGGGGAGGAGGAAGAGAATCCCCCGGGCACAGAAATGGCAGCTGCACAATCCCTGAATCCACAAATTGTGGAAAAACTGTCTGGATCGAACTATGTGCTGTGGGATTTTCAGATGCAGCATTATTTAACCCATGCGGGACTTTGGTCTGTAGTAACACAGGATCCAGAAGCAGTGGGTGACCAAGCTTAATCTTTGTGGAATTTACAAAGTGCAGCTTTTTCTGCTTCAAGCTGGAGAAATGGCTTGTGGAGATAGCAGAATGGAAAAGCAGCAAGCAAAGCGAAACAACTCTGGCCGTAAGTTTGCAGACAGCCAGGCTGGTGTGGCAAACAGCCAAGCTGCAAAGAAACAAACAGGAAACAACAAGCACACCTGAGGAGGCAGTTAAAATGGGCAAAAGTTTGATTGCACGGGTGGGGGTTTCTAATGTTTGCTGGTTTTGGACTCTGGAGCTTCTCATCACATGACTAACTCTGGAGCTTCTCATCACATGTCTAACTCCAGGAACGTATTTCAATCTCTTGAAGAAGATGGATGTCCAGGTCAGCATGTAGAATTAGCTGACGGGAAACGTATAAATGTTTCAGCAACAGGAACAATTGAATTTGCTACATTGGGTCAACAAAGGGCACTGCTTGTTCCGGAACTGGACACAAATCTGATAAGTATTTCCCAATTAGCTCAAAATGGCTATGAAATGTGTTTTTCAGACAGCACATGTGTGATTTCACGTGAAGGGACAGTCTGTGCAAAAGGTGATTTGCAGAATTCTCTGTATGTTATAAATCCATTTGTAACACATGATGAGAGTGTGAAGTATGCAAATTGTAAACCTCATGATAATTGTATACATTTATTCCACAAACGTTTTGTGCATACAAATTACAGGAGCATTGAGAAGATGCCGGGTCTGTGTGAGGGCATGAAAATGAAACCTTGTTCTAATTATGTGGAATGTGAAGTATTCAGTCAGGCAAAGTCACACAGGACTAACATTCAGAAACACAGTGATAGAGTGAGCACAAGAATATTTGAGCTGGTACACTCTGATGTTGCTGGGCCATTTGAGAATAGCTATGGGGGAAATAGGTACTACATGACTATCATTGATGACTTTTCTAGATTTGGATTTGTTTATCTTCTGCAGAATAAGTCTCAGGTTCGAGAGAGATTTGAATCATTTGTGAAATGGGCCGGTAACAGGTTCAAACAATACCCCATAGGTGAACTGCTCACAGATGGTGGGGGAGAGTACATGAGTACAAAATTCAAGAAATTCTTGGAAAGTGAGGGCATTGGGCACAAAGTCACAGCCCCAAACTCACCGTTTCAAAATGGTGTAGCTGAAAGACGCAACAGAACACTCCAAGAAATGATGAGGGCTCAATTAGCTGACTCACAGTTGAAAAACCATTTCTGGGGGGATGCACTTTCAAATGCTAACTATTTGCTGAACACCACAACACCACAACTGGGAAAACTCCATATGAAATGTTTCATGGGAGGAAGCCAAAGATAGCACACGTGTGGATTTTTGGGTGCAAATGTTTTGTTCAAATACAGGCTAAAAGATTTGAATGTTTTCTGCTGGGGTATGATGGACAAACAAAAGGATACAGGCTGTGGTCACCACAACACAGAAAGGTAATTCTAAGCAGAGATGTGATTTTTCATGAGCAAACACATGAACAGAAACAGCTGGTGGAATTGCCAATGCATTCAATGGCTGAGACACAGCTGGAAGTTTCTGAAACAGAACAAACCACTGAGCAGATATCTGGGGAACAGGAGGGAGGTGAACAATCTCTAAGGCGTTCAACCCGAGAACGTAAAACACCTGTTAGATATCAGGATGAATTCCAAAGTGGGAAAACTGTTGTACATAAAGCTCTCAAAATAGCTTTAGAACCTCAAAGTTTTGAGGAAATCCAAAGCATGGAATCAGCAGTGAGAAATGATTGGTTTGAAGCCATGCAGGATGAAATCAATGCCATGCATGTTAATAAAACATGGAGTCTGGTATCTTTACCTGTGGGGCGAAAGGCCATCACCTGTAAATGGCTGTACAAGGTGAAGACAAATCACCAGGGGCAGGTGGAAAGGAACAGGGCAAGACTCGTGGCAAGAGGGTTTGCACAAAAGCATGGAATAGATTTTGATTCCGTGTTTGCACCAACAACAAGGTATGCAACTGTAAGATTGTTGTTGAAATTGGCAGCACAAAGAAAAATGATGGCATTTCATTTTGATGTAAAAACTGCTTTCCTATATGGTGATTTACAGGAGGAAATCTACATGGTAGAACCAAAAGGTTTTGTAGAAAATCCCAGTCTTGTATGTCGTTTTCACAAATCCATATATGGGCTGAAACAAGCAGCGAGATGCTGGAACCAAAAATTAGACAGGGTTTTGATTAGTTTGGGATTCAAACAAGGCAAGGCTGATCACTGTCTATACACATGTCACACAGAATTGGGACAATGGGTGTATTTGTTAGTCTTTGTTGATGATATATTGCTGATAACAGAACCAGTAAGTCAAAAAGACAAAATTGCAAAAGAATTGCAAGCACACTTTGAACTGAAAGATCTAGGTTTGGTGAAACACTATCTTGGAATGCAATTATCCCAGGATGAGAAAGGTTCTTTCTTGGCTGAACAAAGTGGAAAAATTCAGAAATTGCTGGAAATTCATGGATTGGAGAATTGTAACCCAGTTAACACTCCAATGACTCTTGAATATCAAAAACACAGAGATAAAACTGAATTTTATTCAGGATATTGAAAAATATCAGAGTGTTATTGGAAGCCTGCTATATTTGGCAAATGTGAGTAGGCCAGACATCAGCAATGCTGTGAACATACTTAGCAGGAAAACGCAAAATCCTTCTATGTATGATTGGCTAGCTGTAAAACGTGTGTTAAGATATTTAAAAGGTTCCATGAATTGCAAACAAATTGTCATCACACACAGAGGGAGGTTTTTGTGTGTACACTGATGCTGATTGGGGCGCTGCAACAGATAGGAAGTCCACAAGTGGGACTGTGATCTTGTATGATAAAAGTTTAATTGACTGGTATACACGAAAACAATCTTTTGTGGCTGTATCTAGTGCAGAATCTGAATTCATCAGTTTATCTCAAGCATGCAATGAGATTGAATGGTTCAAACAACTGTTTACTGGTTTGCAAATACCAGTAGACAAGGACAAGGCTGTTACAATTTTTGAAGACAACCAGGCTTGCATAAGCATGGTACAAACTGAAAAATGTAGGCCAAGAACCAAGCACATTGATGTTCGTTACTCTCATGTAAAGGACTGTGTGCAGAAAGGGTGGGTAACACTCAAACACTGTGCAACAAGGGACATGGTGGCAGATCTTTTCACAAAACCATTGCCTGTAGTAAGACACAGGAAGCTAATGACGGTGCTAGGCCTCATTGAGCAAATGTGAAACAAGATGTACTCAGCTTGTGGGGGGATGCTGTGATATGTATCACTTCACCAGCTGCAGCACACTGTTTACACATGGAAGGGACAGAATGGCTGTAAACAGGTTTGTTATGTCTTTCTGGATTCCCGTGTTTTTCGCATGGGAACCTGAACTCTGAGAGCATTATGAGCTAGTCACATGGTTTGTATGTTCTGATGACGTGCTAACTTGTTTTTCTGTCTGAAGCCATCTTCGAGAGAAGCAGGACTGCTTTCTCTCTTCTCCTTTGTTCTTCTTGCTGGAGTTTGTTACTGCAACAATGTAACGTCTTTGTTGAGGTGGAGTGAAGCTCAACTTACTCCACTGGATGTAATGCTTGCTATGCATTTATACTCTGCACATGGACTGTAACTAGGAAATGTATACTCTGTAGAACTTTACTTGCTAAGTGAATAAACAGGTAGAATTAGACCTGTGGTGTTCCAGAGTGTTTCCTGACTCCATGGATTAATCTGCAACGGGGAAGCTGGAAGCAGTCTGACAACGGGGCAGACTGGGCTGGTCAAACTGGCACAACACGCTGCATGCTGCGTGGGGGGAGGTGAGATCTGGAAGATCTGTGTGTGGAATTTCAGGTCTCTGATAGCACACAGGCACAGGATTATAAATCTCCCAACTCGCACACACTCTGCTCAAAGATAACACCAACATGCAGGACAATTGGGTAGAATACAACTTGCATATTTCCCCTTATATCTCCAAAAATAAAAGGACTAGAGACATCATTTTAAAAAAGAAATACAGGGAAAGGGCTCCCTAATGGGGCCTATCTGCCACCATATTTGTATAAAAAATGAAAAATTAGGAACATAGGAAACTGCCTTATACTGAGTCAGACCATTGGTCCATCTAGCTCAGTACTGTCTACTTTGTGTTGATTTGCAGTGGTTCTCCAGGGTTTCAGGAAGGTGCCATTCCCTGCCCTACCTGGAGATGCTGTGGACTGAAGTTGGGACCTTCAGTATGTAAAGCACATGCTCTACCAATGAACTACAGATCTCTAAAATTGTGTTTATGTAGAAAAAAAAATACCAAGCAGTACTTTAAATAACCATTTGTTTAGTTATTAAAAGAACTGTAGCTTGTATTTGCCAAAGTATTGTATTCATTCACAGCTATGATGGTAGTCCAATCTTGCATCATCTTAATTTGTCTACACTTTTTTTTTTAAATTAAGACTAGATCGAGGATAGGCAATTTGTGGCCCTCCAGATGTTTTGGCCTACAACTTCCATCATTCCCCACCACTGGCTATGCTGGCTAGGGCTGATGGGAGTTCTGGACCAAAGCATCTGGAGGACCACAAGATGCCCACCCCTGGACTACATACAGGCCTAGCTTGAACATCACACTGAAGTTTAGTGACTAAACCATAATTTAGTGTGACAAGAACAAGCCGCAGGTTGGCTTGTATCAACCAAACCACAGTTAGCTCTAGTTAAGCAAAGCCAGAAGCAAGAGTTTCTATATGCTTTCTCTCACAGCTGTGCTAGAAGAGGAGAGGGGAGTAGGGGGAGTGCTAGCTGGAGGCTCACTGAGGCTAATTCTTATCATGCTAAACTATAATTTAGTGTGAGATTTGAACCCAGCCACAGTGTATGACACAGCTATTTGCATTAGAGAATGCCAGCAGCAGGCCCTATTACAGTGCTTAAGCATTTCGCCTTCCCACGGCTTCCCAAGGAACCTGTGGCCCTCCAGAAGTTATTGGACTCCAACTTGCATTAACTCCAGCCACATGGCCAATGGTCAGGGATGACGGAAGTTGTACTCCAACAATATTTGGAGGGCGATAGGTTTCCCACTCCTGTCCTAAGGGGAAAACAGATTAAAAAGTGCAGTCTTTTCCTCCACCCCCACTGCCCATGGATCTATATGGTCTGAGAACATGCTCACGGTGGCTTCACTATGTCATTCCTGAAGGTAGGCTCTCTAACCTGCTTCCTGAATTCTGCTCAGTGATACCTGGCCCTGGGATCCCAATAAGCTGCTGCTTCATATCGGGCCCCAGTGGACTCTTCACTTACCCCTTTGAATTCTCATATAATGTTAGAGCTGCTGCTAACAACAACAACCACAACCACAAAAACAGCAATAATAAGTACATTGAGCAAGCATCTAGACACAAACCCTGCCCACACTTACAGTCCAAAGTTGACATGAGGGATGGTGAGGGAAATTACAAATAGGAAATGAAGGAACTGATGCACCTTTACTCAGAAGTAAGTCCCAATGTATTCAGTAGGGTTTACTCCTTAGTAAGTGTGTTTAGGATTGCAGCCACAGTCAAGTGGAATGGGAGAGGAGGAGGAGGAAAAAAGTTTAGCTGGAAAAAAGCCAAATTTAAGGTTCTTGTTTCCATTTAAAAGAGGAGAAAAATTGAGTAATATGGATATGGGGGGAAAGGAATAGCTGCCACTTATATTTACACACGGGATAGCTGTGGAAAGGCAACAATTATCCTTGGATGAAAAACAGGAAACCATGGATTTCATAAAGACACAATCAAAGCTTTAAAGTAATGTTAAGCTTTTTTAGAAAAAAAATATAGACCTGAACAGAAAAAATATTTTATTTTTTTCAAAATTCACCCATATAATTGCAAGATGTCCTCTTAAACCAGTCTTTGAACCCAGAAAGCTCCACGCTCAAGTTTCTTATTTCAAACTTGTTTCCATCAGCTTCAGACCTCAGAAAGTAACATTCTGACCTGTGATGTAATAACTTTTGACATCAGAATGGCCTCCTCATTCGTATTAACAGCAGAAATGATCTACAGGGGCATTCTTTTTCATTGACTGGCTTCTTCAGTTGAAATGAATGGTGGTCCCTGTACATTTGAGAGATCTCTGTGCACACCTGAGTGCACACAGATGTCTGGATCAGGGCAGTAAAAATCCTCAAATACAGAAGCATATACAATATCCTATTCTTTAATGAGGAGGGGGGGAGGGGAGGGGGAGAAGGAAGCAAAAACCATATAGCAGTATAGTAAGTGGAGAATGAAACTGAATTTTTTTAAAAAAGTTTTTGGAGTACTATTAACGATTGTATTCCATGTTATGGTAATAGCTCATAGCTCATATAAGCACATAGGGAACGAAAAGAAAATGTATAATTCCTGTTGCTAAAATAAATTTCCAGAGTATATTGAGTTGTACCCAATGGTGGCTTTCCATTAGCAAAAAGCACTTACACTTGAGCAAGGTGGGGCATCCCAGGACTTGTGCAAGATTTTGTGCTGCCTGAGGTGGATGCCCCCATCTCCTCCTTCTTCTCCCCCCCTTCCCCGTCACAGTTGCCTTTTAAACTTGTTTTTAACACTGCATTTAAAAACAACAACTGGTTTTGCTGCTGCTGTTTTGCAGCAGTGTGGGCAAGCCAAAGATTTTCTGGGTCATCTCATCCCTCAGTGCTACATTCTGAGGAAAGGGTCCTTCCTCAGAGTGAAGCACTGTGGTCAAGGTGGCCCCAGAGGGTGCCTGCACCACCGTTATTTTGCTGTGACAGCAACACATACTATTTAAAGTTTAAAACTTTAAAGCGGACTACTGTCTTTTCATGTACTTTTCTCACCAATATATTATTACTTTTTAAAACTAGCATGTAAAGTTTTATGGGTCTTTCCCATAAAAAAAAAAAAAAAGCTTTCAGGATCAGGAATGCCATGCATTGTTGCCATGGAGGAGACCCTATGCCAGTCATTATTCAGGATTTATCCCTTTGCTACTAATTGACCATATATTAGAACATTATTGGTAATGGTTTTTCAAATCATTTGTAGCAGAAGACTGTTGCTTTTGTTGAACTATTAGCATTTAAAGTCATGGCATGTGTACAATTCGAATAACACACCGGAACTGATCAAGGCGCGCACGATTGTTGCGTATTGTAGAATCAGTCCTACCTTTCTGTTTCAGATGCAGAGCCTTTCCTAGTCTGTTTTTGGGTGCTATATCTTTCCACCTTTCTGGAATGCCTGTGAAATGAGATGCCAAAAAATGAAAAAGGAAGGAAAGCAAGCAACCCAGGAAATATATCAAAAAGTTCAAAGGTTTTTGATCAAAAACTTGATCAAAAGTTCAAGCAAAGTGGCTGGCAGATGGAAGTGTGAACACCAGGTTTCATGAATGGCTAGTGGATATGGGCTTTGAATAAAATATTTTCCCCCTCCCAAAATGCATGGCACTGAAGGCTTCACAAAGGACAGAAACAAACAAATATAATTTACTCGTCTCTCTGATATGGCTACTTGCAGCACTTTCAGACCCACTCGTTCCTAAATCCCAAGAAGGCTCTAGAATTCACTCCATACCAAATATATGTTAGTTACTACTGATTAAAGATAAAGTCTAGCAATAAGGATCTGGTAACTTCTGAGTTAAAATCTGAAGAGCAGCTTTTGTATCACACTTTCAAGTAACACAAGAGACAAACAACACAGTCCAATTAAATATAACCATGACTATATAATAAATTTTGAGCATGTGAATGTGACATATCTCCCCCTTGTTTTAAATAATCTAATACAACTTGTATAACTATATATTTCTCAATTGGGAAGTTACGTTATCTCAAGGAGCGCCTCCAGCAACATCAAGTAGGGCGCTCAATAAGATCTGCCACGGACGGCCTTCTCCCTGTCCCATCAGCCAGAGAAACCAGACTGGTGGGGACTAGGAGGAGGGGCTTTTCTGTGGCAGCCCCCAATTTATGGAACTCTCTCTCCAGTGACCTCCGCCATGCCCCTTCCTTGATTAGCTTCCACCGTGCATTAAAAACGTGGCTTTTCAGGGGGGAATATGGGGTGGGTTAGGATTTTTAAGTTTTGAACTGTTTTTAATTGTGTTTTATACTGTGTGTGTGTGTGTGTGTGTGTGTGTGTCCCTCTTGTATTTTATTGGACTGTACATCGCTCAGAGTGGCTGGATGTCTGGCCAGCTGGCCGATTCATAAATATGATAAATAAATAAATAAATAAATAAATAGACCTTGTGCCCTCCAGATGTGCTGGACTACACCTCCTACCATCACCAGCTAGCATGCTGTAGTCCAGCACTTCTGGAGGGCACCCGATTGGGGAAGGCTGTGCTAGACGAATACTTTCCTGAAGAATATACCACAAAATACATGCATGCAAACTAACTGCAGATGTCAGACCTACGATATATTTTGGTTATAGCTCATAGAGCTAAACAAGTTGCCCTCCGATGCTTTTGTTTCTGAGAATGCCTTTTGTGTTTTGAGGGTCAAATAACCCTGACCAACTTAGAAAGCTATTTGTTACAGACTAAGTTTTAGCATCACAGGTTAATCAATACAGCAATATTTTATCACAGCATTTACTAAACCTTCTTGGTGTTGCTCAGACAAGGGGTCAGAAATAATGGCTCATTTTCATGGACTTTACAAAGCTGAGCCCAAGGTCATGATTTCTGAAATCACCGGATGGTGTAGGGAAAATGGCATGAATAAATTATGTTTTGCACAATACGGGACCCTGAAAGTTATGCCATGTATCTTTGGTATTCAGATGGCAAGATGCAATTGCATGTGGTAGGTGGATGATGAAATCCAAATATTTGAAATCATCTGCTCAACATCCAATTGTGTTCTTGCTATATACATTGCCAATATCCCTGTATCCTATTACTGGTTTTAATAGAATTTGGTTACTTGTAACCATCAGAATCTGAGTCTAAATAGTCATAGATTTTGTTGGGCTAACTAGTTTTTTTTTTCCCCCAGACATGCAAGTGCTTCATTCTTTTAGGCCCAATGGGTTCTCAATTAGGCACTGCTATCCAGAAAAATTAGAATTATTTTGTCACAGGTTCAAAATGATGGCTGATGAGAACACATTACGTAGGTGAGAGCACGTTCGTCTCATCTCCTTTATATTCAACCAGAGTACTCAAGCCCGCAACCAATCATCAACCTGGGCGTGAAGAATGTGCAGGGTTTGAAAGCTTGTTAACACTAGTTGGACCAGAGAAACACACTCTGCCTCTTTTAGGTCTTTTAGGTCCATCTGAAAATCTGGCTATTTGAGATTATGAGAATGAAAATTAAAGTATGTTAATGTTGTTACAGGTCAGATACTAACTTTAAGACTCCATCACAAGGCATAGCCCAAGAGTCATAATGTCATCTCTCAGTTTATAACACCAGTCAAAATACATAAAATAAACAAGAATTATCCAATTAATTGTTGAAAATGTCAGAAACAAATAGGAGATTTTTTTATCATTTATGGTGGGAATGCTCTTTAGCAAAAAAAAAAGAATGGAGAATGATTAATAAAAATATGGAGAAAATATTAGGCTACAAAATTTCATTAGAATCTGTGTTTCATCTTCTTAATTTTATGGATGGATTTTTTATTCAGCAACATAAGGAATTAACAGCTGCAGTAAGAATATTGTGTGCAAAAAAGTGGAGCAGACAAATACAGTCATGCCTTGGATTGAGAGCATAATTCGTTCTGGAAACATGCTTGTAATCCAAAACACTTGTATATCAAAACGGAATTCCCCCCAAAAAAATTTGTACAGAGATTTTTAATTTAAGCCGTACTATAGTACTTGTATTGCAAGACGTCGCTTGTATATCAAGTCAATTTTTTAAAAAATAAATATTTAAAAATTTGCTTGTCTTGCAAAACGCTCTCAAACCAAGTTACTTGCAATCCAAGGTATTACTGTAATACTTTCTAGGGTTGAGTGGTTGGCGAAAATGTGGGACTTTGGCATGATGGCAAAATTAACATATTATATTAGAACTGCTGAAAAAAGACAAAGAGGGGACACATTTGTAAAAAATTGGACATGCTTTATCAATTTCTGTAGACATAAAGCAATATATCCAAATATTCAATTTTGTTTTTCAATAACTTGATTTAGCTATTTATAAAATTATGGATAAATAAAGAAGAAAATTGTTTATTGGTAAGTTTGGATTTGTGAAACATACAATGTATATATAAGATAATGTGAAAACATATATATCTTATTTAAGTGATTCAGGGCGCAATCCTATGACCTCCTGACCTTGTGGGGGGGGGCATAACATAGGTCAGTGTCCCCGCTCTGACCTCGGAAAATGTCTTCTGAGTTGAGCAGAGACTTCGCCTGTGGATACCCTCCCCCCTGCCCTCGCAGCCGGTGTGATTCTTTCCACGCTGGCTGGTCTCCAAAGATGGAAGACTGTCTTCAGAGCTGGCATGAGGGGGGGGGGTCCCAGAGGCAGGGAGGGGAGGAGCAAGGCACCACTGTCCTCCGTGGAATCCAGGCAATGCCTCAGCCTTTCCTCCTCATGAAGAGGAGAAAAACATTTAGATGGCCAAAATCGGCCATCTAAATGTTTTGGAGAGTGAGGGGAGCACAGACACAATTCTAGCCACTGTGCTCCTCCCACCTTCTACTGGATGCCCATAATCATCCGAGTTCGGAAGGTTACGGTTACGGGCACCCACATTGGATGGGGCTGCCTGAGAAGGGATGCCTTATTGATTGATGCATATAATATATATTGCATTACTTGTCTTAGTGTGTGGTAGGGGAAAAATGTTTCAGGATGATTGTTCTAGCAGAACAACAACTATATATATTTATATATATATATGGGGGGGGGGAGAGTGTGTGTAATCTCTCGGAGACTTGTAAACATCAAGGTCTTCACATCTAGTCTCCAATGCCCAAGGCCAGTACCTCAAGTTTACTGTAATCCAATATCTTGCATTCCCTGGAGCTTAGCTGTTAGGTGTGGTACACAGGGCCAGGATGTCACCTGATGGAGTGGTCCCTCAGGGTGACAGAATGCAAGCTTTACAACAGATAACACACATGGCTATCTAGTGATGGTTTCTTGTCCTCCATCTCAACTCCATATTCCTTTTACATTGTCCTAGCCTACTGTGAAGAAACTGAGGTAAAACTGAGGTAAAAGTTTAACTATTATGTTTTATTTCAACCACTGAAAGTCTCAAAAGGGTTATCAGCAGAAGAAAAATGTATGTGTTTTACTGGAGGCTTCTGTCTGTGGGGAGTTATAGTGTAAATATGGTGTGCTGGCAAATTGGCAGTTACTGTTACCACTAGGAGGTGAAAATGAAGCCAGGTTCTCTCTATTTATTTGGGAAGGTAGGATTGAAATTGGTACCATCTGATTGGGGAATAACTGAAAATTCTAAAGATGCCCATTGGTCAAAAGTTTACACAGAGATGGGGTGACGGAATGTTGGCCACCCCAAAGCTGATTGGTTGGGGGTTCTGACTAGAACAAATATAAGGAGCTGTGGAGAGTCTGACAGGGGAGTCTGTCAGGAAGAGTCTGAGTGGAATGTTGCCTGAGGAGGTGCCTTTGTGAATTGTGAGAGCCTGGGGAGCCTGAAGAAAACAGCCAGGAGGAAAAGCAGCTAAAAGGCTGGGAGGCTGAGCTGAGAGCATATGAGGCAGAAGCTAAAGAAGGTCTGCAAGTGGGGAGAGGAAGACTCCTGGAGCAGCCTCACCCCAGTGGTGAGGACAGAAACTCCACATTTGGGGATAGGGGTGGCTTTGCCCTAGTTTACAGGCCACTACCCCAAGACCCTGGTTCTCCATAGCTACTTTTCTCATTTTTAGTCTGAAATAGAACCTTGAACCTTTGTTTCTATCCTGACAACTTTTAATCCATGAAGCCTTCCATAAAAGGTGTGGTGATGTTTACTAGTCAATTACCCTCTGCACATTTCCCCCTATCTCCTGGTAAATCTGGAACGCTTCTTTTGTCAGGGGCTGCATAACCTCTTGTGCTACACAGAGTTTCTGGGACAGCAGCTCATACATGATGGCTTCATGCATTATATATGTTCTACAAAAAAGCTGCTGCTGGTCCATGTACTCAAATGATCATGCCCCACCTTCCCTAGACTCAAGTGCAGATGTCCAAATCCAAAATGCCCATCTGCCCTGCCCAGACGTGGAGTCCAAGTAAAACTGTAGCCTTACAAGATTCATTTAATGAGTGAAAATATATTAATACACATTTTTAAAACAATGTAACATTAATAAAGAGTGAACAATAATGTTGAATAAGACAGGTGTGACAAAAGACCTAGGAAATAATGGCTTATAAACACTACTTGATATTTTATGTCAGGGTGGGCAGAAGGTAGATTGGGATCTACTCAGTGATTTGCAGTAGATTGGTAATATCTGATTCTTAATTGTTAAACAATAAAATGACTTTTCCCACCTGAATTAAGCTGCTGAAATTAAAAGAGCTCAGGGTAACCAGAAATGGATTTTTGTGTGAACTCAGTTCAGTTCTTGAACTGAAATGAAAAACAATTCCTAGTCTCAGAATGTGCTCAGAGGCACCTTCTTCTTTAATCATAAATATATGTCCTTATCAAGTGCTTCTGGTTGGTGGATCTTGGGGTTTCTAGTAAACAAACAAATCAGGTAGATCCCACAAGCCTGACATCCACCCACCCGTTTTATGCACATGGAGCTTTGAGACAACTTAGCAAGGATACCTCTGTGTTTCTTCTGGGTTAGCACTTAGGAGGTTTAAACTGTCTTGTTTTGGAATGCAAGACTCCAGCGGTGTTGTTCTTCACAAGATTTGGAAACATGGAAGTGAAAGTTGAACAGAATGGATAGAAACAGAGAGATGGTCACATGCAGTGAAGATGGATACATGCAGTCAAGATATTCATATGACCCAAAAACATTGCAATAGTACAACCAAGCAACATTTCTGATCTCTCCTTTTCAATTGTTCAGAAAGGAGTCTTAAAAAAAAACACCACCTGTGACATAACAATAATTACAAAATAAAACATGCATAAAGGCTAAAGACAGAAATACATTCTCAGCAATAGCACCCCTCCCCCAGATGTGGAATACCCTCCCCAGAGAGGTCCGCCTGGCACCTATTTTAATTAATGTCTTTTTGACACCAGGCAAAGGCCTTTTTATTGTCACAAGCTTTTTAAACTCTTTATATTTGTGTTGCTTTGTTATGTTCTACGGTGCTTTTAAACCATGGCCTGTGCAACTGCAGGAGTTCTGGGGGCCATTTTCACTCCCACCCACCCCCATGGGCCACACTCCTCCCGAAAAAAATTCCCCCCAAATGGTAGTTTGCTCTGTCCCTCCTTCCCGCCAAATTCGGCAGTGGGGAAAACAATTAGGGCAGGGAGAAATGGCTTCTGTAGCACTATGGAGCAGTACAACGGTAAACTTTAGCTTATTTGCAAGCTAAATCTAACTGTTTTAGTGCTTGGTAGCAACAAAGGAGTACTCCTCATCCTCTTTCACATCATTAATACCACTTGTTTGCTTGATAGGCAGAGAGCCAATCAGCAAGTAGACAATGGCATGTACTGCCCCTCCTTCTCACCACCACCGTCTGGGTCAGAGCAAGAGGCAGGTGAACAAGCAGGTTGCAATGGTGAAGAGGAGGAGCAACTCCAGGGGCTCTTGTCAATGGGTGCCTGCTGGGCTGTGGACCCTTGGCAGGTGCCCAACCACGCATATCGTTGACACCAGCCATGATTGCAAGAATAAGTGTTTACTGAACTAAAGTTTGAACAAATAAACTTTTGTCAAAATTACCTTAGGGTGTCATATCTTACCAATACACACATAATATCAGTCTTGAAACAACTTCTTTGGCTTCCTGTTTGTTTCTGAGCCCTATTCAAGGTACTGGTTGTTACCTATAAAGCCCTAAATGGCTTGGGGCCAGGGTATCTGAGAGACTGCCTCCTCCCCTATGAACCTGCCCAGAGCCTACATTCCTCATCTGAAACCCTGTTACTTGTCCCACACCCTGGAGAGAGAGGTTGGTGGGGACCAGAGACAGAGCCTTCTGTGTAGCAGCACCCTGGTTCTGGAAGTCCCTTCCCAGGTTAGGTTGGCTCCCTTGTTACCAGTCTTTAGATGGTTGGTAAAAACTATAGTTTTCTGCTGAGCTTTAACTGATTAATGCTCCTCTTTGATTTTAGAAGGTTTCCCTGTTTTATTACAATGTATGTATTTTATCACTTTTATTCTAGGGATTTTGGAGGGAATTAGTGTTTTATATGTTGTTGTTTTGGTTGTTGATGATGATGTTGTTGTAAATTGCCTCAAGCACTAATCAAGTGGAGGGGAAATTCAGAAATATATTTAATAAATAAATGAATAGGCAACATCTTAGGTGAATTTCCAAATGGACCATTGGTCCCTGGCCACTTATTCTCCACCCCACCCACATACACACACACACACACACACACACACACACACACCTATTTCTCACATAACAGCAACAATGGGTCCTGATGTTTCTGCTGTGAATCAACCTTCCTTGGAGTTGTGATTGTCATGTTAATGTATGTTTACTATGAGTTTTCCAATAAGCAATTGTTCTCCAGATGTTACAGAAAACACATGATTGATCCATAGTGGAAATGGGGAATTCATGTATTACTATAACACAGCCTTTCCCAACCTGGTGCCCTCCAGATGTTTCAGACTACAATTCCCAGTACTCCTTACCATTAGCCATACTGTCTGGGGCTGATGGAAGTCAAAGTCCAACACATATGGAGGGGACCAAGTTGGGGAAGGCTGCCATAATATGTGAAGAGATCATCTGTAAATTTTAAATGACAAATGAGTCTCTCTTCCTCAATTTCGCCTCTTACCTAGGGCCACTACTGGCAGTTTTCCACCTTTCATGCTAATTTGCCATATATATATCTAGATAGATAGAGAGATAGATAGAGATATATCTTACTACATCCATACATCCCTGTCCTTGATGGTCAATAACTAATTGAAGCATGATGCTTTGACATATTGGTCTGATAGAATGGGAAAGACAGAACAGATAGAGATAGTGTCTTTCATTAGATGGCATAGTATCTTTTTTTCCTTCCTTTTTTCAAAAAAGGCTTTAAAATCTAGAATGGATCCAGCGAAAGGTGCTGTCTATTCAAATTTCGGCCTACCTTTCTTCTATTCTGAGAGGATTTCCTTCATCCAGCACTAGCATATCCATATACAAGGAAAGTCTTTGCAAGCCGAATGCTATGAGCTATCAATCAAGCTCATTCCATGTCATTTGATTATGCTGAAGGAAAATATAGCTGGCCCTAATATTTTAAGCACATTTCCAAGATGCTATTACAAAAGAGGGAAGGAGCTTCATCTGCTATCATGATTTATCTAAAGATGTGACACTATAGTGCCATCCTAAATATGTCTACTCTGAAGTAAGCCCCCTTGAGTTTATTGGGACTTACTACCAGCTAAGTGGGTATACAATCGCAGTCTAACTGATTTAACTGAATATGATGGAAGGGGGACTTTAACCCGTCTGTGAAATTACAAATCAACAAGCTGCAATATTATTTCAGTAAATCTGTGCAAACTTGAATAAGGGAATTTTAAATACATTTAAAAGTTTTGATGTGATTAAAAGTTTGTTCATTAAATTGATAATCAAGATTGAAAAAGAAAGAAGTATCATTAATAAGCAATGAAAACCTCCCACAAAAATATTTCTATTCATAACACAGATCCTTATTTCCCTTTTTTTAAACCCCTATTTCAGTTATTCTGTTTTGGAAGATGGGAAGCCTTCAAGGGAAGCAAGGGATGAAGAAAACCAACCATCCTCTTCAGTGCATGACATATAACTTGATTGCTTGTGCATGGTGATAGGGTTGTAAAATAAATGGGGAAACTCCCTCCATTGATGTCAGTTGTGGGTCTGGGGAATGTGTTACCCAGTGATGAATAAGAAAGGGAAAGCTGGTAAAAAAAATGTAACAGCGACAAATTATTTACAAGATGGAAAGAAAACAGGAATAATCCCTTTCCTCTGCTATTTTTCAGTGCAGCCAGATTGACAATTTAAATAGTTAGCCTCTAGGCAATCAAGGCTGATTCCTGTTTATTAAAGGGGAAAGATATAGGAAGAAATTCCTATATAAAAGCAGCAAAGATAGACACACATTAAAGATGAGACACTCAGAGCTAAATTTGAGGATAAAGTAATTTCAAAACTTTGATTGTCTGTTTTCAATCAATGCAGTACTTTCAAAGAGAACATATTCCACTGATCAACTACAGACTCGTTATTCTCAGTTTAAGTAATATTATATTGGATGTAAAGCCTAGTAGGAATTATTTTGATACCAGCTTGATTACCTATTTTATTGCCTTTGGAGAAATAGCCTTAGGCTGTAATTCTATGCAAATTTGAAAACAGTTGGGCTTGTTTCTGAGCAAACATGTAGGATTGTACTGTTAAATCTGTTAGATTGTGGTCATTGTTTCTTGCCCTGTCCTTGGTGAACAGGAGAAACCAGAGGGTAGTATCCAAAGCGGCAATTTTTTTACGTTGCCCTAACAAGCACTAGTTAACTTGCACAAGCATTGGTTTACGCTAGTACAACATCATTAGTGCTAGTGCTGGGGCACAACTGGATACACTATCCCTTATTTCCACTCGTTTCTGTCTTACAAATATGTCCCTCCTCTTTTAATCTAAGGTAAATACAGAAGTTCCCTCAACCTTTCCTGAAATGACTTGCCATCAAAATAAATTATTAACAAGTTTGAAATGTAGATCTTTGCCTGCATTCTTTCTTTTTAAAGTATCTATATCTTTCATAGAAGTATTGCATGTGGTTGCAAGCTCTGATAACATTTGGACTGAAATGAATGGGAATATCATCTAGGTATGGAACAGACCAAACAGGGAGAGAGACTCAGAAGTTCAGAAACCCTAGATATTTGAAGTTATACTTCAGTTCCTCAATTAGTGTGTTTCAGTTTTAAAAATCTGAAATATTAGAACACACACACACACACACACACACACACACAAAGAGAAAATGTTTATAATCCAAGAACAATATGGCACTAAGTTTCAAATAAAAAACCCAAAATACAACAAAAAGTCAATGAAAGATGCTTACATATATCACAATCAGCATATAAAGAGAAATTCAAAGCACTGGGTTTTTGTTGTTGTTGTTGTTGTTTTTTAGTGAACCCTACTAGTAGAGAAAGCCTACCCCCAGGAAAAGATTAGTTAGAAGATTAAATATCCACTTACACAAAATATGTCATACTGTCATGTACTGAACTGTCTGTGTCTTTTCAAAAGTTGCTCATGAGAACACAATACAGGCCACAATCCAGCTTGATGTTAGGCAGGCTTAAGTCCACTGATTTAAATTAGTTTACGTTGCCTTACTGTCCTGGATTGTGATCTCTAGGTGCTCTGAAAAGAAACAGGCTGAACTCCACATATTACAGTGCAATCCTATGCATGCTTACACAGAAGCAAGTCCTACTGCGTTCAGTGGAGCTTACTCCCTAGTAAGTGTGTTTCGATTTGAAGCCATAAATGTATTATAAAGCACCAAATTCAAGTATCAGTGCAGTGATCCTCTTGCTGTTGAGTAAGAGGGAGACATTGTGCTATAGATTCCTTGTTACTGCAAATAATTACAAGAGACTAAACAGAAAGGAGGAAAGTTTTGCTACATCGCAGAGCCCAAATAACTCCTTGTCTCAACTCCAGCCTCCATTCTCTAGGGCTGCTGTACATTTAATATTCCTATCAGCTGGAGGTTCTGATTCCTTACAACTCCTCTCCCTCATTTCCCTCATACATGACCTCCCCACCCTTGCTGGAAGTCCAGAGTATGCCAACTCAAAAGGCAGGGCTTAACATTCTTAGATCTATGCTGATTCACAGGAGGGGGTACTTACCTATATGCTCTGTCTGTCTCTTTTTATTGCAGGGCAGCCCACTGGGCTATTTGTAAAATAGGCAGCACATTTTTCAGCATTTCACTGCATAGATACCAAAGGTGCTTTATAATCATTTTATAATCGAAAGGAATTCCTGGAAATGGAAATTTTAAGTAAAAGCCTTTCAGAATTTATCTCCATGATTCATCAAGTCACTTTTCAGTTAGGAGGAGCTAGCTAGTACCTGTCATCCTCCGGAGATGCATGTTGGATAAGAATCCGGGGACTAGTGGGTCGGCTCCTATCTAGTGAGGGGGACCATCTACCTCTGCTTGTTCACCCAACAAAATAGGAAGAAAACAGAGCATTTAGCGTATGGGTTAAAAATATTTTTTCTTTTCTTTTTTTGGCAAGGAAACTGAAAAGTACCGCAAAAAGTCAGTGTTTACTTTTCCTAAACATTTTTTAATTCTACAATTATTTAACTTGAATTTGGATTTCCTTTCCAGGCACACATGCATAGCAGCACCATTGTGCTTTACACAGTGTTTCTTAAAATCAATAAATCATTGAGGTAACTAACAGAGGGAATTGATAGCTTCTGCATATCAAATTTCAATGCATTTTAAAGTCCAGTGTGTATTCTTTCCAAAGTTTCAACTGCTTTCGGTTCAAATTTGAAAGGATTTTTTTTAAATAAACAAACTTTGGTTAGCTGTAGGATTCTTGCTTTTTAAATTCAATCAGCTGAATAACCCTGAATGACATCTTGGTGTGGGTGGAATTTAAGCACCATGTTACACTGCTAAATACAGAACGTGGCTCCTAAATAGTATATTTCCTCCAGAGCTCATGACTAGGGTATACAAGAAGATATGCCATATACAGAGTTTCAAATGGTTCATCTAGGTTGGCTGACACCAACCTGGTGCCTTCTAAATGCTTTAGACTAAGCACCTATCATCCCTGACCATCAGCCATGCTGACTGGGGCTGATGGGAGTTGTATTCCAAAACATCTGCAGGACACCAGGTTGGGGAAGACCGATCTAGACTGTCTTGCCCATTGTGACTGGCAGCAGCTCTCCAGGGGCTCACCAGAGGTCTCTCTCAGCCTTGCCAAGACCCTTCACACGAAAGGAAGATCCTGCAAGCTTCCATTACCCCCTTGTGATATGCTCCTCCTCCATGATTATTCCAGGTCTGAGACCAGCATCTGCTATTGTTCTGGGCTTTAGAGAATTCTCCTCTATTTGTCACTGAACTGCTGTCCACAGCCTGCTTCTCCTCTCCTTTTGTCTCTGCAGATATGTCTGGACAGACATTTTTTGTAATCCTTGCATTGTGTCAACCACTTCACTTATGCTTATTGCATTCTTCTTCTCGGACAGAACCTACTTTCCTGTCTGCAACATCAGTAATTACAGATCCCCCCCCCCCGCCCGGTTGGTGGCAATCAACAGAAATCAGAACTGAGATTTAAAGAGGCTGATTATAACCAGACATAAGTTGCATTAATCAGGGTGTTTGTGGAACTGGCACTAGGGAATGGAAGGCTCTTTTTCACTCTCCCTCCCCTACCATTTTTGATAAACCCAGTTGTTTAAAAAGTTAATGTGTTTATTGTTCCTTGCATGGCAAATACTGGACCTGATAAATAGAGCAATCATGCTGGGGCTGCATGAGTGTATCCCTCACACACAGAGCTTTGCAGGCAGGAGCAGAATTGCTGCTGGTGCTATTGTGGAGATCTTTGAACGTCCTGCTCCTGTACTCCAGCTCACACAATCATCAGGTTTATAATGCCTACATGTGTTGGCTGCCAAGGCAATGGTGTCCACACATGGGCAGCTCATGATCAGGGGGAACGCATCACATAACCTGCACATTACAAGCAGGGCATTGCCATGGGCTGAGGACACGAACATACACACGAACAACCAAGATCTAGCTGCCACAAGCCTGGTGGTCATGTAAATCCAGTCATCTATCCACATTCAGTACTTTATTCTACATGTATCACCAGCTGGTGTCATACAAAGCAGCCAGGGCTCATACAGTCCAGCTTGATCGCATGCGGAATAACTTTTCAAAAGATGTGGCTTAACAACATACTTTTGACAAATATTATATTAGCTTCTAGAAGTGGTTTTGGGGGTTTTTTTGTGCGTTTTTTGCTGAGGGCACTGTGACTGAAATAAATCAGTATCGTACAGCCATATTTCAGAAGGACTATTTACTACACTATATATTATATTTTCTCCTCTCCCTCCAACCCCAAAATGTGGAACCTTGATATTCATTTAACATTTTTTTCATTGTGCAAAATCCTTTGTGTGATAATGAGTGTCTTATACCCTTTCAACAACCCTGTGTGGTAGGCTGGGCTAAGACAGTGGTGTATTCAAGGCCACTCAGGGAAATTTGTGGCACAGCAAGGACTGGGATCTAAGGCTCCAATCCTAAATATACTGAGTAGGGTGTAAGCCCCAGTGAACACAGTAAACAAGCACAGTGATGGTGCTGTGTGCCTCCCTGGTCAGAACCCAGTGCTGTGTTTACTGCCTCATTAGCCTGCATGTTTCTTCATACAGGGCAGGGGCACAGAACCTCAGGCCCTGGGACCAAATCCAGCCTAACTGGGCTCCCAATCTGGCCCTCTGTCATTCCCCAGAATGCCATGCCCCCTTCCCCTGGCCCCACCTCCTTTCCCCCAATCACTGATCGTTTAGTGGCTTCCCAGCTTTTGGGCAGTCCCCCCCCCACCATTCCAGGAGGTTGAAATGTCTCTCCTAAGGCTTAGTTACTGGCAGTGAGAGCTTTAAGCTAAAATATACTGGTACTTGGGGCCCCACCCCTTTTGCCTCCAGCCCCGCCCACCACTGGAATGCAGCCCCCCCCCAAGAGTTTCTCTGAAATGGAAGTCAGCCCTCAAGCTGAAAGAGGTTCAACACCCCTGATATAGGGCATATTAGTAACAGTTCAGGAATATGTTTATGATGTGCATTATATTGTCAACTGAGCTATTTCCCCACCCCCTTTATATGTGGAACCCTGATTTTCAACAAGATATAAACCTAGAATAATCTTCTGTCAAAAAGAACAAAGCAAAATTATTATTATGAAAACAAAACATATGTTCTGTTAGCAGTGTAACATTTTAAGCAAACTATTTACAATGTTAGTTGTACTTTTTGATGTACTTTTCAGTTCATGGATTAAAGATCTTTTTTTTTTAACACTGGGTACAAACAAGCTACTTATGGGGCAGTTAGCATTGCAGCACATTAGTAAAATATTTTAGGTATTTTAGAAGGCTGTTAGTAAGCAGCTGCTTTTTCTCTCTAAGCCAAATGATAAAGAAAACAAATAGATATCAAGGCACCAGTGCACCCAAAGCCCTTAATATGCTGATATCCTGTATAAACATTTAAAAATAATTTAAATAGAATGTAATTAACTGCAAACATGCATTGTAACATTTGAAGACATGATCTCACACAATATGTTTTAATGGAGTGAAACATACTGTACAGAATTAAAATTTAGAATAGCATGCAACAGAGTCATTTTCCAGGTTGGTTGAAAGAATGAAATAAAATAATAAATCATAACACTGTGCATAACTAGCATATGCACCTGCTATAGTCCTAGAAAATTGCTTCCAGTGTTAGAAGTCACATTCAGACAAAAGTTACCAATACATCACATGCAGTAAAGACATAGAAACCATCTTCTGGATACACCAAAATGATCTACAGCCATATTGAGGAAGTGATTCTCAATAACTGATCCTGTTTTACAAAGTTTCCACAAAGGGGAATCCATGAGGCTTTGGGGTCCCCTTTGGTTTAGAATAGTGATTTCCAGGCAGGGTATTGTGTGTGAACATAGGACTTACCAGTACATAGTCACCAAGGTTACAAACAAGTTATAACATACAGTACAAGGAGCACAAAGGATTAGAATAAATCTAGAGATCACTTTTTCAAAATGAATGACTCCCTGTTTATGAACTTCTGGGATATTCTGAAACAAAGCCATCAAGTTCTGGAATGCAGGACACCATAATGGATGCAACTTCAAGATCAGGAAGCAACAAAGCCAATTTATATTTTTTAAGTGTACACCTAAGTTTTTTGAAAGAGTAAACCTAAAATGTAATGAGTAAATGAGACAAATGTCTCTCATACCAGTACACTCATCAGAGAGTCAGAATCAGTTACTGCTCAGCTCACTGTCGAGTGTACATTCCATAGCAAGCTAAAGTGTGGTGCCATGTAATGGGTGGAATGGCTCTAGAAGCAAGTCCAGAAGGACACATTATTTGAAAGGCTGCCTCAGAAGAAGATGGGAGTTGCTGATATTGACTCTGCAGGTGCTCCTTAATATCGCATTATATAAAGATAATAAAAGTGCAAAATAATAATGTTACTGAAGTTCAAAATTACTTGCCTCAGAATGCAAATTTGCTTCACCTATAATGTTCAAATGTTATCAGGAATCAAACATCATTCCCCAGAGAAGTTCTTTTATAGCTCAGACTGTAAAATGAAATTCTGCAGACATACAGAATGTGCTTTCAGTTTCAACTCTTTTTTTCCCTTTCTAAGTCCGGGACATTATTTACAATTCTATTGCAATTATTATTAGTGCTGTAGCAAAATAATCTAACTTGCACTTAACACACAGGTGTTTCTGAGAAAAACTGAGGGGGCAGTGGGGGTAACAGAATTAGCTACTACATTTAAAAGATTATGTTTTATGTCTGTGTCTATTCATACTAAGAGCACTGAATTTGAACTGACCACTGAGGCTTGGGAAGGAAAGCTTTTTGGCCTCACCATAAACTAAAAAGAACAAGAAAATAGAAGCTAGGAGAGAGGCTTAGAGCAGCATGCAAGAAAGCCTTTGCACGAAATAAGGTCATTGGGATTGTGGAAGCTTCCCTATGCTTAGTCAGACATGTACCAGGATTACACACCTAATTCCCCCCCACCACCACTCCCAAGGCTTTATGCTGGCCTCTCTGGGGGGTGTATGTGTGCACGTGTGTTCGAGGGGTTTACTTAGCTCTGTCTAAACTGTGATTAGTATCCAGGACTTGAACAAGAAGCTAGATAAACTTTTGAGGGGCAGATAAAAATGATATGGCAATGTGATCATCCAACATTACAAGTCAATTGAGAACTCTCAAAAATCAATCTACCATTTTCCAGTAATGCTTGCTGAAGGGAGTTTGTCCATCACTAGTGCAGGATGCAGTGGCGTTTCTCCTGACAAGGTGGGAAGCTGAGAGCACATCTTTAGCATGTGTAGTTTAAGTCCAAAGCCTTAAGACAGGGCAGAAGGTAGAACTCCAGATGTTTTAGACTTCAACTTCCGGAAGCCCCTGCCAGCAAGGCCAATGGTCAGGAATGCTGTGAGCTGAAGTCCAAAACATCTAGAAATTACTTTCTGCCCACCCTGTCTTAAGAGCACCAGGAGAGGCTCTTCTCCAGGTACCCTGAGTACATTATATGTCGATAAGGGTGGGAGCTTTCCTTCTTGTGGCACCCTAATTATGGAATACAGTATTTTTCCATGTATAAGACTATACTTTTTCCTAAAATTGTTAGACTAAAAATTGAGGGTCGTCTTATACACGGAAGTAAGCCGAGAGAACCGCGCGGTTGCAAAACTACCCAGTGGGGGTCGTCTTATACATGGGGGCGTCTTATACACGGAAAAATACGGTATGCCCTCCTCATGGAGGTGTGACTGGCACTGACATTGAAATCTTTTTGGAACTAGCTGAAAACCTTCTTGTTTGCTCAGGCATTCTAAATGGTTGATTTGATCTTTCTGTTTATTATATTTGCCACCTTCCTTGGTTATATTATAATTATGTTATTTTATTGTTTTGATTGTATTTACATGATACTTTTTATCATTATCTTGTACACCTCCCTGATGCCCACAAGGATGAAGGGCAATTTAAAAATATTTTTGTACCAGTTTCCAATATTATTTTGGAAACAGATCTTCATGTTGAAGTTTTCCTACCACACAGAATTAATGCACTGCCATCTGGATTTCCATGCCTACTACAACAAGAACAATGCATTTATTTACGCATTGTTCGTAGTAAAAACATTAGTTCAGCATGTTCAGCCAAGTGCTGACTGTTATCTGCACTGACCCATTGCCATATAAGGTAATAGATGGAGGACGTTCATGTGATGCCCTTAATGGAAAGACAAGGCCCCCTGCCAGAGCCATCATTCCACATGGGAATACAAGAATACAACTTTGCTAAATTTAAGCTGTGTGCCATTTCTGTGCCATAGACACATACAGACCAATAAAGCTTTAAAGTTTGGATTTATATATGGTTATAAAATTATATAGAATATTTTGCAGCCAGGCTAAAGCATCTGGGCTAACACTGTAGAGTATCTTTGACCTATTACAACAGCTGATTCGGCTTGCCAAATGTCAAGCAAAAAGATTAAACATGGTTTAAGGAACAGTGCTGCTTCCAAAATATATTACACGCATATAAAATGCTATTGTCAGCCCATGTAATTCTGTTCAGCAGGCAAGTGGAGCTGTTTTGAATTATACAAAATACTTCCTGAAAGAAACCCTCCAGCACAATTCCACCACTTTTAAAGATGTTTATATGTACTGTCCCTCTGGAGGAGACGTACCATTGAACATGTCAACTCAACTCCCTTCTTTGTAATCCCCCTTACGCAAAGAGACAGCACTGCACACAGTCAGCAACAGGAGGCTTGCAAAATAACTATGGCCCAGTTCAGTTGCTTACCTGGGGAAACAATAGCCTTCAACAGCACAATATCATACACATCTACTCCAATCATTCAATGGGACTTACTCCCAGGTATGTGGGTATAGGATTACACCCCATGTCATGGGAGGAGCACACCACACACATGACATTACATGTGATAGTAAGCAGTCTGTTGAATTACCCATACATGCAAGCGCCTGAGTTCTATGATCTCCCCCCCACTCCCCACAACTCCATTTTTTTTTGAGAGAGAGAGAAAAGAACTGCATGGATCAGGCATCTGCATGTCAGGCCTCTGTGTGGACTGCCTGCATCACATGTTATAATATGTGGGGAATGGATGCAAGTGGTGTGTGCCTACTGCTTCACCAGGTAGACTGCCACACCTGGGTATGTATCTGAATTAGGCCTATGAATTAGGTGGGACTCTATCTCAGGAATTCAATAACTTGCAGTCACATTCAAAAACTTAGTAACAAGAATAGTGAGAACACACACTTTATGAGAAATGGGCCATCAATCATATCCTGCCTTTGATTCCACCAGAGGCCTCCAAGATCTAGATCCAGAGATCAGGCATTGTAGCTGTCTTCTGAACAAGACTGTGTTTTCCCATGTTTGCAAATTGAGGGCCATATTTAGTTCATTCTTCCACATGCTACAAGTATAGCCAGGGTATTTCTAGATGGGCTTGCTAAATCTCAGCACTGTGGGATCAGTGATCAAGAGGTTTTATAAAGATGCTCCCTCCACCCAGTGTGCCAGCTGGGACATAATCCCTTTTATTATAGCTGATTTCTATGGCCAGAACTCATTTAGGTCTCTTAAAAGTTTGTCACTGGGCCCAACTTTAATGGCAAACCTAGAAAAGCCATGCATGGTGAAGCCCAGCAATAGAGATCAATGAGCTGACACATCAGAACAACTCGTTATATACTGTGTCTCAGTGCGCATTGAATCACTGCAAGCTACAGCTAGCTAGCCATGGTGATCTCTAATTTCCGTTTATATGCATATAAAATAAACCACTCTCTTTCTCCCTGTTTAGCTTTTCTGCTTTTCCGGAACATATCTTGGAGCCAAGTGCCATCAGTACGCTGATGACACACAGCTCTATATCCCTGTGACAACTGAATCAGGAGAGGCTGTGCAAGTCCTGGATCAGTGCCTGAACTCAGTGATGGGCTGGATGAGGGCCAATAAACTTAGGCTGAATCCTGGCAAGATGGAAGCCCTGTAGGTGAGTGGTCCCTGAGTCTGGGAGATAGGCTCATTGCCTGTTCTGGATGGGGTTGCACTCCCTTTGAAAGATCAGGTTCATAGTCTGAGGGTACTCCTAGATCTATCATTGTCGCTGGAGTCCCAAGAGACTGTGGTGGCTCAGAGTGCCTTTTACCATCTTCGACTGATTCACCAGCTACCAGGGATGGGGACTTGGACTCGGGGACTCGACTCATGAGTCAGACTGAGTCCCCCCTCTGACTCGACTCGGGTCCCAATATTTTTAATGGGACTCGAGACTCGACTCGGGACTCGAGACCAAGGACTCTTCAACATCCCTGGGCTGTGCCAGAAGGAGTGGAGAGGAGTGCGATCGCCGGCGAAGAGTAAGGGTGAAATTGTGATGAGACCTCACCGTTCCAGAATGGGGGGCAAACATTTAGAAAAAATCATGTTCCTCAAATGCAACATGAATAGGTTTTAGGAAGTACAGCAAGTTTATTTTTTAAAATCATTTTCCTAAAATGCAACCTTTCAGACATTTTGGGTTTGGCTGCCTCTGCCTGCCTGTTTGGGGTTCCCTGTCTCCTCTGCCTGCCTGGTCTCTTCTTAACCAGTTCCACAGTTTGAATTGTCCAAGACAAATGCCTCTCTGCCTGCCTGCCTGCCTGCCTGCTTTGGGGTTCCCTGCCTCCTCTGCCTGCCTGGTTATTTTGGGTTTGTCTGCCTGGTCTGTTCTTGCCAAAATCAGTGGCAGAGTTTTGAAATAAAAAGGCACACTTGTACCTAGAATTTATTTAAGCCACACATCTGAAGTAGCCTTATTTTGTTGGGGGGAAACCCCATTGATTTTAATAGGGACTCATGGAGTCAGCTTTGGGAGTGACTCGTGACTCGTGACTCATGAGTCACCATTTTGGACCAAGGACTCGGACTCGAGACTCGGGTCCAAGGACTCGTGACTCGGGTCCAAGGACTCGTGACTCGACTCGTGACTCGAGACCAAGGACTCTTCAACATCCCTGCCAGCTACAGCCTCTCCTGGACAGGGATAGCTTGGCCACAGTGATACAGGGACTAGTAACCTCAAGACTGGTTACACTTTAAGATCTGGCTTCTGACAGCCCCCCACCCCCAGCCTTCCAGTAATCTTCCCTGGCTGCAGCAGAACACCATCAGGGCAGATGGAAACACCTAGCCCTAGGAATCCAGCAGTCCTCCTGGAGCTTATAAGCCGGCCTGCTGCAGGGCTGGCATCAGACTCTAGCCTGGACACCCTGCATCTGGCGAGGAGATTCTGGAGTTTGGGGGAAGAGGACTGCCTTGCCACTTTAAGATCTGGCTTCTAACTGCCCCCACCCCCCGCCTTCCAGGAATCTCATTCCCCAGTCTCTTGAGAGAAGGCCTTTGTTCTAGAGGTTAATCATGTGAAAAATTAGGACAAGGGCTACAGGTTCTCCCTAATCCTGAATGTGGTGATTGCACTTACACTGGCCACCAGAAAATTAGATTTTTGTGAAAGGGGGTCCCTTATATCATGGCTTCATAGCTGAGAACTGAATCAGGGGGAGGAGGAGAATGTTCTTGGCTCATAGCTCATGCTCTAAACCAGCCTTCCCCAATGTGGTACCCTCCAGATGTTTTGGACTACAACTCCCATGATCACAGAACATTGGCTATGATGGCTGGGACTGATTGGAGTTGTAGTCCAAAACATCTGGAGGTCACCACATTGGGGAAGGCTGCTCCAAATCACTACACTACAGTGGCTCTCATTCATGGCAACCATAAATCAACATGTGGGTAGTTTCAATATGATTGGATCTACCAAAATATGTTTTGTGGTTGCTGCAAGAAATAAATGGGGAAAAAGTCGGTTTTCAGGTCTCAGAATGGATGTGGATGATTTATCATCAATACTCTGTTGTTGCTCTGGTTTTAAGCACCAACTGGATTCTTGCCAATGATTCTGGTAGATGCTGACATTGTGAAACAGATTTTCAAAGAGCAATTACTGGCTGAACTCCATGGTCTTTAACACACTTGAACAAGGATCTAATTCCCTTCCCATGTATTTAGTTATAGCAAAAACATGGTTGCATTATTCTTAGCAAAAACAATACAACTCCTTTGTTTGCTCTGCAGAAATCTAGGTGTCCCAGTATTTTTTGTTGGCTGTTTTACTATTGTCCTTATTCTAAAAATGGCGTGGAGGGATTATACTTATAGCCCAACTCTTCGAGCCTTTTTACATGAGGCATTTCTTGTGCACTCGTGATTCCTCATTCACGGTAGTTTGTGGGTGCTTTACGTGACATTGTCATCCTCCAGGGCCTCTCCCATACTTTGCAACCATTATAGTGGGGAGGTTTCTAACAAGGAAAGTCTGGTATTTCTGTGAATGGCGGCATGAAACCCTGGTGTATTTATGCAATTCTACTATACCACACCGCCACTTAGTGGTTGTGTAATGGAACATATAGAAAGGCAGAGAAAGAAAAAACCAGGAAAAAAAACATGTGTAAAGGAGCCAACCTTAATCCCACAAAGAATCTGGAAGCAGAAGCCTCGGTAAAATGGCGGGTTAATAACCTCATGTAGAAAAGCCCAAGCTCTAAGGAGCTGAAGGTGGCTTACATATGGTTCCCAGGCAGTCTCTCATCTAGGCAGTTTGCAAGGCTTAGCTTCAGCAGGAGAACCACATTATGTGTTTTCAGACTATTCTCTAAATACAAATGGACTGGTCTAACTTTTGACCTACAGAGAATATGACAACACCAATTCTCTTGTATATTCAATGCAGGATGATGAACTCAGGGAAAATATTAGAAAAATCAAGAATTTTTAGGGAAAATACCATCACCATTGAACATTTCCATATTAAAACACAATCACAACTAACCATAAGCCTGCTGGCTGTGTTTAAGGACAAACATTACAAAGTTTCTATAAACTCTTTTTAGGAAGCCTGCTGGGGGGAAAAGCATTCAAACATTTCAAAGTGAGCCATTTTTTTTAATGGTTGAGAAACATAACGAAAAATTATGGCTACAAACCAACAGTACCCGAGTTGCAAACAGGTAGCCCTTTTGAAGGAAACCAGAATTGTGCCAATCAGTGTTTGAGGGAGTGGGGGACACTGATTCCATACCCAACTCCCCTTCCTGAATACTGATCAGCAAGATCCCAGCCTTCTTTAAAGGGAAATTTGCTGAATCGGTAGGAATTGCAAGGAAAAGATAATATGTGGTGAATATTAACAATTATTATTTATGCATCTTGTCAATCAAGTGAAAACAACAGAGTTGTGTGGCACCTTAAAGATGAACAAATGTATTCTGACATTAGCTTTTCTGGGGCCCAGAGCCCACTTTGTCAGATGGAGAAACAATAAAAGTGGTGCTCAGTAAAACTATCTCAATTGACACTGAAATGTTGTTATCAGCATACTGAGGACTTTTGCAAACAATGGCATTGGCTTGAACTAGAAAGAAAGAAAGAAAGAAAGAGGGACAGACAATGAGAGAGAAAACAAAAGAAGCCAGAAGCTGTTATAAGAAACATCAACCTACAATAAGCATGATACTTATGGATATAAGCTCAAAAAATGTCTACAAATATCAAAGCCGATATGAATAATACAGGTGGATATGAATATAAGACTGGTATGGAAAAACTAACAAACTGATACAGACCACCAGCACAGATGACAAGAAATTGAGAAGTCTTTATTTTATACCTTTCTTGTTCTGGTGAATGCAAACTAGAATCAGGCCTCAAGCAGTTGGTACTAGCACTCCTAGCCCTGTCAAGCGAGGGCTGCAGTTCACTAGTGCCAGTGCATTGCATCCAATGGAAAGAAGAAGAAGACAAACAAAAAGAAAACAAAGAAAGGAATACAATGTTAGATATTAAATCATAAAGTAATGTTCTCTTTACACAAGGTGTCAAGTCACAATGGTCTAATAAATATATAATGGAACTGGCTGAATGAAAAATGCCAAGATTTGTTTTTGTTTTTTCAATAAAAGGAAAAAGAAAATGCTTGAATTTGATTGCATAAAGGAGCAAAGGTATCTAAGGCTGCAATCTAGATCCCATGAAGTCAATCCAGTTGGCTTTCATAGGCAAGATTGCACCTCAACAGTGGAAAATGAGACTGGCCAATATCAACATGAAAAAGTGGAAAGGAAATACTAAAACAATATCTCCATAACTTTAATTTCCTCTTAGAAGTTCTTCAACACAAAATGATGGGATACTATTGATTTGAAGTAAAAGAAATACTTTACAATGAGGTAAATGTATTACACTAAACTAATAGATATAGAAAAGGATACTTTGACTGAAACCTTACCTAACCAACAGTCCATCTGTAAATCTCGGTATTCGTGAGTTAAGGCAATTACGAAGAAGTGAAATATCCTGACTAAGCACTGATTTGGCCTTAACACATGCAGGCAGGGTGGAGCTTCACAAAGCAAAATAATTCATAAAAAGAAATAAACGTAAGTTTCACACAGAGTGCAAATCACACAGGAAAAAAGGAATAAAATTTGTGATGAAGTTAAATAAATAAATAAATAAATAAAGGAAAGTTTAATGTTTAAGCATCAGGGACTCATGACATAAGTTTGGAGTGATTTCAACACAATCTTATGCAGTTTATTTAGAAGTCCCACAGGGTTCAATAGGACTTACACCCTATGAAGTATTTTAGGATTGCAGCCTCAAGTTCCTCTCATTTCTGGGCTGAATATGGGACTTCTGCCCTTTACTGGAGATTATATTATGATGACACTTTGATGGAGTTACAGTGTGATCAAGTTGCATTTATGGTGTATTGCTTGGCAGAGGCTTTGTTATCTAAGAAGATAAGAAACTACGGTATATATACAGGCTGACTGATGTTTCTTTGCAAGAATCATCTCCATTATTTTATTTTTCAGGAATGTATATTTTCCAAAAATGTATGTGAGACCTTTAATGTTACATCAACAGACTTCTTACCTGTAAATATTCCAGTAAGTGCCATTCTCTAATAAAGGCATCTTGGGTGGTAGTGTTTTATAGTGCCTAACAGAATTTCTTGAATGTGGCAGAAAAGTAGGTGGCAAAAAGATCCATGCAAGAAACAAAAATATACAAGAACAGATGAAGCAATGCTTAATGAAAAGCTGAAGTTATGATATAGCACTTTTATTTGATAAAAGCATTTACTGTGTTGTTAGCAATTATTACTAAAAACATTAAGGAATATTTTAGTCATGTTTTAATTCCAAGAATCTATAGAACTTGTACTGAAACAAAGAGAGGTTGTAAAGCAGCAGTCATAGTCAACTGAATCCTATCAATTCTTCAGGAGGGCTTTTTTTCTCCCATTGCCAGACTGTTCTAGCATAGTTCCAAAGTTAGTCTCTCCAAACTGGAAATTATTTGGTTTGTGGGGCTGGCCCTGCCATTAGATTAGATTCCCCAAGCCGCTAATTTGGGATGCCATGAAAGAGCAGCAAATTGTTAATTTAAATGTATCATCATCATCATCATCATCATCATCATCATCATCATCATCATCATCATCTCTTCTCAGGGAGAAGCACTTATGAGCTTTTCTGCCTCAGGGGCCAATATGTAGCCAGTCTTGGGGCCAGTCTCAAAATGTGGCCAGTCTCATAATAATGCATCTTGACGGGGTGGGGGTGCCATTTGCTGTTCCGTGTAAAATTATGCTTTACACCTTGGCTAGGAGCCAAAGAGCCACTTTGGGTGTGGCTAGTGAGATTCCCCCCCCCCATTTTTCCCCTTTGAATATAGTACCCCCTGCACCATATCAAAAACAGCTTTTGAGAGTCCTCTTAAGTTTCAAAAGTGGTTTGCCATGCAGTATTTTTGTGGGGTTGCTGTTCAAGAAACAGTCTTGGGGACATGGATACGTGAACAGTCTGTGCCATGTAGTAAGCATCTTGTGGGAGAAAATTTAAAAGATTTTGTTACAGGTTAGAGGAAGTTGGAAGTTAGGTGCTCCAGTCCAGAGCCCTGTGTAAACTCATGCAGAGTTGCTGCAAGAGCATTATTCCATGTCCACTTTCATAGAAAGTTTGTGCCTTCTGTTAAAATGAGAGGGGAAGCCCTTGCTGGCTGTGTCTGCATTGGAGCTCCCATGTCCACAAAGACTTTCAGTAGATGAGGCCATTTAATTTAGCAGCTAAAATGATCAGTATGTATAAAACACAAAGCCAAATATTAAAATAGAAATTAAAAAAGGAAAATAAACACAACATAAAATAATGATCCTGCCATGCATTGGAAGGTCATTGACAACATTGCTTGAATTATTTAATTTCAGTGCGTGTGAACGTTCCGCTGCTAGACATTAAACTCCTCCACAACAGAATCTATATATTCCCGCCACTGTAATATATATATGGAATACGTATAGAAATCTACAGATCTGGATATATTCAGCTAACTGGAATCTTGTCCACTGAAGCTCATACATAAAGAAAACTTTAAAATTAATTAACAATGATACCACAGCCTTTCACCTGCAATCCTGCTTATGCAGAACTATAGGAATATTACAGTAGAGGACTGAGGGAAACAAAATGGCTTGTAAAAGAAAAGAAAAGAAAAACAAACACATACACCAGAACTATCCATAAGCAATCTTGTTTACCAAATGCCTGTATTTACCTGGTGGTATGTAGGCACTCTGCACTTCTTCCTCGTTTTGCCCTGGGCAGCATAAGAAGCTCACTGCACAGACAGGATGGACGATGAATGAAACAGATATAAATATGAAGCATTAAATGGCATGAATTATGCCATGATATGCAAATGAAAACATAAAATAAACCAGAAAGCTTGAACTGAGATAGTTACCTTGATAGGAGTTAAAGAAAGACATATAATACTCCTTTTAAATGTAAGCAAAAGGTAGCTTTGACTGTTTGGGCAATCTTTTAAAACTTACATCTCAAATCCTATAGTTAGGCTGATTAAATTCCACTAACTTCAATAGGGTTTTAAGCAGCCTAAATTTACACAGGTTAGCATTCTAACATCTGGAATAGTCTTCAGATTTTTATTTCTCAATTTACAATGGATAGGCTTCTGTGTTATTTTTCATTTGTAAACAGGTGTGACTAACGTAAACAGTTCATTATAATAAGGCAGTATGCTTATTGTAAGGAAATATAAAAAAAGAAAAGAATGTTTCTCTTCCAAGCCAGAGAATTGTGGAAATTCAGAGATTGCTGCAATTTGATACAACTGATCTGCATGCATTACAATGAGCTTCCTTGTATCTATTCATTGGGGGGGGGGGGGGATGCTTATGCACATTTTAAAAAATTAATAAAAATATGTTATCTTTTAAGAAGTCACCATACATTTTGAAAATCTCCTTAATGCACATTTCAGCATACTAGTTTAGACTTGTCTTTCTTTATTGGAAGAAGCTATAGCAGCCTTCCCCAACCTGGAACCCTACAGATGTATTAGACTATAATGGCCCATGATGGGAGTTGTAGCCCAACACATCTGGAGGAAGGCTGACCCATACATTGGAGGGAACAGTGAAACAGCAACAACAAGAGTAGCTGCTGGATGTAACACGAGTCTTAATGAAATCTCTAATTCAAAAATTGGATATGCACACATGTATCCTCCACAACATGAATCACAAAGATAAATTTCTAA
Organism: Shinisaurus crocodilurus; assembly: GCA_021292165.1. NCBI lineage: Eukaryota > Metazoa > Chordata > Lepidosauria > Squamata > Shinisauridae > Shinisaurus > Shinisaurus crocodilurus. The sequence continues at coordinate 131,529,287 of CM037879.1, forward strand.
GGTCACCAATGTAAAGCTTACAAATTGTTCATGAAGATGGGCCATTACAAAAGAACCTATGAAATGTGCCATTTCAAAAGAATCTATGAAATAACTATGGTAACACAGAGAGAAAAGTTTAAATATTATCCAAAGCAGTAAGTGTGTTATCTGTCTGCTGTCATATTGCCATGAAAGCATACATTTCATTGCGGATTTTATCAGCAACATCACAAGAAATAATTACATATAAAAAAAAATATGAGCCATAACTTGTAATTCATATAGCCAGCTTCTGGAATGTTGCCCAACAGAGTCAACAGAGTTAGTAGGATAGTGATACCACATGTCTTACTAAAGTAGGCTTAATGTTTCATATGTAAAGTTGACATATAGCAGGAGAGGCTGAGGAATAATGGAACACTTTTTTTCACAAATGAATCATTCACTTCGATGGGACCAGCCCAAGGAAGTTTCATAGTAACAAATGGAGATCATGCACTAATGCTACTAATGTGCTTGATCCATAAAAGTGAAAGAAGCTGGGGGCTCATGTTCTCCACCACCTCCACCAGCCTCAAAAAATCTTATGCTACTGCATCTTTCTCCCAGAGGCCTACATTGCCAGAATACAATTCTCAGCTAGGATGAGGGTGGGAGCCAGTCTGGATGACTTTTCTAACTGGATCACCTTTTGTCATCTCATCAAGCCAGGCTGTCATGAAAGAGATGGATGAGATGGCACCCTAGATGGATGGATGGCACCCTAGATGGATGCTTTTATAGCCACTGCATTAGTTCCATATACAGATATGTGTGGTCTTTTCAGATCTACAACAACATTTTTGCCCTACCAAATTAAATGATTCAGCAGTACAATCCTAGTCCATGGTAATATTTTAAGCACGATCAAATTATTTTTGCAAGTACTAAGTCAGTAAAAGAAAGCTGTTGTTAAATAAAGCAACATTCCTGCTTTGCCTTATTTTATGCTACCCACCATATTTGCACCTTGAGTACAAAAAACAATTCTTATTACCGGTAACTGGCTTCCACTACTGATTAGAGCATCTTTGCTTCTCACACACACATTTGATTTAAGCACAATGCCTTAAGGCTTAAATTTATTTTTATTTATTTTATTTATTATATTTATACCCCACCTTTTTTCCTGAAAGGAACCCAAGGCGGCTTACATAATCCTCCTCCTCCTCCTCCTCTCCATTTTATCCTCACAACAACCCTGTGAGGTAGGTTAGGCTGAGAGTCAGTGACTGGCCCAAAGCCACCCAGTGAGTTTCATGGCTGAGCGGGGACTAGAACCTGGATCTCCCAAGTCCCAGTCCAACACTCTCACCACTACGCCACACTGGCTCTCAAAATCTTTTGTTGTTATTTTTATAGACATGACTATTGCCCACCTCCTATTCTAGACAATATAAAGTACTTTTCAGAACCAGTCAAAAATACACAGATACTTTAATACAGATTCAGACTCTTAAGATGAAAAACATACCTTTCTTGATCTGACAAATATTGACTGTCCATGTCTCTGGACCTGCGATCAATTGGGCTTCGGGAGGCATCATGGTGTCTAGTTGGAGAACGTGATCTTCTCATTTGATGAATTTCATCTAAACTCCTGGAAGTGTTTATAGAAGCACATACATGTATGACAATGCTTTTCTTCTTGAACAGCACACTTTAATCAAGGTTTCTCAAGACACTTAACAAAAACTCTCAGGGTTGATTACTTGGATGTAAGTGAAGGAATACCGAAGGAGGAATGGAAAATTCACATTGTCGGGGGAAAATTGCAAGCAAGAAATTATATGCCTGCTCACTTTTCATAATAGATCTCTACTGTGCTCTATGCAGTTCAGGAAATAATTGAGCTGTTTTTCCTGAGCAGCCAAATCTCCTGTACCAAGACACTACAAAGAAAGCCTCTTCTGCTGCTATACCAAAAGAACCAAAAAGTGTTCCTATGCTATTTTAAGCCTTAAATACCAGATACAATAGTCAATAGCAATGATTTTCTTACTGTTCCTGTCAGAACCAATCAACTAGAATGCATTTATTTCATTTTTATCCTGCGCTTCTTCCAAACAGTTCTGGAAGTGTATATCGCCCCTGGCTCCCCGCATTTACTTCCAACAATCCTGTGCCACAGGTTAGGTTGAGGGGTAGTGATTGATGCAAGACTACCCAATGAACTTGACAGCTAAGTGGGGATGTGAACCTGGTTCTTCCCAGTCAAAAGGTGCTTCTAGTTGGAGGGGTCCCACAGTGTGAACAGTAAGAAGGCATTCTGCAGCAATTCTGTCTTTTTTTCCTTAACAGATTTTCTCCGTAAGGAAAAAGATGGAAGAAGTGGTGGGGAAACACAGGAAGGTTATGAGTGGAAGATGGTATCATCTGGACCCACCATAAAATTCTGTGAATGAGGCATTCAAAGCCTCATCGGGAAGCACCCTAAGTCCAGTACCCTATCCACTACAAGATACTGGCTCTCTATGGATGTATGCATACAAAAAACAAAAGCAAGAGACATACACCTTGTATGTGGAGGTTGGTGTATGTCTCTTGCTTTTCACAGTTACACAGATTACCTGTATGTAATGTTTCTGTTTTATGGATTACAAATGAACAAAGTGAGAGACAATGAGGAGAAAGGATGACTGTTGTGATAATTAAGTTCACTGACTTTTTTAAAGGCATTTTTACAGAAAAGTGACAGGAAATAATTCATGCCTCTATCCTGCAAATAGTAAGCTGTCACTTGGAGTAGTTACACACCATTAGTATTGACACAGAGTTTAGTAAGCAACACAAAACATCCCCTTGAGCTTCTTTAAACTGTGCAATGTGGGATTTCCTCTGTGTGGTGAGCTGTTTGTCTGGAGGGACCTGTCATGCGAGGAAGCTTGGTGGTGTGTATTGTAGCACACAAACCCAGCTAAATGCGGTTGTTGTTGTTTTTGCTAGGAGACTGTAGAGCACCCCCCTCCCCCACGATGAATTTATACTCCAGTGATGGGTGGTCTACAATATTAAACCACCTTTTGCCTTAAAAGAAACTGATAGACTGCAGAACTTCCTGAGAAAATGTTTACTTTATTTATGATTTTTGTCTGGTGAATCACTTCCTCTACGCAGCTCCCCACTATATTGGGTAATACCAGATTTCAACTAACATCTGGCACCCCTCCTCTTTCCTTTCAGAACCTGCCCTCCACCCCATCCAGCATGACTGGAAAATTACTAAGTCATCCCCCCTTCTTACTTCCTTTTCCCCCAGTTTATGCTCTACAATGATCCCTCCTCCTTTTCTTCATTATGCCAAAAGTCCTTCTTGAGCATTTCTACACAAGGCTGTTAATCACTGTATCTGCTTTCAGTTTCATTGCAGAATTGAGATCTGAGCTCTACACAAAGAGATTTTCCTTTCCTGCGTCTCCACTACATAATCTGTAAGTGGAGCTGTGCTATAGCAGAGTAGCTCAAATACACAAGGAGAAACAGTGCCATTTTCCCCATTCTAAAATAATATCCCATTTTCCCTATTCTAAAAAAACCTGGAAAAGTGCTCTATAAAAACAGAAGCAAAACTGGAGGATCACGACATCATCTAAAGAGACCGTAAACAACTGTAATAATCACGAATGCACAATAAATGCCTTGTGTAGAAATGCTCCTTCTCTTTTTCCTTTGCGTAGACACCTCTGAAAACTTACCCCCCCCTTTTAAGCAGCTCACCATTTTCCCTCTCCATTTTCTACTTGTAAACACAAGGCATTGCTGGGGAACTCTGAATCATCTTTGTCCAGCTCCCCATGGTCCTTTAGTCCATGAAAACAGGGGGAAACGTGATTGGTACCAGGAGGTGAAATGCCCATTTATCCCTTGATATAAAAATCTTCTTCATAAACTGTGACTGAAGAGCTCCTTTTTATTCTACTCTGCTTTCACATTCTCAAGAAACTCACTAAGGAATGTTCAACACTATTTCCTTAAGATGGTTGCACATGTGGATGGCAGATCACTCCAGACAAATGCCTTACCACAGAGGCAGCCGCCATGGTGTGGAAGGGAGCACACAGGGGCTTTGTGTGAAGCTGCCCAAGGAGAACAATCCGCTTCACATATATGTAATCACAATTGGCACGACCCAGCCAAAGTGAAGCACTTTTAAAGTCCTCTGGATTTCAATAGGAGATGGGCAAGCACATGTTTAACTCTCCCCCTACAATGAGTGGGATCAAAAGTGCTTGGCTTGGACTGGATTGTTCCCAGTGTGGGTTAGTGAGGAAAGTTGTGACATTTTCAAGCCTACCTCTGTAATGGCACATTTGGTAAACGAGAACGGGTCCTGCCCTGATCGTCACCACGGTGAGGAGATACAGATCGCGAACGATGATGGGTTGTTCTTTGCTGTTCTGGCACAGTTAACGTCGTAGATTTACTTTCTCTAGTACTAGACCTATAGCCTACTGGTGAGAGTGGAACAAAATGAAGTTAGTTCAGGTCAGAAATGGCAAAGTGTTTCATATCTGGACTCATCTTTTCAGGAAAGCATCTCTCATTGATTACAAGATTTTCAGGTAGTTATTTACACTAGTGAAAATCCTGAAATAATCATGCAGTCAGGGCTAACAATTAACATTATATTTAAATGTATATGGAGAGGAGGGCACAAACATACATACATAAATACATACAGGAGAATTTACGTGCAGACTGAAAAATTCCCAAAGATGAAAAAGTGAATAGAAGCAGATATAATACCTAAAAGGTATTTGCCATGAGGGTCACTTTTTCAACTCTTAAGTATTTTTAAATGAAATCTGTGCATCTTTGGCTGCAACTCTGAAACAACGTTACTGCTTACATTCCTGCAATCAATAGAATTACTTTTAGGACTGAAGTCTATGTTTCCATTTCATTTAAATGGTACCTTTGTAATGGTATAGAAGCTATTTGACCCAACATTGCTCAATATAAAACTATTCACAGAACAAGCAAGCTTCACTTTCAACTAAACATAAACTTGTTGTTCGGCAGAGCCCTAGCAGCACAGAACAAAGCTGGATCAGTAGAAAGAACCAAGTCTAAGAGAAAGGTACCCAAATGCCATCAAGACAGCAAATTATTTATATAACCTAAGACCTGGAGGCAAACACGGACACTTTCCATTTAAGGTGCAAAACCCACCCATGGCTTACTCTTGCAAGTATTTTAACATTCTATCCACCGCCCTTAGGAAAAACTACCCAGGCACACATATAATGATGGACCCCTGAACTTCAGAGCAAATTCTCTTCTTCCAGAAGGAGGTGAAAAGACACCAATTCCACATTCAAAAAACTCCCCAACAGTATGAGGAAAAGGCTATCAGATATATTAACCCAAGTCCCAAGGACAAGTATGCTTGAACTCCCTCAGACCAGTTTATAGCATAATGAGTATCTAGCAGCTCAAACTCTTAGATCACATCAGACCCCTTTTGATAGAGCTTTCCCCAACATGGTGCCCTCCAGTTGTTTCAGATGACAATTCCCAGCATTCCTGACCATTGGTCTTGCTGGCTGGAGCTGATTGGAAATGAAGTCCAAAACATCTGGAGGGCATCAGATTGGAGGAACAGCTACTTGGGTTGGGCATTAATGGTCCTTAACATCAGATTCTGTGTCGGGGAACAAGCAAGCTTCTAAGGAACCATTCACAAGTGATATATATACATCCAAAGCATACGGCATGCACTTCTCTCACAAACTTTGTGTGGCTGCTTTGTGGAATGGAAGATGGGCTGTGCCATGCGTAGAAAACTTTGCTTAGGACAGACAAAAAAATCCTTCTACAGTTTTAATTATTCTGATGTTAAACTGTATTCTTATCCTAGAAATGACCAAGGATTCACACTCATATACAATACACAAGTACAGAAAACAGAAACTATACATTGAATTAATTAAAAACATGTATGCTGCAGTTGATAAAAAGTACGAGGGCAGTTGATATTAAAATCCTTAGGGATAGTGGGACAAGCTGTGGTGGGTTACTCAGCAAAATGCAATGGAAATTATTCAGGTTCCACCGCGGAAGCTAATGGGCTAATTGAGGAAGTTGTACCCAAGTACTGCTTCAGAAAGATGTCAAAAATGTCATGAATCACTATTTTTTGTCATCCTACTCGAATCTCCAGTTAAGAGAACTTTATTGCCTTCTTTAATGTGGTTAGCTACCCTCATAAGTAATGTTAAAATGAATTTATAGCAGTAGCTGAAGTACACCATAATAGACTTGTCATGTTGACAGTAGTATATAAAGTTATAGTAGCCAGGATAATATTGGCTACAATACTATGTACAATACATAGTACAGGTGGAGACGAAGAGTGTGCATAGCTGAAACCCTTTTCAACACTTTTACTGTAGATGATCATCTGGTTGAAAGGCCGACCCTTTTCTATTTCAAACTGGTTTTTCTCTTCAGTGATTGGCTGCAGCAAAAAATGTTCACAGCACTGGCAGTGCTTCTGGCAGTGCACAATAGCTATCTAGGATTGCAGCCTTTGTTTCTGTGTAGCAACTCAGAATGTCTATGTACACATTTAGGATAATAATAAGTTATGAATGCCCATGAAGATAGTAAAAGACATAGCCATGCTTCTTCGTGCACTTAATATACAGCCATGCATTTTCAGTATATTCCATAGTGAACCTGTCTAGGGTGTAAGAAAGAACAAGTCAATTGACTGGACATTATATTTCAGATGGACATTTGAATTACATAGTTTGCATTTTCTCTTACACAGAGATCATTGCAAAATAACTTCAAAAAGCAGCCTTGACTTATGAAATATCCAAAAGTATGTACTATCAGATTATTAGTTGTGTAAACAGAAATATCAATGTTGCTACTATATATATATATATATATATATTTACTCTTGGATGTTTGATTAAGTTCTGTTGGATTTTATTGGATTTTAATCTGTTGTAAGATACCCTGAGCACTGCAAAGACAGTGAAAAGGCAGGATATAAATATTTCAAATAAATAAATAAATAAAATTGGTACACATTTTTAAAAGGGTCACCATGGAATAATGAATCAAACTACTTTCTAGGAAACATAATCTACCAATTCACCATCTTTCAAAAAATCTAGCAAATTCAAACTGGAAGGGGAAGGGGGGATAAGCAAAAGGAAAGGATGTAGGACCATGCTCTTCACCCACGCACCTGAAGGAACTACTCCAATACCATCATCAACATCATAATCTGAGATGTCACTATCACTGATTCGCTGAGACCCTGTGCAACAGTAAGGCAAATAGATACCTGTATACTTGGTTCTTTGTAAAGGTTTAAAATAAATAAAAATTCCAGTCATTCTGGAGATTCAAATATGGGTTGCATTCAAATTTAAATACATAATAATAATAATAATAATAATAATAATAATAATAACAACAACAACAACAGCAGCAGCAGCAGCAGCAGCAGCAGCAGCAACAACAACAACAGCAACAACTGCTACTACTACTACTAGTAGTACTACTACTACTACTACTCTAAAGTGGCTCAGAAAGGACATACGTTAATCTATTGTAATGGCACCAGTTCCAAGTATACTTACTGAAAGTCCTCTTGAAGTTAAAAGAATGGCCAGCCTAACTCTATAGGCTGACATTATCTTACTCAGCTACCCACTTCCAATTTTGACCCAATCAGAGCCACGTAGGTGTTGCACCCTTTTGCTAGAGGAGGGGTTCTGAAAGCAGCTGTACTTGTGTAATGGCTCATAGGATTGGAATGTTAGTCTGGCTTGGTTCACACATGCATGTACATACTTGATTCTGCATCGCTTGATTACTATATACTGGATGACTGTCTGCTGAATACGTGAACTAACTCTACCGAAAACTATCACTGATTGTGACAGTGTGAGATGAAATGAAAGTTCTATCTAAGGTAGTCTATTCACACATGAAAGTCATCCGTTGATTTTGCAGTCATCAAGGGATGAACATGTATCTGTAAACTAGAGCTGATCCAAAAGAGTCTTTTAAGTTGTGTTTTCACTTTTAGGGATGAGCTGAAATCCCCTAAAGTGAAAGCAAGCAGCATTGTCCTCACTCTTGATTGGCTTTAGAATGATGCCAATTAGGGCAAGGGCAATGCTCGTTGCCCACTTTCTAAGAAACTTCTGAGTAAAACAAGTGATGGCTACCAGCCACGCAGGTGAACGCTGCTGCCACCAGGAGGAACACCACATGAGGAAACAGGTAGCAGCAGTGAAAAAAGGTGGACCAGGGGTGGTTTGGGGGAAGACACCCCTTTGGAGCCAAACATTCTGTGCAGAGAACTTTCTGCTCAGCCTTATTGTAAAGGATTTCTAATTTTTTCAGTGTTCTTTTGACCATCTCCTCAAAATTTCATTTCTTTTATGTCTAAATCCTGGACTTTAGAAAGGAGTATGCAAAGAAACAAAGGCTGGTTTAAGGCGCCGGGGAATTCTGCAGTCCCTGAGCTAGTCCATAGAACTCAGCTCACAGGAGCTCCCACGCCTTGGGAACAAAGGAGCTTTTCAATCCCTGCGTTGTCTGATCAAGGTCAGTGAAACTCCTGACCTGACTGAGTTGAAGCTAAAGCAAGTGCCTTCATATATAATCTGCAAACCCTCCCGCCAGCCCATTTGATCTGTAAAGCACCATCCTTCCCCAGCCCTAGCCTCGCCCACAGTCACATTTCATGCCTCAAAGCAGGCAGTTCTACCTGATGAAAGGCTCTGTGAAGCTTTGAATGTCAGGGTTGTTTGTTTAACATATATATATCCACCCATTTTATAGGCTGATTTTTCCTCTCCCATTCATTTACACATGTTCTGTGCTAGAACAAATACATTTCTCTAAGACATTAGAAAGCCAAAGCATCCTGAATCTTTTGCTGGACTGAAAAGCTTAGTGCAGCGTCTCAGTTCGACTGCTACAAATTCAGTAGCCAAAGCTATAACTTGAATATTTAGTTGGCTGAATTCAGTGAGCCTGTTTTAGAATGAATTGACGTGAGGATTGCACCCACATCCTGTTAGCAGCAATCAAGCTGGCATACACTAAGCCTTCCCCAGCATGGTGCCCTCCAGAAGTGTTGGACTGCAATTCCCATAATTCCCAGCCAGCATTGAGGATAACTTCCCAGCCACAAGCACAAGTGAACCAATATGGAAATGGTAAAATCACCCAGGGAGCATGCACCAAAAGCAGTCTTTTCCCCAAATTTACGCACCCATGTTTCCCCCCGTGTGGATCATTGAAAAGCACACCTCTTAAAGAATGCAGTCACTTAAATGTTTGGTTAGACATTCTTATCTCATAATAATATCTAGTCAAGAATTACTACCAAGAGAGAAAGGGAGTACTGGACCTACTTTGTAATTTTTTGCTAGAGTTTTCTCCACCATGGGCATGTCTCCTTGGCATGAAAGGTGATGGCTGAGGCAGAGGTAGTGAGGATTCATCATGGGTCTGCAATTTATACCAATGTGGTTCATCATCTAAAAGTGCTGTCTCCAGCTCTATAAGGATCTATGGGGAAATGCAGCAAGGTTCATCTTAGTTCAAGCAACAGATATGTAAAAAGTATGAGGTTCTCTGACAGGTTTAAAATAGAACTATACAATGCCAACATGTGCATTCACCTCTCCAAGAAAGTCGCTTTCTTCTTCTTGCACTCTTGGCTGATCCCAAACAGTGATTTCTAACATTCGTTCCCTAAAATCTCTACGGTGTACATGTGAATAGAGAAACGTTTGGTTCCATTTTGGTTCTAAGCTTTTCTTTACTGTTTTGGTCCTCCTTTTACTCTTATCACTGAAACAGAAAACACTATTGTAAATCATCATGAGGAAAGAAAGTCACATACTGCATCTCACTCCTTAAACTTTATGATGAAATACTAATGCTCCGTTCCCACCACTGCAGGCTTGGCTCCAGAGCTGTGGGCTCCTTCTGCTGGCATTCTGTTTGCAAAGGGAGGGGAAGAGGACCACTGCGCAGCTGACTGGTGGCCTTGCTGTTGAGTCATACAGCAGTGCTGCCAAGCCAAGAAATGGGCTGGGACACACATATTGCCCAGGGGCTATAAAAGACCATTGAAGGTAGACCACTGATAGGCAAGTGGAGGGACTGACCAGTGGACAGACAAATGAATTAAACCATTCTGAGAGTTGTTGTCATCCAGAAGCTATTTATTAGATGAATTATCAATGGCAAAAATGGCCAATAGGAAAAATGGGGAGGAGACAGAGGAATGGAGAAACAAACTGCACCCATAAGGATGAGGAAGAAAAGGAGGATTAACATAGGAAAGGAAGGTGTGTGTGGCAAAGTGATTTATCACTTCTTGAGCCAAAATACCTTTCTGTACTATGGGAGAGATGAGATTCTGACTGCTACCAAGAGATATAGTTCATCTAATCCTGGTTCTAATCCTGATTAAGAGATGGTCCTTTAACCTCCAATGAAAGCAGTTATTAGGAAACTCTAAATATAGGGTCATTCACAACTTACTTTTAAATGTCTCATATGAAAAATGATTAAGCGTATAAACATTTAACAAGATATTCTTCAAAATTGTACATTTTTCATTTGAAGTACTACCTTCTGTCTGGAAGGAAATACATTTTCACATAGGGATTCCTTGGCCGTCCATCTATTCTAGGTGGCAGATCTGTTGCTTGAAGAACATTCACTATTAACTGATGCCCCACTTTGTCATACCATAGTTTAACCTAAAATAGTATAAATAACTGTAAATTATCAATAAAAATGTATTAATTTGGGTTCATATCCTATCCAGTTTTGGAGACTTGGGGTTGGGGTAACAATATGTTAATTTAAAAATAGCAAAATAATATAAAGTTTTATTAATTTAAATACCCCTCCCCACTTAAGCCTAGCCATAATATACTTGATTAAAAGAAAGATCTTGGACCTGAGCCACTGAAACTGAGTGGCAAGAGATTCAGGACAGACAAAAGGAACACCTCTTTCGCACTAGGAATATATGAGAATTTTCTGCCTGTTCTCAGATCATGTGAACGTGTCGTATTCACAATCCTGAGTGAAAAAAGGAAGAGGAGTGCTGCTTTTTTGGGAGAAATGTTTGCAAACTCCCGAATTTGCGATCGAGTTAAAAAAATGTGCATTTAATTTTTCCCCACACTTTAGTCAATGGGAGGGGGGAAGTGCGCACAGTTCTGAAAAATACACGCACTAATGCACACTTTCCCCATTCAAACAAGATGAGAAACAGGTCGAAAACTAAAACAGAAGTGAGGCAAAACAAGCTTCAAAATGATTTTGGGAGAATTTAGTTGAGCTTGAAAATCACTGGTTCTCCTGTCCCTACTTCATACAGCTCATAATTAATTTACGGAATCCACTACCAACAGAAATTGGCCAGTAACTAGGATACCTGTAAAACCGGATTAGACAAATTGATGGAGGATAAGTGTACCAATAAATACTAGTTATGGTGGTTACATGCAACCTACAGGTTCAGTGGTACTATGCCAATGAATACTGCCTGCTCAGGAGCAACACTTTGGGCCTCTAAATCAGCTGGGCAGAGGGAGAGATAAAATTTAAATGGAGAGGCCAGCAGGCTGCACTGTTTTCCCCACTTAAATCATGATCCCAGCAGCCTGCCAAACAGCTGTTCGGTGAGGTGTCACCAGTCTGATTGTGCCAGGGAGGAAAGCATTCGAAGAGAGTCATCCCCACGTGCCCTCATCCCCAGCACAATTGTGGCAGTGGTAGTAGTGGCAGTGATGTGGAGGGGATTTGGGGGGCAGGAGTGGCAATGGGCACCCACGGCAAGCCACACAGGAGGGCCATACGAAGTTCGCAGGGCATGGTTTGCCCATATGTGGTCTAAAGCCTGTCAAGTAGTGATTTGTCCATAAATTCCTCCACACCCAGATCGTTATCCTCCCATCTAGCACAAAATGTCAGATCGAGCAAATGAATGCGTGGGGCAAGAAGCCACTTGGTAGAAGCTCATGCTTGCCCATGGAGGACATGTTGTCCACACCCAACAAGGAAGCACAAATAATGAAGTCCTCAAATATCACCACTCTGGGGGACTCCGACAGAATCCCTACTCTGTCCTAGACTCCAGCCTTCAAGAACAAACACTTAAAACGGGAAGCCTGCTTGGGGTGGAGGCAGGCACCTGGTCAGGAGGATGGAATCACAATAGACCACTCTGACCCATATGCATGCACAAAACAGCTTTCAATAACTGGCAGCTGCATCTGTGAACTGACTTTGTTGGAAAACACTACACTGAGGTAATGTGAACATTATACATGTAGTGGTACATCTGGGATGGCCCCCGCATGTATCCAGGTCATCACCTGATAACGTTGCAGGCATCCAGCGATAAACATGCATGAGTGAACTAGGCATTACATTGCTTCTAAAATGTAACTGGAAGTATTTTTCACATGCAGTATAGGTTGCAAGTAAGTCAAAAAAATTTAAAAAAGAAAGAGTAAAGGATAATATTTTCATACATGTTTTCTTCCTCAGCTGCTCAGTTTCAGAACCTATATTTTTGCACCATGATAGAAAGTGACCTGCAATGGGGAATAGTGGCTGGCAGTGGGGGGGCCTGCAGATGTGCAGCCTGGTGTTGCCTGTGGCCATTGTGCCTCCTTCGGGAACACAAGTGAATGTGGGGGATTTTGTTCACCTGCAGTGGCACCGTCCACATACACAAGGGAAAATCCAGACATAGAAACCTGGATGCAAATCCGTGCAAAGATTATGCAAATCAGTCAAATGTTGAATAATAACATTTCTCCCCAAATTGCTTATGACAATGGTGTAACCTAGCGCTTGGACATCAGTGAACTTGGTCAACTGGTTGCAACATGTTCCAGGGCTGGCCTGATATGGTTCCCCAGTTTCACAGGCCTGTGATGACACAGCGTCATTCTGACAAGGGCTTCTGTGGGGGAAAGCCCCCTTCAGAGCAATGCTACATCATCACATGTAGTATCATTGGGGGGGGCTTTGTGGCGGGGAGAGAAATGATGTTGACCAATCGGTGGCTGCTGGAAAGAAGCTCCCCCAAAGCTGAAGTTTTGGCCCTTGTTTCATATGTACATTTGCTTATCTCCATATGGGCAGGAAGGCTGGCAGCTTTTATTCTGAGCTTTATAAGAGCTATCTACAGTGCTGTACTCCATCCCCAAAATAGGTTCACCACCATGGACCACCACAGATAGCTCCTTTAAAGATCAGAATAAAAGCTGCAACTGATAAGGAGCCCCACTGATATAGGAGTCACCAGCCTCCTCTGCACATGGGTTGTTGTACACATAGACCCACACTTTGCTAGTGAAGTGTACCAGCAACATGCTTACATTCAGCTGCCGATCCCGTGAAGAAGAAAAAAAGAGGGGAAAGGGGGGGAAACAAGTGAAATGTTCTACTCTCAGCCTCCACAGCAGCAGCAAACCATGTTTTTTTCACTCCTTTTTTTAGAAAAAAAGAAAAAATAGGGTGAGAATGGGAGCCTCGCTGGGGGCTGGCAGGGGGTACATGTGGCGAATGGGCTGCATGTTATACACCCTTGTACTAATTAGTGCAGAATACGAAGATTTTAAAAATCACATCTGTACAAAACAGCATGTCTGGGATGAGATAAAATATTTCCTGTGAACACAAAGTTGCACTTACAGAAAGCTGCCCAGGTAGGACCTGTGGTGCATCTTTTAGGGCTCCGGGACTTGTAGGGGAAATAACAGAAATTGAAGGCCGTTCCATTTTTTGAGATTCAAATGAGCTAGAACCTGGAAAAAATTGGAGTGGGGGGGGGGACATCAGTTTAATGTTGGATACATCACAAAATGTTTTTACCGCTACTGCTACTCCTACCACCTAGCAGCATTCATTTGATGCCAGCTGTGCCCACTGAACCAACTACTCAAGGACATCAATGGATACAGTAGTTAACCATCAACATTAGAAAGGAAATACTTTTTGAAAACGAATGAGCTGAGGGTGACAAGAGAGCCTTAGCCAAAATAATAATAATAATAATAATAATAATAATAATAATAATAATAAAAATAACAACAACAGCAAGAACAATAATGATGATGATAATTTAAAAACACACACACACACACACACAGTACCTTCCCTTTTTAGCCCATTTTCCATAGCTGCAGAAATTTTTAAAATGTTATTGTAGAAAGGAAAATGATAGAAGGAGAAGGGCAGGAACGGGAGAAAAATAAAAACATTTGAAAATTCTAAAAACAAAATATAATTAAATGTTAGATTTTCAACAAAACATTTAACTCTAACTTTGAACAGATGTAAAAACAAAAGAAGCAAACTGAGTGCCTTTCTACATGATCAGTTAAGGAATAATTAAATTTCATTTTTCCTCTAGTGTACAAGTCCTTTTTCAAATCAACATCCCATCAACACACAAAGGGAGGAGGGAATGATCTTGCTGCAGGAAAGAAACTCGTCTTGCAGGAGGAAAACCTTGGGACAGAATATTAAAAAAAGAAGAATGGGCTAGAATCATAGAATCATAGAAAAATAGAGTTGGAAGGGACCTATAAGGCCATCGAGTCCACCCCCCTGCGCAATGCAAGAATCCAAGTCAAAGCATCCCTGACAGATGGCTGTCCAGCTGCACCTTGAATGCCTCCAGAGTGGGAATGCTCACCACCTCCCCAGGTAGTTGGTTCCATTGTCTTATTGCTCTAACAGTCAGGAAATTTTTCCTGATGTTTAGGTGGAATCTGGGTTCCTGTAACTTGAGCCCATTATTCCGTGTCCTGCAAACTGGGATGATCGAGAAGAGATCCTGGCCCTCCTCTTTGTGACAACCCTTCAAGTACTGGAAGAGTGCTATCATATCTCCCCTCAGTCTCCTCTTCCGAAGGCTAAACATGCCCAGTTCTTTCAGTCTCTCTCCTCATAGGACCTTGTTTCCAGTCCCTTTATCATCTTTGTTGCCCTCCTCTGAACCCTCTCCAGTTTGTCTACATCGCTTTGAATTTTGTTTCTGTCTTCCAGAGTATTAGCTGTTCCACCCAACTTTGTGTCATCTGCAAATTTGATAAGCAGTCCCTGCACCTCCTCATCCAAGTCATTGATAAAAATGTTGAATAGCACTGGGCCCAGGACCAAGCCCTGTGGTACCCCACTCATTACCTCTCCCCAGTTTGAGAAGGAACCATTGATAAGCACTCTTTGAGTCCGATTCTGTAACCAATTGTGGATCCACCTGATAGTTGTTCCATCTAGCCCACTTTTAGCTAGCTTGCTAATCAGGAGGTCATGAGGCACTTTGTCGAAAGTTTTGCTGAAGTCCAGATATATTATGTCCACAGCATTCCCACAGTCCACAAGGCAGGTTACCCGATCAAAAAATGAGATCAGATTAGTCCGGCAGGATTTGTTCTTGACAAATCCATGCTGGCGTCTGTTGTGATATGTATCACTTCACCACCTGCAGCACACTGTTTACACATGGAAGGGACAGAATGGCTGTAAACAGGTTTGTTATGTCTTTCTGGATTCTCGTGTTTTTCGCATGGGAACCTGAACTCTGAGAGCAATATGAGCTAGTCACATGGTTTGTATGTTCTGATGACGTGCTAACTTGTTTTCTGTCTGAAGCCATCTTTGAGAAGCAGGACTGCTTTCTCTCTTCTCCTTTGTTCTTCTTGCTGGACTTTGTTACTGCAACAATGTAACGTCTTTGCTGAGGTGGAGTGAAGCTCAACTTACTCCACTGGATGTAATGCTTGCTATGCATTTATACTCTGCACATGGACTGTAACTAGGAAATGTATACTCTGTAGAACTTTACTTGCTAAGTGAATAAACAGGTAGAATTAGACCTGTGGTGTTACAGAGTGTTTCCTGACTCCATGGATTAATCTGCAACAGGGAAGCTGGAAGCAGTCGGACAACAAGGCTGACTGGGCTGGAGAAACTGGCACAACACGCTGCACGCTGCGCGGGGGAGGTGAGATCTGGAAGATCTGTGTGTGGAATTTCAGGCCTCTGATAGCACACAGACACAGGATTATAAATCTCCCAACTCGCACACACTCTGCTCAAAGATAACACCAACAGGGTTATGGGCCCAGATTGGACCAGAACCAGAACCAGTTCGGAACCAGAACCAGAACCAGATTGGACCGGACCAGAACCAGGTCAGGTACCAGCACCAGAACCAGCGCCGGGTCCTGTTTGGCAACAGCTTTGACTCCGGTGATTGCAGTGATTAATGGCAGAGGAAGAAGACATCAAGGAAGAAAAACTATCTCCTGGTCCTTCAACGGTAAGGGGGAAGAAGGGGGAGAGAATCTGTTGGCTGACACAGACAGCTTGCAGGCAAGTTCCAAGGCCGATAGCTTGGAGGTAGAAAGCGAGGCTGAAATTTCTGGTGGGGAGGAGGAAGAGAATCCCCCGGGCACAGAAATGGCAGCTGCACAATCCCTGAATCCACAAATTGTGGAGAAACTGTCTGGATCGAACTATGTGCTGTGGAGTTTTCAGATGCAGCATTATTTAACCCATGTGGGACTCTGGTCTGTAGTAATGCAGGATCCAGTAGCAGTGGGTGACCAAGCTTAATCTTTGTGGAATTTACAAAGTGCAGCTTTTTCTGCTTCAAGCTGGAGAAATGGCTTGTGGAGATAGCAGAAAGGAAAAGCAGCAAGCAAAGCAAAACAACTCTGGCCAAAAGTTTGCAGAGAGCCGGGCTGAGGTGGCAAACAGCCAAGCTGTAAACAAGCAGGGAGTTACCCAAGCCGCTGCTTTAAAAGTGAGAAAATGTTTCACTTGTGGATCTACAACTCATCTGAAAAAAGATTGTAAGGTCAAACGAAAAAAGACAAGAAACAAACAGGAAACTACAAGCACACCTGAGGAGGCAGTTAAAACGGGCACAAGTTTGATTGCAAGGGTGGGGGGTTCTAATGTTTGCTGGGTTTTGGACTCTGGAGCTTCTCATCACATGACTAACTTCAGGAACGTATTTCAATCTCTGGAAGAAGATGGATGTCCAGGTCAGCACGTGGAATTAGCTGACGGGAAACGTATAAATGTTTCAGCAGCAGGAACAATTGACTTTACTACTTTGGGTAAACAAAGGGCACTGCTTGTTCCGGAACTGGACACAAATATGATAAGTATTTCCCAATTAGCTCAAAATGGCTATGAAATGTGTTTTTCAGACAGCACATGTGTGATTTCACGTGAAGGGACAGTCTGTGCAAAAGGTGATTTGCAGAATTCTCTGTATGTTATAAATCCATTTGTAACACATGATGAGAGTGTGAAATATGCAAATTGTAAACCTCATGATAATTGTATACATTTATTCCACAAACGTTTTGCGCATGCAAATTACAGGAGCATCGAGAAGATGCCGGGTCTGTGTGAGGGCATGAAAATGAAACCTTGTTCTAATTATGTGGAATGTGAAGTATACAGTCAGGCAAAGTCACACAGGACTAACATTCAGAAACACAGTGATAGAGTGAGCACAAGAATATTTGAGCTGGTACACTCTGATGTTGCTGGGCCATTTGAGGAAAGCTATGGCGGAAATAAGTACTACATGACTATCACTGATGATTTTTCTAGATTTGGATTTGTTTATCTTCTGCAGAATAAGTCTCAGGTTCGAGAGAGATTTGAATCATTTGTGAAATGGGCTGGTAACATTTTCAAACAATACCCCATAGGTGAATTGCTCACAGATGGTGGGGGAGATTACATGAGTACAAAATTCAAGAAATTCTTGGAAAGTGAGGGCATTGGGCACAAAGTCACAGCCCCAAACTCACCATTTCAAAATGGTGTAGCTGAAAGACGCAACAGAACACTCCAAGAAATTATGAGGGCTCAATTAGCTGACTCACAGTTGAAAAACCATTTCTGGGGGGATGCACTTTCAAATGCTAACTATTTTCTGAACAGATTACCTAACACAACAACTGGGAAAACTCCATATGAAATGTTTCATGGGAGGAAGCCAAAGATAGCACACGTGCGGATTTTTGGGTGCAAATGTTTTGTTCATATACAGGCTCAAAATAGGACAAAGCTGTCACCCAGAAGCTTTGAATGTTTTCTGCTGGGGTATGATGGACAAACAAAAGGATACAGGCTGTGGTCACCACAACACAGAAAGGTAATTTTAAGCAGAGATGTGATTTTTCATGAGCAAACACATGAACAGAAACAGCTGGTGGAATTGCCAATGCATTCAATGGCTAAAACACAGCTGGAAGTTTCTGAAACAGGCCACTGGACAGATATCTGGGGAACAGGAGGGAGGTGAACAATCTCTGAGGCGTTCAACCCGAGAACCTAAAACACCTGTTAGATATCAGGATGAATTCCAAAGTGGGAAAACTGTTGTACATAAAGCTCTCAAAATAGCTTTAGAACCTCAAAGTTTTGAGGAAATCCAAAGCATGGAACCAGTAGAAAGAAATGATTGGTTTGAGGCCATGCAGGATGAAATCAATGCAATGCATGTTAACAAAACATGGAGTCTGGTATCTTTACCTGTAGGGCGAAAAGCCATCACCTGTAAATGGGTGTACAAGGTGAAAACAAATCACCAGGGGCAGGTGGAAAGGTACAGGGCAAGACTCGTGGCAAGAGGGTTTGCACAAAAACATGGGATAGATTTTGATTCCGTGTTTGCACCAACAACAAGGTATGCAACTGTAAGATTGTTGTTGAAATTGGCAGCACAAAGAAAAATGATGGCATTTCATTTTGATGTAAAAACTGCTTTCCTATATGGTGATTTACAAGAGGAAATCTACATGGTGCAACCAAAAGGTTTTGTAGAAAATCCTGGTCTTATATGTCGTTTTCACAAATCCATATATGGGCTGAAGCAAGCAGCGAGGTGCTGGAACCAAAAACTAGACAGAGTTTTGATTAGTTTGGGATTCAAACAAAGCAAGGCTGATCACTGTCTGTACACATGTCACACAGAATTGGGACATTGGGTGTATTTGTTAGTCTTTGTTGATGATATATTACTGATAACAGAATCAGTAAGTCAAAAAGACAAAATTGCAAAAGAATTGCAAGCACACTTTGAACTGAAAGATCTAGGTTTGGTACAACACTCAATTATCCCAGGATGAGGAAGGTTCTTTCTTGGTTGAACAAAGTGGGAAAATTCAGAAATTGCTGGAAATTCATGGATTGGAGAATTGTAACCCAGTTACCACTCCAATGACTCTTGAATATCAAAAACACACAGATAACACTGAATTTTATTCAGGATATTGAAAAATATCAGAGTGTTATTGGAAGCCTGCTATATTTGGCAAATGTGAGTAGGCCAGACATCAGCAATGCTGTGAACATACTTAGCAGGAAAACGCAAAATCCTTCTATGTATGATTGGCTAGCTGTAAAACGTGTGTTAAGATATTTAAAAGGTTCCATGAATTGCAAACAAATTGTCATCACACACAGAGGGAGGTTTTTGTGTGTACACTGATGCTGATTGGGGCGCTGCAACAGATAGGAAGTCCACAAGTGGGACTGTGATCTTGTATGATAAAAGTTTAATTGACTGGTATACACGAAAACAATCTTGTGTGGCTGTATCTAGTGCAGAATCTGAATTCATCAGTTTATCTCAAGCATGCAATGAGATTGAATGGTTCAAACAACTGTTTACTGGTTTGCAAATACCAGTAGACAAGGCTGTTACAATTTTTGAAGACAACCAGGCTTGCATAAGCATGGTACAAACTGAAAAATGTAGGCCAAGAACCAAGCACATTGATGTTCGTTACTCTCATGTAAAGGACTGTGTGCAGAAAGGGTGGGTAACACTCAAATACTGTGCAACAGGGGACATGGTGGCAGATCTTTTCACAAAACCATTGCCTGTAGTAAGACACAGGAAGCTAATGTCGGCGCTAGGCCTCATTGAGCAAATGTGAAACAAGATGTACTCAGCTTGTGGGGGGATGTTGTGATATGTATCACTTCACCACCTGCAGCACACTGTTTACACATGGAAGGGACAGAATGGCTGTAAACAGGTTTGTTATGTCTTTCTGGATTCTCGTGTTTTTCGCATGGGAACCTGAACTCTGAGAGCAATATGAGCTAGTCACATGGTTTGTATGTTCTGATGACGTGCTAACTTGTTTTCTGTCTGAAGCCATCTTCGAGAAGCAGGACTGCTTTCTCCCTTCTCCTTTGTTCTTCTTGCTGGACTTTGTTACTGCAACAATGTAACGTCTTTGCTGAGGTGGAGTGAAGCTCAACTTACTCCACTGGATGTAATGCTTGCTATGCATTTATACTCTGCACATGGACTGTAACTAGGAAATGTATACTCTGTAGAACTTTACTTGCTAAGTGAATAAACAGGTAGAATTAGACCTGTGGTGTTACAGAGTGTTTCCTGACTCCATGGATTAATCTGCAACGGGGAAGCTGGAAGCAGTCTGACAACAAGGCTGACTGGGCTGGAGAAACTGGCACAACACGCTGCACGCTGCGCGGGGGGAGGTGAGATCTGGAAGATCTGTGTGTGGAATTTCAGGCCTCTGCTAGCACACAGAGACAGGATTATAAATCTCCCAACTCGCACACACTCTGCTCAAAGATGACACCAACAGCATCTAGTAATCACTGCATTGTTTTCAAGGTGCTTGCATACTGACTTCTTTATAATCTGCTCCAAAAATTTCCCAGGGATTGATGTCAGACGGACTGGTCTATAGTTCCCAGGTTCCTCCTTCTTGCCCTTTTTGAAGATAGGAACAACATTTGCCCTCCAGTCATCTGGCACTTCACCTGTCCTCCACGATTTCTCAAAGATAATAGGCAGTGGTTCTGAGAGTTCTTCTGCCAGTTCCTTTATTACTCTAGGATGCAGTTGGTCAGGCCCTGGAGATTTAAACTCGTTCAAAGTGATCAGGTCAGGTGTTCCTTGACCATTTGCCTATCAATCTCAAGCTGAAATCTTGCCCCTTCAGTATGCACTTCAGGTTTGCCAGAGGGGACATAAACTCTCTTTTAGGAGAAGACCGAGCCAAAGTAGGAACTGAACACTTCCGCCTTTTCTTTGTCTTTGTTATCAATTTGCCATCCTCATTGCATAGTTGAACCACCATTTCTTTCCTCTGTCTTTTACTATGCACGTATCTGAAGAAAGCTTTTTTTGTTGCTTTTAGCATCCCTCGCTAGCTTCAGCTCATTCACGCTAGATACACACTCCCACCCTGTATGCAAAAGATGGGAGTGATACAGGCTGCAAACATTTTTCTTTAAACGGCAACGTAAGGTTCACAAAATGTGCGAGGGAGTACTTTTGGCCTTTGTTGTCACTTTAAAATAATGTGGATACTTGTGCTGAGCACTAGAGGTGAAGAGAGAATAATAATACTAAATACTAAAGTTCACAGATTGGTGTGGGATATGCAGGGAGAAGGAACTGTGTTACTTGTCATTAAGCTTATCATGAACAGCGTCCAATAGGGGGCCATTATGATATACACATTTCTTATGCAATGAACCACAAGTGCAGGAAGTCCCTAATACATTTTCTCATGGAAGAATTCATTTTCAAAAAAGCTCCATTTTTATGTGGAACTTTATTTTAACAAAAAGGAAACAATTAAGTCTGTCTCTTAACGGACAGTCATTCCAGGCTTCATAAACCATGGCTTATTTTGTTTCATAAACCATGGTTTATGAAGCCAGGGAAGAGTGCTGAGGCTGAGCACTTTGCCCTTGCCCCTCCACTTGTCATGCACTGGCTTTGCCATGGAGATCCTGGCTTCTATTAAGCCAGAATTCTCTGTTACCTCTAAAGCATGAAACTCCGGCTTAATTCAGTTGATAAACAAGGAAATTAAGCCAGAATCATATCCTTTCTTTTGTTTTATATATTTCTTGTATTACACATATCCTGGTTTATTTTCCTGGTTAGTTAACCAACATTATGGCAGAGTTTCCAGTTTGGACATAATGGGGAACTCTGGCTTAAAATAAGTCAGGATCTTCTCACCAAAGCTGGCACTGATGGGAGAGGAGAGAACTGGGGTCAGCCCCAATGTTTGTTCCTAACTTAAGCCTGGAATGATAATCTGAACGAGGCCATTAAGTGAATTCAGGCAATCAGATTAGGCAGTGACTTTGGAAGTTCTCACCATTGAAAGTGCAGGCAAGCAGTAGGATCACACCTCATCATCTTCCTAAATTCCTTTGAGATATGGGATGAGTCAGGAGATGGTGAGCTGTGATCACATCACTGTGATGTGTCAGACATTGTGAATGACCTCACTGGGCATTATTCACTACTGCTGTTCATCATTCCATTTTTTTTCAAAGAGGGCCCCTGCAGGTCACCCAAGCAGGCCCCATTGGTACAAGTAAAGGACCTATAGCACCAATGTTTTGTGGACTGAACCCAATGATATCAAAAATAGTTTTGGACAAAGACTGTGCTAGCAGCTGAATTATACTGAATGAAATCTTTTGAATAAATATTGGTTCAATCTAAGCATAGATAGGAATGAAGCAAATACTCACTAGACTCTAGTGGAGGATGAGAAGTCTCGGGAATCCTTGGAATGTCACTAAAATATACATATGTACAGAAAAATTAGAAATATCTGAACTGCTGCTCTACAGAACAAATACACAGACTAATTTTCAAGGGCATAGATGTCATTAATTACTTAATGCTCCTTGATAAAATTCCAGTGGGGGAAAGCCTTTTCACTCATGCCTCTGAAAAATCCCAGACTTATGGGTCTTTGACACATCTCAGCAAGATACCATTGCTTTTACTTTAGAAAGATGGGATCTACAATAGAGGGAACTCACCACGCCTAAGGGACAAGGTACTACTGTATATTTATTTTTGACAATAACGATACAAACAGCAACCAATATGAACATCATCATGTTAATATTGTAGGTGGACATTGCACAATATTTGTAAAATCACACAACGGAAAGAAACACGTCAGAGAGGAGAAGGATGAGAGCTATTCAGTATACGTAACTATTGATTCTGGATTTTTTACAGTTCCAAAATGATGCAAACTGTATAACTCACTAGAAGTTTTTATACACACGTCTGAAGGAGTTTGCTGAATGAAACCTATGAAAAAGTATTACGATAACAAAGAGAAAAACAAGGAAATATGGAAAAAATTAAACAAAACAAAAATGCAAAAGAATGCAGAGTGCTGCAATATACGTGGAAACTGATACATACCTAACTAGATATGCATGCAGATCCTAAACATTCTGCACTGAGATCAATGAAACATATTACCCACTTGTGGCCCCAGTCCAGAAAGACCTTTTACCCATGTGAACAAATGCAAATATATGCTGCAGGACTTTTTATCTCCATTCCTAAACTTCAGTTTAAACCTATCTGAAATTGGGGGTTTACCAGAATCCAGAAGTTCCTCTGGTGGCATGAGATCTTGCTGGACCTTAAGTGTGGCACGTATGGATGATACCAGGGTGCACCTGGAGCCTCAAGCCTCTATAATGGCTTCTGAGATGCATGATATGGGCTGGCCTCTCTTTGCACAAAGGCCTTGAATGCTCTCACACATACATAACGCATTTTGGTTTGCACAGAATCCTGGGAACTGTTGTTAGATAGGACTAAAGAAGTGCCATAGAACAGCCTTTCCCAACACAGTTCCCAATCATGCTGGCTGGGAATTATGGGGGTTGCAGTCCAACACGCCTAGAGTGCACCAGTTTGGAGAAGGCTGCCTTAGAAATTCAGCCTTCAAATTTTAGATGCTAGGCCTGGTGACTGGACTCTTTCCAGGACAGCCTGCTAGCTCCTCACTCCTGCTGCATGAGAAAACTGTTCGCTGACATTGGAAGCCACAGTACCCATCCCCTCCCAGACATTATGGTGTCATAATTTATTTATTGGGGCCAGGTTACCTGAGAGAGTGACTCCTCCTTTACCAACCTGCCCAGTTGCTAAGGTCATCAGATGGCATGATCCTCATGGTTCCTCATGGACCTATGGCCTGATTGGAGTCCACCAGGAGAAGAGCCTTCAGTTTGGCTGCTCCATTTCTATGGAACTCCCTGCCTCTGGAGGTCAGGCAGGCTCCGACACTGTGTTGCTTTCGGTGCCTGCTGAAGACCTCCTTGTTCCAGGTAGCCTTCTCTGCTGTCCAACCACTATTTTAATGGTACCCTGTTTTCAGTGTATTGTTTTTGTTTCTTTTATCTGTTTTTTATATTGTTATTGTTCACCGCTCCGGAATCTACTTAGATATGGAGCAGTATACAGATACTGTAAATAAATAAATAAATAAATAATTGGTCAATGGGTTGGATTCCAATTTAGTCATACTTAGACTAGATCCATATAAATCAATACAACTTAAGTTTGTAACTCTCATTGATTTCAATGGTTCTACTCTAATTATGCCAAGTCTGGATTCAACCCAATGCCTTTGCCTACACTAGAATTTATATTATTTTAGACAAATATTTCCACAGATGCTCTTATGTGTCATACATAGAAGTTGGAATGTTTCAAAACAGGAAGCAGTTTTTAATCATTATTTCACTCTATAATTAGGTATTATTTCACCATATATATTGATGGTGATGTATGCATAAATAAATGCAACATGTGTAAGAGGACATTAGTTCAATGTTATGTGCTCAAGATTATTAGCAATGCCTGGCTCCAATGCAACATTTTTTGTGAAATTACACTAATTTAGTTGTAAATCTAAAGGAGCATGTTGCAGTTGCATGCAAGAGTCCAATCCGATTAACAGAGGTGCTGCCTGGAAGAATGGCCCCCTTAAGTCTTTTTCTGCTTAATTAATTTATTTTTGATAAATATCTATATCCATGTGTCTATTATGGTAACAGTTCATGAATGTGCATGCACAAGTGCATGTGTGCATGACTGTGTCACTGATAAAAAGAATTCCACATGTAACATTGTACATTTACAAAGCAAGCTACTTAAACCTTACCCAATTGGCCTTGAAACAATAATTTCAACTTGAGGTTCTGATTTTGATTCTAAAATAATGTTGTAAACCTCTTCATTTGTAGCTCCAGGAAGCTGTTTACCATTCCATTCTAGAACTTCATCACCTTGAATTTAAAAACAAGGAAGGGTTTCTTTCTTGTCTTTCATAGTATTTTGCACACACAAATACAAAATGTTGCTTCCTTTTCTAGGCTAGATCTGTAGGTGTGCTTCAGGTATAACAATATCTTGCAACAGAATCTGAGTATCTGTTTAGTACAGGGGTGGACAGAAGGTAGATGTGAATCTACTGGTAGATCTCTGGTGATTTGCAGTAGATTGCCAAAGATTCCTGACTTCCAATTATTTAACACTAGCAGCAACAAAATGACTCCCCTCACATCCTTAATTATACTGCTGAAATGAAGTAAGCTTGGGGTAACTATGAGTTAGAGGGGTCACTTACACATTGCCAAAATAGAGGAAATGCATCACCAAAAAAAGAGGACAAAAGTGGACACCAATTTGCATATGTTAATTTACATGTATAAATACAAAATAAGAAATGATGACTATACTTTAAATAGAAATATAACACATCTCACCATAGTGAGGAAGACTGACCAGGACGACCTGTGTGCTTGCTCAGTCTGCTATCCAGGAGCTAACTCTGGATGGGCAACTCCAAGGCTTAAGTGCAACTCGCTTAATGAGATTAGGACTGGGCAGCCCATTAAATAGATTACACCTTCAAATAGAGGTCTGTCTGTCCTCTGTAAAGTAGGAGACATGGCCACCCAAATATGGGTGGATTTTTGTGTGGAAGGGCTGTGAGCTCCGTTCAGTTCTGGTACTCAGAAAAAATCCTGGGGTCAGAATTCTGTAATTCAAAGTGTATGGCTTATTTCTCCCGCTGCATACGCTGGTTGCATGCCAGACGGGTTAGCGTAATTACTCTCAGCAGCGTAGCTTCCCATGTCATGTTAACAAGTGCCCCAGAACCCTACAACAGCCCATGGGTTCTGGGTGGCTTGTTAACCATGGCGACAAGCCACCCTGGCTGGGTTCGCACAACACGGGAAGCTGTGCTGCCGAGAGTAATTATGCTAATACCTCCAGCATGCAACCAGCATGTGTGAGGGGGGCCATGGTGGCTTATTACATGGGAGGGCACATGGCTTATTATTATAACAAGCCTATGATTGTGCAAACCAGGTCTATGTCTTTTGAAACAATCTAAGTCGGGCTGGAAAGAACTTGAGCTCTGAGAGTTGACATCACCTTCATCACTCCACATACAGGTTTGGAGCCTCGGGATCGGGAGCAGCTGTGCTGTGGGAGAGAACTTCCAGGTGCCTCCCATTAAACAACAGATGGCAGCTGAGGTGAGCATCGAGTGCAGCGCTGAGCGTGCACTTAGTGCCGCACTTGGAGCTCGCAGGAGAATCAGGACCCTGAATTATCTGTTTTCTTAACGTGATTGGTGAAAGTGCTATCTTGGGAGTTGTGAGGGTGTTTTTGAAAGCATTGGTTCCTCTCATGTTTGTGCATCCCATTCATTCATTGTCAGTGTCAGATATGAAAGAAAGCCATCTTTTTTGAAAACTAGACCTGCTGTGTTCCTTCATCCCCTTTGAATTTCACCACAAAGAATCTCTTTTAGATCTTTAGCTAAACCTTGCTAAGGTCAATCTATAAATTAACCCTTAAGATCCAGATGGGGAATTTAAAGAGGACTTTATTTCTACTGATGAATCACTTAGTTACGTTCCTGGTCGGATGGGTGCTGTTTTTCTCTTTTTTTCAGCCAATTATTTTTAAACCAATGAGCACCAGTTTAAATCAACTATATCATTAATTGGTCTTTAAACTCACTTTTCTATTGAGCAAAAATGGATTAAGTTTATAATCCTACTCATACAGAGCAATGCTATGGCCCCTAGATAGCGTTTTATCATCCTGAACTTTGAGAGTTATTTAAAAAAGCATCACATGAAAATTTGTATGTATTTTTGTATGCATTCCTTCTAATACATGCATTTTTGTACAGAAGTTTGCTCAATGTACACATCTTTTGCAGGCCATTTTCCTAATATAATACATTGTTGAGTGTTCATTTTTGTATGCATTTTTTGACTTATGGGGATAACCATTCAGTTGGGTGCCTCTGTTTAGGATCAAGGTGTCATTTTTGTTCACATAAACTATTTGTTACTTTAATGTTCATATTTCAATAAATAAATGGAAGTCTTTCCAATTCCTTATGTACTACTTTTGTCTTTTTATCATCTATAAATAATTGCTTCTAAGGTCAATCTGCACACTTATTACACAGCCTTAAGCCAATATAATTTTGTCTCAATATACTTTGTATATTGCCACCATCACATTAGGCTGAAATATTTATTGCAAACATTGAGGAAATTGTACACATTGAAACTGTAAACGCAGGGGCATAACAGGTTTTCACAACGTTAAGAAAAAATCATTTCAGTAACTGAATTACCTGCTCTTAGATGTCCTACCACATCAGCCAAGCTGCCTTTTTTTACTTTGGTAATGAAGGCACCAAGTCGTCCTAAATCAGTCATTTTTCCTCCTACAACCTGAGCAAAAAATGTGTCAGTTTTCAGAACACACCAAACTATATTTTAATAGATATAATGGTAAACTATTTAGTCCAAATAGTCATGTACACTTTATTTTATTTTATTTATTTATTATATTTATATCCCACCTTTTTTCCTGCAAGGAACCCAAGGCAGCTTACATAATCTTCCTCCTCCTCTCCATTTTATCCTCACAACAAGCTTGTGAGGTAGGTTAGGCTGAGAGTCAGAGTGACTGGCCCAAAGTCACCCAGGGAGCTTCATGGCCGAGTGGGGACTAGAGTCCCAGTCCAACACTCTAACCACTACACCACACTGGCTCACCTTGAGAAAACGTATCATGGTTTACTGATCAGAACATGTACATAATACCATGCAAACCTTGCACCCAGGGTGGCCAGGTGACCGGCCAGATGGGCGATTAATAAATATAAGAAATAAATAAATAAATAAATTTGATGTAAAATATTGTTTGTCAATCTGATTATTAATGTTATTCTTAGAGGCCCAGTACATTGAACACTAAGCTTCTGTAAACCCCCATATTTCTCTCCCCCGAAACACACGGAGCTGTGGGTGGGGAGAATTTTGCGGGTGGGGGGAATGGGAGAGAGACGCACACCTGACCACATAAGGGCCAATACAGGTACAATGGGTGGGGCAGCCAAGGCCGATATTAGGCCTGGTGGCCCCACCCACAACCTCCTTTTCCATTCACAGCTCCCTCCCTTCCTGTATACAATGTGGGCTCCTCTGGTCGCCTGTTAGGGGACCGAGTAGGAATATTGGCTCATCCCTTTGATTGGCCTAAAAGGGGTTTGTGTGTGTGTGTTGCCTACTTCACACTATAGCAGGATCAGGGTGTTTGTTGTTTGGTGCAATGTCAATCGGTTATGCAATTCGGTCACATTTGGCATGTAAATGCAGGTTTAGGCAATAGATAGGGTTCAGTGAGCATCCATTGGCACCTTTTAGGTGAAAGGCGACAATCTGAGGCTTCACGTTGCTGGGTCCAGAGACTCAGTCTGTTGGGGATAAAGACCACCTTTGAGGCCTTCATACCTCACCAGCTTGTTGTCATGTGACTCCGAGAGGACGTGACACTATGAAGGCCTCCCAGCACCTTGATGGTGTAAAACTGTGCGGTGGCGAAAATGCAGCGCCACCCTTCAGTTTTGGATGTATCGCCCAATGAATAGCAGAACCGTCCAGGGGGCTGGACTAGGGTAACCCGCACTCCTCCCCTTCACAGGTCTTTGATTATCAATAAAATGTGGCCCATTTAAAACCCATCATGGTGTCTCTACTCCTTATTTCCCCTTTACACTCGCAATCGTGTTACCATTCTGGCTGGAATGAAAGACCATGTTCACGAATGAAAGGCAGTCCTTGTCTGTGCAGAGGGAGATTTCCCCAGTTTTACAATCCCAAGTCCTCTGACCATCTAGAACTATTTTTTCCAGGAACACGCATAGCAGCAGAAGTGGGTGGTAGGGGTTGGCAACATCCCTCTGTGCTATGAATCTAGGCCAACTTTGACAGAAATGCTTATGACTGACTCCTAAAATCAAATATATCTATGCATTTTTCTTTCTTTATGGCTACATTGTCACACTGCATGCCTGTGAAGGATTACCATTCCCACTTCTCATCAAAACTCCCATTAGGATCATCATGCCAGTGATGACTGCCATGGCAGCATAAACAACTCTACCAGTTCTTCTTAGGTCCAAACTTAAGACAACTCTGCTGAAGATCTGGAAGGAAAGGAGAGGGGAATCCCTGACTGCTACCAGGACCCACATGTAATCGAAAGCATACAAATGCTCAGTGTGAGTGTCTATTTGAAGTGGCAACATGTGTCCTTAGTGCTCTTAACTTCCGTGGTTTCCCCGCTAACAAGCAAGGGGTTTTGAATTCAACTAGCTATACTTCTGAAGACCAAGAATTGTCAAGGAGGAAGAGAAAATTCACAACAAGCTACTGAACTAATGACTGCCTATTTGCAAATTATAAGTAGATTTGTACAGAGGCTCCATCTCAGACATTGGGATTCCCCTCTGAAGGGGCAGAATACCAAGAAGGAGCCATGGATCATACTTCCATTTTCCCACTTGGAGATTAGGGAAGTGTGGATTGGTTTAAGTTCCATTTCCTCTTTTTCCACCACTAGGTCCTATAGCGATCACCCATCACTTACTCCTCTCACCCAGCCATAGACAACTGTTATCTCTTAAAATGGTAAACTGTTGCAGAATGAATGGAAATGAATCTATAGCATAACCTCCATGGTACTTACTTTGAGTCCCAGCAATGCACCTGACTCTTTTGGCATAGTTGTTCTCTTGTTGAGAATAACACGACCAATTAGGCGATCTCCCTCTTTAGATGGCTGCCACGTTACAGGATGCTATTAAAATGGATAAATAAATAACGGAAAGCAAATAAAGTGGAGATCTCTTCTTGTTTAAGTTTCACAAACTTAATACATACTGAGTTTGTGAAACAGCTGCATTATGGCAGAAAAACATTCAACCCACGTGGCTTTGGCTCTGCCACCTTGAAAACACTCTCTTTTTCTCATGTGGCAAAGGTACTGCACATCTCTTTTCATATTATCAATATATATTTTTCTGTTACTTACATTGATTAGATAAATTGCTTGTTGTCTCCAGCATAAAAATCACATCCTTACCTTGCATTATGTCTACTGCAAAAAATGTTAACACAGACTGTGCAACTTATAACTTACCAAGTAGAATGTAGCCCACCAGCCATAGATTGTGGACAACCAAGGGCTCATTAAGCCTAATTTTTGGATGCATGCCCGGAACTGCAAAGATGGGAGTTGTCCAGAACTTAGCAGGAGCATACATAGTTGGTAGGCTGCATTCATCTTGGTGGGTCACGTTAAATTCTGACATAAGCAAAGACACATGAAGTCTTTGCTTACCTATAATAACAAAAGAGGATGTGTGTCTGTCTGTCTGTCTGTCTGTCAGCACCATGATGCCAAGATTATGAAACGTAGACTCCTGAAACTTGGCATGCATACTAAGAGGGACCTAGGGGTGTGCACGTCGTGGTTATTTTGTTTTTGAAATGCATTAATGCATTAATTAATTTTAATTACTTAAATGTATCGGTGTGTTTGAAGACTGCAGCAACATCTTCAGTCACTAGGGTAAGACTTCTCTAACCTTCATATAGCTTTATTGTCAATACAGTTTGGAGCCGGGGAGATTAGTAGGTTAAGGGACAGAGTTTTATGGCTGTTCCTTTCCCCCTGCTGTGGGGCAGCCTCTCCTCAGGGGTGCACCAGGCAGGGGCCTTGCCTCAGGGTACAAGTGGCTGAGGCTTCACTCAGACAGGGCAGGCACAATGTGTCCAACTCTGACAGCTGCGTAATATTGCTTGAGAAGGCTTTGCTGTATCAAACTCTGGGCTATTCTAACCTGTGTGACATTTTTTCTACATTTTTCCATATTCAGTACAATTTATTTTAGTGTTTTTGTGGATATGTTCACTATACACAATGGCTTGTATCTTGAGTTTGCTTCCATTGGCAGGAGATTCCTGTGAGCTGAGTTATGGGACACTTCCTCCAGAAGTACTTATTCCCACTCCCCACTGAAACCCTTCTATCTCCCAAAAATCTGCTCCAGAGGGCTGGGGAGATTCTGCAGGGCAACAGGGAATCCGTGAAGACTCTCTTTCCTCCAGCAGGACCCTTCTGAAACTAAAGCCTTCTGTGAACAAAAGGAGCCCTTCTGTGAACGGAAGGCACACTTAGGATCTAAGCCACAGTGCAAAACTCCTTTTCAGTGTGTGTGTGTGTGTGTGTGTGTGTGTGATTTTACTCTTTGGAACTAAATGTTTTTAGAGGAATTTTCCTAGCAATTGAAGATTTATGTATGTATTTATTTCTTTGGTATATTTCTTCAACGCCCATCAGCCAAAAGGCTCCCTGGGCAGTTTACAAAGACAAACAAGATAAAAACAGTCATCTTAAAAACAAAAGAACATAAAACAAAATGCAGAGCAATATAAAATCACACAATAAAACCAAGTAGCCAAAAAGAATCAGTCCGGAGGTACAGTAGAATAATAAAAATGAATAAAAAATCAACCATTAAAATATTGGGCAAATAAAAAGGTTTTCACCTGGCGCCTAAAAGAATACAGAGTGGGCACCAGGCGCGCCTCTTTGGTAAGCTGATTCCACAAATGGGGTTCCACAACTGAGAAGGCCCTTCCCCTAGTAGCCACCTTCCTAACTTCCTTTAGAGGGGGCTCTCTGAGAAGGACCTCTGAAGAGGATCTCATGGTTCGGGCAGGCACGTATGGGACGAGGCATTCCTTCAGATACCCTGGCCCCAAATCGTTTAGGGCTTTGAATGTCAATGTTAGCACTTTGAATCAGGCCCGGACATTAATAAAACGCTTGTAAATAATCAAAGTGTCATTTTATCATGTGGATTACAAGGAGACAAGCAACTATGTCACAGAACTATAGACCAGTTAGTCTGACATCAATCCCTGGGAAATTTTTGGAGCAGATTATTAAGAAGTCAGTCTGCAAGCACCTTGAAAACAATGCA
Organism: Shinisaurus crocodilurus; assembly: GCA_021292165.1. Classification (NCBI taxonomy): domain Eukaryota; kingdom Metazoa; phylum Chordata; class Lepidosauria; order Squamata; family Shinisauridae; genus Shinisaurus; species Shinisaurus crocodilurus. The sequence continues at coordinate 131,561,572 of CM037879.1, forward strand.
GTGATTACTAGAAGCCAACATGGATTTGTGAAGAACAAATCCTGCCAGACTAATCTGATCTCATTTTTGATCGGGTAACCTCCCTTGTGGACTGCGGGAATGCTCTGGACATCATATATCTGGATTTCAGCAAAGCTTGCAAAAAAGTGCCTCATGATATCCTGATTAGCAAGCTAGCTAAAAGTGGGCTAGATGGAACAACTATCAGGTGGATCCACAATTGGTTACAGAATCGGACTCAAAGAGTGCTTATCAATGGTTCCTTCTCAAACTGGGGAGAGGTAATGAGCGGGGTATCACAGGGCTTGGTCCTGGGCCCAGTGCTATTCAACATTTTTATCAATGACTTGGATGAGGAGGTGCAGGGAATGCTTATCAAATTTGCAGATGACACAAAGTTGGGTGGAATAGCTAATACTCTGGAAGACAGAAACAAAATTCAAAGAGATCTTGATAGGCTGGAGCGCTGGGCTGAAAACAACAGAATGAAATTTAATAGGGATAAATGCCAAGTGCTGCACCTAGGGAAGGGAAACCAAATGCAGAGTTACAGAATGGGGGACACTTGGCTCAACAATACTACAAGTGAGAAGGATCTTGGAATTGTTGTAGATCACAAACTGAATATGAGCCAGCAATCTTGATAGGCTGGAGCGCTGGGCTGAAAACAACAGAATGAAATTTAATAGGGATAAATGCCAAGTGCTGCACCTAGGGAAGGGAAACCAAATGCAGAGTTACAGAATGGGGGACACTTGGCTCAACAATACTACAAGTGAGAAGGATCTTGGAATTGTTGTAGATCACAAACTGAATATGAGCCAGCAATGCAATGTGGCTGCAAAGAAGGCAAATCCTATTTTGGGCTGCATTAATAGAAGTATAGCTTCCAAATCGTGTGAAGTGATAATTCCCCTTTACTCAGCACTGGTTAGGCCTCATCTTGAGTACTGCGTCCAGTTCTGGGCACCACACTTTAAGAAGGACGTAGACAAACTGGAGAGGGTTCAGAGGAGGGCAACAAGGATGATAAAGGGACTGGAAACAAGGCCCTATGAGGAGAGACTGAAAGAACTGGGCATGTTTAGCCTTCAGAAGAGGAGACTGAGGGGAGATATGATCGCACTCTTCCAGTACTTAAAGGGCTGTCACAAAGAGGAGGGCCAGGATCTCTTCTCGATCATCCCAGTTTGCAGGACACGGAATAATGGGCTCAAGTTACAGGAACCCAGATTCCACCTAAACATCAGGAAAAATTTCCTGACTGTCAGAGCAATAAGACAATGGAACCAACTACCTAGGGGGGTGGTGGGCTCTCCCACTCTGGATGCATTCAAGGTGCAGCTGGACAGACATCTGTCAGGGATGCTTTGACCTGGATTCCTGCATTGAGCAGGGGGTTGGACTTGATGGCCTTGTAGGCCCCTTCCAATTCTACTTTTCTATGATTCTATGAGTTCGTTTTGTATTAGCATATTAAGAAATATCAGAACAAAATCAGTCACCAAAAGGACAATGAAATAATCAACATTTATTTGAATACTTTAATTTAAACGATTTTGCATATTGCTTACCGAGCTAATGGGGGATGTCTCTCTACTGTGCCACGTGGCAGGATCCAGCCAGTAATAATCCAAGTCACCTGAAAGATACATGAATGGAAAGAAATGTGTAATCTTGCACTCTAAGAAAGTTGTATGAATGTGTTACATCTGAAGGCAGAAATCTAAATTAAAATTGCTTTCTGAAGCAAATGCATTAATTGTATCATGAATAGGATCATATTCAGCATTTGAGTTTAGAAATAATTATACAGTTCTCTATTCAGGTCCAGCTCCTGCATAAGGGTCCTGATTGGCTGAGTTTATGTTTTGCTAATATGCTTCCTGGAGATAAACTAATAATGTTGCTAGCATGTAAGACTATAAGCACATGTGTCTAACTAGCTCAACCCATTTCTGACTGGCAGCAGTTCTGTTGGATTTCAGGCAGTATTTTTTACTTGTTACCCAAGACTGGAAGTGCCTGGGATTAAGACTCAAGACCTTCTACACATGCAAAGCAAAGTGCTGTCAATGCATGCTATGAACATTCAACTATGTGAATTCCACAACTCCAATTGCCATAAATTTGGAGCACCTGCACACTTGGTTTGGTGTCCCCATAGCGCCTCTTTAATATTTGTGTTTGTATATTCAGAGGTTGGATATGGATTAAAGTTAGTTGCATTTAGCCTTACATGATCAGTAATGGAGTTTCCACAGGAAAAGGAAAGTGGGGTGGGCAAGCACAATGTCAATAGCCTCTGTTCCACCAACAGAAGTAGAAAGAATATGTGCCCTAGTGTTTTTAACCTTGGGATAACCCAAATATGTCTATGCTTGATAGGGATATTAAGGATAACAACTTTGTGCCTAACCACATATTCAGTAGGCCAGGAGTGAGAAACTTGCAACTCTCCAGATGTTGTTGGACTACAACTCCCATCATCTCTCACCATTGGTTATGCTGGCTCAGGTTAATGGGTGTTGTAGTCCAACAATATCTGGAAGGCACCAAGTTAGGGAAAGCTGACCTACTGTAACTAAGCCTACATGTCACTGAAATAATGAGATATTCTTCCCCTCTTTACCTCCGCTTCCATTACTCTTCCCTTTCTTCTGTTGTTTCTCCTGTGTCTATTTTTAGATTGTAAGCACCTTAGAGTAGGGGCCTGTCCCCTCATTCTTTGTAAAATCCCATGTACATAGGTATCATCACCATCATCATCATCATCATCATCATCCTCCATACAATCCCGTCCCATTAAAAAAACTGGGAGCTCTTCTGGCAAAAATTGTACTGAGAATCATGGTCACTAGTGTACATTGCAGAAATTAATCTCATAAATAATCAGTTTGTTGGATAAGTAATATTTAATAGCAACTTCCTATGTCATTTGGGTATGCACATCTGTAAACACTAATTCAAAGGAAGTTAGCATCCCTAATTACCATACTTGTTGGAAAATGTCCAGTTTGCTCCAATGGAACTACTACAAATATTTCTTTATTATTATGTTTTATCCCACATGTGGTGGAGCTGTAAAAATGTTCTGGAATTTTGGCAGAAAGTATTTGCAGAAATATCAGAAATAATTGGAATGGAATTAGAAGTCTGCCCAAAATTAGCATTGTTAACAATTACAGAAAAGTTAGTTTGTTTAAAAAATACAAAAGAATTGATTGTGAATTTGTTAACAGCAGCAAAATTAATGATAGCTAGGAATTGGAAGGTTCAACATGTGTTTTCAATTACTGAATGGTATAAAGAGGTATGGGATATCGCGTTAAATGATAAATTAACTTGTAATATTAAGTGTCAAAAAGGACAATTGGAGAAAAACACCTTTGTGAACATTTGGGGTAAATTTTTGGATTATGTGTTGGTAAAGGGGAGGGGGAACAAACCTTGTCATGATTTGTTATATTTTTGGAATATAGAATAATATCTTGTATATATACATAGAACATTTTTGGGGGGAGAAATATAAATTGGTCCCAAGAGGTGGGGGGTGCACAATGTTTATGTTGTATCTTTTGTTGTTGTATTCATTAGTAGTTGTAAGATGTGAAAAAATAAAAATTTAAATTAAAAAAAATATTATTATGTTTTATGCCCTATTCAGGTGTCCTGTACCTGAATAAGGCAAATATGCGAGAGGGAGTGCTCCAGTGCTGCCCTGCTCCTTCATCGCATTCATCACTCCCTTCTTGTGGAGGGTGACTGTCAGAAGAGGAAAGCCTCCTGTATCTGTGGTGGCTATCCACGCAAGCCAAAACACAATTTTCCAGCATTCTTGCTCATGTTTAGAGTCTCCATGGATAGAGGAGTCTCTCCTCCTCAGACAGTCGCACTCCATGGGTAGAGGGCGACAAATGCGATGGAGAGGGGCAGGGCTGGAGTGCTCTCTCTCCTCTCATGTTTCCCCTATTCAGGTACAGAATGCCTGAATAGGGCTTGAGCCTGTCAACAATCATGTAGAAAGGCATAACCCAAAAGTCAATATATATTTGGATTTCCAAAAAGCTCTTGACAAAGTCCTCCACCAAAGGCTACTGAGTAGGCATGGGGGGAAAGGATGGGTCCTCTAATGGACAAATAACTAATTAAAGAATAGGAAGCAGAAGGTAGGGGTAAAAGGCTATTTATTACCCATGATAGCTAAATGGAATCTCCAGGTTCAGAGGATGATGGTATTCCCTGAATACCAGTTCCTGGGGGACAAGCAGCAGAGGAGGGAATCTTACCTTCAGGACCTGATTATGAGCTTCCCAGAACATCCAGGTGGCCACTGCTGGCCACATAATGCTGGACTGGATGGACTCTTCAGCTCAAGCTACAGGTTATGTTAATTACCTAGCAATTATTTTCTTTTACTGTAAAGTAAGTGTGTGCAACCCTGATTCAGATTGGGACCATCGTGCACCTGGAGGGGAGGATTAAATTCCCACCACCATCATCCCCCCCCCAATCCCACCCCTCCGAAAAAAAGGCTCAATTGATGCCAATAGAGACTTTTTTTTCTTTTTAAACCCCATAGGGCAGGGGGAAAGGGGTGAATTTCAGGAGGGAAACAGTGGAGGAAGTTTAATCCTCCCCTCCTGGTGCATGGTGGTCCCAATCTTAATTTGGGCCACATGCACTTTATTAAGAGTAAAAAACCAGCTTTTCCTCAGCTATACACTACGCAATTAGCATAACGTGTAGTTTGACACTTGGTCTATTACAGCAGGGCTCATTAGATGTTTAAACCCTAAAGAGTTGTTTACCAACTGACCATTACCAGATCCAGAAGCTTGGCCCATTTAGATGCCAAGATGTTAAGACTTTTCTTTTTAGACAGGCTTTTAATTTTGAAGTATGCCTGGTAATGGATCAGAACTGAATGTTTTTACTATGCCTGCCGGTTGTGTTAGATTGGAGATGGTTATATTTATTTATTATTTTATTGCTTTAAATTGTATTTTAAGTGTGATTGTTCTTTGCTTTGAGAAGCTGTATAAATTGAAAAGCAGATTATACATCCTCTAAAACAAATAAATAAAAGCATATACTGCATCCCTGGTATTGCTGGCAATAGATGAAGAAGGTGGCAAGAATGTCTGAGGTTGTTACCAGAACAGAACTTGGTTCACATTAGTGATTAATGGGCTTCCCTCTGACATGTAATTTGGGGAAAGGAAGATGAAAGCCATCTCAACTGGTTACACTGACATGAAGTAAGAAACTCCTGCTTCATGTTGTTCTGCCTGTTAAAGGTGAGTTACATGTTAAGAAAAATCGTATGCTAAAGCCTTCCTTTGAAAGATGACAAGACTAAATGCTCCCTTATCTTTAAAAAAACAAAACAAAAAACCTGTACATAGAAAAATAACATATCAAGGAGAGCCAGTGTGGCGTAGTGGTGAGAGTGTTGGACTGGGACTCAGGAGATCCGGGTTCTAGTCCCTGCTCAGCCATGAAACTCACTGGGTGACTTTGGGCCAGTCACTGACTCTCAACCTAACCACCTACCTCACAGGGTTGTTGTGAGGATAAAATGGAGAGGAGGATTATGTAAGCCGCCTTGGGTTCCTTTCAGGAAAAAAGGTGGGGTATAAATATAATAAATAAATAAATAAAATAAGGAAATGGCTTGGCTAAAAACTTTCTCCCTGATAATCTAGCTTTCCATTTTCCAAAACACTGCTATGCCTCTCTCCCTCCATTCCCTTGAATAAAATGCATTTAAGCTGATTTTGCACAAGGGACCCAATCGCTCATTCATCAGAGGCAAGCTGCTAATTTTATAGGGTTGCTGACCTTGCAGAATCCTGGGTAAAATCCCCTCTTTTTGACATGCTAGATCCAGCTGGGGTATGCATATGTGTACAGTTGTGCAAAGTCAGCAAAATACTCAAAGCAGGTCCGGTTGGTGTCACCACACAGCATACTTTGGCAGTTCCCAGGGCCCATGCGTCTAGCCGAGCCCACCTGTGCTGATGCCTGCCCTCCCTGCTCCCCAGTCCCCTACTGAGGATGCCCCCCCAATCGGGGTCCTCCAGCACTGCCTATTGGCAGTAGCCCAGCGGCATCAACAACACTATCCTGTGGGGCCACTCATGCCTGATGCTGGCCCCTGCCTCGAAGGATGGAGCCTGTATATAGAGAGGAAACTAAAGTATGGGTGGAACTGTAAGGAAACAAAATACAACAAAGAGCACTGGAGCAGATACACCTTCAGACACAAGTTCCTCTCTCTGTGGAGCAAATATATTTATCTCATCTTTATCAGCCCAGTCTCACTTCAGACCTCTTAAATAGGGTTGCTAACTCATAATGGTAATGATACTTTAACAATAATATTCAAGGAAGTGTTCTCCATTGCATTGTCAATCTCTCCTCTACCCCCACCCATCTCTCTCTCTCTCTCTCTCTCTCTCTCTCTCTCCCCCCCTCCCCCCTCTCTCTCTCACACACACACCTTATCTTTCACATAATTATTTTTATGGCAAATATGGTATTGTCAGTGTGCTAATCAAAGTGGGATTGACTAGGATTTGCTATCTGTCCTTGACTTCGTGGCATTCAGCTGCTCTGTAAAGCGCCAAGTAACAAATGTATCAATATCTGAACCATAAAATAGAAAGGTGATGCCTTCAACTGAACACACGGTATTAAAAAAAAGATTCTCCAAAATCATACTACATGATAATATGCAAGCTACATATTGCAATTTGAATGAAGGCTATGAAATTTACTAACCACAACACGCCTCAGGAGATGCAGGGCACATCAACTCTCTTCTGCCAAACAGATTAGCTAAAAATAATATATCTGAATTGATTATATGTTCCCTGACCATCAAAAGCTCTGTAATCTTTACTTATTCCATTCTCTAACATGCAATATTATTCATAGGTAAACAAGATTTACACTGATCCAGAAATACATTTACAGCCAGGTCATTCTTCTAATTCTAAAAAAACACATTTATGGTTGAAAAAGTCATACCAGAAAAATGTCAAATATCATTTTTGTTTTACAATGCAGATATAAAAGAAATCTAGGATAAATATTTTGAATGTAAGGAAACCCTCAAGAGCAAAATGGCTCTGTGCTTTTCATTCAAAAAGCAACTATGCTTTGTACTTCATCACAACATGAGACCTTTTCAAAACTCAAACTTACTGGCAATAATATTTTACAGACACCCACAGCCTCTCATTCCAACAGTACCACTAGTTTACCTGTCCCTGAATGCAACGTATGTAGAAGAAACTGAAGGAAACCAGCAAACATAGCAGCATCAGCTCAGAGAGCCTTAATAAGCAGAACCGGCTCCAGTTGCTGAATTCCAGCCTGCGACTGTAGCAAACCCGTAACCGCAATGGGCGGGGGGGGGGGGAACCACCCGAAAAACAAATCGGTACAAAGCAGGTCTATAAGAAAAATCACTGTAGTCCTTGTCTCCTGAGTCTATGCCAAATTATTCTGCAATGTCAAACATTCTACAACAGTGACACCAAACAAGGCCACAGCACAGGAGCTCTACCATCAATACAAATCTCTGCAGTGTAGAGAGAGCATTGATTACTGCATTAATCTATACATGCTCAGTGCAATGCTAAAGAGGCTTTCTGCCTACAGAGAATCTTTAATGGTTTTAGGAGACACAAATTAACTGTCTCATGAAGCGAGATGCAAAAAACACTGTTTCCTCCCTGTGGAGATTGGAAAATAAATGTTTTCTTTGCTGGTACTTGACACAGAGCAATGCAATGCAGAAGCACAGAGATCAACGTAATCAATAATATTGCCGCAGCCATTCTTTCTGTTTAGTACAGTTAGACTGAATTTTACTGGGCCATTTAAACATGGGCACCATGCAAAATAAGATCTGAGGACCATTAATTCATTTGAAATTACCACAGAGTTTTGTGAACTGGGTTAGAAAGAAGACAACCTCTGATGAGGTCTCCCTCAGGCTGCCTGATCCAACGGCAAGACCTGCAAAATCTGGACTGGGCTAAAGGCATGCGTTTGTGTTGGATGCTTGTCCAAGCTGCTAGCCATGGCAGGCTTGGGCAACTGCAAAAAGGCAAAGTTGATCTGCTGCTCCTCGGGAACTCTGGGGGCATTTCTGTGCACAGAGAAAAAGTGAGCAGTAAGAGGCTGAAGGAGGCTTTCGCCTCTCGCTCTTGTTGCTTTGTCTGACGGACTTATCCCTCTCTAGTCCGCCAAGCCCCACACCACACCACAGAAGCAAGCCGTGCTTGAGATAACTAGGTGCTGTGGCAGAATAATTATTGTACTCTTGTGTTTCCCATTTCTCTGCCAATTTGAGCTTCCCGCTCTTGTTCTGCACTCTTTCGCGTACTCTAGCTCATCCATCCACCTTTGGACCTTTATTTACTGTCAGCTTTCTTCTGCTAGTCTCCAACACCACAGCACCCATCTACACCTTCTTCCCCAATTATATCTATCTCCCTTCATGGCCTCCCCCATTCCCTTTTCCTGTTACCCTCAGGAAATGCCACTAATCCAGCCAGGAACCTCTTCCTCTCTTATTCCCTCTAGCTCCTTACTCTCACTGAAACCTGACAGACACACACACACTCACACACACTGACACTGGACTGGACCCTAATTGAGCTTCAGTCTGATCTGAAATGAGTTCACCGCCAACTGTCTTTTGGAGTCACTTCCAGTCTCTGGCCTCTGTGCTGTGGGATTTTCTTTTCTATCAGACCATGACCTTTTCTCTTCAAGCACTGCACACTTCCTGCCTTCTCCAACCGCTCTGCACCTCCCTCTTTCCTGGACCTTCAATCTATCAATGCTGTAGCTTTCTTAGAAGTGTTGTCATGTTCCATCCCACCCCAATCTCTCTGTCATATCTGCTCACTCCTCAGACACCAGTTTCCACACCTCACTCTTGTGTTTTGACTCATCTGGCCCCTCTGTCCCACTGAACCACTTGCCTCTGCAATCCTATCCTCAGCCCTTTCTGTTCAATATCTACACTCATTGGGTGGGTTTGCACATCATGACAACCCATTGTGGTGATTTGCCACGGTGGGCCGGTTGTTCTGCTAAGTACCCACAATGAACCTGACCAAAGATCGGGCTCATCATGGGTATTTCACGCCTTCCCTCCCCCTCCTTCTTCCAGGCAGTATCCCAGGGGACACCGTGGGAGCAATTAGTCCCGTCCCGTCCCCCCCCGCTGCTATGCCGAGCCGTTTTCAGCTTGCCGTGGCTATTTTGTCCCTTTAATTTTTTTTGTTTGGAAAAAATCTCCCAATCCCTGTTTGGGCAGCCACTAGCTACCCCCTCAAAGTGCACCAGTGGCACCTTGGAGGGGCTCCACATGGCTGCCCAGTATTATTATTTTTTTAATTGCATCCACATATGAGCACACACACAACATTTTAAATTAATTTTTAATCCCATTTGCACTAAAGAGCTAGTTCACCAAAGTGCAAATGGGTGGGTTTCAAGCATGGGCTGGGGAAACGTCTAGGGGCCGCCCACTGCCAAGGGGGAGCAGGTATTCACTGTGGACAATTCCCCAGCCCAGGCTTGAAAACTTCCTCCCTCACTTCGGGTTTCTCTTGACAGGTTGAAGAAGCTGATCTGTCAAGAGAAACCCAAGCTGCAAGGGATTTTGTGCTGAGAAGGGGGTATTTAGGGGATTCCCCTGACTTCTCAGCAAGATCCTCAACTTTTCCCAATCCACCCCTTTAGTGTCCATGGGGGATCCACTTTTGTACTTTTCCCCGACCCTCTAGAGGCCAGGGAAAGGCTAAAAGTGCACCCCACCCTTTTTAAAGAGAAACCAAGCTAGACAGATCACTGACAGTTGACTGTCAAACTTGAGGTCCCTTTAAAATGGGGGGTTTGAGCGGGATCTCAGAGATTTGGACTGGGACATATGTCCCAGTACAAATTCACCCAATTCCCACAAAAAAAACACCCATTTTAAAGGACCCCCAAGTTTGACTGTCAAGCTGGCTTTTAGCAATCTCAAAAAAAAATAAATTACAGGGACAAAACTGATAACGGCCTGGCCTCGCTGTGGGGAGGGAGAGGGGAGCCGTTGCTCCCACTGGTGTCCCCTAGGATACCGCCTGGAGGAATGAAGGGGAAGGAGGGGGAGGGAGCAAGCGAAGTACCCATGTTGAGCCCGATCGTCGGTTGGGCTCATCGGGAGTACTTCGCAGAGCAAATTGCCATGATGGGTTGTTGTGACCCACTAACCCACCCATTCTCTAAGCACATTTACATCAACAAAAAGATTGAAATGTTTGGCTGAATTCACACTCTCCCCTTTCATCTCCCTGGCCAACCAAGATTGCTAGGCCAGCCTCATCCACACACTCTTCTCTATACTCTCCTAAATCCTATACATTTGCTGCCCTTTCTAACTTTCTGCCCAGGAGCTGACCACCTCCTTTAATGACAAAATTGACTGCCACGATCTCTCTACCCCACCTTCTGTACCTCTGTCCTGTCCTCCCCACCACAATATCCATGGATAAGATGGCCATACTCTTGTATTCATCTAACTCTACCACGTGCCCCCTTAAACCCTGCCTTCTGCTGACTTTTGATTGTCTTCATAGCCAGCCTTACCAATAACCAGAGTTAGGCAGCTGCCTCCAGTGGCAAACGGTGGGACAGGGCAGCAGCACCCCATCATTTCCCTTGAGTCCCCTAAGCTAGCTCCCCCTGCTTCCCCTAAGCTAGCCTGCTGCCCCCAGGTATGGTGGAGGAAGCTGTCCTGCCACCAGTGTTGACCGCTGTGCAATCACTTCAATATCTACCAGAAACCATGGAACATTTAAAAGACCATCATGACAACCTCAAAGCAGCCCATCTGAAGTTCTTATAATGGAATGGTTAAAGCTACTGACTCATGCTGAACAAAAATACTGCAATCAGGTTGTACATGAACATGTAAGTCTTAATAAGGGCTCTACATGCCTAAAGAGGATATTTGGTTATTAGGAGCATTGTAGCACTTACTGATCTTTAAAAAAAAAAAAAAAAGACAACCCTGATAAAATAATCATGGGTAAAATCTGTATTATTTATAATAATCATTTGTTGACTTGTATTTTTCTCTCGCGCAACTCCAAATGATTCAGACGCACACCTGGGGAATCACATCGACAGGAGAGAAGGGGAGGGCAGGGGGCTGAACTGACTGTCCCAGGTCAACTTTCATTACACAGCAGTGCTTTTATTCTTCTTTTGACCTCATCTGCCCCTACAGAAAACAAATGGCAGATTTTATATAATATTTAATACTTCTCTAATATTGCAACATGACCTAATCCTTATCATAATTTTCTAGGCTAAGCTATGATTAGGCTCGTGATGGCACAGATCAAAGAAATCCAGACAATATGGGTTAATATTTTTATTTGTTCTCATAAAGCATGCAGGAAAGAGAGGAGAACAAGGTTCTGCAGGTACCCATAGACTTTTGAAGTTTTTGTTAGTCAAAGGTACACGATGTTTCACTGCAAAGGACGGCCCGTAACATTGTCACACACAAGTGCCAGGAAATTAATGTTTGCTGGGTTCAGGGTCTGAGCCTCTGCTCCCCTGACACCCTCTCTCTCACCCCCTACTCTGGGCCAGAGGTGGCAGGCTGGGCTGGAAGGGCTAATTTCTTGGTGGCTGCTCCCAGGCTCTGGAACTTCCTGCCAAGAGAGGCTAGGCTGGCTCCCTCTCTGCTGTCCTTAAACTGGCTGGCAAAGACATTTTTATTCAAGCAACTCTTTGGCATGGAAGCTGTTCTGTTGCTGAAGCAGGTTCTATTGCAGTGATGGCGAACCTTTTTGAGCCCAAGTGCCCAAACTGCAACACAAAACCAACTTATTTATTTCAAAGTGCCAACACTGCAATTAAACCTGAATACCGAGGTTTTAGTTTTAGAAAAACAACTCATACAGTTGTCCGAACTAATTAACATCTTTTGTCTTTAAAGAAAAACACAATAACAGAGCTTTCAATGATACAAACAGTTTTTTGTTGGGAAAAAAATCAACTCAAAAAATTATTATAGTACTACATTGTTCACATAGCCTGAAGGGAATTTATACAAACTTTTTAAATAATTAGGCACATGTATTTTTGGATAAGGGATTCTCAACTTGTAATATGATTATATGCCAGACTGAAATTGTATGGGGCAAGCTTTACTCCGGGTCCTTTTTCTGCTTCTACGGGTGTCGGATTAGTAAAAGTAAAAGTCAACCTGTACCAGGATGAGCAAGATAAACAAGAAAACTAAATGTGCTTAACACATTTTAAACACTTTATGTCTTGGACTGCAAATACTGCATTAGGTAAAAGTTTGCATTGGGCATGCTTTTGCACAATTAATGTGATTTTTGCTATTGCATGCATGTTGATAATTTGTCAAACCTTGGCTCATACTCCGTTAGTTTGAGAGCAACACATGCAGCACTCAGGTCAACTGTTAGGGCTTTACATCCAAGCCATGCTCTGTGCATCATTCTTCAAAATCTTTTAAATGTGGTAACAATGTAGAAAAGAATTCTGTAACAGGAATTCTAGAATAAAATCATTCTGTTCCACACTGTGAGAAAGAACAAGATCATTAGTGTCTTGCAGAAGGGGACGGTCTTTTCGCGATCTGGTGACCAATGGCTCGAGTGCCCACAGAGAGGTCCCTGCATGCCAGCTGTGGCACCCGTGCCATAGGTTCGCCATCACTGTTCTATTGGGTTGGGTGCTGTGTTCTTTACATTCCTATAATGTGTTTCTTAACTGGGTTTTGAATTTATTTGGTTTTATGATTGTTTTAACTAAGTTTATTTTACTCTTGGTGTTATTACTGTTAGTCACCGTGAGCACCATTTTTTTGGGTGGAAAGTTGTGGTATTAAATGAATAAATGAATGAATGAATGAATAAATAAATAAGCACTACTATCACAACCAGTACTTTCCCTAGTCAAATGTAGGAATGATACAACAATACTAGCCAGACTCCAGGGTGAATCCCATGAAGTGGATCACACGGGTATCCATCCCCCATCTCATCTAACGTTTCCTACTGAATTCTCAAAAATGGTCTGAGGATGAATTTGTGTCAAGTGGTGAATGTGGATATGAAAACAACTATGGTACTATAATTTATATGTCACAAATCATATACTATGACCTAGACCAACTTTTTTTAAAATTACACTTTCATATTATTCCAGTCAGAATTTTTGATACATGAGATATTATTTAACTCAGAACAAAGTATAAGCTTACTGAGCATGTATTTAATATGAACACAGTGAAGTTACTGTATCAGTTGATACAAAACTACCCCTTCTTAATAGTGAGGGCATCATCCCAATATGACTTCCCATATAGCGAATTTGCAAATTCAAAGCCATGATGAGAGTACATTGTACTTGCATATAAATACAGAGTCAGAAGAATTTAAAGCTGCTGTTAGAAATTATGTATCAAATATGTCTCTAGCCTGATAAAGATTTTATGAAATTTGGCAATGAATTAGCAGATGTTTCTGGAACTGCAGATAAAATATTCAGTAGCTAAAAAAAATACTTGTGGGAAATGACAGCTCAAACTTACACTGCACAGACTCCATCTAGTGGCTAATTTAGCATAATATTTAGCAAAATTATATGGATTAAATTTAGTTAACTTCTCCCTATTGTGGTTGTAAAGACACACATTCTCAATAAGTTGCTTCGTTTCCAACATCAGTTCCATAAAAGGGAGAACTGTTTCTTTCACTCACTCTTTCATACACACACACAAATTAAAATAAAAGGAGCACAATATGAAAGAAAATTACACATCTGGATCAAATGTTAATGTCATCTATAAAATCATCACATTAAAATACCCTATCAAATCAAGCATTAAAAATGCATTTCAGTCTTTGCCCTGATTTTGTATGCATAAATGGAACTATTTTGTGTGCAGTAAATGGAACTATGGGGAAATAGGCTGTCAATTTCCTGAGTCAATTCAGTTATGGACTGTTTCACACATAATACTAAACCAGGAATCGTGGTTTAAAATAAACTCTACCTTGTTAAACAGCCTTCATAACCCAGAATTAGAAGTTAAGCTTTTTTAGCAACCAACTAGAATTTGTCACAAACCTTTCTGGCCTACTGGAGATGCAGATATGGTCCACCCACCCTAATCAAGAAACTCGATTTGCAGGCCATTCCTAAACCTAGCTCCTTGATTTATTGCTTCATTTGATTTCTACCCCACATTTCTACCAACAAGGTTGGATAGATGTTTTAAAAATAAATACAGCCAGACATTATTACTTTCAAACCTCTTCTGTCTAGACTTAGAAATGCATGACTTTGGCTGGAATTATATCATGAATATTTTGCAAGTACAAATCCCATTGACCAATGGGAGCAAGTTAAGCACATGCTTAACTCTCCCAATTCAGTGGGATCTGCAGCACAACTGTATGCATGTCTACTCAGAAGTAAATCTAATTGAGTTCACTTGGACTTACTTCTGGGTGCTGGACTGCAGCTTTGAACAGGCTTAATGTTTGCTGGATCATGCCTTTATTTATTTCTTACATTAGTATCCTACATTTCCTCCAAGGAGCTCAGAACTGGGCAGAAGAATCCCTGCAACTGTCTTGTGAGATGGGGCAAGGACAGTGACTTGCTCGAGGCGATTCAGGGAACTGCTCAGCAGGATGGGGAATTGAACCTGGTCTTCCCACGTTCTTACCCAGCAGCCCAGCCACTGCGCCACACCAGTTCTGACACACTCTGCAATCTAGCCCACATCCGCACCGCAGTTGACTTCAAAGGTGAAGGAAAAAGTGGGAAAAGTCCACTGGTGATTGATGACATGGAAGATGAGCCATTCTAAAACTATCCATCAGCTGATACATGGCTTGTATCCAATCTGAGTCCTACTTAGAGTAGTCCTAGTGAAATGAATGGGACTTAAGTCAGACCACCATTGGATACAACCCTTTTCTGTTTCACAGTAAAACACCACAGTGGAAAAACCATAAAGAGAACATAATCCCCTTCATTTTAGATAATTTCATTAATTCATGACAGCAAAGGCATGTTTGGACCAAATATTTTCCACACATAATATATGCAAAGATTTAAATCTTTTTTTAAAAGGAAAAAATAAACTTACCTTTTTCACTGACACTTTCACTTTCTATTTCCACATCATCACAACTGGTATATTCAGGTGTTGATGCTCCTTCTTCCTCAGAGCTGCTGACTGACATTTGTCTTTTCTTTCCACCCCGTCTCGATCTATGAGGCTTTGGAGGAGATGGTCGCACTGATTCTGACTGGTCAGAACTAAGGGAATCATTCCTTAGCATGGTCTCCATTTTTTCCCGCTTTGCTTTCCGATTGAGAATAGCAGAGCTAGGATCCAGGCGACTCTGTGTTTTAAAGGAATCGTAGCTTTTGGATTCTAAGTGCTCCGTAGGAACCACACTATGCCTGGGAGTTGGTGGGCTATGATTAGCTAATTGTTTAGAGATGGAAATCCTTACATCACCTGTTCTTTCTATCGAGTATGCCCTCTGAGCATCCGGGTGAGATTGTACGTCCTGAGCACCTTGCAATGGCGAGTGCTTCCCTAGTTTATTCTCAGGCACCTCCGGCTCCTCGACTTCTGTATGGGGCAAGGCAACATCGCTGTGTCTTCTTTCATGCCGCACTTTCGAAACTTTTGCATGCATGCGCATCTGTTGCTCCTCGGGATGGGGCTTTACAGGATACCTTGCCAGGTTTGGATCACTCCTGTATCGAGTGTGATATTCATCTTCTTTCCTTTGCTTCTCTTCATCTACTGCTTTGCCTTCCTCAAAATTTGGTGGGAAGTCTGAATAGTCCTGAGACCTCCCTTTCTCTAATCTTCTACCATCATGTCTTTCTTTAGATTCCCTCTCATCTGTTTGTCCTTCACCCTGATGAAGTGAGGATTTTGGCACACGTTTGCGCTCACCTTTTAGACCTCCTTTTCCATTCTGTTCAGAACCTGTGGATGTCTTTTTCCTGATGTGAAGGTGTTGGGGGGGGGGGGAGAAAAATAAGAGGACAAATCACACAAACCAATTCAGCAACAAGTGGTCAAGCCAATTTTGTGCAAACTGTATCACTCTAGATACCTAAAAATAAAAAGGCAGAGTCGGAATGTAGGAAGCTGCCTTATACTGAGTCAGACAATTGGTCCATCTAGCTCAGTATTAGCTACACCAGCCTTCCCCAAACTGGTGCCCTCCAGATGTCTTGGACTACAACTCCCAGCATTCCTGACCATTGGCCATGCTGGCTGGGGCTGATAGGAGTAGTCAAACATCTGGACTGTACAAGGCTAGGGAAGGCTGGTCTAGATGGACCAGCAGCGGGTTCCCCACCTGCACCTGGAGAAGCCGGGGAACAAACTGTGAACAGCCTGCATGCAACAGGGCTGCCCCAGAGGGGGGGGCAACTGGGGCAATTTGTCTCAGGCCCCCACAAAGCAAGGGGGCTTGCCTCAGCTCCTATGTGTACCATTGGCAATTGACCCAGCCCTGCTACATTGCTCACCAGAGCCCCACAAACACATGGGTTTTTGTAGGGGGCAGCAGCAGGGACCCTAACATCTCATCTGCCCCAGGCCTCAGAAGCCCTCTGGGCAGCCCTAGCATCAGGGGCGAGCATCAAGGGTAGATATAGGCAGGCATCCACCAAGGGCTCACACCCCAGGAAGGGTCCACTGACAAGAGTCCCCTGGATTTGCTCCTCCTCTTCGCCTCTGCAAGCTGCTTGTTCACCTGCCTCTCACTCTGGCTCAGACAATGTTGCTGGTGAGAAGGAGGAGCAGAAGATGCCACTGCCTACTTGCTCACTGTTTTTCTGTCTGTCAAGTAAGTATGTGGTAGCAATGAGGAGAAAGAGGAAGAGGAGTAATAGCAGCTGGTGACAATGGTGGGGAGAAGGTAGACTCACTAAGGGAGGGCTGATATGGAGAGCTGAACTTGAACATGGCTTAGATGAACTTCAGCTTGGCCAGAATGTGGCAGTTAATTTCCAGGAGAGGGCCAGTGTCAAAGGTAGGCATAGCACGGCACCTGCTGAGGGCCAGCATCCCAGCAGGGTCCACTGACAGGAGCCCCCAGCAGTTGCTCCTCCTCTTCACCATTGCAACCTGCCTGCTCACCTGCCTCTTGCCCTGCTTCAGACAATGGTGCTGGTGAGAAGGAGGAGAAGCAGATGCCCCTGCCTACTTGTTCACTGCCTGTCTGTCAAGCAAGCAAGTGGTAGCAATGATGAGAAAGAGGACGAGGATCCATAGCAGCTGGTGACAATGGCAGTGAGAAGGTAGGCTCATTGAGGGAGGGGGCCCATTCAGGGAATCCTGCCCAAGGGCCCTAAAAACACCTGGAGCTGGCATTGCCTGGCATATCAAGCATGTGATCAAAAACAGAAGCCACTGCTCATTTCTTTTAAAAGCTATTCTTTCCTATAAACTACAGAAAAGATGAAACAAAGTATTCTACTCTAATTAATATTTCCACCATCATTATTTTCTTCTCAAGAAGACAGATGCCAAAATAAAGGTATTAAAACATTTTTTTAGTAATCTCTGAGTTGTTGCTTTTTAAGTTCAACTTTACTTTAGGGAATGGGTTAAAAAAAAAAAGAACTTATAAAAAGTCTAGGTATTCTGTGTCTGTGCTATCCACATGAACAAATGAACCCTGCTTCCTCTTCCAGATACATTTAGCAGACCTAAGAAAATAATAATTGTGCCGTCATTTTCACCTAAGATACATGCATCTTCATTGCATGACTATGGCTCTGAGCATATGAAATTGCAAAGTGAGAATCAGATCTTAAAGAATCTGTGGAGAGAAGTCTTAATGCCATTCTGAAAACCAAAATTGGTCTGCAGCTGGTACATATTCTTTTGATGGTCTGAAGGGTTCATTGTTGGTCAGAGAAACCAACATCCCTGAGTCAGGTTATGGTGTAATTAAATTGCACCTGAGTGCAATTAATCATAAGCCAAGACAACTGATCTAAGAACCCTCCCACGTTAGTCCCGCTGAGCAACTACTGGGTCTTCCAAGAACCCCATCATCTTCCCTCTTAGTAAAGAACATCAAGTTCCTGGCTAGCTTACCACTGTCTAGGTAGTGGCTGGGTTCCAAAGAAGTAATATGAACAGGCAGAACACAACAGAACATCCCAAAACCTTGTTTGTTGTTGCCACTGATGGAGTTTCCGCTAGTCCTGGGCCAAAATATTTGGCTTGGCAATTTTTCTGTTTTGCAAAGTGGGGCAAAATGCCCCTCAAAGATCAAATTCATCATCAGGGGGTGAGCAAATATCTTTGTGTCCCTTACAAGGTTGCCAAGGGTTTTTCTTTATATATATATATATATATATATATATAGGGCAGGAAGGATATTCAGCAATATATATATATTGCTGAATATCCTTCCTACCCTTGAGCAGGGGAAGACTGGTCCTGGAGAGGTCTGTATGTATGTGATATTCAGTCCAGCTTTAGTGTCCACCAAAAACAGAAGCCACTGCTCATTTCTTTTAAAAGCTGCATAGGCAAAAACAGCAAACAGAGCACTCCAGCATATCCATGGTAATTCCCTAAGTATACATATGTCCCTTCTCTGGCTCCCAGCCGCTATTTATAAAAATGAGGGTTGCAATGTTTAGTTGATTAATCAGCTGGATTAATCCATTTTATAATATTTTGACAGACCAAGGAGGTGCCTCTGATTAATTAGGTCAGCAGCAGATTTTAATGTTTAATAGAATTGTTAATACAACTACTTATAGAAAACATGCAGATGACATGTGCCTTCTTACACAGCCTAGAGAACTTACTGTTAACGGGCAACATAAAATGATGTTAATAAATTTTTAAAAATGTATTTGGGAAACAGGGCTCAGGCTCTAGTCTCTCACTCCACTTTGTCTTCTCCATTTTCCCTCTCTGCCCTCCTCCCTCACACCTTCATAGGACAGGGAGTTGCTTTAATGAACTTAGAGCATTCCTCTCAGCATTGGAGCTGTTGCCACTGTATGGGGTGAGCAAGTGCAGGGGAAGGCCTCCAGTTACTCTGCCCCCACCCCCAGTTGTTGGCAGTGTGTCTCTGTGCACTCCACTAGAGTGTGATCAAAGCACTCTTGGAGCTTTTATATGTATAATGACAGCCTCCGCTGCTTACGATTATAACTGCAATTCTTCCCACAGTTACATGGACAAGGTCCATTGGCTTCAGTATTACCTCTCTTTCGGGGGTTCACTTCTAGACCTTGATGATGTTTGCTTCTGTTCCAGGCCCATGGCTTGCTGCGATACCTCCGTGCCTTTCCTTCTGTCAGTTTGCACACTGGAGGATATATCCTGTGGGGTGGCAGCAGCGGCTGTGCTTAGGGGTGTTTGAGATCTGGACCGTTCTTGAAGCCTTGCTTTCTTTTCCCTCGGTGACTCCGAACCGCCGCCAGTAGCTGTATCACTCAGCGTTCCATCCTGACTGGACGGCTGTTGTGGACCACTTCCAAAAAACCACGCTCCAGATTTTGTTAGGATCTCTTGTTGCTTTCGGCATAAGTTGCATACCCACATAACCTGATTATAAAGAAAAACAAGAGTCTAAGTATTCTCCAGTTTCTCAAATGCAGGGTTGTCTAAACGATCGAGATGACTAGACTAGCTTTGTGATATCTGTGTTGGTGCTCATGCTCCAGACATGCTTCTGGAGTGTGCTACTCTTGCTTGCTACACCCAAACATACTGCAAGCAGGTGTTTCACCTTGGTTGCACCAAGAGTCAGTGTAATGTAGTGGTTAGACTATGATTGGGGAAATCCATATCCCACTTGGCTATGAAGCAAAGTGGGTGATCCTGGGCCAGGCATGATCTCTCAGCCTAACCTGCTCACAAGTCTGTTATGAGGAGAAAGAGGGGAAAGAGGAAGAGAGCAGAGTCCATAGCTCAGTGGTAGAGCATGTGATTTACATGCAGAAGGTCCCAGGTTCAATCTCTGGCAACTCCAGTTAAAAAAGGAAGACAGAATCAGATGTCAGATGGTGGGAAAGAACTCTGCTAGGGACCCTGGAGAACTGCTGCCCATCAGAGTCAGCAATACTGGGCTAGATGGACAGATAGTCTGACCTGGTATAAAGCAGCTTCTTATGTTGCCCCCGAGTGTCTTGGAGGAAGGGTGGCATGAAATCATAATAAATCAAATAAAATGAAATAAATAACTTGCAGTGGTCTTGACTCTCTAGCTGTCCAAGTCCCCACACCAAAGAAGGGTTACAAAATGGTGGGAGAACTTTAAAAATTGTAGACAGATTTTAAGAGAGTAACAAAGCATTATTCATGTGTGATGTGAGCTGAACTTTGGGTTTTAATGTCCCCTCCCAGGGCTTTTCTCCCATTCATTAATGATGATTAAAGAACTAAGCAAATGCAGATGAATGCTTGTTTGTTACCCTTCCAATCAAATATCAAATGTCACATATATCGAAAATCATTTAGTCATTTATGTTGACTTGAGTATGCTTCCATCACTCCCTGATGTGATTTGCTTCAGGCCTAAGAATTCTACTGACATATGTCTAACATAACCATGACTTTATTATTTTGAAACTTCATTTAGGGAAAAGAAACAAAAACCTTGCCTTACTCTAGAAACATTTAAGAAGATCAAATATTCATATTGCAAGAATGATGATGCTCTCAGGAAGGTCTGAAAGCAAGCCAGCATTGTTTTCCTAGGCCATTACCTACCACTAGTTTTTTAAAAAATACAAATTCTTTCAGTAACAGTAGACAACAGCAACATACATTAAGGCCAGATGCTGGCCCTAAGGATTATGCAGGGATCAAGGCAGCCATGCCCCGGGAGAAATAATAGAGTCAAAAGAAGTTAAAGAGCACTCCTCTGCACATTTACTTGGAAGTAACTCTAATTAAAAATAAAGGGCACTTGTTTCCCAGTAAATGTGATTAGGATCAGGTTGTTAGCAAAATAAGGTAAATAAAAATGAATAGAAAAAGGAGATTTCTTTGAAAGAATTTAAAAAATAAATACATTATAGATATCATTACAGTAAAATGTTCTATAAACTTAGAAAAGAAATAAAGATTGGACTGATGTACACAAATGCAAAACACAGAAAGAAAGTACACTGTATATTGCATAATAAAGATATCAATATAGGTGAGTCCAATAAGAAGGAAATGAAATAAAAAAGAGAAAATGAAAAATATTGAAGTGTTACTGATGTCCACTGATAACAGTCCATTGATAATGTGCAAACCACTACTACTTCCCACCAAATATTCCAAAATACATAGTACAGGCTCAACATATTTTAGTAATAATGGAAATGAATGATCTTGCAACAGTTATTGCAAGAAGTAGGCTGCATGCCAATAGTCCTGCCTATGTCAAGGAATGAAGAATGATTCTGGCACACATACTGTCAACAAATTATGTGTAGATATTATGCATAGGAAATGAACACATGAAATCTTTAACGAGTTCATAGAATACATAAAATACTTATCAAAATAACCCCCAAATTGGTTATATAGGCTGCAGCAAACCTTCTTGACATAACACTTTTTAATTAAATATTTAAATTGTGGGCATAAAAAAGAAAAATCAAATATGTTTGTCCATTGTCAAGATTTTTCCCCTTTTCACAGAAGAGAAGAAAGTATTTATTATAACACTGTTAATTAGGTTTTTTAAAATAAAAAAGGGAATTCATCATAAACATACACTAGCAGTAGGGCAAACAGATTTGGTTTTACTTAAAAATAAAAAGATAAGCCCTAGTGAAGTAATAGTGCAACAGCAAACAGGAAGCATTCCTGATTATTGCTACCTTTCTTTCCTTTTTATCTGGTATAGTTTGACTTTCAAATGTATTGGAGGAACTGAACATTTCTGAACCTTTGCAAAATAAACAAATGAAGATATAGGTTAACACTACACTATGCAAATGTGCATAAAAAATCAAACTGAAAACCTATTTGCAAGCAATTGCTGGATATTAACTATGTGTGAATGTGTATAGCATGTATAAAATGGATAGCTTTAAGCCAATATTTGTAGAAAATCTGATGGCTCAGGAAAAGATTAAAAATAAGGGTGCCAACCAGCTCCATTGGAAAAAAAAACTGGGAGTCTTGCCACTGACTTCTGTAGGAAGTGAACCATACCCTAGATAGAGGTATCCCCAAATTCCCAAATTCATTACTAGTGAGCAATGTACCTTTTGTTTCCAATCAAAACTAGCAAATTGAAACAAATGGTTATTTGTGAGGCTCTTTCCAGGGCCTATATGCTATACTGAATAAAACTCAACTTTCAGAAGTCAAAATCCAGCACAGTTTAATAATCTGTAAACTATTAATATGAAAAAAATTAATATTTAGGCAATGAATTCATTACATAATTTCCATTATATCACGGATGGACACTACTTGAATACTGTTCCTCCTAATGCAACATACGTGAAACAAGCACATCTTTAAAAACGAAACATTTCTGTGTTAATTTTTTGTCATATACTTGCATAGCCTCTCACTGCAATTATTTCTTATGGGCATAACTATGTACTAAACTAAACTAAACTAATAACTAAAATAGCCATGGCAGAAGTATATGTGCACACGCGCACACACACACACACACACACACCTATATATAATGAAAATGCTGTACCTGTAGCAATCATTTAGAGCTATTAATTGGAGAATTTACACACACACACACACACACACACACACCACATTATGCATGAAGTAAATCTACATTATACTCACATAGAGGCTACACTACCGGTCACTGTTTAGGATTCTCTTCAGAGCTTAGCTGATACATGCTAGGTTAGCCTTGAGCTACATTCACTCCAATGGGGAGGGGTGGGTAGAGACAAAAGCCCTTCCTCAAAATGGGAAAAAAATAAACCTTGAGGTGATATAACGGTTTCAGTGAGAAAGCTGCTTACTGAAAAAATATTTTGTAGGGATGTATGTGGAGCAAGCAATCTAGCAGCATGCAGGAATTATATCCTGATTGAAAATACTGGGCCATGGTCCAAACTAATCTAAACTAAAGCAGGTCTGTGTAATAACTTATTTTAACAATCCACAGATGTTAGGCAACCAGCAAACACACTGAAGAAGGATTACAGTCCTTTAATGTGGCTTCTGGACCTCCACGCAACACACCAGGAACTTGAGGAAACATTCTGTGTTAGAAAGAAGTAGCAAATGCAGATATTCCCCATTCATTCTAACAGAGCATTAGAAATAAATGTGCAACTCACTCTTTTCTCAAGTGTGTCTTGATGTAGCATTTCAATAAGTCACCAAGAGCTTTACTGCATATGTGGGTAAATCACATCCACACTTCCATGTGTGACGTTTCCAGAGCCAAATTGCTAACCCTGTTGTATCAGTCTGTGTTCAACTGGACATAAAGTGTTCACTTTCACATTGTGTAATCATCTTGTGCTTTTTCATACGACAGCTAAACTTGAGACTACTGTGTTGTACATGTATGTTATAAAAAGGAAGTCAAGCACACATGATCCCATCTCACATGGATCAAGGACTCCCACATAGATCCATATAAACACATTATTAAAGTGGTAGAAACATGCTTCAGAGCAGTAAAAGGACTCCATGCTTGCCCTCATGTGAACAGTCCAGGGTGTTTCATTCACAACACATACAAGCCTCACACTTACTGTCTCTGGCCCTTCCAAGAGTGGTCCATAGCCAGCAGATACATTATTCCTGTACTAACACAATATGAAAGCAAAACTTGAAAATGCTTGCATTGATATTATTAAAACATATTACATGGCACAACTTCACATTTATATGTTTAAATTTTAAGTGCTCCCTTCACAAACAAGGAGGGAAAAAGATCAACCTTAAGCAATTACCATTTTTATTAGTCAGGGGGCTATACAGCTGGTGGGAATCCTGTGGGCCTCCAGATGCTGTTGGACTACAACTCCCATCATACCTGACCATCGGTCATGCTGGCTGGGGCTGATGGGAGTTGGAGTCCAACAACTTCTGGACACCCCAGGTTCCCCACTCCTAGTCTATAGGAATGTGAGGACTAGTTCACACACACTCTGGTCAGGAACTTTGTGTGTGCGATAATGAGAGTGTAGGTACAAGTTAACATTGACCACATTTCGACGATTATATCCCAGCTTAATAAGCTAAGATATGAATGAGCCTCTTGATTGTGCACACCACCCCTTTGTTCATTCCTCACACAAGCAAAGAAACCAAAAGGTTTTCAGTTAGCCATAGTTTCATGTTTCAACCAAACCAGGAAACTATAGTTACCAGTTCTGGAAGAAACCTGGATAATAAACCTTGATTTGACACTTGTTTAATACTCTGGCTTGTTCTGAAGCTAATAAACATAGTTTCTCCATTCATACAAAATGGGAAAATGTGGTTAATGGAAGACTTCCTGGTTTGTTTACTCCCAGCATGAAGGGGGAAGTGAATGGACTGTGTGCATGGCCAAAAGGCAAGTTATGATTGTCCGGACTCTCCAGTAACGTAGGTAGTATGCATTTACATTTTCCTAATACTCATGATCTTTGCCATCTTTTTTGAGAGGGAAGAATTACACAATTTGATGCCATTTCTCTACAGATTCCTAGGAATCGTAGGAGCTGGGTACTCATGCCTGCACCTTCATCAGGTGTGACCCAGCCAGTTACAGTTACAGTTTTCTTGTTGAGTAGTAGCATGATTTTATTGTTGTATTTAATTGTTATATTTTAGTGTTGAAGTTGTTATTATGTTCACCACTTTGATAATTTTGTTGGGAAGTGGTATATAAATGTGTGAAATAATCACACAATTCCTGGCCAGAGTGTGTGTGACACACAGCCTACACTACATATTCTTTAATGTAGTTAGAGTAAACATTCCATTACAACTCTGCAAAGCAAGAGCAAATCTGCTTTAATTCACATATTTTGGACTATAATGTAGATGTTGCTTGTTGATTCAAACTATCTTTATGCAACATTTATCTCCAGACTAGTGTGTTTGTGTGTTTTGTTTATTGCTTTTAGCTGTTACTGATACTTTGTCTTGTTATCTCTTCATCATGGCCAATGACTAAAACAAATACCGTACTACTACTACTACCACTACTGTATCATCGTCATCGCCACAACCACCACCATCATCATATCATCACCAAATTAATCAAAACGGTTGTGTACATGAGATGAATTTGAAATAGTTTATATTTTACTCACTTCTGCATTTCTGTATGATTGGATAAGGGAAGACCAGATTTACACTTCTTTTTCATACCCTTTCCAACATTTTGGTTGAGGCTAAAAATGTTTACAACTTGGACACAAATCTTAAAACACATCATGCTGTGAAATATGCAAAATAGTTCCTGCTAGAGTACTATGTTTTGATGACAATATTATTGGTTATATATGTTCTGGGAGAAGGAAGGTTTTCCTAAAAACAAACCAAAAAAGGCATTAAGGGTATGCATTTTTATCTATTGATTAGAGCGAACCATTTCCACCTCCAATTTCCACCACCAATGGCAACAATCATAATTCACAATAGCAGGTAATCTAACTATGATCTGAGTTGTATTCAGTCTTCCAGCACTTCTCGCAGTAGGCCAGTCCAGCTAGTTTATGCACACAGGAAAGATCCTCCCTTTTCCCACCCACACAGGCTCTGTCCTATTACAATGAAAGCCTTTTTTTTCCCTGGAATGTTGTCAAGATTCGGTTACCCATGCTCAGAAAGTGTAATTTCGAATTAGAACAAGCAAAATGAAAAGTAAGATGAACAGAGACAGATGTCTATTGGTGAAAATAAAGGCTGAGAGGGGATTTTATTGCACTCACTAACACCTGGGGGGGGGGGGGAGAGCTTAGGAAACCATTACTCTAAGAACAATGTGACTTCTGTCAATAGCATGGGCAGCTGGTGCTCCAAGATGTTTGGAGCTATACGTCCACCCAACGTTGCTAAATTACCTTTCCCCAGCTTACCCAGAGCTCCTCCTCTCTGTTCCACTCTCACTCCAGTCAAGGAAGACTTTCCTGTTAGCTGTGGTAGTTAAATTAGTCCCCCACGGCCAACATATGCTTGAGAGGTAGCAATGTGTGAATCTGTAATAATGTGAAAGCAATAGACTTTTCCATACTAAGGCCCTTTAGCACTACTGAACCATTGTTCTTCTGGATCAGCTAGAAGTAGAATTAAAGCTGTGGTTACACACAGCGCTTAATAGAATGCTATATTTCTCAGGACAATCCCACAACATCTACCTCATGAGCAAGACTGTAAATATGCTTATTGGAAAGTTCCATTTATTTCTAAAAAAAGTGTGCTTAAGTTCAGCCTTCAATCAGCAAAGGTTTCCCCATTCAATGTGATTTAAAAAGGTCCCTGCACCTCCTGCCAACCACAATAACTGAAATCAACCATTTAATCAATCATGTTCTGTATTAGCTCGCTCCTGGCCATGAATATTACTGAACTTGGCCTTTTAATTGCTTGTTTCCTCTTCTGCAGCCAGAGCAATCGTACAGTTTGCTTGTTCATTTCTTGGTCTGGTTTAAAAGGGGATTAGATGAATTCAGTGGCTGTCTAATCCCCTTTTAAACCAGTCCAAGTTTGTGGCCATCACTACATCTTGTGGTAGTGCATTCCATAATTTGACTATGTACTGTGTGAAGAAGTACTTCCTTTTGTCTATCCTGAATATCCTACCATTTACCATGTGAGATGACCTCAGGTCCTAGTACTGAGAGAGAGGGGGAAAAACTAATTGCACTATAGATTTGTCTAACAACAGTATGATATTGGCACTTTTATTTTTAATTCCTTCTCTAATTATGCCAAATGTGCAGGTCAACATTATTCATTGAGCTATCCACCACAACCTCAAAATCCCTTTCCTGGTCAGTCACCACAAACTGAAACTCCATCAACCTATATGTGAAGTGGCTTGCTAACATCAAACCACTATTTTAATGCCCATTTCCCCAGTTTGGAGATATACTTTTGGAGGACTTTGTTATCCTTTTTTTTTAACCACCCTAAAATAATGTGGTGCCATCAGCAAACTTGACCACCTCACTGCTCACCCCTAACTCCAGATCATTTATGAACAAGTTAAAAAGCACTGGTCCCAACACAGATCTTTGGGGGGACCCCACTGTTTACATCCCTCCGTTTACATTTTTTTTATTGCAAGATCAATCCAATTATTCCAACTCTCTGCTTCCTGTTCTTTAACCAGTTACTGATCCATAAGAGGACCTCTCCTCCTATTCCATAACTGCTAAGCTTGCTCAGGAGTCTTTGGTAAGGGACTTTGTCAAAGTCCAACTAACTAATGTCTACCAGATCTTAATCAAGTGGAGCAAGCAGAGAACCCAGATTAAAAATAAGGGTTGGGTAATGGAGGGAGACACTGAATGCTCTCTTTCAGTCTGCATCCTTTGCAGGGTGCTTCCACATGAAGGGGTATTGGCACTAACAATCAGAAGGCATTGTGCAGTTATTCCATCTTTATTTATTTATTTATTAATATTTATTTAGTACATTTCTAATCTGCCCAATAACTAATGTTCTCTAGGAAGATTACAACCAGTTAAAAAAACAAGAATGCAATTTTAAAACATAGTTAAAAATATAGAATACAGTACAAATATTTAAAAGAATAAAATACAATATAATAAAAAATAAACAGCACATTCGTTCTTATGTAACGGATTTTGCATGGTAAGAAAAGCTATGGAAGAAGTGGGAAAACACATGAGGGTTATGAGTGGAAGGCAATGTTGTCTGGACACCCCATAAAATTATGTGAATGAGGCAGTACGATGGCAGGATAAAAGTCTCATCTAGAAGCACCCTCTTCTGGGAGCATTTTTCCTAACTGAAGGGATTCCTGCTTCAGGCTAGCAGTTCAAATGGTAATACTTCTTTGTAAAATGGTTTGTATTTTTAATTAAGAGCTAAAGGTAGCATTTCAGCTGGCTGAAGATGGCCCTTTGTCAAAGCTCAGTGTGTTTTACTACATAGATGTACCTATGCATTCAAAAATAAGTTCAACAGAGATCTGTTCCAAGTCAGTATGCCTAAGGCTATAGTCATACCACACATACAAATAGCCACAGGACTCCTTGAAAAACTGGTAATTCTTCCTTCAACTTTGTAGTAAAACGTCTTAGGGCGCAATCCAATCAGGATGCCTGTAAGCCTCTGAACTCGGAGGCTTACAGGTATCCTATGCAGAGTAGGAGGAGCGGCGGAAACGATCTCCACCTTCCCGCTCCTCTCAGTCTGCATTTTTGCTAGATGGCCATTTCTGGCTATCTAGCTGGGGCACTTCGAAGGGGGAGGGGAAAGAAGGCTGCAGAGGACACAGGATACGTCATACCCTGGCCTTTGCAGTCTCTTCCCCTCCCCACCCACCAGAACACCCCATTTACCCCCTCTCCGAGGTTGCATTCCCAACCTCGGAGAGGCAGCCAGCACGGTTCTTTCCACGCCAGCTGCGAGGGCAGTCAGAGTGCGGATTCCCAGCTCCGAGGTTGGAGCTCTGTTTCTGATCTTGGATCTGGGAATGTGAAGTATCCTATGCCCCCGCCCCGACGATGTCTAGGGGCCATAGGATCGCTCCCTTAGAAAATTAAAATAGGTATTTTACTGGCCAAAATCCACATTTTCCCACATTTTGAGATTTGTACCAGAAAAGAAAAATGTAAATGTTGTTTAATACTTGAACTCATATAAAACATCTATACCTAAGAGAGGGGAAAAAACTAAGAAGGTGTAAAATGAATTGCAGGTTAAAAGTAAAGAAAGAAATTCCATGTCTTCATAAAGGTAAATAAAGCCTGACAATGCAATACTAGGCATGTCTACTCAGAAGTAAGTCCCATTGAGTGTGTATAAGATTACTGCCAGTTTCCTCAGACAATATCTCTGTTGAGAAATGCATATCATATTGCTGCGCTATCAAGGTGGACTTCATAGCTGACTAGTAGAAATTAATTCTTGGCTATCAAGCCCAGCCATAATTTGTAGATCCCTGGCCACAGTCACTAACTTGCCTTGTAGACCACTCCACCTTTAGATGCCTCAATAGCCCTATGCCAGCCAAATGTGAAAAGCTGGCACTGCAATAGCATTGGAAATCAGAAAGATTGCCACAAACCAGGTCTTTAAAAACCAGGAAGACAACATAGGAAAACACTGTAGAGATGTTTCCTAGCTTATGGGATAGACAGATTGTGAAAGTTATGTCAACTAGGATAAAGGAGAATTTCTATAAAATAATATGGAGATGGTACCTAACTCCAGTACGATTAAATAGAATAGATAACAATTGCTCCGCACTTTGTTGGAGAGGATGTCAGGAAATAGGTACATATTCTCATATGTGGTGGAGTTGTAAAAATGTTCTGGAATTTTGGCGAGAGCTTTTTACAGAAATATCGGAAATTATTGGTATTAATCTAGAGGTCTGTCCTAAACTTGCTTTGTTATCAATAACCAATAAAGTCACTGGTGCCCAAAATACGAAGGAACTAATTGTAAACTTGTTAATTGCAGCTAGGCTAATGATAGTGAGGAAATGGAAAGTACAACATGTTTTTCTAATAACTGATTGGTATAAGGAAGTTTGGGATATAGCCCTAAATGATAAACTAACTTGTAGTATCAAATGCAAAAAGGGACAGTTAAAGAAGAATAATTTTATGGATATATGGAATCAATTATTAGACTATGTATTAATAAAGGGGAAGGGGAGTATGCCTTGTCAGGATATGTTATATTTTTGGAATGTGGAATTTAATTGATCAAGGGAATGGAAGTATATTAGTTGGTCCCTAGGTGGGGATGGGTGGGTGCATCTTATGATTTATTTTAGTTGTATGTTTGTGCTTTACAGTTTTGTATGTAGTTTACAATAATTAAATAAAAATTATTTTTTTAAAAAAGAGACTTTTCCTAGATTCTACATAATAAATTAACTGAACCAATGATGGCAGTCCCAGAGAAAATGCCTAGTGTGGAAGCACCCAATATCATGGAAAGATACCTGCCTCTTTAACATGGAGGTAACATGGGAAGAAAATGATACTAATTTCACTACTGGTCCTTTACTATCAACTAATAATAGTCCAAAAGCACAATCCTGTTCATGATTACTCAGAAGTAAGCCTCATTATGTTCAGTGGGCTTTCTCCCTAGTTAAGTATGTTTAGGATTTAGGAGAGCTAAATGTGTTTAGTCTCATTATTCCCAACATCAACATTAATCACAATACTTTTCTCTCTTGAAAGTATAACCTTGAAATAAATATCAATTACAACTTTGACATGCCAGTTTTTGAACTAAAAAGATCTACAAAGCTGGTTCACAAATTTTTGAAGGCCCAATTTCAATTAAAACAATCATCAAACAAAGAAGAAGAATCAAAGCACAGAAGAAAAGCAAAAAATATAAAACCTAATTAATTAAGTAACAGAACAGACCAATAAAAATTGCCAAGCAAAGGAATCCCATCAGTCTCAGAGGGTCCCCAAAGGCCTTCTGGAAAAGCACAGCCTTCACCTAGTTTCTAAAAGCCAACAAGAGGGAGTATAGTGAAGTTCTCCAGCAAGGGAGCTGGTCTTGGTGCCACTGCAAAAAAGGTCTTGTCCCATGTAACCCTACACCACATTCCAGATAACAGAGGGACCAAAACCAGGGCATCTGAGGAAGATCATACAGTACTGGAAGGTTCATATGTTAGTTGGCAGTCTTCAATTATTCCAGACCCAGATGGTTTAGAGATCCAAATCAGAACTTTGAGTTGGGCTCAGAAACCAACTTGAAGCCAATGGAGCTATTTAAGATTGGCATCATATGCTCACCTCAGCACAACCCAGTCAACATTCTGGCAACCATGTTTGAAACTAGATTTGGTTTTTGAAAACTCCTTCATGGTAGCTCCACTTATAGATTTCATAGATCATAGAGTTGGAAGGAGCCTACAAGGCTATTGAGTCCAACCCCCTGCTCAATGCAGGAAACTAGAGGAGGGGTCTCCCATCTTAACACTTAGAGCTTGTTCGCATGACACGGGAACCGCAAGTTCACGTGTCATGTGCACGCTGACCGGGGGTGCCCCCGCAGGACAGCCGCGCGCAGGATGCACGCTAAGTGACCATGGTCAGGTAGAGGGGTAAGCCCCTACCGCGCGTGGCCACCATGCCGTGCGAACAGCGGGCGGCTGTCCCGCGGGGTCCGCACAGAGACGGCAGCCCAGAGTGGCCGGAGCTGCCGCCGCTCCAGCCTGTAGGGGCAAACAGCCCCTCTGGGCATCCCGGGGCCCTGCCCCCTAGTGCCAGGAGGCCCGCACTACAGTGTGGAGACTGCGGGGTCCACCCATGCACGCAGGGCGCAGGTTGTCTGCGGCACCCTGCCGGACCCCGCAGACGGCCCGTGGTGCCTCCCCCGCCCGCAGCCTGGGCCGTGCGAACCGACCCCTAGAGCAACACTTAGAGTATGTTACAGTAATCTAAGGTGTTTCCACATGAAGCTCGTATTGCAGACTTGACTTGCCTCATTCATGGAAGTTTAAGTGGGGTCCAGACAACAATATCTTCCACTTGTACCCCTGTTTTTCCACCACTACCTCTGTCTTTTTTCATTCCACAAAACATCTATTAGGGAAGAAAAGACAGAATGCCTTCACAATGTCTTTTGACTGGAGCGGACCATCTGGAAGCACCTTTTGTCTGGATATAATTGAAGCTTAAATTACTAAAGTAAGCTGGCAGAAAGCACTATTGCTGACTCTTGGCAACCAGGAGCAGCACCAGATCCTATGGCATACCCAAGCTGTGAACATGACTCCTCATGGCGAGTGCAATGCCATCCAAAATAGGTTGTCTACCTATCCCAAAATTGCTTATGTTCATAACCAACATAACCTCCAACTTTTCTGGAGTACCTCCATCTTTCAGTTTCAGTTTCTTTGTCCTCAGGCAGTCTATCACTGACCAGAGATATTCAGGAATTACACTGTCTTCCTAGAATCAGATGGAAAGGAGAGGTAGTAGAGTTGGATGTCATCAGTATACTGGTGACACTACACCCCAGATCGCCTGACAATGTCACCCAGCAGTTTAATTTTGGCGTTAAATAGTATGAAAGATAAGATGGATCTTTGCAGCACCCCTTAAACCAAAGGCAATGGGATGGAGCAGCAATCTCCCAATGCTATCTTCTGAGATCTACTCTCCACAAAGGACCACAACCAGGGCAAAACAGTACCCTCCAGTCACATCACAGCAAGGCAACCCAGAAGGGTAACTTGATCAATGGAACTAATCACCACTGACAAATCCAGGAGAAACAATAGGCATGCACTCTCCCTGTCCATCTCCTAGCAAAAAAAGAGTATCCAAGGCAGTCGCTGTTACAGAATTAGGATGAAAGTCAGACTGAAAAGAGTCTAGATCAGAAGTAGGCAATTTGGGGGAATCTGGGAGCCACTTTCCACCCCATGACACCCCACAGATCACGTTCCGGCCACTGCTGCGCTGCACTGGTAGTGGCAAAAAACACAGCAGATGAAACACAAGCTAAATGTGTCCTTTTGAAGCTACCATAGAGGTTTGCTACTGAAATTGCCCCATGGTGTGGGTGCTGGGGGCTGCACCAGATGGTGGAGGGCACATGTAGCCTGAGGGCCACATGTTTTCCACCCCTAATCTAGATAATCAGTATCCTCCAAGAACCCCTGGAGCTGGCTGGGTCACCACAACATGCTCTAAGATCTTTCCTAAATTGAGAAGACTAGAGCCCAATCTAAAATTATTAAAATATAAGTTCTTCTCTTAAAAAACACAGCTAACAAATATGCAAGTAATTTTAAATCTATTTTAAAATCTTCTATGGAGGATGGGGGTCCTTCCTTCGGTTTCTTTCTGTGAGGAGCTCCCACCACCACCAATGGAACTTACTTTCACTACATGCTCGCCAAAGTCCAAGACTGAGAGCCTTCCAGTACTGAAAAAGCAACATGTTTGGGTTAGGAGTTTAGGATTATGTCAAACTCCTTTGGAGTGTAGAACTATGTAAAAAAAATGGATGTAAGCACAGGCAAAGAAAAAAGGAGAAAGCTCCAGAACAAAAAAATGGATGTAGACATTTCAGTGAACGTATTCAAATAATCATAATGAAGTGGCACAGTCCTCACACTACTTGCATGGCAAGACAGCAACATAAATCAGCTGTGTCTGTGGTCAAAACAACACTTTGTATAGTTAAAAAGTAGCTAGTTTACACACATGCATTGGCCTTATGAGGCAGCCTGTTGACCCGGTTCACACATAACAGGGGCAAATCATGGGTTGCGTGATGTGTGAACCCAGACTCTGTGGGTTAATTGTGGGTAAAACAACCCCAAAGTTAACCTACAAGCAGTTGTTAGGTTAACTTTGGGTTGCTTAACCCACAATTAACCAACACTCTCCAGATTCACACGTCACAAAGCAATCTCCAGCCAGACTGATTGAAGGTTGCATATTCAAAATGGCAGTGGCACACACCAGGCATGCGCCGTGGTAAATCATGGTTTAATTAATTGTGGGTTAATTAACCCACAATTTGCCACTGTTACATGCAAATGTTTTGAGGGAGAATAAGGGAGGGAAAGAAAGAGATAGATAAATGTAACTTTTCCTTACTCTCCTTCCTTTTGGGGCTGCAATGTAATGGATGTGGAATTCAGATAGCCACATCTAATTGCTTGTTTTCACTGAATATTCTCAACATGGAAACTCATACAAATAGCGATTGCATAATTGTAAGCTTTTAGTCAACATTATGTGCCCCAGTTTATAAGGTTGTGCATGTGGCAATTTTACCATTAGTCAGTCAGTCAGGCAGGCAATCACTCGTGACCGAGTAAGATTGTCTTCCAGGATAAAAAAAAAAAAGAAAATTTACAAAAAGGAGATTTTAAAAGGAGGAAAATTCTAAAGAAAATTGTGCAGACTCTAGCGATGGGTCCGTAAGTGACTGTGGAGGCCAATTCTAGATCCACACAGCTTCCCACAGTGAGGACACAGGTTACCAGATGGAAGATGGTCTTGTAAAGGATTCATTTGACGTGCTTTTTGCTTAGCACATTTCTCCCTTTCACCTTGCACTCGAGCTTCTTCAAAGTCCATAGAACCTTTGTGAAAGGCCAACCTCCAGTTAGATCGTTCATGGGCCAGAGCTTCCCAGTTTTTGATGTTTATATTGCATTTTTTTTAGATTAGCCTTAAGAACATCTTTAAACCTCTTATATTGATCCTATACCATTAGTAAACTGGTGCAAACCCTAATTTTAAATATATATAAACCCGAATTTATATATATATATATATATATATATATATATATATGGTTCACATGACTGAACAGCCCACCGTAGCTTAAGCCATGGTGGGCTGTGGCACATGCCTGTGCATGCAGGCAACCACTTTGAATATTCGCCACCCAGCCATGGCTAGTTGTGTTGTGCGAACCCAGGTGGAGGATTTTTTGTGAAGATGAAACAACCCTCATATAACCCATGGCCAATTCTAGGGTTATGCGACAGCTGTTTAACACTTGCCCAACCCCCGCTGTCCAGGTTCACACAACACAAGCTGTGGCTGGGCAGTGAATATTCAAATCCCACCCGGCACACACCAGCATGCACCACAGCCTACCGCGGCTTAAATAGACGGTGGCTTAAATGGACGATAATCTATTTTGATCATGCAAACCAGGTCACTGAGACACGTATATACACATGAACACACCAGTTGCAGTAATAAAGTTCAACCTTGATCAACCATCCCTATTTAACAAAGCAAAACGCATACAACAGCAGTAAGAATCATTATTTTTAAAATTGGAAATTCTATTTCAGTGTAACTTTCACATATGTAAACTGGTACAGTGAACTTAGACTACATTTTGTTTGGTGTTTTTTGTTTAGTTAGTTTGGTTGTTGTTGTTGTTGTTGTTGTTGTTGTTAAATTGCTTTTGTTACCTGGCTGTTTTGTTGAGATGGCATGGAGTATAAAACTCTTTATATAGGGCGTGTTCGCACAACACGGGAACCGCGGGGGAGCAGAAGTCCCCCGTGGTTCCCGTGTCGTGTGACCGCCGACTGGGGGTGCCCCCGTGGGACAGCCGCACGCGGGCCGCACGCAAAGTGACCATGGGCGGTAGAGGGGTAAGCCCCTACCGCGCGTGGCCACCCTGCCATGCGAACAGCGGCCGTCCGTCCCACGGGGGCCACACAGAGGTGGCAGCCCAGAGCGGACAGAGCTGCCGCCGCTCCAGCCTGTAGGGGCAAGCAGCCCCTCTGGGCATCCCGGGGGCCCCACCCCCTAGCGCCGGGAGGCCCGCACTGCGGTGCGGGGACTACCGGCTCCACCGGGGTCCGCCCACGCGCACTGGGTGCAGGTCATCTGCGGCGCCCCGCCGAACCCCGCAGATTGCCCCATGGTGCCTCCCCCACCCGCAGCCTGGGTCGTGCGAACCGGCCCATACATACCTAATCATTCTGTGTATAGCTGATTTCTTTTTGGGGGTGATATGATAGATCTGCCATTCCCTGTGGTACACATGGTTTGTGCATCCACCATCATCTCTGGTCAAACTACTTTTGCGTATTTGAGCTATACTCTGGAAAAGCAGCAGTAAGCTTCCAGAAGTGTGACCAGCACCGATATCACAGATATATGTGGATTTGGGATGAGGAATGCAGGTGCTACCAGGTAGTGCCTATAACAAGTAACACACACACCTAGACCCCACTGAATTATGGGAACATATTCACATATGATCTCATGAAGGCCTTTAAAAGGCAAATAGGGCAAATAAGTCTATCATATACACACACATGCACACACACAGACACACACCCTGTGACAATTCCCCATGACAATTTCATACACACGCACACACATCCCATGGCAATTCCCTTTCTTGTCTCCTCAATCACATTTGTACAGTCACATCAAGCTTGCCCATACTGGATTTGGGCTACTGCAATGGTAGAGTTTCAGCGACAGGAAAATAAAACAAAGAAAAGCCAACAGCAGGTCTACACATTAAATTGTACAAAGTTGCAATAGAGCAGATGTCAGCTATTGTACAAATAAGCTCTGGGTCACTTCAGCAGTGACACAGAGGCCAATGAGAAACACTTCCATGTGTGGACATCAGATGGATACTAGTCATCCAATCAGATATACTCATGCAATGACGATGAGCCACTTACAGACACCACAGCCGCCTCCACATGCAAGCTCTTCTCTGTGACCTCCACATGTTACTTCTGACATGTGAAGCAACCCTGAGCTCTTCGTTTTACTGTCACTTCAATCATTCCTACTAAGGATTTAAGAGATGTCCGTAGCTCCTGCATTTGAAAACCAGTATGTAGCTGTACTTTATGTTCAGAAAGTTATTTGCTACAAAATAGCGGTTGAAATTCATTTTTATTTTTATTTTTATTTTAAATGGCAAGAAAATGGGGAGGGTTATTATATAAGTGTACATGGCATGAATTGGTTAAACAATGATAAACAGTATTACAAAGGGACAACAAAGGGTTCCCCCCTCCCCAACTTTCACCTTTGTTGCTCCTACCTTCCGGGGTGTCCAAGGTCTTTTCATAATTCTCTCCCACCTCTTGTTCCAGATGCAAGGGTCTGAGGCTAAGTTGATTAAGTCTGTGCTATCTGTGCTAGCAAGCTCGAGCACAAGGGCAACTCAGTAAATCTGGGATGGAAGATTTGAGGAAGGGGGAGAGAAAGTATCAGTGCTCTACAATAAATTTGAGTGGACATCTCAGAGTTCAAAAAGAAAGCTAGGGAAAAGCAATGTGCTTTGGGGGAGAAAGGGATGTAGGGATTTTGGTTAGTGAAATTTGTTGGGGAGGGCTAGGGAAAGGGTACAGCACTGTGAGATTAACATGGAAAACTTGGACGTTAAGAAAAAAGGATCTCAGGACAGGAAAATATTGTGATATGTTTTGTGCCAGTATAGGGATATCAAAAATATTTTATGATGCATCAAAAATACCTTTGACAACCAATTTGTAAATTGTTGTTTGCAACAACTTAAGAGAAAGCATGGAACCTTGATCTTAAGTTACTACACTGGCAGGTCAAATATGGTACAAGGAAAGGACGTCTAGTCAGGCAGGGCAGGGGGGAAAGAAAAGAAAAGAAGTGCAGAAGAATGGGATCCGGAGAAGTTAGATGGTAATGAGAGTCTATGGTTCAAATTAGCTATTTCTATAATGCTAAATGAGATTAGAATTTTGCTTTAAGCATTAGCAATTCATCTCTAGCACTTACCTGTACATTGATAGATATTAATGTGGCTGGTATTACCAATACAAGCGCAAAACTCTAACACACAGTCAAAGCATATGGTGGGGATTCTTATATCCTACCCTTTTGCCCTCAGAACTATGAATGTATTGTTCTAGGCTAGATGTTAGTGATCATCACATATCCCTGAAAATAACACCATCATTTTCAAATAATGATTGTCAAGATGTTCTAAAGCATAAATAAGAAGAGTCTTGTTGACACCAAGAGGAGATAAAATACCTCCAGGAGGTGAGTGATTGCATGTGCTCAATTGAGGGGGTGGGGTGAGAACCATGTTCAGAAACTAGAGTTCCACATTTCCTAGAAAAGGCCTAGAGAAGGTAAATATCTGCATACCTTTCAAAATGACCATGTTCCTATGACTCTCTCATCTTGTCTGTTTTACACAGCAGAGGTTTGTAGTGAAAGATTAACACATGGAAGAAAAACAATGCATAGCAATGCTTAGGAACGCATAGGAATATTGATCCTTAGCAGAGATTTCTTTCCAAGTTGATACAGAGAAATAGATGAAGGAAAAGAGGAATAGTAAAAGATCTGGTAGAAATAGGCTAACTGGGAACAAGCAATTTAAGAGCTGAGGCACAAAAAGCCACAGCCTGCAGTGGTTAAGAGTAGAGACCAAAGTGAAGCATATGATATGTGAGAAAGTCAGGAGACTCTCTATTTTGTCCATATCAGGAAGCTTGGGAATTTCCCAATGTACAAGATGACAAAATGGCAGAACTAATTCTTGTAAAAGTTAGAAGATAGTTACTCCAGGTTGCCAAGAGTTTTACTGTATACTCTGGTGGAGGACGAGAGATGGAGAGACTGATCCCATTGCAGAAATGTAAAAGGGAACAAGAAATGTTTCATTTATTCCAGAAAAGACACTGAAATGGGGAAGTATGTGGGAGCTCAACATGCTGTGTAAAGATTTAAGAAATGTTTGCTTTGCTTTTTCTGTCTCTGCTTTCCATTTTCTAGAAATGCATTACTTCCATGTCTCCAAGTATCAGCTAGTCATCTCAATGTACACTGCAGCTACTGTTGCTTTAAAAATAACTAATTTGCATTTAATAAAGCAATGCAAAGCAGCAGTCCTCCAAGGTATCTTTAAATTTAAAAAGTAAGCTAGCCCTCACCATCTTACAAATAACCATGGTATCATGTTTGTTTTCCACTTATATTGTAAAAAGTAGAGAGCAGCAAATATTGTTTGCAATATCATGTCCTTACACATGTCAGATTCACCATTAACAATTCACAACCCCCACTCTCACTCGTCACACTCATACATGTATTATTCTCCCCCACTCAAATACAGTTATAACTGATCATCATTGCAACAGTACTATCGCTTCACTTCTCTGAACTCTTTTCTATTAAAAGGCACAATCAGAATTGCAATTAGGATAAAACAGGCACCACAGCAGCTAAGTCAAGATCTGGAGGATATGAGCAGTGCCAACTCCAGGTTCTGGAGGGCGCTTGGGCAAGCCATCCCCAGTGGGCCCCTCCCTTGGTGAGTCTATCTTCTCACTACCATTGTCACCAGCTGCTCTTGCTCCTCTTTCTCATCATTGCTACCACTTTCCTCCGTGAAAGGCAGAGAGTCAGTGTGCAAGCAGGCAAGAGCATCTCCTGCTCCTCCTTCTCATTACCAACATTGTCTGGGTCAGAGCGAGAGGTGGCTGAATAGGCAGGGTTAATATCATCCCTTTGTATCCAGGAATGTTCTTCCTTTTCTATGCTTCAAAGAAGTAATGCACACAATTTCACAAATCATCTGACAGTAGGTGGCACCAGATAGAAATAAATAAATAAATCCAGGAGAGCCAAGATCCCTGGAAGGTCCCATGATATTCTGAGGAAGATGATGCTAGTTCTACTGTGTGAAAGAAGAAAAAGGAAGCACAGCTGACCACTTGAGTGTGCAGGAAGAAAACAGGTTTTGCAAGGTATGCAAAACCTTTTTAACTAGTGACCATAGTGGGACAGATCAAAGGAACATGGGTGTACCATGAGCAATGATAGCTCTGTCATTGCTGCCTTCAAGTCCCTAAAACAAGAGTAGGCAACGTGGTGCCAACAGGCACCAACACGCCCCCCAAACACCTTTCTTGGTGTCCACCAAGGTGCTCTGCACCTTCCACTTTTGTTTTTAATTAACACATTGCTGTGAAATAAGTTTCACCTCTGCCTGGTACATCAGTGTACATTAAGCAATAAATAAATAAATTAAATTAAATAGACAAGCCCCTGCCTCCAAGCAGCTTATAACCTAAAATACATAATGGGGGTAAAACAACAAACAAATGGGAAGGGAGAGACAAAGGTTGGGAGGGGCAAATGTAGGCAAACGCAGACAAAGATAAATAACATATTTTGAAGTGATAAAGCAAATGCCGTGGTGGCATTTATACAAAATCGCTAGACAATTATCATTTGAAGAAGTAAAATTAGATTGAAATGTATGTATGCACAGGTTTTAATAAAAGACTAGGTCATAATTCATTATGGTGATATTATATCAAAGCCACCATCCAGGACAGCAAAATACAAAGTTATATAAAACATAAAGGAATGAAAGGGAAGAAAGGGAAGTGTTGCATTTGTTCCCTTTATAAATGCACAATACTAGAAGCATTGGATGTTTGCTGCTGTTTTCTTGATGGTTTCAATTCAAACATGCCTAAATAAAAATAAACCATGGCCTCAACACGTGTTACACGTCGGCCCGGTTCGCACTATCACCGCAGCCCACCATGGCTTATTCAAGCCATGGTGGGTTGCAGTGCATGCTGGCAGCCATTCTGAATATTCAAGCCACAGCAGGTGTCGCCATGGCTTATCGTGACCTGATGAGGGTGGATTGTTGGCATGGTTAACAAACTATCCACAACCCTAAAACAGCCCACTGGGCCATTGCTTCCTATAAACCAGCAATAATTAATGAATGATTGTGCAATCCCATATCACCAAACATCTTATCTCTAGATGTGATATTCAGAAGTAAAGGAACAAAATCCAGATTTCATAATGAGCCA
The DNA here is from genome assembly GCA_021292165.1 of Shinisaurus crocodilurus. Classification (NCBI taxonomy): domain Eukaryota; kingdom Metazoa; phylum Chordata; class Lepidosauria; order Squamata; family Shinisauridae; genus Shinisaurus; species Shinisaurus crocodilurus. Next base: position 131,602,167 of record CM037879.1, read on the forward strand.
CTACTGAGCAGAAGATTAAAAAAGAAGTATATACTTCATAATTCATTTTAGTCTGTTTTGAAACTAGTGGAGAAGCATTTAAGTCACCCACATTTTGTTGCTGGCCTTAAAGTTGCTATATTTTGATGAAAGGTTTTCAGAGGGGTGTTCCACTTGCAAAGCTATTCAATTTGTATTATTGCTAAACCGATATTGTAGAATTTTGGGCTCAGCAAGCACTGGGAATGGTTCTCTCAATACAGAAAGTAGTTTTCCCACTTCAGACATCTATACTGTACTTTCTTGCTTAACACCAGTGGCTGCTAGATGGGGATGAGTGACATAAGGACATAAAAAGAGCCCTGCTGAATCTGACCAAAGGCCTATCTAGTTCAGCATGCTGCTCACACAGTAGCCAACCAGCTGCCTGTGGGAAGCCCACAAGCAGGACATGAGTGCAATAGCACCCTCCTGCTTATGTTCCTCAGCAACTGGTATACAGAGACATACTGCCTCTGATATTGGAAGTCGCAGATAGCCATCATGACTTGTAACCAGATAGTCTTTTCCTTTATGAATTTATCTAATCCCCTTTTAAAGTCATCCAAGTTGGTGACCATCACTACATCTTGTGGTGGCAAATTCCATTGTTTAACTATGCACTGTGTGAAACACTCTACTTGGATCTTACATTCATTTGTGCTCTGCCTAGACATGTGAGAAACCTACTAGCAATTGCTGTTCCTTTCTTGATCTTTTACCCTCACTGCATAAAACTGGGCAGGTTGGGAATTTTTTCTACATACCAACGTGAGAGCATAAAACTTATGGTGCAATAAATGTGTTCGACTAACACAGCTACTCCTTTGGATTGTGTCATGAATTCCAACTAAATCTGTAGGTAGTGGAAAGACATATTAGCTGTCACATACCACCTGCAATGAATTTAAATACTACTTTCCTTTTTGACAGGTTATTTCAGGGAAGAAACCAGGCCAAAATGGACACTGCACAGAAGAACAGCTTGTTTGCTAAGATCAGTCAAGAACCGCAGCAGATCACCTAGCTGACTGTCTCAGTTAAGGACACTATGCCCCCTATGTTGAGGAGAGCAATGCAACAGTTAAATTTCCCATTACACATTGACAATGCCCCAAAATGTTACACTAAAACATAATATTATTGCCAAGGGTTCCTACCATGTAGAATGGAGGAACAGCCTTCTCTCTTAGTTAAGTAGCAGGAAAAGGCATAAGTGACACAAAAAGATGCCCGGAAAACAGACCTGTATAATTTTATTACAAACCAAGCCAATATTAAGCAAATTGGGATTCAACAACCATTTTGTTTTTGCGGTCTGCTTGAAGCCGGAAAAAATAAGGATGTGCATGTGTCACAAGAACCTTGTAGGGCACAATATATGGGTGTTTGGCTGCATTTGGCTTACAAAATCATTCAGGATTGCCATAAAATCTCTTAATCCCTCCTTCCCCACCCCAACTACCAAGTGATGATGGTGACACCAATCTCTAAAACAGGCTGGGAAAGTAGTTTAGGCTTGCTATGCTGGAAGAGCAGGTTCGATTCTGTGGGGCCTGAGCTGGTGTTGCTGTGGGATTAACACTAACTATAGTTGATGTTTGTCCTAATAATACACCTGTACACTGCATACATTTCTGAGTAAAAATGTTGAAATACAAACAAAACACACACACCTAAATCCCCAATGCTTTCCACACCAGAAGAAGTTGAGCTACTAAGGTTGAATTGACCACAGTCTGGGAAAGGAACACAACAGACATCAAGAAACAGGCCTACAGAGCTTATGCCAGCAGCCAGGCCTTCAAAACTACTGATCTACCAAACTGAGTGGGGCTTGTCACCAGCTATGTCCCATGCCTGGCCAGATCCTTGCAAAATACCTCTGTTTTTGCAGTCTTGGGCAAGAAGGAAAAACAAGAGGTTTATTGAGCCCTCAATAAACATGAGCCCTCAACTGAGTTACCATACAGAGTTTGGAACATAGGAAACTGCCTTTTACCGAGTCTTGTCTACACTGTATTATCTATAGTGTATTGTCTACAATGAGTTGGCAGCAGCTCTCCAGGGTTTCAGACAAGGGCTTTTCCATGCCAGAGACTGAACTTGGGATCTTCTGGCATGCAAAGCATATGCTGTGCTACCAAGATATGTCCCTTCCCTCAAAGGTGGGCTGTGTTTCATTTCTGAGTCACTACTGGTCTGATTTAAATCTCTCTTTCTTTTACTATTTCAGGAATAAGCAACATTAAACAACTGCCCTAATACTACAGATTGTTAAAGCATGGTAAAACAAAGGGAAGATATAACTTCCAAGGCCAATCCCTGAACTGAATACATTAAAAAAAAAAAGCAAAGCTTTGGAATCATCAAAGCTTTCCCTGCAGCATTTCTTAGTATTTGTTTGACTATCTGTAGAACCTGGAACTAAGAAAATAGTTTAGATAAATGCAACACAAAGATATAGATCAACAGAAAAACACTGCACAAAACAAATGTTTCCAAATACTATAAAGACATGTATAAAATGCACTGGGCAAAGTATCTTTTATCTAGGACACAGCACTGCTAAAAATACACCATTTTAATCCTGGATGAGGATTAAAGTTCTTTGTAACAGAAAAGAGAGAGAAAGAACAGATTACATCCATTCCTAATCATCACTTTGTTCACTAGAAATTATTCTGCTATTGGTTAGTTTTCATTAATGTCTAAAAAGAAATACATCACTCTAAAATTTCTAGCAAGCAAGGAAAACTGAAAAATCCAAACTCAATACATTTATCCAACTATATCATATGCTGGCAAATGTCATGGAGAAATGCACATGCATATAAAATAAATATGGCCACTGTTTTTCCTTCTTCCAAGGAGAGGAAAGTGGTGCTTCTACTTCATATAGACTGAAGAAATAAAGTGATCTTTGGTACTCAAACTCAATGTGAGCCAGTGTGGCGTAGTGATAAGAGTGTTGGACTGAGACTTGGGAGATCCGGGTTCCAGTCCCCGCTCAGCCATGAAACTCACTGGGTGACTTTGGGCCAGTCACTGCCTCTCAGCCTAACCAACCTCACAGGGTTGTTGTGAGGATAAAAAATGGAGAGGAGGAGAAGGACTATGTAAGCCGCCTTGGGTTCCTTGCAGGAAAAAAGGCGGGGTATAAATATAATAAATAAATAAATAAATGCAGAATTTCTCTTATCTCATCTTGCTACAACATCACCATCTGCACAAAATACAGATATTTCACTAGAGATCAAATTAACAATCCTTAATACCTCTCGCTGGCTTTAGTTATAAGGCCCAGACTTGCCACATCAACCAAAAAAGGAAACCATCCCCTAAAACTATTTGACTAGCAAAATGCACATGCATGCCATAGTGGTGTACAACTGGAAGTTGTGGTGCTTCAAATAAGAAGCCCAACTGTGTGCTTCATGCCTCTTAAATGAGATGGTTCAATCACCAACTTGGTGTCACAGTTGGCCTCATTTGTACAGTATTATCCCTGAAAGCTAAACACATTTAGAAACAAGTGGGATTCTTGATCAGATCCAGCATGGTGATTGCTGTGCAACTTCCCTTTTAAAAGTTACACTTCTCACCATCTAAGTTCATGTTTTCCAGAGAAAAGAATTGATCAATGGCCAAGATTTGCTGCTGATCTCGAGAACTAAGACACTGACCATATGGGAGATGTTGATAAGATGATAAACATTTGGAATTGGAATTTGTGCTTTTTCTCTCTCTCTCTCTCAGATGCTTTCATCTGAAGCCCCATCAGAAACACAGCCCCCATGATAGTTTCTCAGGAGACTGTGTAATAAAATACTTGGCCAACAAAGCATTAATTGAAAACTATACTCCGCTCAAGACATCAACACCAAATGGAACATTTGGGGGACTCTGTACTAAATAGTGTCAAATAACACGTTTTGCTGAAAATTAGTGGTTTGACAAGAGGATGTTTGAAGTGATGACATCAACATGAATTGATTATAGAGATAAGGCAAGTAGGATTGCTACATGTAAAAGAAGAAGACTGGTGGAAAAATGAAAGAGCAGACCTCTAGGCAGCTTTTGATTGCTAGTTTGGCACCTTCACTTTGGCACCTGCCCAAATTGAATTGAATTTAAATTTAATTTATCCAAATTCTTTTAATATCAGTGGTTATTAACTCCCTGTAGATAGCAAAGTATGTTGACTGGGATCCCTTCGGGGAGCAGCACATATATTTCTATATGTGCACCGGGACTTCCTCTCTGTCCTGTCCCACCCACCCCTGTAACATGTGCTCCATTCAAGGCAATTCCTAAAGCTCTGCCATGTTTTGGTAATGACTTCTTAGGGCCAGGGCTGTGTTCCAGAAGGAAAATCCCCAGAAGCCCCACTGTTCAGGCTGAACTCCTGTTCAGGCAGAAATCCCCATACAGCCATTTAGATCCTGGTTCTAGTTGAGCCTGTTTCCCAGTGGTTGCCTTTGACAAAGCACCCCATTAATTATGTTCAACTGGCAACCCAATCCTAAATATGTTTACCTGAAAGATAAATTGCACCTGAGTTCAATAGGAATTACATTCTGATAGTGATAAGTATACTTAGGATTGCAACCCAAGTTACACATTTGTATGGGGGTGGGTGGGTTCTGTTTCAAATTTAAATACCTGATTGATCCACAAATATTGTATACGTATTTAACTGCCAAGATACAGTGTTACACAGGAATAGTCAATATAATGCATAGTTAAACCACCAGTTTCTATGTTTGGCCAAAACATAGGGCTAAGAAACATGGAACATAGATCATTTGTATATGGTTTTCTAAGACAGGGGTGTGCAACTGGTGGCCCTTCAGATGTTTTGGCCTACAGCTCACAGGATCCCTCACCATTGGCTATGCTGGCTAGGGCTCATGGGAGTTGTAGGCCGAAACATCTGGAGGGCCACAAGTTGCACACCCCTGTAATCTAAGACATATTACCAGGTCAACATATTCAGTTTATCCATAAGAAAGTTAAAAAGTCACTTAGTTAATGCCTAGATATTTTAATGCAAGGGAAATGATTCCCCCCCCCCCCCTAGAACCAACTACTATGCAGATTGTTGCTAGGAAACCTGAAGTTCTTTGGATGCTTGTCAGGGACTCCTAGGTGAGACTATCAGTAAATAAAAAACCAGATGCCTGAAAGACAGTTTGTCCACCATCACTGATCTTCTCCTGCAATATGTGGTCACGGGGGAGTGTTAGAACATTCTAAAGCAGGAATAGGCAATCTGGAGCCCTCCAGATATTTTGAACTGTAATTCCCATAAGACCTAGCCAGTATGGCCAATAGTCCAGGATTATGGGAGTTCTAGTCCAAAACATCTTAAGGGCACTGGGTTGCCTACCCCTGTTCTAGAGTGTAGCCTCAACTTCCTTGACATTTTAACATTCCCTTAACATTTTAAGGATGATTTTCCCTGACCAAAAGGCATATTGGGGGAAAGCTGCTTTTGTGTTGTTGTTGTTGTTGTTGTTGTTGTTTAAAAAATCATATTGTATACTTTATTATTTACAGAGTGAGTAGATGTTTTAGAGGTATATATACAATCTTTCTTTAAAAAATATATAATAGCCTTATAATATTGGCTCGATTTCCCAGAAAATCCACAATAAAAAATAACACCCATGGACTAACGATTTTAATATCTGTGTGCTTCATTTTACAATAAAAAATGTAAGCCACATAACAGAAAGTTAGATATATTTTTTGATTCCACACAGAAAAAACTTACTACTATTCCCTGTCAGTCAATGTATTAATTTCCTATATTGGTTTCCCATTTAATGTAACAGGAGATTATAATAAATTTCTTCCTCTAAAACTATATCCTGTATGGCTCTATTGACTGGCCTGCCATTAAAACTAAATTATTCTAATAGAAAAACTGTTTGGCTGCCATCTTTAAATTTTGCAGATTGATACTTATACCCTTTGTTTAATATCTGGATTTTAGCAGCTGCAAGCAATGTGCGGGTGTAACTAGTTTCTTTTCACTGAATAACTAAAAAAAACCAGTCAAATATTTCACATTAATTGGTTTCAAATATATTTAGTAACATTATAATAATATATGAAGAAACATGGATTCTAACCACTTTGTCCTCCTTTAGGAAAGCATCCAGGGAAGCAGAGAAAGGAGAAAAATATAAAGGAAAGAGAAAAAAGAAAAAGGAGGAAAATATTAATAGGCAGATATAAATAAGATAATTCTAGCATTTCTGTAAACATAAGATTTACTGAAAATAAGTAACATTTTGAAATTAAAATATTTGCAGCACCACATGCACAGAATTACAATATATAAGAAATATAGATAAGACTAACAACAAAGTAATTTCAAAATATATTTAGTGCTAAATTTTTTGGCTTCTCCCTTCATCAGTAGTTGCAATGTTAAATGGATACCAAGAGTGGCAGTTTCAAATGCTGGGAGATGAAAATTCCTAAGAAGAAAAAAAACAGAGGTGTGAGTGGTATAAAGCACATATGAATTGTCCTTCAAGTTAAGGCCATATGGATATGGTTCCAACTGAACAAACAAAGAATGCTGGCACGCTTCACAATATGGAAAATGTCTGGATCTACAGTCTGAGAACTCATAGACCTGGTTCGCGCAACACGACAACCCACCATGGGCAGCAAGCCATGGTGGGTTGTCATGTCATCATCTGAACCCCCTCCGCTTTCCTCAGGGTGGCTTGTTTTTTCCAACAAGCCACCCTGGGTTCCTTTTAAAAGGAACCACAGTTTTGACAGCTAGCTGCCAAACCTCCATGCTCCAGTAAAAGGGGATTGGCTACACTTTTCCATCTTCCTGAGAACGATCTTGGGGGGGAGGGAAAGGGGGGGAGGAAAGCCACGGTGAGCCAAAATGGCTCCCGACTGTGGCAGGGAGAGTGGCTTGAGCTGCAAAGTCCCCTGGGATGCTGGCTGGCAGACTGAGGGGAAAGGAGTCACAACCCACGGTGAGCCCGATCGTCTGTTGGGCACACGCACTGTGGGTTGTTCTCACAACAACCAACCCACCACGGCTTATTGCCAGTGTGGCTTGGCATGACATGAGAACCCACCCTTCATCTGTATGGCCTTAATCTGGAGGATAATTCATAAGCTTTATACCACACACACCTCTGTTTTTCTTCTTCTTAGGAATTCCAAACTGCCACTCTTGGTATCCATTTAACATCACAGTTACTGATGAAGGCAGAAGCCAAAAAGTTTAGCACTAAATATATTTTGAAATTACTCTGTTGTTACTCTACCTATCTTTCATATGTATATATATCTCAGAGATACCTGAAAGATTTTAGCAGAAAATAAAGAAAGCATTGTGGAATGGATATATCAGGATTCAGCACTCCAGTTTTGATAGCATAGCTGGAATCCAAAGGGCCGTATGTGAAAGGCCACACGTTACTGAGACTTAGCAGCCCTTCTCACTGTATCCCTCAGTACGCCACAAAAAGGTGCTTCTGGGAGCCAAGGACCCTCGGAACCAGGATTTGTCATGGCATGAGGGCATCCTGGAAGAGAAAATTGGCAATTCACCCATGCATCCACGGATGCACGTTTCACTCACTCACCGGGGGCGGGGGAGGTTGGATCCCAGTCAAAGACTTTCAGAGGACCTGACATAGCATGCTATTTTTAAGAATATATATGATCAGGTTTAGGGGCCCTTCCAGAAGCACAATGTCACAACAGGGGCATTGCAGAGACATCCCCTTATTTGGCACGGGAGCAGCCATCAGTAAGCCCAGCTCCCCATCCATGTGGTGCTGCATCCATAAATTACCACTTGTCCTGGACTTCCATTAAGGAAGGTAGTGGTAACTCTGTGCTGACTTCAAATGAAAGTAAGGAGCTTCCTTAGCCACCTTGAGAAGGTTCCACCCTTAAAATAATTTTAATAAATATATAAATGCAGGGATGTGGACCTCCAGCCCATGGGCCTAATCTAGCCTGCAGAGGTTTCCCATCCAACCCATGGAGCCTCCTTGGATTCCTCCAGTAGGGATCATCATCATCATCATCATCTTTTATTTGTATGCCTCTTTTCCACAAAAATTGTGCCCAAAGCGGCTCACAACATAACAAATAAATAACAGTATAATTTACAAAACATCAAAGAACACTAAATATAATATTCAAAAAATACAATAGAAATAATTACAGATAACTATGAACAATTCAATAATAATTATACTAAGGTAAAAAAAAAAAAGGGATGCAGTGAAAGATGCAGGTGAAGTGGTAGAACATCCTCAACACCTTTGCCCATACTATACTTTCCCCATTGGGGAGGGCACAACATGGGAAAAGCATCCCTGGCATAGGCCAGGGATGTTTTGCTGCTTTGCCTGCACCACAGCGCAAGCCAAGCAGCCACGGGTGACACAGCAGCCAGAGCGCTCCTCCAGCCACCGCCTCTGTCGGGGCACCTTTGCTGTGCGTGAGCTTTCCCCAGTCAAGGAAAGCCAGTGCACGGCAAAGCCGATCTCTGTCTAATACACCGACTGGAGCCACAGCCAGCACTAGCTGGGGACCAGTTGACTTTGGGGGCATGGACACACCCCTGGGCATCAAGGGCCAGATGTGGAGGAGGGTCATTCAGCCCCCCCCCACTCCAAAAGTGTTCCCCAAACCTGCTGAGCCAGATGCCTCTGCCTTCCTGTTCAGAGATTCGAAGTTCAATAGGATCAAGTTGTAAACATTTTAAAGAGCATACCGAAAAAAGGTCACTGCGGTAATGCCTTTGTTGGTGCTGTTATTTGACATTAGTTCTTTTCAAGACATTTAATTTCTGGTACAGAATTAAAAGATCAACAATTGGGAGAATACATTCCCTGAAACTGTCCATCTTTGTTTTACATATGTCAGTAATTGGTCTATTTCATTGTTTATAGGAATGCCCCAAAGTCACATCTAACTAGTACTTGTGTTTTTACAAACACCTGGTAAACACACCTCCTAGTTGAAAACATCCCAGAAGCCCTCTGCATCATCACAAAGGCCTATGGGAAATCCTCTCATTTGTATTAGGAGGGGCATGTGCTGTGCCTTATTTTCTAGCTTGTAGCCACACCCTCCCTGGCCAAGCTTCTCACTGTCCCAATGATGGCAGAGCTAGTGGGAGAGGGGGTGCTGATCCTGGAGAAGCTTGGCTTGGGAGAGTCTAGCCACATAGGGTGATGCAGTTGGCCAATGCTGCTTCAGAGAAGAACAGTGAGTGCATAGAGATAACCTTTTATTATGTCATGGCCCAACAGGGCACATGTTTTCATGTGGTGACCAGGGCTTTTTTTCTGGTGGAACTCACCGGAACTGAGTTCCAGCACCTTTTCTTTTATTAATTGCATTACAATTTAATCGCCATCTACTCCCGAGGAAATGTAATCCAAGAGTTCCGGTACCCTTTTCTCCAGAAAAAAAGCACTGGTGGTGACAATATTATTTATTTATTTATCACAATTGTAAGCTGCCCAGTAACCAAAGTTATCTGAGCAGCGCACAAATTAAAAACATAAAATATAAGATACCAATAAAACAATGACAATAAAGGAGGCCAAATAAAAGCAAGATAAAACCACTAGTAGCAGTACAATAAAACCACAAATAAAACAATAATATTGTCCCATCTCCTCTATTCCACTGTTCCAGTCTCTTACAAGGACATAGATTTCATAGATCATAGAGTTGGAAGGAGCCTACAAGGCTATCGAGTCCAACCCCCTGCACAATGCAGGAAACTAGAGGAGGGGTCTCCCATCCAAGCAATAACCAGGCCTGACCCTGCTTAGCTTTCCACGCTCAGACAAGCTGAGCCAGCGTAAGCCACATAGTAAAATTCACCTCACCACATGGCCAGGTATTACAGATCAGCTACCACATCATATATCAACTAAAGGGGCTAATACTCTACAGCAGGGCTGTGGACCTTTTTAACCCCCAGGCCACATTGCAAAATGGGAAAGGTCTTAGGGAGCACATTCCATCTGTGGGGAGGGTCAAAGGCAGAGTGGGCAAAGCGAAATGTGCTTATTACCATTTTAAGCCTACTCAGAAATAAGCAGGGCAAGGCTTCTGCATGACTGCTCAGAAGTAAGAAGGACAGCAGAGTCTACAGTGACTACATAAGTGATACAGAACAAGGAGCATTCCAGCAGTCTGGGGGTGTCTGTAGGAAGATTCGTTCCTTCCAATGTGATCAGAATGCAGTGGAATGCCACTCCAATTCATAATTTAATTGTAATAAATTTGCTAGGGATTTCATTTAAACACAGAAAAGAAATTCATCAACAGAATAATGCTACTATGATCCAGAGGGTTCTATGACAAATATTTCATGCATTTCCAGGCTTAAGGCTCTTTTTTCACAGCAAAAATACACACATATTCCAGATGAATGCACTTGAAAGGGCCATCCTAATACAGCAACAGAATTCAATGGTATGTTAAACAATAATTTGGCCAAATATTTATTGACTAAAACTGGACATATATCAATAGTTATTACATCAAATGGAATGACTTCAGTTAACATGCAATGTTAGACATGCAACACTGATTGATGCTATGAAAAATATCAGAGCAAATTTGTGTTGTTGTTGTTTTGCTATACTTAGTTCTACTGCCACCAGACCATTTGTTGTAGTGAGTGACAGCTCATCAAGCTCTTTAGCCATAGATAGCTGAAAAGCACCAACATTTGATTGGCATATTTCTCTGTCTTCTCCCACTCCCATACTTCCTCCATTGTGGAAGTACGCTGGCCAGATCACCAGCAACTGGGGAGAGGAGAGCGTAGATGGCTTGGTGTGTTTCCAACATACACACCACAAGTTTCCACATACACACCACCAAAGGTCAGCCATCTGTGGCACCTCCAATTGTAGCCCTTGAAGATTTGAGGTTGCTTCTCCCAAAAAGAAAAGGCCACATCCAGGAACTGTTACTAGAGGCAATTTGACTCCCCAGTCCCTAGCCATTACTGGAGGAAATATGGCTTCTGCATTGGATTTTGTAGTATGTTAAATTCAGTGGGTAGTATCTGAGCTTTTCTACATGAGACTTCTAATTGGCTGTTAATCACTGTATCTACTTTCAGTTTCATTGCAGAATTGAGATCTGAGCACTACACAAGGTGCATTTCCTTTCCTGCTTTTCTGCTACATAACCTCTAGGTGGCTCTGTGGTATGGCAGAGCACAAATAGCACAAATACATGAGCAGAAAGGACAGGTTGCTTACCTGTAACAGTGGTTCTTCGGGTGGTCATCTGTGCATTCACACATATGGGCTCTGCGCCTGTGCAGAGGTCCTTCAGGAAACTTCTATAGCTAAGGCATTTTGGCGGGAACCTCTCCCCCAACCCTCGACTGAGCATGCCTGGAGGGGTTCCCGCCTATCCCCTCAGTTCCTCTGAGACCATCATTTGTGGCCCCAGGACCGAGAAGATCAAATTAATAAGTAGCACTAGGTCGACAACGGTATCAATGTCGAAGTGCTTCATCAGCAAGTGCAAGCTAACCCTTTGGTGATGCCATCTATCCAGCTTGGCGGGACAATACTGGAAAATGTCGATCATTTTCTCTATCTTGGCAGCTATCTTTCTGTTACAGCTAACATCGACAGTGAAATCCAGCATCGTCTGAGCTCCGCAAGTGCCGCATTTTCTCGAATGAAACATAGAGTGTTCGAGGATCGGGATATTTGTAAGAAGACCAAAACACTGGTTTATGAAGCCATTGTATTACCAACTTTATTGTATGCCTGCGAAACATGGACTATCTATAAACGTCACTTCCACCTCCTTGAAAGATTTCATCAACGTTGCCTCCGGAAAATCCTGCGAATTACTTGGGAAGATAGGCGAACAGATGTCAGTGTACTGGAAGAAGCAAAGACTACTAGCATTGAAAAAATGATCCTTCAACGCCAACTTCAGTGGACCGGTTATGTTGTTCGAATGCCTGACTGCCGTCTCCCAAAGCAGTTACTTTACTCCCAACTCAAGGATGGAAAGCGGAATATCGGTGGTCAATATAAGAGGTTTAAAGATGTTCATAAGGCTAATCTAAAAAAATGCAATATAAACATCGAAAACTGGGAAGCTCTGGCCCATGAACGATCTAAATGGAGGTTGGCCTTTCACAAAGGTTCCATGGACTTTGAAGAAGCCCGAGTGCAAGGTGAAAGGGAGAAACGTGCTAAGCGAAAAGCACGTCAAATGAATCCTTTACAGGACCATCTTCTATCTGGTAACCTGTGTCCTCACTGTGGGAAGCTGTGTGGATCTAGAATTGGCCTCCACAGTCACTTACGGACCCATCGCTAGAGTCTACACAATCTTCTTTAGAATTTCCTCCTTTTATCCTGGAAGACAATCTTACTCGGTCACGAGTGATCGCCTGATGATGATGATGATGATGATGATGATGATGATGATGATGATGACATCCCACTTCAAAGAGCACCGTAGCGGGGGTGGGTGGGTTGTCCTGGGAGGTAGTCAATAAGGGAGCCCACTTTCTCCCAAAGAAATAATTGGTATCGACCCATGGTGGCTTGATAGCTGGCCACTCGGAGAACCAGGGAAGGGGATGAATATATTTTACGGCCCAAGAGATCCAAACAACAGCCTTCTTTATTGGCAGCCATGCTGTGTTGTTTGGTAGATCCCTGTGCTGATCCCACAAGGATGGAGTTTGGTGGAGGGTGAGAGAAGAGGAACTTTGCATCCTCTTCAGTCACCCTATACATGCCGTCTAGTCTCCTGACCGTCGGAGCGATCGTAGCTGGAGTTTTTCACGTCTGCCGGGCTGTTTGTAGCAGTTTTGGCAGGAAAGATATAGCTGTCGGTATCAATGCTTCTGAAAAGACAGCATCGAACACCGGGTCTTGAACCCGCTCTTCTTGTTGTTGAGTAGGTAGATCCAGTGCTTGTTGTGCCATGTGTTGTATTCTCTCTGTGAAGTGGGCCAGACCCTCTGAAGGAGAAGGTGCATCGCGTGAGGAGATCAATGGATCTGGAAACAGTTCCGAGAGGACTCTGGAGATGGTGGAATCAGAATCCGACTCGTAGTCGTTTGGTGATGAAGACAGTTGTCTTGAAGGCAGAGAGAGTACAACTGGTGACGATCTTGGTGGGAGTGGCGGCGGTAGTGTGGCCGAATGACGGGTAGAAGCAGGTCACTCGACCTGGAGATGTTGGTGTCGGTGCTCTGCCCAATGCCACAGATGGTGATCTGTGCTCTTTTCATCAGTCCCGACGGTCGTCTCCGTGTGACCATGACGAACAGTCCTGGTCAAATTGGAGAGATGGTCGACGTGGAGGAGATTGATGTGGAGATCAATATCGATGGCCGTCATCATATTGGTCTCTATAAAAGTTAGCATAGTAATTGTAATACTGCCGTCTGGGTCTGCCAGACCAGCCCGACTCTCGATACCAATCAGAAAGTGGGGATTGTGATCGATGTTGGTGGAGAGATCTTTGTCGGGATCTGGAACTGTCTCATAGTTGAGGGCTAGAGACACATTGTAGAGCCGGAGGAGAAAGTTGCCCCATCTCTTGAGGTGTGGCAGATTGACCTTGTGGTAGAGGAACTGAAATAGGTGATCTGCCTCTAATTTCTCCTTCGGAGATTGATGTCGTGGTGGTAAGTAGCATCGATGTCGAAGGAGGCGGCAAAGACAGAGTTGGTTTCTATGTCGAGCCCATCAATGTCGATGGTGGCGGAGATGAAGGAGGTTTTTTTTCTACTTTGAGTGTCCAGACTTCGCCTTTTTCTTGTCTTTTTAAAGACTCGTTTTCGCTTCCTTTGCCAGTTTTTTGGCTTTAGCGATAGCCAGGCTGCGCCCCGGAGTAGGGGGGTAGCCACCACTGTAGAAGGGTGTGGTGCGGTTGGAAGGCCAATAGTGCTAGGCCCAGCAGCCGGCGAAGGGTCTGAGGTGTCCACCGCCTGCAGAGCCCTTGTCCACATTTTGGCCTTGAGCCGATCCACCCGCTGGTGACAGGTTTGCCTTGTAAATGCCTGGCAGTGGGGGCACACGTCCACCTTGTGCCCCTCCCCTAGGCAAGAAACACAGAGAGAGTGTCCATCCGTTGAGGGGAGTTTAGCTCCGCATTGGACGCATTTACGGAAGGCTCCTTTAAGGGACATTTCTGCGGAAGCCTTAGCGGCCGAGAAAATACAAAACAAAGAATAAGATAGGAAGAAATCAGTCGAAATAAAAATAGAAGACAAAAGAAAGAAGAAGTAGAAACGCCTGTTTCTCAAGAGTACAATCTGTTAGGAGAAGTTTCAAAGTGACTTGCCACAATGGCAGTCGAAGAGGAACTGAGGGGATAGGCGGGAGCCCCTCCAGGCATACTCAGTCGAGGGTTGGGGGAGGGGTTCCCGCTGAAACACCTTAGCTATAGAAGTTTCCCGAAGGACCTCTGCACAGGCGCAGAGCCCATATGTGTGAAGCACAGAGACCACGAAGAAGAATCACGCTTTCTTTCATTTTCACAATTAAATGCCACATTTTCCCTGCCCTAAAAGAACTCACTGAAAGTTCTGGTTAGACACAGAACCAAAACTGGAGGGTCACGATGTTGTCTAAAGAACCCATAAACAATTGTGAGTAGGGAATGACAAACACATGATAAATGCCTCATATAGAAAAGCCCTCCAACATTTGTCCTATGTAGAGCAGACACATAGAAATGAATGGGACTTAAGTTAGTCATCTAGTTCATTTCAATGGATCTATTCTAAGTGCAACTAACATTGGATACTACCCAGTATAACCAAGTAACACTACATTTTATCAATATTATTAATTGGCTGTTGTATAAGACTATAGAAAACTTTCGAGATGCTATAAATCAGAATAGAACATCTATATTTTGTTTATAAGAGATTGATTTCATACATACATAGATACATACGTACAACATGCAGTGAGGAAATATGAGAACAAACAGAAAGAACTGACCATATGATGAAATACAAGGGCCTGAGGTGAGTGAGGCTGTGGAGATAGAAAGCATATAACAAACTAATGGAATCAATCGTGTTTCATTTACAAGGTAGAAAACTTACATTGTTTGATCGTAGGGAAACACGACCTCCACATCTGGCACAAAACTTTGTCCGGCAGTAGGAGCATAAATGACCACAACCATCGGCAAACTTAGTTTTGTGACAGATTCCACACGTTGGTGCATCATCCTTGTGTTCTCCTTGGTAACGGCGGGATTCCTCACCTATTTTTCGTACTTGCTCTTTGTAACTTTCAAATTGTTGGTGCAATCTTCTGTAAGGAAAATAAAACTTTTTATAGCAAGATCACCAAGACAAGCTCACTCTTTGAATGCATAACTTTAATTCATACTTTGTGTATCTTTACAATATGCCAAACATAAACACTGATCCACACAACATGATAAGCCATGGTGGCTTGTAAGCGATGTTTGTTTCAGAGTGGCTGGTCATGTTGTCTGAACCCAGCAGCATGGTTTGTTAACCACGCACAAGCCACTTTGGCCACTCAGACAACACAACAAGCCACTTTCTGCCACACTTATCAAACTCAAAGTTCTAGGACCAATTTCAGAACAAAAAGGAGAAAAGTCCTAGAAAAAGAAGGCCATTTCTTGACATTCCTAAATTTACTCAAGTTACTAAACTTATTACTACTTTCAACAGGAGAAGCTTTCAGTTTCCTTTGACATTTTTCATAAGCATTCTGCCATCATTCTGTTCACAACATTTTCAAGTGAAAGCTGTCATACGCACCACCTATGTCACACACGTCACTATGTCAAGCAAAACAGAAAATGTAAACAATCATCATGAGCTTTTGGCTTAACTCCTTAGTCTGCACTTGTAAAACAAACTGGTCCCTCAGAGGAATGGCCTACTTTCCTTCATCAATAATTGGCCAGCCAGATTGAGGGAGTCCATCAGGCCTGGAAGCCATTTAAGAGGGACTGAACTGCGACTGAATTTCTTAGATCACCTGAGGGCCAAACTACACACTGAACAGGAGACCCAAAAAGTGGGGCATTCCAAATTTGATTGGAGCAACAGCAGTGGGATGGGGAGTACTTCATCATTTCACCCTCTCTAAATTTTCCATTTGAACCTGCTATCAGCCCTGATGGTGGGAAAGATATAGTTTTTATCCCTGACAGGCATGAATTCAGATTAGAAAAATGTCTTAGGAGGAAAGAATTAAACACATACACTATCCAGCACCAGTGCGCCAGTGCAAATTTGGATAAACACATGCACCTGGTTGCTTTAAAGTAAAAATACATTTTAAAAAATCAGAAGATCTCCCGTATGATGTGGAACTTTGGTCCCAGTTCTTAATCTCCAGAGGACTTTTGCCAGTAGTTCTCTCCTGAACCCTTGACTCTGACAGGGCTGGGCGTAAGGAATGGCCAACAGGCTTGCAGGACTCATGGAGTGAGCACAATGGCACCTTACAATAGACAGCAGGTGTGGAGCTCTATTAAACTGCAATAATTCAATCTAAGCATGCAGCTGATATGCTTTCATATGGGTTGTGTGGGTTTGTATTTCCTTTTCAACAACAGGTGCCCCCCCTTCTATTCATACCTACTAAATACAAAATAGGAAAAACTTAAGAAGCAAGAAACACATACTCTTCCCATTGAAATGTACTGCATCTCACATACACCTCTTGTAATGAAGGAAATTCATCCAGTTCTCTGAAGCACTAATTGTAGCAGCCAACCAAAATCTCACGCTAGAAAATACTTCCAATGCTATAGCCTTATAACAGTTTGTCCAGCAGATGGCAGCAGAGATCGCCGTTTCGCCTAGACCATACTTGTTCAATTTTAAGAAAACTTTGGGATAAAAATAGCCTAATCTTTTGTTGTAAACGTCTCTTGATAATTGTAAGAAAATCTGTTGCCAAAAATTTGCAATGCCAACCTGTATGAGGAGAACAGAATATATGTCTATTCATGTGTCTGTTTGGCTTGAGGCCTGCAGGAACTTCAAATTGTGTGTGCTATTTTAAACATTCCAAAAAGGGGGTTGAGATCACTAGTGTGCAGATTACAGCTTCTGCTCACAATGAATTATTCAGATCACCTGTTCACCAAAATCATTCTTGGAACTTGGCAAGGAAACCAGCTGGCCACAAGTATACCTTAAAATCTAGTACTTTGTTCAACTCACTCATCATGTGCAAAGAAAGGACCATCTTTGTATTTGTCCCTCTATTTCCAATTTTATATCAAATACATTGAAATCAGCCTTACTAGAAATGTACATTCAGGCCTCGCCTAAGAGTTACTTTATTATATGGGTGGGTGGGAGGCGAGGCGAGGCAGAGAGAGAGAGAGAGAGAGAGAGAGAGAGAGAATAATCAATTTCTGGTAGGCAAGTATTTTAGGGCACAATCCTATGCATGTTTATAGAAAAAAGTCCAACAACTGTAGGACTTTTTTCTGGCTAATCTTGAAATCTAATCTTGAAATTTGGGGCTATTCTACACGAGGCATTTATTGTGTGCTCCGATTCCTCACTTGTGGAAGTTTGTGGGGCCTTTCCACGACATTGTCATCCCCCAGGGCCTCTCCCGTGCTTTCCAGCCATTTCTGCAGTTTTTAGAGTGAGGCAAGTCGGCTATTAAATTTTAAGTCAGAACGAAGGCCTCGTGCACAGCCAAAAATCTGGTATACTGCAGCTATAGCACAGAGCCACCTTGTGCTTGGTTAATAAAATATATAGAAAGGCGGAGAAAGAAAAAAACCGGGGGGGGGAGCCACGTGTAACTGAGGCAGCCTTACTGCCGCAAAGAAAATGGAACAAGAAGCCTGGAAAAAGTTGCAGGGTAAGCACCTCATCATGTAGAGAAGCCCTTAATCTCTTTCTTGAACAGATCCAAAAGCCATGGGCAGGTGAAGAATGCAGCTTCTACATTGTTCCCCTACCCCCACCCTCCTATCTGTTTTGGTTGTGGATTCTATGCCCAAAGACAGAGGCCTGTTAGTAGTGACTAAAGCTTTATTGTGCACAGGCCTGCTGAGCTCGCACAGGCTCCTCCCCTTATGACAACTCAACTAGAGGTTAACATCCAGTTCCTTTGCAGGAATGAGCTACTACCTATCATAGCACTGTATCCACCCCATCCTGCTTTTGGTAACATCTTGACTGCCCTTTGAGTTGGCCTAATAAAGGTATTACACTCATATGGATTTTGGAATTTTTATTTTGGCCAACACTTTGCTTTTTCACCTTTGAAAATGTTTTGTATGTCACTGTGCATAAGATAGTCCTTATTAAGACAGCTTATTGGGGGGGGGGGGGCTCTTCTATAGTGAGGGTGATTTTTGTCCCCCGCCACTGCAGACCTGCATAGGTTTAAATGTGTTCCAAATATGCTTAGAGCTGTAGCCATTGCTGGATGTTGTCTTGATTCCAAAACAGGGCTATAAAAGTGGCAGCCATTAAGCGCTGCCACACTGGTGCCTGCCCCGATATGGCATAGCTCTGCCTTGAAAAGAATTCCCTGCCGACGCCCCTTTCCACAAAGAACTCTGGAACTCAGCAGCACAATTTAGAGAGCCAGTGTGGCGTAGTGGTTATTTATTTATTATATTTATACCCCGCCTTTTTTCCTGCAAGAAACCCAAGGCGGCTTACATAGGTCCTCCTCCTCCTCCTCTCCATTTTATCCTCACAACAACCCTGTGAGGTAGGTTAGGCTGAGAGTCAGTGACTGGCCCAAAGTCACCCAGTGAGTTTCATGGCCAAGCGGGGACTAGAATCTGGATCTCCTGAGTCCCAGTCCAACACTCTCACCACTACGCCACACTGGCTCACAGTGGTTAGAGTGTTAGACTAGGACTGGGGAGACCCACTTGGCATGAAGCTCACTAGGTGACTTTGGGCCAGTTGCTGACTCTCAGCTGACCCTACCTTACAGGGTTGTTGTGAGGATAAAATGGAGAGGAGGAGAATCATGTATGCTGCCTTGGGCTCCTGTGGCAAACAAACAATTAATTAATTTTGCAAAGTCCACTTCCCACATAACATGTCACTTTTTGCACTTTGAAAAAGGGATCTGCCAAACACGGAAGGTTATAGCGAAGTTGGTTACTGCTGAATTTCATTTTTGTATATTTTGAAAAGCTTCAATAGCAGCAATAGCCTAACCGGTGGTCTCCATTTTTATCCACCTCAGATGCTGCAAAAGAAAATACCTATTGAAAGACAATGGTGCTTCAAAACCCTGGTAACCCAAGAGGCACAACTGGTTGATTATGAGTCAGTGATGTATGACAGCTACAATAAAGGAAGCTAAAACTGCAAGCTTCCCACTATTCTTCCCCAAAATGATCACAGGCAGATGTTCAACCAGGAAGTCTTTCTCTGACCAAGCCAGCAAGAATTATTATAGCCCTTTCTTCTCATCTTTACTCTTTTATATATCAAAGATGATGAAACGCCTTGTGAAAGCTCTATCTCATGTGGTTTCTTCAGGCCCACGTTAACTATTGAGTCCAGCCATGCACTTCTAAGACGTTTCTGCTTCTGAGCGCAATGGGATGTGGGTTGGGGTGGAGGGTACTTACATAAAGAATCAGAATTTGGTTGAAAATAGCTAACATGGGAAGGACATTGTCGTGAGGCCACAACCATTCCTCAAGACTGGCCTAAGGGGGTTGGAAACTGGGTGGTTGTTTCCCCTGCGCAGCAAGAACTTTCCATTAGAGAAGCTGGCTTCAGTGTACACATGCCCATTTCCATCCCAGCATCTGAAAGGCGGGGCAAGGAACGCAGAGGCCCAGCGTCGGAAATCAGACATATTCTGTAGATTTTAACAAGTGGTACGTTCAATACAGTGCTGCAGTGTGGGCTGCTCCTGTTCAAGGTTCTAGGCAGCCAGCCATGCTCTCTTCCAGGATACTCCATACCATCACGGCCCCATTTTCTTTTCTTTTCTTTTCTTTTTTTCTTTTCTTTTTTTTATTTTTTTATTTTAAAATTTTTCACGGCATACTCCCTTTCCCCTTTTTTAACCCATATTCCAAAAATAAACCCCAAATATCCTTTAAAATATTTTTCTTTAATTGACCCCTTTTGCATTTGATATTACAAGTCAACATATCATTCAATGCCATATTCCATACTTCTTTATACCAATCGGTAATAGTGAAAACTTGCTGAATTTTCCATTTCCTTGCTATCATTAATCTACCTGCCGTTAACAAATTTATAATTAATTATTTAACATTTTGAGGACCGGCCACCTTTTCAGTTATTGATAGTAAAGCTAATTTAGGACAAACCTCTAGGTCAACTCCAACAATTTCTGATATTTCTTCAAAAATCATTTCCCAAAAATCCATTACATTTTTACAACTCCACCACATATGAGCATATGTACCCAGCTCCTGACAACCTCGCCAGCACATTGGAGAACATTTATTATCTATTCTATTTAATCTCACCGGAGTCAAATACCATCTCCAAATTAGCTTATAAAAATTCTCTTTAATTCTTATTGACATATTTTTCAATATCCGCCTATCCCAAATCTTGTTCCACTCATCCTTTGATATTTCCTCTTCAAACTCTGTATCCCAAACTATTTTAAGATTTTCCGCTTGCTCTTCTGATTTCTGCAACATTTTATATAACATCTTTGTAAGACCCCTAGCTGATGCATCACGGCCCCATTTTCTTTCCTCCAACAGTCAGTCAGCAGTCTGTTACTACTGAGCATGCTCTGTTCTCACTGAGCTGATTTTCAGGTTTCCCCCTAGGGTTTTATTTTCCTGAAGATTTTTTGTACTTCTGCAAACCTAGGGTAGCGATGTGTTCTCTTTACAGAAGACAGTCCTCTGTTTGAAGGTCTGCCAAAGAACAGTCCTCCATTTGAAGGCGTCCTCTATTTGAAGGGCTGTCCAGTCTCAGTCTGGTTTAAAGATAACCATAAGAAGGGAGAGCCCTGAAGCGACACACCACTAGCTCGCGCCCAGACAGCTGACTGAGCAGGCACACAGAGCTTTTCTACATGAAGCTGTTAATCCGCTGGATATGCTTTCAGTTTCGTCAATGAATTGAAATCCAAGCTCTACACAAAGAGCTTTTTCCTTTCCTGCTATTCCACTACATAAACTCTATGTGGCACTGTGGTATAGTGGAATAGCAGAAATACACAAGTAGAAACAGCTCATTCAGAAATAATACCACATTTTCCCCATTCTAAAACAACAACAGGAGAGTGCTCTGAAAAAACAGAAGCGAAACTGGAGGATCACGACGTCATCTAACGAACCCCTAAACAACCATAACTAAGGGATCACAAGCACACAATAAAAGCCTCATTTAGAAAAGCTCACTATGGTGAGATGTGTTGTATTCTATTTAAATTATAGAAATTATTTCTAAATTTGCATCTACACATATAAATTAGCATATGCAACACTTATACAAATCTGTGTCCTCTTTTGTCCTCTTTTTTGATTATGCATATCCTCTTTTTGGCGGCTGCCCCTACCTGCGACTAAATGTTGCAATGTATCCTCCTCATCTCCTTGCAGTCGTGCTCCTGTTCAGGGTTCCTGCCAGCCACCCATGCTTTCCTCTGGGATACCATAAACTGTAAGAAACTCAAGCAGGGCATTCCATCCTCTTCACCACCATCCAGTTTTCTAGTTTTCTTTTCCAACTGACACTAACTATTCAAAGCTACTGAGCATAGTCTTGACTTCCATTGTCTGGACTTTTGTGGGAGAGAGCTGCCTCTTAGGTTTTCTTCTAAGGATTTGTTGTACTTCTGCAACCCTCAGGATTCCCCTCAAGCATGCTGACATCTCTCCCTTAAGTTTTGCCTACAAAGTTCATTGTTAGAAGTGATCATTCTGTATACCCTGACTTCTTTTTGTGAATGAAAGAGAAGTTCTTGGGAGATGCAGAAACCACAGTTGGTGCAGGAAGACAAATGCAGAGGGAGATAAAGAGTCATGTCCACTCTGCATGTTAACCTCACTTCTATTTGGTATGGAATTGGCTCAAACTCTTAACAATGTAGATCTGCCTGTTTCTTACACGGTTTTTGTGGAATGAGGCTTAGAAGCTCCCAATTTTACAGGAAGGAAGAAAAGAAGGAAGGAAATAATTTATTAAGTTGGTGTGCTTCACAAGATTGTGACTATCCCCACTTTAAGGTGGGATGGGTGACCAAAAAAGAATGACTTCTCCAAAGGCCACAAGGCACTTTCCTGGATTGGGCAGGCTGCACAAGTTCACAACTCATGAGCCCATGAGCCCAGAATACACGACCAGCCTGGGTATTCCGAAGCTGTGAAGGACAAGGAAGCAGGGTCATAGCAGCAGACACTAGTTCCGCCCTGGTTCCACCCTCCATGCTTTCATTCGCTCATTTACACACAGCCTATGCAGTACAGCCAATAAATGCATGGAGGGTGGGTGGGGCCTGCCATTACAACTCCCCTGCCCTTCCTTCTGTACATTCAGCATACTAATACTGAATACAGAAAAGCTATAATCATGTATACCGCATGAGTACAACTTTTCTAACATAGTAATGTTTTAGATCTTTTCAAACTTTTATTCAATCAGCTCGAAAGTTGGTTCTCTTAACTAACTCCCTGCCATACACAATAATGCCACTTCAGGACACTAGAGTGATTTTACAGGTGTATTAAAACCTAATTGAATATGGCACGTATGTGTCATGCTTGCCAAAGCCCACACACACACACACACACACACACACTAGAAAACTATGGGTGGCAGAGTCAGGCAGCTAGGTTTGTTCTCTGCTTCAATGATTTTTCAGCTTCTGGGATAGTAGAATAGAAATCTTACCCTGTGGCTTTCAAGGGTCTATACAATATCCAGATTTCTTTATTTTTTAAAGGAACACCTCCCCAAATGGCTGAGTCAATGCACAACTTCCGTTATGCTAATTTTCCATTAGCACACTTGCAGCACTGAGATCTCATTCGTATTCAAAGGAAGGAGTGAGCTAAATACACAGCACTTCCCTGTTTTGTTTAAAATACACACAGATATAGTTATAATTCTGTTAGGGGAAGCTCAATCCCTAGAAATAATAGAACAACACTTATGAGAAAAATAAGGAATAATTTGCAGTACTGTAGAAAAGAATAGTAATTGTTTACCAGTCACAAGAGGAGTCAGGATAGTCTTCTGGTCTATGATGATATATATTTAAATTTCAAGTTGTTAATCTTGAGCCAGTGTGGCATAGCGGTTAAGGTGTTGGACTGGGACCCGAGAGATCCAGGTTCTAGTCCCCACTCGGCCATGAAACTCATTGGGTGACTTTGGGCCAGTCACTGACTCTCAGCCTAACCTACCTCACAGGGTTGTTGTGAGGATAAAATGGAGAGGAGGAGGATTATGTAAGCCGCCTTGGGTTCCTTGCAGGAAAAGAGGCGGGGTATAAATATAATAAATAAATAAATAAATAAATCTAAATCCTCATTCTGAACATATTTTTAGAAGCCAAAAGAAGTCAGCAGCCATAAGAAACTAACCTATGCATGTTTACTCAGAGGTTAAATCCCACTATGTTCAATAGTGGGATTTAACTAATAGTTAACTATTAACTATGTTCAATGGAGCTCAGGTGAGTGTGCATAAGAGTGCGGCCTAAATGTTGCAAATAACACCAAATTGATAGTTTTTTAATAGCAAAACTACCCAATAAAAAGTCCATGTTTCAAAAATCAGTTAACAAAGGATAAAAAATGGTTTACCAAAGGTTTACAAATTCAGTGTTGTGTGAGTGTACTTCCAGATGTGCGGCAGGACTTCCAATCGCGCAGTGGGACTTCCTGCCCTCTCCTCTTCCCAGCGGCAGCTTGCAGCACCGCAAATCAGCTCCAGAGGGTCCCCCAACCCTCCAGAGCAGATCTGGGGGGCGGGGATGGGGGCTGTACCTGGGAAGAAAACCCATTCCTCTAGTGGTCTTCTTTCCGCTGGCAAAATGACACTATTGGATCCCATCCAAAATCTTGTGTAGTAGATACATCTAATAAATACATAAATACATTTTTATTTGCTTTTAGCAATACACACTGCTGTAGTTATGACCCTTCTGAACCCCTTTTAATTCAAGGTTTCCAACTCGTTTTCCACCCCACTTTATCTATACGTGGATCCAAACTTCTGTTTGATTTATCCTACCCTCCAATCTTGCTCAGATTAAAATAGGGACACTTGAGGACTTGTAAGATCTTATCCTCCCAGTAAGGATCTCTGCCCATGCATCTCTCCCCTCACCTTGCAGATTGCTCTTTCTGGCTGCTGTACATTCAACTGACCATAAGAATTGGCTTTTTAAAAACGTTCTAGGATGCTGAATGCATCTCCCCAAGGATCAGGCATACTGAATATAGAACAGCTGCAACTCAAATATATTTAGCAACCTTTACTAACTGGATAAACAGTTGCGGGGGTTGAAGGGAGGCCATGTACTACCATTTTGTGTCTATAGGTGATTCCAAATGAGACTTTTATTGCCTTGTTCACAAAATTTTACGAGGGGTCGAGATTACACCATTTCCATTTGTAGCTCTCCTGTGTTTTCTCACCGCTTCTTCTGTCTTTTTTCCCCATCAGAAAAAAAATCTGTTAAGGAACAAAAGATGCAATAGGCACACGTAGGGATAGGAGAACCAGGGATGCTCAAGCTCGCTGAAATTCTCCAAATTTTGCTTCAAAGCTCGGTTCGGCTCGCTCCCATTCCCATTTGCAACCTGTTTATTCTGTTTGTTTCACTAAAGTGTGAAAGTGCCAGGGATGGGGACTCGGACTCGAGGACTCGACTTGTGAGTCGGACTGAGTCCCCCCTCTGACTCGACTCGGACTCGAGTCCCAGTATTTTTAATGGGACTCGAGACTCGACTCGGGACTCGAGACCAAGGACTCTTCAACATCCCTGGGCTGTGCCAGAAGGAGGGGAGAGGAGCGTGATTGCCGGCGAAGAGCGCATGGAAGCGAGGTGCGCCGCTGCTCGGCCACTATGGACGGCTACCAGGAGTGCAGCCCCAACAGTGTGTCAAGATTTATTTTGATTGATGTGTTGCGTACTTGGGAGAGGCAGAAGAAGGACCTGAGATTACTCTGTGTGGCTGCTCTGAGTGTGAAGTAGCCTTATTTTGTTGGGGGGAAACCCCATTGATTTTAATAGGGACTCGTGGAGTCAGCTTTGGGAGTGACTCATGACTCGTGACTCGTGAGTCACCATTTTGGACCAAGGACTCGGACTCGGACTCGAGACTCGGGTCCAAAGACTCGTGACTCGACTCGTGACTCGAGACCAAGGACTCTTCAACATCCCTGGAAAGTGCACAACTTCAAAATGCACAACTTTAAAAATGAACAAAAGTGTGCATTTTGAAAACGAAGGTGTGCATTTTGAAAAGTGTCCATTTTTTAAATGGCTCATTTTAAAAATGCACTTTAAATGATGCATTTTAAAGCTGTGCATTTTAAAGCTGTACGTTTTTTAAAAGTGCGCATTTTACGAACGCAAATTTGGGGATTTGCAGACATTTTCAGAGAACATGTGCTCCCATGCGCAGTCAGGGCATTTTCAAGTGATTTGTGAACTGAAACTAAAGTCTTGTACATCCCTAGCACACAATGCCTTTTGAGTGTTAGCGGTAGGAGCCCTCCGTCTGGAAGCACCCTATGTATGTAGATTTACACACAAGTGCATTAGTAGTTAAGATGTATTTGCTCCTCACTCAGAGATTTACCTACTAATACCAACCATCTCCCCCCAAAGCAAAATAGGGACAGTGAGTTACCAAGTACCAGAAAACAGGGGCATTTCTAAACAAATAAGGGCAATTGGAGCACATGGAATAATATGGCCCTAACTGCTTGTTGAATATGAATGTGTATATAGATAGAGAGAGAGATGTAGTCTTCCTATTTTCTTTTCCTAATGCTGCTTCCCATGTTTCTAGTGGCGTGCTGAAGCATGAGCTGGGCACGGTGGAAGTTCGCACAGCACAAAGTACCCAGGACTAAATCCCTGCTAAAGAAGATGATAAACATATGTACAGGAAATGTGTACCAGTCAGTCTATTTGTCTGTCTAGCCCACTGTTGCTCACTCTCATTGGCAGCAGCCTTTCAGGGTCTCCAGCAGAGGTCTTTCCCACAACCTACTACCTGCTCCTTTTAACGGGAGATGCCAAGGACAGAACCTGGGGCCTTCTGCGTGTGCACAATCGACCCAGCATCATTATATCAAAGTGACAAGCCAAGCCCAACTCCAAACACTGCAATTGGACATTGGCTGCAAATGGTTTAAAGAAAAAATTAAAAGGAGTTGAAGCCGTGCCTCTTCAGGAGCCAATATTGAATTATCTGTCCCAAGCATATCAACCAGCTCCGGTGTTTCAGAGGACCCAAGCAACTCCTGAGTCCTGACCCAAGCAGACTGATACTGAACCATCAAAATAAAAAAGACAATACTTTTCATAAATGTATACAGCTCAATTTAAAAGCTAATTCTTAACTGGGATTGGAAGAACATGGATATAAGTAATAAGCCATTAACACTTCAAACAGTTGCAAGGGAATAGCTAGTTTAAAGTCCAAGATGGGTCATAAAGGCTTTTATTATGAATCATAACATTAGGGTTCCATTTAATTGTTGTATTGTCTTACCTGTTGTGGACATTTCAACTTACAGTATGAAATTGGTCCCCATTTGCTATTCTTGGGATAATATAATGGCTATTTTGGTTGATTTCAAGTACTCCAGTAAGTTCCTGTTTGGTAGATAAATAAATCAACAGCGCTTGTTTGATTGGCCCTTGTCAGGCACTCCGTTATTTCCCTTCATTCACAGGAACAGCTTACGCTTATGGCAGCCTTTCCCAATCTGGTGTCTTCCAGAGCATTTTGCACAACAGCTCCCAGGATTCCTGAGCATTGGCCACGCTGGCTGGGGCTGATGGGAATTGAAGTCTAAAACATCTGGAGGGCACTAGGTTGGGGAAGCCTGGTTTATGGAGTGATCACTGCTTGGGAGGAGTTGTCGCTCAGGGGCATATGCATTGCACAGAAAAGGTCCCAGGTTCCATCCCTGGCATCTCCAGGTAGGTCTAAGACCCTAGAGTAGACAATACTGAGCTAGATGGACCAGTGGTCTGACTCAGTATAAGGCAGCTTTCTTTTGTTCATATGCCTTGTTCTAGTGGCAAGAAGTGGGTCCCCATAGGCATAGAACAAAATTAGTGAGGAGTCCACAACACAGTGGGCATCCATACTTTACATGGATGAAGTCCCAAGAAGACTGATCCTCTCCAAAGTATCTACAAGTGCTCCTGCTTAATATTGAGCAAGCGCTTTTAATATAAACTGCTTTAGAATCTTTGTGCTTGCCTTCACAATAGTGAGGTTGGCTTCATTTTACATAAGAGGCAATTGAGGCTCCTAGTGACTAGCCCAAGATGTCTTGTCTAGCTAGAACTTGCATGTATGTCCCTTTGATATAATAACTGACAATATAGCTATTGGATCATTCTGGTTGCTCCCAAACAATCCTAGAAGGTCTGGAAGAAAGTGCATGAGAACCTGGAAGACTCATTTTGAAGTACAGTAATACCTCGGATTACGAGTACGGTTTGCGAGTTTCTCGTAAGACGAGGAAAAATTTGGCAAAAATTTTCATTTGAAAGACGAGCAAGTCTCGCAACACGAGCCACTGCTGCCGCATGTGGCTCCTGTTGCGAGATGTCTTTCAAATTTAAATTTATGCTAGCAACACGAGGCGCCAGCTGAGCGAGCAGCCGTGCCGTGCCTCGCCTCCACGGGGCTTCCCTGGAGGCGAGGCATGGCGCGGCCGGGCTTGGCCGCCGCCTCGTGCTGCTGCGCCGGCCGGACGAGCTGAGTGGTCAGGAGGCGGGGGCTTCCCTCGAGGCGAGGCGCGTCTCCATGCATCTCCCTGCCAGGGAGCCGGCAAAGCACGGCTTCAAGCCCCCTCCACCTCCACCCCTGAGCAATACGAGACAACAGTGTTAGAGAAATAAGAGTGCTTCAGAATGTTTGGGAATCAAGAGAACTGATTAGCTAGCAAGGAGGCAGTGATTTATAATATAGAGAATGAGTACACTGAACATTTTGTTGCTGGTACCAAGCCATAGTCAACTAACAGCTGCAAACAAGTGGAGAAAGAATGAACATAAACACCGGCAGCGTGGGCTTCGTTTAAAAATAGTCATAGCAATTGAGCCACTTGATCCCAGATAACCTTTTGGGGCTTCAATTTTTAATTTTCTTCTTCTTCTTCTGCAAAGTAATTATGAATGGGACTGCACTCTGTGGTCATCGTAACTGATGACAGTGTCGGCTTTCCCCCTGTTCCTAGGTATGTCTTGCCCTTTATTCATGCATCAAATGTTCTTTCAGGTCTTGATGAAGTTCCTTTAGTGTGGTTTACCTAGTCAGGTGGCAGAGCAGGAGGAGCGACGAACTGCGCCACTTCCCCCACCTTCACAGGAGGGCCGACCACCACCACAGCCCCACCACTTCCAAAGGTGCTCTGGGGAGCCCTGCCAACAGCAATCCTGACATGGCATTTGCCACAGTGAGAGAGCAGCCAGCGAGACTCTCCGGAGTGTCACCCCATCCTCTGTTTGCCTCATCCCATGGAGAGCCGCATGGCCAAAAGAAGCAGCTGTGGGGGTCTCATAAGAGCCCTGAAGCCGCTTCTTCCAGCCATGCAGCTCTCCATGGGACGAGGCAAACAGAGGGTGGGCAGTAGAAGAAAAGGTAATGGGGGTGATGCAGTGGCGGTGCATGTTCTCTCCCACCTCGGGCAGTGAGAGAGCTTGCGCCAAGGCTGACAGTCTCAATGATCACACAAATAAGATCTTCAGAATGGGCAAACCTGCTGTGTGCATTCCAGATAAAAGGCTGTACTCCCAATATTATAATGTATTTGTCCCAAGGCTATGGTCTGAAGAAGACACATGACGCAGCAACTTTGCTGAAGCTAAGCAGGCTTGGGCCTCATCACTGCCTGGATGGGAAACCACCTGTGAGACCTAGGTATGTATGCAAACCCTGAGTTCCATCATGGGGGGAAAGTGGGATATAAATGTAATAAAATGAATAAACCTTAACAGAAATGTACGGCACTTCCACTGGCAAGCAAAGACCATTTTATTCAAAGGGGCCTTTGGTGTGTAACTGGGTCTGTTGGGTTGGATGCTGTTTTTACTCTTCTACTGTTGTGTTTTTAACAGTGTTTAATGTATTTGTTTTAATATTGTTTTTATCTAGTGATTCATGATGGTAAGCCGCCTTGAGTGCCATTTTTCAGAGAAATGCAGGGTACAAGTAAAAAAAGTGCATTCTACAATAAAATGTTGCACTGTGGAGTGCTCCTATTCAGTGTCCCAGGTAGTCAGTCATGCCCTCCTCCAGGATACTCCATTCCATTCTCCTTCCCATCTGGTTTTCCATTCCCTTCCCTTTCACCCAGTCAGTCAGCATTCATTGCCACTGAGTACACTCAGTCTTCACTGGGCTGTTTAGTGGGCTGGGCTGGGCTGGGGGATATTTTTTGTACTTCTGCAAACCTTGCAGTTCCCCAAGCCTTGTCTCTGGATCATGCTGTTTTGGCTACATACTGTAAGTATCCACATCCATCTCTTGAACTTTGGAAAGAAGATCTCTCAAAATACACTAGTTGACTTATTGAAGGATATAGTTATTATTTCCCCCTTTACAGCTACTGATTTGGCTTCTTCAGCAGATTCATCAACTCATTATCCACGTGCCAAACAGGTTTTGTTTTGTTTTTTAAAGCCATCTCTGTCAACATGTCTGCCTTATTCCCAATCTGGAACTTGTATTCAAGTATGTAGTATCAGTGATATGACTGGGGAAACCCCCCACCCTGAGATAATAGCAATCTTGGAGGCTCCAGGGCTTGAACTGGGAGCCTTAAGTTACGAGGCTGGGATGTAGCCTCCTGAGGAACCAGGGTCTGTATGGATTCACCGTCTTTCCCTATTATTAATAGGGAAAGACTGGTATAAGCTATGGCATCTCGGGATGGACACTCGCCTTCTGATACTGATAAAAAAACCTATATTCAAACACCACCACTCGAGTAAGAGTAGGAAGAGGCGGACAATTGTCTGATGAAGTGGAGACCTCTATAGGGGTCAGACAAGGATGCTTACTAGCCCCTATCCTCTTTAATATTTATGTAAACAACATTATTGGGGATTTGGCAAATAATTCAAACTTCTCTGTGGCCGTAGGTCCAAGAAAACTGAATATATTGCTATATGCGGACGATATGGTGATATTATCACAAAACCTAGTGGGCATGAGAAGATCGTTCAAAGCCTTTGGGGAGATATGTAGGAAGGAACTACTCTGTATAAACTATCTCAAAACTAAAGTAATGGTGTTTGGTTTATATCTTCCTAAACACAAGTGGACTCTAAATGGATATCCCTTAGAACAAACGAATCTATTTAACTATCTAGGTATCTGTTTTAAGCAAAATGGATCCTGGTCTAACCATTTGGAGGCAATAAAGTTGAAAGCAAATAGATCAATGCAAATTGTGTTGAAATTTGCTAGAGTGAGAGGTGGACAATTGGTGGCTCCTGCCTGCAAAGTATTTAGGGCAAAAGTGTTACCACAAATAACATATGGGGCTGAAATCTGGGGCAGTACAAAAGTAAGATAACTTGAAGTGGTTCAAAACAAATTTCTAAGAACTCTGTTAGGACTTCCCCCTGGCACTCCTACGTGTTATACAAGGGTGGAGGTAGGAATGCTTCCCTTAGAGTACTCTATCTGGAAGACTATGTTCTTCTATTTCCTCAAAATAAAACTTTCAATAAATAAACTAGTTACTCTATGCGTAAATGAGCAGAGATCTACCCCCTCAAGAAACAACTGGATATACCAATGTGAATCTAATATGAGACACTTCGGTTTAGACCCCAATGCAATGCTAGGTGGGGATATACATCAACAACGCGAGGTGATAAGACGAACATTGCAGAATCATTTCTGCAAGATAGATATTGATAAAATTAAAGCCTCCAGATTCTCTAACAGTTTCCCTTTTATAAAACTAACTCATAAGGAAGAAAAATATTTAACAGAAATAACCACCCCAGGACTTCATAAAGCTCTTACTAGTCTGCGTTTCCAGACGATGCCATCCAATTTCAAAGAAGGTAGATATAAAAACATACCAAGGGAACAAAGATTATGTATTTGTGGAGACCAAGCAGTGGAGGATACAGTTCATTATATCCTACACTGCAAACTATATGAGAACCCTAGGAAAAGATACTTAGACAGGTATTTGGATCCAATTATTCATTGTATAGACCTGGATAAAATTTGTTACCTCTTTACAGCTACAGCGAAATCTATCTCGCTGAATCTAGCCTTTTTTGTGGTGAAAGCAGCGAATATAAGAAAAGCCTTGGTGAATATAGAGCAGGGATCTTCAAACCATGGCCCGCGGGACACATCCATCCCAACATGTCCTTTCATCCAGCCCAGTGGCCGATTTAGTCTAGAGGCACTCTTACCGCGCAAGAACGGAATTGCCTCGGGCAAAAGTTGCTGCTGCTTCGCTACAGGAGTAGCGCTTCAGCCTGATGCTCCTGCTAGGGAAGAGGGAGGAGAATGGGGAGGGGGCATGACATCAGCATGACCCCACGTGAGTGCCTCGAGGAGGACGGGCCCCAAGTTGTGGTTGTGGCGGCGGCAGCCAGTCTAGAGAGGTACGCAGTCAGTAGCCAGTTTTTGCAGAGTTTTCGGAGGAGGAGAGGCTCCTCCACCAGAGGAGACGCTGGCCGCGGCATTGCCACCTGCCCTGCAGGGCTCCAGGCGGCTCGCGCCCTGCCGCCGCCGGTGGCTCTTCCACGGCTCTTCCACCGGAGGAGACGCTGGCCACGGCACTGCTGCCCGCCCTGCATCACTTGTTACGACTAGCAGTGACAAATATGGAACCGGACATTGACCATCTCATTAGCCAAAAGCAGGCCCATACTTCCCATTGAAATAATAATAAGCTTATGTTGATTAAAATTGTTCTTCATTTTAAATATTGTATTGTTTTTTCCTGGGTTTTTTTGCACTACAAATAAATAAGATTTGTGCAGTATGCAAATCAAGCCTTTTTATGCCTTTTTAAAATTTAATGTATTTCAATTTTAGACAGCAAATTAATTTATTATTAATTTATTATTAATTTATAATAACTTTCCATTTAATCAAGTAAAAAAAAAGGACCCGGGTCCTTTTTTTTTACTTGATCCATTGATTCATATTTTTTTCAAACTATAGTCCGGCCCCCCAACAGTCTGAGGGACAATGAACTGGCCCCGTTTAAAAAGTTTGAGGACCCCTGATATAGAGGATAGTATATAAGGTGATCCATCAGAATGTTGTATCCTTATTATAAGGCATTGTACTGTTGTTTTTGTTGTATTTTATATTGTATTTGATATTGTAAATGGCTAAAACCCAAGTTGGGTTGCCATTATATATATATATATATATATATATATGGATTCACAGAAAAGAGTAGGGTAACCTGGCTAAGCAAGATGCCTGGGGTGGGGGTGGGAGGAGTGCAGCCTGAAGCACATGAATGGTTCAGTGTCAGGGTAGAGAGGGCTCAAGTCTAGTAAAGCAGGTTCATGTCCAATAAACAGAGTCACATCTGATAAAGCGTGGTCAGGTCCAGGAGAGCATGGTCACAGCAACAAAAGGAACGGTCAGGACTTTGGACAGCATACTGTAGGGGTTACTGACTGGAATGTTTCCTCACAAGAACAGTTGTCCCAGCAAGGGACTGCAAGCAATGGAGACCTTAAGAAGGTTGGCAGGCCCACAGCTTTTGGAGGCTCTGCCCCAGCTGGATGCTAATTGTAGCCTTTAAAGGGCCTACGGTTCTTTTTGTAGCCTCATGCTCCTGTATGGCTGAGGAATAGGAGAGGCTATGGGGAAATCATCCTCAGAGTTTGAGGCTGAAGGGAGGGCTACTGTCCTCAGGCCTTGAAATTATATGTGGGGGTGCCAAGGCTTCTCTCTGAAGTGGGGTGAGCAGTGGTTCATCAGGCTCCGAGTCCTCCTCGGAGTGCTGCTGAGTCCCTGACCTGGGGACGTGACTCAGCATTATTCATCAACACCAGTGGTAAGCTCTGGACTGACCAGGCCTGCTATAAGCACTAAGCTTTCTGCCTGTACATGGTCAATAGAACCATACCTTCTGTTCACTGAACTCCATCCTCCCATATGGGAGGGCATATTGTAAGTTTTTCCGATGTGCAGATGGAATTCCCTTCAATGCTTTACCATAATCACAATAAAAAATGTAAAACTACATTAATGTGAGGAGAATCAGCTTCCAAATACTGAAACAGGTGGAACCCCCCTGCCAGTCAGTTTATGTCCATCCCCAACTACTAAATACTTGCAAATAAGATGTTACATCACTGTCAGAAGATACTTGAGGTTGGGCTTTGTCAGAACTCTGGAGGTAGTTTTTTCAGCTGCCTCTCTGCATAGATGTGATACATACAACATCTATGTTGTATAGAGGTGGAAGAAAGGCACTAGATGTGTGGCTGCTATTTCTGATGGCAAACACACATTTACTATAACATGTAATTTGGCCCTTTCTATATGAGCTCAGTAGGGTTCAAAAAGATTATTAATAAAATTATATACAGAAGTATATCACTACCACAGAAAGCAACAGGATACAGGGAACAATGTGGTTTCTGTGTAGGAACAAAGCTGCAGACAGCTTCAGATATCAAGAGAGTAAATCTCTTGTAAATCCTTTGTCAAAGAGTTCAAGCAATTAACATGCTGTATTTCCTCCTATCCATTAAAATGCTCTATTTTCAGTCTGTACTTACTTGGCATCCAAGAGACTGAAGAGTCATATATGAAAGTGAAGTGAACCACCATTTGTAATTTTAAAATAATTTGTCTTTTAAAATCAGTATGATGTATGTATGTATGTATGTCTGGAAGTGACACAGATCATATAAAAGGAAGGTGAAGTGGATGGTGATTTCACCCAGGCTGGGTAAATCCATGTAAATATATAAATTTCTTTTGCATCAGGCATACTATAAATACCAGGTCATAGTTATTAGAAGCATAAAACATTAACACTGTTTGTTTTACCTGCAGCACCAATGAGCCTTTCTCTTTCTTTTTTACTCCATCTCTTCTCGCCCCATCACGCCTCCTGGTGTGAAATCTTTTCCTGCTTTGCACATGTCCTGGTTATAACCACCATATGGTTCTTACCATTTCAGTAGCTCTGCTCTGCTTTACAGACCACTGTGCTTTGTCATATCTTTGCTGCTCACCTTGTCTTACCATCTGATACCAATCATCTGTTTAGCACATTGCAAGCCAAGAGCATTACAGTAATACCTTGGATTGCAACTAACTTGGTCTGAGAGCGTTTTGCAAGACAAGCAAAATTTTTAAATAAATTTTGACTTGATAAACAAACAACGTCTTGCAAGACAAGTCGTAGGGATGTAACCGCTCGCCTTGAGCGGGTGTAGCGGGCCGAAATCGGCCCCTGCTCACGCCCGCCAGAGACTCGCTTTGATATAAGAGTGTTTTGGATTACAAGCACAGTTCCGGAACGAATTATGCTCTCAATCCAAGGTATTACTGTAAGTGCATATGTGAAGCAGACACTGCAGTACTCTTTGGAGCCCTGTGTGGAGTACTCTTAGCACTCAGAAGGAAGAAGACTAGGCTGCAGAGCAAAGGCGGCTCTGGTGTTATAAGAAGCTGCCTTCATAGATTTCATAGATCATAGAGTTGGAAGGAGCCTACAAGGCCATCGAGTCCAACCCCCTGCTCGATGCAGGAAACTAGAGGAGGGGTCTCCCATCCAAGTAATAACCAGGCCTGACCCTGCTTAGCTTTCCACACTCAGACAAGCTGAGCCAGCGTAAGCCACAGGCCTTCTACCCCGTCAAGACCACTCACTGGTCCATCAGTACAGGCAGTCCCCGGGTTACGAACATCCCGACTTACGGACAAATCATACTTAAGAACGGACCGCCATATATGTAAAAATCTGAGTTAAATACAACGGTTCGTACTTACGAACGAACGCACTATACTTTGCGACACCTTGCAATACTTTACAACACTTTGAAAACATTGTGCAGCATCTGTTCTGACTTGCATACGCATTTGACTTAAAGACAGACTTACAAACGGATCTCATTCGTAACCAGGGGACTGCCTGTACTGTCTACACTGACTGTCAGGGGCTCTCTGGGGTTTCAGGCAGGAGTCTTTGCCAGCCTTTTCTGGGAATGCCAAAGACTGAAGCTGGGACCTTTTTGCACGCAAAGCATGCGCTCTCCCACTGAGCTAGGGCCCTTCCCCTTAGTCGCATTCAACGTGTCATGATGATGATGATGATGATACCCCTGGATCTCTGAGAGTACTGGTCTCACATTTTTTAGTGGTTATTTCCAATTTTTTATTTAGGTGGTGGGGGGTAAAATTACACTAGTTTAATTAAGGGTGCTATCCCATGCATGTTTAAACAGAAAAAAGCCCTACAACTCCCAGCATTCCCCAGCCAGCCATGCTGGGAGTTGTAGGACATTTTTCTGTCTAAACATGCATATGATTGCGCCCTAAGTCTTGAAGGTATTTTGCATTTAGGACACCTAATGGGGAGCAGTCCAACACATCTGGAGGGCACCTGATTGGGGAAGGAGGAAGTACACTACAGGTGAATGACTGGGAACAAGCCTATGAGGTCATCACCAGCCCACACCTGTGTGGGGCACTCTGATCATCCACCAACGGCACTCCTGCATGGTGCTGTGTGGGCTGCTCCCTGCCTTTGCTGCCTCCCACCAGACAGCCACTAGCAATACACGTGGCTCCTCTTCTCACTCACTGCTCAACAGATGCGGACATCAATTGTTTATCCCAGCTTCATGTGGGTATTCAGGGAGCATTTCCTTCCTGAATTACTTCCTGAATCTGCCTTCAAAATCTCTGTTTGCAGCACGTGAACTTCAAATGGCTCATATAACCCAAAAAATATAAAAAGAGACCACCACAGACTTGCAATATGCAAATCCCTTCCCTTCCCTCCCCCACCCCACAATCTCTTCATACTATTTTCAAATCCAGTATATCATAACAAGACACTGAGATTAATCCTATCTTCCCCCCTCAGTGATATCAACAGAAAAATCCTTGTAGTAGAATGTAGTAGAAGCAATGCGGCACCTTAATGTCTTCATGGGATAATCCCCAGGTCTGTTTTAAGCAAACTTCAAACAACAGACCAAATAATACGTATTTCAAGATTTATATCTTGATATATCTTGTATATATTTATACATTTCAGATGTTGGCAGGTTAGTAAAGCAAGCTGTTTGCAATACTGAATTTCTACAGAGCACTTTCATTTTTTGTTCAGAACTGCCAATTAACATGTCCCCACTGTCAGAAAAAGGTTCCTTAATTAAGCTTATGAAAAGGCTTTAGAATTCTTGACACAAATAGAGCACTTGTTATTGTGAGTGATGTCGCACACAGTTCTGCTACATTCCCATATACAGGTATGATCTTTTTCCTCCTCTTTTTTTAAAGGAAGAACGTAGGACTCATTTATGACAATTGTGCTTTAAATGCAAATATACTTCAGTTTGCCTTCAGCCTTGTGCCTTACATTGGAATATGTTGCATACGGTAATTGGATCAATGTAATTGCACAATGTAATTGCTGTTGTTCAGTGTAAACAGTGTGAATTGTTGTTGCTCTGAATACACTCCTCAACTCTAATTAAGAGAACACTTTGGGGGACCTGAAATTTTGGCATGTCTTTTTGTCTATGCTCCCAAAAGCTAAAAATTCCATGTTTCATTCTGTTAAATCACCATCCCCCTTGCTTTCCCACAAATCACAGTTTTAAACGTCAAGTATTTGTTCTGATTTCAGCATATGTGTGTAGTTCTGGTAACAATATGATTTGCATTAAGCCAATATACTATAGAGTCACACAGTGCCATGCATTTAGAATGACAAGGGCCAAGGCACAGGAGGTTTTTTAAAAAAATCCTACTTAAATTTTACTGGTACTAAGAAAGAATAGGTGGCAAATTATTGGAAAGAATCAGAGATTTAAAAGAATCCTGTCATGCAAGTTCATACCAGCAGTTCATTTGTCCCAGGATACTGCATCCCAGTAATTGCAAGCAGCCAATGCTACAGTGGAAGAGTAGCAGAACAGAAGGAACATTATGCTTCATTCCAATTTTCTGATAGGGATGTGCATTCATTTTAGAATGAATTAAAAACTGAGCCAAATGGGGCCCAGTGAAATCAACGGGATCTTAAATGTCTCCACAATAAAACCAACATTTGGAATGAATTCAATTAATTCGTGACAAAGATGTGAAATTTTGAACCACATGGGAGGCACAGGGTAGAAGAGGAACTGATTTGCAATGGGCATGCTTAAGATCATCTTATATGCTAACACCAATTCAAGTCTTCCCCTCCTCATGGATTTGGAGCCAAAACTGCACTACCCACCCATAAGATAAAGGAAACAGCAGATTCAGGGTAACCCCAAGGTTTGCACATACTAAACAAATATGGGGGGGGGGGGAACTACAGAGAGATTTAAAAAAAACCTTTAGGCCCATAACTACTCAATGGGATTTAATACTGAGTGAGTGAAAAAGGAAGAAATCCTGACAACCAGTTTGGAGGTAGAATGGAATGGAGTGGCTGGAAAGGGAAGAGGGAAGAAGAGACAATCAGATCTTTAAAAGGTAGAAAGAACCAGGCCTGTGGCTCACGCTGGCTCAGCTTGTCTGAGCATGGGAAGCTAAGTAGGGTCAGGCCTGGTTATTACTTGGATGGGAGACCCCTCTTCTAGGTTCCTGCATTGAGCAGGGGGTTGGACTCGATGGCCTTGTAGGCCCCTTCCAACTCTATGATCAATGAATCTCCTTGTCTTGACAAGCCACATCCTGGTTCATAACAAGAAGCCATTT
The DNA here is from genome assembly GCA_021292165.1 of Shinisaurus crocodilurus. NCBI lineage: Eukaryota > Metazoa > Chordata > Lepidosauria > Squamata > Shinisauridae > Shinisaurus > Shinisaurus crocodilurus. The sequence goes on from CM037879.1 coordinate 131,640,357, forward strand.
TGAAATGACCCCAGGGATGACCGTGAGAGCTGGAGTGGCCATAGACATCAATGGAGAAATCAACAATTTTAACATAGCTGGGGTTGCGTACAAGTGTGTCCACCACAACCCCTGAAAAAACATCAAAAGGGAAAAGGGAAAAAAAACCAAAATGGAGGGGGGACTTCAAACAGGCCAAAGAGGGCTGATCATGCTCAGCAGGCATAAAATGCTGATAGTTGGGGGGGGGGGACTGGGGGGAATGGAGTAGCCTGAGCTGAAGCACTACAGTGACTACACAGTGCAACGTTTTGTTGCAGGGCCCAACACTTGTTGGAAATTAACAGGATTTCACATCTGCATTGTAGACTTAAGAGTTCCAATGCTAAGCATACATTCTGAGTTGTTAGTCCCAGTGATTTAACATCTTCGCAACATTATCCCTATTTGCATTCTAAATAGTCTCGTAAACACGTCTGCACATGTGACCCAGCAAGCCAAATGCAGCCACCAATCATTTATTATTTATTTTATTTATTTATTATATTTATCAATCGCCCATCTGGCCGGTCACCCGGCCACCCTGGGCGATGTACAATTAAAACACAGCAAACAACACAATAAAATATAATAATTAAAACAATATAAAAAAATCTCATTAAAAACCTAACCCACCCCATATTCCCGCCTGAACAGCCATGTTTTTAATGCACGGCGGAAGCTCATCACGGAGGGGGCATGGCGAAGGTCACTAGGGAGGGAGTTCCATAATGTGGGGCCGCCACAGAGAAGGCCCTCTTCCTAGTCCCCACCAGCCTGGCTGCTCTGGCTGATGGGATAAGGAGAAGGCCGTCCGTGGCAGACCTTGTTGAGCAGCCTACTTGATGTTGCTGGAGGCGCTCCTTGAGATAAGCTGGGCCGGAGCCATGTAGGGTTTTAAAGGTCAAAACCAACACCTTGAATTCAGCTCGGCAAGCAACTGGTAGCCAGTGCAACTCATTAAGCACTGGCGTGATGTGATCACGCCGGCGGCTGCCCTTAATCAGGCGAGCCGCCGCGTTCTGTACCAGCTGAAGCTTCCGGACCGTCTTGAAGGGTAACCCCACGTAGAGCGCATTACAGTAGTCTAGGCGAGAGGAGACCAAGGCATGAACCACTGATGGGAGCAGGTGATTAGGAAGGTAGGGGCGCAGCTGCCGTATCAGATGGAGTTGATACAGCGCTGCCCGGCTCACAGCTGCCACCTGAGCCTCCATGGACAGCTGGGAGTCTAGAATGACCCCCAAGCTGCGGACCTGGTCCTTCAGGGGTAGATGTACCCCATTCAGCACCAGGTCAACATCCCCTAACCTTCCCTTGTCCCCCACCAGAAGTACCTCGGTCTTGTCGGGGTTCAGTTTCATACAATGGCTTGCCAAGAGCTCACCAACCCTAGAAATGTTTGCAATCCTAGACAAGAAGCAAACACAGAGACTTTATCAAGGCTCTGATGGCCATCGTATGTGATTGTTGGGCTGCATTAAACCTGACGGGTCAGAAATCGCGTAGGTGTCTGTGTTAGAACAAGCTAGATAAATTAATAGCAGCACTTTTTTTGCACAGAAAGCTAAAGATCATTTAGGCTGTAATCCTATACACAGTAACCTGGGAGTTAGTCTCGTTGAACTCAATGGGATCTACTTTTGAGTAGGCATGCACTTTAGTGACCTGGATAAATCTTCCTGCACTTGTATGCGATAATTTCCTAATATGGGCAGTTTTTCAGGACACCTTTGAAGAACAAAGGGGTTTTTGTTTTGTTTTGGTTTGGTTTTTTTATACATTTTCCCTGCTTATATTGGATGGTCTCAGGCAGGGATGGGGACTCGGACTCGACTCGTGAGTCAGACTGAGTCCCCCCTCTGACTCGAGTCTGACTCGAGTCCCAATATTTTTAATGGGACTCGGGACTCGAGGACTCGAGACCAAGGACTCTTCAACATCCCTGGGCTGTGCCAGAAGGAGTGGAGAGAAGTACGATCGCCAGCGAAGATTTTATTTTTTAAAATCATTTTCCTAAAATGCAACCTTTCAGACATTTTGGGTTTGGCTGCCTCTACCTGCCTGCTTTGGGGTTCCCTGCCTCCTCTGCCTGCCTGGTTATTTTGGGTTTGTCTGCCTGGTCTGTTCTTGTCAAAATCAGTTGCAGAGTTTTGAAATAAAAAGGCACACTTGTGCCTAGAATTTATTTAAGCCACACATCTGAAGTAGCCTTATTTTGTTGGGGGAAAACCTCATTGATTTTAATAGGGACTCGTGGAGTCAGTTTTGGGAGTGACTCGGGACTTGGGACTCAGGAGTCACCATTTTGGACCAAGGACTCGGACTCGGACTCGAGACTCGGGTCCAAAGACTCGTGACTCGACTCGTGACTCGAGACCAAGGACTCTTCAACATCCCTGGTCTCAGGTATTCTGAAATATAAATGCAGTTTTGCCTCTCTCTTCCTTGTGTTATTGGCTTTCTGTCATTGCCATTTTCATATGAGTGCTTTATACCCTTGTATGACTATTTCTCTCATCTTGCTGTTTTCCTTTTACTTTCCTGACCACTTCCTTCTCAGCTTACATGTGCTCAGCTTTCTTACACATCCTGCAAACTCATTATCTGAACTTCTTTATTTTAGAAATATACAAGTACCCCTTTTAAAAAATAATACCAGGCTGACTCTGAAAATCTTATTATACAGTAAAAACCTCTGCATGTTTACTCAGAAGAAAGTTCTGCTTGTGAAACACCTTGTTTCAGATGCGTCTGCCTCGCAACACAGAGGGTTGTTGGTGTTCAAGATACACTAGCTCCAAAGCCTTCTTGGGTGCGCAGAACTAGCTGTATGGTTCTTTGGATCCCAGTTGAAAGTATACAATAACAAAGACAAAATTAACAGAAAAGCCCATTTTGTTACTCAACCTGCTCCTATATAACAGTAAATCTTCCAGAGATTTCCACATTGTTCTGTCAAAGGCCTTGTATTTTTCTCTTTAGTTTAAAATATCAGACTTACAACTTTCCTGGCATTGTCCACAATATATCTCTTTCCTATTTGATCTGCTTGATTTTGTGTATATAATCCCCATTGAATCAAATTATTCTACTAGTCAGTATGGGAATTCACAGGGAATAGGATTTTAACTGGGTGGCATCTTTATCAGCTTTTAATATTGGACAGAATCCCACACTGACCATGTGCTAGTGGGACCCACCACTGGTGCAATGGAAGCTAATGGATCCTGAAGCAACCAGAAACAAGTCATAGAATCATAGAATCATAGAAAAGTAGAGTTGGAAGGGGCCTCATGAGTGGAGCTTGCAGAAGGGAGCTCTGCTGACCCGTCCCATTCCAGAAATGAGCATTTCTGCTCATTTCCAGGGTTGCTTTCAGAAGCACTAATTTCCTGTTGCACTAGCAGTGAATCCCGGTGGCGTAACAATAACAGTGGGAGTGTAGCCACAGTATTGGATACTGCCCATTGTAATTATACAAGCTATTTCTTATATATAAGGAAGTTTTCCTTCTTTCAAAACTGAATTCCCTCTCCCTCACCCCACCCCCAACTTGATATAAAAGGTTGTGTCCAATGGTTGTCACTTTGCTGACAGAAGGCATCTGCCAGCAAAATGGAGTTTCATCAAGTGTTCCAACTCTGGCTGGTCAGTCAAGAGACAAGCCAGAGTTCCAGGTTCAGACATCATGCCAGTGTGGAGTAGTGGTGAGAGTGTTGGACTGGGACTCAGGAGATCCAAGTTCTAGTCCCCACTCAGCCATTAAACTCACTGGGTGACTTTGGGCCAGTCACTGCCTCTCAGCTTAACCTACCTCACAGGGTTGTTGTGAGGATAAAATGAAGAAGAGGAGGAGGAGGACTATGTAAGCTGCCTTGGGTTCCTTGCAGGAAAAAAGGTGGGGTATAAATATAATCAATCAATCAATCATTTATTTATTTTATTATATTTGTTAATCGCCCATCTGGCCGGTCACCCAGTCACAATCAATCAATCAATAAAAACCCAGGGACGGAGCATCCCTGGGTTGTTTAGCTGCTCCTGCTAACAGAAGGAGCCAACTGGGAGCAATCAAGCAGCATGGACTAGCATGCTTGCTTGTTCACAACAATGCAGGGCTTTAAAAAGACCCTGGGTTGTCATTATGTGTGAATCAGGTCAGCGGCTCACCCGTGCAATGCCTTCCATCATCCCACCACCTCGGGATTCTGAGTGCACTCCAATTATTTATCAGCCAAAAGGCTCCCTGGGTGTTTTACAAGAAAAAAAAACAAACAGAAGAAAAAACAATCATCTTAAAAACAAAAGTATCATTAATATAGAAATAAAAACACCATATAATATAATACAATGCATTTGTTTGATAGATTAATGCACTGACTAAAGCAGCTTATGATTATGAAAACATTTTTAAACCAAGTATAGTTTGGGGTCTTTCTAATGCAGGTATGATTTCCTGGATTACTTAAACACTAACATTTCCCCTCCCCACTGCAATATCTCCCCAGACACCCCAGCAACTGCAGCATCGCAAGATACCAGAGCATACTTTCAGTTTTCATTTCAAATTCTTGAGCATTACCAAGGTTGAAAGGAATAAAGCTCCAGTTAAGTAGCAGTGTCTGCTGACTATACTCAAATCATCTCTAAGCTGTAGTAGTAAGCAAATGAACACCACAGGGCATATATGAGTGAGCAGAATGACAGCTGGACGGGTAGGACTAAATGCTCCCACCTATTGTGCAATGTAGATGAGAACAAAGAGATGCAAATTCATGAAAATAGACTGTAAGAAGCAGGTAGAGGTGAAAAGGGGAACCAAGGCTGCAGTCTTATGCGTTCTACCGAATACTGCGAGCTGTACATTGAGGTAAAAACGCATAGAATTGGGTTGCACATGCAATTACTGTACTCCATCCAGTTTGGCAATGTAGCACTAAACCTGAATTGTGGGAAGAGTTCCCTGGAAAACAATCATAGACTTGGAAGGGGGCTTGCATGCCAGCTAGTCCAGCCCCCTCAACCTGCTCAGTGCAGGAATTCCAAAGCTGGAGAATCCAAATAGCCTCTGCTTGAATCCCTCCTTTGAGGGAGAGCCCCTCCCCACAGTCATTGGTTCTATTACTGAAATGCTCTTCCCATCAAGAGGTTTCTTCTAATGTTCAACTGAAATCTACCCTCCCATTATATCTCAGTCCTGGCCTCTAGAGGCAGCAGAGAACTGCCCTCTTTGGTGTGACAGCCCTTCAGGTATTTGAAAAGTGCTACAATGGTTCTATGAATGCAGCCTAAAATCACTTTCACCTTTTTTTACAGCTGCATCACACCACTGACTCATGTGCAGTTTGTGAATGAAGGTCCCAAATGGCACAGACAAAATTCCATGCAACACAACGCCACTTAGTGACCTGGATAACTGTGCCCAAGATTGCCTCAATATGAACTACAGGCAGGTGGGAAATCACCATGGGCTGACCAGCAGGTACTTTCTGGTTTACAGGTATCAGAAGTGTTTAGTCATGGCCTCAAAAATAACTGCAAGAGAGGGGGTACATACATGTGCAAACTTCTGTCCACCAGAGTCAAAATCACACATTGCTCAGATACACACAAAGATGCATTTGTATTGACACCTTGCACACACACAACATTCACATCCCCTCCATTTACACATACAAGAAGAACAGAGGATGACAAACATAATTATAAGGAATCCTTGTGTTGTGCAATTCAACCTTGAACCAGACTTCATTATTTCTTTCCATACCATGTTACTGTAAGTCTCTTTGTCCAAAATGCTCAATTTTGGGCCATGCAGGCAAAATAAAGATGGTGAGTGTAGTCACTCCACTGCATCTTTCAAAACTCAAGACAAACATGTTTAATTAAATATTGAGATACCCGGAATATTTAGCTGTTATAAAATCACCTGATGATGATGTATACATATATTTAAGAACATTGTTTGGCAATGAAAGAAAAAACCCACAGCTGCTCTTCTGCAGTTATGAAAAATGGTTCTTTCAATTCGCTATCCAGCTGCATGTACATGGAGCTTTATTTTTTCAGCAAATGCTTAACAAAATTTGGGATGGCTTCACACCTGCGGAGAGAACATTTAAAACGAGTGCCTGGCTCTTTTTTATACTACAGATCATTTGATAGAATGACTTTTATTTCCTTTAAAATCTATTTTTAAGTATTTCATAGGGTAGTCATGTCTACTAGAAACCACTTATGAGTCACAAAACATAAATCTTTACACATGGAGAACAATAACAGAGGAGTAATTGTAGAACAGTCAGTAGCCCAGCAAGCTTTAAGCTAATGGGAAAACACCTCATTACCGTCAGTTTTGAGAAATCCCAGCATGGCCCACGTCACAGCTGCCTACACTTGATCCCCATGAGGATCCTGCAAAACACAGCACATCAGGAGATGCCCTCATTGTGCCATGCACTAGCTGACTGAACATTGTTCCAGTGACGGTTGTGTTGCTTAGCTCTGGCATTATCTAGCATCATCCAGCTCTGCTCCCATTCTGTGTACAATCAATTTACTAATTCAACAGCTTCTCTCAGTCAGGCTAGCCATTTGATTCACAGTCCTGTGCACACTAATCCAATTCTTTTATATAAATGCACATGTGAATAGACATTTTTTTAAAAGCAAATTTGTTCACATTCCATACTTTGTTTTCCTTACTAACCAGGTCAACACACCGTATTATATAGAATGTATATACTTCCAGATGATGATTACACTTACATGGCTAGGGTTCAAGATGCTTAAGAAACAGTCTTCCATGCCCCTTCCTGCAATATCTTATCATTGCTCCTCAGCTGGAACAGTCTGCACATGATGACGTCTTTAGACAAGCCTTGCTGTGCTCCTGATGTCATCATCAGAAATGAAATATGGCCTAGAGCATGGGCCCAGACACTCAGGCCCGGCGGGGCCAAATCTAGCCATCTGGGGTTCCCTAGATGGCCATGCCCCTTTCCCCTGGCCCCACTCTCTTTCCCCCAACCACCAATAGTTTGGTGGTTTCCCAACTTTTGTGCAGTCCCCCCCCCCCCATTATAAAAAGTTGAAATGCCTCTCCAAAAGCTTAGTTCCTGGCAGGAAGAGATTTGAGCTTTAAAAATATGCTTGTATTTTTTTATATTTTTGGACTTGGCCCTTTTGCCTTTGGCCCAACCATCTTGCCTTCACACACACACCCCAACAAGAATGCAGCCCCCAAGAGCTTTCCTGAAATGGAATTTGACCCTTGGGCTGAAAGACATTCAACACCCCTGGCCTAGAGGCTTCCCACCACCTTCCCTTTCTGCGAGTCTTACCTGGCAGCAGAAGTGGGGGCCTGCAACAGTAAGGTCTCAGAGTGGGGCATCCATTAGACCTTCAGCACTGCCATGAAAGCATTCCATGCACCAGAATCCATGAGAGATGCAGGGTGCTTCCAAACAAGACTTTTATTGTGCAGTCGCCCTGCCTCATTCACTGAATTTTAAGGGGGATACAAACAACGTCATCTTCAATTTGTAACCCTCCCGTGTTTTCACACTACTTCTTCCATATTTTTTTTACCACCAGAGATCCTTTAAAGAGGTAGAGGTGGGATAGCTGCAGAATGCCTTTTGATTCTAGCACTAGGAGTTGTCCATTTGGAAACACCCATAGTTTCTAGGGATACTGACAAACTTACTAAAACAATAAGATGTGCAGAAATGATATCTTCCAAGGATTCTTGCATCCAGGAATTCTTGATATGACAGCAATGAAGGTCTAAAGAAGGCCCCAGAATTTTCCATGCCACAGTTGTCTGGTAAGATTGGAAGGGAAGCGGCAGCTGTATTGGTAGTGGTGAGGATGATGCCAGGCTGAATCCATTATGAGTTCAGCCTAAATATTGGAGTCGGTTTGACCTCAGCTCATAGTGAGCTTGGAGATTCTGAAATGGGGGACTTTGTTTCTGAACCCTCCCCCAAATTGCCAACTTTGTCACTATCACTAATTGGCAGAAGGAGATAATATACAGACATGAGACCACCAGCACCTGGGAATGCGGCTGAAGGAAAACTGCTTGCCATCCTTCACCCTGGAGCCTCAAGGGGTGAAGAAATTGGGCTTGGAAGGCATGCATCCTGCAGAGCATACCCTCCAAGCCCAAGCCAGCCCCCACCAATAGTATCCCCTTTAAGCCAGGGATGGGGAACCTCTTTCAGCCGAAGGGCTGAATTCAATTTCAGAGAAGCTCTCAGGGGCCACTTTCCAGTGCTGGGTAGGGCCAAAGGCAAAGGGAGTGGTTCCAAAAATACATTAAAAAACAAACAAACCAGCATATTGTAGCTTAAAGCTCTTACTGCCAGTAACTAAGCATTAGAAGAGGCATTTCAGCCTTTTAGAATGGGGGAAAGACCTGCGCAAAAGCCAGGAAACCACCAAATGCTTGGTGGTTGGGAGAAAGGAGGTGGGGCCAGGGGAAAGGGGGTGTGGCCATCTGGGGAGCCCCGAGGGCCGGATTGGGACCCCAGGAGGGCTGGATTGGGATGCCGGGCCTGAGGTTCCCCACCCCTGCTCTAACTTGAGAGGGGGAGTCCTCTTTGCTTCTTAACAGGAGGCAGGTTCCTGTTCGTTGGCCTGGGAGTATATTCCTCCTCTAAAGCCAATTCTCTTCTTCACTGATACAATTTAGTGCAACACAACACAGTGACATCAATTATCCATGAATCTCCGCTTGTCCCCTACTGGTGGTTGCAACTCATTTTGTGCTTTGTTTTTCCGATTTTGCCTGTATATTAAACTTGTGCTGTACTAATTAGTTGGAGACTTCACCTTCCTTCCATTTCTCGTGAAGTTTCCCTTTTGGTTGCTGAGATCAGTACAAAGATGCCTTTGAAGTCTTGCCAGCGCTCTGTGATGAAGCTTCCCATTTCCCTTCATATGGGCAGGGTTTATAATTATGCTTCCAGCAACCGGTAGCCCTCTTGAACTCCTTTTTGTTTTAGCTCTTCTCTCCATAGAGCTTTCCTTGCTAATTATTATGAGATTATTGTAGTGCACTGTTCTAAAAAAAAAAAAAGACTGTTGTCTGAGTTTGGTTGTTCTTTCCTTATTCAGGATCATGAATGCTTCTCATTTTATCATCACTTTTCCCTCAAGATATGCCTCCCACCTTCAGTTGCTCCATCTGCTCATCCACATTAGAACAGTCTAAAATAGCTAAGTCCCTCAGTTGAAATATAAAATTACATATACAAAATGGCCTCAGTACATGCCAAGGACTTTGTGTGGCCTACTATTTGCCATGTACTTCTTCCCACAATCATCAGGATAGTTGTAGGTCCTCCATTATTACCTATTCAGGGTGCTTGGATACTTGCATTATCCTACCAAAGAATGCTTTCGCTACATGGCTCTATCCGCTGCAGCAAACTAGTATTAAAGAAAGTAACTGCTATGCACTCTCAATCATCAACGCCTACTCTTCTACGAAGACATTGGCCTGGTTCTGAACTCATATTCCAACACTCTGGAATCATGGTTTGGAGGACTGGGAATGTTGCACAGGATTTGCCATGCCTTCTTTCCCTGCTGCATCAGCAGGGGAGGCTGGTGACTCCTATGTCAGTGGGGCTCCTTATCTGTTGCAGCTTTTATTCTGAGCTTTATAGGAGCTATCGGTGGTGCTCCATGGTGGTGAACCTATTTTGGGGTTGGAGTACAGCACCATGGATAGCTCCTATACAGCTCAGAATAAAAGCTGCAATGGATGAGGAGCCCCACTGACACAGGAGTCACCAGCCTCCCCATTCCCCCCACCCCCTCCATTTCTTATAACCATTGTGAGGAGCCTAAGGGGATTTGTACCTGTGCCTGCAAGGATGTCGGGGAGCTGGCAGTACCTGGGTCATTGTTGGCTTTGCTACAAGGGCTGGCAGAGTGTGGGTGTTCTGGCATCACTGGGTGTGTGGTGCTGGTGCTGGGGGAGTGTCCCTATCATCATCACCAGTTCATTGCTTCTTCCTTATGTGGGCAGCAAATGGTCATGGTCACATTTTAAACTCACTTAAATCATAGCACCACCATGACTACAGGAATAAAATATCGAGTCTGCTTTTGCTACCATGAGGCCTCCATCATCTGCCACTCTCTGGGTGGTCATCTGGGAGCACTTTGACCCCAAGGTCCAGCACTCACTGCACCAGTGACCTCTTAACTGGGCCTGCCTAGGTGGTCAGGAAACATATTTCAGGGCCTGGCCTTTGTCCCATCACCCTTTCATGCCACAATCATATTTCTTCATCACTCTGAGGAGGATCTCTTCACACAGTATGCTTCCCCCTAGTTATATGTTCAGTGGTACACAGTGTGGGACTGTAACACAGACCTGCTCAAAACTTAATGTGTGAAAGCAATCCTTTATTCACTATGTATTGAGTTTGCAATTGTGTGTGTGTGTGTGTGTGTGTGTGTGTGTACTCTTTCCTGTAAGCATCTTACCTACTTTTATTTCATGTCTTCTTGAAACCTCTTCTTTGCCTCGTGACCTATCCAACTGCTTGGCCTGCTGTATCCCTAGCTGACAATGCAGAAAGACTAGGAGAGGCCAAAGTGCCCATAAGAGTGCCATCTTTCTTCCTAACAAAGGCTTACCGGTATGTTCTTTTCACACAGGTTGAAATTCAACAGATAAAGTTCTTTCACATCACAACCTTTGGGGGGGGAACCAAACCCAACTGTTAAGAGACAGAGAGTGGAGTGGGATGCAGGAGAGTCTGAGGGTGAGGGGGAAACCTTATATTTCTGCAACACGTTAAAAACACATTTATTTCTGTATTTGCAGCAATCATACAGTGACACCTCCTTCACATCACTTCACTGCCCAATCTGCTAATTTGCTTCTGTAATTGTTCTAAATTTGTACAATTGTATTGTATTTACAGATTCAGAACATCATGTTGGAAGGAAGCAGTTTTTTAAAGCCCAGAAGTCTGCTTTATAGCTCATTAAATGCATTTAGAGAACATTTCATTTTAGAACGTGTGCTGGTAAATCAAGCTTCCCGTCTGAACAAGCATTTTGTTTTTGTTTGTCTTTGTCAAAATGGCAGTTCAGACCTTGGTTTCCTCTGCTATCCAATTCTCACTAAATGGAAATCCAGACTAGAGATGTGAAAGCTCAGGACAAAATAAAATAAAATAAAAATAAAATGGGCAAAGTTGGGGACAAAAGCATCTCCCCCTTTTTTTCACTGAGTTTTGAAAATAGAAACCTGAGCAGGGGGTTCGGGGACTGGGGGGGGATCCTCTTATGTAATATTCTCTCTCAGAACATTGGGTGAAATATTTTTTTTTAAAGTTGTGTTTTAACAGTAACATCACCACGAGCAACTTCAGACTGCTGCACATCTCTTCGACCCAAGATGCAAAAGCGGTAACGTTAGTCAGTGCTAGCACAACGTTTTGAGGGGACCTTGGGCAAGATGCCCTTTGTGGGGCTCCTTCCTGAATGGACGGAACTTCTCTTTGCAGCTGTCACTACTCCCCATTCACTGGCCCCCTTTTTTTGAGCCCAATCCACACAGAGGGCGAGATGAGCAGAGACTCCTTCCCCTTGCTTGTGCCACTGCCCCCTTGCATAGAAGGGGAAACCTGAACAGGCAGCAACACCAAGGAGGAGTAGCAGCCATGACCAGAGGGCTTGAGGTGCTGACAGAAGCCCTCTACTGGAGTGCGGGCCTTGGCAAGTGCCCACCAATGCCGGCCCCTGGGGCTACCTCTGCAGTTAACAATTATAGCATTGCTATTGGATATCAACTGGATTAATCATCAAGCAACACTCTTAGGAGTCGATGCTGGAAAAGCATGTCCCAGTGTTGCAGGACACAGAACATACGCAGGTACCTGGTTCAGCAGTACAATCTGGGAGTCTGCAAAGCAGTTCATTTACCTGGCTGCCCCTCTCCCTTCTGACAAGTGCCCCTGTGCTTCCAGTTGGAAGGGACAAATCTCTCAATTTGAGTTTCACTCAGTTTTCCCCTCCTGGAGTTCATTTCATCCTGTTTCCACATCTGTTTGCATTTCTTTTTGAAGTCCATATGAAAATTCATACACCTTTTCATGTGCATTTCTCCTAATACACACCTTTTTGTACACAATGTTACCTAATATACTCACTTGTTTTGGGCAGGCGATTTCCCTAACATAATGTGGACCAGCTGACTGAGAAATATAATGGTTTCTGTACATTATTTTCACTAATATATGCATTTCTGTACACATTTTATGATTGGAGAACTGGAAAATTTGAAGAAGTGCGAATATCCGAGTACAAACATATTTCAGTTCACACAGTGGTTTAGGAAGTGCAAACGAATTTCTCCCCATCCCTAGCGACTCCAGCAAATCCCTGCTCATGGAAGAGAAACCACCCCCTCCTTTACACAACAGAGAACTTGGGGATGGAACAGAGGGTTGGCTTCCCTCCTGCACACTGGGTTTTGGGGCAGAAGGAAAGAGAAAAGCACTCCTTTTCTATCCCATATTTCCCATGGAGGAAATGAGACATGGTTTTTCACTTTTCTCTTACATGGCTTGGCAGGAGGTGGCAGTAGCTGAGATATGCTGCAAGTGCTTTCTTTGAAGGAGAGAAAATACCACTCCCTTCCTTCGCAGAGACTTTGAGGGATTAAAGGAGGGTCAGTTTCTCTTCCTTGTCAGTGAGTTTCTCCAGGAGGTGCCAGCAAGGTGATGCTAGCACTTCCTGCAAAAGCCCAGTGGAAGGGCAAACGCCTCTCCAAGTTCTTTGCACATTACTACACACAGGGTCGGTGCTACCATTAGGCCAGCTAGGCAGCTGCCTAGGGCGCAGGGCTAAAGGGAGCGCCAGAAACGCCTTGGAAAAAAATACAGCGCTCTCAAGGGGGCGCTAAATATCTGATCTTGCCTAGGGCACCAAACTGCCTTGCACCGGTTCTGACTACACATATGCTACCATACAAGCCTGCCTGGGTTTTAAGGTCTTTGGAAGAGGCCTCTCTATTGGCCTTGCCACCATCAGAGGTGCATTTGGTGGGGATGCAGGAGAGGGCCTTCTTAGTGGCTGCCCCCAGGCTCTGGAACCCCCTGCCGAGAGAGGCTAGATTGGCCCCCTGTAAGGCAATACATTTTTATTCAGGCAGGCCTTTGTCCTATAAGCTGTTCTGTTGCTGAAGGGGGGTGGTTAATTGGTTGGTGCTGTTTATTTCTTTCATTGTTGTGTTTTAATTCTGTTTTTAATGCATTTGTTTTTATGTGAGATTTTAATTAAGATTCTGTTTTTAATCTGGATTTTATTGTTAGCTGCCTTGAGCACCATTGGGGGGGGCAGAAAGGCAGGATAATAAATAAATAAACAAAGAAAGAAAGAAATGCTATGCAAAATGCAAGATCAAGTTTCCAAATCACAGGGAGAGCCCATGTGCATACAGCAGGCTCCTCTTTACAGACAATCACCCCAATCTGTGGATGGCAGGGCAGCAGGGCCAGTGGGGGATGCTAAGGTGGGACCTGCTATGAGCATAGCCCTGCTCTCCCCTTCCCCCCAACAAGCAATTACAATCGCATGGCAGGAGACACCTGAAAAGGGCTACAGTCAAGACATCTAAACCAGCAGCTCCAAGTTCCCCCTGCTTTCCACTCTGTTCTTCCTGTGTGAATGCTAGACACCCCTTTACTTGACAGGCCCACTTTCTACAGCATAAATCTAATTAGGATACACGCTATACTGGTCCATCGGGGCAGCTATCTTTTTTCTGTACAGCCCCATAGAAACAATGCTGAGTGATCACATAGCATCATTTCCAGGAACATTTCCAGCCCCATTTTGAAAATGCACTGCAAGGGCTGTGTTGCCTAGCCTCTTGGAGAGGTTTTTACCATCAGGGAAGTCGGGGGGGGGGGGGGCTTGGTAGTTTTTTTTAAGGGAATGGTTAAAACGGTTGCCAGGCCAGATGGGCAATTAATAAATGTAAATAAATAAATCAATAAAATAAAAAAGTCCTTGGGCCACCTCATATTACTGTACATTTACTAAGAAGCCTCTCACAAAAGTTAGACCACCACCACCACCACCCCTGAATGTCACCCCCAAAAACCTCTGGGAAAAGATTTGCTCCTGCCTCATCCCCTGAAACCACTGTAAATTGCACTGGGAATTCTTGACATCTCTATTCAGATGTAAGCCCGATTAACGTCAGTGGGACTTACTCCCGGTAAGTGTGTATAGGATTGCAAGCTATCCCAACACACTGCAAAAGTCTGGAGGACTGATCCTTTAGATACACGTCCATTTCACTAAAACATCTTTTGAACTTTGAAAAGGACATATCTGTTAATCTATTTTCTAAGGCCCCTGGTTTCAACCTGGGAAAACTTTCTTGGAAACAAGACTTGATATCTTTAAACAAGATATCAGTTGTGTTTATTTGCACAACTATTGCATTAACAACTAAGACATTTATGGCACAATCCTATACATATCTACTCAGATGTATGTTCCATTGAGTTCAGTGGGGCTTGCTCCCAGATAAATGGGTATAGGACTGCAGCCTCCATGTACCTACTCATGAATGTCCTGCCTGACATATCTTAAATTGTTATGAATTGAATGATACACTGAAAACGATGTGTGCCAACTCCTATTCCATACATTTGGTTTCATCTCTTGTCTAAAATAAGGCTGACCCTGCTTCTTAATTTGCAGATATTTGTTCAGATGTTTTGATGAAAGATTACACTGGAATGAAATATGATGTGTAACTGTTTACATACATTATGTGACTGCCCAGGCTTTATATTCATGGCAGATGATAAGTCACTTATCTGTTTTGACAAAACACCAATTAACACATTTATTTAAAAACTGCATTTTCTAATTAGTAGTTTCATTGACGTGGTTTTGGAGAATTGAAGTGACTGGAAGATTATTTATCTAAAATTATATAGCGTGATATTTGTTCAATAGTGCCCCTATTCAGACATTCAAAACATCTAAGCTTGGAAGGGAGACAGGGGCGCCACTACAGTGATTGTGCAGGATTCCCAATGGTAAAGCCTGCTATAACTGCATCATTTATTTATTTAATTTATATCCCACCTTTTTTCCTGCAAGGTACCTAAGGCGGCTTACATAATCCTCCTCTGCCTCTCCATTTTATCCTTTATTATGCCAAATGCGGTTACATTTTCGCTCCTGACCCTTCTCACCCGACACAGGGAGGTCAGAGAGGAGGGTGCAGGGCTGGAGTGTAAGTCCCGGTCTCCCTTCCAAATGCATGAATAGGGCTATTGTCTTTATCATTTTGAATTTCCTAGCACATGAAAGCAGAATAGACATTTTAAAAGTAAATAAATCAGGGTGCAACCCTATGCACGTTTAGACAGAAAAAAGTCCTAAACTCCCAGTGTTCATCAGCCAGCCAGGCTATAGGGTTGCACCTTAAATATCTTAAAATGCTATGCCTACAAGCATTTGCAGAGATCCCAATATATGGGATGGTAGGTTTGGGTAAATTTCATAAGAAGCCCCTCTCCTCCTCTTACAGCAGCATATCTTCTATAATTTTAGTATTACTGGAAAATATTACGGATATTAAGGACACGGATACTGAGGCAGCTATCCTATACACACTTACCTGGGAGTAAGTCCCATTGACGTCAACAGGACTTACTTCTGAGTAGATAAGAATAGGATTGCAGTATGAGTGAGCTTTTTTTTTTTTTTAACAAATCCCACAGAGGGAAAAATGTATCCATTAAAACAGAAACAATCACTTGACTAAACATCTAATACAGTGTCTGCATAAACAAACTGGCTATAAATAAACTGATGTCATGCATTATCTATGCAATCTTCTAATTTGGTATATTTTTGAATAGCTTCCAAGTACATGAATATCCTTCAATTCTTTGGTCCATACTCCAAAAGCAATCATAAATGTTCTCCTCCAATAATGTGGCTTAATGGAACCTTTTTGTCTAGCACCAATGAAGATGCATAATACACTAAATGTTTCCTCACGAATGAATGGATTCTCTTTTTGTTTGAGAATGGTAGATGCTTGTGGCTTTGGTGAAGAACATTCTTGTTTCATTTCCTGCTCAAAAGAATGGCATCAGTATGGAGGAAAACCAGAACTAGGGGTCCAGAATGCAGCATAGGTAACTGGTCCTCTTTTGAGTGTAACCAGCCAATTTGCCAAGGAGCTCAGGGAACAGTATACATCAGAATATCCCATTTTATTCTCTCAACTACCCTGTGGGGTAAGTTAGGCTGAACAGTATTGACTTGCCTAAAGCAACCCAGTGAATGTTATGGCTCAGCAGGAATTTGAACCCAGGCCTCCTCAGTCCAAATTCTGTATTCCTTCTACTACTCTTCAAGTTAGTCTGCATAACAACTCTACAATGCCTTTGGGGCATGACCTATAACTGAAAATGAAAGAAAAAGAGCACTTAAGTTTTAAATGCATCCTTCCTGCTTCCTTTTGTTTGCATGCATTGATTTTTCAAAGTCAGCCATTCATTTCCCACCAGACAATGCAGTATAAAACAGGAATGGGGACTCGGACTCGAGGACTCGACTCGTGAGTCGGACTGAGTCCCCCCTCTGACTCGACTCGGACTCGAGTCCCAATATTTTTAATGGGACTCGAGACTCGACTCGGGACTCGAGACCAAGGACTTGTCAACATCCCTGGGCTGTTGACGAGTCTTCTGGCTGTGCCAGGAGCGCGATCACCGGTGAAGAGTGCATGGAAGCGAGGAGCGCCGCTGCTCAGCCACTATGGACAGCTACCAGGAGCGCAGCCTCAACGATGTGTTGAGATTTATTTTGATGTGTTGTTGTGGGGGGTTAGGGTCAGACATTTTGGGTTTGGCTGCCTCTGCCTGCCTGTTTGGAGTTTCCTGCCTCCTCTGCCTGCCTGGTCTCTTCTTAACCAGTTCCAGAGTTTGAATTGTCCAAGACAAAGGCCCCTGCCTGCCTGCTTTGGGGTTCCCTGCCTCCTCTGCCTGCCTGGTTATTTTGGGTTTGTCTGCCTAGTCTGTTCTTGCCAAAATCAGTTGCAGAGTTTTGAAATAAAAAGGCACACTTGTGCCTAGAATTTATTTAAGCCACACATCTGAAGTAGCCTTATTTTGTTGGGGGGAAACCCCACTGATTTTAATAGGGACTCGTGGAGTCAGTTTTGGGAGTGACTCAGGACTCGTGACTCGTGAGTCACCATTTTGGACCAAGGACTCGGACTCGGACTCGAGACTCAGGTCCAAAGACTCATGACTCGACTCGAGACTCGAGACCAAGGACTCTTCAACATCCCTGGTATAAAATGATTAGGTACTGTTTATTCTATATGAAAAAACATGTTTTTGAAAATAGGCTAGAACAGGGATCTCCATCCTTTTTGGGTCAGTAGGCACATTTGGAATGTTGAGTGTTGTGATCACTCTCATAAAATAGCTGCCATGTGCGGGCTTGTCCATTCACAAAATGGCTGCCACAGTGGATGTGGCTGATTACCTACTTTTTATTATATGGTAGCCTTTTCTTTGACTCAGCAACACCTTCAGGAAAAAAGCCAGACAAACTATTGTCTATATACAGAAAGGCAGACATTGGATAATGGATATTCCACACTGGGAGGTACACAGGGCTCTGGCAGCATGCCCCTGGCTGGGCACCACAAAGCCTTAAAGGAAGAGGGGGAAAACCCTCCCTCATTGTCCCATTTTCCCCTTAGGGATTCCTTCATTGCAGCATAAATGGTACATGAATTCTATCCCACCTTAAGGGCGCAATCATATGCATGTTTAGACAGAAAAAAATCCTACAACTCCCAGCATCCCCCAGCCAGCATGCATAGGATTGTGCTTTAAATGGCTTTTCCTTCAAATCCAAAGGAAGGAGTGGGCTGAGGAAGGAGCCAAACATATTCTTCTCCTCAGGCTTGTGGGTTGGTTGGGGCTGTTGAGGTTGCTGCCAGCTTTGCTACTGCAGCTGGCTTCACTGTGCTGTGGCAGATGACCCAACTGCTAAAGAGTTGGCCAGGCCAAGTCAGAGGAGGCTCAGAGGCAACTGCAGCCACTACCCTCCCTCCCTCTCTCCGTCTAGCCATATTTCTATCCCAGCCTTTTACAGGCCCAGGGCAGGTTGCTGGCAGCAGTGCAGGCTGTGTTGTGTTATGGCAGAGCATATCTGCCATTACATTACATTCCCCCATTCCAGCCATGTCCAGTTTTGGCTGAGCTAGGAAGGTGCCATGGTGGCACCTGTTGTCCTTGAGGCCCTCTGATACGTTGGTTGCATCCCAGAGGAGGGAAATACATTAGCAGCATCCAAAAGGATGGCTTATAGAGATCTTCACAGCACACAAGGATGCCGCAGCATATAGTATAGGAATGACTGTATTAGCACTTACCAGTGGCCCAAAACAATTACTTTAAATCTGTGTCCAGCAGCTACGTCTCTCCCACCCCTCCCAGTGTTTAAGATCTGGATTGGGCCCCTGCCCCTACTCTGGAGTAAAAAGGGAAAGAAAAAAAGATGCAGCTGCTAGAAACAGATTTAAGGTAATGTCTGTTTGGGCCCACAAGAGACATTTTCTCCCATTTGAACCTCCCCGAGTATTAAGTGATGGCAGAGCACAATAGCAGCAGCAGACTTCACCCAAACACACACACACACACACACACACGACTTGTTTCTAAGTGGATGCTTTTAAAATACATAAAGATTACTCAGGTACTTTAAGCTTGATGTTACAGACTTTGCAGTAAGCAGTCTCTTCTTATATGTTACTCATTCTGTGAGTAAAGGAAAACACAAGACATGTCTCCTTGCTAACACCAAGCAAGCGCCAGTTAAGTCAGTTAACTGTAGGACTAGCTTAACTGTCGGAATTCTATCTTGTTGCTAGGCAACGTCCAGCATTCCTTCTCCTGATCCCACTCAGTGGTTTGCTCCACTGAACCCTGCTCCCTGACTTCTCAGAGAAGCTTGGTTTCTGCCTTTGCCCTTTAACTAACAGTCCATCTTAACCCTTTACTGGACAGTCAACTTAAAAACCCTCCCTGCAGAGTTGACATCTTTTCGTCACATACTCCCACGTTAAGATCACCTTCAGACAACCTGCTCTGTACTCAGTTGCCAACATTATCTGGGTGGTGGTAGGCACAAGAGATAGGGCCTTTTCTGCAGTGGTAGCCTAAACTTTAGAACTAGGGTGGCCATGTGCCCTACTATAAAAAAGACAGTTCTCTATTTGAAGGCATCCTCTGTTTGAAGGGCTGTCCAGTCCAAGTCCAGTTTAAAAATAAAGAACCACAAGGAGGGAGAACAGCAGGGGTCTTGAAGTTGCCCATCCACAGTTAGCACTTGGACAGCAGACTGGGCAGGCACAAAGGTCACCGGGTCAAAGTCTTCCCCACAATGGTGAGGTGTATTGTATTTCTATTTAAATTATAGTAAATATTTCTAAATTTTTATATACGTATACATATACATTAGCACATGTTACTGTTATGCCAGTCCCTGTTTCTTTTTTGGTGATGTATTTCCTCTTTGTTTGGTGATGTTTACGTAGCCACCGTATCTGGAACAACAGATACCCAGGAGTGACCTGCCTGGCTCCCTCATTGCTTGTCTTTTGCAGGACAGTTAGCCACTGAATGACTGTTTGTACAGATTTTGATCTGTTTCTTTAATGCTACTAGTTTATACATTGTTACAGATTTTATATATGTTTTAAATAAGATGGGTTTTAAAAGCTATATTTTATATTGTTCTGTATTTGTAAGTCACTTGCTTAGAAAAAATGTTAAACTTCAATAGAAATTATATATATATATATATATATATATATATGAAGAAGTCGTGACTGACTGACTCATCAATGCCCAGCTCAAACCGTTTAATCTAGGAATGTGAAATTTTGAAGGAACATTGCTTTTATGACGTAGACACCCACTAAGGAAGGATTTTTGGAAATTCCATCCCTAAGGGGGTGAAAAAGGGGGGGAATCGCCCCACTCTCATATCGCCTATGGGCAAAATGACAGGGGAGCAGTTATGCAAATAGGCCTCAGCCTCAGAATTGCTGCAGGAGCCAATAGGAGCAGTTATGCAAATAGCCCATACGACACTTAGAATGTTTGTATGAATTCCTGCAGGGGCCAATAGGAGTGGGTATGCAAATCTCCCCTAGGCCATGTAGAATGTTCTCTAAGGGGGTGAAAAGAGAGGGAAACTTTTTAAATGACTGACTGATTGAATGACTGTTGTGTGGGGGGCGTCGTCGCATAGGCTCCATCACGTTTTGACGGATCCGCCCCAAACTTGGCACGCATACTCTCCATCACTCAAGGACAAAGACTGGTGGGTTCAAATCTCCGAAAAAGCCCTCGCTGCGCCTGTACAGCCCAAAATAGATGAGACCCAATGGTGTCACTTGAAATGTTCGCAGAGGCCATCCAGGAGCAGTTATGCAAATCACTCCACCGACATATAGAATGTTGGTATAAACTGCTGCCACAGGGGCCCAATCAGGAGCGGATATGCACATCTCTCCTACGTCAAAACAAAATGTTCATATGAACTGCAGCTGGGGCCTACACGGGTGGTGGTGGTGGCAAGATGGGATTACATTGTTGGGTAGTCCCGAGGGGGAAGGGGCAAGCACGGATTTCATTGTTGTGTAGTCCCAAGGGGGAGGGGGAACAAGGATTTCATTGTTGGGTAGTCCCGGGGGGAGCAGGGATTTCATTGTTGCGTAGTCCGGGGGGTGAGCAGGGATTTCATTGTGTGGTCCGGGGGGGAGCAGGGATTTCATTGTGAAGTCCCAGGGGGGAAGCAGGGATTTCATTGTGTAGTACCGGGGGGGCAGGGAATACATTGTGTAGTTCCGGGGGGAAGGGAAGCAGGGATTTCATTGTGTAGTCCCGGGGGGGGGGGGGAAGCAGGGATTTCATTCTGCAGCCCCAGGGGAACGGGAACAGGGATTTGGGGGATTTCATTGTGTAGTCCCGGGGATGACGACAGGGATTTCATTGTGAAGTCCCAGGTGGGGGAAGCTAGGATTTCATTGTGTAGTCCCGGGGAGGACAGGGCAGGGAATTCATTGTTGCGTAGTCCCAGGGGGGGGATGCTGGGATTTCATTGTGTAGTCCCGGGACAGCAGGGATTACATTGTGCAGTCCCGGGTGAAAGGGAACAGGGATTTCATTGTGTAGGCCAGGGAGGGAGCAGGGATTTCCTTGTGCAGTCCTGGGGGGGGGGGCAGGGATTTCCTTGTGCAGTCCCGGGGGAGCAGGTAGTCCCAGGGGAGCTAGGATTTCATTGTGCAGTCCTGGGGGAGCTGGTAGTCCCGGGGGAGCTGGGATTTCATTGTGTAATCCTGGGGGAGCTGGGATTCTATTATGTAGTCCCGGGGGAGCTTTCCTATGGAGGGATTCAAAACAGCGGACCTTGAGGAATTTCAAACAAATAGTGCCTATAGGAAAATGACCCGTGCAATGCCGGGTAAAAAAAGCTAGTATATGCTAATCAATGTCAATTTAGAGGCTATTTTTGAAAGAAAACCTTCAAGTTAAAGACATAAAATGCCACCATTTTGTCAACATTTTCAGCAACTGTCCTTATATTACATCAACACCCAAGTCAGCAGCCTGAGTCATATGCTGTCCCTTTACAGAGAGTTTGAAAACATCACACTTCTTATATTAATAGACCTTTATCGCCAAGTACTCATGGTCCCTCTCATTTCTTCGCCTTACCATGTGCTTCCCCCCTCCTTTTTTAAATGTTAGCTAAAGGAACTGTGACCCTGTCTGCACTGACACACACTTTTTATGGAGAAATCCCCAGATTGTGCATCACTTTCCCCCCAACACACATATGCAGAAGAAAATAAGTGATTTCTAAACTAGTGTGCCTTTAAAGATTAACCATGTGGGATGCATCACCATCAAACCCCACTCAGGTAGATGCATTCCAAAACCCCTTTTACCAATATATGGGCAGATACATCAATCCAAGGTAGGGAACGAACGATGCATCTGGATACAGCTGGCCTTGTTTACCTTTACATTAACCACAGTCTGCTGTGTTGTCTGAACCCAACAAACTGTGGTTAATCTGAACCATGGTTAGTGGAAACAAGCAAACTTCAAACCATGGTTTACAAAGCTGGGTTGTTTTCACTAACCATAGTTAAGATTATCCACTGTTTAGGGTTCAGATGAAATGCTAAACTGTGTTTAATGTAAAACTGAAGCAGAAGCTTCCTATCTTCTCCTTGCAGCCATGATAAAAGAGGAGGGGGGAGTGCATAAGCCCAAGGCTTGCTGTGGCTTGTTCACATTACACTAAACTATGGTTTAGCTGTATGATGTCCGAATGAGGCTATTGATTCAATGCACGCTACAACTGATCAGCACAGAGGAATCCTACAAGTTTCATCGTTAGCCAGAAATTTTGGTTCTCTCTGAGCTCTGACTGAGGAGGGAAGGACTGTAGTAGGCAGTATTAACTAGATTATCCCACAGTTGCAAAGAGGATGCCTGCCTATTGTTCTATGTCAGCAATGGGCAAAGTTTTTATCCCTGAGGGCCAAATGTGGTACCGGGTCAGAGACTACACGTATATACTCACACATGTATACACACATGCACACAGGCATGCGTTCATCATCATTATGCTGCTTTTCCATGCTGTTTTCGCATGGTAAATCCATGCTCAAAGCAGCTTACAGTAACATTAAAAATATACACAATAAAATATAGCAACATTTCCAAACAATTATCTAACAGTTACAAGTCATAACAAGATGTAAATAGTTGTACACATAAAAACATCTCACATTAATAGGATTAAACAAGCCAAGAATAATTCATACTAAGATCAAACATAGGAGAAATACAATGGGCAGTATCCAATGGGGTCATTCCGCAAACTCAGATTGTGCTAGCGGAGCTCTGTCAAATCCTTCTGTTGCGTAAGTGCGTGCCCACTACACTTGCACAAGTGGTTGTTGCACAACTGTTTGCACAACTGTGCTTGTGCAAATGTAACTTTAGTTGGATTCTCCTCTTGCATATACTTCGGAACCTGGTTTCTGCAAGTGCAACTTCATTTGTGCTAGCAGAATGACAAAGTTGGATACTATCCCCCCCCAAACCCCACTGCACACATGCATACATGTGCGCACGCGCACACACACACGGGGCTGGGACCACTGGAGGAAGGCTAAAGCCTCCTCCCCACTCCAGCAACCTGGATTGGAAATACTGCTTCCATGCCACCAATTAGCAGATAAATTTTCATGGAGTGGAGCATTCGGTTTTCCACTGTGGCCAGTCACAGGCCATGAAGGTGGTGGCCTTTCTCTGTTGCTCATTTCCTGCATCTGGTATTTGGAGGTATATTTCCTCTGCTTGTAGCAAGAGACCTATTACCCATGACCCCATTTTTTAAAAGCTATCTAAGCTAGTGGCCATTATCACATTTTATGGTAGTGAAGTCCATAAGATAGTTAAGGTACATTCTTTTATCAGCCCTGACCTACAAACAAGTGTTTTAACTGGATTCCCCTGCATTCTAATATTCTAAGAAAGAGACAAAAATATCCCTCTCTCCACTAACCCCACAATTCATAATGTTATAAATCTCTACCCTGTCCCCCTTAGTCATCTTTCCTCCCTCCCAACCCAACCCCGCACAAAAACTCAAAATACTTTGCCTTTCTTCATAAAGTGCTCCAATCTCTTGGGGTGGGATGAATTTGGAAAAGCTGTGCCTTTTCGAGCTATGTGGTTTTCTTTATCCTAGACAACAAACATCCACATGATATAGTGTAACAGTTAGTCTCCTGACTCCTGGTTCACATGAGTTGGATCCTCATGGTTGGACACTTTTCTTCTCAAATGCTTATTTTTGCAGGTAAATGTCCAACATCTTATTTCAGTTACAGAAAAGAGTGCTAGGTAATCCTTTAGTATTTGTTTTGATTGCAGTAGTCAAACATAACCACCACCACAAATCCCCTTTCCCTACTTAATATTACCATCCCCAATTGCCTTGAAGTTCTCCCCTTCAGAATGAATGAATGAATTCTCTGGTTACCACGCCAGACATCCCCCCCCCCAACAGCATTCTCTCACTGCATCAGTGGTCACTACATTTCTGGTGGGTGATGTATAGATGAATGTAAACTGAATTTTTGAAAAAATAAGTATGGGATTTGTAAATAAAAAGAAATGAATAAAATAGCTGCCTGGGCTCTGAAACTCTCTTTGGACTATCCTGTCCGCTAGCAGTGAAGAACCAGAACCCATCCCCTTGTCAGCGAGGGGCCATAGCTTAGTGGTAGAGTACCTGCTTTGCATGCAGGAAGTCCCAGGTTCAATCCCCAGCAGATTCCTGCCAGAAACCTGGCATAGCACCTGCCAATCAGGGTCAACAATACTGGGCTACATTAACCAATGCTCTGACTCAGTATAAGGCAGCCTTCCAATGTTTTTATGCACCATGGTTTTAATACTGGTTTAAATGTGGCCATCAGTACACGGGGAGATTTTGTATGGCATCATAAGAGAAATGAAAGTTTGTAAGTTAGACTGAGCATTCAGAAAGTTTCCTGATGCAATGGGTGCTACTATTTTTTACATCATTCTGCTATGTATCAGGATCTGTCAATTGCTCTCATACACTTGGAAGAAAAATCACTCCTCCTCTAAACTGCCTGCACTTTCCTCCTTCAGGCACTAGAGACCATGGTGCTGCAAGCAGCCTGACCTGTTGCTGCAACTCCCCATTACCGGAGGAAGGGTGTGCGGGACATACATGATTAAAAATAGAAACTGACAGTGACTTTGAGATGCTTTTCACCTACAAAAAAAGCTTTTATCTGTGTGTGTGTGTGTGTGTGTGTGTGTGTGTTATTAAAGGAATGTGTACCTTTTAGAAAAGTGCTTCTTTCTATAAAGTCTTCATGCGATTACTGCAACACTGAACACAACAGTGCTGACACAAAAATGCACTAAAAGCAAATTGTCAGATATAGGTCACTGGAAGGCAGAGTGCTAAATGCTGCAGAGGGTCAGCTTGCAACTGTTCCTTTTGACTGCAGGGGTGATAAGTTGGCCAGGAAGAGATTTAGTAGCTTGAAAAACGAGAAAGAAATCGAGGTGGATAGGCAGTTAGAATTTGTGCAGGTGGCTAGTTTCATAGGTACAAAGTGTATTGATGATCTGTTCAACCTAGTTCTGCTATTCAGTCTGCACTCACCATGCACTGCAGTTGGAATTAAATTAGGGTAGCCACTAACACATCACCAAAAAGGGGGGAAAGGCATCATTCTCCCCAAAAAGGACAAAAGGCAGATTTGCATAAAATTTGCATATGCTGATTTATACAGATAGATGCAAAAAAAAATATTATTATATTTATTTATATCCCGCCTTTTCCCCAATACTGGGACTCAGTATTTAGAAATATTTACCATAATCCATATAGAAATACAATACATCTCACCATAGTAGAGAAGCCCATTACCAGGTGACCTGTGTGCCTGCTCAGCCTGCTGTCCAAGTGCTGCTGATGGGAAACTCAAAGGCCCCTGCTCTCCCTTCTCATGGTTCTTTCTCTTTAAACCATATTTAGACAGCCTTTCAAACAGAGGAGGTCTTCAAACAGCCCTTCAAATAGAGGATTGTCCTCCATAAAGTAGGACAAATAGCCACCCTAAACTGTGTGTGCTTTAGATTTGATGTCAATGCCTAGGCCCTGTCCTATACCATGTCATCTCTGCTTAACTAGGGACCAGTCAGAATTATACATCCTGACTTCTACATCTGACCTATAGGAAGCAGCAATGGAGATTCAGGCCAGTTCTTCCTGGCTGAATGAGCTGCAGTTTTCTGCCTGTCTTTAGTATAGTCCCTTAATTCAGCACTAACAGGAAAGGAAGCCACTGAAATCCAGAATTAATAATCAGATTCTTGAGTCCAACTGCACTGCACTTTTTACAGCCTGGGAAAAGTTAGCAAGCCCCAGAAAATCCTCACACTGTGTCACACAAAATCAGCATGTGGACTAGCCTTCCCCAACCCTCCAGCTGTCATGGACTACAATTCCCAGCATTACTGACAATTACCCATGATTGCTGGGGATGCTGGCAGTTGATTTCCAAAATATCTGGAGGGCACCAGGTTGGGGAAAGATGATGTGGACAGTATAATTAAGGCAGGCATGCACAGTTGCTCTTAATAATAAGTTTAACCACTATATGGAATGTTACAATGAAAAGGTGTCACATTCTAATGAAAAGATCTTCCAACACTAGATGTTTTATCAAAGCCTAAAGTTAACACATTCATGTTAAAATGTGTGATTCTTGGGTGCCATATTCTAAAATCTTTAGCTGTGGAGAACTTGGAAATGTGACCTTGAAGATGCATTTAGAAAACACATGCACACAACAACCACCACCACACTTCTTTCACGTTAAATCCTGTGTTCTTTAATTCAACTCATGAGTTTTGCTTGATAACGGCGGGCTGACCTATAAAATTTGAACAGATGGGATTGGCAGTCATGAATATGATTAAGCTTGTGTGTAGTATATACATTTAAGAACTCTTGACATAAGGAACCTTTCAACAACCAAAAACTTCAAGGAGGTAAGAATGTGCTACTTAATGATTTATTCATTTGAAGTTATGTTGGAAGTCTTCACTGACAAATGTCCCTCTCTGATATCAGATGAAACTGAGCATGTCCATATGGTACACTGCCGCATTTTTAGTGGAAAATATTCCTAGACAATCTTAAATTTCACTCTTATTTCACTTCCATAACAGATCTAAAAGCTAGCATCAAGTTGCCCAGTCTATTAGCCTCAACCCATGGAAAGTTCACAAAACAACTGGTTTGTTTAAAAAAGGGGGGGACACACAAATTAAAACACCACAATTCAATGTCCTACCTTGACAAGATAGCTGCTTTAAGATATATGGGGAATACAGTAATACCTTGGATTGCAAGTAACTTGGTTTGAGAGCGTTTTGCAAGACAAGCAAATTTTTAAATATTTATTTAATTTTTTTTACTTGATATACAAGCGACGTCTTGCAATATAAGTACTGTAGTACGGCTTAAATTAAAAATCTCTGTACAAATTTTTTGGGGGGGGATTTCGTTTTGATATAAGAGTGTTTTGGATTACAAGCACGTTTCCAGAACGAATTATGCTCTCAATCCAAGGCATGACTGTACAGTGGATGCATTCTAGCTTGTCTTCAGTGATGCTTTCAGACATTTTAGCATTATGCTCACATAAATAAATTATAAAATTGAGTATTACAAAGTGCTTATAAACATAAGGAAGTAGGTACACCACAGATTGGAAAGCTGTATGCAATGTGAATCCCAATTTGGGCACTTTTTAACACACACACACAATCAAAAGGCAAAATTTAGCAGGGACATGTCCTAGAAAACGGGGACAGTCCCAGATAACCAGGGACAGTGATCATATATGTTAATTTGCCAGATAGCTTTTTAAAACCTATTTCCTTGATGAGGTATCACAACAGTCACATTCATAAGTTTGAGTACAGTGTGTGTGTGTGTGTGTACTCAAACTAATGAATGGGACTGGTGTGGTATCTCATCAAGGAAATAGTCTTTTAAAACCTATCTGGCAATTTAACATATACGCTCACTGTCCCTGGTTATCTGGGACTGTCCCCGTTTTCTAGGACATGTCCCTGCTAAATTTTGCCTTTTGATACCTTGTCAAAATTTGATCCAGGAAACTCCCCATCTGCCAGTCTTAGGGAGGCAGTGGAAATCCTGAATCCTCCTGCATGCTCTTTAGGTCTCACAAAAGTATGATGGAGCGCTTCTTCAGCTCCTGAAGCTCTTCCTGCGGCTCCCTCTTCCAGAAGCAAGTTCATTGGCAGCACACATCAAGCATCGGAAACGCTTGGCAATCACCACCAACGTTCTTCAAGCCAAGGAAGTAGTCTGAGTACCCATCCACCATCGGCTTGGAATGTTCCTCCCACCTCCCCCTTTCCAAGATGTTTGAATGCCTGCTTGATCACATCTAAATACAAGAAGGTTATATGAAAACAATCATGGAATGGTGAGGATTCGGTGGGGTAATGGGGCCAAGACAGGAGGGAGGGAACCTCTTGAACACATCAAAATTCAACAAAAAAATAAATCAACTGGTAGGAGGTTTGAGGTAAAAGACTTCCTTTCTGTTTCAGCAGGGCAGGGGGCCATTCTAAAATTCAGGTTTCCAAAACAGATTAAAAAAACAAAAAAACAAAAACAAACTACAAGTGGATGCAAAAGGCTCTCTTTTTTTTGGTGGGGGAAACCTGTATGTATGGATGGGGTATGGATGTGACTTTTCCCCCACCCACTTTTTGGCTCTGACCTGCCCACGTCTGGCATGCAGCCCCCAGAAGGTTTGTTATGAGGAAATGTTGTCCTCAAGCTGAAAAAGGTTCTTCACCTTTTAGTGGGATGAAGAAAAAGGTTCTTCATCCCACTAAAAGGAAGGATATAATGATATTAAATAAATAAATAAAATAGAAGCACCATGTACAAACAGCCATTTCATTCACTTCAACTGCTGAGGTATATTTTAAACAATTAACATACTATAGGACAATTGTTTTTTCCTAATATGTCTTTAACCATACGCAAAGCTGTTGTCCTCTTGCTTTTAAATCAGTGAATGAAAAGCTACTTGAATATAAATTATCATAAATATCATACAACAGAATAGAAAGCTTCAGCAATGAGTGATGCTGGAGGGGTGGAGCTCACAAAGTGATCCTTGATATGATAACGGTGTTACAAGCATGGACTTATTTTCATCTATGAATTGTGAATTCAATTCATAAGATCCAACATATTGGCTTTGTTAGTACATAACACTAAGCCAAGTTGTGGTTTGTCAAACTGAGACTTGTCTAAACCCATCCCTGGCAACAAGCCGTGCTTTGTTTTTTGCAACAAGCCACAATTAGAAGCCATGGATCCAACAGACATAACATTATCTGTATGAACTCTTGTGGCCTTGCACATGGGCATCCGCTCCTTTACAGAAAATTAACATTCAAACTTCTAGCGGTGTGGCCTTTCCTAAACTAACCCTGGTGCTGTGGGAAATTAGGTGTGTGTGAAAATTCTGACATGTCAGCATGTTATAGTGTAGATCGTTGTAACATCTGAAAAACAAATGAAATTTCAATATTATTTGCATCTTACAAGAAAGCACCTCTTAAGATATGGGAGGATGTGGCCAGGAAAGCACAGTGCAAGACACTCTCACCATCATATAAATCTGCAAGCAATTGTGAGGATCACATTAACTTGACACACTACATAGTACATGTTGCTAATCAGTAACAGCAGAAATCCATGTATAATGGTGGATGTTAGGCTTAACAAGAAAGAAGAAAAGAACCAATTAGGATGTGCAGTGATGCCAGGAAGTTGCTAAAAAGAAGTTGCAAAATGGAAGTGTTGTGACACATGGGAAGGCTGAATAAAGATCTATGTCTGCAAGACAAAAATGGATTGATATTATCAAAAGAGAATTGGTGAACAGAATAGCAAGGAAGAGTAGTTACAAGAACAAAAGAAGCTGACCTTGGATAGCTGGAGTAGAATCAAAAAGAGAAGTGGGTAGCCTATTTCTTATTTATCATATTATGGTTTAGTGCAGTTTCACAACTAGCAAACACAAATATTACTTATTTTTTCTATTCTTGGAATAGAATAGAAAATACTTGGACTATTGATCCTAGCTGCAATCAGATAGAAAGAATAAAAGTTAAGCAAATTGTTTTATGCATGAAATTGTGGTTTGTGAAGAATAATTAAGCTATATTTCATTTATTCCAGGTGATTTTTTAAAATTGCTCACAGATTTATTATACATCATCTCATTATATTCATCATGCAGTATTTGAACGGCTTCTAAAATCACTTCTGATTATGCAAATAAGTATGGATCTTGCATTCTAGTTTCAAAGGCTGCTCCTTCCACCTCGCAGTTCTGCAGTTTTTATGAATGACTAGCAATCATTGACAATGAATGACTGCCAACTGCCCATTCAACCCCTTTCAGTTCTTCCCTGCACACATACTACAGAAGCAAAATGCTGCACTATGACTACAGATGAGATTTCAGTACATTTTACAGTAAAAAGCATGTCCAACAACAAAAGGAGCTTAGGCTGCAATCCTTACCATGCATACTTACCTGGGAGTAAATCCCACTGAACTCAGTGGGACTTACTTCTGAGGAGATATGCACTGGTTATGTTCTCCCAGATAGTCCAAATATAGATATTAAATATCACAATGCTTTTTTCAATATTGTTTTACCAAATTATATTTTAAACATGGAACCAAAATGTTTGTTTTATTAAAGAATCATCTATGTTAAATTCTTACAGATAAAAGTATTAATTCATCTCATATTTAATTTAATTTTTATATTTAATTACATAGTACCACAACAATGCTTAATGTACCATACTGAAGAGCTGCTTTTCACATTACTTTTAGAAGACAAAGATGCTTGAAATGCATCATGAGGAAGGTAACATGCAGGCCTAAAGAGTCTAGACACTAGCGTTCGCCAGTTAGAGGGTTCCTTGAACATGTTGCTTCAATTCCAATTTATTCTCTGTTCAGTTCTGTGCAAAGACAGGATGCAGCCGAACAGAGCACAAACACTTTAGTTGCCCTCCTACATTATGTTTTAATTCACTGATGTCATCTAGGACTAATGAATTATGCTTACTCTCCCAGCCTACATGCATTTATTTATTCAAGCCCCATTGATTTCAATGAAGCTTGCTTCTAGATAAGAGTACTTATGACTGCATTATTAGGTTCAGAAGCTTTTTGACCTCCATATGATCTCTTGTGGGAATATGCAGGATTGCTAGTGAATTGGCAATATGGCTCGGCCTGTTTGGAACTGCCACAATCATGCAAGTAGCAGCCATGTATCCATCCCCGAAAAAGAGCTGCCACTTCAGACAAATGGCAAAGAGCATAGTATATTTTTGGAACAAGCACCCACCCTTACTGATAACTAATGCCCAGGCTATATTTTGTATTTTGGTGTATTTTGGCAATTTGACA
Source organism: Shinisaurus crocodilurus (assembly GCA_021292165.1). Classification (NCBI taxonomy): domain Eukaryota; kingdom Metazoa; phylum Chordata; class Lepidosauria; order Squamata; family Shinisauridae; genus Shinisaurus; species Shinisaurus crocodilurus. Next base: position 131,671,599 of record CM037879.1, read on the forward strand.
ATACATTCCCAGCCTAAATCTGGTTTTCCTTAAGCAATATCAAATTGGTGTTGGACACAATCAACAGCAGGACAATCATTTCTGTTATGAAAGAAAGTATTTAGTAAGGCTAGTGAAACCAAGGCATAGCCATGGGGTAATCAAGAAGCTGTGTTGTGCATGAAAAAAAAAAAACCCCAAAAGGCAGTAGCCTTAGTCCTAGAAAATGTCTGTACAACCAATCTTTGTTTTATTTAGGCATCCAAATTGTGTGTGTGTGTGTGTGTGTTAATAGTTGAATGTATGTGTCAGATGTGAAAGGTTAGAAGAATGCATATGAGGAAAAGTATTGGTTGAGTTCTATCTGCATGTCCTATATAGGCCAGGATCAAAAAGAGCTATTTCAGGCATGCCCAAGAACTTGTACAATTTACTATTTTTCTTTGAACAGCAGACCCTTAGATGACAAACTACTTTGGGAATACCCCTTGGATTCAAATAGGTTTCCACAGAGCATGGGAAACTGCTGTTCAAGGACAAAAGTCCAAAGCTGTTTTGGGCACACAGAATTATTTGGGAGGATCATTGGATCCAGGCCATGGTGTTTACATAAGATGTTCTTTCTGGGTCTTCTATAATAATTCTAATAATAATAATTGGATACTTTAATTCACATTTTGGGAGCTTTCGGAGAGCTAAAATTAGTATCAATTTCTTACATCTTTGCTCCCTCTAAAAACAGTTGATGATGTCCGTGATTTTCTACATTTATATAATTTTTGTTTCCTTGGACATGCAAAATGATTACTTAGAGTTTTTTCATTTTAGCTCTATTCATTATGTAAAAATGTCAGTAATTTCACTTCTTTTGATCTATCATTTGTCAATGTTCTGACGCTGGGATGATTAGGCTGAGAAAGCAATTTTTTTATGTCTGAAAGCAAGTCTGGCTGAGGCATTTTACATTCTAAAGACAAAAAAAATTAACACCTCAGCATCTTGAAGACCAGCAGTTAAAAAAAAAAAAAAGGAACAATAATCCAAAATGTCTCAGCTTGATAGGAGTACTGATAGGACGGCAACTATCTATATACTGATTATTCCACTTATGTTCCTCCACATCGTTTAGGTTATCTTTGTCACCTTAACATTCAACAGCACCATTATTTAAACCATAGCAATTCTATTGCCACTGATTGTGCAAGTTTAGTTCTAGTTGTAACTGTTAAAATATATTGCACAGCATACAATGCTCATGTTAAATAAAACATATCACATTTGTTTGCACTGTACAAAATATTGTTAGTTCAGTTATCCTTAATTACTCCTGTTTTGTCCAGTGGGAATTTGCTCAGGAGCTGCATTTAAACTTAAATGGAAGACATTTAATCTATGGAATGTTTGCAACCTGATGACTGCCAAGTAGTATACAGTCATGCCTTGGATTGAGAGCATAATTCGTTCCGGAAACGTGCTTGTAATCCAAAACACTCTTATATCAAAACGAAATCCCCCCAAAAAAATTTGTACAGAGATTTTTAATTTAAGCCGTACTACAGTACTTGTATTGCAAGACGTCGCTTGTATATCAAGTAAAAAAAATTTAAATAAATATTTTAAAATTTGCTTGTCTTGCAAAACGTTCTCAAACCAAGTTACTTGCAATCCAAGGTATTACTGTATGTCTTTAGAATAGTTATTTTCAGTCTAAAAAACATGCAAAGTAATTAATTCTTGAAACTATTTTTCCAAATAGGACAGCCAACCATTAGTGTATAGTAACATCCCTGTGTGTATGTGTATATTATCATTCACAGTTCCATTATTCTATATACAAATGATAAACACATGTTATTTATTAAATCCTTGAGAGCAATTGCATTCAGTGGGAATCCATAAAGAGGGGATATGTAGAACCTAAGCTGAAAATCTATGATGTAGACTGTTCATATGCTAAATTAAGGGTCCATGAATTGTGAATTTTGTTTAAAAGGACAGCGTGGGTGGAAAGGAGGACAGACAACAGATTTACCTAATACATTTCATTGGGGATTTATGCTTTCAGAAACACACAAAAGAGTTACAAGGAGTATAAATTTCCACTTTCCTAAATACATCTAATACTAAAGGTTTTCATTGCAATGAAATATCAACATTATGTCCTATTTGAATCTTTAAAAAACATTTTTTTAAATCACCATAAAAAACAACAACATGCTGTGGCAGTTCTCCACAAGCAAGAGCCTCAAAGTTGCCTTTGTGTCAGCAGAATCGCAAAGAACAACGATGAAAGACTTCTTCGTACATCTTTACAGGGAATACATAAGAACAAGCCACATGTGAAATAAGCATCTATTTCATAAACCAACTTCATGAGTCCTGAACCAATTTTGTCTTGAAGGATAGGGGCAAGCATGGGCTGCAACTGGTACCTCTCCTGTCCATTTTCATTTGTCTCCCAACACTGAAATAAAAACTAAGGAAAAGGCACAGCTCCACCCAGGTGGCAAATCAATCAATCCATTTATGTATAAATTGTGAACTGCCCAGAGCTTCGGCTGTGGGGCGGTATAGAAATGAAATAAATGAAATGAAGTCAGATTAGTTTGAAATAGGTAAACCTTAGACTAAAGAAGTGAACTTGAGTTTGCATGTTTTCAGCAGTCTAATACTGGCAGCTGCTCCATGACTGAGATTATCAAGGTTATGACCTCATATCACATTCACAGTGAACACAAACTGCTTCTCTTTGTAGCTTGTCTGTGTGGTAAAACATCCAAGACAGTGTAGGATACCCCCTGGGCTGGTTATCATGGTCTCAGCTTTATGTAGGTCTTGGGTGATGGTGGTTCTGAACTCCTATGTAGGATCACACAGCCAGCCCCCATGGACAGAGGCGGCGCTCCTCTTCACAAAGTCACCCTCCACGTGTATGAGGTGACGAGAGCGACAACGGAGGGAGGGAGGGCTAGCGTGCTCCCCATCCTTATGTGTTTAACAAATACATATCAAGCATGCTTGAACAGGGCTTAAGATGCTCCTCTTTTTTATCAGCAAACTATTCTCAGCCTGTTCATAAAAAGCCCTAACAAATGAAAGGAAACCAAATGCACAGTTACAGAATGGGGGACACTTGGCTCAACAATACTACAAGTAAGAAGGATCTTGGAATTGTTGTAGATCACAAACTGAATTATGAGCCAGCAATGCTATGTGGCTGCAAAGAAGGCAAATGCTATTTTGGGCTGCATTAATAGAAGTAAAGCTTCCAAATCGTGTGACGTGATCATTCCCCTTTACAAAGCACTGGTTAGGCCTCCTCTTGAGTACTGCGTCCAGTTCTGGGCACCACACTTTAAGAAGGATGTAGACAAACTGGAGAGGGTTCAGAGAAGGGCAACAAGGATGATAAAGGGATTGGAAACAAGGCCCTATGAGAGACTGAAAGAACTGGGTATATTTAGCCTTCAGAAGAGGAGACTAAGGGGAGATATGATATGATATGATCGCACTCTTCCAGTACTTGAAGGGCTGTCACAAAGAGGAGGACCAGGATCTCTTCTCGATCATCCCAGTTTGCAGGACATGGAATAATGGGCTCAAGTTAAAGGAACCCAGATTCCGCCTAAACATCAGGAAAAATTTCCTGACTGTCAGAGCAATAAGACAATGGAACCAACTACCTAGGAAGGTGGTGGGCTCTCCCACTCTGCAGCTGGACAGCCATCTGTCAGGGATGCTTTGACTTGGATTCCTGCATTGTGCAGGGGGGTGGACTTGATGGCCTTATAGGCCCCTCCCAACTCTACTTTTCTATGATTCTATAATGACTCTAGGATTCTGAGCTCTTTGATAAAAGCAGCCCCCCTTATAAATCACATTCCTCTTGGGCATAAAACTAGCATCAAAGCTGTCCAGAATACTCTCATAGTTGTGCTTGTGTCCAGCAAAGATTTATACATATTGCTGGCTTCTTTCCTCATCGCATAAAGGAGTGAACGTACTTGCATTTTTCCTTCCATCACGTGGAGCTTTGTGGTCAAGCAAAAGCAAGTAAATTTCTCTTTCCACTCAGGCCATACTGCTGGATTCTTAAACCTGAAGGCTTCTGGTCCCTTGTTGTAGGGATCTGTGGATTTAAAACATGACTTCTGACACTATGTCCTGGAAGGCCTTGTGGACACATCAGCCAGGAAGCCAGACAAAAATGTTGTTGCCTCAAACAAGAACAAAACAGCTACAGGAAACTCCTGAGTCCTGACCATCCACATACAACTACATCTGGTGCCACCTAGTGACTAAACTAATGACACTATCCACACAGATACTGATCTTCAGTCAGTGCCAAATCAGAAGTTTTTGTTCTCAAATAAGATACAGTAATACCTTGGATTGCAAGTAACTTGGTTTGAGAGCGTTCTGCAAGAGAAGCAAATTTTTAAATATTTATTTATTTATTTATTACTTGATATACAAGCGACATCTTGCAATACAAGTACTGTAGCATGGCTTAAATTAAAAATCTCTGTACAATTTTGGGGGGGGGCATTTCGTTTTGATATAAGAGTGTTTTGGATTACAAGCACGTTTCCGGAACGAATTATGCTCTCAATCCAAGGCATGACTGTACATTTTTGCCCTGTTCCTGCCCTTCCTCCCAATTCCCCACCACCAACACTAAAATGCTGCTTTGTAAATCATGATCAAATAATCCAACTTTCCATTTAATTTAGTACTTATTAAATGTAGCTCACAATTAAAAAAAGAAAAGAAAAGAAAGAAATATAAAAGCTTCTCCTGGCTAACGGATTTAGTCAAGAACAAAGAATAGGGACGGCACTTTATTACCACCCCCCTCTTGATTTGGGATGCAAATGAATTAATTTGGAACACTTGATGGTAGTAAATCTACTGTGCTGTTTGGTACACTAAAGTGCACATATAGGTGTGAAGATGGGACTTGTAGTAGCTGAGACTTTAGAAGAAACCCTGTTAGATGTCCCTTCCCCCCCCCCCCCATTGCTGTTTAGCTAACGGATTTTTACTGTAGTCTTTGGAATGTACTGGGAGGCTGTTTGGGAGCACCTGGGAGATAAGGGTGAGCTGCAGAGCTGAGAAGCAAGGTCAGGCGTTAATTGGGATGAAGTCATGAGAAAGTGTCTACAGCTGAGAAAGGGCGGGGGCCCCTCCTTCGACAGTTAGGAAGACAGGATTGGTGAACGCTGGGCGGGAAATTGGACCCTGGTGACAATAAAGGAGCTAGGGGAAAAGGCTTCAGTGTTCTTCCATTGGGGCGTGGATGCTGGGAAGTTCCATCTGGGCAGGTATGCCACTCTGACAGGGTAGCTAGGAAAAGCTAGGCCTGGTTTGACTTGCTTTGTTCCTGCAGACTCTTGGGGTTTGTTTTTATGTTCTTTTAGAGTCCCTTTTTATTCCCATTCCTGTTTCCTCACAACAACTACCTCACCCCTTTTTCCCTTACCTTCTTTTAGCCCTTTCTTATAAGGGATTATTTTACTTATATTGGACACTTGGAGACCCTACACTGACTAATTTGTTATTTTTACTTTTTAATAAAGTCTCCAACTTAATCTTGGCGTGTGTTCCTTTTTAAAGGTTGGGGCTGCTACACCAGTTTGGTGTATGGGACCTTGGGAGGTGTGTGCCAGTCCAGGGAACATTGGGACTGTGGCCTGCCCTGCAGGGTTGTAAGGGCAGCCTCCTTCACAATAGGCACACAGCAAAGGGATTAGGTATCACAGTGCCACAACTGTGGCCCTATGATAAGGGTGAGTCAAATGAATTTCATTCCACCATTATAACCAGAAATCAGGGGAGCAATAAGTTCTACAGCTTACAAAATGGCTCAACATATTGATTTGAAACTTGGCAGCATAGGAGAGCTTGGTGTGAAGATGGCCTGTGCCAGGTTTGAGGTAGAAAGGGTACAAAATGGCTTATTTATAGGAGTTTACATTTTGACGGGTGACCTCCAGCAGTTTGACAGGTATTGTCTGTTTTCTTTCTCAAAGACTTTGCCAGGATTAAACTTTACTGGCGGATTTCTCTGTTTGTACAGCAGCTTTTGGGAAATAACTTGTTGTGTCAGGTCAGGGGGAAGGTCTTTTTTATTTTTTTTAAAAATGTGAGTTTCAATAAATCAAAACAAAACAAAAATGAAATAAAATCAAGTATTACAGTTTTCTTACATGAGATTTTAATAGATCTAGGACTATATATGGAATGATATTTATTAAAATTCTAGTTCTTGTTTGAAAGACAGAAGCCTTGTTCAGGTGTTAGAGTGTTGGGCTGGGACTCAGGAGATCCAGGTTCTAGTCCCTGCTCAGCCATGAAACTCACTGGGTGACTTTGGGCCAGTCACTGACTCTCAGCCTAACCTGCCTCACAGGGTTGTTGTGAGGATAAAATGGAGAGGAGGAGGAGAAGGATTATGTAAGCCATCATGGGTTCCTTGTAGGAAAAAAGGTGGGGTATAAATATAATAAATAAAATAAATAAATAAATAAAGTATGTCCTGGGATGGGGGGCTGTGCACGCTGGCCCCACCCCCCTGAGTTCAGACCTTGCTCTATTGAACTGGCAAGGTCTGAACAGGAGTTTTACTTGCATTCGCTTGAACATGAGTAGAATTCTCCATATGATCGGGAACTCTGATAAGGCAGGGTCCACAATCACACTGAGAATTCTACTTGCACACAAGCAAAAGCGAGTAGAACTCATTTTCAAACCTTGCCAGTTCAACACAGCAAGGTTGGAACAGAGGGGGGCAGGGACAGTGTGACAGAGACATGGGGTGATCCAGCATGCACAGCCCTGTTCCAGGTCACACGTTAAGCCCTCACACATTCTCTTGAATGCCTGAACTGTGCTATAGATATGAGTGCCACTACCTTGGAGCTGGATGGCTGTCAGTGGCAGAGTGGTGGACCTAAGTCCTAGATTTGTCTGTTTGTACCAACAGACACATGGAGTCTAGGCAACTGAAGCTCTCATGCAAATGAAGTTGAAGCATTCCACCTTGAAGAGGCATGCGGAGCTCTAGTTTCTGGGCTCCTCCTTCCTGCTAGCTGATGTACATATAGTAGTCCACATATGAGGTACCCAAGTGTGTGAAAGCACTACCCAGCGGTTGCCTAGCAACCATGAGTTCACTCTCTTAACTGCTTCTGAGTTACCTAGTAAATATTTATTTATTTAACAGATTGCTATCTAACTTTTCAATATAAATATTCCCAGGGCAGTTTACAATATGAAAAAAAAATCAATAAAATCTAAGCCCTTCTTTCCCTTTCATTCCCTAAATACTGGAGTAAGAGTAAGGAAACTACAAAGATTGGTAGGAATCAACTTTGCAAATTAAATACAAAGCAGTCCTGCACAATTTGTACTGACTCAGACACTATATAACTAGCTTTTATAAAGCTGTTCATATAAGCATCCATCAATACTTGCTCTATGCATCTACTGGCCTCAGGCTTTTGCACCAACTGTAATGCAGTAACTGCCACCAAACTGCCGGTGTTTTTTTCCCTTGGCTTCAGTATACATTTTGTTTATATATAATATTACGAAGAATAAGCTTTTCAGAAATTCAACAGGTTACTTATCTTTCCATAGAGATTATCTTACCTTAAAGGTATATGAACATGATCATATTTTACATGATCAAGTCATTCAATTGCTTTGCATCATTCTAATTGAACTCAGAGTTGGGTTTTGGTGGACTTCAGATAAAATAAGGATATCTACTAGCCTTACTAAAACTGCTGGGTTACCAAAACTATGGCCATGTTTGGTCTCAAAACTAAAAAGTGATTGGTTGTACATTATAGCTAGTAGCTGGAATTCAGAAAACTAGTTTTTTAAATTCCCAACAAATATTTCATTTTCACCTTTAATTATTTATTGTGTCTTCAAAAATATAATGTACTCAAGTCTGATTTATCTCCATGCTATACCAATGTCTCAAATTACATATGGTTATTAGCCTCTCATTATTGGCTACTGCTTACAATTACAAATCCATTGACAGGAGATATACAATGAGGTTTAAGAGAGCAATAGAATAGTCTATTACAAGTTACAGGAAATAGATCTGTAAAAGAAGCAATGTAATTTTGGCAGCAATTAAATCATTTTCATTCATAATTTCTTATTCTTCTATGCACAGAGCTTCAAAACATATCCCAACAATTTATGAACACGTGAAACACCATAATGGCACTGAAAAATCAGGCTAGCTTAAGACCACATTTTCTGATACACTGGAGGTTTTTATGCCAGAGCTTCTCAGCCTTTTTTGAGCTAAAGGGCTATCTCTACTTTGATGGGTCCCTGCCACTCAATACCTTTATTGCAGATAATATTTGTCTTTTCAACCATTTCACACATTTTGATGACCCAGTTTCAGGTTGCAACCCTTAGGGGCATAAGCAGCACAAAAAATAATAGACCTTATTAAATGGAGGTTGCAGGCTACAGTTTACAGCTGATTTGCATTGTCAGTGCAGTGCAAAGCTGCCAGAGTGTATTCCCATTTCTTTCTCGTTTCTGTCAATGAAAATAAAATGTGTAAAATCACAAGATCGTCCATCTATAATGCCCCCACCCCACAAAGTAAGACCAATGCCACTGGTAAGCTAGAATAAAAACTTGTTAATAACACTATGGTTTGTATCCAATTAGTGTCACTCCTCTGATGGGATACCCTTTAAGTGGAGGCTTTTGTCAGTGGTATGAGGAAAGCAATTTTTAACAATTCCCTCTCACCCTGCAGCCCCCCCCCCATCTGCTCTGGAAGGTTAGTACATCCTTTAGCATCTCTTCCTCTACCCCATCTTATGCGTATGCCCATGCTTCATGACTTCAACATCAAGTCAACCTGACCGTGGATTTTGGATTTTTTCTTATAGACCAGCATGGCTTACTTTGTTTTTATGTGTAACTTGGAAAATACCTAATTCAGCCATACGAGAGTGGGATTCTGCAACTGGGGAAAGATGGGACCTGAAGATGGGACTTTACTCTTGGAGGGTTTCCTTCTCTCCAACCACTAGGTAAGACCACCCTATTTGGCTTCCATTGGCTTTTTATTTTACCTAGTACATGACCTAAAATTAATCTCCAGCTTTGCTAATACAAAACCTCCTATGTTTCTCTTTGCCTTTGTCCTCTGACTGTCAATGAACCTGTGAGTAGGGTAGCCATGTCTTCATTTCCAAGAATGCCTCTGGGACTCACATGCACCCCAGAGGCATTCTTAGAAAAGAAAATACTGTATGCCCCAAAAGATTGGGGTTCCCTGGCCTAATCCATTTAACTCTATGCTTCTTCTTCCACTCCATCTTAAGACTCTTTTTATTTAAAATAAGATCTGTGATGAGATTCTGCCAATAGTTTTATCTGATGTGGTGCTTTATCTCTTGTGGTGCTTAATTGTATTATTTCCTCTGATTTAGATGCAAGCCACCCTGAGATTATACAAATTCAAAGGGAAGCATATAAATTTAATTAAATGAATACTGAATAGAAACCTGCTGGAAAGCATGCAGAGGTAAACTTTAGCAGGTGACCAGGAATAAGAAAAAAAAATGAATTACAGGCTACAGCTATGGTTTAAAATATAAATGGGGGGAAAGAATGGAGGCAAAATGCCAAGTCATTACAGGCACGGCAGAGAGGATAAGGGGCCCACTGTGCAATGAAGATGCCACATGAGGAGCTGCAAACAGGGATTGGATGGTCCATTGGAGAATATGGGTTGTATCCAATTGTGTCCTCTGCTGACAGAATACTCTTTGCTCCTTCTGTGAACCAAAGGTGGAGGGAAGGGATTTTCATAAATTCTCCCCTTTCTCCTGTAGCCTCTCCCATGCTACCTCACACGTTATTCCTAAGGGTCCCCCAACTCTCTGGGACAGATTTGGGGGAATTATAGGGGGCTGCAGAGGGAAGAGGGAATCAGCAAAAATTGCCTTTCGCCCTCCCTTCCATTCACAGAAGCCTCCTGGATTGAGCAATCCTCCGTGAATAGAGGGACACAATTGGATATCGCCCTTGAAACTCTTAAATTTGGTGTAATGCTGGTCAGGATAATTTTACTGGTTTGTAATAATTTTTATCAGTTTTATTAGGTTGGCCTACCCCTCTACAAGGTCTTGCCCATGAGAGATAATTTTTATTTTACTATAGTACCACATGTTAAATATAGTGTCTGCATCTTACCATAACTACTCATGTTAGATTTCTCAGCTGTGTTTGAAACCTAATTATTTCAAACTCAGTAGTAGGTAAAATCTTATTTCCTTTTAGAAAGATATAAAAGTCATTAATATTTTAGCAGTAACTACAGTACATTTAAATAGGTCCAATTAATCTGAACAGTATCTTGACATATGGCTATGCCTTCTGAATTCATTAATTTGCATTACAATTCTGGAAAATACAGTTCTTTACAATATTCTTTGTGCCTTTATAGGTGGGGAAACCTAAAAGGATCTATAGACTGATCTTTTGTATTTACTCCTTAAAAATCTATTAAGGAAATAGTTTTCAACAGCTTTAGCTTACTTAGATTAATTATGTATGAATAACAACACTCAACCCGAGAAGAATACCGAAATCTAACATGTTCTTCAAGATGGCTATTTGCTGTAGTTGAATAAAAAGTTCTGCTCTATGTCCCTGTTTAATATTTGTGTCACTTTTCCTGCTATCAAAATTTCAAAAAAGTGGACTTAATTTAAATGTACCACATGATTGTAAATTTGTTACTACTTTGCTAGAAATATATTAATAGGTATCACTGAGTTGGTTGTTACATACACACACAAAACGAATCTTGCTGCGATGTTGCAAGCAGATGTACTTATTTAATTAAAACATTTATATCCCACCTCTCCAAAGATGGCTTCCAACAAAGATTTTAAAAAATAAATACATGCCTGGAGAACAATATAATCCTGAATGAAACACAAGTACAGGCAGTCCCCAAGTTAAGAACGTCCGACTTACAGTCAACCCATACTTAAGAACGGACTTCCTGGTTCCCCGGCGCTACGTCGTTTACGTAAAGTACACAGTGTAGTAAACTACGCAATTTGAGTAACTTACACAATTTGCGTAAATGCCAATTTTAACGTATGGAACGCTATGCTATTCTGACTTACATACAAATTGAGGAGGTGGCTGTTGATCTGTCTTTCTTTTTTATTTTAATGTAATTAAGCCAGTGAAAGGCAAGCCAGCAGCTGAGCTGAGCTGCCTGCCGCATGGCATGACTTGATGCTTGTGGTTGGGAGGGAAATGACATAATTTCCTTTCCACTCCCTTTCTCAGTACTCAGCAGGATAAAGCTCTTATCTCTGATCAGCTGCTGTTGGGAGATAAGAGGGGGTTTTCCTGCTGGGGAGAGGGAGCAGGGCTTGAGGAAGAAGCTGCTGAGTGATTCAGTCTTGCTTACTTCTGAGGCTTGTCTAGCAGAAGCTTTCCCTGCTTCAGTTTGTGTAGGCATGCAGCTCATGCTTACTTCTGAATAGACATGCACAGGCTTACCTGCTTACTTCTCAGTAGACATGCCGCTCACGCTTACTTCTGAGTAGACATGCAGAGGCTTGGTATTTGGGATGCTATTTAAAAGTGCTGTTGAATGATTCAGTCTTGCATACATCTGAGTAGAAATGCAGAGGCTTGCCCTGCTTACTTTCATTCATGAATTTAATTTGATGTAGGGAAGATAATGACGTGAATGATTGACTTGAAAGGTGGTAATTTGGAGCAGGATCTGGAACAACTGGAGGTAAATTAATTGAATACAGGAACTGATTTGAGTGACCTGGGGTGGGCTGTAAATTAATTTAAGAATTTGGGGGAGTGATTTGAATGGGAAATTAATTCGTTTGTCTTTTGTAAAGTTCAAATTCTAGTAATTATCTTCACATTTGCAAATATACATATAAATTAGCATATTTAATGTTAATGCAAATTAGCATCCTCTTTTGTCCTCTTTTTCAGTGGTGCCTGCCCTATATTTTGCCCACGCATAACTGGCCACCCTAATTAAAATCCTGCAGTCCAAAGCTCTTTGGCATAGGTGGGTTTCCTGAGTTTTCTCAGGAAAACTGTAAAGGATAACAACTCCGAAGCATCTCACCAGGAAGATAACTCCAAAGCCTTTGGACAATTGCAGGAAAGGCCCTGCTCCACATTGCAGATGTATTCACTTTGCTTAGCATAAAAACATAGCGCTGGAGCTGAGCTAGGATGGCCACTTATGAACTGCCAAAGAAGAGGAAATGCATCAGCAGAAGAGAGGACAGAAGTACATCTCACCATAGTGTGGAAGACTGTGACCAGATGACCTGAAGCCTTGCCTCTTCAGTCTGCTTTTCAGGTATTAATTGCTGATGAGCATCAGTTCTTATGATGCTTTATCTTTAAACCAGAATTGGACAGGATAGCATGTCAAATAGAGGACACCTTCAAATAGAGGATGGTCCTCTAGCAGCCTTTCAAATAGAGGACTGTCCTATGTAAAAGAGGGCATCTGGCCATCCCAACCTGCATACTGGAAACTTGTATTGGATCAAAGGCAAAAACCCCCAGTAAAACTACAACATGACTACCTCCCATGTGCCTAGCAAGGTTTTTGATTATTTCTGTTTTTAGGTAGGGTTCTCCACATGTCACACCACAAGCCACTTTCCTAAACATCCCCTCAGTTTTTAAAACACTGCTATGATTCTACAAAAAGGCAAAACCTGTGTCAGATTCACAAAAGCCCATAGATATGCTGGAGAAAGCTCCCCCAGACTGTGTCCCTAGCCTGCAATTTTCAGATTGGTTTTTATTAAAATCAATGGGAGGTTTACTACTGAATTGACTGGATTTACGTCTACACCCCAAACCCCATTATGATCATGCAAAACCATTTCAGCTTGGACTAGTCTATATCCATATTTTTTTGCATTTCACTATAATTGGAAGGGGGAAGGGAACATTGCAATCTAATGCTGGCCAGTGGCGGGGGGGGGGGGGGGAATCTGAACTACCAATTTCAATTTTGTTACAATGATTAGAAATCTGCCAGTAACATACAGGGTTTTAATTCAGTGAACTGCATAATATAACTAATCAATACTAATTACACTGCTAATGAATAACATTTACATTCTTTTCAATTGACCGAATGTTCTATAGTCAAGACATGCTGTGACTGAATAAACAGGAGTGTTTCAGAAGTATTTATTGAGAAATCATCCTAAAATTAATATTAATTACTATTAAATGCCTTCTTTCCAACACTATTACTTTCCAGAGAAGGATTAAAGCCACAATACACTCGCCTATCTGATAAAAGTGTGTTGGTATCATGTTCAAAAGCCATGACATGCTGATCCTTTGAGTCCACTTACTGTATGCTGCCATGGGAGTATGTGCTTTCCCAAACTGTGGCTTAGGGTACAGTTGAACTGGCATATCAACTACCGGTATTCAGTTTTGCTCCACTTCTCATAGAAGCCTTTGACCAGCTTACTTTGCCAAACACACACCTTGTAGAACAGCCTTCCCCAACCTGCTGCACTCCTGATGTGTTGGGCTACAACTCCCAGCATCCCCCAGCCTGCTATAGGGTGCCATGCTATATGCCTGTCCCTTACTTTTCTCTTGCCATAGCTGTGTAAACTTCTTATATACCAGCACAACCAAGCATTTCATGGCAGGCCTGCACAGCTAGTCATACATGGTGGCCTCCCAGATGCTTGATCACCACTTGGTTTTGCAGTCCAAGGCCGGTGGCAAAAAGAGGTGTTTACTGAACCCCTATTGGGCCACTATCACAGTCAGTGGGCTGCACTTGGGCTTAGTGGGACATGAGTGGTGGTGGCCTGGTTTAGGGGCACAAAGTAAACACCTGGCATTGGGCAACAATACCAGCAGCTACTCCATCATCAGTGTTAGAATCAAGCTGCAGCACTGGTGCAAAGAAACTTTGTGTGTGCTGCTAGAGCCCTACAGGCACTTGTACATTTAGAGCTGAGGGGAGTTATTTTCTTAATCCAAGTGCTCAACTTATTGGTCAAAGTGGTTACCTACATTGACCATTTAAACATAAATGTGGATGTACACTCTAGATTTTAACCAATAAAGAATAGTGGCCTTTGGATAGTGTCCTTAGAGGCAAACTAGATGAGATGGTGACAGATTTGTATTTTAGAACTGAATCACTGCCAAACTCCTATAAAATGTGTGTGTGTGTGTGTGTGTGTGTGTGTGTATTGGGGAGGGGAGTATAAGGACAGCTTGGGGGCAAAGGGGGGTGCTTTCCCCCTCGGAACTACATAGTTCCCAGCTGTTTTTCTCCTGGTGGGTATAAGACTGGAGGTAACTTTTATTTAGACAAAAACAGGCAAAAGAGATTTGTGGGGGAAACTGCTGCAGAGGGGCACAGTTGAGCACCCCCAACCCATGCTGCAATTTAACACACACACTTTATAGGAACTTGGCATTACCCATATTCTGATATGCAGTTGAGTTATCATAACATCTAATCTACCTCCACCCACCTCTTAATAGAGTGAAGACCATATTAAGTTAATACAATATGGAGACACACAGCAAGGCATTCTTGGTTCCTCTTCTCCATGTCTGGGACATCCTTCTTTCAGAAGCCCAACAAGATCTGGCTCAGAGTATAAGACTGGCCTGTGGCTTATGCTGGTTCAGCTTGTCTGAGCGTGGAAAGCTAAGCAGGGTCAGGCCTGGTTATTACTTGGATGGGAGACCCGTCCTCTAATTTCCTGCATTGAGCAGGGGGTTGGACTCGACAGCCTTGTAGGCTCCTTCCAACTCTATAATCTATGAAATCTATCTTTTGGCATCACTGGATTTTTTCCCCTCTTTTTCTTCCAAGCAACAATTTACTGTTAGGGAGTGAACATAAGGTTTCATTTAATAGCAGTTATATACTGTGTTAATGTATTTGCATGATTAAAGATTAATAAGGACCTATGTGAGCTGAAACAAGATTACCAATGCCATGATACAATTTTAACTTTCTGTTCTTTTTTTCCATTTTATTCCACAAGGTCTTACCCTCTGATAGGATTGAAGGTGCAAATGGAAATGGCAGCAGGTCACAAAGCAGGTCACACAGCAACAAGTCAAAAATGTGTACAGGGCTTGAATTTGGGGAGCTTAGTAGCTTCTGTGAACGCTATTCTTTCTTTAAAAGCTATAGTGGGCATGATATGGCTAAAAGTGCAGTAAGGGGATGGAACTTATGGGTTTTATTATGGGGGCTACCTTTCCCCCCTATAATTAGAACACTGATTATATTGATCCTTGCCAAATTGGGTTGAACACTGTAGCATCTAAGAAGGATAACATACTGAAGGGTAAAGGTACCAAAATCTTACACCATTTACTATTTTGGTGTATCTCAAACATCTAAACAGTTATTAATTTTTTTTAAATTCCCCTGAGGATTTAAAAAAATATATCAATCCTGTGTTCCTATATTTTATCATTCACTGTTATCTACTCTGGCCTGACCTTCAGCGATAAGGTATGCTAAAAATCTAAAATCGAATGTAATCAAAAGGAACAGAGAGATCTATTATTAATAATTTCAATTTATGGTAAACTGTCTCTTAGTGTTTTTATGTTATCCATCTACAAAAGCTGGCTGGAAACCAAGAGTATTTATCTTCTGTTCTATCTTATAATGAGTACTGTTGGCACATGCAGCACATGGAAAAGCTCTTGTCAACATTTCTCTGCAGTATTGGAAACCAATATTTATCAAGTGATGTTAGTGTTCACACTGGAACTGGCACTACTGCATTGCACAGTTTCCTTCGGCCAATTTGCTTTCGATTCCAGGACTTCACCACAGGCATGAAGCTCTGTAGCAACGCCATGATAATTAAACCCACCAGGGACAGCTTGGTGTGCTGTCCAAATCATATGTTTTTTCAACTAGCAAAGGAGCATGTCTATGATACTGCCCTTCAAAACACATAATCTGACAGACTTGAAACATTCCACTGGTGGAGGATTGGATGAGGTGGAGAGAGACATAAAAGAGGCAAGAGCGAGGAATTCAGCTCTTAGAAACGCTGTTTTGGCCATTGCCTCCCCCTTTCCTCCAATGGAATAAGTCACATATTAAAAAATGTGCATACATTTTAACTAAGGTGTAAGTTTACTCATTACAAATGAGAAGCCTCTGCTTCATGCCAGAAAACTGAATTTGTTACAGAATGAGGAACAAATACCGCAAAGAGCGAATAACTATGTCCCAGGTCAAAAGCAATAAAAAATGTAGAACAGTAACTAGATTTGAGACCAAACATGAAAGTGTTTCTATTAACTGGGGAAAAATAAGGCAAATCTGAATTTTTGAAACATAACATACACAATAAACCCACATTTTCAGCCTACTTTTCCACACTATTGATACAAGTTTATCAATTCTAAAGATCCAGCTAAACACACATTTTCCTAATCCACATTTTCTCAATCCTTATGGACTCAGGAGAAAGGGTATGCATCAATCCTCTAAACCAGGGCAATGAAAGTAAGGGAGTTATTTGGCATAAATAGTCCAGGTACTACCAGTCTATGCTTAAGAGGAAGGGACGACCCACTAAAGTGTTCTTCTCTTCTATATAATGCAGCTCACTGAGTCCTTTACTATAGAGGCAAACTGGCAGGTTGTATCACACAAAAACAAAACCTTGAAAGAAAACTCAGATTTTGAACCAAACCTCTTGACAAAGTTAATTATGTATATTTCTTCCCCTTCAATTAGTGCATATTTTTTAAAATGTTGCTTTAGTTTTTAAGAGCAGCCAGAGATAAATGTAAATCACAAGGATTTTGGCATTAAAAACTGCATTTAGAAACGGAGGCTATTGAAGTGCATGCTGAGTGATACAATAATGAGCTAGGCTGCAAACTTCTTGTTGTTGTTATTAAAAACCATGAAAGAAGTCTGGAGTGGCAAATATCTGTGACACAGGCTAGAAATTGTTGTGCAAGTCCCACTTGCAATTTAGGGAAAATGTGTGAAGCACTGTAAACTGCCATCAGTGCACTGAGACTGGAGAAGGCACTCTGGACATTCTTAAGATGCTCTTCTTGGTTGTTATGTCATATATTCCTGTGCTGAATTCTGAAACTGCAGGGCTAAGTCCTGATTCAACATCATCATCATCATCATCATCATCTATTATTTATATCCCGCCAGGACCGGTGCAGGGCAGTTTGGCGCCCTAGGCGGAATTATATTTAGCGCCCCCCCTCATGTCGTGGGGGGGGCTCCGAAGCAAAGCAGCCCTGCTCTGCAACACCCCCCCCCGCACTGCCACCACCTACCTACCTACCTTCCCCCCGCCGCCTCCAAAGAGGAAGTGACGCGACGGGACCCCCGCGCTGTGTTTTTTGCTGGGGAAACCAGGGCAACAGGGCTGTTTAAGCCCTGTTGCCCTGGTTCCTCCCACAAAAACAACGCAGGCGGGGCTCCGGAAGTGACGCGGAGAAGGTAGGTGGCGAGGGGAGGGGAGGGGAGGGGAGGCGCAGCGGTAGCGGCGGGCAGGGAGGCGCAGCGGCAGCAGCAGGCGGGGAGGCGCAGCGGCGGCGGCAGGCGGGGGAGGCACGGCGGCGGCTTCGGCGGGCGGAGGCCGGCGGGGGTGGCGCGGGGGGAGGCGCGGCGGCGGCTTCGGCGGGCGGGGGGAGGCCGGCGGGGGTGGCGCGGGGGCGGCAGCAAAGAGGAGCGCAGCGTTTCTGTGCCCTCTTCAGCCACGCGCCCTAGGCAACTGCCTAGTTTGCCTAGCGGTAGCGCCGGCCCTGTATCCCGCCTTTTCCCCAGTACTGAGACTCAAGGCAGCATTACAACATTAAAACTTGTACAATTAAAACATATAAATAGGAATGTACAGAAATGAAAAAAATATAATTAAATTAGCTATAATATTAAAATTATATAAAAATATATAAAAATATCAAAGTTAAAACAAAGGCCTGCTGGAACAAAGAAGTGTTTGCCTGCCTCCAGAAGTATACCAAGGAGGGCGCCATTCTAGCCTCCCTGGGAAGGGAATTCCAGAGTGTCGGGGCAACCACTGAGAAGGCCCTCTGCCGAGTTCCTGCCAGGCGTGCCTGAGATGGTGGCAGAACTATGAGAAGGGCCTCCCCTGAAGATCTCAGGGTATGGGCAGGCTCATAAGGGAGAATACGGTCTTTCAAATAACCTGGACCCGAGCCGCATTCTGTAACAAATTCAGTTTTCTGGCATGAAGCAGAGGCTTCTCATTTGTAATGAGTAAACTTTATAGGTCATAACCAGCACTTTGAATTGTGACCGGAAACAGACTGGGAGCCAGTGAAGCTGTTGTAACAGCGGAGTTATATGCTCCCTGCAGCCAGCCCCAGTCAACAGTCTGGCAGCAGCTCTTTGAACCAGCTGAAGTTTCCGAACACTCCTCAGAGGCAGCCCCATATAGAGCGTGTTACAGTAATCCAAGCGGGATGTAACTAAGGCATGTGTCACTGTGGCCAAATCAGACATCTTGAGACCTGTTCTTGTTCCTTTCTTTTTTAGGAAACAGCCAAGTCATCTATTCTACTGATAAGGGTGACTCTGATTGCTAGTGGCTTGATCCCACAGAATGTTTAGGCAGCATTCTGCCGCAGACTGCTATGACATTTCTTTTGCGAAACAATGTATTTCAGCATATAAGAATTTTACAGCAACTCGGGTACTACTGAGTGTCCAAAGAAGGTATTGTAACGCCAGATTATCAGAAAGTTCTGAATGTTTATCCTCTGAAAAGATTACAAACTTTCCAGGATCTTGAAGTTGTATATAAAATAGTTACTTCTAACTGCCCAGTTACAAAACTGTATTAATGTGTACATAAGAGGTTAATAGGGGTGAGCAAAGCATTTTGATATATTCAGGTGGAAATCTGGCACAGGTTACCCCCAACCCCAAATACAGCAAGTTGAATTCATTGAAGGTAGAGAGACAATTCAGATAGCATGCCAAGGATAACAGTATATTGCATTATAAGAATGACAACATTATAGTTAAAAAAAAATTTTTAAAGGAACAAGTTGTTCTTTTACAAAAATGGCTTTGGGAGACAAAATTTTAATTCTTCTTCTTTGAAATACATTCAAATACACTTTGGGCCTAGCACATCACAGTAGGAGAAGCCCTGCCTCCCATAACCCCTATAACAGTGGTCACCAACACAGAGTCCACAGGTGCTGTGGAGCCCAAAAGGCCAGGCTGAGGCACCCTCCAAGCTATTTCCCCCCTCTGCAAGTGAATGCAGCAATACAGTAATACCTTGGATTGCAAGTAACTTGGTTTGAGAGCGTTTTGCAAGACAAGCAAATTTTTAAATATTTATTTAATTTTTTTTAACTTGATATAGAAGCGACGTCTTGCAATACAAGTACTGTAGTACAGCTTAAATTAAAAATCTCTGTACAAATTTTGGGGGGGAGGATTTCGTTTTGATATAAGAGTGTTTTGGATTACAAGCACGTTTCCTGAACAAATTATGCTCTCAATCCAAGGCATGACTGTACCTCCATTCATTGGCACAGGAGGTGGGGAGTTCTCTTTGCCAAAAACAGTGCGGGGGGGGGGGGAGTCCACGAAAGAGAGAAAAGAGCCAGAGAGAGAGAGAAGCTAGAGTGAGTAGCGTGCACACAGTGTGCATATTCATGCACACACAGAGACACAGATAAGGGGGTGCTCCCAACATTTTTGTGACTGGCCCTCCACCCTCTAGCAGCTGATCTGTGGTGGTGTCAAGGGCACTTGTTCAAAATGCCAATTGTATCCATGGGCCCGAAAATGTTGGAGATCCCTACCTTATAAGTATTGTGTACTTATCAGCCAAGTTCATTTCTGCCAACCTGATAGCAGCATTCATCACATCACCAGAATATCATGCTCTACTCAAGAAAGGTATCCTTGATGTACTCTATAAGACAGGGATGCGCAACTTTGGGAAGTCCAGGGGCCATTTTTTACACACACGCCCATAACCCCACCCCACCCCACACACAGACAGGTTGCAGGCTTCCGGGCAACCTCAAAATTAATTACACAAAAAATGACATCCGGAACAGTATAGGGTACCAAAACAAGTTAAACAAACTAAATTTTGGTGATCCGTAGTGCTGTAGAGGCCTTTATTTATTTATTTATTTATTTATTTATTTCAGAGCATGGCGAAAAATGGGCTCCAGTGGGGGCTGCATGTGTATGAAAGTGGTGGTATATGAAGCAAACTTAAATCTTTAAACGATGCAATCTTAAGCACACTTAACTTAGGAACTCAGTGGGAAATAAGCATGCATAGGATCAGGTTATTAAAAAAAATTAAGAATATTTTTCAGTTTGGAACTAATGGTGCTATCACCATGTCTATGGGATGAGATGTTTTTTTGAAAAAATTGCATTAAGCAGAATTACAGCAAATTACGGAAACAATGACTGAATCTTTTAAGACAAGCCCAAAGGAAAATACCATCTCACTGTCACAATACAGCAGAGAGTAAGGTGTATGCTTAACCCACTGAAATCAATGGGTTAAATAAATACAGCTAGCTGTGCCAGACTGTGTCCCAAAACTAGTTCCCCAGGTAATTGCCAGTTCTGCAAGAGAAACTTCATCTCAATGTACATTCTAGCTTTTGTCAATTTTACATTGCAAGCCAGGTCTTTTCAAGTCACCCTGGATGTCATCTTAAACTCAAATGAACTTTCCATGGCAAAGAATTGTAAAAGCAGACAGGTTAATATATGTAGATAGTTGTTAACACAATGTATTTTTTTCTGTCTTGAATAACTCTACATTTTGTCTTCACACATTACTCCCACATTCTAGGTTCTCACTACAAGAGATTGGCAGGAAAATTTGACACAAACATGTTTTTAAAATGAAACACACACAACACACAAAACCAGTGTGTTTTATATAGGAAAACAGCTACCTGGGTCAACAGTCAAACTGCTGACCTGGGCATTCCATGGTACTGGTAGCCTCAACATCAAACTCCAAAGTAACTTTTCTGCATTGGTCCTACAAAACATAATGGGAATATTTTGGCATATGGTACTGTGCATTAATTTAACAGCCTAGTCCTAGGTATATAATGAAGGTCTCATCTACGTCCAGTACTTTCCTTTTTAGTTACTGCCCCCAGTTTATAGGATGAATCTCGATTTGGTATGCATTTTTAAAGATTAATTTACAGTAACTGAGATATAATATAGCTGGTGGTGGAACGGCACTGAAATACTATCTTAGGACGGTCTGTTCATGGTGATGCTGTTACTTCTCCAAGTGAATTAAGTACTGCCAGCTTCTGATGCCCCTGTGCACCTTTGCAACAGGAATAACATGGATCTTGAATAAGGAAAAAACAGCACATAATGATTTTCCATAATGCATCCAAGCCAAAATTATATTGCTGATAAAAGCAGACTGAGTGGGATGGATGGCAATAAGGAAGCACTGTAACACATTCAAAGTTCTGATGAAGCAAAAAAAGGGACACACAGTGCATCTTATACAAAAAGTAAGCTCCATTGAGTCCACTGGAACTTACTCCCAGATAAGTGTGTATAGGATTGCACCCCTAATTAGGAGGTGCACAAGGCTGTGCTACAACTTCATTAACACAAAGGAAGCATTTTGTAAGCATTTTGGCATAGGCCAGATAATGTTTGCATGACTGCATTATATATACTACCTATCACTCTACTGGGGTTCAAAAATGAAGGAGAGAGAGATCAAAGAGAAGAATATGCAGTATCTGGGGAATCACATAACTTATTTTGGGTTTTGTTTAAGTGCATATTCATAGGTAATAAGAATAGAAAAACAAGCCTGTAACTGGGCAGTACTTCTTAATGGTTAAAACAGCAGCAACAACAAAAGAAAGATGCCATCTGAATTTTATGCCAATGCAGAGAAAAAATTGCTGGAATATCAGAATGCTAATCTGTATTCTAAAAGTTTGGAGATTCGTTCCGTGGCACAAATAAAGTTACTTACAATTACTATTGCTGGAGAAGTTAATTAAACACTTTGTTTTTAGCCCCTACCCCACAGAGTTCACAGTGTAACATCTTTCCATATTTACTCAGGCATAAAGGCCTGATTGCTACAAGTTACATCTGCAACATGTTACGGCAATCTTTGGGTGAACAGTGCTGACTATTTACCTCATGGTAACTTACCATGGCGTGCATGTAAGCATTTGATAAGCTGTTTTGTACTGCCAGGAGGTGACTAGCATACCAAGCCTTCACAACGTGATCTATAGACCAATCATATGTTTACAGTTGTGCACAAGATCAGGTGGGAGAATACCAGCATCAGCACAACTGGTTCCCCCACATTGGCACTGGGATGCAGCTCCGCCAGAGCCATAGTAGTCACTGGTGCGGTGCTGTTTCCCTGAAGCTGCTGTTCCTACTTGACACACATGTGCAGTGCAATGTGCCCGTGCATCTCTGACTGGGCAAGGATGGAAAGAGCACAGCTGAGCTACTGGGTGCTCCCTACACAACATCCTGTCTGAGTATTGTTGGTTGATGCCATGCCCCCACTGGAGGAATCCTCCTCAGAGGAGAAGCTAGAGCTCCTAGAGATGAAGAAAGCCACAGAATAGCCCATGTCGGAAGACCAGGAGGAGCCTGAGTCCTTGGGGGAGATGATGAAAGTCCCATCCCTGCAAGAGGCGGGGGACTCGGCCTCTGAGGCAGAGGCTGAGTGCCCCCTACTTTATTTGTTTATTTGATTAATTTGTACCCTGTCTTTCTACCAAAAAAATGGCACTCAAGGTGGCCCAAGAGCATCACTGTCTCAAGAGGCAGGCCAGAGGAACCCCTGTGAGGAGTGCCCATTCACAAAGGAGGGCACCTTGTGAGTAAGGCCCTCCTCACAAGTAGGACTTTTTGCCAGAGGGCTTGTAATGAACTGCAGCTGAGCCCTGGGTTGGACTCTGGAAGCTCTGGCTATATAAGCCTTCAGACAGAACTTACTAGCTGCTGGGAACAACATTGGTATATGTGAGTTACAGTGTTTTGTTATGATCTGTGTTACTGGCCTTTGGAATCCTGCTATACTCTTCTCTTTGGACTGTATTTTTATTGGACTGCTTACCTGTGCTTTGTCTTTGTCCATACCTCAGATACTACTCTTGGAACTCTCCTCCTTGACTGGTAACATTGTACAAAAAGCACAGCCCGTGCCTGTTTATTGACCTGCTGTTGGATTTACCCCTATATTTGCCTTACTGCTGAGTCTGACCCAGCCAATGCAGGAAAGTCCAGCACTGAAGTCATGATCTTACAACCCTGCACCTAGATTTTTACAAAGTAAATGGACTAGGGCAGGGGCCCCAACCTTTTTGGGCTGGTGGGCCCCAATAATTCAAATTTTGAGAGGGTACTGTGGGTGCTCTTGCAAAATGGCTGCCATGGTGGATGTGGCTAGTCATAAAACACCCAATTCCCAGAAGGCAATCTCATGAGGCTAAAAGAAATGTAACTTGCCCAAGAAGCTGAATACAAGCCAGACATATAGGTCTGAGCTCCAAAACACAACACCACTCCTTTGAACCCACAGTTTTCCTCTCCAACACCCATTTCACAGAAGGCAGACTAATAAGACTCACAGACAACTTGGACAAGAAAGTGAGTAGAAAGAAAGTAGAGGTATGCTCTGAACCCCAAATTCCAAATCACTTATTTATCCCCGCCAAAAAGCACAAGAAAATATCCATTTCACAGAAGCAAAACTGGTGATGCTCAGAGAAACACACCCAGGCAAAACATACCCATACATCAAAGAACCAAAACAAATAAACCAAACCAACTCACACACACATACACACACACACACACACACACACACACACTATGCCCTCTAGCCGCCGCCCCCCGCCCCCCCAGCATGCTTCTACCCTAGCCCTCCAGGGTGCTCTTATTTAATTTCATTCATTTCATTTCTATACTACCCAAAAGCCAAAGCTCTTTGGGTGGTTCACAAAAATTGCAACCCAAAAATATAATACAATAAAAACATAATATAAAATCTTTAACATACAAAATGTAAAAACAGTTTAAAACAGCTAAAAAACAGTGACGATAAGATACTGGGACCTGATAAAACAATTTACATTAACAGCCCTACTACCGGTATATGCCACCAAATGCCTGGGAGTAGAGGAACGTCTTAACCAGGCGCCAAAAAGATGACAATGTTGGTGGCAGGTAGCCCTCTCCAGCCCAGATTACATTTATTTTTTCTCGGTGTCTGGGCATGCTTCAAAACAAAGTGCTGGGCTGCAGCCACCCACCATTTTTATTTTTTAAGAATGCCTCTGAGGCACATGGGGCCCCGAGAGGCATTCTCGAAAATAAAGAGCTGTCAGCATACCAGCCATCCAGGATTTTTTAATTAATTCTTTTTTAAATCTTTAAAAATCAGGAGGGGCGGAGTCTGGCAGGCACCAAGGGATGTGCCTATGGGTACCATGTCAGGGACCCCATGACTAGGGGCTTCTCTCTGGCAAATGGGGCAAATCTGTACACCCAACTAGCCAAGCTTAGGATGTTGTTTTGCTGTTCGTGTTGTTACTAGCAAAGTAGACTTACAGCCATTTTGGTGTAGCAGTTGGAGGCCTGGGTTCAAATCTCCACTCAGCTCTGAAGCTCATTGGGTAACCTTGGCCAATTACTACCTCTCAGTCTAACCAACCTCATAGGGTTGTTGTGAGGGTAAAATCGGGGAGGGGGGCAGGGAAGCATATATGCTATCTTGAGCTCCTTGGATGAAAGGCAGGTTACAAAAAATCCTACCTACAAATGTAATTATTACAATTATAGGATTGCACTGACAGGGGCTGAAATCTTCATAACATTTACTTGAGAGGAAATTCCACAGAATTCAATGGGACTTCCTTCCCAATAAATGTATTTTTAGGTTCAGGATGCCAGGTAACACTGCGATGAAATGTTGGAGGATGACAGCAGTATGTCTCGACAACTTCAGCTGAATTGTACCACCTCCATGGCAGCACGGTTGCCAGAAATATACCAGCCAAGCAGCTATGCTAGGGCAGTAGAAATTTGTTTAAAATCCTGCTGTAAACAGGCTGTCCTCTAATGCGGCTTTGAATTATTTTTAGTTATTACAATGTGTTCTCAGGGTTTTAAATAAAACATAAAAATCTGGTTGACATTATGATGGTTTAACAATACATAATCAGGCTGTAAAATTCAAGGGAAGATAAAGGAGCTAAAGTTCAGGGGCATTTAGACACCTAGTTCGCTTAGTATATTTCATGAAAAATTACCCTTTCAATCTCAATAAAACATCCCTTTGGTCTCAAGTAGCTTTGTACTCAAAGAACTTGTCCCAGGAAGGGCATTTATGATATAACTACTAACTAGAAGTTTCCAACCAATTCAAACATTACCAGAGCAATATGGCTGGCTCCTATGAGTCCCTGGTAACATTTTAATGACAATCATGTGGGTCATTTGGACCATGCAGGTAATACCCATGTAATGTGGCTAGAATGGGTGAGTGTGTGTTTGCTTATGCTGGAATGAATAGGACCATGATCCTAGCTGACTTGTAGCCCAGCCTCCAAACTCCCCTCTTCCCTGAGATTAGGAAAAACCCTGTGCAGGCTAGTATTAAGATCTGTGTCAGGCAGGTGTATGTAACCCTGTTAATACATCTGTTATATTACCAGCACCTATGTGTGAAGCCTGAATTCAATAGGTTCAACACGCAAGTTACATACGCCACTGCAATTAGCGTTCACACAATTAGTGTTCACAGTGGGAAATTCCTGTGCTGAGTTTCCCACCCAGCAGCCATAAAAAGAAAACGCCACATTAGTTGGGGCCATAATACAGGGACTTTCAGAGCCCCTGATGTCTGTAGTCACTGGCAGGGTCAGAGATATTCACTACATGATGGCTGTAATTACGCTTGCTTGGTAACATATGAATTGGACTTTACCCAAATTCTGTCACAATGAAGTAAACTTTGGACCACTGTTGTCATATGGTCCAATTTCAGAGCCCAACCTAGAACATGGGTGTTGATTCCTTAAAATGTATTTGTATTTCAGATACCAAAATACAAACAAATATTGCTAGATAATTTTTGTAAGTTTAAAGCCTGGGGCTTCATGGGATGATCATTCACTTTAGTATTATAATATATAGCACACAAAACCCAATTTTCAATTATCCCTTTGTCTTAATTTCTCAGGGGGCTGGTTTAGCCAAGGCACCTCTTTTCAGATTCGAGGATACTCAAGAAACAAAACCACCTGTGTCAAAGATGATATACAGTTTATTGAATACAATGATGAAATATGGATGCAGTGGAAATTTGGGGCCAGTTACCTGCTCTCACCCTAACCTGCAGATTATAAACAAGCAAAAGAAAGCTTGCACTCCCCTTATCTGGGGCTGTATTGGTTCCCTGAATAGGCCAGGGGATGCTCCGTTGGGCCTCCAAAGTTGCCTGGGCAAACAACGCATCAATTCCTCTCTCCAGGCCAAGAGCAGAGGACCACGCCTCTTGCCATGGATTTTATAAAGTTCCTCTTCTCCCTCTGTTTCAGAGGGTCAGCCACAAACTAAAATTAACCCCACTTCCTGAGAGACGGGGGGTGGGTGGGGGTGAAGCTGCTTCAGTTCTCACAGTGAAAGCAGCCCTTACCTAAGGAATGTAACTTCAAGACAATTATCTTTGGTGTTCATCTTAACAAGCTGAAGGCCATAAGGCATGACTCCCAGAAACTATCCTGGCTTTTAGACACTGGGAAAATTCACTACACTACCTGTCCAACCTTAATAACCTCCTCACCATTCTTCCAGTACAGCCCATCCAATATACCCTTCAACTTTACTAGAGTGGAAAACAGATCCCTACTGTTTAAAAAAAAGAAGCAAACTCTTCCTCACAATTCAGAAAGTCCTCTTGGAACACTTCCTCCAAAACAACAACAACCAAAAAAACACCTTTTAATTGAAACACTTCCCAAGTGCTCAATTTCAGTTTAGTACCTCTCACCTGAAGGGAAAATAAATTCCACCCCTGAAACCTCCATATTTATTTGTTTGTTACATTTATATTCTGCCTTTCTTCCAGACACCCCAAGGTGGCATATATGATCCTTCTCCCATCGATTTTATCCTCACAACAACCCTGTGAGGTAGGTTAGGGTGAGAGCAGGTGACTGGCCCAAAGTTACCCGGTGAGCTTCATGGCCAAGTGAGGACTAAAACCTGGATCTCCCAAGTCCCAGTCCAACACTCTAACCACTACGCCACACTGGCCCTCTATACTTAACATTCTAGATCAGCCTGCCCCAAACTGGTGCCCTCCAGATGTGTTGGACTACAACTCCCATAATTCCTAGCCAGCATGGCCAATATGGGAAGAGGCTGTGAGAAGAATTCCTAGTAAAAGCAATAAGAGCAATGCCAACATAGGTCTGATTTTAGAAATCCCCCAGTAATGTTTAGGTATGAATCCACACACTGAGAAATCATTGATATTGGTGTTGTGAAGGCCCAACAACCCAGCATGCATTACAGAACTGTACTGAACGTATCCAGTGATATGAAGTAGCATCTACCCCATACCAATCTGCCAGCATACTGTGGTCATCAGCTGATGCCCTTCTCTAAATACCGCCTTCATCAAAGATGAAAATTGTTACAATAAGGGAGAGGGCTTTCCTGGTAGTGGCACCCCAGCTATTGAATGTCCTCCCTAGGAAGGTACCAATTTTGCAGTCTTTTAGGCATCAGGCACAAAAACATTTTGATTCAGTTCAACAATGAAACCAATTACCCAGAGGGATGCTGGGCTCTCCTTTACTGGAGGTCTTCAAGCAGAGGCTGGACAGCCATCTGTTGGGGAAACTCTAGCTTTGGTTTCCTGCATTGACCAGGGGGTTGAACTAGTTGACCTACAGACTGCCTCCAGTTCTGTGATTAATACTTATATATCCTGCCTTTTTGAACCAAAAGGATCTAGAAGCAATTGAAACAAACTGTAGAGATCAAACAATAAATTAAATTCAATCAATCAGCAATAAGCAAATACCAACACACACACACACACACAGAGAGAGAGAGAGAGAGAGAGAGAGAGCGCAGCATGGTGGAAGAAGAGGATCAGTTCAAACTCAAAGGGGCCCAAAAAAGCATAGCCTTTGCCCAGCATAAGAAAACCAGCAGGAAGGATGCGGAGCAAACATCCCACAGGAGGGAATTCCAGAACCTCAGTGCCACTCTTAAGAAGGTCGGATCTCTGGTTACCCCTTAGGGTGGCCACTTAAGCATTGCCAAAAAAAAGGGAAAACATCACCAAAAAGGAGGGCAAAAGGAGACTGATTTGCATAAACTCTACACATGCTAATTTATACGTATAGATAGAAATTTAGAAATAATTACTATAAGTTAAATAGAAATGTAATACAGGCATACCTCATTTTATTGTGCTTCGCTTTATTGCGCTTTACAGATATTTCAGTTTTTACAAATTGAAGGTTTGTGGCAACCCTTCGTCGAGCAAGTCTATCAGCCATCAGTCTATCTACCATTTGTCCAACAGCATTTGCTCACTTCATGTCTCTGTGTCACATTTTTTAGCAATAAAGTATTTTTTAATTAAGGTATGTACATTGGGTTTTTTTTTAAAGATATAATACTATTGCACATTTAATAGACTGCAGTATGGTGTAAACATAACTTTTATATGCACTGGGAAACCAAAAAATCCATGTGACTCACTTAATTGCGATTTTCGCTTTGCGGTGGTCTGGAACCAAACCCGCAATATCTCCCAGGTATGCCTGTACATCTCACCACAGTGTGGGGGGGGGAGTCTGCTGTCCAGGCGC
The DNA here is from genome assembly GCA_021292165.1 of Shinisaurus crocodilurus. Taxonomy (NCBI): domain Eukaryota; kingdom Metazoa; phylum Chordata; class Lepidosauria; order Squamata; family Shinisauridae; genus Shinisaurus; species Shinisaurus crocodilurus. The sequence continues at coordinate 131,700,579 of CM037879.1, forward strand.
TAACTGTTGATGATCAAGTTCAATGCCTCTTATTATTAGTTCTTTATCTTTAAACTGGACAGCTCTTCAAACAGAAGACACTTTCAAATTGAGGACTGCCCTCTGTAAAGTAGGCCCCATGGCCACCTTAATACCCCGCCCCCGGCAACATACACACACATTTAAAACAGCAAGAGACCCAGTACATGGCCTCTAAGGAAGTTCTTAAATTCTGGATAGGTTCGTATATGGGAAAGTGGTCCTTGAGGCTCACACACATCCTGACAACATTACATTATACAATTGCTGGGGAAGCATTCAATGTTTTTTTTCATGCCCAAACCTCTATGGAGCCTATGTGCTAAGGGGCCTGTGTGAAGCCACTCTTAAACCAGCTCTCTGGAGAACTAGTCAGGGCATACTGAACTGCATTGTTCACCCCGCCTTGGCATTAACAGGCAAAGCATACAAGGAGGAACCAAGCCTAGTGAGGGTAAGAGGGAGCAGAGAACAAGGGGGGGGAGTATGCATGGGGCTAACATAGAGCTTCTATGATATAACTATTCATTCAAATCAAGGACTGGTCATGGCATTCTAGTAACTATAAGGAATATTTTTTTTAAAAAAGGGTGTACAGTATCTTCCAAGCCCTTCATTCTCCTTGTGTAAGCAAGCATAGAACACCACATAATCAATAAGGGCCAGTTCATACGACCCAGGCGGCGAGCAGGGGAGGCACCACGGGGCTGTCTGTGGGGTCTGGCGGGGCGCCGCAGACGATCTGCGAGCCAGCAGTGGAGCCAGCAGTCCTCACACTGCAGTGCGGGCCTCCCGGTGCTAGGGGGCGGTGGCTCGGGATGCCCAGAGGGGCTGTTTGGCCCTAGAGGCCGGAGCGGCTGCAGCTCCGGCTGCTCTGGGCTGCAGCCTCTGTGCGGCCACGGGAGGCCCCCGCGGGACAGCCACCCGCTGTTCTCATGGCAGGGTGGCCACGCGCAGTAGGGGCTTACCCCTCTCCTGCCCATGGTCACTTTGCATGCTTCGTGCATGCAGCCATCCTGCGGGGGCGCCCCCGGCCGGCATTCACATGACACGGGAACCACGGGGGGCTTCTGCTCCCCTGCGGTTTCCATGTCGTGTGAACCAGCCCTAAGTGTCATACCAAAATCCAGTCATGTGAAGAAGGGCAAAGACAACAAGCCTGAAACTTGTCAATTGGCCAAAACCGTCAAACTGTGGTGGGCCACTTCACACATCATGTCAGAAAAACATGCGTGTTTTCCCATGCAAGTACAGACTGCAGGGATCTACAGCCCAGCCCATCACAAATTCCCTGTGGCAAAAACCCATATGATGTGTGTGTTTTAAAGTAGGGGTTCTGGAACACAGTTGCATATGCTAAAGAGTAACAATATGAGTACATGATTAAAAGAAGGGGGGAACCAATAACACCAGCACACACAACAAATGAACTGGCCTGGATTGTACCAGTACTTCTTAACATTCTCTCCTTTTTTGCATCTTCAAATGAACAAGTGGACAGCATTTCAAATTATATAAATGGCAAAAATGCATGGCACCTTTCCTCAAAGGGAAACTTCAGTACTACAACACTGACCTTTTCCCAGACGAATGAGATATGGATAGATCAACATAAAATCATGGAATGTTGTTGATCAAAATGATACTTCCTCCTTCCTAAGTAGTACGGTTTGCTGAATAAAAGGGCTGTGTTCAAATGAAAAAATGAATTGCCAATCTCAGCTGCCAATGCATCAGGAACACAAACTAAAACAGGATCCCCGCCCCCCATGGTAGCCAAGTTTTAAATTATTAGGAGCATATCACAGGTGCACCTGCAGCCCACAAAGTAGACAGTAATTACTCCAGTGGTTGCTCACCACTTAAAAAGGACAGAAAACTTAACACTGTTGCGATGTACGCATGAAAGCTGAAGTAAGCATTTTCATTGATGCTTAAATTATAGAACGACAAGGTTAGTGGTTTAGAATTAAATAACCAAATACAGACTATAAACAACTCCAAGTAGCCTCAAAACTATGCATGGTTAATTTGGATACCAGGAATATTTTCTCTGCATTTAAGCAGGGCCAGGAGAAATAGAGCATAAAAATCTAAAGTAGCATTGCCTCTCTGAAAATGGCAGCAGTTCAACTTTGCATGTTCCTGTTTCTGGGGTAAATGGACAACCTGGGTTACAAGGACACAGGTCACCTGCTAGGTCAATGCAGGCTTCCCCCCACGTGTGTTAGCAATTGAATCAAAGTGAGCTGAAGCATGCAAAGAGAAGGTGTGGTGACCAGGCCCCAAGACATTTTGCTGCCTGAGGCAAAGGACAAAATGGCGCTCCCCCTTCATTTCTCATATAGAAGCTGACTGGATTGACAGCTGAATCTTACCTCAACACTATTGGAGGATATGGGAAGGAGGCGGTCCTATACTGGTTAGGCCAAAGCAGAGTTTTCCCCCTTATGCACAGCCTGGTTATTGAAACTGGTTATCAGCACGTGGGTTGCTAAACCCTGCTAAAAGGCTCTTAAAGCAAACGGATTGTCCAAACAAGGTTTAAAACTAATAAAGGCATTTGTTAGTTTTACTTACAGTCCGTTTATTCATATGGGTGTGTCCATCAGGTTGGGGAGAGAGAGAGAGAGAGAGAGAGAGAGAGCAGGCCACAGAGAGGCAGGAAGTAGGGAGGAAGGGTTAGAAATCACACACCCTGGGGATTGTTCAATTAACCCTTTCCTCCCACTGTAACTAGTGGTTACATTACCCTGTTGATTTAAGCAGGCAATATTACAATTTCCATCAAACACTATCGACAAGGAGAGCAACCACCATCACACCTGAATGCAGCAAGCTAGTTTAAGGGGTGCAGGAGAGACTGCCCTCCATGATGCCACTGCTGCACCCCAGCATATGCAACATGAGGTGGTTGCCTCACTCTGCCTAATTGTAGGGCTGGCCCTGTGTCATGTTGAACAACCATTTTGCTTCCAAGAAAAAATGCTCTTAAAGCAGCACTTTTGAGTGGATGCCCCACAACATCTCACCAGGAATTGTTAGCTGCGCTTTGTTTTATGAGACATCTCATTCTGCAGGACTGCTTTCAACTACAATAGCATATAGCCCCTTGGATATTTCTTATTTCACAACACTATTGCTCTATTGAAGTCATTGGAATATTAATAAGGCAGATCTCTCTATAATGATCTCCTTTAGACTGTTTGATCTGGCAAGGCCAACCACAATTGCCTAATTTCTGAGACAAGACTAACCAATAAACATACAAACATGCCATATTAACCAGAAATTTTAAAAGCAATATTCAAACCACCCCTTTCAGTGGGTGGATCCTATCAAGCATAACATCATCATCATCATCATCATCATCATCATCAGGCGATCACTCGTGACCGAGTAAGATTGTCTTCCGGGATAAAAGGAGGAGATTCTAAAGAAGATTGTGTAGACTCTAGCGATGGGTCCGTAAGTGACTGTGGAGGCCAATTCTAGATCCACACAGCTTCCCACAGTGAGGACACAGGTTACCAGATAGAAGATGGTCCTGTAAAGGATTCATTTGACGTGCTTTTCGCTTAGCACGTTTCTCCCTTTCACCTTGCACTCGGGCTTCTTCAAAGTCCATGGAGCCTTTGTGAAAGGCCAACCTCCATTTAGATCGTTCATGGGCCAGAGCTTCCCAGTTTTCGATGTTTATATTGCATTTTTTTAGATTAGCCTTATGAACATCTTTAAACCAAGCATAACATCTGGCTGCTAATAATGGATGCCAAAAAGTGGTGCAGGTTTTAAATTTGAATATTTCTGTAATCAGTTAAGTTTAGATAAATCCACAGATCAAGTATAACCTACTACAAATACCACCTGATATTTGTGTTGGCATTTTGTAACACTGTGCAAGCATGCTTCTAAATATACCCCATCCTAAGTGCTTTGTTCTGCAGCAACAAGTCATTTGTAAGGGCATTTGACTTCATAAACTCTACACAAAGGCTTAATAATTGTAACGGCATGAATGCAAGGTAGATTGAAAATGCCATGCTTTTAAAAAACAAAATAACAGAATATTTAATGAAAATTCAACAGCTGTTTATTTTGTGTCATCTGAAACTATAAAATATTTTCCACAAAGGGGTATGATAGGTTTTTTAAATCCACAAATATAAAATTATTATTTTAAAGCTACTCATTTCTACTGTTTCCATACATCCCATGCCCCGAGGGTTAATTGCATGGTACACTGATTTGTTTTAAATGAAAAGCTGCCTTGGGAGGATGTAATTCTGAGTAGAGGAGTGGTTGGAGCTGCTTAATCCTCCCCATCGCTGGCAGTTTTTCCACTCAAAAGCCATCCCATACACCCAAGCAGCTTTGAAGGAACAGAATTTGATTGGAAAAATGGCCAGCTGGGAAACGGTCAAGTTACACACCCCGCACCACCACAAGCACTGTTCTACTCAAAATGGTTATCTCCCAAGGCTGCTTTTCATTTTTTTAAAAAATTAAGAGCTCATTACATGTTGCACACAAAGTGTTATTTGACTTTTTTTACCCCACCTTTCTATCAAAAAAAAGGTACTCAAGGTGGCTTACAATCATTAACAAAACCTGATTAAAAACAATAATAAAACAAATACATTAAACACAGTTAAAAACGCAGTAACAGAGTGAAAACAGCCTCCAGCCCGATAGACCACTTACACACTGAAGGCCCACTTGAATAAAGCAGTCTTTTCCTGCCGGTGGAACGAACAAGGGAACAAACTTAGCCTGCCTCAGCAGGGAGTTCCATAGCCAGGGAGTGGCAACTGTGAAGGCTCTCTTTCACGTCACCACCAAACGCACCTCAGAAGGTGGCATCTTGAAAGAAAGGCCTTTCCAGAAGATCTTAAGAACTGGGCAGGCTCATATGGGGGAAGGCAATCTTTCAGGTAGCCTGTTCCCAAGCCATATAGTCATAGGCTAATCAAGTGCTTTATAGGTCATAACCAGCACTTTGAATTTTGCCTGGAAACAGACCAGTAGCCTGTGAAGTTATTGTAACAAGGGAGTCGCGTGCTCCCTGTAACTAGCCCCGGTCAACAGTCTGGCTGCAGCATTCTGAACCAGCTGCATCTCTAGCTGCCTGCTCACCTCCTGTAGGAATTTAGTAGTACAGTAATACCTTGGATTGAGAGCATAATTCATTCCGGAACCGTGCTTGTAATCCAAAACACTCTTATATCAAAGCGAGTCTCTGGCAGGCGTGAGCGGGGCCGATTTCAGCCCGCTCGAGGCGAGCGGTTACATCCCTACGCTTGTCTTGCAAGACCTTGCTTGTTTATCAAGTAAAAAAAAAAGTTAAAATTTTTGCTTGTCTTGCAAAACGCTCTCAGACCAAGTTACTTGCAATCCCAGGTATTACTGTATGTGAAACTGCCCTTAGCCCAAATAAATGAGGGTGCCACCAGCTGGGTACTTCCAGGCAGGGCCAGTGTTACCACTAGGCCAACTAGGCAGCGGCCTAGGGCGCAGGGCGAAAGGGGGCGCCAGTCAGACAGAACCGAGCGGGGAGGGCTTTCCCCGACCCTGCGCTTTCTCCGCTGTTGGTGCTACTGCTGCTGCTGCTGCTGCAGGCCGCTGGGTCGGAGTAACTGAAAGTTGTGCCAGTCCAGGCACCCCCCCCGAAGATTAGGGTGACGGGAGGGAGAAGCTCTGCTTTGCCCAGTCTCTCACACTCGCACACCCCCTCCATCCCTCCCTGAGGCTCCCTCCCTCGCTCCCTTTCCTGGTTGTCTCCTCCCTCTCCTCTTCCCCCTCCTTTTCCCCTTCCCTTCCCCCAGAGTAGCCGCCGGAGGAGCAGGCAGGCAGGCGCTGAGGCAGGCAGGCGCGGTGCTCCTGTTGTGTTTCTGGGTTGTCTCCTCGGCCCAGCCGCGCCGCAGCTGCCGAAGGAAGAATCCCCCCCTCCCCGCAGCCACGCCATGAGTTCTTTCCAACTTCTTCTCCGGCAGCGACTTTCGGAGGCTCCGAAAGTCGCCGCTGGAGAAGAAGTTGAAAAGAACCGATCCTCCCAGGGGATCCCATTGCATTGAGGTTCAGCGGAGGGCTGTAATGCAGAAACACCTAAGCATGGAGCGTTTCCGGTTGTCCGTCGCTCAAAGGGCCTGCCTGTGCTCTGGCTATGCTCAGTTGCAGCCACTGAAGCCTTCCTGCCCTTTTCTTTGCCCTCCCTTGGAATCAGATTTCTCTCCCTCCCCCCACCCCCAACAAACCATTTCCCAAACCACATGGCCCGGCGCCTATTTTAAGGGAGGCAGAGACAAGACTTAAATGCAGAGGGACATACTGTTCTGAAAAGATATGGAGGGTGTGCTTGTTAATTCTGAATAATCTGAATTAACAGACCACTCCGAGGTGGTCTGTTCGGGCCGGCTCCGAAAGTCGCCTCTGGAGAAGAAGTTGAAACGCTACGTAACTTACATAACGTAACGTAACGCTACGTAATGTAAGTGCCTTTTCCTCGCTCCCCCCTCCGCCTCGGCTTGCAGCAGCTCTCCGTCCCTCCTGTGTTTTTCTTTCTCATTCCTTTCTTCATCCCTCTTTTCTTTTCCTGCCTCCGCGCTCTCCCTTCCGCGCGCCCCCCGGCTCTCAACCTTTCGATCCCAAGTTTAACAAGGGGGGGGGGTGCTAAATATCTGATCTTGCCTAGGGCACCAAACTGCCTTGCACCGGCCCTGCTTCCAGGCTTTCATCCATAAACAGGTTATGACAAATAGATTGAAGGAGAGAATTCTATTTCTTTCAGTACATCTATAAAATTTGGGTACTCTACCTGAACCGGGTCATGCATCAGAGCAAACAACTCCCAAGTGCTCATGCTGACTTCAGTGGGACTCCTTTGCTGGTTTGATCGGTTATTATCCCCTAGATCCTTCCTTTGGCTGGAGCTGGGTGGAAGGCGCAATGCCTAGCTAGCTCCCCACCAGAGATCCCTGGGACTACAAATTCAGGACCCAGGTGGAGTTATTTATTTATATTTATTTATTTATTTATTTTATTGCTATACCTCCCAATAGCTGACACTCTCTGGGCAGTTTACAACAACGAGTTCAACATGCTGGCTTTCAGGGTGCACTGCATGACGAGTTAGAAGGCAACTCAGTCTGCTCCTAGGCTATTTATGTGCTCCACACCACTGAAACACGGATTCATTTAGTCGCATGGTCCTCCAGGTTTCTTGCTTCCTTAAATAAGGGTCTGACTGGTCTGGCTCTCTAAAAATTACACGTGCTTGCTAAACTTTTTTAAAGTTTAACATATACTGTTGCTGGTGCCATGAATAGAATTTATATTGTTGCACTGTTTCAGTGCACATCGGAGAACAGTAACTGGGGAACAGAAATTGAAAATGTTGCTTCAGAGTCACTAGCCCATCATCTTGCTCCCCTGTAAGACAAAATAAGAGTTTAACTTTCCTCCCTTTCATGCGTGACTTTGGTCAGATCTCAAACTGATGCTACCGGAGGATCCATCCCTTTGCCAGGTTCTTGTGTGCAAAGCCCTGGGTAACTTGGGATTTCAGTCCACCTTCCACAGCCACTTCTTATTAAAATTACCCTAGAACTTTTAACTAAAATCTACTGCCACCGCATTTCATTAAGAAATATATTTTCTTGCGCTCAGGCCCCTTTCCTGTTAAAAGCCTTTATGCCGCAGGGTGAGCCTGCCCCTGCAGAAAGTGCTGCAAGGAACTTTCTGGTCCCTCCCTCAATGGCCAGTCAGTGGTGGAGCTCATGCTTTGCACGCAGAAGATCCTAGGTTTAATCTCTGGCTATCTCCCACTGAGAGCACAGATGGGAAAGACCTCTGCCTGAGATCTGAGAAATCCACGCTCTGTCAAAGTAGAAAATATGAGGCTACGTGGACCAAGGACTTAAGTCATTTGCTTCCCGCTCTAGAACCTGATTATCTTCACTGGGTTCAACTGCTGAAAAGGCAACCTGCTTTTCTGTTTCAGTTTTATAAATTAAATTTCAAAATAGCTTATCATTTCAGCATTGTTCTCTTGTCATTTTCATCCTGTCAGAAAGCACCTGCAAGTACAACCCACCGATGGTCTCTCTTGGCCACAGTTGAAGAACCACAACCCTGGACATGACATTTCTCTTAATTATGTTTCATTCAGAAACCAACACCAATGCTAGAAAGAATATAAAATAAATTGAAAAGATAATTAATCTTAGATTTCTTGAGTAGTCGGCGGGGTATAAATATAATAAATAAATAAATAAAATGGGTTAAACACTGCCCACATTTGGCAAGCCTTAATAATCTAGAATTCCAGTAGGCCATGAGAGTACGCTAAAACATGAAATAAATTTTATGGATGGAATCTACGCGGGGAGACTTCTATTCAGATGACAGGAATTTTTCTGCTTTTCTCTCCCCCCCCTGCCCGCAGCCCCCCATGCCCCACCAAAATCTGCTTTGGAGCCCCCCCATGCAGATTTTAAGGGTACATGGGGGGCTGCAGCTGGAAGGGGGAATTGCTCTTCTTAGTTCTGCTGGCAGAAGCAGTTCCATCAGTGGAAGGACCTCATCGGATTTCAACCTACGGTATATACTTAAGGTGAAACAGCTAAAGGCCTTAAGACTGTATTGCTATTTAAAAAACAAACATTCCTTCAAGGAGTACTAACAATCAACAGATTAAAAACAACAACCCTAATACAATAATTTCATTAAAATTGAGCAGAGTTTATTGGTTTCATAGTTTTCCAAAACAAATCAATTCATTTTCAGTGCGATTGTGATTACATCAGGACTGGCCCTATCATTAAGCAGAGTGAAGCGGCCACCTCAGACAGCAGATGCTGGGAGACAGCAGCAAGGTGTTGGAAGCGAGAGCTTGTATGCCACAAGACCTGCCCTGCACTCCCTAAGATAGCCTGAAGCCCTCTGGAGCAGGGGAGGATGCTGTTGCATCACCAGTGTGGAAGAAAGATTCAACTGCCACTCCAGTTGGCTTTTGTACATGGAATGGGAGGGGGCGCCATCTTGTTCTTTGCTTTGGGCAGCAAAATATCTTGGGTTGGCCCTGGTTTGCATTTTTGCCTTGTTGTGCAACAATGTCCAGACATTCTAACCTTTGAATTCACCACCACTGCTAGCAGCAGCAGCAGCAGCAGCAGCTACTCTCAATTCAATAACCACATTGCAGTCCTTCTTTGGTACCAACAGCCCTATTGTGTTACAAGTTTGTACCATGGCTACTGCACCTCAATGTACTTTTCTTGTTAATCCTCACCACTCAAAAAACCATACAATTGCATTTTACAGTATGGGTGTTACTTGCTGCTCAAATTTGCTATAGCCTGCCCATTTCATTTGCAAACCAGGAACATATTTCATGCAATGAGGTCACAGTGTAAAGTGGGGAGGCCTGACAAAGTACGTAGATGTGCTCCAGGAACAACCTTTAACTATGGATTTTCCATCCCATTGGTTGCTAACTGGTCAACTGTTACTTGCAGCTTATGAAAAGCCTCATATTTTGTGGCTAACTAAAATAACTATTTTGTTATTAAGAGAACATATGAATGTTTCACTTTAGAACTTGTAGTTCTCGGTGATAAACTGCAGTTACTGTATTTGAAGTTATGTTGTGAAACTAGTTGGCAGTAGGTAATTCAGGATGGACAAAAGGAAGGCTTCTGGCAACACATAATTAACCTAGGAAATTAGAATGCTATGATAGCCACTATCACAAGGGACTTTTCAGAAATTCATTCAGTACATTAACGGAAGAAAGAACTGTCAGTTGTTGTTCCCCATGATAACTATGAATGAAACCTGCAAACCTAGAAGCAGTACACCTCTGATTACAAGATGCTGGAGACTAATAGCAGAGACTAGCTACCAGAATCTCACCTTGCTTGGGAGGGGCCTTCCACAGGCATCTGGCTGTCCATACTCAAAGACAGAGTGTAGAACTAGACTAACATTTAGTCTGATCCAACATGGTAATTCTGACATTTTTATATGGAATGTGTGAACATGGGCACACTGCACGCAGGACAGTCTAGAAACCAATGGCCTCTTGTTTCAGCATGTTCATTTGTCCAAAGTGGAAATGTCTGTCTGAATTTGTATGTGTCATATTCACGTACTTCACCCAACTTTATGTCAGTGCCAATGTGTATGTCACACTTACAACCAAGATGCTATGGCCAGTTCTCCAGTGCTCTTTAACTATGCTGGAGAACACACTACTTAATGCTGGAAAACACACTACTTAAAACTCTCTCTCAGCATCATCTCACTCATATGTTACATATCTATAAACATATTAGCCATTTTCTACTCACTGAAATACTAAAAAATGATGTACAAATTGTTAAGTATGGTGTGTGTGTGTGTGTGCGCGCGCGCGCACACACACGCATTTGTGTATATGTATGCACGCGCGCACACACACACACACACACACACACAGGGAGAATGAATTAGTAAGTTGTACAGAACAACCCAACACACCTTACATTAATCAGTCCACACAGAAATCATCCATTAGAGTTAATTATCAATACAAAGATGAATGTGTAATAAAATACTGCTATCTCTACCTATGGATAATTCTGCTGAAGTAGTAACAGCTGACATTTATTGAAGTAGATTGCAAAGTTAGGCATAGTATGCTTTGGGGTGCAATCCTATGGCTGCTAGACACTGTCTAGATGGCCATGGGATAGGTCGGAGTCCTAGCTTCAATCTCAGAAACTTGCTCCAAGGTTGAAGCTGGAATTCTGACCTTGGGGTGCCCGCCCTCTGCCCTCGCAGCCAGCATGGCTCTTTCTGGGACGGCTGCAGTTCCAAGGTGTGAAGACGGACCTCAGAGCCAGCGTGTAGTGGATGGGGAGGGGAGGAGTAAAGCTCCACCAGGATATGATGTATCCTGGCAGTGCCTCAGCCTGTCCTCCTCGCGAACAGGGGCACAAGACTTAGACGGCCAAAATCGGCCATCTAAGTCTTTTGCAGGGTGGGAGAAGTCTTTTTGCAGGGCTCCTTCTGCTATTGATAGGAAGCCCATAATCCTCTGAGTTTGGAGGGTTATGCAGCCATGACAACATGACGGCAACGGTTTTGGACAACAACGGCTCTCATGGTGCTCCATTTAAAGTGGGATCAGGTGTTAAACAGGGATGTGTTATCGCCCCAACATTATTTGCCATTTTCATCGCCATGGTTTTACATCTTGTCGAGGGGAAACTTCCCACCGGTGTGGGAATTATATATCGAACAGATGGAAAGCTTTTTAATCTCAGCAGGCTGAAAGCAAAAAGTAAGGTAATTACAACCTCCGTCGTGGAACTTCAGTACGCTGATGATAATGTGGTCTCCGCACATTCAGAGGATGATCTCCAAACTATCCTAAATGCTTTGCAGAAGCATACGAAAAACTTGGTCTCTCACTTAACATCAAAAAAACCAAAGTGCTTCATCAGCAAGTGCAAGCCAATCCTTTGGTGATGCCATCTATCCAGCTTGGCGGGACAATACTGGAAAACGTCGATCATTTCCTCTATCTTGGCAGCTATCTTTCTGTTACAGCTAACATCGACAGTGAAATCCAGCATCGTCTGAGCTCCGCAAGTGCCGCATTTTCTCGAATGAAACATAGAGTGTTCGAGGATCGGGATATTTGTAAGAAGACCAAAACACTGGTTTATGAAGCCATTGTATTACCAACTTTATTGTATGCCTGCGAAACATGGACTATCTATAAACGTCACTTCCACCTCCTTGAAAGGTTTCATCAACGTTGCCTCCGGAAAATCCTGCAAATTACTTGGGAAGATAGGCGAACAAATGTCAGTGTACTGGAAGAAGCAAAGACTACTAGCATTGAAAAAATGATCCTTCAACGCCAACTTCAGTGGACCGGTCATGTTGTTCGAATGCCTGACTGCCGTCTCCCAAAGCAGTTACTTTACTCCCAACTCAAGGATGGAATGCAAGCACATTGGACTGCACTGCCCATTATCTTGTATTTGTGGCTTGTAATTCTTGAGCACTGCCCATAGAGTATTGGGCGGTATAGTAATTAAGATGATGATGAGATGATGATGATGATGATGATGATGATGATGATGATGATGGTTCTGATAAGCTCCAAGTATGTATTTTGGGCAATTGTGAAGGTAAAACCATGGGCAATGTTGGCTGAAATCATAGATCAGAAAACGCTAACAATACCCTTTGTATTTGGCTTCTGTAGCATGGTATCATAGATTCATATATCATAGAGTTGGAAGGGGCCTACAAGGCCATCGAGTCCAACCCCCTGCTCAATGCAGGAAACTAGAGGAGGGGTCTCCCATCCAAGTAATAACCAGGCCTGACCCTGCCTAGCTTTCCACACTCAGGCAAGCTTGAATGTATTTTTTATAGTTCTGCTCCTAATCTGTATATATTTTGGCTAATAATTTCAGATGATGGAGAGGTATCTTTAAAAGATAAAGATCAACCATTTTTGCCCTTATACCTTGTAAGTGGAAGGACTGCATAGTCTGCAGTCACTAAGAATTAACATCACAAGTTATAAAATTGCCTCAAAGTCACCATCCCCAAATGTAATGGATGGGGTTTTCCAGAGCACTTAGCACTGACCTAACTGTGCTCCTAGTGCAGCCTTTGGTAAGAACTCCAACTTACTTCAATTGGAGAAAACTAAAGGCAGCTTAGAGCACCGCTGAAAATGGCAGCATTTATAGATTTTCCTGGTGTAGGCTACGTACTTAACAACATAGAGTAAATATACTCGCTTCCCCTGAATAACTTACAGCCATACTGTGTGGTCAGATCTCTCAATAAAGATCTGCAGTACCTCGGTTACATTTGAGGAGCTACACTGGATTTACACCCTTGTTAAACACATAGCTGGCACTAAAGAAAAATCCAGCCATTACTGGTCCATGTTTTGATGCTGTGACACTAGAAATAGTATGAAGCCAACACAGAAGTGCAAGGATGGGGCTGCTTGCTTTGCTACCCCAGCAGCTGTTTTTATCTCGAATCCCTTCTTTCTGTCTGTTAGGTCAGGGTTCAGAGCTAGAGGCTCCTGCAGGAGGTGAGTTGATTTCAAGTTGGCCTTGAAATCCTGCTTACTGGTCTTTTGTTGGGTCTGTGACCGCACAATAAAGATTGATTGATTGATTGATGGTCAGGAAGTCTTGCCTCCCCGTAATCCTAGATGCATGGAAACGTGCCCTGAGTACATAGCAGTTAAGGAAAGATGTTGCACTGTGCGTACTCAGGGCCCAGCCCAGGGGCCCTCCAGCTAGCCAGCCAGCTCAGAAACAAAAGTAGCATGTTTAGAGATGTGAAAGCTGGGGCAGGGGAGGGGGGATATCAACATGACAAAAACAAAAAACTTTTCCTCAACTTTTTACTCCTATATTTTTCCCAAATGGAAAAAAACATAAAACAAGAATCTCTCTCTCTCTCTCTCTCTCTCTCTCTCTCACACACACACACACACACACACGTCTGATTTTGATTTTATTTTGGGGGTTTTTTAGTTTTTAGGGACCTCTACATGAAATATGGATAAACTAGATGGACAATTTACAAAATACATTTTTCATCTACACATGCGTCAACAGGATCAATTCCAGTCTTTCCCCAGGTATGTCCCATTTAAAATAAGTACCGGTATTTGTTGGCAGCTGTTATGTACTGCCTAACCCTTGACAAACTGTTACTGCCTAGAATAGTGGCGGCCAACCTCTTGGCAAGTGTTCCAAAAGGCAAGCCCAAATAATCTCACTACAGTACATATGCATTTGAACTGCTGGCCCAAAGGACATCTAGACCATTCAGTTAAGGCTGTAGAGCCTTAACTGAACATTACAGCAAAAGTTCCAGTGGATAGCACTACAAAATGCACATGACATGTGCATACATTCTTGGTTGCTCTTTTCCTGCCACAATCACTCAAACAATTGTATCTATAAATTGGAAAAGGGTGGGACAATGGCAGAGAGATGTCTCCTAGAGAAGTTTGCTAGGTCATAGAATCATAGAAAAGTAGAGTTGGAAGGGGCCTACAAGGCCATCAAGTCCAACCCCCTGCTCAATGCAGGAATCCAGGTCAAAGAATCCCTAACAGATGGCTGTCCAGCTTCACCTTGAATGCCTCCAGAGTGGGATAGCTCACCACCTCCCTAGGTAATTGCTTCCATTGTCTTATTGCTCTAACAGTCAGGAAATTTTTCCTGATGTTCAGGTGGAATCTGGGTTCCTGTAACTTCAGTCCATTATTCCGTGTCCTGCAAACTGGGATGATCGAGAAGAGATCCTGGCCCTCCTCTGTGTGACAACCCTTCAAGTACTGGAAGAGTGCGATCATATCTCCCCTCAGTCTCCTCTTCTGAAGGCTAAACATGCCCAGGTGATTTTTAATGCAGAAACAGAGTCTCGTGGCACCTAAACGACTAACAAATTTATTCTGGCATAAGCTTTTGTGAACACTGTCCACTTCATCACTTGCATCTGATGAAGTGGACAATATACACAGAAGCATATGCCCGAATAAATGTATTAGTCTTTAAGGTGCCACAAGACTCCTTGTTTTTTCTGCAACAAACTAACATAGCTATTCCTCTGGAAATTTTAATGCAGAGATCCACACACAACCATTGAACATATAGACCAGAGATAGGAAACCTTTTTTGGCTTGAGGGCTGAACTCACTCTGGGCAAGCATATGCCAGCAATAGGCGTGGACACATCCCAACATGGGCAGGGCCACCCCTACTGCTAGCATGCATATATACACACAAAGCAGCTTTCCTAAAATAAAGTTTGTATGTAGTATAGATATACTTATTTTGAAAGCTAGCTCACCATGTTGTGATTTTTAGTTGGTTCTAATAAAAGGTGTACACAGCTGCCTGCATTTTTGACCTTATTTCATTTGTTTCCCTTATTATATTTCTTTCCTTATTTGTTGCAAACCGTCTGCTATCTCCTCTTGAAGCATTATTTTAATTGGAGGTCCAGTGTATTTTCTGAGTGCTTGAAGCACAGTATTTAGCACCTGGGGGGAAATCCCATGTTTCCCCCAGAAGCTGCTTTTATTGCTCTTGAGATAGTTGCATACAATGTTGTTGCACAACTATCATTGGTACCACCTTGATATTCTTTATGACTTAGAGTGCAATCCTATGCATGTTTAGACAGGAATAAGTCCTACAACTCCCAGCATTCCTCGGTGGCTGAGGAATGCTGGGAGTTGTAGGGCTTATTTCTGTCTAAGTATACATAGGATTGCATCCTTAATTACTGATGAGTGAACCAAAACTCTCTTTCCATGCCTGTGCTAGTTTATCATTCTTCTGTTTCATTTTGTTTACTTCTTTTGGAGCTGTGTAGTCATCAGCATAGAAATATATACATAGGCAACTTTTAAAGGAGGTGAAAAGCATAACCACTCCCTCTCTGTTACTTGCTGGCAGGATATTGCATTATGTCACAAGAGCCATTTGCAGGAGAATCATGCAATGGCCAAAATACATTGTTTTGGTGACTGTCGAAAGTTTCTTCCACACATGGTACAATACTGTGGAGAATTGCAAAGACTGTAGAAACCTAAGTCAGGGTGTATGAACAAGACCAACAACACTTCTAATTTAGCTAGTTATCAGGGCCAGAGTGGCATACAAGACAAATACAGGAAGAAAGTGACATTTTTGATAGATCAACTGAAAGCAGTTTTGGGGTACTATAAGAAACACCAACAAGTGGGTGCAGGAATACCTTGTCACTTCCTTCTAATGTTTTTAAAGACTGATTCATAGCGCAATCCTGTACAGGCCTACTCAAAATTAAGTCCCACTGAGTTCAATTAGGCTTACTCCAGGAAACTGGGTACTGGATTGCATCCTCAATCAATGGCATTTTGTCTTTAGTCTAGAGTTGTATTTAGTTCTTATACCGACATTTGCTTCTTGTGTAGCACTGTTCCCAATACAATGAGAAAAAAGTACCGTACTTTACCAACCCTCTTTCCCACAGGAACAGTGCCTCTCACTGAAGCTCAGGTAATAAATTATTTCCCCCAAATAATTTATTTCCCTACTATTGCTTAAATGTCCACATGCTACTACTCCCTGTAATATAATATGATGTAGTACCTATCCATAAAGTTACCTCTGTAGCAGGCCCTGCCTGCCTTTAACAACAGATGATACACAGGGTACTTCCAGACACGGCTTTTATCATCCGATCGCCCTACCTCATTCAGGAATTTCACCAGAGTCCAGACATTGTCTTCCAGTTCTTGTTGTTATTATTACTATTTACTTATTTCTTTATTTAAAACATTTCTGCACAGCCTTTAAGGAACCAGTCAAGGCAGTTTACAAACATTCAGGCAACAAAAATAGTAAACAAATAAAGACATAATAAAACATTAAAGGCAACCACAAGAACCATAATAACAACTTTAAAAGCCAAATTTAAAAGATGTGTCTTGTTGCCCTTCCTGAACCCAGAGAGAGTGGGGACCAGTTGTAATTCCAGAGGGAACACATTCCGGAGTCTGGGAGCAACACAGGTGAAAGCCCTTTCCCACATGCTGGCCTCTGCAAGTGGGTGTGTCTTCAAAAGAGCAATTCCTGCAGATCTTAGTAACCGAGCAGGTTCATAACAGGCTTGTGGCTTATGCTGGCTCAGCTTGTCTGAGCGTGGAAAGCTAAGCAGGGTCAAGCCTGGTTATTACTTGGATGGGAGACCCCTCCTCTAGTTTCCTGCATTGAGCAGGGGGTTGGACTCAATAACCTTGTAGGCTCCTTCTAACTCTATCTATGAAATCTATGAAATACTGAGATAGGTGGTCCCTCAGATAGCCAGGAACTAAGCCATTCAGGGCTTTAAAGATTGTAACCCTCCCATGTGTGTCCCCTCATCCCATTTCTTCTGTCTTTTTTCTTACTACAAAAGGAATCTGTTAAGGAAGGAATGATGGAATTGCTGAACAGTGCCTTTGTATGGGAAATGCTTGGAGCCCTCCATTTGGGAGCACCCCCAGAAATCAAGCAGGAAAACTTTTCCTGACATAGAAGTAAAGGTACAGGAACAAGGCTAATAACAGGTTGGAACCCTACATACCTGCTATGGTAAATTATTCTAAAAGACCTCATTATACTATATGATGGAGATAGCCATGATGATAATTACCTCATTCCTACTGCACAAATCATATTGTGCACTTGGCATGTGACAAGCTTTCTGTGAACAGGAACTTAGTTACAAGCTCTTGATTCCTAAAGGAAAATGCCCATCTGAAAGCACAGTTCCTTTTACCTGCTGCAGCAGTGCTTTTCTTATTATTCAGATGCCTTTGAATGAAATAAGCTGCTGTGCAAACCTAACTATAAGAAGTTCCTTTTGGAATCCCAAACCCTTTGAGCACCTGTCAAAGCAATATGAACTAATCTAGCTTTCATGTGCAATCCTCAAAGAGCCATTTTCTGTTGTGTGCAAATGTTAACTTTCAAGAGGTGCCCCCAAATTCTTTTAGCAACAACTTTGAAGGTTCTGCTACAACTTTCTGGATAATATTTTTAATAGTGAGGGTCGATACTTCATAGGATCCAAAGCACTGGTGGCCAGGCTTTTTGGAAAGCAGGCCACATGTCAAGTCCAAAGTGCTATGGGAGTGTTATTCTAAAACATGAGAAACCCACCCATGCCTTAGTGTGGTTCTGTCTTTAGTCTACTGGACCAGAAAGCAGCAGAGAGAGAGAGAGAGAGAGAGAGAGAGAGGAATGCAGCTCTGTCTCTGTGCCAGCCTGGTGTCCTGCAGATGTCACTAGACTACAATGCTTATCATCTCTGACCACTGACCACACCTGCTGGGGCTGATGGAAGTTGGAGTCCAACACATCTGGGAGGCACTAGATTGGGGAAGCCTGCTCTATACTGTAGGCAGGCTCACAAGTCGTCTTGCTCTGGTCCTGTTGTTCCACAAAGACCTGCTGGCTATGCTGCTTGCAGTGTGTATGCCGCAGGTTGCCTTCCCCAGCCTACCCACCCCTCACACATGGTGTAGACGAGCAATGTTGAAATGGCCTTGGGCAAGGCACTATCTCTCAACTTAATCTACAGGGCAAGGCTGTTGTGAAGCTAAAAATACCACACTTTTGCCCCTTGGAGGAAAGGCAGAATACAAACGTAGCAACATTAAGAAATGCATTCAATAAGTTGACATTAAGGCTGCAAATCTAAGCATACTAAAAGGAAGGAAGTAAATGTTTAGGACTGAGCTGTTAGTGTATGGTGCCGAGTTACAGCAGCAGCTGCACACAATTAGCAATGATTTCTAGAAAGTTTAAATAGTTATAGGAGTAGTATGCAGGAGGCTGGAGAAGACAGGCTACATGAAGTACCTATAATATTTCATCTATCTATATAACTATCTTTTTATATATTTACTTATAAAGACATACTTTCCATGTTAAGTGTATGTGTACTTTGCCATCCCACTTCTGTGTCCGTCCCCCAAATACCCAAAGAAACATCAACCACACCCCAAGGGTTGCAAATAGCAGGCTTCCATTCTCACAGCACCATAGCCCTTAAACAGTACTGAAGCCAAGCAGTAAAACAAGCCATTTCCTTCCCAATTACTGGGCCTTGGTGTACATTTGTACAATTAACGGTGGCACCTGCCACCACTACTGCAGAAATGCAAGCCCCAACACAGATAAGAGAAAGCAGAGACAACATCACAATACGAGACAGACACGACCCCAGCTCCACCACTTGCAATAGATACGGCACAGAAGTTGAGAGCCTGCAGAGATTTCATATTTCCATCTATTATAGATGACACAGCTAGCAGGAGGGAGAGGGGAGGAACAGACAAACACTAAAACTTATGCCTTAAAAGTCATCATTTGGGATTCAACCAAAAGAAAAAGCCTCACACCTTTTGTGAAAGCCATCAAATAAACACATGGAAGCAGAATTCACAGGCAGGAAAAGGAATGTTCGAAGTACCAACAGGAAGCTTGCACGTTACAGAGATATTTTATATAGGTTATATTCTGCTACCTAGTCTGCCATTTCCATCCAGAATCAGAATAGGCCTGGAGGATGGTTAGATGAAGAAAAAGCCTGATCTTCATTCACAGGCCCAACCACAATCTGTTTATACATAGGAATCCATTTGGCGATAACATCAGACTTGAATACACTTATTTGCAGAAAATATGGTCATATAAGGCATTGGATGAAAGAGAGGTTGGGGCATGGGGAAGAGATGGACGATTTTAAATAAAAACTGGAGAGCTCCCAAATATGGCATCTACCAACACTCTGATTTCCCTCCACCCACCCTTTTTTGCAGCTAAAGACGGAGGGATTAAGTCAACCAACTGATCAGTTCCACCAACAGGTATGAACAACCATTTCTGTGAAATGAGACATTCAATTAATTGCATGTATTATATTTTCCATATTTTCAAATGCCTCGTGGCATCTTGAACACAGACTTGGTCTATGCCTTCACATTTCAGTATATACACCCCAGTAAAACAAAAGGGGGGGAGGGTTAAAAGGATGGGAGGGGGGGAAAGAAGACCCACCCCAAATGGAGAATTCCTGCAGGTGGTTGATGTAACAACAAGGCACACACCACAAAGTCCCACAGTGGCTCAGTTGGGCTTCCTTTGAACCAGGTGGGGGCAGCATGGCCTTTTAAAGGCTCCAACTAGGGAAACCCCACCCCATCGGACCCTCCCAAAATAGGCTGGGTTTTATTTTATTCTGTTTAAAAAAAAAAAAAAAAAACAGCCCAAAGGAATTCCTCCCACGGTTTCATGAGGAACACCCATTCAGAAACACACACACACACACACACACACGATTTGGTTCCCCACGCAAGAAGACCGTGGTGGCTTTCTTTCTTTCTTTTTTTTTCTTTTCTTTTTTCTTCTTTTTTTTTTGCTTTATTCGCCTGTGATTTAGGGGTGTTCTCCCCCCCCCCGCCTCTCCCAGACAATAATTTGGGGCAAGGGTAGCGCAGTTCATGGAAGAGCATATATAGCCGAAGTTATCTCAAGAGGAAGGGGAAGGGCTTCTGAAGTGATCGGGTCACTCCGTGCTTACACAGGACCCTGAGTGTGACCCGAAAGCCTGCCAGCCAGCCTGCCCGCCTCCGCCCCTGCACCATTCATAAAAGTCTGTCTCTGCTCCAGCGCATCTTCTTCCTCTCCCCCTGACAGGACCACAATCCCCACCCTCCAGCGAGTGAATGAATGAGTGAGCGACTGGCCTCTGGCTTACTTGAGCATGGCCTCTTCTTTCTCTTCCTCTTCCTTCTGCCGGTCCATCACAGCCATAATAATGTTCCTCTCCTCTTCTGTCAGGTGGCTCAGGTCAGGCAGCTCCTGCATGGGGGGAGGCACGGTGGGTGGTCGAGGGCCGCGGTGCCCCACCGAAGAAGAAGAAGACATATTTTGGGGGGGGGTATCCCTGCCTTCCCCCCACACACACACACTTCAGCACCTTTGTACCTTTTGGCAAAGCAACCCAATCACCCCTCACCGCCGCCGCCGCCTCCACCACCTCTTCTTCTTCTTCCTCCTCCTCCTTCTCCTCCTCCCTTTACACGGTAGTCCTCTGATCATCGGCGGCGGCAGCAGCCAGCAGCTCTCTGGAAGCAGCAGGAGAGGAGGCGGAGACCCAGCCTTTCATGGTTGCTTGCCTCCACCCCGGCCCGGGCTTCTGCCGCTGCTCACCCCCCCCCCTTTGTTTTGTCAGTTCTTAGGAAGATTTGGGGATGCCCCGCAGCATCCTCGGAGGCTGGGGGGGAGGAGGAGGAGGGCGAGGAGAAGGAGCGGACGGCGCCGCCGCTCCGGATTACACAGCGCCTCCCAGGCTCGATGCACTGTCAGGGCTGGAGGGGAAGGGCGGATGCTGCCGCCGCTGCTGCTGCTGCTAAAATGCTCCACTGCTTCTAGCACGGGAGCGACAGGCAGGCAGGGAGGGAGTTTGGTGTCAGTTAGGCGGAGTCCAAACTGCTCCACTCCTGGGTGATGCTGGGGGCTGTCTTTCTCAGACAATACGGACAGCTTTTCCATTCCAGGCGTGCAAAATGTCCACACCTTTTCTTCCTCGGAGACGATGCATGGGAGCGTTGGGCTTGGATCTGGGAGGAGGAAACAACAAGGGAGGTACGATTTCGCCCCCAGAGGCTGCGATCCTACTCATGTTTACCTGCGAGGAAGCCCCGCTGAAACGGACGAGCCCTACTCCTGAGTAGGATGGGGCGGCGGCGGTAGCAGCAGCAGCAGCAGCAGCAGCAAGGCTGCAATCCTAAACATGCTTACATAGGCATAAGCCCCACTGAAATGAATGAGTCTGACACTGAGTACGCATAGTTAGGATCAGGTTGCTGCGCGCTAAGCATACTAACTTAGGATAAACCCCACTGAAATCCGTAGTACTGACTTCTGAGTAAACATGCTATAAAAGTGCTTTTTTTCCCCATTTGTTTTAAAAATTATTTTTGCCTCTGTAGTGCACTGTCTGTATGCACATGTGAACAGTGCTCATGTGGGGTAAAAAGCTGAAGAGCCAGTTTTAAATGAAAGGTAAGATCTACACTATCATGTACATCCACATTAGGAACAGAGGGAATGCAAAAGCTGATTTAAGCATCCTATGAGGTGGGGGAAGAGGGACAACGCCTTACCTTCACCTCCTAGTTCAGCCTTTGACTCCTTCACCTTGGGTATCAGCCTTACAGGCTCTTCTAGAAATTGGTGATAATAGTGACAGTGGTGTGAGGATGAGAAATGTGTGTCTTGTACAGTTGTTCTGGGGCCGCTTACAAAACCCATTCATGGAGAATACATTACACCTGACATTAAATTTTGTCAACATTCAGCAAAATTTCAGCATTTCCTTTTTTCCTCCTATTATTTTTCTTTTGAAATAAGATGCTGACAGACATGAAATCTTAAAAGATGTAATGATAGATTTTAAGAATATTTAAGTACATTTAAGAATGTTAAGTATGCCAAATTCAGTATTTTTATACCTTTTTTCTTAAGGTGTGTGTGTGTGTGTGTGTGTAAGAGATTTGGAGTGGAGAAGCTGCAAGTAAAGAAAATGTTAACCACTCTCCCTCTTACTACTTATTTATTCTGAATTTCCCCTTCCAAAGCTGCTTTTCTTTAAAGACAAACAAATATATTTGTATTGATTTGTTTAGTTTAACTTTTTAGATGCTGCCTTTTCCAAAAATAACTCAAAGCAGCATACAGCAATAAAATATAACAATATAAAAGCAAAACCACAGTAATGTATTGAACAAAATAATAATCATAAAACAGTTTTCAAAAGAGCTGGAAATCCCTAAAGTAGCAGAGGCAACTATTCATAAAACCATCATCAAAGTGAAAAGACAAAAAGGGTACAGCACTAACAATATCCATAAAAGAGAACAAACAAATGAAAAAGAGAAGAAACTAACTCACCTTAAGCCTTCTTAAATAGCCAAGTTTTAACCAGGCACCTAAAGGCATACTGCAGGGGTGGGGAAACTGTGGCCCTCCAGATGTTGTTGGACTACAACTCCCATAATCCCTGACCATTGCCCATACTGGCTAAGGCTGATGGGAGTTGGAGTCTGACAACATCTGGAGGGGCACAGGTTCCCAATCCCTGGCATATCATGTAGGGACTTGACAGATCTCAACAAAGTGGATGCAACCAACAAAAAGGCCCTACTCCTTGTCCTACTTTCCTCTTAACATGTAAGATTACCATCACGTATTCTATGTGTGGTTGCACTTGAAGGCAGCTCAGACACTTCAGTTGGTCCAAAATGCTGTAACCAGACTCTTAGCAGGAGCTTGATACATTGGCTACCAATTTGATGCCAGGTCCAATTCAAGATGTTGGTGCTTACCTTTGAAACCCTACATGATCTGGTACCAGCATATCTGAAGAACCACCTCATCCACCTTGTATACTCCAGTCAACATCTGAGACGCTGCTACTTCAGAAGTGAGGTGGGTGGACATGATAGAGCCTTCTCAGTCATGGCACCACAACTGTAGAATGCCTGTTTGGCTCAATTGCTGATTGTCTTTTGGTGAACAATGAAAACCTGGCTCTTCAAGAAGGCCTTTGGGGCTGGTTAATACGGGTCTGCTGCTGAATTGATACAAAGTTTATCATTTTAGTGTATTGTAGTCTCTCTCTCTCTTAAATTAATATTGCTATATTTTGTAGATTATATAGAGTTTCAAAACTGCTTTACTGTTTAAGTGTTTTACTAAGCTGCATTAGGGTGCTTTCAGACAAGGCTTTTATTGTGCAATTGCCCTCCATGGAATTTTATGAGGTGGGAGAGGGAGACATTGTTGTCTTCTATTTGTAACCTTCCCGCGCTTGTCATCAAGACTAAACGTGTGCCAGGTTTCAACCCCAGAATTCGTTTTCAATTCCATATATAGGTTTTAAAGAAGATACTTGCCCCATTTATAGCTGGGGAACATTAAGGCTGGGAGACAGGCCTTAAGCTCAGTCAATGAATGCAATGTATAGAATTGTTAAGGACCGACATATCCACCCCTATAATACTACCATATGACTAAAACAGCTTAGGGCGCAATCCTATGGGTTGCACCCTTGATGATCGTAAGCCCCCTGAACTCGGAGGCTTATGATCATCCTATGCAGGGGAGCAGTGACAGAGGTGGCCTTTGTCTCCTCAGCCTCCTGCCATGTATTTTACGCTAGATAGGCTTTTTTGCCTGTCTAGTGAGGGAGCTTCAGAGGGGGAGGGAAGGAAGCTGGAGAGGCCTCAGGATAGCTCATATAATGGCCTCTCCAGTCTTCCCTCCTGCCCGCCCACTGAAACACCCCCTTTCCCCCCTCTCTGAGGTTGGAGGCCAGCTGGTGTGGTTCTTTCCACACTGGCTGTGAGGGGGAGGGGGGTTGGATCTCTGATTTCCCCCTCTGAGGTCCAAGCGCTGTCTCCGACCTTGGATCGGGGAATCTATCCCATGTCCCCTCAGATGCTGTATAGGGGCATAGGATTGCTCCCCCCCCCCCAGTGATTGTGGGTATGGACCCAAGTATCACACCACAAGTTCACCCATGTATCCCACTTTAATTAATCCAAAATAGCTGTCATCCCCAAGTTCCAGTCACCACACAGAGTACATACTGGCCAATGCATCTTTTTTAAAAATGGGGTGGGGAGAAGGAGTAGGGAGAAAGCCAGGGTTTTGTTTGAGTTCCGGGTAATCACAGCTCAGTTGTGTGTTGCTTTCAGTGCCAAGGTAGAGCCCCTGACATATATGAAGGTGGCAATACAGGGTGTCTCTGTCTTCTCTCTCTCTCTCTCTGTCTCACACACACACACACACACACACACACACACACACTTTCCGGCAGATTTCAGGGGCTAGGCTAGTGCAAAGAACTAGGGAGGAAAGGCATACAGATGAGATGGGCACTTTACTGGGCCAGTAGAAGACACAACCGTCTCCCTCTTCCCATCCACGCTGCACTTATCTCTACTGCTTCTGGAGGTGTTTGAGGCCTAGTCTGTACTTCTCAGTGTTCAGGATAAATTACATCTGTACTTCTGTCTACATTTTATTGAGCGCCTGCAGTGGCAGCATCAGAAAAAATATATAGGGAGGAGTAAAGAAGGGGCAAATCACATTTCTATGGGAAAGGAGCTTTGTTAGAAAGCTTTGTTAGACATGTTAGATTTCTGAAAGAGAAATAATGGTATATTTCACATTAGCACTCCCATCCTAAACATATTTTCTCTGAAAAATTTGTATTGATTTTGATGGAGTTAACATTTGTTTGCATGAGCATCCATAATGTTGCGGACTCATTTTAATCTTCAGTTATGAATTAGTTATAATTTGTATGTGAAAAGAGCCTTTCCTTCAAGTAACCACAGAGATCCAGTAACTGGAGTAGGGTTGCAAGCTATTTGTTTGTGGGGGAGGTGCTTGCCCCACCCCCTCTGGTGATTATTATGATTTTAAATAAGAGAGTGAACGGTGTTCTAGATTAGAAGCAAATATACCTACAGTGTTGATTGTGGGGTGTGGCTAGCACTATCACAAAGCTTCCACCGCAATACAGATCACTGAGAAACCATCCTTCAGCAATTCATATACAGCGGTTAGATCCAGGGTGTTTCCAGACAGAAGGTTCCGCTTCCGGGCACTGCCAATCAAACGGCACCGTGCCACTATTTTGTCTTCTCGCTAATGGGCTTGTGTATATCTGTGTGTGGAAAGAATAAAAGAATGGAAGAAACAGTGGGAAAACGCAGGAGGGTTACCAGTGGAAGACGTCGTCTGGAGGTTGTCCCGTAAATTCCATAAATGGGGCAGGGTGATTGCACAATAAAAGCCTTGTCTGGAAGCACCCACAGATTGTAGTGGTACAACATCTGGAAAACCTGGTGTGCTTTCCATAAAACTGCAGCAAAAAGAAACCGTTAAATTCAAAGAATCCGAATTTCCAGGACTAACCCTATCATGCGGAAGCTACCTATAACTGTACTACTGACATTGTGCTGGATCTTGACTTAAGTCATACTTAAGCCCTATTCAGGCATGCTCAAAGAAGGTAAACAGAATGCATGAGGAGAGGGAGCACTCTAGGTCTGCCCCCTCCTCATGCGTTTCTGTCACCCTCTACTCGTGGAGGGCGACTCTGATAGAAGAGAGCCTCCTGTATCCATGGAGGTTCTCCATGTGATTGAGAATGCTGGAAAATCAGTGTTCTCAATTGCGTGGAGAGCTTCCACAGATAGAGGAGGCTCTCTTCTTCAGACAGTCACTCCCCATGAGTAGAGGGTGCTGAATGCAACAATGGTGGGGCTGGGCTGGGCTGGGGCTAGAGCGCCCCCTCTCCTCATGCATTCAGTTTACCCACTTTGAGAATTCCCAGATAGAACTTTAGAGTAGACCCATTAAAATCAACAGGACTTAAGTTAGTCAAGATGAACTTAAGTCTCACTGATTTCATTGGGTCTACTCTAAGTATGACTAAGACTGGATCCAACTCATTTTCTTTCTCTTTTCTCTGGTTCTTGCTAGCATTTCAGTGGTCTTTTTTTATTGCATTTTATTGAGGGTTTTATTATTTCACTGTTCTAAAGGAATGGAGGTTTTATTCACTGCTTCCCTCCCTTTGGGAGAATCATAAGTGGCAAAAGCCTTCTTCCTTGTGATCAGTCAGACACTGGAAAGGTTAGATCTATCTATCAGTCTCTTCAAATGGAAGTTGCAACTTGTCATCTTCTAGACATCTACGAGCAGCAGTGCAACTTAGGGCCTGATCACAGTCATCTCCGTTATTGTGGCTTCACTTTTTGGCTGCCGATTGATTGACCATATATACATCCCAGTTCATATTAACCATTCTCCACTCAGGCATGTACATGATCCCATCGAGAAATTCAGTAACGTAAGCTGGTCCTTTGATAGAGGATATGATGCACAGCTGTCTCCTCAACTTGATTTTTTTTTAAAAAACCCAACACATTTCTGGAATGCATCTGACCCAGGCTACATGACGGTTTTAAATCGGCATAATACTTGTTCCCTTTCCCTAGGAAATCCTTGGGAGGGGGTGGTGTGGTAGTTAGGGTAAATTCTTAAGAAAGGTGGTAAATTCTTAACACCCACACCAAACTGCAATTCCTGGGATTCTTTGGCAGAAACCCCCAAACTAATATGTCTGGGGCGTATATCCTCAGAATGACTACTCTTGGCTCCATGATGCCCTAGACAGGTATTCCTCTGCTTTGAAAAGGAACTCGTGATTCTCCTTCAGTACTGAGGTGTTCTTTGACAAACATTCAGTTCCTTTCATGGCTCCTCGTTTTCTTCTGAACATTTAAGGGTGTGATGAGTCAACAACAAAATGTGATGTGAGAGATATGTGATGAGGATCGTGTATGTGTGTGTGTGTTTAAATGTTAATAACAGCCACAGAGTGTGCGACTTTAATCAAGAAATTGGCACAGGGGAAAGAGCTAATCTTCCTCCAATACCATGGTCCCAATCCAATTTGGGACCTCACCGCTACTATTCACATTTAACAAAAAAGCAAATGACTGTCATCACAGATCTTCCATGTCTAGCATGACCCTTTGGTCCATTTTATGTTCTACTTTTTCCCCAAGATGGAGACTGTCAGGTTCCTGGCTGTCATGTCTGACCCAAGCCAGGATGACTTGTTGGAGGATGATTCGGAGACCACAGAGTCCAACAGCCCTGTGCATTATCCTGATCCTGGCACTCCTAGCACCTCTAGGGAAGCTACAACAGGTCCTCCAGTACTGGTGGACACTGAGGAATCCCTGGCCAGGGCCCTGAGGACCATACATCCCCCATAGAATCTGAGGAGAAGGCTGAACATCTGCACAATCTTAGAACATGCTGCTGCCAGAAGGTGGAGACACAGGCTACCACCTGGAGGCAAAGCGCACACCACAAGGACCTCAGCAACCAGGCTCCTCATGAGCAGGGCCCTTCTCATGAGGAGGACATTTTGACAGAAACCTGTGATGAACTTCAGTTGGGGCTCTGGAGGCTCTGGCTATATCAGCTCTCAGTCAGAACTTGTGAGCTGTGAGAAACAACACCTTACCTCAGCTTCCAGTGCCTTGTACTCTTGTTTCCTTGACCCTGCCTTGTGATTGGACCTCTGTGTTAGTAAGCTCTGCACTCCTGCTTGACTATGCTTCTGTTGGACTGCTTTCCCGTGTTTTGACTGTGGCCACATCTCAAGCCTCTCTTCTGGAAGCCACCTACTTACCTGGTAAACTGTGCCTTTAACCTTTGCCTGTTTATTGACTTGCCTTTGGATTTGCCCCTTAATGCTGAGTGTG
Organism: Shinisaurus crocodilurus; assembly: GCA_021292165.1. NCBI lineage: Eukaryota > Metazoa > Chordata > Lepidosauria > Squamata > Shinisauridae > Shinisaurus > Shinisaurus crocodilurus. Next base: position 131,728,534 of record CM037879.1, read on the forward strand.
ACCCAGCCTAAGTGGAGCAGTGACTGTGTCTGAAAAGGCATGTAAAGCATCATGTATTTATGTTGTTTTTACACAGGATACCTGTGTTTTTACACAGGATATCAGAGAACTGCTGCGTGCTGATCTTTGGAAGAATAATGTACATAAGAGTCCTAAGTCTGGAAGAGCAACAGAGCTTGCTTGTGTAACTCTCCCTCAGGAACTTTCAGTTGGTGTCCTGAGCTCATCTTCCATGAATGTCACATCATGCATTTTTGGCATTACTAAATGTTATCCGGGGAGAGAAAAAGAAGGAGCAGGCTGTTTTCAGTGTTAGCCATGCAAACGCCATAACATTTAGTTCTGGTTTAAGGATGCAGACAAACAGGTCCTAAGTTAGGGTAATAAAGCAGTTGATAATATCCCAGTGAAAATGTTCAGCAAAAATTCTGGAACTCATTTGGTGAAATGTATATTTTATCTGGAAAACAGAGGTGTGTGGGACCCCTAATTGCACTTATCTGCTCTTCCATGGAGCCCTCACATGTTGTGGCATGTTATAGTGTATGCACCCAGTTCATGTGAAGTACTGGCCAAGCCAGGCCTGCTAGGCCTCACATCTACCCTCTGTGAAGTGTAAGGTGACCATTTTTTTCAAATTTAAAACCAGGACATTTATTTATTTATTTATTTAATTTCTATACTGCCCCACAGCCGAAGCTCTTTGGGCGGTACATAAAACAACAATAAAAACATACAAAATAGTTTAAAAGATTAAAAACCAATTAAAAAGCACAGTTTAAAATAAATCCAAAAGTTAATAAAACTAAGTCTACAGGTGACAATCCCCCCCCCCCGTGCTATTTTGAGCTTTTAACTATTGAATGCCTTGGCATAGAGGGAAGTCTTAACCTGGCGCCGAAAAGATAGTAAGGTTGGCGCCAGGTGGGTCTCAGTGGGGAGCTTATTCCATAACTGGGGGGCTACCACTGAGAAGGCCCTCCTCCTTTTTGCTACCAACCGAGCCTCTCTTGGAGGTGGCAGTTGGAGGAGGGCCCCAGATGTTGAGTGTAGTGTCTGGGTAGATTGTGGTTGGGAGAGACGAGACGTTCCGTCAGGTACTGTGGTCCTAAGCTGTGTAGGGCTTTATAGGTTAGAACCAGCACCTTGAATTCGGCTCGGGAGCATATTGGCAGCCAGTGCAAACAGGCCAGAACCGGTGTAATGTGCTCAGACCTTCCGGTCCCCTGCAATAAGCCTGGCTGCTGCATTTTGCACAAGCTGCAGCTTCCGAACAGTCTTCAAAGGCAGCCCCACGTAGAGTCCATTGCAGTAGTCTAGTTTAGAGATCACCAGAGCATAGATTACTGAGACCAGGCTATCCCTGTCCAGATAGGGGCATAGCTGGGCCACCAGCCAGAGCTGGTAGAAGGCACTCCTTGCCACTGAGGCCACTTGATCCTCAAGTGACAAAGATGGCTCCAGGAGCACCCCCAAGCTACGAACCTTCTCCTTCAAGGGGAGTGCAACCCCATCCAGAACAGGTTGAACACCCTCCATCCGGTCAAAGGAACCACCCACTAACAGCATCTCAGTCTTGTCTGGATTGAGCCTCAGTTTGTTAGCCCTCATCCAGTCCATTGTCGCAGCCAGGCACCGGTTCAGCATATCCACAGCCTCACCTGCTGAAGATGAAAAGGAGAAATAGAGCTGTGTGTCATCAGCGTACTGATGGCAACGCAGTCCAAAACTCTGGATGACCCCACTCAGTGGTTTCATGTAGATGTTAAATCGCATGGGGGATAAGACCGACCCCTGAGGAACCCCGTACTGGAGAGTCCATGGGGCCGAGCAACATTCCCCAAGCACCACCCTCTGGAGCCATCCATCCAAGTAGGAGCGGAACCACTGCAATGCAGTGCCCCCCACCCCCAACTCAGACAGCTGCTCCAGAAGGATACCATGGTTGATGGTATCAAAAGCCGCCGAGAGATCCAGCAGTATCAACAGGGTTGCACTCCCCCTGTCTCTCTCCCGACATAGGTCATCATACAGGGTGACCAAAGCTGTTTCTGTGCCAAAACCAGGACTGAACCCTGACTGAAATGGATCCAGATAATCAGTCTCATCCAAGAGCGCCTGGTGCTGGTTGGCCACCGCCCGCTCAAGGACCTTGCCCAGGAAAGGAACATTCACCACCAGCCTAAAGTTGTTGAGATCTTCCGGGTCCAGAGAGGGTTTCTTCAGGAGTGGTCTCACCACTGCCTGTTTCAGGTGGCATGGGACCACTCCCTCTCGCAAGGAGGCATTGATCACCTCTCTGGCCCAGCCGGCCGTTCCCTCCCTGCTAGTTTTTATAAGCCAGGAGGGGCAAGGATCCAGAACAGACGTGGTTGCACGCACGAACCCGTCCAAGCACCTTGTCAAGATCCTCGAGCTGTACCAACTGAAACTCATCCAAAATAACTAGACCAGGCTGTGCTCTGGGTACCTCTCCTGATTCTACTGCTATAACATTGGAGTCTAAGTCCCTGCGGATGCAAGATATTTTTTCCTGGAAGTGCCTAGCGAATATATTGCAGTGGGCATCAGATGCGTCGATGATGTCCCTGGGGCCAGCGTACAACAGGCCCCGGGCGACCCTAAAGAGCTCCGCTGGGTGGCAAAGAGATGATTGGATAGAGGCAGTGAGGTGTTGTCTCTTTGCCACCCTCACTGCCTCTAGGTATACCTGGCTATAGGCATGTACCAGGGCCAGGGCCGGTGCATGGCAGTTTGGTGCCCTAGGCAAGATCAGATATTTAGCGCCCCCCCCTTCCCACTTGAGCCCTCCCTCCCTCCCTTATGCCCATTATGAAATAAAAGTCAATTGGCAAAACCTAAAAAATTTATTATCATAATAAATTATTATCCTCCTCCTTAGCATATTTGATCACTGGGATTCTCTGGTCTGTCTTCCCTCTCTTTCTCCCCCCACCACTCTCATTTTCTTTTCTTACCCCTTCTCTCTCTTTCGTTCTCTCTCTCTCTCTCTCCTTTTTGTTCCCCTCCCCCTTTACCTTCTTTTGTGTGTGTATGTGCAAAATGTATCTCTCCCCCCCCCATCTCCTCTCCTGCAAGCTCCTCTTCCCCCCACCCTCTCCAATTTCTACTTTCGTGTGCAAGCAAAATTCTGGTTTATTTTTTGCTTCTGATATTTATTATTAAATAAAAAATTATTAATTTTTTTTTGCTCCCCCAGCCCCCCCTTCCTCCTCCTCCCCCACCCCCCTTTTATCATTCTCCCTGCTAGGGGTGGGGGCTCCTCAGCTTGGGGAGAGTTCACTCCGGTTACCCCCCTCTCTCTTTCTGCCTCCCTCCCTCCCTCCCCCCACTCACCCACCCACCTCCTCCAGCACTGCTGCCACCACCACCTCCCTCCCTAACTGCCCCCCCTTCTCCTCTCCTTATCGCCCCATGAGAAAGTAGCTTTGCTAAAGAGACCCACTTGCGAAGGCAGCAGCAGCAGCAGCAGGAGGACAGCAAAAGGAGAGAGCCGAAGTAGCCGCAGCAGGGAAAGAAAAGGAGGAGGGGGGAGGGAGGGAGAGAGAGAGAGAGATAAGGGGGAAAGAAAGACAGAAAGAGAAAGCAAGCCTGGGGACAACAAAAACAGAAGAAGAGATCCGGCACACGGAGAAAGAAAGAAGCGAAGCGAAGGGGGGAAAACCAGGGAGGCTTCTGATTTGGTGTGTGTGAGTGACGGGCGCTGCGGGAGTCCCTCTCTGAGCCAGCCCTCCGACCGGCGCCATCCAGCAGGCGAGCCACTAAAAAATTTCAAGCCATTTCTGCGCCCCCTTTACCCATGCGCCCTAGGCAGCCGCCTAGTTGGCCTAATGGTAGCACCGGCCCTGACCAGGGCTCGATTGCATCCACTAGGAGTTTTCTTCCACCTGCACTCAAGCCATCTCCTGTTTTGCTTCATCACTCTCAGCTCTGGGGTATACCACAGAGTCGTACGAGCTCTACTACAGAGTGGGAGCTCAGGAGCGATCGTGTCAACCGCCTGGTTGATCTCTCTATCAACCAGGGACTCGACAGGACCGCCAGCCATACCAGCCGGAAACCCCCCAAGGGCCCTCTGGAAACCATCCGGATTCATCAGCCTCCGGGGGCGAACCATCTTAATAGGTCCCCCACCCTTGCAGAGGGGGAAAGCTGCCGTTAACCTAAATCTCAGCAGGTAGTGATCTGACCATGACAAGGGGACCGATTCAAAGTCCCCCACCTTCAGATCACCATCTCCATGCTCGGCTGAAAAAACCAGGTCTATAGTGTGCCCTGCTACATGTGTTGGGCCGATGACATGTTGGGACAGTCCCATGGTTGTCATGGAGTCCATGAATTCCTGAGCCACACCAGACAAGGTGCCCTCAGCATGGATGTTAACATCCCCCAGGACCAACAGCCTGGGGGACCTCAGCATCGCCAGCGAGACCACCTCCGTCAGCTCAGCCAGGGAGTTTGTTGAGCAGTGGGGTGGGCGGCGGTACACCAACAGAATCCCTAATCTGTCCCGCTGGCCCAACAAAAGGTGCAAACACTCCAGACCAGTAGTCAGACAGACAGGGAGCCTGGAGAGAGAGATTAGAATTCCTATAGACCACGGCAACCCCCCCTCCCTGGCCCTCAGGTCTACCCTGATGCTGCACCAAGTACCCCGGTGGGCAAAGCTGGGAGAGACTAACTCCTCCCTGTTCTCCCACCCAGGTCTCGATAATGCATGCCAGATCGGCCTCCTCATCCACTATTAAATCGTGGATGAGGGGGTTTTTTATTTTGCACCAATCTGGCATTTAGAAGCAGCATCCAGAGACCCGAGGGCAGGCTGATAGGGCAACCACCAAACCTATGGGTGCGAGGAGGACTGGAACAAGGCACAGCCATTAAGTGTCTGGGCTGTGTTCCCCTTACCTGGCTAGTCCTCCTCCCAATGCCATATCTCCCTCTACCCATCACTACACTAATTGGGGCCCCCACTTGGCCCCATGACTCCCCTCCAAGGCACATGTTCAGGCCCTAGACAGGGAAAAACAATCCCCCCCACCAAGGGCACCGAGCAACAAATAGGCATAGCAGTGTTAGAGGGGTGGCCCTTGCCCTTGTGGCACCCCTAAAGTCACAAATGCCCCCCCCCCATCAGGAGATATTTGGGCCTTCAGGCTTCAACCTAACTCATGCCTGGGTAGGCCTCAATCCTTCACAGTAGTCCAACAAGAGGTTCATATAGGTTCCCCACACTTGATCTAGGTCATTGTTGCCTACACACTGACTGGCAGTGGCTCTCCAGGAGTTTACACAGGAGTCTTTCCCAGTCTCACCTGGAGATACCAGGGATGAAACCCAGGACCTTTTGCACGCAAGATGGGTGCTCTGCCATTGAGCAATGGCCCCCTCCCCTCTGATAAAGAAGCCATGGTGTAGTGGAGTGGGAACACTGGGTCCCAGAGCTCTGGCACTTTTTTCAGCTGATCCTAATAAATTAGCTAGTATGCTATGGACTGATTTTCTTTGTGGGTATCTATCTGTAATGGATCAACACAGCTGCCTGCATTTTGGGTTGTCCTTGGGGTATGGTCATTGGGGCTGTAATGATGAGTGCCTGCACTTCAAAATTTAGTACTGAACTACCATTAAGTAGTACTGTACTAATAAGAAGGAAGTTATCACTGGCTACACACACAGCGCCTTTCCCTTGCCACTCTGTAACCCCACAGCTAGGCCTGCAATCAACCAGAGTGGATCATGGGGACAATGACCTAAAGACCACAGTGGGGACTGATGGTTATCCGCAATGACTGGGTTCAGGCAACATGATAACCCACACTCAGGGCAGGGTTGACTATGGGTTGAGTGTGGATTGTTGCTGAAACGTGGGTTACCGTGTTGTCTGAACCCACCTGCACTAACAAGCCATGGCTTCTTAACCACAACCAACCCACGAAGAGAACCCCTGGTTGTTATTGGGCTGTGAACTGTGGGTTGTTCACCATGGTTTCTTATCTCAGCTGGGTTCAGACGACAACCCACGGTTCAACGACAACCCTTACTCAACCCTGAGTGTGGGTTATCATGCTGTCTGAACCTAGTCAGTGTATTAATCCAGAAGGAAAGAGCACTCAGTGGCTTGCAGAGGGATCTGATAGGGGTTTGTATTGGAAAGTGACTCCCACTGGCTTCAATAGGGCTAACTAACTCCTTACTACAGCCTTCCCCAACCTAGCGCCCTCCAGATATGTGGGACTACAACTCCCAGCATCCCCAGCCAGCTGGCTGGTTGGGGATGCTGGGAGTTGTAGTCCGACGTATCCAGAGGTTGAGAATGGCTGCGCTAGCGACAAGCGTGTCTTAGCTTTGCCTGCAGTCCGATGTGCCCTGAGCTCGCCTGCTTGTCCAGCCACCTGCCACACACTGCGCCTCCTCCTTAGTGCGAGCTGCACGGCTTTGCTCTCCCCATCCAGTCTTCTTAGCGCTTTAAGAAAAGGCTGATCCTCCTAAGCCCGCCCCTAACCTCCACGGCCCGCCTCCTTCAGGTCCCGTCCTAATTGGCTGACCAGGGCATGAATATGCCCTGACCTGTGTGAATGAGCCGCTGTCCTCTCCCTCGCCACCATGCAGAGAGGCTCAGTGTGCATGTGGGTCTCCTCTCAGCTGCCTCCGCCGTCGCCACCACCGGCAGACCCCCAGTCTCGCGTCTCGGCGTGATCCTGCCGCAGAGCGTGCAGGGGGTCTGTGTCCCTTCGGTGCCTGCCCGGGTCTTCATGCTCTCACCCGGCGCGCTGCTGCCCGGACTGGCCCGTCTCTGCGCTGTCTCTTGCCACCCACCCATGTGTCAGCTCCGCCATGTCGCCTGCTTGCCCGGGGTTCGGCACCCGCCAGAGACATGCAGGGCCTGTCTGGCTGGATGGTGCTGCTGGCGCTCGGCAGCTGGCTCCGGCTGCGGGTGAAGGGTGCTGTGCCCCTGCCTGATTTCTACCACTTCAGGATTGTGCAGGGGGATGCTACCCCGCAGCAAGACGACAACGGCTCCGGGCTCTGGCCCATCGCCGTGAAGTTCCCTTTCTTTGGTGTGGCTCGCACGGCGCTCTAGACTACGTCAGTAGTTGCCCTGTCTAAGGGCTAAAGAGGGCGCAGGAGCAGCTCCACATGGGGCTTGGCTCACACACACACACTGAGGTTTCTTAACGCGGAGAGTCTTATGAGAAATAAACAAGCCGCGTTCAGTTTTTTACAAAAAATTAAAAACTATATATAGTTTACTAAAAATGGGACAAAATTGACATTTATATTAAAAAGAAGGGACAGTCAGGAAATATGGAAAAAATGGTATTGTCCCTTTTAAAACGGTACGTATGGTCAGCCTAGTCCTGGCAAAGCAGCGAGGTGCGCCATGAAAACAGCGGAGCGAAAGCTCGAGTAACCGAGAGAGCGTGGAGCTCTGACGGCCAGTGTCACGGTCCGAAGATGCCAGATCACTGGTGCCTGTCTTGTGCTGCGGAGGGCCTTTTATAGTCCGAAGCTAACACCGAATTGGTCGATTTTGGCGGGCTCTGTGTGATGACGTCATCATCGAGTTCCCACAGTCGGGCTGTATGTACTGCGCAGGAGTATTATCGAAGAGTCGCCGTGGCCACAATATAGTGAGAGTGTGTGTGCTGAATGCCTAGTATTGTCGAGATCCAACAACGAGAACCGTTGTGTAAACTAAAACTAAAACTAGGATAAATTAATAAATTTGATTTAGGCTGGTTTATCAAGGATTGATTTGATGTACTCAATCTTTTGATAAATTAATAATTTTTGATTTTGTAGTCCTAAACTGTACTGGTTACATCTCATGACTAACCAGGACAATGTCCCAAAAACCAGTACTGTACTGGTAAAACCAGTACATATGGTCACCTTAGTGAAGTGTGTCACCTAGAATACACCCAGCACTTTCCTTCAACAGAGAATTGAAGAATAGATAGTTACAGTGAGCAAGCTAGTGTGGTAAGATTGGGGTCTGGACAACAGGACAACTAAGGTGGTCAAACAGATAAACTGTATGTGATTTGCAGGTGTAAAGGGGGAAATAAAGAGTCAAGACACAAATGTGGGGTAAAATTGGGCCACATTTATTAATAATCAAAGACCTGCGAAGGGATGAAGTGCAGGTCAAACTAGGCCGGCCCATTGGCTGGTTCTGCTTGTTCATTGGGCAAAGCATCCCAAGCTGCGGGGTGGTGCTGCATCACGCCACTTCCCAGTTTTACACCACCATGATGCTGGGAGGCCTTCCTAGTATCCCCTCCACTCAGAGTCACACGACAACAAGTGGGTGAGGTAAGGACCGCCTTTGAGGCCTTGTCTCCCACAGACTGAGTCACAGGACTTGGCAACAGGGAGCCTTCAGATTATCGCCAGTCACCTAAAAGATGCCAATGGATGTTCACCAAACCCTACCCATTGCCTAAACCCGCACTTACATGCCAGATGTGACCGAATTGAATAGCCAATTGTCAAAGAACAAAGAAAAAACTCCCTGACCCTGCCTCAGTGTGGAGTAGGTGAAACACGCACACTGCCCTCTAAGGCCAATTGGGGCAATGAGCCAAAATCCCTACTTGGACCCCTAACAGGCAACCAGAGGAGCCCACACTGAAAAAACAGGGAGGGAGGGAGCTGCAAGAGGCAAAAGAGGCTGAGGGTGGGGCTGCTGGACCTAATATTGGCCAGGGCCACCCCGCCCCTTGATACCTGCATTGGTGCATCGAGATCAGGTGAATAGTCTCTCTCTCCTTCTCCCCACCTGCAAAATTCTCCCTGCCCACAGCTGCACATGTTTGGGGGAAGGGCAATGTTGCCATGGGAATTAAATAATTGGCTGATTGCTAGCCATTTGGAAGGCCAGCTATTGAGAGCAAATTCTTGAAAGGGAGATGCCTCTTCTTCTCACTCCTAGCTAAGTATAATGTAGTCAAGTTGTCTGTATGTGAGAAGAACAATAGACTTGATTGACCTCTGTTCAGGCATTATGCCTGAATAGGGTACAGTAACATGGGTAAGAACCACAGGGCCATGTGTGCTGGCTATGCCTTCAATGTCCTTGAGGGCACTGGCCATGTCCTCTATGTCCCCGACCTCCCCGTGTTGAGTAGGAAGGCCTGCAGGGAGATTCTACTGGAACGTAAGCAGAGCCCTTTGTGCAATCAAGAACCCTGATAAAGCAGGGTTCCCAGCCACAGGTGACTTCTATTCACATTCAAGCAAATGTGGATAGAAGCCCCGAACTCGCCTTGTTCGGCTCACAAGTCTGTTCACGAACATTCTCCTTTAGTTCAGACCCAGCTCACCGTTCCTGAACGCAAACCCCCCCCCCCCGAAATTTGCTTTATTGAACCGTTCAGCAAGTGCGAATTCACCTTGTTCGGCTCACGTGAGTCTGTTCGCGAACGTTCTCCTTTAGTTCAGACCGGTTCACCATTCCTGAACGCAAACCCCCCAGAAATTTACCTCCGGCACTCAACATGGAGGTCAGGGATATTATAGGGATGGGGCTAGCATGTGCAGCCCCTTCCCTCTTGTGTTAGTTTGGGGAAAGATGCAGAAAGCTGAGTTTGGGATCTGTAAACCTTTGGGGTGCTGAGTGTCTCCCTAGAGCCAGTGTGGCGTAGTGGTGAGAGTGTTGGACTGGGACCTGGGAGATCCGGGTTCTAGTCCCTGCTTGGCCATGAAGCTCATTGGGTGACTTTGGGCCAGTCACTGACTCTCTGCCTAACCTACCTCACAGGGTTGTTGTGAGGATAAGATGGAGAGGAGGAGGAGGATTATGTGAGCCGCCTTGGGTTCCTTGCAGGGAAAAAGGTGGGGTATAAATGTAATAAATAAATAAAAATAGATATCTGATGTGGGGGCAATGGACTTTGGTGATCTGTTGGAGTGTTTAAGATGTGTTCCTCCACCTATGTGCAACCTGTAAACACAAATATTACAAGATACCAATAAGCTTCCAGTGACCTCCTTCTGAAGGAAACCAGACCCAGAGAAATGCTGTGCCCCTGGAAGTGGGGTGTGCTTAAGATTGTCTCTCAGGGAAGTTTCTCCACCATCACAGATCTTCTCAATGGGAAAGCCCTAATAAGCTTCTGAGGAACTTCCCTGCAAGACAGTTTGAAAGCCGCTAGCATGAAACATTGTGAGAAATAAATGGGATGGGTTCCTCTGCCAACCACGGTTTCCATTCCTGGAAAACAGCTTGATAGGATATTCACATAGAAACCTTCCTTCATCCCCTCTCATCTCTACAACTTTAGAAGTTGCTCACTATGTTCTCATTTTTTTTTTATTATGCTTATCCTCACTTCCACTGAGAGGTGCAGAGTCTTTTTTTATATGTGTGTGTAAGTGCAAGAAATATCAGGCACCTGATGGATTCCTTGGATATCGTGCTGAAAAGCCTAATTCTTCAATTTACAGAGAATGTGTGGCTCCGTAGTAAACCTAGGTCCCTGGGACTGCTTACTGTGTATAACCTTCTTGCCTGGCAGGAAGGTATCAAAATGTTTTAAATGATGCTTGTTGGCATAGTCACATATAGGAGCTATATCTTGTGATGGAGTATTTTAACATGGTACCTGTCGAGCTGAGGTTTAAAACCCTTTCCCATGCAGCTCAGAGCGCTAAACCTGCTGCCAATAGGCCAGCAATTAGCCTTGTCAACATTCCTCCAAGAAAATCCAGCTCTCTTATAGCAAGCTTAATTGGCAGTAAGCCCTTGATTCCCTAGATAGAGTGGGCTATATCAGCAGCAGGGAGAAAAATGAAAGTAAGGAAGAGACATGTGTGGAAACTTGTTCCCGCAGAGCAGCCTTCTCCAGCCTGGTGTCCTTCAGATGTGTTGGACTACAACTCCCAGCATCCCTCAGGCAGTCCAGCACATGTGGGGAAGGGTAGTATAGAGGCCTATGAAATGTGGAAGCTTCCCTCTGTACCTAGGGCTCAACCCCTGCATTCTAGTTTCTGGGCAGAATCTTTCAATACTGTCTGTCTGTCTCTTTCTCACCTTCCCAAGGCCTCACTGAGGATCATGCAACAGGGATTTCTGAAAAACTTAAAAATATGGGATATAGTTTATAGGTAGCATGTATGAGCTACAAGAAGTATATGCAGCTTGCCTGCCTGATTTATTTACTTTTCCTATTTATCAATTGCCTCTCCAAAAAGCATTTGAAGCAAATGTGCAATAAAAGAAGTGCTATTCCACTTCAGTTTTTGATCTCTGGACCACTTTTCTTGTTAAGCTTTTTTAAAATATATATACCGTATATGTGCCTTTAGGTCCATGTGGAAGCCACAGATAGAATTCCATTTTCAATTGCATTTTCCCAGCACCAAGCAGTGAATGTATACCAAAAAATCAATCTGCCTGTTCACATTTCAGCCAAATCTGTTTCTGGTGTCATTCATGTTTATTTATTTATTTATTTATTATATTTATTAATCGCCCATCTGGCCGGTCACCCGGCCACCCATGTTCACTGTTTTCAATTCCTCATTTCACTTAAAGGCCCCAGATGTTTTCATATATGCATTTTATTTCATGCATGTGTCATAAGATTTGTATTTATTTATTTGTTTTGTTTACTTAAGGTGTTCATATCCTGTGCTTTCTAATATTTATGCCAGGGTTGTTTATAATGTAACTAGCTGTTGCCCACAGTGGATTTTAGGATTTGGTACAATGGAAAAGATACAGTGTCTCTGACTGAAAGTGTAACGCAGGGGTCTTCAAACTTTTTAAACGGGGGGCCAGTTCATTGTCCCTCAGACTGTTGGGGGGCCGGACTATAACCCCCCTGCTGCCAAAGCCCCCCTGCCCCCCCAGGACCCCCCCATCACCGCCAGACCCCCCCACCCCCCGCTGTATCTGCACCCGCACCCGCCGCTGAAGCCCCACCGCGCCGTCGCCCCCCTGCCGCCAAAGCCCCCCCAGGACCCCCGCTGCCACCGCCAGACCCCCCCGCCACCCCCCGCCGCCGTACCTGCACCCGCCGCCGAAGCCCCGCCGCCACTGTCAAAGACGCGCCGCCGCCGTTGCTGCCGCCGAAGCCCCGCCCCCACCGAAGCTCCGCCGCCGTTGTTGCTGCCGCCGAAGCCCCGCCGCCGCCGTCGAAGTCGCTGCCGCCAAAGCTCCTCCGCCGCCGCCAAAGCCCCGCCGTTGCTGCTGCCGAAGCCCCACCGCCGAAGTTGCTGCCGTCGAAGCCCCGCCGCCACCACCAAAGTCCTGCCGCCGCCGCCACTACCGCCGAAGCCCCGCTGCCCCGCTGCCACCACCACCACCGGAGCCGCATCATTCTGCTGCACTCCGTCGTGCTGGACTCCCGCGCTCTGTTTAAAAACAGAGCGTGGGGGTCCAGCGCGACGGAGCAGGGTCCCACGCGTCACTTCCGCTGCGCCGGAAGTGACGCGACGGGAGCAGCGCGGGTGGCGCAGCCCGCGCGGGTGGCTCTCCGGGGAGAGCGAAGAACAAGGCAAGCCCGTGCGGGCAGCTGAGAGCCTGGGCGGGCCCAGTTCGGGCCTACGGAGCCGGGCCGGATGGGAGGGCACGCTGGGCCGGATCCGGCCCGCAGGCCGTAGTTTGAAGACCCCTGGTGTAACGTTTAGGCTGGGTGCTGGCAGCAGAAAACTTTTCTGACAGACATATCTGATCTTAAAGAAAAATCAGGTTAATTCTGAGAGTCTACAGGTGATGAAGAGTGACCGCGCCAAGTTTGGGGTAGATCCGTCAAAACGTAATGGAGCCTATGCAACGACGCCCCACACACAACAGCCAGTCAGTCATTTTAAAAGTTTCCCTCCCTTTTCACCCCCTCAGAGAACATTCTAAATGGCCTAGGGGAGATTTACATACCCAGCCCTATTGGCCCCTGCAGGAATTCATACGAACATTCTAAGTGTCATATGGGCTATTTGCATAACTGCTCCTATTGGCTCCTGCAGCAATTATGAGATGAGGCCGACTTGCATAACTGCTCCCCTGTTGTTTTGCCCATAGGAGATATGAGAGTGGGGCGATTCCCCCCCCCTTTTCACCCCCTTAGGGACGGAATTTCCAAAAATCCTTCCTTAGTGGCTGTCTACGTCATAAATGCAATGTTCCTTCAAAATTTCACATTCCTAGATTAAACGGTTTGACCTGGGCATTGATGAGTCAGTCAGGACTTCTTCTTTTATATAGATTTAAAAGAAAACAATAAAATATATAATAACCCAATTAAAGGTAATAAATAACATACGGTAGTTAGCATAACACACAATTAAAATAGCAATTAATTTTCATAAATGTTCAGTTATATGGGTTCAGTTTTATTTTGCTCTAGGTTGCATTTCATCTTTGTGCAGTACTAAAACTATACAAATTCATCATTCTCATGCAGGATTTGGTAAGAGCAGAGGAAATGGTTTGGTGTGAAAGGGTTAAAACGGGTGGAAAACCTCAGGCCTGGGGGCCAAATCGGACCCTCTGGAGTTTCCCAGATCATGACGCACCCTTCAACTGGCCCCGCCCACCAATCATTGGGTGGTTTCCCAGCTTCTGTGCATTTTTTCCCATTCTAAAAAGTTCAGATGCCTCTCCTAAGCTTAGTTACTGGCATAAGAGCTTTAAGCTAAAATATACTGATATTTTGGGTATTTTGCCCCCACCACTTTTGCCTTTGGTCCCACCCACAACTGGAATATGGCCCCTGAGAGCATCTTTGAAATTTATTTATTTATTTATTTATTTATATTTATTTCATTTTTATACCGCCCAATAGCCGAAGCTCTCTGGGCGGTTTACAGCAATTAACAAGACAGTCCCTGCCCGCAGGCTTACAATCTAAAAAGACACGACACACAAGGAAAAAGGAATGGGGAGGGAAGAAGGGGGAATATGAATTATACTCCTGACAGGGCTGGTGGAATGGCCCTGCGCTCCCTCTCTTCTCCCTCCTCTCAGCCTGCTGGAATGGCTGCTGGTGGTGACAGTTGAGGGAGGAGGAGCCCTCAGGCTGAAAGGGGTTCCCCATCCCTAGGTAAAAATCAGTGGAGGCTGGTGGCTCCAACATCTGGGTTGCAGTCTGAGCTTTTAAGGTGCTGAACCTATTTTATGTATTTATTTATTATGTTTATACCCCGCCGTTTTTCCTGAAAGGAACCCAAGGCAGCTTACATAATCATCCTCCTCCTCTCCATTTTATCCTCACAACTACCCTGTGAGGTAGGTTAGGCTGAGAGTCAGTGACTGGCCCAAAGTCACCCAGTGAGTTTCATGGCCGAGCGGGGACTAGAACCCGGATCTCCCGAGTCCCAGTCCAACACTCTCACCACTACGCCACCACTAAGCCACCCTGGCCAGGGCCAGGGTGCAGCACCATGGATAGCTGCTTTACAGTTCTGGCTAAAACCCAGAATGGATACAGTGCCCCGCTGACCTTGGAGCCACCAGCCTCCACTGGTTAAAATATTTCAAGAATGTACATGATCTTATGCTGAAGTATTACTATCATGAGCATACAGATCTGACAGAATGCATATGTAAAAGCAGGACAGCAGTGCAACATCCTGGTCCAGGATTAACGTGTGGCAGATCCATCAAAAGCACAGAATAATTTAATATGGTTGCCAGTATCTTTGCAATAAAATTCATATATGCTAGAAGCACAGTTTTCAGCTCTAAATGCTTCTTTTTTATATATAATTTGGCAAATTTGAGCAACAGGTCATCAACTCACAATTATCCATACATTTCACACTCAATTATATGTAACATCAAGTTAAGGAAACAGGAACAGCAAATAAAGCAGGGAGGAATGACTGGCCACTTCACCATAGCACCACCTAGTTGTGTCAGGAAGAGGGACTGCAACTGGCCCAGGTTAATCAGGTGACCTGGGGAGCCAATAGGGGCCCTGATGGCCCTATATAGTACCAACTGTCTTAGGCTCGGATCCCTAGTATGAGCAACTGATCAGTGAGAATAGCTATAGAGACTCCTTTACCTTGCCTCATTGCCTTCTGGAACCAGGTTGCCTGCCAGTTTTGGATTGTTACCTGCCTCTGGCCCTTTAGACTCATGATTGCTACCTTTGGATTTGACCTGTGCCTGACTTGGACCATGTGACTTGCCTTGGACAGCACCTCCCTGCCCCCCACTGGGCCTTGACACACACCAATCCTATCATTTCATCTTTTGCTTATGTAAGTGTGTTTTTATCAGCATTCATTCTTGCACTTTACTGCAATAACAAAATAATTTTGTAGAATAAAGAGTGCACTTGCATTCTAGCATTAAAATGAAACGAAAATTTTGAAAGCAAAGGGCAATACACCAGCTGTTAAAAACTAATGGGGAGAAAGGAGCATGTTGCAGGAGATGTAATGACAGTGCAGCCAGGAATTGTAGGGCACGCAATGCCAAAAGGCAGAGCATCACCAACCATGCTACCAACTGCTTCATGTTCCATGACCCTCACTGCATCTGTCTGCCAGTCTATAACCCGTGGCCATTGGCCATATTGGCTGGGACACCTGTGTTGGAATATTGGCTGGAAAGAGGTGTGGTTGATGGATAACCTTGACAATTGTAGATGGCACTTAACATCTGTTGGCGTATACGACAAGAAGATGTCAACTCTGCAGGGAGGGTTTTTTTTTAAGTTGACTGACCAGTAAAGGGTTAAGATAGACTATTATACTCTAGTTAAAGGGCAAGGGCAGAAACCAAGCTTCCCTGAGAAGTCAGGGAGCAGGGTTCATGGTTCAGTGGAGCAAACCACTTGATTGAATCAGGGGAGGGAATGCTGGACATTGCCTAGCAACAAGTTAGAAATTCCATTCTCCTACTCCCTGACAGTTAGGGCTTTTTGTCAGTTAACAGACTTAACTGACACTTGCTTGGGTTTAAGCAAAGGGACTTGACCTGTGTTTTCCTTTCCTCACAGAATAAGTAACATTTAAGTAACTGAACATACAAAGTCTGTAACCATCAAGCTTATAGTACCTGAGAAATCATACGTTACTGTTATTTACTTTAAAATCATCTACTTTAGAAACAAGCCTGTGTGTGCATGTCTTTGTTGGGAGAACTCTGCTGCTGCTATTGTGCTCTGCCATCAACCTGGAGGCCACAACACCTGGAGGCCCCAGATTCCCCACCACTGCTGTACAGGCTAGCACTGCAATTGTGTGTGAAATCAGAAAAACTGCCACCAACCAGATCTTTGAAAGGAAGGGAGGATAACATGAACAACCTGGAACACAATGGTTTGGTGGGAGCATTGTCTAAATACTTCGTAATAACGAAGTGAATGAATGTTGTAAATACAAGAAAAAATGGCTAGTGTAAAAGCAGTGAACAGTGCTGTGGCCTCTGAAAGACTAACAGATTTATTGTGGTATAAGTTTTCATGGACTAAATCCCACTTCATCAGATGCACAAAGTGACTCTCACCTGGCACTTATATAAGAATGGTAAGCAGCGAGGCCCCAAAGCCATGCAATACGAGAGGTACAGTCTGTGTCACTTCTGTGCAAAGTTCAGATACAGGCAAGATAAGTACAGTGTCAGTTACAGCAGCACAATTGGCAATAATCAATTTGTTTGTTGCATTGTTTCTGCTACATATTTGTGGTAGGATTTAGTATATGTACCACAGTATCAGTGCAGCTACATGGATGGTAATATAGTAGACTAGAAAGCAGGATGCTGACAAATCGGAGAGGATTTGTCTCCGATTTGTCACCACCAGAACAGGTGGTGAGGTTGAGAGTTGACTACCACTCATTTTCTATACAGTTTTAGTGTGCCTAAAGTTCATGTGTGTTCTGTAATTGTACTTGCAGCTAAGGGGAAAGCTGCAAACAGTATTGCCAGCTGACTGCTTGAAGGTGTTAAGCCATGCTGTTTGCACTTTGAATGCAAAATCCCAGGGTCATGCACAGCTGTACAGCCAGTGGCCAGACAACCATGCCCTCTGGCCTTCCAGGTAGGGTGTACAGACTGCATCCTTCAATTCCATGCCTCTAAGATTCAGTAGAGTGTTGCAACTTGCTAACACCTATAAAGCATGCTTGTTAAGATTATTTATAAGTCAATAATTTTCACTCCACATCAAGGCTGCTTAAGTCAATCATAACTACTTTAGAACATCCCTGGTGAAAAATACATTCTAGCTTTTGGTGCCACTAACATAGGTAGTTGGATATAGCAGCAATGTGTTGACAACATAGCTATTTAAATGCAAGGTGGCTCTGAAAAAATACAGGAAATGCTATAGTCACTGAGCCAAATTATTTCCTGGTACACTGGCACATATGGTTCTTATGATCACTCTCTGTTCTTAGACCCCCTGTTAGACAGCCATATGTGTTGGCTAAATTCCCTAGGAGCGAAGGAACTGTATTGATGACAAACTGGCTTCCTTTTCTCCAAATGTCCTTCAGTTTATTCTTTTATGTCTCACTTATAACTTTGCTTTTATGTAGATATTTATATCTAATGTTCCAAAATATTAAGGTACATCTGCATTTTCCTGTCCAAACACAGAAACCTATGTATAAACGTTTTTAAAAGGGGTTTAAGTGATGCTAAAAGAAAAATCTAATATTTGTCTTATATTCGCCTGTATCCCTTTTACAAAGAGTTCCAGGCATCGCTTAATGTTATTACGATGGAGGATTGTTTGTCGCAACAATATTTCCACCTAGATTTTATCTTATCTATTAATATTTACATATCTAAAGTTCCAGGAAACTCTACTTCTTATGGGAGAACAATAGAGGTAACTTGTTTGTTGCAAAGCTTTAAATGTGAAAAATAAATGTTCTAATCGCCAACCGGCAGACTGGAGCGGAACCAGTGCCTGAAGTAATGTGGCTCTACCAAATGTTAATCAGAGTTTGATAACAATTTTGTCTACTGTATCATTCACAATGAATCCCCCCAGTTGCATATAAGAGGGGGTTGTTTAAATATGACACACATACACACAAGCAACCTGTGGCCTCTATATACGCTGCAAGGGTGTGCTAGTGTTTCACAAGTAAGTGGCAGTTACCAGTTTAAATGTGAGGCAGAACAAGCAAAAGCCTGCACATGTATGGTTTTGTTTTTATACTACTGCTCTAATGTAACAGCCAGTTCATACTCAACTCTTTAATGTTACATCCCTTGTAATGTATTGGCTTTGTCCTCATGCATAGTACACAGGCCTTGCGGTAAGGCACTAACAACTTGATCACTGTGAAAGTTGGCTTGTGGGGCAAAATGCACTTTGGTTTCCTGGATCAGTTTGGCAGCTTGACTGTTATGAAAACAGAGGTTGGACACCCCTGCTCAAAGCACTAGATTAAGGGTGGGCAGAAAAGAAATCTCCAGATTTTTTTGGACTCCAGCTCCCAGTATTCCTGACCATTGGCCATTCTGGCAAGGAATATTGGGGGTTGAAGTCCGAACATCTGGAGATCTACCTTCTGCCCACCCTGTCCCCTGCACTAGGTCACTATGAAATAGTTGGGTATCACACATATAATTGTGTTTCAGATTTGGTTGTGTAGTATGCATTTTGTAGTACGTTTGTGTAGTGTGTACAAGGTGTTGCTGTTGGTGGTTGGGGGAGGGGTTGCATCAACATTAAAAACAGGATTTCAAAAGACTAATGCTTGCCTGCAAGGCAAAAAAAATAAATCTTCGTAAAGTGCCCAGAGATCTTCAGCCATTGGCGGAATAGAAATGTAAGGAATGAATGAAGGAATGCTGTTTGTTACTTTTAGTGGAAGCATTCTTAGAGGTGATTCATGCATGCATGTATGTCAATATTATCACACATTACAATAACTCACTAAATATGTGAGCTGCTTGCTTCCACTGAACAATACTGCACTGGAAATGAAATGAAAGGCAAAGCTCAGTGTTGTTTGATCTTGGATGTCTGTTTCACACATTTGGAAAAGAGAGAGTTGCTCCTCCAAGCGACATGGACAAAGTATTCCAGTGTCATCTCCTAATATGTGGCAACTCTAGGTCAGATCTGTGACATGAATGCATGTCTTGGCCAGTATGTGAATTGAGAAGATACCATAAACCAGTGATGGCGAACCTTTTTGAGCCCGAGTGCCCAAACTGCAACACAAAACCAACTTATTTATTTCAAAGTGCCAACACTGCAATTAAACCTGAATACCGAGGTTTTAGTTTTAGAAAAACAACTCATACAGTTGTCCGAACTAATTAACATCTTTTGTCTTTAAAGAAAAACACAATAACAGAGCTTTCAATGATGCAAACAGTTTTTTGTTGGGAAAAAAATCAACTCAAAAAATTATTATAGTACTACATTGTACACATAGCCTGAAGGGAATTTATACAAACTTTTTAAATAATTAGGCACATGGATTTTTGGATAAGGGATTCTCAACTTGTAATATGATTATATGCCAGACTGAAATTGTATGGGGCAAGCTTTACCCCGGGTCCTTTCCCTGCTTCTACAGATGTCGGATTAGTAAAAGTAAAAGTCAACCTGTACTAGGATGAGCAAGATAAACAAGAAAACTAAACGTGCTTAACACATTTTAAACACTTTATGTCTTGGACTGCAAACTCTGCATTAGGTAAAAGTTTGCATTGGGCATGCTTTTGCACAATTAATGTGATTTTTGCTATTGCATGCATGCTGATAATTTGTCAAACCTTGGCTCATACTCCGTTAGTTTGAGAGCAACACATGCAGCACTCGGGTCAACTGTTAGGGCTTTATATCCAAGCCATGCTCTGTGCATCATTCTTCAAAATCTTTTAAATGTGATAACAATGTAGAAAAGAATTCTGTAACAGGAATTCTAGAATAAAATCATTCTGCTCCACATTGTGAGAAAGAACAAGATCATTAGTGTTTTGCAGAAGAGGACGGTCTTTTCGTAATCTGGTGACCAATGGCTCAAGTGCCCACAGAGAGGTCCCTGCGTGCCATCTGTGGCACCCGTGCCATAGGTTGGCCTCACTGCCATAAACTATGCTAAAGGACATAGTAACAAACAGTGGCAACACTGGGAAAAAATATTGGGAGACAAAGAATGGGCAAAGTAGATTCTGAGGGGGGAAACTTTGTCTCGCATATTAAATATTCACAAACAGAAAGGTCCCTATATTTCACATTAATGCTGCAGGTGTAAATATATTTTTCTCAGACACAAATAATACTTGGATAAACAAAACATGCAGTCATGGGGAGGAGGAAATCCACCTGTGCGCAAGATCACATTCTTTTTCTCTGAGTTTAGCCTGGAATAACCAACTACCCTACTAGTGAGATGCATTTACCTGTCAGCCCTTTTGTGTTCAAATTTGTAGAGACTCTGAATTGTCTTGGAGTATTATGGCCCGGGTGTTCTGCCTAGAAAGTAGACCACTGGGGCAGTAAGCTGAAGTCAGAGGAAGGAATCTTGAACGGCTCTGGAATCTTGAACGGTTGTTTTTATTTGTATTTCCTAATGTAGTGCCCTATTATTTCTCTGTTCACATTGTGATTTTTATATTGTGGTGACGTATTATTATTATTATAAACAATAAACCTGACTTGGTGTGACCTGCAACTGCAATGCAGGAGGAATTTCCTGGTACTGCGCTTTGACAACAGCAGGCTCCCAACTTTCAAGACTTTCCCCTCCCTATTGCCTCAAATCCATCCATGTGTCATTCTCTCTACTAAGAGCAGAATTTACCAAGTGGTTTGTGAGTGGAATGGTTTGGCCCCTTTGTTGATATACCACTTAGTACCTTTGGCCTGAAATCTGGCAGTGCCTGGAGGAAACCATCGTGACTGGCTAGAACTGAGGCAGACTGCATCAAATCGTTTTATCAGTAAAGGGGGTGAACCAATTGCTCATGAAGCCATTTAGTATATTGATCTGGTTTGTGCATAACTCTAACCCATGGTGTGTTTAACGCATGGTTAACCCAAGGTTTGTTGCCCTATCCAGGGTCTGTCTGGCAGACGATGGCTGACAACTGCACCCTATAATATACTTCTGCCAGTTGAAGGAAGCAAAGGGCAAGTGAGGCCATTTCCTGGCTGGGTATTTGTCCCCCTTGCGCTCCCATCTAACACTTGAGACATTTACAGTAAAATCTTATGCATGTGTACTTTGAAGTAAATCCCATTGAGTTCAATAGATGTACTCCCAGGTAAGTGTGTATAGGACTGCAGTCCCAAATAATGTTTATCTGGTGCAACATATTTCATGTGGAAATGCTTATGATATTAATTACTGGTGTTTAAATTATTGTTGACGTATATTAAATGATCTTTGAATACTACCAACATTATAAACTGTAAATGTGTGTTTTGGTTTCCAGGCTTACAGTTGGGAAAGTAGGACAGACTACAACATTTTGATTTAACAACAGCAACAGCCCAGAATGAGGCAGAAGAAGATTTAAGTATAAAGTGCAATTAACAATTGACTTGAATATAGGCCAAGTCGTCTTAATGGTTATTTACATTAATCACAGTACAGTATTGTGATTTTTAAGTATAGGTTTAGAATCACTGCTCTCTGATGTTATTGTTTAAATCTGGAAACTAGGGCTGTTGGATTTAATATTTACACAACTTTGTCATCATTAAAAAATTTTTTTAAAGCATTTTACAAAATTCAGAATTGAGCAAGTATAAGTAAATATAGCACTGTTTATCTGAATCCTGGATGCTCTCCTATCGTTTTCATACTGTTTTCCCAGCACTACCACATAAGTCCTGTGTTTGGGTGCCAAACATGTGAAGGGGCTCTCTGAAACATGTGGAGTAGGCCCAACCCCTAGATGCCAACACATGTGCCAGTCACTCCCTGGCCCATGCATGAGAGGCATCAGTCTGAAGGGGGCCTACCAGCATATGGATGTACGTGGCCCGGGCTCCCACCACCAGGAAGCCTACCGAAGAGGCCTACATACATCTAGCGTGGCCACTTATGTTTTGCCAAAAAAGAGGAAACACATCACCCAAAAATAGGATAAAAGGGCCAATTTGCATAAGCAGATTTATATGTGTAGGTATAAATTTAGAAATAACTGATTTAGAAACAAATACAGTACCTCTCAGCATAGAAGACTGTCTAGGTGACCTGTGTGCCTGCTCAGGCTGCTGTCCAGCTGACTGTCTTAATGGGCAACTTCAAGCCCCCTGCTCCTCCCCTTCCTTATGGTTCTTTGACTGTATACCAGATGTGGACCGGACACTACTTCAGAGAGAGGACACCTTCAAATAGAGGTCCACCCTATGGTTGGTATATATAAGGCCCCCTTCAGACAGATGCCGATCGTGCATTAGTGGGGAAGGACGTTGCCAACACATGTCAGTATTAGGGGACAGGGTTAGCCCCTTCGATCTAGAGAGCCCCTTTGTGCATTTGGTACCCAGGGGTATGGAACAACTGAAGAGGGCTCTTATTTCATTGAAATGTAAATAGGAGACCATCTGAATTACAACCAGCCTGTTTTCAGAAATGGGGGTCAGCCATTGCTGCTTTGTCCCAGAATGTGTGATCTGATACCTGCAACACCTACAGTGACTGATCCATTGAGACCCAGTCTTAAGCTACAGGCCTCAAGGCCACACAACATCTGACCTAATCTTTGTAATTTTCATGTTTATTTTTTCACTACACTCCCTGCTTTTTGTACCATCCAGCCTGATGAAGAGTTCTAGAGAACCTGAAAGCTTGCACACTCTTTTGTGGCATTCTGGTTGGTCCTAATAGAGCTATTGCACAACTAGATTTACACAAATAATCTCATGGAGCGGCAGGGCTATCTTTTTTAAAATTTCCATACAGTTTTCAATCAGCATTCCTTTTCTTAGCTATAGGGGGAACATAGACTTCAGAACTGCTGTAGCCTAAAAGTTAATCTTCTGATGAAGACTAGGGTCCACGGAACCATGAAACTATTTCCATAAGCTGGGGGAGAGGGAAGATTGGACTTGTTTTCCTCAAATAGTATCCCCCACAGCACTGCATAGCAAATTGTTTTTGAAACTCCACTCCGTTTCAAAAGCAATTTGTGACATGGTGAGAAGGGGGACCTGTTCAAAGAATTAAAAAATATATCTAAAGAAGAGAAAAGAAAACAGTAGTGTTAAAGTCTCATATTCATTTCTCATCAGACAATGACCCAGTTTGCACAATCAAAACAAGCCACTGTGGCTTGTTGTGAGCCCTGGCGTGTGCCAGGTGTGATTTGCATAATCACTGCCTCGCTGTGGCTTATCATGTCATCCAACAAGCATAGCTAGACCCATGGACTGTTGTAGAGTTATTTGAGATTGCTTAACACTCAAACAAGCCATGCTCCCTGCATTTGGATGACACAATAAGCCAGGGCCAAGCAGTGATCACGCAAATTGCACCTGGCATGCACCAGGGCTTACAACAAGCCATGGAGGCTTGTTTCGATTGTGCAAACCAGCCCATTGTCACTTTAATAACATTGGTCCTAATTAATGTAATGCTCAACTGTGGATTTTGGATTTTTCCCCCCTCATGGACCAGCACAGCTATCTTTTTTTATTATTAATTCTTGTGCTCCCATTTTTACAAATGGGAAAACTGTGATTTATAAACATTTACTTGTCAAGGACAGGAGCTAATCTTGGTTTCTGTTCTTCATGTTTAGCACATTATCCAAGCAGCTTCAGCTGTTGTTAAGAGGCAGCAGCAAACAAATACTTGAATGTCTCAAACCTCTACATTATGCATATGCACAATAAATGTCCAAACAGGAGTTCACACAAGGAGGAGGATGTACTGGCTTCAGGTGTGCATTCCTCCCCTCCACCCCTGCCCCCCACCTATTACTTCCTCTTTGGACATTTCAGCAGATGCACATGAAACAGGAGCTTGGGACATCCTCTTATCCTTTTGCTGGGCTGTTTTATGATGTCTGAATTGCACTTGTTCTATTGTGAATGCTGCTATATCAAAAGATGAAATTGTTTTTTTAAAAAAAACACAAAACACCTGTGCACAGGCCTTCAGTTTGTTTCTTCTCCCTCCCCCCTCCCCTGCCAAAAAGAGTTCTTTAAAGATTCTGGCCCAGTTTGTTTTAGGATTAGATGCAACATCCAGTTTATAAAATCTCTGGATAGGCCCAGGAGAACAGAGTTCAAAAATCTGCTCTGCTATATAAGCTTTGGTTGGGCTTAGACAAATGCCAGCCCTCAATCTATGAGCATTAATAGGAGAAATACTAGCAAGCAAGCTACCCAGGTTGTGAAAATGAATAAGGATTGAATGCTAGTAATTTTTCTGACTGAAACTACCGTGGGAATAACAACGAACACAGGCTCTAAAACATTACATAAGCCATGTATCCATTTCTCTTTGGTGGGATTTGTTCAATTGGATTATGATGCACCTACCTCTGAAATATATGGCAGTTCATTCATTTTGGATCAGTTGCGTGAAACTCGTAATATATTTTGCCTAACTGCAGGATGACACATCACCACTTGGGTTGAAAAAATTAATGCCAGAATGGGTGATATGAGTCATTTCTGAAAGTAGCTTTTGTTGTTGTTGTCTAGTTGGTATTAGGAATTACAGACAGAGAACAAACAGTTGTGTCATTCAGTAAAGTTCTTCATGATATTTAACCTATGTTTCAGTATTTATTTACTTATATTTATTGGCTTTTTTATTTACTGAATGTATTCAAAGTAACCTATGAAAGTAAAAAACGAACAAAAACAAAATCAGAATAAATACAATAAGAAACCAATTAAAAGAGTAACTCAAAAACATTTGATTGAAAATTTCAAAGAAGATTTTGGCTAAACATTAGGAGAAACCTAACAGGGGTAGGGTGGCCAGGTGTCCTACATTACAGAGGACAATCAGCTATTCTAGAGAGCTGGCATAGGACAGTCCTCTATTTGAAGGTGCGCCAGTCCAAGTCTGGTTTGAAGTCAAAGAGCCATAAGGAGGGAGAGCAGCAGGGCCTTGAAGTTGCCCATCAAAAGCACCCGGACTGCAAACTGAGCAAGGCACACAGGCCAACTAGTCAATCTTCTCTCTTACAGTGAGATGTATTTCTATTTAAATTATAGCAATTATTTCTACATTTGCATCTATCTATCTATCTATCTATCTATCTATATAAATTAGCATATGCAAATGTTATGCCCATTGGTGTCCTTTTTTGGTGATGTGTAAATGACTATCTTAACAGTGAGGGCTGTTTGTCGGTGGAACAGATGGCCTTGGGAGGAGGTGGGTTCTCCTTAACTGGAGGTATTTCAACTGAGGCTGGACACTCAACATAATGCAGGGAAGGCCTTCCCATTAGGAGAGTCCTCCCCTGCTGATGAAAACTAAACCAGGAAGTGGTCACTCAGGAGTCAGAGTGAGTTCCATAGAGTGAGTTCCATAGAGTGGGAGCCACGACAGAGACTGCTGAATAAAACAGATTGTATCTGACTTCAGGATGGCTTACAGAGCAAGGTTTCTTCCATAGGTCTCAAGGGGCACTTTGAATTGAGACTGGAAAAGGACTCACAGCCAGTACAATTTAATACTGCAATCGTTGACAGAAAGATTTAACTTCCTGCCCTCAACTAAACTCAGAGATCAAAGTCCTACTATTGAATGTTCCACTAGCAACCTGATGTGCTTTTGGGCCTCAGTTTACCATATCTGAGGGAACAAACATCATATATGGTATACGTGGGGCTTCCTTTGAAGATAGTTCAGAAACTCCATTTAGTTCAAAACTCAGGTGTTAGGCTAATCAGTGGGACTGCACATTATATTGCCCCTTTGTTGGCTGCACTGGCTCCCAGTCAATTTCCAGGCCCAATTCAAAGAACTAATTTTGAGAGCCTAAGGGTGTGCCGAAACCTGCTCACCAATTTTAGGAAATTCTTTGCCCCGCTCACTGGCCCACTGTGAAAGAGGCGGTCATTTTTCTCCCTCTTTCATGGGGACAAGAGGGAATTTCTTTGAAAATGTTGGGAACAGGGGTTTGCCACTTATCTTAACAAGCTATGAGGTGGCCAAGGGGTGTGGCTTGCTTTAACTTAAAACAAACAGAACCAAATACTTTCGCATCACTCTCCAGCACTCCGCAGCTTCCTGGAATGCCCATGGAGGGTGCTGTGTCATGATGTCTTTCCGTGGGCATTCTAGAAAACAAGACAGCTGGGTGAAGTGTCTGAGAGTTGTACAATTATTTTTTAAAGTTAAAAAGGCTCCTTTTAATGTCTTCTTTTTTACAGTGTGACTCTGAGGGCCCCCCCCCCAAACAAAACCAGACATTGCTTTAAATGTGTGTCTAGCAGCTATGTCTTCTTTTCATTTTTACTCTAAAGTAGATGCAGGCCCCCCAATACAGATCTTAAAAGCCTCCCACATTAGGGAGGATAGGGGCCTAATCTGTATTGGGCCCCTATATGCCTACTCTAGAGTAAAAATGAAAAGAAGACATAGATGCTAGAAACACATTTAGAGTAATGTCTGTTTTGGCCCTTAGGCAGTTTGCAGGCAGCTTCCCTTAGCCACCTTCTGCTTCCTGGATGTCCATGGAAGGACATCATGATATAACATCATCCTATGGGCATCCCGGGAAGCCAGGGGAAGCTGCAGAGCACCAAAAAAGCATATTATTGTTGTCGTTCAAAAAAGAACACCCTAAGCACTTGGCCATCTCATAACTAATGATTAAGGCAAACACACAGTCCCCCAACTCCAAAATTTCTCAGAAATATCCCCCCGCTTTTTCAAGTTGATTTCTTTTTGCCCTTTCCCCTCCTTGCCTTCCACAAATGGCCAAAAATTGGAATTGGAGGCATTATTGGAATAGCCTCAGTTTTTACCTTTAAAGCCCTTCGGGGTATCATGTCAGCCTTTTCAGAGTACAGGAGAGGACTCTGATGAAGACGAGGATCAGACTAGTCTTCCAGGGGAAGGGCAGTCAATCCTGTATTCAGGCCCCCTTGGCCAGAACATATGGCATTGGCCATCATCCGCCGAATCAAAGGAGGAACCCCCAGCAGAGCCTCCATCTCTCCAGCTTCGCAGAAGTCTGAGACCACAGAAACTGGTGAGGGCCTATTAACAGTCCAGTGAACTCCTCCAGAGGGCATGGAGCTAACCACACTACATATTGACTGCATAAACTTTTAGTTGGCTCTAAGCTTGCTGCTGAGACAACATCCTCCTATGTTTCTAGTAGAAGAGAGTGTCAGCCAGCAAAGGCCACTCTGAGCTATCTGTGCTCCTTTTTCTCCTTTACACAAGAGGGCTTCTGCCTTTACATAGCTTGCTGTGCCTGATACACTTACTTTGACTGGACTCCACCTAGTTAACCCAATCTCATTCCTGGCCACCTAGGCCTCAAGTGACAATGAATGGCACTCAAGGCAGCTAACAACAAAAAACAACAACACCACATAGCTTGGATCCAAACTTCATTCTTGCTGGTGGAAGGGGAGGAGGTGACTTTGCCAATTCCTCCTTCCCCCTGCTTTCCTATGGAACTTCTGAGAATCTGCATTGGGGCATGCAGGGATCCCACTGGTGAAGGGGCGTGGGAGGAGACTTTTGGTGAATCCCTCCACAATATCCTTTTTTTAGGTGCAGTGACCAGAACTGTACAGTAATACCTTGGATTGCAAGTAACTTGGTTTGAGAGCGTTTTGCAAGACAAGCAAATGTTTAAATATTTATTTAATTTTTTTTGACTTGATATACAAGCGACGTCTTGCAATACAAGTACTGTAGTACGGCTTAAATTAAAAATCTCTGTACAATTTTTTTGAGGGGGATTTCGTTTTGATATAAGAGTGTTTTGGATTACAAGCACGTTTCCGGAACCAATTATGCTCTTGGCGGGACAATACTGGAAAATGTCGATCATTTTCTCTATCTTGGCAGCTATCTTTCTGTTACAGCTAACATCGACAGTGAAATCCAGCATCGTCTGAGCTCCGCAAGTGCCGCATTTTCTCGAATGAAACATAGAGTGTTCGAGGATCGGGATATTTGTAAGAAGACCAAAACACTGGTTTATGAAGCCATTGTATTACCAACTTTATTGTATGCCTGCGAAACATGGACTATCTATAAACGTCACTTCCACCTCCTTGAAAGGTTTCATCAACGTTGCCTCCGGAAAATCCTGCAAATTACTTGGGAAGATAGGCGAACAAATGTCAGTGTACTGGAAGAAGCAAAGACTACTAGCATTGAAAAAATGATCCTTCAACGCCAACTTCAGTGGACCGGTCATGTTGTTCGAATGCCTGACTGCCGTCTCCCAAAGCAGTTACTTTACTCCCAACTCAAGGATGGAAAGCGGAATATCGGTGGTCAATATAAGAGGTTTAAAGATGTTCATAAGGCTAATCTAAAAAAATGCAATATAAACATCGAAAACTGGGAAGCTCTGGCCCATGAACGATCTAAATGGAGGTTGGCCTTTCACAAAGGTTCCATGGACTTTGAAGAAGCCCGAGTGCAAGGTGAAAGGGAGAAACGTGCTAAGCGAAAAGCACGTCAAATGAATCCCTTACAGGACCATCTTCTATCTGGTAACAGTCCTCACTGTGGGAAGCTGTGTGGATCTAGAATTGGCCTCCACAGTCACTTACGGACCCATCGCTAGAGTCTACACAATCTTCTTTAGAATCTCCTCCTTTTATCCCGGAAGACAATCTTACTCGGTCACGAGTGATCGCCTGATGATGATGATGCTCTCAATCCAAGGCATGACTGTACACAGTATTCCGAGTGTGGTCGCACCATAGATTTGAATAAGGGCAGTATGCTCTTGGCAGTTTTATTTTTGATTCCTTTTCTAATTATGCCTAACATGGAATCTGCCTCTTTCACACTGGGTTGACATATTCATAGAGGTATACACCTCAACTCCAAGATCTCTGTCTTGGCCAGTCACCACTAGCTTGGGATCCCATCAGCATATCTTGATCAGTAAGAATCGGGTTAACTAGATTTATGCCTAAATAAAGGTTTTGCCTAAATAAAAATGTATTTGCTTGATAGCAACATTGCACTGGAAGACAAGTTTTTAAAGTTATTAAAGAAATAGAAAAAAGGTATCCTCCCCCTCTCTATTTTTAATAAGTAAGGGTGAATCCTATGCATGTTTAGACTGGCTGGGGAATGCTAGGATTTATAGGACCTTTTCTGTCTAAACATGTATAGGATTGCCCCCTAAATAAATCTGATGATGCAGATCTTTAAAAGTTCTGTAATGACTGTTGTGGTTCTAGAGAAATAGGTCTAGATAGATGTCTCAGAGAAGTTAAAACTTTTAGAAGGCTAATCAGCAAATAGTACCGAAACTCTCAGTGTGTGTGTGTGTGTGTGTGTGCTTGCACAGGTTGAGGTTTTAATTGCCTTATTTGTTTCTTAGTGGCAGTAACATTAGTACTTTGGTTATCGCTTGCTGTCTACTCCATCATTGTAAGCACACCAGGGGGGTTGGGATCTAACTAAAGTGCAGATACAATTCCAAATAGTTTGGTGGAAGTGAATCTTAATTTCTTCAGTGTGTAATAGTGTCACCTGAGCTTAAAGAGCCAACAATCAATATTTGCTAGCTCAGTATGCCTCAGAACACAGAAAGCTGTGGTATGATGGAGATCAAGGAGCACCTGAGATTCCATATCCAGTTGGAGACTCTATGTGTAATACCTAAGGGAAATTGTAACTTGGAACATAAACCTGAATTCTGTATTAAATTCATAAATATTTTTGATATGGCGGGGTGGAAATTGTAAATGGGTCTGCCCTAGTAGAAGTACAAATACTATAGAAATCCCAGGAGACTTTTTACATTTCATAAGAAGAGTTAATCTGCTTTAGGACCAGCTTCATTGGCTTCCTCCACTCCTTGAACTGTTTCCATTCGAGCTGGTCATCATAAGAACCAGTGGGCCACTTTGCATCAGACGACAGCCAATCAAGGGTTAATTTACCCACAAGGAGCTGCATTGCCTGCCATTGACTGTGTTTTCAGGACGCAGCAACCCATCGTGGGTGACAAGCCACAGTGGGTTGTCATGCAAATGTGGACTAGTTCCTGCAGCGTGGCTTGTTTGAGGGTAACAAGCCACCCTGACAACCCATGGGCTGCTGTAGGGGCTGTTGTACCCACAATGGGTTGTTGTATCATCCGAACCCAGGTGACCAACACCATTGTGGGTACTGGGAATTGGCTAGCAAGCCGCTTGGCAAGAGCAGCAAAAACCACCCAAGGGGAAGGAGGGGTGAACAACCTATGGTGAGCCCAGTCGTCTGTCAGATGCACTGTTGCCAGGGTGGGTTGTCATGTCATGTGAACTCAAATATGCAAACCCCAACTGATGGGTGTTGTCATGCAAACCCGGCCAGTGGGGGTCATTTGAGGGTTAAACAACCCTTGCATAACCCTACAGAAGACCGTGGGTTATGCAAGGGTTGTTTAAACTTCAAATAAGAGCCGCCAGCAAGGTTCACATAGATTTCATAGATCATAGTGTTGGAAGGAGCCTACAAGGTTATCGAGTCCAATCCCCTGCTCAATGCAGGAAACTAGAGGAGGGGTCTCCCATCCAAGTAATAACCAGGCTTGAGCCTGCTTAGCTTTCCACACTCAGACAAGCTGAGCCAGCGTAAGCCACAGGCCTGTATGACATGACAACCCCCAGTTGGGGGTTGCATATTCATAATGGTGGCCTGCACGCACCACAGCTCCGCAAGGGTAAATTGACCCTTGATGGGCTTTCACGTCATGTGAACCAAGTCACTATTTAACTTTAAGAATTGGTGCCTGAGTTTGCTTGTTTCCCTCTTCCCTCCTCAGCCCCTTTTCTTTTTCTGTTCTTTTTTTTAGATTGTAAGCCTGTGAGCAGGAACTGTCTTGTTGTTGTTTTTAATCATATGTAAGCTGCTTTGGGAGCCTTTCTGACTGAAGAGCAGGGTAAAACTACTTTCAATAAATACATAATCTGTAAATTAAGAATGGTCTTCTGTAGTCTTTCTGTTTGTTCCTGTTATTCTCTCTCAACCAGTTCTTATACAGGTTATTTCCCCCTATCCATCTATTATTTTATTTTCTAACAATCCTCCAATGTGCACTTCTGGCATTACTTTTGCTGCTGTACAAAAGTCACTCACTAGAAGATAAAAATCCAGACTCAACCTTCTGAGACGTTCTGGAAGAAGAGAGCTTCTGAATTTCAGGCTTTTCTTTGGAGTAGCTTTTCTATTTCGCTGCATCTATTTGCCAGATGTGGGAGGGTCAGAACTGAGTGTCCTCACTGCGCGCAGTTCCATGACCCACAGCTAATGAGGAGCTGGGCCTGCTTCGGTTCAGTCTTCACAACTACCTAGTCAATCCACCACTTCCAACAGCAGCAGTCTCTACAGGGTCCCTCAAAATGTAAGACAAAACTGTTGTGGTCACAGGTTCTCTCAGCCTTAAAAGAAATCTTGCTGCCTTTAATCTTGTATGAAGAATCCTCCAGGAAATAGGTATCCATTTCAGCACCACTTGCTCCCTTTGGCTTGACATTTTGAATGGCAAAGGAAGACAGTTCTTCCTTCAGACTCCTGAGGATTTTAAACCTTGCCCACATGTGAGGGTAAAGAAATGTGAGAGAAATTATAGGTTGCTTTGAATTTAACCTTCTGTCACATGTGGCTCCCACAGAATGTTCTTTCTAGCATTCTCCTGATCTGCTTTATTAATATATTGTGCACTGAAGAGCAGGGTAAAACTACTTTTCTGTCTGTTCCTGTTTCATCATTTAAATAACTATCTCTGAACCAGTTATTTTTTAAAAAATATTTATTTATTTATTATCACATTTATATTCTGAGAGCCAGTGTGGCGTAGTGGTGAGAGTGTTGGACTAGGACTCAGGAGATCCGGGTTCTAGTCCCCGCTTGGCCATGAAACTCACTGGGTGACTTTGGGCCAGTCACTGACTCTCAGCCTAACCTACCTCACAGGGTTGTTGTGAGGATAAAATGGCGAGGAGGAGGAGGAGGATTATGTAAGCCGCCTTGGGTTCCTTTCAGGAAAAAAGGTGGGGTATAAATATAATAAATAAATAAAATATTGGGCCTTTTTTCCTCCAAGGAACCCAAGGCGGTTACATGGTCCTCCACCTCCCCATTTTATCCTCACAACAACCCTGTGAGGTAGGTTAGACTGAGAATCAGTGACTGGCCCAAAGGCACCCAGTGAGCTTCATGGCCCAGTGGGGACTAGAGAACCCGGATCTCTCAAGTCCCAGTCTAGCACTCTGACCACTACACCACACTGGCTCTCAATTATACAGGTTATTTTCTCCCTATGGATCTGTTCCTTCCCCCTCCAGCAATCTGCTCCTATGCACATTTACTCAGGAGTAAGTATCATAGTGTTCACTGGGGCTTACTTCTAAATATGCATGAGATTGCAGATTTAGCCTCTGTGTTTAGTAATTCCTGTGGAGCACCAGGAACAGCCTCCCTTATCATAATTCTCCCCCTTACCATAATGCTAAGCTTGATTCAACAACAGTAGCTTGAGAATTGGAGGGGGAGGAATGGTGGCGGGGGAGGCCTTTCTCCTAATTGCCTCTTACCCTAGTCCCATACAAGTCAACTGAGTAATGAAATTAACAACATGAAAAGGCAAGCAGCTTGTGTTCTAGTCATTTTCACTTGAAATCACTTTTTTTTTTTAAGAGCCTAGTGCAGACAGGTCCACAACCCTGCAACAGTGCCTAGATCTGGCCTTTGGAAACCATTCCTGCAGTCTCTGAAGAGTTAGGGTGGAACTAGGTGTTATAGCTGCATTCCAACATATGAGGGTATGTGTGGAGCAGGATCAGTGCTCGGTGATTTAAGACTACCAAGAAGAGGAGATACTTGCAGGGGAGAACTGGCAAGCTGGGAGTGGTTAAGCACCTTTCTCCTGGCCACAGATTCCCTCCTGCAAGTGCCCACATTAGCATCACGAAGGAAATACAGGGGGTTAGAACCCCCTATTTCATTTTTAATATCTCATTCCATCTAAGTCTGGAGCAGACCGCAGATCTACCAGCCCAAAATGGCTGCCTGGGTGGCTGCCTTTCCCTGCTGCCGGCCAATTGGGCCCCAAAGGGAGGTACTATGCAATTCCAAAGGATTCCCCAAGGTTAAGTTCCTCAAAGAGAAGAGAGAATTTCTGAGTTCTAACCACAGCTAAGAGAGAGACCTCCCTCAGAGCTCTGTTTTTCAGACAACTGGCTAATTATTTTGTACCAAACACCTGGCACTGAACTGTAGCCAAATGGCAGCGTTAAAAAATCAATACTTACCAAATGGTATGTTAAATGCGGAGGGATCTGAATCTCTTCCTTGTTGCCTTTAGCTGACTAACCCTTGAGCTAGACAGTAAGATCACATTGCACTTAACATTCCAAATTTCCCTTCGCGTTGATGGGAGTGATAATTTCAAGATCAATGTGAAGGTGATGTATGTCTCGACAAAACTTTGCATCTGTTCAGTTTCTCGCATAATCTTCTATCTTATTTTATAAGCACTTATAATATGCTTGCCATTATGTCCACCTCCACTTAATACCTGTCCCTCAGTATCACTGGTAGTGTCTGTGAAAGAACTATCACTTTGCCTGGGAAGAAAATGTCACTGTTGAAGTTATTTGCAACTTGTGTTATGAGATTTGCATTTATTTGATTAGACCAGCTTTCCCAACCTCCATTAGAGGTTAAAACTCTGTACTCCATTAGAACTGACCTCACCAAAATCACGGACAACTTCCTCACTGCCAAATCCAAAGGTCTCTACTACTCTGCTCTCTTTGATTCTTTCCTCTCTTTTGCTCCCAATATGCCATCTGTCACCAAGTCATGTTGCTTCTCCTTGTAAAACAAGACTGTGAAAATATGTCTCTCTCTCTGGTCTTCTCCTGCCTTGACTACTGCAACCCTTTCTCCACTCCATCTTTCCCCTGCTGCAACTCAGTCCTCCCCCTTCATCCTCAGCTCTACAACAATCACTTACACTTACAATCACTCATTGTTCAAACTAAGTGGAGCCTCTCCTTAAATCCTTACAATGGTTTCTTGTCCATTCCCATAACCAGCATGAACTCCCTACCCTTTCGTCAAAGCCCTCAATGACCTCGTCCCTCCCATCTCTCTGCCTATCACCTTTGCTCCTCCAACTCCACCACCATCATCAGCTGTCTCCTGCGCCCTGAAATGGCTTTGCCTCACTGCTCTTCCTCCCTCACTGCTCTTTCAACCTGGTGCTCCCGCCAAGAACACCTACTGTATATGATGCTGCGCCTGTCCCTTCCTGCAAAATCCAGTTCTTCTGTAAAGCCATGGGCTCATCCCCTTCATCTTCCCTACCTACTCTACATGTGTGTTAACTGAATACATCTTCTCCACAGTTTTCTTGCCCTTCTGTGCTGTCAAATTTTAGATTGTAAGTTCCTTAGGGCAGGGACCTGTTTTTGTTTGCTACTTTGCAAAGTTTCAGCACACATTAAGGGCTCTATGAAAAATCACAAATAACTAAAAACCTGCACTAAAAAATAAATTTTAAAAATGGCTGGTTATTTCAAGTCAGTATGTGAAATTGCCAGTCCTCTCTGCCCATTTTCTAAGGCTGTTGCTTAGCCTAAATCCTTCTTTCGGGCATCTTGCCTGTAGGTTTCTTGCCCATTAGTTTCCCTGCTACCTGGAATTTCTTCACATCATACCTGCCCCAAAATCTAGAGTTCTAGGGCTTGTGTCAGGTTTTAATCCCATCCAAATGGACAACTGTCCCTTCTCTCAGAGAAGGTGGCTTGCAAATATTGACAGTTTGTTCACTAAAGCTTTGGGAATGTTTGTGAGCATTGTGCGCAATCAGTCAGAGGTTTCACTTGCACGAGCACAATACAATATAGATGATGATGATGATGATGATGATGATGATGATGATGATGACGATAGAAAAAACTGGTTAAGAACACTGGGGCTATATTGTATTCTAACTAAAAATAGGACATATTATATGACAGGCAAGTATGCATGGAACATTGACCAGTATGTGAAATAACCAAATTGGCATATGTTGCCCAACAACATATAAGCCTTATCTACAAGCTAATTTGTTGTATTAAGCAGTGGATGTTTTCACACAAGAGGTTTACAGTGCAATCCTATACATGTGTACTTAGAATTAAGTCCCACTGAGTTCAATTGAGCTTATATCCCGGTAGGAAAGTACAGGATTGCAGCCTTAAAATGGCATAAATCAGTTTGTAACATGATTAGTAAACACGCATCAGTTATAATACTCATTTAAATTATGTAAAGATGTCATCTACTTTTTACTATATATTAACAAACAACTATCACATAATCACATATTCCAGGCCTGAAAAACGTTGTGAATCACCAAACTGAACATAGCCCACCAGCCATGTATCGTGGACTGCCAGGTGTTTCTCACTTGCCCACCATTTTTGCATTCCATGTAGGCAGAAAACAAAAGGTGTTTATCGATCCTTCGGTGACTACTGGGTTACTCATGAGTTATGCAGGCTAGAAGGAGAGGCACAGATATCCATAACTTGAGAAATGAATGACCTGCAGATTAGAGAGCATCAAGTAGAAGATCACTCAGGCTCAGTAGATTATCCTGGTGAGATAGAATATGGCAAAGGGTGGTTTCTCCTGGTGCTATGGGCGTATCTCAGTGCCTGGATGACTTGCCATGCTGGTCCCTGGTGGCCAGTATCAATCCCACAACAATAAATTCAGTGCATGACCTATTGTGTCTTCACTCTCGGGTATTAGCATAAGGTGTTGGGCCTGGTGAAGTTGGGCCAAGACAATGACTCCTCTCAGGGTCATGGGCCATGTTCACTGCATTTGTTCCCCTTCTCCCTGGTAAACTCAGCATTTGGCCATTTGCCATCTTCTTGGAATGATGCTATACCCAGTATTTGAGACAGGGCTGGTGGCATCCCACCCCACCACAATTACTTTTGCTTTGTTAGAGGGTGAACACATCTTTGCAGTATTGCTCCAGAGGCAGAACACTTCCCAGGATTGTTATCAACATTTCTAAGCCGGGACAACCACCAGCACAACCACCACCACCCAAACCATGCCATTTCCTAGACCTTTGACTGTCTTTTTTTTAAAGCAATCAATTGTATAGCTAGCTACCTTCCCACAGCAATGCTATTCCTCCTCACCCCCACCCCCAGGAACAAGTCTACTCCCATCTTTATGAGAAGACAAGATCTCATGCCACTAGTTCAGCAGTTACTGTGAATAAACTGCTATTAGAAAAGTGAGTTTTTAAAATCTCTGGTGGACACCGCATTACCCTTAGTTGCTTCATCTACTGACGTGTGTAGTTTGAGACACTCATCTTTCCTGAGGGCTACACAGTGAAGGCACAGCCAGCATGAATTTTCTCTGCAAGTCTTAGCACTGGATGATGCCATACTAAAGAAATCTCATCACTGTGAGAGTGCTTTGTTATTAAAAGTCCAATTAAAACAAAATCAAATACTTTCATTAACTGCAACAACCAAAAATTATACTCCCAATTGCTTTCTTCTTATTTAAGGTCATTTACATCTGAATGACTTTTCAACTGTGTGCATGTTTGTAATTAATGCAATTACAACTCAAGGATCTTTCCCCAAATCTAAAAAGAAAAGAAAGAACTTCATCAATTCTACTGTTTTAATTGAAATAGAGCTTTATTTTCAAGCATACGGTGATTTATTTAACTTATGTTTCCAAATCAGAATGTAATAAGTCAGCATCAGCATATGGATGTGTGCCTTCTTTTCCTTCAATTTGTGGAAGTTCATAGATTCAACATCAATAGCTTAATTTATTTATTTAGCTTCAGCCTATTAAATGCCTGTGCTTGTACTAGTTTGAATTGGAGCGTTTTATATAATGATGTCCACACCACCTGTGAGGATGTCTGTCTGTTCATCACTTCTTTTTCAACTACTTTGCCAGTCCAGGCAAAAAAAATATTGACCGGGTTCACATGAGCCACATTGGCTTGTTAACTACACTGCATGTGCCAGTCACGTGCTGGCCTGAGTTACTTAATTACCCTGGCTGGTGTAGCTTACCGTGTCATCAGAACCCAGCGAGGGTGGGTTGCTGCTATGGGTTGGGTGGGTTGTTAACCACAGAGCAACCCACTCTCACTGGATTCGGAGGACACAGTAAGCTGCGCTGGTGAGGTTAATTAAGCGCATCGGGCCAGCATGTAACTAGCATGCACAGTGTGGTTAACAAGCCACTGTGGCTTCTTAACTGTGCTGGTGAACATGTGATCTAGCCATGAAAGCTGAAAGGGAGGAGAAAGTAACAGGCTGTTTGAAGCCTCTGCAGTGTTTCACCTGGAAGACAGCCCCACAAATGCACCTTCTCTGCCAGAACAGCAGCAGTGTAGGGAAATGCCACTACTTCTTCTTGCTTTGTGATATCAGCAGGCTTATTCCCCAATCTGGTGTCCTCCAGATGTTTTGGACTTCAACTCTCATCAGCCCCAGCCAGCATGGCCAATGGACAGGTATTTTATTTATTCATTACATTTTTTAATCTTCCATCTGGCCAGTCACCCAGCCATCCTGGGCAATGATGGGAGTTGTAGTGGAAAACATCTGGAGGGCACCAAAATGGGGAAGGCTTCTATACCATCTCATTTCAGACCTGTACCATTCTAGCAATTAACTCACTACACATTGAGGAAAGGCCCAAAGACTGGCATGCTTAACAGTCCTGGAAGCCAATCAGTGAGACGAGACGAGACGAGGAGAGAGAGAGAGAGAGAGAGAGAGAGAAGGAAACCGAGGAAGTGAGACAGGTAACAAGCAATGGCCATGGGTAAGAAAACTGGGGCAGAACCATCTGGGAAAAGAGTTAGGGAAGGCAATGACACACCACACTGCTATAGTCCATTTTTATGTCCACATTTCCATACACCTTGTCGTGTCCTGACACAACCAGGAGCCCATGAGATACAACGGATGCCTGAGAGTGGCTTGGGTAAACCGGTAGAGTTGGGCTGGAATTGCTGGTCCTTCAATAGCTCCAAGCAGATAACTTACTCCAGCCGGGCCTGGAACTCAACTGACGCCTTTCCTTCCTCTTGGGCCAGAGTACCCCTGCTAGGTTCTGCCCCCCCCACCATTCCTGATGAATGGAGTGCCTTCAAGAAGCAATCCTCTATTTGAGTCTAGCATTCTGTTGCCCCTCAGTCAGGTTCTGCCTTGTGCCTTGGTTGTGCTGGTGAGCAGGTACTGGACAGCACAGGGCCCCTAGTTTAAGGGGGACTGGTTCCTCAGGGGAATCTGTCTCAGGGGACACCATAGCTGAGGTGCTCCCTCTGGCTCAAGAGGCTCCTGGCTGACAGGCCCTGCTCCAGGCTTGATAACAGTGGCTGGGTTCAGCACCTCCACATCTTGCACCGCTGGTCTTCCTGATCCAGCTGGTTCCTCGTCCTCCTCGTCCTCGTCCTCTTCCTCCTCCTTTGTGCCTGAGTTCTAGCTGCTCTTCAGGGTTTGGGTTATGACACAAATGGCCACCATCTAGTGGGCATTCCATTAGCTAATCAACATTTCTTGCATATATTTTTTTAAGAACTTCTGTCCAGCTCACTTCTTATATGTACTGGGATAAGTAGTAGCAAGCAGTAGCAGTAACAATATATATAAAGCACTATACCAACTTGACACTTTGCACCCACACACACACACACACACACACAAAGGAAGGAAGGGAAAAAAGTGGGGTGAGGGAGGAGACTGATAATAAAAATCAAGTATATATTAATGTAGTCTAATGTTATAAATAAAAAATAATAAAAATAGATTACGTAAACAAATGTATCTTAAGTTGTTTCTTAAAGTCTGGGATGGATTGAGTGGGGAGTACCTCAACAGAAAGAAGCCTCCAGAGAAAGAGGAAAACCAAAGGGAACATTGAGATGGAGGTAGAGGGTAGGAAACTGCAGTTTTGAAAGGCAAAAAAGAACCAGAGGAATGATGAGATGTCATGGGATAGTAGCGTGAAAGCAAATAAGGGGGGAGGAGAACACTACACAGCCCATGAGACGGCATTCCCAAGCATGCTCAGGAGCACTGTTTCCAGTTAAGCAGAGCCCTGAAAGGCAGCTCCTGGCTTCAGTGAGCACTTACGCATCTCAAAAAGGAGGAAACGCATCACCGCAAAAGAGGACAAACCAGTTTGCATGGTATGTGCATATGCAAATTTATGTGTAGTTAGAAATAATTTTAATTTAAATACATCTCACCATAGTGGAGAAGACTGACTAGGTGGCCTGTGTGCCTGCTTAGTCTGCTGTCCAAGTGCTAAGTGTTGGTGGCAACTTCAAGGCCCCTGCAGTGCTCTCCTTCCTGATGGTTCTTTATCTTTAACCAGGACTTGGACCAGGCAGCCCATCAAACAGAGCACACCTTCAAATAGAGGACTGTCCTCCAACAGCTCTATAAAACAGAGGACTATCCTTTGTAAAGTAAGATACCTGGCCACCCTGCTGAGCCCTCGCAGCCTCTAGTTTCCCCCACCACTGTGGAAGGGTAGGTTCGCTCGGAAGGGGTGAAATAACTGGCAGGGAGGGTTGTCTTGTGATAAGGGAAAGCCTCATCACAAACAGGGCATTCATTTGTTGGGACTTGGGCCGGGTTCAGAACATGGATTTCTGAATTTTCCCAATTCTGAATTTGCCCCACTGCTCCAGAAAACTGAGGCTGCAATTTAGAAAGTAAAAAAAATATATTAGAGAACATTGTGAAAGAAAAGCAATCTAATCCTCAATAGAATGAAAAGAAGGGAAACCTGATTGAAAAGGGTCAAGAAAAAGGTTAGCAGAAAGATAGTCAAGATGTTGAGAAAACACAACCTATTCCAAAAGCTTAGTTTAGAATAAAAGAAAGAAGAGATATTGGACAGTTATGGGATGGTGAAGAAGAGACTATAGAAAACAACATTAGGAAGGGGTGAAACCACAGCAGATTTAAATCATCCCAGAAGGAAAGATTAATGATATCAGATAAAGAGGGCTGAGGAGAAGGAAAAATCTGCTTTAAAATGAAGGAACTGGAAAACAAGTAGTAGCTTTAGAACAGAGCTGAGGAACCTGTGGCCTTGCAGATGTTGTTGGACTCCAACTCCCATCAGCCCCAGCTAGCAGGGCCAATTATCATGGGAGTTGTAGTCCAACAACATCTGCAGGGCCACAGATTCTCTCACCCCTTTCTTTAGAAGAAGAAATGTGAGCAAGAGAGGGAAAAGAACATAACAGAGGTCAAGAAAAAGAAAGAGGAAAAGAAGGTGACAGTGATTGAAGGACAAAATTAAAGAACTACTTTGGCTAAGAAACGTTGTGCAAGAAGATCTTGAGGAGATGAAAGAGGAGGACAAGAAGGATGGGCATTAATACAAATAGAATACAAATAGCAAGGAAAATGAGAATGAAAAGAAATCAACAGAGAAAAATAAGGCTGATTAGCCAAAGAAATAGAAGCGGGGGTGGGAGTGGGGAGGAGAGCACAGATTTAAAATGGAGAAAATCAGTTGACAGATGGGATTTGAACCATGACTGTTCAGCAGCACAAATGTACAAGCAGAGGAGGAACAATGTAGGAATGAGCCAAGGTTGGGCAGAACAAGGATAATGAAGATGAAAATATAAAGGAGAAAAAGAATAAAGAGTAAGATGGCAACAGAATTAGAAGAGAAAACAGCAGCACCAAGGCCATAGGGATGTCAGAGGAATCCGCAATGGATTCAAATGAGTTTGGATTTCTATGAATCCAATCCGTGGATTCCAGAGCGGACTGGCTTTTTCCAAGTTGCACAGATTCTGCAGACTTGCGAACCGTATTTCCCCCCACTTTCTGGAATTGTATGCAAATTTAGTCATGCAAAAATATGAAAATTGCTGGAAAATACATTAATATATATGCCTTTTTTTAAAAAAAAAGTTTGATCTCTCTTCTGCCCCTGCTGTGTAGCAATCTTTGGGGGGGGGGGCTCTGCTCATTGATTGTAAGCTGATCTAAGGAAAACACACAAAATGTTACATGCTAGCGAAAGTTCCGTAAATTGTGGTGGACTTTTCCTGAAGGCTAAAAAAGTGTGTACTTTCCTGAAGACTAAAAAAATAAAAATAAATAAAATCCAACTCTGTCAATGAGCAGACGATGGAGTGAAAGACACCTGACAATCTGCAAAACACAGAAGGAACAGATTTAACAGAATCCATACAACTTTAACCAAGGGTAGGCAATGCAAAAATAGGAGACAGAAGTAGAGCTAGGTGAGCTGAAAAAGAACCCGGTTGCAGAGACTGAAGCTCCCTGGATGGTTTTAAGAGCTGTAGGTGAGGAAATAAAACTGAGCAAGAGAGTAAAAGAAATTACATTATAATCATAGAGAGGATAAGGAATATTAGAAAAATCAACAGGTGAAGATGAGGTGATGACTAACCCAAGGATGTAACCAGCAGTGTGAGTAGCAGAGGAAGGAAACAGAAAGATCAAAGGAATCAAGCCAAGGAGGGAAAGAACTTGAAGAATATATGAATCAGCTGTTTAATCAACGTGCACATCACTGCCTAGTAAAACAGGAAAAGAAAATGCCAGAAGAGATTAAAGCCATACTTCAAAATCATACTAAAAAAAACCCCAATGAACCAGGAGAGTGGGACATAATAGCCAGAGAAACACTTGCAGAAGAAAATAGTCATGTAACATAGGGTTCAAAAGTAGAAGAACAAGAAGAA
Source organism: Shinisaurus crocodilurus (assembly GCA_021292165.1). Classification (NCBI taxonomy): domain Eukaryota; kingdom Metazoa; phylum Chordata; class Lepidosauria; order Squamata; family Shinisauridae; genus Shinisaurus; species Shinisaurus crocodilurus. The sequence continues at coordinate 131,770,409 of CM037879.1, forward strand.
GGACTAACAATAGGAGAAAAATAGTATGTTGGCAAAGAGAAGAAAAGCCACTTCTCCTCCTCCCATCCTGAATCAAGACAGGCAGGGAGAGAGTAAAAAGGATAAACAACCAGAAAATAATGCAGCAGAAGCAACCCATGTCAGAAGCAAGATCCAGGTGTCCGTCAAATGAATAACAAGTAAAACAAGAAAACATAATTCATGAATTACAAAAGCATTGTCTGCAACCAAACAGCTAGGCAGAGTAGATAGAAGGGAAAAAGTACAAGAAAAAAGGATAGCACACACAGTCACACCCAACTAAGACCAAGAGATCACCCAAATCCACAGGGGAAAACAACAACCAATAATCAATAAAAAGAAATAAAGAGCCAACTATGAAAGTGGAAAAAGAGGAAAGACGCCTGCTGGAGACCTTCTAGGCCAGGTAGCATCTTTGTGTGCTGCTGGTACGCCACCTTTAGTGACCGTGGTTATTGCTGGCATAGCAATATCAATCCATGATGCTATGTCAGAGCAATCCACTGGACCAGCTTGCACCATCACGAGTGGCAGATCCTGCACCAGTGCAGCTAGCCTCAGTATTTATTTGCATTAAGGAAGTATCTTCATAGACAAGGATGCTGGGAGAAACAGGAAAGCTAGGTCCTTACCGTGGAAGATTTTTCTCTAGCTAGACATTAGTGCAGACTACCAGGGCTTCCCTGAGGTGAGATGCTGCTCCCCCTTCCCTTCTGACATCTGGAGATCAAAGCTAGATTCCTATTTGGGGGCTCTGTACTCTTTCATATACAATTTGGGGGCTCTGCTGCACTCTAACATAGTCCCATAACTCCATGCCCAAGAGCTGCTTGGAATTTACTCTCTGTAGATATCGACTTAAAACAGAGTACACATGTTAAGATGTTATGCTGAAAAGAAAAAGAGAACAACTATTTCTGTTTCTGTCAACACTAATTAACACATGATTTACAGCCACCTGGCACCTTTTGTCACAAAATTCTAAAAACCAGTCCTTTAAAAAATAATAATAATTATAAAGGCATATAGAGGAGGAAAGGAGAATGTGAATTGTTGATATTTTGCCGTTTCCTGCAGTGTGTGTGCAAAGCCTTATTTATTTTGTGGATATTTCTGTCTTTCCCAAGACAGGCATCCCATGTTCAGGACACAACTGCAAAAACAGAACCAGGATGCTTGCAACAGCAAGCTTTTCTTTTCTGTCCTTGTTGCACATCACGCATGCGATTGGCTTAATTGTGCATTGTTCCCTGTTAAAAACACAGGTCTAGCTTAACTTCACTCAGTTCCTCATCCAAAAGCACAAGGGTCTAGCTTAATTGCCTGTTGTTCCTCATTTAAACATAGAGGTCTGGGTTAATTACACGTTGCTCCCCATTTGGTGCCAGTCTGAATCATTATGGTGCATTGCTCCACTGCACAACAGCTTGTGCACCGAGTCACCAATTTTCTCACAAGCTGTGATTCTGCCAATATACAGAAGGGAAAGTATGGATAATGTCAGCAGTGGCTGGTGGCTCCAACATCAGTGGGGTAGTGTATCCACTCCAGGTTTCAGTCTGAACTTTAAAGGAGCTATCCATGGTGCTGAACCTAGTTAGGCCTATGGTTCAGTGCCATGGATGTCTCCTTAAAAGTTCAGACTGAAACCTGGGGTGGATAGACCTCCTCACTGACATTGGAGCCATCAGCCTCCACTGGATAACATGGGAGTTTGCTGCTCCTTTATTACACTGCTCACAAGAGGTGTTATATGCAGTGGATTTGATTGTCAGAACTAACAGTGACAGTGTGTTTTTAGGCCTTCTTTAATGAAAGCTGGGAAAGTTACTGCTTTCCTCCTTTGGCCACAGGAGGAACCTCCTCCCCTCTGGGGTACTTCCCATGCAGGTCTTGCTTGACTGACCTAAAAGAGACAGGACACAATGTTCTATTAGGTTGGAGTAGAGACAGATAATAGTTTTTCTGTTTTTTCCCAGATAGTTGAAGGCATTTTGAAAGAGGGATTGCGCTGTGTGCACTCATCCTATCATCATCTGGTCAAACAGATTCTACAGGGGTTTGTATTGTTCCAAAAACCTGTTTGATCAGAGGCAGAAGTGGGACCAAAGAAATGTGGGTGCCCTGCAGGAAGCGATCTCTTTTTCTCAAACCATTTTCAATGCTCTTAAAAAATTATTGCTTGTTTCCAGCCACAGAAAGCCTTAGTACACGTGGGGCAGGCTTTTGAAACATCCATGGGTGGAAGAAGTTGAGATGCTTGCTTTAGTGAAGAATACACATTACCTCCCTCATGTGTTCACCTGTCCCGCTTAAGGCTGGCCGGCAGCCAGCAGCTGGCCTTGCTTCTGGGAGTGCTGCCAAAAGTCCAGCTAAGATAAGATTAAGGGAGCTGGGTTGCCTGCTTGCAGAGGGAAGAGTAGAACAAGTGTAGTCTTACAATCCTAGGAATCAAGCCGAGAGTGTCATACAAAAGTCCAAGGGTCGAGCAGAGGCATCGTCAGGGTCAGGCCAAAGTCGGGTCCAAGAGTCCAGGAATCAAGGCAGGGTTCAGGAGCAAGGTCAGGCATCAGGAACAAGAGTCAAGGAAAATGTTGTTTCCCGATACCCAGGCTTCAGTGAGTGAGCATTTTTATACTGCCTGCTGCCTGGGCACGCCCGTCCCGCAGCTGGAGCTCCTTAGCAGCACGCTGATTATAAAAGCCTCACAAGGACGACATCCTGGCTTGCAGCCGGACACTATGTCGAGGGGCCTGCATCTGTTCCTGCCGTCTCATCCTCCTTCTCTGTCTGGGATTCGGGACCTGCACCATCTCCACCTCTGATTCTGACTCCTCCTGGGCTGGGGAACTCCCACGGGTCATGCCAGAGGGGCCTGCCAGCTCTTCAGCTGCCCGGTCGGCCCCGTCTTGAGCAGCAGTGTCTGAACTCTGCTCCTGCGGAATATCCAGGGCACTGGGTGAGTCACACTCGTCCTCAGAGGAGGATTCCTGGAGGGGGAATGACATCACCCAACCCGGCCGTGAGAGGGTTGTGGGTCCATGCTCTCCACTGGCCATGCATTCATTACATGTGAACAGATGCATGCAAGCAGAGCTTCTCGACACAAGGGGGGATCCTGGGCTAATCAATGCATGTACATTTTTTACACATCTAGGGCCTCTTCACTTGGCCACCAACTGCGCAGTTAGGGGGAGGCTAGCACAACTCCGTAACCCCCTCACACATTCTTTCAGCATGTGGGTGGTTTGAGTGAGTCCACCTTATGATAGCTGGAAATCCCTTATTGCTCCTTAATCCACCTCCCAAAGTCACTCACAAGAGATATATTTTTAAAAAGTGATTTTAAAACAATCTTTTCTTTTGAGTGAAACATAGTGGTGAGGCATAATGTGCCTAAGTATTAAAAAAAAAAACCAGGCAAATGCATTGCGCAAACACTTGCTAATGAGATTGCCAAATCTCATCACACAGGTCATTTCCCCCCTCTTTAAACTGTTCCTCCGTGAATCTCTTTAAAGAAAACACCAGTGAAGGTCAATATTTCTCTGTGAGGCATGGGTCATCTAGTGCTGACAATTTTTAGCGGAATTCTTCATTTCTGGGAGCATGACACTTTTTAACACAGGCATCCGTGAGGATATTATCTCTGAATTTGATTTGAGGATTATTGTGGGTTTTCAAAGTATTGGTTTATTAGCTTTGTTCCTTTCCCTATCTAACTGACTTTGATGAGAGCACACATAAGAGATTTCACGTCATAGTCTTGCTTCATAAACAGATTAAAAGGGCTAGTTTACCAAGAGGCCTGTCCCTTCATTTGTTATTTCCTTAGCACTGTACGACTCTCTTTCCTGTTTTGTTCATACATTGTGAGTTGGTTGTCATGGAGGCTGCTATACCAAATACGTTGCCATAGATCTTTCTGTAGGATGATTGTGTATTATTCTTTCAGTGAAAAAGTCAGCAAAAGCAAACAGAACATCTCAGGTTGGTTATTTAAACACTGTAACAGAAATTACTGAGTGTAACAAGGATTGTACTTAGTATTTACACAAAGATCTTAACACCGATTAACCATTTGTTGCTGATTGGATCACGGAATAAGAATTGACCATTCTTCTGGAGATAAAAAATAAAATAAAATACAATCCAAGGATGCCAAAGAGAGATTTATGTATCTGTTTTTGACATAAGAGACATTGACCTGTTTCGCACATCATGGCTACCAAGGGTTTGCTCAAACCCCAAGTAGTCACAAAGGAGCAGGAGCGAGTGAGCATGGTGAGTCCCAGCCACCCACCTGCTCCATCCTTGGGTTGTTTATCATGACTTATGAACCCAGAATTGTAGGTTGTTGGGGGGGACAACCCAGACTTGTAACCCATGTTTTGTTCTTGACTGTTTGATCCAGCAGAGGAATCACACTGGCAGAAGGTGAGCAGGAAGTGACTTTTGCTGATTCAGCTTTCCTCTGCTGCTGCTGATGCCCTCGAAAAAAATAATAATCTGCTATTGGGGGATCCTCCTGAACAGATTTTCAGAGGGCACAAGCATCTGCAGGGGCAGCGGGAAATGAGCGGGATCGAACAGCGGGATCAAACAGCCAAGAACAAAACATGGGTTACAAGTCTGGGTTGTCCCCCCCCCCCCAACAACCTACAATTCTGGGTTCATAAGTCATGATAACATACCCTTTCTGCTGGCAGGAGCATCCCTGAGCAGAATGCTGCTCTGAGTATGCTCCCACAGGTGGGAGCAAAGTCTGGATCCAACCCTGTGTGTTTTTCTCTAGCAGTGGTTTATTGTGACAGTGTTGCTGGCTCAAGGGGATCAGCTGCCAATAAGGGAAATGTAAATTTATTCAGGCAATATATTTCCAGCGAATCAACTGTTAAATGAAAGATAAATTATCAAGTTGCAGAATTCTATAAAACTTTGAAATTAGAACGTCTAAAGAGGAAATTGATGAGAAATGAGTGATGTGTTACTTTTACCAAATGAGAAAAATGTACTGTGTGTTTCTTTCATCATGCATACAGGAAATTATTGAAGGGCTTTTACCTTTATTTAAGTTGATAACTTTTCTGGATGGCAGTTTTCCAATACCATTTTATAAACATGGCTGAATGTGGTTTCTTTCTCTTTTCCTTTGAATACTTACTGTTTCTAAAACAGAATTGATATGGCTAATGCTATGCAAACAAAGCCATTTCTGCACTGCTTAAAATAGACAAGGGTCATTTGAACTGTGCTAGTTCAAAGCCAACATCCCTTGTTAATAAAGACTTGCAAGATCAGCGCCAGCACTTTTAAACAGCCCCTTTGAGTCCAGAAAGTTAGGTTTGGGTGTGTCGTGTGTGTGTGTGTGTGTGTGTGTGTGTGTGTTTTAAAAAAGATCAAGTATATTTTAGGGAAGTCTGTTTATTTCCTGACAATCTATTAAAAAAACAACCGACACCAAACTTCAAATCCATTCACAAAGCTACTTATTTAAAAACTGCCCTTTTGTGGCAGCTCTGACTAATGCTGAAAAACATTTGATTGCATTGAGTAAATACTGTCTCTGCCAAACCCTAAATAATCAGGAAATGATTGTATTCAACGAAATGGGACAGTGGAGAGCAATATAGAAGCTTGTGGAATTTAGAATGAAACCTTTAGTATGACCCTTAATTGGAGATATCATCCTGCCGCATTCAAGAAATATACATTTCAAGTCATGCTGCTTTCCAGCCCTCAGGGGTTACCAGTTTTCTTTCTTTTTTTTCCTGGCAGAGGCCTTGTACTTTTAAGTTTTAACACCTTCAGAATAGGCAAAGATTCAGCAGGCGAAATTTTCCCCAGCTCTCTATCTTCATGCTGGGAAGAAGGTTCCTGTTTTGAATTTCAACCTGCCTTGAAGCTGTTAAAGACACAGGAGCCCTGCTAGGAAAAAGTTGGCAACCCTGCCATTCTCTAGCCTTATTTATTTATTTGTTTGTATGTTTGTTCCATTTATGGATCGCCCATCTGGCCAGCAACCCGGCCACTCTGGGCGATGTACAACATGATGAATACAGAATAAAATGCATTTAAAACAGTATAAAATTTTAAAATCTTAGTCCACCCCATATTCCCGCCTGAACAGCCATGTTTTTAGTGACTATTATGGATTCAGTCAGGTCTATTCTCTCCAAACAACTATATGTGCAAAATATATCTGTGGAAATCTTTTCAGTGCAAGAGTAAAAAGCAAAATAAAAAGGCCAAATGTTCAACCAGTTGTATACTAGCATGTGTCTCCAACTACAACAAACAAGTGGCAGTACATAAGCATAGTGTAACTGGCCTCTGGTCATTATAGATAAGATTGCTGTACACCTTCAGAAAGTGGGTTTCTCTATTCCAGTAGCTTCAAGCTGTGTTCCAGGGAACCCTGGGCTACCCCAGAAGCTCATCGGGCTTATTTGATAAAAGAGATAAATAATGGCACAAAAACTTCTATGCAAGACAATTTGCCCATTGCTACTGATTCTCCATTTCAATGCACAGCTGTGTGGGACTGACAGTGTATGCTCTGGGCAGAGGGTAAGCAGACTTCAGACTTGTGGGATCTGTTTGATTTTTTACAGGACCCTGATGCCCACCAACTGGACACAGGAACAAAATAGTGGCACATAAGGTGTGGGGGTGAAGGCAGAGCCAGATGCAAACTGATGTCTGGGGTGGTGGTAAAGCCAATTATCTACAGAACCCCCTGGATTATAGAGTGAAATGACCTGCATATAAAAGTACAAATCTATATCTGAGTTACGACATATCAAGGATCCTAATAATCTAATTTAGAAAAAACAAACCCCTTTTTCATGTTGCTATTGTTAAAAAGTGGGAGTTGGAAACCCTTGCTGATCAACTGAAAAGCAGCTAGCGATCCACCCTCCCAATCAATCTTCTGTCCGGCCCCATTCTAAGGCACAATCAGCAAACAGGGTGATGACAAGGCCCAGCAGACCCAATCGTTGACCTGGTTCACTCGACACACCACGGCTCATTGTGGCTCGTTGTGTCATCTATGACAAGCTGTGGTGCCCATGGGCGCCATTTGGCATATTCAATCCCCAACTGGGGGTTGTTGTGTCATGTAAACCCAGCCACTGTGGGTTATGCGAGGGTTAAACAACCCTCGCATAACCCATGGTCTGTTGTAGGATTATGTGAGGGTTATGCAACCCTTGCATAACCCACAGTGGCTGGTTTCACATGACTTGACAACCCCTAGTTGGAGGTTGAATATGCAAAATGGTGCCTGTGGGCACCACAGCTTGTCATGGCTTAAATAACTCACGACGAGCCATGGCATGTCACGAGAACCAGCCCAGTGTCTCATGTGAACTGGTCATGTTGCCCTAGAACACTCATCAGAATCCTCTGCCATGTGCAGGGACTCCTCAGCAAACAAGTTAATGGATTATTTGAAGACAGAAAGTCTGTTGAAACACTCTTCTATACGGACACATGGCCTTTCATTTTCTACTGCTGATTCTAGAAGTAGCAAAATTATAGAGCTCATGTAGCACAAACATTGTGGAGCTGATACAGCAGGGAGGGAAAACTTCTAAAGGGTCAGGAAGGAATCATAAACTTGATGCAGGTAACTGGAGCTGATGATACGACTATATAAGACAGTAGATGAGCAACAAGGAAAAAAATGGCTTAAACTGAAATGTCTATGAATACCAAAGTGAAATAAGCCACAGACATATTAGGAATCAAATTGACTGTTTATATTATACATAATTTTCTATTATGTAAACTAAGAAGAAAAGGTATTATTCTGATTTTAGGCTTAATCCTGAATCAATCAAATCACCTATTCTTCATTCAGTGGAAAAAGAATGAAGATATGCTTCCAGAGTTCTATTCTTAAATATGTTATGTTCTCTTAACACCTTCTCATGTGCATTTACGTAGGAAGACGTGTGAAAGTATCTTTTTTTTTGCTGTGAATTCCATTAGAATTTAAGAGAAGTATAGAATGCTTCTCTTTACAGAAACGCCTTCCGATCTGTAAGTGTGATTACCTCCATGATTCAAACAAAAACATTTTTCAAATCAAAGTGAACCACGCGCAGTGTTCATGCTTTGCTACTCTTGTGAAACTTCATACAAGAGGAGTCATGCAAGATAGCGGCTATCGAGGGCCTCTTTACAGAGTAGACCGTTTTTTCCCAGGGCTCAAACAGCATACCTTGAGGTTAGTACCGTAATGTTTGAAGGGGAGAGGCTTGCAGACACATGGCCCTGGGCAGCTGCAATTGGCTGTGACTCCAATCAACCCCATATATTTGTAGACATGCCGCCGCCTCCTTCCACTCAATGTTAGCGTCAGTGGGGCTGCTAGGGCTGGACCACAGAGTGCAAGTTGAGGGTGCCCTGCAGTCAGAGGGCCCCCAAACAACAGCTCCCTGTCAGCAGCAGTCATTGTAATGTCTTTACTTTTCACAGACACGCTCTGTGAAAAGTCTGGGAAACAGTAAGATACAGAAAAGGAATCCCATTCATAGATTTCATAAATCACAGAGTTGGAAGGAGCCTACAAGGCTATCGAGTCCAACCCCCTGCTCAAGGCAGGAAACTAGAGGAGGGGTCTCCCATCCAAGTAATAACCAGGTTTCCTTTCCCTTTCGTTACAGGAAAGAAAAAGGGTCCCATGCGTTCTCTCTACCCCACTCTGCTTACCAGGCAGCATAGGATAGGGGGAGGCAGCAGTGGTGTAGGGGGCTTTCCAGAGGACATCTTGCTCAGGACCTGCTCCACCCTGGTGGCACTTCTGATTAGGGTGTCTATGAAGTGTTTTGGAGAGCTGGGAACCACAGTGCAATCACTCATATATCATTGCCTACATTTTCCTTTGAGGCAGAAGCTTCTACTTCCCAGACACTGCCTGAGCTCAAGAAACCTATGGAGTCTTCCTGATTATTCATCCACCATCATGTAGAACTGCAACTCCCTCAGGCTCTGTTTGGCCTTACATTTGCCTTATACGGTAGTTTAATTGTGACTGATGTCAAATAGCAATACCAAAAGTTTATGGGTCAGGTGAGCCCTCAGCCAACTGTGACCTGACCTAACAGTCTCGTCAACCAGATATCTTCTATTCCTGCTCTAGTTCCCATCACTTTGCTGTGGGCCTTCATGTCTCTGCTTCTTGTTCTCAGTCCGATTTATCCTGTCCTGTGGTCCTGCTCTGTTCAGCACCACTGTTTTCTTTCACTAACTTCTACTTGACTTACTGAGCATGATAACTGCTTGGACTTCAGAGCTGATGAGCAAAACACAGCAAGGTGGGTCAAGTGGGAAAGATTGAACCTGTTAGAAAAATGACTTTGAATCAGCCATAATCTCAAAGTGAAAACAACATGTACACAAGAAAAGATAAAAAGGGGAGTTGCCAGTCAGTGCAAGTCAGCAACTGCAAGGCTAGCTTTAGCTGATTTTATTTAGGCATCATACACAACAACAAGTAGGAAGTTATGTAGAGGAATTTTCCAGTGTAAAACAGACAATTGCGCATGTGTAAGCAGAACTGTATAAAAAGACTCGCCAAGCTAAAAAAGGGCGGGTTCAGATGCTTTAAGCTGCTAAAGCTTCGCTGTACCCCTATTTCATGAAATAAAGAATCCTCTCCTGTCTTTGAAGTTGTCCTCGCCTGCTGTGTTATTTGGGCTAGCACACCAGGTATTGAACCTGCAATTTTGCAACAAACCTTTGCCTATAGGTTAAGACAAGGAAGGGCTGCAATTGGTTAGCGTACTCTTCTCAGAGTGTAAGATCGAAGGCTTCCCCATGAAGGCAAAAATAGTCACACAGAGGCATGAATACCTCCTTAACCAATCCGGTGAAGGGAAGCACAAAGTACAGTGATCTCAAACAGAACAGGTGCGTGGCAACCTATATGAACATGCCTATAGTATGGATAACTTTTGTATTCTTCTCTACCATAAGATCAATAAAGAGTTAAGGGTTTGAACCTTTCAGACCAGCTTATACTGGAAGGGTCATACTTCCTATATTTTTCTGTCTCCAAAATCAACTGAGGTTTTGACCAAGAGACACATCTCTCTGATTAGCCTAACCAAATACTGAAAAGTAATTTTGTAATATTGGATGTTGCAAACTCTGTAAAATAATGCCATGGGAGACTGAAGTGTGGAACAAGCTTTGCTTAACCCTGCAGCTCCTACAAAACTGAACTCACCTCAGAATGGCTGCCGCTTTAGGTTTAAATTCTCTGCTGGTGTTTCTCAGAACTCTTCCATCCCTGCACTCAATGACAGAACACTTCAATTCCTACTATAATTACAATTTGCTTCTACACTGGCACTACCTAAGACCAAGTTGGCATATTTAATATATGATCCTGGTGTAGAAACCAATCCTCTCCAAACTTTGTCATATGTTACTTTAATTCAGGAGTAGGGGATCTTTTTTCTGTCAAGGCCTGCCTTTCCGCAGGGTTAAATTGTTGAGGGGCACATGCCGGCAGCGGGCAGGGCAAAAGCCAGTGGTGGGTGGGGCCAAAGTCAGAAGTGGGTGGGGTCAGATATCTCCTTCTGATATCCCCCTTTCCCTTCTTACTCTCTCTGCCACCTTGTCACATCCTGTGCAGGGAGGGGAGCACCAAAGTCAATCTGGTCTCCCAAATCCATCATATAATATACTTCACTTGGAGTCAGGATCTGTCAAATGGTAAAGGGCCAACCAGTTCATTTATTGCCACCTACACAGCTTCCATCGGGAAAGGAAAGGAAATTAAGGAAAACTTCTTTGCTTCAATGGTTATGCTACTCAGGTCCTGTTTTGGGGGACCAAAGGTACTGCAGACAAGGCCTACAGAGCTATGGAATGGAAGAATCTTTGGTTTGGGTCAGAAGCTGTCTGCTTCCTGTTGGAAGAGAGATTCTCTCAGCCTGGACCTCTGGATTCCGAAATAAGGGGAAAGAGAGATAAATGGTTGCTGTGGTGACTAGGCCTTGGCCAAACTATGAGACAATGGAGCAGTGTGGAGAAAGTACAAAGCTGAATACTTCCAATGGCTCTATGCCCAGAGTATAGCCTGATAAGACCCTAGGACAAAGAGAAGCTGTTTTGGGGCAGTAAAGAAAAATGGTGCAAAGAACTTGTCCCCTGACCTGCCATCTACCAATACAGAATTGAATTTTTAGTTATGAGGGAAGAGACGGAACCAATCAGAGAGCAGGAGAGGTGTTGGATGCTGTGTAACAGACAAAAGGATCGGTTGTTCTTTCTCTCCACTGGACTCCATCTTAGCTTCAGCTCTTCTCTTTTTTATATACAAGCAGGATTCTCCCCTCCCCCGATGCCTTGTGTCTGTGCTGAAACTCATCTCTCTTCTCTGAAACACGCAGAGAAGGAAACTTGGCTTTTAGGTTTAATTATTTTTGCTTAGAACCATTTTACAATGAGTTAGGTTTTTCAGTGTTGAGTTTTCCCCAAACACTTTGCACAACTCTGATTAATCTTTGTTACTTCTTTTGGGAGATTTTATTCCTCCCTAATATAGAGCTAATATTTTCCTGGGCTAGATTTTTGATTCGTGGGCAACTTTGAATAAATTAAATCCAGATTTCTTAGGTTTCCCTTTCTCCCTCTTTAAAACGCTGCTTTCCTTTTATTCTGTTTCCTGGTAAGACTTCACTAGGCCCCAGAGCAGGGGTGCAGAACCTGAGGCCCAAGGTCTAAATCCAGCCCTCCAGTGTTCCTTAGAAGGCCACAGCTCCTTTCCCTGGATCCACCTTCTTTCCCCCACCTCTGATCATTCCATGGTTTCTTGGCTTTTCAGAGGTTTTCCCCATGCTAAAAGGTGGAATGCCTCTCCTAAGGCTTAGTTACTGGCAGTAAGAGCTTCAAGCTACAATATGCTGGCATTTTATTTTATTTACAGTATTTATTTTGGTATTTTTGTGTAGTAGGCCCTGCCTCTTTGGCCTTTGGCCCCGTGCACCACTAGAATGCATCCCTCAAGAGCTTCTCTGAAATGGAATTTGGCCCTTGAACTGAAAGAGGTTCTGCACCCCTACTCCAGAGTGTTTGGGACACTCATGGCTTAAGCTATACAGGCCTGTGGCTTACGCTGTCTCAGCTTGTCTGAGTGTGGAAAGCTAAGCAGGGTCAAGCCTGGTTATTACTTGGATGGGAGATCCCTCCTCTAGTTTCCTGCATTGAGCAGCGGGTTGGACTCAATAGCCATGTAGGCTCCTTCCAACATTATGATCTATGAAATGAAAGCTTCTGTAGCACACTTGGCTGCTGCTCATCACTGGCCTTGGGTAAATGTTGGTTCTTTGGCCAAGCAGATCACACAGCAGAACTGGCCAAATCTAGGGGCTGGCAGGAGTGTGTGTCTATCCCACTGATAGACACTGATGCTCACTGATGAGTGAGGGACTGCTCCTTCTCTGTCACACACCCAGGCCTCCTGGCTCTTCCTTACTGACCTGCAACTCTCTTTCCTGCCTATTTATAGCTATGTCCCTGATTTATTTATTTATTTTTATTTATTGATTATATTTATACCCCACCTTTTTTCCTGCAAGGAACCCAAGGCGGCTTACATAATCCTCCTCCTTCTCTCCATTTGATTGCTTCCACCTGGGCCGGTGCCAGCCCAGCCTTACCGCTGCCCTTCTCCTGCAAGTACTCAGTCACCTGGCTCCTAGTGGAGCTTGTGAACTTGCCAGTCTTTTTGCTCACAGTCACTAAAGCCTGCCATTGGCTGCCTGCAACTGTGATTGCCACAGGATCCCTGTCTGGGGCCTCATTGGACCCCTCAGCTACACAGGACACACACCCCTTCTGTTTCTCTCTCTTCCTCCTTGCCATGGGCTGCTGGGGGAGGGACAGATCACTCTTGCCAGAGGTCTGAACGGATTGCTTGCAGTGGGCCTTTGAAATTTGGCCATGGACTACATCTTGCCCAACCCTGCTTTAGTTCAAAGATTTCCTTTCCTTAATTAGAGGGTATGGCTCTTAAGGATAAAAAGTCAGACAGAGCTTGATTGACAGGCTTGTGGGCTATTGCTGCTCATGAGATTCCTGGTGGACTGACCAAAGTAATTTTTTGCTTTCTACAAAATGTTTTAGATAAATATAAATCCTTTGCAGGTAAAAAGGAAACGGGCATAGCGCGTGCACACACACACACACACACACACACACGGCTTTTATTTATGAGAAAAGGCCTGAGACTCAGAAGGGTGCAGTTTTTACCAGAGGAGTGATGAGAGAAGGGGTGCTTAACCTGTCGCACACCAGCTGTTTTTCTGCTCACAGTCACATACACACCCTGGACTGCATTTCCTATCACAGGGTTCCAGATGCTCAGGAGCAACATAGGGCAGATCACTTTGAGTAGGAAAAGTGGGTGGTGGGGAAAGGTTAAATACTCCTCCCTCTGTGCCTCCACTCAAATGTGCAGCCTCTCAAGGCTGCTCTTCATTTAGCAAAGCAAGCACCACATAACATGCATTTTGCCCATATGACTCCAAGGTCAAACTTGCTTAAGACCATCCGGTACATCCATGACTGAGCATGGATTTAAACCATGGCTGGAGGTCCAGCAAGCCTCACTAGATCGGCCTTTGGTCAGATCCAGCACAGCTCTTCATATGTTCTTTAATATCAGGCATATTGTACTGTACCAAAGCCTAAATCTCTTGTATGAACACAGATTTAGCTTCCATAAATAGTTCAGCACAACTTTCTGAATATAAAATATACACCGCCATGGTTATATTTAAAGGGACCATAAACTAGTTATGACTTACATACCTTGTTCTCTTATGTTCTTCAGCAATTCTGTAGCTACTAACACTAATATAGTTTAACACTAATATGGTTTAACAGAGACATATACTGTAAACAGTGCAGACACTTCCCTCTTGGAGAAAAATATTGTACTTTAAAATTGTGTGTTCAATGGCACATTCATAATTGGAATTCTCCAGGAAGCAAAAAAAAAAAAAAAAAAAGCAGCAGTAGACATTTCTTTTCCATGACAGATCTCTGTGCTATACTCTAGATCCTGTTTGGTTCCAGTGTGTGTGGATACTATGGTTTCAACACACAATGATAAAATAATTGATTACTGTTGTAGGCATACCTATATTAAATAACAACTGCATATTTATTGTGCTATGAAAGGATCCATCTGAAAAGGCTACAAGTTGAGCACATGTTAAGCTAACATTTGCAGAATAGAGGGTTTCTGCAAAGACACAGCAACAGCTTAGATGTCTGGAACTCCTCCATGTTGAACAGCTCAGTGGATGCAGCCACATTCTAGGACATAATATCCAACAATGCATACCCACTAATACAGGCACCACTTCCTGGTGGTGATTTCTATGAGTGTTATGACCTGTTTTTCACCTGTCCCACTTACATGTCTTTAGGCGTACCTTTCATGGAGGAATTTGAACATTAGAACTGGCCCACTAGGTCAGGGCTGATCTACACATGCTAATCAAATCTTGTAATATAGAGTTGCTGAAACTGTCTGTACTATTTCAGACTGCAGGTGTGGAATGGCATGTTTGAATGTTATCCTACATCAGAATCCTCCTCCTAATAAACAGCTATCATGACAAGAATAGGATTCTCATCTAGCCTTCTCCCTCTCATGCTAGTTTTCTATTTACAGAGACATTTTTTTGTGGGGCAGGGATTTGGGTAGGGAACACAGTAAAATATGCAATTCCCCACCAGCAGTCTGATATGATATTGTCCCAAGTAGCTATTGTACAGTATCAGTGGATCCACATTCTCTTTCTTGAACTTCTGCCTTACTGATGTTGCAATTCAAACATTGTTTAAAACAGAAGTGGGCAACTCTGAGTGGTCCGGGGGCCAATTTCCAGCCCTCAGACCGGCTGGGGGCTGCACTGCTGAAATTCAGCAATGCAGCAGCCAGAAAGAATCAGTGTTTGCTGCTAAAATCCTGTGGCAAACCGCTATGGAGACTGAAAAGGGCAACATTTAGCTTGAAAACTGCCAGGGGTTGTTTTTGTTTTGCCACTGCACCACCAGCAGTGCAGGGAGCAGCAGTGGGGATGGCAGAAGCCACACTCAAGGCCATGGGGGAGTGCATGTTGCCCTCCCATTTTAAAACCATGCTGGTTAACATGCATATATCTATGTAAAAAGCAGGGGCTTGATAATCTCAAATCGAATTTCTGTTGTCAAGACAGCGCCATCCATCCACTCCGATTCATTAAGGCACAGTAGTTTCTGTGGCTGCAGTAGCCAAGGCATATGATTAGGGCCACGTCCAGCTACCTCTTACTTTCCACAAACTGGGTAAGCAGGAGCCAATTTATAACTGGTCTGGACTAAGTAGAAGCATTCTGTGATGTGGAACACAACTCTTGACTTTATTGTAAGCCGATGGGCAGTGTGAGGGTTTTCTTTAATTAACGTTTTCAAATGATCGGGGTCTAGATGTCAGCATTATAAAAACAATAGTGATGATTATACCTGAAACTCTGATGTCCTTGTAATCTCCATTTACAAATATGTAAGCAAAGCATATAGACAACAACAGACTCATAAAGGAGGCAGACCTTCAGGGCCCAAGCATCATTTCTGGAGCCAGTACAACTTTGTAACATGGGGCTCTTCCCGCCACCCACACCCCACACCCCCTGCACACACACCATGATCCTGTTCCATACATACATTCTCATTAATTATAAAATAGAAGTTTCCGTTTTAACCCTGAAACTACATTTTCTACATTTCTGAAAGTACACTGTGGCCTACACTGGGGCTTTTTACTTTACCACGCCCCAAAACTCCCCCCACAGACACATAGATTCATAGATTATAGAGTTGGAAGGAGCCTACAAGGCTATCGAGTCCAACCCCCTGCTCAATGCAGGAAACTAGAGGAGAGGTCTCCCATCCAAGTAATAACCAGGCTTGACCCTGCTTAGCTTTCCACACTCAGACAACCTGAGCCAGCATAAGTGCTATATATTTTATGCTATAAGAAGAATCCTATAATGCTTGCTGACTATTTTGTAACTGTTGGGCTGGTCCTAATAAAGGTTTATCCTGTTCCTGTCAATATTTCATTTTTTAAAAAAATATTCTTATTGACCACTGCAAACGTTTAGTTGCCAACC
The DNA here is from genome assembly GCA_021292165.1 of Shinisaurus crocodilurus. Classification (NCBI taxonomy): domain Eukaryota; kingdom Metazoa; phylum Chordata; class Lepidosauria; order Squamata; family Shinisauridae; genus Shinisaurus; species Shinisaurus crocodilurus. The sequence continues at coordinate 131,786,617 of CM037879.1, forward strand.
ATTTATAAATAGACCAATTCACTCGAAAGCTTTATTTTTCAGGCCTTTTTCATTGCAGAATCATGAATTATTATGTGTTATGGTTTTAGCCCACACGCCTACACTTTTGAATGAAAAAAATATGAATCAGATAGTGCAACACCACTACAACATTTTGTAAACCTTCTTCTGAATATGGTGGTGGTAATGGTGATATTTCCAGGCTATCTTTTGAAAGCATTAGATTGGAATCCCATGATGCATCTGGCAGCTTTTCTTCATCAACAGTTGCCATAGACACAGTCTTTATGTTGAAATCATTTTAATCTTGTTCTTCATCTTTCCCTAGTTAGTGTATCGCCTGAGCCAGACTGCAGGAAAGCCTGGTGTTTTGAAAATTGATTGGTGTCGTTTAGCTTCTTTTAGTCCCTTTGTATATGGTGGCTAGGTGTCCTAGTTTACAGAGGACAGTCCTCTATTTTGGAGAGCTGGCAGAGAACAGTCCTCTATTTGCAGGTGGCCTCTATTTGAAGAGGTGTCTAGTCCAAGACTGGTTTGAAGTCAAAGAACCATAAGAAGGGAGAGCAGCAGGGGCCTTGAAGTTGCCCATCTTCTCCGTTCAGGTGAGATGTATTGTATTTCTATTTAAACGATCATTATTATTTCTAAATCTGTACCTATACATATAAATGTGGATATTCAAATCAGCTCTTTTTGGGTGATGTGCAAGTGACCACCCTATGATGTTTAACCTACTTACTTTTGTTGCTGACTTATATTTATAACCAGACATGGTATGTGTGTGTATATACTAAACATTTACTCACATATTTTAGGCTTGCAAATTTACCAGCAGTACTGTCCCACAGCACAAATTTCGCTATCTGTCAAACTACAAGGCCTAGTTTAAGTGCACAAGCACACTCTGGGCGCGTTCACATGTCATGACAATCCACCCTGGCAATAAGCCAGGGTGGGTTGATTGTCATGTGAAAAACCCATGGTGAGCCCCGACAGACTATCTCCCTCACTGTGTGTTGTTGGCCCCTTCTCCCCCCCCCCTTGGTCCTTCCACGGGCATCCCATATGACCCTGTGGGAGGAATGAGTCATCCCCCCCTTCCCACTGCTGTGGGCTTGCCACGGCTTCCCCCCCCTTTTCTTTCCTCCCCACCAGCTTTCGCAATCCCCATTTTGACAGCTATGAGCAGTACCTTCAAAGTGCCCCTGCAGTACATTGGAGGGGCTGCCTGTGGTTGCCAAACTTTTTTTTTATTTTTTTGTGCCAAAAAATGTGTGCAAAAAAATATTATTGTTTATTTTTGATTGCTTAGGTGCAATTATATGACTGTGAACTTTCAGTTATGCTACTCCAGGGATTTGGAGCCTTGGCTGGGGCAATGTCCAAGGTTGGTACCTGCTGCCTCGTGGCAGGGGGCACACACACACCCACACCCGGATATTGCCCTGCATTTTCATGACATTTGAACCCAGACTCTGTTTTAGAAAAGAGCCAGGACCAGCAACTCACTGTTCAGAATATTATTTGTTCTAATCTAACGCTGCTTCTGATTTGCTCCAGCAAATGTCACAAGATCTGTACAATAGGAACAGATACCAGGAGAAAAGTTCCATAAGTATCTTCAAGTATGTTCTACAATTTAACTTCCTTTTTTCATTCATTAATGGGGTTGTAGCCTGGTCTGGGCCGCCTGGATTTCCAGACCCTGTTAAAGTGTACCCCTCCCTGCCATATTTGGGGCCTTGAAGACCATGCTCCTGCATCAGATGTGCACACATGCTTGCATGTGCTCACGCACGCACACACACACATGCACACACACACTCACATCTACTGAGGGAAAAATTGGTCTTGGACTGCAGGTAGATTGCCCATTCAGGAACCATCCCAATTGTGCCATTAGCAAGCTATCTGCTCAATCAAAAACCTAGCTTATAGTAACCCAAAGATTGCACAGAGGCTCCTTGCCATTGTAAATTTTTTACAGGTATTTCAACCTGCAACTGGTTTCAAGCAATAGACTAGAGGGGTTGTTTTAATTGCAGCTGACCAGTTTGAGCATGATCAACAGTCTCAGAAAAAACACTTCAACAGCATTGCTCCCTGGTGTGCTAAGTGAGCTAAACTTAGCTATACTTCTGTATTTTGAGACTAGGGGCTCATTCTTTATAAAACAGTGAGATGCTTCCTTAGGACCATCTCCTGTTAAAATATTTATGATCACTATCTTGTTTTAGTTTGGCATATAATCATTCTAGTGAAATAATTTAGTGAAACTTTAAAGATCTTTAACAAACGTGCTATCTGAAATATTCAAGCTATGCATAGAGATACAGGTAGATTAAGTGTGCATGCACACACCGGTGTGATATATATGTTTAGATATAAGGCATGAAACTCACTGGGTGACTTTGGGCCAGTCACTGACTCTCAACAAGGTTAAAATGGAGAGGAGGAGGAGGATTATGTAAGCCGCCTTGGGTTCCTTGCAGGAAAAAAGGTCAAGGTGGGGTATAAATATAAGAAATAAATAAAGCATCTGTGGAAAAGAGGACTTTAGGGTGCAATCCTATGCATGTTTAGACAGAAAAAAGTCCTCCAGCATTCCCCAGCCATGCTGGGAGTTGTAGGACTTTTTTCTGTCTAAACATGCATAGGATTGTGCTCTTAATTACTTTTCATGTGATTTTTTTTAAAAAAAATTGGGACAGGTGCTCTGAAGCATAAAGGATTGCTATGTGATAACTAACACAGGTTGCAATCCTATAAGTATCTGGGAGTAAGCTCCATTGAACTAAATGAGACCTATGCATGTATATGATTGTGCTGACAGATATGTAGCCTCCCACTGATTTCAGCTGAGAGCAGACCAATTGAAATGAATAGGACTTAAGTTAGTCATGACTAACTTAAGTCCCATTCATTTAATTTCAATGTGTATAATCTAGGTAGGATTTACACTGGATTTTACCCCAATCACTGACACATTTATGGAATATAAACTAACTTCTATTACAATAGTAACTTTCAGACCAGAGACCAACTGAGGTGCTAATTACAAATTTCTCTTATAATGAGGCAAGTATATCAGCAGCCTATGGATCTCATATTACAGCAGTATGAAATACAAAAGGGTGCTGTGCTGTTATCAGGATGGCTGTCAATCTGATTTATTTTTTGCCCTTCTGCATAAGCCAGACAGAAAATAGATAAGTTCATTTATATTATAAAATGCTGAAGAGGTCAATGAAGTACAGTGCAAATCAAATTCTAATTCAAAGATGATGCAAAGCAATGCAATTCTGATTTCTTATTCAATTTTTGGCACATATTGTAACAAGATAGCGAGGAGTCATACAGCACCACACGTAGAATCTTTAGCAGATTCCTTCTCTGAGCTCATTGCACTGTGATTACCTATTTTTAATAGGTAAGAAAGTTTTCATTGTTAAAACAAGTCTGATCTCATATTCAGAAAGAGAGCAGCCTAGAAACCCTGTCGTTCCCTTTGAAGCTGCACTGCAGTTGCCTTGTCCTGTTACATACCATCAGCCCAGTTTCAGGAACACAGAACATTTTAGGGTTTGTGGGGTTTTTTTAAGATAAAGAGATCAGGAGTTAACAAAAACATTTCCCATAAATATGCTTTTTATTGTATTCCCTGACTGGAAAGACAAAGATAGAGAAGAACCTTAAACCAATTTGGTAGTGTAGTTTCTGTTACCCTGATCTGATACAGTTACATGAATATAAGCTCAATGGAGTTGAGGGAGACTTAACTCAAGTCACTATGCATCAGATTGCAACCAAAGTGTCCCAGTGAAGCAAACATGCCACTTTTTCGACAGTAACTGGCTGTGGTTTTATATTATTTTGGATCATAAAGGGCAATTGGTTGCTCAGATTTATCACTGAATCTAACCTCAAGTTATATTAGTCACTTCCACTTTGCCAAATCATGAATAAAACCCTCCAGGCAGACAAATGAAGTTGCCTGGTAATGCTTCATGGGACTAACAATACAGTGTCCCATTGAGTTCAGTGGAGTTTACCCCCAGATAAGTGATCATAGGATTACAGCTTGACTTATCTACTTACTAACAAACTCGGTGGGACTTACTGAGGGTACATGCATAGAATGAAGATCCCTTTCATTGTTGAGATGGCATTCCTTCTACACTGGTACAGTACTGGTGAAAGTGGGGTAAGTGGACAGCTACAGAGTACTGGCAGAACAAGTCACCCAAGTTCATCACTAAATCTAAGAGGACCAGTATACATAATATGATGGCAGTTCTGGGGAAAAGGCAATCCACTTTCATCCACTGCTCTACATATTATTCTTCAGGGAGGGAAAACAGTTTGCAAGCGATTAGTGGAACACTCTTCTTTACTATCCTAAACTAATAGTGAACTAATTTTCCAAGTGTGGATCCTTATGAAGCCAGAATGATGCCATCCTTATTATATATATATATAATAAATCCTTGCAGAAGAGACTTGGAGAAACTTTGTGTATGTGTGTGTGTGTGGGGGGTGGGGAATCTTTAGAAAAAAGTTACTAAGGTGGCTGCAGGGGAATCCCTCTCAAACTGCCCAATGAGGACTCAGCATGCTCAGTGGGTACAGAGTACTGGCTAACTGTATGTATGTGTGTGGGGGGTGGGGGATGCAGTCCCCTAAACCGCATTGCATACTTTCTTTTTTGAAAGGTGTAAGAAGCTTCAGCAGAAAGGGGGAAGCCACATTGCAAGAGCTAAACTCCACTTGTAGTACTTTGAAAATAATCCTTACTTTATTTTCCAACAAATTAGCACACTTAAAAATCTGGATTTCATTTGCACGGACCAAGGATTGTCTATCTTGCCATAACAATTTCTTTAGCTAATATTTCTGTTCGTCTACTCATATATGTTTTATGCTCCATAGTAGTTTTATGTTCCATATAACAAATGTTCTAATAGATTTGGTGACCTCAGATCTGTCTCCAGGGTTTACCACTATATTTCGATTTCAATAGTTTTGTTAGAAAGGATCCATTCAACACACTCTTAGAATATTTACTCAGAAGTAAGCCCATCCTCAAGTTCAACACCACTTTCTACCAAGAAAGTGTGGATAGGATTATACCCAGAAAAGCTCTCAAAAATTTCATGATTTGAAAATTCTGGAAAACTGGAGGCTATTCTTTTCTAAAGAGGTATTGATTGATTGACTGATTGATTGAAGGTAGTATTGATTATAATTTTGAAGCACTATTGAGGGGAACAGAAAGAAAGGAGAAGAGACTTCTAGCACAATCCTATGTGTGTCAACTCAGCAGTAAGACTCATAGAGTTCAGTGTGCTTTACCCAAGGTAAGAGTGCAGATAGGACTGCAGCCTTCAAATCTTTGCATGATTAAAGTCAAACCATGAGGATATAATTCAAAACATTTTTTGTTCTATATATGTAAATATTTTGTAGAAACTTATTTCCCAAAAAGCTACATCTGAATTATCATCTCCCCAGTGTTACACACTTACAGCCCTCCCTGCTTCCTTTGAAAACTTTTACCAACGTTTATCTTCAAATGTATTTTTCCACCCAAATTCTTCCCTCTTCTACAAGCACAAGCTAAACTCAGGGAGATCCTCACCAACCTGGTTGCTTCTAGCTCTTAAATATTACCTCCAAGCTAACATCCATTTCCTGCTTCTTCCCAGGTGATACCTACTTCCTTTTTCCTTACAGGTTTTGTTGTGACTGCCCTATCCTGTGAGACCAGGGGGACGTGTTTTTGTTGTGGATGATATAGAAGAGGAATCCCAGACCCACCATGGCAATCAGAACCATGCCTTTATTGTAGGGTGGCCAGGTGTCCTACTTTATAGAAGATAGTCCTGTGTACTGGAGAGCTGGCAGAGGCCAGTCCTCTATGTGGAGGGGTTCTCCATTTGAAAAGGTGTCCAGTCCAAGTCTGGTGTAAAGTCAAAGAACCATATGGAGGGGGAGCTGGACCTTAAATTTGCCCATCAGCACTTAGCACCTGGACAGCAGACTGAGCAGGCACACAGTTCACTTACAGAGCATCCCAGGGACCATAGGATATGTCAAAGTCCCCACTCCTGAGGCGATAGACATTCCTACGACCTTGGTAGTGGTGGTGGGCCATCGGGCCATTCCTCAGCCCCTTGCAGCCATGTGGAAATCACCACTGCAGCTACTCCTCTAAGGTTGTAACAGCAACCCTGGTGGAGTTCAGGGCAGGATGGTGGGAGTGGAGGGGAGAGGGGAGGCCAGGATCCACAGGATCCTCCACTGCTAGTAAGTCAGATAGACAGGTTCAGAGACCCATCTAGATGAATTTGGGGTTTTTAAGGAGGAATGGGAGGTGAAATAATCTCTGTCATTTCTCCTGCCTGGCCTGGCTTTTGCAAGCAGGGCTTTGGATAGACGGAGGGCTCTGATCTCTGAGTATTTTAGTAAGCCAGCCACTATGGGGAGATGTCTTATATTTCTATTTTAATAATAGTTAATTCTAAATTTGTACCTATAAAGTTTCATATGCAAATTGGTGTCCAATTTTACTTGATAACTTCTCTGTTTGTTACCTAGTTGCTGGAGGTAATCTAATTTTACACCGCTCTCTGGGCGTTTTAAGATTAAAACATTAAAAATACAATATAAAACATAATATAAAAACCATTTACATCCAAAACCATGAAAAACACACAACAGTAAGGATTCTCACATTAAAGAATTCAGGAGTGTGTATGCCTAACAGCCTTTCCCAACCTGGTGCCCTCCAAATATTTTGGACTTCAACTCCCATCAGCCCCAGCCAGCATGACAAGGGTCAGGGATGATGGGAGTTGTAGTCCAAAACATCTGGAGGGCACCAGGTTCAGGAAGGCTAATGTCAAATCTCAGTTTTTAGATATTTTTGTGGTATATCATGTCGTAAACTGCAAGGTCAGTAGAGGGCACATAGTCCCAGCCAAGCTGCATTTTGATTTCAAGTAAAGAGGAATCTGTTAGATCTACTCTAGGAGTGCTGTGATTCTCTTCCCTTGCTCTTTTACTTTGTATCTTTGTGTAGATTTCTAGGTCATTCTAAAATGATGACTTTGTTAACTCCATGCCAAAGTTTCCTAATTCAGAGTTTCGTTTTCTTTTCAAAAGGGTCATGCCACCCAGGCCACATCTAATATGTCAGTACCACTTAGTATTGTGTTTCTTATAACCTTTCTTGGAGGGCCACCAAGCAGTGGTGACTTTTGTATGAGTAAGGAATATGGTCAGAATCTTCAGTGCATCTCTTTCACGTTACTTTATATTCCTGTTCTTTCTTCGAGGACAAGACAGTCTTTTCTGGATTATTTTTGGCTTTGACAAAGCGTGACACCTAGAGTGCATGTGGACAGACTTCCAAAGTTTGCAGCTGTGTCTGAACCTGCTACTTCGATAAAGGCTTGGGTCTCTTATGGTTGTAACCCAAAGGTCTCCTTTCACACTGGACTCAAGTTGCTGGCTGTGACAGACTGAGATCCTCTATTACACTGGGTTATCCTTTACTTTGAAAAGGAACAAAGATTTATGACAGTACAACTTTATCAAGGTACAAAAGTGCATAGAGACAAGCATCGGAGTTCAGCTTTGGTCTTGGCCATATCATGGTCATTTGCCATATTCAGGAAAATCTTTTCTGATGATAGGTAGCCTCCTTTATGTTTCCCCCTGTTCTCTTTGATATTAACACCACAATTTCAATACAGATGTGGAACAAAAAAATAGTAGAGAAGAGCCAAAGTTCAGTAAAGTCCAAAGGTGTACCCTCAGATTTATTCCACTTTTCTTCTAGTACATATAGCTCCCAAGAAATCACCCATCCCGGCACCAACCAGACCCAGACCTGCTGAGGTTCAGCATCATGTGCCTTCAAACCATGCTCTGTACTAAGGGCTACTCAGAGGGCAGACCAGGAGGGCCATTTGGCCTGGGCCTCAAACTCAAAGGGGACCTCAAATTTAGACACATGTTAATTTTTTTGTCATTTGATATATTTTGCAACTTTTCAAAATTGGACCAAAATGTGACACACACTCAGCTTAGACCTGCAAATTTAAGTAAATAAGAGATGTGATTTGGTAAAAGACCAAACATATTTTCATGTCAACTGATACAGATTTTGTCATATTAAAACATTTAAAATGTTCATAAATATTAATAAAATATATACGTTTTGATGGCACAAGGTTAGACTATGATGAACGTGTCCTCTCAGATCAGCTGATTATATAAACAAACCACTACTACTAGTTGGTGCTGGATCATGTACATGTTGAACGGTAGAGAACTGATATATGTCTAGCTGACTAAGGCATTATGTGTGAGAATTCTTCGTTATTATCCTCATGTGGTAGCTAAAAGATGTGACTGGCTGGTTGAGCCCTAGTGTGGTAGCTTGGGCATCATCATAGGCTTTCATAGCCTATAGGCCCAGATTCAAGATGAAAATTTGTGAGGACAATCTTGTATGGTGTGTTTTGTGAGGTCACACATTTGAAATTTTTGGACATTATCCCATCGTCTGTATCCGTATCTGTGTTGACTGTATATATGTCATCCCTTTTTTAGCGCAGCCTTTTATATTTTTGTAACTTGTGTGTCATCTGTGAGCTTCGGGTGAACACACCTTCAATGTATTGGAACAGGTAACCACTTTCACCATTCAGCTATGGCACAAGAGCATTTGAATGGGCTCACCATGCTTAATATGAACTGTGACACTGCATGAAAGCTAGATTTTTAAAATGTATTTCATACAATTTCTATACCATATATATATATATATATATAAGAAAACAGTTAAAGTAGCAGGTAAGTCACTTTAAAATAATGGTATAAGCGTCGAAACATGCTATTTCTCCTAGGCGATCTTAGTTGTTTCCCCCCCTTGTCCTCGACTTCCTAACCCCCTTCACTGACTGAGATGCAATCAACTCTGAACTACCTTTGCCCCCGGCTGTCTCAGCATTCTCAATTAAAGGGAGAAGGGAGGAAATCACCAGACGGCGAAATAAACACCTTCCTTCTTTGTAGGAGTTTACAACGGGTGATAGTTTTTGCTTCAGTAACGTTAAATCAATGGGACGGGTCAGCCATTTTAACGAGGGGCAGACGCCTTCCTGGCAGACCTGAAGGAAACGGTGGCCATTCTAGTTGAGGGCAGCTTTGCTTCGAACCCATTGAAACAAAAGAAGGCTGCCGCTTCCTTTTCTAAGGGCAAAGGCACAGAACCAGGGAGTTGCCGCGCCGCCGTCCCCCCCCATGTGACCGCTCCTCCCCCTAGCTCTTGAAACATATTTCCCTGCAAGAAGAAGAGTCAGCACTTTGCAGCTTTCCTTGGCTTCTGCCGTGTTCGCCGTTTTTTTTAAATTAAAGGTTGTCAGACCTTTTTGCAGGGGTTTGAAGGCAGTCGGGGAAAGCAACCACCTGTGAGTAAATCCGCTCTGTCAGAAGACAGCTTGTAACAAGCTTGTGAGTGAGTGAATGAATGAACGAATAGACGGGGGCTTCCATTTTCGCCACCCCGGTTTCTTCTTCCTTGGCGCCGTTCACCGGCTTATTAAATGTATTCGGGGGAAGTTCATACGTCCCCATCCAAGATTTGTCCCTTGTTGCACGGAATGAGACAATCGTGTCAATAAGGGAGACGTCACACTCACAGATAGCCTAGCAAAAACCTTGTGGGTCGGTCGGAGGGTGGGGTGTGCCTTAAAAAATTGGGCTTCTCATCAGTATCATGGAGGTTCTTTACCCTTCCGCTACTACTCCCCGGCCTGTATCTCTCAGGTATTCTGGTTGTGGCATCACGTCATGCTTAAAGCTTTGGGGGGAAATAATACACTAGATCTTGTGATATCCCCCTTCGCTCTTGCGATGCATGTCTCCTGGAAGGAGGAGGAGGAGAGCGAGCATGATTTTGTTGCTTAAGGCTGCAATCCTATACACAGTTACCTGGGAGTAAGTTCCTATTAGTAAGTCCCCATAGGATTGCACTGTAAAGGTCGTTAGCAAGGTGAGTTTGGAATGAGTGCTACAATTCTGCTTGCTGCACTGCCCAGCTTTATGGGTGACTTCTGTGGTTAACTAGTCTACCACAGCTACCATATATGCCTACTATGCGTTCCATGCCTTTAAAAAACATATTTTGTATGTGACTCACTTTCGATAAGTTCGCGATGATGACTACAAATAAAGCAACAAACATTGGCTGCAATTCTGAAATCCACTTGTATTGGCAGAGCTCCACTTCAAAGTCTAAATAATATTGTTTTCTTAGGAATATGATCTGTTTGTCCTTGCATGGAATACATAGCAGCCAGTCAATGAACTATAAGGAAGGGCTGGAGCTCCGTGGTACAGCACCTGCTTTGCATGCAAAGGGTCCAAAGTTCTGCCCCTGGTATCTCCAGGTAGGTAGGGTGGGGAAAGATTCCTATCTGAAACTCTGGAGAGCCACTGCCAGAGACAATACTGAGCTAGATGGACCAAGGGTCTATATAAGGCATTTCCAACCTTTGTGCCAAGAAAATATCTCTGAAAGATCAAATAAATGTAATATTCCGTATTGTATGGTGGGAAATATTTGATAGATTCGTAAATTTTCCCTGAGAGTCAATTGTTCCAAAGCTGAATTATCTTTCTTTTAAAAATAAAAAATAAAATCACATATATCTTTCTCCTCTCCAAAAGAAAGGCTCAGTTGAAATGAGCTGCTTCCTTCATTATGATTTTCACCCATGGAACTATGCCTGAATCTCCATCCTGTGAGACAATTTGGGCATAGGAAGGACTTCTATTTGTGAGTCAGTCTTCAGTCTACCAAGCACCCCATTCCTTTTGTGTCCATGCCTAGCTCTCCAGTAAAAGCTTTTGTAAAAAAATATTCTGTTACCATTTTCAACACAGGAGTGACTGACAGGATCAATTGCACTGATGAAAATCTTTCTTTAGAAAGCAGCCTTCTGATTCAGAAGAAGGTGGTATGTGCCCTGGTTTATGCCCTAGAAACATATACATCTTCATTCTTTTCACCAAGTATTGTAGTTCTGCAGAGGTAAAATGGGATTGCTCATGCCATGTGAGTTTAATAAGCACAGACTTTGGCTTAGGAAAGCTTATCCATAGATGTGCAGACTGCTTCACACTTCAACCCAACCCAGATACACTGATTCGCCATGGGTGTTTGATGTGGTAAACACATGAAGTGGGAAAGCATGACTCCTTTTTCCAAACATACTGTAGACATTTGTAAGAGAGCCATGGGAGATCATGGCTCGTGTGTCCCTCCCTGAGTGTTTGGGGATGCACATCTCTCCTTCACACTTTCCATGAGTCTAATAATTAGGATACAGATTAACCAATTGTTAATCAGATATTTATTATTATTTTTTTGATCTACTAAGAACATAAGAGCAGCTGTGCTGGATCAAGCCAAAGGCTTATAAAGTCCAGTATTCTGTACCTACAGTGGCCAACCAGATGCCTGTGGGAAGCCCACAAACAGGACGTGAGTATAAGAGCACCCTCCCACTCATGTTTCCCAGAAACTGGTATTCAGAAGCCTACTGTGGGTAACATATAGTCATCATGACTGGTAGCCATTGATAGCCTTATCTTCCATTAATCAGGATGCAGTGTTTTGTCTTTAAGTTAGGAACATGGGAAGCTGCCTCATAGTGAGTCAGACCATCGGTCTATCTATCCCAGTATTGTCGACAATGCCAGGCTCTCCAGGGTTTTAGGCAGGATTTTTCCCTAGCCCTACCTGAAGATGCCAGGGATCGAACTTGGGACCTTCTGCATGCGAAGCAGATGCTCTGTTACACTGAGTGCTAACATAAATTGATTATTACAAGTTGTTATCAATGCAGTTTGATGCCAGGTGAAATTAGCAGGCCGAGGGACAGAGTTATACATCTGCTCCCTGCTGTGGGGCGGGCACACACCCCTGTCAGAGAAATGGAGTGGACATTCCCTGCCCTTAGGGGGCTATAGAGGTGTGCCGTGGCAGGGGCCATGCCTAGGAGTGCCAGAGTCATGGCTTCACTCAGTCAGGGCAGGCAAAATATGTCTAACTCCTGACAGCTGCGTAAGTTTGCTTGAAGGCTTTGCTCTATCAAACTAAGGGCTGTTCCAGTCTGTGTGAAGCCGGGTCTGTTCTCTAGTCTAAAAATAAAGACAGAATGCTTCTGTTCCCCTTCAAAACTAGTATTTCATTCACATACAAATGTTTGCAGATTTAATTAGTTAAAATTCATAGGGCAGTATACAACAGGGTGTCGTCGTCCCCCGCCGCTGCCGATTCTTTTCTGCCCCGCTGATTCCGTTGCACAAGTGGGACACCCTGCTTATGCAAGGGAGATTTAACACTTCCTACAAGAAGCCCTGAAATGAGTGGAAACACTATTTTCTGGAAAGAAGCAGGTTGGCGGAGCTCCCTTCTACGTGCTCTGCCGACAAGCCTCCTTCCAAAAACTAGTGTTTCCACTTCTTTCGGGTGCCCCTGGAAATGCTAAATTGCCATTGCACAAGTGGTGGGGGCTGTTTGCGCAATGCAGTCGGCAGGGCAGAGGAATTGGCGGGGGCAGAAGCGTCCCATTGGCTTTTGCCCAGAGAGTTAATAGACTATGATTTGGATGACAACCTTAATTTTTAAAAAAGTGGCCTGAGAAAGAATTATTGAAGCAACATATTTTTAGTGCTTTGATAACTTGGAAAAAGTGATACATTATTACACCTTACCCCAACAAAATATTTTGTGTTTTGTTTCATGAGTAATAAAAGTTCATTTGAATTCAACAGAAGTAAGACTGGACTTTGAACCCCCAGTCAGTAGGAAAATCCGAGATCATAAATTCCTCACACTCTCTGAAAATGTTAGCATAGTACAACTTGGACAGGTCTTTCAGGATCAGGAGATGTCCAGTGCGAGATGCAGTCCCTTTGTGAAAGAGTGCTAGCTAATATCTCATCTGATTTCAGCAGCTGAAGGGTGAAACAGAAGCTGCCATTCTGAACCCACTTACCTGGGAGGAAGTCCCATTGAACTCAATGTGGCTGACTTTTGATTAGTCATGTATAGGATTGCACTGTAAGTGAAGGTAGCAGCTTCATCTTGCTTTGTTTGTTTTGTAAGAAATATTAGCTGTGAGGAATAACGATGTCCTTTTTGCCAGGAAAGTATCAAGCAACATGAAACCGGTCATTGTGGTTCATGGTGGAGCTGGTCGCATCTTCAAGGAGCGGGAAGATGGAAGTCGTTCTGGTGTCACCAGAGCAGCACTGAAAGGTTACAGTATCCTTAAACAAGGAGGGAGTGCATTAGATGCAGTTGAAGAAGCTGTGATACTAATGGAAAATGATCCACATTTTAATGCAGGTAATTGCTGTGAGCTTTCCATTTCTTGAGACTGAAATTGCAACTGCACAGGTAAACAGAGCGAGAGAGAGAGCAGCCAACTTTTTTTTTTTTACTGGCCATGCTCCTGTGTTTTTAACAGTAGCCTTATGTGCAGGAATTTAGCAGGTGAAACTTTCCTCCCATCACTTCATCTCCTTGCCAGGAAGTGCTTCACCTGCTAACTTCCAGCAAGTCTGGCTGCTGTGAAAGGCACAGAAGTGGTGCCTGTAAAAAGATGGCAACCCTAAAAAGAATACTTAAGGTAATCTACGCAAAGGCAAATATCTCCATAGAGGTCCTTTTGTATGTGAGCTGGGGGAAGAAACTTCATATCACATGGCTGTATTATAGACAGCTATGAATACTAGCTAAACTGGAGACCTCCTTGCCATAGTTGGCAAGTAAAGCAACTGGCTTATACCATCTGTGCTGGCACTTCCTGTCAGAACCAGCACAAACTCCTTTTCCTTACCTTCAAACCCCTCCATGGCCTTGCCTCTTCATTCTTACATCCTAATACATCCCTGCCTGTGATTTTCACTCCTGCATCTCTGCTGTCTGAAAGTGTCCTGCTCCCTCAGAAGACTCTGCCCCATATGCTTGGAACTGCCTGCCAGAACACCTATGTGGTGATTTCTCCTCAAAGTCCACCTTTTTCTATTAAGCTTTGGTCACAAATCCCTGTGCCTTGTTGTCATCCAGCCGCTAATTACGGTAAGTAATTGAAAGAACCACATATTGCTTTCCTGCTTACCCCGGTCTTCCCTTCCCTTATTTTGTTTTTTCCCCTGTGTCAAATTTTAGACTTAAGCTCTTCAGGGCAGGACCTGTTCCCTTGTATTCTGTAAAGCACCATGCTCTCTGATGGCGTGATATAAATAATAAAACATTTATGCCTATGCACAAAAGAGAGAGAGAGAGAGAAGGAGGGCTTTTTCCGTTGGTGATACCCTAGTTATGGAATTCCCTCTACAGCGTTGTTTGTTTGGTGCCTATGTTGTTGTCTACTAGGCTCCAGGCTATGGCATATTTATTCTCTCCAGTTTTTTAAATGAAATCATATTTTTTAATAGATTTGATGGAAAAGGAAGCTGTATTTTAAACACTATAACTGAGTCATCCATTCTGCTGACTTAATTGGTTTTGAAGTTGTGGTAAATTTGGAGAGTGCTTTTGTTTTTAATTGTGTGGATTTTTTGGTAGCATTTTAAATATCTAATTGTATTTTATTATAATTTCTTTTTGTGGACTGTCCTGGGATATATTTGTATGAAGGGCAGTACACTAATACCTTAAATAAACAAAAATAAATATGCATCAGGTCTAAGGGAAAGTAGGCAGAGTGAAGTGGCCGCCTCAGGAATTTGGATGTCATGAAAAGGTGGCAAAGTATTAGTTATTTAAGGTGGAATCCTATGCATGTTTAGACAGAAAAATTCTACAACTCCCAGTATTCCCCAGCCAGCCATGTTGTCTAAATATGCGTAGGATTGCACCCTTAATTTATTATTATTGTATTTTCACTGTCAAGAGGCACTTGTGGGGTTTTCTGCCTCAGGTGCCAAAATGACGTGGCTAGCCTTGGGTACTGTGCACCTTGTCTTGTGGGGCAGCAGGTACCATTTGTTCCAGCATGGGCAGCAAAGGACACTATCCCATTTGGCACCAGTGCTAATGTAAATTATGTTGTGCTAGCGTAAGCTACCTCTAGTGCAGTGTTCTCCAACCTTGGGTCCCCAGATGTTTTTGGCCTACAACTCCCAGCATGCCCCAGCCAGCTACACTGGCTGGGGCATGCTGGGAGTTGTAGGCCAAAAACATCTGGAAACCCAAGGTTGGAGAACACTGCGTCTAGTGCAATGCCAATAGCGTTTGCTGGCATGATGGGTTTCCCCGGAATAGGACACTGCCCAAAATGTCTTGGGCCAACCATGTTTGAGAACTGTAGCTTAGATGGATTACATCTGTGGTTCAGAGGTGGAACCACATTGCACAAGTCAAAAGCAACTCCCCAACCCTGATTTCAGTAGGAGAGGGGGGATGGATGCTACTGACTGTGAAGAGCTGCTATTAAACCATTGCAAATCCCTGATAACCTTTCTGAGATAATCTGAGTTATCATCAGTTGATGACAACTTTGACATTTAGCAAGTATATAAAATGTAGCGTTTGGGTAAGGCTTTTTTTTTTCTTTCCAGAACCTTTCGTTCTAAAATTAGCAAAGCTTTGTTTGAGAACGCTTCCTCTTTGTTCAGATAATTCAGTATTTTGGTGCCTTGTTAGTAATGTACTTCACACATCCGGTGACGTGGATGCTTGAGAAGAAACTGCAAGTCTGTGGACCTGCGTTTGCAATAGCTGAGCAGCCAACTTGTTAAAGTTTGGCTACACCTGATGTACATGGTATCTAGTTCTGTAATCACTTACATCTACATATGTTAAGGCTCATTAAGTTCAGCTGCTCTTGGTGAACAGGAGAAAATGAGCTGTGTAAAAAGGAACCTGATTGGAGTTGCCGTTTTTGAAAGCTGCCGTGTGGTGTTTATCTTCATGAAGGGGGAAGCAGTTTTATTGTAAGGCTGGCTGCATGTAGTGTTGCCAGGAGAGCAGGAGGACACTGGCAACATTAGCAGACTATGGAAGGGGTAAAAAATGGCTAAGCTGGTCAGGCAGTGGCCGATTAGGTGCCAGAAGGATGTTTCCCTTTATGATTGCCTTGAGAAAGCTGCAGTTGAGCTTCCTTTTGCTGGGGGCTTCTTCTTCCAGCCAAGGTGTGCTAGCAAACAAGAGCTTTCACTCCGCTTGCAGACAAGAGCCAGTCCTACCATAATGTCTTGGGCTGGCCTGGCACTTTTCTCCTTTGCATCCAGTCACCCTACATCGGGCACACTTAAATGGTACTGCATTTGAGGCTTAACATAAGCCCTGTTTAGGTGTTCTTGATCTATGCAGAATCAGCCCGTGAGGAGGAGGAGTGCTTTAGCCCCGTCCCCCTCCTCGTGCGTTTCTGTCGCCCTGTGCTTGTGCGGTGCCACGGTCTGCAGAGGAGCACCTCCGATATCCATGGAGGCTCTCCGTGTGAGTCAGGATATCAATTTTCCACAGACCTGGCTCGCTTGGGGAGCACTTCGGGAGCTTCCAGACAAGGCTTTTATCCCACAATTGCCCTGTGTCATTAACGGAATTTTACAGGGGGTCCAGATGACGTTGTCTTCGATGTGTAGCCCTCCTGTGCTTTTCCACCGCTTCTTCCATTTATTTTCTTACCAGAAAAAATCTGTTAAGCGGGAAAAGGATGGAATAGCTGCAGAATGCCTTTTGATTGCTAGCGCTAGGAGTCCTCCATTTGGAAGCGTCTAAACAGGTGTCCCCTGGAACACTATAATCTGAATGGATACAGTACTTGTTTGATGCTCATAAATTTGAGTTTTAAATTACCGGTAGTAGCTTTCCCATTTGTCCAGAATAGAGAGAGGTTACATCACTTATTCCCAGACATTCTAAATAACAAATAACTACACCATAACTTAGTTTGAATTTAGGAAAGACATAGGAGAGCCAGTGTAGCGTAGTGGTTAGAGTGTTGGACTGGGACTCAGGAGATCCAGGTTCTAGTCCCCACTCAGCCATGGAACTCACTGGGTGACTTTGGGCCAGTCACTGACTCTCAGCTGAACCTACCTCACAGGGTTGTTGTGAGGATAAAATGGAGAGGAGGAGGAGGATTATGTAAGCCACCTTGGGTTCCTTGTAGGAAAAAAGGTGGGGTATAAATATAATAAATAAATTAATTTAATAAATTTAAAAATTAAGAGATTCAAAGGTTTTGCATTTATGTGGCTTCCTTAGAGCTGTCTGTATTCCTTTGAGTGTTGTAATCTTACTTATTTCAACTTCTTGTAGGAGTGAATCCCTGGTAGATAGGTCACAGGTGACTACGAAATCTGTATTACTGTGGTCTTGTAACATTAATTGTCAGTGTCTAATCAAGTGCATGTTTAAGAATCTACAATAGTTCTTATGGTAAGAGTACAAGTACAGCTTTTCATCAGTCCCCAGGTGCTTATGCACTTATTTCTGCTTCCGTCCTATTGAAGTGATACTTTCCTTCTCATACTATTGACAGACTAGACAATTCCAAAACTATTTCTGAAAGAATGCTAGCATTTCAGAAGCTTTCATTTAAAGAGTACTAAAACATGAACTGATTTAAAAGGCTTTACAAATAAAATTAGCTACTTTTGTGGTTGGATATTAATGCCCTTCTTTCCTGTTTGGTTGTTAAGGTTGTGGCTCTGTGTTAAATGAGAAGGGTGAAGTGGAAATGGATGCCATTATCATGGATGGGAAAAATCTAGCCTCAGGAGCAGTATCTGCAGTGAAATGTATAGCTAACCCAATCAAGCTTGCTCGTCTCGTCATGGAAAAGGTATGCTGAATGTGCACTGAACTAGAAGCACCATTTCCTTTTGGACTTTGACCCATCTACCATGACTCCTGTGTCTGTGGCCTGCCTACGCAAGTAGCAGAATGAAGTGATACAATGGATTGTACTACTTCAGGCGGGGATCACATTTTTGAATGCTTCCATGTAAAGAGAAAACCAGTGCAACAAAGGGCTGGGCTCAAGCCTTTCTCTCTGATGTAGCTTTCCATTTGCAGGGGGTTTAGTTTTGTTTTTTACATGGGAGAGCATTAGAAATTATATCCCTCAACTCAGCCTGAAGTAGTACAGTCCGTTCTTACCTCCTCATTTCCACCTCGTTCTGTTGCATGTATAGACCCAGTTTCTGTAGCATTTTCCATCCAAAGGAAGAGATCACGATTGCTCTTCGAGAAGGTGAGGCTGGAGCTGGGGTTTGATAGAGGCCAGTGGTGTGCCTAATCATCTCACTGTTGTCTCAGTTGAGAGGGTTTTGCAGGTTTTTGTAGTGTTTTTGAAGCCTTTATCGCTACTAGACACACTCATTTCATTCAAACTAAATCATGGACAATGTACATGCCTCTACAGGGGTGGGCAGAAAGTAGATGTCCAGATATTTTGGACTTCAACTACCAGCATTCCTGACCATTGGTCATGCTGGCCAGGGCTTCTGGGAGTTGAAGTCACAAAGAGCTGGAGATCTACCTTTTGCCCACCCCTCCTTCAACCTTCTTAGTTCTGGTTAACATTTACAGCAGACCTCGCATGATTGGCTCGTGTGGAATCACCAGTTCTCAAAAAAATTGCCTTTATGTAAATGCTGCCTACTTCTGAGCCCAGTAGCCCTTCTGTGCTTCTGAGGCTCTTGCAAATTTGGCACTTAATTTTTTTTGGGGGGGGGGGCTGACTCCAGCTGTAGAAGTAAGACTAGCCTTTTTTTCAGGTGATTACATCTGTTTCCCTTCGGTACACATTTTAACTAGCATTTAAAATATTTATTTATTGTTTCAATTTATATTCCACCTTTCTGCAGCTTCACATAACCAAAGTAGCTTACAACATGCAGTCAAATAATATATCAAGACAAAATCAAATGTACGCAAATAGTAAGAACAGTAGCAGATTAAAATTGCATTATGTTGCTTCCTCAACATGGATCTCACCACTCCATGCCTTAATCGCCATATATTTAGATTACTGTAACACACTCTACTGGGGCTGCCTTTGAAAATTGTTTGGAAATTATGGCTAGTGCAAAATGTGGTGGCCAGACTTTTGTCTGGTGTATGTTTTATAGACCACATAACACCAGTCTTGAAACAGCTTTTTTTATTTATTTTTTTTTTTAATCGCCATCTGGCTGTCACGCGGCCACCCTATGTACAATTAAAATACAGTAGACAATATAAAAATCTTATTAAAAACCTAACCCACCCATATCCGCCGAACAGCATGTTTTTAATGCACTCATCACGAGGCATGGCGAAGGTCCTAGGAGGGGTCCTTGGCCCGCCACAGGAAGCCTCTTCTAGTCCCCACCAGCCTGTCTCTGGCTGTGGATAGGAGGCCTCCGTGCCCCCGCCTACTTGATGTGCTGGAGCGCTCTGAGATAAGCTGGCCGAGCGTGAGGTTTTAAAGGTCAACAACACCTTGTTCGGCTCGGCAGCAACTGGTAGCCAGTGCAACTCATTAAACTGTCACCCGTCGGCTGCCTTATCAGCGAGCGCCGCGTCTGTACCAGCTGAGTTCCGGACGTCTCAGGGTAACCCAGTAGAGCGCATTACAGACTAGCTTCACTGGCTTCCCTCCCCCCCCCCCCCTAGCCCAGGTTCAAGGTGCTGGTTCTATAAGCCCTAAATGGCTTGGGACCAGGGTATCTGAAAGACTGCCTCCTCCTATGAACCTGCCCAGAGCCTACATTCCTCATCTGAGGCCCTGTTACATGTCCCACCTCCTAGTGCAGTGAGATGCTGGAGACCTGAGAAGGAGCTTCTGTGTAGCAGCACCCCAGCTGTGGAACCCCCCCAGAGTGGTTCCCTCATTATCGGCCTTTAGACGACTGGTACAAACTATTCTGTTCCGCTAAGCTTTTAGTGCTGCTCTTTGACTTTAGAAGCTTCCTCTGTTTTATTGCAATGTGTGTATTTTACCAGTTTTATTTCAGTTTTTTGTTTCGTTTAGAATTGTATTGTTTTTGTGGTTTTATTGTAAATCACCTCAAGCAGTCATTAAGTGAAGTGGCAATCTTAAATAAATAAATAAATAAATAAATGTTTCTGTGCTATGTACAGGTCTGGTCATCACACCTCAAAATGGATATTGTAGAGCTGGGAAAGGTGAAGAAAAGGGCAGCCAAAATGATCAAAGGGGTGGAGCAACAACTCCCCTGTGGGGTTCTAATGTTTGGGGATATTTAGCTTAGAAAAAGGGTAAGTAAGGGAAGACATAGATAGGGAAAAAATGGATAGAGAGAAAAAACTTTCTTATAATACTAGAACCCAGGGTCATCCAGTGAAGCTGACTGGTGGGAGATTCAGGGCAGATAAAAGAAAGTACTTCTTCACACAGCACATAGTTAAACTATGGAGCTCACTACCACATCCACATGTAATGATGGTCACTAACTTGGATGACTTTAAAAGGGGATTAGACAAATAGTCATGATGGCTACATTACCTCCGATATTGGAGGCCGTATGCCTCTCAATACCAGGAGAACATGAGTGAGAGAATGCTATTACATTCATGGCCTGCTTGTAGGCTTCCTATTCAGGCATCTGGCTGGCCACTGTAGGAACAGAATGCTGAACTAGATTGGCCTTTATTCTAGTCCAGCACGGCTCTTCTTAGGTTCTTACATTCTGTGCAATTGACCTCTACCCCCGGCCCCCTTCATGATGTCCGAAACTATGCTTTCTAATCCTTCTAAAAACTTGGGTCCAGCAAGGTGTTCTTCCCACCTGCCTTCAGCATAGTGGGAAACAAGTTAGCTGCTTAGGCAAAACCAGCATAGGAGCAGGCAAGCTTATCACTTCTAATATAGCACTTGTACAGGGATTGCTTTACAACACGTATCTCATTCAGCCTCACAGGTTCCACAGGCGGTAGGTGATTTGCGTCCCATTTTACAACAGAGGGACTGGATTGAAAGATAATGGCTTACTAAGGATGCCACTGTATCCATGGGAGCTGGATATGAAGGCCAGTCTCCCATAGTCAATTCTAGCATTATCCCCTGGACCACATGCTACCTAATAACCCCCTTCAGACCTACAAGGCCATGTCACCATTTTGACTTCACTTTTCAGTGGCCATGTCACCATTTTCAAGGCCATGTCACCATTTTGACTTTCACTTTTTTATAAGGAAATCTCTGGGTTCAAAAGCCATCTCTTCAGATTGCATGGCCTCCGCCTCCAAGTCATGTTCTGTAAGTAGAACATTTTTGACTGGTCACAGTGAATGTGTGTGACATCTCCCTCCTCAAAACCTTGATCTGTGTAGATCAAGCCTTTTTTAAACCTGGCATGCCCATTCAGGATATAATACTATGTTCCATATTTAATTCCAGCATTCATTGAGGACATCACATCATTTCTGTATTTATAGGACGCCTTTCAGATAAAAAATAATTACAAATTAAAAATGCCAAAGAGGTGAGTTACACCATGGTATCACTTTGCCGAAGTAATAACAGACTTCATCTTTGGGTTTTCAGGGAGATTTGAAGATCCTCCAATTCTAACAATGTTCTATTTTGGCAAAAACAAACAAATAAAAAAACCTCCTTTATGCACTTAAATGATAGCCTTGTTTGAAGCCTAAAAGTGATAGGGAGGCTCTGGCCTTTTCCTTTTTTGTTTTGTTTTGCTGCACCCTTGGCTTAGTAGACTCTTCTGGCTAGCTCACTTCTGCCTTGAGAGAGCCAGTTGGTCAACAGCTGCAGAAGAGGCAAATCTGCTCTTTGGCAGTGAAGTGAAAATGAAGCTGTTGCCACTGAAAAGGCACTGATTAGGGAAGCATTTAGCAAATACCATCGAAAGCCAAAGATTGACATGCTGAGATGTATTCAACAATCCCCATATCCATGAGGATCTGAGATAATAAAGTTTGGAGGGTGTGTGTGTTGAACCACTAGTTTTTAAGTTTCAAGATGATTTGTACTCCTGGTATAGCACTTGTACGATTATTTTCTATTAAGTTTGCGCTTCAGAATTTGAACATGTTACATGGCTCATTGTTTTCCTTTGAAACCCTATGTTGACAATGAAATAGACAGAGAAGTTAATTCACACATGGTAAATTTTGAGGCATCAAGGCATCAAACAAGGATTTCCATGCCTACACATCGGTGCTCATGCAAAGTCTATGTTCACCTTTTAAGCATGTATATTACATTAATTAGATTTGTATCCCACCTTTTGTCAAAGGAACTCAAAATGGTTGTTGATAACCCTTCCCCAACTCAGCGCTGACCCACCCATTCAGCAGGGTGAATCTCCTGCCTCTGGCGGTGGACTGGGAAGAGTGACCAATTGCGCAATTCCCCACACTGCTAGGAGGGTTCCCCAATGGCGGATGCTGGCCCCGCTCATCCGCTGTGGCAAATTGCTGTGTTCTGAACTAACTGCACTTAACTAACTGTTAATGAAAGGCCTGTGGCTCACGCTGGCTCAGCTTGTCTGAGTGTGGAAAGCTAAGCAGGGTCAGGCCTGGTTATTACTTGGATGGGAGACCCCTCCTCTAGTTTCCTGCATTGAGCAGGGGGTTGGGACTCGATAGCCTTGTAGGCTCCTTCCAACTCTATGATCTATGAAATCTATGAAAGTTCAGAATGCAGCAGCTAGATTGCTGACTGGGTCTGGATGGTACAGGGCATACCTTGCAAGTGCTGGGGATCAGCTTCTAAAACCTTAACATCTTGGGACCCAGGTACCTTAAGAAAAGGTATGCCTTCTCCTGCATGAACCCGCCTGGGTATTACACTCTTCCCCAGAAGCCCTCTCGGTTCCCCTGCTATTGAAGCAAATGATCTGTGCCATTAGCAGGGTTGCTGCCTCCCACCCCTGCCAAGTCTTTAACAAAAGCCTGACACAGAGCAATATAGTAAGTGAAGTTTTCCTACTATGTGGTAGGAAAAGCTGCATCTGCTAACTTTCTGTATGTTAGAATGCTAATAAGGAAACAGGAGCAGGGCCAGAAAAATATAGCCAATTTACCCTTTAATAACTGGGTGGGGAGTGTTGGACTACAACTTCCATCATCCCTGACCATTGGCCATGCTGGCTGGGGCTGATGCAAGTTGAGGTCCAACACCACCTGCTGGGCCACCAAGTTCCCCACTCCTCCTTCAATTGAAAACTCAGCAATCATTTTAAAGCAGTAATCCTATATGTTTGTCTTAAGATAATGGATGTGAGAGTTGTAGCTGTTACATAAGAAGGTTGGTACCTAACAACTGGATGTAACAAGATTCAGCAGATGTAGGAACTGGCTCTTTATCATGATAACATTCCGTTTTTGTTAAGATTACTGCTAGGAGAAAGTGGATATGCAGAACGTCTTTTAGTGCATGTAAACTCCGCCCCACCCCCGCCAGACTTTCTATTAAACCAGTAAATATTCCCCAGTTTTGAAGAGCATTTTCAGCTCAAAACAGTGTCTGCTTTGTATTGAATGTGATCACAGTAAAGAACAGTTCCCTGTATTCACTTGACTTATCTTCTGTTATATTTGGATTTGTGCTTCTGCTCATCTTTGGTCATAACCCTAATCACTTGGTAAAATCGAGCTTTTTAGTTGGTAGTAAAGATAATCTTCCCTTCCCTAGTATTCATGGTGAAACTCTAGAGAACTGCTTATTTACATAGCATCCAGGATGAAAGTTCATCCAGAACTCCTTCCCTTCACTGCAGTCGAGTTCTCATCTTAGAAAATTAGAAGCTGCCTTTTTCCATCCCATATGTACCGTATGCTGCAATCCTGTGCTTATTTACCTGGGAGTAAGCTCCATTGATTTCAGTGGGACTTACTTCTGAGTAGACACACATAGGATTGCACTGTAAGCCACTGACACATCACTAACCAATGCAGATCATTTTAACTATGGTGCACAAAGAAGATGTCATTACTTCAAGTGCGGCTTTTTAATATATACTACCAGGCACCTCCCTAATGTGCTCGGAACATTTTACCCTTTTGTACCACAGCAAATGTTAGCCTGTAACATTTATATATATTAACAGTGAACTCATTCTCCTATGTGTGGATCTTTATGTATCTTATTTATTTATTTCATTTTTATACAGCCCAATAGCTGAAGCTCTCTGGGTGGTTTACAGCAATTAACAAGGCAGTCCCTGCCCACAGGCTTACAATCTAAAAAGACACGACACACAAGGAAAAAGGAATGGGGAGGGAAGAAGGGGGAATATTAATTAATACTTCTGGCAGGGCTGGTGGAATGGCCCTGCGCTCCCTCTCTTCTCCCTCTGCACAGCCTGCTGCAATGGCTGCTGCTGGTGGCAGTTGAGGGAGGAGGAGCCTTCAGGAGGGCGGCCTTTCAGCAGGGCTGGTGGAATGGCCTTGTGCTCCCTCTCATCATTATCCACGCACAAGAGGGAGATAGCAACAGATTCCCTCAGGTTTTGGAAGTTTCCCCAGGGTTTGTAGATATACAAGAAGTGTTAGGGTGGTTCCCCCAAGGGAGCCAAGGGAAGTCCCCCAAGTTTCTGTAGATTCCCCCAAGGTTTTATTTATTTATTACATTTATATCCCAGCTTTTTTCTTCTTGCAAGGAACCCAAGGTGGCTTACATAGTCCTCCTCCTCTCCATTTTATCTTCACAACAACCCTATGAGGTAGGTTAGGCTGAGAGTCAGTGACTGGCCCAAAGTCACCCAGTGAGTTTCATGGCTGAGCGGGGACTAGAACCCGGATCCCCTGAGTGCCAGTCCAACACCCTAACCATTGCACCACACTAGTTTGTAGGAGTACATAGAGTGTTGGGGGTGGGATGGGGAGGGAGCCAGAAAGCAGCCCAATGCTCAGAAAGTAGCATGCTCAGTGGCCGCAGAACTCCCGAATGTCCATTGGAGAAAGAAACAATAGAAAACTGAGTGGAGGGGGGAATGGAGCAGACAGAGCTGGCCCAAAACATTTTTCTGCCTGAGGCGAAGGACAAGATGGCACCACCTCCTATTCCACGTGCAAAGGCTGACTGGACTGGCAGTTGAATCTTTCCTCAATACTGGCAATGGGGCAGCATCCTCCACCACACCAGAAGGCAGCAGGCTAGCTTAGGGGGCGTAGGGGAGGCCATATGACCCACAGCTCTCTCCAACACTGCTGCCACCTCCCAGCATCTGTTGCCTGAGGCAACTGCTGCTCTCTGCTTAATGGTAGGGCTGGCCCTGGGAACAGAGGATCTTGACAAAGGGCATGGCTGGCTGGAAACCTGAACAGGAATGCTCCACATAGCAGAATTTTGTTGCTAGCTGTCTTTGTGCACCTGATAATGTAACTTGATTTTTTTTTTTATGTGTGAAGATTTCTTTATAAACTTAAGAAGTTTCCCTAAGTTCTGTAGCTCAAAGAAGATTTAAATATGATCTTTTAAAAAAAAAATCAGAAGACATGATGTTACGAGAATCATTGTTTCAAATTCTCTTTGGTCCCTTTGAAAGTTTCATTCTAAACAAGCAAAATAAATACATTTTTCATGACTAAGAAAGACTTGGTGTTTGTTCACAGCACGAGATTGGCTCCATCTGGTGGCTAAAATAGATTTCTACAGATTTTGTCCAGCAACACCCATGAGTCAAGCCTGTTAAACAGTCCATAGAGATACATTTCATTAAGCTGGGCAGGCTATTTCCTTTCATGAGCTAATAATTCCTCAGATGGACTGGAGATCTACCAAAATCTGGAGCTTCCTGTAGTGTGCCTGAAAATGAATTCCAGAAGGGTAGCTGGGTTAGTTCTTTTAGCAGCAAAATGTCAAGAGTATTCTGGCAGCTCACAGAGACCAACTAGTTTATTGTGGCGTGAGCTTTCACTCATTTTGTCTGCAGTCCTATGCATACGTACCCGGGAGTAAGCCTTACTGAGCACAGCACAGTCCTGCTCAGGATTGCCCTGTTTATCAGGTGCACAGTAAGGATGTGCCTCAGGTTCAGATGAATCTTGAGCAGAATCAGACCCTTTCAGACTGTTTCTGGTGCTTCCCAGGGGCTGCACTCTGAAGCCACCAGAACTGAAGCTGGGCCAGAATGAGGCTTCGTTACCATTTCATGCTTGGAGTTATAGACATTCTGGGCAGTATCCAACACTGCCACTCCACTTATGGCATTGATGTTGCGCTAGTGTAAGCAACCCCTAGCCACTGTGCCAGTAGTGCCAAGCCGGCACGATGGGTTTCCATGGAAAACTTGTCACACCAGCTTACGCTATTGGCGTAGCGCCAGAGGTTGCTTACATGAGCACTATGTCAATGGTGTAAGAGGAGCAGCAGTGTTGGGTACTGCCCCTGTCTCCTCTCCAAATAGCATCTTTTGGTTTTGTTTCTCTAAAACAGTGGGGAGTGGGGAGAGGAAGGGAATGCGGTTGAGTGGCTGACAGGTCCACCTTCTAATCCTAGGGCACGCTTTAGCAGGGGGCTCCAATCACTGTCCTTTGTGGGGAGGGCAAGGATGGGGCTGTGAGAGGGCCACTGTTCCCACGCCACCAGGCTTCACTATTAAAAAAAGAAAAGAAAAGCCTTTCCTTGGTTTTCCATTATCGTATCTCCCTAGCCCCAACACCCATCATTCTGAAACTTTGCAGGTTTCTTGCCTGGGGACACCTCTATAATATCTGCCATTTTCATACAAACTGCCCAAATACCCAGGGGTGGGGTAGGGTGGGGTGGGGAAGGAGAAGTGAATCACGTCCCCTTTTATGGGGCTACGATACCTGAAAACAACGTCTAATTTTGACCAAGAGAAAAAATGTTACAGCTATTTTTTAAATTACATATGGTAGTTCATGCGAGGCATGAAGCCTTGGATTTCTGAAGCTTGGCTCAGGTTTGGTACCTGAGTCGAGTTGAAGCAGATGGCTCTGAATTGGTCCGAGCAGAATTGGGCCGTTTTCTGAATTGTTGGAACTGGCGTTCAAGTCAAATCTGGGGGTCAGTGCATACCTCTAGCACAAAATATATAGAGAAGGAGGTGAGGTTGTGTTTGTATTGGTTGAAAACTGAGGACCCAGTAGTACTCCTGCACGCTTCCATTGATTGTGCAGGAAAAGTTTCCAGTACGCTATGCCCTGTATTGACATGGTGAAAAATCAATTATAGAACTGACCATGATGGTTAGAGCACTGAGCATATCATGAAAGCAATGTGATGCCAGCTGCAAGACATTACAAGGGAGTAGGCCCCATTGAACTCAGTGGAGCTTACTGGAGTAGGTATGTGCTCTGCTGAAAGACTAGCTCAGTTGGGATCCTCCCTCAATTGACAACATGCAGCAGTCATTCCATCAGGCTGCAGCAAAGGCTAATGGGAAGCAGGGCTATTCCATCAGCTCTGCTGAAAGACCAGCTTCATTGGGTTCCTCCTCTCCCTGGAATGTTTCCATTCAGGCTGTTCATTATAAAGTATAAACTACTATGTAAGTTTAAGGATTGGTGTCTGAGTTTGCTTGTTTTCCTCTTCCCTCCTCATCCCTTTTTTCCTTCTGTGTTGTGTCTTTTAGATGATAAACCTGCAGGCAAGGACTGTCTTGTTTTATTGACTGTATGTAATCTGCTCTGGGTGCCTTTTTGGCTGAAGAATGGGATTTAAAAAAAGTCTTAAATAAATAAAATGTGCAGGATTGCACTGCAAATTTTATGTAGTGGGAGTATTCTTGAAGCCTTCAGAATAAAACGCCTGAAAATAAATAGTCTTGCCCATGAGCTTTCTGTTCTTCCTTCCACTAAAGAAATTTGTCACACATGCACACCACAAAGATTATTCTAGCTTTTTGCCATATAAGCTTCTAATAAAGCCCCAATCCAGAAAATGTTAGTTGCACTTAAATCCCACTAAAATCAATATGACAAGTTAGTGTTTTAAGATTAACATAGGTCCCATTCATTTCAATGGGGCTTAAGCATGATTAACTTCTCTGGATGGGGACCATAATGTATTGATTAAAGATACTTAACAGAAACTACAATTAGCATGGATTTGTGATTTCTTATGTATGTTTGATAAGCAAATAAAAAGATTTCAGTGATGCATTCATGCTATCTACTCTAAAAGTTGCCTTGAGGCATTTGCAAGGGAGCAGGATATAAATCTGAAAAGAAAGAAATATCTTGTTCCTATATCTGTATTTTTATAGTGCTTATGAGTTACCTTTACATTTGTGATACTAACCTGCAACTGTGGAATAGGCCCTGGAAACTGCTTCTTGGCTCTTCTAAGATAAGATTATGTATAATTTCCCTATCCAATGTATTTTCAATGGTTTGCTTTTATAATAAAGATCCCCCCCGCCACCACTTTAATGCAGTTTTTAGTACTGAATCTAAAGTGTGCGTATGAAGTGAATCTGAAGACAGTGGAAATTGAAATAACTAAAATCAGTGCAACTTAAGTATGCATAACTAAAGATGCAGGACTAAAGCTTAAAATTTTCTTGAACAGGTTTCACTAATAAAAAAAAATGAAAAAAGAATTGTTACAAGTCCCAGATGAAAGTAGAACTGTACCTCCTTTTGTCTGTCTATCTTCCCCCAAAGTATGTTGAATATTGTTTAATGTGTGGTGCTTTTTTATTTTATTTTATTATTATTATTTTACACTAAGGCTGCGCTATCCTGTTTACACTTACGAATGTATTGGGACTTATTTTTGAGTAAACCTGTGAAAGTTATGACACTTGGTGCTTTTTTTACAAAGGCAGAAGAGGGCAGTGTTGCACAAGGCAAGTTTGTTTTTGTTTTGTTTTTAAGGGCTGGAAAAGTGCAGACTTGAAAGAGTAAACTGTCCACATTGTCCTCTGGCTTTAATATATGCTGCAGAGACAGGTATGCACCACCTGATGATCTGTACTTTGTTGGAGATTCACAAGTCTTCTTTGTTCAGACTCCAAGAGAGGAAATGTCTCCTACTCCCTATTGTCTCAGAAGGAGTGGGATAGTTTGCTTGTTTGACATCAAGAAATTCATTTTTGACAATGAATGTGCATCCGGGTAACTATAGTAACAGAGTAACGATTCCACTTGTGCTGCTTGGGAAGGGGCATAGCTTAGTGGCAAAGCACCTGCTTTGCCTGCAGAAGGTCCCAGGGTCAATCCACGGCACCTGGCCTCTGCTACCCATGAAGATCTTTCATAATTGTAAAACTAGTTCTTTAATGGAAGCTGGAATGTGCATCTCATCATATCCTATAGCCTCCTGGCAGCACTCATTTAAATATGTATTTAAATATCTATCTATCTATCTATCTATCTATAGATATAGACATGTATATATAGATATATCACATCAGGTTGTGTGTGTGTTTGTGGTTGGGTGTAGAAACTTCCCTTTGCAACAATTTGAGTTGCTGCTTCTATCTTCTCTCCTGCAGACTGACCACATGTTGCTGACTGACCAGGGGGCCCTTGCCTTTGCTAGGGCCATGGGAGTTCCTGAGGTTCCTGGGGCAGCATTAATCACAGAAAGGTCACTGGAGAGATGGAAGAAAAACCTTGAGGCTGATTCAAACCCTCAAGAGTTTCAAAAGCAAGTATAAATGTGGCTGTTTTGGCAAAGTCCTGCCTGCTTGAACAAGTCAAATTAAAATACAAAAGAGAGAAATGGTAGTATGTATGGCTTGACTCCGTAGCTACTAGTCATGATGATGGCTAGATGTAGTCTCCAGATTCAGAGGCAGTATACCCAGAGGCATCTGGCTGGCCACTGTGGGAAATAGGATGCTGGGCTTGATGGACCTTTGGTCGGATCCAGTAGGTCTGTTCTTATGTTCTTAAAATACGTCCAATGGCATTGGCCAAATTCCTGCAAGGTGTCAATTCTGATTTACTGATAGATGTGCAACCTGTGAAATTCCGCCTTCCCGCTGACGCAGGCCCATCAGCTGCTCACTGCCTAGGTTTCCATGGGCTGCAGCCCTATACAGACTTAACCCGGGAGGAAGTCTAGTTGAACTGTGTCTGCCTTCTCAGGAGTCCTTAGAGCAGGGATGGGGAGCCTGAAGGCCGATCCAATTTTGGAGAAGCTCTCAGGGGCTGCATTCCAGAGGTGGGCAGGGCCCAAGGCAAAAGGGGCAGGGCCAAAATACGTTTTGCTTAAAGCGCTTAAGCCTTAGGAGAGGTATTTCAACCTTTTAGAATAGGGGGCAACCCGTGCAAATGCTGGGGAACCACCCAAAGATTGGTGGCCGAGGGAGGGGACAAGGGTGTGGCCACCTGGGGAACCCTGGCGGGCTGGATTCAGCCCACAGGCCTGAGGTTCCCTACCCCTGCATTGTAGGCATGCACGGTCTGTCTCCTTTCCTGTCAGAAGAGTTCACAGGCCCTCCGATTCCTAGGACCCTATATGTGGGCTTCCCCCAGATCCTTTATCCATCCATTCTTTTTCTCTCTCATCCATACCTCCTTCCCTCAGGTCCCTGCGTCTCAGGCCACTACGTATTTTGTTCCCTGTTCCTTCAGAAATTGTGGGCCAAACTAGGAAGGAGATCCATGTCACGGGAGATCCAACCAACAGGTTTTCCTACAGGTGTTTAAAAAAAAGGAAGGGGGGGGGAAGAAAAGATCAAAGCAGCGGCATCAGGGGGAAGCTCAAATCAGATCAGGGCCACACCACTGGGGGAGGGTAATTTAACCCTTTCTCCTTGTACTGTTTTTCTGATTAGAATCCCCCCACCCCACCCGGTGTGTGGCAAAGCATGCTGGGACCCGTCAATACCTGCAACTGCCCAAAGTGATTAGCTTAAATCCACTGTCACACAAGGGAACTTCCCTATCCTCCCCTCTGCCCTGAAGACTCCCATGTGCCCCCAGGTCCTCTCCAGAGGGCCCCCCAATCCCTTCTGCCAGCAGTTTTCATTCCACTGGCAGAGGGGGACACCATTGGAGTCAAGCCACTGCAAGGAAAGGAAGGAATGACTGGGGTGCAGGGACGAAGGTGCCATTTGAGCCAAATCTATCAAAGTAGTAAAAAGAAGCCCATGGATTAATTGGGGAAGGTGGGGGGATTTTTTTAATTACAGAAAAATGCAGCACCAATTATTTTATTCAATGGTTGCAGTCTTGTTTTAGACTTAAAAGAGACTGGGCCTTCAGCAGATTAATTGCAACTCAGAAGTGCATTAACCATGATATGCTTCTTTAACTTAAATGAATTTCCCCAAATAAGTGGACCTGCATTGAAGTCCATGGCTCCAGTCCGAAGGTTTCTGTTGTCTTTTCATACTTGGGAAATGCTACCTGCGAGAACAGATGCCGTGTTCTTTTGGCAAGTGCTCTCCAGTCTTCAACTAATTGTTTGAAATGCTATTTTTGGCAGAGACCTTGGAACAGTTGGAGCCGTTGCTATCGACAGTACAGGAAATGTAGCTTGTGCAACATCAACAGGGGGACTTACTAACAAACGAGTTGGCCGCGTTGGTGATACGGCGTGCATAGGTAGGGGGAACAGTCATGGAGGAGGAGTCTCTCTTTCAAGTAAGATGCATTTCAGTATACGGATGTACGAGAATTTCATTTCAGTCCGTGAATCATCCACACTTGCCCTATTCGCAATCCTGGACGCAAACCTGAAGAGGATAACATTTTTTCAAAAAAATGTTTGCACATTCCCGAACTTGCAATCGCTGTCGTAAATCCGTCCAGTTTCAAGATAAGCCGTAGTCGTTATCACAGTCCGAGTTAAAATATATCAGTCCAAAACAGAGCAAACATAAACCAGTTTGGGATCAGACAAACTCATGGTCAGGGTCATTCCAAGGATCAAAGGTACAGGAGTCTGAGGTCAGGAATGTCAGGAGCATCCGGCTGTAGCTGTATCAGCAAACAATTGCTTCCAGCATCTGAGTGTGTTTGGGACCTGCCTTTTGAGCAGGCGCTGATTGGTAAGGCTGCCCAGCTGGGTCAGGCTGCGTTTAGCCTGGCCCCACCCCAAACACACTCCGGCACGGCTGGTCTCTGTCTGACCTACTGGAGGCACAACACTCGCGTTCAAAAACTGTGTGCTTTTTTTTTTTTTTAATGTGCACTTTGACATATTTCCGAGCTTTATGCAGTTGGGGGAAAGTGTGCAATTTTGAAAAATGTGCACTTTTCCCATTGGAAAGGCACCTATTTGCCATTCGAATGAACTGAAAAACATGTCGCAAATGAAAATTAGAGTGAGCCAACCCAAGCTTTGAAGTGAAGTTCAGAGAATTTCAGCAAACTCAAACACCCCTGGTTCTCCTATCCCTAATAAGTAATTATTTAATAACACAAAGGCTGTAGTCTGAAGAACTGAGATGAGGGCTTTTGGTTCCTGTGGCAGGAATTCCTGCTGCCAAAGAGGCAAGCCACTTTTAAAACTCAACAGGGGAAGCAGGAAGTACTGAAGCGGAAATGGCAAGCAGAGTTTTGAGTCTGAAGTCAAATGAAAATTTCTGTTTTTATTGAACTGTGTGTTGTCCTGAAATGGCAACTTCATAATTTTTGCATGCTGAGCAACATACTTCAAGATAAGGTGGTAAGGAACAGAAAGAGGAAATATTTTGAGATTGTTTACTCAGTCACTTGAAATATATTCTCTGTAAGCGCTTTTGTTGTGAAACAGACATATATAATAGCACTTCTGTGAGGAAGTAGCAAGGGGTGTTTCTGAAAAGCCTAATAAGAACCGAGAGTGTGTTTGTATACACATAATACTTTACAAGTAATAAAGCATGATGTGCATTGAGTAGAATGGACTTCTCACTTAGTGTATTCAGTTGGATTTCCAGGTAGAAAGCTATTTAGTAATTCATAGAGTTAGATTTTGAAGGGGCGGAAATCTTATTGCTTTTGTTTTAAATTCAAATGACATTCACATCACCAGCAATTATTGCTGGCAGTTCCAGAGCCAATGTTAGCTTGGCATGTTGCTTGAAGGACATAGCATATTAGCAAATGTATCATCCACTTACTATGCAGTTGGTCTAAGCTTTAATTTTTGTTTTGCAATCTGCAGCTGAGAATTAATCAATGTGCGTGCGTGCGTGCGTGCATGTGTGTGTGTCAGACACAGAGAGAGAGAGCATGCAAAATGCTCCTACACAGTTACACAGTTCCACCCAGTAAAAATTATTTGCTTACCTTTAGTAACCCTGGGCTGGCTGACAGGAAGCAGGATGAAGTTGGGAATCAAGAATAAAGGAATATATTGAATTATAGTTCAGTGTATGCGGGCAAACTTCAATAGACTTGTGTGTAAACTTTAACAGACTGAAGATTTCTCCAGGATTTTAATTGTCCCATTAGCCCAAAACATTGCAAGAAAGAGTGCAGCAAGCTAGATATCCATCCACAAGAAACCTTTTAGGGGATTGTTCTGTTTGTTTGTTTGTTTTTTGCCTCCCTTATCGGCAGGGCTGCCAGTTGGTCAACAAATCAGTGTGCTAATTCAAACAATTCCACTGTGGTTGCCCACAACAAACATGGGGGGGGGGGGAGCACATCCTTTTTTCTTTTTTTTTTTAAGCCCCCGAACTGAAAAGGCTGCTCTTGCACAAATCTTCCTGCACCTGTTCATCTGAAACTTGGCAGGCTTGATCCCTTCAGAAGGGGCAACTATCTCTGCGACGCTCATCCAATTCTGCCAAGAAATTAAAACTGTTATCAGCCTTTACCTTCAAAAAGAACCCAAAATATAAAGGTGATGCTGTATAGCACAGCATCACCTGCACCTGATGTTTGACAGGCATAATCCCTTCATAAGGGACTACTATTCCTCTAGAATCCCCCCAATTCTGCTAAACAGAAAAAAAGTTACAGCTATTTGTCGATTTCCAATGATAGTCGGTGGGAGGCATGAAGATTTGGATTTCCAAATCAAGATTCAGATTGGGACCCGAGTCGAAGTGGTTGGCCTCCAAATCTGAGCAAAATCGGGCTGTTTCCCAAATCAGGCTCCAAACCAAATCTTTTGGTCATTGCACACCCCTAGACTTACTACGCTCTCTGGTCAAGTGTACCCCAGCAGTAATTTGACTTCAGATGAACACAGTTGCTTAGGGGTAATTGACATTTATAATCCCTACCATTGAACTGCACATTAATCCTTGCTCTTTAAACTCACTTCCATTGATGTGGATACAAAGTGTATTCCACTTGGGTCCTTCTGGTTCACAAAAAGATGAAGATAGGCAGACTGCTTTTATCACTGGCTTAATACAATTTAATATACTGCACTGCATGGTTGATTTGAGATGTGGAACATTGAAAGTGCCATCTCTTACCTTTTTGCTTTTTCTTTGATCAGGAAGTGGCGGTTATGCAGATAACAGTGTTGGTGCCACTTCTACCACAGGCCATGGAGAGAGCATCATGAAAGTAGTTCTTGCAAGACTTATCCTCTATGGCATGGAACAAGGTAAAGCCTAAGACTTTGGTGGTCCTAAATTACGGAGAGCATAGAACTACTATATCCCTGGTAGTTTGTTGGTCAGAATATGTTGTGGTCAGTTATTTCAATGCCACATAGGAAGTTATTTGGATATTATTCAAATTTTGAAAATGGAGCAAATGTACACAAATGCAGTGCTTGCTTATTAGTCCACAGGTTTATGTTATAGAAAGTATCATATGTTGTCATTATGCTCCTCAAATCTTGCAGTTCAACTAACGTTTTTAAGATTAATGTTTCTCAGACTGGAAGGCTATGAATCATATGAACTTGCCCGTAATTTGCAATCATCATCGGAAGCCCTGTTACATGTCCATTCCCCTCGTGATGTTAGGTTGGTGGCCACTCAAGACAGGGCCTTTTCTGTAGCAGCACCTTGATTGTGGAACTCCCTCCCTAAAGAGGTCAAACTAGCCCCCTCTTTATTATGCTTTAGATGTACACTGAAGACTATATTGCTCCATCAAGCTTTTACTGGTTTCTAATGTCACTTTCTAATTTTATTGTAATGAGGCCCCTTCCAACTCTATGATCTATGAATCTATAAACATTGTGGAGTGTCTGGGTGATAGTTGTCCCATGGACAGTTTCTCCCATCTCATCTGAGGATCTCTCCAGTTCCTTCAGAGTTACCATTGGCCTCTTGGTTGCTTCTCTGACTAATGCCCTCCTTACCTGGTAACTGAGTTTTGGTGGATGGCCTTCTCTAGGCAGAGTCGTGGTTGAGCCATATCCTTTCCATTTTGTAATAATGGATTTAACGGTGCTCTGGGGGATGTTCATGGTTTGGGAGATTTTTTTTTATAACCCAGCCCTGATTGGTGCTTCTGCACAACTTTATCCTGGAGTCGTTTTGATAGCTCCCTGGTCTTCATCATGCTGTTTGTTTAGATATGCTCTCCGACAAACTGGAGTCTTCCAGAAACAGGTATATTTAATCTGAGATCATGTGGCACTGGAATTGCACAGGTGGACTCCATTCAACTACTTACAGTACTTATGTGACTTCTGGAGGCATGTCACAACACGGGGTGAATACTTACGCAACCAACATATGCCAGTTTGTTTTTATTTACTTAACTTTTATGCCATGATAAAAAAATATTTTGCACCTTCACAGTGTTGAGGATCTTGTGCACATCAAGTGGTAACAATGCCAATTAAATCCATTTCAATTCCAGGTTGTAACACAACAAAATATGGAAAAGTCAAAGCGGGGGTGAATACTTCTGCAAGGCACTGTAGTCCTGATACTGTGCACTGGTTAGCTGCCACATTCTGCACCAATTGTAGCTTCCAGATGCTCTTCAACGGTAGCCCCAGATAAGAGTGCATTGCAATAGTGTAAATGTGATGTAACCAAGGCATGGATAACTGTTGCCAAGTCAGACCATTTCAGGAAGGGTCACAGCTGGAGCACAAACTGCCACTGCACTCCTTCCCACCGCTTCCACCTGAAGATCCAAGGACAGTGTAGGATCAAGGAGCACTCCCAAGCTATGGTCCCTTCAGGAGGAGCACAACCCCTTCTGGAACTAGTTAAGTTCCAAACCCGAGGTCAGGCTTTCTTCTGACAGACAACACTTCCATCTTGTCTGGATTTAACCTCAACTTGTTCACCCTCATTCAGTCCATTATTGAACCCAGGCAACATTCAAGGGTTTCAACTGCTTCCTTGGTGTTAGGTGACAAAGAGCAATAGAGCTGGGTGTCGTCAGCATATTGGTGGTACCTTACTCCAAAGCCCCAGATGACCTCTCCCAGCAGTTTCATGTCAATGTTAAATAACATGTGGGACAAGATAGAACCCTGTGGGACATCATAGGCCAACGGCTGTGGAGTCAAACTGTAATCCCCCCCAACACCACCTTCTAGGGACAACCTGACAGAAAGGACTGAAACCACTACAAAATTGCACTCCGAGACCCAGCCCTGCTAGGGACTTGGGAGTTCTGGGTTGTAGTCCCCACTCTGCCATGAAGCTCACTGGGTGACTTTGGGCCAGTCACTAATTCTCAGCCTAACCCACCTCACAGGGTTGTTGTGAAGATAAACTGGAGAAGAGGAGGACCATGTAAGCCACCTTGGGTTCCTTGCAAGAGTAAAAAAGGTGGGATAGAAATGTAATAAATAAATAAATTGAATAATAATAAAAGAAATTGGATATAGCCCTGAAAATGTGCATACGTGGCCATGCAGCCTTAAAAAAGCGATGGATAAGAGAGCTCACTTGTTACAGAATTTGGAAGAAGACAGACTTGTGCAAGTTTAGGATTGAAACCCCCACACACTTCAATAAAGGAGTCTTGATGGAAATTAGTTAATAGATGGAATACCTTTTCAGCAGTATCTTTAGAAGAGGGAGGAAAAGGCCCTGATAGTAGAGGTGAAACTGCAGGGCAGTCGCATTGTGCCCTGTCTGTTAAAAACAAGCATAAGGTACATAACATGAAGGGTAGTACCTATTTTTAATGTGGTACTAAACTAATTTTGTTCCCGATCCAGACTCGCGTGGTACTTTCAGCACATGAGTGTGCACAGGTCTGATTTGATCATGTAGAGGAAATTCATTGGTGCTGCCCCAGATGTGAGCAGCCCTTTGACTTTCATATTAAAACATGCTCTGGGGTGCTTTATTGGACAGTGTCAGTCTGATGTCCTTGTTGATGCTGCATATGATGATGTGCATCACTGCAGTCTTACTTGATTCTGGAATGTGTACATTATACATCTAGAATGTATATTAAGGTAGGTTCTTGATTTCATTTTCAGATCCTTAGCTCACCAATGTATGTCACCAGCCCCTTTCAAATCAGGCCACATAATTCAGACCATAGTGTGCCACAAGAGAAGAGCAGTTGTTCCACTGAAGGGTATGGACTGAGTGATCCTTTCCACAATTGTTGGAATGTCTAAGCGTTATTATGGCAGCTGTTGCCCAGATGAAAATATCCTTCCTGTTAGTTTTTATAAAGGCTAGGGCTTTGGTTTCTAAGCATGAGAATAGTTTCCATTCTGGGGTATTTGGGTTTCAGTTTTATAAAGAGGAAGGGCAAAACCTTGCAGTTGGTTGTTATGTCTGTCTGGGTTACAGTTATCACACCTGATGCACTTGGAGTGTTTAGATCAAGCAATGCACCATGCCTTGAAATAAATGTGGGGATATACATTGGGAAGAAGGACATGAAAAGTAATAGCATTCAGGTTGTTTGCTGTGCGTGCACACACACAAACTGATTTTGTTCATGAGGCGTCATGCCCTCTTTAAAACTGATTAAATATTCCCCTGTCTTTGATTACTGCGGGCTTTGACTGTACACGTAACAGTGTTTGAAGGTCTCAATTTGTAGAGTTACCAAAAACACATGGAGTAAGAACTACAATATAGGTCTGGATGACAAGATGATTAACGTCCTTTGAAGTTCATTCTTTCCAGATTGCCAATGACTAAGTTCAGTTAAAATCAACCAGTTTGTAGGAGAACACGTATGTGGGCCGGGAAAAAACCCACAGAGATAAGATTGTCTGTGGTCGTTATCCCATGATACAGTTAGGCTCATCCATGGTACATATATTCTTTTATTTCCCTTTCTTTTTCTTTTTCTCCATCGATCTAGATGGAGAGGCGGGTAATAATAATAATAATAATAATAATAATAATAATAATAATAATAATAATAATAATAAGTAGTAGTAGTAGTAGTAGTAGTAGTAGTAAAGGGAAGAAATAGAAAGTCGTTTTGGTATTCTATCTGTCATTAGAACAGCTGACCAATGGAACTCAGTTATAGGAAGGGTGTGGAATATCCTTCATTTGGAGGCATTTAAGAAGAGGCTGGAGGAATGATTGTCAGGAATTAACAAGGTCTAGTGAAACATAGCTTGAAGGACTAGGAGACCACAGACTCATCTGGCTTTGATTCTATAAACAGGTGTGGCATTAACGAAGGGTGTTTGGCAATGATTTCTGTAGGGGGTGGAGCAGGAACTCTGTGATACTTATATTGGCTGGGTTCCAAAGAGCTGCTTAGGCGCACGCAGCGGGATTGAGCTAGCCCAGTGGAATTTTTTACTCTTCCTCCCTCCCCCCTCCCCAACAGCAGTCAATGTCAAAAGAAGTTTGCCACATGGTTTGGGAGACTGCTCTTTGGAGAAAAACAAGCTTAGAGCTCCCTTATTCTCATAGAACTAGTTGCATAGTTCTTTGGATCATGGCCATCGCCTTTAAGAGGCTTATTATATTGATGAATGTTAGCTACTACAGAAGTCTATTGTTGGCTAATCTGGCAGGATACAAAATGTACATTGATTTCATGTATTTATTTTAAAAAATGAAACAAAGAAGGTCACCTTTTCAATCTTAATTAATTTTACTTAAAATAAATAATTTTTTAAAACACCTCATACGTTCTGGTTTTTTTTTCAGGGAAGCCTCCAGGAGATGCTGCTGATGCTGCCCTAAACTGCATGGAAACCAGAGTTGGGGGATTGGGTGGGGTGATTGTAATCAGCTGTTCAGGAGATTGGGCTGTGAGGTTCTCCACCAAGCAGATGTCCTGGGCCACGGTAAAGGATGACCAGTTGCAGTGTGGCATTCATGCTGGTGAAAGATCTACACAATCTGCTGAAGAAGCCGCTAGCTCCATCAGATTCTAAAAGCAGCGAACCAAGAGGAGGTTATATAGCAGAGTGAAGATGATAGACATTTGTTAGGAACGGATTCTGTTATCCCCTTGAAAATGAGGCATGCATTCTTCTCCTAGGTCAATATCTTGAGGGGAACCTTCTTGCATGATGTGATAGTCCTGGGAAACATGTATCCACAGTAGATCAAACTTAGTCTGATGTCCCAGACAGAGTTGTATCACAGTTTTGTTTCTGGGTTGTTTGTGCTCAGGTTCCTATCTGTATTCCAATTCAAAGTCTTCTCATGATCTGTTACATGTTTGTTGACTTTCATGCTAAAGAACATGAAACGTTTATTCTTGGACGTGAGCTCATTGGCTTCTTGGTATATGATGCTTTTGCACAGCAGTGAAAGAACATGTGGCTGAACAGTGTGTTCTTATCACCCAGAAGGCTAACAAAGTGAATACATTTATAATACTAATAGGGAAAATTATATGCACTGCAGTGTGCACATGATTAGATTGTGTTTTCATGTAACTTAAGAAATGGTATGTAGGAATGTGAAGCAAAATGGGGGGAAAAGGCAACCCTGAGTATTTTGGTGATGATGGGAAGCTGAACTGACAGTTCAAACTGAATGCTTAGCCTCCCAATCTACTTAGTTGGGAGTAAGCCTAGTGGTGCTGCCAAGAGTATTTAAGCCACAGTGACTGGGTGACAAGCCATTGTGGGTTGTCGTGTTGTACGAACCTGGATTGTTTCCCACAGGGTGGCTTGTTCATGGGCAACAAGGCACCCTGACAACCAGTGGCTTGTTCTAGGGGTTGTTGTGCCCACGATTAGTTGTCATGTCATTTGGTGACCAACCCCATCATGGGTACTGGGAAGCAGCTAGTGAGCTGCTTGGCAAGAGCAGCAAAAAACCCTTGCCTCCCTAGGCCAAGCTTGTCCGGGCCACCGCCAGTGCCAGCTGCCCCACAAGTGCCCAAGTGGCACTTTGGGGTGACTGGCACTGGCCGGGTGCCCCCGCCACAGTTGCGAGACGTTTTTGGCTCACTGTGGCTTTTTGCCCTTTACCACCCCCACCCCCCATGATTGCAATCTCCAGCTTGACAACTGGCTTTCATGATTCCCGTTTTGACAGCTGGCTCTCATGATTCCCATTTTTGCAGCCCCTGTCAGCCCCTTCAAAGTGCCCAAGTGGCATCTTGGAGGGGCTGTCTATGGTTGCAAACCATTTTTTAAAATTATTTTTGGGACACCCAAATATGTGCAGATATTTGTATATCTATCTATCTATCTATCTATCTATCTATATTCAGTCTTTTGCAAGTGTGCACCTGCACACTTACGGAGGTCCGAAAATGGGCAGCCAGGGTGCCATTTGGGCACTTTGAAATGGTTGTCAGTGGCTGTCAAAATAGGGATCACAAAAGCCAGCTGTCAAACTGGAGATCGTGATCTTCGGTGGGGGGGAAGGGGATAAAAACCACAGTGAGCTGAAAATGGCTCACAATTGCAGCAGGGAAGGGGAGACAAGTTGGTTCTGCCATGGTGTCCCTGGGATACTCACAGGAGTACCAAGGAGGAATGAGGGGTGGTGGTGAACAACTGATGGTGAGCTTGAGTGTCTGTCAGACGCACTGGGTTCACACAACAATCAACCCACCGTGGCTTATTGCAAGGGTGGGTTGGCATGATGTGCAAATGCACCCATTGGGTTGTGGTATGTGCCGGGCGACTTTTACATATTCAAGCTTCAACTGTGCCTTGTCGTGTCATGCAAACCCAGTGAGGGAGGGATGTTGGTGTGATTAACAAACCATCCACAACTCTAAAACAGCCCATGGTTGCGGCTTGAATATGCAAAATGGTTGCCCCACACGCCGCTAAGCCCCAGGGATAAATTAACCCATCATGGCTTAGCGTGACCTGTGAACAGGCCCAGTAAGTCTACTGAATAAACATGAGTAGCTGAGTAGACATGTAGGATCACACTGTTAAGTTGTTACTGCCTTTATGCAAACTTTGAAAAGTCCTGGGACAATTGCAACCATTTATTATTTCCAAATGAATATTCACAAAAATGAGAACTTCATCTTGTTACTAGAATATTAGGCAATTTGATCACAAAAGTGTTTCATTTGCAAGGGGGGAAGTATATAAGGAAATGGAGTAACAGAATTGATTTCCTTTGATTTGGATGAAGGAGTCAAAAGACTATAGTAAGTAAAATAATGTGGCAAAGCACAGACTACATATGATTATTGATAGTTTATAAACAAATAGCTTTCTTAGTCATTAATTGCTTTCTTAGTTATTAATTGGGAAAATAAGCGTCTTTTTATAAAGTTACAGTAGTGTCTTATGCTAAGGTGGCATTTTTGGTGGCATTTTCCTGTATTAATCATATTATTAATCATTAATAATATGATTAATACAGGATGTAAAGCCTAGCATTCAGATAGGAATTTATACAGTGATTTTTTTCTTGATATAATACAAGAAAGAATGTTTAATTTTTTAGGGAAGCTATTTTCCTTTAAAAAAAACACCAACCCCCCACTTTTCCTTCTATTCTTTTCCTACTACTGTAAATTCACCTATTTAAGTCATATTTAGATATTTTGCCCCATACCACCTTCTCCACCTGGGAAGTAATAATTGGGATGTATACATCATATTCCTTATGAAAATAACTCCGGTATGTTTTTAAAGTATACTACTCATCATACTTTATGGCTCAAGTGTATTGCTCAAGTTTGTCTTAAGCAGCATATAAAAATCAGTTCTCTTGTAGAATAACAGGAGTAAATTCAAGTTTATTTTTGATATGATATGCCTTTGATAGAAGTAAAATAATAATATGATTAATACAGGATGTAAAGCTTAGCAATATTCCAGGTAAAACATACATTTGGAAGACTCGCTTATTCCATCCTCCAGAAGGACTGAAATATTAGCTGCCAAACCCTTTCAGTAGGAGGATTTCTTCCCCTCTTTCCGAAATGTATAAATAATGTCTCCTTTTAAAATTAAGGAAAGAATTTTAATTGTAGAACAAGTGGCATGAGCCATGAATCTGTATTTCTAAAAAAATAAGAGTACAGCACCATATTGTAGAGCATATGTCTCTTTACCTTCTGATTTGTTCAACTATGAGTACTAGCATGTTATGAGCTGGAGAGCTACTGCTAAGTGGCACTGTAATAAACATGATTTCTTGTTTCTCTGCCTCTTCTTGTGCCTTGCATGAAACAGCCCTGTCCGGCTTGCATCACATCTCCCAAGCAGTCACATCCTCACCAGTGACAATGCCTTGTGAATTCCTAGGATGGGTCTTTCCTTATATTCAGTTAGCTTAGCATTGATCCATGTTGTTGCTGCGACTTCTTTGCTTGACTGGGTTGATCCAGCCAACCTTGCATCTTTTTTGTTTCTGATGTTGATTTGTCTGTTCAGCCTGAACAATTCTGCCTTGCTTCATACTTAGACCACAGCCCACAAAAGCTCATGCCCAGTTCTTCATGTCCACTTTTTCTTCCTGAACAGCAGCATTCCCATCCCTATGACAAGCTACTTCTAAAACTTGGAAAAGATTCAAAAGCCGATTATTATTATTATCATCATTATTATTATTATTATTATTATTATTATTATTATTATTGCTGGGAGTTGTAGAACTTTTTCTGTCTAAACATGCATTGAAGGATTCTATTTTATTTCATTGCAGGTCTTTCTCTTGTTCTTCAAAACCCAGATTTTCTTGCACTTCCTGAGTAATTATTAGTACCTTGCTGTGGTGTAAATATAGTCACTCTGTGCCAGTCCAGTCCTCAAGCTCTGCACTTCTGACCCTTTATTGCTCCTGCTTTACTAGAGCTTAAACCGTGTAATGCATTGTAGCATGCAGCTCATTAAGTATTTGGCTGCACTCAGACATAATGAGCATTGCCCATTATGCATGCATGGCAACATAGCAAGCTATCTGCTTAGCAACATCAACCCTCACAGAATACACCACTCTGATATGGGGTCTTTGCTGTATCATTTTTATCTTTTAGGTTTCATGAGTATAAACTAAAGCAAATTCAATACTCATCTCCTCATTACTGTACTTGGTTGCAATAGATCATTTAGCTTTTCTAGTTGTTCAGCATTTATAGTGACATTTCTATGGCTTGTAGCATACTGCAGACTTTATTGCTGTTTTAATACTTTTAAAAGCCAGCCTAGCAGAGACCAATTGTGGCAAAATGATGTGTGGTCAGCTTGAGAGAACCATACTTTAAAACAA
Organism: Shinisaurus crocodilurus; assembly: GCA_021292165.1. Classification (NCBI taxonomy): domain Eukaryota; kingdom Metazoa; phylum Chordata; class Lepidosauria; order Squamata; family Shinisauridae; genus Shinisaurus; species Shinisaurus crocodilurus. Next base: position 131,830,060 of record CM037879.1, read on the forward strand.
CCTTTTCAGTAGCTATGGCAAGAAAGAGAATGTTCTGTTCCAGTAAGGAGCTTTGGTTTCTGAGTGTTGATCCCAACTAGAAAATGGGGTGGGGGGAATAATGTGTGTAAATTCCTCCCTTGGACTTTCAGGTTGACATTTCAGTGCATGAAATAAGGATTTATACACATAAATGGTGCATTAGCATTTGTAAAAAGGATTTGTAAAAGAGAAGTGAAACATCTACAATTCAAACTATGATACAGGCTCATAAGTGTTGCTGAAAATGTTATAGCATAGTAATCAATTGATTTAATTAGTAGACAATTACAGCTGTCGTGCCTTTTTTTTTTTTTTTTTTTTTTTTTTTACAGATTAAGGCCAAAATCATTTTGCCAGATTCAAATGGAACAATGTATAAAATAAAGAAAAAACCAGTCGCTGTTCATAGTTCATTTGCTCAAAAAGGGGTTGAACTGTGGCTTTAAAACAGAAACAATGCCTGATGCAGTAGCTCAACGTTAATTTGTCTGAGAGCCAAAAGTAGCAAGATATATGAATATGTGACCACCCCAAAATAAGTTTCTTTAGAGGTTACAGACATGTGAAAGTCAAAACTTCCTCTCCTCTGCCTGTGACCTTTCCCTCAAACCAACTTGGATAGAGCACAATAGCAATGAATTCCAAACACCCACGGTGTTCATGAATTGCTAAGTAATACTTTGCCAAGTGGTCCAAGCCATTCCGGCCTTTATTATGGTGAAATTAGTTATTCTCTCTCCCCACCCCCTCCAGACTGTTACATGGTCCACAAGCACATTTTCTTTTGAAATCAAATAACATAAAGCACATACAAATCCATCCCAAGCAATTCTGTATGAACCCAACACAAAATGTTTTGTTGTTCACACTTTTTGTACCCATCCCATTTCCAACATAACAGGAAAACCCAACACTGTAACAACATTCAAAAGTTGCCCTGGTGGGAGGAAAGGATTTCCAGTAATTCTCCCTAGCCAATTTGAATAAATATTTAACAGGGACACAATCCACCCCAAGTTAAGCATGCTTATTTCTTAAGGCTTTCCGTGGGGGAAATTAAACATGTGCTCTCCCATTGAGATCAATGGGCCATAGAGGTGCCTAACTTTAGCTGGATTGTTCCCTTGGTATTTCTTATCAGTCATTTGGCACTTGTGCTCCACCGTTCCCTGTGCAACAATTCAGAGTAAATAAAACATGTGCAGAGAATGAAGCTGCTGGTGGAATCTGTTTCTTCCTGCCTATTAACTGGATACAGCACAGCTGGTACTGTGGTTGCTGTGACCTCATGTGCTTGCTTGTAACAGGCCATACTTAAATACTCCAGTGGGAAGAAAAGATTGGTTCCTGAATAGAATACAATAGTGGCCGCTATTTACAGAACACTCTTCCTCCTACATACAGTAGTAGTAATAGCTTTAGGCAGTGCTTTTTTTCTGGAGAAAAAGGTACCGGAACTCTTGGATTACATTTCCTCGGGAGTAGATGGCGATTAAATTGTAATGCAATTAATAGAAGAAAAGGTGCTGGAACTCAGTTCCGGTGAGTTCCACCAGAAAAAAAGCCCTGGCTTTAGGGTTTTATGGCACAAAGACCTTTCCGTCATGCACCATGCCCCTTTCGATTAAGTTTAACTTCTTTGCTTCAAAAGGCAGCTCTAGTTTACAGATTAACTAGGGTTGTTGTTGTTGTTGTTTGACATGCTTACCCTGGTAGATCTATATCTAGAACTAAGAGGTGGTAAAAGTAGTAGGCGTGTTCATGCATTGATGGGGATTGTGCCAGTGCCACTTCTACCCACCACACATGGCTGTGTATTCAGCCAGCATGTGAATCTTCCCCTACACGTGTACTGGCCTACGTTCGTAGAATGCCTCCACATGGAGGAGAATCCTGTTTGGCCCAAGTTCCCCCCTCTGGTGGAAGTGCTTTGCATCCATAGGGACACTTCACATGCTGGGCTAAATGTGCGGTGGGTGGGTGTGGCTGGAGCAGGTGTTGGCTGTGGGGGCAATGCCATTCTTCCCCCCTCCTGTCCCATCAGTGCATGAGTTCGTATGAACACTTTAATGTTGTGAAATAATCCATTTCATCTTAAACATACAAGATGCCTGACTTTCTTTTACTGATTGCACAGGTAGAGAGTCCCTGTCCTTGGTGTGAGACATTTGCAGTGTAATCCTATGCACATTTACTCAGAAGTAAATGGCTGGATTCAGACAACATGATGACCCACACTCAAGGGTTGAATATGGGTTGAGTGTGGTTGTTGTTGATACATGGGCTATCGTGTTGTCTGAACCCAGCCACACTAACAAACCATGGTTAGTGTTAACCACGAACAACCCTCAGTTCACAACCCAACAAGTCATGGGTTTTCTTCATGGGTTGTTCAAGGTTAACAAACCATGGTTTGTTAGTGCAGCTGGGTTCAGACAGCACGATAACCCACATTTCAACAACAACCCACTGTTCAATGACAACCCACACTCAACCCCTTGAGTGTGGGTTATTGCATTGTCTGAACCCAGTCAATGAGACTTATTCCCAAGTAAGTGTGAATAGGTTTGCAGCCTTACCCTTTAGTTTCTGTTATCCTGGTTGAAGTGACATTCCTGAAGAAATCTGAAGTATAACAATCTAAAAAACCTAAGTGCTTTTCTTTAATCCCATCAGGATGGTTCAGCCCTTATTCTTTTGGCTAATTTCCAGGATGTAAACATGCCAAAAGTTCACAAGTGGAGGCATGTCAATGTTGCTTTTATTTTCTGCTTCCTGTTACTGGTGAATTGAAGTTTATTGCAGCAAAGGATAAGAGGTATAAAATGGCAGAATAAGAAAAGTCACCGTAACTAGGGCATTAATGAAAGCTACTTTTCAAACTTGATCATTAAGCAAGTTTACTTGTAAATCCCACTATGTTCAAAATGTGCAGCAGGTAAGTGTTCACAGGATTGTAGCATTAGTAGCAGCAGGAGGGAGCCACTGTGATTCATGGGATAGCAATTCTATGCAGATTTACACAGAAGTATGTCTCACTGATTTTGAACAGAGCTTAAACTCCCAAGAAAATGGTGTTGCATGTTACTGCACTGCAGTCTTATTGCATTTAAAGTTGTTCTCACTCAGACACAGTTCCTGTATTTTTAACCTCCAGTAAGTCCAGCATCTTCCATCACTATGTAGTGACCATAATTGCTTCCACAAAGTCAGCTTAATTTGCAATTGCCTTCCTTTGTTCACTTTGTACAGAGAATTCAGATGATATAATTATCAGCTCATTGCATTCCATTTTTTTCCTGTTTGTCTTCCCATCTTTTCTCAGGCCTGATTTGTGTAGCAGGGAATTAATGGGGATAGAGTTGCTTAACCCTTCCCCCACTGGTTTTCCTTTCTCCATATTTTCAGCCAAGGAGTGCCAAACACAAGCAGGCCTCTCATACACTTCTGGAACAATAAAGGAATTAAAATGTGTTGCAAAAGGAGAGGAGGGGGAAAGTGGTAGGTGTAGGAAAGGTTTAGCATCCCCTCTGCATGGCTGCTTTTCTGATCCAAATTGTCCCTTTCTCCATGGTGCTTTGTAGTGAAGTAGTGGGCCACTAGGCTTTATTACACATGCAAAGTTTGGAAAAATGCTGTAGAGGACAGAAGTAGAGGAGAAAAGGATTGGACGAGGTCCAGCTGATGATAACCATCTCTGAGCTGTTTGTTTCATATGAAAGGTGTGTGTTTCTCTTTCTAGAAGAACAGAAAATAATTACTGAAGTAACTATGAACATGGGTGATCAGACTTTGTATATGTAGCTGATGGAGATGGTTGGGAACAGACAGGAGCCAGGAGGGTACATGCTGAAGAGCACGAGCTGGGGGTGTCAGAAATAAAAGGGCCATAGTGACCCTGTGATGGATTGAGGCCTACACAGGATTGGGTTTGTTGAGGCCTACACAGGCTTCAGTTTGTTGAAGCCTGAAGGCCCAAACACTTCTCTCGAGTAGTGAAGCCTGAAGGCCCAAACACTTGGATGGGAGGGGGAGTTTGAGAGTTTTAAGTCACCCAATAGAAGTTAAGAATTAGTTCTCCTGTGCAAGGTCACATGGTCATAACCTTCCAGTCCTGGGAAGACTATGTATGTGGGGTGTGGTCAGCTAGCAGTTAGTGTGTGCTGGGAGAGAGCTAGAAGCAGAAGCAGAGAACCAGCAGAGAGAGAAGCAGAGAGAGAGAAGAGAAACTGGCTGCATAGGAAATAGGTAGTCTGAAGTTATACTAGAGAACATTGGATTGTTTGTTTGTTTTATTTTATCATACTTGCTTTTGGATTATAACCACTCTATTAAGTAAAAACCCTAATATTATAAGTAAAGTGCTGTTGGTTACCCTGAGAGTTTGGAGTGACTTATTCACCACGTCTAGAGCCTACACCCACGTTACTGGAAGCAGGCAAAGGACTTGATAACCTAGAGAGGGAGAGACTTTGGGAAGAGGCAGAGATCTCCCAAGGGCAGATCAAGGGGTCCCTGCAGTAGTGGAACCTTGACAGATGGTGGCAGCGGAGTGATCCTGAACAGTGAGATTAAGCACTCCAAACAGTAATCGAGGGTTTTACTAATAGAGCTGGCAAAAGCAGTGTATGTGTTAACTTCAGGACTGCGGAATAGGGACCCAGTGAGGCTAGTAAAATGAGCCAGTATCTCTCCATGAATAAAACTGCCCTGATTGAGCAGTGTAAAAAGGACAATTTGCCATGGGAGGAGAAAACAGCAGAAGAACTAAAAGTTATGCTGATCTCACAGGCGGCAATAGAAGGAGCTGCACCCTCTAGCCCTAGTGTAGCAGGACCCCAAACAAAAGAATGGGAGCTTCGTGAACAGGAACTGCGGCTAGTGGCAAAGCAGAAGGAAGAAGAGACCAGGTTAGAGTGGGAAAGGCTTCGTCTGCAGCAGGAACAGCTTAAAGCCCAGAAAGAGCAACTGCAAGCCCAAGAGGAACAACGCAGACACGAGGAAAAGGCCCGAGAAGAGCAACGCAGACATGAGGAAAAGCTGCACCAGGAGAAACTTCAAGCCCAAGAGGAACAACGCAGACACGAGGAAAAGGCGCGGCAGGAGCAACTTCAGGCCCAGAAAGAGCAACTGCAAGCCCAAGAAGAGGAACGCAGACACGAGGAAAGGATGATGAAATTCAAAGAGGAGCAGCCTGTCAGAGTTACCCCGAAGGACTTCACAGCATACACCCCAGGAGAAGACCCACAAGTGTTCCTGACCACTTTTGAAAGGGCAGCACAGAAGTGGGGATTGCAGGAGGGTGATTACATGAAGTTTGTGCCTAATTTAATCAAAGGGGAGCTGGCAGAGATTTATAATAGCATGCCAGAGGGGGAGGCTGTTTCCTATGCTCAGTTCAAAGAAACTGTGTTTAAAAGGTTCAGGTTAGGCCCTGAGCACTTTAGGAAAACGTTCAGAGGGTTAACACCTCAACCTGGTAAATCTATGGTAGAGTTTGCAACAAAATTAAAAAACCTGCTATTAAAATGGGTGGATGAAGCAAAAGCTGACAACAGGGAAAAGGTGCTAGAGCTTATGGCCCTGGATCAGTTTTATTTTCGGTTGCCCAGAGAAATAAAACTGAAGGTTAAGGATAAAGATCCTGAAACTGTAAACCAAGCTGCAGAAATGGCTGACAAATTGATTGAAAACCGGGAAGGGTTAGGCCCCAGGATTGAGTCTGAGAAGAAGGGGGGGAAATGGGAAGCCCCAAGTAAAAAGGAGTTCAAAAAACCTCCTTTTGATCCTTCTCACCCCAGAGACCATGCCTGTTATTCGTGTGGTCAGACAGGCCACATCAAGAGTAGCTGCCCCAAGTTACAAGCGGTAACACCAGCTAACCCAGGTAGTCCTAACCCCGAACAAACCAAGCCACAAGGTGTAGCAAGCATCAAAAAACCTTATAATTGTGGTTTTGTGATTACCAACAGGGAAGAGGTTAATAATCAGTTTAAAGAACCTGTCTATGTAAAGGATAAGACCATTATGGCAATGTTGGATTCTGGAGCTGATGTTTCTCTGATCCGAGCAGATTTGGTGAGACCTGAAGATTTGGTACCAGGAATGTCTATTGAGATTCAGGGAGTGAATGGTCCCTCCTTTGAAGTCCCAGTAGCAAGGTTATCCATAGAATGGAGGGGATGGAGGGGTCTGCATGAAGTTGGGGTGATGGAACCTCCAACCCAATTTGCCCCTATCATTGTGGGAAGGGATATAATGGGACCAGAAGCTCAAATATGTTGGTAACCCGCAAGCAAAAGGAAAGGGAGGAATTTTCAAGACAGGACCAGGTAAAAGCTGATGGGGTAAAAGAAAAGGTACTAGAGGTACAACCCACAGTGATTCCGGAAGGTCCAAAACCAACCCCAGACCCTCCCCAAACCGAAACAACAGAACAAGCCTCCATGCAACCTGTAGACCTGAAAGCCACTGAAACAACCGAGGCAGGTGGTTCTGTAGAGGAGAAGGCACTAGAGACCCCTTTTCCTGATTTAAGAGGAGTAGAGGAATTCAAGCAGGGAGTCCTCAGTGATCCTAGTTTGGAGCCTCTGAAAAGAGTTGCTCTCCCTCAAGAGAGACCCTTCTCTGAGGAAAGAAGGGAGCAGATTATTTGGGAGAAAGGATTGCTGTATAGGCTGTGGTTACCAAAAACCCAAGAGTTAACCTGGGAACCACTAAAGCAACTGGTAGTACCTAACCAATTCCGGCTAAGGTTGCTAGAACTAGCCCATGATGTGCCATGCGCAGGGCACTTGGGGAAAAACAAGACTAAACAAAGGCTCATGGCAAACTTCTTTTGGCCTGGAATTGCTAAGCAAGTAGCAGAGTACTGCAGGTCTTGTGAAACCTGTCAGCGTGTGGGGGAGGCAGGGCATCACAGTAAAGCCCCTTTGCAGCCTCTGCCTATTATAGGAGAAGCTTTCTTCAGGGTGGGCATAGATATTGTAGGGCCTTTCACTAAACCCACCCGCAAGGGAAAAAAGTACATCCTCACAGTGGTGGATTTTGCCACAAGATACCCAGAAGCTGTAGCACTAGCCTCTATAGATGCTCCATCTGTAGCTGAGGCTTTGCTAACTATATTTTGCAGAACTGGATTTCCCTCTGAAATCTTAACAGATTGTGGGTCAAATTTCCTCTCCGAGATAATGGAATGTCTGTGGAAGTGTTGTGGGGTAAAACACTTGAAAACCACTCCTTATCAGCCTCAATGCAATGGAATGGTGGAAAGATTTAACGCCACACTCAAAGGAATGATTAGAGCTTATGTAAATACACACCCAAATGACTGGGATGACAAACTGCAACACCTACTTTTTGCCTACAGGGAAGTTCCACAGGAATCAACTGGATTCTCACCTTTTGAGCTGTTGTATGGCAGAAGAGTGAGAGGCCCTCTTGATCTCCTAAGGGAAAACAGGGAAGGTAAACTCGTAGAAAACAAAACCTCTGTGGTGGATTATGTGTTAAAACTTAGACAAACCCTAGATACACTCTGTAAACTAGTTCAAGCCAATGTAACCAAAGCCCAAGAGGTGCAAAAGTTCTGGTATGATCAAAAGGCACGCTCTAGAGTATTTGAGGTAGGGGATCAGGTAATGATATTTCTTCCTCTGCGCAAAGACAAGCTTAAGGCTGCTTGGGAAGGCCCCTACACAGTCAGAGAGAAAATGGATGATTTAACCTATGTGGTGGTTAAAGAAAAATCTGAAAAAAGACCAAAGGTAGTACATGTAAATATGATGAAGCCACACTATGAGAGGAGTGGAGTAGTTTTACAGGTGCAGAAGGTACCAGAAGAAAACCTAGAGACAGGGGGAGAAGAGATAGTAGACATCTTAGACCACTGGTTAGAAGAGTGCAATCCAGACCAGCTAAGATGGTCAGAACAACTCAACCTTGAGGACAGGAGGAGAATACTGTCTGTGGTAACAGAATTTTCTGATGTCTTTCAGAACAGACCAGGGATTGGAAAACGGATTTAGCTGTACACAGCATTGATACAGGAGACAATCTCCCCATAAGGTCACTCCCTTATAGGGTAAATGGAAAGGTGCTGGGAGACATACGCAGGGAGGTAGAAGAGATGTTAAGGTTAGGAGTAATCAGACCCTCTTTGAGCCCCTGGTCTGCCCCAGTGGTCCTGGTGAAAAAACCAGATAACACCATCAGGTTCTGCATTGATTTCAGGAAATTAAACAAGATAACCAAGCCCGATGCATATCCCATGCCAAGAACTGATACCCTTTTAGATCAGTTGGGAGCTGCTAAAATAATTTCCACTCTTGATTTGTGCAAGGGGTTTTGGCAGATGAGCCTGGATGAAGCTGCCAAACCCAAAACAGCGTTTGTCACACCTGATGGGTTATTCGAATTTAATGTATTGCCTTTTGGATTGAGGAACAGTCCTGCCTCCTTCCAGAGGCTAATCAATCGATTGCTAAATGGATTGAGTGCATTTGCAGTGGCCTTTATCGACGATATAGCCATATTTAGTGAAAATGTGGAGGATCACTTAGTACACCTAAGAACGGTATTGCAGGCTATACATGAGGCGGGTCTAACAGTAAAACTAAGCAAATGTCAGTTTGGAATGCTAGAGGTAGTATACTTAGGGCACAGGGTTGGAAATGGTCATATCACACCTTTATGGGACAAAGTTGAAGCTATCAGAACCTGGGACATACCTACAACCAAGAAACAGGTCAGGTCATTCTTGGGATTTGCTGGGTATTTGCTGGGGAGATTTGTTCCCCATTTTGGTGAAATTGCTGGACCTTTGACTGATTTAACCAAGAAATGTAAACCTGACAAAATTGTGTGGACTGATGAATGTCAAAGAGCTTTTGATAGACTAAAGGACATTTTAAGCTCAAAGCCTGTGTTAAGAGCACCTGACTTTGAAAAAACCTTTATTGTAGCTACTGATGCCTCTGAGACTGGCATAGGTGCTGTATTGTTACAAGACTATGACTCTGTTAAACACCCAGTAGCCTACCTGAGTAGGAAGCTTCTACCCAGGGAGAGAAACCTGTCTACGATCCAAAAAGAATGTCTGGCAGTAGTGTGGGCTCTGGACAAGCTCAAGCCTTATGTTTTTGGACAAGAATTTACTTTGTGGACTGATCATCATGCCTTGCAATGGATACAAACAATGCAAAACAATGCAACTCCAAGCTTCAGAGATGGTCTTGGAAATTGCAGGAATTTCAAATGAACATTGAACATGTGCCTGGGAAGGAGAATGTGATAGCTGATGCTTTGTCTAGGAAATAACCAAAAAACAGTTGCCTTTTTGTGTAGGTTAACGTTTCACAATTCTCTTCTGTAAAAGGGAAATTGTTCCACTTGAGGAGAAGGGGGGGAAGATGTGAGGGATTGAGGCCTACACAGGATTGGGTTTGTTGAGGCCTACACAGGCTTCAGTTTGTTGAAGCCTGAAGGCCCAAACACTTCCCTCGAGTAGTGAAGCCTGAAGGCCCAAACACTTGGATGGGAGGGGGAGTTTGAGAGTTTTAAGTCACCCAATAGAAGTTAAGAATTAGTTCTCCTGTGCAAGGTCACATGGTTATAACCTTCCATTCCTGGGAAGACTATATATGTGGGGTGTGGTCAGCTAGCAGTTAGTGTGTGCTGGGAGAGAGCTAGAAGCAGAAGCAGAGAACCAGCAGAGAGAGAGAAAGAGAAACTGGCTGCATAGGAAATAGGTAGTCTGAAGTTATACTAGAGAACATTGGATTGTTTGTTTGTTTGTTTCATTTTATCATACTTGCTTTTGGATTATAACCACTCTATTAAGTAAAAACCCTAATATTATAAGTAAAGTGCTGTTGGTTACCCTGAGAGTTTGGAGTGACTTATTCACCACGTCTAGAGCCTACACCCACGTTACTGGAAGCAGGCAAAGGACTTGATAACCTAGAGGGGGAGAGACAGAGATCTCCCAAGGGCAGATCAAGGGGTCCCTGCAGTAGCGGAACCTTGACAGACCCCAAGGAGGGAGGGAAGTGGAGGGAACCAGGGAAGGGTTAAGCAGGGAAGAGGACAGAGAACAGGAGCGGAGCCAATGGGTCCAGCCCTGCCAGGATTGAAGGTGTGGGCAATTGGGGTAGAGGAGGAGGATACAGAACCGGGCTAGGGAGGAAGCAGAAGTGAAGACAGAAAGAGACAGGCTGTGGGAGTTCTCAGATTGGAACTCATGGAGGTGGTGTGCGGAGCTGGAGGCCACAGCTAGCCACCTGGGCCTGAGCTAAGTGCTTGGAGGAAGTGGGGAGAGAGTTGGCTGCAACAACAGGGAGTTGCAATAGAAGCAAGAGACCACAGTGCCCCCACAACCTGGACCCTCCAGATGCTTTGGGCTTCAGGACTCATTAGCCCGAGCCAGCACAGCTGATGGCAGGAATGCTGGGGTCACAGTCCAAAACATCTGGAAGGCACCAGGGTGGTCCACAGTGCGACAAGAAATACAAGCACATATTGCTGGGTGCTTAAGGGGCTGGGGCCGTTCACAACCGTAGGAAAACAAGAACACGTACAATGGATGATAGGAATCCGCCTGAGCAGGTAAAAGGACTAGATAAACCAGTTATTGTTACCTCTGCCTTGGATGCATGTCCCATTGGTTCATACATAAATGAAACTAATATGGAAATTAGTGGTGTGGACTGGAGCTGCCAGTACAGAACAGCCATCCTCAACCTGGTGCCCTCCAAATGTGTTGGACAACAACTCCCAACATCCCCCAGCCAGCATAAGATCATTAGAAACTTTCAGTGTCTTGTTATGAATGGTCAATGTATGTAATACCTCTTTTTCTCTTCCCATAAGCAGCAACCTTTAGTTTCCCTTGAAATCCTTTGAACTTCCTTCACTGATTTGTAATCACAAAGTGTCATTTTGAATGGCAGTGGAACCTAGGCAAAGCTAATCAAATTTGATTTATAAAATGCTGCTCATTGACCTTGAGTTCAAGATCAAAAGTGTCCCAAGTCCCCCTTAGCAACTACCTGTTCAACTGCTAGAAACCCCTCTGTGACACCAGAGCAACTATGCTGCCTGTTTAGATTACATGGCTGGCTAGGGAATGCTAGGAATTGTAGTCCAGCACATCTGGAGGGCACCAAGTTGGGGAAGGCTGACATAGACCCAATGTGACGGCAGAGCAGAAGTGTGCCGTGCTGCTAGGTGTCACAGAACATGCTTGTATATATGAAGGACATCATTAACGTGTGTGTTAAGTTTTTTCTTCTTCTGACAATGTAGAATGACACCACAATCTATTGATGGACTGCTATAATTTAATAACTACGTGTTTCTCTTAATGAAGAAACATACAGCCCTTGACTCTTTTTGATACAGCCTGTATTTACTAATATATATACAGGCCTGTGGCTTGTCTGAGCGTGGAAAGCTAAGCAGGGTCAGGCCTGGTTGTTACTTGGATGGGAGACCCCTCCTCTAAATACTTGTAGCAATGGCTCATGCAAACCAGCCTCTTTCCCTGGCACTGCTTCATTCCTGTTAAAAGAGCTATTGTTGAAATGCCCCAATTTAGAATGCTTTGATTGTTGTTATGTACAGAACTCTATAATTAATATAACAACAGAGCCTTTGAAGGTCAAATTGCCACTTTGAATATCAATGTGTCTGATGTACTGAACACATTTTGGGGGCACTCTTTGTATCTTGCCCCTCTCTTGAAGTTTTCTCTGTTATATAAGCACACTTCTGGGGGGAAATTAATGCAACTTTTGCATGAATGCAGGTTCTATGCATATTTCACAATGTAAATATAAATATATGAAGCAACACATTATTTAGTTCTCCATTTAGGAAAGCACAAGAGTCTAGATATTAAGCTTTTCAGTGGCACAGAATATGCAAAAAAATTAATATGACTGGCAAACACTTCAAAATTACACAAATGCAAAAGAATATGTTCATCCCCATACATGTAAATCGCAGGATACTTCATTAAAAAATACAACTTGCATGCTGGTTGTTTTTAGACAATATTCACCTTTGTTTCAAAGTTGAAAAATTAATTTTTGACAAGTATATGTAGAAGGATAATTTCTGTTTCAGCACCAGTACATATTTCTCAACAGAGACTCTATATTTAACTTGTTTCTTGTACAGAGATGCTTGTCCATCTCATGCCTTAATAATATAATACTTTACTTCTAAAGTCTGATAGTTAATACATGTACAGACAGAAAGCTCGCCTGAATGCCTAGCTGTTTTAACCAGATGAAATGTGGTAAACTGTATGCAGGTCCCAAGCATGGGGGGGAGAAGTCACTTTACTTGCATCTGGGGGGGGGTGTGCTTTCCAGGCTGCAACCCTATTACCATGCTTGAGGGTATTTATGGAAATGGATTTCCCTGTATGTGTGTGCCCGACCCCACAGTCCCTTATACATGGGGAAGAGGGACAGCTGGCAGGAGGGACAAAGTGCCCTAATAATCAAGAACATTGATCCCAGAGACAATAGGGGAGAGGCCTAAAATATGTGTAAATATAGTGCATGGACACACAAACCGCATACTGCCATGTCTGGTTATAAATACAAATTAGGCCATCAGAAATGTAAGGAGGTTAAACAAAATGAACTAAAAGAAGCAAAGCCACCTAGCTAAAACTGATCGTATCTGTGCAGACTTGGATACTGTAGTTGATACAGGTCCAGGGGATGTAACTTTGGCCCCTGCTTATCTGGTTATTATAGATTCTTTTCAATTGGTACAGCCTAAGGATGTGGACAAGATCCTTGGAGAGGTGAGGCCTACCACTTGTGTGCTGGACCCCTTGCTCTTCCAGGTTGGGGGGACTGGCTGAGTGGGTGGGTAAGGGCACTGGTAAATGACTCTTTATCGCAAGGAGTGATTCCATATTACCGTACCAAGGAGGTGGTGGCAAGACCTTAGTTTAAAAAACAAACAAAACCCTCCCTGAAGCTCACTCTATTGGCCAGTCTCCAATATGCTATTCTTGGGAAAGGTGCTGGAGCGTGTGGTGGCTTCTCAGCTCCAGGAATTTCTGGAGAAGGCAGATTATCTAGATCCATTTCAATCTGGCCTCAGACCTGGTTATGGGAGAGACTGCTTTGGTCACCTTGGTGGACGATCTACACCGGGAACTGGACAGGGAGAATGTGTCCCTGTTGGCTCTGCTGGACCTCTTGGTGGCTTTTGATATCATCAACTATGGTATCCTTCTGAGGCATCTGTCTGAGATGGGACTGGGAGGCACTGTTATACAATGGTTCCAATCCTTCTTGGAGAGGCCATTTGAGAAGGTGGTGCTGGGGCATTCCTGTTCAATGCTGTGGCTTTTGGCCTGTGGTATCCCCTATTCTACTTATCCATTCTACATGATGCTGCTGGGATAGATTGTCTAGAGTTTTGGGGTCCAGTGCCACCAATATGCTGAAGACACCCAACTCTCTCTCTCTTTTCCATCTAAAGCCAAGGAAGATGTTCTGGTTTTAAATCAATGCCTGATGTTGGTAATGGACTGGATGAGGGCAAATTGAAGCTTAATACAGGCAAGACAGAATGGTTTTGGTCAGTTGAAAGGCAGATCAGGGAATAGGGACTCAGCCTGCACTGGATGGGGTTACACTCCCCCTGAAGACTCAGGCTTACAGTTTGGGTGTACTCCTGGACTCAGCCCAGGTTACAGCAGTGGCTAGGAGTGTGCTTGCACAGCTGAGGCTAGTGCACCAACCGTGCCCATTCCGAGCTATGTCAGATCAGGCCATGGTCATGCACACCTTAGTTACATCCCACTTAGACTAATGTCACACACTGGACATGGGTCTGCTTTTGCAAACTGTTTGGAAACTTCAGCTGGTCCAAAATGCTGCAGCCAGACTGTTCACCAGGGTTACAGGAAGCATGTGACTCCTTTGTTACAGCAGCTTCACTGGCAACCAGTTTGTTTCTGGGAACGATTTAAAGTGCTGGTTATGACCTATAAAGCCCTAAACAGCTTGGGATCAGGCTATCTGAAAGACTGCTTTCTACCACACAGGCCTGCCTGGGGAGGCCCTTCTCCTGGTACATTTTGTGGGGATGTGACCACTGCCAGGCTCTGGACCTTCTGCCGAAGAAGACAGTTGGGTACTGTTTAATTCTGTTGTTTTTAATTGTGCTTTTGATGCATTTGTTTTATGACTGTTTTAATCAAATGATCTATGATTGTAAACTGCCTTGAGTGCCATTTTCTTGGTAGAAAAGGGGGTACAAATCATATTAAAAAATAGCTGTTTTGTCTATTGAGTGTGATTTTGCATGAGTAGACTTTCGATAGATAATTCTTGATTTTGCAATGAAGAAGTAAAAAGAACATTTTAAAATGAATTGGTCTATTTCTAATGGACCCTGTTGGTCCATTCAAATAAAAGAATTAAAAACAATGACACAAAATAATACCTTTATTAGGAGCAACCAAAATGTTACAAAATACAAGCTTTGTAGGACTCTTTCAGGATGGATGTTATGCTAAACAAAAATAGCATAAAAGAGCACTCTCGCTGTGTGTGTGTGTGTGTGTGTGTGTGAGAGTGAGAGAGAGAGAGAGAATAGTAGAAAAGCCTGAGTGTGGGCCATGGTACAATTTAAGAAATGTAAAAAATGTAATTTCAGAATTAAAATACAAACTTTTCTTTCATGCCTCATGAGACTGCATGTATGGGATGAGATGGGGTGTGTGTGGAATGACACCCCTGTTATTAATTTGTTCTGGGGCCCTAAAAATGATGCTTGGGCCCTGACTATGTGGTATAGGACTCTGAATATAAACATTCATTAAAATCAGCAAACATACTTTGCAAGAGATGCTCGAGTAGCTGCAGTGAGTCCTCCCATATCCACATTCCCAGGATTAAGCCCTGCATGTGCGCTTGCGTCTATTATGTGTTTATTTAAAGAGGACTGATTTGGACTAAATAATCCTGTTTACAGTACATTCTGAAAGTTCTTCATTATATATTTGCAACATAGTGGGGTTTGGTACACAGTCAGACAAAATAACTGAAAGGAAACAATGGTTGCTATTTGAAATGGTGGCCATGTAATTACAATGAAAGTTGAGAGGAAAAAAATAGTCCTTGTGGATCCCATTTAAGATAAAACAAGGTTCATAAAGGTGACCTTGGAGGTAATTAAAAAAAATATCTTACTTGCATGTTATAGTCTTTAACAATATTCTTCCCTATTTAAGAGTTCTCCAAGGTGGAACACAGAACACTGGTACTGAAAATAGCAACTCTGTGCCAGATACTCTCCCTCTCTGTAACATGTAGAACAATTTCCCCAGTGTCCTGATTTTATTATACTTTATTTCCCCACCCTTGCCTGTGGCTGTCAATTATGTTAAGTTGGCTGGGTGACACACAGTACTGATGTTAGGGTAAGAACTTGACACAGGGTTGCCATTTTTAGCGGCAGCCCTAGGTTCTAAGTTTCCATTCTCAAGGTGTTTTCAGATGGACAGCTCTTAGCACTACCAACCAAATACAGGCCTGTGGCTCACGCTGGCTCAGCTTGTCTGAGTGTGGAAAGCTAAGCAGGGTCAGGCCTGGTTGTTACTTGGATGGGAGACCCCTCCTCTAGTTTCCTGCATTGAGCAGGGGGTTGGACTCGATGGCCTTGTAGGCCCCTTCCAACACTATAATCTATGAATCTATGAAATGACATTGTGCAGTGATTTCCTTGTCACCAGGTTTTCTGTGGTAAAAACAAATGATAGGAAAACATGAGTTAAAAAAGGAAGACAAGAACTCCCCCCCCCCCCGGAGAAATCCATGAATAAGGCAGGGTAAGTGCACAATAAAAGCCTCATCTGATGCACCATCGGTGGCCAAGATGTATCTCCCTGCTCCCCCGCTCCAGTTCCCATTAGATTCCACTAACTAGCAGATGCAATTTGCACCTAATATCAGCAAGCTACAGTGCCTTGTAACAATTTGCACTCCATTTCTGGAGTTTTGTGGGGGGGGGGCACGACTTCTTCCTCTGCAAATAGACACCAATATGTATAATAACCCTTATTGCTAGTGGTGGTTGCTTTGCCCACTATTTTCTTAATCATAATCTCATTTTGGAACATGTATTCAAGCCCTACTCCTGCAACTTGTCCTAAAAAAGGGTCGCCAGTAGCAGAGACCTCTGATGTTTTAACCATTTTTCTCTGACTGTGCATACCCATGTATTTAAGCAGGAATGAGCCTCACAGACCACTTTTCACCTTCACTCCCATCTCCAGTGTTCGTAGATTTTAGCCCTCTCTGCATTGCAGCAAAACTCTGTAGTGTTAGTTGCAGCCACTTAAAACTGTGGTAAAACTTAACTTAATGCTATACATGCCCAAAGCACATGACTCACAATGTCTGGATGTATATACAGGTGGCTGTGTGCAAATAAGCAAACCATTGCTTGATGGATACATGTGGACAGACATTTATTTTGTGGTCATGTAAAGCACAGAGCAGACATTTTGGGGGAAAGGAAGCACCTATGACACAAAGGAGACAATGTAAATGATACAAAGAGGCAAGAAAGATGATGAGCAAGGACAACAGTGGACCAATAATAGCTTAATGAACCAAACATTATGGGTTATCACTATAGAATACCAGTTCTGCATAGTAGTATACAACAGTGTACAGTACTTTAGTTTTTATTTTCAAAAACAACTTTCTATGCTATTTCTTCATTCTCTTAGTGCCCAATCCTAAACATAATTACTATTAGGTTCATGCAACTTACCACTTTGTAATACCTAAGAAATACAGAGAACTGGAAGAGTCTTACACTTACTAGGAGCCAAAGAACTTGTTCTACATGGCATGTCCAGGGACCATTTGGTTCATTTCTGTAACAGCAGCCACCAACAAACCCTGACTCCTTTAGGACAATGTTGTCACCTCTTCCCCTGATAACCATTTAGCAGGTTGGAGCCATTTTACAGGGACACCTTTATCCATCGCTGTGTCTCCATGCTGGAGATGCCCTCACCTGGATTTCTGCATGTCAAGGCACAGGGCCACTGTCAAGGGAACAGGCGGTACCCCTCATCCTAATGGTTTGTTTGTGCCTTCGAATGTGTCTATACTTGGGTACATCTGATGGAGTTTTGTTTATACTGTAATTGTTTCTCTGTGTATCTTATAGAGAAACAATTACACTATAGACAAAGCTCCATCAAATGTGCCCAAGAAGAAAATAATCCAACTTGAAATTATAGTTACTACAACCTATAACTTGGTTAATCAACTGGCCAGACTACATGTTGGTGGTGAGCAGGGCTAGAGTCAAACATGGGTGGGTCAGCCCTTTTCTCTTTCTGCCACCCCCTTTTCTTTCTCCCTCTTCCTTCCTATCCAGTGGGCTGCCAGGGAAGGGACAGATCCCTTTTGCCTGAGAGCTGAACTGATTGCACGCAGGCAGCGTTTGAAATTAGGCTGAGGGCCGCAGCTTCTCCAACCCTGCTGTAGTCCGCCTTTCTGTTTCTAACAACGGCTGGTCAGATGTCCATGGCTGAGCAGGGACTAGAACCCAGATCTCCCCAGTCCCCATCCAACACTCTTTTCAAATACTTTTTCGAATACTTTTCAGATACTTTTCAAATACCTTCCAGTGCCTTTTACCCATTAGCGGTGTAATGTATGTGGTTTTAATTAAATCTGTTCAAGCCTACTGAATCAGAACAGGAGTGCATTTCCTTTTCCTAGCCTCCTACATAGCAGCTCTGCTGCAACTTGTATGCCTAGCTTTCCGAAAGTCTTGTTTAACCACCTGCTTTCCTTCTGTTCCAGTTTCACACTGTACCATGCCCATGAAACTCCAAATATGGTGATGAGATCAACAGTTCATGTATCTGTAGGCCAAGCCCAGAACCTGGTTTATGTTTCTGTGGTGAATTTTGGTGATAATATTAAGTAAATCATCGCTTCATCTCATAGCTTCAAGAAAAACAAGTAGGATATGGTTATAGATTTTATGAAGTAAAATTTCCTGTTGATTACGGGCGGGAAAACAAAGCCTCTGTATGGTGTACTAGGAGAACATTGCCAAACTGCTGCCTCCATAACAGATGTAATCACGACATGGGAAGTTCTTTGCTGTCTAACTTAAAAGGGACAATTTGCTCCATTCCAGTTTCTGCAACATTTTACTGTAACAATACAGTCAGTGGTTTATAAACCAGGTAACAAACATTCCATATTATACATATTTAGAAACCTGTATGCATGTTTTTCCCCTCAAAAACATTACTGAATATAAATACAAGTACTTACTCAGCTGTTGTTTCTGCCAACAACTGATTTGCATGTGTTCTGTCAATTTGCTGAGACTTATTACTTCATGGAAAGGTTTTTAAAATATGTTCAAGGCTTTGGAAGAGGGGGAACCAAGACTAAATCATTTAAATCATCAAATGAAAGAAAATGAAAAAGGTGTAAAACTTTGATTTGACAGTTTGCCCACAGGATACATTGTTCTACTATGTCCTTTCCTCTGTTTGTTTGGCTTTGGCCCCATTCACTCAGAAAAGAAGCAACATGTGAACCACCTCCATGTTGCTGTCTTGTGCATCTGAGGTGTGTGAATACTGTAACCATGTTGGTCTTTTCTACCCAATCACCACTCCACCAAATGGGCGGGTTCTAATTGGGTGAGAAAGACCCATGAATCAAGCTTACTCACATGTTTGCAGTCAGTATTCACAGAACACAATGATGGAAACAGCTCTTATGCAGCTATGGATCTCAGTCTGACAATCTAAGGAATTGGCCCCATTAGCTCCTATTTTTATCTCATCTGGACTGATGTTGTAATGTCTTATTTCATTCATTTGGGAGTTGCTACTCAGTTGACTCTTGATAACAACAAATCCACAACTGGGAATAAAGCTTGTAACTCTGGAGAAGGGTAGGCCTAGGGGATGTCAGGAAAATCCAAAATGGATTCAAAGGACTGTGGACTTCTATGAATTTGATCCATGTATTCTGCAGTGGACTGCTGTCTTCAGAGTCACGCAGATTCCTTGGACTTGTGGACCATTTTTTTTTACTTTCCAGAATTGTATGAAAATTTAGTCTATGAAAATACGAAAGTTACTGGAAAATATGCTAATATATCACCAAAACACACACACACCATTTTATGCATCTGATCTCTCTTCAGCCTCCACTGTGGAGCACTCTTTTTTTGTGCACTCTATTCACTGATTGTACACTGAGCAAAGAAAAATACGCAAAATGTTACATGCCAGCAAACGTTACGTAAATTGTGGTAGACCTTTTTGCATACTTTTTCAAAGGGGCGGGGGAATCTGACTCCATCAATGAGTGGACGACAGAACAAAAGACGCCTGACTAGCCACGAAATATTCATGGTACAGATTAAACAAAATCTGTACATCACTAGACAGACTTTTCCAAAGGCTTCCTTTGATCTGAAGTTCAGGTTAATGTGTATGCCAAGCAGTCAAGCACGTGAGTATTATTATTATTGTTGTTGTTATTATTTTTTTTTATACCCCGCCTTTTTTCCTGCAAGGAACCCAAAGTGGCTTACATAATCCTTCTCCTCTCCATTTTATCCTCACAACAACCCTGTGAGGTAGGTTAGGCTGAGAGTCACTGACTGGCCCAAAGGCACCCAGTGAGTTTCACAGCCAAGCGGGGACTAGAACCCGGATCCCCCGAGTCCCAGTCCAACATTCTCACCACTACGCCATACTGGCTATTTTCTTTATACCCAGATGAATATAATATTCTGGATATCCATTAAGCAGGAGTTTGGTACCCATGAAAAATTTTCTTACTACATACAATCTCTTCTGCACTGCATCACAATTAAGCCTGGTATTTGTGGGCAAACTCTTGGCAAACAAAGCATTATTAAGCCAAAGAATGATGTATTTAGGAAACCTAATTTCATTCAGGCTGTTATGAGCCCCTCTGTTACCCAAGGGCTGCATTTGTGCTACTGATCCACAAAAGTAATATGAACAAGGTCCCACATATTTTCATGAGGACTTCGATCCTCCAGCTATTCCAAGCTGCAAAAAAATAAAACCCCAACACAAAAGAACTTCTCAGGCTTTTGTTAAACTTTCCACTATTCCTTAGGCAGCAGCTATGCAGAATTTATGCCTGCCTCAAACCCAGAATCTATTGAGATACCTAATAAGAATTAGGAGAAAAATTCTCAAAAAACATAACTTCTCCAATATTCAGCATTGAGAGAGTAGGAGCTAGAAGACCATGCCATTGACCTTACACAAGGCTGTTTCTCAGAAGTTGTTTTATATACTGTGATACACACACATTGCCGCCATTATGAAGGATGCATGGGTGAAAATATTCCAGCATTTATCTTTAAAATTTATGCAGGCAGTGACCTGCAAATGACAGTGATCCAGCCCATGTGTATTTTAAAGGGGAAACCATGATTCACATAACCCCTTTAATAAGAAAGGCAAAACCCATGTATTTTAAATTTGGATATCTATAAAAAGGGTACCTAATACTTTGTAAGATGCAACTTTATCCCCACTTGAGATCAATATATAGTATACAGACACTGTCATATGGTTGTGACAGTTGCAGCCTGCATTTTATCACAGGTAATATGAACACCTGCTCATCTAATTATTTACCACTTAAAGCTACAATGTGTTTGGTAACACACCCAATAGTGATTTGTGGAGATGTTAAAATTAGGGTTGCCAATTTTATATGCATAGAGGCCATGACCAAGATGTTTATTATAATTTCAAGAAAGAGCATACAGAATGGAGCGGGGGATACAGAATGTACCTTAATATACAATTATAATAATACAAGTAACTAAATCTACACTTACTTGGTTTCAGCCAATTAAACCCAAATGATGTATTACTATGCTGGTCATTGATCGTAATGAACAGAACTGAACTGAATGATATATTACTCATTCAAGGTTTGCTACAGAATTCCTAACTGTTCAAGGCAGCCTTAGCGGGC
This sequence comes from Shinisaurus crocodilurus, assembly GCA_021292165.1. NCBI lineage: Eukaryota > Metazoa > Chordata > Lepidosauria > Squamata > Shinisauridae > Shinisaurus > Shinisaurus crocodilurus. Next base: position 131,851,143 of record CM037879.1, read on the forward strand.
CCATCACACTGAATCCTGAATTACCGTACTCAACAGCATCCTTCTTGCACCTCATACAGCAACCCACACCCCAAACTTAAGAAAAAAAAGGAACCTTCACTGTTTCTCACACTGACTTGTAGGCTACCTCATTCTGCTTTTACAGGGTTTTTTTTTTTTTTTTACAAATCAAGCAAACTATCCCTTGGTTGGTTTGAGCCTCTGCAGGACCACAAAAACCCATGACAATTACAAGCACCTTAGAATAACATTCAAAATGTAAAGGATGAACTGCTACCATAAATAGCATACAAGCGGAATCCTATGCACACTTACCTGAGAGTAAATTGCAGTGAGCGCAATAGGACTTACTTTCGAGTAGACATGCATAGGATTGGACTGTAAAAAGCTCTCCCCCCTTTTTTTGTTTTGCTATGCAGCTCATCACGACTAAAGCATAATCCAATATCCATATGTACTCAGAAGTGTAAAATAGGCACATTTTACGTTGGCCAAATAGTCTTCCAGCTCTCCGAGACCTTTATTCGCGCTCCCCCCCATTTCTCGCGGCGGCGGCTTTTCTCTGAGGCTCTTTCCCAGCTGTTCGATCACATTAGACCACCACAGCTGGAATAGTTCCGAATAGAACAGGGAGGATAGGGGAGAGAAACAATTAGGGGAGAGGGCCGAGGCTTTTGTCCTCTTTCCTATTGGCTCGTGTCTACGGGACTCTCCGGGCTTCCGACATTTCATTGGCCAAAGTTTCCCTCTTACCCTGGAGCTAATTGGAGGAGGTTAAGTGTGGAGAAGATGGAATCCCGGGTACGGGGAGGGGGGCAAAGCAGAAGCAGTCCTGTGCTTGAGGATGGTCACCTGCAGGTGGGGCGGTTTAGCGGGGGGGGGCGTGCGCGAGAGAGTGAGCCCATGTGCCGGCAGAAGGGAGGAAGGCGCGACGCGGCTTTACTTTTCCTTCCTTTGCCGCGCAGGGCGCCCTCCGAAGAATGATTTGCAGCTGCAAGTGAGGGAGCTGCAGCTGTCAAGGGGAAGAAGAAGAAGAAGGGGTGGGGGTTAGAAAGAGAAACAAAGAACATGGCGAGGCATTGCAAGCGAAGAGGTGGAGTCTGAGGTGACGGGAACCGAGTCCCTTCCCGCCCCTTGGGAAGGCAGGCAAGGACAGTTGAGTGGAGGACAATACAAGCTGGCCGTGCTCCCGGAGCAGGAACACCACCAAGAAGGGAGTTTTGTTTGTGCAGTTGGGTTCTCGGGGGCCAAACTACACGTGACGTTAAGCGCGTCACTTTAAGTTGCGCGAGTGCTTTTACAATTGCAAATAGTAGGGAGGAGCGAGAAACCAGGATCAGTCTCTTTCCGCCGCCACAGTTTGTGCTCTAGAAAAGAGGCTTGACCCAAAGCCGCGGCGCTCCTCTGTGATAGAGGTGCGCGGGGAGAAGGAAGGAAGAACCCTGCGAGCGGAGTAAGAGGAGCTGGCGGGCGGGCAGCCAGCCAGGCAAGGTGGGCTCTTGCTGCTTCGGGAGGTACTCGTAGCGCTGCACAAGTCGGGTGCAAAAGCGCGCTGGTGGGAGGTGTTACGCCGCTCCGCCTTTTAGCCCCGGGCCGACAGGGCGCGCGCGAAGAACTTTGCCGCAGGTGGAAGGAAGGCAACTGCGATTTCCGCGGCCCTCGCTTTCCTTTCCTTTTGCTCTTCGTCGGAGATGCTATGGAGAGAAAAAGAGAACGTCGTCGCCCCTGGGACTTCAGCGTCTTTGCTGTCGCTGCCCTACATTCCGTGGAATGGCTTTGGGGGAAAGTGGGGACGATCGCCCGCCTCGCTACGTACTACGTGGGGTTGTTAATGTTCCATGCCTTGCCACTGGGCGAGCAACATTCCGGAGCTGCTCCCAAGTTTTTGACAAGATTTTTACGGGCGCGTGTGTGACTGCGAGCGGGTGGGAGGGAGACGTCTCTTGGGTGCCCTCGTCACTTGAAGCCGTAACTACTTCTGCTCGGCTTGGAATAGACACATCTTTCCTTCTTTCTCTCTGTGCCGCTGGTTGCTCTACCTTGTGTCAAAAACAGCGTGGATCTCAAGGGACGGGGGCTGGGGAAAGGGAAAAGGAGTCCGCAGGGATGGCCCATTCCTCAGGAGTGGATCCAGCCGAAAGGGTCGAATTGGCTAGCCTGATTTTGGTTTTGGTTTTGCTTTTTTCCAGGGAGAAAGTGCAGCCTCTCACAACCTCTGCAGTTGGTGACATAAATGAGTGAGTTCTGCAGGTGCAGCAACAGGTATTTTTTTTTTAAGATTGGGTTGTGCTACTGCCACGTTTCTTTTAAATATATATATATGTTCATATCTACAGGATCAAGTTCAGTTGTGCTGGAAGTTCTGCCCAGTCCCTAGGTGTGTGTACTGGCAAGCAAGCCCCACTCAGTTAATTAGAGCTTACACCCACGTAAGTGCACAGTGGATTGGAGCTGAAGGGTAACGTTTGAACTTAAGCTTAACTGAGCTTGTTGCTTAATGGTGCAGGGAATAGGGCCTGCATGCACCGAGAAGGGGTGATGGGAATGGCTACAAGTTTAGATGGAGAAGGAATATTATCTGTTTTATACTAAAGAGAGTATTCTGTATTTTAGTGTATTAAAAAGGAGCATTCTTATAGGCTAAAGTGTGTTGGAAATATCTTGCGCTACTTCTGACTTTAATCTTACAGGAGCACTGAGATTTAAATTGTTCAGTTATATGGCAGAGGGTCTTTCCTACGTTTGTGAAAAGGATAAAAGTTTCCCAAATTTAAAATGTTACTTAATCTGCTTGGCTTCTCCCTGCCCCCTCTCCAGAGATCAAGGTTATCCATTAATCTTCTTTTAAACTCTTAACATTAGGGCAAACTTTAATAGCACTTCATGTATTGGTTGACCTTGAAAGTCAGTTCTAATGGGTTTTCAGACCTCAGAGGCCACTCATATTCATTATTCACCTTGAGCCCTTGCAATCTGTCCTTGGGAAAACATAGAAATAGTCTTCTGAACCATTTATCCATCTTGACAAGGTACTGCTGTAGAAACTACAGTAACTGCTAAAATAGTCTTTTTCTTTTAATGTACTACTATAAACTCCCCCCCTTTTTCCAGCCCATCTGTGTTTTAATTATTTTCTGAAGGCTTTTGCTAGTGGTATATACGTACACACAAATTATTGTAATTCACTAGTTGCAATAGCATTGTGAAGATCCTGGTTACAATTTGCGGAGTGTTACATGAATAAACAAGGTGCTTAACTCTGTTGTATGAGATGCATGACTTGAGAAGGATGGAATAAGTTAAGCACTTCCTAAGAAGCCTGTTTGATTAAGAGCAAAATATCTTCATGGTCATGGGTTGTGTGCGTGTTTAAAAAAGTATTAATAAGTTCCACAACGTTTTTCCAAGGTACGTAGTCTGATACTCAAGCAATTATACAGTCAAAAGTTCTTCACACTAAGGTATTAATTCTCAAAAAAGCCCAGTGAAAGAAATCTTTCATCCCTCTGGGGGTTGGTATAAAACAGACATGTCTTGGTCTACTTGATTAAACACAGTTAATAGGACAGCTTAGCAGCATTCTAGCCAGTAGTATAAATACTAATTACTCTTTTGCAGAAAACAGTTATCTATTCTATATGTGCACACACAAATTTCTGTGTTCCTGGAACTCTAATGTAATACTAGTATTAGAGTTTGAGGGTGCCATTACACACTAACCAAACTTCAGAAGACTTTCTCTCTTCCCCTCAAAAGTGTTGACATTTAATTGACCTTTGAAGGCTCATTCTGTTAATCATACTCAAAGCACTAAAGCTATGGTCTACTGATCTGGTGTTCTTCCATTTAGTCGTGTTCAGCATATAAATTCTGCAGCATAATTGCTACTTATTGAGCAAGAGTTTCTTTTCTTTTCTGAAAATGGGAGAGACTTGCTTTGCCTCAGGCAGGGCACTGGTAGAGTTTTGATTCAAAATGCTTTCCTGTCATTATTTGGAGGGTGTGGCTTCCAGTTAGGAAAGCAATGGAAATTCTTGGCTGCTTAAACTGCTTTTTTATGCTTCCTGAAGCACTTCGCAATGGCTAGATGAATAACCTTGAAAACTTGAACATTTTCTCTGCCTTGTATAAATTGAAGCACGTGTACTTAAAAACTACATTTCATGATCTGTTACCTCTGTAATTTATTTTCCTGGCATACCTAGGATTTTGAAGCAGGTTATGTTAACATCCTGAATAAAAACAGTTGGAAAACATATTTACATTAAGTGCTCAAACTAATATATTTTAAGAGCTACATACAAACCATATGGATCTTCTACTTTTTCTTGGGAGTTAAAACACCTGCTTGCAGCACCGGGGCTGCCTTTTGTACATGACTGACTTGCCAAAAAGCAAGAGTAAGCATAGATCAATTTTTTTTTTGTTTTTGCTGGGCAACTACTGAAGCGGTTAACTTGGCATTAGTTGTGCTGTAAAGCCAAACTTTTTATCTGAAGTATAAGCATTATTTTTTCTTTGTGCTCTAGCATATCTGGAGTTTGTAGTTTTCTCTTTTTAGGACGGTGTCTGTTTCCTGTATGTCTGTTTTGCATGCCTTTTATTTTTAATGGAACCGTAACTGGCCAGTCAATGGCTGGATTATTAAGGAACACAATGCTTGTAGATCTGATTTCTTGTTAATTTGCCAGTGCAGTTGAAAACAAAGAGGCTGGTTTTGCGTGAATAGGTTAATGGAGTCTTAGGAGAAAGTGGTTGGATTTCTAAGTAAATTTACTCAAGCAAGCCAAACCCTCAAACACAGAGGTTGGAGGCAAGCTTAGAGACCGTTCCTAAACTGTAGCTTTATTTGGTATGACGACAGCACTACCCAGACCCCAGGGGAATCATTTAGTGTAAACATGTACATACAGAGTTAGAGGCTTATGGTACCAAAATGATAGATGTATTCAAAATACCTTCCAATCTGATCATATAACTTAATGCTCCAGTGCATAAATGCATAGCAAGACCATAGGTGAAATCAAGAAGCCTAGCGGTTTAGGTCTCAACTGTGGGACTTGTCATCTATGGGCACCTCAACATTTGCAACGTGTATACCTGCTTAGGTTGGCACTGAATTTGCTCCCAACTCAGTAGTTAAATGAAGGGTACATGATCCCCTCTAACACAGTATGCAGTGCTTCAAATACAGCACTGCCAGCTTAAGCCACAGGAAAGAGTTTTTGCCAGTTCTTGCTTGGGGCCCAGTTCTTGACTAAGGCTACAAGCCTATAATTACTTATTTGGGAGTAAGCTCCATTGAACGCAACTGAACTTACGGTACTTTTCAGTAGACACAAATAGGTTTGCCCTGTGAGCCACACAGTATCAACAGGTTGAAACTTAGCCTTCTCAGTCAACCAAATTGAAGAGCTGGCAGAGGTGCAGAAAAGAGCTATAGAGCTGGAAAAGGTGCATAAAAGGGCAACCAGAATGATCAAGGAACTGGAGCAACTCCCATATAAGGAAAGGTTGCAACATTTGGGGTTGTTTAGCTTAGAAAAAGGCTGAGGAGAGGGAGACATAGAATCATATCATAGAATAGTAGAGTTGGAAGGCTATCGAGTCCAACCCCCTGCTCAATGCAGGAATCCAGTTCAAACCATCCCTGACAGATGGCTGTCCAGCTGCACCTTGAATGCCCCCCCCCCCGGTGTAGGAGAGCCTACAACCTCCCTAGGTAGTTGGTTCCATTGGTAGTTGGTTATATTGGTGACGCCTAAAATTGCATTAACCTTTTTGGGCAGTCTTTGATGGATGGGTTAACCCAGCTCCAGTTGGAACACGAACCCCAGCACAGAGATCCCCCTGTGCCACAGAAAGGGCCCCTTCGCATGGCTGGTCTAGCTCTCTTCCTCTTACCTGGGACAACTTGAGTTTTTGCTCTGGAGAGGTCTGGATCACCAGTGCAATCATAGCCAGGTAGGTGTATGGTGACTTGGAGTGGCGGTGGTATTTATTTTTCTTCTTCCCCCTCTTGCCTGCATCCTCCGCTGGGCCCTCAACTTCCCTGTCCACGTCCCCCACTGCAGCCTCCGCCTCTGCCCCCAGAGCTTCCTTGCCCAGGGCAGGGTCCTCCTGGGGCAAAGTGGAAGCTTAGGTCCTTTTCCCTGGACTGCCCATCTCAGGCATGGGGCGTGGGCCATCCAGTGCAGATGTGGCCAAAGTCCAGGCTGATGGGCTTTCATTGCTGCTGCTGGCCATGAAAGCCCCGGCCCAGAAAGTGGTGTATGGTGTGGAGAAAGTGGATTAGGAAAGGTTTTTATAACACCTCTTAGGGTTCTGTTATGAAACTGATGGGAGATTCAGAACAGATAAAGGAAGTACTTCACACAGCACATTGTTAAACCGTGGAATCCACAGCCCTGAAAGCCCTTTTGATGGCTTTAAAAGGGAATTGGACAAATTAATGTAGGATAAAGCTATCCATGGCGAGTAGTCATGATGCTTAGCATATTAACTCCTGTATCAGAGGTATGCTTCTGTATGCCAGTTGTTGGGGAACACGAACCCGAGGCTGCTATTACACCCATGTCCTACTTCTGGGCTTCCCACAGACACCTGGTTGGCCACTGTGCAAACAGAATGCTGGACTAGATAGGCCTTTGGTCTGATCCAGTATGGCTCTTCTTACATTCCTAAATTCTCATCCTGCTCTCTATAGTCCCTGCATGGATGATTCTTCAGATAGCAGCGTCATGTCCCCTTCAAAACTCATGAGTTCCATCAGTGTTTATTATAGTTGCACCCATGAGGATGAGTTTGGCCCAGTCACTGACTCTCAGCGTAACCTACCTCACAGGGTTGCTGTGAGGATAAAATGGAGAGGAGGAGGATTATGTAAGCCACCTTGGGTTCCTTGCAGGAAAAAAGGTGGGCATAAATAGAATAAATAAGTAAATATACCAGCTGCTACACCAGTGCAACATGGAAACACATGGATATGCAACTATTGCTGCAATGATTTGAACATTAGGCTACTGGATACTACTAAACATGAGATCTTAACTTGGATGTGAGGTGTAATTGGAAATTGGTCATAAAGTGCTCTATTTGTCTTGCATATTCTAGGTTTAACAGTAGGTTGGATAATGTACAGAGTTCCCGGGTAAGTATGTATAGCATTGCAGCCTAATACACCTCCACTTGTGTGTTGTTGAGAAAGTGGACAGAGAAACATTTTTTTCTCCCTCGCAGTACTAGAACCTGGAGTCAACCAGTGAAACCACAGGGCAGTGGATTCAGGACTGTGTGTGTATGTGTTACAATGTATTACTTCACACAGCACACAATTAAAATTTGCTGCCACAAGATGCTAACAGCTTAGATGTCTATAAAAGGGGATTGGAAAAATTCATGGAAAAGGGGGGGGTCTATCACTGGTTACAAGGAGCACGTGACTTTCTTTTTACAACAGCTTCACAGGCTACCTGTCTGTTTCCGAGCACAATTCAAAGTGCTGGTTATGCCTATAGAGCTCTATACGGCTTGGGACCAAGCTATCTGAAAGACTGCATTTTATTACATGAGCCTGCCTGGGTTTTAAGATCTTTGGGGGAGGCCCTTCTCCTGGTACGTTTTGTGTGGATGTGAGAGAGGGCCTTCTCAGTGGCAGCTCCCAGGCTCTGGAACTCCTGACGAGGAAGGCTAGGTTGCCCCCTCTGTGTTTTCCTTCTGCTGGCAAGCATGCCTATAAACAGCATGCCTATAAACAGCAGTTGCAGAGGAGCAACTACGTGTCGGGGCTTTTGGCTTCATGTCTTGCTTGTGGGCTTCCTGGAAGCATCTGGTAGTTTTCAGTGCCTGGATGGAAGACTGCCTTGGAACCTGAATTCTATTATGGAAGAAAGACAGGCTATAAGTGCAATACATTCAATAAATCTGGCAGTTGAAAATGGGATGTTGGATTAGATGCACCTTCGGTCTGGTCCAACAGGGGTCTTATCAGAGCATATATTCACATGCAAAATGTACATACTTTGTCTCTATAAAGAAGTGCATAAACATTCCCTATTTTCCTGACTCTGAGGAGGTGTCCTGTGGTACATTACAGAGCAGTAGCCATGTTAGTCTGTTACAGCGTGCACATATACACAGTGCATCTGATGAAGTGGGCTCTAGTCCATGAAAGCTTATGCCACAATAAATCATTTAGCTACAAGGCTTTTTTTTTTTGAGGGGCTGTGTTAGAGTAGCTGGTCTAGGATAATCTATTCTAGTGCAATTGCATAGTAAACTTAAAACTTGTAAACTTTGCAACACGTATTTAGGTAGCTAAACTACCTATGGTTGAACTGTTGTCACATTGCATCTTGTGGGTGCTTTTTCATATGAATATTTTAAGCTTGGCTAAAATGTGTTTTGGTTTACAGGACAGTAAAGAGTTAATCTGATATTGCTGTAATGTAAAGGTGTAATATATTAACAGAACTTGAAGTACATGACCTTGAGAATATAACAATGCCAATGTTCCAGTTGCTAGGTCACACTTTCAGTTAATTAATCATGAGAAGGTCTAGGTTTGTTGTTCTCCCATAGCTTGTCCCATATAATAAGCTGAGTTACAGCTGGGAAGAGGAACCCACTAAGTTAATGGAGTTTTATAATAAACACCCTATACTGAAATACTTAACTTTAAGTTGGAAGAACTTTCCCATATCTCATGCGTATCCATAAGTTACAGTGTACCCAAAAAATGTGTTCTGAAATTCAAGGACCTCAGTTGAAGTACATTATCCCCAAATAGTTAGTTGTTCACTTAATATGTTAAGAGCCAGTTATGTGTGGTTAAACAAAAGGTTATGAGGCACAGCAGAGGGGCAAGATGTATATTGGGGTGCCCATGAAGTTCTTCACTTCCTGCCCCTTTAAAAAAATAATTTTAATAAAACCTTGAAAAACATGAGGGCACCAGGTTCTCCTTTCTGTTCTGCACCTGCTGCAAATCAGCTGTTGGCAGGCAGGCAGGCAGGCAAAGAAAGAGTTGCTTTCTGACCCCGCCCAATCTTCTTCTGCCCACATAGACCTTTCCCCTTTACGTTTTGTCTCCCCAATCCCAGTCTCTAGCCTCACTATTTCTCTCCCGACCCCTTTCCTTGCTATTTCTCTCACTTCTCCATCCCTAGCCTCCTTCTTTTTCTCCCATTCTAGCCTCTAGCCTTGCTCTTTCTCTTCCCTCTACCCCTTTGCCTTGTTAGTTCTCCCTCCCAGCTGCTGTTTCTTGTCCCCCCACCTCCTTAGCTCAGTTTTGATTAGCCAGTCCCCCACAGCAGCCAGTATGTGATTAGCCAGATCCTTTGTAGCAGCCATTTTGTGGTGGTGCCTACAACAGTTTCTCAAATTCCCAAATCTGCCCATAGATCCAAAATGTTTGGGGACCCCTGATGTATATGGTCAAACTTCTATAACAGTGTTGCATCTGGATTGAAAATCTCTGAAAAACCTTAAGGACTACAATATTAATTACTTTCAAATGGACATTATGCAGGACTTGAAAGACTTACCTGCCTAATTCTGTGCAAGTTAAGTCCCATTTAGTTCAATGAGGTTTATTCTCAAGTAAGTCTGCAGGATTGAAACCTAAGAAATCTAATGTGCTCCATTAAGTATTTGCATACATCATTAGAGCTACTTGAAGGAGTTGAGAGTGAATTTAGAGACATGAGATGAATATATGTGAAAAACAGAAGATGCATGAAGTAAAATCTAGTCATAATTGCCAGTTGATATGAGTAATTTAGGGTTATTCCTAAAAGGTGGCTTATATATATATTAAAAGACTTGTATTACTAGGGGAAAAACAATGGCGGCTCCAGTCAGAGGGCACTCTGCATGCCGCACCACCATCACGTTCCCCCCTCCCCTACCTGCTGTAATTTTAAAACTAAATTGCCGAGCTGCTGCCAGCTTCTCTGGAGCAGCCAGCTGCTGCTGTGCTATCGTACTGGAGCTCCTGGCAGTGTGGCAACTTCAGATTCAGAACTGTGCATGTGTGAACTCCCGCACATGAACAGAGCGTTCCTGCCATTCCAGAGCCTTTCCCTGGAGTGGAAAGTCTTTGGAGTCTGCTTGGCGCCCAGCACCAGGCAGTGCTAGCACCCCTCATTAAAAGGGGAAGTCAAAGAAAAAATGGGCTCAGCTCACGCTGTTAGCCTGAGCTGGCCAATCAGAGACGGCCCCTTCCCTCTGCAAGGGAGGAGGTCATTCTGGGCGAGGTTGAGGCACCCAGCAGCCAGTGTACAGGTAGCAGTCTTTGCCTTACTTCATGGAGGACAGAGCAGCTCCAGCAGTTTCATTACTGGTATGTTGTTTACTCATTGAAGGTGTGTGTGTGTGTGTGCGCGCGCGCGCGCATGCATGGTCTGGGGGGGTGCATGCACACGCGCTCTGGGGTTTGTCTGTATGCTCTGCTGGAGTGTACTTGGGGTGTTGGTATGATCTGGGGTTTGTGTCTGTGTGTGTATGAGTGGGCTACCTGTGTATGTGCAGCTGTGTGTGTAATGGGGGTGTCTGTGTGTTTTGCAAAGGGTTCCTGCTGGCTTCCCAAGTGATCTCCTCCTCCTCACAAGCAAAGGTATGCCCATACTTTCTCCTGACCAATGCAGTCCGTCCTCCTTACGAGATATGCAGCATCTGGAATTTTGTGCTGTGCTGCTTCTGAGTAGGCCTACCCTGATGGATGCTTTGTGATGGATATACAAAGGCATGGATTTTTGGATGCTTTCAGAACTTGTTCCTGTGTTCCAAAGGTTGCTTCTCTGTGTGATTCTGAGAATATCTTATTTTAATTATTATTAACATTGTTATTATGGCTTTGTGGATACTTCCCCTCCCCCCCCATCATCTTAGAGTTACTCGATTCTCTGTGGAATGGGAGTTGTTGCTGGAACAGGAGAATGTGGGTCCAAAGGAGTACTTCTGTGTGATTTCCCCACCCCCTTTTGCAAGTTTTGTGCCTCCGTTTTCTCTCTTTGTGGTATGGGTTGCTGACTGTTGGGGAGTAAAAGACTGCTCCGCCTCCTGTGACCCCCCTGGCTTCGCCTTGCTGACCTGCACACCACCCCACAGGCCTCCCCTGGGAAAAGGTATAATGCTCTTTAAAGATAAGGGCATTCTGTTTCTTGGTGCTTTTCTGAAGTTTCTTTTGGGAAATGCCTTTGGTCTCACTTAAGTTTAGCAAAGCAATGTGGCATTTATGTTTACCATTTCAATAAAGAATTGAAGTGAAGGTGGAATATGGTTTCCCTGCGGTTTACAAATCAGGAGCCAGCCTCCATCTTCTCTGGAGCAAATTTTTTCTTCCATTTTTTACCTTAACCGTGGCTTAGCATTGCATGTGCACCACACTAAATATAGTTGATACTAAGGAGGTTTCAATGCAGCAGTTTATTTATTTTTATTTATTTGATTTATACCCTGCCTTTCTACCAAAAAGAAAGCTGCACTCAAGGCAGCTTACAAAACAATTTAAAATAGATTAAAACAATAAAACACATTAAAATCAATAAAAACATAACAATTACAGAATACAAACAGCACCCAACCCACAGATCCACTTACAGGCCAAAGGCCTCCTTCAGTAAAGCAATCTTTGCCTGCCGTCGGAAGGATAGCAAAGAGGGAGCATTGCAAACCTTCTTTAAAACGTGGCTTCAAAACCTGGCTTGAAGGAGCCATGTCTTGTGTTGGTGTGTTAACCATGCTGGAAAGGAGAAATTCCTGCTGGGAGGTGCGGGAAGAGGAAGGAGTAGCCTGTATGGTATAATGACTATTTTATAACAGGAATGGGCAACATGCAGGCCAGGTGCATCACCTCTGGCTGCATCCCCCTATCCCCCCCCCCCGGTGCTGCCAAGTTTCAGTGGTGTGGCAGCAAGAAAAAAAGGCCCCCAGCCCCTGGAAGTTGCCCACCCATGCTATATTGGATGAGGTAAGAGACGGGTTCAGGAATCAAATCTCCACTCACCCATGATGCTCACTGAATGGGCCAGTTACTTTCTCAGTCTCACCTGCTGTTATGAGGCTCTTATGAGAATAGAATGAAGTGGGGGCAGGGTAAAATGAAGGGGGACCATGTACATCACCTGAGCCCCTTGGAGGAAGGGTGGGAGGGGATTAAAATACAGTAAATAAATATCCTGAGGCTGACTGCCAGTTTGTGAACTTGTGGCTTGTAGGGATCCAGCATTACATTTGTCCTGGCTTAGTGTGAAGAACTTTCTCTTTGTAATTGTTCTCATGCAGTAAAGAGAGTTCATAGAGCACGAGGTGCAACCTTTTAAAAAATGTAACACAGTAGTATAGTAGCCCATGACATACCTTGTGTTTTATTAGCTGTGAGAGTAGTTAAGCATGCATATACTACACCTGACTCCAGGCTCCTTTGTGTCCAAAGCATCTTGTGGGACTTTTTGACTATGAGCAGCAGACTGACTCACATGTGATTTTGCAAATGTAGCTTTTACAGCTCTCTGGGGGTTTGGAAGTGGCTTGCCATATGACACGGTGACTGCTCTTCAAGAAATGCAAGTTCAAAGCCCAGTTAGGGGTGCAGAATTAGTCACATAATTGCAGAGGTGTTTGTGAAGACTCACACAAGGAAGTGATTTTTAAAACCAATCCAGATTAAATGATTTATAGAAGCAAATTGTTTTAAGACTTACGGTATTTCAAGAAGTTCTAGAGTCGGACACCATGTGTTTTACTCTTAACATAAGTTCCTAGATAAAGTACTATCTTAAAATAAGCACATTCTACCCATTAGCTGTGGCTTTTGTCATTAATGATCCTTCTGCAAATGTATGTGTGAGCATACATACTAACTGCAGCCCCTGATAAGTAACTACCATTGTAGTCCTGGTGCCCAAATGCATTGCCTACCCTGAGTTAAAGTGAATGTTGAAAGTGGGTAATTTTTAATATCTTAAGCTTAAAGAATATTCTTCTTGTCCAGTGCTATTCTTTAACTTGTTTTTCATTTGGATTTTCCTACTCTTTGTTAAACTTGATCCAATAGTGTTGAAAGCCAGAGACCCCGTTTGCACTTGTCAACCAACCATGGGCTAATTAATCATTGTGTCCTCTATGCATCCAATTTGGTAAACAACCCAGGAACGTCCTGTTCCTGGGTTGTTTGGCATGATGAGCGAACTCAGCATTCTGGGTTATTGAGGGAGAAGCAACCCAGAGTTTTAACCCAACAACAAACCATGAGTGAAAACTCTAGGTTGTTTCTCCTTAAACAACCCAGAATGCCAGATTTGGATGTTGCAGAAACAACCCAGGAATGGGATGTTCCTGGGTTGTTTGCTAAACCGGATGGATGAAAAGTGCAAGTGTCAAGCAGACGGGAGGCAGTGCACTTGCTCGTGACCCTGACAATCCATGGGTGGTTGTTACATGTGAACCGGGTCTTTCAGTCACGGAAACACTTTCAATTAATGGTTGAATGTGTACCGGTAATGAAAATTTCACAATTCTTTTCTTAATTTCTAGGAAGTTAATTAGCAAGTACAATGCTCATAGAACATGTGGGCTTATGATGGGCTTCTAATGACAATTCAGATGAAGCAAGTCTTTTATTTCTTTAACATCCAGATATATTTTTAAATGGGCTAAATAATTCAATTTGCTCACACAACTGAGAATGGGTTTTGATAAGTGTAACCCGTATGTATATCTCTGAGAAGCAAAGTTAGCAAGCATATGCTTTCCCATAATAAGGCAGTAGCTGTTGCTCCACTGCCATCTCCCCCCATGATACACAAACGCTTATGTTTTGGGATTGCCTATCAATGAACATTATGAAATTAAATTTAGGAAATGCATACAGAAGTTGAGAGTGCAGACAAATAGTGCAAGTAAAGGTCTAGTCCTTTGCAAGTGTAGACAGAAAAAAGTCTACAACTTCCAGTATGCCTCAGCCAGCATCGCTGGCTGGGGCATGCTGGAAGTTGTAGGCCTTTTTTCTGTCTACACTTTCATAGGATTATGCCCTAAGTTAATTTGGGGGTGGGATGGTATGCCCATTTTTTGAGATGGAAATATTAGACTGTAGGAGTAGAACTGAAACAAAGAAGAAATTGCTTTTCATGGACACATTCAACAATGTCAACGTGCCCTCATTTCAGATGTGTGTGTGAGACTGCGTACAAAGGGTGAAAGTGTTTGCCCATGTTGATTGCCTGGGGTCGCCCATGTTGATTGATTCAGGAAGTATTCCCTTTTTTTCAGTTGGCTTTGTTTACCTTCAGTGACATTGTGTAACAAAATCTGATTTGGTACATAGTATGTTGATTTCATCACATTCAATACAGCATTGTTTGGAATCACTCTTGGAAGGTCAAAGAAGCCCTAACCAAAGAGAGATGGCACTGAAGCAGCAGAGATGGAAAGCAACGGCAGTGAACATAGGTTCAAAAAAGTGAATATCAAAGTTTTTGTCAAGCCTTATTAGACACTCTTCGACACACACACCCCTCCACTAATCCATAATGGGTGTGGTGGTGGAGCCAATATGTTAAATATAGGGACAAGATATTTTGCTGAAGGGTTTTGTTTCATAGACATTTAAGAGAGACAGTGTGGCATAGGTGATAAAAGTCTTGTGTTTGGATGTGGGGAATCCAAGTTTACCTAGAAATAAATGGGAACTGTTAGGCTAGTCCCCCTGCTCGACTTTATCCTCGCAAATAGCTTGTGATATAAAAGCACAAGTTTTTTGGAGCAGGGCCAAGATACAAATGTAGTAGTAAAGACACATACAAAATATCTGTTTAGTTGGTGGATTGCAAGGTACTTGAAAGTGTTGTCACTGACTCCGTTTTTTTTGGTTATTTTTGCTTCCCTCTGAGTCATATCGGTCAAGACTGAAAGGGCTGTTTTTGCTTAGACAAGAGGGTTCTGGTAGCCTAGTGATTTTTTTCCTCTTTGTTTGAATAGCTTAGTCACATGCCATATTGCAAATGTATTTTTGAAACTTCCCACTGTTTCAAAAGCAATTTGCCATGAGGCACAAGGGTCTGAGGAAAAATTAGTCTAAAAATAATGGAAGTTTCTTTATGGCTACTGTTTATTGATATTAAAATGCAAATAAATAAAGAAATCATTTGGGCTCACCAGTTCTTTGGATTCTGGCCATGGTCTCTACAGAATAATTTAAATGAAAGTTTGCAAGTAGAATTCTTCCAGTCAGGATGAGAGAGCTGTTACCCAGTTGGTTGACTTTGGTAGCAAAGCATCTTTATTGTGTGCCTTGACCCCAAGCAACATTTTCTTTATTGCAATTGCCCTTCCCTTCATCTGACAAATAGCTTCATTTTATTTGCTCTTTTTCCTGGAATATATATAATTTTAAATACATTTGACAGTTACTCAAAGAAATCATATCTGAGATAGTCTGCAAACTCCATCTTCAGAATGAATGTTTTTTTCTTTGCCTGAAACAGTTTAGTAACTTGCATGCTTAAAGAGCATGTACACTTTACAGACTACACACAACAAAACATTGCACACTGCAGGAAAAACATTGCACCCTGTAATACCATTGTCCTGCAGAATGGAGCCCCTAATTGTACTGTGAAAACTGAAGCACTTTAGACATGACCTTGCTTTGACTTTGATACAGATATGATCTGTTTGATGTCAGAGAGGGAGCCATACATATGGAAAGTGAAATGGCGTATTGTTGACACAATGTCCTTCATCTAATGAGTTCAAACAACCCAGAGCTTGTATTCTTTCAACAAATTATCTCTCTGAGATAATATTCTTGCAGAATGAGAGGCTAATTTTCAGTTTCTGACAAAGCATACTTATAAAGCATAAAATAACTTGCCTCTGCTATGACTGACTTGTGTGGAGTGTCATAGCATTTGGTGTGTATATTCACTGTCTCCTTGTTTGTGTTTTGTAAAATTGTTTACACGTGATACTTTCTACTCTTGGAACAGTGCACGATGTAATGTGTTCAACTTTGTGCTTGTATAGATCCTGAAGTATTCTATTTGTAACACGCTGATTTGGGCACCATTGCTTGATTCTCAAAGTTAGGTTTGAAATCTGTGCTCTCTCTCTCTCTCTCTCTCTCTCTCTCTCTCACACACACACACACACACACACACACACACTCTCTCTCTCTCTCTCTCTCTCTCTCTGTGTTGATCCTTGTCTGGAGTGGTATAGGGATGCCAAGTGCTAAGAATTCCTGGAATGCACAGCACTGAAAGTTTGCTTTGTTCCCTTAGTGACTTGACCCATTGAGAAAATGTGGTTTCCTAGGAGGCTTTAATAGCTCCCACTTTAGTAGTGAATAAAAGGAACCAACTCCTAGTATGATTTAGCTTGTTTTCACCTGCTGCCTGAAAGATGAATTTTCTTAACCTTGGTGTAGGAAAAAAAAACTAACCTTGTGCTTTCAAAGGAGTGATTTATGTGGATTCTTCACATTTATCAGTTGAAGTAAATAACCCTGCAAGTCCCTGCATTCCAAATAACTAATACTCCGCAAGCCAGCTTGCTATGTATCAGTTTCACTGAAAATGTTTTAGGGGTGGAGGAACAGCCTAGTGTCTTCCTGGGGGCTTCATTTTAACCAGCTGATTTACTATAATTAATTGCTGTTAATGATACATTCTTGTGTAGGTCCCTTCTTTTTCAACTGGATGTATGCAGCCTGGTTAGGCTCATTCACAGTATTTAAGACCTATCACTGTGAATTGACAACCAGTGAGTATGGAGGGACTTAAAGCAACATTTGTTTGATAATTCCTTTGGAATGCAATATCCATCAGGAGTTTGGGAAATGCCTTTTTTTCTTGGGTATGCCAGTCATAAGAAATTGCCAGCATGTATTGACGATTAAATCTATAACTGCTTAGGAACACTGTACTTGGTACACCTGCCTATTACTATAACTTTAACTACTCACAGATCTTCTTAAAATAAAAGCTTTGCGCTCTTCTGCTGAAATCTTTCTGTATGGTGTAGCAACAAGAGGAGAAGTGTTGGGAAGAGTCAACTTAGTCAACCTGCCTGGAACTGGTTGTAGGTTAATGATAAAGCAAGACAGCTAAGGAATATATTGCTGTTGACAGTGAGCGACTGTAAACATCCTCGACTGGAAGCTGTGAAGCAGCAGAAGAGGCTTTCAGTCGGATGTTTGCAGCTGCCAACTGCCACAGGCGTCAAACATTCAGACCTCTAAAAAGAAAAAAAAGTTTGTTCTAAAATTTGAAATTGTCTAGCTTTCTGATGAAATACAGCTAATTGACCTAAATGTAACTTCATACAGAACAATGCATTGGGGAGAGCAGAGTAAATGGCACATGTCAAGTTATAGAGTAGAAATAGGCAGGTAGGGGCTCAGTCTATGCCCCTACAACTTTTCATTTGGCCCTCAACATAGCTATAAATCCCAAGAACATCCTGTTCTGTTTTGTACTTCAGTTGCTTTCTCTTTTGTGAGCCAAAACACAAGTAAAGGGCTCTGTAACACCCAGTAAAGGGGGTTTCCCCAGAATTTTTTTTTTAATCAACATTTTTTTTCCTGCTGCCCTAAGTATGTTTGGATGTAACTGATCACATTTACTTGCCTTTTGTTCTTGTTTACTAAATACAGGGGTGAATTGAAATGGCCACCTCATTTGCAGGTGGCACATTGGGGGTGGGTGTTTCAGGGGCCACATTCAATCCCCGGAACAATTTTGGAGAATAGGGGTGGGGTAGGGGTTACCATGTTGAGGGGCCAGTTTCTTAACTTTTGGGGTTTTTTTCTGTTAAAATGTTCTGGGTTTGGTGTCCCCCCCCCCCCCCGTTAAAAACTGCTGGGATTTTAAGCAGCAAAAGTGTAGTTCTGGCCACAACCATCTAGCCAGCCTTTCTAGAGTGCTTCTGGGATGAATGGTGGCATCAGAGCTGGACTCATGATGCCACAGCTTTTAAAAGAGAAAGAGGTGGGAAGCTAAGAAGTCTCCTTCCCCAACCATAAGTCCCTGTCCCCTCCCCTTCCCCCTGAAATGGCTCCGATAGTTTCATGCCCTTTCTCGCTCTCATTTTCACCTTTCGTTTCAGCCTTGGCCTCCAAATTCCCCATCCACCCCCACCACCAAATCAGGCCAAACCCAAAACAAAAAGACACGAGTCCTAATTACGTATGCCATGTTAATTTTGCATACTGTGTAAATATATTAAGTTTTTCCAGTTGCCAAAGCTATTTGAACTGAAATATTTGATTTAGGGGAAACATTCAGTAAAGCGCTATATGGATTAAATGTTATAGTTAATTAATTTCCAAGTAAAGCTTTGAATCTATTTTTATTGGAATACTTGTAAATATTTTAAGTATGCAGCTCAATGGCATACATTTCTCCTTCACTGTTTAAATTTTAATGGAGAAAAAAAATGGAGGCATTGAAAACTTTATGCATGCTAACTTTAGCATGCCCAAAGAGTTGTGCTTTTGTATTTATTATATATGCATGCTTTCTAGAGAGAGTCGCCACAAAACGGTTACTACAATCTTGAATCTTTGCCATCGTTGGTGAAACATAATGGATACTACTTTTAATTTTATGTAACAGTGTATTTTTAGTAATGGAAAATCTTCCATGGGGAAAACATAATAGTGGAAAAATGTCCACTGCACACTTCTGGTAACACCCACATACCCTTCTCATAGCCTTTGCAAGGCTTAAGAGTTAAGGTTCCTCCCCTACCTGTCCCAAGACATATCATTCTTGCCTATTCAGGATGTCTGTTGCTATGGCATCAGAACTACAGTTCCCAGCTCACTGTGGCACGCTGGCCAGGTGGCAGCCGGTGCTATGCTGCTAGCCCACCTTGTTGAGCTGGAGCTCTCCTACCTAAGGCTAGACCAGGGCTCTCCAACCTTGGGTCCCCAGATGTTGCTGGCCTACAGCTCCCAGCATACCCAGCCAACATGGCTAATGGCAAGGGATTCTGGGAGCTTAGTCCAGCAACATCTGGGGACCCAAGGTTGGAGAGCCCTGGGCTAGACAGACCAGACTATTTGCAGTTCGAGTCACTTGCGTGAATTCACTCATGAGTCTGTTTTGTCCCATTTCCACTTTTTTAAACTGCATGAAAATTTGTATTTAAATATTTAAATACATATTTCTAATTTTTTCTCTCTCAAAGCATGGATTTTAATGAGGTTTTGATGTGTTACTTTGTAACATTCGAAGAAGTGAAAACTCTGATGGGATAGCTACATTTCAATCCATTTCGGTCCAGCAGGCAGATCAGGTCAGCTTGTGTCTGAATTCACAAAGATTGAATTCCTCAAGCATCCCTATAATCTTCCTACCATTGCTGCAAAGCACAGCCTGTTTTGCTTGCTTGTATTGCTCCACAATCTGAGAAGGGCCCATAGATAGAGATGTGAAAGCCTGGAAATGCGCACCCTCCCCCAAATTTTCTAAAAAATCCCTGGGAAAACACGGAAAAAAGCTATTTTTCTTAATTTTTTTCAGTTCTCTTTCCACCACCCCCCCACCACCCTGGGTCCATTTTTTCTGTGTGTGTTTTTCTTCCCCAGGCCTTTACATCTCTACGCCTAGACACTATTTGTACTGAAGCGAATTAAAGAGGCCTTTGCCTGTGATTTGCCTTGCTTGTTAGGAAGAGAGCAGGGCCAATGTTGCTGATTCAGACCTTTTTTCATTTATTTATTTTTTAAATTATTTTATTTATTTTTCAAAACAAATTATAACAAAAAATATATATAACAAAATACAAGATTATCACACAAATATAACATAATCAACATACAATAAATCGTGAAGTGCTCCCCCCCACCCTCCAAGGGACCAATTAATATACTTCTATCCTCTTGATCAAATTCCAAAAATATAACATATCCTGACAAGGCATGTTACCCTTCCCCTTTATTAATACATAATCTAGTAATTGATTCCATATCTCCATAAAATTATTCTTCTTTAGCAATCCTTTTTTGCATTTGATACTACTAGTTAGTTTATCATTTAGGGCTATGTCCCAAACTTCCTTATACCAGTCTGTTATTAGGAAAACATGTTATACTTTCCAATTTCTCGCTATCATTAGCCTGGCTGCAGTTAACAAGTTTACAATTAACTCCTTCGTATTTTGATCACAAATAAGCTTCTCATTTGTGATCAAATAAGTTATTGATAACAATGCTAATTTTGGACAGACCTCTAAATTAGTACCAATAATTTTCGATATTTCTGTAAAAACCTCTCGCCAAAACACCAATACATTTTTACAACTCCACCACATATGAGCATATGTCCCTTTTTCCTGACATCCTCTCCAACATAATGCAGAACAATTATTATCTATTCTATTTAATCTTACTGGAGTTAAATACCATCTCCAAATTAGTTTATAAAAATTTTCCTTTATCCTAATTGACATCATTTTCACAATCCGTCTATCCCATATATTGTTCCACCCCACCTTCGAGGTCACCTCTTCAAATTCATTATCCCATACTGCCTTAAGCTGATCCTCTTGTTCTTTTGCTTTTTGAATCAATCTATATAAATCGCTTGTTATACCTCTTGTTGATGCATTACCTGGTAGGCCGTCTCTAGACATGACCATCTTTTCAAAATTAGTTAAATCTCACTCGTACTCAGTTTTCCTTTTCCATTTCTTCGACCACTGTTCCAACTGTAATAAATTTAACCACGATAATCTTCTCCCAACAATTTCCATTATTTGATCTCTAGTCCCCATCTTTTCCACCCAATCGGACAATCTAATAACCCTTTCTTCTCTTAGTTTACCCTCCAGATCTGATCTTAAGTTTTCGGGAAAATCCTTAAGAGCTACCACCGGATTTAATGGAGATATCCCTGGTATAAATATGCTCTTCATAGTACCCCAAATCATTAACAAATTTCTTAGAAAAGGGTTGTCTATATTTTTTATCAATTTATTATTATTTTTTTGAAAAAAAATATTCCCCAAAGTACTACGTAATTCACATGTTTCTAACTCCAACCACATTATTTCTTTAGGGCGTGCTATAATATCCACTATATGTCTTAATTGATTTGCTATATAATACCATTTTAAATTCGGCAAACCCAAACCCTCTACTTTTTGTGCTTTATACCATCTTGTTTTAGTAATCCTAGATTTTTTTCCTCCATTACAATATGTATTAATAATTGATTGCCAATCTTTAAGTTCCTTATCTGATATCGCACTTAGTATCATCCGAAATAAAAAATTTATCTTTGGCAAAATCTTCATTTTAATCAAAGCAATTCTACCAAACCAGGAAAGTCCAATTTTTTATACTCCTCTATTTTATTCTTTACCTCATTCTTTAATTTCCTATAATTCTCCCAATTTATCTATATCTTTTGGAATTACAATTCCTAAATATTTAATTACATTATTAATCTTATAATTACTTTTTTTTACACATTTCAATCTCTTCTCTTTTACTATAGTTAAACAACAAAAATTTAGATTTATCCCAATTAATCTGTAGCCCCGTTATTTCCCCGAACTCCTTTAAATGATTCTCCACTCTATCCATATTTTCCATAGGGTTTTCGATTGTCAAAAGAATATCATCTGCAAAAAGATTTATTTTTATCTTCTCCTTAATCCTTATCCCACCTATATTTCTATCTTCTCTAAATAAATTTGCTAAAATCTCCATTACCAATGCAAACAAAATAGGCGAAAGAGGACATCCTTGTCTAGTTCCTCGACCTAGGTAAATTTGCTCTGTTAAACCATCATTTACTACAACTGATGAAACATTTTTTGAATACAATTGATTAACTACTCCTCTAAATCTTTCTCCAAACTCCATAATTTTAATTAAACTTTTTAATGCTGGCCATTCCACGCAATCAAAGACTTTGAAAATATCTAACACTATTACCCCTGTTCAATTTATTTTTCTTTATTAAATATATTATATTTAAAACTCTTCTTGTTAAATCTGTCATTTGTCTTCCTTGCATAAAATCACATTGGTCTATCCCAACATATTTAGTAATTAACTTGTTCATCCTTCTCGCTAATATTGCTGTCATCAATTTTGCATCTTGATTTATTAAGGAAATGGGTCTATAGGAACCTGGCTCCGTTAAGTCCTCCTCTGGCTTCGGGATTAGAATAATCTTAGATTGCTTCCATGAAGAGGGGATCTCTCCCCCCTCAAAAAAATATATCATTAAATAACCTTTTTAGTCTTGGAACCAACATTTTCTTAAAAACCTTGTAGTATTCAGCCCCTTAAACCATCTAGTCCAGGGGTCTTACCCTCTTTCAGTTTATTTATTGCATATTCTATTTCCAATTCTGAAAAAGGTTGTTCCATAATTTCTCTATCTTCATCCACTAGTCTAATTTTAAAATGCTTTCCTATATACTCATTAATCCTCTCTTCCGTACAGTCTCCAGCCGTATACAATTCTGAATAAAATTCATGAAATATTTTTAATTTATCCTGCATTAAATTATGTCCTTTCCCTTTTTTTATCTTTAATTGCCCCAACTATACTTTTTTCTTTCTTTTTTTGTGTGGATCTTGCTAACATTTTCGAATTCTTATTACTATTTTCAAAAAACTCTTTTTTCAAATAAATCAAGTTTCTCTGAACTTTTTCCAAATCTTTCTTTTCCAGCTCTTTCCTTTTAGCTTGTAATTCAGCAAAGACCTTGTTCTCCCTTTCCTTCAAAAACTTCATTTCCAAATCCCTAATCTCCCCTTCTAACTTTTTAGTAAACTGTTCTTGTTTTTTCCTTAGTATCACACCCTCCCTGATACTTATCCCTCTCATCACTGCCTTCATTGTGCCCCAAACAACAGCTTCAGTACAAACTCCCGAATCATTAAGCAACCAAATCTCTCACATTTCCTTTTCTATCTTTGCTATAATATATTTATGCTGTAAAATCTTACAATTCAATCTCCAGTCTTCCATCTTGCTTCTCTATAATCCTTCTTTATTTCAATATCCATATTAACTATAGCATGATCCGAAACTTTTATAACACCTATTTCTGAACTCCTCACTCTTGACATCAGGGACTTGGAAACAAAAATATAATCTATTCTAGAAAAGTTCTTCGTGGCTGGTGAATAATACGTATACCCTCTTTCCAATCCCTTTACCCTCTCCAAACATCAATCAGTCCTTCCTTATTAATTATTTTATTTAATACCATTATATTATTTCTCTTCTCTTGTCCTGTCAGATTTGATTTATCAATATTTTTGTCCATCACCATATTAAAATCCCCAGCCATAATTACCAAACCGTTTTGTGGCTCCCCCATTTCCTTAATCACTTTTTGATAAAATTCTTCTTGATTTTCATTTGGTGCATACATATTAACCAATATATATTCTTCACCTCCCAATAATCCAAATATTATAATAAATCTTCCCTTATCATCCTTCTTTACCTTAGTCACCTTAAAACCACATTTCTTTGAAATAATAATTGCCACCCCTCGTGACTTGGATGAACCATAAGCTCTCTCATATGTCATAGACCATCGCAGTTTTAATTCATTTACCCCCTCCTTTGATTGGTGAGTTTCTTGTAAACATATAATATCCGCCTTATCCTTGTTGAGGAGCGCTTCAATCCTTCTTCGTTTCAACATGGAACCCAGACCTTTAACATTTAAAGTAGAAATTCTCAAATTTGAAACCATCTCAAGTCTTTGTCCATCTTAAATTGCTGGTCCCTATTAGTGAAATAAAACACAACAGCACACACCCTACCCCTACCCCACACCCTATTACCCCATTCCCTACATATATAAGCATTCCCTCCCTTACCAGCCTTGAAGAAAGTCTTCATGACCCCGGCCTGCCACGCCAACAAAAGGGGGGGAGACAAACCCACCCACCAAGCAACCGACCCGTAGATCCCTCCCAATTAATCTTTTATCCTTATTCATCCAGGTTAATACCCTTAAAAAACAAACAAACAAACAAACAAAAAACTTAAAGTAAAACAATAACATTATTAATCATTATATATACTTATTAAAATGAAAACAAAAAGCAAAATATAAAGGAAAAAACCGAGAAAGAAAAAAGAGAGAGAAAATAGAGACTAATATTAAAAAAATATTAAAAGCACACAAAAAACTTTTTTTTTCCTTTTCTTTTTTTTCTTTTCTTCTTCTGAAGGAGAAAAACAAAAAAAACAAACAAAAAACACACACATCACAACTCCATTAAGAGAAACTCCTCTTTCAGTTCCTTCCAGTTATTTGCGCGATCACCTTCTCTTCTGCTCTTCTCACCACCACCACATAAACTTTTTCCTTCCATATTTCTCTTACTTAGCTGCTCCTTCCAACAGCTGCACCTCCGCATCGCTCGAGGTTCCTGCCGTCAATCCCAGTTCTTCCAAAAAATCCACTCCTTGTATACAGGATGTTATCTTGTATCTCTTGTTTTTGATCATAAAAATACACATCACAGGATAGCCCCAGTTATATCTAATTCCATTCTTGGATAAGACATCAGTACATGGCTTCACACTGCGTCTCCAATCAATTGTTTGCTGACACAAATAATTAAAGATTTAGACTGGAGTACTTTGATATTGCAGTTGTTCTGGACGTTTCTTCAAAATTTGGGTAAACAATTCTTTTTTATAAAAACTGGCAAAACACACAACAATGTCACTGGGGGTAAGCCCCCCCCCCTTCTTCTTGAAACTCTATGGACCCTTTCCAAGTCTTGCTCAGTCCATTCCAATTCTGGGGCAATCTCACAAAACCATTTCAAAATTATTCCTCTCACATTTTTCCCATCCTCCACACTAACATGTGGGAAAAGGCGTATACTGAATATTAGACCGCCTCACTCTATCTTGGATATTAATCATTTGTAACTCCAGTGCATCAAATCTTAAATCTTGTTGCTGACTTTTACTTTGAAATTCCTGCTGTACATCCTCCACTTTGTCATCCAAAATCTTGACTTCCTGTTACAATTGCTTAAAATCCTCTTCAACTTTCTGGAATCCTGCCTTCAAACCCTGCTGAACCTGTAGAACTTCTCTTTTAAGTTGAGATATTTCCCCACTAATTTTGTCTGCAAAACGAGAGAGAATTGTCTCCATTTCTGTGGTCTGCACTTCTGAGGGATTTTTTTCCGGAGAAGATGGAGTTGCTTTCTCTTTAGCATCCGCCATCTTAGCACCTGATCTGGCATCTTTTCTCTCAACCATAATTAATTTATCTCTACTACCGCAGAGACGAGACCCTGTTTTTTTAAATTCCGTTCCTTTTCTAGTCCCGCTTCCCTCCTCCAGTTCACCTCTCTCGACTCTTTGAAGCCTAGAGAGGCTGTGGTCAGAAGGGTGAGCTCTTTCAGGACGATTCCAAAGAGGAACGCTTGGTTGTTGTTTTTTGCCTTTTTCCCGTCCACTCCGCATTTAAGACCTTAATCAGAAGGATTACACTCTCTCTCCTTATTAAAATTGTCTTTTTGCAAGCCTCCAGCTTTCTGTTTGTTCTAGTCTGGGAAGCAACAAGTTTAGTGCTGCAAGGCTTATCACCTCCCACGCTCTGCAAATCGCTTTCAGTGCCGTAAATCCATCTACAACTCTCACCGGAGGTCAGCAGAATACATTCCAAATGATAAGTAAAAAAACTCTTACCAAAGTTAAATCATTTGCTGGATGAAATAATTAATTATAGTTCAAACACCTTGGGAGGATTCTAATGAACGTCTAGTCCGCCGTGGTGGCTGGCTCCGCCCCTCAGACCTTTTTTCAAAGCAAAACATGGCTCCAGTTGAAAATTAGTTCCCAACTGCAGGGATACAAAGCATCAACCTGGATTGACAGGTATAGGGCTGCTATGAAAGACGGCTGGGTGTTTTTAAAGCAGCCTTGCAAATAACAGAGTAGTTAATCCTGAAGTAGTGGGCCTTGGGTTAAAAGTATGAAACTTGGCATACTTATGCACTGACCTATACTAAACATTTTTTTTAGTATGGATCCAATAAGCAATACCCCCAGGGGGCAGGAGACTGTCCATGTGTCAGGACAAAAATTCTTAACCTTTGGGGTGAATAATGCTGGATGTGACTTTTAGCAAGGTATACACCCCAAGAAATGTAAAATAGGTGGTATACTTACAGCAGTCACGTGGTTTTGTATGTAATCACAATTTATAAAAATCTTAACCAGGGCCAGACCTGATATACACCAAGGTGAAGCATCCTGCTTAAGGCAGCAGGAGGGAAGTACAAGACACAAGAGTGCTTTGTGTGGTCAGCCACACCACCTATACAATGTCCTCTATGAGTTACTACAGCATTGCTTCCAGCCCACAGGTTTGATTGGGTACCAGACACTGTCATGTGCATGCCATCATTCTAATAATAGCCAAAATACATGTAAATAAATAAGAAATTGTGGGTATGCATCTCAAGCTAGGTCTTGGGCCACCTCAAATCGTATACCCAAACCTCAGGGAGAGTAAGTCTCTATGAGATGCCATAGCCTCATATCTGGTCCACCACTTCATTGGGATACATCATGGCACTGTGAAGCATGGCACTGCCATGCCAATAATAATGTATGAAGAAAGGAACACAGAACTGGAGGTGTTCACCTGCTATCCCAAACCATACACCAAAACTTCCATGTGAGTGTCCTCTACAAATTCCATGTCCTGCCCACCATTTCATTTGTGAACCAGACACTGTAAAGAATAGCTAAAATAGGTAGAAACGAATAAGGAACTATTTGTTTGGATTCCCAAACTAAGTTTCCAATCACCCCAAATAATATATCCAAACCTCCAGAAGAGTGGCCTCTACAAGATTTCACAGTATTACATCCAATCCAATGCTTTGTTACTTCCAATACTTCCAAGCATTGCACCCCCATGCCAATAATACCTATTTATGCGGAAATGAATATGAAAGTGGAGGTGTGAAGAAAGCTTTGGACCATCCCCGACTGCCAGGGGAGTGTCCCCTATGAGTGGCATACCATTGCATTTGGCCCAACTCTTTGTCTGGGCACAGGACACCGTTAGGGCAAAGGCAAAAAGTTGGCTTGGGAGAGATGGAATATGGGGAAGAGATACTACTGTATTTGGTATGTGTAAATTCCTAGAAGGGAGGCATGAAGTAATCTCTGGCAAGCCAGGCAGCTATTTTTATCATTGTTTCTCCTTGTTTACTCTTTAGTCCTTTCCGTTAATGCCTGAAAAGATTGGCTCTAGTCCAACCATTGTAAGTTCATCTTGTGGTCTTGCGTTTGGGACACATTATTTTCTATGATAAAATTAACTGAAAGAGGAATGATAATAAAAATGTCTTTATTGCATATTTCGCTTTTGAAATTTCTCTTTCCCTGGAACATTTTGCAGTGTGACACTGGGAACTGCTGTTCCACATGCCGAAGAGGGCTTTACGTTGCCAAACTAGTTTGGTTCTCTTGGATCTTAGCTTGTGTCTATTATTATTATTATTATTATTATTACTACTACTACTACTACTACTACAACATTTATTTCCCACCTTTTCCCCAGTACTGGGACTCAAGGCGGCTTTACAACATTAAAACTTGAACAATTAAAACATATAAATAGAGATATACAAAGTTAAATATAATTAAATCATCTATAATATTAAAATTATATAATGCTTGTATTGTTTTTAATGCTTGTATTATATAATGCTTGTATTGTATTTTAATGCTTGTATTGAGGTAGTTGCAACTAGTTCACTTGAAACTAGTTTAATTCTTGTTGGGCTACCTACCTATTGTGTTTAGAATGACTACCATATATTCGATACTTTTCTGGAGTAATTGAATTAGAATTGGAAGGGAACAAACCATTATCCAAGATAGTTCTGGTTGACTATTCTCAAAAAGGATAATGCAGAGCTGGAAAAGGTACAGAAAGATCAACTAAAATGATTAGCGGGTTGGAGCACCTTAACGTATCCATGAGGAAAAAGCTAAAGAGATTGGGTTCTTTAGGTTAGAAACAGGAAAACTAAGGAGGCACATAACAGACATTTACAAAATTATAACTGGTGAGATATGAAATTATATCCTGTGAGACGCTTAGGAAATTATAACCTAGAGAGCAGGTACCTTTACAAATAATATTTAGGGGGAAACCCCTTAAAGTGGGTAGAAATTCCCCCAAATAGTCTACTGAGGACTGAACATAAGGAAGGGGTGAATGGAATGGTGTGGCTGAAACCCTGAACAGAGTCACCCCATACTGCAACATTTTGTTGGCAAGTCCCACTTGTTACTATTTCTGAAGTTCAAGTTACTGTTTCTGAAGTTAAGTGCCTATCCTTATATAGCCAAAGTTAAACCAACAATGCACAAGAGGGAGGTATCAGCAGGTTGGAGGGAACTCAAGGTTTGTCAAAGTAGAAAAAAAGCATTCATGAAAAGAGCTAATGGGACCAATAATCCTTCCTCCCTCCCAAACCAGCCCAGTGAGGACTGGGAATGCTCAGTGGTCACAGAATGACTGGCGGTAGGGTATACTTTGGGAAACTGGGCAGAGAGGATGGAATAGAATATTCTGGAAAAGGGCATGGCTTGCTGGCTGGAACACTAAACAGGAGTGCTCCATGCTTGAACGTTTTGTTGCAGGTCCCACCTGTTAACTCTGTCAGGCTTCATGATCCGTTTCAGTATTTTGCACGTTGAGTTAGTCTGCTTGAGTACTGGTAATTCTTCCAAGTTCCATAGAGTGCTTAAATTAGGTAAGTGCACTCCCTCATCTCAGTGTGTAGGGCAGGGTTGGGGAACCTCAGGCCTGGGGGGCAAATCTGACCTACCTGGGGTCCCTATCCAGTCTTCCAGGGTTTCCCCTGGTGGCCACATGCCCTTCCCCTGGTGGCCACATGCCCTTCCCCTGGTGGCCACATGCCCTTCCCCTGGTGGCCACATGCCCTTCCCCTGGTGGCCACATGCCCTTCCCCTGGTGGCCACATGCCCTTCCCCTGGTGGCCACATGCCCTTCCCCTGGTGGCCACATGCCCTTCCCCACAACCACCAATCGTTTGTTGGTTTCCTGGCTTTTGTGCAGTTTTTTCCCCATTCTAAAAGGTTGAATGCCTCCCATAAGGCTTAGTTGCTGCCAATAAGAGTTTTAAACTAAAATTTGCTGCTATTTTGGATCTGCCCACTACTGGAATGTGGCCCCCAAGAGTTTCTCTGAAATTCAGTTCAGCCCTTGGTTGAAAGAGGTTCCCCACCCATACTGTGGGTATTAAACAGCACCAGGCCAGCACCTGACTACTGCAGAATGTTTCTAGATATCCCTCCCTTCAAACTGATGCCAGTCCATTTGTTACTATCCTCTGCATAGGGTTGATCATCACGTTGCATCAAGTTGCGTAACCATCTTAGACTAGTTTCTTTTAGGCTACACTTGTGAAATATATAATGTTGGACTATGTAAAAAGTCCTTCTGAAGTTCAGGCTTCAAGCATTCACTTTGTTGGGAAAAGGAAGATGGGTTGATCTGGCCTGATTCACCAGACTCCATCCCTATTCCTCACCTTGTTTTACAAGGATAGGCACTATATTTGCTCTTGGGCCACACCATTTTTCCATGAATCTTTGTAGATATTCTCAGATTTGTCTGCTAAATTCTTTAGGATGTTTGCTGTTTGAATGCACACAGTTTGTGAAAGCTATTTTTAACAATATCTTGCAGAGTATCCAGTTTGAACTGCAGGCAGCCAGGCTCTGAAGTGCCAAGCATCTGTGAATTCAATTGAATTCCTGCACAATTTTACTAAGTGATCAAGCTGAATTAAAATAATGTTGGGTTTTTAAGAAGTCTTGCGACTAAATTTCTTTTTACCACACTTAAGAATACTGTATTGCTTTGGGGAGGTTTGCATTAAATTCGTAGCTCTTCTAGAAGGAGGCCGAGGGTGTTCTTTTTTCTAAAACAGATGGCTTACGGCACTTGTTGGATATGTTGAATTGCAGGGTAAGGTTATTGTACACAGCCGCGTTCCCCCCACGCCCCTTCCCGAGAGCTGTAAAACAAGCAAGCGCTCTATCTGAATCCATAAATAGATCGTTGGCTGGCTGTCTATTTGTAAAGTATCTTTGCTTCTAGTGTCCTTAAGATTCAGCAGCTGTTAATGGGATTATATCATTCAGTGTCTAATGCAATAATAGGTCTTGAATGAGCAGAGTAACTATTTTTTCTTCCTTGAGAGATAGGCAAATTTCTTCTCTTTTTTTTTTTTTAAGTGCTGCACTTTAACAGTTTCTAGTTATTTGCAAAGTGTATTTGCTCTGCAGCGCATGTGGGCACAAGGAGCCTGTGGTCTGAGTTTATTATGAGTGTATGTATTATGGGGTTTTACATACTGCTCTGTATCTGACAAGATTCCCAAGTGGTGAACAATAAAAAGTATGCAGTGGGGTGGAGAATCAAAATGCAGAATTAAGGGTACAGTCCTGTGGCCCTTAGATGTAGTGTGAGAGGCCAAAGGATACAGGCAGTCCCCAGGTTATGAACGCGTTCCGTTCTTAAGAATGTATTTAAGTCGAATTTGTATGTAAGTCGGAACAGCATAGCATTCTATATGTTAAAATTGGCATTTATGCAAATTGCGTAAATTACGCAAATTGCATAGTATACTACGCTATGTACTCTACGTAAATGATGTAGCGCCGGGGAACCCAGAAGTTCGTTCATAAGTATGGGTTGTCTGTAAGTCGGACGTTCTTAACTCGGGGACTGCCTGTACTGGGGATTTCCATCTCCGAATCTGTAGACAGACCTACAACCTTGGGTGAAAATCCCTGCTCAGATCCTTATTCCCCTCCCTAGACTGGGGCAAGGGGGAGAGCCAGCAGGAAACAAAAGGACAAACTGATTGGGTTTTGAGTGAGACTGGAAGAGAGACAGAGAGCTGAGTTGTTCTCTGAGAATGCAATTGTGCTGGTGAAATCTAATGGAGGGCCTGATTGGGGAACAATATCTGATGGTGTGTTAATGCTCTGAGCCTCCACTTATGCTCGGCTTGTATATACATGTAAATAAACCATATGTCACAAAACGCCAGTTAGTCTCCTGTAACCTCATTCCAAGGAAACAAACCCTGAGTAAGTGCTGGAACCCCTGAAATCTCACTGGAGAATTGGGCTGTGCATAGCAATACATTTTAATTATTTATTTTATTTTATTTGTCTACCACTAAATATTAAGAAAAATCCCTAAGAGGTTTCCATATAAGTAGTAAAATCACAATTAAAATAATAAAATATATGTGCAGTCTGCACACTTATCTTGACCGGAGCCAACCAGGCATTCAATCTGTATTGTGGCTATTCTGCTTCATGCTTTCTTGTTGATTTATATCTGGGGCAAAGATGAGTCCTGGGTGTATGTAATGGAATGATCCATTCTCACTGGATTTATCTCGTGATCATGGGCTTTGCACAGTTTCCATTCAGTAGGTTTCTGTGGCCTGCCTAGTTGACCATGAGTTGGGGTGCTTGCACTCAAAATGCCAACATCCATTTATGTTGTTGATCAGGTGTGGGTTGATCAGCTCAAGCAGGGTGGTTGTGTGTATTGGCCCTAATTACTGATCTAAGACTGCGTGTGTCCCGTTAAATGAGAGACGATGAACTCATTTATTTCATCGTTGCATTTTTTCTTCCCATCATCCCTTTTCTGACAAATGGAGATGTGCAAGCCTTAACGTTCTGCTTGAATTGTACCTGCTTGCTTGCTATATTGAAAGGGTGGGGCAGAAGAGAGTGAGTTTTGCTGTACTTTGGATTGTTGAATTCAACAGCTTCAGATTCTTATGGAATAAAGGTAAAGTGGTAATATTTAAATTCTCAAATGCATGACATGCATATCACTTTGCTCACTTGAGCCCGTTTGCCCAGAAACTAGCACCATTCTTGCTGTTGGGTGGATGGTAGGTTTTCTACTCTTGCTGCATAAACCTAATTTCCCAAGCTACCTCCCCACTTTTCTGTCTATTTGATCTAATAACTAGCTCATAAGGATCCCTGAAATGCCTGGTGCAAAGAGAACTGGAATGTGCAGTTGTCGGATCTTAAGATAAAAAATTCCTGAGTGGGTTTCATAGATTTCATAGATCATAGAGTTGGAAGGAGCCTACAAGGCTATCGAGTCCAACCCCCTGCTCAATGCAGGAAACTAGAGGAGGGATCTCCCATCCAAGTAATAACCAGGCCTGACCCTGCTTAGCTTTCCACGCTCAGACAAGCTGAGCCAAGCTCCTGATGTAGGCACCTGGGGATGGTGCCTATTTCTCCTCTCTCCGCCCCCAAACTGTATATTAAAAGGGTGCCTAACTCATGTGCTATGTACGCCATTTTGACATATTGGGGGTAAAAAGAGCAACTAAGTAAAAACATGTCCTTGTAAATATTATTTATTTATTTATTTATATCCTGCATTTTCATGAATAGTGACTGTTAGAAACTCCATAAATATGAAACTGGTTTCCTTGCTTGCTAATATAAAGGTACATGTTTTCCCCCATGCATGAAGAGAGAAAAAAACACAAATTTGTGCAGTTCCTTGGACTTCCTCTAAATGTAGCATTGCTTTCCTCCTAAGGTAGCATAGGCTTGTGTGAGTAAAGGGGAGTGTATGTGTGTACTGAATGGATTGCTATTACATTTGATTTGTATAGTGATTAAAATAAATATCTTAATATACATTGTGTGGGGACTTTTCCTGATATGCCTCACTTGTTTTCAAGTATAATTCTCAGAAGCTGTCACATGAGTGAGATTGCTGTCTTTGTAAACAGTATATGGGTGACTGGCTCCTTTTTAATTGTTTGCTTGGAGAACTGGCTAGGCAACTCCCTTCCAGCAGAGGAAATGGGCTGATGAACTCAACCTTAAGTTTTTGAATATCTAGAAAAGCTATGTCCTCAGTGGGGGGAGAAAAACTTGGACTCTTGCCACCACATAATCATTGTGTTTTAACAAGTGCGGGAAGCCACATGCTACTTGCCTACTCCATCCATAAGCAGATAATTTGGAGGTAGTAAGAACCGAAAGATAGGATCTGACTGCTACTTATTGCGTGTAAATACCATATTAAAAACTAGAAAGAGAAGAGGCAGTGAAATTGCAACCCGATAGGCAACCTCATCTTGGATAGCTGTAAGTGCCGCATTTGCGAAAGACTGAGAAAATAATAATATTTTAAAAATGATGCCCCCAGTTGCCCATTTTTGAGGCACCAAAAGAAGGGGGGGGAACCATAGAATAAGTGATGGTCCTCCCAAAGTGCCGTTTCGGTATTAGTGAAAGAGCAGTCACTGGCGAGATCACAAAAAGTGAGCAGCACGGGCCTTTTGGGCACTCTTGCTGAGCGGCACGGGCCTTTTGGGCACTCTTGCTGAGCAGCTCTGTAGCCATTCCCAGCAACCCATGATAAAATTGTCCTTCCAGGTATGGATGACACAACAAGCCATCATGGGCAAGAACAACCCTAAAACAAGCCATAGACTGGGTTCAGACGACACGACCAGCAAACAACGATAACAGACAACTATTGCTTGTTGTGTCATCCAAACCCAGGTCATTGTGAGTCACAATGGTCTGTTTTGTCCTCAGAAACAATGATAACAAACAACAGTTTGTTCTAGGGTTTGTTCTTACAACGATTGTTTGTTGTGTTGTCTGAACCAGGGAGACCTGTTTCATTGTTGGTGGTTCAAGAATCCTACTGAGTCGCATGACAAGAGCGGCAAAACTAGCAGCCTCTCCAGTCATCTGATCTCTGTTTCTGATATCTGCCCAGCAACACACACGTTGCTGCTTGCTTCACTTTTAATTGTAGGATGCTTTTTACTTTTGCAATCAGAATACCAAAAACTGTATTTTTCTTTCAAAATAAAGTATGCTTTTAATAGAAGAAGAGTAGATTACAATTGGGGAACTTTGCAAGTATGTGGTGAGGGAGGGAGTAGTGGGGTAGTAAGCAGAGGGCTGGAAAAATGAAGTCAAGGCTAAGGAGCAAGAAAGGCTTTGGGGGTAGGGAAGGTGTGGAAAAGATCTAGTTCAGACTTGTAACACAGGTGGGAGGCAGGATAGATGGGAGAACGGCTAGAGATAGCAGGTTCTCTGCCATGCGTGGATGCGAGGGGTGGCAAGAAGTAAAAGAGGCGCAGTGCTAAGCAGAGCCTAGGCATGGGCGGGGGAAGCTGTAAATAACTTTAGCCTGTCTCCTAGCCATGATGGGAGCGAAGGCGGGAGGGAGAGGGGAGAGCAAGAGTGGATTTGGTGCCGGGCGGCGCAGAGAGGGAGGAGGCAAGGATCAAAAGCCGCTGCTTGGACAAGGGGCACCAGGCACTGTGTGGGAGGGTGCATAACATTTTAATAATCATCACCTGTATGGTAGGCCAGGTGATGATTTTAATAATCATCACCTGTATGGTAGGCCAGGTGGGAACAAAGGCGGGAGGGAGAAGGGGGAGCGTAAAAGGTGTTTGTGATGAGCAGCAAGGTTGGGAGTGGTGGCTGGGTTAAGAAGTCAAGCCTCAGTTCATACTAGAGGCACCACTAATGAGGGGTGGGTGGGTGGATGTGGGGGGGATGTTTCTCTGTGGTAATGGAAACAGCCAGGCAAAAGCAGGAAAAGTAACAGGCAGAGAAGCATGGGTGAACACATACACAGGAATCTTTTTTTTTCAATGGGAACAGACAACAAAAGTGATATCGATCAGCTACAGGGAGGTAGAGAAAGGGTTAAAGATTCCTGCAGGAGGAGGGAGAGGGGAGCACTCAGCGGACCAATCACGAACAGGCTGCCTACATAGAGAGGGAGCGATGGCCCCTGGGATGCATGCCTGAAGGTGGAGGGTGGACTGGGTGGGAACAAAAGCACGATAATGACCAGAAACAAGGATTGTCTATCAGAACCATCGTTGTAAGTTACCACCAATCATAGTAACGTACAACGATAGCTTGTTGTGTTGTGCGAACACACCCATAGGTTCTCAAGGTGATTTGTTCCTGAAAAATAAGCCACCCTGCAGAAACTGCGCCAGGCTCAGACAAAACGACAATCCACCATGGCTGGTTACCCATGGTTGCTTGTCGTGTTGTGTGAACCAGATCATTGAAATAATGGCTTATTTGTTACCCATGGGTCAAAAAGAAAACAAAAGATCAGCAAGTCAAATCCTTTGCCTGTAAGTTAAGATCCTCTTTACATTCATTACTGTTTATAGTTTAACCTCATGGTACCACAAATAGAGGATAGAGGTACCACAAATAGAGCAGTCAGATCCACAAATAACCACTATGGCTAAAAGGATTCAAATAATCAAAAAGCGGCTGGGCTCTGGCCCACAAGCTAGATCTTATCCTACAGAAGAATGAGAAACTCCCTCAAGGTTTCTAGTCAGTCTGACCTGAGGATTCTCTTATATGGGAAAGGGGTCTCCTGAACTTCATGTGAAACCTAACCAGAGCCTTCCTACCACTTTTTGGGGAGGGCACAGTATTTCTAAGTCCATCCTGCTGAGCATCTTTGTGTGTATTTT
Source organism: Shinisaurus crocodilurus (assembly GCA_021292165.1). NCBI lineage: Eukaryota > Metazoa > Chordata > Lepidosauria > Squamata > Shinisauridae > Shinisaurus > Shinisaurus crocodilurus. The sequence goes on from CM037879.1 coordinate 131,886,757, forward strand.
GTAACGTATTGTTCCAAATTGGGAGAGCAGAAAGAAGGCACCATGAGGCCAGTCTAAAGCCTAGTGGTGCACAATGGATGCATCAAAATGAAAGGGGCACTGCATACTTCAAAAGCTGCGGTTGTTAAAGTCTGTGGCAGCTGTTCTTAGAACTCATAACTAATGAAAATGAATGAAAGACATGGGGATGGTTGCTTGCAACATTAATTTAGAGCAACATGGCTTAGCTGCAGTTGAATCAAATCTATCCAAACGCTAAGGATTATGGAGGATTGGACATGTTTGCATCAAATACACCATCTTCATACTGGCCCCCTGGATAAAGTCTGTGTAGGGCAGAGCAACATTAGAGAATGAATTTTCTTATAAGAAGTCTGCAATTTCCTACCCCATCCCCTGGATCGCATAAGAACTGGATTCAGGCTGGCTTAATAAGTGAAACTGTTGCCTAAGTTTTATTTTTAAAAATGAAAGCAATAAGAAGTGCCTATTGCAGCTTTCACAAAGATGTTCAGTGGTGAGTGAAAATGCTCCAGTAACTGTTTTTACGAGCACTGTACATACTTATCCAGTAGTTCAAGTGCCAGCTCTGATCAAAAGCTTTAAAGACTGGCAGGTGAGCCACTGATAACAATTTGGCATCTTCCCTCGTAAAGTACAGCAAGTATATGCAATGAATGTTTGAGGACCCATCTGAGTGTATGGGTTTTAATTTGGCAAAGTCATCGTACCGCTCATCTTTATGTTAGTGACAACTTGTTCTTAGCACCTGCCAGAGACTTGCAAATACTGCCTCACTGTTAAAGGTTATTTTCTATTAAAAGGTTTGAAAAATTAGGTATGACCTTTTGTTTCTCAGTGGTTCTTGCATTTTCAACTGGACTAACTTTAAATGCCTTTTGTCAGAGTGATGGTTGTGTTACAACAGCTATTGGGTTCTGCTGCCTGTAGCAGGAATCCTAAATGGTTTGCTGAATGTAACTAATACAAAATTGTGATTCTCTCCCCCCCCCCCCCTTAAGTTGTGTCTGTTTGGACAACTAAAGCTGTAGCAGGTTAATAATTATATCAACAGCAGAAAATACTTTAAGGGTGTGAACTTGCACAGTATCACATTGCAAAAGCTAGGGATCTGTCTTTGAAGCCAATAACCCTGTGAAAAGTGAATAAAGTGTAAAAGCACCTCTTAATGATGCGTTTAAATACCTGGAGAATTGACAAATAAGACTGACTTGACATGTCTTGCCTGTGTATGTCAAACAGCATGACAAAGAAGGTTCAATAACATGAAACTTGATCAGAGTGCTTTACTTAAATTTTTGTATCCTTCAAGGAGTTCAGGGCAGCGTACACTGGGTTATCATCCTTTATCCCCACAGTCCTGTGAGATAAATGAAGCTAAAAATGGTGCTGATTTGCCCAAGGCCACCAAGAGTTACTCATGGTTGGCGAGAGTTTTGAACCAGTCATCTATAGCTCCCTAGGTACTACTTTATGCTGGCTCTCTCAGTTTCCGTTTCTCCCTTTCAGTTAAGTTAGTCTGTCTGGTGAGTCTGTGATTGTTCCGCTAAGCACAGTGTAACTTTACCAGGAGATAAGATGACTTACCAAAGAAACTCATTTAGGGTGCAATTCTATGCAAGTTTAGACAGAAAAAAATGCCTACCACTCCCAGCATGCCCCAGCCATCATAGCTGGCTGAGGCATGCTGGGAGTTGTAGGCCTTTTCTCTGCCTAAACTTGCATAGGATTGTGCCTTTAGAGAAGGTAAACTTAGGTCTAGAGCAGGGGTTCTCAACCAGGGGGGAATTCCCCCCGGGGGGGGGATTTAGGGTTTCAGCGGTGGAATTGGGACCACAGACTAAAACTGCTGGAATAGTGATCTTTCTACAAATTACAATTCTACAGATTGTACATAATCTACAGGACATCACACCTTATTGTATGGCACAGATTAAGTCAGACAATCTTGGAAAGGGGGGAATGACATTCTGACATATGGTGAAGGGGGTGCATGGGGCAAAAAAGGTTGAGAACCACTGGTCTAGAGCATCCAGTTAGAGAACAAACCAAGCTTTCTAGTCTGTACTCGGCAAACTAAGAGTTATGTCAGTCTATGATGTAAAATAGGTGTTGGAATAGATCAATGTTAAACTCAAATTTTATAGTGAAATATAAAACTTAAAATGCATCTTGGTTTTTCATGAGGTAGAAAGATTGTGCTGTTTGTTCTAGCTGTTAACACCTGCAGTTGAGCCTGGTTTGCTCTAGGTATCCCCAACAAGCTTTTAACTCTTTCCTACAGCCTTATGAATCTGTCACCAGGGTGTATCAATAATATAGATTCTATATGCATAGGAACAGGATATCGTTGCTTCCCCCCCACCCCCATAGAAATTGTGACTAAGGAAACTGGCCCAACTAAGTTATTTGCAACTGTATTTGGCTTGGTTAGGTTGCAGTGCTGTTCTTGTGACAGTCTGGAGGTTTTTCACTCCGTATATAGAATATATTTCTCTAGCTAAATGTTAACCCACCTTCATTGATTTTCCTGACTTCTGGGAGGGTGGGGGGAACAGATGAAGTTTCTCTGCGATAGAATGGTATGCTTCTGAGGCATCAGAGCAGTAGCAATTTTAAACAAGGCCATAATTACTCCCCACAAGTCCATAATCAGGAAGAGCGAGGTTCATGTCAAAATCCACGGAACCAAAGCTATTGAGCCAAGTAGAAAACCTCTTACTGAATGTTTCTGGTCCTATGAAAAACAGAAGCGATTTAAAAGAAATATTAATGTTTTGTTGAACTGTTCACTTTAAACATTACAGTGTGGATCCTTGTAATATCCCTGTTTGAGTGACATTAAAGAAGGGAATGGCTTCCCTTAGGTTACTGGGCAATATTACCAACACATCTAGTTTAATTCTTGTGCCTTCTGAAGCAGGACTAGAACAGAAAGATCTTGGCAACTGATCTTTGTGCTGAGGCCATAGCCTCCTGAGGCAACCATGCATGAATCTGTTTTCACAAATGGTCCCCTAACTAGGATCTGGCTATGCACAGCCCATGTTATGCTGCTTCAGTGTCCACTGGGCATTTAGACTGAAACCACAGTCTCTAAACAAAGGCAGGCTACATTTTGATGCCAACAGCTGGAGAGGTGTAAGTTATTTGCATACTTGCATATGCTGTGTTCATACATAATTTCCTTAAGTGTAGCAATACCAGGCTATTTGTGTTCTTTCTCACTGAAGGTAAAACAAGCCAGACCACAGTATCTCAGAACCCAAAATGTTCAAAATTAACCAATCTGAGCCTTAGCATGGCAAGATGGGCTTGATAGATCATGGCATCTCCAAATGGGATCACTGTGGGATACTCATTTGCCTTCTGGTTGCTGATAATTTCAAGCACCTTGCCCCTAGTTTTCAAGCTTTACTCTGCATCCACAAAGGCTAAAAATGCCTTTGAAAGCTCAACTGAGGCCAGCTTTAAACATTACATTTACCATGTTAGGTGCTGGTGTGGGAAGCGGCTGGTTGTTATGAGTAATGTTTGCTTTAATCGAGTCTTGTGGTGATCATGGCACCCGCGCCCCGGTAGTTGAATGGTATGGGCACTTTTGGTGGTTTTTGTTACTGTGTTGTGGAATTGTATCCCATCAGACATAGGTAATTGAAATGGAAGTTTTATTTTCTGTAGTGTCTGCCCTTACCTAATATGGCCACTACTCAGAAAAGCTAATCACTCCCTCCTGTTGTGTCAGTATTTTGACACACAACCAGAGAGAGCGAGAGAGAGAGCTAGTTAGTCTCTGCCAGCTCAACCATTCCAGCCAACACACAAACTGTTTGGGCAAACAAATAACTTCCTCCTGAGTCGCGTCCCCCATGAACGTACTGTAAAATTATACTTACCAGGCAAGTAGGATAGTATACACAGCTATCATGGGATTCCTAGGGTGGAAAGAAGGAGACTCAATCCACCAAATATGTGATTCACATTGTAAGTGAGCAAAGACTTCATATGAGAACTCTACACATCACAAGGTGAGTGTAATGTTTAGTCTTGGCCTGAAATCCTGAAGATTCTGTAAGGAGAGAGTAAAGATAGTAGAAATCGGGGCACTAATCTGATCTCATTTTTTGATCGGGTAACCTCCCTTGTGGACTGTGGGAATGCTGTGGACATTATATACCTGGACTTCAGCAAAGCTTTCGACAAAGTGCCTCATGATATCCTGATTAGTAAGCTAGCTAAGAGTGGGCTAGATGGAACAACTATCAGGTGGATCCACAATTGGCTAAAGAATAGGACTCAAAGAGTGCTTATCAATGGTTCCTTCTCAAACTGGGGAGAGGTAACGAGCGGGGTACCACAGGGCTCGGTCCTGGGCCCGGTGCTCTTCAACATTTTTATTAATGACTTGGATGAGGAGGTACAGGGAATGCTTATCAAATTTGCAGATGACACAAAGTTGGGTGGAACAGCTAATACTCTGGAAGACAGAAACAAAATTCAAAGTGACCTCGATAGGCTGGAGCGCTGGGCCGAAAACAACAGAATGAAATTTAATAGGGATAAATGCCAAGTGCTGCACCTAGGGAGAGGAAACCAAATGCAGAGTTACAGAATGGGGGACACTTGGCTCAACAATACTACAAGTGAGAAGGATCTTGGAATTGTGGTAGATCACAAACTGAATATGAGCCAGCAATGCGATGTGGCTGCAAAGAAGGCAAATGCAATTTTGGGCTGTATTAATAGAAGTATAGCTTCCAAATCGCGGGAAGTGATAATTCCCCTTTACTCGGCACTGGTTAGGCCTCATCTTGAGTACTGCGTCCAGTTCTGGGCACCTCACTTTAAGAAGGACATAGACAAACTGGAGAGGGTTCAGAGGAGGGCAACAAGGATGATAAAGGGACTGGAAACAAGGCCCTATGAGGAGAGACTGAAAGAACTGGGCATGTTTAGCCTTCAGAAGAGGAGACTGAGGGGAGATATGATCGCACTCTTCCAGTATTTGAAGGGATGTCACACAGAGGAGGGCAAAGATCTCTTCTCGTTCATCCCAGTTTGCAGGACACGGAATAATGGGCTCAAGTTACAGGAACCTAGATTCCACCTAAACATCAGGAAAAATTTCCTGACTGTCAGAGCAATAAGACAATGGAATCAACTACCTAGGGAGGTCGTGGGCTCTCCCACTCTGGAGGCATTCAAGGTGCAGCTGGACAGACATCTGTCAGAGATGCTTTGACCTAGATTCCTGCATTGAGCAGGGGGTTGGACTCGATGGCCTTGTAGGCCCCTTCCAACTCTACTTTTCTATGATTCTATGATTCTATGAAAAAGTTCCTCTAAGACAGTAACTGGAAAAAGTTTTCCAACACTGTAGTTGTGTCTGAGTTTTATTCATGTCAGCAGAACCCTATTGGAGCAAACATGTTAAGGTTTGCAGTTCTGGTTTTTTAGCGATTTAGTGGTTTCTTTTACTTTCAAAGGTATAGGCAAGATTGAAAGGAAAACTGGCATGAGTCACTGAATTTCCAATCTAAACTTATAAAATTAGCAAACTGTCAAATTGCTACCAACTATAGCTATAGGGCTCAAAGGGAGAGTCACTAACTCATTTTTTAGGTCCTATGTCCCCTTCTATGGGAAAACATAATTCATGCAAAAGCCATTCCACAAATCTTAATAATTCAAGATAAGATTCATCCGAGTTCTGTCAGCATAATCCGCATCCCTTTTTGTGGAGTTTTCAGTGCTGGCTGTTAAACAACCGGTGCTGTTCCAAATAAAAGTTGATGGAACATGAAAATTGCAGATAAGCAATTTCATTAGCAGGAACATTACATTTCAGGTTGTCCATATAACTTTAAATATGTCTACAATATCTTTACATTGCAAGTGCTAGCCCAGAGAATGGTGTATATATGCACACTAATGGATCAATATGTTTTTTCATGGTGTGTGTGTGTGTAACCATGTTAATACAGCTAGTGGGCTCTCTTCTTGTACTGTAGGTATTTATACTATACTAGACTGTCCTGTTGGGCTATCAACTCTCTTTGAAGTTCCATCGTTACTTTTACTGTTACTTTTACTGTAACTTTTACAAGTTTCATTGTGCTGCTAGTTCAGAGTGGTTGCCCAGAAAGTGAATGCATTGCTGCTCCAGTAAGCTTTGAACAATGGTGTATCTGTAAGTGAATCAGTTGCAATGGAGCAGCCTTGTTTGTAGTATTGCTATTAAGTGCAACGAAAAATAACAAAGTCTTGTGACTAACTGGAAGTTCTTACATGCATCTGCCTAGCACTATATTGGACAGCCTGAAGAGCAATGTCCCTAGTATCTCCCACAATAATAAGGTTTGAGAATTTGTGATCTAAACAAGTGGCATAACCTACAGGTATAAGTGTTCCCTTCCTACAAGATTTGGCAAGTGCAAGATAATACCAGTTCCTCCCTTGTAACTAATTTAAGTTGGCTTCTGCATAATGAAGGTGAAAGTTTTTCAAACAATTTGGCATACACCAGTCATTTATACTGTGTTGTCTCCTCTATTTGTGGCCTCTACTCTTTCACCCTGTCTTAAAATGCATTATGGTAGAAGCTAGCTGGCTTTGTATAGAATTTTTATGCAGTACAGCGTACCTTAAAAATCTTTTTGAAAGACTCATGTGTGGTAAACAGTATTTTACCCTACCTAAAGAATAACTTGAACAGAATAACAATGAGTTTGGAATTAGGCGGATAACTTTTTGGCCACCTCCCATATAACATTTTAACCTGCATGCGATGCTGCCCCTGCAGCCAAGAACATTACGGTAACATCAGAAGAGTTCTGGCCATCTTATTGTAGGACTTAACATTTCTACTTGTCAAAGAAAAGTGCAAAAGCTCTGGGGAAAATCTGAACAGTATTGTCAATTTCCCCCTTTCTCCTGCCCCGTACTTTGGCGGCTTGGATGAGGTGAGCTCAAATTCCTCCATTGCTTCTATTTCTTACTCCAGAGCGGAGAACGTGTGGCTCTCCAGATGTTGTTAGACTACAGCTTCAGTCATCCCTCACTATTGGCCATGCAGACTGGGGCTGATGGGAATTGCAACATTTGGAGGGTCACACATTCCCCACCCCTTGCTTTACTCCATATTCTCTTTCCACTGATCTTCATCTGCAGACATCTTCATTCCTAATGGTGGTGAATCTCAGTGGAAGAAAGAGAGGCCTCATTGGTGTCCTCTAGGTATCCACTTGAGCTGAAAAGAAGGGTCCTTTGAAGCATGCCTGCCCTTTCTTTACCCCACCACAATTTCATCACTAGTAGTCTGGATTATAACACTGTTATTCCAGTGTTTCTGTCCAGTTTAGTCATACAGTAAACACACTGTGCAGTTGTCACCACTTGCTCATACTCTCTTTTACCTCATTGCAGCAAGACTTTGACTAGCAATTGGAATTGGTTACTGTGGCTTGGAAATCTATACCTGGATTACTGAGTTAACCGTACCAGTTTTTAAGTCTCTAACCATACTGCATTTTAAAAGATTATAGTACACAATAGAAGCCTAACCAAATAATTGGCCAATAACATGCTATAAGGTTTGTTTATGCATATAGTAGCAAAATGTCCATTGGGCTGTTGAGCATGAGGGACAAAGGGGCAAGTTTTATTCCCCATTGCAGTCAAGTCCCCAAGTGCAGCACTTTATGTGGAAGAAAGTGTGCATCTGGCACTTGTTCCTGTGGGAAGAAGCAAAATGTTGAACTTGGGAACTTCATTGATATGGAACTAAATCTGGTGACCACTCGCCCGGGGGGGGGGGGAGAGGAGAGAAAAAACATAATCTGAGGCTGTGTAAATATTTAATTTCCTTCATCTATTTCTTGATCATGCTAAATTGCAACAGGTACAGGACTCAAGACTGACTTTTTATATATAAAACATATGTGATGCTGTGATCTACAATGGTAAACTTTCTTTGTTTGCAGGCACACCATCAGGAGACTTGGAAAAACTTTGAACTGAAATGGATAGGTCGAAGCTGTGGCAACACTGATCTAATGTAAATGCGCTGGATGTGTTCCTCCTCTGGAGAAGATGGAAGCTTTTTGTGCGAGAATCTCCTCCAAGCTGTCTCTGTACACCTGTTCTGCCTACAAAGAAAACTTTGGATATCTAAGAAACAGATCTGTATAAACTCTCCCTAATGCAGTGAATATCTCCCCCCCCCCCCAGCCTTTTATGAACTTTGGTACTTGGTTTGCAGTTGATCCAGGAGAATTCCAAGTGACAGGTAGTGTAAACATCCTACACTCTCAGCTGTGTGGTAAAGAAGAAAGCTGGGAGAAGGCTGTTTACTCTCTCTGCCTTGGGAAGCAGCTGAAGGAGGGAAAACATGGAGATCTTGCAAGATTTTTCTAAGCCCCTGTTCTGAGCTGTCTGTTTATATTTCTATTACATAATTGTGTGTTTATATTTTGACACCAGCTTGAACAAGTCCTGGCTACAAGTTTTAATTAGGAAAGCATTGATTTATATAAAGTTTTGTTTTCAAATTTTGTATTATGGGGTGTAGTTGGGCACTAAGGAGAGACACTACCTCCATCCTCATATTTGTCAGCAAATTATGGATAAATAGCTTGCTTTCATTTCTGGGTATTGTCCTTCTGAAATGGAATAGAACTAGTATTCGGTTAAAGAGATGTAAACGAGAAGGGGACAGTTCTCAACTGTCCATGTGAATTATTTGGATACCCTTGTCTGTGCAGTGGACAAGAAAATTATGGGGTGTAATGTATTACATCTTCAAGAAACTGGTAGTAAGAATGGAATAGAAAATATTCTAATATTTTAGGAAGACATTTTAAAAAATGTAAACACTGGATGGTGCTCCTTTTTATAAAAACATATTAATCTTTAGCAATAATAATAATAATAATAAAGACCTGTAAAACAATCAGATTTTGTGACATGCAATCCTTGCTGATGAGTCCTGAAGATTTTGACAAATGTTGTTTTGTCACTTTAAGATGGCATCTAAAGACAGCCATTTGGTCTTTAGTGATATGACGTGTATTTCAGATGTCTGAATCCAGTTAATTTTAAGACATTCTGCTACTTTATTTTGTGTTGATATACTGTAAAGGTTTACTTTAAAATAAAAAATGTACCTCCGTTGCAGTTGTACACTTACAGCTTCACTGTGGATTACATACACACCTTTTCTCCTTCCAAGAGGTAAAAGACTGAAACTACTTTGCTCTTGGAACTTTTACCCTTTTAAAATGGATTGACAACCATCATCCAAGATGTGGGCCTTCATTTCGCTTTGAGGATTTTATTGTAAATAAGCAGGGTTTCTTGGCTACTTTCCCTTCAATTCCATTAGAGGTACAAAACTCATGGAATGCTCAGATAGTTTAACACCACTACATAGTTTATCCTAATTTTAAAAATAAATAAATGTGATAGCGCCAGGAAGTGCTAGCAGGTTATACTAATGCTACAGAGAATCCTGATTTCTCTAAGGTTCTAAAATCTTGGGGAGAGCCTCTACCGATAGGCAGCTCTCCTCTGCATACAGACTCGAATGGGAATGGCGAGGGGGGCAGAGCTAGCATGCTTGTCCCCATTCCTTTTCCTTGTGTATAGAGCTTACACATGAGAATGACCATATAGGGCTAGTGTAATGCACATATTGGGGAGAAGGCTAGGCTTTTTTCAAGCATGCAACACCCTGGATCGGAACATTGTATTGGTGCAAACCCAGGAGAAGTGTGCCATGTACTATTCCCCAGTGTGTAGACCCCACACCATAATGATTCTAAGCAAACTGTTCACAAGTAAGGAAGTAGACAGGCATGGCTTTTTACCTTCCACAAATGGAGTGATTTTCATGTTTGGATTGTTCATGTACAGGGTTGCTTGGTGGTAACAGATTATGTAAACTTTCAAAGAAAGCTTAGTGCTTTGTGTAACTTAAATACAAAGGCCATGGTACTGTGTCCTTGTGACAGTAGCTGATAAAAATTACATCATTAATGACTTGGTAATGGAGGTGAATCAAATAAATACATTTTTATAGACCATTATTTCATAATCTTTTCAGTATTATTCTGAACCACAGGAAATCTGGGCTTAGAACCATGATGAATATACCTAGTACAGAGCTCTGGCAGAATGGCATTTGTGGACTTGGAAGCATCAATGAATATTAATCTTTGACAACCTGTGATACATCTGCTATCACAGAGTCTAGGTTGGCACACATCGCTACAATGCAAAATACCTCTGGCACCTCTAGAACATGCCTTAACAAAGGAAGCAATATGTTAGTTATGACCTTCCTACTGACAATTACAGATGTGTCAATTACTGGTGCTGGTCCTGCCAATTCAGGACTGGCTTTTGAGTGCAGATAGTTGCCATATTTAGAGTAACTAGCTCTGGTGGTTTGAAACAAGACTTTATGCTTAAGGTGCCCTTCAATCTGGACCTAAGGGCCAACCTACACATGAGTCACATTGTATAATGGTAGTTAGCCCTCTTGAATGAAAAGCCAGCAATTTATTATATATTAGCTGCCTTGGGCATTTAATTGTGAAAATATGGATTTATTCCTCTGCTGCAATGGGGTGAGAGTGGCTAATTATCAGGCCGTAACTGCCAGGTACCAGATGTTCCTGTGGGAGAAGGTAGGATCTCTTTTCAACCATCTCCCTGAGGGTGAATGGGAATTGGCTCGAGTTTTTCAGGGTGAGGTGATGCACTTCTCTCGCCAGCAGATAAATACATCCAGGCACATGGCTGACTGCAATACAAAGACAATGGCTGGCTCAATAACCTTGCATAGGCATAGACATGTCTGGCTTAGGGCTGCAGGTCTATCACAGGAAGCTCACTCCAGAATAGAGGGCCTCCCATTCGATGGGGAAGACTTGTTTAATGCCAAGACTGGCCAAGAATACAATGAGATGGATGGGTATTGGTCTGCAGCAATCCTCCTTGTTTCAGCAGAGAAAATGGTTTAGGCAACCGCCTTATAAACAGTTCCACTCACCTGTGGGACAAGCCTTTTGCCAGGTTCTGACAAAGCTCTAAGTCACCAATTTCAGCCTTCAAAATTTTGGAACACCCATAGGAAGCAAAATGACAACGGCAAACATTGCCTTTGACTCCCCAGATTCTCATTTTTGTCTTTCTGTCTGTCACCTGTCTTCGGCACTCATCTCTCGCTCTACCTCCAAGCTTCGAAGCAGATAACATCACATTCTTGGGTCCTCTCTATTATTCATAATGGTTACAGAATCAAGTTCAACAACATCCTTCCAATCGGCAGCATCAGGACTACTGCACCTTTGAATGTGTTATTAATGGAAGTGGATACCCTTCTGGTGAAGGGAAGGGAGTGATAGAGTGGGTCCTGAAGCAACAACTTCATGACAGGTTCTACTCCTGTTATTTCACCATTCCAAAGTGGGATGAAGGCTTTCAGCTGATTCTGAACCTCAGAGAAGTAAACTCTCAATCACTTCCAGATAGTCATACAGTCATGCCTTGGATTGAGAGCATAATTCGTTCCGGAAACGTGCTTGTAATCCAAAACACTCATATCAAAATGAAATGGCCCCCAAAAAATTTGTACAGAGATTTTTAATTTAAGCCGTACTACAGTAGTACTTGTATTGCAAGACGTCGCTTGTATATCAAGTAAAAATAAATATTTAAAAATTTGCTTATCTTGCAAAACGCTCTCAAACCAAGTTACTTGCAATGCAAGGCATTACTGTACTTGTTTCTATCCTTTCCTTGCTCCAAAAGGGGATTGGTTTGCATTCATAAATTTAAGAGACACTTACCGGTACTTCCACATCTCCATCAATGAGAGCCATTGACATTTCCTTCGGTTTGCAATCATCAGAATTGATGTGTACCAGTTCCAGGTGTTGCCATTTGTTCTTGCTGTGGCACCAAGAGTTTTCACCAAGTGTATGGCCATAGTCACAGCCCATCTTCATGTCTAGGGGGTGTTGGTGTACCCCTATATATAGATGACTGGTTGCTGGTGGTGCCTACAAGAGCAGGGATCCTCGGGGCCTGTTCCATTACATGCTGTCTGCTGCAGGACCCTGGTCTTTACATCAATCTAGAGAAGTCCCACTTGATACCAATGCAATGTATCAAGTTCAGGGCAATACTGGACTCTACTTTGGATCGAGCCTTCCTTCCCCTAGACTGGGCATCAACACTGGTATGCCTTGCAGGACTATTAGCCGTCCAGATGGTTGTCATTGCCTAGCAGGTACAGAGGCTGCTAGGTCTTATGGCAGCTACTTGCATGGTAGTCACACTGGCGCATTGATGGATGCGAACAGCCCAGAACTGTCTGCATTCAACCCAACATGGGACACCAGATGGACCTGACCACTCTTCCCCACATACAGTAGGTGGCCGCTACACTGACTTGGTGGGCAGATGTCCTCAATCTTCAAGAGGACGTACCCTTCTCTGCACCTTCCCCGTCACGAATGGTGATGACACAAAAAAAATGTGTGTGGTCATAACTTGCTTTTGGGCATTAGGATACATGATCTGTTTTTCTATTGCATGGCTCTCTGTTGATGTGTGCCAGCATTAGTCTGCAGTAATAGCCATGGAGGTGCCCCTGGAAGTCCACAAGCAGTGCTTGCAGATGGCAGTCATCTGCTTTTGTTTGACTTCAGAATCTGGAAAATGCAGGTATGGGACCTTTGAGCATGGAGGTTCCACTTTTAGTTGTAGTCGGTGATAGACAAATTCATGGTGAAGTTTAATAATAGCACATGCTTATTGATCAGAATGGCTTCTGAAGTTACAAAATGTGTATCATACACTCCCTTAAAGCAGAAATCTGTCAATTTCCTAGACCTCAATTTTCCAATTACCCAAATCCTGTGTGTGTGTGTGTGTGTGTGTGTGTGTGTGTACACCGTATTCCTGATTAGTATGAACATCTTTATGGTGGGTTGAGGCTGCATATACATAAATATGTGCTGTAGTTTTGTATAACTGTCACTTCATAGGTTAATTGGATCTACATCAGAAATTTCTGGATAGTACAGATTCTACAACTGGTAATACAGGAAACGTCAAAGAAAAGATTGGTGTTCAGTGTATGTAACTTTTTTTTTCCTGATACACTTTTAAACTTTCCTAGCACTTCTTGGTATTGAACCTCATTCCTGCTTCCTTCTCACTGTGGGCCACTGAAGCTAGTATGTCTAATCATGCCGCTTTATTCTAAACATGTGACTTTGTTAAATATTCACTATCATAATTCTTTTCTGGGGGAGGTGAAGGAAAACAGCCTAAATGTTTTGTTTCAAGATGACAATCGCTTTGAGGTGCCTGGCTCGCTATTTCCTGGAGTCTTTGTTGTAACTCCATCTCTGTTGGAAAGGAAATGGGAAGGTTTTTTTAAAAAAGTAGTGCACTAGGAATGGGGAGAAATATCTGGCAGGATTTTTTTTTCTATTTAAGTGCCAAATCCTTTCAAGTGGGGGGGAAGAGAGAGGATTAAAAGTGAATAATGTTAAATTGAAGTTGATGCTTGACTTGTCAGTCTCTGGAGCTTCCTGAACAAACTGAATGAAATGTTTTTGGTTGAAGCCCACAAAGAATTTTTTAAAAGAATCTGAATGGAAAACAGCAAGGATTTACTGATTTACTTCCTTGTGTCCAGTTTCATTCCTGGCTTACTAGTAATTATTTAGTTCCTGGGGAATCTTGGCAGCAGAAGAGAACAGTCCAGTTCACAGCATAGGCTTTTGACTGAATAGGCTTTTGAAGGAGATACGTAAGACAATTGCATAAAAAGTACAGTGAGTAACAAAGGTTGGGATGAACGCAATATGCATGTGCCTTGCACACATTACCTTCATTGTAAACACAATAAAAGTTTAATATTTTATTTGTTGTCTTTTTTCCTGAGCAGAAATTAATCTTTCCTGCATTGGGTAAGATTTTTTTTAAAATGAGAGACTGTAAAATGGTAATTTTTTTTTAAATGAGAGACTGTAAAATTCTTTTGCAATTTAGAAGAGGAAAGTCAAAGCTCAGATTCTTAGTGGCTACGAGTGGCCCTTCTTGACAAAAGGATATTGTATTTAAAACTAAATATTGCACATGTTGCTTCATTCGAATAAAATTGTTTATACATTTTATGCAAAGGGGATTCATTTTATGGCCCAAGGGAATGGGTGTCTGTGCATGTGTTCCTTTCTTCACTGGTTTCATTAGAGATTTCTGGAGCATTTGCTATACTTGGATCATGACATTGTTTGATCTGTTTGAAGCTGCTGGTGGAATTGTTTGAAACAAACGCAAGCTCCTGGTGATGTGCAATTGCATCCAGAGTGCGTAGGGATGGGTTGGGCAGGGAGAAGAATGGCTTAGGCCCAATCACTTTGCTGTCCAGGCATTTGAGACAGGCAGCTGAAATGAGACCTGTCCATGGGGGATTTCCTCGCCTTCCTCCTTAAAGTCATTGTATGCTGCTAAGAAGGTACTCAAAGATGATTCAGTACTGCTACCTACATTTTAAGGTGTGTAGTTTGAGGCCTGTTTCCCAAAGATTTGCCACCAGTTCACTTAAACTCATTTTAGAGAGTTGTTGTGTGTTTTTCTTCCTTGGTGTCGCCCTTGTTGCCTGTGACCTTCTCACTATTCTTATGTTCTCTCTCCAAAAAGATGCTTATGGTTGGGACTAACACACAGATGTGGAATTGTCTACTGAGCAGCATAACTACAGCAAGTTAAATTCGTTTATTTCTCTTCCTTCCTCCCCCTCATTTTTTATATCTGTTACTTCCTCCCTGTCTGTGTCCTGGCTAGTCGAAGAAGTGATTAATCTTATTCCCTGGAATTCAACAGCCAGCAAGCTGCTAAGCTATTTTTGTGTGCCGCCTCTCTAAAAAGCTTGAATAGCTTAGTTGGGCATCCTTGACAATGCTGCCTACCAGCATTTGCCTAGTTTGTCCTACCATAGGTCTGCCCCTGTGTGTGGCCTGCTTGGGAAGACTCAGTGGTAGAGCACCTGCTTTGCGTGCAGAACGTCCCAGGTTCAATCCCCGGCATCTCCAGGTAGGGCTAGGAAGAAATCTTGCCTGAAACCCTGGAGAGCCATTTCTGCTAGTCAGTGTCAACAGTATTGGGCTGGATGGAGCAATGGTCTGACTCAGCATAAGGCAGCTTCCTATGTTCCTACTTTCTACCTGGAGTACGCTGGGGCAGTTAACTTTCCTTGGAATACTAGTCTGGATCCAGCAAAAGCCTCTCATGGATTGAAGGCCTCCTTCTTCTGCAGGAGGCTTTTGATCAAGTGGAGCTTTTCTGCTGGCTGAACGGAGTGGAGGTGATTTTCGCTCATTCCTCCCTCCCCCCTGCAAATCCTTATGTCCCCCCAAATCTGCTCTAGAGGCTTGTGGGGGGCTCTCTGATTCAGTGAGGGAGGTAATGCTGGAGGCTGCAGCTGAACAAGGAATTGCTAAAAATGCCCCCATTTCCACCTGCAGAAGTATTCCCTGTGGGGCTCTGCTTAGGGCAGTGATGGCGAACCTTTTTGAGCCCGAGTGCCCAAACTGCAACACAAAACCAACTTATTTATTTCAAAGAGCCAACACTGCAATTAAACCTGAATACCGAAGTTTTAGTTTTAGAAAAACAACTCATACAGTTGTCCGAACTAATTAACATCTTTTGTCTTTAAAGAAAAAAACAATAACAGAGCTTTCAATGATGCAAACAGTTTTTTGTTGAAAAAAAATCAACTCAAAAAATTATTATAGTACTACATTGTACACATAGCCTGAAGGGAATTTATACAAACTTTTTAAATAATTAGGCACATGGATTTTTGGATAAGGGATTCTCAACTTGTAATATGATTATATGCCAGACTGAAATTGTATGGGGCAAGCTTTACCCCGGGTCCTTTCCCTGCTTCTACAGGTGTCGGATTAGTCACAGTAAAAGTCAACCTGTACTAGGATGAGCAAGATAAACAAGAAAACTAAATGTGCTTAACACATTTTAAACACTTTATGTCTTGGACTGCAAACACTGCATTAGGTAAAAGTTTGCATTGGGCATGCTTTTGCACAATTAATGTGATTTTTGCTATTGCATGCATGCTGATAATTTGTCAAACCTTGGCTCATACTCCGTTAGTTTGAGAGCAACACATGCAGCACTCAGGTCAACTGTTAGGGCTTTACATCCAAGCCATGCTCTGTGCATCATTCTTCAAAATCTTTTAAATGTGATAACAATGTAGAAAAGAATTCTGTAACAGGAATTCTAGAATAAAATCATTCTGTTCCACACTGTGAGAAAGAACAAGATCATTAGTGTTTTGCAGAAGGGGGTGGTCTTTTCGCGATCTGGTGACCAATGGCTCGAGTGCCCACAGAGAGGTCCCTGCGAGCCAGCTGTGGCACCCGTGCCATAGGTTCGCCATCACTGGCTTAGGGGATGCTTTTGCCAGTGGAAAAAACCCCCTCTGGATCCAACCCATTGTGGGCTGAAACAGACGTTACTTTAAAGACTTAAGTAGCAGCTATGTCTTTTTTTCTTCTTCCATTTTTACTCTAGAATAGGCACAGAGCCCTCAATCTGGATTTGATAAAAATTACAATAAAAGTGTTATAGAGATCAAAGTCCAGAGTTTGGCTTAGATGAGGATTATGGAAGAAGTAGTGTTGTCACCTTAACTCTGGTCATGGTTCAATGACAAATCTTTGGTTTTCTTTGGAGCCTCAAGTGCATGAGAACTGGTTGTGCACAGTATCTAGCAGAGTATTATGTAGATGGATATCTTCAGCCCACATAACTGTGTATGCTACACCGCACCTCAGCTTTGCAAATTAAGAGGTTTATGTGACTCATATTTATCAGACACAATTTAATAAGCTCAGCAATGGTGCATTTTCATAATGGGGGAGAGGAATTACAATAAGATTAAACTTTGGGGAAACATTACATTCTGTCCCAAAAGAAGGCATTTATTTAATGGATTTTCAAGGCCAAAACTTGGTTTTAATTGCTCAGGTTACAAAGCTTCCTTTTAAATGAAAACCATGGTTAACATGCATTTTGCTCATCAAAATATTTCTAACATACCTTTCATTAGAACCCCGAAGGTGACTTAGCAAAAATCAGATCCACAATACACACTGAAACGATGGTAACACTGAGCAGGAGAAACATAACTAAAATACAGCCGCCACAGATAATTATGTAGCAGAAAACTTGTAGAAAACTTTTAATACACTCAAAGGCTTTCTGGAATAAAACTTCTCTTTGCCTGGTGCCAAAAGGTTAACAATGACAAGCAGAGCCAATCTTAGTGGGAGGGAGTTTCACAGACTCGCTGTCATTGCTGAAAAGACTGGGTGGGTACGCACGACACAACAACCCACACTGCAGCACAAGCCACACTGTGAGTTGTCTGCCCAAGGGCCCACGATGTGCCCAACAGATGATAGGACACATCATTAGTCCTTGCCCTCCTCTTCCTCCCCCCTCAGTCCTCCAGCGGGTATCCCAGAGGACCCCGCAGGAGCACTGAGGTTTCTCCTTGCTCCCTGCTGTGGGGAGTAGGCATCAGTCCAGCTGGCTGTCAAGCCTGCTGGAGCAATGTCCACCCCGTGCTGCCCTCGTGTGGCCTTTTGTCTTCGTGGCAGCGGCGTGGGGTGGGGGAGCTGGGATTGGGTCAGCCAACTCACGAATAGACCACCCAATTGAGCTGCTGGTCCACTCTGTTCCACTACCCTGTACTCTGTTCGAGAAGAGACTTTGTGCCGGCGGCACAGATGTCCTCTGTTCCATGCTACCGCCTCGAGTACACGCCACCACCTCTTCCCCACTGCCACCACTGGTCTGAAATAGCTGGTGGTTGGGAGCAGGAAAAGTATCTGACAGCCATTCCCAAGTGCCACTTAGGCACTTTGGGGACAGCTGCCAGCTTGTAGCTGGTAGCTAGCCATCTGGCAAGAATGGCACAGGGATTTTCCCATTTTTGCCAAGTGGCTCACTTGTGGGGCTTGACCCATGATGGGTCATTTTGTCCGGATTTGGACAACACAACAATTCATAGTGGGTCAAATAAACCCTACAACAAACCATTGGTTCTTATTGTGGTTGCCAACCATGGTAAGAACCAACAGTTGGTAACCACAACTGGGTTTGCATGACACGACAATCAACTGTTGACAATTTTTAGATTTTTGCTCCAGTGCATAGAGAAATTCCTCCAAAGCTTGTAACTTACTATGGAGAGTAAAGGGCTCTTTGCATCAATTGCAGCCCAATCCTGACCTGTGAACATTTAGGTCTACCCGTTTAATTCAATATTGTTTTTGAGAAATGATAAGCTTTTGACCTGGTCTTCCTATCAAAGATGATGAGATCTGGCAGTATTCTATTGACTGCTTGTAACTGCTCTATATGCTTGGGATTAGTGGCTACTCTTACCAGTTTTTATTCTCTAATAGCATAACAATTGGTATGTCCTAAAACTATATTTTAAAGTCATAGGAAATGGACAAAGGTGATGCTTATGCATACCACCAGAGGGCACTGTAGTTCTTTCACAAACTTAAAAAAAAATTGAACAGAAACTGTTTACAGAATGAGGTCTCCATATAGACACTACAGTCATGCCTTGGATTGAGAGCATAATTCGTTCCGGAAACATGCTTGTAATCCAAAACACTCTTATATCAAAACGAAATCCCCCCCAAAAAAATTTGTACAGAGATTTTTAATTTAAGCCGTACTACAGTACTTGTATTGCAAGACGTCGCTTGTATATCAAGTAAAAAAAAATTAAATATTTTAAAATTTGCTTGTCTTGCAAAACGCTCTCAAACCAAGTTACTTGCAATCCAAGGTATTACTGTATGTTTGGAGATATACTATCTGCATATGAGGGAGAAACAAACTATGAGTTCATAACGCAAAACTCTAACTTGCCAATGGTGGTATGAAGTTAGGAACTCCAAACAGAGCTTGGAATTACACCGATCTGGTGGAGAATTGGAGGCAGATATTAAAAATTCATGAAATGGATGTAGTCCTGAAGCTCCTCACACTTGACTTTGGAAAGGGAAAGCTTGCAGTGCTCACACAGACCAGATGATGGCAAACAGTCCTTAGCACTGAGGTCAATGTATGTTCCTTCCGTTTTTTGTATGTAAACACAATAATAACCCTGGAACTGAAAAAAAAACATCAGCCCTGAAAACTGAGGGGATAGATTGCTACTCATGGACACATGCCTAAAATTCTTAGGATTTAAAGATCTACTTTTTTAAAAAATTGAATCTTTTATAGTTTTTTTCAGCTGATACCATCCTAGTGGATATTTCTACTCAAAGGCTCTTGGGGTTTGCTTTCATCAGTTGTGTTCCCTTGTTAGGGCCTTTGATAATTTTGTAATGGAAATCTTGGTGATTTTAATGTAAATACTGGTGGAGAGTCCTCCTTGCCAAATGCTGGAGCAGTTCCAGGAAGGTCTCTTGTAGTTGCTGACTGCTCCTTCCTGGCTTCCCTGTTGTGGCTGGTTGTTTCAATTTGTATGGTCACTCTGCTCCTGCAAAACCTAGAATGGTTTCTCCCACCTACTATCATCTGTGATGGAAAAAGGGTGTGGCTGGAAGGTTCAACTGGGGTTCCTCTGAAGGCTAATGCTTGTGCCCTGTCACAACCTAGGAGTGCATGGCAACAGCACATAGTGTCACAGTAAAGCAGTACACGGCGCTAGAATAGCATCTACATGTTTCTGGAACCACATTTTAAAATGTACAGATGTCTGCTCCCAAATCTAGGTTACTAAAACTGAAAAAGAAAGAAAGAAGACAGAGATGGAAAGCAAATTCCATGGTAGGGATTTAAATGTACCTGTGCGCACATGCATGTGCACGCACACACATGCTTCCGTGCCCAAAGAAATTCCCCACATGTCAGAGGGAAGGTTAAGCTAGAAGCCTTTCCCCAGCATCCAGTCTTCTACATGTAGGAATATTTTTCCAATGCATTCCATTTTATGAGCTCAGTCTGAAGTGGAACAGTCCAGACATGTTTACTATTTCTATCTTCTCTGCAAGAACCAATTCTTAGTCCGTCCCTTCCCCGCTCTCCCCGGATCAAAATGAATGTATTTTGGTTTGGTTCTGCCTCCCCACCTATGTGGAATCTCCCCCATCAGGAGAACTGGATGGGACAGGACATTGCTTTGTTTGTCAGGTGAAAAAGTTGATTGTGTGTGTAATTCTTTACATTGTGCTGGATCCATATTATTGTAATTGTTACCTGTCTTTAACTTGTCTCCTGAACTGAAATTACAAATCAGGAACATGTACACACTAAATGTGTTTGAAACAAGCAAATGTGAAATGAACCCTTCTAGTGACCACTTGGGCTTTTATTTGCACAAATAATGAACAGATGCTGTCAATCTTCATATTATTTGTGTCACCTGTGCCTATCAACTGCATTGAGTTCTTCCAGGCAGTCTGATGAGTGTGACGGCACAGCCTGCTCAGTTCTTACTTATCCACAGTTGCCTAGGTAACCAACATGCAGTCCCAGAAACAGATTCCATACAATGGCAAGAAACCAAAAAGCTAAGCAACACTTTTCTCTCTCTCTTTTTTAGTTCTTCGGCAGTTCTTTTTAAAAATATTAGAAATAAAAAGCTATAAAGTGAAGTATAATGGCAAACCTGTGGAAGGGGGAAGGAGGAGGAGAAGCAAATGGCAGTGGGGTGGGATGTTACCTCTAAGGCTTATGCCTTATGCTACTCATAAGAGCATAGAGATGCCTGTTGAGCAACAAAAGGGCATGTTTCTGGTATTTGTAAATAGCATGAAAATGAACTCCCTGTTCCACTATCCTGCTTAAAAAACACAGATTCCATCTCAGACGTTTATCCTTGGCTCCTGACTTGCTTAAATGTTCAAGGTCAGCAAAGATTTTCCTGCAAAAAGTCAGATTGGCTTGTTCCTTCCTATTTAGCTCTATTGTGTCTTATTTTCTGTTTCACTTTCTGGAGCTGGAATGAACATACCCCCAAATCCTGTCCTGCAAATTGTCATGTTGAATATTCTCCTGATGCACAAATGATATGTTGTACTGTATCTTTATTTGGAAGGAACCCAAGGTGGCTTACATAATCCTCCTCTTTTCCATTTTATCCTCACAACAACCCTGTGAGATAGGTTAGGCTAAGAGTCAGTGACTGGCCCAAAGTCACCCAGGGAGCTTCATGACTGAGTTGATATTTCATATTAATTGATGGTATCTGACAATACGTGAGAGTTGACATACTAAGTTTTATATTGCAAAAGCAATATATCAGCTGATGTGCAGTAATATTTTGCAAAATTTGTACTACATTCATTTGTTGAACCAATTGGGGAATGTTCCCTTGAATAGCTTGACAAAGGGGTTGGGATTTTGGTTGCATTTCAATTTGGTTTGATGTTTCGTATCAAGTGTTGAAATAGACATCTGAAATTCAGTAATTCTGGGGTTTAAAAACAAGAGTCTTGGCTTTATAAGGGAGGGGCCATATCTCCAGTTGTAGAGCATGTTTGTATACAGTTTTGCCTCTAGTCTCATTCCCTGGCCCTTCCAGCTTAAAGGCTCTCTTAGGGAATAGGGATGGAAAAGACCCCAGCCTGAGACCGAAGAGACCCGCAGCCAGTCAGTGTAGCAAACCATCTTCAGCTAGATGAACCAATGGTCTGCCTTGGTATAAAGTGGCTCATATTCATTTTACAGTCATGCCTTGGATTGAAAGCATAATTCGTTCCGGAAATGTGCTTGTAATCCAAAACACTCTTACATCAAAACGAAATCCCTCCAAAAAAATTTGTACAGAGATTTTTAATTTAAGCCGTACTACAGTACTTGTATTTGCAGGACGTCGCTTGTATATCAAGTAAAAAAAAATTAAATAAATATTTAAAAATTTGCTTGTCTTGCAAAACGCTCTCAAACCAAGTTATTTGCAATCCAAGGTATTACTGTAGTAGCTGCTGAGGTATATTTTGATTTATTGATAGCATTGTAAGGACAATAATCTCTCTCTCTCTCTGGTATATTTGACTTTAACTCAAAATACAAAACATCCTTAGGTTTTTTTTAAAAAAACAGACAGAGAAAAGGTTATTGCAGAATAAATGAATACAGAAGATGAAGTAGAGCAGCCTTTCCTAATCTGGTGCCCTCCAGATGTTTTGGACTACAACTCCCAGCATTCCTGACCATTTACCATGCTTGCTGGAGCTGATGGGAATTGTAGTCCAAAACATTGGGGGACACCAGGTCAGAGAAGACAGGAATAGAGCTTTCAGCAGTGTGTAGTGGTGGCCTTGGGCCATCACCCATGGTTGTGAGAATGGAAGCATCTACAAGTGAGTCAATCATCTGTGAAATGGACAATAGGAAGCTGCACCATAATACCATACAATTTGTGAGGAATGCTCTTGTTTCTGTCGTGCTTGGCAGGAATTATTTGCAGAGGAAGGCATTATTTCCAGGTTGAGGTATTGAAAGCTCCTTCCCTGCCTTTGGCATAATTGTTAAGAAATATGCATTTTTGTGTATGAAATAGGATAGAAATGCTGACAGGCTCACGTTTGTAGCTGCTGACACAAACTTTCTGAGCACTGTCCATACACATTCTGCTGACACTAACATTATCCTTGGGAACAGCTGGTATCGCCTGCTGATTCTTTCCCTTGGAGTACACCCCAGCCATTGTCTACGTAGAGAGTTCTAAACTATTGTATCTAATTTAGTCGTTATCTGAAATGGTGCAAATCTAAAGGCAAAAGTCCCATATGTTTCTAATTCCATCCCTTATTGCTTAACACTTTTTCCTGATCTAACCATGCTAAAGTTGTTATAATAGGAAGAGTTGACACACAATCCTTTCAGTTAAAAAGTTAACATGGTGTTATAGTATTGGTGTAAATTGTATCTCTACATATGTTGTATTCATTTGAGTAAGGGTGCTTCCAGATGGCTCTTAGCACTATCAATCAAAGGATATTGTGCTGCTATTCCATCTTTTTCCTCCTTAATAGATTTTCTGTAGTAAGAAAAAGGACAGAAGAAGCAGTGGGAAAACATAGGAAGGTTACAAATGGAAGATGATGGCATCTTGAGCCTTTGTACAGTTCTGCAAATAAGACTGGGCAATTGCACAATAAAAATTTCATCTGGAAGCACCCTAACAATTCAGTTTTAAAACTGGCCTAGTTAAACATTATGGATTTAGTACAACAGTTCTAGATTTGAGTTGGTTGTCCGCAATGTGCAGCAGTTAAAATTAAACAAGCAAAATTAGTTGGGAGATCAAGTAAAGACCTTTTTTAAAATTCAATTGATTTGAATTAGAATAATTATAGAGGTAGAATACAGATTTGTTCCCAACAAGCCAGAAAAATCTGACCTCATATTCCTTTCTTGTATTTACAATCACACCAGTTCTTTTCTGGAGGGAAAAAAAAGTATTTTCCTTTAATTGTTTTTAGAGTCTGCCAGTGCTAATGAGTAGATTGGGTCCATATAACCCTTTTTCTTTCTCCATCTTTGTGTTTAATGGAGCTAAAATGGATGTGCTCATTTTAGTTAACAACACAGCCACCACATATCAACTCTTCATCAAACATCTTTGTTCAGCATTAATGTTAACCTTGCCTTGGGAATAATAGCAATTTAGTTGCTGCTGCTAACAGATGCATTGAAGAACAAAATTACTTTGCTATTGATGAGTTTCAGAAAATGGCTGCTTTTCGTTTTCAATAAACTCTTCAGTGGCATAGCTTTGAAGAGTGAGTGAGCCTGATGGCTTTGGGGTTGGTTTGTTTTTATAGTAGGAAAGGTAGGATCAACGCACCTACGTTTTTCACAAAAGACTCATTAGTCCATATATATGGACTATAGATGAGCCAGCACCCATAAAAAGCCTCAACATATGTCATGCTGGTATGGCATTTCTTTTCTCCTTTGTGGTCTCTGCACAGCCTGACAAATGGGAGGTGGAACCAAAAGCTGTGGCAAACTGTACATGCACAAACTTCACAATTAATTCTCCATGTTAACTTGGAAGGAAGGCAGAGACCGACCCGTGGAATAAAATCTAAACAAAGAAGAACTGCTCATCCCTATTGGATAGTACAGACTGCATCTGCAGCACTGGAAGGCAGCTGAGTGACCATATTGTTTTCCTAAGAAATAATATAGTCAAATCAAACAAAGTGAAAACAAAAAATCTTTAAAAGATCAGAAAATACAATACACATATAACCAAGCTGAACATTGTCATGAAGGCAGATCTTCTTAGAACTACTGTATGAATTTTGTATGATTGTTAATCTCAGTTCCTGTACAGCGGACCACTCCAAGGTCAGTAATTACATGTCAGTGCACATCTGTTTTATGTCCCAGTCCCTTTCTTCCTTCCCATATCCACAGAAAAGGGGTAGGACACGTGGGAGTGACGGAAACTAATAGTGTCTACCATAAAATGTCGCTCTATCTTTGATATTCAGATGGCTTTAGAGCTCTGTCTTACATACCTATTGGCTGCTGTTCTGCAGGTAAACTAAAATAAGGGGAACTTCACCACTTCATGCACTGTTTTTTTACTTACAGGTTTAACATGAATGTGGGTAACAAGTGTTTGGAAATTCGTATTATAAAAGTACACTGCTTGGAGGGCTAGGATTGCCTGTGACCCCTTTTGGGTGTTCACTTGGCTAACCTGGGTTTGTCTGCTGTATAAATTGTGAAACAGACCCCAGGGACCAATGACTTACACAAATGTTTGACAAACCTTTCTTATCGTTATGTTGAAGGTGGTTATTTTTTATTTATTTAAAAATATCACCTTTCAATATAAATACTTCTAGGGCAGTTAACAAAATAGTAAAATGGTACAATCATAGTGTGGAGGACCCCAGCAGGTCCTTTGCATGAGTTCGGGACGGAAAGGGTTAACCGGCACGGAGGGCACCCTTTCCTTGCAGCTCTAGCCAGAGCTAAACCCAACTGCGATGTGAAATTGACATGGGAAATAGACCAAGGCAAGGAATCTACGTTTGTTTACAACACTTTTAATGGAGCGGAACTAATAGATTACAGGAATTTCACACTACCAACAGATGAGTCACAATGGGCATCAGTGAAGCTTAGCGCAGGCAATACGCAGCGCTTTCTAGGACAGGCTAGGAAACAGGCTTGCCAGGAACAGAATAACAGAACATCAGAGAACCTAACTCACTAGTCTCTGTCTCTCCTGTGGGCGATCACTGGTGCTGTGACCGTGGCTGGAGGGCTGCTTGCTGACCAAAGTAAGGGCTTGATCCGTGCAGAGCGTGCACCAGCTTCCAACAACTGGATGGTCCAATGTTGGCCCAGACCCCTTTCCCCGGACCCCTCCCCTCCCAAGTGATTCGTCTGGCGGATCCCGCCCCGTGGAGGGGTGGTACCGGGTGGGTGTTCCTGAGGGTCATCTTGCACCTCTTTGGGGTGAACTGCAAATGTGCCGCTTTGTGTAAGATGGAGATGTGATCTGTTCTGGCTGTGCCTCCCTTGCCCACGGTGAGGATTATGCAGGGTGGGGGCTTATGCAGAGGAATGAGAAATGGGAAACAGGAAGGAACAAAGTTATGACAGCATTCCAGGAGTGATGGGCGATCAGGCTTTCTCTCCACATCCCCCACTTTGGGAAGATGAAATTTGGGGCTCCTACTGCCCCCAATTTCTATCTGCTTTCTTGAGAGAAAGCCCGGGACAACCCATCCACCAGAATGTTGTCCTTACCTTTAATATGTTCGACTGAGAAGTCAAAAGTCCTGAAGGGCAAGGCTCCACCGCAGGAGTTTTTGGTTGGAACCTTTGACTCGGTCCAGTCAACACAATGGGGAATGGTTGGTCTGTAGGTGGAACCGCCGCCCCCAAAGGTATGGTCTGAGCTTGGTCACGGCCCATACTACAGTGAGGCACTCCTTCTCTACCATAGCTAGGCTATGTTCACAGAGCAGGAGTTTTTTTTACTGAGGTAGGCAATGGGGCGCAGTCCCTGTCCTTCCTGTTCTTGCAACAGGATGGAGGACGGCCTCCATCCTGAGGCATCGGTCTGCAGCACAAAGGGGGAATCGAAATCTGGTGCTTGCAGGATGGGGGCTGCCGTGAGACAGGCTTTTAACCCATTGAAAGCAGCCTGGCAAGTATCTGAAATGGGAAACAGGAAGGAACAAAGTTATGAAAGCATTCCAGGAGTGATGGGCGATCAGGCTTTCTCTCCACACATAGAAATATTAATCAAAATAGCAAGATATGGTCAGTTCATACTAAGACATAGTGAATTAAATAATATATTTTTAAAACCTTTAAAAATGTTATTCCATGGGCACCTATTTAATGACAAAAAACCCCACCTACACATTATAGCTGGAAATATTTAAAATAGACTTAGGTTTCTAAAATGATTCACTTTAGATATTTTCCATATAACCCTAGTATTTCTTAATAAGTAATGACTGAGCAGAACAGCTTTTTGTTTTTAAATACTTTAAATTTCTTCAGAAGACTATTATTGATATCAAAGTTAGATTCTGCTTTAAAATGTTACTGTATTATAGTTCACCTTAACCGCAGTCTAAAAAAGCTAGCCTTCTGTTTCATTTATATAGTGACCACCATATTTTTCTTCTTAATGTTTGCTCTTTTGTGATGGATGGAGTGGATTCTTGTCACCTTGCTTAAAGCAATACTTGTAAGGAATGGTAATTGCGGACGACTGTGTAAATATGCTGATTAGTTTCTATCACCTGACTTTAAGAACAAACATGGCCAATAATTCAAACTTCAGCTAGTGAACCCTTCAGTAAAACAGTCATATTTTAATATCCTCAAGAAATATTAAATGATATCTCCCTGTTCCAGACAGAATCATCAAACATTAATATTCCATCCATTCATCATGCCCAAAATTCGGTGAATGAGACAGGGCAATGGCACAATAAGAACTTCATCTGGAAGGGCCACAGGAGTCAGGGCTACATAGGATTCTTTTGAACAAACTGGACTATAAAGTGGTGTGCTTTCTTTTGCTGATTTGCACAAGTAATTCAGGGACTTTCCACCATACTGCTGCTTAGAAAAGGCTGAGGATTTAAATAAGTCTGAAATCTCTTCTTTTAATCTATATGCTGCTATTTAAGATTTATTCAGTAACAACAGTGTGCTAGGAGCTGTACAGAATGCATTACACTTTCTGTATAGAATTAAAGAGAAAACCTCAGGTACACCAAGTGTGAATGTTGTACACACAATTATTTTACCCTGCTTGCATGATTGAAAAGCCATGATTGGCACGATTTCTGGACTGCAACCTAGAAAATCTACGTTTATGTTGAATATCAAAACTGCTGAAGAGGTTGCGCCATTGCACCTCTTACCCTGTTCCTTCCAGTGCCCCTTGGCTCACCACCTCCTGTATCTGCTGAAGCAGATGGGGGTGGCCGTGAGCAGTGACAAGTGTTCCTACTGCAAGGGTATTGATGTTATAAGTAAATTCTCTGGGATGTAACCTGCTTGTGATGGAGGAAGATAAAAAGGCAGGATACTATTTATTTATTTATTTATTATTAATTATGTTTATACCCCGCCTTTTTTCCTTCAAGGAACCCATGGCGGCTTACATAATAATAATAATCCTCCTCCTCCTCCTCCTCCTCCTCCTCCTCCTCCATTTTATCCTCACAACAACCCTGCGAGGTAGGTTAGGCTGAGAGTCAGTGACTGGCCCAAAGTCACCCAGTGAGTTTCATGCCCGAGCGGGGACTAGAACCTGGATCTCCCGAGTCCCAGTCCGACACTCTCACCCCTACGCCACACTGGCTCTCACTAGTATACTACCTTCAGGGCCAGAGGCAGCATGTCTCTGAACACCAGTTACTGGCAAAGATCTGTGGCTGATGGCAGTATGCTTTTACCAAGCATAAAACCTAGCAAGGATCCAGACGAGCATGAACATGCATGACACCCCCACCCACTACCATGTCTTTCCGAACGTTCAAACTACATCGTAAAATACTGTGAATTTAAAGCCCACAGCTCTCCTCCCCCCCCATATCACACATTTCCCTTTTGTACCAAACAACCAAACAGGTGTTTTTGTGGGGGAGATCCCAGCCCATGGGTTGACCACTTGTCAATCTGCCATAGGAAGCAAAATACAAACATACACACAAATGCTTTGTGTGGGGGAAGGGCCGTGGCTCAGTGGCAGAGCACCTGCTTTGCATGCAGAAGGTCCCAGGTTCAATCCCTGGCATCTCCAGGTAGGGCTGGAAAAGGTCCCTGCCTGAAACCCTGCAGAGCCTCTGCCAGTCAGTGTCAACAATACAGGGTAAGATGGACCAGTGGTCTGACACAGTATAAGGCAGCTTCCTATTTTATTTATTTATTTATTTATTTAAAACATTTATTTAAAACATTTACTGTCCATCAGCCAAAAGGCTCCCTGAGCAGTTTACAAAAACAGTAGAAAAAACAACATAAACATATTAAAATACACCAAGATAAAAAACAAGCAGCCAAATAAATCCAATCCCGAGGTACAGTGGTGATAATAAAAAGAATAAAAGGAATAAAATTGTCCATTAAAATATTGGGTAAATAAAAAGGTCTTCACCTGGCGCCTAAAAGAATAGAGGGTAGGCGCCAGGTGGACCTCCTTGGGGAGTTGATTCCATAGATGGGGTGCCACAACTGAGAAGTCCCTTCCCCTAGTAGCCACCCTCCTAGCCTCTTTTGGAGGGGGCACTCTGAGAATGGCCTCCGAAGAAGATCTCGGTTCAGGTAGGCACGTATGGGACGAGGCGTTCCTTCAGATAACTTGGCCCCAGACCGTTTAGGGCTTTAAATGTTAATGTAAGCACTTTGAATCAGGCCCGGACCTCAATTGGTAACCAGTGTAAATCATAGAGGACTGGCATAATATGTTCTTGTCGGCCAGTCCCCGTTAGCAGCCTTGCTGCCCTGTTTTGAACCAATTGAAGTCTCCGGACCATTTTCAAAGGCAGCCCCATGTAGAGCACTTTACAGTAGTCCAAACGAGAGGACCAGAGCGTGGATCACTGTTGCTAGGCTCTACCTGTCCAGATAGGGTCGTAGTTGGTAAATCAGCCTGAGCTGATAAAAGGCGCTCCTTGTCACCGACTCCACTTGTGACTCCAGTGAGAGTTCGGAGTCCAGGAGCACTCCCAAACTACGAACCCTGTCCTTTAGGGGGAGTGCAACCCTGGCTAGGACAGGTTGAGTATCCTCCCTCCGGACAGATGATCCGCCCACAAACAGCACCTCCGTCTTGTCTGGATTGAGCTTCAGTTTATTGGCCCTCATCCAGTCTATTACCAGGCCCAGGCACTGATTCAATCAAAACAGCCACTGCCTCACCTGAGTTTGATGAAAAAGGGGTAGAGCTGAGTGTCATCCGCGTATTGGTGACACTTCAGCCCAAACCTCCGGATGACCTCTCCCAGCGGTTTCATGTAGATGTTAAAAAGCATGGGGGATAAAATGGAGCCCTGCAGTACTCCATGGCATAATTGCCACGTTGCAGAGCAATAATCCCCCAGTGCCACCTTCCGGAATCGGCCAACCAAGTAAGAGCAGAACCACTGCAAAGCAGTGCCTCCAATCTCCCAAACCCGCCAGCCTATCCAGAAGGATACCATGGTCAATGGTATCGAAAGCCGCTGAGAGGTCCAGAAGAATCAGCAGGGTCACACTCCCCCTGTCTCATCCCACAGGGCGACCAAGGCAGTTTCTGTTCCAAAGCCATGCCTGAAGCCCGATTGAAATGGATCTAGATAATCCATTTCCTCCAAAAGAACCTGGAGCTGGTCGGCCCCACACGCTCGAACAACTTGCCCAGGAAAGGGATATTTGCCACAGGTCTATAGTTGTTCAGGTCTTCTGGGTCCAGATTTGGTTTTTTTTAAGAGTGGCCTAATCACAGCCTCTTTCAACGGGGCTGATACCATCCCCTCCTTCAAGGAGGCATTTACAGCCTCCTGGACCCAGGTGCAAATCCCTTCCTTAATATTAATAATCAACCATGATGGGCAAGGGTCTAACATACAGGTGATAGGTCGAACCTGCCCAAGTAATTTGTCCACAGCCTCATGCCTCTGTAATTGAAACTCATCCAACACAATAGGACCAGACGGTGCTCTGGACACTTCAGTTAAAGGAACTACATTAACTGCAGAGTCCAATTCATGGTGAATCCGAGCGATTTTATCCTCAAAGTGCTGTGCAAACTCATCACAGCGGGTTTCCGAGGATTCTACTATATATCTTTTTCTGGTCCCAATAATAAAAGGCCACGAACCACATGGAAAAGTTCCGTTGGACGGCACTGAAAGGAATGCTAGTGGAAAAGAATTCCTTCTTTTCCACCTTCACCGCCACGGAGTAGGCCCGATAATGGGCTCTAACCCGTGTTTGGTCGGATTCAGCACGAGTTTTCTTGCACCTGCGCTCTAGCCGTCTCCCCTCCTGCCTCATTTCCTTTTCATTTGAAAAGTTTTTAAATTGTGGCTGAAGTACTTTAAGAAATGAAAGACTCTATTGGAATATTTCCTGTTCTTCTTCAATCCCATTGTGAGTGATAAAATAGAATCACTCCATCCAACAGGTCTACTATAGAACCTTTCTACAAGGCCTCTCATGCCTGTGAGGGGAGGAAGAAATGGCAATGTATACGCATGAGGAGATTATGAATAGCAGTACCTTGGAAGACAGCTAGAGAAGAGCTCTCATAACTTTGCAGACTTAGTGGTAAAGTAGGATGGAATTCATATTAGTTTAGAACAGGCCTGTGTAAATGTGTAGATTAGTACGAGTTATTCTCTCTTTCAAGGTGGCTTTCAAGTATACACAGTTGCTGCCATAATGAAATTATTGTAATTAAGGCTTTGGATCACTTACTGCTGAATTATCTGTTTGATATATACAGCTGGGATATATTATCCTGAGTGGAGACATTTGTTAGATTGGGCAGACTTCTTTTCATTTTATTCTTAGTACAAGAGGTGATCAAGATTTCTGAGTACTGTTTCCTGCCAGCTTGGCTTCAGCTCTGATAGCACGTGCAGCAGTTGCTATCTTCAATTTCAATATCAAATAATTTGTGACTTGGTTTACTCAATGAGGAAGGCTTTCAAAGTCCCACCTGCTATGCTCCTCGAAATCTTGCACTGACAAGCCATTTTGAAGCACTCAAAAATGAAAATGAATTTACTTTTTCTAAGCAAATTGCGAATGAGGCACATTTTCCAATTTGTTAGCTCAGGTTTTTATTTGTATATGTCGCAAATATCCATTTGTGCTGATGCTACCAAATTAGGCTGTGTTCTGGACCAACCCACAAGATAAGGGCCATCTTCGTCAATGGCCTTTTTATTTGAATATGGTAAAAGAGATGGTATGTTTCCATGGTCTTAAAACAACAACCTTCACACAACCCTTTATGGATGATTTAACCCAAACTTTTAAAAATGCTCTAGGTCTGTAATCCAATATGGTAATAATCACAGGTATGCCAGATGTGCTACAGTTCAGTTTTGTATAATTTCATATGAATTATTTAGCCTGAAGCAACCTTTTGTTTACACAGAGGTTCTATGGACTTTGAAGAAGCCCGAGTGCAAGGTGAAAGGGAGAAATGTGCTAAGCGAAAAGCACATCAAACGAATCCTTTACAGGACCATCTTCCATCTGGTAACCTGTGTCCTCACTGTGGGAAACTGTGTGGATCTAGAATTGGCCTCCACAGTCACTTACAGACCCATCGCTAGAGTCTACACAATTTTTCTTTAGAATTTCCTCCTTTTAAAATTTCCTTTTTGTAAATTTTTATCCTGGAAGACAATCTTACTCGGTCACGAGTGATCGCCTGATGATGATGAAATACAAAGTAAGAGTGTTGTTAGTTGGGGTAATCTTATTCTGATTATGTTACCATAAGTTTGGAATTCAGTTTCTTCTGAGAAAGCATGCATGGATTGCAATGCAAGGGTGTTTACACCGTGGCTGCTTCAGTCCTGTTGTAGGGCTTCTCTAAATGAGGCTTTTAACCTGCCACTTTACCAAGGCTTCTGCTTCCAGATTCTTTATGGGATTAAGATCGACTCCTTTACATGTCCCCCCCCCCCCGGGGTTTTCTTTCTCTGCCTTTCTCTGTGTTCCATTACACAACCACATGGTGGCGCTGTGGTATAGCGGAATTGCGAAAATACACAAGCTTTTCATTCCGGTTCATTCCGCCATTTTCAGATAATACTACACTTTCCTTACTCTACAAGAAACTGTGGAAATGCTTGGAAAGCATGGGAGAAGCCCTGGAGATCGACGATGTTGTGTAAAGCACACACACACACACACACACACTACTGTGAGTGAGGAATCACAAGTTCACACGGAGTACCTTCTACCAACTTTGGTGCCCCAGCTGTACCCCTATCTGGACAGGGATAACCTGGCTCCAGTTGTCTGCTCTGGTAACCTCCAGGCTAGATTATTGCAATGTGCTCTACATGGGGCTGCCTTTGTGGATGGTTCAGAAGCTGCAGCTCATGCAAAATGCAGCAGCCAGATTGATAATGGGGACAAGAAGGTCTGAACATATAACACCAATACTGGCCCACTTGCACTGGCTGCCTGTATGTCTCTGAGCCCAATTCAAGGTGCCGGTTTTGACCTCTCGGGACTGCAATATCTGATGCAGTGCCTCTCCTGGCATGAACCTACCTGTACACTACATTCATCATCTAAGGCCCTCCTCCAGGTGTCTCCTCCAAGGGAGGCTCAGAAGGTGGCAACAGAGAGAGAGGGCCTTTTCCGTGGTAGTCCCACAATTCTGGAATGGTCTCCCTGACGAAACTCACCTGGAACCAACATTGTTATCTTTTCAGCACCAGGTTAAGATCCTTCCTCTTCTCTGAGGCATTTGACAGCATATGATGAGGTTTTAGTCTGGTCCTGCCTTTTTCTTGTTGATTGCTTAAAATTGTTTTAGATATATGTGTGTGTGTCTGTGTGTTGTCTGTTTATATGTTTGTATGTATATGGTTTTTATAATGTATTTTTTAAGGTTTTAATCTTTGTAAACTGCCCAGAGAGCTTCGGCTATTGGGTGGTATAAACATGTAATAAATGAATGAAAAGGAAATCAAGATGGATAAATTGCTTTGATACAGCATATTTGCCCCTGACTAAAAATGTGCTAACTGCATCCAAGTGAAATAATGTTTGCCTGACAGGGGGAAAGACTTAGCTCTAGGCAGCCCAGTGTATCCTGAGAAATCCAGTCCCAAGCTTGTTACTTTTTGATTGATTTAATCAGTCATCTTCAGCAATAGTGATAGAAGCATGTGGAGAATAGATTAAGTTTGGCAGTGGCTCAGATCAGTGAAAGAGTCCAGAACAGACTGTGGGGAAACGGGTATTCAACATTTACTTGTTGGAGATACCAATTTTGTGCAAACCCTACTGAGCTGAAGGGAGCTGGGGGGGGGGGTGGCATGCTGGGAGAGGTGCCCTGGAGTGGGAGGAGGAAACAGGCATGTGGGGAAAGGGTTCAAACCGTTAGGTGTCTTGGATCCAGGTTCCATCTACTCCAGAGCAAGTTCAGCTTAGTTTGAAGAATCACTGTGGTGTAATCCAGTTCAGGACTGCAGTCTCAGTTCAAGCTTCAGATACCCTGTCCCTGGGCAGATAACAAACAGTTAAAGGAATAAAATACAATACGAAATAGCACAGGAATAAATATGAAGATATATACGAAGTGCCATAAAAATCTAAAAAATGAAGTCTCTAAAATGTCTGGGAGGAAAGGTCTTTGCCCGACGACACCTTATTAAAATAGGGTTTGTCCTTCACTGGCCTCTCAGATATTCATCTAAAATGAAACTGCATTGAGCATTTTTAATTCCCAAGAACTTTTTTTTTTTAGGTGACAGGCTGATGAGTGATTTTGGTTTACTCAGCCATAATAAAGCTCTGTAACCCACCGCTTATTAGTGTATCCTGTAGTAAATCTATGTGCTAACTAATCTGTAGTTAGGGTACCATTTACACAAAGTGACTAAGGGTGCAATCCTATGCATGTTTAGACAGAATAAAAGATCCTACAACTCCCATCATCCCCTAACCAGCATGGTTAAAAATGTGTGTATTGGTTAAGTATGTTTGCTCTTTATATAACAGAGTCCTAGCAGCCTTAGCCGCTAGGACTGAGAGGTTTGTGGAACTGAAAAGCTTTTATATTTCTCTACCAGCCATGTCTAATACAGTAATACCTCGGATTACGAGTAACCAGGTATACGAGCTTCTCGTAAAATGAGCAAAATTTTATCATCTGTTTCGATTTGGAGGACGAGCGTGTCTCGGAACACGAGCCACACGCTGTGCCCCCGACTAGCACTTTGCCTAGCCGGGAGGGAGCCCCATGGAGGCGAGGCGCATCCGCTCACTCTGCGGGTGCCTCGCGCTGCTGCGCCGGCTCCCTGCCTGGGAGCCCCATGGAAGTGAGGCCGCTCGCTGTGGGGGCGCCTTGCGCCCCTGCAGCGGCGCCTTGCACCGCTGCGCTGGCTCCCTGCCCGGGAGCCAGCAAAGCACCCCATGGAGATGAGGTGAGGGAGCCGCGTCGCTCGCTCTGTGTGCGCCTCGCGCTGCTGCTTTGCCTGCTTCCTGCCTGGGAGCCGGCAAAGCGGCAGCGCGAGGCACACACAGAACGAGAGGCCGCGCCACGCCTCCATTGGGCTTCCTGTCAGGGAGCCCAATGGAGGCGAGTGAGCGGCCGCTCGCTCTGCCTGCGCCTTGCGCTGCCGCTTTACTTGCCAGGGTACGCAGGGTCCCGTCGCGTCACTTCCGGGGCAGCAAGGGACGCGACGGGACCGGCGATAGCAGCGCGGGCGGCTCGCCGAGGAGGCGAACCGCCCCTGGAAGAGGCAGGGAGCAGTGGGAACGCCTCCACGCAGCTCCCTGGCAAAGCTCCACGCAGCTCCCTGGCGAGCAAAGCGGCAGCGCGAGGGTCCCGTCGCGTCACTTCCGGGGCAGCAAGGGACGCGACGGGACCAGCGATGGCAGCGCGGGTGGCTCACCGAGGAGGTGAACCGCCCCTGGAATAGGTAGGGAGCAGCGGGAATGCCTCCATGCAGCTCCCTGGCAGGGAGCTGGCAAAGTGCTTTGCCGGCTCCCTGGCACAGAGGCGCGGCCACTCACGCTGCGGGCACCTTGCGCGCTGCCGTGCCGCTTCCCTGCCCGGGAGCCGGCATGGCAGCGCGCGAGGCACCTGCAGAGCGAGTGGCTGCGCCGTGCCTGCCCTCCACGCACCATTTAATCACTGCTTTGCAGGCTCCCTCCATGGGGCTCCCTGCCAGGGAACCAGCAAAGCAGTGAGTAAATGGTTGTGGAACGAATCATCTGAGTTCCCATTATTTCTAATGGGAAAACTCGCTTTGATATGCGAGTGTTTTGGATTACAAGCATGGTTCTGGAACGAATTATGCTCGTAATCCAAGGTATTACTGTACATGTTATAAGAATGACAGTACTATTCATTTCAACATTTGCCACCTTTCAGGGCTAGCTCTCCCAAGATGATTCACAGCACACTACAATGCTTTAAAAAATTCATCATTACATACCAACCAAAAGTCCATACTAAAACATTAAAACAATGCAGAGCACTTTGTATATTGGTTTAAAAGCAGCTGTTGTGCAGGATGCAGCAAGCAACAATCACATCTGGTGCGAGAGCTTCCTCCCCATCCAGAAGAGTGTAGAGGGAACACCACTGCACCTTTAAGCAGCCAAAAGCACACTCTGTGCAAAGTCTGGCATGGCTGTGGTAGTGAAGTTTTTCTGTTCGGCCATCCCCAAGTCAGCCCCAACCATTTTTTTTAAAAAAAAAACCTGATATGAATTTCTGCATAACGGTGTCTGAACGATGGAGTATAGGCCTTATTTCCAATGCTATGATTTCAAAAGTGGACTGGGACATGTGGAAAGTGCCATGAAATCTGGCATCATCCCAAGCATTCCACGACCAGAATCGATGTCCACATGGATTCGGTGCGTGGGAGTGACCACCGATGGATGACACCTCTGTTTGTAGTGAACTCCTCCACGATGGCAGCAGCAACCCTGATGTCACCGTCCCTTTCCACAGAGGCAGACATTTGCATCCCCTGCAGACCGCTGAACCTTCCCACAGCAGCCTGAAAAAGGCTCATTATGTAGCTCTGCTCCACCCCCCTCGTCTCCACCTGCAGCGTACAGGTGCAGCAGAGCTATCAGGGAATCTGGTGCAGGTGTCATGGAAGTGAACCATCCCAGAGACCCCTCCTTTGGTGCCCTGCACACCAATGGAATGCCTAGACACAGCTGAAGTTGGCAGGATAACAAGCTCCTTCAAGGTCGCTGTGCAGATAACACCCAGCTGGCTCAAACAGGGGCAAGAAAAAACTACTTCGCTAACAAGTGAGGCGGTGAAAGACCGTGGGAGGTGGGGGAGGAGGCTGCCAAGGAAGAAGCGAGGGTGCAGGCTGCTGCAGCGCAGTACGTTGCTACGCAGACTTTGGGAAGCGAGATCGCTTGCGAGGAGAGGAATGGCAGCATTTTTGGCCTCTCTTGCCCAAAGACTCGCTCGCACTCTTCAACAAAGCACAACGAAATTGGTCTCCCAGGTTTGGGCGACACAACAACCCATTGTGGGTATGATAAGCCCCTAGAACAACCCAGCCATCAGTTGTCAGGGTGGCTTGTTTGTGAAAATTAAGCTACGCTGCACTAGATGTGCCGGGTTCAGGACCACACGAAAACCCATCGTGGCTAGCTGCCCACGATGGGTTGTCATGTGGTGTGAACCAGGTCTTTGAGAGCCAGTGTGGCGAAGTGGTTAGAGTGTTGGACTGGGACTCGGGAGATCTGGGTTCTAGTCCCCACTTGGCCATGAAACTCACTGGGTGACTTTGGGCCAGTCACTGACTCTCAGCCTAACCTACCTCACAGGATTGTTGTGAGGATAAAATGGAGAGGAGGAGAAGGATTATGTAAGCCGCTTTGGGTTCCTTGCAGGAAAAAAGGCGGGGTATAAATATAATAAATAAATATAAATAAATTTATCTCCTTCGCCCTCAGACTGTTGTTGCACAGAGGAAAAGGAGCATTGGGGCTAGGTATTTTAACATTCAAATTGCTGTGCATCAGATGCATCCTTTCAGAAGCAGAGAATATAGAGGGAGAAATTTATCTTGGTATTTCACATAATTTGTTTTCTAAGTTACACAATATTTCTCTCCCCCCCCCCCCATGACATTTAAGTTTATCCCTTTTAAAGAATTGTCTAAGAGGTCATTGGACTATCAAATATGGATTTAGTTATGGAAGGCTGACTTGCTCTAAGCAAGTGTTTTGCAATGAGTAC
The DNA here is from genome assembly GCA_021292165.1 of Shinisaurus crocodilurus. Classification (NCBI taxonomy): domain Eukaryota; kingdom Metazoa; phylum Chordata; class Lepidosauria; order Squamata; family Shinisauridae; genus Shinisaurus; species Shinisaurus crocodilurus. The sequence continues at coordinate 131,924,330 of CM037879.1, forward strand.
TGCCATCCATAACTAACATACAGAACCTTTATAATAAAATTAATATAACATTTGTGGGGTGTGGGGAACTCTAGAGAACCAATCACCACAACATTTAGCCACTTACCCACAAAAGTACCCATAGACTTTCCCATTAAAAAAAAAAAAAGTGACTCCTGCGTGGTGTTCTATACGACATAGAAGAACCTATACATAACAAGAAATATTCTGCCCTTGCCTACAGTTACAGCGGTGATGTCCACTGGCTTTAAAAGGGGATCAAATAAACTCATGGAGGAAGATGCATCTATTAAGAGCTAACTTCTATATAGGACCTTAAAAAGTAATTAATTAAATTGCTGAAATAGTATTGTTTGCTTGTGCTATGTAATCACTAGGGGGGGGGAAAGAAGTGAATTCATGGTATTCTGACAGTTTGGAATCAGCTTAATTTGGGAAATGATGGATTTCTTTCTTGGCAACTGTGTGACTGTGTCTATAGAAGACGTCATCAATATTATCAAGCCCATTATGTGAAAGAACCACAATGCTATCTAAGTAATGGGGATCTAGCCCCAAGTTTCATGTTTTCTTTCTCTTAGAATTTTAACATGTGCACTATCAACATGCTCATGGCACAAACACATCTTTTAAAAACCCAATAGTAGCAGGAAAATTATAGCCACAATGAGAATATAATGTAAACACACAACTTTAAAACATAGTACTATCATCTCTCTGCTAAATACTTGTTCAAGGAAGCATTTGTGGGGGTAATAAATGTGATAACACAATTGAATGTGAGATATATATTTTTATTTCTGTGCGTATTTAAACAGGAGTGCTTTGTATGGGATGTGGGGGAGTGTTTATTATAAAAATGAATAAGATGGGATAACAGAAAATAAATGTGAAGCGATGGGATGGGAGTGTTTATTAAGGGATAGAATACATAACATGGGTTAAAATGGGGGGTGTTCATTATAAGAAGTATGGGAGTTTTAAAATAGCTGAGATGATGGGTGTTCAAAATAAAATAAAATTTGGTACAAAATAGATGGTGTGGGTTGGGGAAGTGTATATTATAAAAAGGGATGTGATGAGATAAAATGGGATAACAGAAATTCAAATAGATGGGGGGGGCTTCATTATAAAAAGGATGGGATGAGACCCCAAAAGCAGCCTTCCCCCCCAAAAGCAGCCTTCCCCCCCAAAAGCAGCCTTCCCCCCAATTCAGCAGTATGTGTGGGTGGGTGTGCATGCACATGCAGACCCCCCCCCGCCCTCTCCTGTTCCTCAGTAGTGGCCCTTGGGGCCAAAAATGTTGTGCATGTAAATCATTATAGAGATCCTATATGCTAATATGGGACATTAGTACAAATCACTTGATACAAGTGAGCGTGGGCCAATTTTTTAATATATTTCATGTGAAATATTTCATTGCTCTTTTTCTGCAAGCAGCAGCCTACAACAGTTCCGCTGCTGCCTTCCTGCACCGCAGTCAAAGTCAAGGAGCAGAAACTCACGCCAAGTTTTGTCTTCGTACTGAGAAGGGGCGGCTTCACACTTTCATCTATGCGAAGTCAACTGTTGACAAAGTAACATGTTTGGGCACTGGAGCAAGTAGCCTGGGCTGAACAGCACCGAGTGTGTCCGATCTGTAAGAGAATATATGGGATAACCTTTGAAAAGAGAGACTTGTTCCAAGCCTCTATTTGTAATTCAGAGTTGAAGTTGTCCTCTGTTCCACCCCAACAGCTTGTCGGTATCTGTAGCATGGTCCCTTGATCCAGTAAAACTACATTGGCTTTCCAAATGCAAACTGACAGTGTAGATGAAATAGGCGCATTGCTGTGCACTACAATGGAAAATAGGAAATTGAACCTTTTCATGTTCACATACCACCAACTGGACTGGGGGTGGGATGGACCTGACAACCAAACTGCAAATCGGAGATAGATGTGACAAGTAGCGTTGACCAAGAACAACAACTTTCTTTTCCTTTGCAAGTGTACAGGATAGCTTTCTTCAAAGTAGACAGACCTTTGCCCTGCTGAGGCCAGGATCATATACTTGGGCTGGCAGGATCACTGTGTAATGGATCCATGCTCGCTCGCTCACTTGCACCTCCAGCTGCTGAGTAGGTAGTAATGCCTCCTGTTTCCTCTGGCTTTCCGAAGGTTACATCTCCAAAGCTTGAAAATACATCCCCACACGCATCTGCTTCGACCTACAGGCCTGTGGCTCACGCTGGCTCAGCTTGTCTGAGCGTGGAAAGCTAAGCAGGGTCAGGCCTGGTTGTTACTTGGATGGGAGACCCCTCCTCTAGTTTCCTGCATTGAGCAGGGGGTTGGACTTGATGGCCTTGTAGGCTCCTTCCAACTCTATGATCTATGAAATCTATGAAAAACATCTCAGGACCAATTTGTATGGCCTTGAGTTGACTTTGCAGCCCCGCTTCACAAACAGCCTCAGCTCCCATGCAGTGACATGAGTGGTGCACCTAGGTAACTTACCTAGCTGGACATAATGGTCTTATGATGGCTCCCTGTAGACGGCCATGTTGTATTTCTTCAATTGTGAAGCACACAACTAGCATTTCTCCACCACCCTCCACATTCCATGCTTTACAACTGCTTCTATATTCCAGCTGAAAGAACAAAAAACTCTAAAAAGAAACGTGCTTGTCAATCCTCTGAGCATGTGCAGTTTTGTATTTTAAACTCAAATTATAGTACCATCATGACTACAGGAATAAAATGAAGTTTGCTTCTGCTACCCTGATGCTAAACACATTTACTTGGGAGTGAGACCCATTTTGTTGTAGAAAAAGGATAATATATATTTAAAATGATCATCTGTAACTATGTATGTGCCTGGCTGGCTGTCCACCCCCAACTATAAAATGTCTCTAAAAATAAGAAGGAAGGTGTGGCAAACAGTATCAGCTCTGGTGGACCCTGGAATGCCCATTCTGGCCCAGATGGGGAGGCTGGGTCTTCCAGCGACTGCCCCCATCATCTGTTGCTCTGAGTGATCATTTGGGGGGGGGGCACCACTGAAAAGGCCCAGTACCTGCCCAGCTGATGGTTCTTAGTGACAGGCCATGGAACAAGGCCTTTGAGGCCGATCTCAGGGCCTAGGCAGGGTCACTTCTCCATAGTGCTATCCCCATATGTTGCAGGTGTGTATGTATATATACTTTGTTATGTCAAAATTGCCTAGAAACATTAATCTGTGACTGTGTCAATTGCATATTTTTAAAAATCAGGTTGGGTGTTAAGCTTAACTTTTAGTCTGATTACAATGTTGATGAAAACTTGCTTTCTTACTTTCTTAGGTTGTCCTAATAAAGGAACTATTCTTTGGTTACTTCTGAATTCTCCCACCCCAAATGGATCTGGGGTAGCACAGGAAGAAAGACAGGTGGTGGATGTTAGGATAATGCAGGACAAAGTGAGAGAGAGTGAGGGGGGTGGAGGCAATGCGGTTAGGAGGGCACTCATGTTGTGTTCTGAGCATAGGTATATGCCAGCCAAAACCTTGGCTGCAGGCCTTCAGTTTCTGTAATTATACTGGGCTTTGGTGGTTTTGCACTAGTGGAAAACATTTCTGCTCATGAAAGGTAGAGCACATCTTGTGGCTTCCACAAGATGTGGCCATCACTACAAGATGTAGTGATGGCCACCAACTTGGACAGCTTTAAAAGGGGATTGGACAAATTCGTGGATAAGGCTATCAATGACTACTAGTCCTGATTGGCTATATGCTTCCTCCAGTATCAGAGGCAGTATGCCTATGTACTCCAGTTGCTGGGGAACATGGGTGGGAAAGTGCTGTTGCATGTCATGTCCTATTTGTAAGGATCCCGTGGGCAGCTGGTTGGCCACTGTGTGAACAGAATGCTGGACTAGATGGACCCTTGGTCTGATCCAGCATGGCTCTTCTTACGTTCTTAGCAATTTTCACCAATCCATCCTAAGCGCCCCCCCCCAAGCTATTCTTGCAAATTGGGAGACACTCTGGCACAGTATATGGTGCAGAAGGCTGCAGTAGGTAGAGAGGATTGACAAAAATTGGGTTCCTTGCCTTGCACGAGTGGTGCATTTCCCTACTACAAAGCCACCGTCAGATACAACCCTAAAATTGTGTTTGAGTAAAAAAATCTACTCATTAAAACATGTGTTTTTACTGTTGGTTTTGAAGTCTTTCACAATGTGAGCAAAACTATTCAGAAAGTGTGGATAGGAACTATTCCTGAATGGTCTGCAGTATTTAATAAGTTGTGGTGGACCTTAAACATTTTTAGAGAGAATGTTCCTAAATATACTTTGCAACAGCCAGAAACAAACAGCAAAAAAAGAACACCCCATTGTTAAGATTTCAGGGTTGCAGTGCCTACTCTGCATTTGGTTTCCTTTGAAATTGAGTCACTGGAGGCTTATTGGTGTGTTGTACTATTTTTATTTATTTACATATACAGGTTGAGCATAGGTAGAGGTTCACAGCTTATACCACTCCAACAGATGTCCCAAAGCCCACTGCCCCCCCCCATTTTTAGAGGGGGCCAACCAGTATCTTCAGAACTCCCAAACACCCCCAGCTCTGCCCTTTCTTAAGATTGATTCTGACCTAGTTCACACACTCAAAAGAGCTCACTGTGAGTTGTTTAAGCCATGCTGGGCTGCTGCACGGGCTGGGCTGGATTCACTGTTCCTAAACTTCAGGCTGCTTGTGGTTACCCAGCCAGACCTCAGTCCAACACTCTCTTTAAGAAATTGGATGCCCCTTCCAGAAAGACCTCTTGCCATTTCCTTGGTCTCTGGCCAGCTACTCTGGGCCATCAGTACTGATCTCCTTAACAAAAGGGGATCTGCCAAGATAAACTTGTCCAACTAGTGTGATCAATTTCAGTAAGTCTTATTAGAATCACAAGGTTGGGAGGGATTCTGAGAGGTTATTTAGTCCAAAGCCCAACCCATAACAATATTTGCAAAGCCCGGAAGTCATCTAGATAGCAGGTTGAGCATTCTGGAAGAGAAGCAGTACATGGCTGGCTGTAGCAATAAAAAAGTGTGTGGGGTTAGGCAGTGTGATCATAAGCATATGTAGCCACATGCAAGATCCACTGTGTTTAATGGTTCTTTCTAGTAAAGTGTGCTTAGACATGAATCCTATTCATGTCTACTCAGAAGTAAGTCCCACTGAGTTTGATGGAACTTACTGCTAGGTAAGTGTGGATAGGACCAAAGCCTTAGAGACGATGGGTGAGTTCGCACCACAGAACAATAACCCACGGTGTGCCCAACAGACAATCGGGCACACTGTGGATTGTTTGCCCCTCCCTCCCCCTTGGTCCTCCTGCGGGTATCTCAAGGGACCCCATGGCAGGACATCTAGTCTGCCCTCCCTCTGCTGCAATCGTGAGCCAATTTTGGCTCACCACAGCTTTTTGTCCCTTTACCCCCCCCTCCCGCAGATCATGAAGTCAGGCTTGACAGCTGGCTTTTGCCATCTCTGTTTTGACAGCCACGTAGTCCCTTCAAATTGCCTGAGCAGCACATTGGAGGGGTTGTCAATGGTTGCCAAACTCCCCCCCCCCTTTTAAATAGCCATATTTGCACAACTGTGCAGGAGTGCAGTTCTGTGGGTGCAGAAATCGGGAGCCTGGGTTGAGCAATGTCGAGGGGGGTACCTGCTGCCAGAGTGCAGCAGGTACCAACCCTGGACATTGACCCAGAGAGGCTCCAAATAGGGGTTTTCTTCCCTTTACTTGCTCTTGACAGCTGTCAAACGGCAAGCTGTCAAGGGAAAGCAAAGGTGCGAGTGATCTTAGCTCATGAAAAGTGGGTGGTGCAATTTACACTCCCTTCGCAGCAGGATCCTCGGCTTCTTTTCTTTTTCTTTTTTTTTGCCCTGACAGCCCTCAGGGTGATGCACAGTACAGTATGCATCCTTTCCCCGAGGCTCTGGTTGCTTGGGAAAGTGCAAAAGTGCATCCCACCCCTTTTCTGGGGAAAAGGAGTTTTTGACAGCTAGCAGGGGAATTGCCACAAGCAATAAAAGCCTCATCTTGAAGCACCCTCACTGCCTTATTCTAAGTGTGGGCCTGCTGAATCCAGTGAGACTTACTCCCTGCCTAGTAAGAGAGCATAGGATAGGAATGCAGCCTACAGAAGAATTCCCTGTATGCAGTGGGTGGTACACAAAAGCCTAAGCACATTTAGATTTCATAGATCATGGAGTTGGAAGGAGCCTGCAAGGCCATCGAGTCCAACCCCCTGCTCATTTCAGGAAACTAGAGGAGGGGTCTCCCATCCAAGTGATAACCAGGCTTGACCCTGCTTAGCTTTCCACGCTCAGACAAGCTGAGCCAGCATAAGCCACACAGCTCAGTGAGCAAGCAGTATGGTTATGTGCTAAGTATGCTTAGATTTGTGAATACACCACACTACATTCAGTGGTCCTTGCTCTGAAAGTGGGTGGGGAAGAAAGTAATGGGAAGATATTAGTGATTACCCTGAGGAATAGCCGGACCAACCTTTGAGGCTGGCCGGCCGGAGGGAACCAGACCAGGGACTTCCCTACAGTATAGGGAGCTTCATTTATCTTGATGGCTGGATGGTTTCAGGTTGATGCTGCTGTAACTCCCTCACGTTCTTGAATGAGTTGGCTGTGAGAACCAGGGAGCAAGACTGTGTTATCTTGGGTTAGGTCACCTGACAAGGATGACAACAGGATGTAGCCATCCTAGCCATCTTTTTTTTTTTTTTTTTTAAATCTTTTTCTTTTAAAAGCAGTACCAGACTCTATGGAGAGTTTGTTCCCATTGCAGATAAGTTGTATTAATAAAGTTGTGGCCCTGTTCATCCCTTCCCATATATTACCTTGTGCCTTCATTTGGGTATGGGGTGAGTTAAACTGTAGTAGTCCTGAGCAAATTTACTAGGAAACAAGTTCCATTGATCTAAATTGACTTACTTCCACAAAACATGCTTAACAGCAGACTTGTAACATTTTTTTAAAAAAATCATACATTAGCTTTTGTAAGAAGCTCCTCCTTCTGGTTGTTTCCCCCTTCTGTTATGATGTTGTTCACATCAGTAAAGTAATAGATATAAATCTCTAAGAGAATTAAGAAGCAGAGGCTATGAGGGGGATGCATCTTTAAAATATATTGCATTGTACATGTTAGCATCCACTGCTAAGTTAGAATGTCAGCAGGTCTGTAAAAATCTGAAGAGCCTTTTGCAAGAGGCGTGCAGTCACTGACAGTTTGTAAAGGCTTCTGAAATGATGAGACATACAGTCATGCCTTGGATTGAGAGCATAATTCGTTCCGGAAACGTGCTTGTAATCCAAAACACTCTTATATCAAAACGAAATCCCCCCCCCAAAATATTGTACAGAGATTTTTTAATTTAAGCCGTTCTACAGTACTTGTATTGCAAGATGTCGCTTGTATATCAAGTCAATAAATAAATAAATAAATATTTAAAAATTTGCTTGTCTTGCAAAACGCTCTCAAACCAAGTTACTTGCAATCCAAGGTATTACTGTATTCAAGCTTTGTGGACTGTGTGTTAAAAATAAAATGTGTTCCCTTCCTTAAGTCTAACACACTGTACCTTGTTGTAACAGATCACATAAGATATGGGTTTCCTCTTTAAGCCAAAAAAGAAAAATACACACACCTGCCTGTCAACTTTTAGTCTCTTGGTACGGAGTAAAACTCCATACTTACAGGACTACTACAGATTAAAGAATTTTGGATTGAATTCTTAGTAACTGATTTATTATTTATTTTATTTTTTATTTATTTATTTTATTTATTACCCGCCTCTCCACGTAGATCGAGGCGGGGAACAACAGAAAATATAAAATACCTGAACTAAAACACAATATATACTATTAAAACATCTTAAAACATCCTAAAAACATCTTTAAAACATCTTTAAAACATCTTAAAACATCTTAAAACATCCTAAAATTCTGATACCGTAAGTTTTATGCTGAGCCAAGCATCCAGGCATGTTGTTAAAGGAAGCAATTGATTCAAAGCCAGATTGCCTGTCTTCTTAAATTGTGATGACTAATATTTAGCAGGAAGCAAGTTATTAGAAACAGGACGCAGATGGTAGGGTTAAATGTCAACAGAGCTCTGTTGTCTTGCTTGTAAGCTTCCCAAAGGCATCTGCTTGCTTGTTAACAGAATTCTAGACTAGGGCAGCAATCCTAAACACGCCTACTGGGGAGCAGATACCATCGAAGGCAGCAGGAATTGTATCTTGTGCTGCACTTGACTTTTGGTCTAATCCAGCAAGGCTTTTGCATTCAGAGTGATTTTGATTTATAGATTTATTGATTTTGAGTTATAAGCAGGTACAGGGTTTTCTGCTATTGCACCTCCATTCTGGGAGTTCCTAAGACCACATTGCTACCACTCATGCAGTAATTAAAGGCATAGAAATCCTGCCAGAAAAGAAAGTTGGCACTGCTACTTTGTATACAGTCAAACAACTCAGGTGTCTCTTACTCCACTTTCTGTTTAGAAGAAGATCAAAGATGAAAGTTTTGTCTGTGGCATGCAGCAGTGGGGGCCCTCTGCAATTTCCACATGAACCAAATCCCTTATTTGGGTATTCAAAAAATTGCCTACCTGTTCACACAAATGGGGCTGTGTGGTGTAGCCCCCTCCCCTCCCACTGCACACACATAGCCGCCTCCCCTGGGCATTCACGTGAATGGCGAGAACATTTGACAAAGGGAGGCCTATGCACATATAGCTGTACATGTATAGACCTCTATGCGATCTAGAACCCCAGGCTAAGTTTTCAAAAACTCTGCAGCCAGTTTCCCAGAATTCATCTGTATCATACATCTTGGTTAATGCTATGCAAAGTAACTGGGAAATGCCAAAAGGCAAGGGAACTTGGAACCATTTAACACTTCTTAGGATGCTCCTAGATGGAGGGCTCCAGCATCACCAATCAAAAGCCATTGTGCAGCTATTCTCTCTCTTCCTCAATTGATTTTTTTCTGGTAAGGAAAAAGATACAAGATGCAGTGGGAAAACACAGGAGGGTTACAAGTATAGGACTATATGTTGTCTAAAATTCCATGAATGAGGCAGGACCATTGCATAATAAAAGTCTCCTCTAGATGCACCCTTAGAATCTGTTTTCTGAATACAGCAAATACCTATCTCTTCTGCTTTTGCCATAGGTTATGTTTAAGTTGACTTTCCAGCTACTGAGGGGAATCCTGACCCTAACCCTAGTGGTACTAAACATAGAGGACTGCCAGCTAGCTTGAGAATGAACAGCATAAACCACAGGAACTTGTTATCCTGTGATGTTCTCCCAAGAGGAAGAAAGACATCTCCATGTGCCACTCCAATTAAACAACAAATGAAGATGTTCCTAATGTAGGTTCCATGCTGTGCCCTTTTATCAACTTCTTCAAACATTTTATCTCCTTTTTAAGGGCAGACTTCATTTTTTGTATTTCAGCTTGCACTCCCTCCTTTTATTCTGGCAGTTTAGTCCCATTTCCTGAAAACAGTTTAGGAAGTAGATAGTAGAGAACAGCAGCAGTGCACATGTGCACTGCTTGAACATTAATTCCATTGCTTAGGTCAGCCTTCCCCAACCTGGTGCTGTCCAAGTGTGTTGTTGTTTGCTGGCTGGGGATGGTGGGAGTTGTAGTCCAACACATCTGGAGGGCATCAGGTTGGGGGAGACTGGCTTAAAACATGGTTAATGCAAAAGGTGCATGAAACTTTGGTGCAAGCTAAGTTTCCACTTGAAAGACTTTTGATAGTTTACTTCATGATATATCAATAAGCACCATAAACCACTTTATTTGTTTATATAGGTTAGCAGAAGACTGCCGTATAGTCACAGGATTATAAAATATGACTTCCAATACCTTACAAATCCAGAAACTGGTTATGTCTACCCCATACATATGGTACTGGTTCTTACAAGCGTGCAGAGCACCCTGCCATTTAGAATTGCAAAGAACAAGTTCAGGGTAAACCCATACATTCAATATGACAAGGGTATTTTCATGTTGCAAATAATGGCTCTCCTCACATTCCTGGCACCCCTGCATAGTTACTGCAGTTTTTCATTAAGCATTTCTAGTAATAAATATGTTGTGGCTCTCCCAAGACTTATCTGTCACTGCACTGCATTTCTAGAATGACTGGCCATGATAAAGAAACAGTCAAAGCAAGGAAAAGGAGCAATTCAAGGCATATGAACAATTTCATGATCAGTAGAAAGTAAACATGAGATACTACTTGGCACAGACATTTTTGTCCTGGTGCGGCAGGAGTGACTAATGTCATGTGCAGGCACAAATTTCTTAGTATGGATTGACCCATGCGTGTGCAGAAGGCTGCTGCTACAAGTTGCAGAGGGGAGTGGAACTCACATGTGCAATAAGCCTGCATGAAACACACACCAGTGAAGAGAGTCTTGATACTACCAGCTCTGAGAGTTGCCAATCATTTGTTTGGAAGAGAGATATTCATGCACGTCACTGGATGTATAGTTTGCTGCTGCAAAAGAGGATGTTTAGATCAGGGCCAATATATTCCACATAATAGTTCATTCCTTTGTACTTTATTGTATTAATATTTTAGAGGTGCTCTGAAATATGAAACTGATGGAACTACTGGTTTCTGCTGTTCTTATTCAACCTGATCTGGAAATCATTTATTTCCCAGAGCATTAAGTTAACATTTTTACAAGGAATAAATATAATTATAAAAGCACACACACTTCATACAGTTTATCTTAATATACAAGAAAGAAAGAAAAAAAAAACGTTTTTAGAGTGATTGAGGTTTAAAGAATGAATTAGGGGGTGGCCACTTATGCCAAAGAAAGGGTACAGATTTGCATACAATTTGCATAGACTAATTTGTGTGTTTAGATATAAACTTAGAAATTATTACTATAATTCAAATAGAAATGATAGGAATACAACACATTTCACCATAGTGGGAAGATGTGACCAGGGTGCCTTCTCAGTCTGCTCTCCGAGTGCTGTTGATAGGCAACAACTTCGAGGCCTCTGTTCTTCCCCTCTCATGGTTCCTTAGCTTGGATGGGTCTTAGTATCTTTGCAGAGAGACTACCTTCAAACAGAGGATGTTGTACTGTAAAGTACAACATATGGCCACTCGAGAAGAAATGCAGTTTGCTCTTGGAAGGGCTGTAGGAACAAGATACTGGTGGCAGTATTGCCATCCTGTTGTCGTTTTGCTTGAGCAAGTATGCAATGACACCTCATATTGACTGTGATTAGCTAATACAGCACTGATTTACACTATGCAAGTTTATACATGGGTATGTAATAGAAATTGGGACCTGCCATTGAGAAAAAATCTGTCAAGACTAGAAAATAATCTTGATAAATAAAGCTTTATTTATTACACAAAAGCAGGAAGTGAAACTACGAGGCAAAGTAGCCCTAAAGGACTTGTGTTCTCTTCACAAAGGATACCAACGTAGAGTAAGATCCAGCAGCCTCAGCTAAGCTCCAGTAATATATGAACTCACCCACAGTGTGAGCCTCTTTAGCGCACTAAATGTACATGTTGCACTAGTAGCTACTAGTGATGTGTTACTACTAGTATCTCAGTGAACTTATACTTTGTGAAAACAAGTCCAACACTGGCCTGCCAACCCTCTGGAACAGATTTTGGGGGAGTTCAGGGGGCTGCAAAAAAGGGGGGGATCTGCAGAAATCACCTCCCCCTCCATTTCCATCATGGAAGCCTCAACTGGATCAAAGCACCTTCAATCAATGGAAGGGACACAACTGGACACAAACCATATTCTATACTTTCCAAGGTGTAGATTATTTTTCTGTGAACAGAAACTGAAAATTTACTGAATACTTTCAGATGGTATAAAAATAATAAAAATTAGTCATATGCTTTCCATTTCTTCAAGATAAAGCAACTGTCAGGGTTTAAAAAATATGAATAAATATACCATTCTATCACAAAGATCTGAATAAAGAACCAGCTATTAACAGACAAAGCAAACTACCGGTAATTCTAAATATTATAATACAATAATGCTAACTGAGATCTGACTATTTTCCCTCTATCAAACCAATACCACTTTTAGACAGTAGAAAAAAGGCACAAGTCTAGTTAAAACAGTTAAGGTTTATTTTACTCATATTCCTGTTTTCCATTTATCTCCATTACATTTACCTTACTGGATCATATTTCGCAAGTAAAAAACAAACTCTTAAGATTAACTGACTTTCTGAATATGAAACTAATGATATAATATAACCAAATATTAGAATTATCCTTGTTTAATTCAAGCTGTTTATATTTAGAGGCATATGGTTGGATCCATATTTAGTCATAGAGTAGACTCACTGAAATCAATGTGACTTAAGTCAGTCATGATTAATAAAATCAGTTGGGCTTACAATGGGTCTAATCCAAGTATAATTAAATCTGGATCCAACTCATTGAACACCATATTTGAGTACCTAATAAATAGGACTATTGCGATCTTAGGTCTCATTCAAAACATTACATTTTCCAAGCACAGGTGTCCTAACAAGCAGACCTTGTAGAAACAGAATGTGATATGTTTTGTATATAAATTGCTTCCCCACCAACCAATGAACTCCAGAGACTGCCACATCTGATGTCTGTGCAGGCATTTTACTTTGCCCTGAATATATGGGTTGTTAAGCAGGTGAAGTGTCCTGGAGATGTGCAGTATGAAAGTTGGTAGGGGAACAATTCATGAAGTTGCATTCATATACTACACTTCCATAAGGATTTCTATTATGGCAATCACTTGAAGAAAAAGCCATGCCTGGGATGTGTCCCCATATAAAATCCTGCAAGCTGCGAATACACATTCTACTCCTGGTAAGTAGCTTAACAAACAAGGCAGCTTTTAATGCTCTGCTGAGAGTTTGTTTATCTAATTATGCAAAACAATTTTGAATTAAATTGTCTGTTCATTTTCACATACTGATCCACTGCTGAATGCAAGATCAGGGGAGGAGTCTGCCTTTACCTGATTATGTTTCCCCATCTAGAGATGCAATATCAAATACTACACAAGAATGTGTGTGCACAGAAATATATGTTTCACGCTTTATCAAAAGTAAAGTGCTGCAGTTTCAGCCACTCTCTTATGGGATTGGCACTAAACCAAACTCAGAAATGCAGTAATAAAAACTTCAACTCTCTTGTAAAATGAATTAGGAATGTTTCAGTGGGTAAAGAAGTTGTGCAAATGATGATCTAGAATAGAGTAGATGTAAAATGGACTGCTGCTTATCCTGGAAACCTGCTTCTAGTAAGATCCTCAAACCAGTTTAGAAATGGGAAAAGGCAATACCTTGTTTATACAAACAGAAAAATGCTTAGTTACATTATTGATATGTATTATACCGTTTATTGTATTATACTTTTTATGTAGGAAGGACAAGTTCATCAATGCATGATGAAAGAAAATAAAGAGAATTGAATGTTTACTACAGAAGTTCTGAATACTATACTAGCACATCAAATAATATAAGTACAAAAAATAAAAACTCAACACTGTAAGCTTATGGATTTTTTTTAAAGACACACACACATAAAACCATTTTAGATACCCTTAACATAAATGACATTGAATTTCAATAACAAGTCTTAGAGCCACCTAAATATAGTTCCTGAACCCTGTATGCCTGACCATTAACAGTACGATCCTATGCATGTTTACTCATTCCCTCCATTTTCAATGGGTCTTGCTCCCTTGTGTGTTTAGGATTGCATCTTAAGTGTAGCAAATGGGTATGTTTGCAGACTTCAATGTGCTCTATGATGCAGGGATCAAAACCTAAAAATATATTCTAGCACACACAGATGAGATTACAGTTAAAGCACTTCTTAGATGAAATTAAATAAAAATGAAGCGCCTACTTCTACAATATGAACAGAATACATTTTCCATTAAAACAGAAGCATATCATGCTTACAATAGCATAAGGAGTGGTTTTTTTTAAAAATGAAATATTACATGCTTTCATGAAGATAATACACTATGCCACAGCATGTGTCACAAGATAACTTGTTTATTACATACTGAAATGTGCAGGTGAGGATTGCTACACTGAAGAATGAGACAAAAATAATTGAAATGGGTTTGGGGAGTGCACACAGAGCTTGTTGGATTTCAACAATAAATGTCTTGTTCTTATCTTGTGGCTTTGTATTTAGTAGCTCTTGTACTTCATGGGCCAATGCTCTGGTGGGCCTTCTGTTTTCTGAATCCCCCCCTCCCAAGGTCAGAAGGATCACCATTAAGTGCAAGGGCTACAGCAAGAAAATATGCCCTCCCCCCATATGTATGTTCAGAAGCACTTCCTCCTCTTGCATGGGGTGGCTGGATCCTAGCTAGCCAATAGTTTGGCTGGCTGTTTAAATAAACAAGTCAGCCAAACTACTGTATTCCTGCAGATACTGGAGTGTAGACATCTTTACTCTCAAATCAACTATATTAACACCATTACATTTTTTTTAAAAAAAGAGTTTCCTTCTCTTGTATATTTAAAATATACAGAGACTAATTCTCTATAATCTCAAAGTGCTTAACAGCAAACAAGCAATACAATAACAACAATAATTAAACCACTTAAATATCAACTGAAAACAAATTGAGCTCCCAAACCCAGACACAAACCAATCAAATCATCGAAATGCTTGCTGAAAAAGAAAGGTTTTATGCTCTTCCAATCTGATCTACCAATAAGATGTAAGTTTCCTAATGTCTCCAGGCAGAAAAGTCCAAAGCTTAGCTGCAAAAACCACAAGAGGGCCCTATTCATAGCTGCCACAGTGCTGGAACCATGAGCAGTGCTGCTTGCCCAATTTTAACTGGTGTGTGGGCACATGCAGTATTAGCAGTCCTTAAAGTATACGGGGCCGCAGGCCATGTAGGATTTTAAAGGTTAAAAATCTATCTTGATTTAAGCCTGGAAGCAAATAGATAGCCCACAGAACTGCCTCAGCACAGGCTGATTACATCGCTTGCTTACCGTATATATCACTTTACTAAAGAATTTCTTCAATTGTCCTGGCATCTCTAGCGTGGGCACATAGTTCCTTTGCTAGTCACTGCTGCATGCTAAGATTCACATGGACTGAAGGGTGGCTGAGATGAGTAAGGGATGTTGTTTCATGCATGGAGCATTAAGAAAGAGCATTAAGTAAAGAGCTCTTTTATTAAGGGTGTGTGTGTGCATGAAAGGTGCTTGGTGGTGTACACACAGCGAATAACCCAGCCTCACATGTCTCATCTAATAATGGTCTAAGGTTGCAGAATTTGTGCCAATTCCCGCTGCATTCCATATGCCTGGGAGACATCTGCTGAAGTGAATTCAAAAACACAACTGGAGGTTTAATAGTATTTTTGACACGATCAAGAAAATCACATCTGTAAATCTGCAAAGCTACTTATATTTAAAGAAAATCTGGGAACAACCACCACATTGATGGTCCAGCATATTTTGATAGATCTTTTTGCAAGCCTACACAAGTATGGCTGCCTGATCAGCTAGCACACCTGTAAAAACAAAGGGTTGTAACCAATGCTAGTCTAACTTGAGACCCATTCATTTCAATGGGTCTAAGTAGGGCTATCATTGTATACAACCTATTAGTTTCTGGTCTGCTCATGCATGTTTAGTTTCTGTATCACACAAATGTGGAGGGAGCACGTGCAAGGGCCTCCCAGCACAGCCCCACAAAAGCTTTGCAGTAGGAAGCGATTTCCAGTTGGTTACAACCGATAATGTATTTGAAGGGCAAGGTATAAATCTAAACAAACTCGCTCTCCTTCCTCCATGCAATCCCAACAGGAAAAGGGTATCAGAAGCAGAATTTTCTGGAGTGGCACAGGGCTAGAATTTGAGAGCACATTTGCTCTTTGCACTAGGTGCTTCAAAACTCTCTTGAGGTGACAGAGGAAAGACAGCCTTCCAAGTAAAAGTCCTTCCCCACTCACAAAACAGGCTTGCATCACCCCGTGACAAGACCAAGAGGCCATACAGACAACCATCTTGTCATTCACCTGCACTTGACATCTGGAAAAATCATCCTTACAACCTGGCAAGGATGCCCAAGCTACCTGGGAGAGCGAAGTTGTTAGCTTACTCACTAAACAATGCCCTGTGGCTTCAAAGATGAGTGCTCCCTGAGTGGGCTGTCATCAACTCTTTGGGTGCTTCCAAACAAGGCTTTTATTGGGTAATTGCCCAGCTTAATTCACAGAATTTTATAAGGGGTCCAGACAATGTCATCTTTTAGCTGTAGTCCTCGTATGTTTTCCCCATCAATTCTCCCATCTTTTTTCTTACTACAAAAAACCCATTAAGGAGGGAAAGACAGAAT
This sequence comes from Shinisaurus crocodilurus, assembly GCA_021292165.1. NCBI lineage: Eukaryota > Metazoa > Chordata > Lepidosauria > Squamata > Shinisauridae > Shinisaurus > Shinisaurus crocodilurus. Next base: position 131,940,744 of record CM037879.1, read on the forward strand.
AGCTACACAATGTCTTTTGATCAGGAGTAGACGAGTTAGGAACCCTCCATCTGGAAGCACCATTTTGTCTCTGCAGTGTTTAACTCTTTCCTGTCTCGTCTACTCCTTTATCTGCCAAAGTGAGTCTCTCAGATGAAATTACTCTCTCCTACCAGGAATTGTCCTGAATACAGAAGTAAACATGGGCAAAATGCTCTCCCCTGATTTTTTGAGGTGTGCAGCTACATGGGAAGAAAAAAGAGGAAAAGTGGTGGTGGTGGGGAAGGGTTGGTATAATAAAGAGAGGAAGAAGAGAGAAAATATGGGAAGCCAAAGACAACACAGAAATGTATATACTGCCCCTCAGCTCATAAACAGCATACATGGCATTATCCTATCTTCACAAGAACCCTGCTGAGATCTGTTCAGGATAAAAAGAGTGTGACTTGCCCAGTGAGCTTTCTACATGAGCAGGGATTTGAATCCAGCTTTCCCAAATCCAGCACATTACCTATTACACTACACTGGAGGAGACACCAAGGGAAGAGGCAGTGACAAGTTGTATGAGTAAATTGAGAAAATGGGTGCTGGTGTGCGACTCCTACTACTGGTTGTTTATATAGCACTTTTAAATTTTAAAAGGTGATTTGCTATCTTTGTTATATTTTTGTCTCACAGTAACCCTGGGAAGTAATTAATAGTAATATTCCTATTTCTCAGGTGGGGAATGAAGACTGAGAGAATGTATCTTGCTGCCCAGTGTGACTGATGGCTGAGGTAGGATTTGAACCTGGGTCTCCTCCTAGGTCCAAGTCTCTATGTCCAAATGGGGGTACATCTTAAATCTACCTCCTTTTTGATTTTTAAACAATGGCAAACATTGAGAATAGTAGCATGCCAAGTGGTTATCCGCTGGGCAGACATTCCAACCCTGGCTCCTTGGAAATCTAGTGAAGGCTTACAAGAAGGGGGGGAAATTAGAATAAGAGGATAACAAAAATGAGTATTAGGTGTTTTCGCATAGAGTGGTCTTAGCAAATGAATTTCACAGGCTTGAGTGTTATGCAGTTTTTAAGCTTAATACACAGCTTTGAAAAGTGCAAACAGTAAATAGAGTCAAATAAAAGAACCCATAACCCCTTAGAGGTTAAGCTGATGTATTCAGCATTGGACCCAATGTCAAGATCTTCCTTTCCTTATCCAGTTTCATGCAAGTGAGAAACTGCACCATTTTGTCATGTTCAGCAGAAGATTTAACTAACTGGGACATCTGAGTTTATGCTCGAGTCTCCTCTTTGTTTTTTATGTTTGATCCCACTGGGTTTTTATCCTTACTTACATTGTCTTGCAGATCTGCTGCTATATTAGCTGAATTGTTTTTACTATCACAGGAATCTTTTTCTACAGCTCCTGGGTTTCTACAGTCTTGGCTAAGATTTTCATTGGTTTTGCCTTTATGTTTTTTTAAATGGGAAACATTCTCCTTCTGGTTCAAAGGATTAGCAGTTTCTTCCAGTTTGGAGTTGTGACATTCAGCATCACTATTCTTTTCGCCACTGCTCTGCTTAGCAACCTCAGGGCTGGTGCATTTCCTACTCTGATCATTATCTTCATCGTTTTTAATATGTTCTGCCCTTTTCTCATCGGTTCCTTTACTGCTTGAGCTACTACAAACGGCAGATACATTCTTGCAGTCTCTCGTCTTTTTATGCTTAGAAGCGCAGCTGCTGCGAAGAGGAACTGGGGATGGCAGCTTTTTACTTGGTTTGCTTCCTTCCAGCTTCTGTTTCCTTGGCGGTCCCCATGTGAAATGGTCAGAGGGTGTGTAGTGCTGCTGGGCAAATCGTAGGAGCTTTCTCCTCTCTCTCCGGTCTCTAATGGTATACACAAAATATTCCAAAGCGCTTTGCTTAATGTTGGGCATGGTGTCTTCCACTAGAGCTTCATGAAGGATAAATTTTACAAGAGGGGGTTTGAAACTTTCATATCCAAGTTCACCCAGACTCTTCAGGATCCGGGTGATTCTCAGGTAGTTGTGCTGGGACCTGAAAAGAAAGATCAACTGAACTCAAAATGGTAGGAAGCAAAAGAAATAATTATTTCTGTCAGGGGGGGTGGGGGAGAATATTCATAGGAAAATCACCACTGCCTGTCACTTTGACAAAAGCATGGCCACCGCGCCAATGCTTGTTTTTCAGGGACAATTCAGACAGGGTGGCAACTATCACAAGAAAGGTCTCTCCATGACAGCTAAAACTGCAATAACCCCTTCAAGGTACCACCTGATAGCTGCCATTACAGACTGATGCTTAGTTCTTGCCCTAAAAGGTAATTGAAACGGGAGCAGAAAACCAAAAGTGGTAGCAGCTGCAGTCCACAAAAAGTTTCAAGATGGTATATTTGAACTTTATGAAGGTGGGCATGTTCAGTGAATTCTTGTGTCTTGATGAGGCTGATAAGAACAAAGCTTTCAGTCACATGGACAAAAGGGAAAAACACATATTCAAACAAAGTAATATTTGCCAATAGTATTAAATCTTCATCTCTTTCTTGACATTCTTTTGAATTCATTCTCTCTCTCTGCCTCTGGAGCAAAGGCTTTCTGGCTTGGATCAGACACAAATATGGAACTCACTCTCATCTCTACCTGTGACAGAGTGGAAGGAACAAGATAGCTGTGTGGGACATTTGTAGAGGACACGTGTACATAACATTGTAGTTCTGAATAGCACAAATAAATATCCATTTACAGTCTGGGGATCTATGGTGTGATTTGGACCTACGCTTATTGGCTTTTAGGCAAATACAGCCTATCCAAACATTACACATTTTGGATTGACATCTGAGGTGTTGAAGGTGGGGCGATTATGATAACTATGTGTAGGGAGAAGTCTGGGTAGAAGATTGACTGATGCAGGCCTTTGACATATCTTTGACATATTTTGAGTTAAGAGCTCATGGGGGGGGGGGGATTGTCATCTGTAGGCTTAGCTTTTTTAACTTTTTGTATCGTCATTTTAAACTGTGCTTTTAAATTTGGTTTTTAATCTTTTTAACTATATTGTATGTTTTTATTGTTAGTTTTATGTAGTTTTTATTGTATAAATTGTTGTGAACCACCCAGAGAGCTTCGGCTGTGGGGTGGTACAGAAATGGAATGAAATAATGAAATGAAATAAATAATAATATCTATTGCAAAACATTACTTACTCATTCAAGTGCTGGAATCTTTCTTGCCAGTTAGAAGCTCGTGCTACATTCCCATTTTTATCAATTAATTTTACTCCAAAAAACTCCAGCATCATTTTGTACGCCAACAGAAATCTTCTAATTGCTTCTTTTGTTTTTTTGAATTCCTGCAACACATGTTTTTAAGAAGGCACAAATAACAAAACATCACAGATACAAAAAGTGAAGATAGCCTGGTTGGCCAAAAGGAAAACCCAGAACCACCAAATAGTAAGGTTATATTACAAATGATCTGCTTTACCTCAATTTCATATGTTGTTAATTCCTTTGCATAGAAATTCAACCCTTGTTCTCTTAGTGGAAAAAGCCTATATTAAAAAACAAAGACAAATATATTTGCTGCATATGAAGCAATTTTAACCAGGTTTATTAAAAAGGAATGAACAAGTAAAATGTTACCAACCACTGTATGTAAGTGTGATTGTGTTCCAGCTTTTCATAGTCTCCTTTCCACTTATTTAGGACTTCTTCAATATAAACACCTATAAAGCAAATACAAGCCTTTAATACTATTTAGGAAACCATAACAAATACCTTTCATGTACATAAAAATGCTGTGCTGTGAACACAAAAGCATATTTTGTAGACAAATATACTGGTTAAAATTATCTGAAGATATTACAATCACCCCCCACACCCATGACCCCAAGGAAGAAGACATGAAGCAATGTATGGGATGAACTAGGGCCAAGGATCCACTAACACACTTGCCAGTTTGCCACTGCCAAGTACATCTTTTACTCTGGAAAGAATACCGAAACAAAGGGACCTCTCACCCTTCTCCCATGTCTGGAGAAGCACAAGAACTCTCCATGATGCCAAGCTGACTTCAGAAGCACAGGAGAAAGGCAGTCTCCCTGATGTTATGCACAGCCTCAGAGACACTTGGAAAGCCAAGAGACTTCTTGCTGCTCCCTGAGCTTCTGAGGCTTAGTGCAGTGGGGATGAGCTCTTCTCAGCTGTGTAGGAGGGCAGGGGCTGAGTTTCAAGCTCAGTGCAATGCCTTAAGTCCCTGTCCTCTGGGAAAGAGGCAGGGTTGTGATGAGAACAAATTCTGACTTTGGATATAATATAATGATGGAACAATGGGAACGTATGTGGACTAAAGGTATAAAATTTACATTGTGTTCTGATCTTAGAGAGAATTTTTACAAGATGATGTATCGTTGGTACCTAACCCCTGTGAAATTGGCTAAGATGTATAAAAATGTGTCAAATGTATGTTGGAAATGTCAAAATCAGGAAGGAACATTTTATCATGTTTGGTGGACATGTAAAAAAGTGAAACATACTGGGTACAAATACACACATGGATACAAAAGATTTTAAAAGTGAATATTAAACTGAAACCAGAAATGTTCTTATTGGGTATGATGGATTTACAACTTGAGAAAGACTATGGACCATTATTACAATATATGATGACAGCAGCAAGAATAATCTATGCTCAAAAATGGAAAGAAGCAACAATACCAACTATAGAAGACTGGCTGTTGAAAATGTTGGACTTAGCAGAGATGGCGAAATTGACTTGTTTAATTAGAGAAAAAAATCTATCTTCATTTATGAAAGACTGGAAACCTCTGGTGGACTTCTTGGGGGAGGAGGGAAAGTGACTTAATAACTTTGGGTTTTGATTTTTGAATATTGGTAAGGTGATAGAAATTCTTTTTGTGAAAATAGAGGAAACTTAGATTGGATAAGGATTGGTAATGTTTGTCAGACAATGAGGCGGAAGCCAAATATGATTTGTTGTTGTTTTGGAAAATTCAATTAAAAATTAAAAAAAAAAGAAGAGAGAACAAATTCTGACTGGTTATCAAGGATAGCCTAGATTTATTGAGCCAACAACCACAGCAACCACTTTATTAACACAAACGATTTGCCACCCAACAGCTTTTTGCTCCTCCCACCCCAAAAGCCAGCCATGCTGCAAGTGGCATGGCTCAGCCCCCATTAACTTCACGTCTTCGCCACTGAAGGGGTAGGTCAAAGCCATTCCCCTGGACAAGTAAAGGGAGGGAGAAATTGTTATATTCTATACATTGCCAACTCTGATTTAAGTAAAATTAATGTACACTGCTCGGGGACATGATGCAGATAACTCAATAGTCAAGGTTTCTAAATTTTTTAAAAAATGCTAACACCTAAGGCAGCACAAGAGAACCAGAAGCTTACACTCATCAAACTTTTCAAACTGGGTTTATTAGACTGGCGCCAACAGGACCAGAACTAACAGGCGGGAGGGGAGTTAGTTGTTGTGGACACTGTTGACGTAACTAGTACTTTAACTAGAACTTTCAAGTAAGGCTTGATAAACATAAAATTTGAAACCATTATGATCCAGATTAGTCTCAAATCCATGCCGACCTGTTACTTCTCTGAAACCAAAAGTCATGGGAGTTTTGTTACCAGTTGAAACGGGAGCAGAAAACCAAAAGTGGTAGCAGCTGCAGTCCACAAAAAGTTTCAAGATGGTATATTTGAACTTTATGAAGGTGGATTAGTGTAGTTGGCTTAAATGAAATATGCAGCCCTATGCTAAAACATTAGGCTTGCATCCCGTGTACACTTTTCTAGCAGTAAGGCCCATCGAATTCAGTGCAACTTACTTCCAAGTAAACATGCACAGGATAGGGCTGTAAAACCACTGAAGCCAACTGTAAGAACTACTGTGATTTACATAGATCTGTGATCTAACAGAATGTAAGTAATAATATGATAATGCCATGGATTACTTACCATCAGGTTTAAAGGGAATTTTATTCTTGTAAAAGCGGAGGTTGCACAAATCATTCTGATATCGCAGATCTTTAAAGTTCTGCTGAGCAGAGATGAAGAAAAATGCAAAGCATGATCAGCCAAATAAGTCCGTAGGAAATAGGTTGGAGTTGATGTCATTATCAATATGCTTATAATAAGGTAGGTATGCAATTTAGGCTGACCAAAATTTAAGTTTAAACTATAGCTTGGAAGGATGGCAGATAAATAAAGTGTTTCATGCAACTTATCCATGTTCTAGGTGCCAAGACAAGCTAAACATTATAAACTGGCAGAATAAATGCTATTACGATTGCTTGAGGAGAACAGATTTCAAAGAGGTTAAGAATTGACTTGGGAAGGAAGATTCTGACCAAATGAAAATCAAACCAGAATCCAGAAAAAGAAAAGAAAAAAAACAACCAAGCATTTGTGCAACTGTTCCAATACATCTTGCTAAAATGCTTGCCATGCCTCAGTGTACAAGTCATTGGCATTTATTTTATTATGCCCACAGAACTACGGTGCGTTAGTTCTGTGACCAGAATTTACAGGACTTTTTTCAGTGCAAAGTAGCCATTAGTTATTTCAGGTTGAGTGGGGGAGTGAGAGCAAGAGACTGCTTAACCCTTCCTTGCTAGCAATTTTTCCATTCAAAATCCTTCTCATCACATACGCCCTAGTCCACTGCTCAACCTGAGGTTACTCATCCCTGCTTTGCATTAAATAAAACCTTGGAGAAAACCAATAATGGAATGACATGTAATGTGTAGTTTTGGCCTTAGGACTGGGGAAGGCCTGTGGCTTATGCTGGCTCAGCTTGTCTGAGTGTGGAAAGCTAAGCAGGGTCAGGCCTGGTTATTACTTGGATGGGAGACCCCCTCCTCTAGTTTCCTGCATTGAGCAGGGGGTTGGACTCGATAGCCTTGTAGGCTCCTTTCAACTCTATGATCTATGAAATCTATGAAGCAAACACCCAGTTCAAGAGGCTGAATGGGGCAGGACGAGAGAAAGGGCAGGGTGGGGGGAGATGGGGATAATTCAGATGTATTGTTTATAGAATAGATCTATACTGAAAGAAGACTATGTTGCTATAATTTAAAGTCTATTGATAAACCAATAAAATGGCATGTAAGGAAGACACATTATATGGAACTATATCCAAAGGAAGTTAGGGTGTCAATTATGTGTGAGTTAGTGAGACTCTTAGGCTACAATCCTATACCCACTTACCTGGAAGTAAGCCCTAATGAACTCAATGAGACTGATGAATAGACATGTATAGGATTGCACTGTTACAGAAGTCCCACTGGAGTTAAGTGGAGCTTACTCTCAAATAAGTGTTGCAGCCAAAGTAATCGCAGTCAAAGGAGTTAATTCACAAAGCATTTGGTAAAATGTTTACAAACTGATTGATTTTATACCTTCTTACGTTTTCTGTTATTTTCTAAGCTCAACTTTTCAGGCTTCCACATTACATGTATCTGTGCAAACATTTATAATCTCACTATACTGTATAGGACTTCTGTTATAGAGTTTTTGCTCATTTCCTGGTGAGTTTCTAACCTTAGGCTCTTTCCTGAATGTCCTGCTAGGGGAGGGAACATGTCAAGCATTTCCACAGGACAATTATCTTTTGTGGTACAAAGCCTAGCAAATTATGACTGTCGTCTAGCTGAGGTCTCGATACAACTGCATTAATACAAATACATCAGTAACTGTATGAAATAAAACATACTTGTGTTCTAATAACAGCAGGAAATTCTGGCAGCTACCAAGTTCTCCAATATCTGCCATCATCCCCTTCCCTACCATATCTTCCAGAACTACTATGCTTCCGTGATGGAGTTCTGTACGTTTGAGGAACCTCCACTGGAACGATAAAGAACTTCAGAGACTTAAAGTCTGCTATAATTCTATCTTAATAAATGCTCCAAAATTACAAAATGCTCTTACTGGATATTGGTGCCGATATTTGTACAAATCTCTTGCAGCATAAAAACTTCTCTTTGGTTTAGCTGTCACTTCAGTTGCATCATCCCCCTGCAAAGAGCAGACATATTCAGTGCCAAGCTGTAGAATGAGCGTAACTGTTCAGACATATCCATATATTTGGCAGTGTGATGTTCCACTTTTAAAAAAACATGGGCTATATTCCAAAGGTCCTGCATGTACATGCTGTTCTGCATGTACACTGGTGCTCCTGAGCTTCCTTTCCTAACACAGTTCCTTCCATCCTTCCCCAAAAAGCTCCTGCTGAAGCTTGGGGGAATCTTCTGGAGCAGCATCAAGGGGTGACTGCCACAAGCAAATGAGTTATCTCGGAATGAATACCACAAACAAGTGATATAAAAGCTTTAACACCATTCAAACTCCATCTTTTCCACGGAGTGTTTTCACACATTCAGCTACAAGTCAAGGGCTAGCTCACACAGCATGGTGACCTCCATTCTATTGCTTTGGGAACATGCCCGGTCACCATCTGGGCTGCTCTCACTTGAAAGCACTCTCTGACTTGGTTCATACATAATGACAACCCATGGGTTGTTTACCCCATGGGTGGTTGGAGCCTCATGGGAGCAAGCAAGTTCTCTGCCGCTCCACATCCAGTTTAGAAAAACAACCCAGGAACACCCCATTCCTGGGTTGCTCAGCGTGACATGCGAACCTGGAACTCTGGAGTTCTGGATTTGCATGTCACACCGAACAACCCTGGAATGGGTGTTCCTCAGTTGCTTTCTAAACTGGCTGCAAAGCGGAAGTGGCAAGCAGGCAGTAGGCAGCACACTCACTCCTGCACGGCCCCAACTGGGTGACTGTATAAGCCATGCTGTACATCCAGTTATCATGTTCTCTATTTTGGTGTTGCCACTTTTTAAAAACTGTTGTTCCTAGGGAAATTGAAATAGCCTTATGTATGGGAAACTAGTGCACACAAAGCTTCCATACAATTCTGGCTCTGCTGCAAGACTGATGGTAATCCTGTACACTCCTGTGGTGACTGCATCAGATAAGCTGTGATATGTAAACTGGCCCCAAACTTTGAGTAATCAAACAGTGCACAGGCATATATAAACCAGCCCATCATCAACAAACCAGCCCATCATCAACAAAAGAATGAAACTCTTCTACAGTACAAATTAACATGCTATACTTCTACATGGACAAAAGAGGATTTTCCTCTGGAAAATTTCTGCAGCTTATAAGAATCATGGAACACTCAGCCAACCTTGCTGCCTAAGGTGCAAATATTGTAGTTGTGAAACTATTTGATAAATTGCTGTTTTTATTGAAACTGTAAATATAAATTGTGAATTTTTCAAGGATAGGATCCCCGAATCTTTTTAATAAGTAAAGTTGTATATGGAAATTTGCTTTCATCCCCAAATTTAGTTGCTTCTATAGTGTACCCAGAAGGGTGTGGTGTAGAATCCTGAAGCTGCATAATGGAGCTAACTAAAGTTGATGTCCATAAGCAGTCTAGTTCTGCAAGTCACTTTAGCTAGAGGAGCCCAAGGACTTGTGCTGTAGCAGAAGCAGTTCCATCCAAAAAATAACAAAGAGCCAGCAGTGGCTCATAGATTTCAGACAAGAACTCAAAGTGTTATGGTATACTGGAGAAAAGAGAGGGTATTGTGATTTACAACAAAATTAATGTTACCTAATGGAGTAACTGGCTAGTTTGGAAAAAGAATTATAGGATGAAAGATCACACATGAATAAATTACACAGATAGTGTATAACAAGAATGTAATTACTATACTGAAATAAACTAACAAAAAGTGTATAGGTTCAGTTTAGATTATCATATCCCAGCTTAATAAACCAAGATCTCTGGCTTATTAGCCTTTTGCCATTGCACACAGCCCCTTCTCTGTACACCTCAATAAGCCACGAAGCATGTAATTAACCATAGCTTCTCATTTCATCTGAACCTGGTAACTATGGTTACCTCTTCTGAACAAGCCTGGATCTTAAACCACAGTTTGAAGTTGGTTTAAGGACCTGGATTGTTCTGAAGCTGGTAACCATAGTTACTGTGTTGAGATGACATGGCCAGCTATGGTTAATTAGAGATGTCCTGGGTAACTGAGGTGTATCACAAAGTGAAGGGAGAAGGGTCTGCATGCACAGGCAAAAGGCTCGTTAATACCTTGGCTTAATAGACAGAGATATGATCGTCTGAATGTGGCCATAATGTAGAAGCCATGGGAAGTAACAGTACTACAGTACTATGCTTGCTAGTAGAAAACCAAAATATATAGAACAAGCTGCAGAAAGCACCAGAGCAATCATGGGAATTGCTGCTGATATATCAGCAATTGCCAGTTCATGTTATGCAGTCTGAGCACATGCTTTAAGAAAAAACTGGAACTGCTGACATGGAGAGAACCATTATATGAACTAGCCCTAAACCTCTTGCATACACTGAGGAAGGGGGAAAGCTTCCAATGGGGGAAGTGCCATTGAATCCAATCCAATGGATGCATGTACATTTTAAAGTAACAGTAGATAACCTGAATACTGCAATACTAAGTTTGTCACACATACCTTATTTCTGGATGAGGATAAATGCTGGCCCTGAGAGGGATCTGTCTGTGGCATGTACCCTGACTCACACAACTGCAAAGTGCAGCAGAAGGTTGTGTGCCTGCTCTAGTGCCAGAATATGATAATGTGTGCATATCAGCCTGCACAGGAGCATGCCATTTCCCACTACAATGGATTCATATGAAAAAGCCCATTTTAATGCATGGTCTGGGACAACAGACTAGAAAACAAAATATAGCAACTCCCAATTAACACAACCTTTTAAGCTTTTGCACCATCCATTAGGGCCACATTATTATTTTTTTAATGATGTACTTGTGGAAACTTGTTCTTAAAGTTTTATGTTGAAAAACTAAAGCTTTAAAAAAGGGTTATTGTCCTTGAGACACTGCTTAAAAACTTGCCACATGTTCTTTATGGAATGTGCGCACCCAGCTGGAAGAGATCCCTGGAGGAAATGGGATACCCCAATACACTACTGAATGAACTTCAGATTTCAGAATATGGCATGATGAAGTAAGGTTCTAGTGGCGGTGTCCATCTGGGGTAGCCAACCTGGTGCCCTCCAGAGGTTTTGGACTACAACTCCCATAAACCCCAGTCAGCATGGCCAATGGTCAGGGATTATAGGACCTGTTGTCCAAATTTTGTGAGTCTGCCCGAGGGTAGGCAACCTGGTTCCTTCCAGATGTTTTGGACTCCAAAACATCTGGAAGGAACCAGGTTGCCTACCCTCAGGCAGAGAATGTGGGAGGGAGGGGTTGTTACACACTATGGAACGATGATGACAGAGTCATTTTTCCTCCTAGAAGTTTCCTAAATTATTCAGTCTTTCGGATGACTTCAAGAGACTGCTGAACTAAGATTTGCATGGGTAAGTGCAAGCTTGCATACTTTCCGAGTGCCCTGAGTTTGACACTGCAGTCCATAAAACATTTTGAGTGAAATAATTTTAAATATTAAATAAGCTTGCATTAAGATTTCAAATGGTCAAAATAACCATTTATGAAAGGTTAAGAAAGAGTATGCAAACGCATGCCACTTTTAGAATCTGTGGGGTTGAATAATAAGACTCGCACTGACTTCATCTGGTGTTTGATTTAGACCAGCACATGAAAGAATAATAAGCACTCTTAGTGTGTCAACAGCTAATAATTCCATTAGATAGTTTCATTCCATGCCACTTCTTAACATAAGATATAAAGCATTTTAACAAACTTTATTCAAGTAATAACTATATATTTTTTCCATAGTTCATTGGATTTGTAGCCCACGTTATACCCAGGCAAAAGCTCAGTGTTCCAACCACTAATTATGGCAGCACCAATATATAGATGTCTGCACCTGAGCTCCTTTGTAATATTTTCCTAGCCAGGAACTTTACCATTTGTTTTAGCAGATGTAGAACCAACCCTGTAGAACCACCTTAATGGGTTATCTATTGTAGTCTTTTCTATTTTCCATAACTGTTTATTTAGCCCAGTTTTGTACTCATCAAATCAGCCAAAACCCTGGGGTGGTGTGTACGTAGGGGGGGGAAACAGTAGCAAATTTGTACTGGCAGAACTACCTTTTGTCTGAGCAATCCTGAAGTCATTCAACCTCATGTAAAATTTAGTTCCACAGAGCCTTAGCTATAATAGCTAGTGCATATTATTTTTCATTTACAGGTGTCTAATGGTGGACTATTCTAACTCTAAACTTCTATCATAATGCTATAAAAGATGCAGTGCCTCCCAATGGGATTGGAGTCAGGGAGGGGGAACATGCAAGTTAATTGTAGTACATGGGGACTCATAATTTAATGAGGAGTCTACATCTCCAATACCCTAACTTTTGCTAAACACATACACGAACACACACACAATGGAAACGGAATTCATTTTTTTCCTTTTTGGCTAAAGCTGCTGAAACAAATTTATAATCTACATTATATTTTAGACAGTGTGCTGGTATCACAATTTCCAGGTTTGTTTAAAAGGAAAATCTGGTCTAGCTATGTAGAGAGTGCAGAACTGGACTATAAATATGAAATAAAATGTTAAAGAATTATAGCATGCTGTATGCCATTTTCTTTTCAAAAAATGTATTGAACAGTTTTAAAGAAAGAATGATAACCTCCCAATCCTCCCTCCTGACATGCACAAAAGAGACAGATTTATTGCTATATATTTTAGCTTTTTACTGAATTCAAGATAATTAAAAGTTAGATTATATTGTAAACATCTTAAGACAACTTCCTGTGTTACTTCTCTCTACTTAAATCCTTACGATTGTAATCTTATACATGCTTACGTATGAGTATGTCATATTGAATTTGGTGGGACTTACTTCTGAGTAGACATGCATAGGATTGCACTGTAAGACACCTGTTGGGAAGCAGTCGGAAAATGGACACAGACCCATGTCGCTGTAATGTTCTAACAGATATGTGTGAATCTTGACTTAGCCCACTGTTCACATGGCCCAGTCTAGCATGTGGGTCATTCACACACTTTAAAGACATACGGTTTCAATTATTTTTCTCTACATATAATTAAGATTGCGAGTTGAAAACGTGAGAAAGTGGCCTTCAATTTCCCTTTTTGTTAGAGATTCCTAGGAGGAAAAAAAAGGGTTGTGTTGCATTCTGAATAAGAGGGGTTTTTTGTTTTTGTTTTGTTTAAGGGAAAAAATGCTGAGGACACAAAACTGGTCTAGAATTAGGTAAGAGAGGATAGGGCAAGGTAATTTTTTTCATTCCATTCTTGTGGCATCTCCATAGTACTTAGGTGTATGAGTTTTTAGTCCTACGCAGTGAACTCATGTCCAATAGGTATAATCATAGCAGTGGCACACTCAGCCAGAATGTCAAATAAAGCTTGTTCTGAAACTGCATTTTGTCACCACATGTGTTACTGTAATTTTTGTTCTCTGAATTGGAGGCTGCTGACAGAAAGACATGAGGATGATTATCCCAAGGAAACAGAGTGGATTAGAACTACTTTGACCTTCTTCATTTTAAAACCACCACAACCTTTTAAAATAAGATAGAAAGCAAGCTGCTCAGTCAGGCAAGGGGAAAATAAATAAATCCTCAATCCCACACTACAGTTCCTCCTTTCACAGCCTGCTACACACATAACAGGAAGAAAAACAAAAACCAGACAGTGTTAGCAGGCTGGCACAAAATACAGCAAACTGCCGAGCCGGCCCCGGGAGCTTCTTCTCCATCCGATTTCCTCACGCCTCACATCCATGTTTAGCTTGTTTCCAAACAAGGAAAAAAAATGATGTAGGCACACCTGACTCCCGAGACACACAGCATGAAAAGATTTAAAGGGGAGAGTGGCATGAAAAAAAAAGGGGGGGGGAATGGAGAAAATGAGAACACACACACACCCTCTCCCCCCCCCTCTCTCACACACACACGTATCATGCTTTGTAACCTTGGTGTTCAAAATTCCCCCACACACGCCTGTACTAAAAGAGGATGCACAACCTTGGTGAGTGACACCAGCTGTACCAAGGGGCAGAGGGAATGGCGTTGACGAGGGAGAAGAGGGGGGCGAGCTCCAGACCTCCCCACCCCACTAGCCCTCTGGAGAAGTTTGCAGGGTCCCGGGTTACCTGTTCGGTGCTGGTGGCCTCTGCTTCTTCGTGCTCCGCTCCCTCACGGTCTCCTCCTCCTTCCTCCCCCGCTTCTTCGTCCACCTTTTCTTCTCCCTCCTTCTCTTCCTCAGCAGCCCCTTCTCGGTGCTCAGCATCTTCCGGCCGGCAGCTTGCCGCAGGGAGCGGTTCTTCTTGCTGCTGGTGGTCCTCCGCTGGGTCGCCTTCGCCGCCGCCTCCCCCCACCTCCTCCAACAGTGGCCCTTCTTCTCCACCGGGGTCCTGGAGTTCAGGCTCCGAGTCCGTCTCCCAGGTAGAGTCACAATCCTCCACCGTGGTGGGCTCCTTGAGGCTGACCCCGCTCAGCAAACTGCCCATTGAAGAGGCACCGCGGGAGCCTCCCCCACCACCCCAGAGGATGGAAAGGGGGCGCGCGTAGGGGGAGGGGGGAGGGAGGGAAGGTCGGCCGGTCGGCAGGCGGGCTAGGAATACCACCTCCTCCAGCGCCGCTGTTGTGGCATGGTGGTGGCGTCGGGAGGCCACAGGCAATGAGAAGGCTGAAGACGACGACGAGGAGGCGGCGGGGGCAGGCGCAGACGGCAGGAGCGACAGCAGTCGATGCTCTGCTGCGCCTCCTCACTCAGTCCCCAACCCACAAACACGCATGGGGGGCGGGGGGAGGAGAGAGAGAGAGAGGAGGAGCAGCATGCTCTGGGATTTCCACAGGAAATACTTAAGCCCAGTCCCTCCCTTAGCAGTAGCGGTATGAATGAGGAACCGGGCAGCGCGCGCCTCTCTAGGCTTCCACACAGGACGCACGTGCTGGTTAGCCCTTTCTCTCCCTCCCCCGCCGCCGTGCATTCAGGCTCGTAGGCCTGTGGAACGCCAAGGAGACTGACTGTGACGGTGTTGCAGTAATATCCAGGGGACCCCGCCCGCTTTCTGGCTTTCCCTCCCTCTGTGCGCATGCAGTGAACACCTGCTGCTCCCTCACGGAGAGGAACATACGAAGCTGCCTTATACCGAGTCAGACCCTTGGGCCATCTAGCTCAGTATTGTCTCTATACGGGCTGGCAGCGGCTGTCCAGGGTTTCAGGCAGGGGTCTTTCCGAGCCCTACCTGGAGATGCCAAGGATTGAACCGGAGACTGCAGATGGCTCTACTTTAAGGATAGGAGGACAGCAATAGTTCAGGGGTCTGCTTGCCTTTTTCTCCCCAACAGGGCTCCTGTGATTCTAATATCTGGGTGATGGGTGGAAGCTCAACAGGTGCACATTTCCTATCCATGCCAAGGAAAGGTTTGTCTGTTGAATTTCTCGCTAGCATGCAGCTGTTAAATGCACACACAAAAAGCAGCAGCTTTAATTCTACAAATCCTCCAGCTATTGCCTATTTAATTGCTACACACAGTTCTGCTCTATTACAATAGCTATATTTATTACTGGGCATGCTGTTTGATTCCATTCCAACGTTGAGGTTTTTTATTTTGTTTTTTATATTATTAAGAAAATGTGAATATCAGTGCAACATTGAAGCAGAGTGTTACATTCTTTTAAGAGGATATTTTACCACATCAGTGTTATAGCAACTGGACATAGTCCACTGATATGTGTATGTAGTCCAGTTGCTGGGGAACATGGGTGGGAAGGTGCTGTTGCACTCATGTTCTGCTTGTGGGATTCCGTGGGCAGTTGGTTGGCTGCGGTGTGAACTGAATGCTGGACTAGATGGACCCTTGGTCTGATCCAGCACGGCTCTTCTTGTGTTCTTCTTATGATATCAGTTCCAGAAAGAATTTGCCTCCAGCATTTAGATGTTGAAATGTTCTTTCCATGTGTGTCGACATGCTGCTGGTAGATTCCTGTCTTGCTTCTCTTGCTTATGAACGAAATAAAGGCTTGCCATACAGTGAAAAAGGAGTCTGACTTTGTTTGTCATTTAATGAGCCTTAGTTGATGTGTGAAACTAACCTAAAGTGGCTTTACTCAATATATTTGATGGGGCAAACACAAACATACTGTATAAGAACTTGAGAATATTCTTAATAGTGGCAGCCAGATTGCTGTTTGCAAAGCTATTGAAGGACAGTAAGGAGATACAAAGCCATTTAGTTTCACACTTGCTGCCTTGTAATTGTAGAGATTTCGTTAAATATCTCTTCCCAGAAGACATCAGCCTTTGGAGACAACAACCACATGTGATAGTAAGTACTCCTGCTACCGCACCAATGTATTGGTGTGTGGAATATAAGACAGCATGAGTGGAGTGGTGTACCATCTATGTGCTATTTTATTCAAAGACTCCCTCATGTGTGCTGAGACTGTTGTGGTCGTTTTTTCTATATTGCTGGCCAATTCTCTTATCAGTCACCTCCCCCAAATCTTTCCCCCACTCAGCTTAGACCTTTCAGTCAATTGAAACTGTTCCACCAATCATTGATATATATTAGAGATTAGCTTTCGGGGCTTCTGAGCTGCTTTGAATTCAAATGGGATTAATTTTCTGGTTGTCTGTTCTCTAACCAATGTGTTTGAAATTAAATAAATTACCTGATGGCGCTGTATCCAGTCCACTGCTACTGATCACAGTTTTTCTCTGAGTTAGTCTTCCAAGAGCATTTTATTTTTAATATAGAAGTCAATTAATCTATACAAGCCCTTCCTTTCCCATTCTCAGGGCTGGCCCTATCATTTGGGAGAGTGAAGTGGCCAAGGGCAGTGAATTGTTAATTATTTAATTTGCTACTGTATTTTTGTACAATTGTATTGCTGGAGATGCTTGGGGGATTTTCTATTTCATGTGCCAAAATAACTTGGCTGGCTTTGTGTACTATGGACCTTGACTTGGGTGTGTGGGGGGTGCCATTTGCTGCTCCACTGCAGGCAGCAAAATACCTTGGGCTAGCCATGCCCATTCCGCAAAACACACCGTCTTGGCTTGCCAAAGAAAAAAAAGAGGGATGATCTAGTAAGGGCAGTAGCGGTGATGCATAGGGCATCAGTATTTTCTGCCACTTTCCCCATAATGTCAGGCTGCATTTTAAGAATGGACTTGATACTTCCCATATTTCTTTATTCAAAGTATCTGGAAGAAATGGGACACTTTGCCAAGACATTATAGATGGAATAGCTGGCTCCATCTGTATCTATGGGTGATCTACCTCATCTTGAATCATCGCCATCATCTGGCATGCATATTTGGAAAGCTTCATAATACTTTTATACACTAGAGACCCAAATTATGAAAAGTATGTTTTTGCTTCATCTCACTCTCTTACCCTTCTAAATGAAGTTGCCTACTACTTTTTGCCACCTTAATAAGGTTTTATCTTGTATAACCACAGGCAATACTTGAAATAGGAATGAAAGCTTTGGTAGGAGGGACATTTCATAGATTTATAATTTAAGGAGAAGCCAGGCAATGTTCTGATAATTGTGTTGTCGGTGGTATGTTGATGCATAGTATGTCCAATTTGGTATAATTGAGCTTTAGTCCAGCCACTGCCCCATACTCTGCTAACTCCCTAAGTATCTCTGGGATAGCTGTAAGTAGGTCTGTGAGCAGCAAGGCAATGTCATCTGTGAACAAATTGATGAGGTGATGTTGTTCCCCCACTACAGGGCCCTTTATTCTGGAGTTAACTCACAATGCCATTATCAAGGGCACAAGGGAAATGGCAAAAACCAGTGGGGAGAGGTGACAGTACAGCTGTGTACCTCTGCATAGGTTGACTGGGAGGGCATCATATTTCCAATAGCTCTGACTGTAGCATTAGCTGCTTGGCATGGCACTGATACAACATTCGGAAATCTTTCTACCAATTGCATTTTGTTTAGTAATGTCATCAAGAAGGGCCATTCCAAGTGATCGAGTGCCTTACAAGTGTCCAGTGTTAAAATTGCAAGAGGCTGTCAGGAGCACTTCCTTATGTGAATTACATTAAGCAGCCATCTAATTGGACCGTCCAGTTGTCTGATCCAGCCAGTCTGATCTGAGGTGATGTAGGATGTTATAAAGTTGTTAAACCTTAAAATGGCAGTGAATTGTTTCAAATCTTCGTTCGATAGATCTATAGGTCTGTGTGACTACCAGTCTTAGGTCTTTCCCTTGTTTCAGTAGAGGGATTGCTTCATCTGTTAGGATGCTGTTGAAGAATTTGGTTAGGTGGGGTATTACCTTCTGCCTATATATATTTTAGAAATCTCCAGAGAAGCTATGTGACCCTGGTGCCTTATTATTTTTGAGTTTGGTTATTGCCTGTTGAGTTTCTTCACCCGAAATTTCTTGATTTAGTCATGTTTGTGTTCCTCAACTATTGGTTTAACTCTAACCTTGCCTAAGTATTTCTCTATAGCATCTACTCTTGGATTTTATGATTGATACAGGGTTTTCACAGAATTTGGCAATTTTTTCGCTAATATCCTTATTCGAATAGGCCAGGTCTCCTTCTCTCTAATGCAGGTTTCCCTTATGACTGCCTTCATTGTGTCCCATGTTGTTCCTAAAGATACCTCTCCCAGTGTGTTTGTTTTAAAATAAAATTTTAAGGGCACAATCCTATGCGTTTAGCCAGAGAAAAGTCCTACAAGCCCCACCATTCTCCAGGCAGGATGGCTGGTTGGGGAATGCTAGGAGTTATATGACTCACTGGGTGACTTTGGGCCAGTCACTGACTCTTAGCCTAACCTACCTCACAGGGTTGTTGTGAGGATAAAATGGAGAGGAGGATTATGTAAGACGCCTTGGGTTCCTTGCAGGAAAAAAGGCAGGGTATAAATATAATAAATAATACATAAAAAATAAACTTCTGTCTAAACATGCATAGGATTGTACCCTAACTCAATGTCAGATATTTCCTTTTGGCTCAGTATGAGTAGGTTGAACCTCCAGGTGCACATGGTAGGCTGTTGGCCATACATTTTAAGTATTGCAATTACTGAAATGTGTTCTGTCATTCTTGCACCTTTGATTTCTGACCCTATCACGGCTTGGGCCAAACGTGTGTGCTCATATCTTACAGGGAAATATATTCTCTCTCCAAGAATCAATAAGGTCATGTTCTTCTAAGATCTTGTCCATGCTCTGTCACATATTGCTTCTAGCTATCTTTCCCCCACCCCCGTCTATCTATTTTCTCATCTCTAATCCAGTTGAGGTCCCCATTTATTATTAACTCTCCTTTCTTAAATGCTGGATCAGGCAAGGACATGAGCCATGAGCTCTATGGCTGCTTTGTTAGCTAAATCAGACATAATTGGATGTCCTAACTATGTCACCTTAAAGTGAGACAGTGCACCGGTTGGGAAGGAAGTATGGCCATGCAAAATGTTAAGACGATTGTAGACTAGTACTGTTTGGTTATCAAAAGGGGATTGTAGGTTATAAAATATAAACAACTTCAGGTAGATTGGAAATAAAGCAGGCCCCTGACCAAGTGCATGCATTATCTGAAGGTATCTAGCTGTCACAGATAGAGAACGTTTGCTACAATTCAGGAAAAATGAACAGGTTCAGGATGCCACTTACAGTATAATCCCAAGCTTGTTGCTCAGAAATTTTGTCCTGTTTAATGGGTCTTTCTTCCAGATTAGTGTCGTTTAGAATTGTAGGCTTAATTTCACTGTATTTCTGGATACCCAACAATTCAGAAGATAGACCTGCTATCCATATGTTGGTTTTAGCCCATATAGGATCTTGGCATAGGTTAAATGACCTGGATATGCCATTATATTGGGACTGTCAGCTTCCAACCCTGATAGAGCTCCTATGCTTTTAACAGTTGCCGGATAGTAGATTTGACCTTGCTTTGTGTCCTGTTCCTTTCTGGGACATGGGGACAGGCCCTTTTGGGTAGCAGTATCCATGCTTTGGAATTCACTCCCTAGAGACTGTCATTTGGCTCCAGTTCTGATGGTACTGGGAAGAATTATTTATTTATTTATTTTATATCCCACCTTTTTTCCTGCAAGGAGCCCAAGGCGGCTTACACAATCCTCTCCATTTTATCCTCACAACAACCCTATGGGGTAGGTTAGGCTAAGAGTCAGTGACTGGCCCCAAGTCACCCAGTGAGCTTCATGGCTGAATGGGGAATAGAACCCCGATTTCCCAAGTCCCAATCCAACACTTTCACCACCACACCACACTGGCTCTCAGCTTTTAAATGTTCTGCTGAGTGTTTGATTTGATCTGAGGCCCTCTGTTGTGGTATGTTTTTATCTGGTTCTGTCCTTAAGCTGTTTGTTTTATTATTGTTTTGTAATAGATTTTTATATTATTTTGTGAACTGTCTTGGGGGACTTTTTTAGGGCCAAAAAATGAGGTACACATGTTTTTATAAATAAAATACATACATATTGTAAATGATCCTGCATGCATTATTTTTGCTACCAGAAGTATAGCTTTATTATATTGCTAACCACCAAGAATGATTTCAGGAGTAATTCTAGAATATTCAGCCTCAGTTAACTTCAGTTAAGAATGAATCTTAGATCGAAAGAGTAATTAGCAGAAATAATATAATCAATGACTGATCTTTTGTGTGTGAAAATTATTGGTATTCTAGCATATTCCCAGTTGACAGAAGACAATTTTGAGGAACCTGGCTAATATTAAACAATTGTTAATATAATGAATTGCATTATAACTGTTTTAAGCCAATTGTATTCATTTAAGATATATGGTTTACTTATAGCACCATTAATAAAGTGTCTGTTCAAAATATTACCTATAGGAATCTGGATAATTGGCAGAATGGTTTTTGTCAATGATTAATTATACCAGGCTCAATTAATATTTTGTTCTTTGATAAGGTTATATAGCATAAAGGACATAGCATGTACTTAATATTGGATATAGCATTTCTCTTGGGAAAGCTAATGAAATGCATTTTTGATGGAACTGCTGTCAAATGGATACAAAATGGGATTAAAATTAAACAGTGTAATTATGCATTGTGCCATGACTAGCTGCTGAGAGGAGATGTCAAATGGGCTTCTGAAAGGAATACCAAGGATCACTGATTCATTAACAACTTGGAAGGTGAGGTAGAGAATCACACCAATCCAATATTAAAGTGATAAGCTAGCAAGGGTTACAGTTCTCATGGAGGGTAAGAACAGAATACAATGTGTTCTGAACAAATTGAAGAAATTTGATATATAAAGAGTGAGATTTAATCAGAATCATGTAAATTACTTCTCGTAAAATACTAAAATGTGAAAATGCAGAACTAAGGCATGCTTGATAAACTGTGAAGAGTAACAGAAAAAATGTGTGAGGGCTATAGTAACTTAATTTGGTTCCATTTAACATATGATGTCTAGCAAGGAATAAAAAATCTGAAAAGTTCTCACAACAGAAGACAATATTCCTGATACTGCAGCAGAAATTTAAGATAATTATTTTGTGTGGGGCTTATCTTTTGCCCCTTGTCATTGGTCTATTCCTATAAAGCTCAGATAATGTCTTGCACTTACCAATATTTTTGTGGAAAAAGCCTGAGCACACACGGTTGAACCCTGATATAGTTTTCCCCCTTTCGCTGACACCCCTCTTTCCCCCATCTTCTGCATAATCCCCACCCAGGGGACAGGAGACACAGTTCTGGGCAGACCAGTTGTACGTGGTCACATCTGCATAGCTACATCTGCATACCCTCAATAGGGCGCATTTACATCTACCCTCAAGGAAGGGCATAAACATTCTGAAGGTGGGGAGCAGTCTCAAAGATCTGCAAAGTACCCCAAAGTATCCAGGAGATGCCAGCACCCAAGAGGTGCCACCACCCCGCAGGGCGGAACCAGTCCACCTGGTCTTTGAGGGCGGGGAGGGGGCGAGGGAGGGTAAACAAGACAAGTCCTCAAGAACAAAGGGTTGTTGGGAGCATGGTGCAGGCTTGCATAGATCAGGTCCCTGGCTCCGGTCAGGACCAAGCAACTTCCAACCCCGGACACAACGCCCGGAGACTGGCTACACAGACCGCTACGCTAGATTTATGTATTATATTTATGAATCGCCCATCTGGCCAGACATCCGGCCACTCTGAGCGATGTACAGTTCAATAAAACACAAGGGGGGGGAATGAACACACACACACACACACAGTATAAAACAATTAAAAACAGTACAAAACTTAAAAATCCTAACCCACCACATATTCCCACCTGAAAAGCCACATTTTTAATGCCCGGTGGAAGCTAATCAAGGAAGGGGCATGGTGGAGGTCACTGGGGAGAGAGTTCCATAAATTGGGGGCTGCCACAGAAAAGGCCCTCCTCCTAGTCCCCACCAGTCTGGTTTCTCTGGCTGATGGGACAGGGAGAAGGCCATCCGTGGCAGATCTTGTTGAGCGGCCTACTTGATGTTGCTGGTGGCGCTCCTTGAGATATACTGGACCGGAGCCGTACAGGGTTTTAAAGGTCAATGCCAACACCTTGAATTCAGATCGGCAAACAACTGGTAGCCAGTGCAACTCTTTGAGCACTGGAGTGATGTTATCACGTTGGCGGCAGCCTTTAACCAGGCGAGCTCCTGCATTCTGTACCGGCTTCTGAACCGGCTTCCAGGATAATCCCACGTAGAGCGCATTACAGTAGTCTAGGCGAGAGGAGACCAAGGCATGAACCACTGATAGGAGCAGATGATTAGGAAGGTAGGGGCGCAAGTGCCACACCAGATGGAGCTGATACAGCGCTGCCCGGCTCACAGCTGACACCTGAGCCTCCATGGACAGCTGGGAGTCTAGAATGACTCCCAAGCTGCGGACCTGATCCTTCAGGGGTAGATGTACCCCATTCAGCACCAGATCAACATCCCCTAA
Organism: Shinisaurus crocodilurus; assembly: GCA_021292165.1. NCBI lineage: Eukaryota > Metazoa > Chordata > Lepidosauria > Squamata > Shinisauridae > Shinisaurus > Shinisaurus crocodilurus. Next base: position 131,963,692 of record CM037879.1, read on the forward strand.
CCTTCCCTTCTCCCACCAGAAGTACCTCGGTCTTGTCGGGGTTCAGTTTCAGCATGTTCCTTCCCATCCAGCCACCTCCAGGCACTTGGACAGAGTTTCAACAGCTAATCTTGGTGGGGACTTGAAGGAGAGGTAGAGCTGCGTGTCATCCGCATATTGATGACACCGCACCCCAAACCTCCTGATGATAGCTCCCAGCGGCTTCAGGTAGATGTTAAATAACATTGGGGAGAGGATGGAACCCTGCGGCACCCCACAAGTGAGTGGCCGAGGGTCCGAAGCCTCCTCCCCAAGAACTACCCTCTGGTACCTTCCAAAGAGGAAGGACCGGAACCACTGCAATACAGTGCCTCCCATGCCCAACCCCTCCAGGCGGTCCAGGAGGATACTGTGGTCAACGGTATCAAAAGCCGCTGAGAGATCGAGGAGGACTAGAAAAGAGCATTTGCCCCTATCCAAAGCCCTCCTCATATCATCCACCAAGGCGACCAAGGCCGTTTCTGTCCCATGTCCAGGCCTGAAGCCCGACTGGCATGGATCTAAATAATCGGCTTCATCCAAATGTGCCTTCAAATGAGCCCCCACCACTCGCTCAATCAGCTTGCCCAGAAATGGCAAATTGGAGACTGGGCAAAAGTTGTTCAAATCTTGGGGATCTAAGGAGGGCTTCTTTAAAAGCGGCCTTATTACTGCCTCCTTAAGGGCTGATGGCATCACTCCCTCCTTGAGAGATCAGTAAGTCAGAGTCTCTGATGTAAGATTGATCTTCTATATTGAGCAAAGCCTATCCTCGTATGTGTATTGAAGCTTTCCGCTTCAGCTATTTGTATATGGTGTGAAATTCCTGTAGTCTATTAGTTCTGCTCCATTAAACTCTTTGAAATTAACCGCTCGTTGCCTCAATACGATTCTATGCGATTCAGTGTCAATGGTTGGTAGCAGCTGGGTTTAAAGTTCTCAGAAGCTGTGTGAAGGGCATTTCTTTGGTGCCAGTTAACCCCTTAAGTGCTGAACCCGCGCAATGGACCAGTCATGGTCCACCACAATTTTGTATTCTAATCTCCTAATAAAATATCTTAAATGGTTTATCTGAATGCTGAAGACCAAAAAATTCATGCTAAGATACTTTCTACTCTGATCTTCGATTCATATTTTTTGTCTCTCTTGATCTTCATAGTCTAACATCTGTCCCTAACAGATTTTGAGAGTAAGTCCAGCAGGTTTCAGCCAAATAGGAATTTTAGATTTTACATCATCACTTACAACGAGTTCCAATGTTTCCTGTCACCATTTTTCCCAATACAAGCTATAACTGCAGTATGTTATTAAAGCATGTAACAGGGGCAGCTTTGCAGCTCCATGCTGGGAAGACAAAGAACCCAACTCTGCTAATAAGAACTTAAGAACATAGGAAGAGCCATGCTGGATCAGACCAAGGGTCCATCTAGTCCAGCATTCTGTTCCCACAGTGGCCAACCAGTTGCCCATGGGAAGCCCACAAGCAGGACATGAGTGCAACAGCACCCTCCTGCCCATGTTCCCCACCAACTGGTATACATAGGCATAGTGCCTCTGATTCTGGAGGTAGCATCTAGCCAATCAGGACTAGTAGCCATTGATGGCTTCATCCTCCATGAATTTGTTCAATCCCCTTTAAAGCCATCCAAATTGGTGGCCATCACTACATCACTGGTATCTTGCTACTTAACTGTGGCGTGTACTGCCCAAAGGTTAAAGGTTAGCCTAAACCATTAAGAACCTCTGCAGGGAGGGAAGGAATAATATTGCCAGGTGTCATTGTCAAATGAACCTTTGCTCTCAAGCATTTTAAAGTATCTCTCTCCCCAAACCCTTCTAAAGGAATTGAAGGGCTCAGTAATTCTTTTGAAACATTTTAAAAAATATGTTTATTAGTTTTTTAAATGTGAATTACACCAAAACAAAACTCCATAGAAAGGGGGGGGGAATGAAGGAAAGAATAAAGAAAAGAATTTTCTTACAGTATTTTAAATGGATCCATTATTGTATATGTATGAAATATATATCCATAAGTATCAAAAAGTATATAGTAATATGATTGTTGATAAAAATAGTTATGCATAAACATCAGAAAAAGCAGACCAAATATCCATGTATTTATCCATCGACAGGTGGCGTCTAAATACCACCCGCTCAAATGCTGAAAGAGTTATTAGGTCCTCAATCCATTGTGTTATAGGAGGTGAGCATTTATCTTTCCAGCATTGTAAAATCAGTCTTTTGGCTGTCAAGAGGGTGTGGAGAATCCTCATGCATTGTCCTTGTGATAAATTCCATACAGCAGGTATATCATTTAAAATAACGTGTGCATCAGTAAATATTAAGGAGCATTCTAATACTAGACTTATCCGTACTATAACCTCTCAACCCAAAAAGAAGCAACCACTGGGTGTTGCCAAAACATATGTGTAAATTTATTTATTTATTTAATTTATTTATTATATTTATACCCCACCTTTTTTCCTGCAAGGAACCCAAGGCAGCTTACATAATCCTCCTCCTCCACTCCTCCATTTTATCCTCCCAACAACCCTGTGAGGTAGGTTAGGCTGAGAGTCAGTGACTGGCCCAAAGTCACCCAGTGAGTTTCATGGCCAAGTGGAGACAAGAACCCGGATCTCCCGAGTCCCAGTCCAACACTCTCACTGCTACGCCACACTGGCCACACTGTAAATGAAGCATTCACAGTATTACACCTCCAACAATTAGCTGACTAAGACAAACCCGTCTTAAAAAGACGCTGTGGTGTCCAATAAACACGAAACAAAAGTTTTTGCTGAATAAGATGTAGCCTAAGATCCATAGACCCTTCTGAAACAGATGCAAAAACAATGTTCCATTGATTAGGCAAGATATAACCCTCTATTTCATTCATCTTTAAGACTCTGTGTATCATACTTATTCACCAATAATAAGTATTTATAAACATGAATCGTAGGTCGATATAACTGCTCAGCCTCAATCAATGCATCCAATAACAAAGGAGGCTCTGAAACTGTAAAAGCAGCTGGACCAAACGTAGATTCTAACAAATGTTACAATTGCAAGTATTGCAATTCAGCCGAGGCAGGCAAGTTATATTTAGTTCACAAAGCTGAAAATGACAAAAACTCACCATCAACACTCACTAATTGATCCAAAGTAAAAATCAACCTCTCTGCCCAAGTCCACCACAAGAACGTTTTCTTACCAATTTTAAAATCTGGATTACCCCATAAAGTCGGTTTAGCATGGGAAAATGGGTCATACTCTAATTGAGATATAATATGCCAGACCTCTCTAACTCCTGTAATTGTGGAAGGCACCCTGCCTGTTTTAGTGTAGCGAGACCCTATGCCATCCATTTGGAGAGAGGATCCAGACATAAGGATTCCAAAACTGACCAAGGTGGATAATCTAATCTAAGTGGAAAAGACCAGAATTTAGAACTAGTCAACAAATAAGCCCTATGATATAAGGCAAGATCTGGAAAACCAAACCCACCTTCTTTAGTTGCAAGTTGCATTATTTTCAAAGAAATTCATGGAGGTGAGAAACCCCAGAAAAATTTGCAAAACAAAGCATTAAGTTTTTGAAAATAATTACCAGGTATAAATAGAGGAATTCCACATAAAACATATACAGTCATGCCTTGGATTGAGAGCATAATTCGTTCTGGAAACGTGCTTGTAATCCAAAACACTCTTATCATAGAATCATTATATCAAAATGAAATCCCCCCCCCAAAATTGTACAGAGATTTTTAATTTAAGCCGTACTACAGTACTTGTATTGCAAGACATCACTTGTATATCAAGTCAAAAAAATTAAATAAATATTTAAAAATTTGCTTGTCTTGCAAAACGCTCTCAAACCAAGTTACTTGCAATCCAAGGTATTACTGTACAATCCTAGGTATTATATTCATCTTAAGTGCATTAACCTTACCCCACAAACTCAACTTAAGAGATGCCCATCTGTCTATATCTTGTGAGATCTCATTAATCAACTTACTCAAATTAAGTTTAATCATTTGGAATATATCTCTAGGGATAAATATTCCCAAGTAAGTAATAAAATCTGGGCACCATCGAAATTGCCACTTAGTTAATGCACTCTGAGATGTATTATCTCCATTCAGCATCAATTCTGACTTTGACCAATTAATTAAGTAGCTAAAGTGCAACTGAATGTATAACTTCCTTTCCCCTCCCTGACTTTTCTGCTCCTTAGTTCCTCCAAGCTTACTCCAACATTGTGCTTTCTGCGATGCAAAGCAGCTGAAAATAGGATTGCCCCATGATAATCTCATGCCCAACTGAGGGTGCAAAAGCACACTTTAAGCTTTAAAGTAAAGAACTCAAATTTGATTGCACCTTATTGAAAAATAATTGAGACAGAATCAGGCAGCAGCTGAATACTAACCAGTGATAGGAAGTCATCTGTTAATTATCTTGAAGTTATTTATGGTCCTATTTTGCAAATTTATAACTTGACCTGTAGTACTAAACAGAGTCTATCAGTCCTGTATCCTCTGACAGGAGGCTTGAAGCACTGCAATATTTGGGGGGGGACCATTCAGATGGACATTTTGCTTGGCAGAAAGGGAACACACAGGGTTGTTGTTTTTCTAGAACAGGGCTCTCCAACCTTGGGTCCCCAGATGTTGCTGGCCTACAGCTCCCAGAATCCCTTGCCATTAGCCATGCTGGCTGGGTATGTTGGGAGCTGTAGGCCAGCAACATCTGGGGACCCAAGGTTGGAGAGCCCTGTTCTAGAAACTAGAGACAGAACTGATGGGAATGCAATTTGTTTTTACTGTGACCATACTGATTATTCAGCTGGTTGCTATAGCTGTGTGCCTTTAACAGCAGCCTGATCTTCTACAATTAGTGGGTGATAATATCTAACTCCATGCCATGAAAAGCTTCACCTGATGATTTCTGCAAACCAAGGTGCTGTTAAAGGCACTAGAACAGGGTTTCTTTGTTTTTTGCTCATTTAGCAAAGGTACAGCAAAAGAGGTTTGATTAGTAAGTTAGCATTATTTGCTAGGGCAGGGATTAATCCAGATGTCCTCATCTGGATTAATTATGCTTTGGCACCAACATCAGGGCCAACCCTAGAACAAATTGTGGAAGATCAGATAAATCCTCCATATTTGCACCACCTTATTCCTGCTGCTCAATTAAGAAATTCAATAATTAAATGTCTCCAAGAGAATTCTGGATTAAAGAATAGGATCCCAATGGCTAATGCAATACAGCTTGGCCCTTAGCATGAGAGTAGTTGAATTCATCTTATCTTTGAGGCTTCTGAAATGGAAGACAGAAATGCTGGACCATCAGTAACTGATGATTGGCTCATTGGTACTCTTTTGTGTCACAAACATGCCTGTAACATGTCAGGGGATTCTAAAATGCTTTTATATGTATGTTACTATCATTTATCTTGATAAGAAGTTTGAAATTCAACATTATTATTTAGTCATGTTGGTTTAAATAGAAATGTAATCCTAGGAATGTGAACATAAATTTATGAAATAAAAACAATCTAAATGTGTTTAATAGCCTCAAAAGCATATATAAAGGGGATTTAGAACACATGGAATTGGGAGTTCTCTCAAGGAGAAGAACTTGCCCCAACTTTAATAATTTACCTGTAGAACAAGCCTGGTAAGCTTCATGCTGATTATTACTGAGACAGATTTTGTTACTGCTCTGCTTAGAAGCCCTGAGTTAAGATGTTGTTGAATGTATTAAGTGTTTGAATCTATGCATGTATAAGTTGTGTATTTAGTATTGTTATGCTGGCATTTTTATAGTCAAGAAACAAAAGACAAATCTTGCCTGAGGGAGTGATTTCTGGAAATAGAAACTCTGTATGACTTACATCCAAGGTAAAGAGATTTATCTTATCCCTGTGATGGTATCTGGTTTTGTGAGGAATCTAATTATGTGCAGTTAAACAGGTAATTCAGGGTTGCCTATTGGGAATGTAATTTGAAAGTCTCTCTGAAGCAGGGCATATGCTGCAAAATGGCATTCCAAGAGACAAGCATCTTGAGTTCTTCCCTCCAATAGTTTAACTTTTGTCCTTCTCTTGGTACAACTGCCATTAGAGGCACATTTGGTTGGAGACACAAGAGAGGGCCTTCTTGGTGGCTGCTCCCAGGCTTTGAAACTCCCTGCAATGGGGTGCTAGGTTGGCTCCCTCTCTGCTGTCCTTCCACCAGCAGGCAAAAACATTTTTATTCAAGTAGGCCTGTGGCATGTAAGCTGGTCTGTTGGGTTTGGTGCTGTTTTTATTCTTTTATAGTTTTTTTAAAATTGTGTTTTCATGTATTTCATAGATCATAGAGTTGGAAGGAGCCTACAAGGTTATTGAGTCCAACCCCCTGCTCAATGCAAGAAACTCGTTTTAATTACCGGTATGTTCGTATTTTAAATGTTGGCCTTTATTGTTGTTAGCAGCCTTGAGTACCATTTCCTGGTAGAAAGGCAGGGTATAAATTACCTTGGTTTCCTTGTAGGAAAAATGGTGGGATATAAATAAATAAACTTTTGAATATCTTACTCTAATTTGCACTTGAAGCTGAGACGCACAGGCACTCCCACCTCACATGCGCACTGTGTGTTGAATGGACCCTGATGTTCTAAATTTCCCCACAAATAATAAAAAAAAGATGAATATTACTACAACATGGGCCGCACAGGTCAATGTTGCCAGCTGTGTAAGTGAAATGAACTATTTGTACAATTTGTTTCTGCTGTTGGGAGGATATTTGAGTAGATAGCCCAAGTACCTTCCAAACCGGGCACCCCAGGAAGCCCCCTGGCTTGTGTAATGCTAAGTCCAGCATGACTGACATTTGCAACTGATCCTATCCAGTTTACTGAGAGGTCAGAGCCAAACCAGATGTGTCTGTTAGTTTCATTCACACAATTAACATGCACATTTTGCCGCCTCAGGACCGTGGGGTGGTGGTGGTGGTGGTGGTGGTGGTGGTGGAATTGAACTCGATGGGGCTTGTTTGCACATAACTCTAAGCCACTGTGGGTTAATTTCCCTGTGGGGCTTAGTGCAGCATGCTGGCCGCCATTTTGAATGTGCAAGTGATGGCGGCAGCAGCACACTCGTAGCTTGCCATGTCATGTGAACCCAGCACCATCGTGGATTGTTTGAAGGGGTAGATAACCCTCAAATAACCCATAGCTTGTTTTCGGGTTTTTGAGGGTTGCCTGCCTGCCCCTTCAAACAACCCATGACACTGGATTTGCACAACACGGCAAACAGCACCATGCAAAAAGGGTGCCCATGGGTGCCTGGCATGACACAACAGCCCCCCCACAGCTAAATTAAGCCATGGTGGGGTGTCGTGGGGGTCTTTCTTTCCCTGCCATACTCCTGACAAAAATGGCTCCTCTGAAGCTGCTATCTGGATGTCAAGGGAAACCTCTGTTGGTACCTATGGGGGCTTCGACTGAAACCACCACAGTCCTGACCAAAAAATAATAATTAAAAAATGCCTTTCTGAAGCTGCTATTTGCATTTCAAATAGCAGAGGAAAAGACGTAAATTCCCTCCCCCCCCCCCTGCAATTCAGAGGCTGCTCAGGCTTCCTAGCTGCTGCTATTTACACAACAACAAAATGCATGTTAATTGCATCCACACTATTAACATCACATCTAATTTGGCCCTGAGATGTATTCAGGTGGGAGCATAGCTGTGCGACAAAGCACATGCTTTGCATGCAGAGGGTCCCACATTCAATCCCAGGTAAAAGGGATCAGGTAGCAGGTGACAGGAGAGACATCTGCCCGAGGCACCGTGGAGGGACACTGCCCTCAGAGTAGGCAACATTGGGCTAGATCAGCCTTCCTCAACTTGATGCTCTCTCTGTTTTTTTGGACTCCAACTCCCATCAGCCAGCATGGCCAATGGACAAAGGTTATGGGAGTTGTAGTCTGTCCAATCTGGAGGGCACCAGGTTGAGGAAGGCTGGGCTAGAGGGACATTGAGTCCTTGTATAAAGCAGTTCCCTATATTCTGCTTGACGGCATGGGACTGGCTTCCAAATAAGAATGCTTAAGATTGCAGTTTTAGGATTATAACACACACACACACACACACACACACACTGCCTTTTAGCAGCTGCCTGATAAGTAGAAATTTAGCAGGTGAAGCTTCTCTCAGCATGCAGAGCTGATAGGAAAAAGTTCAACTTCTAAATTCCTGCCTACAGTGGAAATGAAAAAAGCACAGGAACTCTGCCAGTGGAGGGGGGGAGATGCTTTTAACCGTTGTACAGAAGAGGGAGCTTTGTCAGGTGCAGTGTGCCATGCAAGGGGGGGGGGGAGAATTTATCAGTGAAGAGACGCTGTGCAAAATCTTTGCTAATAATTGTGTTAGTTTTTCTTGACTTTGTTAAACTATCGATGTATTATGCCTAAAATTCAAGGTCTGCTTTGAGATACAAATAACTGGTACATTTATTAGATCGTATGTAGAAAAGGGACTTGATTCTCTCCTAACAGGCTTATACAGGTTCACATTTGCCAGTAATTATCCTACACACACGCACCCCAATGGTGAACTCCGCTCTGTGAGTAGATAGCAGGGATGGGGACTCGGACTCCAGGACTCGACTCGTGAGTCGGACTGAGTCCCCCCTCTGACTCGAGTCAGACTCGAGTCCCAGTATTTTTAATGGGACTCGAGACTCGACTCGGTACTCGAGACCAAGGACTCGTGTTCCAAAATCGTGTTCCTCAAATGCAACATGGATAGGTTTTAGGAAGTACAGCAAGTTTATTTTTTAAAATCATTTTCCTAAAATGCAACCTTTCAGACATTTTGGGTTTGGCTGCCTCTGCCTGCCTGTTTGGGGTTCCCAGCCTCCTCTGCCTGCCTGGTCTCTTCTTAACCAGTTCCACAGTTTGAATTGTCCAAGACAAAGGCCTCTGCCTGTCTGGTTATTTTGGGTTTGTCTGCCTGGTCTGTTCTTGCCAAAATCAGTTGCAGAGTTTTGAAATAAAAAGGCACACTTGTGCCTAGAATTTATTTAAGCCACACATCTGAAGTAGCCTTATTTTGTTGGGGGAAACCCCCCATTGATTTTAATAGGGACTTGTGGAGCCAGCTTTGGGAATGACTCGTGACTCGTGAGTCACCATTTTGGACCAAGGGACTCGAGACTCGGGTCCAAAGACTCGTGACTCGACTCGAAACCAAGGACTCTTCAACATCCCTGGTAGATAGTCAATATAGCAATTTGCATTGGAGGGGGGCAGGCAGCGTGTGGGCAGAGAGCAGCCAAGAGTCTATGGGAGAGATCTCTGCTGGGCAGGGGTGGGCAGCTTGTGGCTCTCCTGAAGTTTTGACCTACAACTCTCATCAGCCATGGTCAGTATAGTGAGTGGTAAAGGTAGGGTGGCCACTTAAGTATTGCCAAAAAAAGAGGAATTGCATCTCCAAAAAAGGAGAAAAATAGGACACTGATTTGCATAGCATTTGCATATGCAAATTTATATGTATATGTACAAATTTAGAAACAAGAACTATAATTTAAATACAAATACAATACATCTCACCATAGTTGAGAAGACTGACTAGGTGGCTGGGTGCCTGCTCAATCTGCTGACCAGGTGCTAACTGTGGATGGGCAACTTCTAGGCCCTGCTCCTTCTACTTGTAGTTCTTTGGCATTACACCAGACTTGGACTGGACACCTCTTCAAATAGATATCATCTTCAAATAGAAGACTATCTTCTGCCAGCCCTCCAAAATAAAGAACTGTTCTCTGTAAAGTAGGACACCTGGCCATCCTCGGTAGTAGTAGGCCAAAACATCCGGTTAGCCACAAGTTACCCACCTTAGCTGTAAGGTTTGTGAAAAATTCCATGGGGTGCCCTGTTTCTAGCGCATGTACTAGAAATGGAGTACATACTTAAAACAACGCCCTATTTTTTTAGTTCCAAAGATTTCATAGATCATAGAGTTGGAAGGTGCCTAGGCTATCGAGTCCCCCCCTGCTCAATGCAGGAAACTAGAGGAGGGGTCTCCCATCCAAGTAATAACCAGGCTTGACCCTGCTTAGCTTTCCACGCTCAGACGAGCTGAGCCAGCGTAAGCCACAGGCCTGTATCCTGTACACTTCTGTACACTTCTTGCCTTACCTGCCTATCATTTAGCAATCGTGCATCACTTACAGAAGGCTGCCACTACCACAGAGGGAGTTCTGCCACCACACACCACATCCTGGTCTCAACTCCTGCTTTGGGAGCTCTCGAGTCATCGAACCCAGACTTTGATTCTGCCATGTCCCTCCAGCTGCAGCAGATTTGGGTGGTTAATTCAAACCAATTTCTCAAATCTGGCCACTGGGGACTCTACCAAATTTGAATCGAGGTGTAGTGAAATGTTTGCCTCCAGATACCCTCAGGAAGAAATGAGAAAAATGGTTTCAAGTTGTAAGAAAGAGAGACAGTCCACCCCTTAAGATTACATCTCTCTTGGGCTATTGTATGTATTGCTAAAGAGATGCTCAAATGCATATTCTTCACAACTCTGTACCTCCTTTACTGCTAGACAGCACCCATTTTATTATAGAGACTGACCAGCCAAGAGGAGGGCAGTTTGTATAGCAAAATACACTTCTGGACCCCTGCACCACTGTCTGGAGAACAGAGTGGCCCCTGGGAACACAGAATGTGGCCTTTCCTCCCTTAAGTCATCATAGGAAGACCAAAGGTTCTGTGTATGCACGGCATGTGCACGCACGCACGCACGCACGCACACACACACACACACACACACACACACACACACACGTACACGTGTGTGTGCTCTCTCTCTAAACTGGCAGACACTGATTGTGGGATTAGTCCATTAACACTGCATTTGTAGCTAGTAATATTATTAAAAGGTGCCAATAAGATTTACAGATAGGGTCAAAAATAATGACATAGAAAGCTGTCCAATTATATAGTTTTGCCAGTCAGAGCTCATTAGATAAAATGAAGCTCAGGAAACAAGGGTGGTTTCCTGGGTCACCTAACGGAGTCTAAAAAAGAGAGGGGCGGGCGGGAGAGAGAGAAAGGAATGGAAAATGTTCCAGTAAGTGACAGAGAGTAACAGATAGTTAAAAGAACAGCTGCTGTGTAGCAGCTACAGTCACTATCTCAGCCAGGGGAACATTTGTTCAGCAAAGAACGCAAGCAATGTGCATTGAAGTGACATACTGGGTAAAATAACCTAAGCAATAGCATGTAATGGCAGAAAGCTGTGGGTATGGCTTTGTGCATGAAGGGCACAGTAAGATTCAATGAGGCTATTGCATTGCTGCTAAGTGCTAAAGGAATGGTCATATATTGTTGAACAAACTGGGGACAAAGAACAAGATTGTCCATTTTTGTAAGAGTGTCAAATCCTGTGGATGGTTCACAGCTAGGGTCCATTCACAGAGGGGCCTGCAGACCAGCCTGTTCACCCATAAGCCTTTGGCTGGCTGCAATAGCTACCAGCTCTGGTGGTTCATTCAGCCAGCTAGTCAGCCCCATTCCAGTCCCTCTCGTCAGCACTGCCACCGCCACTAGCAGCTTACTCACTCTCCTTGGCAGCATCTGTCTTCTTCAGACTGCAGGGAGGCAGCCAGTTCTTTTGAAGGAAAAGCATCTGTTTCCTTCCTCCTCCCAGCTCTCCACCCATAGAGGACAGCCACTGCCAAGGTGTGTTGAGCAGGACTGGGCTTTCTGACTGGCTGCAGCCATCACCGGCGCTGAGAGCTGCTACAGACAGCTGGAGGCTTTTTTGCCTGCCCAGGCTGCTCACAAGCTCCTGTGTGAACCAGTCCTAAAAACTAAACAACTAAAGAAACTGAGTCAAACACCTTTTGACATATTGACTTGGTTCCTAACTTTCCCTGAGCAGACCTCTGCTCCTGGGATATACTCCCACTGGTGGAAATGGGGGAAGGACTATTTCTTCCGATTCTCCTTACACCCCTTTGTGCCCCCCCCCAATTCTGGGCTGGAGGGTTGTGGGATCCTCTGGGACTGCATCAGAGGTGGTGCTGGAAACTGCAGGGACAAGGGGAAATTGACAAATTGCCTCCCCCTGCCCATCATGATCCTCTATTAGACTGGAGTGTCTTCCATGAATAGAAGGGCAACTCATGATCGAAGCCATTCTAGCAGATCTGCTCAAGGTCAAAGCTATTAAGGAGTGGCTAGCTTTGGGGCCCGCATTTTGGTACCCAGGGGCAGCAGTGTGCCCACAGATACCTCCCTTGCCACCCACAAGGCTGCCTGCCCCTCCTGATTTTTTATTTTAAAGATTTCTTTAAAAAATAATTTAAAAACACTGGGAGGCTGACATGCTGCAAAGTGACATGCTGGGCTCCAGCTCTGTCTTTGGGCTTTTCTAGACGAGGCATTTATTGTGCGGTCGTGATCCCTCACTCATGGAAGTTTGCGGGGCCTTTTCACAATGTCATCATCCTCCCAGGGCCTCTCCCATGTTTTGCAGCTGTTTTTGCAGCATTTTTCAGAGTGAGGAAAGTCAGTTATTATTTCCTATCATGCTAGGAAGCGCTACAGAGGCCTAGTGTAATTTTGCAATTCCACTCTATACCACAGCACCACCTTGTGTTGTGTAATGGAACATATAGAAAGGCAGAGAGCATAGTCTCCAACTGCCCTGAAAATGCAGGGACAGTCCCGAAAACCCTTAAGCCATCACGGCTTCTCACTTTGTTATGCAGAGTCCCGAATTCCCCTGTCTCCTGCAACTGCAAGCTACTTTAAGCTGTCTTAAAGGGGCCATGGGCAAAATTGCCACTAAGCTAAAACTTTTAGCTTAGCTGCAATTTTGCCCATGGTCCCTTTAAGAGACAGTAAGCAGGGAGGGAACAGACACGAGGGTGTGTGCGCATGCGTGTGCTGCACCCGCTGGCCTGGACCGAGGGAGAGGTGAATGAGGGGATTTATCACATGATTCCTTTCTTTATATTGCCAAAGATTTTATTTCCTAACAGAGCTGACTCTGTGCCTCTAACAGGTGAGGTTACAATGTCAGAAGGAAGTGCAAGAAACTTCCCCTTCTCTCTGAAGCTCCATGTTTGGGGGTGTGGAGTGGGTGGGTGGGTGCGTAAGCTTCATCTGTTGAATTTGTGCCAATCTGGCAATTTTAAAATAAAAAGAAAGATTGCCCTGCAGGCACTGACGACCCCCCCCCCCGAAAAACACCAGATATCAACAATTAAGGGTTTAAGTAAGGTAAGAACAATATTACAAAAGCCACTTATAAAATATTATAAAATAATATATAATATAATAATGTAATAATTAGAATATATAAGATTTTGTGTGTTTCCTCTAATAACTTTTGTACCTGACCATGCCCTTTGGTTGCCTGGCCGTATCCTCGGCCACGCCCTCATGTTGCCTGGCCACACCCTCTTGATCACACCTTCATGTTGCTTAACCATACCTCTTACAAATTCACATGTGTGTCCCTATTTTCATCTGTGAAATGTTGGAGGGTATGAGAGAGGAAAATCCCTGTTTGGGGGGGACCTCATGTGAAGGATGCTCTAATCCTTCTGCAAAGGAAATGGAAGAAGCAGCCTCAGTAAAGTGCCAGGATTATATGCCTCATGTAAATATGCCCTTTATTTCCAAGAATGCTTCTTGATCCCACAACATGGGCCCTAGAAGCATCTTTAGAAAATAACAATCGTGAGTGGCTCCAGCCCAGCACTTCATTTTGAAGCATGGCCAGAAAAAAGAAAGGTAAGCTGGAAGGGTGAGCAACCTGGAGGGCTGGCGCCGCGGGGCCGCACAGGGTGAGGAGGAGTGCTTTGTCTGTGCTGTGTGTGTGTGCATGTGCGTTTTGCCTGTGTGCTGCCTGTTTTTTTGTGGTTTGTGTGACCTGGTTTGTTTTTGTGTAGTATGTGTTTTGCCTGTGTCTGTGTGTTGCCTATTTTTGTTTTGTTGTAGTGTGTGTGAGCTGGTTTGTTTCTGTGTCGTGTGTGTGTTTTGCCTGGGTGTTTTTTTGATAGGGTATGCCTGGGTGTGTTTCTCTCTGAGCATCACCAGTTTGGCTTCTATGAAACTGGTATTTTGTTGTGCTTTGTCAGGGCAGATAAGTGTTTTGGCATGGGGTGGCGGGTGAAACCCTGTCTCTGTTTTGTACTCATTTTCTTGGCCAAGTTTTCCGTCTCTGAGCCTCATCAGTTTGCCTTCTGTGAAAGTAGCGTTGAAGTGGAAAACTATAGGTTCAAAAGAGTTGGTTTTGTGTTTTGGAGCTCAGACCTCCACCTCTACCTTGTATTCAGGTTCTTAGGCAACTTACCTTTCCTTTAACCTCATCATTTTGCCTTCTGGAAAATGGGTATTTTGCCGGGATGGGGACTCGGACTCGAGGACTCGACTCGTGAGTCGGACTGAGTCCCCCCTCTGACTCGACTCGGACTCGAGTCCCAATATTTTTAATGGGACTTGAGACTCGACTCGGGACTCGAGACCAAGGACTCGTCAACATCCCTGGGCTGTTGACGAGTCTTCTGGCTGTGCCAGAAGGAGCGCGATCACCGGTGAAGAGCACATGGAAGCGAGGCGCACCGCTGCTCGGCCACTATGGACAGCTACCAGGAGCGCAGCCCCAACGATGTGTTGAGATTTATTTTGATTGATGTGTTGTTGTGGGGGGTTTGGGTTAGGGTCAGACATTTTGGGTTTGGCTGCCTCTGCCTGCCTGTTTGGGGTTCCCTGCCTCCTCTGCCTGCCTGGTTATTTTGGGTTTGTCTGCCTGGTCTGTTCTTGCCAAAATCAGTTGCAGAGTTTTGAAATAAAAAGGCACACTTGTGCCTAGAATTATTTAAGCCACACATCTGAAGTAGCCTTATTTTGTTGGGGGGAAACCCCATTGATTTTAATAGGGACTCATGGAGTCAGTTTTGGGAGTGACTCAGGACTCGTGACTCGTGAGTCACCATTTTGGACCAAGGACTTGGACTCGGACTCGAGACTCGGGTCCAAAGACTCGTGACTCGACTCGTGACTCGAGACCAAGGACTCGTCAACATCCCTGGTATTTTGTGACTGACCACACCACCCAAAGCAGCCATTTTGTGAGACTTGCCATGATACTCTCTTAAAATTTTATGTGCCTTCTGGCCCCAAAAAGATTGGAGACCCCTGTTATCAGACTCTCAGAGATTGGAAGTAAAGATTGTCACCTGGACCAGATGAAATGTACATTTAGTAGGGAGCCCACTAAGAATACTTTTCATAAATGTTATGTATGCTGACTTTAATGGTATAATTGTAGTAACAAGGAAATGGGTTCTTAAGAGTAAGAAAAATAGGGTGGAAATACAAACAGATTCAACAGGAATTTTTGGGAGAATGAGAGCCTAAAACTACAGTAGTTCAATGAATTAGCCCATCTGACTTGGCAGACAGGTCAAAGTGTGTGCTTTGCCGCTGCTCATTAGTACTAGTGGGAGTATCAAGCTTGTTCTCCACCTTTCATCTAAACCGCCTATCCTTTTCTCTGCAGGAGCTCTCTACCTTCACCTCCCCAATCCCTAAACCCTCTTTCTCCCATTTGCCAGGCCAGCTATCCCAAGCCCCCATCATTACAACTCTCTCAGACTCAGGGCTAAACTAAATGCACAGTGTCTAGGTGATCCTAAATTTTTCTGCTTTAGTGTAAGCTTGCAGGGCCCCAATACAGATCAGGACCACCACATGGGAGTAGGGGGGTTATATCTCCCACCCAGCCTCTCCCCACACACACACATGGGGGCTAAAGAAAGGAAAAAAGACTCAGTTGGTGCCTGCCTTTATATGGGAATTTACAATGATGCACAGTCATGGGACTAATGATTCCTGCCACAGGCTTATTATTTGGCTTTAGGCTAGGCACTTTCTCTCATCCTCAATTCTCTATACCTCTGGGAATAATATAATGATGGACTATATCTCATGGGTGTTTTGGGAGCAAACATGATAAATATTGGAGCGTCATGCCCACGTAGATTTCCTCATTGGATAGCTGACTGGGTGCAGAAGATAACTGGCTGCCCCTGAATGGGTTGTTGTTGTTGTTTTTAAAAAGCTTTCCTGGTGCTTTGGTGGTGGAGTAGGTGGGGTTATTTCTCTGTTCTTAGAGCTATCCAGAAGAGTGATTTAAATATACTTATCAGATGTATGTCTCAATTGTTATTAAAATATTTTCTCCTGAATTCTGCACCCATGATAAGCCTCCTGCTGAATGGCACACAGTGTCTTACTCAGAGAAATATAGTCTATAAATTGTTCAGTGTACATCTGAGAGCAACCAAAGCCTGTTAATATGTATTTTGGGGGTTGAAATCCACAAAATGAATATGTAAATGTGTGTTTTAGTACCTGCATTTCTAATATCTGATAAGCATATTTTGAAAATTGGCAGCAGTTACACTATGTAGATTGTTCTGGCTGCAGTTTTCATCCAATAGAAAACAATGGTATAATTCCCATTTTAATTTTTTTTTACTGAAAGAGATGGCATCTTTTTGATATACTTGGTAGGATCCAGATAAACCAGCCCTTTCTTTAGATGAGCAAAAGGTGGAATCAGAATTGTCAGCAACTGCAAATCTATAAAAGCAAATCAATAATGGTTACATAAAGGGAAGAAAGAAAGAAGTTTGTATTCACAGGTCAAGCAAGAAGAGACCAGAAACTGTCTTAAGCAAATATTAGATTCATTTTTATAATTTTTGTATTTGTGAATAATTATATCTAATTCTACACATGGGAATCTCTGAAGTGTGAGCCAATGGAAATGAGAGTTCAGTATCTATGGTAACAAACAAGCCATAGCTGTGCTAAAAGGAGGTTTTAAGCAGGGGTAGGCAACCTGGTGCCTGCCAGATCTTTCAGACAACTCCCAGCATCCCCAGTCAGCATGACTAATGGTCAGGGATTATAGGAGTTGTAGTCCAAAACATCTGGAGGGCATCCATTAAAATTCCTGTATCACTACTATCACACACTTGGATGATTGCATCAGAATAACACTTAAGGAATAATTATTTTACCAGTTATTATACTCGTGACAGAGAATAGAAACTGGAAGGGACATAAAGAGAAAAAAGACTGGAAAGCCAAGCAAAATTTAAGTTACAAATCAGTAGGCTTAGAGCCAATCTACACATGCAACTAAATCAGGTGGTACAGAGTTCCTGGGACTGAACCATTTTAGGTGGCAGGTGGGGGAGCATGCTTGAATGTTCTAGCCCATCCATAGAAAACTAGCACATTACACATGCAAGAAAGGAGGCTGTAATTATTTCTGCTCCATAAATATAAGCCAAGGGAAATGAAGACTGACATAAAACACATCTTTAATCAGCGGAGTGACTCAACAGTTTGTACAATACTCTCAAATCATCCTCTGCTTTAAAATCCACCCCCCCAAAACTTTAGGATTTTCTAAGAAGGGGGTGATTATAATCCCATATAAGGGAATGTCTCCAAATTATAAACTATCTGCAAAGGCTAGTCCAGAACTGTCTCACTATCATAGTAGTTTCCCCTGAGCAGGAAGAATTTGAAGTCTGCATGTGTGTGGGGTGGGGGCAAGGGAAACACATTCATATATGCGATTCACCCACCTGTGGTCTGAAATGGCATGGTGTCCTATCAATGCTGTACCAGGTGATTTATCAGAAAGCAAAGATCAGCTACTGGTCTTCAGTGATGGAATATAGCCACACAATATGCAAAGAAACACTAAACAAGAGTGCATGTGCAGAGTACCTTCCCCTCCTGAATGAGGAACCAGTTCTGAGTCATCTGGGATTAAGGGGAAGGTCTTGCACATTTTCAGGCAAGCAGGCTGGTTTCAGCTTTGATGCCTCTTATTTTCCAAAGCAAGCATAGAGGGAAGGTACTCTGTTTTCCAGTCACCCATCAAACATGGAAATAATGGGCCCAAGCTCTTCAAAAGTAGGCATTACTTGAGCCCCATTGAAATCAATGGAATTTAAGTGAGATTTTTAAATGTGCCTTTTCCTACATCGCAATGAAGGACTATTTCAAATTAGTACTAACTCATTTGTCTTGAGAACAAAAAGTATTAGAAAGTGAGCTCCTCCAAAGATACACCTGTGGCCATGCACCATAATCTTGAAAGGATTCTGCTGTTATATGGAGCTGCATGCCACTGAAGTGAATGAAACTTATGGTGGTAAAGCACTTCAAAGAGCAGATCCAATTAGTTGAGGTGTTTTCAATTCCTTCTCTCAAGATTCCCCTTTCACCCCTCCATTGAGATGCATGGAATTATTCCAGATACTGCTCTGTGTATATGTGTTTTTTACATGACTGCTATTCCTGTCAGAGCTACACTAGGATTCTATGATAACTGCTTCACAATCTTGCCCCCTTGCATCAGTGTAGGCCTGAGCCTTGGTACTATTATGTCAGGTAGGAAGACAGGGAGAGAAAAACCATAAACTGTAGCAATGATAAAGTAAGAGGTGGAGGAGTTGGGTGGGAGAAAGCCAGGGCTTGGGAAACCATTTTGAGGGTGGGCCAAGACCCTGAATGCTTCCTAGCCAAAATGGCCCAGTGGCAAGCCCTGTTGCCACAGAGGCCACTGCTTCCACATCACTCTTTACCTTTGGAGGGGCCAAGCGGTATTCCTCAATAAGCCAGTTTGACTTGGGGAGCTCCAATTGTTGGCCCCTTCTTTACATGTATACAAAAGGGCAGGGAGAGCTACTGCACTTCCCTGTTGCTGTAGTAACTTTTCCTTCCCTCATCTTTGTTCTAGCCATTTGTTGCAGGTGTAAAACACCGAGGGAGGCAGCGGATCATATGCATTGAGGTGTGCACCAACCACAAGATTTGACTCAGATCCTGATTCAGCACTTCGGAAAATGGCCTGGTTTGGCATGGATCGATTTGGAGGCCATCCGCTTTGACATGGGTACCGAACTAGAGTCAAGATTTGGAAATCTGAGGCTTCATGCCTCCCATTGACTATTATGGGAAATAAACAAATGGCTATAACATCTTTTCTCTCTCAGAATTAGATGAAATTTGAAGGCATGGTAGCTCCTTAGAGGGGGATTATGCCTGCCCAAAGTCAGAATAATATGTGCATGGGGTTTTGTGCAGTGTGTCTTTATATTTTGATTTTTTTTTTAAAAAAAGGAAACAGCCAATAGCTTTTAAATGTCTTGGCAGAACTGGATGAAATTAGCAGGAATAGTTGCCCCTTCTGAGGGGATCGAGTCTGCCAGGCTTCAGTTGAATAGGCTCAGAGTGTTTTGTGCACCTTTACGTTTTGAGGGTATCCCCCTATGTTCCTTATAGACCATTGTTCTGAAAATAACAGATGGCCTAGAGGTGGCCCTAAGTAAGAATCATACAGCAGCACAAGAAGTTGTTTCTGAAACCACCACAGTTCACCGACTCCATCGGGTGGGATGTTGGTGTTGGACAACCAGCCATCCTGCCTGCCTGATGGAGTCTGTCAGGTTCAGCCACCTGATGGAGTTTGTGGATCAGGAACCAGCACTATGGACTGTAAAGCAGGGTGTGCCCTCCTTCATGCCAAGATCATGGACCAGTACCATGTGGTGGCCAAAAAAAATCAAGGCAAGAAGAATATGTGCAGGAGACTGGGCTTGGGAGTATTGGCTGTATCACTCACACAAATGCCACCTCATCACGAGGGACGCTTTGAGTTCGGGAGGGGGAGAATATTGTGTGTCACTATCTGCAACTTCATTGACATGTTGTGGTGGAAGCAGTTCCAATACGTCGAGGGCAATTGTTGGCTGTTGCAGGAGAAACAGGCACAGTTGGGGCTCCCTCAGCAGTGCACTGTATGTGGCAGGATGTGGGGACGAGGTGCAACTCCAGGTACAGGATGCTTGGAGGCACATGGTGGAGCAAGAGAGAGTGGGAATGCACAAATTAGAGGCTGGAGAACTTAGGTGTGCCAGGGCCACTATTGAGGCATTGATGGAATGCCATATCTCAGCTGGTGGTGGGCTGACTGAACCCCTTTCCAGAGGCCACCAAAATGCTCAGCTCCTGCACTGCCCTCCTCAGCCAGATGATCCCTGTAGTAAAGAATCTAAGGTGAACAAACGGGTGCATTCTGGGGATGTCAGATCAGGCTGCCAACTTCAAACTAGGGGGCCAGTGGCAATATAGGAGCTGGCATAATGTTCCATTGGAGCTATGGTGTCAAGAAAGGACGTACATGTTGGCCACCATGTGTGACACTAGGGTGAAGGGAACTTTTTACAGTCCCGACACCAGTGTAAGGTGGCATGGTCTGTTGGTAGAGAAGGTAAAGAAGGTCCAGGAGAAGAGGCAGGTGACACCCACACCACACGAGACAGAATAGTGATGATAATGTGGTCTCCGCACATTCAGAGGACGATCTCCAAACTATCCTAAATGCTTTTGCAGAAGCATACGAAAAACTTGGTCTCTCACTTAACATCAAAAAACCCAAAGTGCTTCATCAGCAAGTGCAAGCCAACCCTTTGGTGATGCCATCTATCCAGCTTGGCGGGACAATACTGGAAAATGTCGATCATTTTCTCTATCTTGGCAGCTATCTTTCTGTTACAGCTAACATCGACAGTGAAATCCAGCATCGTCTGAGCTCCGCAAGTGCCGCATTTTCTCGAATGAAACATAGAGTGTTCGAGGATCGGGATATTTGTAAGAAGACCAAAACACTGGTTTATGAAGCCATTGTATTACCAACTTTATTGTATGCCTGCGAAACATGGACTATCTATAAACGTCACTTCCACCTCCTTGAAAGGTTTCATCAACGTTGCCTCCGGAAAATCCTGCAAATTACTTGGGAAGATAGGCGAACAAATGTCAGTGTACTGGAAGAAGCAAAGACTACTAGCATTGAAAAAATGATCCTTCAACGCCAACTTCAGTGGACCGGTCACAGAAGGGAGCTCCACTCACCTGTCCCAATCTGGAAATGTTTACAGTTCTTAATATAATTTCAGTTATAAGGAGACTAATGTGAAGCACAGAAAGAAAGACTGAGCAAGAACTGGATTCCACATAATCAGTTTTCCTAAGGGGAATAGTGTGTCAGATTGAACTGCATGCCTCCCATATCTAGCAGAGAAAGCAAGACACACACACACACACACACACACCGGCAAATACGGAGGGATGGGGTGTGCATGCAAGCATACAACCTCAGCACAACACAAGGAACGATGCTTAGATTTACTATATTGTGTTCATTAAATTCATTAAGTTGGAATTAGAAAGGAAAGAATTTCATGAGACCCACTCTCTGGAATTCCCTACCACTACAAATTAGGCAGACACCAACCCTTCTGGGTTTTTGGTGCCTACTGAAAGCATACCTTTTCCAACAGGCATTGGAAAAGGTAATACTTGTCCTATATGAAGACTTGGTTTTGTACATCACTTAGAAATGTCTTTAATATAAGTGATTCATAACTATTGTTATTTTTATAAATAAATAAATAAACTGGTGGGAATGGTGGTGATGATAATAATGATGTATTATTATTATATATTATAATGTATAGTGTAACAATAATGCAAAATGTACTGAATGAAATAAGGAACAGAAGAATGGTACCTAACTGGATAAAAACAATATCAAATTCTTAAGGGGGAAAAGGTGTGTTGGATTGAACTGCCTGCTTCCCATAACCAGCAGAGGATAGGAACCTCATACCAAGTCATTGATCCATCTAGCCCAGTATTGTTGACACTGACTGGCAGCAGCTCTCCAGGGCTTCAAGCAGGAGCTTTTCCAGCCCTACCTAAAGATGCCGGGGAGTGAACCTGGGGCCTTCCTCATGCAAAGCAGGTGCTCTGCCACTGAGCCACGTGTGAGAGAGACACACATAGTCATAGAACACAAACTGACAAACACAGAGAGGGTGGGATGTGCCTGCATGTACACAACCACAATAAAACACAAGGAATGTTGTTCAGGGAATAACAGCATTCATTAAATGCTGAATTAGAAAGGTATTATATTTGAATTAGAAACGAGGAAATTTCATGAGAAAAGCATGGAAATAATAGAATATTAATAAAATAATAAATATAATAAAACATAAACATATAGTGTAACAATTATGCAAAACTACTGAGTGAAACAAGGAACTGAAGAATGGAACCAAATGGATTGGGAACCCCCAAAAAACATTTTCCAAATTTATAAGGGGAAGGAACTAAGTCATGCTGAACTCCTTGCCTCACAAGAGAAAGCAAAGCAAGACACAGACAAATAGGGGAATAATACTACTAAAACACACACACACACACACACACACACACACACGCAAAACAGCATGACATCAGGAACTAAACTCAAATTACAGGAAGGATTCACTGACTAATCCTACAGAAAGACATACAGAGACAACACAGAATGATTCAGAAAGTGCAACAGAAAAGATATGGGTTGGGCATCATCTCAAATAAAGAGCTTCTAGTGCAGGGGGGGAAATGTCTGAGAGAAGGATTGAGTAACAGGAGAAAGGAAAGGATTTGAAATCATGAACAATCAAAACTTGATGCCACCTGACCCTACCCAACCCAACACAGAACCTCTCACTTCCTGCTTGCTTGAACAAACAACTGAGAGAAGTGGAAGAGCAGACATAATTTTTATTGTAACTCACAATTCTCATATCTCTTCCCCAAAGCACAGTGATTAGAAAGTCTCTGGCAAAACATGCCCTAGAATTAGATGGTGGATCTGTCTGTCAATCACTCAACCAAACTCCCTGCTCCTCCGCCACTCATACGCAGCATTTAGAGAAACGATACAAAAAGAGAGGGTGGGAGTTGTAGGCTGGAGGGCCCCACGTTGGCCACCCCTGACCTGTAGCATTAGCACCTGTTTGGAGAGGAGACAGAATGTCTTCAAAAGCCCAATCAGCAAGGAAACCTCATGCGGGTCAAGGTTCAGTTCTGGTCACTTCGGAAGAAAGCCCACCTCACTTTAGGAAGCACCAGAAATGGTCCAAAGGGGCCCAGTTCACCTCAGGCTTCAGCCAAATCTGATGCACATCCCAAATGGTTACCTACCTGTTCAACACTGGTGAAATATCAACCTGTGTCAGCTGCACAGAAACAATCTAGCTGTTACTGATGCAGGGCCGGTGCAAGGCAGTTTGGTGCAGTTTGGTGCCCTAGGCAAGATCAGATATTTAGCGCCCCCCCTTCCCACTTGAGCCCTCCCTCCCTATTTCTTGCACCCCCTTTAGCCCTGCGCCCTAGGCAGCTGCCTAGTTGGCCTAATGGTGGCACCGCCCCTGTACTGATGCACAAATAAATCTCCTCTGTTCTTTCATGGCAGCACACAGCTGTCCTTTTGCACATGTGTATATCTTGATGCCATGTGGGTGAGAATCATGAGAAGAATGGGGGATAGAAGCCCGCCTATATGTGAGGATTATAGAAACGGCTGACAGATAACTTGGCTTTTTTAGTGTGTTTCTGTAAATACTTTTGTTTTGATTAACGCTTTCTTATAGGGTGTTTTTGTTATTTGCGACAATAATTGCATACTTGTAGAGTTTCCATGGAAACGGGGCTATGCATTCATTCTTTAGGTTGTAGTATTTTAAATGACACACACACACACACACACACACACACACACACACTGCCATCCTAGATAAACTGGGACAGATGGAAGCTCTCTCCCTGCAACTCTGCTGCTAATGCTACAGGTCAGGGGTGGCCAACGTGGGGCCCTCCAGCCTACAACTCCCACCCTCTCTCATCATTGGCTATGCTGGCTAGGACTGAAGGAAGTTCTAGGCCAAAACATCTGGAGGGCCACAAGTTGCCTTTCCCTGTGATAGGTGCTGCTGCTGCAGAGGAAGTGGACATTCAGCAAGCCATCTCTGCTAGGACAACAATAGTACTAGTAATACTAGTATAATAGTACTAGTGCCTCAAGCCTATCCGTCTCTGCACTGAACCAGTTGCACTGAACCAGCTAGAGTTCTCACACCATGTGCGTAAAGTCTTGTACATTGTACAGACTTTGGGACATATGCATGAATTGTTGTATATCTGGCAACCATAACCCAGGCTTTTCAAGCAGGAGATATCCCTTAAAGATACAGCAACTGATTTATTTTAACACAATCCCTAAGTCCTTCTCCAAAACGAACTTCCAGGGAGGACTTATTGCCTGTGCCATACCCTGCAGAGCTCCATCTGGTGGTAACATGGCAACAGGCCTTCTCTATGGTGGCACCCAACCTATGGAATGACCCCGCCCCCCTGTGATATGTCAGGCATCGGCAAATCATGTGCTTCCGACATTTATTACAAACCTATTTGTTTACCCTGGCTTTTCCCAACCATTAACTGATTAACAGTACAATCCTATACAGGTCTACTCAGAAGTAAGCCCCATAGAGTTCGATGGGACTTACTCTAGGTAAGTGTGTACTGTATAGGATTGTAGCCTAAGTTGTTTCAAGCCTTGTCTTATGAATATTACTTTGTAATATTGTTGTGTTTTATTGTAAACTACTTGGGATTTTTAAAATGGGCAGGGGGTATATAAATATTTAAAATAAATAACCTGGTTCCCTCCAAATGTTTCGGCCTACAGCTCCTACCAGCCCCACTCAGCATGGCCAATGCTGAGGGATCTTGGGAGTGGTAGGCTAAAAGATCTGGTGGGAGCCAGGCTGGGGAAGACTTCTTCTTCTTTCTTTTTTTTTTAACAGAATAGTGCTGTACGTTGTAGCAGCCAGTGCGATATACACCCTCTGTGTAGGCTTTATGGGACTGAAGATGGAGGAAAGGAACCAGAACACTGGGGAGAGTTTGGCAACTGCAACCAGCACCATCTGGAACCCTATGCTTTTATGTTCATTGCCACTAAATTCTGAGAGGGGCATGTGAGTAAAGTTGGCCAAGAATAGAAATCCATTGGCTTTTCAGTAGTCAAACCTTGGCAGGGGTTTGGCAGAAGTGCTAGCATGCCAGCTGTCCAAATGCCACATTGAATGGTCACCTATAAAGCCCTACACGGCTTGGGACCACAATACCTGATGGAACGCCTCTCCCAACCACAATCTACCCGTGCACTACGCTCAACATCTGGGGCCTTCCTCCGACTGCCACCTCCACGTGAGGCTCGGAGGGCAATGACAAGGGAGAAGGCCTTTTCTGTGGTAGCCCCGCTACTGTGGAACAAGCTCCCCCCTGAGGCCGACCTGGCGCTAACTCTGTTATCTTTTCAGCACCAGGTTAAGACTTCCCTCTGCGTTGAGGCTTTTAATAATTAAATGGTATATGGTGGGGTGGTAAATTGGTTTTAGCAGTCGTGTTTTCATTAACTTGTTTTTTTTAAAAAATTAAATTGGTTTTAAAAAATTTCATAATGTTTTAATTATATTTTTAACTGTATTTTATTGTTTGTTTTTAATTATGGTTGTACACTGCCCAGAGAGCTTCGGCTATTGGGCAGTATAGAAAATGAATGAATGAATAAATAAATAAATTGTTCTGGACAACCCCATGGAACAGCTGTCAGTGCTTCAGTCCAGAAAGTAAACTTCTGTTGTGGCAACTAAAACTTGTCATTTTGAAAAGGAGTGTTATGAGTTTGGTCATCTTGATTCCTATGAATAGGCCTGTCAGTGCAGTTTTGCCTAAAGCAGCCTTCCTCAACCTGGCTGGAGGATTATGGGAGTTGTAGTCCCATTACCGCCTGCCCCCCATGTGTAGTCCAACAGGTTCATAGGATCATAGATTTGGAAAGGGCCTACAAGGCCATCAGGGATGTTGAAGAGTCCTTGGTCTCGAGTCACGAGTCGAGTCACAAGTCTTTGGACCCGAGTCTCGAGTCCGAGTCCGAGTCCTTGGTCCAAAATGGTGACTCATGAGTCACGAGTCACTCCCAAAGCTGACTCCACGAGTCCCTATTAAAATCAATGGGGGGTTTTCCCAACAAAATAAGGCTACTTCAGATGTGTGGTTTAAAATAGGCACAAGTGTGCCTTTTTATTTCAAAACTCTGCAACTGATTTTGGCAAGAACAGACCAGGCAGAAAAACCCAAAATAACCAGGCAGGCAGAGGAGGCAGGGAACCCCAAAGCAGGCAGGCAGAGGCCTTTGTCTTGGACAATTCAACTGTTGAACTGGTCAAGAAGAGACCAGGCAGGCAGAGGAGGCTGGGAACCCCAGACAGGCAGGCAGAGGCAGCCAAACCCAAAATGTCTGAAAGGTTGCATTTTAGAAAAATGATTTTAAAAAATAAACTTGCTGTACTTCCTAAAACTTATCCATGTTGCATTTGAGGAACATGATTTTTTCTAAATGTTTGGCCCCCCATTCTGGAACGGTGAGATCTCATCACAATTCCACCCTCACTGAACACCCGCTCCACTGGTGATGAACTTGCTGGAACCAGAAACACACTCAGAGCAGCCACACAGAGTAATCTCAGGTCCTTCTTCTGCCTCTCCCAAGTACGCAACACATCAATCAAATAAATTTTGACACACTGTTGGGGCTGCACTCCTGGTAGCCGTCCATAGTGGCCGAGCAGCGGCGCACCTCGCTTCCATGCGCTCTTTGCCGGCAATTACGCTCCTCTCCACTCCTTCTGGCACAGCCCAGGGATGTTGAAGAGTCCTTGGTCTCGAGTCCCGAGTCCCATTAAAAATATTGGGACTCGAGTCCGAGTCGAGTCAGAGGGGGGACTCAGTCCGACTCACGAGTCGAGTCCTCGAGTCCGAGTCCCCATCCCTGAAGGCCATCGAGTTCAACCCCCTGCTCAGTGCAGGAAACTAGAGGAGGGGTCTCCCATCCAAGTAATAACCAGGCCTGACCCTGCTTAGCTTTCCACGCTCAGACAAGCTGAGCCAGTGTGGGAGCCTGGGATTTAAAAAAAGAACTCTACTACTAGTCAAACAGCTTCAGATGTTTCCCTGAAACAGCAAATTACCTTTGAGTGAAAAACAGGCAGTTTTGGGAAAGAGTTTCAGAGAGATGAGGGGAAGTGGCAAGTTGGCTGAAGGTAAAGTGTGTTGGGCTGCGGGGCCTTTCTGTGAAAACCTGATGCAGAGATCTGTCTCCAGTAGGAGTGCCCATTTGCTGCCAGCATATTCTTCCTGTCTCTTTGTAAATAAAACAAACATTGTGTCCAGTGCTCTTTACTCCCAGGAAACTGAACCACGTAGGGGCTGTAGCTTAGTGGTAGAGCACCTGCTTTGCATGCAGAAGATCCCAGGTTCAATCCCCAGCATCTCCAGGTCAGGCTAGGAAAGGATCCTTCCTGAAACCCCGGAGAGCCGCTGCCAGTCAGTACCAAAAATATTGGGCAACATGGACCAAGGGTCTGACTAAGTATAAGGCAGCTTCCTATATTCATGTAGCATTGGCCCTGGAACTTCAGCCTATTCAGGGAAATGGGGAACAATGAACAAGAAGAGGTTTAAATGGGCAAAATTCTATGATGCTACAGCAATGGACAACCCAATTCAATACATTTCTACTCGGGGGGGGGGGGGAATCCAATTGAGTTCAATGGGACTTACTCCCAAGTTAAGTGGGTATAGGTTTGCAGCCTGATTGTCTTTCTGGAATTACCACTGGTGTCTTGCGACAGCCTATGGTAAAGTATATAGCTTATAGTAAGGTACCTAACTAATTAAAAGCCTAACTATAAAACCAATCCTACACACACACACCACTTTTTAAAAGAGAAAAACCACTTTAGGAGGGCACAATTTGGAGTGCGAAAGTGCCAGAGGTGCTTAACACCTTCCCCACCTACCACTTCTTTACTCCAAATCAACTCTCAGTCGGTTTCCCCCTCAGAAGGTCAGGATTCACCAACGCACACAGTTTCTTGATCTGACTACATGAGTAGTCCCAATGTGATAATCAGCTGTTTGGGGAGCAAGAAGGACTAAATTGAGTTGTCTGATCCTCCCCCTGAACAGATGTTAGGACAGTAGAATCACAGATTATCTGTGATCAGACTAGGAATCACCCATTTCTTCATGCAGTTCCTCATCCAACTAGGGATTTTAGGTGTGGAAACCTGTTTCATTTTGCATAAGCCACTAGCTATATCAGGGTCAGTGTCTTCATTTAGCATAAGGTACCCTCTGCCCTGTGCTATAAATACATTTGAAAACTGGATTATGTTTTGTAATTGCTATGTGTATTTTATTTTATGCATTTCACACAATTGGCCCTGGGGATCCTGAATGAAAGCCAGTATGCTTAACTGTTCAATCTCCTGGATATCACTTGCATGTACTCCATCACAGTGTTAGGTGTCAGTCAGTCAGGCGATCACTCGTGACCGAGTAAGATTGTCTTCCAGGGTAAAAAAGAAAATTTACAAAAAGGAGATTTTTAAAAGGAGGAAAATTCTAAAGAAAATTGTGTAGACTCTAGCGATGGATCCGTAAGTGACTGTGGGGGCCAATTCTAGATCCACACAGCTTCCCACAGTGAGGACACAGGTTACCAGATGGAAGATGGTCTTGAAAAGGATTCATTTGACGTGCTTTTCGCTTAGCACGTTTCTCCCTTTCACCTTGCACTCGAGCTTCTTCAAAGTCCATAGAACCTTTGTGAAAGGCCAACCTCCAGTTAGATCGTTCATGGGCCAGAGCTTCCCAGTTTTTGATGTTTATATTGCATTCTTTTAGATTAGCCTTAAGAACATCTTTAAACCTCTTATATTGACCACCGATATTCCGCTTTTCATCCTTGAGTTGGGAATAAAGTAACTGCTTTGGGAGACGTCAGTCAGGCATTCGAACAACATGACCGGTCCACTGAAGTTGGCGTTGAAGGATCATTTTTTCAATGCTAGTAGTCTTTGCTTCTTCCAGTACACTGACATTTGTTCGCCTATCTTCCCAAGTAATTTGCAGGATTTTTCGGAGGCAACGTTGATGAAATCTTTCAAGGAGATGGAGGTGACGTTTATAGATAGTCCATGTTTCGCAGCAGGACCGGTGCAAGGTAGTTTGGTGCCCTAGGCAAGATCAGATATTTAGCACCCCCCCTTCCCACTTGAGAGCGCTGTATTTTTTTTCAAGGCGTTTCTGGCGCCCCCTTTAGCCTTGCGCCCTAGGCAGCTGCCTAGTTGGCCTAATGCTGGCACCGGCCCTGTTTCGCAGGCATACAATAAAGTTGGTAATACAATGGCTTCATAAACCAATGACCCTACCGGGAGTATATAGCTCCCGACGGCATTGCTCACAGGGTTCATCGGAACACGCAAGCCCACTCACCACTTCAAGGTGATGATCCGGCGAGAGGGAGTGTTAGGTGTAAGGTGGAATTCATTATAGGTGTTTAGAGAATGTTTGTTAGAGCAGGTAAGTTGTTTCTGTAAGCAACATAATTCTTTCTCTTTTTGCATTTCTAATGAATTAATGCTTGAAATATTTGACTATGCTTTGTCAATTTTTGATCAGCCAATTGGCCAAAATTAGTTTGACTAATGAAATTGCCAGCCCTGCCTCTCTCAGCTCCTATTCCTACCTATTGGTAAACAAGATTCCCAGGAGCTACACAGTGTACGGTAATTATGCCTTTAACTCTGGAGTGGGCAATCCACAAGTCACATGTGGTCCTTGGAGGCTGCCTGCATGGGTGCCTAAGGTGCCCCCCCCATTTCCCCTCTTGCACTGAGGTGGAACAATTGTGCTGGGGAAGAGGGGCACAAGGATGACCCTCCCCAGCTCAATCATGGTTCCAACAGCCTACCAAACAGCTGTGTATATAACAGCTGCTAATAGCAGCAGGGAAACAATTGGGATTGCTGGGAGAGGGGGGAAAGGGTTTAGCCTCCCACTCACTCAGTAATGTCTATCTCTGTGTGCGTACACACCACTTGAAGCCATGGTTTCTGTTGACACCCTGCATGTATCTCATGTTGCAGAGCTCTGCTGTGGTCCAATCTTGAACAGAGATCAGAATAGGTCAGGTTTTACAAGGAAGCCAAACAGGAATAGATCTGTACCGGAGAAAGCTCCAAGTGTGCTGGAAGTCAGGCAGGGCTATCTGTATGTTGCTCCAACAAGGAGCAGAGCAAGACTGAGCCTTAGGTAAGGGCTTGGTTGCATTTAGGCTGGTTGGCTCTGCCTCCATACTAATGGAGGTTCTGTCTTTCAAAGGGCCCTGGCCTGTTTTAGCAATCTCAGGCTGAGATAATATGGGATGTGGCATGCTAGTTTCCTCATGGCCTGAGTCCTCAGAGTCTGAGGACAACAATGCATCCTCCTCTGGATGTAGGAGAGCCAGCCCCTGGGGTCTTTCTGGATAACTGGGTCCCATGAAGGGACTCCTTTCTGTAGTGGAGTCCTCTTCCAGAACCATTAACTCTGAAGCCTCTTCTTCTGAGGATAAGGGGTCAGCATCCTGTGGCTCATGCTGGCTCAGCTTGTCTGAGTGTGGAAAGCTAAGCAGGGTCAGGCCTGGTTATTACTTGGATGGGAGACCCCTCCTCTAGTTTCCTGCATTGAGCAGGGGGTTGGACTCGATAGCCTTGTAGGCCCCTTCTAACTCTGTGATCTATGAATCTATGAATCCTCTGACGATAAGGGTTTGGGGTCCTGCTCCATGACACTGCATGTATGTATGCTTATGTATTTGTATACATGTGTGTGTGTGCCCACACAGCTCCCAACCCACCACCCAGCAGCTGCACACAGCCATTGGTGCTGAAAAAGTTGCACACTGCTACTTTAAGAGATGTGAAACATCTGAAGAACTTTCCTTCTAGCGATGGGAGAAACTGCACTTGCCAACATCCACTCATCCATACAACTATTAAGGGCACACAAACACTATGGGATCCAGCAAACCTGGGTGAACTACAGCAAGCCTTGTCATTTTGCTAAACCTTATGCAAGTTAAATTTCAATACAGAATTTTGCTTCTCTCCTTGGCACTAATTCAAGGATTGCTTTGGCAATGAAATTCAGTAAAAAGCAGCAGCCAAGATGTGATATAAAGGTTAGAGTTGCTGCAGTTGGAACTGTTTTTAACATCACTGGCAAAATGTCATGGATTGGAAACAAATGATAATGCAAACAAGGATTCGTTATAGGAATATACTGTACATGTATAAGTAAGACATAGACCTAGTTCAGATGATTACTAAGGGTGCAATCCTGTGCATGTTTAAACAGAAAAAAGTCCTACAACTCCCAGCATTCCCCAGCTGGCTGGCTGGGGAATGTTGGGCCTTGGGAGTGTAGGACTTTTCTCTGTCTAAACATGCATAGGAATATACCCTAAACCATTGTTTACTTAAGCTTTACCCCAAGCTGGCATCCTTCAGATGTCTTGTACTTCAACTCCCATCAGCCTCAGCCAGCATGGCCAGTGGTCAGGAATGCTGGGAGTTGGAGTCCTAAACAACTGGAGGGCAACCAGGTTGGCAGCAGCAGTGAAAGCAGGGAGGAGAAGGGGGAGCAGGCCTTTGGTGGCACAGTGTCTGAGGGCATCCAGAAGTCTAGCACCAGCCCTGTGTGTGTGTATATTACATATGAACACACTATCTTAAAGATTTTTCATAGCCAAGGAGAGGAAGAGCAACTGGAAGGAATTTGGTCATGTTATCCAATTATACCCAAGATTGGAAGCAACCATTACCGGTACATGTTTATCAGAAACCTTAGAGGGGGAGCTTGATCAGTGTAAATCTACATACCAAAGAGATGAAAGACCATACCAAAGGGATGGGAAAAGCCAAGCCAGGGAAACAAGGAGATATTTCTGGGCCTATAAAACCATGGTTGTACAAGAGGCTCAAATTATTAATAAAATCTGAAGCAAAAACTAATTTCTGGCACAAAAGGCCACTGGTCGGACCAGATCTCAGGGACTACCGGATAGAAAGGACTTTTTTTTTTTTTTTTTACCTTCCTGATTAAGGAAGATTCAAAGTACACCATTGCATACTGAGGGACCCTTGAATTATATCTTGTGCTTTATTTGCAAAGGAATATTTACTGCAATGAATATTGGGGGATGGATCCCCTGCTGGAAATACAGTGTTTTATTTAGATATCGTCTCCCTTTGCCTATGAGAAATCAAACCAAGAAGGACTTTCTTGGTCTTGGTATACGTGTATTTCTGCATCATTAATAGCTACGAGGGATACATCTTGTCAACTGATAATGCATCTGGAGGGGGAACCTTTTATGGTCAGATTCTGTCCAGTTTAATCATGCTAGGTGATAATCTGCAACTGGTTTGGTCTTAGAAAGGTGCAAGACGTAAAAACTCTACTAAAGTGATCATTTCGACATGCAAAAAAGGGAACAACACATTAAACAGCTTGGCTTTGGATGGGGGAGAAAATTTCATAAGTAACATGTGCATGTTTACTCAGTATGTCCCACTGTGTCCAGCAGTCCCATTTAGGATTGCAGCCTAAAATGTATCAGGGCTTATTAACAAAAGCAAGATGGAGAGTCTGTTATTTCAGGATTACACCCAGTTACATCAACAACAGGGTTCAGAGTATTACCTATCTGCTGCCTCTTTTGGATCATCCAGATGCCGCTATGTTCCTATATCGAACTTTGACCTCTATCCATTGCAGACAACAACATCAGTACTGTTTACATACATGATCATTTATCCTGAGTGGAAAGAAAGGTGAATCTAAAGTTCCTGTCCTCATCAGAAGCTCTTGATATTCTTTCAGCTCACTGGGTTTGCACCTTTAAATGTTTCAGCACATTGAATGTTGAAAAGGGTTCAGGAGCTCTTATACCAGGATAACTGATGACTTGGTATATAGGGCACATGTACATGGGGCCACTCGAGGTATGTTGCTGATCCCATGTATGTCCCATGGACACAGGAAGATCTTCCCAGTATGAGGACTGTCCATGCAGTCTACACGACAGCTTTACCACTATTAAAGTGGAACAAGATAGCTTCCTGAAGCAGCTCACTCAAACCCTTGTGCTTCTGGTTCAGCACACAAAGCTATGGTACAGATGTGTCTTCCATTAAGAAAGACTGATGTCTCTTAAGATGGAACTGTACAGCTTGTATGACTGTCAACTTCATGACCATGGCAGCCAACCATGGGCTAACCATTGTTTTTGCCTGTCTGGGATTGTAAAAAGAGGGAGTTGCCAAGCAACTAGCAGGCCACAGTTGACTTGGTGGGTTACAAATTTTGTAGGCCTAATCTAAAATCATATGGTATTCTGTCCCTAACAAGCACACAAACGAAATGTGTTCTCCTGCTTTGTTACTTGTTGTCTTTGGTACTTCTGACCTGGATTCCAGCCTTATTTGCTAATCCTCACTTCTTTTTTGCACCGTATTTTCTGTCCCTTTTGTTCATTTCTAAACAAACAAAGGCCCCTGAGCATTGGTGTATTTGTAAAGGCAATAAAAATCAATTATTTTACAAGTGCTCAACTTCTGGTACAAGCTTACTTCTTATCTCTGAGCTAATCTAATATAGAACTCAGAGATAAGATAATTCACCATTCTTGCTTCACAAAAAAGGTGAAATAAAAAAATAAACCTAGTGGTTCCTACCTGAAAATCCTTTTCAGAGATTCATTGAATCACTTAATGCCAATGGGAAGAAGTGCCTTTAATGAAATGTAATACAGTAATACCTTGGATTGCAAGTAACTTGGTTTGAGAGTGTTCTGCAAGACAAGCAAATGTTTAAATATTTATTTAATATATTTTTTACTTGATATACAAGCGACGTCTTGCAATACAAGTACTGTAGTACGGCTTAAATTAAAAATCTCTGTACAAATTTTTTTGGGGGGATTTCATTTTGATATAAGAGTGTTTTGGATTACAAGCACGTTTCCGGAACGAATTATGCTCTCAATCCAAGGCATGATTGTAATAGAATGGAAAATATTTCTGGAAACTTTAAGTTTGGCTTTAAAATTTTCTTTAAAATACAATATAGAGTGTGAAGAGCTGATTTAATAAATAATGTCGAGAAATAGAATGTGGTGGATACACATTCAAATGACAGAAAAATCTGTATTGGTGCATTAGCTCACCAAACGCAGAGATGATTTCTATAGCTCATTTATTTGAAGCTCATTTTCAAGTTACAGCAACCACTTCACCAAGGCTTTTGCATCCAGATTCTTTGCGGGATTAAGATCAGCTCCTTTACACATCCCCCCCCCGGGGTTTTCTTTCTCTGCCTTTCTATATGTTCCATTACATAACCACAAGGTGGTGCTGTGGTATAGCAGAACTGCAAAATACACGAGCTTCTCATAGCGCGATTTCCAGCTAATACTACACTTTCCTCACTCTAAAAAAAAAGCCGTAGAAATGCTTGGAAAACACGGGAAAGGCCCTGGAGGATAACAACGTAAAGCACCCACAAACTACCATGAGTGAGGAATCATGAGCGCACAATAAATGCCTCATGAAGAGAAGTCTTCATTCCCCTGAGCCAGACTGTTGTTCTCTTTGTTTTGAACCCATCTTGCAAGGACTGGTTGTAGTTAAAATGGAAAGTGAAGAACATTCTGTACATGCTCAAAGACACTGAGTGAGGGAATGGGGGGAGGGAGATGGAAGGAGGGGGGAGAGAGAGATATCACTCAGAAACTCAACTACATCGAGCCAGTTTGCATGATTGCTGCAGCCCATGGGTTGTGGGTGGTTTTTAACCATGGCAACAACCCACCCTCACTGGGTTCACACATCACGATAAGCCACAGTGACCAGCCACTGTGGCTTGAATATTCACAATGGCAAACGGCACACACTGCAATCCACTATGGCTTAAATAAGCCACAGTGGGCTGCGGTGATCATGCAAACCTGGCCAATGTCTATTTAACTAGCTCTCATGGGCAGTTGAGAACTGTCACTAATAACTAAATATAAAATGACATTTAAAGCTAAGCTGCTTATACTGAAGTGTAAACACTACAACAGTGAGAACACTTCCAGAAGTAGCAAACACAGTCCTAGGAAACATATCTCACAGCACAGCACACAGGCTGTTGATAATATATATATATATACACATAACTATCAATAAATATCATTTGCTTTCACATCTTCCCTCTGAACACCCCAAATCTCACCTCCATACCCTTCAGAAATTGACTGTACTAGCTAACTCACAGATAGCATCATATTAACTAACATAATTCATCTCTAAGCAAACAAGGAAAGGTATTATAATCCTTCTCTATAGCCTCTGAGTTTTAAAGAGCTGCTCTCAGGTGGTGGTACTTTGGTCTATCAACCAATCAGAGATGAAAATGGGAATGATCAATGGAATGCTAGAACTTTGCAGGTGGGATATGTTCTGCTGCAATCAGTCTGGTATCCTGTGATATCAGCTGAATGGAAGGGGAAACACCCAATCATTCAAAATCAATGGTTAGGGAATTGCAGAATGTTGAAGCAGATCTATTTATGGATAACCACACACACACACACACACATACCAGTTAGGTAATCAGAAATGAAGTGGTGCATCTGTTAAAAAATAACTGTTTATTGGAGGAGTAGGATGATGATGATGATGATGATGATGATGATGATGATGATGATGATGATGGAGTACCATAGATTTATGTGCCAACTGTCAATTCTGCTACAGTTGGACACTTATACAGTTGGACACTTATATTATACAGCCCCACAGGATTTTGAGAAATGGCTCTGAGCTGAAAAAATCATTTTCAGATAAAGGAAGATTCTATCTATTGCAACAGAAATTGGAGGTGCTTTTCAAAATCCCTGATCCCGCATTACTTAAGGCATTGACTGCAAAAACCTGTGCCAATATAATGAGCAGGAAAGAAAAGGATATGTAGACTACTAACTGGAGCTCAGTTCTTTGTTTGCTCTGCCATTAAAACCCTTTTGACCTAAGCAGAGCTCTGCTGGATGAGACCATTTAGTCCAGCATTCTCTTTCGATCAGTGGCAAGCCAGATAGCTCTTTATCTGTATCAGGGATGGGCAACTTGTGGCCTACAGCTCCCATTGGTCATGCTCTCTAGGGCTGATGGGAGTTACAATCCATCTATATAACTTTCTTGAAGGTTTTCAAAGAATATTTGGGCTAATATCAGCAAGGCTGCTTAGATATAGATTTCCCCTGTAGTACTGTATGCAACTAGATGATCTCTGCTCCCCTTTCCTGTATCTCCCTCATCCTATACAATACTGGTACTAGATCAACCGACTCCAAACTGGTACCCTCTGGACATTTTGGACCTCAGGTCCTATCAGCCACAATCAGCTAATGGTCAGGAATGCTGAGAGATGTACTCCAAATATCTGGAGGGCACCCAGCTGGGGAAGGCTGTACTACAGGAGTGAGAAACTTGTGGCCCTCCAGATGTTTTGGCCTACAACTCCAATGAGCCCTAGCCAGCATAGCCAATGGTGAGGGATCATGGGAGTTGTAGGCCAAAATATCTAGAGGACCACAAGTTGCCCACCCCTGCTCTACCAAATATTTAAAGGGCTGAAGATTTAAACATGGTTGCTTATTGTAATCATTTGCACTATCAGACACAGCCAGGATGTGTCTATTTGGTGGGCAAAGAGGTCAGATAAAAGAATGAACATGCTCCATCATGGAGGAGGCTCTGGAAAAGAATACTCTGAACATAGGATTGTCTGTTCTGGAAAAGAGTGAAATAGGATGTTTCCTGAATGGCTCTCCTTGAATGGGGTGCCTCCAGTCAAGGTTACTGCTGGGACATTCTGAGCAAGCTGCGTGGCTCCAGGTCCATCAGATTCAAATATATATTCATGAGCAAGAAGAAAAGTAATTAGCCCACATTACATGTAAACAGGTCCTTGAACAATGGAGTTGTCTCCTCCAATCCATTTACTATATTTTTCTTCCTCCAACTCTATGTATCATGTTGTTTTGCTAATACTGTTTCAGTATTACCACAGGGAAAGGTCACGCTCTCCATTCTGCTGATTTCTTGATGCATGACTTCCATTAGCTCTCCCAGGAAGTGAGCTTGCTCACTTTTAGATAGAAAGCCATGCTGCGTATGATGGCACTTGTACTTCCCATGTGAAAACAAACAAAAATCCACTTCTTTCAAATACTCCAATAGCCACATGACTCAGGAAATTAATATGAGAATTTATTCAGGCACATAAAGCTTTGCTCAGCAAATGAACTTAAAGTGGCAAACAAAGGCACAAGAAGAGGGGTAATAGAATACACACACATACACACACCATTTTTAAAGGCCATGCCTATCCTTAAACAGTCTCAAAAGCACCAATGGCAAAGCTTAAAGCAGAAAGAAGTGATCAGGACAGATGAAACTATGTAAGAGATGGGGTGATTGGAGAGGGGGTAGAGTGGAATGGGAGCATAGCAGTTCTTGAACATTGGGTTAATACTTGTAATATTAGCAAGGGGAACACAGAATATGGATCATATGACCACCACACCTGAACAAACATGGTGGTACCCTGTGATAGGATAAGCCAGCCTTCCAGATGTTTTTGACCAACTCCCATCAGCCCCAGCCAGCATGGCCAATGTTCAGGAATGCTAGGAGTTGTGGTCCACACCACAACATCTGAACGATACCAGGTTGGAGAAGGCTGGGATAAGCAATCACAGGCCAGAATTTCTCTTATTTATTTCATTCATGTGATTAAAAAGGGTCTATCTGTGGTAGCTGCTTCTTGATAGTAGCTTCAGACCGCTGTCACAGGATAGCTGTGAAGTCTCATCTGTCTTTATGTATAAACTTTGTTTTCCTTAATGTGTCCTATATATACCTGATGC
This sequence comes from Shinisaurus crocodilurus, assembly GCA_021292165.1. NCBI lineage: Eukaryota > Metazoa > Chordata > Lepidosauria > Squamata > Shinisauridae > Shinisaurus > Shinisaurus crocodilurus. The sequence goes on from CM037879.1 coordinate 132,001,570, forward strand.
CGTGTCATGATTATCTACTTAGTTAAAGTGAAATACAAAGTGGGGTCAGGGGGAGTGAAGCAGTGGATCCACCACCTCATCCGTAGCCCTGCCAGCTCATGCTGGCCAGGGTGGAATGCAAATATGTTTCACCAGCTTTTTCAGCCTGGCAGATTGTTATATTTTAAATCCCCCCTCACATGAGAAGCAATGGAACGGAAATTTGCTGCACCGTAAGAATATAAGAATGCAAGAAGAGCCATGCTGGATCAGACCAAGATCCATCTAGTCCAGCATTCTGTTCACACAGTGGCCAACCAGCTGCCTGTGGGAAACCCACAAGTAGGACATGTCCAATAGCACCCTCCCGCCCAAGTTCCCTGCAACTGGTGTACATAGGCATCCTGCCTCTGATACTGGAGGAAGCATATAGCCATCAGGACTAGTAGCCAATTGATAGCCTTCTCCTCCATGAATTTGTCCAGTCCCCTTTTATAGCCATCCAAATTGGTGGCCAGCACAACATTTTGTGGAAGTGAATTTCATAGTTTAACTATGCGCTGTGTGAAGAAGTCCTTCCTTTTATCTGTCCTGAACCAGCTCCAGGTTGGCGAAGCTGAGGGGTCCAATTCAGGGGAATGGAACACCTTTGGGTCCAGTGGATCCAAAGCTGATGCTGCCCCACTCCACCCATGGAGTGCCCTATTTAATGAACTTACGTCTGCTACCAATGGGAGCTTGCTGCAAGTAAGTTGGCTGTGAGGGCAGATGCAGCCTCTCCATTAGAGCTCTTCTCTACTGGCAGGAGGGTGCCTTTGCCCCATCAAATCTCCCTCATCCTGCTACTGGATCTGGGGTTTAGGATTGCTCTGCGTGTCAGAATGTGATGCCATGATGTGGCTACAGGGAAGGAGGTGGGGTCAGTAATCTTGGGCTCTCTCTGTTGACTCCAATGGGAGTGCTTTCACACACACCAGCTCTTTGGCTGATGTAACATTTGACCCATGGGCACCCCAAAAGAATAAAATTTAAAAAACAGTCCCCCCCCCATTTTTAAAAGTATATGTTACATGGATTTGTATGAAATGCATATAATGTTCTAGCAATTATACACAGGTGTCAACAAAAGCAGACCAAATATCCAAATATGTATCCATTTGAAGTTGGTGTCTCTATGCTTCCCATTCAAATGCTGAAGGCACTGGAAGGTCCTCAATTCATTGCATTATAGGAGATGAGTGTTTATCCTTCCAATTTTGTAATATGATATCAGCCTTTTAGCAGTCAAAAGGGTGCAAAGAATCCATTTCTGCTTCCATTTGTTAATTTCCATGAAACAGGCAAATAATTTAAAAGCGTGTGTGTACATCAGTGAATATTAAAGACTGTTCCAGTATAAAATATATTTGTGTGGGTATAGGGGGAAATGAAGAGACGAGACAACTGTAATGGTTTGAAAACAGGGCCACATTTATTGAATTGAAGTTCTGCGAAGGTGAAGTGTGGGATTAACTAAGGCCGGCCAATAGGCCAGTGGAGCGCATCAGGGCGAAAACATTCCAAACTCGAGGGTGGGGCGGTGACTCGCCACTCTTGAATTCCACACACGAAGTGCTGGGGGATCTACCCTGAGCCACCGCCCCCGGCGCCGCCTGACAACCGAGGAGGGTGACCCGTGCAGACCCCAAAGGCTCCCCAAACTCCCAGCAATGGAGCCACAGGGCATCGACATTGGTGAGGCCCGGGTTCTTGCCAATCACCTTCAAAGGTGCCATGGGATGCACACCGAAACCCTAACCCCCACTACCTATTCACCGCACTTACCGCCTAACCTAAATCCAATGTGACCAAATTCGACTGGTAACCCAAAACAAGAAAACCACCACCCAGATCCACAGTATGGAGTAGGCGAAACGCGTACACTGCCCAGAGCCAATTAGGACAATGAACAAAATTCCTACTCGGCCCCGTAAAAGGCGACCAGAGGAGCTCACACTGCTTAACGGGCGTGGAGGGAGGGAGCTGCAAGAAAAGAGGCTTTGGGTGGGGTCACCTGTGCCTAAATATAGCCTCAGTGCCCCACCCTTTGAGCCAATCCCAAGGGGACAAGCAATTTGCCCCGGGTCCTGATGGGAGGTGAAATCACCTCATCTCTCCCATGTCCTCCACTCCCCCTCCCACGCAAACTCCCCCCCCCCACAGAAGCGTGGGGGGGGGAAGTTAAATGTTTGATAACCTCCCCCACAAAAGAAGCAACTACTGGACATTGCCAAGACATATGTTTGAAAGAACAATTAGCTGTATTGCACCACCAGCAATTAGCTGAATTGGACAATCCCTTATTCAAGAGACATTGTGGTTTCCAACAGCCACAAAACAAACGTTTTTGCTGAATACAACGCAGCCTAAGATCCATAGACACGACAGGTAGATTGCAAAGCAGCGATCCACTGATTAGACATTTTGTTGTGGTGTCCACAGTAGTTTCTGAAATTCCCAAATGTGCCCACGGGTCCAAAAAGGTTGGGGACCCCTGCATTAGACTGTTGTTGAAGGCAACAGCATAGGATTCTGTCTAAGATCCACTCTTCTTCTGTGCCATGCCTCTGCCAGCATTGTAGTTACTCTGGCACTCAGTACTGCTGCACAATGGTAATGCTCCACCACCATAAATCCACCAGCGTTGGTGAAACATTTTGCTCTGCCAGCTCAAGGGGATTTAGTAGTGATCCAAACCTGCCTAGTGTGGACATAACTCAAGGATAGGATCACATTGCGAGTTCTTTATCCTTTCAAGGCAATCTATTTGCTCCAAGTATGGCCACTGATTAACAGTTATATCAGCAGTATTTATACTGATACTTCCCCATTCTCTAATGTTAAACCATTGCAGAAGGGAAAGTATTTTCACCGAGAGAGGTTTGAATTCTACCACTGGCTTAAATAAAAGGGTGGAGTATATACCCTTTTTGTTGATGAAGGGGAAAACCCAATCAGGCAGTTTCCTTATTGTCCTTTTCACTGCACATTTGAAATCAGTCTTTTTTAAGGTGAGGAATGGATTTGAATACATCTACTCACTGCATCCTGTGTAACACTGTACAAAACCACTCAGGGAGGTGTGTTCAAAAAAGATCACTTACACTCATAGGCTGAATTGGCTTCAGTGATACTACATCACTTTGAGTAGCCATTGAATTCCCTCTTTAAGATGTCAGCAAGCTCTTCTGTCTCTGATGCATGCAAATGATACAGCAGTAATTCCTTATTTCATTAGAACAATGCCTGTCAGAAAAAATTCCTTCCATTCCCCCCCCCCCCCACTAAACGAATTCCATTTACTTCTGAACGGATTTCAAATCTTTTGTTAAAGACTCCAAGGGGGTATCTACGTAGGGCTACTTGTACTCAGTATGAAAGACTGACAGAAAGTTGGCTCATTGCAGCCTCCCTGGTTTCCTTTATTCTAATCCTCCTGTTTCTCCGTGTGAAAATAACAGGGAAAGTTGGTATTAAACTCTCATAGCAAGAAGCGAGGGGGGGGGGGGGACGACACAAAGGAACGCATTCTCAGAAGTCAAATCCAAAGAGAGAGACCAACTAGGAGCATTATTCACCAACATGTAACAAGTATTACAGATGATCCAGTTTCTTTGAAATTTTTCTCTGATATTATTCAGTGTATTCAGCTTAGTTCTCCGTAGATGAGATGACAGTACAATGAGTATCACTTCAGACTGCAGGTGCAGGCTCACGGGACAGAATGCTCCTTGCGCGGAACATATTCCTATGCATAGAAAACTAGGATGTCAAGGAGAAGGCAGGGTCTCTAAGGCAGTTCTCAAAGACTGGGCATGTTCATATGGGTGCAGGTGGACCTTCAAATAACCTGGTTCCAAATCATTTAGGGCTTCGCAGCTCATTACCAGCCAAATCATATATTTGCCCTCACAAAGCACACACACAAAATACCCATTTCACAGAAGGCAGAGTGGTGATACTCAGAGGGGCCCCTCCCAACACACACACACACACACACACACACGCACGCACGCGCGCACACACACACACACACACTCCACTAAAGAGTGGTATAGAAATGTAATAAATACATAAATAAAAATAAAACAACACCACACACCAAAACAACAACAAAACAAATCCCAGAGGCAGAACACACCCCACCCCACCCAAGAGAGCCCCCCCCCCCAATATGGCTAAAACACATGCACACCAAGCAGAACGCACTCTTGCAGGCAAAACATCCCCTTATTTCCCAGTACCCTGCCAGCCCCGCCCCCCGAAGCCCTGCAGAATACTCACCCACTGAGACTTAGTGTGTTGTCCAAACCCAGTCTTGGCCATGGCTTCAGAGCCACCCTTCGAAGCCATGGCTTGTTCTAGGGTTTACTGTAGCCACCGTGGCTTAGCGTGTTGTGTGAGCCCAGTCATTGCCACCTCCCTTGTCCACCCCACGGAGGTGTCCGTGGGCAAAAAATACTAGTGTTATGTGCTTCAGCCCTCACAGAATCATTTTCTGATCAAGTCCTCCTCCTGAGCTGGCAGGAGCCCCACTCAGCCCAAAAGGTGAAAATGCCCCAGAGGCCTCTCCTTCTAGGATGTCCTCTCCTTTTGTGACAGGAGGGAGCCTTGCAGTGCCTTTAAACTGGGGGTGGGGGTGGGGCCAGACCATCCCCAACCAATCTGCTCCAGAGGGCGAGGGCATCATTACCAAGGGGAGTTCCTGAGCAGCTTGACCTAGGACCCTCTGGCACTCCAAGCCAAATACGTTGTCCACTGCCACTCTAGGGATATCTGGACTGGAGTGGAGAGGAACAGGGCCTCTGCAACAGTAGTCCTGAAATTCTGAAATGGGCTGCCAGAGGAAGCATATCCACACATTATAATGTTTAGGCAACTCTATGGGCCACTTTTTAAGACAAGCTTGAGGGATCTGAATAGCATCATATTGTCTAGTGCAGCCTTCCCTAAGCTGGTGCCCTCCAGATGTGTCAGACTGCAACTCCCGTCATTCCTATCCATTGGCCCTGCTGGCTGGGAATACTGGGATTTGCAGTACAATGTATCTGGAGAGAACCAGGTTGGGGAAGGCTGGTCTAGCATATTGGAATTATATTTTACTGTTGTTGATTTGCTGAGCTTTTCTACACAAGACTGTTAATCTACTGTATCTTCTTTCAGTTTCTTTGTAGTATTGAGATCCAAACTCTACACAAAGAGCTTTTCCTTTCCTGCTTTTCTGCTGCATAACCTCTAGGTGGAGCTGTGCTATAGCAGAATAGCAGAAATACACAAGTAGGAAACTACTTTTTCTTTCGCTTTCACAAATAATACCCAATTTTCCCCACTCTAAAACCCTCCCAGAAAAGTGCTCTTAAAAAACAGAAGTGAAACTGGTGGATCAGGACTTTGTCTAAAGAACCCGTAAACAACCACAAGTAAGGAATCACGAGTGCACAATAAATTCCTCACTGGATTTTTTGGTCTGATTATCTTGGGTGTTTTAGTTGTCTGATTTTATTATAATTTTTATGTTTGTAAGCTACCTTGAATAGTTGGAAAGGTGGCATAAAATGTTTTGAGTAAACAAACAAACTTCAGCCATATACCTATACTGATAGATTTACTGATACATTTGAGGGGAGGACACATAGCTCAGGGGTAGAGCACCTGTTTTGCATGCAGAAGGTCACTCCCCAGCATCTCCAGGTAGGGCTGGAAAAATTCCTCCCTGAAGCCCTAGGGAGCTGCTGCTAGTCAGTTTTGACAATACTGAGCTAGGTGGACCCATGGTCTGACCCGGTGGCCTGATTCGCATGACATGAGGGTAGCTGGTTAACCACTCCCACGCATGCCAGTTGGGTACTGGCTCATTTCCCTAATTACCCATGCCAGGATCAGGTTGCCATGATGTCCAAGCCGGGTGAATATGGCTTGTTGGGGTGGTTAATAAACCACCCAGAACTCATGGCCTGTTGTAAGGTTGTGGGGTGTTCTGTTAACCATCCCAACAAAGCACCCTCACTGGGTTGGGATGACACAGGAAGCCACGGTGGGGGGCTTGAATTGGCAATTTGGCGCCTAGAGGTGCCGCAACCCACTGTGGCTTAAATAAGTGATCATGCCAACCAGGTCAGTATAAGGCAGCTTCCTATGTTCCTCTCTGAAGGCCCACCAAGTGACTTTAATATATGACCCCATTTAGAACAAATGAGTATTTGCCAGGGTACAGGTAGCATGGGAAATATATACAGAGTTGTGAAGGAATAGATTCGCATGCCATGCAATCCTAGGCCTCTCTACCGAGAAGTAAGTCCTGTTGACTCCAATGGAACTTACTCCCAGGTAAGAGTGTATAAGATTGCAGCCTTAGAAATGTTTATGATGCTGGGCATGTTTTTGTTTTTACCTAACCTGCCATGAACTTATGAGGCTGCCTGCCTTATGCTGAGTTGGATCATGAGTTCATCTAATTTAGCCCTGTACTGCGTACTCTGGCTGGCAGTAGCTCTCACAGTAAATGACATTTACCAGTTTATTCTGAAACAATAAAAAGTAATGTTTAAAAGTTCGTAATTACCGTATTTTTCCGTCTATAAGACGCCCCTATGTATAAGACGCCCCCCACTGGGCAGTTTCGCAACTGCACAGTTCTCTCCTTGGCTTACTTCCGTGTATAAGACGACCCTCAATTTTTAGTCTAACAATTTTAGGAAAAAGTGTAGTCTTATACATGGAAAAATACTGTACACACACAGCGTTAATGATTTAAAAGCAGAGAGTGTACAAATTGGGCCTTACTCATACAACTTTCTGATCAGGAATTAACACCAAGTAAAGTGAGAACTTCCAAAGTCCAAACATTCCCTTTCAGAATAAGTGCTCAGAATTCTGGGGGTGGGGGGTGGGGACTTCTGCAATAGGGCTGCCTTATAAAACGGTCTCATTCCTTTTAAACAAAAGTCCAGCTCGGTCTGACTTTTTGGTTTCTTCAGCTAAAATGGCTGATCTGAATGAGGAATAATCTTCCCAGTGAGGAGAAAACTGATTCTAAAAAGCATGGAAAAGAAACTGCAGCAGCATCTTTTTTAAAAAAATTAATGAACATTTCCACAAAAGATAATCTCATTTCCACAAAATATTATCTGATCTGAATTAAAGCTGTCTGTGAAGCCTGGTAACTTCAGAAAGAAAGCAGCATTTCCCTTCTTCATCAGATTTCCTTCCTCCAACTGAGGCTCTAACTGGACTGATAATAGATGTGATCATTCTTGCTGATCAGAGAGAACCCGATTAACAAAAGTCCTCAGAACTCATCTTGAAAGGGATTGTCATGGTGACCCAATCCAATTTATCAGTATGTAAAGTACAATTTTAGCAGCAGCAGCAGCAGCAGCTTTTGGTATCTTTTGCTTAAGTTCTTAAAATGTTGGGATTATAGGAAACATCTGGAATCTTTCTTGCAGCTGCTGGTTCAAGAATTTTAAAAACTGCACTTACACTATGCAAAACTATAGAATAAATGCAACCGCAAAACTCACACTGCTTGATCTATTGATTTGATATAATACTTTCTGGTTTCATAATTTTGTCTTTTTCTTTCTTTAATTTACTTTACCAATTGTGGAATTTCCCAGGGCGGGGGGTAGGAAAGAGATACCCTAAGAACGCCCCCCCCCTTAATTCCAGAGAAAGAGTCCAGTGAGCCCATCCTGCTGTTTAGACAGGGTTAAGAAGCCCAGCTCACACCACTAGGGCCTTCTGTCCTACAACTTTGAAGTCTGGAGGCTTCATAAAGGCTTTCCTGACACTCTCTCAGACTCTTCCCCTCCCCCGCACACTATGCAAATCCCCTTCAGCTCCCCCCACCCTCATATTACAGGGATGGGGAGCCTCAGGCCCAGGGCCAGATCTGGGGTGCCCATCTGGCTGGCTGTAGCTCCCCAGATGGCCAAGCCCCTTTGCCTGACCCCCACCCCTTCCCCACAACCACCAGTCATTTGGTGGCTCCCCAGCTTTTGTGCAGTTTCCCCCCCCCCCATTCTAAAAGGTTGAGATGCCTTTCAAGGCATCTAAACACCAGTGCACAGTGATGATATATCAGCCTGTACCAGCAATTAAAGGATGTACCGTACTCTGAATTGTGCAGATCAGGACCTCCCTGCTTGGATCTGGCCTTCTCTGCTGCACACCCACCACCCTTGCAGAAAGTTCTAGGAAGGCAACAGGATGGGCTTTGCTCTCTCTGTCTCTCCACTCCCAGCCTCTAGCCTCATTGTTTCTCTCCCCACATTTCTCGCCCCAACCCCTTTCCTCACTATTTTTCTCCCTTTCCTGTCCCTAGCCTCCTTCTTTCTCTCCCCCTCTAGCCCCTGGCCTTGCTCTTTCTCCCCCACTCACCCTTTTATCTTGCTGTTTCTCTCCACTCCCAGCCTCTAGTCTAGCCTATCTATTTCTCACTCTCCCATCTCTTTACCTCTGTTTCTCCCCCTCCTTGCTTCACTCTTTCTCGCCCCTCTGCCCCTTTGCCTTGCTATTTCCCCCTCCCTCCCAGCTTCTAGCCTCACTATTTCTCCCCACACACATTCACACCTACTTCTTTTGACTAGCCAGGCCCCACAGCAGCCATTATGTGCCTAGCCACATCCTCCATGGGAGCTACTTTGTGGTGGTGCCCACAGCAGTTTCTCACATTCCTAAATGTGCCCATGGGTCCAAGAATGTTGGGCACTCCTGCTCTGCTGGGTTTGGCCCTTCATTTAGTCAGCCAACAAGCTGAGTGATGTTATCTCCAGAAAGTATGTGCATTTTATTTATTTATTTATACCCCGCCTTTTTTCCTGCAAGGAACCCAAGGCGGCTTCCATTTTATCCTCACAACAACCCTGTGAGGTAGGTTAGGCTGAGAGTCAGTGACTGCCCCAAAGTCACCCAGTGAGTTTCATGGCCGAGCAGGGAATAGAACCCAGATCTCCCGGGTCCCAGTCCAACACTCTCACCACTACGCTACACTTAATTTCATTCACCAATATTAAAGAATCAATTGACAGAGCAATAAATTATTTCTGAATGTCACATGTCCATTCATTAAGAACAGAAGAAGAGCCATGCTGGATCAGGCTAAGGGTCCATCTAGTCCAGCATTCTGTTCACACAGTGGCCAACCATTCATTAGTCTTCGGGAGCTCATCTCACCCAGACCCCCGGCCACCAGCTAGAATAGGTCAGATGGGAAGTTACAGGGAGTGGGAGAGAGAAAGCAGAGAAAAGGAGATTTATATACTGCAAACTGTCCAGTCTTCAACTCAGACACATTTTTAGCAAAAGTGTCAGACATTCTGATAGGTTTTCTTTCCCAACAGAAAAAGGTTTCATCTTGGAGCTGGAGGCAGCAACAGTGGCAAGGGGAGGGACTTGTGTAAGTCTAAAAAAGTGGGAGATGATGAAGACTTTGTGTTTCCCTACTTTTCCCATTATCTTGTGCTTCAGCAGTTATTCATAGCTTGTAGTTTAGAGAGAGAGAGAGAGAGATTAATTGTGTGATCTCTTGAAGTCTTTTGGATGCCTATAAAATTGGAGACCCTTTCCCTATGTGGATTTGGCAGGTTGGATTTCCTTAGCAGAATGTCTGAAAATTTCTTTACAGTTAGATAGAAAACACAGAAGTTACAGGCAGCAGAAGAGCTCTTGCGTCTCCCACTAAATAAAATGAAAATGAATAGAAATAACAAAAACAAATAAAATACTAATGAAAATGAATGTGACAACTGATGAATGAACAACTAATGAATGGTGAACTTTCAATAATAAAAAATGAAAGGAATGAATAAGCCAAAAAAAAATTGTTCTTACATATCCCAATTGTTGCTTCTGCTTACAAGTGCCCTAGTACCATGCATTAAGAACTCTGTATAGAACTACATTATCTGCCAGTAGCCATAAGATTTGCTTGCGTTCCATCCAGCTCTCCTCAAATACCAATTAAACATAGTTTTCTTTGACAGTTTTGCTCTTCTGTGAGGTAAGATGAAATAGCAAGAGAGAGTGGGGGGTTATTTTCCCCCTGAAAGTGAAGAAGGAAGCTTTATTAGAATAAAAACTGTGTTTTCCATAAAACTACTGTCTCCCTCTTTCTGCCTAACTGCAAAGCCTCTTTCAAACCATCTGTGTTGTGATTCTAGACACAAAAACTAATCATATCTTTCTCAAGCCCAACAGCTGGGGCACCCATTTTTCCCTTTCTGCTGCCCCCCCCTTCATTCCCACCTGCTTCTTTGTCAGGTGCCAGTGTAGACTGTTCACTAGGAAGACAAAGAGCTGAAAAGATATTTACTCTGATATGCCTGGAGTTTCTTAAGGATTCCAGCTCTCTTAGGTATGATGTTGAACAAATACAAATTGTGGCAATAGGCAGTGCTTCTACTTTGTTTCAAGAGTTCTGCTAATGTTACCTTTAATTTGAGATAGCTAAGTTTAGACAATAGGCTATAGGGCTAAACTCCAAACTCCGCAGATGCCCAGAGTCCGCACCTGTACCATTTCATGCCATGTATTCTGTTGATGCCCTGCATTGTAGCCTGGGTTGCAGGGTGCTTTTTGTGTCTGCCTCTTCCTCCGTTAGAAAGAAATTCCAGTATTTTTAAAGAACACTTTATTCATTAGCTCCAGCTCCATTTACAGCCATAACTGCAAGTACCCTTTTTCTTCCACCATGCTTCCCTTCTCCCTACCGGGTCCTACCAAGGACAAACTTCTCAGAACTCAAACAAATAGTTAACAGGTTACTACAGTGCTGCTATGGTCCAAGCTTGAACAGGGGTCTGAATAGTTCAGGTATCACAAGGAAGTCAAACAGGAATAGATCAGTACCAGAGAAAGCTCCAAATGTGGCTGGAAGTCAGACAGGGCAGTCTGTACATTGCTCTAATAAGAAGCAGAGCAAGACTGAGCCTTAAATAAGAACTTGGCTGGCTTTAGCCTGGTTGGCCCCACCTCCATACTAATAGAGGCTTTGTCTCTTAAAGGGCCCTGGCCTGTTTTAGCTATTTCAGGCTGTGATTATGTGGATGTGGCATGCTAGTTTCCTCAACGAGTCCTCAGAGTCTGAGGATGGTAATGCAACCTGCTGCAGATGCAGGGGTCTTTCTGGAGAACGGGGTCGTGGGGAGGTGGAAGCCTCGTGGTGCCTTTTCATAGCTGAGTCCTCTCCCTGAACTACTAACTCTGGAGCCTCTTCTTCTGAGGACAAGGGATCAGAATCCTCTCAGGATGAGGGCTTGGGGTTCTGGTCCATGACGCCACCCATCATTTGGCATAAAAATGTCAACTCTGCCTGAATTCCCTATTAGCTAAACCCTCAATTTTACTTCCAAGAAACATTAACAGTTTTTTTTTAATTTAAAAAAATGTTATCTGTTTTTAATAATTCATAGTACTCCACTCTCCTATTCTCACCACACTGATTGATTCACTCCCATTTGTCCTACTAATCTTTCCAGCCCTGATCAAATGTTTCAATGATTTCTGTGGAATGTGATGGAGCACCACTGGTTTTATTGCCTCCGCCCCATAAGACTTGCACACCTTACATTTTACATACCTGCTTTAGGCATTACTCTAGTTGACATTCCACATGTTTTGTTAACTTTCATTGCTTCGTGTCTTATGAGGCCTCTTCCATTGTAACATATTATTCCCAAGGAGTGCTTTTCCCCCACTTTCCTTTTCTAAATGGCTTTCATGGAGGGATTCCTGTGGAACATTGTGCTTCAGAATTGGTGCATTCTTCAAGAAAGATCAATGATAAGGAATCAGCAGGAATCTAGTGTCCACCCCAAGGATCTTTCCATGAGGTGGTGTTGTTTTGCTAGCACATTGGGAGATTGCTGATGGAACAGATTTTCCCTCCTCCCTGCATCAGGGGGACCCTCCAGAGTAGATTTGAGGGTGCTGCAGGAGAAGAGAGGAGGGGGAAGTCCCAGTGTACAAACAGAAGTCCCATTGCAGAAGCGGACTTCCACTCATGCGACCTTGGCTTCAAGCCAATCTTTTTACATGTATCTCCCCACAGGAACAATTCCTAAGTATTCCCTTGGACAAAGCAATGTTATTACATTGGAACCAGCCCTAACATATAATACGAAGCCCCTTTCCCCAATGAATTGTTGGATTCAGGTACAGTTGCCCTTATGTGACAACAGGGAAATGTAATACAGAGTATGGGTTATAGGGTGGCCACTTATGAATTGCCAAAAAAAAGAGGAAATGCTTCACTTCCCCCAAAGAACAAAAAAGGACAGCTTTGCATACAATTTGAACGTATTAATTTATATGTATAATTGCACATTTAGAAATAGTAACTATAATTTAAATAACACTTCATGATATAGAACACAAACTGAATCTTAGAAGGAAAAGTACTAGGGATGGGTCTACTGTTAGAAAGGCAATCGCGTATTAATCTTGGCAGCTATAAAAATAGGGTGGAAGATGGTAGGAAAACCTCAGTTCACATTCTATTAGCATTCTCATCCTGACATAGCCTTCACTTTGTGGTGGTTTTAAAGCTGCCATTTCAAATCAGGTTAGACTGAAATGTGTCTTCCTAGACCCACACACATTTTAGCAACTCTATTTGTTGTTTTAGCTTCTTTCATTATTGATGAACAAACAGCAGCTCAAATGATGAGAATTTCAGCTAGACTTTGAGCTATTCTAAACTCATCCCACCCAAATAATCCGGTACAGAATACCAGATGTTACAAGGCGACAGGTTTACACTGGACAATTTGTGAGAAAATGTTGCAAATACTTGTCTTTCTTTCCCCAAATCTGAATTGTGAACCGGAAAGAAAGCCTTTTCAAAGTGACATTCAGATGATCTGTACAGGATGATGGTTGTGTGTATTTTTTAAAAAAAATCTTCTTGCCCCCCTTTGCTCCCTTTCTTTGTTTTGATTGTTGCCATCTCTGGCTATGTTTAATCTACTTAATATTCAAAGTACCCTTGAGGAGGCACTTGTCACCTTTATTTATCCATGGAACAAATCATTAAGCAGCAACACAAAAGAATACTAATAGTAATTGTGAACAGTTGCTCTATATAGGCCAGATTTTATCTTGGTATGAAAAAGGAATACAAAGCAAGCAATAGCAGGTACTATTCACAGAAGACCTAAAACAAACCAAAAAAAAAAAGGGGTTATGAAAAGTATGAGAACAAGAACTAAACGGAACAGCAGTCTTTTTACCTTTCTTACCTGGTCTTCAAATAACTCTCCCACTTAAGGCAATAAGCCCCTGCCCCCTCTCATATGCTCTGTTCATGGGATATTGTCGCTTGTATGGGCACTGGACACATGGAGGGCCCATAGGTCAGTGGTGGGGCACCTGCATTGCATGCAGAAGTTCCCAGGTTCCATCCCTGGAGTCTCCAGTTAAAAGTACCAGATAGCAGGCAATGGAAAAGACCCCTTTCTGCCTGAGATCCTGGGCAGCTGTTGCCAGTCAGAGTAGATGGTTCTGGGCTCTATGGGCAAAAGGTCTGACCTGTGAGAAGTCAGCTTCCTGTGGTGGAAGAGCAGCCTCACCCATGACATCTGTGCCTTCATCTGACCTTGTGCAGTGCACAGAACTTAGGCGTGTATAAGCTGTATGTGCGCAGGCTTTCTCAGCATGATTTGTACCCTGGAATTTTGAAGGTTATTGAAGGGTATGGTGCCTGTGCATGTTGGCTAAGGCGTGGCAGGGGGGCAGCAGGCATGATCCTGCCTTCCCCTTCATCCACGTATTCATTGTGCACACCATCTCACATGGACAGGCCTACAGAGTCATGTTGCTGGGGCTCAGATCATAGATTCATAGATTATAGAGTTGGAAGGAGCCTACAAGGCTATCGAGTCCAACCCCCTGCTCAATGCAGGAAACTAGAGGAGGGGTCTCCCATCCAAGCAATAACCAGGCCTGACCCTGCTAAGCTTTCCACACTCAGACAAGCTGAGCCAGCGTAAGCCACAGGCCTGTATAAGAGGGCCGCTAACCAAGAGCAAGTGGCACTGTCTTGGAGCTCACTTGGCACAGGGTCCAAGGTGGTGGAGGCACTTGTCGCCTGTCTTTGACTTGGGCAGAACCAGAGCACATCCCTGTAACAGTGCAGGGGATTCTGAGCTGTTCTCCATTTGCACAGGTGGCTTCCATCAGCCCCTCACCAGCTCTGCCTTCACCTTTCTCCCTTCGGCTACTTATGTGGTGCTCTTAGGCCATGTGGCCCAAGAACTGGGACCAGGCACCTTCCTGAAACACATATTGCTCAGAAATGCTTAAGGCATCATTCCTTTTCTTCGACGAGGGCCAAAAATGTGACATTAGTCACCTAGCTCCACCCTTAAGTGCTGGGTATTTTCCCTCCCACAACTAGCCAGCATGGGCTCTCCAGTCTGGATCAGAACCCTAGTGGGAATTAGGCTTCAACTGTGCGTGCAGTCCAGATCAGGGCTGTCATCATGCCTACAATTTGCATAGAAGGAAAAAGCTCCCATGAAGCAAATGGGGGCTTTTTTCCTATGCAAATTGGAGACACGATCCAGATCAGGACCACTGTGAGAGGCAAAGGGTTAAAGCCCCCCCTACCCCCATGGGGACCTGATCCAGATCAGGCTCCCTGCACTTGTATTTCTGTAAGAAAAAAAATCACTGACATAGCTAACATCCTATGTATTACAGGGAACATGTCATTTGAACCTCAGATAGTGACTTTTAAGACCACTGAGGCCTCTCTGACTGAAGACATTAACACTCTCCAATCCTTAGACTAATTTAATTTTATAATCCTTCATAGTGAGATGTGGTCCAAAAGGAGAATTCACATTACTTCTGTTTCTCTTGCTCTGCTTTTCAGTCTGAGAGTTTTAGTTTTTTTCAGGCCCTCAGAGAGGAAGAAAAAGGAATGTCATGGCTACATATGTCCCTGTCAAAAAAAACCCAAAAACCTCAAATTTGCCAGATAGGTTTTTTAAAAAGAATCCTTTCTTTTGACAGCTGTCAAAAGTAAGTGCTCGTGAAAAGGGGGTGGCTGTAGCTCTCCCCTTTCTGGAGTACCTAGAGGCTTGAGGAAGTGTGGAAAAGGTGGAGGGCACTGAGAACTGTCAGGGCAATATTTAAAAACTAGAGGCTCACACTGCTAAGGGGGAGATATCCTTGCCACTCCCTTTCAGGAGAAAAAACACCTTCGCTGCTTTGCTTTTCAACTGACAACTCGCCAACTGACAGCTGTCAAGTGTGCGCAAAGCAAACTATATGCAGCCTTGCTTTGCCAATGTCCATGGATGTTACCTACAGCAGTTAGACAGCAGACACTTACCAGGACATTGGTCAGGCAAGACTCCACATTTCGGGCAGCTGTAAGTGCACACCTGCAAAAGACCAGAGGGCGGGATTATGGTCTCAACTGCGTACATTTCTGCAACCCCTCCCACCCCAAAAGGTAACAAGCTAGTGATGGTCACTCCAAAGCATCAGTGGAGTGGCTGTCACTGGCAGTGGCATGG
Source organism: Shinisaurus crocodilurus (assembly GCA_021292165.1). NCBI lineage: Eukaryota > Metazoa > Chordata > Lepidosauria > Squamata > Shinisauridae > Shinisaurus > Shinisaurus crocodilurus. Next base: position 132,017,115 of record CM037879.1, read on the forward strand.
AGCTCTGGAAAAAAACAAACAGAGAATGAAAAGGGGATCACAATCGGAACCGGTAGGGGAAGATAAGACAGGTTTTGCCACCCGGGACCCTGGGATACTGGCTGAAGGGCCAGGGCAGGGGGAAGAAGGAGGGGGAGAACAACCCATGGTAAGCCCGATAGTCTGTCGGGTACACTGGGTTGCTCTGCAACAACCCGCCCTGCATAACTTATTCGCAGGGTGGGTTGCCGTGTCATGCGAACGCGCCCTATAGCTTCTAATGTGCAGTCCAGCTACTTGCAGTGGTGAGACTCTGCAGTGTCGGGGCAGTTAGAATGCATTGTTCTTCCTAGCATGAGGGGTGTTGTGTGTTTCAGGTTTTTTTAAAAGTTATGAATCAGGTTGAGAGCACAAATAATATTTTTTCAAATTTGAACAATGTTTCCCAGGACTGTAATTATATAATTGTAAATGATCTGATGGGTATGCGGTTTTTGATTTGTTCCTGTCAACTTATACACATTTACTTATTGTCTAAAACAGGGCTAGGCAACTCGGTTCCGATGTTTTTGGACTACAGCTCCCATAACCACTGGCCATGCTGGCTGGGGCTGATGGGAGTTGTGCTCCAAAACATCTACATAAGAACATAAGAAGAGCCCGGCTGGATCAGCCCAGGGGTCCATCTAGTCCAGCATTCCCCTTCCCCCACCAACGCGTAGCTGTTGGTGGAAGGACTATTTGCGCGCGTAGAGGAATGAGAGGTGAGGCTGTTTAATTTAGAAACCACCTATGGGCTCAAGGCGGGGGGAGGAGCGGTGGAGGCCTTTATTAGGCAGCGTTGCTCCACCCTCTGCCTCTTTTCTCAAAGCAGCTGCTGGAGGAAAGTTCTGTGCCAGTTGGTGCCTTTACTGTGGTTTGTGTGGGACCAGTAGGGGTGGAGTCCTGGGACTCCCTGCTCTCTCTGATCCCATCTCTTCTTGTTTTCTCTCTCTTACTTTAATTTTATTTGATTCTGTTTCCCTCCCCCCCCCCCCTTTGTGGGCTTTTTTCGGGGGTGAGTGGGGGGGATTGCTGGCCTAGTCCAGGGGCCTCCCTATGCCTTGCCTGTTACTGGGAGTAGGTGCTGGATCACTAGCACGTTAGGCACAGCTTGGAGGGTGGGATCTGGTGGGGCCTCCCTCCTGGCTGCAGGCTGATTTGGGGCTCCAGTGGGGGCCTCCTTAGGAGGCCTCTGTTTGCAGGCCGATTTAGGGCTTCAGTGAGGGCCTCCTTCGCAGGCCTCTGTTTGCAGGCCATTTTGGGGCTCCAGTGGGGGCCTCCTTAGCAGGCCTCTGCCTGCAGGCCGATTTAGGACTCCAGTGAGGGCCTCCTTAGCAGGCCTCTGTTTGCAGGCCATTTTGCAGGAAAGCAGGCGGGATACCAGTACAATACTACACAATACCTTCCTTAAAATAGGGGGTTCGTATCCCGGTCTACCTCACAAGATCACTGTGCGAGAAAGTATTTGAAACACTGATTGCTCTAGTACTGAAACAAGTGAATTAAAACAATCTGTTGCAAGTTAATTGCCATTGCTCTGTAGATGGGGCACCCGTTTTGCAAGCGTATGCCCACTTGTTCAGTCATCAGCATCTCTAGGAGGGTTGGGAAACAATCCTGCCTAAAATCATGGAGAGACACTGCTAGTCGGTGGTACTGAGCCGAGTGGTCTGTTGTTCTGGTGGTCCTCATTTCATTAACTTTTCTCAATTTAGGAATGGGTCATGGCTCAGTGGTAGAGCACTTGCTTTACATGCGGAGGGTCCCGGGTTCAGTCTCTGGCCTCTCTAGGTGGAGCTGGGAGGGATCCCTGCCTGGTGCCCTGGAGGGCCCCTGCCAGTCAGAGCAGACTGTATTTTGCTAGTTTGACCAATAATCTGACTCAGTATAAAGCGGATTTCTATGTGCTGTATAGTCATCCAGCAGGAAGAAATCTGCCACTGGTGATCCCCTTATATTATTTGGCATTGAGTTGCCTCATGATGGGGGGCTTGATGGCAGGGAAAAAGAAAGGGGTGTTTCCATGAGCACTTGGCTGTGGCTCTATGGTTTAACTCTGGCTTGTGTACCGGGGGTCCCGGGAACAGGTTCCCGGCATCTCATTGGGGCCTCCTGCCTGGAACCCAGATGGCCATTGCTCCTCAATGTCGGGGGTAAAGGACTGGATGGCCCAATGGTCTGATTCAGTTTATCCAGTCAGTGGTCTTGGCGTGTTAATGATAGGGACTTCATGTTCACCCTATTAATTTTCGTATGATCTTAATTATTTTAATGCGGGACATACGCCCACACAAATCTTGCTTCACTTAAGGTTTTTATAGCGAATGTGGCATTGCTCACTTTTCTTAATCCGTGTTGTCCTGGCATTGCCAACCAAGTCATGTTCTGGGCTTGCAAGAGCAATTTTATCATGCCAAGTCGTGCTGTTAGTTCGTGTGGCGTTTTTATTTGCAGTTCAGCGGGCATTGATACATACGCCCTGCTAGTACCTGACACCCACGTGCAGCCCTGTTCTGTTTCCCGTTGCCTCAACCGCTTGGGTATTATGACGTCTTTGTTCATTTCATGGTTTTGTCCCCTGCCATGCCATCCCTTGATATTAATACTGTATGTTTTCTTTTGCTGTTTTCCCCGGTGCTCTTAAGCCGTGTGTTCTCCATGAGGCAATTCCTGGATCTGCAGTAGCGTACCTGTTAGTCCTTTGAGGAGATGTTTTCATCATTTATTTCTTCACCCAGCGCATAATCGTGAGTCCCAATGCTCTTAAGCCATGTGCTTTCTCTGGTGGCTTGAACTTCTTTCATCACTTCATGACAATTTCAAGCAGGTAACTCTGAAAGGGTTACTTCCATTCCCAGAGTTATGGGATTCGTTTGGCCCATCTAGTTCCTGGACCTGATAATGACTTGCCTTCATTCTCAATGTTATTTATTTTGGTTCCCCTGTTTTGCTTGAGTTAGGGGTAGTAGGCAGTGTGATTGGCTGTCATTGGGCAGTACTCAGGTGGACTTTGCTTCAGGCATCCTCTCTTGGCTACATGGCTCCTACAGGTGGGGATGGGTTCCCAATTTTGGGTTACTTCATGCTTTCAATAGAGTGATCCATGTCCTAGTATAATTGGTTTTGCCCTCTGATCTTCTGGCATGGACTGCCATGGGGTGCCAGCTATAGCTGGGCGGGCTCATATTCTCATTAATGTGGGAAGGGCCCAATTTCATTTTTGCCTTCCCGGGAGACTGCTTGGGGTATCAGCAAGTGGGTATCCCTAAGATATGGGCAGCAATCCTTTGCCTCTACGGCATCAATTGGGGGCTCAGTTGCCATAAGCGCATTTCCTCTTCGAGGCCTCCTTTTAGGTGGCTCTAGGCAGTTCCATACCCCTTTTATTTCCTCTAAGGAAGTAGGGGTTTTTCTGTCAGAGGCTGCAACCGTTTTGGCAGTGCAAGGATGGTATGCAACAAAATAAGGCTCGTCCAACCTATGTGCTTCCATGCACTATGTTTGGCCCAGATTGCTGATTGCGTCTGTGACAGTTTTTCATGAAGTGTATAGTTATAGTCGGGCGTGCTTTATGCACCCTCGGTTGTCAAGGTGCGGCACATGCTAATTCCTGTCTGCCGGCCGTGAAATACAAGCCACCTGTTTGGTTCCCTTTATAGCCCCTGCCTAGCCTACGGGGCTTCTCTTCCTACTGGAGCAGTAGGCAGCTGCCATGAGTGTCCATAGATACGACGATGGCCGACTCCAATCCTGGCCCAGGCAGGGAGTGCAATGTATGGCCTCCCCTGTAGTTGCAATCGCACATGAAAGCAACATCCTGTTCTTCGAACGCACTGGAATGGCTGTATTGCAGAAGCATAATATTACCCAAGTGCTGCCTGCATTTGCGATTATTCGGATCAACAATATTGAGTATGTGGCCTTTGCAGACTTGATAGTCAAGGCCGAGCTTTTGCTTCTCCGCACTTTTGAGAGGTGTGGTGTTGGTTTAAGACACTCCTCTCAGTCACTGGTACAGTACATGCCAGGTGCTTAGAGCATTCTACAGTCATCAGTTGTTGTTTTGTTTGTTTGTTTGTTTGTTTTGGATGGTCGCTGCTCTGAATTTTCCACCAGCTGAAATACAGGCTGTGGGCCGGTGGCGCTCAGCTGACTATCATTCTTATATTCGAAAAGTTACCGTGAGTGGTGCTGCTGCTGTGCCTTTCTTCTTGTTGCAGGTCACTGGAGTGGATCGAGGCCAATTCGTGTGCTCGTGTTCGGACACAGCATGGTGTACTGGGCTGCCCAGAGAGCTGCACGGTCGCGTGTTGGACCCCAGCTTGGGATCAGCCGGATCGCTGACGGGCAATGGCTGGGTCGGCGTGGAATGCAGTGCAGCGGCCTCCTTCCGACTTTGCTCCGGTCAGGCCATGTGGCCATCTTCCCAGACGTTCTGGTGGTGCACCTCAGTGGGAATGATCTTGGATTGCTCGAGGGCAAGTCCTTGATTGAGCAAGCGTTTACGGACCTTGCTGTTGTGTGGCAGTGCTGGCCTGGGGTCCAGATTCTCTGGTCCCACATGTCTCGTTTCTGTGGCGGGGTGGTGCAGCCCCAACGCCTTAAACAGAGCGGGAAGAAGGCTGAATCGTCAGCTTTGTAGGGGCCTCGGAGGGGTAGGTTTTGCGATTCCTCACCCTGTGATCTCCTTGGCCCGGGGGGAGCTGTATCGGGCAGATGGCGTTCATCTCTCCGACGGGGGTAACGATATTTTCTTGGAGGATCTGCGAAGGGCCCTGCTCGAATTTATTCAGCGCAGGTGGGGGAGAGGGGACTTGGCTTAGCCAGTCCCTCTCTGTGGCGGTAAGTGCGGGTTTTAGGCAGTGGGGTGAGGTTCGGTGATCATCCCACGGCACCTTTCAGGTGACTGGCGATACCTTAGCCTCACCTGAGCCCAGTTTCATGGCACGGCCAGGGAGATAGGGTCCGCCTTTGAGGCCAATTCCTCTCACCCGCATGGCGTTTCATGGCCCCGTGCGGTGACATGGAGGAGGCCTTCCGACACCGCATGGTGTAAAATTGGGGAGTGGCGAGTTACAGCGCCACACCTCCGATTGGGATGCTTCGCCCATTGAAGGGTATACTGGCCGAGAGCCGGTTTAGCTAGCACCCGCACTCGTCCCTTCCCAGATCCTCGAATCAATAAATGTGGCCCATAATTTCACCATCATTCTGTGTCTCGACTCTTATTTCCTCTTTTGCGCGCGCAATCTGTTCACACAGTGGCCAACAAGCTGCCCACGGGAAGCCCACCAGCAGGACATGAGCACAACAGCACCTTCCCACCCATGTTCCCCAGCAACTGGAGTACATAGGCATACATAGAGGGCAGCAGGTTGTCTACCCCTGATTTAAAACATTTCTATTCTGCCCTTCAATTAAAAGAAATGCCCAGGGTGGCTCAAGTAACAATTTCAACAGGAATTAAACACCATCCAAGATTAAAAACCTGGGAATTATTATTTTTTCAAAAGTCTTTGTCCGGCACATTCCCCCTATGTAATTCCAGGAATATGTTTTTTGGAACCGGGCTGCGGGGGATGTGAGGTGGAGAAAGCAGCTGAGGGGGGAGAATTTGCAGCAGAAAGGTTGTGGGTGGGGAAGGGGTCAAGCATCCCTATCCCCTTCTCCATCCCAAAGGGGTTCCCCAGGCTGGCTTGGTTATTTGTGTTTGCAAGTAACATATATTTCAGCCCTGAACGAGATCATGGAGTCCATGGAAAGAGTCCACAGAGGGACCCCAATGGATGACCATGAACGGGCAACAGATAAAGTGAGATAAAGTATAGAATATATTAAAGAAATACTAGTACTAGCCCATTCAAATTGTGGACACAATTTGTAACCTGCACACGTCCTATAAAATGAAACCAGCACATGACAACAGTAGTACCATTTATGCTCATTTGAATATATAATTTCAAATGGCTCCCCTGTTCATAATTCTATTGCTCTATGAGATTGTTACCAGTTTTATTTTCCTTTTTTACTACCAATTGAAAATCCCAAATAGCAATGAAAACAGCTTTTAACATTGTTACTGCTCAACAATAAATCAGAAATTTGTCAGAACTATATCAGAACTAATATGCATGTATTGTTGAAATGGAACGCTTTTCTGTTGCTTCTTGATATTTGCAGTTTTCTTTAACATGTTTTTTTTTGCACAGAAAGAGTTGTCATGTTGATTTTAGTGTTCGGACCATTGAAAGCAGGGATAGGGATTCTCCACCCCTGGGCCAGATTCCCCTCCCAAAGCCCCACCCCTCCTGGCTTACAGGCAGCTGCCCCTTCAAGGTGCTGGAGAGGCTCTCTGAAGTGACGCTTCTCTGTGGCTTTGCTTGTCTGACAGGCTTTCCGGCTGGAAAGTCGAGGGCCAAGCAAAGCCGGCTCACTGGGGACCCACAGCTTCAAGGCAAAACAACGTTAGTGTTATGCCATAAAGAACTAGCACCTGGCTTCTGGGAAAGGGAGGCAGCTATTATTTGGGAGTGGGGCATAGGAGGCTATAAGGGAAGGCAAAGAAACAGAGACAAAGGTTGTGGCACTTAGCCATATACAGGCTTTTACACGTGGTCCTTAGGCGTAAGGCTTCAGCCTATCCTGCTCAGAAGCATACCCTGACCAGCTTTCTGTGGTTGTTGGTAAGGAGCAGAGCAGAGATGCTTGCTTGGTGCAACATCTATGCATATCCCCATTGTCCCAGGCTCCTTGACAGGGTGGCCACTTGTGAACTGCCAAAAAAGAGGATGTGCATCATAAAATAAAATTTAAAAAGGACAAAAGAGGACACCAGTTTGCATGCAGTTTACATATCCTAATTGAAATGTGTAGGTGCAAATTTAGAAATAATAATTCTAATTTAACTAGAAATACAGTACATCTCACTATAGTGTAGAAGACTGTGCCCAGATGACCTGTGTGAACTTTGCCCAGGTGACCTGTGTGCCTTGCTCAGTTTGCAGTCCGGGTGCTTTTGATGGGCAACTTCAAGGCCCTGCTGCTCTCCCTCCTTATGGCTCTTTGACTTCAAACCGGACTTGGATGGGACACCTCTTCAAATAGAGGACAGTCCTCTGGTAGCCCTTCAAATAGAGGACAAATGGTCCCCCTTCATAATGCAACTCTTCTTCAGAACACACCTGACACCTGTTAAATATAATATTATTTGGTAATACCAAATTGTATTGTATTGTATTGTATTGTATTGTATTGTATTGTATGCCTGCGAAACATGGACTATCTATAAACGTCACTTCCACCTCCTTGAAAGATTTCATCAACGTTGCCTCCGGAAAATCCTGCGAATTACTTGGGAAGATAGGTGAACAAATGTCAGTGTACTGGAAGAAGCAAAGACTACTAGTGTTGAAAAAATGATCCTTCAACGCCAACTTCAGTGGACGGGTCATGTTGTTCGAATGCCTGACTGCCGTCTCCCAAAGCAGTTACGTACTTTATTCTCAACTCAAGGATGGAAAGCGGAATATCGGTGGTCAATATAAGAGGTTTAAATATGTTCTTAAGGCTAATCTTAAAAAATGCAATATAAACATCGAAAACTGGGAAGCTCTGGCCCATGAACGATCTAACTGGAGGTTGGCCTTTCAAAAAGGTTCCATGGACTTTGAAGAAGCCCAAGTGCAAGGTGAAAGGGGGAAACGTGCTAAGCGAAAAGCACGTCAAACGAATCCTTTATAGGACCATCTTCCATCTGGTAACCTGTGTCCTCACTGTGGAAAGCTGTGTGGATCTAGAATTGGCCTCCACAGTCACTTACGGACCCATCACTAGAGTCTACACAATTTTCTTTAGAATTTCTTCTTTTTATAATTTTCTTTTTGTAACTTTATCCTGGAAGACAATCTTACTCGGTCACGAGTGATCGCCTACTACTATAATATTATTTCCTTCTTATATGAAGCAAAATACATGTTGACAACTTGAGCCTGTACGGTGCTTTAGCTACAGCATGGCAGGCAGAAGCATGATACAAGAGTTTTAAGCAATGCCCTGACTAGTGGGGAGGGCGGCAGAACTATTCAGGGCTATCTTGCTTAAGTCTCCAACTTCTTGAAACTTTGCTTTGTTAATGAGAGAAGTTGGGCTGCCCCAGGCACCATTAAGGTAGCAGAGCTAGGGTCTGTCGAATGACCGTGCTTCACAACCTGCCTCCCTCGATCTCCACTTGACCCCCACTCCCATAAAGCTCCTTGGGTGGCACTTACGTCCGTCTTAGGATTCTCCACCCCCACCTGCAACATTGGCACTGAAGGCTTAGGATTGCTGCTCCCTCAGCACACAAAGTGGGTTCAGATCCTAGCAAAGGATGGAGCAAGGGAATGAGGTATTCCAGTCCACCAGCACTGGGGCTTCAGCAGCTGAGCATTTGTTGGCTGGACAGAGAATTAAGAGCGAAGTAACAGCACAATCCTCAACACGTTGACTCCAAAGTACGTCCTGCTGAGTTCAATTGGATTTACTTTCTAGTAAGGGTATTCAGCAGTGCAGCCTAAAGTGGCTGAGAAAGGGTGGCTGGGTGTCCTACTTTACAGAGGACTGTCCATTATTTTGGAGAGCCGGCAAAGGACAGTCCTCTATTTGAAGAGCTGTCCAGTCGAAGTCTGATTAAAAGTCAAAGAACCCTAAGGAGGAGGGAGAGCAGGGGCCTTGAAGCTGCCCATCAAGAATTAGCACAGTGTTCTCCAACCTGGGGTCCCCAGATGTTTTTGGCCTACAACTCCCAGCATGCCCCATGCTGGCTGGGGCATGCTGGGAGTTGTAGGCCAAAAACATCTGGGGACCCCAGGTTGGAGAACACTGAATTAGCACCTGGACAGCCGACTGAGTGTGCACACAGGTCAGTCACCCTGTCAGTCTTCTATGCTGAGATGTATTCTATTTGTATTTAAATTAAAGTTATTATTTCTACATTTGTACCTATACATATAATTTGGATATGCAAATGCTATGCAAATTGGTGTCCTATTCTCTCCTCTTTTTGGGTGAAGAATTTCCTCCCTTTTGGCAAAGTGTAAGGGGGCACCCTATTTTATTCCCCACAGCATATGTATCTCACTAACATCCCACTAACACCTTTGGTCAAACAGGCTTGCAGAGGGTTTTTTTTGGGGGGGGGGGGCAACAATACCCCTGCACACACAAAAAAAACCCCGCCCCAGCAAAATCTTTTGATCAGAGGCAAATGGAAGGAGTGTACATACAATGGGCAGAGATCCTTGTTTCGAACCTCCTTTGGCTCTTTAAAGTTGACCTTCTTCATCTGCCTCTAGCCTAACTTTCCCAAAGTCACAGATCTTATGATAAGATCCAACAGTCTACTGTTAGAATTTTCAATCCTGCTCTCAAATCGACACTGCACACTCTGTTTATTATAGAGCGAGTGTGAATATAGTGATTAGACCCAGTTTCTATTTGAGTGCAATCATAAAAATCATCATCTTGACTCTGATCGTTAAATAATTCTTCCTACAGAACTGGCAGTAAAATAAAGGGCATTTCTTGGTTATTGTTGGTTAGGGAACACCGAAAGAACAACATTTGCTGGGTCAGTTTAACAGAATATAGAATGCAAAATGTGTACCTTACAAAAGGACTTACAAGAGAATACAATAAGCCAAGTCATTCCCCATTTTTCTCTAGGTTTTGTTCTGATTTATCCTAAGTGTGGAAGCAATTTTGCTAGCAGTTGTTGATATATTCCTACGAGTTTAGTAATGTTTGACCTTTTCTCGCAAATGGAATCTGTAGACAATGTAATTTTCAAACCCTAGGGCAATTTGCTGTCATGTTAAAGCACATTTCATTAGCTGTGCGATTGAAAATAATGTTTTTGCTGAACAAATGGCTCAACATGGAATTGCACAGGATAACTAAAAATGATATTTTAGGAGGAGATCCAGACGGTATCCTTTTAAAGGGATTAACACAGAGAGAGGAAAACGCTTCAGTAGTTTCTGCCCGAGTATTTCATTTGCAATTGATGCAAATCAAATACACTTTCAACCTTGTCCTTCCACTTGTTACTAAACTATTTCAACAGAAGAGGCAAACAGTGAATAGGCTGGAAATTATATTCCTATCACAATTTTGTAGGGACAATTAATTTTTAAATAAATTTACAATATGGTGCACTGAATGGGTTGTTAAACACCTTTTGGGAGGCAAGCAGCAAGCACACTTTCAATGAGCAGAAGGAGCTTTTTAATTATAATAGGGGTTCTCAAAACACATTCCTAGCGTTGATTGTCAGCAGCTGAGAGGGAAAGTGTCTTGAGCCAGGGCTAGGGTGGCCACTTACTTGGCCACCCTAAAAAAGAGGAAATGGATCCAAAAAAAGAAGACAAAAGAGGGCACAGATTTGCATAACATTTGCATATGCTAATTTATACCTATCACCGTCAGATAGAGGACTGTCCTCTGAGAGCCCTTCAAGTGGAGGAATGCCCTCTGCAAAGTAGGACACATGGCCACCCTAACTGAGCTACATGGCCCAATCACCCAACTCTGTATCAGGCAGCTTCCTTATAATGAGGAGATGCATTGTCACGAGGAGGAGCGGGGCTTCCTTGGCTCAGGACATGACACTCTGCTGAGATGAGGGTTTCTTTCTGTTCCTGGAGGATGGGCTGTCTGCCGTCCTTGTGGTTATTATGCCTTCTCTTTGGGGGCTAGAGTTGGGACATCAGTGAGAGGGGAGTGGTCTCATTGAGGACAGAAGTGGGGCTTTTAGTTGGGCACTCTGGTTGTATATAGCAGGGGTGTTGCACTTCTTTTAGCCTGAGGGCCAAATTCAGTTTCAGAGAAGCTTGGGGGGGGCACATTCCGGTGGTGGGGGGGGCAAAGGGCAAAAGGGGCGGGGCCAAAAATACCAGCGCATTTTAGCTTAAAGCTCTTATTGCCAGTAACTACGCCTTAGGGCGAGGCATTTCAGCCTTTTTAAATGGGGTGGGGGTGGGGGAACATGCAACAGCCAGGGAACCACAACATGATGGGCGGTCGGGGGACAGGGCATGGGGAAAAGGGGGAACAGGCCTGGGGCCAGGGAAAGGGGCATGCCCATCATCTGGGGAAACCTGGACCGCTGAATTGGGATCCCAGGTGGGCTGGATTTGGCCCGCAGGCTTGAGACACTGCATCCCTGGTGCATAGGGATATATATTATGCTTGGCATGATTTGCCTGAAGGCTGTTGCTAAAAGGTCATTTCATTTTGCTAGTTCTATCTTTTGTGATGTTTGCTTTGGGCCAGGTATCTTATTGTTAGGTCTCTTAATATGAGCTGCTGAATGGATTGCTTAATGTGGATATAATATTGATGTTGTTAGTACTGGGTATTTTTAATTGACCTATTGGTATGTTTTATAATCATTTAAATTTTTGATATGCTATAAAATACCTGTTAGGTAATTGTTGAATTGTCTTTGAGTTCTAATGTTGTGTGAGTAGTCTTCTAATCACTTCCTCTCCTTCCCCCTGCAATCCCCTGCACCCCTTTCAGATCTGCTCCAGAGGGTCCCCCAACCTTATGGAGTAGATTGGGGGGTGAGGGGCTGGCTGCAAGGGGAAGGGGGGATCCATTCCACCAGTGCTGTCCCTTCCGCTGGCAGAAGGATACAGTTGGATACAACCCAATGTTTTGTTGTAATGGTATTGCAATTTGTATGATGCATTATACCTATTGCGCTCTTGTTGCTGTATTTAAATTGTCTGGGGGTTTTTGTGTGAACTGCTTTGAGCACAATGTATATGTGGAAAATGTGATATATAAATACACTGGCTATAACTATGGCTATTACTATAATGTAAGCTGTATGCAAGCTGCAGGACACAGGGCTGATCGCTGCGCTCGTACACATTATGGGAAAGCATAGCATGTACTATGCCCCAGGGCATGGTCTGAAGGCACATGAGGCAGCCACCTTGCTGAAGTTAAGCAGGTCTGAGTCTGGTCTGTGCTTAGAGGGGAGACACCTGGGAATCCCATGTAGCCACCTTGAATTCTGTGATGCAAGAAAGGTGGGATATAAATGTTATATATTTGTGTGTGTGACATTTTCATATTTTGCCTAAAGCTCCAAAATATCAATGGAACATAGTTACTCTATGAGTGTGAGTGCTGTGTGTGCATGCACATGCACAAGAGACAGAACAAGCATAGTGGAGGATGAGTGTTGATAAGAAAGAATGCATGCACTTAAGACATCTGTGAGTGTGCTATATACAACACAAAAGCAATTCTCAAGAAATGGAGATCTCAAATAGCACTTGAGTTCAATGCCAACCTTTCAATAGGGTTGTGAGACTTTCAGGGCTTCTCTTGATCAGCAGACAAGTAAAGAAAAAGACATATCTAGTCTGTTCAAAACCCAAGTTACCTTGTGGCCAAACCTCAGCAACAATCATACATGGGAAGATCTGTATTTGCATCAGGCACCTGCAGGTCGCGTCGAGAGCACATGACGCAGGCCACATGCTGAAGCTAAGCAGGTATGAGCCGAGTCAGTGCTTGGATGGGTGACTGCTGGGCTGCCCACACCTGTTCTCCTGCATTGCGCAGGGGGTTGGACTCGATGGCCTAGTTATAGACCCCTTCCAAGTCTACTATTCTATGATTCTTTGCTCCCTTCAATGGAATTGAGCATATGAGAAATGTTACATGGGAGGGTCCAACTTATTGAAAAGAGAGGTTGGTCTGTTTGGTACTAGAGGAAAGAGGCTCAAGTTATTAAGAGAGATTTGGCTCCACATAAGTCTTCATTGTTTACCTTTATGTGATTTAAACAATAGTTTAAGGCTGAAAACCTGTAAACCCTTACCTGGGAGTAAGTCCCATTGAACTCAGTGGAGCTTACTTCTGAGTAGACTTGCATAGGATCACACTATTAAGTAGAGCATCTCTTTAATTCACTTAAGTAATGTTGCTTTGTTGGTGCTACTTAGAAGTCATTATTAGCTACCCGCTTGCATTATTATGTGAAAAGCGGACTGTTGTTTTAGTGGTTTACTTATGCTTTGAATTATTACAATACTTAAAAAAAAAATCTTTTGCATTTCAATCCCAAAGTTAAGTGCTACAAAGCATAGGGATTAAAAATATCCATCATAATCTGTGTGTGTACAACCATGATTATCTGGTATGTCTCCATAGTACAGTGTTCCCCAACCTGGTGCCCTCCTTCCTTTGCCCCCTTCTTGTACCAACCTGGTGCCCTCCAGATGTGTTGGACTACAACTCCCATCATCCCCATCCAGCATGCTAGGAGTTGTAGTCAAATACATCTAGAGGACACTAGGTTGGGGAAGGCTGGTATAATATATAAGGACTAATCCAATGTTTCAGTAAATTGGGCTATTAACAAGTGGTTACACTGATGAAACACTACATGGGGTAGATATATAGAAAGCCTCTTCACTCATGTTTTTATAGGTACACCTAATATTTTTTAAATGTACATCTTAAAGTTTAAAGCGTGAATGTGTCAAACACCTGTTTGAGAGAGATGATGCCTGACTAGGAAATATGTACGTATTCTTGTGCCCCTGAAGAAGCTTTTCACTGAAATGTATTGGGCATATTTACTATTGACTAAACTTCATATAGATCGTTCAGTGCCATTTTTGAGGCCTTCCTTACCTTTTTTTTTTCTTCCTCGTGTTTGGTGCTGCTCCTCTTCTCCCCCCACTCTCATGGACATCAGCTTAATCAGCTTAATTCTACCATCCAAAAAGATTGTAACAAACCTGCCTTTATAGTTGAGCAAGGCAAATTACAGCCAAGCATTGTACTGTGATGTTATAATCTCTATCTTCAAAGGAGAAAAATCCAGTGGGATTTTCTGAATGGCAAGAGGATTTAGTAAAATGGCATCATTCTTCCCACCAAGCATTTAAAACATTAGACTTGCTCTATTTAATTAAGCAACCTGATTCTGTCGCACTCCATTCGCTACCTACCCTTCCACTGCCTGCAAGATGCAAACAAAGAACAGCCATCTAGGAAAGGGCATTTTCTTCTAAACACAAAGAGGCATTGAAGGGACTTACGTTGTCTCTTCTTCCTTTCCCATTAAAAGGCAAGCAGCAATTAACTAAGATAAAAGCTCAAGCATAGCAGAGAGAAGAAGTTAAAAGATGAGCCAATCATACATTATGCCTAATAAAGCTTACAACGTGTGAACCTATACCCTATTTTTCTACGCACCCTCACTTTGTAGGTTGCCCTGTGCATTGGAGTGTATGTGTGTGGATGCCCAGGAAACCCTACAGCAGCCTTCCCCAACCTAGTGCTTGCCAGATGTGTGTTGGACTGCAACTCCCACCATTCCCAACCACTATGGTCTCAAACAGTAGAGACCTTCTAGTTTGCTGAGTGGAACATGGGCAGGCCTGTGCATGTGAGCCACTCTCAAGCTTTTGGACTCCCCAAGCTGCCAAGATAGCATACAGTTTGGCAATGGGCCTGGCAGCCTTAGGTGAAAGGGGGACTGGATATATTGGGCTGGGGGGGTGGGGCTGTGGTGCAGCTAGGTCATTTTATTTACAGTAATACCTTGAATTGCAAGTAACTTGGTTTGAGAGCGTTTTGCAAGACAAGCAATTTTTTTAAATATTTATTTATTTATTTTTGACTTGATATACAAGCAACGTCTTGCAATACAGGTACTGTAGTATGGCTTAAATTAAAAATCTCTGTACAAATTTTTTTGGGGAGATTTCGTTTTGATATAAGAGTGTTTTGGATTACAAGCACGTTTCCGGAACGAATTATGCTCTCAATCCAAGGCATGACTGTATTTACTTATTTGATTTATACTCTGCCTTACCACCATGAAAATGGCGCACAAGGTGACACAAGGGAGGGGGCTCCAGGGCAAGACACCCTCAATGGTCCCCCTCCCTCAGTGAGTCTACCTTCTCCCTGCCATTGTCACCAGCTGCTCTTGATCCTCATCCTCTTTCTCAGCATTGCTTACCACTCACATGCTTCACAGACGGAGAGCCAGTGAGCAAGTAAGCAGTGGCATCTACTGCTCCACCACTGTTGTCTGCGTCTGAATGAGAGGCAGGTGAACAACAGGTTGCAATGGTGAAGAGGAGGAGCAAGTCCAGGGGGCTCTTGTCTGTGGGCCCCTGCTGTGGTCTGGGCCCTTGGCAAGGGCCCAGCCATGCCTACCCTGGACACTGGCCCTGCCCTGGACTTAACAGTCTTACACCCCCCCTTAGATGACCATGAGTATTATTTCAGTTGTGAAGCACACAACTAACATTTTTCTTCTCCCCCCCCCCACACATTCTATTCAGTTCTTTACAACTGCTTCTACATTCCTGTTATGTTACAGCAGAAAAACAAAAACAAAAAAATGGACAGCCAACCCTGATTTTAAAAAATAAATAAACACTGTGAGCATGCACAGTTCTGCACTTTAAATCCACTTAAATCATAGCACTGCCATGATTACAGGAATAAAATTGAGTTTTCTTTGGCTATCTTGATGCTAAACATATTTACTTGGGAATAAGCACTATTTTGTTGTAGAAAACAATAATACATTTTAAAAGTAAAAATAACAAAATGAGCATCTGTAACCATGTACATGTCCAGCCTGCCAGCCACTGACTATAACATAGAGCCACTGACTCTAACTTACCTCACAGGGTTGTTGTGAGGATAAAATGGAGAGGAGGAGGAGGAGGAGGATGATTATGTAATCCGCCTTGGGTTCCTTGAAGGAAGAAATGCGGGGTATAAATATAATAAACAAACAAACAAACAAACAAATAAATAAAAACATGTTTTACTAAGAAGAAGAAAGGATGCTGCAGTGAGCATCAGCCCCAGTGGGCCCTGGCACATTCATACTGGCCCGGGTGCTGAAGCTGGGCCTGTTTGCTGCTGTCTCTCCTTTTCTGGGTGGACATTCTTGCCCCTCGGGCTGTGGGTTCCTGGACCTCAGCCCCAAGGTCCAGCCCTAGCTAGCTTCACTGCTGGAAAAAGGAGCAATCCATGATCCATTTCACTCCAGTCTAATATGCCGTAGAGTCCGCTCTGTCCTGGGATGTTCCAGCTGAGCAGCAGGATCACGTCACTGGCAACAGTGACTTCTGGATCCCTGGAGACTGCTACCCACTTGTGGCTGCTGTAGCAAACCTATTAAGCCTTGCAGAGTCCTGAGGACTGTTGGAACCATGGCAGTGGTCACTTTGGGTCCTTTTGCCAGTTGACTCATGGAACCTCCTGGAAAAAGCAAGGTAGGAATGTGTACAGTCTCCTCCTTTCCTTCCTCTGCCCCCTCCTTGTACCATAAATTATTACAGGTTCCCATTTACACTACTTTTTTTAGTAATGGACTTAAGAGGTGCAAAATCTCCACGAGAAATGTTAATTTCTAGTTATGCCTAACTGAACTGCACCAGGCACAACAAAAACTTGCCCCTCTTCCATATTTCTTCATAGCCGCTATGACCAACTGAGGACACTTGCTTAGCGCAATATGCATCCCAAAAAATCATTCCCCAATTTCTCCACTAGTTGCTTTTATATTTCATCCATTGTTTGATCTGGCTTGATTTTCAGGGCATGGAAAGTTCTATCATGGCCAAGTATTGGATTATCATTATCACTGACATTCCCCAGGTAAATGGCAAAGAACTTGTAATGACCAATTAAAAAATATATATATAATATGTATTACTTTTCAGCATTTACGGAGTGCCAGTTATGTGCCAGAATGCAGAAATAGTATCCCTCTGCTGTGAGCCACTGTGTTTACTGGTCAAAATACAGAAGGAAGCATCAAACGTGAGGGTAAAAGTAGCTCTTGCTTCAGTTGGCTTTGACATGTGAACATAAAACCTACGTACATTGGCCAGACCCTCGTTTGCATTACAAATGCTCCTCCTTGGCTTTCTTTTCTGCAGCATTTATGTATTTGATTTATACCCTGCCTTTCTAGCAAAGAATGGCACCCAAGGCGGCTTACAAAACAATTTAAAATTGAGTAAAACAAAGAACACATTAAAATACCATAAAAACATAACAGTTACAGAATAGAAATAGCACCCAACCCACAGATCCACTTACAGGCCAAAGGCCTTCTTGAATAAAGTGGTCTTTGTCTGCCGATGGAAAGACAGCAGAGAGGGAACAAACCCAGCCTCCCTTGGGAGGGAGTTCCACAGCCTGGAAGCAGCCATCAAAAAGGCCCTCTCTCACGTTGCCACCAAACGCACCTCTGATGGTGGTGGTCTCAAAGAAAAGGGCCTCTCCAGAAGTTCTTAAGGACTGGGCAGGCTCATATGGGGGAAGGCAGTCTTTCAGGTAGCTTGGTCCCAAGCCATATAGGGCTTTATAGGTTGTAACCAGCACTTTGAATTCTGCCCAGAAACAGACCGGTAGCCAGTGAAGCTGCTGTAACAAGGGAATCACATGCTCGCTGTAAATGGCCCTGGTCAGCAGACTGGCTACAGCATCCTGGACCAGCTGAAGTTTCTGAACAGTTTTCGGGGGCAGCCCCATGTAGAGCGCATTACAGTAATCCAAACGGGATGCAACTAAGGCATGTATGACTGTGGCCAGATCAGGCGTCTCTGGGAATGGGCGCAGTTGATGCACTAGCCTCAGCTGTGCAAAAGCATAAATACTGTGATTTGGGTGAGAGTCTCAAAGTCTTACATACATGTGAAAAAGTGTTTAGATTTGGTAGCTAAGTAAAATGAATATGATAAAAGTGAAAGATGTTTGAGGCAGGAGAGGGTTAATTAGTAACAAACAGCACAGACTTGGTGAGGCTGGCATGAACTATGGAGTGAAGGAAAATTAGTATCTTCTGCAATACCAATGTATAGATGCCAGAAGCTATATTTGACTTGAGAGAGAGCGAGAGAGAGCGATGAATGCCTCTTAATTCTAAAATAGAACTGTCATAGAACATCAGATAGAAAACTGGATTCAGATTCAACTAGCAATTTTGGATTTGAATATGATTTTGTTCTTTTAAAGAAAAACACATTGCATTTAAATGTGTAGCTGAAAAGAGTGTCTTTGGGCCATTGACATTGTGCTAAGCTTGCAAAGTACCAAGGTGCAATCTATCGACACTGAATAATGCATGTTTAATTCCCGGCAAAATTTATAGGATATAAATGCTTTACATTTTCTCTGGGTAATGCATAGTAGAAGATGGATGGGTATGTATGGAACGGTACGTACAAGTGGACAGACATGTAGGACAGGGGTGTGGTGTCCTGTGCCTTCCTGTGCCTTCCTGTGCCTTTCTGATGGCCTTGTAATTCTGGGCTCTAAAAATCACATGGAGAGGAGACTGTCATACATAGATCAAGATGAGGACAGAAGCTGTGTTTTTATCTCTCTTTCCTGCTCAACTACACTCACTGTATGCTGCTCAGTAATAACAAAGAATTTGGAGCTGTAGTACATGAAGAATAGGATCATTGCTACTTCCAATTATTCTTATAGATCTTCCCAAGAGGTTCATGAATGTTTATACAGCCAAGAGGGATAAACAATCCCCAGCCTATCATCATGCCAAACACTGTCAGAACTGAAGGTCATCTAAAAACTATTGGGTGAAGCAGGTGCTGTGCACCAGGTATGCTGGGTGCAGAGGTGCTGGGGAGAAAGATGACACCCTGTACTGTCTGTATAGCTGTAGCATATATCCATTTATGAAAAGGTCACAAAGCAAAACATGTGCAGTTAAGTCTACCAAGCTCCCTGGAGGCTCTTTTCTCTCTACACCCTAGGAATCAGGTTGCCCACGTCTCTCACAGATTCAATCCAGCTTCCAACATTTGATGCAAAACCACAGGGAAAATGTATCCATGCCTCTCACATCAGTATGCTGAAATGTCAAATGATTCATTTCTCAACATGGAGAAAGAAAGAGAGGAGAATGCTTGGCATCAAATCTAAAAAAAAAAAGGAAAAAAAAGCAGCATCTCACCAAGAAGAAAAAGGAGGAATATTTGGCTCTTAAACTTATGGTGTATATATTGGGGGGGGGGGGGAGTGAAAAGGCTTCACAACATTTATTTTATGTATGCTCTGTTCTTTTCTCTTCTACATTTTATTCTCTTTTTTCAAAGAAATCATACAGGCAAACCAAATAAAATGAAAACATATGTCCAAAGAGGACCAGAACATACAATACATGTATTATAAGCAAAACTGGACATTGTCATGAATTAAAACAGCTCTCCATAGAATCCACAATCATACAAAATTCATACAGAAATCAGGTCCTTCCAAAAAGGTCTGTGTTGACTTGAGAAATGCTGTACTGAAGAATTATTTATATATGACATAAACATAAACCGACTATCAACAAATGAGTCTACTTGTGTTTGTCCATCAGACACCCATGCTTGTTTAGTCAATTTGTCCATCAAGGCTAAATCTGATACCTTTGTGTACCACTGAATGTATCACAATACATTCAAGGCACAGGGTTGATTCTGTTTCATGATAAGAACATACATAAGATCATAAGAAGAGCCATGCTGGATCAGACCAAGGGTCCATCTAGTCCAGCATTCTGTTCACACAGCAGCCAACAAGCTGCCCACAGGAAACACACAAGCAGGACATGAGTGCAACAGTACCCTCCTGCCCATGTTCCCCAGCAACTGGTGTTCATAGGCATACTGTCTCTGATACTGGAGTAGCATATAGCCATCAGGACTAGTAGCATTGATAGCCTTCTCCTCCATGAATTTGTCCAATCCAATCCCCTTTTAATGCCATCCAAATTGGTGGCCATCACTACAACTTGTGAAAGTGAATTCCATAGTTTAACAATGTGCTGTGTGAAGAAGTCCTTCCTGTAATCTGTCCTGAATCTCCTACCACTCAGCTTCATGGGATGACCCCGGGTTCTCGTATTATGAGAGAAAGAGAAAAATGTCTCCCTATCCATTTTCTCCACAATACATTGAAGACAATACATGTCTTCAAGTGAAAATCATCGCCTATAATTTTTTCCTCCAGTCTGCAGCACAGCTATGGCAAAGCATACTCATTAAAAAATGCAGGCAACTCAGAGCTCAAGTAATTCCACTAGCAAGGCAATCATCCCAGTGTTCATGCATGCTCCACTTGGTTTTCCTTGGCCCAGTGAAGCATTTTGATGAAGCCTTGACAGCTAAAACATGGTTTTAGTGTAGGAAATAATGTTTGGGCCTGCTAGTGAAGATGCTTTAGTTGCCATGTCTGATTAAAGGGACAGGAGGAATTTTGCAATGTCATTATCTACATTAGAATTTGAGAAAAACAGAAGTCTCTTTCCAGAGATTAGTTGTGTAAGTCTGTTGCTGCCAAAACAACAGCAGCTGTTCTCAAACAAAGGAACTTCAGAGGCCAATTCCAATAAGAAACAGCTGAACAGCAACTCATCAAGAGGTTCAACTCTATATTCTATGGCTTGAATAGGGACAAAGGTGTGTTGCTGTTTTTATCACACTACAAGTGTTAATCAGCTCACAATTGCAAGGGTGTCTGTGTTATCACACAACAACAGTTCTGTGAATGGCCACTGTTAATAAGGTAATTATCACTGTCTATACTTTCTGCATTTCAGTTCTTCTCTTTGACCTCACTGTTTACAATCCCCCCCAGCCAATAATGTATGCGAGTGCGTGAATGTATCTGTATCTATATATGTGTAAGTTACAGGCTAATACTTCATGCATCTGATGAAGTGTGCTGTAGTCCGTAAAAGCTTATGCCATATTAAATTTGTTTAAGGTGCCACAAGACTCTTTGTTGTTTTTGTTTCAGCAGACTAATATGACTACCCTCAGGAGAGAGAATTGTGGCACCTTAAATTCTTTAAGGTACCTCAAAGCTCTTCATTGTTATAAGTCTCTTTTCTACTCCTATTCTTATATATATATATATATATATATTGATAAAAGTATCAAAGAAATTGAAGTTATGCACATACATGCTCACACAAAAGGATTAAGTTCTCTACACAATTTGTTTTGCTCCCTGGCTTGTGGGAAATTCCAGCCAGTGTTTTCAGGCTCAGAGCTCCAGAAAACGGAGCTCAGGATCCCTAAGGCTCAGGATCCCTAAGGGTCCCTGGATTAAAGTGCAATCAAGGCCATTCATGTTTTCATAGGAACATAGGAAACTGCCTTATACTGAGTCAGGCCATTGGTACATCTAGTCCAGTATTGTCAACACTGACTGGTAGCAATGGCTCTCCAGGGTTTCAGGCAGGAATGTTTCCTAGCCCTACCTGAAGATGCTGGGGATTGAACCTGGGGACCTTCTTCAGACAAAGCAGGTGCTCTACCACTGAGCTATGATCCCCCTCCCAATGAGTCACTCATCCTCATGTTCTGTCCAAGATAACATAATAGGGCCCCATCCAGCATACAGTTGGGTACACTTGATGGTGCTTCTGGATGAGGCTTGTATGGTGCCATCACCCTGGCACCATTCATGGTGCCATTCATGGAATTGTATGTCATCTTCAGCTCAACCCTCCCATGTTTTCCCAGTCCCACCACTTCTTCCATCTTTTCCCTTACTGCAGAAAATCCATTAACAAAGAAAAGACCGAATAGCTGCACAATGTCTTCTCTTTGGTAATGCTAGGAACCCTCTATCCAGAAGCACCCCAGGTCTCATAGAAATCAACTGGGCATAAGCAAGGGTATTTGTGTGCAGCACAGTTCCATGTCCTTCTGGGCCCAAATATCACCATGCAAAAGCACCTTGCAAGGTATCAGAGGCGAGAAGGCTTCCTACAGAAAATGGAAATATTGCCCAAATGAAGAGAATAAAAAGGAACACAAATTCTGGCAAAAGCTGACAATAAGAGATGTGAAAAAGGAATTCAAGGAGAATATTGCTAAATATCTAATAACCAGTCCAATGTTAAGACCTTTTTTTTTTTTTAATACATGAGAAGCTGGAAACTGGCCATGGAGGCAGTTGAACCATTAGACAACAAGGAAGTGAAAATTTGCTAAAAGAGGATAAGGAGATTGCAGAGAAGCTTGTATTCTTCTATTCAGTGCAGAAGATTTAGGGTAGGTACATTACATGCCTGAAGTGAATTTTTCAGGAAGAGAGTCTGTAAAACTAAATCAAATCAAGGTGACAAGATTAAATTCTACAGTTTATTGACAAACTAAAAATTAACATATTACTGGGTCTCGATAGCATCCACCTGACAGAATTCAAATGTGAAATTGCTGATCTTCTAACTAAAATATGCAACTTGTCCCTAAGACTGGCCTCAGTCTGCACCAGAGACTGAAAAGTAGCCAATGTAACATCAGTTTGTTTGTTTTTAAGGAATTAGTGGGGGGCAGGCAGGACATTACAGACCAGTTAATTTTATATCTGTTCTGGGTAAATTGGTGGGAAATATTGTTAAGGACAATTTTATTCAGTATACAGAAGAATAAGTCTTGAAGAAGAACCAGCATTTTTTTTTATTTACTCCATTCTATACCAGTATTCTCCAACCTTGGGTCCCCAGATGTTTTTGGCCTACAACTGCCAGCATGCCCCAGCCAAAAAATCTGGAGACCCAAGGTTGGAGAACACTGTTCTATACCTTCCAATAGCGAAAGCTTTCTGGGTAGTTCACAGGCTTCTGCCAGGTGTCCTCCTGCCTCACTAATTTTTACATGTTCATTGAGAGTGATAATGTATGTGACTAGGTATACTTGTTTTCAAAAATTTTTTGACTAAGGGCACAATCCTAATCCTATGCATGTTTAGGCAGGAAAATGTCCTACAATTCCCAGCATTCCCTGGCCAGCCAAGGCTAATAGTTGCAGGACTTTTTGCTGTCTAAACATGCCCTCATCTTGAGTAAAATTCACAGATATAGGATAAGAAGATGGTTCCTTTTACAGATTGGTAACTGCTCCAAGAACAAGAAGCAGAGAGTAGGAATAAATGAGCAATTCTCACAATGGAGGGATGTAAGAGGAACTGTATTGTTTGAGACTGGTGCTTTTAAACTTGTTCATCAATGCTCTAGAGTTAAGTTTTTGGATGATACCAATTTATTCACCAAAGTGGAGTATGAGGAACTTAAAAAAAATCTCTCCAAATTGGGTGAATGTACAACTAAATCACAAACGTATTTCAATGTAAGTGGAAAGTGATGCACATTGGGTAATTTTTCTTCTAATTTCACATAAACACTGATGGGGTCTAAACTGGTGATGATTAACCAGGAAAGGATATTGTAGAGCTGTAAAAATGGAAAGAAATGGGCAACCAAACCATCAGTGGGCTTGACCAAATCTCCCACAAAGAAAGGTTACAATGTTTGGAGGCTGACTAAGGGGCTTAGAAAATTATGCAAGATGTAGAGAAAGGGGATAGAGAGAAGTTTTTTTTTTTTTTCCCTCCCTCTCTCTTAATATTAGAATGCAAGGTCATCTGATGAGGCTGATTGGCAGGAGAATCAGGGCAGACAAAAAGTACCTCCTCACATGATGCATAACTAAGGCTGCCATTCTATATACTTTTACTGGGGAATAAGTCTCATTGAACTCAATGGCATTTACATGTATGGGATTGTACTGAAACCTTTGGAATCTGCTGCAGCTGGATGTAGTGATGGCCACCAGCTTGGACAGCTTTTATACAAATTCATGGAGGATCAAGCTATCAATGGCTACTAATCATGATGGTCATATGCAACTTCCAGATTCAGGCAGGCAGTATGCCTCTGAGACATACAGGTAGCATCCCTCTTAGAAGCAGTTGCTGGGGAGCAATAATGGGAGAAAGCGACTGCCCTCATCTCCTGCTTGTGGGCCTCCCATAGGCACCTAGTTGGCTGCTTTGCAAAAGAGGATGCTTGACTAGGTAGGCCTTTGGGCTGATCCAGCATGGCTCTTCTTGTGTTCTTAAGCTTTCAAATCTGACAGATGTGCAGTATTTGTAATCACTTTATGATCTGAGCTAGTAGCAGAATTCAATTTGTTTAATGCTTTTAGAATAACTACTGTTGGTACATGTTGGCAAGTTAAACAATCTCTAATGTAATTCATTAGGCAAATTTAAATCTTAATCAGAAATCCTGTGCTGGGAAGAAAATAGTAAGAGACTTTGATCCTTACTTTTTATTTTTTGCAGTTTCCATATTTATGCCCAAACTACTGAAAATTATTTTGATTTTCCATATATATATATATATATATATATATATGAGAAATATATTTTCTCAATATATATTTGAGAAATATATTTTCTCAATATATATTTGAGAAATATATTTTCTCAATATATATTTGAGAAATATATTTTCTCAATATATATTTGAGAAATATATTTTCAAAGAGCAGACTAAACCAGAAGGTAGCAACAGTTGTAGATGATGTAGAAGCTATAAGGTATAGCCTTAAGCAGTGCAAGAGAATTGTTGCCAGACATCCCAATATTCTGTTCTTTTGACACAAAAGCAAGGTTTCATTCCGGCTTGGGAAAGCACAGGAGAAGTCTGCCTTTATTAAAGCCAGGCCTGACACTCAAAGCAGAACGGTGTATATGATACTAGGCCATCCCTCCTCCCTGGGATGAACATGCTTCTTCAGACTTGATCCCTTGACCTCTTACCCTCCTTTGATCCTATTTTCAATTTACATGACGACTCCAAAATGTCAGATGAGAAAACTCGCCTGGAAATCAGATGTTAATGTTTACCTGCTTGTTTGATCTTGGAGGAAGGAGGTGGTCAGTTTGATTCCCAGCTAGCTAGCATGCATCTTAGTTTCGATGAGCCAGCAGAAAGAAGATTCTGGCCATTGTTGGACTTTTAATAATTAAACTCAATTTTGGGGGCATATAACCAGCTCCTGGACAGCCCAACAGTCAGGACTCTTAGACCCAAAGAAGCCTCACACTCTCTCACAAGAGGAATCTTGTGTGAGCCCCCCTTCTTCCTCCCTCTGCCCCTCTTTCTCTCTTTGTTGCTGCAGGGGCACCCCACTGCCTCCAACTTCATCGCACCCCAGACTGTGCAGATCTGGAGAGGTAACAACCCCCTTACTAACTTCTTCCCAGCAAGTCCATTAGCTTGCCAGATCTCCCTCTTCTCTTCCACCATTACCCCCCACTTTGCTGGAGAGCCCAGCAACCCAAAGCCCTGCTTCTTTTCCTCTCTCTTCCCCAGGCTTGTGTGTCTTCAGGGATAAGCAACTTGCTAGCTGCTTCTCTTCACACACAAGCCCTGCTACCCACCTCCATTCCCTTCCCTTGCCAGTCCCCACATCTGCCTCCCTCCTCCATCTCCCCACTGTCAGGGCTTCTTCTCCCCCTGTAATCTGTTAGTCATTTATGCTATGCCATTGCTTTCAGTGTGCCTGCCTTAATATTTAGAACTGCTACTCTGTATAAATGAAAGTTAACCCTATGAAATGCCTATTGTCATGATCTGATCTTTGGAATATATGTTTTAATTCCTATAAAATAAAATACTCCAGGATTATGCAACTGTGTCTTCAGTCTCCAAATTCCCTTAACCCCTTAAAGTGCTACTCTTTGGCACACTCAGTGCTCAATGCTAAAAGAGCCATTCAAGGGTCAAGGTTACATGTCTGAAAGTGTGCACTCAGGCATACGTGCAAAAGCACCACTTGCTAGCAGAACCTTGCTAAGTGAAGAATGGGA
Source organism: Shinisaurus crocodilurus (assembly GCA_021292165.1). Classification (NCBI taxonomy): domain Eukaryota; kingdom Metazoa; phylum Chordata; class Lepidosauria; order Squamata; family Shinisauridae; genus Shinisaurus; species Shinisaurus crocodilurus. The sequence goes on from CM037879.1 coordinate 132,042,864, forward strand.
TGGCAGAAGAAATTCAAAGCACCCTGAAAGCAATTATTCTGGAATAGCCCCCTGAAAATGGCATGATCTCAAAGTAAGCAGTCTCAGGAGTGCTGACAGTATGTGGGTCACTTGGATCATTAGAATATGATTAAACTGAGCATATGTTCTTCCTTAAAATTTCTGGACAAGCGGTCAATTTGGTTTTCGGTGCTGCAAAATTTTCCACTCAAAAGAAATGTTCACTTTCTGCTTGCTCTTATTCCCCCAGGTGGATGCAGCTGAATAGGCAATTTCTAAAATAGCACTGGCTTGATCCACCTACTTGCTCCCTGTGGTGACATCCATCAGTCAAACCTATCAGATAGTAGGAATGGAGCAAGAATCAAAATGACTACAAAGGGCCCAGAAATCAGGATTAGAACCGAAGTCAGTAGTCTGTATATGAGAAAATAGCCTTAAAAACTAGGGGTGTGTGTGTGTGTGTGTGTGTAAAAACCAAACCACGACACAATCAGTGGCAACAGAACATAGCTGTAGCCTAAGTATGGGGTTCTCCGTGTCTGTGCCAGCTTGTAGGAGAGCCCTGACTATCCTGTTCCCATTGTGGTGTCATGGTTAGAGTGTCAGACTTGGGCTGGGGAGATCCCAGTTCAAACCCTTACATAGCTCATTAGGTGACCTTGGGCGAGTCACAATCTCTCCGCCTAAGCTACCTCACAGGTTTGTAGTGAGGAGGATGAAACAGAGTGGGGAGAAAGGTTGGTGATATGGCATCATGGCCACAAATATAATACGGTTTAGATTTTCATTTATTTGTTTTATTTATTATTAACTTTTCTATAGCACCTGTTTTGCTAAAGGGCCACCAAAGCAGTGCACAAGAATTCTAAAATATTAAATACATTAACAATTAACCATGATGAATGGTTAAAAACCATTAATGAAACCATTTAAACAATAGCACACTGAAAATAATTTAAAAGGCTATGTTAAAGATTTTTGTAAGTAGCAAATTTGAGTAGCATTTGAGCAAGGAGAATTTGCTTGAGAATTTTACACAAATTCCTATGCCCAGGAATTTGTTTATTGATTATTTATTTATTAAGGCCCAACAGTCCCAGAACAGGAATGTGACAGAATAAATGACTCATGCATACCAGAAAATGGCTCAAAATTAATCATGGTCTTGCAAATAATTTGCAAATTAAGAAACCAAACTATTCAAATTAGGTGCAACTATTATTTGCCCTGGAGGCTGAATAAGTTGCTCATCACTACTAGAGATCTCCAAAATCTCATTTAAGAGTCCTTTAAGTATATCGCCTAGGAGAGGCCTCCTTGGTGAGGTACAAATTGTTGTTGGAAAGGTATATGCCTAATTCAAACCAGGTACTGACTCTCCAGTCTCAGTCCATTTCTTTTGTTCCCCTCCCACTCACTCACTCTCACTAAGACATACACACACTAATATTTATGCACATTAGGTGTTGGTAACCTGTTCTTGGCCCCAAGGCACTGCTTACCTAGGTGATATACATATACATACATACATACCATACAGTTTAACTTTTCAAGCTTATCCTGCTCTTTTTTGAAATCATTCTGGCAATTTGGTGCCAAAAACTGAATACAGCCTTCAAGGTATAGTCAGAACAGATCTGGAGTGTATGATTGTCACCACCTTCCTCTTCAATGTGATACTTTCACAGTTCCTTTCATTGCTATCCCCCCCCCCCAGCACACATCCTTGCCAATGTATTGCTAAGATGAGCAATTACCTTTTGTATTTTTTAAACATCGCTGCTTCCCAGTGCTTCATTTTCTAGTTAACTATAGCTCCCTTCAAGGTTTTCCTCTCATGCGTTCAAGCAAGAACATGGAGGAGGAGCAGGGCCATGTGTATCAGCCTGCCTTCAACATCCCCTACCCTGCTAGCTCCACCCCCAATATTTGTATGCATTGAGGCTGAAAGTCTGAAGGAGGATCCTTTCAGCATTGGGATGAGCACACTTAAAATCTCCCATGTGGTTGGGAACCCTGTGTGATCAAGGTTCCTCATTGTGTGGCTAATTCTAAATTCTTCACACTTTCTGTTGAGTGAGCAAAAAAAAATCCCCTTTGAACCTTTGGCCACAACGTACAAAGGTCACAGGTAGAACCAGCAGGATGAAGGACCTGCTCCCTCTCCAGATCTTGTTGGATTGTGTGGTGGAAAACTTCTGAAGAAGGCTAAATGTTGTGTTAAAATAAGCAGGGACATTGTAGAAATGAGGAGTAGAGAGGGTCATGAGTCATGACTGTCTTGTTCCATTGTGGATTCCATCATTGTGGAGGGGACATGGGGTTGGTCATCAGCGCTCAGCAACTCAAGTATTTCTAGAGTACAGCAAGTTCAGGACCCTGGACAGAACTGCAGATGCACTGCCGACCAAGGGACTGTGGGTTCAGATTCAGGACCATGGAGAGCAATCCTGCAGCCAGGTAAGACAAGTTACCCCAGGGCCCAGGCACTGGCTTAGCAAACTGGCAGGGTTTTATAGCCAGGCCAGGAGAGTCCATCCAGGAGTTCTACCCCCTTGAAAGTACAAGGATTTCCAGAAGGGCAGCCATGTTAGTTTGTTGGAGCAAAAACAAAAGAGTCTTGTGACACCTTACAGACTATCAAATGGATTGTCTGCTTAATATCTATCCCTTGTTCCGGGCCTGCCCAGAGCCAAGGGATAACTGGGGGATGTGTTGCTCCTCCCCCCACCCTGCGTTTGCTGTTGTGCAATGCCAGGTCCGTTACCCAAAAAACATCTCTCATCCATGACTTGATCATGGATGAGGGTGCGGACCTGGCATGTGTTACGGAAACCTGGCTGGACGAGGCCGCTGCTCCTACTCTGGCGGCCTTGTGTCCAGCCGGTTTCTCGTATGCCCAGCAGCCAAGGGTTGGGGGATGGGGAGGGGGAGTGGCTGTTATCTACCGGGAGTCCTTGGTCCTCACCAGACTCCCTCTCCGGGAGACCAAGTTTATTGAGTGCATGTACTGGAGGTTGGGTCCAAAGGGCAGCCTAGGGATTCTGCTCGTGTACCGTCCACCCCGCTGCACGACAGACTCCCTGGCCGAGGTGCTGGAGGTGGTCTCCGATGTGCGTGTGTTGTCCCCCAGGCTAGTGGTGCTGGGGGACTTCAACGTGCATTCGGGGGCTTCCCTCACTGGGGCACCTCGGGACTTTATGGAGACCATGGCTTCCTGGGAGCTGCACCTTGTATTAACTGGACCTACCCATGTAGCCGGTCATGCACTGGACTTGGTTTTTGTTTCCGGAGAGGGGGGAAGTGATCTGGAGATCGGGGGTATATCCACCACCCCCTTGTCATGGTCGGATCACTATCTGGTGGGGTTGGATTTCTCGGTGCCACAACCCCTCTGCAGGGGTGAGGGGCCTATTAGGATGGTCCGCCCCAGGCGTCTTATGGATCCAGATGGATTCCTGAACGCGCTTGGGGAATTGGAGCACACAAACGGTAGCTCGGTCGAGACCCTGGTGAATGACTGGAATGCTGCAATCACCAGGGCATTAGACCGAGTTGCCCCGAAGCGCCCTCTTCACCTAAACAGAGCTCGCGCGGCGCCATGGTTCACTCCGTCGCTGCGAGCTCTGAAACAAGAGGTGAGAAGGCTAGAGCGCCGATGGCGAAATTTCCGCTCCGAAGACGATCGAACACGGGTTAGAGCTGCATCTTCAGCCTACCGGGTGGCGGTGAAGGCAGCAAAAAAGAATTTCTATGCTGCCTCCATTGCATCTGCAGAGTGCTGCCCCAGGAGGCTGTTCCAAGTGGTTCGGAGTCTGGTCGGTCCAGTCGCTCCGGACCCACTGGAACAGTCAAAAGCCTCCTGTGAGGCTTTAGCGAAGCACTTCGCAGATAAAATCGATCGGATTAGGAGTGGGATATCGTACGTCGTGGACACAGGGAGTGAGCGGGAGGAGGCCAATGGCAGACCGGTTTTGTGGGATCGGTTTCGGCTTCTTCCTTCTGATGAAGTGGACAAGGTGCTTTCATCTGTGAGGCCGACCACCTGCTTGCTTGACCCTTGCCCGTCCTGGCTCATCATGAGCTGCAGGGAGAGACTGGGTGAGGGGATCAAGGCGGTGGTGAATGCCTCCCTCGAGGAGGGAGTGATGCCATCAGCCCTCAAGGAGGCCGTAATAAGACCGCTTCTAAAGAAGCCCTCCTTGGATCCCCAGGATTTAAACAACTTTCGCCCAGTCTCCAATTTACCATTTCTGGGCAAGGTGATCGAGCGGGTGGTGGGTGCTCAGTTGAAGGCACACTTGGATGAAGCCTATTATTTGGATCCGTGCCAGTCGGGCTTCAGGTCTGGACATGGGACGGAGACGGCCTTGGTCGCCTTGGTGGATGATATGAGGAGGGCTTTGGATAGGGGCGAATGCTCCTTTCTAGTCCTCCTCGATCTCTCAGCGGCTTTTGATACCGTTGACCACGGTATCCTCCTGGACCGTCTGGAGGGGTTGGGCTTGGGAGGCACTGTATTGCAGTGGTTCCGGTCCTTCCTCTCTGGAAGGTATCAGAGGGTAGTTCTCGGGGAGGAGGCTTCGGACCCTCGGCTGCTCACTTGTGGAGTGCCGCAGGGCTCCATCCTCTCCCCGATGTTATTCAACATCTACCTCAAGCCGCTGGGAGCTATCATCAGGAGGTTTGGGGTGCAGTGTCATCAGTATGCGGATGACACGCAGCTCTACCTCTGTTTCAAGTCCTCACCGAGGTTGGCCGTTGAGACCCTGTCCAAGTGCCTGGAGTCAGTGGCTGGCTGGATGGGAAGGAACATGCTGAAGCTGAACCCCGACAAGACTGAGGTACTTCTGGGGGGGGACAAGGGAAGGTTAGGGGATGTTGACCTGGTGCTGAATGGGGTACATCTACCCCTGAAGGACCAGGTCCGCAGCTTGGGGGTCATTCTAGACTCCCAGCTGTCCATGGAGGCTCAGGTGGCAGCTGTGAGCCGGGCGGCGCTGTATCAACTCCATCTGATACGGCAGCTGCGCCCCTACCTTCCTAATCACCTGCTCCCATCATTGGTTCATGCCTTGGTCTCCTCTCGCCTAGACTACTGTAATGCGCTCTACGTGGGGTTACCCTTGAAGACGGTCCGGAAGCTTCAGCTGGTACAGAACGCGGCGGCTCGTCTGATTAAGGGCAACCGCCGGCGGGATCACATCACGCCAGTGCTTAATGAGTTGCACTGGCTACCAGTTGCTTGCCGAGCCGAATTCAAGGTGTTGGTTTTGACCTTTAAAACCCTACACGGCTCCGGCCCAATTTATCTCAAGGAGCGCCTCCAGCAACATCAAGTAGGCCGCTCAACAAGGTCTGCCACGGACGGCCTTCTCCTTATTCCATCAGCCAGAGCAGCCAGAGCAGCCAGGCTGGTGGGGACTAGGAAGAGGGCCTTCTCTGTGGCGGCCCCCACATTATGGAACTCCCTCCCTAGTGACCTTCGCCATGCCCCCTCCGTGATGAGCTTCCGCCGTGCATTAAAAACATGGCTGTTCAGGCGGGAATATGGGGTGGGTTAGGTTTTTAATGAGAATTTTTTATATTGTTTTAATTATTATATTTTATTGTGTTTTACTGTATTTTAATTGTACACCGCCCAGGGTGGCTGGGCGGCCGGCCAGATGGGCGATTGATAAATATAATAAATAAATAAATAAATAAATAAATTGTGGCATAAGTTTTCATTTAACAAACATCTTATGCCAAAAGCTGTTGTGGACCAGAGCCTACTTCACTGGATGCATGGAATATCATCCTAATATATATGGAAGATATATACACACATAGATGTAGGGAGAAAAAAAGAAAAAGATAGTGGTGTGAGGTCAGAGGAGAATGAAATGCAAGAAATATAGAAGAGTGATAATTATGTTAACGGTTAGATGTATGTAAAATAATTATAGCGACTATCCACAAAGTAGTGTTGATAAGCATTGATAAGTTAGTTAATACCTGTAGTGTAATAAAAATGTGTAATCTTGATTCAAGCAACAGGTGATAGAATTGAGCTTCTTGATAGGTGTTGATTCTTCAGTTTCATGCTGGATTCTCCCTTTAGCACAGTTGATTCTGGCAAAATAAAGTCACAGAGAGAAAGAGAAGAGAGGAAAGTAGATACTTGATGGGAGCAGCTTCTTCTACTACATTTTCAGGTAAAATTGTGGTGTAGTTTAGAGGAATACAATTTTAGGTGTTGCTATTTAATTATGTTTTAATTTTATGAAATAAGAAGGAAAATTAATATAAAAACATTTTTCTCTGGTTTGATGTACATTCAATTTAGGCTTCCTTACTAGATAATATTATCAGTTCAAAGAGTATTGTATGCTTACAGTATACATGAACCTAGATTGCTTCATTCAGGAAAACATTCACTTTTCAAAATGAAACATCACAGCTGTGGGGGGGGGGGGAGACAACCCTATAGTCATTTTGTTTTCAAATAAACAAAAATGCATCTAATAAAAATGTATGAAAGAAGCCGGGGGGGGGGGATTATTATAAATATGCTGCCATATACATATAGTGGGGTGGATAAGAGAAAGAGAAGGGTAACTATGTTGGAACTTATCTGAATATACTTCATATTTAACAAGAGGATGATGGGAAAGAATGCTGGCTGTTTGGTTCCATTCTAAAAGATGGATATATTTTTGGGCTTATGCTAATACCTGTTGTGAACAAAATCAATTATTAAAGAGAAAGCCAAAAATGAGGTGAAGAGATATCATACTATTGCAAGCATTACTATTTTCTTTATTCAGTAGACTGTCCTGAGGAGAGTATAGTGGCCATAACGTGGTAAAAACATTTAACAGTGGCTCCAGATCAGTCACTGGGAGGGGTAACCTGACGTGGGAGGCTGGCGACGCCTGTGTCTGTGGGGCTCCTTATCCATTGCAGTTTTTATCCTGAGCTTTATAGGAGCTATCCATGGTAATAATAATAATAATAATAATAATAATAATAATAATAATAATAATAATAATAATATTTATTTCTTACCCACCTCTCTGTCTAAATCAAGGCAGGGTTCTGTACATCCCCAAAATAGGTTCACCACCATGGAACCCCATGGATAGCTCCTATAAAGCTCAGAATAAAAGCTGTACTGGATAAGGAGCCCCACTGACAAAACAACAGCCTGGTAGTTACTTAAAAACAACAGGGTCTTGCACCCCTTTTGTTAGTCTTTAAGGTGCTACAAGACTCTTTGCTTCTTTTGTGATCAGTGTCTCAAGATTTCTTTCTTCCTCAGTCATTTCCAGATGATAATCACCCAGCCAATGAAATGTGGTTTTTGTTTGTTTGTCTCCAAATGCAACTGTGTGTTCTGTAAGGGCTGTGCACTTTTTGCAGGAACAGGGTGGACTGCAAGAGGATGCCCAAGACCCAACCAAACACAATGGGTGTTCGCACACTGAAAGTGAATTCACACTGAATGTACACTCGTTAAGATGGTTGTGAGAACCTGCGTGTGTGCATTCATACCTGATTTGTACACAGGTCCTAGAATCCTACTTCGGGGTTCAGATCATGTGTACAGTACAGCTAAACCTGGGTTGAATGGACACACATATGGCTGTGTGAATGTATGAATGCATGTTAATTTTATATAAGCATGTAACCTGTAGCCCCCTGCAGGGTGCCTAAACAGCTGCCATAAGAGACTCTGAGGAGAAGTTTTTTTCTGAGGGAGTGTGGAAGATGTAAGAGAGGAAAGATACCGGGGAGACCATAGGGAGAGTGAGTGAATACAAAGGACTAACGAGTGAAGACAGCGGAGGAGAGAACTACAGCCAAATACCCTCACACAACATTCATCCAGCAGCAGCTTTGAGGCCATAGCATGGCAGGTTGAGGCCTACAGCTGCATAACAGCCCAGGGTTGCGTAGCAGAAGACATGTCTGAAATGACAAGCCCTAAGTGCTCATAACTGATTTATTGGACTTCATCACCTCCTATTTTTGTTTTGAGATGTACTTTCCTTTTGTCTTTCCCCCTCCTTATTAAATAAATTCTTGTCAGCAAATATTGTTGACTTTCATTAACATTTTATTCAATTTTCTAATTTTCATAGTAGTGTTTTTGGTAATCTGATAAAAAATAAAAATAAAAACTATACACCACTGGACTACTTATATTTATAAGGAGAAGGAATGCCCTTCGATGGGCAAAAGGATACTGGGCTATCACCCAGAAACCTCTGTATGAACACATGTATGCCTCCATTACATGTGAATAACTAAGAGTGTACAAATCAGCAATTGGTATACATAGATTTTACACATGCTGAATGTTTTGTGTGAATAACTATACAAGTATACAGATCAACAATCTGTGTACACATGCACACAAGGCTGTACATGCATTGAATGTAATATGTGAACACCGTTGCTGTCATAGAATGCCCCTGCTGTCACTTCAGTCAGCAGAGTGAAGATGGAAGAGAAAGATGGAACATTTCCTGTTAAAAGATACCTAAGTCAGTCTGAATTCTGGGAAATATGGCCTCAACGTGGTTTAGCTTTCAGTTTGCTAAAATTTGCTAGTTAATACAAGTCATCCCCTTGCTGGAACCTTCATACAATATCGTACGATAGTCTTCTTTACAATGGTGTGCTGAAAATAGAACCTGATATGTCTCTCTGCGGAATGTATGACGAATGGATCATACAACACAAACCTTCCGGTGAAAAGAGCACATACTGTGCAAGCCTTCTGGTGTGTACAGCTGAAAGAAATCTACATTGGGAAATGTTTAGAGCAAAAGGCGCATCCTGTTGCGCATTAACATAATGCAAAATGAAAACCAGCCTAGAAGATCCAATACACACTGTGAATAACAGAATAAAAATGTAAGCCTCCCTCAGTTCTCTGTAAGTATTTCACTTTGGACAATGGGTGGTACAGGGCTAGGGAGAAAACCTTGTTCCATTTAGAGTCTGTACCAATCTAGTTAGACAAATGTTCTCATTAAAATGTAAATTGTACTATGTCAGGAGGCCAATTATTGAACAAATGGGTGGTGGTTGACTGTAAAGAATATAGGTTTGGATCCAGAGAAATGAGAGTAGAATTTCACTTGCACAGTGGGGATTTCTCATCGCCTCACTCTTGCTTGGTACAGTGCCTTGCGCCCCCCTGAGATGCCATTCCAGAGAGTCAGGATATCCTTCAGAAGAGCATGAGATGCAGTGTGTGGGGTGTGCATACAGTGAGAGGGAAGATCAGTGGAAATTGGGCGGGCCATCTTGTATGAGTGAAAGTGCCTTCAGCTCACATGACGGACCCTTTGGATCTCAGCCAGGTTACTGTTAAGAGATAAGATTGTATGTAAAAGGCTGTGCCTATTTTAAAAAGTACTGCACTTATAGAAAGTATCAAAGCATGCTGATAAGTGTTTGTCACCTTAATCCTAAACCAGTGTTCTCCAACCTTGGGTCCCCAGATGTTTTTGGCCTACAACTCCCAGCATGCCCATGCAGGCCAAAAACATCTGGGGACCCAAGGTTGGAGAGCACTGCCCTAAACACATGTGCCACCAACTAGAGCCCCATGATGCTTCAGTGAGTGTGACTATGGAGAACCTGCATGTGCGGACTTTCCCATTGACTTCAATGGAGGGAGTAGCTCTTCGCTCAAACAAATGCATGCACAGAGAGCTCTTCCCTCCAGTGAAGTGAGTGATAGGGAAGTCCTTGCTGATAACAGGATTTCATGCATGGGAGGAGTGGCGCTCACAGTAAATCAGTGGCGTAGAAAATGGCCCTTTTGCCACCAAGACAGCAACCTCAAGCATATTTACGAGGAATTATGTCCCACTCGAATCAATGAGACTTATTTCTGTGCAGAGACATCCTTAGGATCAGACTTCAAGTGTCATTGATTAGAATGGAATCTGTAGAGAGTATGCAAGAAAAAGCAGCAGCCATGTTGAAGCTGAAATAGAAATGGAAGTGCCTCTCGGGGAGGAGATGGGCACATCTTTATTGAATTCCAGCTCTCCCTCCTATTCTCTCTTTAACCAATGAAGAAGCATAAGAGCATCATGCCACATCTTCCTTTCTTTACTGCTGCATTCACTTTAAACTATCTTAACCCTCAGAAGCAACTTTTACTGGAAAAGATTGAAATAGTGAACCTTTCTTGCCAAATTATAAATAAAATGTTTTGTTTTGTTTCAAGGTAAAGTCTTTGAAGTTATGGACAGCTCTTCCAGGCGATGTCTGTTCTGCAGAGGTATTTTCTGGGACCTTCCCTTCTGTATAAGAGAGTGTCTTGACTGCTGTGGTTGGTTCCTCTGGTACCTGGCTTTCTGGAAAATGAGGTGGAGGCAGTGGTGCAACTGGGGCTGGACCTCATGGCCGATGATCACCCAGAGAGTGACAGGTGATGAAGGAAGCGGTAAACAGACCCAGCAACAGCACCTGGGCCAGCATGTGCATGCTGGGGCCTAACAGGACTGATAGCTGTCACAGCATCCTCTCTTCTTTTCTTTAATACACACACACACACACACCACGTTATAGTCAGGGGGCAGCCAGCTGGGCATGTACATGTTTACAGATCTTCATTTATTATTTTAAATTCAGAAATATATTATCTTTTTCTACAATGAAATGGTGCTTATTCACAAATAAATGTGTTTAGCATCAAGGCAGCAGAAGCAAACTCCATTTTATTCCTGTAATCATGATGCTATGATGTATGTGAGTTTAAAATGCAAAACTTTGCACGCTCAGCATAGCACAGCACAGGCCTTTAGTAGGACTTCATATAAAATCTAATATATAAAATCAGGGCTGGGAAACACTTTTTCTTTTTTGCTCTACATAACATATCAGTAATGTAGAAGCAGTTGTAAAGCATGGAACAGTGGTGTGTGTGGGTGGGTGGGTGGGTGGGTGAGAAGATAAATGCTAGTTGTGTGCTTCAAAACTTTAGTAATACAACATGGCCATCTAAAGTCTCCACCCCCAGACCATTAAATACAGGGTCTAGACTACCTTGCTGCATCACTGGCTGGGAAGTACTGAAGGTGGACCCAGTTTCTTCAAAACAATCCTTGTTTTTACAATATAAAATCAGCGGGGGGTTGCCTCTTCTTGTACAGTTCCATATTCCTGGGAACTTTGTATCCAAACAGTATCACCTGGAGATAGTTTTGATAATGGTTTTGGTCTGTGCCTAATATTGAAATTAGACTGCTGTTATTGGTTCCTTTCCTCATCTTGTCTTTGAAATCCCTTGCTGCCAATTATGACTAGGTTTCCTGCCACATCTCCCACATACAGTACGTTCTCCTCAGATGTTCTGGTGAAATGTCTTGGTTTCACGTATTCTGATTGTGCTAATATTTTATGCTGCACTTTTGGTCCGATTATCTTTTCTCCCTTTTTATTCTTGATTTTTTTTTTTTTACTGTGTCCACATTATCTGGAATATAAATGGTTGTGAGGCTAGCATGTAAGTCCAGTTGTTGTTTAGTTATGGTTTCATGCATGCTCACTTCTGCTGTATTGCCTTGGCTAATGTGAGACTATGGGTGCTTCCAGATGAGGCTTTTATAGTACCATCACCCTGCCTCATTCACAGAATTTTACAGGGGGTCCAAATGTAATTGTCTTCCACTTGTAACCCTCTCGTATTTTCCCATCACTTCTTCTACCTTTTCTCTTACTACAGGAAATCGGTTATAGGTGCAATCTTATGCATGTTTAGTCAGAAAAAGGTCCTACAACTCCCAGCATTCCTCTGCCCTGGCTGGGGAATGCTGGGAGTTGTAGGACTTTTTTCTGTCTAAACATGCATAGGATTGCACCCTAAGGGGAGGAAAAAGATGGGGTTCCTGCACAGTGCCCGGTTGGAAGCACTAGGAGCCCTCTGTCTAGAAGCACCCAAGGATGCAGCTGAAGTTGAGCTGACAATTTTGTCTCTTTTATGCCCACAACTATCTCGCCCCTTAGAGGTTCTTCTTTTATTGTTCAATAGTTGCAATGTTCAGCTAGGGTGTGTACAACAGTGATAAAAGTTTCTGCAGTTTCCCCTTGTCCCTGGCATCTCCTGTTAAATGTTGCTCTTTCACATATGACATTTTTGTCTCCCTGTAAAACGGTTTTCAAAATCTTTCTCTTATAATCTTTTTGGCCTTCCGCAGTTGAGAGGTAGAGCAGAGAGAATATTATCTACTGTGTCCCCCACTGCAGATGACTTGTGGTTTCTCTGCATCAACCCAGAAGCCGTCCTGTATCTCTCAGATCTCCTAATCCAACTGAGCCAGCTGCTTGACTTTTGAAACGCAACCCAGGAGATGCAGCACACTTTGTGAGTATGCAGTATTAAAATGTAAACCTCCCTCAGTTCTCTGCAAGTATTTCACTTTGGACAACAAAAGGGGTGGGGAGAAGTTGTGTTCTTTGTGGAGTCTGTGGTTGAAAATGTAAATTGTGCTATGTGAAAAGGCCAGATATTGAACAAATGGGTGGTGGCTGATTGTGAAGCATATAGAACTGGATCCAGAGAAATGAGGATAGAATTTCACTTACACATGGGGATTTCCCACCACCCCACTCTTGCTGCAATGCCTTGCATTCTCTGAGATGCCACTCCTGAGGGTCAGAGGATCCTTCAGAACAGCATGAGATGTGGTGTGCAGGGGGGTGCATGGAAAGTGGGAGGATCGATCAGTGGAAATGGGGGGGGCATATTGTATGAGTGAAAATGTGGTTTCTGCATCGACCCAGAAGCCATCCTATCTCTCAAATCTTCTAATCTAGCTGGGCCAGCTGTACGAATTTTGCAAATCTAATTTTTGAAGTTGAGTCATTTGTATTATACGATCCATATTTTTACAGAGTTCTGTCTTTAAAATCTCACTTGGGTCTCTGATTATTCCACTGTCCCTCCCTTTGTCCTCCTTCCCCTAATATATTTTTTACTTTAACTTTTCAGTGGTTCTTCCCTGCTTGGTTTGTTTGTTGCTTGGTAGACCCCAAACAGCCAAGATTAACAGGGAAACAGCCAAAGCATAGGATGGGGGAGACCCATGTTTAAATCCTCACTCAGCTGTGACCTTGGGCCAAGTACTGTGTCTCAGCCTAATCAGTCTCATCCTAATCAACCTCACAGGGTTGTTGTGAGCATAAAATGTGGGGAGAACCATCAATGCTGCCTTTAACTCCTTGGAGAAAAGGTGGGATATAAATATAATCATATCAAGTATCAAGAGACCTAAAATAGGTATCTGCATGAAGAGCATTTGGTTTGTAGTGACATAACTTGAAATGTGTTTTCCCTTTACCAACAAATTCTAGAAGAGGAGCTGCATTAGTCTCCGGGAGCCAAAAGAATGAGCAGTCTTGTGATACTTTAAAGACTGGCAGATGTATTGCGGTTTGAGTTTTTGTAGGCACGAGCCTACTTCACCAGGACAGATGAGGATTTTGTTTTACCAACAAACTTTGCTTGTTGTTCTTTTATTAAGGAATGCACACGCTTTGTTTGCCTTGTTCTTTTTTCTTCTCCTAAATTAGTCACACAATCTGCCCATTCTAAATGCTGTCACATGTAAACTGAGCAGCAATTTGTATTTTTGAATGATCTTCTTGTTTTCCAGTTGTACCTTGAGGAAGATTTCTATCGCTGTTTATTCTCCAGTCCTGTGATTGATTTGAGCAATCACAAAGACCTCTCTCTGCCTGCATTGTCAACAATCACCCCCAACACATGCAAGCCTTCCTCTCTGTTTTATTAGAATACCCATTATTAGACCCTATGGCTCACTTTCAAATATTAGGCCATTACCAGATCAATAGACATCCTTTTATTTTATCAGAGAGATTGCTTTGTGGGCAGCAAGAGAAAAAGCAAATGGTTTACAGGAGCCGCCTTGCTCTGCTATGGCATTGTTGCTTATTTCCAATCTGAGATCAGCTCCTCTAAAATTGGCATCCTACTGTAAACTTCCTTTTGTATTCAGACTTGCGGCAAAATTGTCCTTTCAACACTGCAGCACAAATGTTAATTTGTAGATGCTTCTTTGCATGCCTTGAACTCCCATTAATGTAAATGAGCCGTGAGCGTCAGTTTAAGGAATAAAACAGGTCCAAATGAAGCACTATGTCTGATCTCTTGATCTCAATAAGAACTATACTATGACTTGCCTCTTGCCAGCCTTGTAGTAACAGTCTGCCCAGAATGGGTCCTCAGCCCGCTTCCTGATTACACACTCCGACAAAGGGATTATTTTTCTGCATAGTCTGCAACACAGTAAGATCCCTTACTTGAACTGCAGAATGGAAAGAACCATTCACAGCATTGCAAGTCATACAAGCGAGGATGCTTTTGGCAGAAGGAGAAGCAGCACATGCCCTCCTGGTAATACATAGGCCTGCAAGTTTTGATTGGTAGGTTAATCATTCAAGTTTATTCTTATGTGGGAATTTATTCTGAAGATATTGGAAGAAGACTGTTGTTTTCTGTATACTGTGTAATATAATGAATTGGTGCTATTTGCTTATTTTTAACTACAAGAAAAAAGTAAAAAGAAATCCCTGGTGTGCTAAAAGAAAGGGATGGAAAGAGTGCTAGATAGGCTGAGAGGATAGAAATCCTGTAGCCCAAGTGACAAGGTGATCTAAATCCCTAAATAAAAGGTTCTCTCCCATGCCCCTTTCCTTGGCCCCATGGCATTTATTTATTTATTTTTATTTATTATAGTTATATCCCACCGTTTTTCCTGCAAGGAACCCAAGGCGGCTTACATAATTCTCCTCTCCATTTTATCCTCACAGCAACCCTGTGAGGTAGGTCAGGCTGAGAGTCAGTGACTGGCCCAAAGTCACCCAGTGAGCTTCATGGCCGACCGGGATTAGAACCCAGATCTCCCGAGTCCCAGCCCAACACTCTCACCACCACGCCACACTGTATAAAAGGAAATGAACAAGGCAATAAAGATGGTCTTCTAATAATGAGTGGAAGCTATGTTGTCCTACAATTCCTTCAGTATCTCAGACAGGAGCCTATATTAGTAAGAGGTGAATTTATTTAAATTTCTTAGATTTTAGGCACTTGATCTGTGGAGAAAGCCAACCTAAGCCCCCTGCTTGACACACACACACTCACCAAGGAGGGGGGAAGGAGACCCAGGGGGGGGGGAGACAGCCAGTCTCCACAGATGACAAAAGGGACAAACAACATCTGCATAGAATCACCCCAGGGGGGAAGGCAGGAAGCATCCCTAGGTTTGTCAATGCTCTCGCATATCAGCCCCATCTACAGAAGACTTGAATACCTCTCCAGAGCAGACACTTCGGCACCCCTAAGAAATGGCCACTCAACACCATAGGATGGGACCATTAAGCAAGTGGCTTCAAAGGGACCCCATCCCACGGGGGAGGGCGTCACCCCACCTGACCCAAAAGGCTGCCCCTCAGGGAGGGTGTCAACCCACCTGATCACGGAGGGAGGGGCTACCTGAAACACCAAGGTATAAAACACCCTGCGCAAGGGAACTGGGTTGTTGGACCTGATCAGCAATCTTGCCCCATGCCTGGGGTAAGGGAACGAAGGATCGGCAACCCGGGTAGCCACACCCGGCACGCTCCAGCTAGCTGAAATCACTGGTCGCTTGGTTTGACCGGACCCCCGGGAAACCAAGCTGAAATCACTCACAAGCCGCTTGGGTAGACCGGGCCTCTGCCGGGAACCCAGCTAGCCACTTGGGTAGACCGGACCTCCGCCGGGAACCCAGCTAGCCGCTTGGGTAGACCGGGCCTCCGCTGGGAACCCAGCTAGCCGCTTGGGTAGACCGGGCCTCCGCCGGGAACCCAGCTAGCCGCTTGGGTAGACCGGGCCTCCGCCGGGAACCCAGCTAGCCGCTTGGGTAGACCGGGCCTCCGCCGGGAACCCAGCTAGCAGCATGCGGTTGACCGGGCCTCTGCCGGGACCCGAGCTGAAATAACTAGCTGAGAGCCCTGAAATCACGGTGTCCTTAAGACTTCTTGCTTGCTACTTTGTACCGTACTGATAAGCTGTATTGCTGGCGTGTGTTTGGGTTTGTGAAGGTAATGTTGTAAATAAACTTGTTTTCTAAAAGATACTTCTGTGGCTATAAGTTATCCCTTTGTTCTGGGCTAAGGGTGATAGTCGCTGGGGATCTTGGAGAAGGCCGCCCCAGGACTCGCTACCCCCTTAGCATTGAACCCACGCAGAAGACCAGGTTGTCGGTCTTCCACTTGATCCATTTCAACAATCAATGGATTTAAAGGCATATGCAGGACCGGTGCAAGGAAGTTTGGTGCCCTAGGCAAGATCAGATATTTAGCGCCCCCCTTCCCACTTGAGAGCGCTGTGTTTTTTTTCAAGGCGCCCCCTTTAGCCCTGCGCCCTAGGTGGCTGCCTAGTTGGCCTAATGGTAGCACCGGCCCTGGGCAGATGATAAATCAACTAATTTTTCTTTATTTGGTTGACAGTCCTACTGATAAGTATTCCCTAAGCTGGAATTTTGTAATGTTGGGGACAGGTCACAAATCGTCCCCACAGATTCCAGGAGAAGTGTTGGGTTGTTGTTCCTTACACACTGGAAGACAGAAATGGTGTGTGGGGGGGGGACAGCTCTTTTTATTTGGTGCCCCTTCAGGAACGGCCATGGGCAACCTCCAGCATCATGTGGACTGTGTAGATCAGATACACTCAGTGAGGGAATAGAGTCCAAGGAAGACACACCATATTATCGATTGATTGATTGATTTGATTTGTACCCCAGCTTTCTACCAGGAAAAATGGCACTCAGGGCAGCTTACAATCACACATCAAACTTGATTAAAACAATAATAAAAAACAAATGCATTAAAAAAATTAAGAACTCAACAGAATATAACCATGTCCACCACATTACTCTTTCAGCCACACACTGGTTTAGTTCTCCTATTGAGCAACATCAGACTCTTTGAGACCATAAATGGTTAGTGGATCCTGACCTGAAAAATTGTTTAACATCATTCAGTATTTTCCGTATCTGATTTGTCCGGTCATTTATTTATTTATTTATTGTATTTATGAATCGCCCATCTGGCCGGCAAACCGGCCACTCTGGGCGATGTACAACATGATAAAATATAAAATACATTTAAAACAGCATAAAATTTTAAAATCTTAACCCACCCCATATTCCCGCCTGAATAGCCATGTTTTTAGTGAGTGGCGGAAGCTCAGCAGAGAGGGGGCATGGCGGAGGTCACTAGGGAGAGAGTTCCACAGTTTGGGGGCCGCCACAGAAAAGGCCATAAAGCAAGATTGTTTCCTCTGTCTGCCTACCCTGCAGCCTCAGTGTACAAAAGTGAGCTCTTTCTTTCTCACCTATCAAGACTGATAAAGGTTTGGCAAAGGAGATGAACCCATCAGTTTATACAGATGCAGTCTCTTTGCAGACAGAGTGCACTGCATTTTTAGAAACACACCTATGTTTTTGGCATTTCATCCCGTTCACAGCTGGGCAACTTGTGGCCCTGCAGATGTGTTGGCCTGCAACTCCCATCAGCCCTAGCCAGCTTAGGCAATGGAGAGGGATCATGGGAGTTGTAGGCAAAAACATTTGGAGGGCCACAAATTGCCCACCTCTGATCTGGATTCTAGTATAAGGAACTTCGGACACACCTGTTACATAGGAGGATTCTGTTTTAACAGAAATCCTTTTTAGGCCTTTGGCCTTAGAAATTTTTGCACTTAACACTCCCTGCTCTTGAATAAGATATTTTTAAAAAAATGATCTACCAAAATACCTCAGGAAGTGGTGGGTTCTCCTGTGCTGGGGGCATTTAAGCAGAGGCTGGACAGTCATCAGACAGGATTGCTGGAGCTGCATTCTGCACTGAGCAGAGAATTGGACTAGATGATCTCCAAGGTCCCTTCCAACTCTATGATTCTATGGATAATGGATGCAGGAAAATGGCCGAGGTGGTGTGTATTACATTGCTGCCTAGATAAACAACATAGTAGTTCCTGGGGGGATGTTCTGAGTATGTGCAACTTATCACACATGCCCCGTGTTCCCCCTAGCCAAAGCAGGAAGTAAAGAAGAACAAAGTGTTGCACTGCTGCCGCCAGCCACTTTCCATTGCATCCTGTGGAGGGAAACAAGGTCTGGGACACAGCAGTGAGAACTGAGAAGCAGGTTAGGCAGGACAGGTTAGGTGGGGCTCCGCCTCCTTTGCAGTGTATGACGAGCCTCCACTGGTAGGAAGTTTGCATGAGGAAGTGTTCAAACATTTGATCACCCACCTATGATGTGAAGTGGTACATTCCAGCCGCAGCTCTGTCACATGAGGCTGCTGATCATGTAGTTCCAGTACGTATTCTCTATCCAAAACATTACACTGGTTTTATTTGCAGAATGTAAGTAGCCGATATGTTTAGCTGTAGGCTGGGTCTTCTATGCAAAGTCACACTTACCTCCTTACTTACATATAAGAAATGATCAGACAATAGAAAGCGGACTTACAAAAATTAAGGCATTACAATACAAATGCCATCTGGAAAAGAAGTGCTAGGTCAGTCCTGCCACATCAGCATACATTTTGGAGAAGCATATTTGCTAGCCCCTGGTGATTTTCCTGATTATTTACAGGAGTACTGAACACACAGCAGGCAGATTCTTCTGAGCATGCTGCCCCTATGAATAACAGATGTATTTTTTAAAGGTGTTGTGTGTTTTCCCCTGTATTATCATCATGGAGTTTCCCTTAACAGTAATAGTCTGCTGCCCCCCAGGGGCAAGAAATAACACGTAGCATTGGTCTCAATGTGACCTGTACTGCACAGAAGTCTCTGATTTAGCCTGTATGTATGCAATGAGTTTTATTGTCAAGTAGACTCAATAGTTCAGGGAAATGGTTTGGATTTTTGTTTTGTTTTTGTCTGTTGCTGTTTGAATTGCATTGTAAGAAAGCTTGAAACTTATTGCTGGAAGATTTGTATTATGATTTTATATGGTGAAAAGATATGCACTTTTATTAACTAATCTGTCTGCCTCGGCAAATCAAACACTAGAACAACGTAATACATATGTATAGGGAAATGTACATGTTTACAGGAACAGTGATGCTGATGTCAAGAGTCATCAGGAGAGCTCTCAATTGCCAATGAGTGTTCATTTGAGCACTAATATATGTGCCTAAACACAAAGGGATAGTCGTTGTCATTTTTACTCTTTTCTCTTGCTGATGAACAAAATAGTGTCTGCTTACAAAAAGAAGATTGTTCATTAAAATACATGAGGCTAATCTACAATACAATTGTCTGAGTGATTCTTGTGAATAAACAAAGCTTTAACCAACACATCAGATCTGCTTTGCTGACACTCAATCTCCAAAGGACATCTAAAAGTTATAATCAACATTCTGGAAGCCCGAGATGGAAAATCCTTATTGTTTCATGTACTTTTCTTGTTACTGCAAGTTGATTTTATTTAACATATGTAGGTCCTACCCTTCCGGACAGCAGACATTGAGTAATCTCAGTTTATCCTCACAATAATCCTGTGTAGTAGGATAGGCTTTGAGATAACAATTTTGCCCAAGGTGATGCAGTGATTTGAATCCAGGTCTCCTAGTTGAAATCAATCACTCTAATTCATTAGTTCACACTGGTTCATATTCTCATTGCTTCTCTTGTCAATAATGTTGTGCACAGTTCTCTCCAGGTTATAATTGGTGCAACTGCACCAATTTGAACAAAAAAAAATTTGTGCTCCCACCACCTTAATCCCCTTGGACAGCCAGAAAGTTGCATCATGTATTTATAAACATACGCAAGATCTGTATTCATAACTGTAGTGGAACTATGTTCTGCTACTAATAGATTTAATATTACTGATACGTACATATTAGGCACCTCTTTCCTTATTTCAGTAGTTAATTGTCTATATCAAAAATGTTCATCAAGAAGTCAGAAAGAAGATTCAATGCTGCTTTCTCCAATTATAACATCATGTACTTTTGTTAACGATCTGAGTCTGTGGTACTGTGAATCTACAAATAGACTAGAGCAGTGTGCTTACAGTTAAATCAGCCCTTGGATCAGTTATATGGTGACCATTCAGTGTATGGAATATACCATTGCACCAGCTTCCATGGAATAGTGTGCATACCGGTAGTGATGAAAGAGGACCCTGTTGTCATTCTTGCCAGAGAGATGCATGCAATGGCCTTTACATGAAATAGTGGTACCTATAATTGGTCAAACTGAATGGGATGGATATATTAGATCCAGTATATATTAGGATCAGTCCATCTGGTGGTGCACCACTTTCTTCACCAAAACTAGGCCAGGGAGGAAGGAGTAACATTTGTTTTGTCTAATATGCTCTAAGTAGAATAAAAGATACACTGGTTATCCAACAGCCACACATTCTGTAGAAACAATGCAAAGGCCAGAGGTGTTTCTGATTTATAGTAATACCTTGGATTGCAAGTAACTTGGTTTGAGAGCGTTTTGCAAGACAAGCAAATGTTTAAATATTTATTTAATTTTTTTTTTACTTGATATACATGCGACGTCTTGCAATACAAGTACTGTAGTACGGCTTAAATTAAAAATCTCTGTACAAATTCTGGGGGGGGGGGGTTTCGTTTTGATATAAGAGTGTCTTGGATTACAAGCACGTTTCCGGAACGAATTATGCTCTCAATCGAAGGCATGACTGTATTGTGGTTCACTCAAATCCCTTATGCATTGAAAGAACATGTGAAGGGATTTGGGGGGTCACACTGCATAGTGCATAGCCCCAACCCACCCACCAATGCACACTGGTCACATGGACGCAGCAGCCATACATTCAACAGCTGTGTGAAGGGCCCCTACGCACATAGAGACACATACACCTGAAGCTCCTCTACATGAGGGAGGGTTGTTACTGGCCCAGATGTAGAAGAGTGAATAGGGGTCTTTCATATGGCAGCCGACTGCATGGCAAGCAGGGTGTGTGGAAAGTACATACATCAGGAGGGAGTCAGGACTATGCAACACATGTCAGCTATGGGGGTGAGGCTATGAACTGTAATCCCCATACACATTCTTTCAATACATGACAGGGTTCAAATGAACCTCTCTAGTATTACATGTGTTCAAAGAAACATAGGTGGGTAATCCCCAACTTCCCTAATAGGCATCCAGCTTTACACATCCAGTGTTACAACAGCACAAAGTTACTATAGCATGTCGCTCATCTGGGCTGAGCTCTCCTCTTGGGTCAGTTCAGACTTAATGCCAAATCTATGGTTTGGTGCTATGTGAATGAGTCCTACGCTCACATGCTTCCTCGTACCCCTGCCTTCTCCCAGCACATGCTCTTGTTTCCTCCCTGAGTTCCAATTTACAACTGAACCAGGCAAACCATGGTTTGCACAAATCATAATTTGTTCACAAACCAGGATTGCAGATTCAGTTCGAGCCATAGTTTGCAATCCTGGTTTGCTTGGTAACTATGGTTTGCAGATACCATAGTTTGCCTGGTCCAGATGTAACTGGAAACAATGGTTTCCTGTTACACCAGAAATGATGGAGTATCCAACTGATTCAACCCAAAGCAGATCCCTACCTAGAATATACTTGGAGGAAAGGCTAATAGCCATAGCCTTGCTTGCCAAGCCAGCTATGGCACCATTTTACTGCACATTAGGCTCCTCATATATCTCACCCCAAACATCATTTGACAAGGAAATATTCCCAGCTCACCACCAGCTGCTGGATGAATCTAGTTTCCAGTTTCCTCTGATAAGTGTCTCTGCCGGCTTAGGCCAATAAGATCCTGTGTGCCACAGGCAAAGGCACTATCTGGCAGCAGGGACCAGGATATTCAGCCAGAGTGAGAGAAGAGGTTGAGGAGCAAGTTTGGAAAGGAGCTGACAGGAACTTCTATTTGTAACACTAGTGTCTTGAGGTCTGATGAGAAGAATATGTTAAACACTTTCAGTTCCTTAGATAATGAGTGGCAATAAGTAACTTCCCTCGTACATAGGATCCAGTCTGGAGGGTTTTTTTATTACATTTTCTAATGCCCATACTCATATACATTCTGACAAATACATTCTACTAAACATTATCTTGCAAATGAAAATGATTTTAAAAGTGTCCAATTCCACCACTAACTAACAGGCTTGTTTTGCATAATGCACCAGTGACTTTTATCTTAAACCAAATGTAATTTGCTAAAATGTGGTACACAACAAAATTGCACAATGAACTTTAAAACGTCTATCAATTTCAATTTTTTATTTGTTTCAAAAATTAAATTATGACGGTGAACTCAGAAGGAAACACATTTCAGAAGGGAAGTAGTTGTGATATGGGGAGTCTCTTCTTACATTAATTTTCATTTTTGGTGAAAATGAAGTTTGAAATGAGATTCAGATTGCAAATTACAGCTTTATACAGGCTTCCTCTTGCTAGCCATGAAATGCTCAGGCTCCTAAAGATGAAACAATTTTGTTTCCTGTAATAGGTCTGCAAGAGCCATATGTCCCACTGGTAGAATAATGTCTACAGTTGAAGTGAAGGAGACAGGCCTTTTTTTATTCAACTGGGTAAGCAGTTGGGATTATATTAAAGCTAGAAAATCAACAGGCATGGAAAGAAAATGTGTCATATACAGCAGACTTAAACTTAATCCCAAGTGTACAGATGTCTTTTCCTATTCCTCGGGACTTGATCTGACTACCAGGTGTTGAAATGTTTAGACACGGTTTGTCAATAGTTGTTGGGTGTGTGTGTGTTAAAAGAAAGCCATTGATTACCGGTACTTGCATTTCCACATGTTGCTGATATTTTCCCTTTTTCTTGTTTTAATTTGGTTAGTGAATGGATAATTTTGTATATTGATGAAATGTCTTTAGGAGAAGTGCTCAAAGGGCAGAGTGAGTGTTTGTTTCAGCTGATAAAAGCTACAGTAATCAATTAACTTTCTTTCTCGCAAATAAATGCATAGCAGTTAGTTACACAGTTGCTTGCAGTGTTATATCCCTGTGAAAATATTTGCCCCTCCAGTTAACACACCTATAACAGCTGGTGTAGTTTTGACTGTAGTGGTACAAGTAGTAGGATTTATGGTTACTGCAGCCTTCCCATAATTTCACAGCCAGCTGTAGTCCAACACACCTGGACAGCACCAGCTTGGGGAAGGCTGGCTATGACGGAACTGGCTGATGAGTGACACAACTTCCACGCATACACCATTCTATAAACCATTTAAATGATTCAATTTAAATAAATCTGCATATTGCCAAGAGCTCAGTGTAAGTGCATTTTTGAGTACTTTGTAATAGTGAAAAGCTGCCTCTGATGGTTAGAAGAAAAGGCTAAATTTAATATTTTATTTTTTGTTCTCTGTTAAACTAACATACCAGAACAAAAATAGCATTAAAAAACTAACAAACCCAACCCTAAATAAAACATGCCCTCATGTATTGATTTAGGCCTACACGATTAACCAACTAAGGCTTCAGTTGATTAATCTACTGATGAAAGCGTGAACTGCCTATCCAGCAGAGTATGTGTGGAACGCATGTATGAAACATTCTTTTTTAAGAAGCAGAAACCTCACTGGTCACCAGCTGTTTTGGCAGGGAAAATGGGGTGGAAGGACTGAATCCAATCTCATTCCCCCTCCCAAAAAGCTGACTGAGGGAGATCTTAGCTTTTTAAAGGAGCTACACGCAAGTGGCCTTGCACAAGGGTCCCTAAGAGAGAAATCCTAAAATCAGACAGCAGCTTTCCATTTCAGTCCCCACAGCCTGGACCAGCAGATGGACACGCCAAGCTCTGGTGGCCTCTCCAACCAAGCAGCAGTGAGGACTAGGGATTGACAAATTCAATTCCATGCAGTTTCTCACCTTTCCAACATTAAGTTCATTCCATCCCGTTTCTACATCAGTTTTCTTCCCCCCCCCCTGAAAGACCACACAAATATTTGTATGTATTTTCCTGTGCATTTCTCCTAATATATGATTTTTTCTGCACTTGTCCTAATGTACACATTTTTTTCAAGGCATTTCCCCTAATACAACCTGTTTTTGTGTACACTTCCCCCTATTACATGCATTTTTTTTTATTCGTGAACTGTATCACAACATTAGAAAAAGCGTGGTTATGACTGAATCACTGCATTCTGGTTTGTGTGTAGATTCAGGAGGTGTGAATTTGATAAGTTTGCATTAAAATGTGAACCAACCACATTTTTCACCCTTCCCTAGTGAAGACAGGCAGCTCCCTGTACCTATCAACTGAAGTTTTGTAAACCAGGCTTTTGAGCCAGCCGACAGCTGAGAGGCAGAAAGTATTAGCAGAGCAACAGGAAGTGTGCATAAAGCAACAGGAAGTGTGACTAGAGCTGTGTTCAACATAAGGCCTGCGTGGAGCCCACAGTTGTTCTTGCTTCCCCTTATTGGTGTATAATATCTTTCTTCAGACTGAAGCTGAGATCATTGTCCGTGTTACCTTTAAAACATGTCAAGGAGCCCAGGGTTGGGCAGAAGGGCTGAGGGGAACCCTGGCTTCTTCCATCTTCTAGATCAGCCTTCCCCAACCTGGTGATGCAGTTGACTACAACTCCCACCTATCCCAGTAAGCATATTTTGAAGGAAGTCCTTTGATCAGATATTTCTTTCCTGTTCTACATTATGGCTAAGGTATGCAAGAGGTCATTAGAGTAGACCCAAATAGTCAAGAGATCAGACAGCCACCATCTGACCTGAATCCCCTGAAATATATGACTCCCCTACCACATTATTAGTCCTTGGTAATGAGTATGTTGCTCCCAAGCATCCAACAGGAGGTTATATAATGGAAGCAGGATGTTAACTGTCTGACAGCCAAAACAGATGTGAGACGAGATTCTATTAGGATGGCCGCATGCCTCACCCCAAAAGAAGGGATAAATCCCCCAGAAAGAGGTCACAGATTTGTATGCAATTTATATGTATAGATAAATTTATATGTATAGATGCAAATTTAGAAATATTTACTATAATTTAAATAGAAATAAAATACATCTCACCATGGTGGGGAAGACTGTGACTAGGTGACCTATGTGCTTGCTCAGTCTGCTGCCCGGATGCTAACTGTTGATGAGTAACAGCTTGGCTTCACTGAGTATCGGCCTTCCCAAATGGGGGAAGCCCATGCCTAGTGAAGCCAGGTCCTGGGCCAAAGAGCACTGGGTAGATGATCCATCCAGGCACATCGGCTGGGATCCAAGAGACATCAGAGGGCGTGGCCTCATCCCCTGAGGTCATCCAAACCATGGATGGCTGTGGGGGGGGGGTCATCTGCAGCCCCCACCCAAAATGAGTTCCCCACCCCTGAAACAGAGGATGCCTTCAAATAAAGAACTCTCCTCTGTAAACTTGGACACATGGGCTGCGTTTGCACATCGTGGTAATCCCCCCTGCGAACATGCTACGGACAACAGAATAAGCCACCAACAGACAAGTGGGCTTACATGGCTTGTTCTCCCCTTCCTTCCCCCTTAGTCCTCCAGCCCATATTCTAGTGTCCTTTGTAGCAAAACCTATCTTGTCTCCTTGTCCCAGACCCCTTCCTGATCCAATTGTGGCCCCTTTCTATTCACTACCTTTTAAAAAATCATTTTTTCGGTGCCTCAGAAGTATGCAAATAGGGTTGTATTTTCTTCTCTTTTTTTAGTTTTTCAGCCCCAGAAAATTGCACAAATGTCTATTATTATTATTATTATTATTATTATTATTATTATTTGTCAGTCTTTCACAAGTGTGCACTTATGGCTGCCTGATATGTGTAGTCTTGCCTTGTCAATGTATTTGTAAGTTTCAACTGTCAAAAGGAGTGAAATGCAGTAGGTAACATACATACAAGAAAATTGACCATGCGAGACTGCTCATAGGCAAATGTGCACACACTTGCCAAGGGCACCTGCTGAGAGCCCACTATGGGCCCCTGACAAGAGCCCCCTGGAGTTGCTCCTCTATTTCACCGTCGCAACCTGCTTGTTCAGCTGCTTCTCACCCTGGCCCAGACAATGGTGGTGGTGAGAAGGAGGAGGAGGAGATGCCACTGCCTGCTTGCTTGCTGGCTCTCCGCCTGTCAAGCAAGCAGGTGGTAGCAGTGATGAGAAAGAGCATGAGGAGCAGTAGCAGCTGGTGACAATGGCAGTGAGAAGGTCGACTAAGTGAAAGTCATCCCCCCCCCCCCCGCTGATGGTGTCTTTCCCATGGGCCCTCAAAAACCTGGAGCCAGCACTGTTTGGAGTCCTTTCCTTTCCTTTATGGGTGGCTGGGTGGGTAAGTATGCTTGACTTGGCTGATTTAACATCGCTCTCATGCTTTCTCCCTCAGCCAGGAGAGATGGCTGCCTTTCAACTGCTACCTGGCACAAAAGCCTGGTTCAAAGGCACAGGCAGCAGGCTTTTTCTTCACACCCTGGCTGGGGCAGTCATCAAGTTACCAAAGAGATTCTGACTGGCAGTTCAGGTTATGAGGACAGAAATGGGGAAGTTGTCTTCAGGCCCAGATGTGGGGATTTCTCTGAGAAAAAACCCTCTTTCTTCCGCCTTTCCTCAGGGACTTGCCCCAGTGCCTCAGCTGCAGCTTTGCTCTTCCCCCCCTCCCCCACCCCCAAATCTTTAGATGGTCAGAGTTCCAGCAAGGGTTTCACACATATGAAAATCTCCAGTCCAATCTGGATGGTGGTGTGTGTGTTGGCTTAAAACCAACACTGCCCTCAGAGGCCGAAATGTGGTGATAGCATACCTTGAATAGATCACTTGGATAAACCCTAAAGGCCAATGTTGCTTTAACTTTCTGATACTTTGCTTCAAGAGAGCGGGTGGCTGGGGCGTTAAATATAACATACAAGCCTATAGAAGTAGTAAAACAAAAGATAACTTACTGCTTATCTTCCTTCTCACTGCAGTTTCAATCAAAGAGAAACTGCTGTCTCAACCAAAACCTCTGATATCACTTCTGGAAGGAAGACCTCAATGAAGTTAAATATCACCTCTTGCCATTAACATCACTGTAGCCTTCTACTTTATCTCAACTATCATATCTGTAAATGCTGCACCTTGATATTTTCAGTTCTCCCATCATTTCCTGAGTTGAGCCATTACTCAGAAGCAGGGCTAATGCACAAGCTGCCTTGGCAAATTCATCACTCTTATTGTGTCTGCTTCTAGCCGGGTGGATTGTAATAGATATTTCATATTTCACTTTCCTTTCTCTCATATCTCTTTGTCCTTTCCTAATCATCATCCTCAACAACATTTGCAGTCGGTACATTTCTCCTACATTCCGTTTTCTGCCGATTCCAAGTCCGATACCATCTTTTCTCCTGATTTACATTTTGTATACTACTGACTTATGCAAGCTATGTTGCTGTAAACAGATAAGACTTTCTACCCCCATATTCCTCCATCTTCTCACTAATTCCTTGTTAGTCTACCACCAAAGATTTCAGCTGGCTTATTTCATTGTGACCCAATCCTGAATGGACCTGAATGGCTTATGCTGGCTCAGTTTGTCTGAGTGTGGAATGGACCTGTGGCTTATGCTTATGCTGGCTCAGTTCGTCTGAGTGTGGAAAGCTAAGCAGGGTCAAGCCTGGTTATTACTTGGATGGGAGACCCCTCCTCTAGTTTCCTGCATTGAGCAGGGGGTTGGACTCGATAGCCTTGTAGGCTCCTTCCAACTCTATGATCTATGAAATCTATGAGACACAAAACTGCCACCATTCCGTATGTCTCCATACTCCCTTTCTTATAGTGTCTAACACAAACAATGCATACTGTGACATTGTCTTGATTTTATTGTATGCACTGTTGTGAACCGCCCAAAGAGCTTCAGCTGTGGGGCGGTATAGAAATGAAAATAAATAAATAAATAAATAAGACAAAGAACGCATACTGTGACATTATTGCATGGTACGCATGTGAAGAGCAATGACCGGGCCAAGTTTGTGGTATTGTTAACATATATAACAATAACTTGAGACCAGTTTAACTTAAGGATCGCCTCACCCTTTATGT
This sequence comes from Shinisaurus crocodilurus, assembly GCA_021292165.1. Classification (NCBI taxonomy): domain Eukaryota; kingdom Metazoa; phylum Chordata; class Lepidosauria; order Squamata; family Shinisauridae; genus Shinisaurus; species Shinisaurus crocodilurus. Next base: position 132,070,967 of record CM037879.1, read on the forward strand.
CTCTACCTGATCTTTGTGATAATCAGAAGCACTCCTGATGGTCTCATGTGCTCCTGAGGTATGCCTCAGGAGCACTTGCAGTACAGCATTCTAGGGCCATAGCAACCACATTCTGCAATGCATTACCAATTGTCATTAGACAAGCCCCCACAGTTCTGACATTCAGGACGCAGTCCTATGCAAGTTTAGACAGAAAAATGGCCTACAATTGACAGCATGCCCCAGCCAGCTTGGCTGGCTGGGGCATGCTGGGAGTTGTAGGCCTTTTTCTCTGTCTAAACTTGCATAGGATTGCACCTTCAGATGTCTTCTTAAGACCCATCTCTTCACACAGGCTTTCCCTGAAGTATGACCCGGTCAGCTATGGTCAGTAGCCCACAGTATCATGTGTCATTACACTGCTGATTAGCATTTATGTATTATTGTGCAGTTTTACTGTTAGGTTTTTAATGATGTTGCACGTTCACTGTTTTGATACACTCTGTGGAAAGAAGTATATAAATTTGAGTAAACAAATAAATAAATAAAATGATATCACATCATACATTGTATTAAATACATTGTTTTTATTAAACATTCAAGTAACAGAGAGTAAAGAGCTGTGGAGCAGCAGCCGCTCCATTTCTCTTCTAATGAATCATTTGGCACTCTAGAAAATAACGGTGTGTGTGTGTGTGTGTGTGTGTGTGTACACACACACGCCCGAGAGAGAAAGAGCAACTGTGTTACCAGCATCATGCCTTGACGTTGACGGGCAGGAGAGGGGGAATATAAAATGTGTGTTATCTTAATTGTGTGGGGAATGACAGCAACCAGATAAGAGCTACACAACTTGCATAGTCTAAACATCTTTTGCATTTAGTATTGTGTGTTTTACAAAACATTTGTATGACACTGTAAGTTTGCACAGCGGTTCCCCCCTCCCCCCTCCCCAGCATAGATAAGACAAGTCCTTTCCCCCAAAGAACCAGCCATCTAAAGAGGAGGCACACAAGAAAAGACAAATGATAGCGGTTCCGAAGGGAGTTTAAAGATTACTGATTAGAGAGAGATGCGTGCAATTAAATATCCCTGTCACATTTCAATGGGAGGCCTGGAACAAGATCCGATATGAATGCCATCATCAGCACAGCCGCCGCCGTAAGTGCTGTTGTAACTGTGATGGCTGCCATGCCTACTGTGCCACCGCTGTGCTCACAACGCATTTATGTTGCATTGTGAAGGGAACAAAAGAGGCAAGATTCATCTCCGTTCTTTTGAAAGCCTCCCAAGTGTCCTTAGAGCAGCCAGGAGCCAGGAACCCAAATGGCAGCATAACTGTACACTGACTTGTTGCCTCCACCCCCCTGTAGTAGGGGTGTTCTTGGCAAGGGCGAGCAAAGTTGGATATCTGTGCCCCATTTGTCAAGCTCGGGATGCAGTTTAGCAGCAGTAGTACAACCTATTTAGGTGAAATGGACCTGTATAACTGGGCTCTTGGGGCCCATTGAAACATTTCAACTGTTGCATGGTGGCTGCCTAAAAGCTCTTGCTCATTTCAGTGGTTCAGGTAGTGGGCACATTGTTTAAAATGCTCTTTCTCCCATATGAGGGCTGTGGGCTACTGACCATAGCTGACCGGGTCATACTTCAGGGAAAGCCTGTGTGAAGAGATGGGTCTTAAGAAGACATCTGAAGGTGCAATCCTATGCAAGTTTAGACAGAGAAAAAGGCCTACAACTCCCAGCATGCCCCAGCCAGCCATATCTTTCTCCCACAGGTTAAAAATAAGCTTGGAGAGGGTGATTTTGAACTGAAAAGCAAATGGAGAGGAAGGGTTAAACTGCTCTCTCTGCCTGCCCTTCCTCCATTCCTGATTGCAGCCTGCCCAAACTCATTTTGGATTGTAAAAAACAGAAGGAATAAACACAAAACTCCATGTAACATGTAGCTTGAGAGAGAGAGAGTGAGTTTGGGATTGGCTGAAGGTGAAGCACCTTGGGGGCTCTCTTTAGGAATCTGATGCAAGGTTAGCAGTTTTGCTGCCTACAATAGGAGTGTCCGTTTGCTTCCAATGTGTTCTGCCTGTATTGCAGGCAGTCCCCAGGTTACAAACGAGTTCTGTTCTTAAGAATGTATTTAAGTCGCATTTGTACATACGTCAGAACAGTATAGTGTAATATACAGCATTTATGCAAATTGCGTAAATTACGTATACTACACTATACTCTACGTAAACAACATAGATTCGGGGAACCCGGATGTTCATTCATAAGTACGAGTTGTCCGTAAGTCAGACGTTCTTAACCCGGGGACTGCCTGTATGTGTAAATAGGCCACAATGGATCTGCCAACAATGAAGCAGTAGATAGTATAGCCATGAAGGATGCGGTCATCGAGTTGGATAATAACGGTGTTAGTGTGGTGGAAACTGACCAGGCATATCTACCAGGAAAGACATGCATTTCAGACTGTAAAACTCTGGCAGAAATCAATCTAATAGCAGATAAGTCCATTTCGAGTCAGGCCAAGCATAACCAAGCGCCCCTTCTGTCTAATTTAAACCCGGTGACAGCTTCTAAGTCCCCCACTTGGCTAGATATGAGATTTCTAGAAGATGTGGAAATAGGATCCCCCGTTAGACAAATAAAACCCATTTATCCCTTGGAAATCATGGCTCACCCTGTGATCTCAAACATCCGTAGAATTATTCCTACCATTGACGAGATTATCCATCTAGAAGACGACATAGAAGAACTGAGGCCGCTTACAGTTGGGAATCACAAACAAGAGCTGTTCTCAGACCATTATGCATGTCCTGTAAGACAAAAAAAAAGACCCAATCTAAGGTGGAACCCATGAGCAGACCCAGGTATGACGATGTAGCCAAGAACAGGGCCGGTGCAAGGCAGTTTGGTGCAGTTTGGTGCCCTAGGCAAGATCAGATATTTAGCGCCCCCCTTCCCACTTGAGCCCTCCCTCCCTCCCTATTTCTGGTGCCCCCTTTAGCCCTGCACCCTAGGCAGCTGCCTAGTTGGCCTAATGGTAGCACCGGCCCTGGCCAAGAACATCCCAGTGGCAGACTCTGCACTTTGTGAGGCGCCCCATAAAAAAATCTCTAAAAGATCACTTTACAATACACAAGGCATGCTGACTGGAGTATGATAACGGAAAGCCCCTTAAATGTTTATCCTGGAATATTTCTGGATGGAATAATAAGAAAATGGATCTTCCTTTGCAGGAGTACGTAAAGCAGTTTGACATTGTTTGTTTCCAGGAAACGTGGTCTGCCGATGATATCTGGCTTAACGACTATAGGACCTTTATAGTTCCAGCAGTCTCTGATAGCTGCAAAGGGCGCCGAGAAGATGGCCTGGCATGCCTGGTGGCCACTTCACTGAGAGCTGATCCCTCCTGATAGCGAACTCTGGCCCTTGGGTAATGGGAGTATTCCTTAAACTGGACGGGATCTCCTTTGTCCTGGTCAATGTCTACATTCCACCTCGAAATTCTTAACACTACTCTGTTACTATCTGAGACTATTTAGAAGAGTATCTATCTAACCTGGAGACAAAATATCCTGGGGGCCATTTCATCTTAATGGGTGACTTTAACACCCAGATTGGGCCTAATTGGAATGCCTTGACACAAATCAATCATTTTCTTCCACGTGATTCTATACTGATGAGAGATAGACAATCAAAGGACCATGTAATTGATGCTCAGGGGAAATTATTTACCCACACAATCTTCCAGGCTGGCTTGGTTCTCTTAAATGGAACGATCTCAGAAGATCAGCTGGGAGAATATACTTTTCTTCACCACTTGGGAGCTAGTGTGGTCGATTACATTGCAGTTTCACCGGCACTGCTGGACTATATTCTATTTTTTAGCATAGACTCTTATCCTACATGTGACCATCAATCGATATTACTTGAGGTTTCCTGTCCGGGGAAGGTTAAGACTAGCCAAGATTCTGTGTCATCAGCTCTCTCTCAGGGCGCACTTAAATACCGTATAAAATGGGCAAATGTGAACATGGTGGCTTTGGATACTCAAAATCCGCTCAAATTTTGGATCTGAAAGATCAACTAATACATTCTAGTGTTGCCAAAGAAGCAATTGATTGTTATTCTCAGCTAATCTCTTTATTTCAACCTCTCTTATTTCGCGTACCATGCCAGAATAAGAAATTGTATAAGCCTAATAACCTTAATTTATGGTTTGACAATTAATGTAGACAAACAAAAAAGGAGATACAAAGGCAACATAAGATCCTTAGGGGTTCAAATACTATCTCGCTTCCTAGCTCCTTCATTGAATTGCAGAAGTTTTATAGGAAGCTAATACAAAAGAAGAGGCATACCTATTTTTTAAAACGATGGGCTGAGTTGGAACTGACTTTAACACGAAACGACAGATCAGAATTTTGGCGTGTTATCTCCTCCTTACGATCTTTAGAGAATCCTTATAGGGACAATGTAATTTCCATGCATGAGTGGGAGAGGTACTTCCGCTCTATTTTTTATGATGAAGCTGTAAGACCTGCACCAACAATAAAGAAGGGCTTGATTTTGCCAGAATGGCCTCCAGTTTCCTGTAGTGAGGTGGCATCCCTAATTAAAGAGACTTTAAAAAGGGAAGGCACCTGGCACCAATGGGATCCCGCCCGATCTTTTAACAGAGCAAGCTGACTGGTGGATACCTGCATTAGCCACTCTGTTTACATTCATTGACAGAACTGGAAAGTTCCCTGACGACTGGTCAACAGCTATAGTGGTCCCAGTGCACAAGAAAGCTTCTAGATCTGACCCTAAAAACTATCGTCCAATCAGTCTTTTGGATGTGGTCAGCAAACTATTCGCAAGACACCTCTTGGACAAACTTGAAGCTTGGGTGATCTCAGAACAGCTTTTGATCGAGGAACAGGCTGGTTTCTGTCACTGCAAATCAACAATTGACCATTGTTTTATTTTAAGCCATCTTTCATCGAAATATACCCTCCCACCTTTTCACTCTCTTTTTGTGGCCTTTGTGGATTTTAGGGCAGCCTTTTACTCTATATCACGTCCATGTTTATGGCATAAGTTGACCTCCTTGAATATAGATCATAGGTTACTTATGCTTATCCAGGGGTTGCATAACAACTCTAGTTTATGCATTAGAACATCTGCCAAGGGCTGTCTCTCTGACCCAATTCCTATTAATAAGGGTGTCCATCAAGGTGGATGCCTGTTGGCTCCTCTCCTGTTTAACCTCTATATTAATGATATAAAGTCTTCCCTGACAGGTACAGAGTTTTTCTCCCCCTGCTTGAAGGCAAAAGATATTAGCATCTTATTATATGCGGATGCTGCTGCTCTCCTCTCCTACACACAAGTGGGCTTGCGCAGGCTTCTGATTCTGAGTGCTTTGGGTGAATATTGTAAAAAAGAATTCCTTGAAGTTAACTACTCAAAGACTAAAATTATGGTTTTTGGAAAGAGAAGGCGTAAATACCGCTGGCAGCTTAATAACCTGCTACTGGAGCAAGTCAGTCATTATAAATATCTGGGGGTGACACTTAATAACTCTGGCAACTGGACTTCCCACTTGAAAGCCACTGCTGCAACATCAACTAACACAACAGCCAATGCTATTCTCCGGTTTGCGGCAGCCTCTGGTGGTAGATTTGTGTCAACTTTACTTGAGCTCTATAAGAGCAAACTATTGCCCCAATTGCTGTACGGAGCTGCGATCTGGGTTCATTCAAATATGACAGTATTGGACTCAATTCAACATAAATTCTTAACAAGAGCCCTGGGTGTCCCTAAATCTTCCCCCAGGGCTGTCATTCGCACGGAGTCTGCATGTTGTTCAGTTAAAACCCAGGTACAGAAATCAGCCATTTGGTATTGGCTCAAGATAATTTTCCAGAAGGTCTCCCCTCTAGTTCTAAAGGCGTATGAGGAAATGGGCCCAGAATCATGGGCAGAAAAAAATCGTCACCTTGTTTCTAACTTGGGTTTCTCAGTGAATTATTTAGTTGCAAAAGGCTATTATGCTGCCCGTCTGAAAGTTGCTGGGCGTTTAGCAGATATTGACTGTCAGGAAAATGCTGCATTAGTGTCCAATTGTCGTTCTGCTATATTGTATAAGACTTTCACAGCATATCCTGGAAAATTGCCCCCTTATCTGGCCTCCTCTTGTCCATATAATCTTAAGACTCTACTAACTAAGTGCAGGCTGAATACCCTGCCTTTAATGGAGGTCAAAGGACGACATGAAGGTATACCCGTTGCAGACAGACAGTGCCCAATTGGTTGCAGACAGATAGAAGACTTATGTCATTTTCTTCTGGAATGTCCTCTGTATTCAGAGCTGAGAACCCCATACTTAGATCCCCTTATCGCCCGTACTGGAAATGTTAATTCTCTCCAAAAATTGATGTTTTTGTTAACAGGATCTGACTATTATGTGTCCTTTCGAACGGCCAAGTATGTTAACTTAGCCTGGACAAGGAGAGAGAATCTGTTATCGTCTGTTGAGAAAAGTTAATGTTGGTTTTATATTATTGATTTAACTGTACTAATTATATTATGTAAGAGTTCTGTTGATTTTTCTATGGTGTTTGCCAAAGCCTGTTTGGCTAAGCAAAATAAAGTTGGATGTGTGTGTGTGTATAATAAACACACAAATATAAACACACCAGTACTTTGTCATACAAAGGAAATTAAACCCTGTAGCATTGGTCTTCTTACCGCTTAGGAAAGTGGAGAGCAGACAGTAGTATCTATGTGACCCAAATTCTTTTAACTGAAACCTCATTGACTTCAATGAAATTATATCTATCTAGTGTGTATTCCATGAGATGAGAATCTTTGTTCAAATCATTTTAAACTCACTTTAAAAACTATTGTCTGCCCAGGGCCGGATTAAGAGCATTATGGGCCTGGTGCTGAGGATTTTGGTGGGCCTTTTTATGGAAATAAATAAAATGAAGACGCAATTTTATATTAAAACAAATTAAATATTTTAATTACCATTAAAGTGCCAAAACAGAAACATATTGAAATATTTCTTTTTTTGTAAACAATAAGCTTGTTAACTCAATAAAACCTGATGGAAGTGGGCAGTGTCCGTGAAAGCTTATGTCAGAATGAATGTGTTGGTCTTTAGGGTACCACAAGACTCTCTTGTTGTTCTTGCTGCAATAGACTAACACAGCCCACCCCTTCGGGAATTATGCAGACTGTTAGGCAACAATGTACACGAACCGAGCTCTTACTCAGCTGCCCTCCCCCCCCCACGTGCTGTATGGAGAGAATGCTATTGACCTGCCTTACAGGGTTGATGTAAGGATTACAACAGGGGTCCTCAAACTTTTTAAACAGGGGGCCAGTTCATTGTCTCTCAGACTGTTGGGGGACTGGACTATAGTTTTTTTTTAAAAAAAGAACGAATGGATCAAGTAAAAAAAAAGGACCTGGGTCATTTTTTTTCACTTGATGGGGTGAATTTTTTTTCTTAAATGGAAAGTTATTATAAATTAATTATAATGTTAACAAGTGATTAAATGGAGGATGGAATGTTATTTTGATGGCAAAAGTGGGTAGAAATTAATGATTTATTTATTTATTTATTCCATTTATACCCCGCTCTTCAGCCAGAAAAGGCTCTCAGAGCGGTTTACACAGATTACCGGTAATAATAAGACATTCCCTACCCTCAGGCTCACAGTCTAAAAGACGTGACACAAAAGGAAAAGGGATTGGGGGGGAGGAGGAAGAATGCCAAACATTATATTGGTGCCTGAGTTTGGCATTCTTCCTCCTCCCTCCCAATCCCTTTTCCTTTTGTGTCATGTCTTTTAGATTGTGAGCCTGAGGGCAGGGAATGTCTTATTATTAATCTGTGTAAGCCGCTCTGAGAGCCTTTTCTGGCTGAAGAGCGGGGTATAAATGCAATAAATAAATAAATAAATAATAAATGATTAAATGGAGGATGGAATTTTATTTCGATGGCAAAAGTGGGTTTAAAAAATAAGAATGTACTACCTTTTTTGCTGTATAAAATTGAAATACATTATAAAAGGCTACCTACAAATTATAAGCGTGTTTTGCTTTTGTCTGGCTGCTCTGTGTGTGTGAGTGCTTTGTGTGGGGTAAACTGAAATACATTATAAAAGAGTCCCTGACTCTCAGCCTAACCTACCTCACAGGGTTGTTGTGAGGATAAAATGGAGGAGGAGGACTATGTAAGTCGCCTTGGGTTCCTTGCAGGAAAAAAGGTGGGGTATAAATATAACAAATAAAATAAATAAATAAAATAAATGTGAAAAGGCAGCAGCGCCTGTATGGGAAACAGGTGGGCAGGCAGGAAAGAGGGCACTCTGAGGGAAACTGAGGCAGATGCTGGGAAGGAGGGAGAGTACTTTGAAGGAAGCTGAGGCAGAAACGGAAGGAGAAAGGGAATAGAAGGGGGGGGACCCACTTTGTGCCTGCCTGCCTTTCTATTTTGCTTGTTTCCCTCGAACTTTGAGGGAAACTGTATGCAAACTTTGAGGGAAACTGAGGCAGGAAGGAAGGTGCTTTGGGGGAAGCTGAAACAGGAGAAAGAGAACGGAAGTGTCTGCGTGTGAGGGGGGGGCATTTTGTGCCAGCCTTGCTTTCCTTTTTGCCTCGGTTTCCCTCAGGGAAACTGGACAAACATTGAGGGAAACTGAGGCAAAAAGAGAGGGAGACATAAATGGATAAACTTTGAGGGCGGCGGCAAGAAAGGCTCCGGGGCGAGGCGGCTCTGGGGAGCATGCTCAGGTCCCCGCCCCCCCCCCCCGCGTCCAAGCGGAGGAGGAGGAGGAGGAGGAGGAGGAGGGCGTGGCGCGCGCACCTCGCGGCAGCCCCACCCGGCGAGGAGGACGACGACGCCCCCAGGCATGCCGGGGGCTTCGCGCGCGCCCACCCGCCCGGTTCTCCCCCCGCCCGCTCACCTTGAAGGCGACGTCGTAGAACTCTCCGCTGTTGCTGAGCGAGGGTCTGCTGGGCAGCGCCACCCCGTTGGCGGCACAGCAGGAGGAGGAGGAGGACGCCGACGCCGCTCCGGCTGCCCCCTTGGCCCGGGCCGCACCTCGGCCGCCGGCATTGGCAGGTTGCTGGGCAGCGGGCAGGGGCAGGGCAGACGAGGGCGCCGAGGTGCCGCCCTTGCTCTTGGGGCTCTTCTTGCAGGACATGCTGGTGCGGGCTCGGGCTTGGCTCAGCGCGCCCTCCCGGCCGGCTGCAAGCAGCAGCAGCAGCAGCAGCAGCAGCAGCAGGCGGGCAGCCCCAGCACCGGCGGCATCCCTCCGCCCCTGCCCTCTCTCCGCCCGCCGGTCCCGCTCTCGGCCGCCGCCGCTCCATCCGTGCGCCTGGCCCCGCCTGACACTCTGCGCCTCTCCGCCACTGGGAGCGCCCGAGCCCCGGCCCGCACCGCACGTCCCTATTGGTGGGCCTATTTTTGGGGAGGGGCCTGGAGCTGCCGCTCCAATAGCCCCTATTTTAATCCGGCCCTGTGTCTGCCCCCCCCCCCACTTTAATGGCCATTCTGGTGATGTGCTCTGCTTTATCTGCAGAGGTCTCTTGCTCTCAGATTGATGGTTGATGAGGGTTTTGGCCACTTTGCTAGAGAGAAATGGGTACAAAGAATGATTAACAGCAGAAACACAGCAGCTAATTATATAATAAGGTTGAAGGGAAACCTCATTGGAATTGAGGCTGGGCAAAAATGGTCTCCCTGAAAGGGGAGGCAATATGGAAACATCTCCTTGATTTATTCCTTGCTTCCCCTTAAGCCAAGCATACATGAATGGGTGTTAAAAATGAATGAGCTGGGAATAGTTGTGCGTCAAATATGCAAATAAAAACAAATCCAGCATGGTAGCAAATATGCTGATCTTGTTAAGATGCTCAACAACAACTGCATCAGGCAATTAAATATTAAACAGGGCAGAAAACATAGCTCATCATCAGTTTCTATATTTAAGGAATGACGTCTGATTTCATTCACAGGCAAGGAAGTTCAGCCCGCCTTCTGATGCAGGAAACATCTGACCATTCTCATTGCTTTCTTATGTTTCCTGCAACCCTCTGGTCAAAACCTTTGCACATTTGTGTGTGTGTGTGTGTGTGTGTGTGTGTGTGGTTTTGCAATTTAGTATTTCTGCTGTAAGGCACTGTAGCCTATAAGAATGGCTCTAATCAAAATAGTAGTACAGAACAGGGGGTGTTAAGGAAAGGACTAATACAACTTAACATTTATGTAGTGCTTTTTGAATGCTCACGCACATTGTCACAATAGTCCTTGGGCCAATGTTATAATCGGTGATGTCGGGGAGCCAGGGCTTGCCAGGTTGAAGTCCCAAGACTTTTTGATGAGCAGGGAGGATGGTGTCATCTGCCAGCCCCTCAGACCTCCCTGTTCCCTCTGAGCTTAGCTGTAATCCGCACAGTACCTGGGAGAAAATGGGTTTTCTCAGCAACAATATATTGTTGTGAACTATCAATGCTGTAATGCAAAGTCTCTCTCTCTCTCTCTCTCTCTCTCTCTTCCTCTCCCTCTTCCTCTCCCTCTCCCTCTCCCTCTCTCTCTCTGTGGGGAGGGGCATTTTAAGACACATTATTTTTTACAACGGAGTCTGTTGAACAGACCTGCTCCTGGTGGAGATGAAAACTGCTAGAACTGGTTTGTTGACCCCAAGATAAAATGTTTCTCCCTGGTGCTGGGAAAAGAAACTCCTGGAAAAAAATTCAGCTGGTGGTCTTACACAGTATGGGGACATGCTGTGTCCCACTCTTTCCCTCTCTCATGCAATCTCTCAGGCCTCTTCAGGCAGAGTCCAACATGCTAATCACTACACTGCCCTTTACCAGCTCACCATTCTATGACTGTCTGCTCATCCAAATAAATTGGGAGTGTACTCCTGTTTGTTTGTGGGTGGGTGGGTGGGTGTACACAGATATGGATCAACACAACAGCCTACATTTTTTGACTTTCCTTGGGAGCATGGATATGGGGACTGTCATGTTGAGTGCCTGCACTTCTGCATTTTCCAGAACACCATTGAATATTACCCTCATATTATAGATGGAGCACTGATGCTAAAAGATGCTGGACTTGCCTAATACAACCTAATGAGATCATGGCTGACATGAGATTTGAACTGGGATTTCTCACAGTTAGAGACAGGTACTAGTACAGACTAAGTGAATTTTAAGATCAAATGAGATTGTGAACATATTGAGAGCCAGTGTGGCGTAGTGGTGAGAGTGTTGGACTGGGACTCTGGAGATCCGGGTTCTAGTCCCTGCTCGGCCGTGAAACTCACTGGGTGACTTTGGGCCAGTCACTGACTCTCAGCCTAACCTACCTCACAGGGTTGTTGTGAGGATAAAATGGAGAGGAGGAGGATTATGTAAGCCGCCTTGGGTTCCTTACAGGAAAAACTGCGGGGTATAAATATAATTAATTAATTAATTAATTAATATAATGCTGCCAAACACTGAGTCAGAGCACTCGTCCATTCAGCCCACAGTTGTTTGTGCTCTACCACAAAGGTATACATCCACACTGGGTGATGACATAATACAGTGCTGTCTTTTTGGAAACTGAAAAATTCAGTGGGTGAGGAGAAGATTCCTTCTCTGCCATCCTGGTATTGTGGTTGGGCATGGAAGACCAATGGCTCCACATACAAGTCAATCAACCCAGTTTTTTTTCCAGCTGAAGGATATATCCCTGGTCAGCATGTATACCCATAGCCACCTTTCCAATGATGCTCAATAGGGAGAGGAGAATGCCCTGTACCCAGTCTGTTTCCCAACTCCATAGGAATGGCCAAAGGGGAATGGTCTAATTGGGTTCCAATGCATTAACAGTGCACAAGGGAAGCTGAGTTAAATTTGGGAAAGGACCTCTGCATTTGATTAATGTAATTAAAGCAGTGGGAATTCTGCAAGAATTGAATAGATTTCGTGGCACTAAGCCTGAAATTCAGCCTAAGTCCAATCAAGCAAAAAAAAAAAAGAAGAAGAATTTTGGATTGTGGTCAGAAATTATATGTGGAAAAAATAACACATATTGTGTTATTTAAATAACACATATTGTGCATATTGTGAATTAGGAAATTGTAAAGGATGATAATTGAAAAATACACCAAAATTTAAACTCTGAATGGTTAGTCTGAACTCAAATAATTCAAATGGTTTGAAATGCCTGATATTTTACAGTCTTGCTATATGCTATTGTACAGTTACCTGATCACAGTATGTAATTTGTGACGGGGTCTTTCATGACCTATGAGGGCCAAACTGGATATGATGTGGGAAATCCATTATCAGGATCTCCCACTTAAAAAAAAAAAAAAAGTTTTGGTTTAGGGGAGTTCAAATTAAATCAAGGTAATGGTGCTCGGGAGAAGAGTTCACATCCCCCACCCCACAATTTTCCTAATTAAATCCATCCTGCCAACACTGCTTTTTGTATTCAGTGGAAATAATCCAGGTACCATATAGCCTTGTGGAGTTGGGGGGGTTAAGAAGAAGTGCATGGGAGGAAACAGCTAACCCTCCGCCCCTTCTGATCCCAATCTAATCCCTACCCCCACAGCTGTTATTAGCCTCTTAAAAATCCATGGGAGATCCTGAAAAGAGATCTTCATTGCCATCTCAAGGGATTTATCTCTTCTCCTTTGTAAAGGTCTGGCTAATCAAGGCTGCAATCTTATGCACACACACACTTACCGTACTTCTGAGCTGATATGTATAGGATTGCACTGCAAGGCTCAATTCTCATGTTATTTTCTGAACATAGTTACTTTTCATTATGTGAAATTTACCGTGATAGATTTAATTGTTTGAGGGTGTGCTCAAAATGAAATAAATATGGGAAAGTATATTTTTTTAAAAACACACACACACAAGTGAAACTTACATAAGAATTGAGCTTTGGGTAGTCTCTTGCAATAGAGAAGGTGCATGTTTTCCTGAGCACTAAGGAAGTGCCTTGTGAAGTTGTGAACAAGAAAAACTGCATATAAGCACACTGATAATAACTATAATGGGGGGGGGGATACTCCTCCTACCTCATCAAGTACCTGATTTGGAACCATCAACAAGACCCCCTTTTAGGAAAGCAAACAACACACACTTTCAAGGCAAAAGTGCCCAGATTATACAAAGAAGGGTGGCATCCCTGTACCTTTAATATGTGAATGGTGAGGGGGACGTCTGTGTTTTCTAGGTCCAAGGTGTTGTGAAAGGGCAAGAAAAACTGCACCTGCTGAAATTCCCTTTTATGTGCTCTCCTTGTGTTCCCTTTCCCTCCATCTGATCACTCTCTCAGGACAACAGCAAAAAAAACCCCCCACAAATCTTTTGCCATTAGGATTTCTTGGAGATCAGAAGCTGCCAACATTCATACATTTAGACTGCAGTCCTAAACATACTTACCATTAAAGTTCCATTAAACTCAATGGAGCTTACTTCTGAGTAGACATGTATAGGCCATGTATAAGCTTGCACTATGTATAGGCCATGTATAGGCTTGCACTGTTATGGAAAGAAATGCTAGGTGGTAGCTACTCTGCTCCTGGCTGCTTTTTTAAAAAAAAAGTTTGTATTCGTTTGGCTCAGACAAGGCATTTGACAAAGCTGAATGAAAGCCATCGCTGCTACATATGTTGCCAAATCTCCATTAAGAGAAAGAAAAGTCTCCTGTGGAAAATAATATAGATAGATCGATAGATAGATAGCATTCAAAATTCTAAAAGTCCTGTTTATCTGTGCTCTGGGTACTTCGGTGGAGTGCTTCTGCTCTGTTTTGCCACCCATTGATGCAGCAGAGCCAAATCCCACTAACTTCTCGGGTGGCCAGATGCAAAAGGGGACAGGGGTCTTGGACCTTTAACAATTGTGCAGAAGAGGGAATATCAATAGGTATATGTAGCTTGCATGAAAAGCTGCACCTTCTGAAATTCCCTCTTCTACTATTAAACATGCAGGGGGCCTGTCCTTTTTTCGCACCTGGCCATCCTACTTAACATTGGTTGCATTATCTTCTCTTACCCATCCAAAGTTCTGCTGCTTATCAGCTAGAATGGTTCCACCAGGTCTCCACTCAAAACCTTTAGAGCAAGGAAACAATTTAAGATGAAACAATTCTGTACTCATTACTGTCTCCATATTTCCCACAGACAATAACACACTCCATTAGACTTTCATTTTCTACCCTGGCAAAGAGTGAATAGCCATCTTTCCCACAACTTAACTGTAGGATCCAACTTTATCAGCAAAACAGATCCTGTTTTGTCAAGCATTTGTCACATTTTGACTGTAGCTAAATTTTAAAAACCATTTGCTTTCCCCCCAAATCTACCATTATTATACAAACCTAATTTAAAATATACACTTGCGGGATAATCCTATGGAGTTGGAAATAAGTCAAACTGTGTTCAATGGGACTTGAAGCTTCTCTACATGAGGCTTTTAACCTGCCACTTTACCGAGGCTTCTGCTTCCATTTTCTTTGAGGGATTAAGGGTGGGTCCCTTACATGTGGGTTTTTTCCAGGGGTTTTCTTTCTCTGTCTTTCTATATATTCCATTACACAACCACAATGTGGTGCTGTGGTATAGCTGCGGTATAGCGGAATTGCAAAAATACACGAGCTTCTCATAGCGTATTATCACGAGATTAGGAAATAACACCTGACTTTCCTCGCTCTAAAAAAAAGCAGTCAAAATGGCTGCAAAACATGGGAGAGGCCCTGGAGGATGACGCTGTTGTGTAAAGCTCCCGCAAACTACCGTGAGTGAGGAATCATGACTGCACAATAAATGCCTTGTGTAGAGAAGCCCTTACTCCCAAGCTAGGCGTGTGTGTGGGGGGGTTAAGTCATGGGTCAATCACATTCAAGTGTGGAAAATACTATTGAATTCAGCAAAACTTTTCTGAATTTCACTTGTTGGGCTGTATCCAGTGTTGTTCCTACTTAGAGTAGACCCATTGAAATGAATGGCACTGCAGGCATTTAATCTTTAATCTGTTGCTTGATTATTAATTTCACTGCTGGCTCCTCAATGTTTTCAATATTTTTAATGCTTAATATTGTATTAGTAGTATTGTTATTGTTACTTTGTTGTTGTTGTTGTTGTTTGGTTTTATGTCTGTAAGGGCACAATCCAGTCCAGATGCCCATAAGCCCCCAAACTCGGAGGATGTTTTCGGCCGTCTAGCTGGGGTGGTTTGGAGGGGGAGGAAAAGAGGCTGGAGCAGTGTCAGGATACCTCGTATCCTGGCTGCTCCAGTCTTCTCCCCTCCCCACCCCACCCCTGAAATGCCCCCTTTAGCCCCTCTCCAAGGTTGCTTTCTCAACCTCAGAAAGTAGCCAGTGTGGATCTTTCCACACCGCCTGCAAGGGGGAAGGGGTTTGGAGCTCTGATCTCCGACCTTGGAGCTGGGAATCTGAATGATACTATGGTCCCCCAGATGATGTCTAGGGCCATCGGATCATTCCCTAAGCCACTCTGAGGGCATTTGAAGATTGGGTGCTATACAAATCCAATAAATAAATAAGTAAATAATACCAATAACTTCACCTGAAAGATGTAGACCCAGTTCATAATTCCGCTCAGCTGAGGGCAGCACTGAAACAGCATTGGAGAAGGGAAGATATAAGTCCCTCCCTTCCATTCCACCATATAGATAGTCTCCAGTGTGAACCAGAAATGGTCAATTGTGCTGCAGGCTGCAGCCCTGTTTGCTTGCTTTTTATTCCCTTTTGTTGAGGGGAAGAAATCATACAACTCAGGCCACCATGTGGTGTTCATAGAGAGGTGCTGGTAGTGTGCTTTCAAACCAGTTTAAATTTATAGTGCAGAGTAAGTTGCTTGTGACTGAACATTTGCTTTTATTATTCAACTTACTGTATATTTATATCTTTTTGAAATTCATATCTGGTTACACTATCACCAGATGCAGTAAATTAATACTGTAGTTAGAATCATAGATAGTTGGCTTAGTGAAACATCTATTTGGAAGATTTAATTGGCTGCAAGTCTTATACTTTGTGCAAACTCATTAGTCTACTTGCACCATAAACCAAATGATAATAATTTTATTAAACTGCTATTTTATCACTAATCCTGACAGCCTATATGGTATATGACTTGTTCAACCATGCATTCTAAATATATATCTCCTGATATAATTATATTCCACTGTTTAATTGAGCTACTTTATCTATACAATCTTGTGTGTGTGCTAACAGTAATCCTTTATATTAATTTATCGATGCACACATTTTATATGAAAGAATAATACTCGTAGGGGTTTCAAGAGTACTATATCTCTATTCTTCCCCTGATGGCCTAACACGTTCAAATTTATAGGAATACCATTTTGTTGCCAGAGTGTGATCTATGATATATTTGTTTTCAGATACATTACTTAAAGCACCAAAGTTTTAAATAATGGAAGATATATTATGTCTGTAGTATATTCCCATTCCTCCCCGTTGCGAGAAAATCCATCATTTCATTTCTC
This sequence comes from Shinisaurus crocodilurus, assembly GCA_021292165.1. Classification (NCBI taxonomy): domain Eukaryota; kingdom Metazoa; phylum Chordata; class Lepidosauria; order Squamata; family Shinisauridae; genus Shinisaurus; species Shinisaurus crocodilurus. The sequence goes on from CM037879.1 coordinate 132,087,499, forward strand.
TTCTCATTTAATCATTACAGGACATTTTGAAAAGGGACATATAAAATTAAGAGTTTTAGCAAGACATGTGCTCCAATTTTTTTTAAAGCAAAAAGGTTTCTACTAATGGTAGTTCAGTCCACACTGAGGGAGGCCTGTTCCCTACAATAACATGTACTGCTGTAATGTTGAAGGCATGAATGGGCAATTGCATGGGACTACTCCAAGAGGTTTATAAAATCATCGCTGTTTTCTAGCAACTTGATTATAAGGCCTTGGCGAAGGGCTGGAACTCAACGGTAGAATACTGAGAAAGTCCCAGGTTCAATCCCTGGCATCTTCAGGTGGGGTTGGAAAAGATTCCTGTCTGTTTAACATATGGTTTTATTCTTTTATCTGTTTTATATTTTACTGTGAATCTCCATACTGTAATATGGAGCAGCATATCAAGCTTGTAAATAAATAAATCCCTGGAGAGCAGCTGCCGGTCAGTGACCTGGTTTGCACAATCACCGCAGCCCACCATGGGTGCCAGGCTGGCCTATTCAAGCCCCGCCCGTGGCTTGTCGTGTCATCCAAATCCAGGAGGCAGGGGTTGTCTGAGGGTTAAACAACCCTCAAATAACCCATGGTCTGTTGTAGGGTTATCTGAAGGTTATATAACCCTCAAACAACCCCTGCTGCCCAGGTTCGGGTGACACAACAAACCATGGCAACCCCCCACCCGGGATTGAATATTCAAATGGCCTCACGCATGCACACACCGCAACCGCGGCAATGACTGTGCAATTTAAATCAGCTCAGTGTAGACAATACCGAGCTAGATGGGCCAAGGGTCTGACTCAGGAGAAGGAAACTGCATATGTTCAAGACCGAGTTCAATAGTAATGCTGTTTAACATCTATATGAAGCCACTGGAAGTGGTCATTAGGGGATTTGGAGCCAAGTGCCATCAGTATGCTGATGACACACAGCTCTTTCCCCCTGTGACAACTGAATCAGGAGAGGCTGTGCAAGTCCTGGATCAGTGCCTGAACTCAGTGATGGGCTGGATGAGGGCCAATAAACTGAGGCTGAATCCTGGCAAGATGAAAGTCCTGTGGGTGAGTGGTTCCCGAGACCAGGAGATAGGCTCATTGCCTGTTCTGGATGGGGTTACACTCACTTTGAAAGATCAGGTTTGTAGTCTGGGGGTACTCCTAGATCCATCATTTTCTCTGGAGTCCCAAGTGACTGTGACGGCTCGGAGAGCCTTTTACCATCTTCGATTGGTTTGCCAGCTACAGCCTCTCTTGGACAGGGATAAAGGCACTAGTAACCTCCTTACTGGATTACTGCGATGCGCTCTATGTGGGGCTGCCATTAAGTTTGCTCTGGAAGCTGGAGCTAGTGCAGAATGTAGCAGCTTGGCTGTTGTCGGGAGCTGCCACTTTTCAGCATGCAACTCATTTGCTGAAGGAACTGCACTGGCTACCTATTCGCTACCAGGCCAGTTTTAAGGACCAGGTTACCTGAGAGCGTGCCTCCTCCCTTACCAACCTGCCTGGTCACTGAGGTCAACCGAGGACATTCTCCTGGTGATTCCACATGGACCTATTGCCCAACTGGAGTCCAGCAGGAGAACAGCCTTCAGAGTGGTGGCTCATTTCTGTGGAACTCCCTGCCTCTGGAGGTCAGGCAGGCTCCGTCATTGTGCTGCTTTCGGCGCCTGCTCAAGACCTCCTTGTTCCGGGAAGCCTTCTCTGCTGTCCAACCATCATTTTAATGATACCTTGTTTCCAGTGTATTTTTTTTGTTGTTGTTTCTTTTATCTGGTTTTATCTTTTTATTGTTCACCGCTCCGGAATTTGGTATACAAATACTGTAAACAAACAAATAAATAAATAATGTGTGCTTAGGATTCTAGCCTGATCCTGATTCATGCTTGCTTCATGAATCGTATGCAGTCCTATATGTTGTTTTCTGCTGTGTTGCCCCCAAACTATGGAATGCACTCCCTCAAGGACTACATTGACCCCCACTCTCTTGGCCTTTACAAAGGATGTTAACACACATCATTTCCATTTAGCCTTTTAAACTGTGTATGTTTCTTTAAAATGTTTTTACTGTTTTTAACATTTTTATTGTTGCAAGGTTTTAGTGTATTAAATTATTGTACAACGCCATGATCACTTCTTAGCAGATAAGGTGGTATATAAATGTTAATAATAAATATTGCTGGGGAGATGGAGAGGCTTAGACATACACACCCCAGTGATCCTCGTACAGATCACTATTTATCACTATTTCCTCTCGCTATTAGGAGCAGTGAAACAGCAGGCTGCTCCCTGCCCGCCCCCCAGCTGATTGCTGATCAGCTGGGCAGTGGGGGAAAGTGGGTGGGGCACCCTACAGCTCTGTAGGCCACGGGTCACAGTTTGCTGAAATGGGGCATAGAGAAAGTTAGAAAGGAGGGAAATAATCAAGCAAAATTGGTTCATTGGTCCAGCTGTTCCAGGGTTGCCTGTTCTGATAGGAAGTGGCTCTCAGATGTCATTACCAGCTTTGCTACCCGATCCTCTTAACTGGAGACATGTGCTCTGCCGTGGAGCTAGGCCCAGCTTCCCCTAGTAGTGGCAGCACGATTGTGCTGTTGCTTTCATACAGCCACATGAGAGCCAGTGTGGTGTAGTGGTGAGAGTGTTGGACTGGGGCCAGGGAGACCCGGGTTCTAGTCCCCACTCGACCATGAAGCTCACTGGGTGACTTTGGGCCAATCACTGACTCTCAGCCTTACCTACCTCACAGGGTTGTTGTTAGGATAACATGGAGAGGAGGAGGAGGAGGAGGAGGAGGAGGATTATGTAAGCCACCTTGGGTTCCTTGCAGGAAAAAAGGTGGGGTATAAATATAATAAACAAACAAACAAACAGACAGACAAGGGGACATTTGGAGGTGCACATGGTAAGTGAGGTGTACCCAAATTGCTTAGTCCCCTAGCTTAGAGGATGTTGGTTTTAGTGGTTTCATCTTTTTGTGCAGCTGTTTTAGAGTCTGGGTATTATTACTCCTACTATTACTATTATGTTAATAAGGAGGCAGAATGGCAACTGCTTGTTGTTAGCAATAACAGTAACAACAGCAACAATGTTGCTATTGTTATGACTAGTAATATGAGATGTTGGTATCACAGCAAACACAAGACAAGACTATCTTTCAAGCTGTACGGAATCAGGCTGCTCAGTCAATAGATTTGCTTTCTATCAGTGGTGCATTCAGGGCCGGACTTTGGGGCAACCGCCTAGGGCCTAGAGTGGCCCCTTACGTGTCACCAAAAAGAGGACATTCGTCACCAAAAAAGAGCACAAAAGAGGACACCAATTTGCATAGGATGTGCCTGTGCAAATGTATATGTATAGGTACAAATGTAGAAATGATAGCTATAATTTAAATAGCAATACAATACATTTCACCCTAGTGGGAAGACTGTGACCAGGTGACCTGTGTGTGCCTGCTCAGTTGGCTGGATGGGTGCTTCTGGCCCCTGCTGTTCCTCCTTATGGTTCTTTGACTAAACCAGACTTGGACTGAACAGCCCATCAAATAGAGGACACCTTCAAACAGAGGACTGACCTCTGCCAGCTCTCCAACATAGAGGACCGTCCTCTGTAAAATAGGACACCTGGCCACCCTCCCAGGGCCCCACAGCAGAATGAGTGGGAGGGTTGCTGTGCCACGTTTTGAATAAGCAAAGTAACACACCTTACCATCTAAAGAGGAGTGTAAGACCAGAATTTCAAATGACCAAACTGCAGTTCTGCTTTTGTGAAAATGCCACTGGTGGTGAGTTTGCTGTCTGATGATTACTGTGGATGGGTTTATCTCAATGGTTGTGCCTCCAGGTGTTGCCCGTTCCGAGTCTGGGATTTTTGACAGAAGAATGTTAATGTTTCTTTAATGGCCATGGATGTCCCCTCAGAAGGGGCAATTCATCTGCAAGTGGTGTGGTCTGGCAGGACTGTGTGCGAGAAACATCCATTTTGGAGTTTGCAATTGGAGCTGCAGTGGCAGAAAGATGAAAATTGCTAGTTGGAGTCAGCTGGAATTGTGGGTGCTGCCTTTGGGACTGCTCATGTTGCTCCCTGAGGATCTGCCTTGTAGGAGTGCCTGATGTTTACTTCCAGTTCTGCTCTGCTGGTACATTCGTAAATAAAGTATAAATATTATTAGGGCACTGTAAGTCTCTGGTGCTCTCTCCTTCAAATGGAATTCAACTGGATGGCTTAATTGCCATGCAGGAGGGGGCGATTTTGGTGTGTGTTGCAGCATGAGGGGATGGGAGAGTTAATCCTTCCATCCCCATCTGCAATCCCCCTTGAAAATTGTCCCCTACATGGCAATTAAACGGGGGGGGGTGTCTTCCTTTGGCACCAATGGACACTTAGAGCTCTGGGGAATAGATTTGGGCTGGACCCCCCTGGGTCTGGACCTAACCACATCTCTGATTGTCCCTCAAACATCTTGCTACTTCAGGAAGTGCATCACAAGACATCCTTGATCCAGCCAAATGTTGAGGGCTCCAGGACTCTGATCAGGAAGGCAGATCTTATTCTTAACAGTCTGATATGCTGTTTCCAGGATGCACCAAAGCAAACCCTCCCTTCTCTCACAGATGGAGAAGCACAACTGCACATGGCAAAATGCCACTTTGATAATGAAGTATGAACACACAGCTGCTCAGACAGAGGCATCACGGTATCCTCTGCTAAATCAATACGGCCTCTTTATGCATGAATTATTAATACTGTTCATTGATCACTGTTTATGCGCCATCTAAAGTGAGCAAGGCCTTTGTCGAGCAGAGCAAAGCGTAGTCCCATCCTATGGTCTAATTTTAGATGCTAATTCAGTGCCCAGGTATCAAAGTCAATGCAAAACCTTTTTGTTGATCTCGGTATGGGATACTGCAAATGAAAACAATGAACTCTGGCAGGGGAAATGGGGAGAAGGCAGAATTAATGTTGCAATAAAACATGCTGCATTCTAGGATTCCTTCCAATTGCCTAAATTACTGTTTGGTTGGAGGGTTTTCTTTTTCTTTCTTTAAAACATTAATCTGTTCTGGGTTTTGCTTCTTTGTTTCTTTTCACTGTCTTGCAGTTACACAACATATTTCCAAATAGAAACCGGCCATGAAGCTCACTGGGTGACTTGGGGCCAGTCATTGACCCTACCTCACAGGGTTGTTGTGAGGATAAAACGGAGGGGAGGAGGATTGTGTTAGCTGCCCCGGGTTCCTTGCAGGAAAAAAAGGTGGGATATAAATATAATAAGTAAATATAATAAGTAAACATGTTCACATTTTTATAATTACGAAATATACCACCAGAGCAAGAAAGCAGACCCCTCTCCAACTCAGCAGAGAGAGAGAGAGAGAGAGAGAGAGAGAGAGAGAGAGAGAGAGAGAGAGCATTCCTTCCAGCCTTCCAAACAGCTAAGCTGGGAGGAGTGTGACCTACAGAAGGAGAAAGGCATGGAGGGATGTCTCTCCCCACCTCATCTGCCTTCCTCCTCTTCACAATTGTGCTCTTCCCAGTCCACCAAACAGCTGTTTGGTGGGCTGGGAAGAGCACAATCTCTCCCTTCCGGGGTGGAGAGAGGCTTGTCCTTCTCCACCCCAGCAAGGAGAGCCTCTGAAAGCCAGGACTGCAGTGGCTGTCACTGACGTGACCCTCACTTTCACAAGGCAAGGAGTACAATCTACATGGGGAGGAAGGTGTCTGGGAATTATTCTCCCTGCACACCTCAGGGATGGGGACCCGGACTCCAGGACTCGACTCGTGAGTCGGACTGAGTCCCCCCTCTGACTCGAGTCAGACTCGAGTCCCAATATTTTTAATGGGACTCGAGACTCAACTCGGGACTCGAGACCAAGGACACGTGTTCCAAAATCGTGTTCCTCAAATGCAACATGGATAGGTTTTAGGAAGTACAGCAAGTTTATTTTTTTTAAATCATTTTCCTAAAATGCAACCTTTCAGACATTTTGGGTTTGGCTGCCTCTGCCTGCCTGTTTGGGGTTCCCAGCCTCCTCTGCCTGCCTGGTCTCTTCTTAACCAGTTCCACAGTTTGAATTGTCCAAGACAAAGGCCTCTGCCTGCCTGCTTTGTGGTTCCCTGCCTCCTCTGCCTGTCTGGTTATTTTGGGTTTGTCTGCCTGGTCTGTTCTTGCCAAAATCAGTTGCAGAGTTTTGAAATAAAAAGGCACACTTGTGCCTAGAATTTATTTAAGCCACACATCTGAAGTAGCCTTATTTTGTTGGGAAACCCCCGCCCCCAATTGATTTTAATAGGGACTCGTGGAGTCAGCTTTGGGAGTGACTCGGGACTCGTGAGTCACCATTTTGGACCAAGGACTCGGACTCGAGACTCGGGTCCAAAGACTCGTGACTCGGGTCCAAAGACTCGTGACTCGGGTCCAAAGACTCGTGACTCAACTCGTGACTCAAAACCAAGAACTCTTCAACATCCCTGGCACACCTTCTTCCTCCCCCTCAGGGGTAGCCGTGGCATGGAGGGAATGCAGCAGTGGCATCAGGGCGGAGGCAGTTTGGGTGCCTGTGTGGACTACAGCCACAGGCTGCCCGTATGTATGGATGATACATGGCTCTACCTCTCTTTTCCATCTTCTAATTCTAAGGAGGCGGTGGAACCCCTAAAAGGGTGTCTGGGAGCAGTTTTGGGGTGGATGCAGGGAAACAAGCTGAAACTTAATCTGGCAAGACAGAAGTGTTGTGGGTTGGGAAATCCACTGATTTGGATGGTGGCATACAAGCAGGCCCAGCACAAGGTCTCTCACCACCTGAGGCAAGAGAGAAGATGCGCCACTGCAAAACCCCGCCCTTTCCCCATCCCATGCTCCCTTTACCTTTACTGCTGCTACCACGTCAGCTCTATGGAGAGCCATGCAGCCAGGAGAAGCAGCCTTGCTCTTGCAAGAGCTCCACAGCCACTTCTTCCAGCCATACGCAACAAGGGTAGGAGAGGGTGGGAGGCTGCTCTAGAGAGCCCAGCCATTCTCTCAAAGCAGCAAATGCCACAGTGGGAGAGCAGCTGGCAGGGCTCTCCAGGGCACCCACTGGAGGCTGTGGTGGTGGCAGGCCCTTCTGGCAGGGGCAGGGAGCAGCACAATAATTTCCTGCTCCTCCCACTCCCCCACCTGATGTAGGGTCCCTCACCCTGCTTCACGGGTGGGCCAGCTCTGTGTACAACTGGTTCAGGATAGGGGTCCACTCCCCCTAAATGGCCATGTACACTGCTCGGAGTGCTCTTGGGTTCTGCACTTTCTATGAAAGCACAGTTGTCAGCAGTAGCTAGGAGTGTCTTCTGCAGCTTCAGCTGGTTCACCAGCTGCATCCTTCTCTCAGGAAAGCAGACTTTGCTTCTTGTAACTCATGCCTTGGTTACCTCCAGGGTAGATTACTGTGATGCACTCTATGTGGGGCTGCCCTTAAAGACAGTTTGGGCCAAAGTGGCTTTGAAATCTATTTGTGATAGAGGTCTAATGGATATAAAGCTCCACTGTTCAGGTATTTTCCAACCTGTTAATTTTCTGATTCCCACTGCTTAGAAATAAGTTGTATAAGTGTAAGTGCTCCTCAATTTCACAAGAAATGGGAAGTTCCAGGGGTGGCACTACATGATTTAGTTTCCTTTGTATGAAAGAGCACTGGAGACTTATGGTGTCTTTGTAATAATTGTTTAGAAAGCAGAGCACACCGGAAGCAAATATACATTCTTATAAGCCAGGGATGTTGGAGAGTCCTTGGTCTCGAGTCACGAGTCGAGTCACAAGTCTTTGGACCCGAGTCTCGAGTCTGAGTCCGAGTCCTTGGTCCAAAATGGTGAGTCACGAGTCCTGAGTCACTCCCAAAACTGACTCCACGAGTCCCTATTAAAATCAATGGGGTTTCCCCCCAACAAAATAAGGCTACTTCAGATGTGTGGCTTAAATAAATTCTAGGCACAAGTGTGCCTTTTTATTTCAAAACTCTGCAACTGATTTTGGCAAGAACAGACCAGGCAGACAAACCCAAAATAACCAGGCAGGCAGAGGAGGCAGGGACCCCCAAAGCAGGCAGGCAGAGGCCTTTGTCTTGGACAATTCAACTGTTGAACAGGTCAAGAAGAGACCAGGCAGGCAGAGGAGGCTGGGAACCCCAAACAGGCAGGCAGAGGCAGCCAAACCCAAAATGTCTGACCCTAACCCAAACCCCCCACAACAACACATCAATCAAAATGAATCTCAACACATCGTTGGGGCTGCGCTCCTGGTAGCTGTCCATAGTGGCCGAGCAGTGGCGCGCCTCGCTTCCATGCGCTTTTCACCGGTGATAGCGCTCCTTCTGGCACAGCCAGAAGACTCGTCAACAGCCCAGGGATGTTGACGAGTCCTTGGTCTCGAGTCGAGTCTCGAGTCCCATTAAAAATATTGGGACTCGAGTCCGAGTCGAGTCAGAGGGGGGACTCAGTCCGACTCACGAGTCGAGTCCTCGAGTCCGAGTCCCCATCCCTGTTATAAGCAGGTAGCAAATCTTCTAGGCCTACATCAGATTCCCATTTGGAGCCCCTGAACTCCAAAGTGCTCCTCCTTCAATCAGCTGCATCATTCTTAAATCTAGCCCCGTACCCTGAATCAGCAATTCAGTGCATGCACTGAGGTTTCAGTGTACACAAAGAGCTCCTCTGATCAACATGGCTTCCCAGTCACTTCAGTGGTGGGATCGTGCATGCCTTGCAAAGGGATGTATTTGGACATGATGGGGAAGGAGCACCATGAATTCTGGATTGGATTGCTGTAATTTCTTTGCTCATAGGTCTGTTCTTTAGATTTAAGAGATGCTGCTGCTTATTCTAGATAAGATCCAGCCCAAAATGACCCCCTTTAAGTCCTTGATTTCAATTGGAAGGATAAGCAGGGGCTTAAAACTGCCCCAGTGAAATCAACAGGGCTTTAAAACATTTAGTTTGGCTGGATCATGCTCATTGTTTTTTGTTGTGGTACCTTACAGTATATGAGAGGACAGATCCCTGGCTTCCCAGAGGGCATCTGGTTGGCCACTGTGGAACAGAGTGCTGGACTAGATAGGCCTTGGGCCTGATCCAGAAGGGTTCTTTTGTTCCTGTGGAGAATATGCATTTGTTCAGCCTCATACATTTAGGCTTGCTTTCAGTGAGGTATGGGATCTAGGACAGGAGTTGGCAACCTGGTGCCCTCCAGATGCTTTGCACTACAATTTCCATAAATCATTACCTTTGACCATGTTGGCTAGGGCTTATGGGAGTTATAGTCCAAAACATCTTGAGGGCACCAGGTTGTCTACCCCTGGCCTCGAGGGTTGAACCAAAAGGCTTAATGGAGAAGGTGGGCTTTGAGGAAGGATCTGAAGGAAATAAGAGAGATGACAGGCAGTTCTAGGCATTAGGGGCAGCAAAATAGAGAGGGTGAGTCATCAGTGGTTTGAGATATTTTAATCCCCATTAGATATATTAAACATCCTTTAGGAGCCAGAGATGATGCCTGTGTCACATCCAACGTTCTTCAGGACTCCCTATTTGATTTGCGTTAATCCGTTGCTCTTGTTACATGGCTATTTTCTTGAGCATTGAGTAATAATATATTTAAGAGCTTCTGCACAAAATATTGTTTCTGACACAAGCTTTGCTTATGCTGAGCAGGGTCAGGCCTGGTTATTACTTGGATGGGAGACCCCTCCTCTAGTTTCCTGCATTGAGCAGGGGGTTGGACTTGATAGCCTTGTAGGCTCCTTCCAACTCTATGATCTATGAAATCTATGAAATCCTGAGCACATTTCAGCAAAACTCATTTGGAAGCTCAATGATGCTTTGAGGAGGATATTCGGAGAGAAACCCAGTATTTCTTATTTGTAGATATAAGAAAGGACATTCTGCCAGAACTGAAGGCATTTTAATATTGGGATTGCTATAAATTTCACCCACCATTTCACTGTGGCCGCTTAGTCAGGGGATCTTTGGTATTTGTTAAAGATCTTCAGTCGAGGCTGTTGGTCTGCTTGTTCCTTGCCTGTAAGATAAATAACTTTTTCTGCACACACACAAAGAAGCTCCAAAGGGGATAGACTAGTGAAGAATGATGGGACTATAGGGAAACATTTTTTTGAGCCTTACCTATGATTCTAAGACCTGTTTAATCTGTTTTGCACTGCAAGCAATGCATTGTTGTTTTTAACGTTCCGTCTACCTTTTTAAAAATCCAGGGGTGTAATCTAATGGAGTTTTGCTGATGGAACTGCAGCAGAACCAGGAGGGAGATGATTTCCCCTCCCTGCTGCAGCCCCTTATGTGCCCACGAAATCTGCTCTGGAGGGCTGGGGGGGCTTGGGGGGAACAGAGGGTTGCAGGGGGAGGAGAGATGGAGACAGTTCTATCACACAAGCAGATGTCTGCTCATGCAATGTTGGATTCTATCCCAAAGATAGATAGATAGATAGATAGATAGATAGATACTTAGCAGAAGTGGTACATAACAGAGTAGTTAGTGTTTACCTACTATACAGGATCCAGTTTTATTCTAACAAACATAATATTTTAATTAATAGGCAGGGCCTTGTCTTACATTGGGATGAACATCTGCTGATGTGATGAGACACCTATATATAAATAACTTAACCGCTGATAACATTAGCAGTAGACCACCCACATGAGCAGGAAGAGAGGGCCTAAAGAACATAGTCCATAAGGAAGTGGAACAAGACCTTGCTAAGTGGGTAGAAGTAGTTTAAGATGTTGCTTACATTCTAAATATAGTCATAGATTCCTGGCATGTTGCTGAACATTAGTGAACTCATTGATTAGGATTCACATGTTGTTCTGATGTATTGGTTCACTGACATCAATGCTTTATTGACATTGTTTGGATGATGTCAGTATTGCAGGATAGCATAAAGCAGCCTTCCCCAAACTGGTGCCCTTCAGGTGGGTTGGATTACAACTCCCATACGCTGTGTCCTATAGCAGAAGCAATTTGGCTAATATCAATGTAATCCATGCTTTTGAAACATAGGTGCAGCTACATTGTGACACCAGCAATGCTTAAACCCATTGCATCTGTACCCTCATAGACAATATTATTACCTTCCTTGGTTGCATGTTGGGCATGGAGTGTCCACAGCTTCCTGATTTGATAGTTCTGTGACTTCTTCAACATAGTCCTGAGTAATTTTGTAAAGGTAGTTCTCATATGCAATTAATAAGATTTCCCCCTGAAGTTTTTCTGTTTCCATTCTCCCACAGAAAGGCTACAATGGGGGTGGGCAACATGTAGCCCTTCAGATGTTTTGCTCTATAACTCCCATCATGCCTCAACTTAGGTTATGCTAGTTAGGGCTGATGGGAGTTGTAGGCCAAAACATTTGGAGGGCCACAAGTTGCCCACCCCTGGACCACAACATTTATTTTATTAGATGATCCTCATAAGAATCTTGGCCTCTGTTTTATCTAGTGGCCTGCTACAATCTTCTTGTACTGCAGAGCATCATTACTACCTCCATACATCCATTCTGCATTATTCATTGATACAGTCAGGTATACACAGGGGAGGGTGGTGATGACTTCTATGTCAGTGGGGCTCCTTATCCATCGCAGCGCTTTATAGGAGCTATCTGTGGTGCTGAACCCCATCCCCAAAATAGGTTCACCACCATGGAGCACCATGGATAGCTCCTATAAAGCTCAAAAGAAAAGAAAAGAACATACTGTAGATCCTTTTGCTTTGCTAAGAGGAGCCTTCAAAAATCTAAACACGTCTTCTATATCAGAAAATGTGACATGGAACCACGTTGCTCTTCATGTCATGCTCATGTCATCAAGTAAACATGCTGAAGCTTTGGAATAATTTCAGCAAGTTGTGCTAGTTTCTCAAACTCAGCAGCTACAGTAAATGTTTTTCTGAGCAAACCATCTCATGTTGCTAATGAGCAAGGAATTGGTCCAAGTGGATGTCCCAGGGCATCCCTCATTGACAAATTACAATTCTGTGCAGCCAAACCCATCTGTCCAAACAGAGCTTTGTCGGCTTTCAGCATAAGACCCTTTCCCTTAGCTGCAACTTGTACAGTTCTGTTGAGGGCAGAAAATGATTTTAGTTGTAACTTGGGGATCCTGTCATTCCATTTATGTGTGGGCTTCTCTGACAATCTTTCTGCCTGAAACTTGCAGTAATCTTCTTCTTCAAATTTCTTTTGCATTTGAAAGGTCACTGACAACATCTGGTGGGGCAAGCCGACCAGTAGACAAGCTACAAAATTCTTGCTTCTCAGAATTGAATGGATTTTACCAAGTGTTTTTGGGAACATGTTTATCATGCACTGCATGTCCACTTCATCTCATTCAATCCTGAACATTGTGAGGTCTGGATGGATGAACCCGTTTGTAACTAAAATTACAAAGTTCAGCTTTATTTCAGAAGCACCTACGGTATATGCTATATTGCACCTATATTGTAACTGCACCTATATTGCAGAAGGATGGATTACAGTGATGAAGGTTCATCGATATTAGCCAAATTGCTTCTGCTACAGGACACAGCATATGTGATGCACTTCTTGTGCTACACGCCTTCCCCAGCAGTGACATGGTAAATATTTTTGCTGGTTGAGGCAAACTTCTTGCTGCACTAAATCTTCTTGTACAGGCTTGCTTGCTCAGAATTTCAGATTACATTTTCACAAGTTGGAGATACAATCAAGAGCTCTTACACTGACTTGAGTTTTTTTAACATGTCATTCGTATGGCTCTAAGAACACAGCAGATATGAGTTAAATGCTACATCGTTTTTTGTGACAGAAAGGGTGTAGTAGAACCACACCAACTGCATTGCATTTCTTGTGCTAGTTACCAAACCTTGGCTTGGAAAAATTGCCCTAGTTCCACACATTCCCAGTCCAGGTGGCTATGGATGGAGAACAGCAGTAGTTATCATATAGCAGATGACTGAAAAACAGAACCATGGTCAGTTCTGTCCTGAGGGTGTAAGCAGCCTTGTGCAGTACTCCACATGTACCTGTATGAAGAATGGTTTGGCTATTTTTACACAATTAAGGAGGAGTGAAAGCTACTCATTACTGATGGCCAACATGGCTAGTAATTTTACTACAGTCATAAGCTATCCCCCAAAAGTTTATTTCTTCAAGTTGATATTGACCACCAGATGTTTAGACTCATGGCCTAATATCACCGTCACCATGTGTTGCACCTGACCACAATGCAAAGGAAGTGGATGACTCAGAACTGGGCAGACTGGGGTGGAGGCAGTATGGGGGATAGCCCACTGTGTAGTGGCTTGGGTTTGGGATTTGGATTTGGGAAGCTTGGACTGAGCCACAAATCTCTCTGGGTGGACTTGAGCACCCATATCTCTCAGCCTAGTTCATTTTTATGTTGTGTATTACATTTTATCCCATACTTCCCTCAAGGCAGTATACATTGGTTCTCCCCACATTTTATCCTCACAACAACCATGTGAGGTAGGTTAGGTTGAGAGATGGAGACTGGCCTGAGGACATCCAGTGAGCTCTGGCTATAAGTGGGGATTTGAACCTGGTACTTCTTGGTCCTAGTCCAACACTCAAACCACTAAGTCACATTGGACTTTGTGATAGAAAGCCTTTCAGCCACACTGGAGTAGGGTGGCCAGGTGTCCTACTGTACAGAGGACAGTCCTCTATTTTGGAGAGTTGGCAGAGGAAAGTCCTCTATTTGAAAGTGTCCTCTATTTGATGGGTTGTTCAGCCCAAGTCTGAAGTCAAAGAACCATACGTAGGAGGAACGGCAGGGGCCTGGAAACTGCCCATCAACATTTGGCACCTGGACAGCAGACTGAGCAGGCATGCAGGTCACCTAGTCAGTCTTCTCCGTTATGGTGAATTGTATTGTATTTCTATTTAAATTATAGCAATTCTTTCTAAATTTGCACCTTTACATATAAATTAGTAGCATCAGATGTTATTCCAGCTTTTTGAAGGGTTTTACCTAAAATAACTTTGGATGGATGGATGGATGGATACAATTATGCAAATTGGTGTCCTCTTTTCTCCCCCTTTTTGATGATGTACAAATGGCCACCTTACACTGGAGCCAGCTGCATTGGTGCCTCCATGCGTGATATTTGGTAACCCCCCTTTGATCATGAGAGTGCACTGACAGGCAGAACATGCCAGTCCCACTGGTTGAGGACAAGATGCAGATGCAAGCTGACCAAAGGGCCATCTTCATTGCAGCTCTGCCTATGTGTTGGACTGGACTGCAAAGAAGCAGTTTGTGCTGTAGTTTTAATTTCAGAATGGATGAGTAAAAATGTAATTCCCCTCAGCAGTCAGTGTAAAGAGCAGGCGACAAGCTTCTGAATTTTGCTTGGTCTGCCAAGTGATAATGATAGCTATACAAGCAACAAAACCTTTTATTAATCATTCACATTTGTGAACCCCTGGCAACATTCCCTTTCTCACAAATTTATTATTCTGAGCAATCCCTCCCACACCGTTGTCGTAGTCAAACGTTAATTCATTGCAATAATGAGGAAATGGAAATCCAGCATCTACTGCGGCACCAATAAAGGCCCAGTGAATCACCTGAAATGATAGTATGCAAAGTTCATGCAGATCTTGGCACTGTAACCACTATGGCAGACACTGAAAACAGAGCCTTATTGGAACAATGCATTCTCAGCGAGCTCTGCAATAAGAAATGCTGCCCTGATGCTAACTAGTTGTATGAATGTTTATGCCCCCTAAAAAGCCATAACAGAAGAATGAAACAACAGCTACGTTATGAGAAAACAGCCGTACGGATAAAGTAAGACAAATGGCTGTCATTTTCCACATCCTAATACGGAATCACAGACTCTCAGAGCTAATCTAACAAACAGCAGATCACCTGATAAAACAGCTCCTGGACCAAACTACCTCACTCTGCAGATGTGACAATGATGGAGGGCTCCCTGATATTAAAAAATAAATAACCCTGCACTCAGAAAACTAGTATGTCGGGAGAAGGCTAGCCTAGGTATTATCTATATATATAAAAGAAGTCCTGACTGACTGACTGACTGACTGACTCATCAACCCGAGCTCAAACCGTTTAATCTAGGAACGTGAAATTTTGAAGGAACATTGTTTTTATGACGTAAACACCCACTAAGGAAGGATTTTTGGAAATTCCGTCCCTAAAGGGGTGAAAAAGGGGGGGAATCACCCCACTCTCATATCTCCTATGGGCAAAACAACAGGGGAGCAGTTATGCAAATCGGCCTCACCTCATAATTGCTGCAGGAGCCAATAGGAGCAGTTATGCAAATAGCCTATACGACACTTAGAATGTTCGTATGAATTCCTGCAGGGCCCAATAGGAGTGGGTATGCAAATCTCCCCTAGGCCATTTAGAATGTTCTCTGAGGGGGTAAAAAGGGAGGGAAACTTTTTAAATGACTGAATGACTGTTGTGTGGGGGGTGTTGTCACATAGGCTCCATCACGTTTTGACGGATCTACCCCAAACTTGGCATGGTCACTCTTCATCATGCAAACGAAGCCACGGGCAACAGCTAGTGTATGTATATATGTAGGAGAGAGGGGCAGAAACGTGAGTTGTCTGAATCTGAAAGCACCTCGGTAATCTCTCTGGGGATCTCATGTGAGGGGGTGAATCGGCTGCCTTATACAAGAGCCTATACATCTCCTCTGCTACATGAAAGGATTATTTTCATGGGGAGACATGGCACATATGGCCACCCACCTGCAGTCTGAAGTGGAAGAGACCAGACTGCAGGCTCAACAGTTAAACACGCGAACTGCTGTTTATGTAGACTATCAGCTAGGAAGCACTGAACTTCACACAAGTAGAAACTAGGGTGGCCACTTATGAATAACTGAAAAAGAGAAAATGCATCAACAAAAAAGAGGACAAAAGGTGCCACCAATTTACATAAATTTACATATGCTAATTTATTCACAGAGATGCACTATTTAGACATAATTATTATAATTTAAATAGAAATACAGTACATCTCACCAGCATGTGGAAGACTGTGACCAGGTGACTTGTGTGCCTTGCTCAGTCTGCTGCCCAGGCGTTGTTGAAGGGGAACTTCAAGGCCCAGCTCTGGTTCTTTATCTTATACTAGACTTGGACAGCCCTTTGAATACAGGATGCCTTCAAAATAGAGGGCAGTCCTCTGACAGCCCTTCAAACAGAGGACTGTCATATGTAAAAGAGGACACATGTCCACCATAGCTGGAAACTTGTATGGCAGCTTCCTTGCCAGCACTAGGCCTGAACTAAGTCCAGCATTAGCACAGGGGGAGAGGGCAAAGCCTCTGTTGGAAGGGCCCCAGCTCAGCGGTAGAGCACCTGCTTTGCCTGCAGACGGTCCCAAGTTCAGCCCCTAGCATTTCCAGGCAGGCAGAGCTGGGAAAGATCCCCACCTGAGACACTGGGGAGCTGTTGCCAGCAGGCCCGGCACAAGCTCTTCTGCCACCTAAGGCGGGAGAGTACATGTGCTGCCACTGCCGCCTCACACCACCGCCTTCCACTGGACACCGCACCCCTTTCCCTCCCCTTGTTACACCCCACCACTTCCCCTACCTTTCCCACCACCACCACATCGGCTGTCTGGAGATTCCTGTGGCTGGAAGAAACAGCTGGTGCAGCTCTCACAAGAGCCCACCCAGCCGCCTAGCCACTGTCTTGGCTTCCAGTCACTGTCTGTGAACCGGGGGTGGCGAACATGTGACCCTCCAGATGCTGTTGGACTGCAACTCCCATCAGCCTACTGGCCAGCATAGCCAATGGTGAGGGCTAATGGGAGTTGCAGTCCAGCAACATCTGGAGGACCATCCCTGCTGTGCTGTTGACAATGCTGAGCTAGATGGTTGGACTAGCTCAGCAAATAAAGGAGGATGGCAGCTTCCTTTATTTCCTCAGAAATCCCCTGAGCTACAACTTGAGTTAATCAATTCAGAGCCATTAGATTCTACTACTCTATGCATGAGGGGGGAGGGGAGAAGCAGTTCTCTAATCTCCCATTGTGATAATTTCAGGACAGTACATGAACGTGACACTGAACTCCTGGTTATATTTATTTAAATCATTTCTATTTTACACATTGGGCTGCTTTAGTGATCATCAGCATTGTGACAGATAATACCCTCAATATATTCTTATAGATTTGCTCCAGTCCAGTACACCCACCCACCCACCCCCTTGGTTAAGGGAAGGGGGCCTGCAGGTGTGGGAGAGAGGAGAAGCAAGAGATGTGTGTTGCTGGAAGAACCTTGGGGGGGGGGGTACGAGGTCTCTCTCTCTCTCTCTCTCTCTCTCTCTCTCTCTCTCTCTCTCTCTCTCTCTGGATCTGATGTGAAGTGGGGAAGGGGCCGTGGCTCAGTGGAAGGGCACCTGCTTTGCATGCAGGAGCTCCCAGCCAGGTTCCATCCCCAGCATCTCTAGGCAGGGCTGGAAAAACTCCTTCCTGAAACCCTGGAGAGGCGCTGCCAGCCAGTGCAAACAATTCTGGGCTACATGAACCAAGGGTCTAACTGGGTATAAGGCAGCTTACTATATTCCTATCTGCTGCTTTACAGGACAGCTTCTTGTTTGCATCCACTTATGCTCTGCTTGTAAATTGAGCAAATATCACAAAGATACAATAGACACCCAGTATCCAGTGCTCTCTCCACCAAAGGAAACCAAATCTGGGTAGCTCTGCCCCTGGATCTTCTCACCACTTGGGGAAGTAGAGAATGCACAAGTACTAAGTTTGTGACAGTTGCACTGCAATGCTCATTCAGGCCCTATTGAATTCAGTGGCAGCTCATACAGTGACTTGCTTGCAAGCTACCAGCTTCTGCCATAGAGTGCCACAGAACAGAGGAGGAGGATCTGGATGACATCAGGACATCAGGGAAGGAGACGACGAAGCACCATGGCCACTCATGGTTGTTGAGTGCAAGGTGCAGGCAACAGTTTTGGTGCTTCTGCCACTACCTCTCGTGCCCTCCAAGAACTGCACCAAGCACCCTCCAACCTCGCCACATAAGCTGTCATTGATTGGATTTGATGGACGAGTCTGTTGATGTGAGTGGGGATGCCCCTCTGATCACACACAACACCTCTGTGGAGCTTAACTAAAGATAAGTAGCTTGATGTAAAGATAAAATATGTGATGATAATGATAATGAGGATACAATCAAAGGAGAAAACCTGCAAGAGGTGTATTGGTTAAAAGCCAAATTGGCAGGAATATTGATGTTTTAAAAAATCAGTTAAGTTGCACAAAGCTCTAAATAAATTTCCTTCCCCAGCAAAATGAAAGGCATTGCAAACAACTTATCCCCCCCCCCCCCCGTATTTGAAGTGACAGACAAGAAAGCAGCAAGGCTGTATAGTT
This sequence comes from Shinisaurus crocodilurus, assembly GCA_021292165.1. Taxonomy (NCBI): domain Eukaryota; kingdom Metazoa; phylum Chordata; class Lepidosauria; order Squamata; family Shinisauridae; genus Shinisaurus; species Shinisaurus crocodilurus. Next base: position 132,105,936 of record CM037879.1, read on the forward strand.
ACCAATCTGTTATAGGGAAGACTTATGCCTGGGTGAAGAGACACATATTTCAAAAAGGCAAGATCTGTCAGAGGTTCTCCCAGTTTGTTTATCACCTGCCGTTCTCCAAATGGCACCAGTGCCAACAGCTAATTTTAAAATACAGCCCAATCATAAAAAAAATAAATCCCACAATAACAGTTTAAAACAGCGAATTCCAAATAAAAAAGGTTCCTTTGTTACAGGTCATCAACAGCTTTTCTAGAAAGAAGAATAGCTTGATACACTTTTCTAAAAGCCTGCACAGGCAGGTTCTTCTGGCAAATCTCCTTTGGGGAAGGACACCCAGAACTCTGGTGTGTGAGATGCTGTAATTTCCATTGCTGGACCAGGATATTTTAAATGTGCAGCCTTTAATATTAACTTTCATACAGCTTTATTATTTTAATTCTTATTTTGCTTCATCATTTTAAACATATTTTTATTTACAATTACAATGAAAACAAAAGGGGGAAACAAAACAAAAACAGCAACAGAAAAGGAAGAGAAAAGAAAGAACAAAAAACTTTGATATGGTTTTATTATTTTAATTGTTATTTTATTTGTTTCATCGTTTGGTATTATTTATACTCTGCCTTGGATCTATGTTCTTAGAGAACAATTGGCAAGAAATATAACTAATGGAATAATACCTACTAAAATGTACCAATATAGAGCAAAATCCAACATTGCGAAGCAGACATCCACTCACTCATTCAGTGGGACTTTCCCCTGTTCTTCTCCACTGCAGCACCCCATACCTCCCCAAATCTGGATCTGGATCCAGATTTAGTCATACTTAGAGTAGGCCCACTGAAATCAATGGGACTTAAGCTGGTCATGACTAACTTAAGTCTCATTAATTTCAGTGGGTCTACTCTAAGTATGACTAAATCTGGATCAAACCCCTGCTCCAGAACCCTCTGAAGATTTTGAGGGCACACAGGGTTGAGGAGGAATTGGCCCCTTCCTGTTCCACTGACAGAAACCATCCATGGGAGGAGCTAACTGGTACAACCCATAATGATTTAAACTTGCCTTAATCAATTAACTAACTAAAGGCACAATCCTATGCATACTGACTGGAAAATGCTGGGAGTTGTAGGACTTATTTCTGTCTAAACATGCATAGGATTGCACCCTAAGGCAGCAATCTCATACACATTGACCTGGGAGAAAGTCCCACTGATTACAATGGGCCTTATTTCTCAATAGACATGTGTAAGATTACACTGCCCTGCTGCAATCCTATACAGACCTACCTAGGTGTAAGTCCCACTGAACACAGTGGGGTTTATGTCTGAGTAAATATGCATAGGATTACACTGTAAGGCTACGGTCCTATGCATGCTTACTTGAGAGTATGCTCCATTGAAATCAGTGGGCCTTACTTCTGAGTAGACATGCAAGCATAGGATCGCACTGTACAGCTTTAGTTGATTAATTACCGGTTAACAGCACAATCCTATGCTTGTGTACTTGAAAGTAAGTCTCACTATGTCCAGTGGGGCTTACTCCCTAGTAAGTAGGTTTAGGATTACAGCGAGATGATTGTATCCCCACTGTGCATCTTTGTTGTATAAATTAAGGACTCCCGTTCTGATACCAGCACCTTTCAAATGTACTAGATTCACATTGTGCAAGACAAACATAGAAGAGTAATACCAAATAACAATTTCAAATCAAGGCCCATTGCTGCTACAGATGAGAATTTTTACAAAAAAATATTGCTCCCAGACATGTAGAGATCTTTTCTTTTCATGTTCCTTGAAGAAAATCAGCTTGTCTTACAGGAGGGTGGTCTCCAAATCAACCTTATTTGATATAAGATTTAAAGTCATGGCAGCAACTCATTAAATACCACTAGCACATTGATTAGTGTTTTTCTGAGTACTGCCTTTGAGTGTGCCTTGTAAAAAGCCAGCATGATACTCTGGCTCCTGATGGAAGGCCACTCCTGTTCCTTCTAGCTAATGCATCTGGAGTCAATAACTAGCAATATTGTCTTGGTTGAAGTAATAATTTATTAAAGTGTGTCTGCCATAAAGGCCAAAATGGAATGATTAGCTTCACATTTTGATCAATTAACAGCACTCAAGCCAGCCGCTTTTTGAATCACTCCAAAGCCCCCACGAATCAATCGAGTGGTTGAGAAGTCCACTGAGGGGCATAAGGCAGGCAATTGTTACTTTGTCATATTTATTTTTACAAATGGTTATCATCATTGGATAACCTTCACTTTATGATTCATTGAAGACTGCCCAAGATATCCTCTTTTGGAATGACATGAGTAATTCAGATGTATCTCGGTGGTGAACGTTAAACATTGTGAATGAACTGAAGTGAAGTTGCAGGAAAGAATGCTCTTTATAGCTATCTATGAGTAATAAAAATAGGAAGAACATGATCTGTCCTCCTGCAGCTCTGGAGAGGGGCAGAGCAGCTGGATTTACAAAGTAACAGTAGGGTGCATTGCCATATGCTCAGCACAATGCATTCACATGAAAAGGCCAAGAAGGAAAAGGGCTCTCTCTTCCCACATGCATATCACTCATGCGATTAATAATAACTCTTAGCCTGCAGAGATATGTGAATCCAGGGCTATGGCTTATGTTTAGGCCCCCTTTCCAGAGTTTTCTTAAACCCCTTAAAACTGTGGTAGAATGTACCAAGGGGCCTAGGCAGGCTGGGTAAAGCCAATGTCCAGCTAGGCAAAAAAACCTAAATCAACTCTAGTTTCCAATTGAGTGCATGTACTGAGTATATGTATGTATTCAAGAAGCAAGCAGAGAGAAGTTCAGAAATGTATTTCTATGGGGGCTGGACAATTCCCAGAGAGGCAGATTAAGACTGACCAATCAAGGCTGGGGATGACCTGATCATGTGTCCTCCTGGTAATTCCTGCATGTATCTATTTAAGATAAGACTGAGTCATGGGAGGATGAAGGTGGAGAGTCAGCATGGGATATGTAGTAATGTAGACTGTTGCCTATATCCAGTCATATCTGGTCACTTTCTTTGTTCAAAGGCATTTCTAGAAGAGAAGGAGGAAAGGCTTCATCACACCATATCTTCAAGCTACAGTGTTGTTGTTTTAACTCATGGCATGGTACCAAATAAGGCTGACCAAAAAATCTGATGGCTGACATAAATATCAGAAAATGTCTGATAGAAATTACCCTTCTTGATAGGGTGGCCACATACATATTGCCAAAAAAGAGAGGAAATGCATCACCAAAAAAGAGGACACCAATTTGCATAGCATTGGTATATACAAATTTAGAAAGAATAACTATAATTTAAATAGAAATACAATACATCTCACCATAGTGGAGAAGACTGCCTGTTTGCCTGCTCAGTCTAGTGTCCAGGAGCTAACTGCTGATGGGAACTTCTAGGCCCCTGCTCTCTATCTGTATGGTTCTTTGACTTCAAACCAGACTTGGACTGGACAACCTTTCAAAAAGACAACACCTTCAATTAGAGGACTCTCCTCTGTCAGCTCTCCAAATGAGAGGATTCTCCTCTGTAAAGTAGGACACCTGTCCACCTTCTTCTTCATAGGCTGAAGCCTATAGTTTAATTAAGTGTTTTAGGCATGACAAGATGGAAAACCAAGCACCATTTTAGAGGATAAATTTACTTTGCTTAACTCAATTCTTGTTTTCTATGGGCGCAACCCACCAGGAAGTTCTCCAGCACAAGCCTTATTGAAATGGAACAAATGCAAGCTGTGCAAGAACACTACTGCACTTTTGCACATGACCAGTTATTAAGGACAGCTTATAGCAAATAGTTCTGCTCAGCTTGAATGCAATCATACCTCTCCTTCCCAGTTCTTCATCCTAGTTCTATTCTAAATGGGCCCATCTTGTTTACTCATAACATATGTCTTCCATTGTTGCAGCGATTCCACTTGCTCCTTGGTGCACTTAATCCAGTTTGCATTTCTCCTTGTTGACCAGGGGGGAACTCAAACTGGAAATATATTCCAAATGTTGCCTCAGCCAGTGCCTTTGCAGAGGGGAAGGACCATAGCTCAGTGGTAGAAAGCATGCTTTCTATGCAGAAGTCTTAAATCCAATCCCTGGCAGCTCCATTTTTTAAAAAAGGCAGCAGGTGATTGGAAGGACAGCAGGTGATCAGAAAGATCCCTGCCTGAGACTGTGGAAAGCTGCTGCCAGTCTGAGTAGACAATATTGGGCTAGATGGACCAATGGTTTGATGGTACAGGAATACCTTGGATTGCAAGTAACTTGGTCTGAGAGCGTTTTGCAAGACAAGCAAAAAAATTTTAAATTTTTTGACGTGATAAACAAGCAAGGTCTTGCAAGACAAGTGTAGGAATGTAACCGCTCACCTCAAGTGGGCGTAGCGGGCCAAAATCGGCCCCACTCACGCCCACCAGAGACTCACTTTGATATAAGAGTGTTTTGGATTACAAGCACGGTTCCAGAACGAATTATGCTCTCAATCCAAGGTATTACTGTATAAGGCAGCTTTCTATTTGCTTGTTTATTAATTACATTTCGATACTGCCCAATAGCTGAAGCACTCTGGGGGATTCACAAAAGTTAAAACCATAAAATACAGCCATATAATAAAATATAATATGAAAACCTTTACAAGTTGAATTCTCTGTTCTGAGTACAATTATTACTTGTTTATCCATAGTAGAAATGCCCATGTAATTATACTTCCAAGAACTGCATGCACCGTCTTTGCAGCTCTACCACGTTGGCGGATTACAAATGACAACATCCAGACTGTCAAATTGTGAAGTTTGCCTGGAAACCTTTAAAAAGCCAGCACATTTGTGAAAATGTTTCTGTTTTTCTCAGACCTACTTTTCCCATCAAGAACAAGTATTTTTTAAAAAATACTTTCAAAAGTGGTTCAAGTGAACATGCTTCGAGATTAAACCACCAGACTTTTTACAGAGTTCTAGAATAGGTAAATAATATATTTTATTGGTTTGGCTTAAGTTGGTGTAGGAGTTGCTAAGTTGCTGTCTCTCTCCCTCTCTCCTATCCTTTGGAATTACTGCAGCAATCACCATCCTCTGAAGTCTTTTTTTTTTTTTTTTTAGTTTCTTTACAACTTCTCAGTAATTTCTCCTCTGTCCTGCCCATTATCTGCAGTGCACCATTTGTGAATGTAGTCATTATTGCTAACAGAACATGTACGCTTGCTGTTATCAAATTAGCAAAGCATTTGTGATCTTGCAGCATCAAATGAACAGCAAAGAAAAGAGCTTATTTCCTTGGCTCTGAGAGCTCTTGGCTGTTTGTTCGCTTGCTTTTGAGAAATGATATTCTGGGAGTGTAAATCTGGCTCCACATTATCCTGTGATTCTGGGGCAGCTGTGCTCATGGGAAGCATGCTTGGATGTGATCATCACTCTCTGGATCACTCTCAGGGACCTCCCACACACCACACACACCACACACACACACACACACACACACACTCACAAACACACACACACACACACACGTAAATCAAAGTCATAGTAGCATAGCTATTTACAATATGCTTCATGAAGAACATCTTTGCTTACATGGGTTTGCATAAGAGACAAGAGCAGGTAAATGGGGTAAAATGAGATGGAATGAAGATAATTCATTTAGATAATAGGGCTGTTCTATGATGAGAGAAAGATGTGACACTCACAAAACTGTTTCTATATTTTTTAATCTGTATTGATAAGTCAATAAATATTTAACAGCAAAACAAAAATCCCTACCAACTTTATAGCTAATATAGTTTCTATTCTCAGCTTCTGTTTTAAGGGTTATAGTAGCCTTAGCACATTATTCTAACAAAGACCAACACTGGAGGAATCAAAAGAATCCATTATGTCCATATACCCCAGATTATCTCTGTGTAGCATACTTACTATTACAGTGTATTTATTTCTGAAAAGGTCATTCCATCCTCCTGCCTTATCTTACCCATTGCTCTTCCCTGATAATAGACCACATTTTATACAAAGGAACTGAAATGAAAAGTCTCTTCATTCATCCATCTATTCACCTAATTTCTTTTTTTAAAAAACAGAGCACTTAAAATATGGGCTTTTGTTACAATGAACTGCTGTTACAGGGATCCCAGAAAAAAAAATAATTTGGAAAAAATCACCTTAATGGAGATGTGCTGGCAAATGTCCTCATATATAGTGTACAAATTATAATCACTAGAATGATTACTTATCAACAATCCATCATTATCATTTTTCCAAAAAGGAAACTGTGAAAAGGGCAGAAACCATATGTTTCAATATCATACTTCTGCTTTTCATCCCCTGCAGCAAGATAAAATGGCAGATATATCCCAGCCAGTCAGGTGTTTATGACAAACTGCTGTGATGTCATGCCATGCTGTAGTCTGCTGTCAATACCTCATAAAGGTACATTTATGCTTCTTACTTAAATGCTTCTTGCTTCACTGAATAGTAACTGCTATGATACCAACCCTGGGCTTTCCCGGGTTTCTTTTGAAAACTGTAGTGATAACTAGAGACTTCCTCTGCAAAGGTTACTCTACAGTCCAGGGATTCATTAAAACAAATATTTGTTTTTCAAAGGGTTTTCACATTCTGGCCCAATTTCAATGGAAGGTTTGAAACTCTCAGAGTTCCACTGTGATATTTTTTTTCAGATGCAACTCCCTACATCAGATAAATCTCCCCAATTCCATAACTAAGAATGGAGGTGTATGGGCCCTCCTTTGGATATTTTGTTGGATGGGTTTCTGTTGTTGATTCTCAAGGACAGCTGTTTTCATGTACAGTATTGGTTGTATTTAGGGCAATAATGAATTCAAAGGGGAGTGAGACCACATGACCAGGTTTATTCCAATGTTGTGGAACCCACTCTCTTGCCAGCCAGCCACACATTCAGTGTGGACATCTACAATGGGGCATCTTCTAATGGAACCTTCTCTCAACTCTTAAGATCTAGGGAATTATAGACCAATGTCTAACCTCCCAGTTTTAACCCAGTTTTTATTCATGTAGGCAATGGCAGGGCAGCTCCGAAAGCTCCTGGATGGAGTAGATTATCTAGAATGGATTCTAGATCCATTTCAATTTGGTTTCAGATGTGGGCTCAGGACTGAAGTTGCTTTGGTTGTCTTGGTTGGCAACACTGGGCAGGAGTTTGACAATGGGAGTGTGTTGCTCTTGATTCTGCTGGACCAGTCTGCAATTGTTGATATCTACCATTATATCCTTTTGGACTGTCTTGTGGGCTTGAGGGTACAGTTCTGCAGTGGTTCCACGACTTCCTTACTAAGAGGTTTCAAAAAAGGGTGCACAAACAGTTACTCTTCCCAGTGGGAGTTTCCTGCTCTAAACTGAGTCCTGGCTCTTTGCTAAGCAAATACAGGGATGTATACAATGGAGTAGTCAATTTAGTAGGAAAATAGTCAAGCATAGTTTTACCAGACACATAGGGGGTTTCCCAGACTGAGGTCTGAGGGGCAGCCAAGGTCAAAAGTCAGGAGATCAATCAAGTAAAAATGAAGTCTGAAAGCAGGTAGAAGTCCAGGGGTCAGTAGCATGGTGATCCAAACACATGGCAAGGTCAGGGAGAAAACAGGATACAGAGACTAGAGCCGAAGTTCAGACATTGTTTCCAGCAGCTCTCAAGTTACAAGTGAGAGCTAATATGGCTAGAGCTACTAGAGCCCCACCTAGTGCTTAGCTGCATCATGCCAGGGGCTTGTCAGATGCCCTCCACATGAGGAGAGCCTGATTCATGAATAGTCCTCTTCAGTAAGTGAGCACTCCTTCACCTGGCCACCATCCTATCATGGAGCTTAAGGCGCTGGCCTGGCATTCTCAGGGGCTAGGTGGTAGGCCAGCATTTTTCTCTACCTCAGAAGCTGAGCTCTCTGACTCTCCAGGAGGCATATCCAAAGTCATCACCCCTGAGGGTCCTGGACCATCTTGAGTAGTGCCAGGGTCTTTTGAGGGGCCAGTTGGCTCTGAAGGTTCTGGGTCCTTCTGGCTCAGGTTCTATTACTTCCCCCCATTCTTTTCAACTTCTAATCAGGGACAGGCAACTCATGGCCCTCCAGATGTTTTGGCCTAGAATTCCCATGATCCTTCACATAGCTATGCCAGTTAGGGCTGAGGGGAGTTGTAGGCCAAAACATCAGGAGGGCTACAAGTTGTCCAGCCCTGTTCTACATAAAACCACTGGGGGACATCATCTGGAGGACTGGAGAGGGTTGTCATCAGTATGATGACACTCACCTTTATTTTTCCTTTCCAACAGAGTTGCCCCTGAATTACTGTCTTGAGGTTGGTAATGGGCTGGATGAAGGTGGAAAATTGGAGCTGAATCCAGACAAAGTAGAGTTGCTTAGGGTGAGCAATGTCAATATTGGTAATGCAGTGCAAATGTCTATGGGAGGATTACACTCCTCAGAATAGAGATGGGCAGAAGGTAGATCAAATATATTGGTAGATCATGGGGTGATATGCAGTAGATTGGCAAGGGATTCCAATTCCCAACAAGAGCAAGGAAAATTGCAAATAAAAAAGAAAATTGCTTATCTTTCAGCTCCATTGCTCCTCACCTGTAAAATATGGTTGCCTTGGGCCAGGTTTTTATGAAGCTCTGCTGGCCCGGTTTAGAGTTTTGTATTAGAACCCCTGCTCTGTACCAGCTCAGATATAGATGTTGTACTTGCAAGTTCTTACTTATGGGGAATGGGGGGATAGGCAATTGGCTCCACCCTTGAACCACCATTTTGCATACAGCCCTGCCTGTATGCAAAATGTATGCATTATTTTGCACTTGGCTCCATTTGGTGGACTTTGGGGTTCTTTAAATAACCAGTAGATCCCACAATCCTGAAGTCTGCCGCAATTCCCAGAATGAACAGGTCCATAATTCATAAGCACTCCTAGATTTCATAGATTCATAGATCATAGAGTTGGAAGGAGCCTACAAGGCTATCAAGTCCAACCCCATTTGGGTTTCCTCTTTCCACTGTTGAGCCAAAGGCCAGAAGCATGTTCTCATATCATCTTTGGTTGATATGCCAACAATGTCCTTTCTTTAAAAAGGGGGGGGGGATCTGACCACTATGGTGCACGCTAGAGTGGCCATGTACCGTACTTTAAAAACCTGTCAGATTACAGTCATTTATTTGAAGGCCTTCTGTTAAAGTCTGGTTTAAAGAAAAAGAACCACACAAAGGGAGCACATAGGGCCTTGAAGTTGCCCATCAGCAGTTAGCACCTGGGCAGCAGACTGAGCAGGCACACAGGTCACCTGGTTGCTTACTCCCCAGTAAATGTGTATAGCAGCTTTCCTCAACCTGGTGCCCTCCAGATGTTTTTGGACTACAGTTCTCACCATTCCAGACCATTAGTCAGGCTGGCCAGGGCTGAATGCAGTTGCCATCCAAAGCATCTGGAGGACACCACTTTGTGGAAGGCTGTTGTATAGAATTACAGCTGGGAGTAAATCCAATTGAATTCAATAGGACTTAGTACTGAGTGGACATGTATCGGATTGCGCTGTGTCGCAGAAGCGCATTAGTACAGCAGCATTCTGCACTCCCGGTTCAACATCACACAATCAGGGACACCCAAAAAAGCATCTCTGGAAAACTTGGGTGCTGGGTGTTAACAACAAGGCATAGAGGCTGGCCATCACATTGGTCCCCTGCTTCTGAGCTTCCAGAGGCATCTGGTTTGCTGAAACACAATGCTGGATTAGCTGGACCCTTGGTCAGATCCAATAATACAGTTCCAAAGTCCTTGTATTCTTAAAGGGCAGATATTCCTCCACCACAAAACACCATTTTGCACAAAGGAGTGAGCTAAGCGCACAGGCCACACAGCTGGCATTGGCCGTTTTCAGTCATGTACACTGTTGGTGCTGAAACAGAGGGATTGAGAGCCAAGTTGGATGTGAACTCACCTGATGTTAATTGCATGGATGCAGTTGACCTGCACATGTTTTGTTATGTAAATAGCAGCCACCAGGTAGCCTGAAGAGCCTCAGGACCATGGGGACTGCAGAGGGGAAGTTTCACTCTTGCGAGCTTCTCTTGAAATGCAAATAGGTAGCAGCATGAGGGAGACAGTTTTTTCTGAACCATGAGCTGGAGAAAAAGAGTTAAATTATCCCCCCCCCTGCCCTCCCCATGGTCCTGAGGCTGCTCAGGCTTCAAGTGACTGATATTTCCATAACAAAAACATGCATGTCAATTGGGTTCATACAATTAACAGCACATCCAGTCTGGCCCTGAAACATACTAGAAATGTGCAGATGTGCCCCAGATCTCCAAATATATTTGGAGTCCAAATAAAGGATTCCAAATATAGGCCATATGCTGCCAGATGGGCTGTGTAATCCACTTCCTAGGTGATTAGATTTGGTTCAAATCTCAGTTTAGCTATTGATTCACTTTGGTAGGTTCCTGTATCTTGGCCTCACTGCATCTATCAATAAAATAGAAGACTCCAAATTGCTTGAGATGCAATTGGCAAATCCAGTTAAGATCACATGTATGCACAGGTGGAAGATAATTCACATCCAACATTTCATTCTAGCAAATATCAGTATTTATAGGAACTATGAAATGGATAATTTCCCATGTCCAGATCTGTACCATATAATTTTCTCAAGTTCAGGAGAGGTGAAAAAACCCAAGGCCTGCAGTATGTGTCTCTGTGTATCTATCTAATCTATCCATAATAAAAGAGGTCTAAGTGGTGTGGGACTGATCCTCTTGCCAATCCATATGTGGGCCATGGGGGCTTACCTAGTCTCAGCAAACAACCAGGGAACAAACATTCTTTGGGAGGGTGATAGCTCAGTGGTAGAGCATATGCTTTGCATGCAGAAGGTCCCAGGTTCAATCCTTGGCATCTCCAGGTAGGGCTGAGAAAGACTCCTGTCTGAAACCATGGAGAGTTGCTGCCAGTCAGGGTCAACAATACTGAATGGTCTGACTCAGTATAAGGCATCTTTCTATGACCTACTATGATAGCCTTCTTCAACCTGCATCCCTCCAGATGTTTTGGACTACAATTTCCTGATCATTGGCTATGCTGCCTGGGGTAGATGAAAGTTGTAGTTCAACAACACCCAGAAGGACCCAGGTTGAGGAAGGCTGAGTCCTAGAACATGCTTTGCATTCAGAAGGTCTCAGGCGCAGTTCCTGGAATCGCCAGTCAAAAGACTCTTGAATAGCAGAGCTCAGAAAGACCTTTGCCAGAGGCCTTGGAGAACTGCCGCTGGTTGGAGTAAATAGTATTTGATTTGAGGCAGTAGTAGGTGGCTTCTAATGTTCATATGACCCCACTCACCTTGTTCTGAGACCTCTAAGTAATCACTTTCAAAAGCAGGTGATCTGGGTACAAGACAACTGGGAGCAACATTAATGATAAGAGCTGAGTTGGCAGGGGTAGCGAGACAGCACTGCAAGCCCACGCTCCCACACCATGTTATGAATTTCTCACTGTAGTGTATGAGATCTTGACATCAGCATCATGGCAACACAACAGCTGGGTAATTGGGGATAACTCACTAGGCAATCACGCTGCTCAGAAGGATCCAGAGTCAGCAACCTTGAATGAATCAATCAGGGAGCAAGCTTAAGTCAGCAGTGTGAAGCACTTGCCAGGAAAACAAAGAGGCAAGTGCCACCTTGGAATACATTAGCAGGAATGCTGCATCCAAGGCCCAGAAAATAACAGCACCAATCTGCTTTGCGCTGGCAAAGTCTTCACAGGAACACTGGCTTATTTTCAGTTGCTGCATTTTAAGAGTATGGGCAGCCTGGGAAGTATTTAGTGGAGAATATTTAGAGGATTCTAGATAAAAGTGCTTAGTTTGTCAGGGCCAAATTGAGATGTTTGAATGCCTTTAATATGTCTGCCTTTTGTTTTTCAAATAGCAGCTGTGGGTGCAATCAGGAATGGGACCATATTGGGGCAGGACTGGGACCATATTGCCAAGAGCCACTGTGCTAGTGGAAGAATCTTCTTATAAACAAAGAAGTGTAGGCCAGCTTCAGTTTGGGCTCAGTGTAGGTTCAGTTGTTTAGCTCTTATAGAGCAGCTCATAAACTAAAGTTCAGAAATAGACCCTTCCCATGTCTGAGAGTTCAGCTTCTCATCTAGTTTTTAAAAACACACAAAGAGACTCAGCCCTTGCAAACCACATCCCTTCCTAAATCAGATACCCAGTGTCAGCCCCTCAGCCCCCTGCATCCCCAGGGGAGCCAGAACCACATCCCATATCACCTACCCTTTCTGTTGTCCCCTCCAACAACCCACTGACTATTGTTCTCTCCCCTAAACAGAAAATCTCCACTCCCAGAGGGCTCAACTGACCTACATTTCTGTGGGATATTTAAAATGCAGTCAACACCAATGTTTCATGTTTCACCAGTTAGGTGCATGAAAGGGTTAAAACCAGGTGTCTTCTCAGGTGAATTTCCTAGAAGAAACTCTGTGAGGTAAATTCCTCTGTGTGCCCTAGCAGGAAGTGGGCATAGCTCAATGCTCTTCTCGTCCTGCTTAGACACGAGTTGTTGCTTGTTTGCTGTGATTCTAACAACTCGATGTAACAAGAGTTGCTTTCAGACCCCAAGTGATACCAAATGAACCTCTTTTTCAACTGTAAGAAACACTTTTCTTACAAGTCTGCCTGAAAAGAAACTACTGATCTGAGTAAATGTTATTTTTAACCTTTACAAGACTGTGTCTCTGATTATTGTTTTGTGAGAGAGAAAAGGGAGCAAAATCAGGGAAATCCAGTCTGCCTTAAAGCATCCTGAATCACCACTAACCAAATCTAAGCTTCATTTTAAGCTGCAAAGAGACTCCACTCTGCTGATCTCAAGTGAGATAGGAAGGATAATATTCAACAATATATCCTCTCCTAGCATCTTATTCAAGTCCCAACACTTTCCACTTGCTGGAAGCTAGTACAGACAACTAGTTCAGCCACAGCCTCCCTTGCTTGTCAGACAAGGCCCTCTAATCAGATTGGCTGCAGCAGCACTTGGGCCAAGTTAGCTAGAGCTATATAAGGAGGCAGGCTTGTGAGAGGGAGCCAGCTCTCCGAGTATGAGGAGCCCCAGTGATAAAGTCTCAGCACACAAGCAAGTTAAGCACCCGTGCAAGTTTAGCAACAGGGCGAGGAGACCAAGGCAATCTACTCTTCCCCACATTCTACCAGTAAGTAACTATAAATAAATAACTGTAAATATAAATAAATAACTAGAAATAAATTCCCCACCTTCTCCTAGTAAACAGCTTAATTTCCAGGTAAATGAACCCAATAATAGCAATTAAAAAAACTACAGTTATATGAAGGTAGAAAGCCAGCAGGGGTGTGGAGGCTATCCAATGTATTGCACTGAGTGCCATAACTATCTGCCAGTTAGACAGAAATTGTGTGTGCTCGGTGTAATGAGTTCTTGGCTCTTGGGGACCAAGTTTGTTCCCTTGAAGCCAAGGTTGCTGACCTAGAGAAGCTAAGAGAGGTTGATGGATGAGACCTCTGGGGACCTAATAGTGGTGTCCCAATCCCTGGGTGACAAAAAGCATTTTGAGGAGCATATCGCTAACAATATCAAGGCTAACAATAAAGAATGTTTTAAATATAGCAGAAGCAGGAAACCAGTTGGACCATTGAACAACAATGGAGTTAAAAGAGTACTAAAGGAGGATAAGGAGATTGCGGGAAAGCTGAATGAATTCTTTTCATCTGTCTTCACTGCAGAAGATATAGAAAAGATACCTGTACCTGAACTGATGTTTTCAGGGAGTCTGAGGAATTGAGGCAAACAGTGGTGACAAAAGATGAAGTTCTCAACTTTATTTACAAATTGAAAGTTAATAAAATGCCAGGCCCAGATGGCATCCATCCTAGAGTTCTTAAAGAACGTGAATATGAAATTGCTGATCATCTAACAAAAATATGTAGCATGTCCCTAAGATTAGCCACTGTACCAGAGGATTGGAGAATGGCCAATGTAACACCAATTTTTAAAAAGGAATTCAGGGGGGATCTGAGAAATTACAGGCTAGTTAGCTTAAAGTCTGTACCGGGTAAATTGCTTGAAAGCATTATTAAAGATAAAATTAGTAAGCATATAGAAGGACAAGCCCTGCTGAAAAAGAATCAAAATGACTTATGCAAAGGTAAGTCCTGTCTCACTAACCTTTTAGAGTTCTTTAAGAGTGTCAATAAACATGTGGACAGGGGTGATGCAGTCAACATTGATTACTTGGACTTCCAAAAGGCTTTTGACAAAGTCCCTCACCAAAGACTCCTGAGCAAACTTAGCAGTTATGTAATAAGAGGAGCGGTCCTCCTATGGATCAGTAACTGGTTAAAGAACAGAAAGCAGAGAGTAGGAATCAATGGTAAATTCTCCCAATGGAGGGATGTGAACAGTGGGGTCCCACAGGGATCTTGTATTGGGACCAATTCTTTCCACCTTATTCAGAAATGATCTCGAATTAGGAGTGAGTGCTGAAGTGGCCAAGTTTGCGGATGATACCAAATTATTTAGGGTGGTTAAACAAACAGGGATTGTCAGGAGCTCCAAAAGGATCTCTCCAAACTGAGAGAATGGGCATAAAAATGGCAAATGCAATTCAATGTAAGCAAGTGTAAAGTGATGCACGTTGGGGCAAAAAAATCCCAACTTCAAGTGTAAGTTGATGGGATCTGAGCTAGCAGTGACTGACCAAGAAAGAGATCTTGAGGTTGTGGTGGACAGTTGGATGAAAAAGGCAGCCATGCAGCAGCTGTGAAAAAGGCAAATTCCATGTTGGCCATAATTTGGAAAGGGATTGAAAATAAAACTGCCAAGATCATACTCCCCCCATACAAAGCTATGGTGCGACCACACTTAGAATATAGTTCTGGCCACTGCACCTAAAAAGAGATATTGTAGAGTTGGGAAAAGGGCAATTAAAAAGATCAAGGGGCTGGAGCAACTCCCCTACAAAGAAAGGTTACAATGTCTGGGATTGTTTAGCTTAGAAAAAAGGCAAGTAAGGGGAGACATGATAGAAGTGTACAAAATTATGCCTGGTGTGGAGAAAGTGGATAGGGAGACATTTTTCTCCTTCTCTCATAATACTAGAACCCAGGGTCATCCCATGAATCTGATTGGTGGGAGATTCAGGACAGATAAAAGGAAGTACTTCTTCATGCAGTGCATAGTTAAACTATAGAATTCACTTCCACAAGATGTCGTGATGGCCACCAATTTGGATGGCTTTAAAAGGAGAATGGACAAATTCATGGAGAAGAAGGCTATCAATGGCTACTAATCCTGATTGGCTATATGCTAACTCCAGTATCAGAGGCAGTATGCCTATGTACACCAGTGGTGGGGTACTTGGGTGGGAGGGTGCTGTTGCACTCATGTCCTGCTCATGGGTTTCCTGTGGGCAGCTGGTTGGCCACTATGCAAACAGAATGTTGAACTAGTAGATGGACCCTTGGTCTGGTCCAACATGGCTCTTCTTATGGCATGCAGGGAGGAGAGGTTAGCCCTTCACCACAGTTCCAACTAAAATCCCCCCAGCTGCTATTTGCCCCTGGAGTAAAGTTGCTATTGGCACTTAATGACAGGTTCTGTCCAGAGATGAATAGCCGCTTGGAGAGGGGGAAAAAAATTATTTTTATGTGGAATTGCAGCATGGGGGGGGGGTGAAGTTAAGCCCCCTTCCCATATGCCATGTTCCAAGCAGTTATTTTAAAAACAAAAGACAACTAAACTTACTTCTGAATAAATTTGTGTAGTATCCAGCTGTTAGATTGATGCAGAGACTGACTCACTGGAGTATAATTAGTTAAAAGGAAAGAAGATGAGTTTGGGAGAACATAGAGAGCAATGGGTTCCTTTCAGGAAAAAAGGCGGGGTATAAATATAATAAATAAATAAATAAATAAATAAAATGGTTTACGAAAGCCATGGAGGGAAGGATGAAAGGCAATGGCTTTCATTTGCAGCAGCAGAGACTGAAGGGAAATATTAGGAAAAGTTTTTATAGAGGTAAGAAAAGTTTTGCAATGGGACAAATTGACTAGGTTCAGACAACACGATAACCCACAAACAAAGGTTGAGTATGGGTTGTCATTGAACTGTGGGTTGTTCTTGAACCGTGGGTTTATTGTGGTGTCTGAACCCAACCATGCTAACAAACCATGGTTTGTTAACCACAAACAACCCATGAAGAGAACCCATAGTTTGTTGTTGGGCTGTGAACTGTGGGTCATTCATGGTTAACAAGCTATGGTTTGTTAGCGTGGCTGGGTTCAAACACCACAACCCACATTTCAATAACCCATGGTTCAACAACAATCCACATTCAACCCATACTCAATCCTTGTCTGAACTGTCTGAACCCAGCCATTATGTAGGCAACTCCTCCCACATGAAAATAGCATGTCACGTAGAAAGCTAAGCAGAACCCATCTCCCTGACATGTTAGATTTCTATGTGCAGAGATAGGGGTTTGTTTTTTAATGTTCAGTCCCCTGCCTGCAGCCTGAATTGGTATAATCCAGGTACAACTTTACCACTTGACCCTCCTAAATGTATAAACTGCCCTTAAATCCAGAAAGCTATGGTTAGCTTGCTGCTGCATTTTGACTACTTGTGGGCACTGAGGCAGCCTGCATGCTGGTTGATGAACATTGGATTGAATGTAATATGATGTCCCAATATAAGGGGAGGAGATCATGTGGCATAAAGTCGTTTTGATCGATTCTCCATTAGTTCACTGTCCAAAGAGCTGGCTATACAATTGGGCACAAAGGCATTAATGGGATCATTATACAGCATAAGCTTACATAAAACATAACGGGGGCGGGGGGGCTCATTTGTCATTTCTATTACAAGGACGTCCCTAAGTGTATTTACTTGCTTGGAGATGCTCAGGTTGTATACACAGATTGGATGTTCCTGTTTTGCCTATCATTTCATAGTATATTTTTAATAACTGAAACTGTGCTGCAAAGCTCTTGTGTGGCCAAGATCATATTTAGGAAGTACAACCTATATAAGTGCATGGTATTTACTTATGTGCCTATGGAAAAAGTCAAATGAGTTCACAGACAGCCCCAGCAGCAACTTTATTTCCTGAGTAATGCTGGCTTTTATGTAACAGGATAAAGTGAGCTCTGCGGGACTTGGAAAGAGAGAGATTACCAATATTTGGAAAGCCTACAACAGACAGAACTCTTCTGGCTGTGTGTGATGGAATTAAATAACCTCTGAGAAAGTCTGTATCTCCCAAAGGCCTCTTTGTCTTTCTCTCCACTTCTGGAAAATGAGAACATAATAACTGCCATGCTTGGTGAGAGCAGAGGTCCATCTAATTCTAACCTGCTGGGAACATATCCTCGGGTGGCCACTTACACATGATCGAAGAAAAAGAAAATACTGATTTGCTTAAAATTTCAATATATATATAGATACATATAAATGCAAATTTAGAAATAATTACTCTGATTTAAGTAGAAATACAATACCATAGTGGGAAAGACCATTACTAGGTGACCTGGGTGCCTGCTCAGTCTGCTGTCCAGATATCAACTGCTGGTGGGCAACTTCAAGGCCCCTGCTCTCTCTTCTTTGGGTTTTTTATCTTTAAATTAGACTTGGACTGGACACCCCTTCAAATAGAGGATTCTCCTCTGTAAAGTAGGACACATGGCCACCCTAATGTGTCTGTGAAGGAAAATGGGAATCCACCCAACCTTCCTGCAGGGTAGGCAAGGACAAAATTATCCAGTAAGCTGCCATCCATCCCCCAAACCATCCACTCCAGTCTGAGACAAGGGACACTCAAACCTCTTCAGGATGAACCCTGGGGACAACTGAAATAAGGGTGCAAGCCACCACCCTCTATTCCAGTCTCCCCAGCCTGAAACAATAACCAGTAGCATGACAAAATGGCCCAAGGCACTGAAATTAGAACAAAGTTTACTCAGAAGGAACACACACACACACACACACACACACACACACACACACACATTGAGGGGGTAAAAGGAAAGTTTATTAAAGGGGATATTTAGAAGGAATTGGGAAAAAGAAAAGAAGGAACAAAGAAACAGCAAACAAACCATTGCACAACATGATACAGAATCTTTAATTCAATACCCCAAGCAAAGCAATAAAAGCTACCTAACCTACCCTATACATTACCGTGGTAATGGGTCCCCTATAGGGTAACACTCAGCCCGGATCTGCAGAACTGCAAGGCAGGGTCCAGATGCCATTGAAGAAGGGTCACAACAGCCATCCTTTCAAGCCCTGTTTTTATCCCTACTCTCATCAGGGCCACTCTCGGCAAATCGGCTTCCACCACTCTTGGTAAATCGGCTTCAGCTTATCTAGGTCCTTTACACATTTACCTGGAAGTAAATCCCATTGAATTCAATAGAACCTACTTCTGTGCAAAAGACTGCACTGCAATATTTTTTTTAAAAGGTCTCTCTTCCTGAGGCCATCCTATGACAATGAGTTCCATATGTTAATTGTACACTGTGCAAAGAACTACTTAATTTTGCTTGTCCCGATCCTCCAGCAAATCAATTCCATTGAACGGTTCTGAGCTCTAGTGTCTTCAGAGAGTGAGGCATGAGGGGCGCGAGACCCTTTAAGGTGCACTCAGTTATAATGCATTAGCCCAACATGTTTCAATTACCATTTTTGTCGGGGACACTGTAAAATGAAACAATGCCCCGTGTTTTCTATATGCTCTATTTAAAAGTGATTCCCTGTGACAGAGCACATAGAAAACAGTGTGTACTGCTTGATTTTACCATGCTCCTGACAAAGATTGCAACTGAAACACATTGGGCTGAACAGATTATAATTTAGTGCACTTTAGGGGTTCTCTGCTACTACTGCTACTACTACTACTCTCCTTCCTCCCTCCTCCTCCATTGGTCCTGCAAAGGGATCTTTTTCACCCTTATTGGACCTCCTAACATTTCTGTTTGTGCTTGAAAGCAGCTGCAGGGGGCTCCTATTTTGATCGGAGGGCAGGAGGTGGTTGACCCTTTCCCCCTGCAGTGTTTTCCTGATCTAAGTCACCCCACACCCAAGATCCTGCTTGCCTTGCTGAAGAGAAAAACATTGGACCTATATTTTCCCCCCATACTGGAGCAAACCGCACCAAGGGTGGGAGTGGGGCAGGTTATCTGTGCAATTCAGATCAGGAAACAGCATGGGTGGAAAAGGTTAAACCTCGCTCCTCCCATTGCCACCTGCTCATTCAGAGAGGGGAGACAAGAGGGCAGCAATGGCAAGGAGGAACAGTAGCAGAGCCAGGGAGCTCTAGGGCTCTGTGGTGGGCCCCCTGCTGAGGCATGGGCCTTGGCAGGTGCCAGACATTGCCTACCCCTGTGGACCCTTTGTTTGGTCTGATCCATTCTTTTAACCTCTTTTATCCAAGTATCTTGGGGAAGCTGTCTGTATTTATGCAAACTGAAATTTACATAAACAGAAGTACTATTTTCACATGGCAGGTTCACACATGCAGGTACACCACTTAATTTCCCATTGCTCGGTTTTTCAACCATTGTTGTCTGGCAGCTCAACGTGTGAGGCAGCCCCATTGAACAGTACTGTGCTTGAGCTAACTTTGAGCAACACGAACACTCCACCTCTGGTGTTGGTGTCACACAAGCAAGCCAACGCTGGATATTGGAGTGGATATGCATCTGAGAGCCACCTGGAGAGCAGCCTTCCCCAACCTGGTGCCATGCGGACATCTTGGACTGTAAGTTCTGTCACCCTCAGCTAGCATGGCCAAGCTGTAGAGCAGGGGTGTTGAACCTCAGGCCTGCAGGCCAAATCTGGCCAGCATGGCTTCCCAATCTGCAGGCCAAATCTGGCCAGCATGGCTTCCCATGCACCCCTTTCCCCAGACCACTCATGGTTTGGTGGTTTTCCCTGCATTTGCACGGTTGTTTTCTCATTCTAAAAGATTGAAATGCCTCTCATAAGGCTTGGTGACTGGCAGTAAGAGCGTTAAGCTACAATATGTGGCTACTTTTAGCCCTGGTCCCTTTGACTTTGGCCCCACCCATTCACCACTGGAATTTGCCTCCAAGAGCTTCTCCAAGATTGAATTTGGCTCTCGGGCTGAAATTGGTATGAGACCCCTGCTGTACAGCTACATCGACCTGGGTCTATAGGAAAGGCAGGTTGTGCATATGAATTATCAAGAGATGGTGTGCTAGAACTCCATTGACTTCAAGGGGGTTTAAACAACCTAAGTGAGCAGGATTGCAGCCATGGATATCATACATTCAGTTCATCGGGATTTTACCATGCTTACTTTGCAGTGTGAAGAATTTGTGTGCTAGAGGGAAGCACAGTATTTTATTCAGAAATAACCACAGGCACCTGCTTTGCTGAAGATGATAATAACACTGCTTCTTGTTTGTACATACTGCCATCAGTATTCCACAGCTGATGTGTTTGATTTATGACTCTTAATATCTTTGAAGTAATGCCCGTGGTAATTGCAGTTATACTATTGATTTTGACAAAGCCATTCTATTCTGTATGAAACCATTGCTTTCAAATCAATGACTCACGCACTAATAGTTCAGTTGTAATCATGTGAATATTCTGATCATGCTTAGCTTCATGTTTTTGTTTTTGTCAACAGCTCTTGTTTATTGTACACAACATTAAAGGCCTGGAAACCCTTCTAAAAATAGGTGCTGGATACTCACCAATTCAGGAAGCACCAGGATCATATATTTTATGCAGAACAAAACATTCTTAATTAAGCAGGTCCTGCTGTGAAAAGAAAAGCTTGCTTCTTAGGGAATTAAGCATGAATGATTATTAAGCATTCTAGAATAGAAACGCGAGAGACAAACAGAGTACTACTTTTCAAAAAGGTTAGAAAGAGCCAAGGGGAAAATCTTCATTGCACTAACACAGGGAAATGGCTGGCAAATTATTTAAGATGACGTCTGTTCCCAATGGACACTGGAGCTAAAGATGATGTATATCCCCCCTCCCATCACACTTGCATGGAGCTTAAAAGATCCTCAGTCCATTCTTATTGACTGCATAGGAGCCTAAATTCCTTTGCAGAGATTAATGGCACATGGGAACCATTACAGTTAGGGAGACAAACTTGTACTCCTCCAGGATACGGTCTCCTCCCAGCCATTCCACAGCACTTAAGACTCATTCATGTTAAAACATGGTGGTATTTCTTCTATGATTCTTTACATTATATGACAACCCAATGTACATGGCAAGTGGGTGAAAAGAGAGGGGCAACTTGGAGATCAAAAACTCTGAGGAACACTTAGGTTAGCTTGCACTTTCCCCCCAAATTTACCTAGTGTTTTTTAAAATATATATATTAGTCTAAGAATGCCCTGTAGCAAGAGTATTTCTTATTATTGGATACGGAACACTGCCCTTCATGAGAGCTGATTAGGTGGATACTTAATGAACAGTGCAATCCTATACATACCTACTCAGTAGTAAGTCCCATTAGGGTCAATGGGGGGTTACTCCCAGGTAAGTGGGTATAGGATTGTGCTGTCACCACCAACAGCCATTCCAGCAGGCTGAGCTGAGGGAGATGGGAAGGAGAGCAGGGGCATTCCACCAGCAGCCCTGCTAAAATACTTAATTTCCCCCCTCTTCTCTTGTGTATCATTTAGATTGTAAGACTATAGGCAGGTACTGCCTTGTTTAACTGAAGCCACTCTGGGAGTCTTTTTGGCTGAGGAGTGGCATAAAAATACTTCAAATCAATAATTAATTAGTAATAAAAAGTGAAGTCAATGGGGTTTACATCTGAGTAGACATGCAGAGGATTGCAATGTAAATGTCCCTCAGTGCTCTGTGTTATAGGATACAGTAAAACCTTGGATTGCGAGTAACGTGGTCTGTGAGTGTTTTGCAAGATGAGCAAAAATTTTTAATACAATTTAACTTGATAAACGAGTGAGGTCTTGCAATATGAGTACGGGGAAATTTGCTTTGATATATGAGTGCTTTGGATTACAAGCACGTTTCCAGAACGAATTATGCTTGCAATCCAAGGTTTTACTGTATTTGGGCAACACTGGCAGAAGGTGAGTTCAAGCAATCAAATTTCCCAAGCAATGCCAACAATTTCAACAGCTATTCAGCATTAATACCAGCATGAAGACAAAACCTGGAGATTAAAAAAAAACACCACCTCCCTACATAACATAGCGTATAAACATAGCATATGAACAAGCCTTTAGAGCAGGGGTGGGCAGAAGATAGATCAGCATCTACTGGTAGATCACTGGATGATTTACAGTAGATATAGAATCATAGAATCGTAGAGTTGGAAGGGGCCATTTAGGCCATCAAGTCCAACCCCTGCTCAGTGCAGGAATAGTTTAAAGCATCCCTGACAGATGGTTGTCCAGTCTTTGCTTGAATACCTCCAACGATGGAAAGCCAACACCTCCCTAGACAGTTGGCTCCATTGGCCCAGTTTGCATGACCACCACAGCTTAAACCGTGGCTTGTTTAAGCCGTGGCGCATGCCAGGCACCGTTTGCCTAATAACTTCCATAAGTATCCCTCCTCATAGAAGCTGGATTGTGAACTTTCTGTCGCTGAGAGATTTCTTTCCTGAGTAGATGGAATGTTCATGGACATCCCATATTACATCACAGTCACTCAGCCAGTCAATGTCAGAGGCTTTATTGTTACTAAACAATATAGCTTCCTCCACAGGATGCTGTTACTTACCGGTATGTAGCCAAACAGCAGCACACACACACAAGGGAGAAGGAGCAGCAGGCTTGCTGAAACCCAAAGGTTTGCAGAGTACAAACAATGTTTGGGGGGATGGGACAGCCCAAGGAGGACTGAGCAGTCTCAGCAGCCACACACAATGCTCACTGAGTGGGGAGGGAGGGGGGATGGAATATCCTGGAAAAGGCTATGGCTGCCTGGCTGGAAGCCTGAGGAGGAGCACTTCACACTGTAATATTTTGGTACATGCCCCTCATGTACAAGGGTCTAGTCACTATCTTCTCCGTACAATAGTAGGCTTGTAAGCATGTATTTCACCGTTCATTGCTTCTTGTTATGCCTTATCCACCTTCAAAACCCATGACAGGATGTTTAAAAAAGAAGTGTATACAAGATAATGGGCTGGATCCAATCCAAGTCAGGTATACTTAGTTCCTACTGAAATCAGTGGACCGTAAGTCATGACTAACTTGTCCCATTGATTTCAATGAAACCCAAGTTCAACAAATTTAGGCTGCAATCCTATACATACTTACTTGGGAGTAAGTACATTGAACTCAATGGGTGTAACTCTGAGTAAACATGTATGTGGCTGCACTGTTAAGCTGGATCCAACCAAATATGAATAAGAGTCAATTTGTAGCAGTTTATTTTATTTATTTATTTGTGACACATTCGTGCAAACAGGTCATAAAAGTCATTGGAGAGAGTTAATTTACAATAGGGGACAACAAAGATTACATTTGACTGGAAATAAATGTCCATAAAGAAGTAAGTCAATATTTGCTCAAATCAAATTAGTAATTCTGTGAAAAATGGGATCCTCAAACAATCTTCTAGGAAGGAGCATCTGAACCTTAACTTATAAGTAATAATGGTGCAGTGAGCATCTTTATGGCATATTCAAGACAGGCTGTGATGGAAAGGGATACATTGCTAAATGCGTTCACTGTAAAAGTCTTTTCATCACTTGAGGTAGCAAAATACATCATTATGCAAAGAAGTAAAATTTCCAGTGTATTTATGCTTATAATGCTGCTAGGCTCTTAATTAAAAAAAATAACAATCTTCGCAACGATGAAAAAAATACACTGCTTCAAGAGAGAGATCTTTATGGAGAGATCCAAATTGCTAGCTATGCAATACAATCCTGTGATTATTTTTTTCTTTCTTAGAAATAAATCCAACTGAATGTAATGGGTCTTTGGGCTGAACAAGACAAGATTTAGGAGAATCGTGATGGGATCTCCCATTTCCTTTTTTAAAGGAAACATGCTTCCCCAGCGGTGCTAATAGCAATTGAGTTGGGGGGAAGGAGGGGGGGAGATATCCAGATCAGGGAAATGGTGCATGGGAAAGGGTTAGCCACCACCAGCAGTGTCAGCCCAGTGACCCTAATCCAAGGCCCTTCTGGCTGCTTTTTTTTTAAAAAAAATAATGAAACAGGTCTCCCACCTTTCATCTAATTTGACCCTGATTCCAAGAATGCATGCAGGCTTAGAATTGTATGAGAAAAGTTCAAACAGGTGGGTATGAATGCAGAAGTCATGGGACATGCATTTGCTTCTTTGACTTGCTAGGATTTTTTAAATTATTTGTTCAGTTACATACACAAATAGTGACAGGGATCAACTCTCCATTCCTTGCCCTCAGAGTAAAAGTGCAGAATGTGCATGACATTCCCCAAGGACTCTGACCCGGCATGGACTCTCCTTCCCCCACCCGTAGCCTACTTTTCTCATTGTGCTTTCCCCTAAAGGCAGGGCCGGATTAAGAGCATTATGGGCCTGGTGCTGAGGATTTTGGTGGGCCTTTTTATGGAAATAAATAAAATGAAGACGCAATTTTATATTAAAACAAATTAAATATTTTAATTACCATTAAAGTGCCAAAACAGAAACATATTGAAAATATTTCTTTTTTTGTAAACAATAAGCTTGTTAACTCAATAAAACCTGATGGAAGTGGGCAGTGTCCGTGAAAGCTTATGTCAGAATGAATGTGTTGGTCTTTAGGGTACCACAAGACTCTCTTGTTGTTCTTGCTGCAATAGACTAACACAGCCCACCCCTTCGGGAATTATGCAGACTGTTAGGCAACAATGTATACGAACCAAGCTCTTACTCAGCTGCCCCCCCCCCCCACGTGCTGTATGGAGAGAATGCTATTGACCTGCCTTACAGGGTTGATGTAAGGATTACAACAGGGGTCCTCAAACTTTTTAAACAGGGGGCCAGTTCATTGTCTCTCAGACTGTTGGGGGACCGGACTATAGTTTAAAAAAAAAAAGAACGAATGGATCAAGTAAAAAAAAAAGGACCTGGGTCATTTTTTTTCACTTGATGGGGTGAATTTTTTTTTCTTAAATGGAAAGTTATTATAAATTAATTATAATGTTAACAAGTGATTAAATGGAGGATGGAATGTTATTTTGATGGCAAAAGTGGGTAGAAATTAATGATTTATTTATTTATTTAATCCATTTATACCCCGCTCTTCAGCCAGAAAAGGCTCTCAGAGCGGTTCACACAGATTACCGGTAATAATAAGACATTCCCTACCCTCAGGCTCACAATCTAAAAGACGTGACACAAAAGGAAAAGGGATTGGGGGGGAGGAGGAAGAATGCCAAACATTATATTGGTGCCTGAGTTTGGCATTCTTCCTCCTCCCTCCCAATCCCTTTTCCTTTTGTGTCATGTCTTTTAGATTGTGAGCCTGAGGGCAGGGAATGTCTTATTATTAATCTGTGTAAGCCGCTCTGAGAGCCTTTTCTGGCTGAAGAGCGGGGTATAAATGCAATAAATAAATAAATAAATAAAGAATAAATTATTAAATGGAGGATGGAATTTTATTTCGATGGCAAAAGTGGGTTTAAAAAATAAGAATGTACTACCTTTTTTGCTGTCTAAAATTGAAATACATTATAAAAGGTTACCTACAAATTATAAGCGTGTTTTGCTTTTGTCTGGCTGCTCTGTGTGTGTGAGTGCTTTGTGTGGGGTAAACTGAAATACATTATAAAAGAGTCCCTGACTCTCAGCCTAACCTACCTCACAGGGTTGTTGTGAGGATAAAATGGAGGAGGAGGAGGAGGAGGAGGAGGACTATGTAAGTCGCCTTGGGTTCCTTGCAGGAAAAAAGGTGGGGTATAAATATAACAAATAAAATAAATAAATAAAATAAATGTGAAAAGGCAGCAGCGCCTGTATGGGAAACAGGTGGGCAGGCAGGAAAGAGGGCACTCTGAGGGAAACTGAGGCAGATGCCGGGAAGGAGGGAGAGTACTTTGAAGGAAGCTGAGGCAGAAATGGAAGGAGAAAGGGAATAGAGGGGGGGGGACCCACTTTGTGCCTGCCTGCCTTTCTTTTTTGCTTGTTTCTCTCGAACTTTGAGGGAAACTGTATGCAAACTTTGAGGGAAACTGAGGCAGGAAGGAAGGTGCTTTGGGGGAAGCTGAAACAGGAGAAAGAGAACGGAAGTGTCTGCGTGTGAGGGGGGGGCATTTTGTGCCAGCCTTGCTTTCCTTTTTTCCTCGGTTTCCCTCAGGGAAACTGGACAAACATTGAGGGAAACTGAGGCAAAAAGAGAGGGAGACGTAAATGGATAAACTTGGAGGGCGGCGGCGAGAAAGGCTCCGGGGCGAGGCGGCTCTGGGGAGCATGCTCAGGTCCCCGCCCCCCCCGCGTCCAAGCGGAGGAGGAGGAGGAGGAGGGCGTGGCGCGCGCACCTCGCGGCAGCCCCACCCGGCGAGGAGGAGGACGACGACGCCCCCAGGCATGCCGGGGGCTTCGCGCGCGCCCACCCGCCCGGTTCTCCCCCCGCCCGCTCACCTTGAAGGCGACATCGTAGAACTCTCCGCTGTTGCTGAGCGAGGGTCTGCTGGGCAGCGCCACCCCGTTGGCGGCGCAGCAGCAGGAGGAGGAGGAGGACGCCGACGCCGACGCTCCGGCTGCCCCCTTGGCCCGGGCTGCGTCCCGGCCGCCGGCATCGGCGCGTTACTGGGCGGCGGGCAGGGGCAGGGCAGACGAGGGCGCCGAGGTGCCGCCCTTGCTCTTGGGGCTCTTCTTGCGGGACATGCTGGCGCGGGCTCAGGCTTGGCTCAGCGCGCCCTCCCGGCTGGCTGCAAGCAGCAGCAGCAGCAGGCGGGCAGCCCCAGTGCCGGCGGCATCCCTCCGCCCCTGCCCTCTCTCCGCCCGCCGGTCCCGCTCTCGGCCGCCGCCGCTCCGTCCGTGCGCCCGGCCCCGCCTGACACTCTGCGCCTCTCCGCCACTGGGAGCGCCCGAGCCCCGGCCCGCGCCGCGTGTCCCTATTGGTGGGCCTATTTTGGGGGAGGGACCTGGAGCTACCGCTCCAATAGCCCCTATCTTAATCCGGCCCTGCCTAAGGGACAGCAAAGGCCATATTGCTGCCTCCCTATACACTAAAAATCATAAGCCACAGAGAGGCTATTGCACCGCACAGAAAGACTTCACCAGCCTCATTGTCTCCGTGGCATATTATTTCTTTGTAATTGGCTGAACAACAAAAACACTTGGCACTAAACATGCTCTAAAAACAGAAACGACTATAGTAGAAGACAGAATCTTTAAAGCCACATTCGCTTACCTTTCGATTAAAATTAATTTCTTTGTAGTTCATTGTACTCAAATTGATCCCTGAACGCAGAGGTTTGCTCAGGACAGAACTTTGGGGCAGAAGTCTAGGGGCCCACTCAGCAGAATGAGCAGCGGGGCAGGAGGGCTGCTGCACATAGTAATTACTATTTAAAGAGGGCTCCAATAGGATCATTAAGTCCAGGGGAGGGGAGACCATTTAAGCACAGCGTCT
This sequence comes from Shinisaurus crocodilurus, assembly GCA_021292165.1. Lineage (NCBI taxonomy): Eukaryota > Metazoa > Chordata > Lepidosauria > Squamata > Shinisauridae > Shinisaurus > Shinisaurus crocodilurus. Next base: position 132,133,575 of record CM037879.1, read on the forward strand.
AAAATCACCTGCGTGCAAAACTGCCTGTATGTGATCTTGTACAGGAATCAACATACAACTTCCAATAATCCCCATCTGGTTTCCAACTAATATGATCTTATTGATAATGGCTAATGGTTTTATCATCAGTGAGGAACTATGGGATGGGGCGGGGGGGGGAAGGAAACTCATCAACTGAAAAAACTTGGTACATAATGGACAATAATAGGGGCATATTATATCTGGACATTAGTTTGGAGGGATGCTGGTATCATGAACGAGGCGTCCAGAGGGAGCTTACAAACCAGTTGTTTTTACTATAAAATCCACAAACCTACCGGTAGTTTGTGATTTTTTCATACAACCAACACTAAAGGAATAATTGCCTTTTTTTTTCTTGCCATATCACTAATATGACTTCCCCTAAATAATCATGAGAACTGCAGTTTGGTGAAGGTGCTAAGATTTCTTTATTAGAAATCACTATATTACACACACAGAGAGAGAGAGAGAGAGAAAGAGAGAGAGAGAGAACTACAGTTCCCATGGCTCCCAGGGGAGAGAGAATAACTGTTAACCCTGTTTAAGACTATAGTACAGATATGCCCTCATAAGAAGAGTGACCATGTGTACTACCGGTACTTTACAAAAGAATCTTTCAACGGCTGCCAGAGGACAGCCTCTGTTTGAAGGCATCCTCTGTTTTGGAGGGCTCTCCAGTCCAAGTTCAGTTTAAAGTTAAAGAGCTATACAGATTGCGAGCAGGTGGGAGCCTTGAAGTTTCTGATCCACAGTTACCACCTGGACAGCAGACTGAGCAGGCACACAAGTCACAGTCTTCCCAACTATGGTGAGATGTATTGCATTTCTATTTAAAACTGTACTAATTATTTCTCAGTTTGAATACACACACACACACACACACACACACACACACACACGAGCATACACAACTGTGATAAGCTGTTAAAGAGAATGGCTTATGTGAGCTCTGCAGACCTGCCTCCTTCCAGAAACAAGCATTTCTGATCATTTCAGGTTGCCCCAAAAGCACTAAATTTGGCTTGAGCATCCAAATTGGCAGGGCACAAGAGAATCAGTGGGGACATAAGAACCCCCTCGGATTCTGCCCAATGCCTCCCAGAGTTAATTTAGTCTGTCTCAGCTCTTTGAGAAAGCTAAATATTTTTCCTGCTTGGCCTTAAGCAAGAGATAGCTGGCTCATCATGGAAGCCGACACGGTTTTCATAGATAGTCCTAGGTTCAATTAGTCTTTCGAAACAAAACTGGTATGTCTGTTGTACAGCTTCACACACAGGACTCCTTGTCTTCGCCTCCTTCCACCCTCTTCTTCCTTCTGTCCTTGGTCAGTTTTATATTTTTCTTTTTGTGGCTTGGGCTCATTAGCTGCCCATGCCAGCCAGCTCCCTCCTCCTTTGGGAATGCTGCAATTACTTTCAGGTGGAGTAGTGAAGCTAGCCAAATTTCCACCCATGCTCAGCCTCTCACAGCAACTTTTATGCAAATCTCTGTCCTCTTTTCTCCTTTATTTTGGTGGTGCATTTCCGGGGGGGGGGGGGGGACACACGAGACTGTGCAGAAGGGAACATAGGTGGGTAAGCCATGTTGTTTCCGTCACAAGCTCATATGCCAACGATCCTTTCCCTAACTGCACCCCAGTTAGCTCTCCTAGAACAACACTGAAGACAAGATTTGAAATTTCCCCTCTGGTCAGGGACTCACTAGAAAGATACAGGATTTAACATAGTTTCTTAGCACTCACCCATGATGAATCTTCACCTTTTTGAGACTGATGTTCTTTCCCAGGTAGGCTTACTTAAGCTTCCACTGAAGTATTCCTTCTGGACAGGGTCGTGAGGGTCATGAGGACTCACACAAAGATATCACAGGTGCTTCCTCTGATGTCTCCCTGCTTTCAGAGGCCAGTTGCCGTCTGCTGTCACTCTGGCCAGCAATTACGGTACTCTACTGGCCAGAAGAACCATCTCCACAGCTTCCTCTCTTCTAACTCTTCCTTGTCTCTTCTTCGGCTGTTGTCTCTGCTGATCACATTGCCCCTGAAGTCTGGAAGATGCTGTGACTGCCATTTTCTTAATTACATGTTATACAAATACATCTTACCAAATTCCAAATAGTATTTTACAAGATTATTAAATACTCCATTATATACAAGTAATAAATGACCAATACATTACATGATATCTAAAAATTTCAAGTGCTTTTAAAATGCAGTAAGTACTATAATTACTATAAGTATAATTTTTACCCGATTTTTACCATACATCCAGTCTTTAAATTGCACCATTCATCACTTCATCATCATATATTTCCCAATATCTAAATTCTATTTCTGACTCAAATTCCAAAAAGGGTTTCCAATTATTGGAGGGGAAAAATCCATTTTTCTTCTCATCTCTTACTTGCACATATTCTGTTAGTTTTCTGATTTTGGCTGTTTCCTGTTCTTTCAATAACCAACTTTTTTAGAGGGTACCTCATTATTTTTCTATTTGGTGGCTATTAATATTTTGGGTGCATTAAATACATCTGAGGTTAATTCCTGATGTTTGCCTAAAACTACCTCTTTGACATATCCTATTAGTATAGTAACTAGATCTAGTAGAATCTCACATCCTAACATAAATTGAATTATATTTATTGCTTTTCATGAACTGCCATTTTCTACAGTTTCAGTCTTTCTACAGTTTCAGTCAGCTCATTGGCCTATAACTATGAGCCAATGAATGTTCATAAATGGCCTATCAAAACTTCACCTTTTGAATCCTCCTGGCTATTACCTCTAAGCTAAGGCCTATAACAGCTTCCTTGCAGTAACTGACAGTTACAGGTTGCCCACAATCAACTTAGGATACAAAGTAGCCGCTATGCTTCAGTTAGACCTGACCTTTTGACTCTCTCTGTTAAATGTTGTTTGCAAGTGGGTATTACCTTTCAAAAACATTCTTTTTTTATATATTAACAATACATTTTAACAATATTTTACCAATATTTTGCCTCAGACTTTGATTCTCCAAACCATCTCTGAGAAAAGAAGGCATATGAAGCTGGTGCAGAGGTTCTTGTACCACCTTTCTGTGTTGACTGTACTGAGCAGACCAAAATTCCCTATGTTTGCCACAGCAGTGGGCAGAGGATTGGCTATGCTTGGTTTTTGCTTGTTGGGGGCCTTGAATGAGCACAAGTGGAGAGCCCCATCTCAAAAACACCCCTGCAGAAGCACTCTTCCTTCCTTTCCGTGCTTAACTTGGAACAAGTCCCATTGAACACAGCACCTTAATTCTGAGTAAACATGCTTAGGATTGTGCAGTTAAGGAGCTTTCTTTCAGATATTTGCTTCCACCAGCGAGGGTAGCACCATATAGGAAGTGGTGGAAATGTACCTCATGAAGGTGGCATCAATAACACAGGAGTCTGGTGCTACTATTGTTGCTGGTTTTGCACCACACAGCAGTTGTGCCCCCCCCCCGCCCGATCCTGTGCCCTTCATCTGTGTTCTTATGCAAGAATATCATTTTGTTCGAACATAGCTCCTGAAAGTTACATGCTGTTTTATATTTAGGACTAGACTCTGAATGACTTAACACGTCCGTTGTTTTGACCTGCTCCTTAGAGTCAGAGGCACAGATAACGGCAGTCAGCTTTCCAGCTCAGTGAGTGCTACCGCTGTATTGTTGTTATCACTATGTTGGAAGATCAATAGATATTGGTTGATTAATATCTGAATTTCCACTGACAAAAATGCCCATGTTGATCTGTTGTGGATGAGTTGTTCGCTCTGCTATAAACAGAAGACACAACTCAAACATAACACCAGGCAAAAATGACTCTCCAGTCCTCCACAGTCTTCCTTGTTCCCTATGGCCAAAGTTTCTAGGCTGAAAATGATGCACCAGCAACTTTCCCAAGAAAAATAAACAAAACAAACCCTGGCTTCTGTATGATCTGCTGCAAAAGTTCCACAATGTATGTTTGCATGGCAGCTCTCTCCTTCTCACTAGATGGTGCTCTAGTCCTTCATCACAAGGATGGTGGGGAAAGACCAAAGGAAATACTGCTAAGAAAACGCCCAAGAAATGGATGCAATGGTATTTTTCCTATTAGTACTTACAAAACTAACCCTCTCATTTCTACTCATCCAGGTAGCAGTTTATCCAAACGTCCATTTTAATTAGTAAAAGATTAGACTAAGCGTTTATGACACACCCAGCTGTAAGGGACACATGCATTTGCATTTACAGGATCAAAGCCTCCTGTTGTTTCCGCTGGAAAACTAAATGCAGCTATTTACTCAGAAAGTAATAATTAATGTTCTTGGCAAGAAGAAATTCTTTATACCTGCAGCTTAAAAAATTTATGGTCTCAGCAGTTGACTTTATTAGCTTTAAAGCATGGCAGGATTTTTTTTTTTTTAAATATATTCTTAGGCGGTTTATTGACTATGCCGTCTGATTAAATTCACTGTGTAGGGATTAGACTGAAACTTAGTACTAGTAGTAATAGATGACTCAGTATTTCTAAGAGAATGCTGGAGTACATTCTAGGAGGTAGCATTACATAGTGGCTACAGCTCATCCCCAGAGTCAGGTGCTAACGATTACGATCTATATGACAGACTGAGGTTCCCATTTACCTGCTGAACGGAGTGGGAATTACATTTGAATAGAGAGGATAGGATTGTGCTGATAAATTGGTTGAATAGTTATTCCCTCTCCACTGGGAATGCTGGATAGTGTCATTTGGTGGGGGCGGGGGGCTTAGTATCGCTAACAAAGAATTATCAGGCTTCTACCCACTGAAACTAAAATCCCTACCATTCCTTTGGGGAAGCTATAACAGTTCCAATATAGTTTTATAGTGTGGATATGCCCTAAGCCAGGGGTGGGGAACATGTTCCAGATGGGGAGGGGGGGTCGAATTGCCCTGCACCGAGCCTTCCGTGGGTCGGATTATGTCAGTGCCCATGGGCGTGGCCATGCTCACAGACTTCGTTACCCCACCCCTGCCCTTTTCACCTTCCTCCATGCTGACTGAGAGGGGCACAGAGTTCTGTGCATCCCTCAGCATGGAGAAAGGCACTCAGCTGGTGCTAGGAAGTGTGGCTGCTTAGTCCCTTGCTTGCTTTGCCTCACACACTGGACATTGTCCTCACAGGGGCAGTGCATGGTGCATTAATGGACTTGGCCAGCAGTGGGAAGAGTGGGCACCTGTGGGCACATGATGATGATGAATGGACTTGGCCAGCAGTGGGAAGAGTGGGCACCCAGCATCGACCGAGTCCCCAGCTTCATGCGCTGTGCATCATCCCCGTGGTGATGGCACACGTCATGTGAACAGACTCAGCTGACATTGGGAAGCGCAGCTGTTCCTCCCAGCACTGGCCAAGTCATATCTCAGATAGTGATCTTCCTCCAGCACCAAGCCCTGCCCGCTGGAGGAATCCAAGGAAGCTCCCTGGGCCAGCTGAAGAACCCCCACTGGCCGGATTAGGCCCATGGGCTAGAAGTTCCCCATCCCTGCCCTAAGAATTCATTGCGCCTTACTTTCTCCATTTAAAGTGGAGCTGTTTGCTGAGAGAAGCTGACAAAAGAGGTGCAGGGTGGGCAAGGATGCAAGGAGAGGCCAGGGCCCAGAAACCCTCCCAACTACATCGCTCTATTTATAGACATCTCTATAAAAAAGAACTGTTCCTTCTACTTCCTTACAATAGATGCCACTTCACACATGATTTGTGCACGCAGAAATAACGTGTAGGAAAACGCATCATATGTGAAGCACCCTGCCACCTCAAGCAAGGCCAGCCTCTCATGTTTACTCCACCTGTGTTTCTTGGCTACCATTAAAATCCCCCTAGTTCTCAGAGCCCACTCAAGTAACTGCCCTGGTTTTTCGTGCTTTACTGAAAGGATTTATTTCTGTCTTTTTCTTTTCTTTAGTGAGGGCAGCAGTTCATTCCCATGGGGAGACTCTCCTTTGTGTTAAAGTAGAGATGCTGGGCCTGACTTTTCTCTTACTGGCACATTCACTGCTTTCAGATTTGGATGTTATTCATTTCAGTGGAGAGATCACTGCTTTATGCTAGTTTAAATATGGAAGAATTAAGACATCTAGCTGGGATAGCCTTCAAATTTAGGATTAGCCACTTGGCTGAGACAGTCCATGATTTGCACTGGGAATTTCCCTGTGCCTTTTCTGAGGTCTACCATGAGTAAAAACCCAAATACTGTAGGGTATGACAAAGCAGTAAACATACCGTACTTGCATGTTTAAGCCCAAGCAAGGCATACATGTTTTCACTGAAGTCACTTGCTATCGTGGTCCTGACTGTAAGTAGGGACAAGGGCATGGAATCCAAAGGAGAGGCACCTAAAAGTCCTGTAAAGCCCTGGGGAAATCTGGTGACAGAAGTGCTAGACATAAAACCTGTCACTAACCCAGCACCTAGACATCAAGAGCTACCAAGATGGCGCTCCTTTGAGCCAAGGCCACTGGGGCATAACCCCTGAATTGGAATGCCCACCATTCATAGATCATAGAGTTGGAAGGGGCCAACAGGCCATTGAGTCCAACCCCCTGCTCAATGTAGGAAACTAGAGGAGGGGTCTCCCATCCAAATAATAACCAGGCCTGACCCTGCTTAGCTTTCCACACTCAGACAAGCTGAGCCAGCGTGAGCCACAGGCCTGTCATTACCCTTGCCCACAACAACTTTAGTCAATGAAAGCTTTTGCCTGGGGAATGTTATTGGACTACAGCTCCCATCATTCCTGACCATTGACTCATCTGGCTGGGGCTGATGGGAGTTGGAGACAAACAATATCTGGATGGCCACACATTCCCTAGCCCTGGTGTAAAGGGTCAGTCTAATTAAAAGACAACAGCAACTGGCTATATGAACCCTCCAGCTAGTTCACACAAAGGAGAAGCTGGCACATCGATATGGTGTGCGGTGAAATGGTTCCACTCCGCTGGGGGAGTAGCATGCATACAGTCTCCCTGTTCCAGCAACAGCCATGGATCATGTTGCTAACTGGAACATGCCAGTTCTCAGGGCCTAGGGTGCACTCACATGACTGAGGTGGAAACACAGTTACATGTCCACAGTAGAATAACACTGACAACCAAGTAGTAAGGTTAAGAATAAACTCAAGCCATTAATTAGGAAAAAGAACACTTCCAACATTGCAGGAATGCGTGAAGTGTTGAAGGCAAATTATAGTGCCAACCACTTGGTATTGGCAGCGTGGGGTGGGGGTGGGGAGCTCATTAAAAACAAAAGAATGCAATTTCCTTCCTGTTCTTGAGAGGGAAATGTGGGCTGGAGCAAAGAACAGAAGTAGGCTCTCAGCACAAAAACGTAGCTGCTTCTGTCATTTAGGAGTACTGCTGAAGAGTATTGAAGAAAAGACAAATAAACCTCTAGTAAGGTTTATTATAAATATATTAATTGGCTTATACGCCTCTTGGTTTTGCCCCTTGCAATCACAGCTTATTGCAGAACAATACTCCCATGAGGCATTTTTGGCTATGGTCTGCTTAATTCTTCTCCCTGTTCCAAATCCTGTATTTGAATTTTAGGAATGGGCAGTCCTCTCTATTGCAGGCTTTTCTGACCGGGTGCCCTCCAGATGTGTTGGACTACAAAACCCACCAACCCCGGCTAGCATATCTATTGGCAGGGCTGGTGCAAGGCAGTTTGGTGCCCTAGGCAAGATCAGATATTTAGCGCCCCCCCTTCCCAGTTGAGCTCTCCCCCCCTCCAGCCCTATGCCCATTATGAAATAAAAGTCAATTGGTCATGCTGCATGGGGATGATTGGTGCTGTGGTCCAACACATCTGGAGGGCACCAGGTTGGAGAAGCTGATCTATTGGCATGATAGGATGCTTTCGTAACAGAAAGCAGGAGCCATCATGAAATCATTCAACATCTGTCCATTTCAAGGCTTCTTTCTAAACATCCATCATGAAAATCAGGCAGCAATTAGTGAATCACAGAACCACTGTGGTGCAATGGATGGGGAAGGTTTACAGCACAATCCTAGGCATGTCTAGTCAGAAGCAAGCCCCACTGAGTTCAAGGGGACTTACTCCCAGGTAAGTGTGTATAGGAGTACACTACAGCCTCAGCTTCACATCTCTGCTCACCCATGAAGTTCACTGGGGTGACCTCCGACCAGTCACTACCTACCAGAAAGACCCAACCTCACTGGTTGTAGGGATGATAAACTGAGAAAAACTTGCAGGAGTTGCAGCATACACAAATTAACTAAACGGATAAGTATATTTAGAGCATGATCTACAATTGTGCTGAACTGGAACCCTTCCCTTCCATTCCAACGTCAGCACAGACAGCCAAGCTCCAGGGGGCGGGGGGACACCAGTATATTTGAGAGCCAAGTGAGTGCAATATTACTCTTATTTATTTCTAATGCTCCATCAATGTATGTTGCACTTTAGAGCTTCATAAACAACAACAACAACATTTATTTGTTTAATTTATACCCTGCATTTCATCCAAGGAGTTCAGGGTGGTGTACAGTTTCCCCACCACCACCACTTCAGCCTCACAACAACCCTGTGAGGTAGGTTAGGCTGAGGAACAATGATGGGTTTAATGTCACCTAATAGACTTCATGGCTGAATGGGAATTTGAACCTGGGTCTCCCGAGTCCTAGTCAGACACTCTAAACACTATACCACACTGTAAGCTTTTTGAGGTAATCTAAATTCAGCAGTGGACATGGAAGATGGGGATGGTGAATCCTTAGTTCCCTTTTCTGTTCTCCAATAAGGGGTACTTGCCATTCTTTTCTTTTCTTGTCTTGCCTGCAAAATTGCTGATGCATATACATACCCTTATGAATTCAAAACTAAACCAAACAGAACACCTCCCTGTCCTCTCCTTAGAGCAGCAGCAGAGGCAGAGGGAGAGGAGTGAATAGGAGGAATATGGCTGCTACCCCAATTCTCCCCCCCTCCCTCTCCCATTGGTGCCATCAGAGCAGGACTTTGGGGCAGAGGCCCAGGGCCCCCCTCAGCAGAATGAGCAGCAGAGCCCCCAAGTGCAGCAGGGCTGGCTTACCACATTCTGAAGTAATTGAAGCAATGCACATGACCATCTACAGAGCCCCTGCGCCCTGTAAGGCCATTCCATTCAGAATCTAAAATTACCTGACTGCGGTACAGCCCTCCCCGCCATAGCCTAACTTCTGGGCGCCCTCAGCTGCTCCTTTTCAGACCATGTGGCCACCAGCACCCTCCTCTCCTCTCCCAACCCCCCAACCCCCGCTCTCTGCCTCCAGGTAGAAAAGCCAGCACTAGCACCATGAGAAATAGATTGCACAATCTGGGCCTACGCACATTTGATTTTACACATGCATGGCATATTTGAATGTTCTGCTGCCCTGTGAACATCCAGAACATCAAAGGTGGGAAAAACACATTGGGGCAGTTCACATGATCACCGCAGCCCACTGCGGCCCATTTAAGCCACTGTGGGTTGTGGTGCATGCCGACAGCCATTTTGAATATACAACATTCCAGAGTTTAATGGTGCAATCCTATGCATGTTTAGACAGGAAAAAACCTTCTACAACTTCCAGCATGCCACAGCCAGCATGCTAGCTGGGGAATGCTGGGAGTTGTAGGACTTTTTTCTGTCTAAACATGCATAGCCTGTAATGAAGGTAAGCCCTGAAGAGGATCTAGGCCGGAGGTAGGCAACCTGGTGCCCTCCAGCTGTTTAAACCACAACTTCCATAATCCTTACCATTAGCCTTGCTAGCTAGGGCTGATGGGAGTTATAGTCCAAAACATTTGGAGGGCACCAGGTTGCCTATCCCTGATCTAAGCCAATGTGAATGCTTTTTATGCCACCATGTCCGCTTGCAGTAAGGGCTGGGCAGACATAGGAAGAAGTAATGGCCTGGCCTACACTTATTCCTACCATTATAGGAGCAAAGTGACAAACTGAAAAGTTAATTCACTGCATGATCTAAGAGAAGATCGAATACTGGATGCTACAAAAGGAGAGGTGCCTTTGAACTCTATTTTGCATGCCATTAGGGCTCAATCCTGTCCCACTGGGAGTTAAGCTTGAAGGGGTGGGGGGATTGGAAACATTTGAAAAAGGCCCTTGAATCAGTATGGTGAAAGCATCAGCACCTTAAAAGCCCATTTTGATAGCTCAAAGGCTCAGAGGGGAATTTGAATGAAGGGCAATTCAGTCCTTTGCTAGGGAAAAGAAGCCTCAGAAGACAGTAAAAGGAGTTTTAATAGATATTCCTAGGACTAATGGAAAAGGCTGAAAGGGATTCTCCTGGAGTTCTGGAGACAATTCTTGAGATCAAAATCCAAATCTTCCCTTGAAACTGTGAGAGTGCCACTTCACAGACCTACTGGGCCTGCTGTAGTGAGTGAAATTCTCACTTTATGGCCTCCAAAGCTGTGAAATTTAAATTACTTAACTATAAATTGGTTCATAAACACTGCCTGAAGATGCCTTATATTGCAGGAACTGGTGATACAGACAAAAAGATAGGACTGATGGATTTATGCACAGATCTGTTGTTATTACCGGCATCTTCTCTGGCATTCAGAGACAGAAAATGGAGTGATAGATCATTGCTATTAGAGGCCTGCATCCAAAGATTTGATTGGTTTTGGTGTTCCTCACCTAAGTCCTGAGCATGTGCAACTCTCCTCTCTTGCCTGTTCCTCTGTTTTTCCTTCTTCTAGGGTAGTGTTCTCCGACCTTAGGTCCCCAGATGTTTTTGGCCTACAACTCCCAGCTGGCTGGGGCATGCTGGGAGTTGTAGGCCAAAAACATCTGGGGACCCAAGGTTGGAGAACACTGTTCTAGGGACCTAACTACATGTGATCCTAATGACATAATTAGTACAGTAATCACATTCATACATATAGACCTGGGTGGTGATGGTGGGAGAGAGCACCACAGAGCATGGGGTGGGAGGTACAAGTCTCCCCTCCTCAACCAAGATCTGTTTAAAAAAAAAAAAAACCCTCACAGGCATCAGCTTGTCTCTCGCTCCTCTTCCCTCCCCCCCATATCTTATCCTCATCTGCTTTTGCCTTGGCTACGAGGTCAGACCAGACCAATGGGAAGTATAGTCAGCTGCCTATGGCAACAGAATTCCAGGGCCATCTAGGCTAGCCTTTCCCAGCCTGGTTCCCTCCAGATTCCTGACCATTGGCCATGCTGGCTGGGGCTGATGGGAGTTGAAGTCCAAAATATCTGGAGAGTACCAGGCTGGGAAAGACTGATCTAGGGGGAAATCCTCTAGGGCAGGGGTCCCCAACACCAGTCAATGTAGGATTAGATGGATAAAGAGTCTGACCTAGTATAAGGGCAGCTTCCTGTGTTCAATATAACATGCAATATTAAAGAAAAGAATAGGAGCTGCCTTATTTTTGTTCTGAGGTGCACAAAAATTCAGACACCGGGCTTCTGAAAAATCTTTGCCAACTGTACACAATGTCCTCAAAGCATCGACCAGCCTCAGAACAGAGACTGAAGTCTTAACATTCATGTCACGCCAGTGTGGAACGATCCCCAATATCTATCATCTTCAGAACTGGCTAAAGTGAAGCTTGATCGAGTTGAAAGGTGTAGAAGATGGCACACACGGTTAGAGAAATATTTCTATCTGTACTAGAGTGCAATATACCTTATACCTACATTGTTTTGTTTGATGCTATATAAATAAAAAGCAACAAACACCTAATCAAAGATTAATACAGACCTGCCACAACACAGAATGTTAAATTACACCACTTGTGAATGATGTAGCTTTTCATTCATACTTAGGGGAAAAGTTATGACAAGCAGCTAAAATGGTGTTAAATTGCCGGAGCTGAAGAATTACATAACAGTGGATTCTTTATGAAAAGTTGTGACAGGTGTAACTGCTTGCCGTCCATTTTCCCAAAGGCAGTACAGTATGTCCTACTCCAGTGTCATAACTGATCAAATATATGGAGAGAAGTGATTTTATTTATATAGCAGTATCACAACCCTGGGACTTTAAAATGCCAGCAATGGTGCACAGAAGGGTAGGATCTTTTATAGAAGAGCTCTGTACTGTTCATTGGAATTTCCATTTAGAGGGCAGCAATTACAACAGAGAGAAAATTCAGCACAAGTTTAATTTATCCAAATGGCTTACAGGGCAAGCCAGAGACAATTAAAACATTCAGACGGCTTATCATAGGACGATAGGGACAAAAATATATGGGTCCCTGGCTAACTCGGAGCTCTTTGAGACAAACAAAACAAAACACCTAACAACAATCTTGGGGCATAATACAGACATAGTTAAACACTTTAAAGTCCCATGCATTTTAATGGAAGAGACTGCAGTTAAAAATGTTTACATCTGGCTGGATTGCCGTGGCCTTAGTTTTTAAATTGAAACTGCAACCCTATAACCACCTATCTGAGAGAAAGCCCCACTGAACTCTGTGGGCCCTGCTTCTGAGCATACATGTATAGGATTACACTGTTACAGGCAAAGACAGCACTAGCATAGTACTAGTCTGACCTAAGCTAATAATGCAATATCCTTTTTGTCATACAATGGATATAGGGCAAGGTAGTCTTGCTGTAGGACAGCCTTCTGTAACCTGGCTGGGGGGATGCTGGGAGTTGTAGTCCCAACACACCTGAAAAGCACCAGCTTGGGTAAGGCTGCTGCAGGGGGACCGGCTGTGTGTTGCAGTGGGATTGCTTGTTACTTATATCTTTTTCTTGAAGGGTAAATGTGTACTCCAGTTGTGAAGAGGACTAGAGTGCACATTTTTTTTTGTGCACAGTCACTTTTTTATTATTATTATTTATTTTAAGGAAAGGGTTTTTAAAAAGAAAAAGATGATAGAGCAATGGTGCAGAGGAAGGGGTTGCCAAGCCATGCTGGCGTTCTTCAATTTTTTTTTACACCGTAGAATCACAAGTTTACAAGAGCATCCTTGCTGCAGTTGTACAGCAAGAGGTCTCAGCCTCCAGAAAGATAATTTTAAACAATTGTTTTAAAATGTTATAAAATTCACTAGGAATTCAAACTGAAGAAAGATACAAACTTTTGGCTTGAAGGGTATAGTATGGCAGAGAGCAGGGCTAGCATCTGCACCTGTTATCCTTGGGCAGTCGCCAGGCCCCTGGCACAGTCCACTGCTGAAATCTGTCCTAGTCCCCCAGCTACCACCACCACCACCACCATCGTATCTTTTTTTCCAGCCCAGTGCTCTCAGCAGCTGCAGTTGGCTGAGTTTAGCTGCCATTTTAATTTACAATGCCCTTGATGTAGTGTTGCCCTGGGTCACTGTGGGAACTTAAATGGCTGCCCCCTGCCACCTGATGCTGCTGCTACCAGCCCTCATTGCTGTCACATAAGCCTCCAAGGGCCTGTCAACAGAGGAGGGGCTCCACTAGAGTGCCCTTTGTCCAGGGCCCCCTCAAAGCTGGAGCTGGCCCTGCCAGAGAGACATTCCACAGGTGTGGAATTTTTCCCTGCTAGAAACATAGAACCATGGGGCTGGATGTTTTGCTCCAGACCTTGCTCCTTTCCTTCTTCGCTTTAGAGTCGGTATCTGAAAGTCAATCTCACCTGTCCACACTACACTTCAAGTAGAGCATTGACCAAACTGCACGTTGATGCTGATCAAGACTGTACTTCGTAGGACGTACTTTTGCTGCATGCATTTTTTAGCTCCATTTCTGTTACTCCACCTAGCCCATCTTGATATTAAAGTGATTTTTTTAAAAGTGAGTCTTATATTATAAACACATTTTAAACAAATTCGTAGGCCACCTTTCATCAAGGCAAAACTTATATCAATATTGATAATGAGTGTACTAGTAAACAAATGGATTAAAAGAGGAAGCAGAATTCCTCACAGACCAATTAGGTATACCTCATTTGCCATGGACATGGTTTGACAAAGATGTGCATGCAGCAAATCAGAAAAAATGTGTGTTGTTTAGCCTTAGACTTATAAGCAACATGGCAATTCCAGATGTGTTCTTCATGAAAATAACACACGTTTCTTCTTCTTTGTGGTTTCTGCATCATACATATGAGCTCTGCACCTGTACAGAACCCTGTTCAGGAAACTTCTATAGCTGAGGAATTTTTGGCGTGATCCCTCTCTCACCATCCCAGTGCACATGTCTCTAGCAAGTCCCCGCCTATTTATTATTATTTATTTATTTTATTTATTTAATACATTTTTATACCACCCAATAGCCGAAGCTCTCTGGGCGGTTTACAACAGTTAAAATCATAAAATACAATATAAAATATAAAATTTAAAACCACAGATTAAAAACAAACAGCAGAGCTAGCAGCAGCAGTTACAATAACGGAATTAAAAACAATTACAAGATTAAAATGATTAAAATGCCTGGGAGAACAGAAAGGTCTTCACCTGGCGCCGGAAAGAATACAAAGTAGGCGCCAGGCGAACCTCTTTGGGGAGCTCATTCCATAACTGGGGTGCCACAGCAGAAAAGGCCCTCCTCCTAGTAGCCACCTATTTCCTCAGTTCTCTTTCCACAGCCATTGTGGTAGCCTTGTTGGGAACTTCTCTGTCATTCAGTGAGCTATTGCAAACTGCTGAGGTTTTATTCTATTTTATCTTATTCGGCTATTGCTGTTATCTCCATTTTTCTCTTTGCATTATTTGTTTTTGTATTCCTGATTTCTGCAATCACCTCATCACCTGAGGGCATATGGCCCTAAGGGCACCCTTCTATAAGTGTGTCTGCTGTGGCAGTAAGCTCCCACCCTTGGACAGGCACTCCCTGTTTCTTTTCTACCTTTGGGAAGGACATCAAGTGAGGGTATGTGCCCATAGCCAAGCATTTACAAAGCAAGCCAGGCACAACTACTCAGACAGGCTCTGGGCTGTCCTCTGGAAAAGGGCGCTTGAGACGGTGCCACTAAATGATATGACACAGGTTTCATGTGTCCTGGTGGGGGGGGGGAGATGACATCCAAGACCCTCTCTCGCTCACTGCAGCCTGCAGAAGTGTCGGGCTCTACTTCTTCCTCAAATTGAGCCCTAACCACGGGCTGTACCAACCCATCCACACCTGGGCAGTCATTGACACTTATGGCAGCTAAGACACTGTTCGAAAAGCCCAGAGTGCAGAAATCTTCTTCTTCGCCAAAGAAGAAAAAGGAGTTGGCACAGAAAGAGAAAAGGAGTCAGTACAGCGAGCTACTGATTCGACGCTTAACAGAATCAACACCAACTCTACCAGCGGTCATACCCATGCCTCCACCAGTCTGAATTATTTATTTATTTATTTATTTATTTATTATATTTATACCCCGCCTTTTTTCCTGCAAGGAACCCAAGGCGGCTTACATAATCCTCATCCCCCTCTCCATTTTATCCTCACAACAACCCTGTGAGGTAGGTTAGGCTGAGTCAGTGACTGGCCCAAAGTCACCCAGTGAGTTTCATGGCCAAGCGGGACTAGAATCCAGATCTCAAGACCCAATACTGATCACCTCTATATCAGAAGACAAGATCAGAGATGTTTTGCCAGCTCTGGTACTGACTAGGAGGCTTCATGACCACTGGAGGTGTGAGTAAGGGGGGGGGGATATAGTAGAGCTGTGTAAAATTATGCATGATGTGGAGAAAGTAGATGGGGTTTCCCCCCCTTCTCTCATAATACTAGAACCTAGCATTATCCAATGAAGCCAAATGGTGGGAGATTTGGGACACAGAAATAAGTACTTCTTCACACAGTGAATAGTTGATCTATGGAATCTGCTACCACAAAATGTAGCGATGGTCACCAGCTTAGACGGTTTTAAAGGGGGATTAGACAAATTCATCGAGCTTATGGCTATCAAAAGCTACTAGTCATAATGACTGGTTATTACTTCCAGTATCAGAGGCATACTGGGAAACAACAGCAGGAGAAGGCCCTCATGTCCTGCTTGGGGGCTTCCCACAGTCATCTGGCTGGCCACTGTGGGAGAATATTGGTTACTGGGGTGGATTGGAAAGGAAATAAATAAATAGGCTGTTGAACTGTAATTGCCTGTGGTCTGATCCAGCAGGGCTCTTCCTGTGTTCTCACCTTTCTGTAAAGTTGGTGGCACTCAAGAGCATTTAACCCTTTTCCAGGAAATATTCATCACCTCACAACTTGGTATTACCCCTCTAAAATATTACTCTTCAGTACAGATGATTGAATTTTATGATGGATTCTGCTACTGCATAACCTTATTCAGGGTACTCTGAGCTTGAGCACGTTGATCATGAATGCTAAATTGCCTAGATCTTACACTCTCCTTTCAGGACAATGCAAAAGTTACATGAGCGTCAGGAGGAGATTATACAGTGCCAGGAGACAATTTGCTTGGGGTCCACGTGGTGAATGTTAAGAAGTGTGAGAAGCAGCAAGCATGCTGTGGATTGCTGACAGAAAGCGAGAAAGAAAATGCCACCAAAGAATACTAAGCGGCACACCTCAGTGTTAAAACTGGCACATCTGTTGCAGTTATTATTTCATGAATTTACAGGGAGAACATCATCTGTGCATTTCATGTCGCTCATTGTTCCATTGAATGAAAGTCCATTTTAGGTAATAAAAGAAGGCTTAAGTTTTAAAAAGAAAGGGGCGGGGAAGCAAGCAATTAGAAATAAGAAGGCTGTTGTTTTGCTCCCGTTCCACTGAGCAGCAGAAAGTTCATGACAGCCTATCTGAGGTCAGTCCCCTTCAAAGAAGAGGGCACTGTCTTGTTATGAATACTTAGCATGCTGCTGTGCAGCCAGTGTGAGAGGAAGGGGCGAGAGGGTCTTGCCCCTGAGGCCACAGAGCTAGAGGGACTGACTCAGAGTTAAGTAGCACTGAGCAAAGGCAGTCATAATTGGACATTTTTGTGGACAGTGTGGGGATGGATGGGGGTGGAGGACGTGTGCCTAGAATCTGAGTTCTATGCGCTCTTTGGAGCTGCTACACTATATCCGCCATCCTACACACACGTTCCTGGGAGTAAGCCTGATTGAACACAACGGGATGTACTTCTGAGTAGATACAAATAGGATTGGAGTGTAACTGAAGTTATAGGAAGAGAGTCAAGAAACATACCTAGTAAGAAGGTAAGGGAACCCAGCTGAGGGGGGGGGAGGGAATAGAGAAGATGAGAGCAAATTGAAAATGCAGAACCGTGATCTATTCTATACAACCTCTACCAAATAGGTAGGCACTTTTGCATTCACCGAGTGCCAGGTCCTTAGGCACGGCTGGTCCAGCCCTCTGGGGTGAATCCCCTGCCTCAGGCATCAGAGTGGGAGGAGTGGTGAACTGCGCACTCCCCCCCCCCCCGTTGACCTGTTCCCGCTGCCAGAGAGCCCTCCTGTCGGCTGCTCTTCCACTGTGGCATTTGCCACAGCAGGAGATCGGGGCTGGTGGCAAGGCTCTCGGGAGCAGCCACCCGCTCAGCGACACTACTGAGTGCTCCAGAGAGCCCGCCGGTCCGCTGTGGCAAATGCCACAGTTAGAGAATGGTGAGCAGGGCTTGCCAGAGCAGCTGCCCAACCTCTGGTTTGCTTGGAGGGGCTCCTCCAAGTGTGGCGTAGTGGTGAGAGTGTTGGACTGGGACTCGGGAGATCCGGGTTCTAGTCCCTGCTCAGCCATGAAACTCACTGGGTGACTTTGGGCCAGTCACTGACTCTCAGCCTAACCTACCTCACAGGGTTGTTGTGAGGATAAAATGGAGAGCAGGAGGTTTATGTAAGCTGCCTTGGGTTCCTTGCAAGAAAAAAGGTGGGGTATAAATAAAAATAAAATAAAGCAGAGGATGGGCAGCTGACCTCAGTCACCTTCCCTCTGGCTCGTGCTAAGCATCCTCTCAGCATGGCCCAGAGCAGTGGTTCCCAACCTTGGGTCCCCAGATGTTGCTGGCCTACAGCTCCCAGCATACCCAGCCAGCATGGCTAATGGCAAGGGAAGCTGGAAGCTATAGTCCAGCAACATCTGGGGACCCAAGGTTGGGAACCACTGGCCCAGAGAGAGGGCGAGCTCACTGGAGAGTCATATTGGCTGGAGAAAGCAACCAGCGCACAGAGCTGGCCAGGCCTAAATGCCTGGCTAGTTTCCTGCATCGAGCAGGGGGTTGGACTCAATGGCCTTGTAGGCCCCTTCCAACTCTATGATCCTATGAACTCCTATGAGCTCTGAGAGGGTCCTTGCCTGGCTGGAGAGGTGTCCCTGGAGATTGCCTGTGCTCTCCTCTGGAGCAGACACCTGGCCCACTGTTTAGCAAGAGCTAACAGAAGACGGCAGCTGCTCCAAAGGAGGGTGGGAGGGAGCACGGTGAGAGCAGCAAGGGGCGGGTGGGGCACACGCAATGGCAAGGGAAGGGGGCAAGCGGCACACATGGGGCATCGGCATCCTCTTCCACCACAGGCACTGTCTGGGAGAGCTTGCACTGTCCTTGGCTTTAACTGAGCTAAGCTTGTCTTGACCTACCATTGAACATTTTCTGTGAGCCCTCTTCTGTGTGTATTCCCACAGCTGTTTATTCACACAGGATTGAACAATGAATTAATTCTGTCAGTCCACTTGGATTAGACATACATGTTATCCCACTATTGTGACTAGTTCAGTTTCTCAAGACTAGGGGCCAAACTGTATTTGGTCGGCATACAACCTGTATATGATAAACTATTCAGAGGACCTGTTTTGTACATGTATAGTCAAATTGCTATGACTTTTTAAAAAAAAGTTGTCTTGGACTGAAAAAGGTAATTTAAAATGGTTGTGTGAATCAGCTTTGTCTCCTTTAAATTGTTGTGTGAATCAGGTTTCTTTCACTACCTTTTACTGTCAGGAGCTGCTGCTTTGTAAGAACCAAGAGACAAATTCCAAGCCAATAACCCAGTATTTTCAGCTTAATATATTCAACCACAGCCAGCTGAAATAGACATAGATTTTCTTCACTGTTTTATCCACAGTAAAAATGATGGCACATTTATATGTTTCTCCAACTGCTTCTATTTCCTGAAGGAGCGAACTAGTTTTATCACAGAGAACAATCAATTTTAATGGCTTCCCACCAGTGCTGTTATCTATAACTGTAATTTCAGACAGATATACTATCGGGCCAAGGGTAGGGGTGAGCCTGGGAATCCTAATACTCACAAACTTGGGGAAAGCAACAACATTAGGGCCAATCCACATGACCATCTTCTCACTGAGGGCTAGGGTTTGGGGAAGGCAGTTCATGGTGGAAACTCACATGAGGCCAGTTCTTGCGCTTGGGTTTAACAAGTGCATATTTGCCTGCCAACCTTTAGCTTTACTCTGTAAGATCTCTGGTCAGCAGGGGCCATATTGAGTGAGAAGTGCCAGCAACATTGGCTCCACTCACTGATTCTGACTCACTCCCAACCCTTAAAGTGATACTGGTGAGATTTGCCTTAAGGTGAGATTTAATAAATAATAATACAATATTTAACCTTCTCTGCAGTGTGGACAGTAACAAAAGCCTTGGCAAAGTTCCTTCCTTATATGCCTCAGCAGCCACTTCAGGGCTGCTGTTGCTGTTCTCACTAGTGAGGAGAAAGGGGATAAAGAACACTTTGCCTGTGTCTCAGAATGACCACCTGATATAAATAAAAGGCAGAAGCCTCATAAATCTTCAGCTGCTGTTCACTGTGTAGAGGAGGTGATTAAAGAGCCCTTTCACGGTGCCTGAGGTTGCAAGGAAGAAAGTGTTAAGGTGCATAAAAAGGGGGTCCTTGGATTGAGGGGCTTCAGATCCCCACTCTGCCAGTGGCTTATATCTGGTGTAAAATCATCATTTTTTCAGTGATGGTGAGGGTAATATAGCTAAGGCTTCCAAATAAGAATAAAATGGAAGTCATATTACCTTATTATAAGTCTGGGGGCCTGAGGAAATATTGCATACCCTCAAACCTCTCATTCAAAGTTCTGCAATCATATACCATATTACTTTGTCAATATATAATAAAGTAATATGGTATATGATTGCAGAACTTTGAATGAGAAGTTTGAAGGTGTGCAGAACTTCCTCAGCCCCCCAGATTTATAGGATGGTAATGTGACTCAGTAGGGTGGCCAGGTGAAAGAGGACAACGTTTCTGCATCTTTAATAGTTGTGGAGAACAGGGAATTTTAGCAGGTGTACCTTGTCATGGAGGTGTAGCTTGTTATGAACCTGAAATGCCTTCTTCTAAATACAGTAATACCTTGGATTGCAAGTAACTTGGTTTGAGAGTGTTTTGCAAGACAAGCAATTTTTAAAATATTTATTTAATTTTTTTTTTAACTTGATATACAAGCGATGTCTTGCAATACAAGTACTGTAGTACGGCTTAAATTAAAAATTTCTGTACAAATTTTTTTGGGGGGGATTTCGTTTTGATATAAGAGTGTTTTGGATTACAAGCACGTTTCCGGAACGAATTATGCTCTCAATCCAAGGCATGACTGTAGCTGTTAAAGGTGTAGGAATTCTGTTCTCTTTTGCATCTAGCCTATGTGACAGTGAAAGCACAGTATCACACCACCTCTTCCAACAGTTGTGGAGATGAACTGCAGCTTGGAACACCCAGCAAGCTAAACTAACATGCACAGAGTGTTTTGGCTCTGCAAAGATCACCTTCAGGTTTGGGGAGTTTCCAAGATGGCGGAAGGCCATTTCTGCCATAATGGCCAAAAAAGCTAGAATGTCTGACATTTATGTATCCCACTGGCTCAGAAATAAGTAGGCAAATAAAAAGATACCCTATATAAAGAAAACATCCCATTTTAAAGCCTAGTGCATGGTTATGATGGCAACAGTTAAATTCTCAAGATACCTTAATTGTGAGGGATTTAGGGGCTGGGCTTATGCAGTCAGGCCCTTCCTTCTTTCTCATCAGCACTTCCAGGTCAGACCAAAGATATTTTTCACCCAATATCACGTTTCTAGCAAGTTCCAGTGGGATGGAAGCAGAGGAGCTCCATCTGCATCTTACAGCTTCAGCAACTGTGGCAAACCTAAGCATAAGGACATATGTCAGCCTTCCTCAACCTGGTGCCCTTCAAAAGTTTTAGGCTACAACTCCCATCATCCTTGACCACTGACCATGTTGGCAGGGAATGATCAGTACTGAAATTCAAAACATGTGGAGGGCACCAGTTGGGGAATGCTGATGCATGACTTACAGCAGAATTGTATACATACCTATGCAGAAGTAATTCCCATTGAATTCAGTGGAACTTACTCCCAGGTAAGTATGTATAGAATTGTAGCCTTAAAAGTTTTAGCTGTTGATAATCCTGCCATTTGTAATTCTGATACTTCTTAAACCCAGTAATACTATTTCACTGCAATGAGTTCCACAAAATACTTAGGGTGCAATCCTATGCAGTTTTAGACAGAAAAAAGTCCTACGTAGGACTTTTTTTGTCTAAACCTGCATAGGATTGCACCCTTAAATACTGTGTTTAATCCCCCACTCTCTAACTTAGGCCCTCTATCTCTAAAGCTATTTTATTTTATTTTCAATTGGTTAGATTATTACACCTTGGTAACCTCTTTTACAAGCTTTTATATATTGCTTTCCTATTTGTTTGTTTATTTAGAAGTTAAGCCCACCCAACCCTTTCAAGCTCAGTGTGGCTAACACATTTTTGCAATCCTATGCAAGTTTACTCAAAAGTAAATCCTATGTTCAATGGGATAAATAATAATTTATTATTATTATTATTATTATTATTATTATTATTATTATTTACATTTATATCCCACCTTTTTTCCTATGAGGAATTGGTCATCAAGGTAGAAGGCTAGTTTTTATTCCATCAAAATATTTCATTAGGGCACAATCCTGTGCATATTTAGACAGAAAAAAATCCTACAACTCCCAGCATTCCCCAGCCAGCCATGCTGGGAGTTGTAGGACTTTTTTCTGTCTAAACATGCATTAGATTGCACCCTTAGTTATTAGCATTTATATACTGTCTTATTTGCTAACAATCCATCAAGATAGTGAACAAGAAGTTAAAACAATAAAACCTTAATGCAATAAAAAAGACCATTAAAACTGTAAAACATTAAAACAACATAATTTACAAGGCTAAATTAAAAAGATGTGTCTTCACACCCTTTCTAAAAGTAAAGAGAGGGGGGAATCATAGTTCTTGAGGAAGCATATTCCAGTTTGGGAACAACACAGGAGAAAGCCCTTTCATACATGCACAACAAACGGGCCTGTGTGGGTAATGGTGTCCTCAAGGTCTCTCCTGCAGATCTTAATAACTGTGCAGGTTCATAACAAAACATGTGGTCCCTTAGATAAAGGTGGTCCCTCAAATAAAAATCAATGTGTGTACCTTTTTTCTTTTTACTGGTCCTTCTGCTTTGCTTTAGCAGCTGTCTCAAACAAAGAAGTGAAGTAGGTAAACCTTTTCTGAAGCTTTATCTCCATGCCAGGAAAATCTTCAGCTACCTCATTTCTGCATGTCAGGCTGCTGTTGTGCTCAAGCCGCAGGAGAAGGGCCAATTAAAAATCTGGCAACCCTAAATAGCACACATTCCATCAGTTCATTTTTCCTTAGCTTTGGTTGGCACTTTTGGTTTCTCCCCTCCCTATTTTGGCCTTTGCTTTGTATTAAAATACTACATACCTTGAAGGTTACAGTCTTTGAATTAATTCACCTCAGCGACCCTTGCCTTTGCAGTGGGCAAGGGAATTTGAGCTTTGTTGATTGCATCTTTAATTCATATGTTGAATTATCTAGGCAATTACTATTTTGTAAAAACAACACCACCACACACACTGTACAGTAAATGGGGGGAAACTATGAGATGCTCTGCTGTTCTGAGAGAGATGCTATTTTGGTTATTGGCCTTTAGATAAACTGCATCAGCACAAAATGGGCCACTGTAATTCCATGTCTGAGATGCTCTGATTGGGATGTATTGAACTATTTATATTTGCTGCATCCCTCCTGTGTTATTTCATTAATCACATAACAAGCCTTCAATTTCTCTACAGAACACACTAACTCTAATTATCTCTCTACTGCACAGATGTTTCCTCATTTAGATGTTCAATGCATAGCCATTTGTCACTCTGATTTCACATAGATTTCAGTTTGCATTATATCACTCTAATGTCTTTTCTGCATCTGAGCCCTCTGGGGTTAATATGTCCCCTTGGGATAGCAAGTAGACATATGTGGCCTAGATAGGTGGCTGTATAAAATGGGTAAATATGGGGGCTGTTTTGAAAAGATCTAATGCTTTTGGCTGCAATCCTGTACACCGTTGGGCTGATTATATCCCACGGACTTAAGTGAAATCTAAGCAGCCTAACTGTATGCAGTATTATAGCCTTTGGAAAGAGTTATTACTGTGAACAGGCCAACGCAAAGTGAATATTATTGGTCTTTACAATATCAAACTGTGTTATTAATTAGAGCAATTCCTGCTTTGGTTAATAGTTAATATGCAACCATTTCCCATCTATTAATGAAAACAAGGATTTAAAGGCATGATCAAATATTTGATATAGCAATGGCAGTAGAAAATATTGAATTAGGCCACTGAATTTTCTTGTGAGGTTTTACTTTTTAAGAACACACACACACACACACACACACACATTTTGCCTTTCCACCAAAAATTGTGCTCAAGGCATATTTCCATTTAGCAATGGAAGGATCACCTTTGTCCCCTTCCAAAATGCAAACTGGCATATTCCCATAAAACTAGTGCCAATTTGGTTAATATGCAGACCAAACCTACACATGTTTGCAAATGTCATTGGGTTCAACGGTGCTTACTCCTACACTTGCTAGGGTGTAAGCACCACTGAATTCAATAGGATTTACTTTTTAGGATTGCACTCTTAAGGCTGTGATGCTTAGCCCATTTATTATAAAATCACTCCCACTGAACTCAGTAAGACTTAATTTTTAGTAAGCGTGCTTAGGATCACATTGCATGTTAGTTTTTAAAAAGCTATGTCCAGGATTCTTTCCATTCTTACACTCTTATGCAGCAGTGGGGTCGATTTAATTCCAATAAATTAACAGTGCAACCCTAAGTATGTTCACTCAGAAGTAAGTCCCACTGTGCTCAATGGGGTTTACTCTTAGGTAGGTATGCATGGGATTGCAACCCAAGATCCTCTAGCTAGATTACCTCTGCATCCATTTCCAATGGCAACTTTGCACATTGCACTGAAGTACAGGAAGAACCCTGGGTGATTTGCCAATTCATTTCATATTTGTGTACCTTCAGAAGAGAAGTGGAAACTCAAGTATATGCCACCATGGTGAAAGGTGCACTCTGGCATCTTTCCAAAGGTGGAGGTGAACCAAGTCCCTGCTTCCACACAAAAGTGGGGTGGGAGGAGAATTCTGGATCTGCTTTCCCTCGTATGACATTTGGAACTTGGTGATGCTCCGACTAGGAAGGCTGAGTCTATGTTGTGTTTGGACCTTGAACCCTCTTGCCCCATGTAAAAGGAGACCCTAAGCACAAAGCAGCATTAAGCGGACAGTGTCTGGGTTCAGACAACATGATAAGCCATACTCAAGGGTTGAGTATGGGTTTAGTGTGGGTTGTCGTTGAACCAAGGGTTGTTGTTATAAAGCGCCATGGCTTGTTAGCACAGCTGGGTTCAGACAACACGATAACCCACATTTCAGCAACAACCCACACTCAACCCCTGAGTATGGGTTATCGTGTTGTGTGAACCCAGTCAGAGTCTATCTGGTGTTTGGATCTCTGCCTCCCTTACCCCAAGGCATGGAGTTGTAGCAGGATTGGGGCACTGTTCACTCAGCAGGCACAGCTATACCCCACTTCAGAGTCTTACTGGTACACACTGGGGAACTTCTGTCAATAGTTTTTTGTGTTTTAAAAAAAGTGTTTAAATTGTTGTAAGTTTTAATAGTAAGGGTGCAATCCTATGCATGTTTAGACAGAAAAAGGTCCTACAACTCCCAGCATTCCCCAGCCAGCTGGCTGGGGAATGCTGGGAGTTGTAGGACCTTTTTCTGTCTAAACATGCATAGGATTGCGCCCTAGGTCACTTTGGGGGTCGGTCCTATTTGGGCAGAAAGGCAACTTATACATTTATAAATAAACAGATAGTATGAAGAACTGGCTCCCTCTCCCTCCTCCTGAACTTTTGAGACCATGTTTCAACTTTCCCCAACTGCGCATATGCAATGCAATGCACAGTACAAACCAGCCTTCCCCAACATGTGCCCCCAAGATGTGTTGAACTACAACTCCCATCACCCCCACGATGGGAGTTACAGTTCAGCACATCTGAAGGGCACCAGGTCCGGGAGCAGTATTGCAAACTGTTAAATAGAAGTGCGATCTGTCTGAAAAAGTAACATTTTAAATTCAGAATTAGCCAGAATTAAATCGAAATGCCACTCTTTCATATATTTTCCTTTCCTTTCAGATGACACAAATGCACGTCCCTTTTGACAGACGCTGAACAATAAGAGTTGAAAACGCTGCGCCTTTGACTCCGGCGACCCCTGAAAGAAAAGGCACCACGAGTATCTCACCTACCTACACCGCCTCACTGTGGGCTTTCCATCTCTTCCCCCACTTTTTAATAACTGGGATAGCTCTGAGAGAAAGAGAGCCCAGGAGTAAGTACGTACTATGGGAAATCCTCTGCTAATTCTTTTCTTTTCGCTTCGGTGTTTGCCCTGTTCAGCGCCGTTCTTCCGGCACAATACCCAGGCGCTGTAATCTCTCCCTCGCCTGTTTGGCTGGCAGGCTGATTATAAATACCGGCATTTTCTTTTTCATGGTGTGAGTAATGTCTATCACACACCCCAATACCAACACCTCCTCCTCCTTCTTCCCCCCCCCGCCCCCACCCGGTCTCTGGAGTTTTAAGCACGTGAATCTACCCCCTGCCTAATCTCCAGAGACCCTGCGGTGTAAAGAACGAACGAGCAGACAAGAGGAACGGCCGCAGCAAAACCTCCCCATGCAGCTACTCCAAAAAAGAAAGAGGAGAGAGAGGGAGAGAAAGAAGCCTCAGCTCCCCACCGCTGCGCCGCATCAGCCCTGAAGGGATCCCTCCCTCTCTTTCCTAACGCGCACACACCACCAGAAGCGCCCAGCGAAGCAGCTTGCCAAGCAGCCTCCCCTCTCTCCTGCCGGATCGGTCTGTCCCTCGATCGCGTCCACCGCCAGGACACCAGCGCGCTTCTAGAGCCACCTCGCTCTTTCTCTCCAACACTGGACTCGGGAAGGGGGCACCTGGAAGAGTTCACGAACATCTCCCACCCCGACCACCCCTTTCCAAAATCTCAGCCGTCCCGCTGCTTCGGGGCGGAGAGGCATAAAAGAGAAGCGATGCTGAAAGAGAAGAAAGAAAGAGGGGGAACGACCGCGGAAATATTGGGAGCTTTGGCATAATACTACAAATAACTACTAATAAAGGGGCCGTTGATCGTAAGGGTCCGTCCAAGCCCCGCGCACCT
Organism: Shinisaurus crocodilurus; assembly: GCA_021292165.1. Classification (NCBI taxonomy): domain Eukaryota; kingdom Metazoa; phylum Chordata; class Lepidosauria; order Squamata; family Shinisauridae; genus Shinisaurus; species Shinisaurus crocodilurus. The sequence continues at coordinate 132,160,115 of CM037879.1, forward strand.
GGCTCCAGAAAGAAGGCGCGGAGAAGAGAACGGAGAGTTCGGGGTCCCCTCTGTCGCGACGGCTCCTCTCCCTCCAGGCACGGCTCTCCGCCCACCCGCGGGAGGTCACTGGCCTCTCCTCGCCTCTCCCTCCAGGAGGAAGGCTCCGCGATCGGGGCCTTTCGCCGCCGAGGCAGCGACGCGATCTCCATCCTCCCGCGCCCATCTCTCCCAAGGTGTGGGGGCCAAGGCGGGCGATCCCCTCCCCTCCTCCTCGCCTGGTGCCGGTTCGGCTGCGCTGCGCCGAACTCCCCAGCGCCAGGAAGCCGGGCGTCCCTTCTTGCGCCCTGCCGCCCGTTCCATGGCGAGGGAAGCACCGGCTGAATCTCCGCGGAGGAGGAGGCGGCGCCGGCGGTAGCGGCGCCGGCAGCTCCAGCCACCCCCGTTGTCACTGCCACTGCTGCGAGGGCTGCAGCAGCGGCGCCCCGGCCGGCGAGGCGGGGGGCGGGCGCGCCGGCACGGGCTCGAGTATGAAGTCGCTGGTCTTGAGCCGTTTCTTGGTGCTGCTGCCTTGGGTGCTGCTGGTGATCCTCATGCTGGACATGGACGGCGGCAGCCGGACGCCCCGTCCGGCGACCCTTCTCGACCGGCGGCCCCAGTTGCACGAGGGGACGCCCCAGCGGCGGGAGGCCGAGCAGCAGCAGAGGCGGCGGGAGGCCGAGCGGCAGCAGCAACTCCTACCCATCATCTATGCCATCACGCCGACCTACAGCCGGCCGGTGCAGAAAGCGGAGCTCACGCGGCTAGCCAACACTTTCCGGCAGGTGGCGCGCTTGCACTGGATCCTGGTGGAGGACTCGGCGGTGGGCACCGAGCTGGTGAGCCGCTTCGCCGCGGGACTCGGCCGGAGCGGCGGCCCGCCTTGCACCCACTTGCACGTGCTCACGCCGCGCAGGTACAAGCGGCAGGGACAGCCCAGGGCCACGGAGCAGCGCAACGCGGGCCTGGCTTGGATCCGCCAGCGGCACCAGCACTTGCCGGCTCCGCAGCCCGGCGTGCTTTTCTTCGCTGATGACGACAATACCTACAGCCTGGAGCTCTTTCAGGAGGTAGGTAGGACTAGGAGGGCTTTTTTGGACGGGGGGCGGCGCGGGTAGAGAGATGGGCTTCCTTTCCCGCGCGCTTCGCCACGGAGGTTTCGAGCTCCGTCGAGCAAGAGCGACTGTCCTGCACAGCAGCGCCGCCGCCGCCGCCACCGCCACCCACTAAAAAGCGGTTCTTTAACCGCGTAACCCTGGGCATGTCTGCTCAGAAGTCAGCCCCACTGAGTTCAAGGGGACTTACTCCTCGGTAAGTGTGTAGAGTGCTGCAGCCTTAGGCCCAATTCTGAGTGTGCTTGTTTTTGAGTTTTACACCTTTGAGTTCAGTGGGACTTACTCCCTGCTAAGTATGCGGAGGATTGCAATCTTACCTGCCAAATAAGTGTGCGTAGCCTTATTTGGCCTTAAATGCTCTTCTTTCCTTGCATAAATGCCGCGTTCTCCTCGGACAGCTTTGCGGGCACTTCCGCCACCTGCACACAGCGGGCTCCGCGCTGTGTAACCATCGCGGGACAACCTACGCGTTATATTTCCACCAAATCTAGATCTGTGGGAGCGCCGAGCAGCTCAACCCCTTCTGCACACTTGGCAGGCCTGTCTACTAAAGCCAACCAGCCCCGGATATATACTAAATACACACACACACACACACCAACCGGCCCCTGTTTGTATTTCACCAGCCACTGCCCTACACGTGCTTCCTTCGAGAACTCCCTCATCTCCACCTCCACCCTCAAAGCCTTGCCAAGCCAGCAGTAACTTCCACCAGCATCAGGCCTGCCTTGGGACCGGCCTCTAATGTTTCTTCAAGCATGTAGCATGGTGGATCATATACTTTTCTATGCTTAGGCATTGCTGCATGCAGGTTTTAATTTGAGCCAGAGCTTAGATACAAAACTTCGTTTTTAATGCCATTGTTGGGGCACATAAAGAAACCTTAAGGGGGTATTTTTGAGCATGTGCAGAGTATCTTTCAAATAACAGTGACAACCTTTCACTTATTTAGGATTAGGAGGGAAGGTTCCCAGATCAGAGATTCTGACTTCCAGTTAACTTTAGGCTCCCAGCCCCTGTGGCTGGCAGTGTGCCCTGTACAGAACCTTCCCTAGATTTAATCCAAAGTATCCTCTCCCTGTTCAGTGCCAAGTCCTAAAATGTTCAAGTACCGCAATGCAATCAAAGATCAGTTGTTGCCACCAAGCTGCCTTTTAATTTTACTATATTCCTTTTCTTCAACAATGGCCACCTGTCTTCCCCGCCCCCCCCAGCTTTAAAACACATTCCTGCAGATAACTCCTGCAACTTTGGCAATGGCATCATGTTGTGTTGTTTTTTTTAATAAGCAAGTTCTATCACGTTTTATGGTCCCAAGGTGGCTTTCCAAAAGTCCTCATAATAAAATCACATTAAAGACTAGATTAAAGATTAAATCAAAGGGATACCACTCTTTTTATCATTTCTCTTTATTTTCTTCTTGGTGAACTTTCACCACTAATCATGACCTTCTTTTTCCTTGCTGTAAATTCCTCCAGAACAATCTATTCCTTCTCTCTTTTCCCTCTCTCCCCCCATTGCCCTTTCTTTGGAGCCTGTCTATCTTAGCATTAAAAGCAAGGGGGAGGGAGTACAAAAACGAGGGAGTGGGGGGGGGACTTCATTCTGAGCCCTTGAGAAAGAGTTGGGAAAGGACAGGGGGACAGTAGCCAAAAAAAAAAAAAAAAAATCCCTTTGATTTCCCCACTGGCAGGAAGAAACATTTTTAAGGGGAGACATCAAACTGCAAGAAAAATCGGGATAATAAAAAGTGTTGACTTTGACAAGGGAAGAGAAGGAGTGTGGCAGATAAAAGTACACAGAGGATCTGAAGTCATCATAGCCCATTCGGAATGGGCAGTCTTGCCAGCTGTTCTATATTTTAAGAGAAATCCTCTAATATATAGAATTTCCCTTTCTTCCAGAACACAACAAAAAATCTTGTGGCACCTTAAAGCCTAACAAATTTATACTGGCCTAAGGTTTCGTGGGCACTGTCCTCTTCATCAGATGCATTCCATAATATAGTTACATCTCAACAGAATATACCTAATCCCCTTCCCTGTAGGTAAGAATGGCCCAGCAGCTCCACAGAACTCAATGGAACAATGTTTTTGCCTTGGTGAGCCTAGATAGGGGCAAGCGTGTGTATGTGTTGCTATGTATAACAGATTCCTCTCTCTTGCAACTAGGCCAGGTGCATTAAGTATCAATAGATTAAAGCCAAGGCACTGCGGAAAGATGCAGAGCACATTGAGTCCCCAAAGAGTCATTTCAGAAAGGCTGCTCAGCCCTGCTGACGTGTGTTTAGATTTTAAAATGTGTTTGGGTCTCTTTCAATATGCTGTTGGCAGGTGTTGCTTTGCCCCCCTCCACCACACCGTTGCCTTGCTTCCTTTCCTGATGTGGCAGCCTTATCCATTGAAGCTTTTATTGAAAGTGGCTGAAAAGAAGGGAGTTGAGTTGTTCTCTTGCTTTGGTTTATTTCCCACTAAACTGTGGGAGGCTGTGCAGAGCTCTTTAATGCTGAGAAAGTTCATGCATTCATCTTCTTGGCTGTAATTATTTTGGTTGCACTGGTAGAGTTTTACTGGGGTGGGGAGGTGTTGTTTGAAACCCTGCCCTGTTGCCTGAAGCAGTTCTGAAGCAAAAAAGCTGTTGAGAGACAGACCTCTGTTCTCTTAAAGCCTAAATTACTAATGTAAATGAAAGCGCTAATTACTCAAGAGAGGACAAAATGAACTGCAGAGAGGACCAGCACAGGCAGAGTAGAGCATACCAGTTGAGGTTGCTGCGCTAAGTACCCTTAAACGAGAAGATTGGCTTTATCTTTTATTTGTTACTTAATCATCTTTCTCTCTCTTTTTCATTTAATTAGCTTTTATTAAAATTAAACTTACAAATGACACCCTCTTTAGCATGCTGGTTGTTGGTTAAATTGCAAGTTAAAAAGAGAGGCAATTGATTTTGACAGTTCTCTACCGTTTTGAGTGATGCATCATATATGTGTGTGTGTTTATTTATTTATTATTTATTTATTATATTTATACCTCAGCCTTTTTTTCTGCAAGGAACCCAAGGCAGGCTTACACAAACCTCCTCCTCTCCATTTTATCCTCACAACAACCCTGTGAGGTAGGTTAGGCTGAGAGTTAGTGACTGGCCCAAAGTCACCCAGTGAGTTTCATGGCCAAGCGGGGAATAGAACCCGGATCTCCCGAGTCCCAGTCCAGCACTCTAACCACTACGCCAGACTGGCTCTCATGATAACTGGCTTAGAGATATTTTAAAATATGTTCGTGTTGGACTGGGACTCAGGAGATCCGGGTTCTATTCCCCGCTCGGCCATGAAACTCACTGGGTGACTTTGGGCCAGTCACTAACTCTCAGCCTAACCTACCTCACAGGGTTGTTGTGAGGATAAAATGGAGAGGAGGATGAGGATCATGTAAGCTGACTTGGGTTCCTTTCAGGAAAAAAGGTGGGGTATATATATATATATACACACACACACACACACACACACCTTCAGTGCTAGAAGAGAGAGATTCAATTTGAACATGTTCCTATTCACATCAAAATGCGCCCAAAATGGAGACTTGGTGTATTCATGTTACAAAGAAGGAGGAGAAAGACTAGGACTGCCTAAGCAACTACTTTTCAGCTCTCCTAGCAGAAGGAAGCAGAGAGATGGTGTTTTGTTTCTTTCAATCAACCATTGATAAGAGTTTGTATTAGCTACTGAAAACTTGGAAAATAGTAATGATTTCTGATTCCACACTTTGTTCAGTCCCCCTCCCTCTCCCACCTCCAGACCTAGATCAGTTTGCAAAAGCTATTCTGCTCTTTCCTCTGTGTGAAAAGAGGCTAGCCTCCAAGCACATACCATGTGGCACAACTCCAGCCATAATTTCTCTCATGAAACTGGATTAATGGCATGTGAGAGGAAATAGATGCTTAATGTCTCCCCTCCCCAGGCCTCCCACTAGCATTTCTGGCTGCTGATTGCCTGAGCCAAAAGGAGCTCTTGACAAGGACCATTATAAGTGTGGAGGCATTATGGGTATAATAATAACAACATAAGTAGAACATTTTTTAAAAAAATCCCATGCCCCATTCCTGCCCTTTCTTAGTAGCTGGCTATGTGCCTTCGCTCAAAAGTTGCAACCATTTCCAAGATGAATGGATAAGATTGCCCTCCTACCAAATTTGCGACTGTGAGTACTGCTGCTAAATTTAGTGTAAAGCTAAACCCTTAAGTTTTTTTGTAATTAAAAATAATTACCTGGGAAGCTGGCATGCTGCAGAATGAAGTCCTGCTCTCCACTGCCATCTTTATTTGGATTCCAAAGAGTGGCCTTGCATTTTGGAGCTCAGCCTCCACCTCTGCCTTGTACTTAGGTTTCTGGACAATTTACTTTTCTTTTAGTCTCCCCAGTTTGCCACCTGGGAAATGAGCGTTTTGTGACTGGCCATGCCCACCATGGCAGCCATTTTATTAATGGGGAAAACCCTGCCATGGCAGCCATTTTGTAAGAGTGGCCACAACACTCCCTCAGAATTCCAAATGTGCCCACCAGCCCAAAAAGTTTGAGGGCCCCTGCGGTAAGTATATTGGGTAGGTTAAATGTGAAGTGGTCATTAGAGCTGTTCAGAAAACAGGACACACCTATTTCCTCCAACATTAATACAGGTTACTGGTCACATTTTCTCCATAGTGTGGTTGCATAGCTCAGCTTCTCACAACAAGCTTGCAGTTTTTCATAAAAGCACCATATTTACACTATTTGTAGACTAATACTTAGTGATCATTTTCAGATATGCAGCATGTGATATTGCTTATGTATGTTACTGACTGAGCATGACAGAACATACAAAGTGCTGTGCAAGCACATGTGAAATATCATGTGCCCCAGTATCTGAAAATAATATTATGTATTCAACAAAAGGTATGAATTTGGTCCTTCTATGAAACTGCATGATTGATTGGCTGTGCCACCGCACTATTGGTTTGTTGTACTAATAATCAGTTTCTGAACTGCTGTTCAATGGTTGCCATGGTGATAGTTCATGCCAATTTAAGTACTCTGTCTTGGTCTTTCCATCTGTAAATAGTCTCACATAACTTGAATTTCCCTTTTGAGAACAGGGAAGGCAAATGATAAAATGTAATTATACTATAACATTTTAAAATTTAAAAAAACCAGTAGGAATACAAATATGTTTATAAACTAAAACCACAGGTATCAGTTGGTGCAATTATGTATGAGTTTACTACAGGTGTGGGGAAACTCAGGCCCGTGGGCCAAATTTGACCTTCGTGGAGTCCCAATCCAGCCCTTCGGGGTTCCCCAGATCTCCACGCCCCCTTCCCTTTCCTCAACTTCTGACTGTTTGGTGGTTTCCCTGCTTTTACACACTTCCCCCCCCCCCAAAAAAAGGTTGAAATGCCTCTCTTAAGGCTTAGAAACATCATCATCATCAGGCGATCACTCGTGACCGAGTAAGATTGTCTTCCGGGATAAAAGGAGGAAATTCTAAAGAAGATTGTGTAGACTCTAGCGATGGGTCCGTGAGTGACTGTGGAGGCCAATTCTAGATCCACACAGCTTCCCACAGTGAGGACACAGGTTACCAGATAGAAGATGGTCCTGTAAAGGATTCATTTGACGTGCTTTTCGCTTAGCACGTTTCTCCCTTTCACCTTGCACTCGGGCTTCTTCAAAGTCCATGGAACCTTTGTGAAAGGCCAACCTCCATTTAGATCGTTCATGGGCCAGAGCTTCCCAGTTTTCGATGTTTATATTGCATTTTTTTAGATTAGCCTTATGAACATCTTTAAACCTCTTATATTGACCACCGATATTCCGCTTTCCATCCTTGAGTTGGGAATAAAGTAACTGCTTTGGGAGATGGCAGTCAGGCATTCGAACAACATGACCGGTCCACTGAAGTTGGCGTTGAAGGATAATTTCTTCAATGCTAGTAGTCTTTGCTTCTTCCAGTACACTGACATTTGTTCGCTTATCTTCCCAAGTAATTCGCAGGATTTTCCGGAGGCAACGTTGATGAAACCTTTCAAGGAGGTGGAAGTGACGTTTATAGATAGTCCATGTTTCGCAGGCATACAATAAAGTTGGTAATACAATGGCTTCATAAACCAGTGTTTTGATCTTCTTACAAATACCAACACTCTAACACTCGAACACTCTATGTTTCATTCGAGAAAATGCGGCACTTGCGGAGCTCAGACGTCAGACCACTGGCCCATCTAGCCCAGTATTGTCAACATTGACTGGCAACGATTCTTCAGGGTTTCGGTCAGGATTCTCTCCTAGCCCTGCCTGGAGATGCCAGGGATTGAACTTGGGACCGTCTGCATGCAAAGCAGGTGCTCTGCCACTGTGCCATGGCCTCCCAGTTACTGGCAATAAGAGCTTTAAGCTAAAATATGCTGGCATTTTTGGTCATTTTGGCCCTGGCCGCATTGCCTTTGGCCCCACCCACCACAGGAATGTGGCCCCCGAGAGCTTCTCCAAAATGGAAGCTCCAACCTCAGGCTGAAAGAAGTTTATTATCGTGGATGTTGCTCAGAGTGTTAAAGTACTGACTGTCCGTTTGTGGTAAATGGTAGTTTTCCAGTTATGGTCCTTTACTTAACAGTAAGGGCAAAGCCTGCATGTTATAGGTAAGCAGTTGTGTTTAAGTTTGCATGACTTTTTTTTTTTTCTTCCAAAAAGAACAGCTACAGGAAGCTGCAATCCCAAGTGAAGGACTTGCACGGCGTGGGGGCTGCTTATGTTTTTCCCCTCAAGCAATTTTTCTGCTCAGAATCATCCCCCCATGCATTTCTCCCCATGGGAGAAAATATAATTTTGTCCAGGAAGATGCAGTTAGCATCTCACAAGCGAGTGATGCTCTAATCTAGAGTAGAAGCCTGTCTACTTTCTTGGTTCCTGGCTGAGTACCTGTTCAGAGGTGATGGTTCCATTTTTTGATAGGGCAGACAGAATTGATACTATGGGGCAGAGATTGTTAAGGTATGGAAAACAGTGCCAGTAACATTCTGTGGGCCAGTTGGTTATATGAATACCTGAGAGAGTGCCGTTTCCCTTACCAACCTGCCTGGTCACTGATGTCATCGGAGGACATTCTCCTGGTGGTTCCACATGGACCTATGGCCCGACTGGAGTCTACCAGGAGAAGAACCTTCAGTGTGGTGGCTCCATATCTGTGGAACTCCCTACCTCTGGAGGTCAGGCAGGCTCTGACACTGTATTGTTTTTGGTGCCTGCTGAAGATGTCTCTGTTGCCAAGAAGCCTTCCTTGCTGACCAGTAATGCTTTTAAATGTTATCCTGTTTTTAATGTATTCTTTTTATCTGTTTTGTCTTTTTATCGTTCACTGCTCTGCAATCTGCCTAGATATGGAGTAATATACAAATACAAATCTACAAATCTGGGATCGATGAAATAATGGTGCCCAGTACATCCGTGGCAGATCACTCAGCAGGATGCATTGCTTTAAAAGGGAGAAAGGAGAATTTCCAAGTTGCATTTTGGTATGCTGGTAGAGATTTAATTTCAGTGTTGGAAAGCTACCAGGATGACCTTATGAGCCCCTGTGCAAAAGTGACACAGGAGAGCTGCTGTGCTTGGATCATTGTGCTGATATAAGGGGATAACTCACGCACACACCCTTGTGATATAGAACTGCTCTGAGCCTCAGCACCAGCACTGAGATTAATCTAGCACCTCCTGCATGATACATCTCTCTTAAGATGCTGATGCTGTCAGAACCTCCATTTGCAGGGGATTTTGTACCAGGGTCCTTCTGGGAACTTGACTAGTGCTGTCCGGTAACCTCAAAGGGCTGCATTTGGCCTTCAGGCCTGAGGTTCTGCATAAACTACTATTGACTTCCATTGCTGCACAGGTAGAATGGAAACATTGGAAATAAATGTTTATTGCAAAAATCTGTACAGTTTTTGTGGTGTTTCTTTAAAGGCTTCAATGACTGGAAAAGATAACCAGTATGGTAGAAACATACTAGATAAATCATTCTCATAGCTGGCTGGGGCATGCTGGGAGTTGTAGGCCAAAAACATCTGGGGACCCAAGGTTGGAGAACACTGCTCTAGAGAATAACTAAAAGAACTGTGTGTCTCTCCCATCGAGTCAGCGCTAAAGTATAATTGATGTACAGTTCTTAAGCTATCAAAAATACGCAACTGGCCACTTTTTTTCCTTCCCATCTATGGGCCATTGAATAGGTGACAGTTCTGTAAAGGCCAGCAATACCCATTCCATTATTCCCACTTCCTTTACTCTTTAAGCCTCAGTTAACTTTCCTGAGAAAATGTTGATTTTCAGAACAAATCAGTGGAAGGTCCAAAGGCTCCTTATTTGATCATCTTTACTGAGGATTCTTCATGAAGGCATTATAACCTCTGCTTTGTCCCCTTTTCCTGCAGGCAGTTTCTAAATTTCTATTGCTTTGAGCAATGAGAGGTCATTCTCTACTGGATTTTCTTCACCCTGTGCTTGGGGCAGGAGATAGCCATTGTAAGGCTGTAGCGAGCTCCTTGTGACCACCAATTGCATAATTCTTCTTTATTTCCAGGTGGAAAGCTATGAGGGTGAATGCATCACCCTTTTAATTCCATCTCTATGTAGAATGTTACATAAAAGTAATCTACAGAACCTGTTGGATAATTAAAATTGCAGTCAAAACCTATGGCTAATGTTTCACCAGGTAATTGGGTGAAATGGTTAAGATCACTGATATCTTCTAGGGTGGTTTTCCTAGAAGGTACTCATTGAATTATTAACAGCCTGAACAGGAAGTGGGCGTTGCTCCCAGCTTCTTCCTCTTTCTGTTCAGACTCTAGTGAGTGTGGCACCACCAGGTTGTTGTCTCCACGTGGTCCTTGTAGCAGCATGTAGCCAGAGTTGCTGGTCTGAACTCCACAAGTTCAGACCCCAAGTAACTACAAATGTACTGTAACCAACTGTAAGAAACGTCTTTTAAGCCTGCCTGAATGAAAGTGCATAATCTGAGTGAGTAAATGTTACTTTTAACTTTTACAAGACTGTGTCTCTGATTATTGTTCTGAGGGAGAGAAAAGGGGGCAAAACCAGGGAAATCCAGTCTGCCTTAAAGCATCCTGGATTACCAAATGCTAACTGGCTAACACTAGCCAAATCTAAACTTCTTTTAAGCTGGAAAGGGACTCTACTCTGCTGATCTCACTAACGTGAGATAGGAAGGATATTACTCCACAATATATCCTCTCCTAGTATCTTTTTCAAGCCCCAACACGGGTTATGGACCCAGAATAGATTGTTTTGGTAGCATTTTGGTGGATGCCACTGGGAGAAGAGGAATTCAAAGCGGCCATATTTTTCTTTGTTCCCTGGTGAGCACATGGTGACTCCATTGTCTCCTTGTGAAAGAGAAACCCCCTTTCCTCAGAAGGCAGTAGTAAGGCAGTGAAGGTTTTTGAGTTTTGAGCATTTTCAGTTTTTCAGTTTTGCACATTTTTCCACTTTTGAGTTTGGCATTTTTCCCCAATTTTGAATTTTGGGGCATTTTTCTTGATTTTTGATCCCTGAAGATGAGCGGAGCAAACTCAAGAGGAGAGAGCTTCTCCAGGCTGCCCAAATTAACTGAAGCAGATTTCATACAATGGAATAGGCGATTGAAAGTGATTTTGGACAGACTTGAAGTCCTGGGCTATATTAAGGAAGATTACCCCAGTGGTGCTGGTGAAGAGGCCAGAGCAGCAGCCAAAGAATGGGAAAAGCAAAACAGGATAGCAATATCTGTTATCATAGAAAATTTAACTGATTGCCAAATGATCCATGCTGGAGAAGGGGAAACAGCCAGAGAAGTGCTCCATAATCTAGAAAAAGCATTTGGGTTTACAAGCAAGTGATCTCACAGGCGCCTAGTGAGAGATATGTTTCATTTGAAGCTTGAGTGCAAGAAAGATTGTGGAAGTCATGTGGAAGAGTTTTTAACTATTATTGAAAAGTTAAGGCTGGCAGAATATGTGATGAATGAAGATCAGAAGGTCTGCTACTTCCTGGGGTCACTGGGATATAAGTTTGAGATTTTTATATCCAGAATGGACAGTGTCCCAAATTTAACACTAAAAGATTTAATTGGTCATTTGAGAGAAGAATGTGTTGAGAGAAGAATCTCCAATCAGGCATTCTAAGCAAAGTGACTCAAACTACTTGTCCTATGGGAATGGGAAAGGCACATCCAAGAGAATTGTCTGCTTTAATTGCAACAAAGAGGGACATATTGCCAAGTTCTGTAAGGCCCCGAAGACAAAGAAGCCCCCACCTTTTAGGCAGCAAAAGGAAAAGAAGGGGATTGATGAGAATAGCTTACTGATGCAACAGAAGAGTTTAGCAGCTAACTGTTACAAAAGTAAGTCAAACAAATGGGTCATAGATTCGGGTGCATCGAGCCATTTCTCACACGAGAGAGGATTCTTCAAAGAAATCAATGAGATTGAAGAATCACAAAGTGAAGATATCCAGATTGCAGATGGCAATGTGATAAAGGCACAAGGTGCAGGCTCAGGAGTTCTACACTGCAAGGTTGGTGGTGAAACCAGAAAGAACTGTGTAGACAGAGTCCTCTATGTTCCAAAATTAAGTTGCAACATGCTCAGTGTCTCCACTTTAGCAAGGAAAGGCTTCAGAGTACTATTTGAAGGTGACAAGTGTACAGTGTCCAAAAATGGTAAAGTGTTTGTTGAAGCTAGTCTGATCAATGGCGTGTATGAGGTTATTGTTTCAGAATCTCAGTCTGCTAAAGTGGCGTGCCCAAAGAAGAAGGATGAGGCTGATCTGGAGCTTTGGCACAGAAGACTTGGACATAGAGAAACAAGCACAATAAAGGAACTGCAGCGCAAGGAGCTGGCAAGAGGAGTGGAAGTAACCCAGAGTGCATCGGGCACAACCAAGTGTGTGAGTTGTGTCACTGAAAAGGCAGTTAAACCTTCTTTTCCTCCTTGCACTCAGCAGCGCAGCACCAAAGTACTGGACATGGTCTACAGTGATGTATGTGGTCCAATGAATGTTCCATCATTGGGGAAAAATAAATACATCCTAACATTTATTGATGATTTTTCAAGATATTGTGCAGCATACTTCCTCAAGGAAAGGAGTCAAGTGCTGGAGATGACCAAGAAGTACTTTGCCATGGTGAAGAACAAATTCCAGAGGTGCCCAGGGGTCCTGATGACGGATAACGGGCGTGAGTATTGTTCACACAACATGGAAGCCCTTATGGAACAGGAAGGAGTTGAACACATAACAACTGTTCCATATACCCCACAACAGAACTCAGTAGCAGAAAGAAAGTTTAGATCCATCATGGAGATGACAAGATGCATGTTAAAAGATGCATCTCTTCCCCAACGTTTGTGGGGAGACGCAGCTGCCACTGCGGTGTACATCCAGAATAGATTGCCAACAAAGGGAGCTACACGCACACCTTTTGAGGTTTGGCACGGGAGAACTCCCAATCTGTCTCACATACGTGTATTTGGAAGTGTTGCCTATAGCTATGTTCCTAAAGAAAACAGGCACAAGCCTGTTGACTCCAGAGCACAAGCAGGTATCCTCATCGGGTACGCTACTGGAGGAAAAGGCTGCAAGATAATGGCTCTAAAAACAGGATAAGTCAGGCCAAGGCACGTTGTCCATTTTGATGAACACATGAAGGCTGAGACAAGGGGAACTGTTGTGGATTTTTCTGATCAATCAGAAAAGGAAATGCAAGAGCTCGTATACTTCCCACCTGTAACTTATGACTCTGTGCTCCCTACTTCAAAAGCTATAGCCCCCTCTATAGGCGATGAACAGGGAGAAGCCCCAGCGTACCCAACCCCTGACAGAAGCACCAGAGACGAAGAGGAGCAGAGTGATGAGGACATACCTGCACTGGAGGAGGAGGATGAAGCTGATGAGGTTCCAGAACCACAGGTCAGACAGTCATCCAGATCCAACAGAGGTGTTCCACCACTCCGGCTGTCCTACTTTGCAGGGTCGGCGTCATCCCAAGAACCTTCTATATGGGAAGAGATAGAGGAGATGCCAGACACAGAAGCCCGTCTCTGGAGGAAGGCTGCGCAGGAGGAGATGGATGCACTGCATCAGTACAAGACAGGGACGCTTACTGACCTACCTCCTGGAAAGAAGGCCACAGGAAGAGTAAGTGGAAGTTCAAAATCAAGCAAGGGGCAGAAGGGGAAGTGCAGTGCTACAAAGCGAGGCTTGTAGCTCAAAGATCAAGTCTGCAGAGAAGTGGTCTGCCTGGATCAACTGATCAAAGACTTTGTGCGTGAGGCTGTCCAAGATGGACTTGTGGACTTGACAAACTAAATGACTGCTGACATCCTAATCAAGGCTCTACCAAGAGACAGTTTCCAGAATCTTCGAGTCAAGATGGGACTGTGGGTGGATTAATAAAATTGTGAATGAATGTGTGTTGTTTTGCCTGAGAAGGGGTGTGTTGGATAATTAAAATTGCAGTCAAAACCTATGGCTAATGTTTCACCAGGTAATTGGGTGAAATGGTTAAGATCACTGATACCTTCTAGGGTGGTTTTCCTAGAAGGTACTCATTGAATTATTAACAGCCTGAACAGGAAGTGGGCGTTGCTCCCAGCTTCTTCCTCTTTCTGTTCAGACTCTAGTGAGCATGGCACCACCAGGTTGTAGTCTCCACGTGGTCCTTGTAGCAGCATGTAGCCAGAGTTGCTGGTCTGAACTCCACAAGTTCAGACCCCAAGTAACTACAAATGTACTGTAACCAACTGTAAGAAACGTCTTTTAAGCCTGCCTGAATGAAAGTGCATAATCTGAGTGAGTAAATGTTACTTTTAACTTTTACAAGACTGTGTCTCTGATTATTGTTCTGAGGGAGAGAAAAGGGGGCAAAACCAGGGAAATCCAGTCTGCCTTAAAGCATCCTGGATTACCAAATGCTAACTGGCTAGCACTAGCCAAATCTAAGCTTCTTTTAAGCTGGAAAGGGACTCTACTCTGCTGATCTCACTAACGTGAGATAGGAAGGATATTACTCCACAATATATCCTCTCCTAGTATCTTTTTCAAGCCCCTGATGGCGCGTGAGTGACAGCAGAGCCCCGTGTGTGCGAGATGGGAGATTAAAAATCCTGTTCGTGTGTAGAGGCCCATTTATCCACACACAGAAATCCAGATCTTTCTCCCCCTCTCTCTGCGCAGTGTGCAGCGTTTCGGATGCAATCAGCCAGCCAGCTTTCCAGCCTGTAATCCGACTCCAGCAGCCAGCTCCCCCGTTTGCAGATAGCAAGGAAAAACTCTGTAACTCCACAGGTCTATTCTACCTGTTTATTTACTTAGCAAAGTAATATTCTACAGAGTATACATTTCCTAGTTACAGTCCATGTGCAGAGTACAATGCATAGCAAGCATTTATTCCAGTGGAGCAAGTTGAGCTTTGCCCCACCTCAGCAAAGACGCTACATTGTTGCATAAGTCCAGCAAGCAATAATCAGAAGAAAAGAGTGAAGAGAGAGAACAGTCCTGCTCCTCTCTAAAATGGCTTCAGACAGACAACAAGTTAATACGTCACCAGAACATACGAACCATGTGACCAGCTCATATTGTTCTCACACTTTTAGTTACCCCTGCGAAAGCACGAGATTCTAGAGGGCCATAATAAACCTGTTTACCCGCCATTCTGTCCCTTCCATGTGTAAACAATGTGCTCCAGCTTGTGAATGTGATACATATCACAACAGCCCCAACAGAACCTAACTACTGGAGTCTCAAAGGACATAATAAATTCCAAGTACAAATTAGAGGCCTGATCCAGTCAGATCCTTATGTGAACCTTCAGGTTTGTGTTGTTATCCCATGTGTGTAACTCTCTGCATACAATTCTTGGACAGCTGACAAGAAGAGGTGGTTGATGGCTGGAAACTGCTTTATACCGAATCAGACCACTGGTCCATCTAGCTCAGTATTGTCCCCACTGACTGGCAGCAGCTTTCCAAGGTTTCAGACAGGGGTCTTTCCCCAGCCCTACCTGTAGCTGCCAGGGGTTGATATTTTACTATGCAATTAGGGCTTTCCGTAGTTCATGATCAAGGAAGAATCCAAGCGTCGCTGCCAGGGGTTGAATGTACCTGGGACCTTTTGCATGAAAAGTAGTTGTTCTACCAACTGAGAGCCAGTTGAGAGCCAGTGTGGCGTAGTGGTGAGTGGTGACTGGGACTCAGGAGATCTGGGTTCTAGTCCCCGCTCAGCCATGAAACCCACTGGGTGACTTTGGGCCAGTCACTGACTCTCAGCCTAACCTACCTCACAGGGTTGTTGTGAGGATAAAATGGAGAGGAGGATTATTATGTAAGCCGCCTTGGGTTCCTTGCAGGAAAAAAGGCGGGGTATAAATATAATAAATAAATAAAATAAATACCAGTGAGCTAAGGCACTTCCCCAAAGGAAACTCCCATGCAAGGATCAGTGTGTACAACAGAGGACAGGGACTGGATTGGGCCCTAATTCTTAACTTTTACAAAACTATTTATCTTCCTTACTGATTTATTTTTCTTTGTTTACATTTAAATAAGGGTTAGTAAAAGTTAGCTCGCTAGACTTCAGAATCTTGAAAGTGTCTTGGAATATCAGTGGTTTTGAATGAAACCCATTTATTGACACCTGGGTGTGCCAAGCTGGCCACTGAGCTCTGACATCCGGGCATTTTAAATAAATGAGTCATAATTACTCTATTTGCATTTATTAGTTTTTAGCAAACTAAAAACATTGTGCAGTTCCCATGTCACCCTCCCTACATGGACATTTCTGTCAATAGAACATAAATGATTCTGTGCTGAAGGGCAGGAGCAGAATCAAGAGCTTAAAACAATGTTGTTCATGGAATAAATCTGCCAAGCTTCAATTGATCTTGATTTAAATTGCTGCTTTTACCCGCGTTGGTTTTAATGTTTGTACTTCAGGGTTTTCCTCTTTAATTTATGCAACCATTCATTCTGTCACTCGCTTCAGCCCAATCTTGAAGAGCTACGTTTGGGGCTGGGGGGCTGGGTAAAGCATTTTAAATCCTATCTGGGTCTTTACAAGATTCTTTCGGAATTATTTGCAAAGCAAGTTGTTTCCCTACAGCTCTAAGTTTTCAATTCTGTTGCCAGTTACTGCAAATTCTGGTGAACAAACAATTCTTAGAACATGTGAGCTGAAGTCAATTTGCTCTCAGAAATTCTCTTCAGAATTCTCCTTTGCAAATTTTGATGTCCAGTTTTCCCCAGATGCTCTGTGAATACTCAGTCATTCACCCAGGATACCTTATGGACTTGATGATTCATCATGGTATGTTGCTGTGCTCGGGTTTTGCTAATGGCCAACCTAGCAGCATTCACGTGACCAGTATAGGGGTATTATTAGCTTAGTGCAAGAATCCTATGCAGCAGGATTCTTCCATCTTCATCATTAGTGGACCTAGAAGTGAAGATTCACAATGAATAAAAACAGACATTCTAGTCCAGCAACAGCAATCTGTATGCAGAACTTGGGTTTTTCCTGAAGATGTGCTCTAGTGGGATGGAATCTTTGCAGATCCCATAGAGGATGGGTGCTGTGAGTAGCTTAAGAGTGAAAGCCTTTATATGTCGCTCCTGTTGCACCTGTAATTCTCTGGATCAGTGCCGGAGTGTGTAATATCAGCTCCCACAAGACTGGAGAGACAAGCCCTTGTGAGCAATCTATGGATGGGAGTGCGAACAGTACAGCGGATGACCAATTACTGTTCCAGACCTTTTTAGTGAAATTTAGAGGGAAATACTTTGTGAATGAGCAGCATTTACTGGAGTCTCTTTCCTGTCCCTAGAACCTAGTTTGTTTTGTATACATGTGTGTGGCCTGGCACAATATTAGGGAATAGAAAACAGATGTAGAATAAGGAGGTTTTTATAAAATATTAGCAAACAGACCCAACTTTTTACAGATGGTAAGGGGCTGCCCCTCAATTTTGGGGTGGAAGAAGCCATACAACTGTGTCTCTCAACCTGCTAATTTCCCCTGGCCTCAAACTGTATCGATGGCAAGCTCCAACCACATGGTCAGATTTAAATTAATTAAAATTAATCAATGTGTTTTAAAAACAAAACAACCCCAGGTTGCACATCCTGGGGTCCCCTTAGTATGCATGCCAAGTTTCAGGTGTCTAATTTCAAGGTCTTGGCACTATGGCACTGACAGATAGACAGACACACATGCATCCTCTTTTATTATTATTACAGTAATATCTTGGATTGCAAGCATAATTTGTTCCGGAACTGTGCTTGTAATCCAAAACACTCTTATATCAAAGTGAGTATCTGGCGGGCGTGAGCAGGGCCAATTTTGGCCCGCTACGCCCGCTCGAGGCGAGCGGTTACATCCCTACGTGGTATTGCAAGATGTCGCTTGTTTATCAAGTCAAAATTTATTTTAAAAATTTGCTTGTCTTGCAAAACGCTCTCAGACCAAGTTACTTGCAATCCAAGGTATTACTGTATAGATATGCCTACACACAAATACCAGGTAGACTAAAGTAATTCTTCAGTAATTGGGCTTAGTAATTCTTTCTGGGGCTGGTTTGCAAACAATTCTGTGGGCTTAGTAATTCTTTCTGGGTTGTGCTTACATACATGTTCCATGGCACAGAGGGAGAAGTGCTCTACTTTCTTAACCATCCACTCTCATGTACCTTTGCCCATGTGGGTGCCATTAACTCCTCAGTTGCTCCCATGCAAGTCTGGCTATATTCAAAGGCTTCCACCCCCGTGGTTCATATTTACATGCCATGCAAATGACAGATCTCCAAAGCAGCCAACTGATGCTTGTGTCATGTGGTGTGTAAATATGGCATCAGCATGAGACACATGGGTGGAAACTTCTACAGGTACCTGGACAGTCATGGGGGGAGCTGCCCAGGCAGTGGCATCCACATGGGTAAGGTACGTTTAAGGGGGGCTTTGAATGCCTCTAGCAGCACTAGACTGCCTAAACAGCTCTGAAAGTGGAATAGATCAATGCTGAAAATGAATGAACCGTTGGAAGTATGGGAAGTGTGTGGGTGCTGTAGTAATTGTATGCCCTGCCCACTCTCAGCTGGAGTTCATGGCCTGGTTTGCATGTAATGCCAACCCATGGGTTTTTTTTTAAACCATGGGTTGTTTGGGCCACAAGCAAGGGAATGAGCGCACTGACTCCTGCGAGCTCATGACTTCCGTTTTGAATCTGCTTTCATCAACAACCCAGGAACTTTCAACTTTCATCAATAACCCATGGTTTGTTATTTGTCCCTCAAAACAACCCAAGAGTTCTGGGTTCAGATGTCACACATCAAACAAACCAGGAATGTTCCTGGGTTGTTTATAAAAGCTGATTGAAAGCAGAAGCCATGAGTTCACAGGACACAGCGTGCTCTCTCCCTTGCTCGCAGCCCTGTCAATTCATGGGCTAAAGAACCCATGAATTAGCATTACGTGCAAAACAGGTCTGTGAATCTTACCAAAACAATTATGCTTAACTTTTTCCCGTTGGGACCTTTTCCCAGTCAGAATTCCATTTCCCCCACAGATGGGAAAGCAAATAGGGGAGGCAGTTTTGGTTGGAAAGTGCCCTGCTTGGAACAAATTAAGCACCCCGGCACTGCTCTGATCAGATTCAGAGACTCCAGGAGCTGCTTTTCAGCATGTGTGTTTGTTTTTGCTTTTCGTTATTCAGAGTTTATTAGAATTTTTTTTTTCATTTTCCAAAACAATACAGACATTCACTCCCCTTTAGGTTTCCCCTTCCCTTCTTCATATCCTCTATTTGAAGAGTAAAGGTTTCATATATATAAATAAGCAAAAACTGGATAAATAAATAGTCACACACAATAAGTAAGTAAGTAAGGCTTTGGGCCTCATATGCCTTCTGGCGACATCTCTAGTGTGGTCTTAAGCTTCTGGAGCAGCTGTCCCAGAGTTGGGGACTAAACCAGTACAGGGAGCAAAATTACAATACTCTTGTTACGACTTTTCTGTAAGGTGGTTGCACTGGTACAGTAAGTGACGGGGGAGCAATGAAGAACCACTGGCTTGGCCAGAATTGTGGATGGGGCCGTACCTGTTTCCAAAAGGAGAACCAAACTGAATGAAGTTCCTGTTATATAGGTTGCCTTACTCTTTTTTTCTTTTTTCCTTTCTTTTTTTGTTTTTTTTTGTTTTTTTGTTTTTTTTGCAGTCAAAAGAAAATAGTAATTGATATTGTTACAAATCCTTAATGCTTTCAACACTTGGCCAACTACCAGTTGGAATGCGATAGAAAATAAGAAGGAAAAATAGAAGCCTAAGCAGGGGGACATATGAAGGTGCATTGTCTGCTGATATGCTAAGCAAAGGCAAAGTTTTTTCTTTCTTTCAAGGTTTTTACAGAGATGCTTTATGTTAGAAATATCACAGATTTCAATTGGATTTGCTATAGACAGCCTTGCAGAAAACTTGGAAGGGCGCAGATAAGTACTCATGGTGACTGAAGAGAATTGCTGAATGTTTAACAGAAACAGTATTGAAAGCTGAGCAGGTCTTTAAGAAGAGCTAGGAGAGGGAGTGAAGTGCAAAATCTACCTACACACATGTTGCTGAATCCGCTGAGAGCTGCTGCTCCTTCTGCTGCCCCCTCCTTAGTGTATGAGGCACTAATAGTCACGAAAGAAAGGTGGGTTTTTTTTCTTGATTCATTGTTTTAACATTCTTTTTTATTCCTTTTTTCATCTTCGTGAGCCCATTATTATGGTCAATTTTAGGGGATATGTTCCCACCATTAAAATTAAATACAGTCATGCCTTGGATTGAGAGCATAATTCGTTCCGGAAACGTGCTTGTAATCCAAAACACTCTTATATCAAAACGAAATCCCCCAAAAAAAATTTGTACAGAGATTTTTAATTTAAGCTGTAGTACAGTACTTGTATTGCAAGATGTCGCTTGTATAACAAGTAAAAAATAAATAAATAAATATTTTAACATTTGCTTGTCTTGCAAAACGCTCTCAAATCAAGTTACTTGCAATCCAAGGTATTACTGTATTGCTGTTGGCCTCCTTGGGTGGGATATACAGCTGAATAAAGATTATTATTTTTCTTTACTGGAAAAGTGTAGAATTTTAACTTTTAAAAATCAGATAGATGCTCACTCCTTGTACAGATAAACATAGAGTTGCTTTGGCTGGGTTTAAGCTTATTTTTGAAGGACTTTTTAATTAGTGATTTGCTATGCTTTCAAAATTTCCAAAACAGGGTAAGTAAATCACCCTCAGTCTAGTTAGTTGTGCTTAAGGCAAAGTCAGTGGTACAAGTCGGTTGCAGTTAAGTGAAGTTCTGTGGGACGTTAGCATGACTAATTTTCTCTAAAAAGGGGATGTCATATTTGTGTGTTCTGTAGCAGTTGCTTACGTGAAGCCCCTCTAAAGAGCCAATAATTTTGTATTCACACACAGCATTTGTAAGTACCTTCCTAATGATGATCACTCGTCATCCTTATTGGGTCTAAAGGGATTTGTTTTGGAACATGTTGGATTAATATTACTGTGTGGAGGACGTTACAGTGTCCAGTTAAGGCAGTGCCTCATAGAATCAAAATATCTATGAGACATGGTTAAGGTATAATTCCAAAACAGCTGAATGTATTCGTCTGCTGTAGAATGAAGGGTGACATGTAAAGAGAAGGAGTATTATTTACACAACTATATTTTGGCCCCTGCAATAACTAAACGTAGGCATTTTGAAAGATGGATGTTGTCCATTATCTGTTTATGTGTGATTATTTTTCTATGTACAAAATATATTTGGCATGTCTTACTGTTGTAGAGCAGGATCCAAAAAACGATGCAATTACTTCCTTCTGCCCAAGGGGGTGTTGTTGGACTAGTGTGTCTCAAACACCAATCCTCTATCCCATCTGGCATACCCCTATTGAAACTGAAGGCCGCTTCAGGAGTAGTTTGTGACATGGCACGAGGGTTTGCTATTTAAGGGGGGATGGTTTAAAATCCCACAAGGCATGCTGAAGCCTTTGGGTGCTCCAAAAATAGCTCTTTAGATCCCAGCTATATACTATAATGGAAGGATACTTTCATTGCTTTTATAATTTTTTAAAAATATAACCAGCTCTCTCTTTTTCAATAAGCAAGCAAGTTTTGCCTCTGTAGTATATTTTAGGTTGGCAGTATTCTCCCTTTTACTTTGTTTTCTAAAGCGGTATCAGGGCAACTGTACCAAATTGGTTTAAGAGGAAAGCTAAATAATATATGAGAGTGGTTTGCATGAATGCTTGAATTCTTGCATTTTATTGAGTACAAGAGGCTAGCATGAATGATGCTGTAATCTTTTATGGTGCCCTGATGGCAACAATAGTTCCAAGGCATACAACGCCTACATTTCAAATTTCAACACAAATGGAATTCTCTACTATTAACTCCTCAGGTCTTTTTTTATTACCCAACATAAAGGGGAAAGTGTACTCCAAGGTCAAAATTTGTTCTTCTTTAATACATCTAAATTAACATTTATGGCCCTCTCATGACAAGCGTGGTTCCAGAAATACATAAGAACTTACTGTTGCCTTTCCACATTCAACACATTCTAATATAGGATTCAGAGATTTTTTTTGCCTGTATACTTTTCAGAATGTATTAGCATACAAATACAGGCCTGTGGCTTATGCTGGCTCAGCTTGTCTGAGTGTGGAAAGCTAAGCAGGGTCAAGCCTGGTTATTACTTGGATGGGAGACCCTTCCTCTAGTTTCCTGCATTAAGCAGGGGGTTGGACTCGATAGCCTTGTAGACTCCTTCCAACTCTATGATATCTATGAAATCTATGAAAATAGGTAGGCAGCAAAGTGTTGCATAGCCCTGGTTGGTCTTCTGTATAAATATCTATAGGCTATATTGTGAAAGGACTGCCAACTGGTCCTTTACTCAAGACCAGAGATCAAAGGTGCAAAACTGCCATTCTTAGCTCTGTCGTCTTGACACTGATTTTCTCAGGGCCTTGCCCTTGTCTATACACTGGATTTAGCACTGAACCACAGAGGAAACACACACGCGTGTGGGGTAAAACCAGGAAAGTTTATTTAAGGTAAACAGATTACAACAAAAGGTGGGATATGAGGGAAGGAGAAAAGGTGGGGAGACACTTTGGTATACACAGTAGAGCTATAAAACAACAAAGCTAGTTCCTTTACTACATAAATACCTAAGCACTTACTCTCCTTTGCTTAGGGGTTGGTGGTCCTCTTCAGGGCTGTCTCAGCAAAAGCCCTACCCTGGCACTTCTTCATGTGCAGGCCACAACAAAACCCCAGCCGCAGTATAGATTCTTCCCCCCCTCTCCTTTCAGTAGCCCAGGTGTATTTAGCCAATCAGGATGAACTTCATCTGGCTCAGGCAGGGGAGGGGTGGCTCATGACTAGAGGGCTTGGGCCACATTTGCATGCAAATGGCTGTGGCACCGAGACATCAAGATATGGGAGCTTCTGAGGCGCCATCAGAGGAAGCTATGTACATTTTGCATTCCCCAGCCCCCAGCTGGGATTGTACTTGTTTACATGTGAGGATGTGTGTGTGTGTGTGTGTGTGGTGCAGGAAACTCTGACACTTTTTCTCCACATATATAAAACCCAGTTACCAACATTTCATCACACTATAGTGACTTTGTTCAGATGCAGCACTAAACCACAGTTTAGCACTATGGGAACAAGCCTTGGGCTTGCATGGCAGTAAGGAGGAGCTTTTGCTACCATTTTCTGCTAATCACCGGTACTCATTTTGTCCAAACTGGGAGCTGTGGTTAGCGTTAACTATGGTTTGAAGTTGGCGTGCTTCCCTAAACCATAGTTAATGCTAGCCACAGTTTTTGTCTAGGTCCTGACATATAGTAACTGTGGTTAGTTGAAAACAGAAGTGAAAGTCCCCAATCTCCTCCTTGCTGCTGTTCCAGAGTAGGGGAGCACATGAGCCCAGAAGCTTGAGCACATAACACCAAGCCATAGTTTAGCATTACAAACGAACCAGGCCAGTGTGGCAATGAAAAAGGACCAAGGATGGATAGTATTCTTAATAAGTGGGGTTCATAGATTCATAGATCAGAGTTGGAAGGAGCCTACAAGGCCATCGAGTCCAACCCCCTGCTCAATGCAGGAAACTAGAGGAGGGGTCTCCCATCCAAGTAATAACCAGGCCTGACCCTGCTTAGCTTTCCACACTCAGACAAGCTGAGCCAGCGTGAGCCACATTGAAAGCCCCAGCCCATATGTGGTCTTTGTCCTAAACATATCTGTAATGATACTGGTACCCACTAGTTTTTGTATGCTTTAGGAAGTTCAAATACTAAAATATTTAGATATCTAACTATTTAGCTAGGAAAATATTTGTTAGATACAGATTTCATTAGGCACTCTTTAGAGAATAGAACAAAGGAGTGAGCGTTCAGTTATGTTCCAAACATCTCCTGATTATTAAAAACAAAACAAAAACGTAACTATTCTCATCACAGCAGAGTGCCTGTGGGCAAAGAAACTAGTTTGAAAGTGATGCTTTGCTTCCTTCCTGCAGATGCGCACAACCCACAAAGTGTCTGTTTGGCCTGTGGGGCTGGTGGGTGGACGACGCTATGAGCGCCCTGTTGTGGAAAAGGGCAAGGTGGTTGGCTGGTACACTGGCTGGCGGGCAGGGAGGCCCTTTGCCATTGATATGGCAGGTGAGTAGTTACAGAATCTCTGCTAGATATTTATGTGAGCATGCACGTTAGACATTGCATTACCTATTTGCACTCGCAAACAAGCAGTTCTAGATACTTGGATGCACATTATACATGGGCATGCAAAAACCCAGTCTTGTGCCTTTCCCTATAGCATGGAGGAGTGTTACAAAAGGTTCACTTAGGAACCTGAGAATCTCAGCTTTTTTTTTATTTTTTACTTACCGTACTATTTTAAAAAAATACATTTTCTGGTCCTTACGGGTTTCAGACAGAAGCCTGTAAATATGACGGAATTAGCTTCTTAATAAGCTGTATCTTTTTAAAAATGCAATTATTGTGGCTGCATTTGACTCCCAGTAGCACGTCTGACAGCAACACTTGATAAGCACTCCTTTTGTAGACCACCCTGAGCATGATGGGAAGAACTCAGCATGGTCCGGATTGATCAACCCAACGTACTGAGATTATAGTTACCAAGTGATACAATGGTATTCCAGTATGCAGCATATCTCTGAGGGTGAATTCTTGCGATATCATCTAGGCACGAGAACATTTCTGTGAGGGAGTCCTGAGCCTAGTTACAGGCAAAATATGTACGGATATTATTTTTGCATGTACAGACAACCCTGGCAATGCACCTTCCCGTTTTTGTTTTCTGTGTTGCTTGTATTCCCAGCATGATGTTAAAAGACCAACTTTGGTGGTTGGGATGGGGCTGGTGGAGGAGATTAGTTTTTCTTACATCTTCATTTCCCCAGCTCCATATCTGCATTCAAAGGGGCCCCATGGGTCCTCAGTGCATTAGTGAAGGCAGCACAGAGCACGTAGGACTGTTGACCTGGAAAGTGTTGCCCAGGCTTGTAGCACTAGCACAGTTTTTATGCTGGTGGGCTAACATTGTGCTGCTACTTCCACAATTGGCATAGGAACATAAGAATCATTTACCTCAATCTGAGCAGTTGTCCATCTGGTCCAGCACTCTTACCTTAGCTACACGCCGGCCACCGATCCTGTGAATCCGGCAAGCAGGGCACAGCATGATGCAGAGAGCCATCCCTTGTTATTTCCTTCAGTGCCAGGCGCTTTGAAGGATATACCACATCTGGAGGTGGGCACCCCATTTTTAGCAATGATGTCACATATAAATTTATGATTAAAAACCCCCACTATTATTGCTGCTTCCCTGCTTGACTATGAAAGCCACCTATATTGGTTACATTCAGAGATTATCCGAAGACTTGCTAGCTCCTCTGGGTTATTGTAGGGGTGGGGCTGCTTCTGTTGAGGCGCACCAGGAGTACTAGGAATTCTGCAGTAATTTGCAGCCCCATTATTATCCATGGGGATTTCTTCACTTTTCTCCACCCTGCCCACAAGAGGGAAGGCTGTGAACAGATTTGCACACAGGAAGAGCTGGGAGTAGTCAAGTTGAATGTGGATGTCTGGACATATGCATAGAGATGGGGAAAAAGGCCGGAGGGAATTTGTGGGGAGATGTTGAAAAGAAGGTGTGTGCGCTCTGCATTTGAGTTTCTATACTTTAGTAACCAAGAACAGAATGCAAGGAGCAAGGTGGGGCATTTCATGGCATGTCAGTGACTCCTGGCAAATGTGGGGTGTTTAAGCTTTCTCCCTGAGTATGTTAAAAAATGTTAGTTTGGATCCAAATTTAGTAATAGTTATAGTAGACCCACTGAAATCAGTGGGACTTTAGTTAGTTAAGTCCATTGATTTCAATGAGTCTGATTGAATGTGTATGGGTATGATTAAGTTGAATCCACTCCAATAGCCATGGGTGTTCCTAAATATGTCATCATCAGGCGATCACTCGTGACCGAGTAAGATTGTCTTCCGGGATAAAAGGAGGAGATTCTAAAGAAGATTGTGTAGACTCTAGCGATGGGTCCGTAAGTGACTGTGGAGGCCAATTCTAGATCCACACAGCTTCCCACAGTGAGGACACAGGTTACCAGATAGAAGATGGTCCTGTAAGGGATTCATTTGACGTGCTTTTCGCTTAGCACGTTTCTCCCTTTCACCTTGCACTCGGGCTTCTTCAAAGTCCATGGAACCTTTGTGAAAGGCCAACCTCCATTTAGATCGTTCATGGGCCAGAGCTTCCCAGTTTTCGATGTTTATATTGCATTTTTTAGATTAGCCTTATGAACATCTTTAAACCTCTTATATTGACCACCGATATTCCGCTTTCCATCCTTGAGTTGGGAGTAAAGTAACTGCTTTGGGAGACGGCAGTCAGGCATTCGAACAACATGACCGGTCCACTGAAGTTGGCGTTGAAGGATCATTTTTTCAATGCTAGTAGTCTTTGCTTCTTCCAGTACACTGACATTTGTTCGCCTATCTTCCCAAGTAATTTGCAGGATTTTCCGGAGGCAACGTTGATGAAACCTTTCAAGGAGGTGGAAGTGACGTTTATAGATAGTCCATGTTTCGCAGGCATACAATAAAGTTGGTAATACAATGGCTTCATAAACCAGTGTTTTGGTCTTCTTACAAATATCCCGATCCTCGAACACTCTATGTTTCATTCGAGAAAATGCGGCACTTGCGGAGCTCAGACGATGCTGGATTTCACTGTCGATGTTAGCTGTAACAGAAAGATAGCTGCCAAGATAGAGAAAATGATCGACATTTTCCAGTATTGTCCCGCCAAGCTGGATAGATGGCATCACCAAAGGATTGGCTTGCACTTGCTGATGAAGCACTTTGGTTTTTTTGATGTTAAGTGAGAGACCAAGTTTTTCGTATGCTTCTGCAAAAGCATTTAGGATAGTTTGGAGATCATCCTCTGAATGTGCGGAGACCACATTATCATCAGCATACTGAAGTTCCACAACGGAGGTTGTAATTACCTTACTTTTTGCTTTCAGCCTGCTGAGATTAAAAAGCTTTCCATCTGTTCGATATATAATTCCCACACCGGTGGGAAGTTTCCCCTCGACAAGATGTAAAACCATGGCGATGAAAATGGCAAATAATGTTGGGGCGATAACACATCCCTGTTTAACACCTGATCCCACTTTAAATGGAGCACCATGAGAGCCGTTGTTGTCCAAAACCGTTGCCGTCATGTTGTCATGGAGAAGTCGCAAGATATTCACAAATTTATTGGGGCATCCAATTTTCATAAGGATAGTCCAGAGAGCTGTACGGTCTACAGTATCAAAGGCCTTAGCCAAATCGATAAATGCCATATAAAGGGGTTGATTTTGCTCCCGGCATTTTTCTTGGAGCTGACGTGCAGTAAAAATCATGTCTACTGTCCCTCTAGAGGGGCGGAAACCATATTGAGTTTCAGGGAGGATCTCTTCTGAAATAGATAGAAGACGGTTTGCGAGAATCCTAGCAAATATTTTACCTGCGGTTGCTAAGAGAGAAATGCCCCGATAGTTTCCACAGTCTGTTCTATCACCCTTCTTAAAGAGGGTGATAATTATGGCATCCCTGAAGTCTTCTGGGATCTCTTCTCTTATCCAGATTTTTTCGATGAGTTTATGAAGATGTTGTACAAGTTCGGGCCCCCCTTCTTTAAAGATTTCAGCAGGAATCCCATCTGGTCCACTAGCTTTGTTGTTCTTCATTTGATTAATGGCTTTTTTTACTTCATCCAAAGTGGGGAGTATTGCAAGTTGCTCTTTAATTTGTTTTTGCGGGATTTGCGAAAAAATCTCATTATCCACCTTAGACTTACGATTTAAAAGGTCATAATAATGCTCTTTCCAACGCAGTGCAATAGACTCTTTGTCTTTTAAGAGTTTGGTGCCATCTTTTGATTGTAAAGGGTTTGTACCATAGGTTTTTGGTCCATAAATGGCCCTTGTGGCCTTAAAAAAGCCCCGTGCATCATGAGATTCTGCAAGTTGTTGAATTTCTTCAGCTTTCTTTTTCCACCAAGCGTTCTTAAGTTCTCTTGTTCTTCTTTGGACCTCAGCCTTTGCGCTAGCGTAGGTTTTTTTCTTGGCAGCGCAGTTAATATCATTTTGCCATATTTGGAAGGCTTTCCTTTTTTGGTCAATTATATATTTAATCTCATTGTCATTTTCATCAAACCAATCCTGATGTTTCTTAGTTTCATATCCAATAGTTTGTTCACAAGCTGCAGTAATGGAGGTTTTCAGCTTAGACCAATGGTCCTCAATGTTGTCAGGAGGTTCCGTAGGTAGATGTTCCTTAAGAAGTGATTGAAGGTGAGTTTGCTTAATAGGATCTTGAAGGACTTGGATGTTCATTTTACGCCTTGGTTTCCTTCCTTGAAGCCTACGTTGGGGAGCAATGTTGATAACCATAGTGGACCGGATTAGTCGGTGGTCTGTCCAGCAGTCGTCGGCACTCACCATGGCCCTAGTAAGAAGTACATCGCGGCGATCTCTAGCACGGACAATTACATAATCCAGAAGATGCCAGTGCTTTGACCGTGGGTGCTGCCATGATGTTTTAAACTTATTCTTTTGTCGAAAGAGCGTGTTTGTGATAGTGAGATTATGCTCTGCACATATAGACAAAAGTAAGAGTCCGTTCGGGTTGCTATTACCAACTCCGTCTTTTCCAATAGTTTCTGGCCATAAATCAAAGTCACGCCCGACTCTTGCGTTAAAATCGCCTAGGAGGATAATTTTATCCTCCTTAGGTATCTCTGACAGGAGAGTGTCCAACTGGCTGTAAAAACTTTCCTTGATGTCATCATCAGCATCTAATGTTGGTGCATAAGCGCTCAAAATAGTTACCTGTTGGTTATTGGCGAGCTTTAATCGAAGAGTTATCAGGCGTTCGTTAATGCCAGTAGGAACTTCTGACAAAGAGTTCACTAGTTCATTTTTGATGGCAAAGCCTACACCATGTATTCGTCGGTCCTGCTCAGGTAGTCCTTTCCAGAAGAAGGTATAACCTCCTTTTTCTTCTTTCAGCTGTCCCTCTCCTGCCCTTCGAGTTTCTTGAAGTGCTGCTATGTCAATTTTAAACCGTCTCAGCTCCCTTGCAATAATAGCAGTCCTACGCTCAGGGCGTTCACTATCTATGTTATCCAGCAATGTCCGTATACTGCATACATAAATATGTATGCAGTATTTGAAGTTAGCAATACTTAAAATGAGCAAGGTTTGGAAGCAATAGGATTTTTTGCATGAACATGTGTTACCTTAAATCCTCTTATAAGCATTGCTGCTGTATACTGATTTAGTTTACCTTTTTAAATAATAGCAAAACACTCTCATTTCTTTGAATTTTATATGATATTTCTGTTTGAATGCTTGACTGAATTTCTTCTTTGCACCTTCGTTAACTGCTGCAGATAGCTAGTATCTCTCATTGCATGAACATCACACCGTGCATAGGAAAACAAGCCCCAAAGGATAGTTCAAGTGCAAAAAATGCTAATGAAATGAATCATTTTGCACAAACCAACAGAAAGTGATGACTGTGATAGCTTGTAGATAGATACAGTTTGAAACACCATGCTTAAGGGAGAAATCAACCATCACCACAAAGGCAGAAAAGCTTCAAAAATTAGTATCATCAATCTTTAGGTTCAGTTAGTGACTGCATAGCTCTGTCTAGCTGTTAGTCAACATGCTTGGACAGTCTTTTGTGTGTACTATATGCATCTCAAGTGGTGGCTGAATGAATAGGTTTTGATATACTGGGAGCGATATTCTTGCCAGGCCATGAGCTTTCTATGTTTCAGAGAATGCTGTTCACTGGGTGGGAGGGTGGTGGAGAGAGAGCAGCATACGTAGATAACTCATATGATCTGTTTTTCTTTCTGTGTTATTTATACACACACTACTGATGAAATGTTCCGGCTTATTTATTTTATTTTTTTAAACGTTTACTAAATTGAAATAGTGAGTAGGAATCTACTTGAGGGTATACGTCTCTCTCCAGCATTAGCTTACAGATAGCACATGTGGATAGTTTTGAACAAAGGTAGGTGACAGTGAAATGTAACTATAAAGCCATAATTCCCTAAATGGGAGATAGGCATTGCTGACGAGGCACAAGACAATCAAATCTAATGCCCAGTTCCAATCTATTGGTTTCCCTTCCTTCTGCAGTGAAGAATATTGTTAAGGTTTTTTGTTCTGCAGGCATTCTAGGAAGCTGTTATTGGTTCTGGCTTCCCATCACATGTGTATGAATGCACATGCAGCAAAACCTATACATTTGAGAATCATCATACATTAGTATCAATCAGTCAATCTGTCAGTCAATCAGTTTATTATACGCACAGAACATTTAAAACACAAAATCATCCATGAAATCAAAAACATAGATCAAAAAGCAACAGTACAACTATTTAAAATATTTAAACCTAAATACAGTAACATAGTATGTTAAAATATTGTCAGTCAACTTTTACATATGAATACATTAGTATCCAATGTTTAGTTCTTACATTAATTACTACATGGAGGTGCCTTCCCTGTAGTAACTTGTTAATAAGTGAAGCAGCTTTCATTGTGAGGAAATGTGAGGAGCTTTGATTTAAAGTGAACCAGTATTGTATGGTATATGAAGTTTTTTGCATCTTCACAACATCTTTTAAGGTAGACTCTGCACGGAATAATGATGTGCCTCACAATTAAGAATCGACTTAACTCCTAGCTACTATGTTTTAAATCCTTCTAGAATGACAGGCCCAAACAATAGCATTTTAGTGTATAGCACTGCAAAACTGTAGATGAAAACCTCCCATTAGCTTCAGCTGTTACATGTGGATAGAGCTCATATCCTTTGTGCCTTCTCTTACTCATCCTCCTGTTGCCTTTGTCTAACACAGTGCTTCTCAATTATTTTCTGTCATGCCCCCCCTAGGAAGAAGAAAACATTTCGCGCCCCCCGCGCGACTGTAAATAGTATCATTTGTCTATAAAATTGTTATAAGTACACCTCTGCATAACACTGTATCCTTATTAACGTATAAGAGAATAAAAAAAGAAAGAAATGTGGATCAATTTACAACAAAGAATAGCTTTATTAACTGTAGCAGAAAAGATTTAAAGGAGCACAGGATTTAAAGGAACACAATATTAAAAAAAACTTTTAACTGAGGTCAAACGAGCCCCCCTTTACGGAGCCTCGCGCCCCCCCTGGGGGGCCCGCCCCACTATTTGAGAAGCACTGGTCTAACACCTGATACAAAAGCCATTTTTTTGGCTGCTGATTAGCTTTTTACTTCCTTTTTAACCTAGTGTTCTGATATTCTAATATATATAGCAGTACATCTGAGAGTATTCTAAAAAAATGGCCAGCTGAGAATGGTGGAAGCCAATTTGAGAGCGAAGGAAATGTATGCATCTGTGGGAGAGCTTCTCCTGCTCTTTGTTTGGTGCTTCAACACCCAGGATGTGTCTCTTGGAAGAGAACAGTGGTGGCTTCTACTTTTCCCACTGATGTTGCACCTTGGCTAGAGCAGGCCTTGCTGGCCGTCTTATTTTTCTCCACTTGAAAAGGGGCAGCATGGGCTGAAAGATGGTGGCAATTGTGAGTGCTCATTTAGCACATCACACTAATGAAGAGTGCTGCAGGTAGATACATTCCTCAAACATGAACCAAGCCCACACCAAATGTAATAGGAACACCATAGTACAGACACAGCCCATAACTACAATCATTTTTTTTTTTGAAGCAATGGAAACTTCTTATATTCATTTTAAATTCATGCTGACTCCTTCTGGAGCCCACCTAGTGTCCTGTTTTTTAGGGGGGGGTTGCAGCATAACATTGGGAGGACTAGCAGTGCAGTTTAACTTGGGTTTGATGAAAATGGTAATTCCATGATCTCCAAGAGAATTATATAATTAGGCTTGAATTTAATTTTCTCCCTTTTAGATAGCAAAATCTTCCAGTTTCACTTCAGTGGCATTCTAAGCTTAATGTAACCCAATCCTCTACATACTTGCTCAAAATAAGGCACCCTGTTTTCATGTAAAGCTGTTCCTAAATGATTGTTTGTATATTCTTCAGGTGCTGCAGTGCGCACCCAAAATGTTGTGCTAGGATAGCTATAGCAACATGGTATGGCAATCTCATTTGCCACAAAAAGCATCAAACGTATGCCGATGTGGCCATTTGCCTGGCTTAACAGCCCTTATGGTATTACCTAAGCTTCACTGGTTCTGCCTCCTCTTCCAGCCCCTTTCAGCTGCACATGGTACAGCTATAGTGCCCAGGGACAGGAGGGAACATATTAGAGGAGCATCTGACCCATGGCAGCTGCTGCACCATTGCTAAGGTTTGGATTCTGTGGATAAAGTTGACATTTGTGCTACTATCACATGAGCTGCTATGGCAGCCCATGGAATGTAATTGTCTCCAGTGGTATCTGTTTACCCTTTTCTCACTATCATCAGTTGAGAAACACAGTTATTTAGTTGTTGCTGTCATTTTGATGGAGTTTATTTGCAGACCCTGAAGCACAAATACAATACCTACATGCAGAGAACTTGGGTTGGATCCCAGTGTCCATTCCACGAATGGAAGGACTCTTCCCGTTCACAGAGGGCATGAGTTCTAGCAGAGGCTCCCCATTGTAGGAAACAGGGAAGGAGATTTTTGGCCATCTCCCTCATTTCCCTAGCAACCTCCTGCATTACCTGCCATGTCCCATAACCCTCGAGAGCATATTTGATGTGGGGGTGGAAAATTTTCCGAAGTGAAATTTTTTCCAGTGCTTTATTTTTCAGCAAAAATTTTTCTCATTTCCAAAGTTCATTAGTAAATCAAAAACAAGCAAACAAACAAAAACGAATGTATGCCAAGTGCAAATATAGTATTAGGCAAGCTTGGCAGTTTCAGTTGTAATTGTTTTCAGGTGATTATCCTTGGCAAGTAGGTGAGAGAATACATGTATGTCATTGGAACTCGTATGTTTAGAGTGCAATGCAACTAATAAGTAGTGACAGCACAATTGAAGGTGCTCCAACAGCCTCAGTGGAAGAGAAATGTACTCTTTTGAATTAGATGAGTGATTGTCAGCACATCATGCACAGTTCTTTGGGTGGCTAAAATTAATTAGTGTTAAGTTTTCAGTACCTTTGCTTTTTTCCTTAAATTTAAACCATGTAAGGGAACAACATTCTATTGTCTTAAAATGTTTATAAGTACACCAGCTGCAGCCCTATCTTGAGAGGACCAGCCTTGCTTCAGTTATTCATGCACTGGTGACATCCAGGCTGGCATACTGTAATACTGTGTACGGGCCTGCCTATGTGTTGGTAGGGGTGAGGCGATCAGATAATTTAATGCTTCTAATGCCCCAGCCGATACAAACTGAAAATTTTCCTATGCAAATTAACCCAACCTGCATTGGAAAAGTTTACCAATTCAAATTTTTCCAGAAAATCCACATCTCTGCGCTGGGGGCTATAGGGGGAATGGGTAAAAATCACCTCCCTTCCCATTTCCCCCACATGAACAGAGGTGAAGAACTTAGTATATTTAAGTGTTCACACATCTGGTTTTAACTTTAGCTATATATTCTTGCATGTTCAGATTAAAAACAAAACTGAAAAAAGTGAATAATCCAGGCCTAACTATAGTTCCTCTCAGTTCTTCGTTTCGTGGTGCCACTTGCAACAGATGGGCTAATTTCTTGAGAGGGAAAGACAAGACTCAAACTAGCTAGTCTTAGCAAGCTTTGTCCAAATCTCAGAACTCAAGTCACCAGTAATGCCAGCCCTTTGAGACAGTAAGAGTACCCTTCACTAACCCGTGCAGTTGGTAAGAGTCTGTTGCTGTCCCACTTTTCTTAGTAGCCTTTAAAAAAAATGTTAAAGGGTTGGTTACACTTTCTGTTGCACTTGGCATGGAGATCACTCATAGTATCAATGAAAAACTAGTTTGCATATGAATTTATTAAGTCAAATTTATTTTTCCCTCTAGTTAGTTTAACAATTACATTCACTTCAGACTTTAATTTCCAATTAATTACAATGGTGGTGTGTGGAGAAGGAAAATCAGTTGGTCTGTTCCTTTTAAAACTCACCTTTTACCACCAGGCAGGCTGTTCATCATATAGAAATTCCAATTGCTCACATTGTCACCATTTACATTCTAACAAACTGTATAAGGAATTAAACAGATATGGAGGAGCACAGCTAGTGACTTTTCAGAATAAGACAAAAGTGGTTTGTAGCATGAAAAATAAGCTGCATAAATTATGTGAGGCAACCACATAAGTGAAGTTATATGCTACTGCATGATACTGTGGAAACCCTTAGGGTTTTGCTTACAAAATATAAATTGTTGGCAAAAAAAGAAAAAGATAAATTTCTAAAGCTAAATGAAAGAGCTATGAAATGTGTTTGTTTGGTTTTAATTATTTAACAACATTTGATTTACAAAGGGTTTGCTGTAAGCCTTCAGGTGATTTTATCCAACCCTAAAGCGGTATTCAGACGCCATGGATCACAGCCTGGGATGCAGGAATCTGATTTTCTGAGGCAGATCACTACAGTGGAAGAACTGGAGCCAAAAGCCAACAACTGCACAAAGGTATTAATTTCACTATT
This sequence comes from Shinisaurus crocodilurus, assembly GCA_021292165.1. Lineage (NCBI taxonomy): Eukaryota > Metazoa > Chordata > Lepidosauria > Squamata > Shinisauridae > Shinisaurus > Shinisaurus crocodilurus. The sequence continues at coordinate 132,194,572 of CM037879.1, forward strand.
TTACTACAGAAACACACTGTCTTTTTGGGATAATTTAGAATTAACTTTTTCTTCAACTTATTTCAGGTTCTTGTATGGCACACTAGAACAGAAAAGGTAAATCTAGCTAATGAGCCAAAGTATCACCTGGACAGTGTCAAAATTGAAGTATGATCTGTAAGCATAAAATGGGACATACCGAAATGAATGGATGCATCAGTTATACCTACCAACCAGTTAAACATTCAGACTGTGCAGTCCTTTACTGTGTGGAAAGCCTTCTGTCAGATGGCTCAAGATGTACTTATTTTGTCTTCACTTGTTTTGCATGTGTTTCTCCAATCCATTTTAGTACTGTTTCACTGTTCAGATTTTAGATTGTTTTTTACACAAGACATTCAATGAAATGCAGTGAAACATTGAAAAGTTACTAACCTAAACAAATGTAAAGCTTCAATTCATTTATCATTTATAATGGCAGCTTCCAGATTATTGGTGTTCAAAGTTAATTTGTTCCTGAATTAAACAGTGTTGTTTTTAAGAACAGTAGACAAGGATCTTATAGAATGAAATAATCATGTGATGTTTATGGATTTCTTTAATATAGGGAAGAAACAGTTTATCAGTACGAGGCACTATAAATGTAAACACAATTACTGGCATAAACCTGGACACAGCTGTAAAGACAAAATTATACAATTGAGCGAGTTACCCTGTACGTATGCTGTACTGTATACTTTAGATTAGTCTTCTGTACACAGTTTTATAGCCAAATTGCCTATTTTGACACAGGAAACTCAAATAGTTAATTTCTAAATGTAAAGAAAACTGATGGAACCGCAGTGACATCCAGGTTTATCGCTCTTTCACTAACCACTTTTCCTGCTCAGTACATCATTGTAGTATCACAGTGAAATGAATGATATTGTTACACAAGGAAAAACATTCTTCAGTGATACATGAACACTCTTATTTATATGATTAACATTTGTTCATACAGTACCTTCTACAGAATTACTGGGCAATTTGCAGGGTGGAGTTTACAGATTAGGAGATAGTACTAACATGATATCTATTTCCCTTATATGGAAGCATTTGCTCTATAACTGATAAAATAATTTGAGTATGTAGTTGGTCACGTAGCTCTTCTGAAAGATATGATTCATGAAATCAAATGTACTGTGGAATGAAAAAGCTGCCGATGATAGGTGTTCTCAACCTGCTTTTCACTACATCAAAATTTAAGTCAATACAGACCACAACACGGTCAGTTAAGATTACCTCTTAATATGAATAACTCTGAAATTGGAGAGAGGGAAAATGCACATGGACAGACCAGGGAAACTAGATGGATTTGAGCATGGAATGTCAGGTCTCTGATCTAGATGAAACTTCTATTGCAGTTTTCATTTCCAGAGTTGTGTACTGAGAGTCTGGCCTGAGGAACTTCCAGTCCATCCTGGCACTGTATTTGGGGGCTGACCAAAGCCCATCATATTGCTGGAACTACTCAGATTCATTCCAGCCATTTGCTGATTCATCTGTGAAATGAACACATAATTTTAATTAGCATACAGGTATTAAAATATTCAAATTTCATACTATAGATCAAACAGTAATAAGACCCTGGCTTCATTTTTAAAGGAAGACTGAAAACATACCACTCGATCTCAATAAATGACATTTGTTTATAATACCCATCTCTAACATCACAGGAATAGGTTTCTTTCAGATGTCACAGACTAGCCTTCCAGACGGATTGAGAGCATAATTCATTCCGGAAACGTGCTTGTAATCCAAAACACTCTTATATCAAAACGAAATCCCCCCAAAAAATTTGTACAGAGATTTTTAATTTAAGCCGTACTACAGTACTTGTATTGCAAGATGTCGCTTGTATATCAAGTTAAAAAAAATTAAATAAACATTTAAAAATTTGCTTGTCTTGCAAAACGCTCTCAAACCAAGTTACTTGCAATCCAAGGTATTACTGTATACAGCTTCTGAGCTGACTGACAAATACTTTTAGATAAGCTCTGGCTTCTCTGAAAGCAATTCAAATTCTTTAGAAACACTGTTTCACAATTTGTATAAATGTGATTAATACAGTAATACCTTGGGTTGAGAGTAACTTGGTTTGAGAGCATTTTGCAAGACAAGCAATTTTTTAAATATTTATTAAAAAATTTTTGACTTGATATATACAAGCGACGTCTTGCAAGACAAGTACTGTAGTATGGCTTAAATTAAAAATCTCTGTACAAATTTTTTTGGGGGGAATTTCGTTTTGATATAAGAGTGTTTTGGATTACAAGCAGGTTTCCGGAACGAATTATGCTCTCAATCCAAGGCATGACTGTACTACATTTCTTTTACTCATTCTAAATCTTAAAACACCTCAAGACCAACTTTTTGCCACCAAAAACAAAAGCTAAAACTGGATGCATCAGCTTAATAGCCTCGTAAAGGATGCTTTTCCTCTATACTGTAGAATAATATTGAACATTTCAACTCGAGTTGGTAGAAAATCCAAGTTTTAAAGAGGGGTTTCTACTAAGAAGTCTTATCAAGATGATACAGGGCCAGTGTATCAGTTATCAGAGTGATCTGGCAGCTGCTTCCATGTTGGTGGATGCCATACTGCTTCAGTAATATCTGCTGGAATCAATCATGGTTTGGTGATCAACACAGCAACTTTCCAAACTACTAGTAGCAATTCTGGCATGGAAAGTAACCATGCCCAAGCAATTACTTCCTGCAGATCTACCAGAGTGTGGAAGCTATTCCCACACCACTCTGGTAACATAGAGTGGCCCTTAGTTACAATGTAAAAGTTACATTCCAGTTTGAGAAATAAGATGCACTTGGAGCTAGTTACCACAGATTTTAAATGCCTCTTAGCAAAGCATTTTAATGCTAGCTAAAAATAATTTCACAATATGTCAAAATTCACAATACATAATTACTGTAGGAAGTAGTGGTAGACTTGAGTAAGGGGATGTACTAAAATCTAGATGACTTTGCTGGATCACTGCTAGGCTATTATTTAAAACGAACAGTACTTGTAATAAATTATTTGCTAAAATTTTGTACCAGCCATGCAAACAAACACAAAAGAAGAGCTACATAGTGGGCTGGTTTGCACGATCAACTGCTCATGGTTTAGTTGAGGGTTGTTTCCTCCACCGACAAGCCATGTCGCCTGGATTCAGATGACACAAGCAGCTGGCCTGAGCAGGTGATTAGGCAAATGGCACCCAGTATGCACCGTGGCGTAAACAATGATGGGAGCTGTATGAACCAATGATGGTGATTGTGTGAACCAGTATCATAAATATCATTTGATGCACAAGTGATTCAGAAACATGCTAAATCATCAAGGACCAATGTATCAAAATTACTAAGCCATTCTTGTTCTCACTCTCTTATGAGAAACTGATTTATTTTTTTCAGTGAAAGCCTTCTAAAGCAGCATACTGGTGACTGAACCTCCTTTAGGAAACATTCCTTCTATTTCCAATGTTCAGACATGTGCCATTGCTTAAGTACCCAAAATGGCACCACCAACACACGAGAGGTATCATCAGGCTCTGAGGAACCCTGAGGTTTAAAGAAGAACAAAAATCTTTAGGAAGAACATTTGGTAGGTGGGGTGGGAGGGGCTCCAAAATAGCTCAATGAAGAACTGAGGAGACTGAGCATGCTCAGTGGCTGTGGAATGTTGACTGCTTGGCGGGAGGGGGAACTGAAAACCAATGGAATGGAGTATCCTGGATGAGGGCATGGCTGACTGACTAGAACAGAAACATCATGTTGCTGGCCCTGCTTTTTCTATAGTAAACATGACATCCCATTTTACTTCCCCATCCCTGTCAAGGTTTTCCTCAGGGGTATTCCTAGGGAAGACCATCTTCTTGACCTAAAGCAGGGATGAGGAACCTCTGGGAATCCAGATGCTGATGGAATCTACTCCCATTGGTCCCAGCCAGCATGGTCTATGATCAGAGCTGATAGGAATTGTAGTCCAGCATTGGGAGGGCCACAGATTCCCCACCCCCTGTTGGTAAAGGGTATAAGGGTCATGCTTGCACCTTCTACACCTAATAACTAGTAACATTTACATACACATGTAAATGTGTACTTTATGCTATAAACATAAGAATTATTCACTCTAACTTGAAATTCCCTACTAAAGTTGAAGCTAGTATGCAACCGATTTATACAGGACTTGAGCAAGCACTGCAAATAACTAACTTTTCATCACAAAATGAAAGAAATTCAGAGTTCTTTTGGATTTTTTCTGCTTACCTAAAAATATAAAGCCAAATGTAGGATCTTTTCCTACTTGCTGTAGCTTAACTTTTTACCATTTCAATATATCACTTAGGTAAACTGATGTCTGTTCTAACACCAAGAAGCAATGTCCAAGATAAATACAATAAGGCAGAAGGTAAAGTCATGCTGATGTAACTTCACTCGTCAGTGGGTTTTAATCTTAAAATCGTTCTCCTTTTCCTTAGACACCTTCCCCCCAACTTACATGAAGAAAAAATATATTCCCACCTGAGAAAGGTTCCACGGAGTTTGTTGATTCTGCTGAATACCATATTTCTGTGGTGGGACCATCTGTCCCACCATTGTTCCTTGGGGTCCACCAACATTTTGAGGAAGCCCCAAACCAGCAGTTTGTGTAGTGACAGAAAAGCCATTAGGCATTCCCATGCCCACCATCATGCCTGCATTCTGTCCTATGACAGGCACCGATTGTCCCATCATGTTTCCCATCATTGCAGGGGCTGCAGGTACAGGCACAGGTACTCCCATGGCTGGAAAACCTTGAAAATGACCTGGTTGTGCGGGAAAGGGCAAAGGCTGTGGTCCCATGAATACACCTGTATTGGGCAAAAGGGGAGAAAGAGGAGGAGTATTATGTCAGTGAAGGCTTATGTTCTAAACTTAATACATACTTTTGCCAAATTTCAGCTGTATATGAAACCAAAAAAGTGGCTGCATAACTTAATTATTCTTAAGATCTACATGTGGCTCAATGACCATTGGTATGGAATCTCAGTAGTGACAGGCCCACAACTCTTACAAATTAAAGATGGAGTGCAAAGTCTATGCACTTAGTAGCCACTGGTGCCTAAAAATCAGGCTTTGGTGACTTGCATCTGTGTTGAAGTGGATGGGAAGCAAGCATGTGGTTTCAAGCATGTGCAGTGTTCTTCTCCCACACCAGTGAGAGACCACAGTAGCTACTAATTGGAGAAGGGCTTCCAAGTCAAAGGTTATAATTTCCACTAGGCATGACACATGACATGTTTCAATTAAGCACTATGTGAAAGAGAGGCAGCAGTGAAAAGAGGGGAATACCATCAAGGAGAATAAGATCCCTCCTATCACTAGCTAGCTCAGGAACTCATTCCCCCCTCCATCAAAAAACAATTCTCAATCCTGAATATTTTTGAAATAAATCCACCTTTACACAAACACACACCAGGGTGGGTGGGTGGGTGGGTGGTGTGCGTATGCGCACACACAATTATGTGTTCTTAGCACAGCTTCCAATTAAGTCACTTTGGAAGTAGATTTGAATACCAATTACCTGGAGCATTTTGCTGTGGCATAGTCCCTGTGCCATACAGTGACAAGATGGAGTCTTTGGAGAGCTGTTTCTTTGCGGATTCTTCTGATTTGGTTTGCTCAGTGAACAGATCAAGATCTCCAGATGCAGCAGATAAAGTGGCAGCTACAGGGTTAGTGGAAGCACTCTTGGAAATAAAAATTAAAGGAGATCATTGAAAAAAAGTTACCAGTGGAGACATTAACTATATAAGTTTTCAAACCAAATAAAAAGCATTTTAGATATAAGCTAAGTACCAAACATGCCAATTACTAGTGTTATAAAGACATGGAAGTACTATTATAAAAGCAAAACCAAGAACTTCAATGCTTACAAATATAGAACACAATACTACTTACCGGTATCTATGTTTCCTTTGCGTAAGTCACAATGATATACATTATGAAAAATAATCCAGAACTATGTAATGTGAAGCATAATTAGAGCAGCTGCACATTTTATGTAGCAAGTGTATTACCCTCCAACGAATATGTAAAATTTATCTCTTCCACATGTCTGTACATGCATCTGGAAAACGTGACTAGACAAGGGCCTCCAGATAGTACATACAGGTGTTTAAAGATGTGAGTGCACACTTGTATGTCTTCCATATTTTACATGTTTGCTGTACTTTGATGTGACACTACTGTAGACACAGCGAATACTTTTGCCACATAAACTGGAGCTGGCTTTAGACAGCAACTAAACCTACAATCTCTCACGATATTGGAAGACTGTCTTTTATAATATGACCTTTTCTATTATCACTACTAAACGTGTACTGTATGCAGGATTGTAGTGGATCGACCAGCTAATTTTTACAACTTGCCAAAATTTACTAAACATACACAATATGGCTAAATGTCATTATCTGCTTGTCTGTTATTCTTTTAAATAAAAAGTGTACAAAGAAATTGCATAAAGATGGTATCTTGCAGATTTTTTTCTGTATGTGATGCATGCATACCATGCACCTCTGGACAACTGTTCATCTTCACTATTCTAGCACCAGGCTCTTTGCAGCTTTATTTTCTTCTATTCCTTACTCGACTCCATGTGATTTTTAAAGTACTCTCTTTGGAGTCTGTATTATAGTGCAAACCTTTTTCCAGTAGAAACACGATCACATAAAACTCACTTTTACATATTTTATACTATTTTCTCAAGTACACTAATGAAAGGCACTATTATGTGAACTGGGTACAGGATTATTTGAAGAAAATGCATCTGTAAACTGCTAGATTAATTCTCAGGTTTAACATGAAGAACAAGATTTATGAAAATGATCTCAAGTGCTTTGTGAAGCTTGGATTTTGTGTTTGGATTCTCAAAGGTTTAAAATGTGTTTAGAAAAGAGAATCCCACAGGGATCAGTTTCATCCCTGCACAGGGACAGTGCACAAGATTGCAGGTATTTGTCAGGAAGAGCTGTACACTTAGAAGTCAGATTGTCACATTTTTAATGAAGTCAAGAGAGTGTGAAGGAAAACATAGTAATATACCTACAAAAATGGTAACTTTGAAAATAAAAGCAACTAAACAAGCAGAGCCAGAGTTATTGCTAATGTGTTAAACTAGGACCAAAAAGGTTCAAATCCCCACTCAGCTATGTACCTCACTGGGTGGCTTTGGCAAGTCACTAGCCCCGAAGGCTAATGGGGTTGTTGTGAGAATGAGGGTGGGTTTCACTATACCACCCTGAAATCCTTAAGATAGGGCAGGATAAAAACATTAAAGCCCTATAAGCACTAAGATGAATATGTGCTGTACTAACATTGTTTTTTCCCAAGTACACATTAGTTCAAAATACAGGTTGTGTTAAGAACCCTTTGCATATATTCATATTGGATTCTATATGTTATAGGGATTAAAATCCCAGATTACATGCAGAGTTAAAATTAAGGTTTAAACCCTGGTAGTCAGCCAAGATTTGTGCTCACCACCAATCCCCCATGTTTTGTCTGCAACATCATGCTGAGCTTCAGGGGTGCCCTGGGCATGTGACTGCATAGATAAACTTCTGCCTTCCTGTCTCTCCCTCCCACCCCCAGACATAACACCCAGACCAGGGTGTTATGGGAAATGGGACATCTGAGCACACCCTCCCTTATTCCCATCAACATGGTCAAGGAACACTACCTCTAAGCTCATGTTCCTTGACTGAGTGGAGGGACAGGCTAGATTGGGATATGAGGGTGTGCCACCATTCCCTGTAATGTCCTCATGGAGTCTCTGTGTCCACACATACTAATGGAGGAGAGACAGAAATGTGACTTATGCCCTATGCAAATGCTGCTGTGCCCATACAGGAAAGAATCGCGCCCTAAGAATTTGTGGACAGGTTTGGTTTCCTTCCGTATCTATTCACTGTATAAAGCTTACTATACTGTAACAGCAAATATTTATTATTTATTTACCCTACTCTTCAGCTGAAAAAGGCTCCCAAAGTGGTTTACAAAGATACCCTGTTACTTTGCATGCATGTACATCACTTGATGGACCTTTTCAAATATGGTGGTTTCCCCAGGATTATTGTGCGAGTTTGACTGGACCAGGCAAATAACACTGCAAGCAATCCCGCTGCAGAGCAATCATTTTAATTTTACTTAAAAAGTGCTAACTGAATTTGCTAGTAAAGACCTCCCCCCCCACACACACACACACAATAAGCGCCACTCTTACACATCCTTTAGTTTGGGAAGTGACTATGCCTGACTCAATTACTGGCAGTTGCCAGTGGTTGGTGACTCTGCAAGCTTAGCTGTGCCATTTTGAATGCCCTGCTACTCAAAAATGCTTTTTCCTGGTGGTGTGCCTACCACTACCGTTGGAAGCTGTACACGCACCTGTCAAGGTTCCACTACTGCAAGGACCCCTTGATCTACCCTTTGGGAGATCTCTGCCTCTTCCCAAAGACCCAGTCCTTTGCCTGCTTCCTCCAGTAACGTGGGTGTAGGCTGTAGGCGTGGTGAATAAGTCACTCCAAACTCCAGGGTACACAACAAACTTATAGTATTAGGGAAATTACTTAACAGAGTGGATTTAAATCAAAAGCAGGTATGATAAAATCAAACAAACAAACAATGTTCTCTAGTTTCACTGCAGTCTACCTAATTCCTGGGCAGCCAGCCAGCCAGATTCTCTCTCTCTCTCTGCTTCTCTCTCTCTCTCTGCTGCTCAGCACACACTCTCTGACTGCTAGCTGACCACACCCCACATATATAGTCTTCCCAGGACTGGAAGGTTATAACCATGTGACCTTGCACAGGAGAACTGATTCTTAACTTCTATTGGGTAACTTAACCTCTCAAACTCCCCCTCCCATCGTGGAGTGTTTGGGCCTTCAGGCTTCAACAAACTGAAGCCTGTGTAGGCCTCAACAAACCCAATCCTGTGTAGGCCTCAAACCCTCACAGCACCCCCATCAGTGCTCGAGCACTGCAAACTCTGCTAAACCCCAAGACTTGCCCCTAGAAAAGAGCTATTCTTACCCAGGATCATTAGATGGGGACAAGGCTATTACAGATGGCTAGGACTTGTATGGTGCTATTCCAAAACTACTGCCACTGGAAAGGCAAATATCTTGGCAAATATCTAAATTCTCGCCACTCGTAACTCAACTGCCTCTGCTGAAAATAATGGTTTGCACAGTGATGTGAGGCATATGAAATTGCTCTGATTTTTCATCTGTGACAGCTGATTCACACATGCAAGTCATCACTTGATATTAATATTTGATAAATTATTCTAGTTTTCTTCAGTTGCCAAAAGTTTATTATTTCCAGAGTATTTAAAATAAGCAACGCACTGCACAGTGAATGGAGAGAGACAAATCCCTGCTTAAAGGCTTACAATTGGTCCATCAACAAGAAATGAAGGATAGGGAGAACAGAAAAGAAGATGAGAACATGGAATGGTAATGCATTGCTCCTTTCTAAAAGTAGACAATTTTTTTAAGTTGATGGAAATTTCCTCTTTTTTTCATTTGAGAGTGGGGTCCTTTTTGTTAAAAAAAAATGTTTGAGAATAGCCTTTTAAAAGGAGAAGAATGGCAGATAGTAGCAGAAAGCGCTCTCTCTCTCTCTCTCTCTCTCTCTCTCACACACACACACACACACACACGAAAAACAAGCAAAGAGCAGGAAGAAAGCAAGTGAAAATGGAAAAGGAGCTAAGCTTTAGAGTTTAATATTTTTCAAAGAACATAAAAAATAGGAAAACATCTCAATAATGTTGTCAAATATAGCAGGTAAATAAAAGGATTATTAAAGCACAAATATATTCTTAATCAAATAAATCAACAAAAGGTGGGAGTAATTCCTACCAAAATGTATCCATTTCAGATAAAATCAAATACACAAATTTATTTATTTATTTATTTATTTATTATATTTATCAATCGCCCATCTGGCCGGTCACCCGGCCACCCTGGGCGATGTACAACCAAAATACAACAAAACACAATAAAATATAATAATTAAAACAATATAAAAAATTCTTATTAAAAACCTAACCCACCCCATATTCCCGCCTGAACAGCCATGTTTTTAATGCACGGCGGAAGCTGATCACGGAGGGGGCATGGCGAAGGTCACTAGGGAGGGAGTTCCATAATGTGGGGGCCGCCACAGAGAAGGCCCTCTTCCTAGTCCCCACCAGCCTGGCTGCTCTGGCTGATGGGATAAGGAGAAGGCCGTCCGTGGCAGACCTTGTTGAGCGGCCTACTTGATGTTGCTGGAGGCGCTCCTTGAGATAAGCTGGGCCGGAGCCGTGTAGGGTTTTAAAGGTCAAAACCAACACCTTGAATTCGGCTCGGCAAGCAACTGGTAGCCAGTGCAACTCATTAAGCACTGGCGTGATGTGATCACGCCGGCGGCTGCCCTTAATCAGGCGAGCCGCCGCGTTCTGTACCAGCTGAAGCTTCCGGACCGTCTTCAAGGGTAACCCCACGTAGAGCGCATTACAGTAGTCTAGGCGAGAGGAGACCAAGGCATGAACCACTGATGGGAGCAGGTGATTAGGAAGGTAGGGGCGCAGCTGCCGTATCAGATGGAGTTGATACAGCGCCGCCCGGCTCACAGCTGCCACCTGAGCCTCCATGGACAGCTGGGAGTCTAGAATGACCCCCAAGCTGCGGACCTGGTCCTTTAGGGGTAGATGTACCTCATTCAGCACCAGGTCAACATCCCCTAACCTTCCCTTGTCCCCCACCAGAAGTACCTCGGTCTTGTCGGGGTTCAGCTTCAGCATGTTCCTTCCCATCCAGCCAGCCACTGACTCCAGGCACTTGGACAGGGTCTCAACGGCCAACCTCGGTGAGGACTTAAAACAGAGGTAGAGCTGCGTGTCATCCGCATACTGATGACACTGCACCCCAAACCTCCTGATGATAGCTCCCAGCGGCTTGAGGTAGATGTTGAATAACATCGGGGAGAGGATGGAACCCTGCGGCACTCCACAAGTGAGCAGCCGAGGGTCCGAAGCCTCCTCCCCAAGAACTACCCTCTGGTACCTTCCAGAGAGGAAGGACCGGAACCACTGCAATACTGTGCCTCCCAAGCCCAACCCCTCCAGACGGTCCAGGAGGATACCGTGGTCAACGGTATCAAAAGCCGCTGAGAGATCGAGGAGGACTAGAAAGGAGCATTCGCCCCTATCCAAAGCCCTCCTCATATCATCCACCAAGGCGACCAAGGCCATCTCCGTCCCATGTCCAGACCTGAAGCCCGACTGGCACGGATCTAAATAATCGGCTTCATCCAAGTCCAAATGACACAAATACAGATTGGAAACATGCCGAAAGTAGACATAACACCCCAATAAATGTATATCAAATAATATTTCCTGGGCCTTGTATAGTCAGGCCTAGTTATTACTTGGACGGGAGGCCCCTCCTCTAGTTTTCTGCATTGAGCAGGGGGTTGGACTCGATGGCCCTGTAGGCCCCTTCCAACTCTATGATCTGCCTATGATCTAGACCAGGGCTCTCCAATCTTGGGTCCCCAAATGTTGCTGGACTACAGCTCCCAGCATACCCAGCCAGCATGGCTAATGGCAAGGGATTCTGGGAGCTGTAGTCCAGCAACATCTGGGGACCCAAGGTTGGAGAGCCCCGATCTAGACCATACTGGGAACCTCTGAATATTCAAGAAAATGCAACAAAACTATTAAGCAATCAGCTGGACTAAGAACAGGTGACGAGCCAGGTTGAATCAGACCAAGAATCCATCTAGTCCAGCATTCTGTTCACACAGTGGCCAACCAGCTGCCTGTGGGAAACCCAGAAGTAGGACATGAGTGCAAGAGCACCCTCCCGCTCATGTTCCCCAACAACTGTTGGGAGCCAGTGTGGCGTAGTGGTGAGAGTGTTGGACTGGGACTCGGGAGATCCGGGTTCTAGTCCCCGCTCAGCCATGAAACTCACTGGGTGACTTTGGGCCAGTCACTGACTCTCAACCTAACCTACCTCACAGGGTTGTTGTGAGGATAAAATGGAGGAGGAGGAGGAGGAGGAGGAGGAGGAGGAGGAGGAGGAGGCTTATGTAAGTCGCCTTGGGTTCCTTGAAGGAAAAAAGGTGGGGTATAAATATAATAAATAAATAAATAACTGGTATACATAGGCATACTGCTTCTGATACTGGAGGTAGTTTATAGCCATTGATAGCCTTCTCCTCCATGAATTTGTCTAATCCCCTTATCGTAAAGAAATCCATAGTTTAACTATGCGCTGTGCGAATAAGTACTTTCTTTTCTTTCCTGTCCTGAATTTTGCACCATTAAGCTTTATGGGATGACTCCTGGTTTTAGTATTATGAGAAAGGGAGAAAAATGTCTCCCCACCCCCTCTGTTCACACGGTGCATTTTTTCTACATAATTTTGTTTACTAGCTTGTCCTGTGCACACTTTGAACAAGGGGTGCCGAACCTTAGGCCTGAAGCAAAACCTGACCCTCTGGGATTCCCCAAAAGGCCACATCCCCTTCCTGGTCCCATCCCCTTTTCCCCAACCACCAATTGTTTGCTGGTTTCCCAGCTTTTGTGCAGTTATTCCCCATCCTAAAAAGTTGAAATGCCTCTTCCAAGGCTGAGTTACTAGCAGTAAGAGCTTTACACTGAAATATGTTGGTATTTTTAGTGCTTTGGCCCTGCCCCTTTTGCCTGTGGCCATACTCACCATTAGAATGTGGCCCTCAAGAGCTTCTCCAAAATGGAATTCAGCCCAAGGGGTGAAGAGGTTCTGCACCCCTGCTTTGAACTAACAGGGTAAGCTTTTCCATCACCAAAATGTGCCAGACTGGGTCATCCCACTAATTCTTGTAAGTGAGCCTCTGTTCCAAGGGCTCTGGCTATCACTAGTATGGAAACCCCTGAAAAATACCCCTAAGAGGCATACCCCAAGTTCTTTAGGGATTGTATACTATGTCTTTATGTTGACAACATTAAGCAGAGCCTCTGGTCTCTCTAACTCAGCATTCTGCCTCAACCAATGGCCTGTGTGAAGAAGGTTGGCCACGGAAGAACAAGGGTTAATACCCAGAAAGGTTTTTCCCTTTAGGGCCCTCCTAGTAAAGAGGCAGTCTCTGGAGCCCAAGTATTTGGTGTCATCTGTTTATCAGGGGAAGGCAGGGATAGTTTCGTTCTCAAGACCACTTGGCCTCGCTAAATTAGCAAAGCCAAAGTAAGTTAACAAGCTGCAGCTGGGGAGCGGGGTGATGCCTTTCCCTGGAGAGGCTCAGGAGACGACAGGAGAGAAGAGGATTGGCTGTTGGGAATTTGCCTGTTGCTGGGGTATAGGGATAAGAAGGGAATGAGTCGTGGGGTCTGTTGTCTCCCTTATGGAATGTGAACTGGTCGGAGGCGCTGTGCTAACCAACCTGTATTGAATTTCTGCTTACTTAGGTTATGTAAGAAGTAGAGTTAGTTGTTATTTTCATATTCAAGGTGATGTACTAAAGCAGGGCTCTCCAACCTTGGGTCCCCAGATGTTGCTGGACTACAGCTCCCAGAATTCCTTGCCATTAGCCAGCAACATCTGGGGACCCAAGGTTGGAGAGCCCTGTACTAAAGAGTCTGCATACTCCTGGGAATTGCTGGGCTCTGCTTGTTTCTTTTTTGTCCCTGGGTTCCTCTTCCCCTCCTCTTTCTTTTAACTCTCTTATTCTTTAACTCTCTTATTCTTTTACTGCTTTATCTTCTCCTATTCAATAAAGTTTATTTGCTTTGGTGTGCTTTCCTTTGGGTTGTGTTCGGTGCTGAATCCAGTGTTTACAGCCAATCAGCTAAGCTACCTAATTGGGTTTTAGGAAGGCTGAGGTGGAGAGTGGCCTCCCCCGTCCCCAGTTTCCAGCCTTATCCCATATGCTCGGAGGGACGAATAAGAGGGTGGTGGCAGTCTAAGGTTAAGTGAACCCCTGTTTACCTGGAAAGAGGGCAGAGCAGTTTGGCTAGCCTTCTGTCACAGCCTGCTAGATTCCTTCTCAGGGAAGTTCGCAGCAAGGCAAGCTGATTATATCAGCAAGGTTTGTCCCACAGCTCTGGGAGTCAGAACCACAGTACAGTATCTCTAAACATGAAGGCCGCTAAGGTCTGTAATTTTTAAATAGCCATAAATAGACCTATCTAAACTAAATATCCTTCCCTTTCCATATGGATGATATATTACAGCACTTATTGAGTTCAATTATGCTTTGTTCTGTGATGTTTGTAGAAAAATTACACAAGGCCAAAATTGGTATCTAGATTCATAGTGTAATATTCCCCAGTCTATCCACTGAAGAGTGATAAAATATTTATTTATTTATTTATTTATTTATTTATTTTATGAATCGCCCATCTGGCCAGACATCCAGCCACTCTGAGCCTCCATGGACAGCTGGGAGTCTAGAATGACCCCCAAGCTGCGGACCTGGTCCTTCAGGGGTAGATGTACCCCATTCAGCACCAGGTCAACATCCCCTAACCTTCCCTTGTCTCCCACCAGAAGTACCTCGGTCTTGTCGGGGTTCAGTTTCAGCATGTTCCCTCCCATCCAGCCACCCACTGCCTCCAGGCACTTGGACAGGGTTTCAGCAGCCAACCTTGGTGAGGACTTGAAGGAGAGGTAGAGCTGTGTGTCATCCGCATATTGATGACAGCGCACCCCAAACCTCCTGATAGCTCCCAGCGGCTTCAGGTAGATGTTAAATAACATCGGGGAGAGGATGGAACCCTGCGGCACCCCACAAGTGAGCGGCCGAGGGTCCGAAGCCTCCTCCCCAAGAACTACCCTCTGGTACCTTCCAGAGAGGAAGGACCGGAACCACTGCAATACAGTGCCTCCCACGCCCAACCCCTCCAGGCGGTTCAGGAGGATACCGTGGTCAACGGTATCAAAAGCCGCTGAGAGATCGAGGAGGACTAGAAAAGAGCATTCGCCCCTATCCAAAGCCCTCCTCATAAAATATGGAATGCATCCGTATAGCCAAGGATGAATGGAAGAGTGTTTGCCAATCACTCTGGTAAGATGATGATTGGACAGTTGAGGTATCTTATCTTTATACTACTAGGCGTGCTTTTCATTTCCAATATAAACATTTCAATCTCTCAACATATTTCAAAAAGGGGTATCATTCTAAATTCACATTTTTTGCTGCTTACCTGGGAAGGAGGTATAGAAGTGGCTGGCAAAGGATTAGATATCATTGGTCCAAATATATCCAGGTCATCATTCAGTACTGTGGCAGGAGTGACGATGCTTCCATTTGTAATACAGGAATCAGCAGGAGCATCTTAAATTACAGTGTTTTAGAACGAAAAATGTTAAACCAGATTTTGATAATTGCAAAGTATGTACATACCAAGCCAATTACACTGCCAATGCTTAAAGGCATTCTGTGTCGGCAGACATTTGGAAGTATTTGTAACATTGCATCTAGGCTCCTCTAGTATTCTGCCAGTTCCCTGTAATTTAAAAGCTCCAACATGCCAATATAATTAGGAAAATTTGAACATATTAAAACAGAGCCTAAGGCCAGCCTAATGGCATATGTGCTGGTTTAGCAGAATTATACATTTCTACAAGACATCCATTGCCTTGTCAAATGGTTACCAGCATTACAGCTTTTACAATACAAAATTAGGTATAATGACCTCATCCCAGAAAGGGGAGACTACTGGCCATTGCCAAAACATATGTGTAACAGAAGCATTAGCTGCGTTACACCTCCAACAATTAGCTGGCTTAGACAAACCTTTATTAAAGAGATGGTGCAGTGTCCAATATACATGAAACTAAAGTTTTTACTGAATAAGATGCAAGCCGAGATCCATAGGCACATCAGATACAGACACCAAGACAGAAATCAACTGATTAGGCAAAATGGGACAATCCATTTCCCTATTCCATTCCTGCTTAAGACCCTGTATATCATATTTATTCACCAATAGTATTTATAGACATGGATCGTAGGTTGATTTCCCTGATCAACCTCAATAAGTGCTTCCAATAGCAAGGGAGACACTGAAGCTGTAAATGTGGCAGGGTCAAACCTAGATTCTAGCAAATGTTGCAATTGTAAGTATTGCCATTCAGCCGTAGCTGGCAAACCATTTTTAGCCTGCAAAATAGGGAATGACAAAAACTCTTAATCAGCACCCACTAGTTGATCCAAGCTAAACATTGCCTTATCTGTCCATGTCCATCGTAAAAACATTTTCTTACCAATGATATACAACATTGGAAGGATGAACACACACCACCTAATGCAATGGATTTCAGACCTTACGTTTTCAACATTTGAACGGGTGTTATATAGCCGCAAGCTGCAAATGGATATTTGGTCTGCTTCCATTGAAGTTTATGTATAGTTCTTAGAAACCTGTATTTTCTCTCTCATATATGTATGTGTGTGTGTGTGTGTGTGTGTGTGTATACATTGAAATTGATATATTCAAATCTATGTAGCCATTTTTTCTGTTCTTTTGTGGAAATTTTATAATAAAAAATAAGTTTAAAAAATTACAGCTTTTACAAACGAAATCCTACTAAGCCTTTTGGAAACAAGCTTTGTATTAATCGGATGTAAATTTAAGTTTGAAAGGGATCACTACTCAATGCACAGGTCATATGTTCTCTAGAGTCAAGATGAATAGCTTGCAAACTATTCCAACAATCTATTGTTATAAGTCTTAACAGGTAAGACTTGGCCCTGCAGCCTCTCTCAGCCATTTGTTGAACTGCCCAGCTCTTCCCCTCCCTATCATTAATGACCATAGCAGTCAGATCTTTCTCCTCTTTGCAACATTCTCCCCATCACCTTCAATGGAAAAGCTACACATATTTAAAAGAAAGAAAGATAAACTTTAAACCTCTCCAAATATCTTCCTTAAAAATCATCAGGTTAGCATTTTATAATCCTGATACATCTCAGAACTATTTTCCTTGATAAACTCATGTTTATGACCTACCAACACCCTCCATTTGAATTGACAGTGATAGGTAAATATCTTCCATAGTGTGTGAGCTTAATTTTCACATGTCTGCAGTTAACAATTAAACACATTATTACAGTTCTTTGTTAAAACTGTATAACCATTATTCTGAAATCCAACTGCATCAAAGTATTTACAACTCTTCCATATAGTTCATGACGAAGATGATGAATAGCATAGTGGGCAACACCTAACCCAGAACAGAACGCTGAGCAAACTTCAAATCTCCCTTTTTTTTTAAATGTAGGTACAATGCATCAGTATAACCTCTTCAGAAATCCACCTAAGCTACACTTTTCTCACATAACAATGTGTATTTTATGGAAATTTCTGAGTTGGAAATTTTTCTGGCTCATTTGCATCAGAAAATTTTCTGATGCCCTAGAGCAGGGCTCTCCAACCTTGGGTCCCCAGATGTTGCTGGACTACAGCTCCCAGAATCCCTGGCTGGGTATGCTGGGAGCTACAGGCCAGCAACATCTGGGGTCCCAAGGTTGGAGAGCCCTGCCCCAGAGAGTAATTTAACATTTTTATTTTACTTGTATTTAGTAAACAAAGTTTTAGAAATAACACATGTTAATTTTTATCCCAGTACACAAGTACTGACCTAAAATATGGGGGGGGGGGGGGAATTAAAGCACACTTAATGTGATTTAAATGTTACATTATGTAGAAATTATTATTGGAATACTTGCAGAAGTTTAAAGACAATAGCATGTACTTCCCTTATGTTGCTTAAGAAAGAAAAAAGGGACTGAAAACTGTTGACACACTAAGAAATTTTAGCAACCCAAAGAACTGTGCATGATATGCTGACAGCCACTCATCTACAAATTTGAAATTGGAAAATTTTCACAGTAAAATAAAATACTGGAGGGAAAAAATCCATTTTGGAAACCTTTCTGCCCCATGTCACTGCTGAGTCTCACATCATGTGGATGGGTATACATGCCTGCTAGTTATTACATTTCCAATGTAAGACTGATCAGATACTGTTTTTCCCCTTAAAAGTTCAAAAGCAATCTATGGGTAGAAGAAAAAAAATACTGAACTTTAAAATTCCAATGTGTATATGAACTTTGAGGATATATAGGATTATTTACTCTTGTAGTAGAGACACTTGCTTTGTTTTTTGGACAATTGTATTAAAAGCTGAATACGGTACTTAAAACTGACTTGTGAACCACTTCTGACAAAAGTAGGATGAATGCTTCTCATTCAAATGTCTGTATTTCTGGCAATGAATCAAGATACCTTCTCAATTTGCTTGCTGATAGCTTCATCAAACAGAACTGTCAAAGTTCTTTTGCATTCTATTTTCTCAGCCTGTCTGCTAATATACTGTGAGAAAATACAAACTATTGAAATATTCATCCTATTTCTGGCCTCAATTATACTGACAATCTTAAATTAAGTCAACAGAAATGAGAAAGCCCTTTTGATTAGTGATTTTTGGCTATAGACCACATAACCTCTATCTTGAATCTCCATTCCCTCATCTGGAAAACTGAAGTTCCTAAGGTCTAGGATTACTTGCATTCTTTACCATTCTCTAAGAAATGAAGATAATTGTGAAGGCCTCCCCTAATATCTTGTTAGAGGTTTGCTTTCTAATATGTGCATTCATGTCCTCAAATAGTATCTAAGCATAATGGGTGGGGGCAAAGAAAGAACCTTCTGCAGATTTCTTCTTACTTCTCACAGACTCAAAGCATGTTCTGAGCAACTTGGTCCCCTGAAAAAAGCTCACCCCACAAGATGAAGAGAGTAAGCCAGCAATAAGGAGCCTCCCAGCTTACAGGACCACAAGCATATCACTGTAACAACAGTGGTGTGGTGGGAGAAAGGTTTGCGCTAGCTTACTTCTCAGAGACAGAAAATCCATTCTCCTACAGCTCCACAACTGGAAAGGCTGAGTCTCAACACTGGGGTTCAATTTCATAGATGGGAAATTCAACCTCTCTAGTTTTGGTGGTGGCAGAGGGAGCTATATGTTTTTAAGTCTTAGAAAAACTGTCTTTCCCAAGAGAGAAAAGGAGTTGGGAGCTCTTGTTTATCTCTTTCTTATTTCCCCCAGCACAAGGAGACCAACAGCATTAAAATATTAAAATTAAAAGCATTAAAATGTTTTCAAGGTACTCATCCTCTTCCTCTAAGTTGGTCTACAAGAGAGTTTTGAAGCGAGATCACCATTTTGTTTGGAAGGTTCCCTTTAACTCCATCCTATTTGCAAATCACAACAAACTTCTTTAAAAATATTGTAAACCTAATCCACAGGAGTACACATTTGTCATGTCTTTAAGATAATTTATATTCCACGTTTCTACTAAAAGAGAATCCTCCAGCAGGGGCGCAGCCACAGAAAACAGAAAATTCTGACTGAATTTCTGTTCTCCGAGTCTCCTGAGGGACATCTTCACCTTGGGATAGTACCTCCACCTGGAGTGACTAGGCAGGATCCACTTCTTGGAAAAGCCTCTCCAGGGGGAGGAGCCATCCTGATCCCCAGACAGGACTGGAAGGGCAAACACACCCCTCAACCCCTCTACTCTAGAAAGTAAACCACCAAGTAACTTGTGCTTTTCGGCACGTAATATTACCTTATCCTGAATAAACTGTCAGTAGAAAAGAACATAAACGTTAAAATGGGTGTTAGGGCCTTAAGACATCCCTGGGAGGCCCTGTCTACCACCCCCACATGTACAACAAGAGGCAGGCAGAACATCCTCCAGGAGACTCAAAGAGCAGAAATTCATGGTAACAAATTTCTCCTGGCAGCACTCACCTTGGAATATAGCTGAGCAGTATCGTATTAGGGTGGGCTTCCAGGGATCAGCTTTCTGTTATGTCACCACCTCCTGTAGTATCATTCTACCAAAAGCTGCTGTACTTAACTATTTTATAGTGCTTAGAGAATACATGTACCAAATACAGACTGTGGCTTCCCTGTGAATGTCTATGGGAAAATTTGTTCGAAAAGCAGCTGCCTTCTACAGGGACTGTGCTGTAATCCCTCTGGTGACTGTATCCCTAGAGTCTGGTAGAGATTCCATGGTTGAATGCATTCCTTCATCCAATGAGATGTAGTAGACTTAAAAACTGTGTTCCCCAGTGACTGAGTTCACACAACACAACAACCTATCATGGGTAGCTGCCCACAATGGGTTGTTGTATAGTGCGAACCCAGACCATTTTCCACACGGTGGCTTATTTTTTGCGAACAAGCCACCCTGACAACCCATGGCTTGTTCTAGGGGTTGTTCGCGTCCTGATGGGTTGTCGTGTCATCCAAACCCAGGAGAGCAATTTCATCATGGGGTGCTGGGACTGGCTACAGAGCCACTCGGCAAGAATGGTGAAAACCCCTGCCGCTCAGTCATGATCTCAACCATGCCACTGCCAATGACTGACGCTCAACTGATGGCCAAATGCCACTTTGAAGCGATAGTCACTTGTACACCACCTTTAAAAAAACCTTCGGGTCCTAAAAATTGTGCAAATGCATTCATATTTTTTTTGGTCAGTCTTTCACAATTGTGCAGGTGCGCACTTGCGGCGGTCCAATATGTGGTCTTTCCTGGTCAATTTCCTTGTATGTTTCATCTGTCAAAGGGAGTGCTAGGGTCGGGTAGGGAACATACATGGAAACTGACAAGGTGAGACTGCATATAGACTAATTTGTGCACAGTTGACAAGGATGGGGGGGATAGTACTAAGGAAGAGAAGGAACCCATTTGCACCATGAAAAAGCTCCAAAAATGGGAGGGAACTGCAGGAGAAGTAGGTGCACCAAAAGTGTGTGTGTGGGGAATGACGACGACAATATCTTCCACTTAGCAATATGATTCTTTCGATTTTAAGTGTTGAACTGACAGTTCTCAGTGTCCTCCACCTTTTCAACACTTCCCCGAGTCTGCAGCTAGTCCAGAAAGGGGAGAGATTAACTCCCCCCGCCTTTTGCAGCTCAGTTTCGGAGCACTTACTGCTGTGGTAACTGCAGTTCCCTGATAGTTTAAAAAAAACAACAACCCTAAGGCGGCGGCTGCATGGGATAGAGTGAATTGGGCCCTATGGGGCTGGGGGTGGGGACAGGTGTAAGTACAGCTGGTGCCCCATTTGCTCCTTCCTGTTTGTCCACCCTTTGAGGATTTGTGTGGTTTTTAAAAAAAACTGATGGGAATATTTGCACATTTGGGGGGGCTGTGAAGTAAATGGAAGGGAAATGTACGCAAATTTAATGGCTGGGAAGTAAATGGGAGGGGAAATTTGCACACCTGCAGTAACAGAGCATTCAGTGCAGGTGCGCAAATTTCCCCTCCATTTACTTCCCAGCCATTAAATCTGTGTATATTTCCCAGTCCCCAAAAATTGTGCAAATATTCCTGACAGGTTTTTTAAAAAAACACGTCGAGGTGGCAGAACGGGACAGAGCAAATCCCCCCCCCCCCATGGGGCACCATTCACTTAGTCCCATTCAGCCGCCTCCTCAGGGATTTTTTTAGAACTGTCAGTGAACTTCTGTAACCTGTGGCAGTAAGTGCTCCGACATGCGTTCAAATGGAGATCCCATGAGAGCTGTTAATACCCAATTTAGATTCCATGTGGGAAATCTGGCACTGGGGGACTGAGTAGGACCACTCCCCTGAGGAACAGTATGAAATGTGAGTGTACATTAGAAGTACTTTTCAAGGCGACTGCGTGGCACTTCATGCTATTAGTGCTTAGGCCCTTGTCCAGACCTGCCTGTAGGAAACCTAGAATGTCCTTTATCTTCCCACTATTTGGAGTCTTTCCTTTGTCCTTTCACCATGATATGAAGATTTTCCACATAACATTGTACATCCTGTTGACTGAAGTCTTCTTGGGTAAAAACAGTATCTTTAATTGCTCCACACTGGCCAAGACACCCATGGTTCGCAGAACTGAGAAACATGGTGGTTCAGAACTTCTAGAAATTACCCCACAGGAGGATCTACTTATGCAAGGGCTCATCCTCCACCCACATCTAGAACTCTTTCAAACAGCCTGGAAGCTGAAAGGTATTGGTTGAAAAAAAAAAAGGGATATCCAGACAAGGTATTAAGATGACTTCTGCTCTTGACTGTGATCTTCCAAATCACCTGTGGGTGTATCAGAATTAGTGGAAAGGCATAAAGTAGTCCCCTCTGGCAACTTTGTTTCTAATATTTTTGTTCTTAGTGCACCTGGGCATGGAAACCTGAACTGTGAACTTGTGCATTTTTCTGGGTCGTGAACAGGTCCATCCCTGATTGGTCAAATTGGAGCGTTATCTGCTGGAAGATGTGCGTGTTCAGTGTCCACTCCAACTCCTGGACTGATTTTCTGCTGAGCCAATCTGCATTTTCACCTAGTTTAACAGTTCACTTGCTTCCTTGCTGAATGCACAGGTCCTTGTTCTGCCTTGCCTGTTCAAATAGGCTTTGGCTGACACATTGCCTATTCTGCTGAGGATGTGTCCTCTTTTGACATTGGCTCTGAACTTCTTTAGTGCCCGTTTTTTGCTCTGAGCTCCAGCCAGTGTATGCTATGTTATTGCTCTGACTGTGATCATGTTTCCTGGGTCACTTTATTCCCCAGTTAGACTCCCTACTTGAATAGGCTGGCATCTATGATTACACGCACTGTCAGGTTCCTCTAGGGTCACCCCCTCTATCTGCAGTGTTGGTGTCAGCTACCATTAACAGAGCCTGTTGAAGCTGTACTTCCCCTCCTCCTTCCAAGAAGATCCACACAATGGCTTCTAACAAAAAAGCTTTATTAGAACAGAGCCTGGGACATTCCCTGTGTTGCTTTCTGATTAGAATGTGAAGGTAGCAATTCCAACAAGTCTATGGAAGCCAGGAAGCCTTGTTTGCTGATGGCCGGCCACCATGATTCAGCATCTCCATCTTGAAATCTCTTTCACTCAAATGTTTGTTGAGCCACTTGAGGTCTAAGATGGATCTGATATCCCCATTCATTTTGGGCACTAAAAGGAAAAGTGGGTAAATCCCAAATCTGATTTGGGACTTTGGTATAGACCCTATGGCCTAGATTTTGATTAAGTGCTGGATCACTTCAAGAAAGTTTTGTTGTTTTGTTAGAATCTTTAAGTGTGGGAACACTATGATCTTTTTCTATGGTGACCATGCAAATTCCAGGGAGAAGCTTTGGGACTCTGTATCCCTACCCACTGGACCGTGGATGCTTGTAACCAGACATGGATGAAATCTTTAGCAGACATCCTGCTATGGTCCCCTGGTTTGAGCTGAAGAGAAGAGTTCTTCTGTCCTTTGTTGAATCTGGATGACGAAGAGTAGTTAGTTAAGCAGGACTGTGTTGAGCAGGACTCTTCTCTGAAGGATTATAGTTTTTATTTCACTTAGACCTGTAAAAGCACTTGTGGGACTGTCCCTTGGCATGTGTTTAGTGGATCAAAAGGACTGTGCAGGATTCGTTCTGCATTCATCCTTGGGGGGGGGGCATTTTTATCTTTGGTTTGGATGAGGACCACATCTAACAGTACCCTGAAGAGCTTTGCTCCAGTGAAGGGACTGCTCATTCTAGCCACTGTATTTACTGGCATTAGCCTAGCTTTATATTAGATGGCATCCAACTAAGAATCAGCTAGCAGGGCTGTGGATATCCTGCTCCCAGGTCGGCAAGTGCTCGGTCACGGCTTGGATAGTTTCAGGGATAAAAAAGAGAGCAACCAGGTCAGTCCAGAGTCTTACACGAGAGTTCCAGTATACTTAGGAGAGAGCAGAGGTGAGGTCAAGGCATTCCAGAGTTCAGTTCAGAGCAATCAGTTCTATCAAGTGTCAAGGCCAGTCAGGGGGAGTCCGAAAGCGTAGTCCAAAGGAGCAGCCAAGAGTCTAGGAATCTGTCCGGTCCGGTGTAATAAGGCAAAGCACTAAAGTTTGAACACTGTTGTCTGCATGACAGGCTGACCTCAGCTGGGCCAATTTATAGCTGTTCGTAAATCAGCACAGCTGGTTAATTGGGTCAGCGTGTTGCTTTTATGGGAGGCCCCATGCTGGAGTTTCCCTTTGTTCTTTTGCTCCTTGTGACTGAGCCTAGGCTGTTCAGAGGGATGAATTATCTCAGGCTCCGATTCCTGTATTTGGAGGAGTTCAGGCACGGCAGGGGAGAGGCCAGGTTGCTCTTCTAATGGCCCCAGGGAAGGGCTGTCAGCTGCAGCCTCTAGTTCCTTGCCTGGCTCTGGATGGGGCCTGTTGTGCTGGCTTTCCCCCTCCTCTTCTTCATCTGAAGAATCCTCCTCCAGGTAGGGCTTGACAGCTGAGTATGAAATCTTTTCGAGTCCATCCCTTACCTGCTTTGAGATGGATTCCGTGCCTGCCACATCCTCAGCCCATACATATGTTGCTCTGGCAAAGACAGAATTAGTTACTGATGCCCTGAATGCTGTGGCTGATGCTTCAAAACCTCTGCCAAGGGCTGCTTCCATGTTCTTGTTGCACGGATCCTTGGGTCTGCATTCTCTATCACAGGAATTACAGCTGATGATGTTATGGCTGCCACTAGTGCATTAACTGTGGTGACGTTGAACTGTTTCATTATGTTACTTCAAAGAGAGTAAAGTTCATTGGCTAGTTAGAGAGCTGATTTGATTTTAGCAGGGTTTTTCCATTCTGATTTCCAGATTCTTTCATAGAATCATAGAAAAGTAGAGTTGGAAGGGGCCTACAAGGCCATCGAGTCCAACCCCCTGCTCAATGCAGGAATCCAGGTCAAAGCATCCCTGACAGATGGCTGTCCAACTGCACCTTGAATGCCTCCAGAGTGGGAGAGCCCACCACCTCCCTAGGTAGTTGGTTCCATTGTCTTATTGCTCTAACAGTCAGGAATTTTTTCCTGATGTTTAGGTGGAATCTGGGTTCCTGTAACTTGAGTCCTTTATTCTGTGTCCTGCAAACTGGGATGATCGAGAAGAGATTCTGGCCCTCCTCTTTGTGACAACCCTTTAAATACTGGAAGAGTGCTATCATATCTCCCCTCAGTCTCCTCTTCTGAAGGCTAAACATGCCCAGTTCTTTCAGTCTCTTCTTATAGGGCCTTGTTTCCAGTCCCTTTATCACCCTTGTTGCCCTCCTCTGAACCCTCTCCAGTTTGTCTACATCTTTCTTAAAGTGTGGTGCCCAGAACTGGACGCAGTACTCAAGATGAGGCCTAACCAGTGCTGAGTAAAGGGGAATTATCACTTCACACAATTTGGAAGCTATACTTCTATTAATGCAGCCCAAAATAGCATTTGCCTTCTTTGCAGCCACATCACATTGCTGGCTCATATTCAGTTTGTGATCTACAACAATTCCAAGATCCTTCTCACTTGTAGTATTGTTGAGCCAAGTGTCCCCCATCCTGTAACTCTGCATTTGGTTTCCTTTCCCTAGCTGCAGCACTTGGGATTTATCCCTATTAAATTCCATTCTGTTGTTTTCGGCCCAGCGCTCCAGCCTATCGAGATCACTTTGAATTTTGTTTCTGTCTTCCAGAATATTAGCTGTTCCACCCAGCTTTGTGTCATCTGCAAATTTGATAAGCATTCCCTGCACCTCCTCATCCAAGTCATTAACAAAAATGTTGACGAGCACTGGGCCCAGGACCGAGCCCTGTGGTACCCCGCTTGTTACCTCTTCCCAGTTTGAGAAGGTACCATTGATAAGCACTCTTTGAGTCAGATTCTGTAGCCAATTGAGGATCCACCTGATAGTTGTTCCATCTAGCCCACTTTTAGCTAGCTTGCGAATCAGAATATCATGAGGCACTTTGTCGAAAGCTTTGCTGAAGGCCAGCATTCCCACAGTCCACAAGGGAGGTTATCCGATTAAAAAATGAGATCAGATTAGTCTGGCAGGATTTGTTCTTGACAAATCCATGCTGGCTTCTAGTAATCACTGCATTGTTTTCAAGGTGCTTGCAGACTGACTTCTTTATAATCTGCTCCAGAATTTTCCCAGGGATTGATGTCAGACTGACCGGTCTATAGTTCCCAGGTTCCTCCTTCTTGCCCTTTTTGAAGATAGGAACAACATTTGCCCTCCTCCAGTCATCTGGCACTTCATCTGTCCTCCATGATTTCTCAAAGATAATAGACAGTGGTTCTGAGAGTTCTTCTGCCAGTTCCTTTATTACTCTAGGATGCAGTTTGCCAGGCCCTGGAGATTTCAACTCGTTCAAAGTAATCAGGTCCTGCTTGTCCATTTGCCTATCAATCTCAAGCTGCAATCCTGCCCCTTCAGTCTGCATTTCAGGTTTGCCAGGGGGGACATAAACTCTCTTTTCGGAGAAGACTGAGCCGAAGTAAGAATTGAACACTTCTGCCTTTTCTTTGTCTTCTGTTATCAATTTGCCATCCTCATTGCGTAGTTGAACCACCATTTCTTTCCTGTCTTTTACTATGCATGTATCTGAAGAAAGCTTTCTTGTTGTTTTTAGCATCCCTCGCTAGCCTCAGCTCATTCTCAGCTTTAGCCTTCCTGACACTATTCCTGCAGTTCTGTGCTACCTGCCTGTACTCTTCACTTGTAGCCTGTCCTTCCTTCCACTTCCTATATGTGTTCTTTTTTGTTTTCAGGTCATCTTTGAGTTTATTGTGAAGCCACATTGGCTTCTTCTGTTGCCCTCTGCCTTTTTTCCTTGTGGGAATTGTTTGCAATTGTGCCTTTAGAATTTCCTTTTTTAAAAACTCCCAGCCATCCTGGGCTCCTTTTCGCATTAGAGTTGCTTGCCATGGGACCTTAATTATCATTGTTCTGAGTTTATTAAAATTGGCTTTCCTAAAATCCAGGGTACACGTTTGGCTACACTCAGCTTTTGCTTCCTTTAGAATCAAGAACTCAAGTATAACATGGTCACTTTCCCCCAGAGTTCCCGAAACTGCCACTTTATCCACTAAGTTGTCTCTGTTGGTTAGAATCAGGTCAAGGATAGGAGATCCTCTAGTTCCTTCCTCCACTTTCTGTAGGAGGAAGTTATCAGCAACACAAGTCAGGAATTTCTTGGAGGGGCCATGTTTGGCAGAATTGGTCTCCCAACAGATATCAGGGAAATTGAAGTCCCCCATCACTATGACATCATGTATCCTTGAAACACTGGTAATTTGCTTTTCAAAAGTTTCATCCTCGTCTTTCAAAGGAGAAGCGAAAAGCACTGGCATTGGTTTGGAAGTCCTGTGGGGAAACCAAGTTGGATGCTTAAAAGCTGGGTGCTGTAAGTTTGGCATGAGTCTCCATTAGCTGCAGGACCCTAAGTACTTTGGCTGATAGGGTAGGAAAGAACTTGGGAAGAAAAAAGGCACCCCTGATGGGAGGAAGATTCCAGCTCTTCATTACAGCACTCCCCATCCTCCTTGTCTTTCAATTCTGGTGAGGTTCCCAATCTCTCCAAGCCCAGAGGTGGCACCCCACCATTTGCTAGCTGCCTCCCCATTTTCCAGTTATTGGAACCTGCCAATGGGCTGTCACTGGTGTCTTGCTGGTTCTGTAAGAGAGGCAAGAAGGAAGCTCTGGGTCTGCTGAGGTTGCTCCTCCCTCTTGTCCCTTTGGATTCCCTCTCATTCCATTCCTGGATGTATAGCATGGGAATGGGAAAGAAGAAGGGAAGGGAGAGGAGAGGCTAAAGGAGAGAAAGGAAAAGCTCCCTTGTCAAAGCAATAAAAACAAAGGCCTCTTAAGAGCTTCAGGTCAACCCCACTACTCTGGTGCACCAGCCTAAACTGGGTAAAGTTTCCGCTGGTTGCATCCACTATCTGGGCATTCTGAAGCAAAGCTAGACCTAAGAGAACCCCAAACTAGGAACCTGATCTTTCCACAAAAGTGCTACCCCCATACGGAATAAGACTGAATTCCTGTCCCCTGAGAAGTCACCTTCCCCACCGGGAGCGCTTCTGTCTTGTCTGGATTAAGTTTCAGTTTATTAAAACCTCATCTAGCCCATTACTGCATCCAGGCACTGATTCAGGATATCAACAGCTTCCCTGGAATCAGATTTTTTTTTTGGGTGGGGGAGATGTCATCTGCATATTGATGACAACAAACCCCAAATCTCTAGACAAGCCCCCCCAGTGGTTTCATGTACATGTCAAATAGGATAAGAGACAAGAAAGAACCCTGCAGGACATAGGCCAAAGGCCAAGATGACAAACAGAAGTCATCCAGCACTACATTCTGAGAGCAACCCTCCAGGAAGGGCCAGAACCACTGTAAAGCCCATCTCAGCAAAGTAGTCCAGAAGGATGCTATGGCCCAGGCTTCCCCAACCTGGTGCCCTCCAGATGTTTTGAACTACAACACCTATATCATCCCTCACTATAGGCCATGCTAGCTAGGGCTAATAGAAAAACCCATGCTCTCAATCATGTGGAGAACCTCCACAGATACAGGAGGCTCTCCTATTCAGAAAGTCACCCTCTCTTCACACATTTAGTTAAACCACTTAGAAAATACTTGAATAGGGCTATGATCATTATTTGATTCAAGTATTCTAACAGGTACAGAATAAAGCCTTTATGAGATACTTTCTCTATGAATAATAAGTCCTTCAGTGGCAAATGAACATCACATTCTAAGAGAACAAGGGTATTTGTTCATGCTTTTGCTAACTTCATTCTTCTCTTGTTATGAAAGTAAATGCAAAAGCGCTATTGCAACAGTACACTGGAGAGATTCTACACCGAAGTCAGGTAATCAGAGTTGTGGTTCCCATAGCAACTGTAAATGTGCCAAATTTATATACTTATTAATACGAAAAAGATTAACACCTCCCTATAAAATAAAATTCAGGAGGGAGCACGGATAAATGAATCACAGCTGTCCAAACCATAACAATTTTCTAACACTTGAGTTTTTGACATTTCAAGCAAACCCCTCATACTAGCAGTGATTCTACTTTATAAAATACTAACAAGCTACCTTCTCTATCATCCCTCAGAGGAGACTAAAGCTTTAGACTTTTCATAATATCTGCCTACTGGCCTTTGTTACATAAAGCTTAGTTTCTCCGTGAACAAAAGCAGAACATGTGACCACAGGCTGTCAGCTGTTAATTGTAAATAGCAGTGATGATCAAGGTACAAACCAGGTCCCCCTTCTTATAATGCAAATATCAGATGTCCAGTCAGCTCCATTTTGTTTTCTCAATTCTTATTTTATGGAGCAGAATATTCTATTGCCCTGTGTTCCTAAGTGGGGGTCCCTAATGGAAACAAATTTCCTTTCCTCAGAATGCTTAATACTTTAAAGTTGCCATAGCTGAAGGTAAAGAGGTATAAGATAATCGGGACATGCAAGGAATTCTTATGTGGTCATTACAATACAGTAGAATATCTACTCATCCCACTCCTAAACAGTTCTATTTCTATCTAGCAAAATAACTTCAAGGAAGCAAGGAGTATAGCATTAATTTTTAATTCTGGCTCTGAAAACGAGTTCTGGGCATAAAGAGTGCCTTCCATTTCCTCAGAGAGAAGGTGTTGTTGTCGTTGTTTTGGAAAAATTGGATGAGAGGGGAGGAATGGGAAGCTAGAATCTCTCTGGGTACTGTCTCTTAACATATTATCAATAGGCACATTTTCAAGAAAACAAACTTCAGCATATTGCAATACATGTTAAATTCAAAGGGTTGTATCCAGACTTAGAGTAGATCAATTGAAATCAATGGGACTTAAGTTATTCACCCCTGTCCCACTTATTTCAGTGGGTCTACTTGAAATATAGTTAAGTCTGGATACAACCCAACTTTAAAACCAATCTAAGTGTTTCATAAATCGGAAGAAAGATGCACAGGCTCAAAGAAGCATTGCTA
Organism: Shinisaurus crocodilurus; assembly: GCA_021292165.1. Lineage (NCBI taxonomy): Eukaryota > Metazoa > Chordata > Lepidosauria > Squamata > Shinisauridae > Shinisaurus > Shinisaurus crocodilurus. The sequence continues at coordinate 132,224,468 of CM037879.1, forward strand.
TCTAGTTTTACAGCTTTAAATACCTTTATCAGAATTAGCTAAAATGAAGTCAACTGTAAAAGTTCAAGAAAGGTTTTTATCAACAGACTTGGAAGCAATTCTAAGCAAATCTCAACACTGATAGAATTCTCTGTACGTTTCCAGCCACACAACAAAAAGTTATCCAGAAACTATTTCAATCAGTAATCAAAACAATACATTAAACATGGCAGTTTCTGTGGCAAAGAGGATATATTCAGGACAGAACTGTCAAGGTCAGGTAAAAAAATAAGAGCACAAAGCATCCTTTTCAAAATTTATTCTATGGCTGCAGTCTTGAAATAGATACAAGATTCTGTATAGTATTACTATTCCAGCAATTGCTTGGAAACTGAAGTGAGTTTAAAACACAGCTGCTAGGCTGCTAATTGGGACTAGTCAATGTGGACATTGCTCAGTTGTGGTGTCCCATTTATGGTACATTCGTCCAGTGCCCACTCTGACCTTTTTTATTTTCACAAGATCTTTAACTTTTTATGCCCCGATGAGATTTTTTCTTAAGCCTACTGTTTTTGTGTTTTATTGTTTCTGAAATCCACCCTGGAAATGTTTTTTATTGAAAGGTGGCTCATAAATCTAGAAGCTGTGCATCTCACTGAAGGTCATGTTTTTGACTAGGAGCATGTTCAGGAATTATTTACAAAGGAGAAATCTCAACCCAGTAAGAGTTTTCAGATGCACAAACACTACTCCCCCATTTTTTGACTGCATGGAGAAAGTAATCAAGGCTGTACCTGGAGGTCACTACATGAACAAGTAATGGCAGATGCTTAGGTGCGGTTTGCTAAAAATATATAGAGAGACACTAATTCAGTTCTTGATACCTAAATAGGACCTACAGGTTCATAATGGCTTGTTTCAGAAAACCATAGTGAAGGTTAATCACAGGTTATTGGGAGTCAAACATAAAGCTAAACTGTGGTCAGTTTTTTTTAAAAAAGAGGCAAAAGCTTTGGATCTCTTTGCAGCTGTGCTGGAGGAAAGGGAAGGTGGAGTGCATGAGTCCAAGGCTTGTTCAAGCAACATTAAACCATAATTTAGCATTACATCTGAACGAGACCTACATGCCATATGAGTGTTCTTCACTGCAAGGCCTGAGTGCCACTGGCAGCTCCCAATAAGCTCAAGTGTGGTTCTCTGCCTCTCTTTCTGCATTAGCTGCTCACCTTCAGGAGGGGCTCTCTAGCTTTGCCTTCTTGCTTGCTTTAGCAGTGGGGCAGCTGCTGTGCTCTGGACTACCGGGGACGTTTCGGTGGTAGGGAGTCAGGAGACCAGCCACTGCTGGAGGTGGAGGGGAAACTGAATGTGCAGATATGAGAGAGAGAGAGAGAGAGAGAGATGTGGACCCTCTACAGGGAGTGGCCCCTGCAGCAGTGACTGGAGCCTAAGTGGCTCCTGCTTGAAAAATAGTGAAGATCACTGCCATATCGACATCATCCTGCTGTGAATTTTTCCACCCCTAACTCACATTACTAGCTGTTGGTGGTAGGGAAATAAACAGTGCAATGATACCACCACATTTCCAGGAAAGGGGGGATGGGACAGAAGAGACAGCTCAGTCTTTTGTAACATCTAGTCCCAACCTTAAAGTAGAATCCTTTCCCCCCACATAAGATTTTTTTGCTAGCCTGTTTTCAAATTTACCTCTGCACCATAAGGGCTATTTGATTTCTTTATCATCTATGTTGCACTCCCATGGATTCCCAGAATCGCAAAGAAGGCTTAAAGTTGCACCAAAGAATCTCAAGGGGCATGCTGCTTACACAGAAACCTCTAAGGTGGGAAGGTATTGTTTCTGAGGTGAGGTAAATGATACTAAGTATGCCAGGCATGCTCTGAAATACACCAACTAGTGACTACTATTTGTTCGATTAACAGTCATATTCTAATATTGATTGAACTGCTTCCTGCTTTTCTTGTAATTGAAGTTTAAGCAGATTACACATTCAACCACTTTTCAATAAGTATCTTCTTTAACGTCTGTCACCCTTATGATAAATTTGAAATGAAAGAGCATGGTAATTTACTTATACCCCCACATAAAGGTTGGGATTATCCATTTTTAATGCTAATATACTGTGATGGCTATTTTAACATGTGCAACCATCCATATCCGTCTCTGTTTTCTGTATACTACATCTAACTGGTAAATGATGCATCAAATGGAAGATGGGTTTTGCTTCTTCTTGCAAATTCAACCTTTCAATTTGATGGAAAAGGTAACACTTCAATATTATGTAGTGTTGCAAGACATCCCACAAAATGAGGAGTGCCATTTTTAGAAAGTGTCATTTTAAGAGAAAAAGTGTATCTGCAAATTGGAAAACCCAAATTGGTTATTGCTTATGACTTTGGTTCTATAGTGCCTTCTATTTTTATATACTCATTATGGTGAAATAACAAATATTTGTCTGTGGTGGTAATAAAAAAAGTTTGTTGAGCTGGGAAAAGAACAAAATAGAGCACACACAGTGGTAGATGACTTAGCAATTGGCAAGGCTTACAGTGCTTTGCAGAGAGCACAACAATCCCTCTGGCAAAGCCTCTAAATCTGAAACACAATGGTGAAGATATGAAGAACGATGTACATTTTTAAATGGTAGATATAAAAATAACTGGGTTGTATCCAACTGTGTATGTCTGCCAGATCAGGCACTGCTGGCAGAACAGATTTGCTCTCCTTCCTGCAGCTCCCTAAATCTGCCCTGTAGGATTGGAGGACCCTCCACAGCAGATTGGGAGGAGGGGGATGAGAGGAAGGGGAGGTCTGCTCACAGGAAGCTGTCCAAGATCATTAATACCTTATAGGAAAGCGACATACCTGCAACTGCAGTTCATGGTGTGCTCTATTCACACCTGTGCAATAAAACAAACCTCTTGAATTCATGAACCACTAGCATATTTTTGTTAGATTTATTCCCTGGTGCAACAGGACCAAAACAACAACCCAGTAGCCTCCTGAGTATCTTTAAACTTGCAATGTGTGAATCCTCCTCTCATAAAAACCTGAAGCAGAAGAGGGAACAGATGGATTGCCATCCTTGTCTAAGAGTACAAGTCAGAGGTAAGTGATGTTCTTACTAAATGCATTGTTCTAACCAGGTTTGGGAGAGTAAGTTGCTGCTCTTCAAAATAAGTATGAAGAGCTTAATAAAAAGTTTTGCACAACTAATTCAACAACTGTGTACTGCTCCAGATTTACAAGAGTTTGGGGACTGTTTAAACTGCCTAACTGCAATACTTAATCCTCATCTGCTGGACTGGGCTCTTACCTAAGAAAGGTGATATTAAGAACAATGTAGAAAAACAGGCAAAGTTATCATTATCACACATGCTACTGAAACTATTAGGGAGGCCCCCACAGTAGCCATATCATGCACAGTTCTGAATCTGATATTCCCAAACCTTGCCTTTTTGTCTCTCAGGCTGAGATTATGACCCCTTTAGGAAATATAGGTCTGCCTTATCTTAAGACTACTGTCAGCTACCTGCTTTAAGCTCTTAAGACGGTTTTAAAATACTAAATCAAGGTACATAATGAAAACTAAAAAAAGCCTCACTATAGCTCTCCTGAGACAAAACAGGCTAGTGTGGCCTATATCACTAAGAAACACAATTGCAACAATTGAGAAAGCCTCTGGGACAAGACTCCTTTTCCTTTATTAACTTTATGCAACATAAAGAACTGACATTTCGATGCCACTCTAGAAGGTCCTCCGATCTTGGGGTGCTTTTTGTGGGGTAAGGGAGACTGCCACTAGAAGGGAAAGCCTTAAAAAAAATCAACCATCCATGCATGTATAGATCACCAGATGCCATGCTTTGGATCTTGGCCAGTGTCTTCAACAAACATAAAATTTAAAGATAACCTGTATTAAAAGATATCTAGTTCTCCCAACAAACCACTTCAAATTCATGCAAAATCAAATCTGGGGACATGGGGCTGTATCCAGACTTTCTCTGTGTGAGCAGAAGGCTCCATGCACAATAGGGCTTTCCCACCCTCTGCCCCACTGCAGCCCCCATGCACTCTCTGAAAAGCCTCTCGAGAGCCAGGGGATTATCAGGAAAGGTCTGGGATATGGCACAGGCTAGGAATGCCCTGTTGTGTGAGCACCCTTACAGTTGTGCAAAGGCTCAATACGACCTTTGGAGAACAATCCTGGCAGCTCTTCTGATATCCTCACACCAGTACAAGCACTTGACTTGCTAGTTAGTATAAAGAGCTGTTAACAGGCCAAAATGTAATGATGCTTTGTCATAACATGAACAAGCCTCACAATACTCTTGGGTTTGCACACTCCCTCCTCTCCCCACATAAAGCAATCCCCTCCCTCTTCTGGTTTAAGGCAAACCATAGTCTGCAGTAAATCACAGTTTGTTAGTTCAGAGAAAACAGCATACTATGGTATGCCTCAAAATAGGAAAGGAGGGAAGGGCAGGGTTTGGCATTATGTCTGAACTATGCATCCAACAGTGATGGGTGGTGGATATTTTAGATGATTGGAGCTGAGTGAGCCACTTTAGTTTATGTATTTTGAAATTCCCCTTAAAGTTAAAACACTGATCAATTTAATATTGGTGTGTGTGTGCGCGCGCGCGCACACGCAAACACACACCCTGATCACCAATAAGTAATCCTGAAGCTTTCCTATGAATTATTCCATAGACATTCAGCAGCTATTTTCACAGATCTTATTAGTAGCCAGGATGCTCCCTCCAGTGCACTGAACAGTCTGGCTTCTGCTAGGAATCCCTTCAGTTAAATAATGTAATATTTATGCAACACTTAAGAATATACCAAGTACTAACAGCCATTTATCTCCTTGCCAACAACATATCCTCCTCATGCATTAGCATTTTTTGGAACCAATTTGTGTACTTGCAGCACCATTTACTAAAATGTAACATTTCTATCTAAGGTAAAGGTAATTGAATGCTTTCATTATTTTGTCAGGTCAAGCTTTTTTCATTGCAGATCATGTATGGTACCTAATGTATCTTGTCCTCCTTTGCTACATAAATGTCCTGCTCCCTCTCAATACTTCTCTAGACATCTTTTTCAATTAGCAGCATGTAACAAGCTTTAAGTAAAGAAAAGAACTTCATGTCATAAGGATACTGGCCCAACTTGCTTACTTAAAAACAAAAAACCCTACACATCCACAGAATATGTGGCTTATACACAAACACACAGCTGTGGATGGGGAACATGTGGCTCTCCAGATGTTGGACTGCAACTCCCAATGCCCAACATCCCCCACCATTGGTTATGTTGGCTAGGCTGATGGGAGTTACAGTCCATCAACATCTGGAAGACCCATATGCTTCCCACACCTGCTCTAAGCTGTAGCTTAGTTTAGTTTACTTGGCTTTCATTAACATTTCATGCATGCTTGTCTGGATCCTCTCTCTATATGGCTGGCATTAAGTTCTCAGCACATTAGAACGGATAGGGCTCCTCCCACAGTTACGGTAGGGACATGAGGCATATAATGTCACATCAATTACATTTTGATCCATTTTCTCATGCTAAATTGACTCTATGGGGGAACCCAGATTTAAAAATTGGTAAGAAAATGTTTTTGTGGCATGCTTGGACAGATAAGCTGATTTTTGCCTTGGATCAACTAATGGGTGCTGATGATGAGTTTTTGACATTCTCAGCTATGCATGCCAAATATGGCTTGCCTGCTATGGCCAAATGACAATACTTGCAATTGCAACATATTTTAGAATTTACAGTAGGTTTGGCCCTGCCGTTTTTAGCTTCAGCATCTCCCTCACTATTGGAAGCACTTACTGAAGCTGATCAGTCATATCTGAAGGGGCGGGAATGACAACAGAGCCCTGTGTATGCGAGATGGGAGATTAATAAATCCTGTTCCCGTGTGTAGACGCCCATAAATCCACACACAGAAGTTCAGATCTGTCTCTCCCTCTCTCTCTGCGCAGTGTGCAGCGTTTTGGTTGCAAACACCCAGCCAGCTCCTGTAATCCGACTCCAGCTGCCAGCTCCCCCGTTTGCAGATTCCATGTAGCAAAGAAATAACTCTGTAACTCCACAGGTCTATTCTACCTGTTTATTTACTTTAGCAAGTAATATTCTACAGAGTATACATTCCTAGTTACAGTCCATGTGCAGAGCACAATGCATAGCAAGCATTTATTCCAGTGGAGCAAGGTTGGCTTTACTCCACCCAGCAAAGACGTTACATGGTTGCATAAGTCCAGCAAGCAAAAGTCAGAAGAAAAGAGTGAAGAGAGAGAACAGTTCTGCTTCTCTCTAAAATGGCTCCAGACAGAAAAACAAGTCAGTACGTCACCAGAAAGCATAAACCATGTGACAGGCTCATACTGTTTCCCAGGCTTAGCTCCCATGAGAACCAACACGGGAAATAGGAGACAAAACATAACCTGTTTACCAGCCATTCTGTTCCTTCCATGTTGTAAACAATGTGCTGCAGCTTGTGAATGTGATACAGATCACAACAATATCACCCCACAATCCATGTTTATAAATACTTATTATTGGTGAATAAATATGATACACAGGGTCTTAAGCAGAATGGAATAGGGAACTGGATTGTCCCATTTTTGCAATGTATCACCGCTTTAGTGTCTGTATCTGAAGTGTCTTTGGATCTCAGGTTACGCCTTATTCAGCAAAAGCTCTTATTCAGGGTCTATTGGATGGCACAGCATCCTTTAATAAGGGTTTGTCTAAGTTGGCTAACTGCTGTAGGTGTAACACAGCTAATGTTCTTTTAACCATATGTTTTGGCAATGTCCAATAGTTGCCTCTTTTTAAGAGGAGGTTATTAAACAGATAAACCTTGTATTGGAACACTTTAATATTTACTGATGTACATGTCCTTTTAAATTATCTACCTGCTTCCTGGAAGTTAATGCACAGTCAACACAAACGGATTCTCAGTGCCCTTTTGACAACCAAAAGACTGATATTACAATATTAGATGGATAAACACTCACCACCTATAATGCAATGGATTGAGGATCTAAGAATGCTTTCAATATTTTAATGAGTGGTATATAGATGCCACTTGCTAATGGATACTTACATGGATATTTGGTCTGCTTTTGTTGATGCTTATGTCTAATTCTTAGAAAGCTGTATTTTCATATATACACATTTCATATGTACGCATTGAAATTGATATATTCAAATCTATGTAGCAAAGTTTTTATTTTCCTCTTTTTTGTTTTGTTAAAATTTTACAATAAAATTTAAATATAAAAAATGTCATGCATGCTTGAGCTGGTCATCATGTGGGTTATACCCTTGACACACAAAAAAAGAAATCCACCCTCTATTGTTCTATAAGGTAAGGCTTATTCTTCTTCATCTTGAGACCCCTCCCTGACTTTCATGATTTATCACTGAACCCAATTCCAAATTATAGCAAAGCAGTCATGCTTTCTAGATTCTTCATACTGACTGCTTTCCACCTCTCCCATCATTAATGCAGAATGATGTATTTTGGTTTTAGTTTCCTATTAAGCAAATTCTTGTTTTCTTTATCTCTGGATATTTCTCCTGTTGGATGTTGTTTTGCTTGCACTTGCAATGGCCTATGCCGGCTAAAGCAATAAACATATGATGATGATGATGATGATGATGATGATGATGATCTCTTAATCATCAAAAACATGGCTTTTCAGGCAGGAATATGGGGTGGGTTAGGATTTTAGCATTTTATACAGTTTTAAGTGTATTTTAATCTGTTTTGTTTTATTGTATGTTGTACATTGCCCAGAGTGGACGGGTACCGGCTAGATGGACGATTTAAAAAAATCAATTAAATAAATAAATAAAAATAAACATGTAAATTTGTTTCTTGGTATGTTTTGCAAGAGCCATTTAGATATCCATTTTATATTATTACTTCAGACTGAACGTTCATTGATAGCAGGTGTTTTAGAGAAACAGGATGTTTCAATGAGATTTGCTAACCAGCACTCTTGACGCAGCACAGCCTGAAACATGTGGAAGTTTCTTCATTTCCATCAATGAGCTATGCTCAATAAAATATGCAGCCTTAACCTGCAGAAGTTTTATTTATTGGCATTTGCCTTCTCCAGTGGCATTTCAAACTTCAGTCTGTTATAGGCAGTGCTTTTTTTCTGGAGAAAAGGGTACCGGAACTCTTGGATTACATTTCCTCGGGAGTAGATGGCGATTAAATTGTAATGCAATTAATAGAAGAAAAGGTGCTGGAACTCAGTTCCGGTGAGTTCCACCAGAAAAAAAGCCCTGGTTATAGGACTCAGAACTCTGAGATGTAGAAACAGCCTGCAAGGGTACACTGCTTCACCGCAAGTGTCATCCCTCACACCAGAGATGGGAACCTGCCAGCCCATAAGCCAGATCAGCCCACAGTATGTTTTCATCCCCCTCCTTGACTCCTCCCCCACTCCTCGCCCCTGCCCCCTCCTCCTCAGCATATCCAGCACAGAAACACATCAGACTGGAGGAGGAACAGATTGCTGTGTCCTGCCCACTGGCAGCTTGCTTGGTTTCTGTGCTGACTGTGGAGGGAGGGGCCCAAGGGAGGACTTCTTCACTTCCTCCACAGCCAGCATTGAAGCAGAGCATGCTGCTGGAGGAGGGACAGAGCGATCTGTGCCTCCTGTGGCAACCCACTGCATTTCCATGCTGGCTAGGGGAGGAAGAAAAGCCCCTCCCTAGGCTCCTCCCTCTTGCCTCTCAGGACAGCCTCCTTCCTCTATGTCTATTCATTAGTCTGTGTGTGTGTGTGGGGGGGGGGAGTATCACTACACATACAGATGAATCTTGGAGAAGGAAACAGGAAGTGGAGGGGGGGAAATGCAAGAGAGGATGAGGGGAAGGCAGAGATAAACACCCTTTGGGAGGGACCATGACAAATGACAGATATCAGAATTTCAGAAAGGGAGAGAAGTCTGGCAGAGAGAGAGACAGGGGTGGCAGAAAGAGAAAAGGGGCAGCACCATCCACTGCTGGTATGTGCCCCACTGGCAGATTATCCCCGAGGGAATGTAGCTCTAAAGGAAAGGAAAGGAAAGGAAAGGAAAAGTTCCGTACTACAGCCTTACGCAGCCAAGCCAGCTGAAGTTAACTTTGTCCATTTCACTTTATGCATTAGATTTCCCACAAATGCTGGATTTGTTTTAACAATGTGAGCAAACACCCTGCATTTTAAATGTCAAAATTGAAGCAAAGCCCATGTGTAGTGAAAGAAGTAAGTTTTAGATGAAGTAAATTAGCATTACATGTACTTAGGTCTAAGTACACAAGAACACATGTTTCTGACCAGGCGCCGAGTTGCAGAACCATGGTTATGGCATGATAAGATCTTGATTAGAACTAGACTTCTGAAAATATTGGCCAAGTACATTGGGACTTTGAACAGTTTATTATGGAGGGGTTAATTATAACATACTCTTAATGTGGTAATATAGGAAAAACCTTGGACATTTTGTAAGAACTTGCACCTTCTACAGATATCCATCCTGATGTACTAGGACAGGGGTCTGCAACCTTTTTGGACCTGTGCATACATCTGGGAATTTGAGAAACTGCTGCAGGCACCATCACAAAATGGCTCCCATGGAGGATGTGGCTAGTCACATAATGGCTGCTGTGCAGCCTGACTAGTCAAAAGACAAGTAATTCACTCAAGAAACTGAGTACAAGCAGAGGAAGGGTCTGAACTTGAAAGCCAATCCACATATTTGACCCCACGGAAGCACAACAAAATACCCATTTAAGGTTGCAATCCTATGCGTGCTTACATGAACTCAGAGAGGACTATTTCTGAGTAGGCCTACATAGGATTGCTGTGCTCATCTTACACACACACACACACACACACACACACACACCTTTCCCCAGGCCCAAAGGAAAGGAAAAAGCTGCCATCCCCAAAAGGAAAGGAAAGGTTTTCCCTACTCCGGCCCCACTCCATTCCCCACCTGGCAGTCCTACCTCCTCCTCTGCCATCAGAGCTACTGCCCAGGAAGGTGCTCTGTGTGTGTGTGAAGAATGAGAAAAGAGGCTGGGAAGGGGGAGAGAAAGAGAATGGCTATGGCAGAGGGGGAAGTAGTGAGAGAAAGAGCAAGGCTAGGGGCTAGGAGGGGGAGGAAACTGCAAGGTAAAGAGGTGTGGGGGAAAAATAGAGAGGCTAGCAGCTGGGTGTAGAGACAACAGTGAGATAAAGGGAAGAGTGGCAGAGAACAAGGCTAGTAGCTAGGAAGGGAGAGAAAGGTGGTGGCTAGAGACAAGGAAGGGAGAGAAACAGCGAGGAAAGGGGTTGAGGGAAGAGAAATAGCAAGGTTAGTGGCTGGGAGTAGAGGGAGAGAGAGAGATCAAAGGGGAAAGGTCAGTGTGGGCGGAAGACGACAGGGGCCAGGAAGCAACTCTTTCCTTCTTTTTCTACCCATGGAATGGCAAGTTCAGGAACATGAAGGAGATCCTGACACTAACATTTTTCAAGGCTTTTGTTTTATTTATTATTATTTTTTGAAGGGGCAGGGAGTGGAGAGCTCTGTTGGTACCATGGGAGGCCCCCAAAGGCACCATGGAGCCTAGGATGAAGGGCAAGTATTTTAAATATTTTTAAGTATTTTAAAATACTTTTAATAAATAACTAAGAAATCTACAAACAAACTACTACCAAGGGCCTGATTTCCCCAAGGGATTTGCTTTTACTTTTTTCTCTGACAAGCAGACCCCAACTTATCTTACAATTAGTTTTCAAACCCCTCATTTTCAAAATAAATCTTGTACTGTATATCTATGTGGGATGGGTGGGCTGCTGTTTGAGAAACCTAATTCAAAGGGCATGCAAAACTAGTTGCATGATTCTTTAGGACGGGGGCATTCAGTAGAAACTGTACAGTGTTCACATGGGTATCAGGGAGTTGTCCACTTTAAGAATGCAAACCTAGCTTTAAAAACACACACACATTTTAAGATCTTAAGTGCACAGTCCACAACACTTTGAAGATCAGTTTGATAGCTTCCTGCTCCCTAAGGAGCTCATTACTTGTAGTTTACTAGACAGCAATGCACAGACCTGCTTCAATTTTTTTCTCTCTAAGTAAACGAAACTAAAACACCATTTTAGAGTTTAGCGAACAATATTTGACAGTATATGGAAGAACAAGCTGTTAGATTATTGCAACATAGGTCTTGCCACAATTGTTTTTATACAAGACAAAGATAATTGACTACTTACCAAGTCCCAAAAGGTCAACAGTAGATTCTGGTACTTTCTTAGGACTTGCTTTAAGCTCTAGTTGCTGATCCTCTTTCTTCGGAGGCTTTATTTAAAAATAAGTAAAGGTTTGTATAGAGTCAAAAAGAAAGTATCATGAATAAGTGACCTCATCCTGCCTCACTTTTAATGTGAAAGTGCTTTTATTTCTTACATTAATGTTACTAGAATGTAAATGTGGCAAAACATGCTGCTGTGTACCAGTGTTTGAGCAAGTGATGCATTTTTCTTAGTTGGCTAACCTTTTCTTGTATTTTACACATTTTTGTTTTGATTTCCTGACATGATCAGCTCTAATTCCATAGTGTTTTATCTCTGAATGTGAGTTGCTTCTGTGTAAACGTGCATAGTACTGAGCCTCTGAATATGCCTTTTTTCTGCATAAGCATACATAATATTCTGCCTTAATGTGTAAATATGCATAGTATTCTGCCTCTGTATGTTGGCTCCTTCTGAGTAAACATGCATAATGTTCTGCCTCTGAATTTGTTTATAATTATTTTATTTATTTATTATATTTACGTATATTTTTCCTGCAAGGAACCCAAGCTGGCTTACATACTACTACTACTACTCTCCATATCATCTTCACAACAACCCTGTGAGGTAGGTTCGGCTGAGAGTTAGTGACTGGCCCAAAGTCACCCAGTGAGCTTCACGGCCAAGTGGGGACTTGGACCCAGGTCTCCGGAGTCCCAGACCAACACTCTAACCACTACACCACACTGGGTCTCAGTGGGTTGCTTCTGAGTAAACATGCATCATCTTTTTCTCTGCTGAGCTGCACTGTACCTAGTGTATAAATTGGCAACATGGGATTTTGGGGGGGACTTCTCTCAGCCCTGCCCACTTTTGACATTGGCCCCATCCATTACGGGAATGTGCCCCCAAGACCTTCTCTGAAATGGAATTCGGCCCTGGCCTAAGCCCACTGAGCGAGTTCATGAGAGAAGCGCAATTTGAACTGGGGCTATACTGACTCATAACTCACAAACTCTGTCACCATATGACACCATAACAAGTCACTGTGGAGTGGTGCTTAAAGTGTCAAACTAGTATGGGGAAGACCAAGATTCAAACTCCCATTCAGCTTAACCATTAAGCGCACTGACTATCCCTGAACTAGTCACCATTTCTCAGCCTACGCTACCTGAAAGATTTGTTGTGAAGATTAAATGGTGGGATAAAAACCATGTACACTGCTCTTAGTTTCTTGTAGGAAGGGCAGTTTATAAATGCAATAATAATTAAATACATTCACATACAGAAAAACTATGCTGATGCATTGACTCAAGAAAGATGACCAGCACAAAGGATTGCTAATATTGGACATTTTACTATTATTTAGTACCCGAAGAAACACCTACCTCAACACAAGCCTGCCTCCACACTTAGACCATCTTCTTGGACCCTCCTCTGAGTGCAACCATAGCCTGAGGTAAGGCAGATAGCAACTGGAAGAAGGGCTCTCTTGGTTGTGGTGCCCTGTTCACAGAATGCTCTCCCTAGGAAGGCTTGCCTAGCACTGACAACAATATCTTTTCAGCACCAAGCAAAGACCTTTTGATTTCCCCAGGCTTTTAATTCTTAAACTCTTTTAATCTGTGGTGAAATTGTTTTAACTGCTGTTTTTTATCCTGCCATTTATTCAAGAGTGTGTTGATTCTGTAATATGTTGTTTTTATTATTGTTTTTAGTGTGATTTTTGTAAGTCACCCTGGAAATATTTATACACAGACAGGCAGGGTATACATTCATAAAGGTATTTTTTTTTTTTAATGGCAATGTTTCCCAATGAATTAACACATCCATCCTCCAGAGGTCCAAAGCTGAAGTACGAAGTTTGCATGAAGGATGCAAGATCTTTTTACTGGAACAACCTCAGCATTATGTCACTTTTGCCAAGCTAAGCCAGTTTCCATGCCATATGCCAATACAGGCACACTTCTATCTAGAACTGGAAAGGCAAAACAGATCATTTGATCTAGTCATACCAAAGTTATTTGGCTCTAATTCACTGGTCAAATTTGCAGAGCACAGCAAATTCAGAAATCACTTAGGTTTAAAGGCTTTTATACTAACAAATCAGTGCACATGCTATTTGTGTTCTAACAAATGCAAAACCCAGTCGGCCATGAATTGATATTAATCCATCTATAATGTATTAAACATTTTTACATCAAGACAGAAATATTATAGATGTAATTTCCATACTCATGTAGAACAGATGTCTCACTCAAATTAATAACATCTTCATTAGCAGAAGCTTCAGCAGCCTAGCTGGTTGTAATTTACAGTTTCTCAGAACACATCTGCTTTGCAAGAATTGCATTTGTTCCAGTTCTCTGACCTTTTAAGTAGTTGGGCAGCTAAAAAGAATTTTAGAATATTTAAAAAATGAAACAAAATTGCTAATACCCTTTAATTGGAATCCTCTATCAATAACTAAGGAAAGCATGCAAAGTCGTAAGATCATAAAGAACATGAATGCACACACAGGTATATAGGTTAGTATCTACAGTACAACAATTCCACTACCCCGCTCACCCCAGCGATTCAAACCCTGAAACCCAAGAGTGTGTTTGAAAGCAATGCAGAAAATACTGCAACTCTCTATAGGACAATCACTTCTCAGCCCACCTGATACTAAGCTAAATATCCATGTCAGATTCCATCGCTAAACCATCAAGCCACTTTGGCAAATCACAGCCTACTAGATTGAACTGCTCAAAGTGTTTCTGCTGTCAATTGTTCAGACCTCTGTCCACTTCCAGTAGTGTTCTAACAATACTATATCATACAGAGTGAAGGGAAGTACTAGCTGAAATTGCTTGCAGCTCCAGAAAAGCAGTATGAGCTAGTACAAACAACTCTGAACACCGTAAGTGCATAAAATTTGTTTCAGAGATCATAAAACTAGTGTTTAGTAGAGTATAACACAGTATGCCCTAGCAACGATAAAGTGATTTTAAAAGTATCTAATTTGGACATCCTTACCACAGATGGATTACATTGGGGATGCTAACTATACAATAAATTTAGTATGAAGGATTATTTTTTCCCAGTTTAGTAGTCTCATTACAAGTATGCCATAAGATAAAGTAGCACAACATTTGCCTGAAGAGCAGCAGCATGCCTCATGGTGGTGAAGAAAATCAACAAAGAAATTTTCTTGATGTATAAACCAGTGCAACTATGCCAGCAATCCTGAAATAAATGAGTTTACATGTCTTGTATTTATCAGAATGAAATGAGGTCTAACTTAGTTTATCTACTTACCTGTTCAACATTGTTTGTAATGCAATATGTCCTTAGACATGGAGTTATAGGAAAGAAAAATAAAATTTTACATTTAAATCCAAGCAACTGTTTTCAAGGGAGGCAGGGAAGATTTAAAACACAGAGACCAGGTACGAACAGCAAGCCACAGTGCCAGGTTGCATATCCAACCCCCATTTAGGGGTTGTTGTGTCGTGTGAACCCAGCGAATGTGGGTTATGTGAGGATTGTTTAACCCTCACATAACCCATGCATGCCGGGTTCACACGACACGACAACCCTTGAACAGGGGTTGGATATTCAAAATGGTGGCCGCACGTACCCAGCACACGCTGCAGCTTCGTCATGGGTTAAATAACCCATGGTGGGATGTCGTGTCATACAAACAGCCCACTGTAGCATGGTATCACTGCTGAGCATTGAAAGACACAAATGATGTGTACATCTACATAATTCTTGAATTGAAGCTTGGACAACAGCTTAACCCCAACACCCATTTTAGGGGGTGGGGATGAGAGAAAGGGGGGAATATCTGAAACAAACTCACTCCAATACTGTTTTTACTAGTTCTAAAAGTATTTTTTAAATTCATACCATACGGTTAGACAAATTCTACTATAAAACTATGCTACTTAAACTGGGGGGAAAACTGTTTAGTAATTAGAAGCTAAATAAACATGGAAACACCATATTGCCAATTACTACAGATGTGTACATAGCTCTGAGGTTGAATTTACTAGGATACAATTATGCTAGGATACAGAAACGGCCATGGCATCTGCAGAACAAAACCATAATGAATCTTGCCATTTAGAGTTTTCCAAAAAGAAAAGAACAGAAAAAGAAGAATAGTTTATAGATTTCATAGATTGTCCAACCCCCTGCTCAATGCAGGAAACTAGAGGAGGGGTCTCCCATCCAAGTAATAACCAGGCCTGACCCTGCTTAGCTTTCCACACTCAGACAAGCTGAGCCAGTGTAAGCCACAAGTCTCTTGTTATAATAAGTATTTGCAGAAGTAGTTAGTGGAACAACATGAGGTAGTTCTGCCAGATACTGCTCTGCTAGGGCACACTCCACAATCACTGTCAAAGCATATTTCACCTCTTCACAGTTCAGCATGCCCCTGCTGCAACACCACAGGATATATTTAAAGCTGCTCGTAAGAGGTATTCATTGATCTAAGACAGCCTACACACTGAAAGAGTAAAATTTAAGGTGTACTCAAAGTGTAAATATATTGTGCTTAAGAATGAAGCAGCCAGTGCTCAGGTTGTGTCAAATGAACCTGTCTGGCAGTGTCTCTTCAGATAGCTTGAATAATATTCTCTGAACCTTCTTCCACAAGGGGCATTATCTACACCTAAAACATCTGCAGAAAATAAGTTCTACAATGTTTTAAACTTGGAATAAATTAAGGCTACCAAAACCTTTACTTCACTAGGTTAGGCAGTAACAGAAGCAAAGAGCAATCAGTGCTACTGCATATTATTTAGCAGTGGCGGACAATTAACAGTTAAGCCAAGCACAATGTGTGTGTGAATTCTGCACATTTTTAAAGTTTTACAGATCAACATACAGCCAAACCATTAGATTGGGAACTACAAATGCTGGTTTCGCTAGACACTTTTAGTGGATGGTGCCAATTTTAAATTAAAACCATCATTATCAATCAAACCTGTGATTTTCAACCAATTTGAGTGCTGGTCCCAGTAACACCAGCAAATGTCACTTGGGCTAAGCAGAAGCAAAAACACATGTCAACAGCACTAGCACTAACAACTTTATTATTGTTAATAATATTTCTTTCTCTCTCTCTTACCAAGCTGCTGACTCATAGTGGAGTATTTGTTAAGGCTGGACTATTTTGAGTGAAACAATGAAGTCTACAAATCAAAACAGATTTGGTATCCATGCCAGCACAAGACTAGGAGTAACTTCCAATGTTACCAACTAAAATAAAATAAACATCTTAGCCTGCGGGGACTACAGGGTAGATTAGATCCCTCCCACCCCCGAGGGCAGAAAGACAGGTCCACCATGGGAGGTGGAGATCCAACCTTGGATACCCCTTCCCAGCCCCCATGGAAGCCTCTGAATTCCTTGTCTTGCTAATGTCCAAGCTCTGACATTGGTAGAGGGAAAAGGGGGGGGGTAGATCAAGAGACATGTCATGGGTAGATTTGGGGAGGCTTTGGATGTGCAGTATCCAAAGCCGTCCTGGTCTCCAGACAAGCCCCTGAACTGGGGGGGGGGGGGAATGTACATCAGCCCTGGAGCTGGCGTACATAATTTTCTTCCTGTTAGTTCCTCCCAGTTTCCTCCCATGAGGGAATTACTAAAAACACCACCACCAAAACCCAAAAGGGGGAAGAAGATGAAGACGACGATGACCACAAAGAAGACGAAGCAGCAGCGGTGGCCCTAATAATGGCCCTCATTGAACCCAGAAATGAATTGGAAGCCTGTATAATCTAAATGTCTAGTGTAATATGGTCAGAAAAACAGACACCAGAAATGGTTCTGGCTGCAACATTCTGCACCAGCTATAGTTTCTGAACACTTTAAGGGCAACCCTACATAGAGTGCATTGAAGTAACGTACTAAGGCATGTGAAACTATGGCAAAAATCTACTTTCTCCAGGAAGAGGCATGGCTGGTCTACCAGCCAAACTTGAGCAAAAACACTCTTAGCCACAGCAGTCACTTGGCCATCCATGAGCATTCCCAAACTGCAATTCTGATGCTTCAGAAGAAATGCAACGCCATTCAGAACAGGTTTTACTTCCAATCCTGGGTTAGCATCTCTACTGAAAAGTAGTACTTCTGTCTTGACTGAATTAACTCTCATTCCAGTACCAAAAGCTCTTAGTATTCTGAAGACAACAGAATGCCACATTTTTGCTTTTTACCAGGATTTCAAATTTATTTACACCTCAGCTCCAAGTACAAATCAACTTCTAAGTTATGAACTGTTTTGTTTTTTTTTAAGATATTCACTTTAGTTCTATGTTAGCAATAGCCAACAATAGTGACAGGACACAGTTTATCCAATTCAAAGACAAAATTTAGATGCCCATTTCCACATTTGATTTCACTTTAAACATTTTGCCTCTAATAAAAGCTCCATAACACCTCTCATGTACCAGTATAAAAACCTCTATTCAGAAATTTAAGTCATTCTTATTTCACTAAAAGTAGTTTGCAATTAACTCAAGGCTTCCATAATTACTGAACAAAACCTTATTCTGCTCTCATTAAGGATAAACTAAGTTTATATATAAACTAATTGGATTCATTCCCTCTTTATGGCCTTGATGGCAATAAAGTTTTAAAATGATTGCCTAAACAACTGAAAACTCCTTTAAGGCAAGAAAGGAATGTTAGCAATTTTCTATAAATTTGCGATGGGCCTGAAGTTATTTTTTTGTGACAGCTCATATGCCCTTTTCATACACTTCGCTAAGCGTGCATTAAAAAGCTATTACTCCTGCTGAAGGTTTCTTGTTTGAAAAAGCCTTCAACATACTTCTTAGCCCCGTCCGTTAACAAAATATATCATCATCATCAGGCGATCACTCGTGACCGAGTAAGATTGTCTTCCGGGATAAAAGGAGGAAATTCTAAAGAAGATTGTGTAGACTCTAGCGATGAGTCCGTAAGTGACTGTGGAGGCCAATTCTAGATCCACACAGCTTCCCACAGTGAGGACACAGGTTACCAGATAGAAGATGGTCCTGTAAAGGATTCATTTGACGTGCTTTTCGCTTAGCACGTTTCTCCCTTTCACCTTGCACTCGGGCTTCTTCAAAGTCCATGGAACCTTTGTGAAAGGCCAACCTCCATTTAGATCGTTCATGGGCCAGAGCTTCCCAGTTTTCGATGTTTATATTGCATTTTTTTAGATTAGCCTTATGAACATCTTTAAACCTCTTATATTGACCACCGATATTCCGCTTTCCATCCTTGAGTTGGGAGTAAAGTAACTGCTTTGGGAGACAGCAGTCAGGCATTCGAACAACATGACCGGTCCACTGAAGTTGGCGTTGAAGGATCATTTTTTCAATGCTAGTAGTCTTTGCTTCTTCCAGTACACTGACATTTGTTCGCCTATCTTCCCAAGTAATTTGCAGGATTTTCCGGAGGCAACGTTGATGAAACCTTTCAAGGAGGTGGAAGTGACGTTTATAGATAGTCCATGTTTCGCAGGCATACAATAAAGTTGGTAATACAATGGCTTCATAAACCAGTGTTTTGGTCTTCTTACAAATATCCCGATCCTCGAACACTCTATGTTTCATTCGAGAAAATGCGGCACTTGCGGAGCTCAGACGATGCTGGATTTCACTGTCGATGTTAGCTGTAACAGAAAGATAGCTGCCAAGATAGAGGAAATGATCGACGTTTTCCAGTATTGTCCCGCCAAGCTGGATAGATGGCATCACCAAAGGATTGGCTTGCACTTGCTGATGAAGCACTTTGGTTTTTTTGATGTTAAGTGAGAGACCAAGTTTTTCGTATGCTTCTGCAAAAGCATTTAGGATAGTTTGGAGATCATCCTCTGAATGTGCGGAGACCACATTATCATCAGCGTACTGAAGTTCCACGACGGAGGTTGTAATTACCTTACTTTTTGCTTTCAGCCTGCTGAGATTAAAAAGCTTTCCATCTGTTCGATATATAATTCCCACACCGGTGGGAAGTTTCCCCTCGACAAGATGTAAAACCATGGCGATGAAAATGGCAAATAATGTTGGGGCGATAACACATCCCTGTTTAACACCTGATCCCACTTTAAATGGAGCACCATGAGAGCCGTTGTTGTCCAAAACCGTTGCCGTCATGTTGTCATGGAGAAGTCGCAAGATATTCACAAATTTATTGGGGCATCCAATTTTCATAAGGATAGTCCAGAGAGCTGTACGGTCTACAGTATCAAAGGCCTTAGCCAAATCGATAAATGCCATATAAAGGGGTTGATTTTGCTCCCGGCATTTTTCTTGGAGCTGACGTGCAGTAAAAATCATGTCTACTGTCCCTCTAGAGGGGCGGAAACCATATTGAGTTTCAGGGAGGATCTCTTCTGAAATAGATAGAAGACGGTTTGCAAGAATCCTAGCAAATATTTTACCTGCGGTTGCTAAGAGAGAAATGCCCCGATAGTTTCCACAGTCTGTTCTATCACCCTTCTTAAAGAGGGTGATAATTATGGCATCCCTGAAGTCTTCTGGGATCTCTTCTCTTATCCAGATTTTTTCGATGAGTTTATGAAGATGTTGTACAAGTTCGGGGCCCCCTTCTTTAAAGATTTCAGCAGGAATCCCATCTGGTCCACTAGCTTTGTTGTTCTTCATTTGATTAATGGCTTTTTTTACTTCATCCAAAGTGGGGAGTATTGCAAGTTCCTCTTTAATTTGTTTTTGCGGGATTTGCGAAAAAATCTCATTATCCACCTTAGATTTACGATTTAAAAGGTCATAATAATGCTCTTTCCAACGCAGTGCAATAGACTCTTGTCTTTTAAGAGTTTGGTGCCATCTTTTGATTGTAAAGGGTTTGTACCATAGGTTTTTGGTCCATAAATGGCCCTTGTGGCCTTAAAAAAGCCCCGTGCATCATGAGATTCTGCAAGTTGTTGAATTTCTTCAGCTTTCTTTTTCCACCAAGCGTTCTTAAGTTCTCTTGTTCTTCTTTGGACCTCAGCCTTTGCGCCAGCGTAGGTTTTTTTCTTGGCAGCGCAGTTAATATCATTTTGCCATATTTGGAAGGCTTTCCTTTTTTGGTCAATTATATATTTAATCTCATTGTCATTTTCATCAAACCAATCCTGATGTTTCTTAGTTTCATATCCAAAATATATAAATATATAGTATTAGTGCAGACTTGCGAGTAACATTCTTATAATTGTTACTATACTAAGGCTGCAATCCTACACCCCCTGCTGAGAGAGGACACAGAAGAGACACTGCCCAAGTAGACATCGTGCTTCCTGCCTGCTACCTGCAGCTGCTCCAGACAGACTTTCTGAGGCCAGAAAATGCTGCCTCCTCTTCACAGGAGCAGACCTCTGACTCTGCACTCTCTCCAAGAGATCTTTTGCCAAATTGAAAGAGATGGCATCAGCTCCTGCGACTGGCGCATAAAAAGCTGAGCTACCCGAAGGCAGGCCTGCCACTGGCGGGGCAGCACCAACTGTGGTTGACCGCTTTGGGGGAGCCACTTTGAGAGTGAACAAGGGCAAGGGCCATCCGGTCTGTTGGAGGGGAGGGATTGCTTGTACATCTGCCTGCTTGCTGTATGTATTGTTATTAGACCTACAATTATTGCCTGCTGGCAGGAGAGATGTGTTTGAAAAAGGTACAGAGAGGTGGAGGGATACAGAGAGCAGCCATTGAAACATTAGAGGGTAGAGGGCAGAGGGAGATATGGCGGCAGGAGGCATCTGAGTCGTTATGGGGCTGAGGAGTACAAGTTGCTCCCAAGCTGTCTCCCATATCAGAGAGCCTGAGTAGCCCTGGTGACACCACTCCTAGGTTAAAGGTACCGCTGCTGAATTCCAGGTCAGTGAATGGGGAAACAGCCATGCAGGACTTGATCTTGGATGAGCAGGCCGACCTGGCCTGTATCATGAAAACATGGTTGGATGAGATGGGGGGGGGGTAAATCTCTCCCAGCTTTGCCCACCTGGGTTCTCCATGTTGCAGCACGCAAGACCATGGAGAAGGCCATGGAGAGGAGGACTAACAGTGGTCTATCGTGATTTTATCCCCCTGTCCAGATGCCCTATCCCCACAGTCTTCCAGTTTCAAGTGTGAGTGTATCTGAAGGTGGGTATTCAGGACAGAATAGGGATTCTGTTGCTGTACTGCTCACCCCGCTTCCCTTCCTGAGCTAGCCAAGGTAATCTCAGGGTTGGTGCCAAGATCCAAAGCTTCAAGAGAAAAAGAAAAGCTTCAAGAGAAGAGCAGTCAAGCAATGAGGCAGAAAGTGCTTAACCCTTTCCCCACATGCTGTTTCTCTATTCTAAATAATCTCTCCAAAAGGGGATGTACATGCAGTGATGTCCAACATCCCCCTCACTGTGGCTCAAGCAGGCTTTTTTTAAAAAAATAGGAAGAGCATTACTTGGAATTGAATGTCATGGGGGGAAAACAAGGATCTTTGCTGAGTCCCTCATTTCTCTCTTTTAATAAAATAAACTTTTCTATGCCATGGCTGTGGGAACTAATTAGAAGTAAATTCAGTGTGGCTTTAATGGTTGTTTATATATCAAGCCTGCTGCTAGCTAACTATACACACACACACACACTTGTAATTAGGGGTGAAGAGAGACAAACTATTTTCTGTCTGAAAATATTGTTTGATCGTGATTGTTAAGTCACAAAGATTTCTTTTCTCTCCAACAGGCTGCCCTCATCTGAAACTTTTACCCTAGGCCCACTTACTTAGGAATTTGGTCCACTAGACTCTGTGGGACTTATTAAATTCCAAGTAAACATGCATTAGATTGATTCTAAGACTATATGGGGGTGAGAGAAGGCAGCTGGATCCTCTCACACAGAATACTATTTTATCGTATTTCTTAAATAAACCACCATTAAGCATTTCTTTTATTTCATTCAGACAGTTGTACTTGCCTAAATACTGGAGGGAGGGATAGAAAATAACTAGATTCACTCACTCTCCACTGGAAAATTCATGGAGGGAGCAATCCTATGGCTCCTAGACAGCGACTGAGGGACCATAGGATACTTTGGATTCCCAGATACGATGTTGGCAACAGCACTCTGACGTTGGAGGGGGGAATCAGTAGAGAGAACCATGCTGGTTGCCTCTCTGAGGTTGGTATTTTGGTCAGCAGGGAGGGGAGGAGACTGGAGAGGCTTGGGCTATCCTGGGCCCTCTCCAGCCTCTTTCCCTCCCCCTCTGAAATGCCTTCACTAGACAGGCAAAAAAGCCCATCTAGCAAAAACGCAGGGTGTGAGGACGGGGAAGCAAAGATCGCCTCTGCCACTCCTCCCACCCTGCATAGGATGACCATAAGCCTTCAGGTTCCAGGGCTTACGATCATCACAGTAGGATTGCTACCTTAATTACTGTATGCCTTTAGAAAACAATTACTCACTTACCTCCAGCTAATTGCCCACATTTTTTTCATATCTAGAAAGGCAAGTCTGAAAAGCCTCTTATAATGTGGTCAGGGGAGATTTTAGATCCTGAATAACATAAGCTGCAGAATTTTATACAGAAAGCCCTACCTCACTCTCATTAAAGCTGCAATCCTACACACACTTACTTTTAAAGATAAACTCGTATACTTTTCATGACTAGAGGCTTAACATTGCTCAGTCTATTTATGTTCTTTACCATCTTTCTTTCTCTCTCTCTCTCTCTCTCTCTCTCTCAACACCATCCAAATTTGGTTGTTTTATAATTATTTCTTTTATAAATCAGCTAGAAGGAAAAAAAATAGAAGCATTCAATTTTCCTTCTCTTTCTTTCTTAGTTGTTTCTCTCCAGGCTAGTACAAAAACAGGCAGTTGATCAATATAAGATGTACCAAGCAGGCTTGAGCAGTTATTTGTTTTGCAGTGCCCAACATGGGAATTAATGATTTTAAAGAACACCCTGGATAGCAAGAGTCACCCTCAGCACCAGGAGGATTTCACAAATATCAAGGAACAAAACATTAGAAAAATACCATGTACAGTACATTGTTCTGTGTTAATAAAGTAAGTTTAAAATAAGCTTAACAATACAGCCTATGAATCACACAATTAGGACACTTTTTGAAATATATTCTAATGGATACAGTTTTTGAACTGTAATAAGTTTACAGAGAACCAATATTATATTCAAAGACATGGAGATCTTTCTTGTTGGACTAATTTTGATGGCATCATGCAGAACTAATAACTACTTCACACCTATAGAATTTGGAAATATGGTTACAAGAAAAAATATTTTTAGGTTACAGTGGGGAGAACAAAGGAATACTTGAACTTGGTTATTCAAGATAATTGTTTTAGTGATGGGTTGAAAGCCATATAATTGCCCCAGCTGACAAGGCCACTGATTGTACAGTCACACAGTCCTCTTCCCTCCCCACTGCTGGGCGTTACATTCATGCCAGGCTCAAAGGACATACCCTGCTGCAAAAACTTACAAGATTAAACTCTAGAAGATTCCTAATTATGTTCTGTGCAGGTGTAGACTTCCATGTGTGTGTGCACAGAGAAAACAAAGAACTACTAGAGGAGTTCATTTTGGATACCTCTTACTTTGACGTATAAGATTTCCTTGACTGTGGCCAAATCTTCAGGTGCCAAAGTTCTCTACAGACCAGAGGACAGGATGAACTTGGAGGACTTAGTAAAATCAGTACTGCTTTCAATTTTGTAGAAAGCAGTTATCAGATCTATAGGTGGCTGTGGATCCTCTCGTCTACAGGGATGGTTGTGTCCCACATCAACCTTATTCTTAGAGCAAAGATGGCTAATGTTTTACCACTGTGGGCCACATCAGGAGGGTAATGTGCTTATTTTTAGCTTCATGTAGTTAGCATAATTTTCATGAACTTGATAAAAGTTGACATATAAATTAAAGACTGAAACTTTCTCTTCTCCCCACTCTGCAACCATGAGAATTAGAAGCATCAAATGTGCAGTTCCTACGATAACACTGGCTGTTCTGAAACATTTTATGGGTTAACATGTGGCCCAGGTGCACCAATACATGTGGAAATTCCTTTGTCACATCTCCATTGTTATATAATGAGTAACAAGCATGAATAAAATGCACACTAAATACTACTTAAGGAACATAGGAGTTTTAAAATTTCCAAATTTACTATATACAGAATTGACTGCTGTTCTCAGTTATAATTACTGACAATTATTTCTTTCTACTAGAATGTAGATTATTTGCAGCTCATATTATTATAAAGCTGTAACTTGTTTTGACCCTCATTGCCAGAAGCTAATATATGATGCCATGATTACTGGTCACATAAATTAATTCCATTTGCCTTTAAGCTGACTGTCATTTAATCTTTTAGTATTCATTATTGCTGCATGAACAAGAACTGCCACTCAAAATCAGATATAGAATACACTAACATTAACATGAGAATGTTTATCTGGACCTCAAATTACACAGGAAAAAAAAGTGGGATATTCTCTATAAGAAAAAGAAGCCAAATATATTCACTGTAAAGACAGGTTGCTTACCTGTGACTGTAGTTATTCAAAGGGCTATCTGCATTCACACATATGGGTTCTGTGCCTGTGCATAGCTCTGTTAGGAATGCACCCCCCACCCTGTTCGCACATGCTCAAGGGGAAGAGTGAAGAACCCCTTTCAGCCGAAGGGCCGAATTCATTTCAGAGCAGTTCTTGGGAGCTGCATTTGGGTGGTGGGTAGGGCAAAAGGAGCAGGGGCCAAAATACCAAAAATACCCACATATTTTACCTTAAAGCTCTTACTGCCAGTAACTAAGCCTTAGGGAGAGGCATTTCAACCTTTTAGAATGGGTAAAAAAAAAACATACAAAAGCTGGAAAACCACCAAATGATCTGCAGTCAGGAGAAAGGGTGTGTGATTATGTGGGGAACCCCAGAGGGCTGGATTGGGGAACCCCGGAGAGCCGTATTTAACACTTGGGCCTAAGGTTGCTCACCCCTCCTCAAGCGGCATGGTTCCCACCCTTCCCTCTCAGTTCCAGGAGACCACTGCAACAGCCATATAGAGACTCAAACAGGAATAGACAGAAGAACCCCTACAGCGGGGATGGAAGGTGGATGGTGTAAGTGCACAGATGAGCACTCGAAGAACTATAGTTACAGGTAAGCAACTTGTCTTTTTTTTTCCTCATGGTCTCTGTGTACGGGTATTAGCAAGCTAACTCTCAGAGGTAGAGCAGGTGGTCAGGACACAAAGGAGGAGAGCATTGCTTGTCCAAATGCAGCATCAGATCTGGCATGCACATCCAGCTTGCACTGCTGAACGGAAGTGGAAGGCTGAGACAAGTAGCAGCCTTACAGAGGCCCAGAAATAGCATATTTTGCAAAAAGGAAGAAAAGGAGGCAATGCCCTAGTAGAATGTCCATGCACTATGGAAGGGACTAGTGAGCAATCCTATAGTGCAGCTTAACCACTGTGACCACCCAGATGGAAAAGCACTATGATAATACCAGCAGGCCCTTCTCTGATACATCATAGGAGATAAATAACCTCTGCGTCTTGCAATAGGGTGTGGTCCAGTATAGATTGAAAGCAATCACCCTGTGAGCATCCAGCAAGTGCAGGGAGAACTTAAGGTGAGAAAATGGGTTCAGAAAGAACACTAGGAGTATGTTGTCTTGGCTTGTGTGGAAGACAGATACCACCTTAGGAAGGAAAGAGGGTAATGTCAGGCTGGAGGACTATCACAACCCTATGGAGCGTCAAATACTTTATTACTTATTATTTATTCAATGTATGTAGTGTAGCCCTATAGTCGAACATCTCAGGCTGACATACTTAATAAAAAACAAACACAATAAAATCAATTAAAACACGTAACAAGAATTTAAAACAATTTAAAAGCAGCAACAATAATTTAAAATATTTTTAAAAGGAGAGATAAATATTAAAGCAGCTAAAGCATAGAAAAGGACCATTTGGAAACCACACCTTTAAACAAAAAGGGATGGGCAACACCCAGCCCACATGCACCCTGGCCTCTAGTGGGGCTCCCACTGCAGTGCCAAAATTTATAAGCCAAAAAAAGGCAGCAAAAAAATGGTGACCTGCTGCTGAATTTCAGCTGCAAACTGTTGATTTGGGGGCAGCTTCCCCCCCCCCCCGCCCCAGCAGCACAGCAGTAGGACTGCGGCCCGTGAGGGGACAGGTCCAGGGAAGAAGTAGCCCCCAGAAGTTGCCCACCCTTGACTTAGGGTCTACTCCCAAGCTGAAACAAATCAATAAACCAGTGCTATAGGGTCCACATTTTTAGGTGGGTGAACAACGTTTCTGCCCAGTCTCTGGAGATGTACTGACAATACGTCTGACCGAGACAGTATGCATGCCATATTGGTCAACATGATGGCTCTGTCTGTAGGGAGATAGGCTTGAAACATGGTGGAATCCAAACAGGTCCCTATGAATTGTATGATGGGGTGAGATGTGATTTATCTCCGTTCATGCAGAGACTGAGATAAGGCAGAAGCCCAAGCATGGTCCTGATGTGACAGAAGAGTCAACTGTGGGTGGAAGCGACTAACAGCCAATCACCTATATTGGGAATGACTTTGATACCCAGTGGCCTAAGATGAACCACCACTACTGCTATACGCTTGGTAAAGACCCTGAGGGCCATGTTGAGCCTAAAAGGAAGAACTCTAAACTGGCAACAACACTAACCCATAGCAAAATGCAGGTATTGTCCGTGTCCCAGTCTGACTGAGTTGTGGAAATACATCCATTGCAAGGAGCTGCCCTTTTTCTTCTTCTTTATTTCTTTGTGCAATGTCCAAGTTAAAGAATGATTATCTTTCATCTTTTAGGTGTTTCTGCACCTGGATTTCTCCCAGCTGTTTGGGGAGGTTGCAAGTCAGCCAGGGTAGCCAGCACCGAAGTTCCCAATTCAGAGCTCAGTATCACACCAACATCAGACTAATGATCAACATCAAACCCAAATGCAGAAGTACAGTTTGCATTGACAGATCTGGAGCAGAGCTCAGCCCTGAGAATGCCTGACTCAGGTCACCAAGGTACGGGACCAGCAGATACATTGCTGAAGCTGGAGTAGAGCAGGTCTCAATGTGCTGCTCCTCAGGCACCTGTGTGGGCACCATGTTGGCTGTGTGGAGTGCCTGCTCCCAGAGAAGCACCCGCAATCATGAGGGCTGTTTGTGGAGTGCTTGTTTATTGAAATTTTGACAGTCCTGAGAAGCATCAGCTAAATACCCCTCCCTCAGACACAACAAACATAAAGAGTGTGTGTCAATCAGGGTAGGGGGGTAACCTTACTACTGCATCAAGGCCATAGGCTCTTCAATGATAAAAGGGAACCTGAAAGCAAATACAACAGCGGAACAGACTGCCTTGGGTGGTGATGGGTTCTCCTTCATGCAAGTATTTAAGCAGAGGATGGACAGCCATTTGTCAGGGATGCTATAGCTGAATCCTGCATTGCAGAGCCTGCACTGAGCAGGAGGTTGGACTAGATGATCTCCAAGATCCCTTCCAACTCTAAGATTCTATTATTTTAACCCATTCTTAGTTAACTCACTTTCTCCGTAACCCCATAACACACAATACTCTCTCACTCTCTCTGACCCACCCTCTTTGTGAACCCTCATTCTCCTCCTCCAATGTTCCGCATGCTCTCTATTTAACCTATAGTATGTCTTCTCCTCTCCTTCCATACCACCACAGGTCTGTAATTCTCAGTTATTTCCCATTTCACCACCCACAAACCTCTGCAACCCCATTTCCCAGCTCCCCCCTCTCTCAGCTTCCCATGATACCCCCTTTTCTCTTTCCCCACATGACAGCTCTCTCAGCACCGTCTCTCAGCTTCCCTATTTCCTCATCCCAGAAGTCTCACCATACCACAGCAGGCACTTGTTTTTATACACCAGAGGGCTGATCTCCATCTTTATTACTTCTCTTTTTTTCCCTCTTTCCCCCTGCCAGGTCACTGTATTCCCATCTCTCAGTCATTGTTGTCCTTGCCCCAGTTTTCCTTCTTTTGTCTTTATTTTGGCTCCATTTCTGTACCTACCCCACCATATCTCCTTGGTGAGTTCAGCAGGAACAGAACACAAGCCTTTCACTATCTCAGTAATTCACCCAAGTGAAAGAGACACAGATGAATCATGTAGCATGGTTGGCTGGTCTGGGTGACGCCAACTCCATCATACATCTCTGAATTCAGGGAAGGAAAGGACAATGTAGACATAGGGATGCAAGCTATGTCTGCATTGCTGTTCCTTTCCCTGGATTCAGTAGCCTAAGTCCACTCCCACTTTTGATGTGCTTCGGTGAGCCACTGATGTTCCCACCAAGATGTGGGAAAGGGCACAGGCAATGGATATTTGCAGTGCTTTTTTTCTGGAGAAAAGGGTACCGGAACTCTTGGATTACATTTCCTCGGGAGTAGATGGCGATTAAATTGTAATGCAATTAATAGAAGAAAAGGTGCTGGAACTCAGTTCCGGTGAGTTCCACCAGAAAAAAAGCCCTGGATATTTGTAATTCCTCAGGAGGCTGCAAACAGGAAGAGGGCCACAACAGGCATATAGGCCACAACAGGCATCTGGAGAAAGGACATAGCTCAGTGATAGAGCACATGCTTTGCATGCAGAAGGTCCCAGGTTTAATCCCCAGATTCCCAGGAAGGACTAGGAAAGACCACTATCTGAAACCCTCAAGAGCTGCTAGCAATGAGAGTGTAGGCAATACTGAACTAAATGGAGCAAGGGTCTGAACTGGTAAAAGGCACCTTCCTATGTCCTTAGGCCTGCACTAGAAGAATGAAAAGCAGATACACAAGTCATTCTTGCAGCTGCTTTACCTGCTTCAGTGTGACATCCAAAGCTGCTCAACGATTGCAGCAGCTATGAGAGAAGTGGAATGGTTGAGATAAAAATTTTATACAGGCTCTAGAAAAAAGGCTGCATACTATAGGTGAACTAAAAGCCAGGATGCAGAAACCTGACAAACTCAAGCAGGGGCTCTGTAGGAAAAGTTGGGGAAGAGGGACCAGCTTTAAATACTGATCGCAAATAATTTGCTTAGTCTTTGACAGCAAGTCCCCAATAGTATCATTCTTAATTATATGTCTTGGATGTGAAAAATCAAGTCATGAAATAGCCACCATTCTGTGCTATTTCTGCTACTTTCTGCTACTGAGTTATCTCTTTCAGTAGTAAAATGTGTCTTATTTCACAGTTTAGGAAGGGAAACAAAGCACTCCTTTATCTATCAATAACATCAACATAGCAAAACAAAAAATGCTCTACATTAAAGCACATCTTTCATTAAAGAAAAGTGTCTTAGACCTCACTGTATTCCTGTAACTTGAACTAAACACATTACTTTGATCAAATGAGTACCCAATCACAGGTCACAAAATAGGGCAGCTTTCATCCCTCCACTATTTACTAGTATATTTCTTTGTACAAGGTCAAAGCAATAGCTGCCTCTGAACATTCACGGCTCCCTAGCAAACTAAAACAATTGGCAACAGCTGGCTGTGTAGGACATGATTTAAAACAAATTTGGAACTCTACTATATTGTCATTTTTTTGTCATGTTATGCAAGCCAAGATCCCTCTTATTAAAAGGCACAGCAAATCATTCTTCCTTTCCAGATAACCTGTGTCAGCTATTATTAGCACAAAAGGCAGCTGGATGAAGAGACCCAAGGCAATCTGAGAAAGAAATTAAGAGTAGAAGTTTCTTTTTCTTGTGGATACATTTGACAGAAATGGTCACTAGCCTTTTTGTGCCATACTATTTCCAGATGAGATTTCCATGCTCATGTTGTGAGGTAAACTACCATATTTAAGCTATCACAATTATTCAAACAACTTTTAGTTCATGCATTTGAAGCATACTTTTTAATTACAAATTGCAATATACTATTTAAATTATCTGTTAGTAAGAGAAAAACTGTTCTTACTTTTTCAACTCCTAAGCATTTCAAAGGTTTTTCAGGTTCTCTGTCTTTCTTTTTCTCTTCCTTCTTCTTTTCCCTTTCCTTCTGTGGGAAAGATGTTCAGTTAGCAGTTATTACATATCAACAGCCATATCTTCATAGAAGAGAATTTGAATTAGTATTTCAGAAATCCTCCCATTGAGAATTGTAGAGTTACACTAAGTTTTCATGTTTTTGCTCCAGTTATACAATGCCATCATCAGGCTGTAGCAGCCATGCACCTCGCCACCCTTCAAATGCCTGATAACTGGTATAGGTTTTGCCCTGATAATTTTCTTCAAGTACCATACAAGAGGGCTACAGAATAGTGTTTTGAGTACCACCTCCTATCTTTTGTCAGCTTTCACCATTGTTCAATGTTACATCTGCACCGACACTAACAATAGTTAGTGTTAAGCAAGTTGTCTTATAATTAGGGTTTACATTCCCACTTTAAACAGTGTATTGTAAACTTTGGATAGCTTTGCTGCAGATGTAACACATAAACCATGCTCAAGGCCAACAAGTGAATAAAGAGGGAGAGCAACTTAATAACATTGGGTCCCAAGGTGGGACCCCATTTGCAGAGGGGAATTTTACGATGATAACTTGGAAAGAAGTGCCATTAAAATAAAGTGGACTTACTGTGAAGTCAGTATGTTTGGAATTGGGGTACTGCACACATCAACATTGGCAAGTATACCACCTACTGCAAGTACCTAATAAGGGCACAGTAGTGACCAGTGGAACCATTCCTTTTCAAAATTAATGCCAAGGATTTGCTAACTCTGGTTAGAAAGACGCTATCTATACAGGTGAGATGTTTGATACATTTTTGGGAAATCTAAGACACAGCTATGAAAGAATCAGGAACCTAGCTTTTATACAGAGATGTGGAGGCATACCCAAAGGATCTTTATTTTATTGTAAAATAGCAGTGCAAAGATATGGAATATCGAAATAACCACACACACCCCATGCCGGGTTATGAAATTTCAGCTGAATGGTTCCCTTCAGCTGAAGTTAGGAAGAGTGGGACAATAGTATTTGTGGTTTAGCTTAAAATGCTTGTAGCCTCCCCAGTGATAAATCATGGTGCTCTCCTAGATAATGTATTGCATGTTATCATTTAAATCAAATGTAGAAAGCATCAGCACCCAAAGACAACATGCACACTAGGAAGACAGGATACCTCTATTTTGCTTTTCTCAGAAACAACTTGCAGGGAAGGAGAAGATGGCAGAGGTTGAGCAGCATCAGAGGAAGACATCTGTACAAAGCAGATGAAAGATAAGAAAAGATACCAAGGCAGATTTAACTAACAGACTACAGAACAGCCATCAGTGTATTGTATTGCTTCCTATTTATCTCAGAAGATACAGGTGAAATTTAGAAAGGGCAGGACAGAAAGAGATGAAATAAGCGATTTTAAAAAAAGCATGGATGCTGAGGAATACATGTTTAGGCTAACTTTGATACTGAAAACATAAAACATACATTTCATTCCAAGGAAGATCAATGAGCTTCAGGAAGGTCTTCCACAGTTCAAGTGGTGTACTTAACTGCAGATTGCAAAAAACTAACTAGTGTACAGAATAGGCTACACAGACATTTAGCCCTTCATTTTTGAAATTTATTACAGCTATTTTTAAAGGTTGAAAAATGATCAGGTAATAGTGAATGCTTTATGGATGAATCCACTAGAATATAAAATAAGAAATGAACTTCGATAAGATCACATCACAAGCACGAGGGAAAATAATTAAGTTTCTTTCATTGTTCAGTTTTATCCAGCATGACTGTTGAAATATTAATGTCCTGAAGCTGAAAAAGAACAGTGTCCCATGGGGACAGGGAAGGAGGTGAAGGCGCCTTTGTTCTTGCTCATTCTAACAGAATTGTTTATTTTAAGAATAAAGCAAAATAACTCAGAACTCTAATTAAATGTATAACTTTCAAATAAAACACTCCATTTGGAAACAGCAAAGGAAAAAACATTTTCGTTAATAAGGAAGAGCCTTCTAGCCATAAACCACCAGGCACATTATACTGCAGTTTATATAGTCTTGTGAACATCTCTACGATATAACTGCAATCAGCGGGGTACTGTCAGCTTTACCCACATAATTATTCAATCTGTATATGAACAAATGCATCTATCACATGAAAATGAGTTTTATTTAGAAATATTTTCAGAAATGTTCATATGCTCCTAATGTGTAGTCATGATCAGAAGGCTTGAGAAAGCCCTTTGTCACTTGCAAGTAGCAATAAGCTTTACAGATCCTGTGAGTTGGAATTTAGGGGTGCAGAAATTCCATGTACCCAAGCTTTGCAATAAGGATCAGAAACTAAGTAAGACAACTTCAGAACCACCACTTCCTGCTACCCATGTCCTCATCATACTGAATTTGCTGAACCCCACTACAACTACAACCTCTTCTTGTTCTGTGCTTCCCCCTCCAGTCACACTAGAACCGTAGCAGCACCAGATGGGTAGGGTACAGCATAGGGGATACAAACTTAAGTGTGAAATCTTGCAGCTCTTACAGTTTTCCCTTATTGGTAAACCAGACTCCTTCATATTTTATTCCCCATCCCCAACATGGCAAGTCTGTTCTAAGAAAGCTGACTATGTAGTAGCTCCGAGACTGGTCACTGTGTCAGAAAAGTTAAAGCACTGAGCAACTGTGCCAGCTCCTGCTTCTGGTGCTGAAACTGTAATCTGAACATATGAAGCAACACTGCACTGAGTCAGAGCATTAGTCATCTAGCCCAGTACTCGATCTACTTTGACTGGCAGTGGCTCTCCACATTGTGAGGTTGAAGCTTTCCCCTGGATTGCTATTAGAGATCGTTTAAACTGGAGATTCCAATAACTGAACCTGGAATCTTCTGCATGCAAAGCATGCTCTCTACCACTGAGCAACGGCCCTTCCAATCTGTATCACTGTCACCAGCTTCTGACATTACTAAGAAGTACCATTAAGTGAGATGTGATGTTACAAGTTCTGCTGGCAGCACTTCTTTGTAACGTCTGAAACTATAATGCTTCAGTAAACAATTTCATTCAGGGCTGACACAAGACGTTGCATCACCCAAGGTGGAAGGACCCATCTCCTCCTCCTCCACCACCACCACTTCCTTTTTTTTAATGCCACTGCATTAGTGGCAGCAGAGTGGGCAATCTTGCCCATCAATATGTGAGTGAGGCACTGTTGGTGAGATGGCCACAGAGATTGCCTGTGCCACCATTTCTTTGCTGTGATGGCAGCACATACTGCTTGAAGCAATTTCTAGAGGGGTAGCCAATACATTTGTTAGTCTTTATGGTGCCACAAGACTCTTCGTTGTTTATAGTAACTTTACTTTAAACTCACTACCCCCTCCTGACTTCATTTCATTCCTATTCTAAAATTGTTACTCTACACTTCGTATTCTTTAATTATAAACTATTTTTAATACTTAAAAAAGGCAAAAGGCCAATCCAGTAAAAACCCGATGCAGAAATATGACATATTGTTGGTAGAGGCATCTCCATAAAATCCCAAGCAGTAGTGGTTTCAGAGAGACAGGTCTCAGGGTTCCCATTCTATGTGAAAGTTACAGCATCTCTTTCAGTCAGGCAGGTGGTTAAAATGTTATTTTATTAACACTTCTACTCAACCTCTTGCAAAAAAGGTTAGAGTGAATAAGTGTGGTTAACATAGTAAGTAAAAGGCAACACATAGTTAACTTATGGAATAGATCTAGCCCACTAGATCAAACAGCTTTCAAAGGACTAGACAAATTAATGGTGGTTAGGTTTAGCAATAGCCATTAGCCATTAACAGACAAGCTCCATATTAAAAAGCAGTATACCTCCAATTACAATGCTCAAATATGCATTTGGATGGGTACCAAGATAGTATGCACTAGATGAACCTTTGTTTTGATCCATAGCAATTTTTGTTACAGCTAATTAATTATGTTTCAGCTAATTATTTTACATGCCCAGATTTCTTTCAGAAATGGGTCTGATAAGTCATGAACGAGCACCTCAGTTACTCCATACTTAACTTCAAAGTCACAATTCTTTGACAGGTTGTTTGCAACTAATTTCCTATTTATTCTCCCTGACAGATCCCGTTTTACAATATCCCAGTATGTACTTGCCCAGACATTCCTTTCCTTTTACTTCAGCAACAGAGCAAAGTCCAGTCTGTTGTACTCATTCCCATACACCACTTCTTATTCTCAGCTGTACTCTACTCCATATCCTACCATCCTTTGTCTTGACAGTATCTGAACTGATATGACTACCAGCAGATTTCCATTTTGGATTAAAGCCATTAGCTTCATCCAGATCCAGAGCCAGAACCTAGCAATCCCTGTCTCTGACTGCATATTGTTTGAGTTAGCAAAGGTCCAGTTCTCAGAAAAACTGCAGTTTTACCTATAACTATAGAACACAAGTCCTTGTAGGAATCTAGAGGTCTAAGTTCTCACTCAATTATATCCTCAATTAACAATCAATCTATTTCCATAAAAGTAATTAACACCAATTCTATAATTAGTGATAATGAAGATAACATTTCAATGCTTCTGTACAAAAATCTTTCTGTTAGGATATTGTCAGTCCTGTAGTATACATTATTTCTATATATGTACCTCTTTCTAGAGGTACAGTCATGCCTTGGATTGAGAGCATAATTCGTTCCGGAAACGTGCTTGTAATCCAAAACACTCTTATATCAAAACGAAATCCCCCAAAAAAATTTGTACAGAGATTTTTAATTTAAGCCGTACTACAGTACTTGTATTGCAAGACGTCGTTTGTATATCAAGTAAAAAAAAATTAAATAAATATTTAAAAATTTGCTTGTCTTGCAAAATGCTCTCAAACCAAGTTACTTGCAATCCAAGGTATTACTGTACTTAACACCATTTTATAGTATGTATATTATAACTATTCCTCCACATACACAGGTTAAAAAGAAATTTAGAAGAGAATAATTTTTACATGCTTACACTGGTGACATGAATTGCATTTTTGTCATAATATTTTTTCTTCTCATATTTATCCCTGATGAAGAATTCCACAGCTCTGAGATCAAATAACTTAAGGAAAAGATAGGAAATAGACCAAACTGAAGAGGGTTTACAGTGTAGAACATTTAATTCCCAGTTTACATTCTAGGTAAGAGCTCTAAAGCTAGAACTGAAGTACTGTAAATATTAGCACATACATTCAATTTTAATTAATATTTTAGCAAGACCTCATTCACTGCTTCATTTCATATAGGCACCTCTTAATACCTTCATCATTCTAGCATGTGTTATTTTTAACTACATCTCAAAATACATGTGACAAATGCTTGCACTATGAGAACTGACAAGCAGAAAAAAAGATCTCTTTAATTCCCCCCCCCCCATGTGTGTTTCTAGTTCAAATTCGAACCAAAAAGGGAGTGGAGGTATTTTCTTGACTAATACAGTTTAACCAGCACTGGCTGCAATGCACAGTTGATACTTCTCTACTTGCCATCAAAAAACGAAGAGGAGTAAAAACAAGAACTCTTCTCATAGTTCCTGTTGGCGATGAAGGCTCCAAGCATGTTCAGAAGCCTTCATTACAGAGAGCTTGAACTTAGAACTTCATTACAGGGAGGTTGAAGAGCCTTTCGCTTAAGTCAGCCTTCTTGTCTGCCATTTTCCCTCCCCCTCAATTTTAGTAAGTTTGGGAAAATGCGAGATGAGGAGGCAAAGGAGGGCACACAACCATTACAAACCATATTGAAATTTAGTTGGGCTTTGTTAAGGCCATAACAGCTCAGGATTTTTCTGCATTGGGAGAATTAATTTCCAAATCCTCCTTTTCCAAAATGCATCACCATCACTAATTTTAATACAGTCTTAATATGCTAGCTTTGGCTCTTCAACCTCCATTTATTCAATACCAGCACTGGGCCAGACACACCACAGGAGTGCTTCTGTCCTTTCCCAAAAGACTAATCTAAATTACACTGACAGGGATGTAAGAGATGTCAGATTGTCCTCTCAGAGATAGGGGAAGAAGCCACCTGGATATATTTCTTATTTACAATTTCTCTCACTACTAGAAGTTAATATATTTACTAAACAGAACTCTTATCAGAATATTTCCCCTATATCCTACACTATTTTACCATGTTACCTCTGAGTGTATTATTTTCTGAAATAAACTGAAAATTCTCTCCCAATTCATTGGAAACCAACTGTCCAGATATTTTTGTACTCCTTTTCAACTCTTAACATTTAAATTTAGCCACTGTGTAGCATGTATCTATGTTAAAATCCTTATCATGTACTGAATACATTGTGTAATACCTACAAATACTCCAACCTTCTCCCAGTATGGCAATGCACAAAGGATACTGATCTGTTTGAGGTCTTCGAAAGTTCTCTGGTAGATTAGCTTCATATAGTAACCTTGCCTTCGTATTTCCCATCTCCTGCATGCACTAAAAGCAATGACAAAAAGGGGTAAAAGGTCACTGAAGGTTTTAATTCTCAAGTGAACATATTTTAACATACAGCTGCTGCAAGCCTAACCACTTTTATTATTCTTATTATTATTAAGTATTTATTATTAAGTATTATTTAATAATAATAATAATAATATATATATTATTATTATTATTATTATTATTATTATTTACATTTATTTATCGCCCATCTGGCTGGCAAACCAGCCACCCTGGGCGATGTACATAAGATAAAAACAGGATAAAATACATTTAAAACAGTATAAAATTTTAAAATCTTAGCCCACCCCATATTCCCTCTTAGCCCACCCCAATAATAATAACAACAACAACAACAACAACAACAATAATAACAATAACTACTACTACTACTATTATTATTATTATTATTATTATAAATAATAATAATAATAATAATAATAATAATAATAATAATATTATTATATACCGCCCAATGGCCGAAGCTCTCTGGGCAGTTTACAACTATCAATAAAAAATACAATAAAATACAATGTAAAATATACACAATAAAAGCACTATTAAAAAATTTAAAAACAACTCTAATAATTAAAACAAGTTCATACAACGCAACCAGTAAAAAAGTTAAAATAGCCATCCCACCATGTACTATTATACAGACCTGTGGCTTACACTGTCTGAGCGTGGAAAGCTAAGCAGGGTCAAGCCTGGTTATTACTTGGATGGGAGACCCCTCCTCTAGTTTCCTGCACTGAGCAGGTGGTTGGACTCGATAGCCTTGTAGGCTCCTTCCAACTCTATGATCTATGAAATCTATTTAGAGTTGTTAAAAGCCTCAACATTGAGGGCAGTCTTGACCTGGTGCCAAAAAGATAGTAAAGTTGGTGCCATGTCGGCCTCAGGGAGGAGCTTGTTCCACAGTTGTGGGGCTACCACAGAAAAGGCCCTCCCCCTTGTTGCCACCCTCTGAGCCTCCCTCGGAGGTGGCAGTCAGAGGAAGGCCCCAAATGTTGAGCGTAGAGAGTCCAAGTAGATTGTGGTTGGGAGAGACGTTCCATCAAGTATTGTGGTCCCAAGCCGTGTGGGGCTTTATAGTTAAGACCAGCACCTTGAATCGGTCTCAGAAGCATATAGGCAGCCAGTGCAAGCGGGCCAGAACTGGTGTTATATGTTCAGACCTTCTGGTCCCAGTGATGAGTCTAGCACCACCTTCTGGAGCCATCCATCCAAGTAGGAGCGGAACCACTGCAATGCAGTACCCACCACTCCCAACTCAGACAGCCGCCCCAGAAGGATACCATGGTCGACAGTATCGAAAGCCGCCGAGAGATCTAGGAGTATCAACAGGGTCACACTCCCTCTGTCTCTCTCCCAACATAGGTCATCATACAGGGCGACCAAAGCTGTTTCTGGCCAAAACCAGGCCTGAACCCTGATTGAAATGGATCCAGATAATCAGTCTCTTTTAAGAGTGTCTGGAGCTGGTTGGCCACTACCCGCTCAAGGACCTTGCCCAGGAAAGGAACATTTACTACCGGCCTAAAGTTATTAAGATTTTCCGGGTCCAGGGAGGGTTTCTTCAGGAGTGGCCTCACCACCGCTTCTTTCAAGTGGCCCGGGACCACTCCCTCTCTCAAGGAGGCATTGATCACCTCGCTGGCCCAGCCAGCTGTTCCCTCCCTGTTAGTTTTTATGAGCCAAGAAGGGCAAGGATCCAGTAAGGATATAATTGCATGAACCCGTCCAAGCACCTTGTCAACATCCTTGAGCTGTACCAACTGAAACTAATCCAAGTAAATTTGACCAAGCTGTGCTCTGGGAACCTCACCTGATTCAACTGCCCTAACATTGGAGTCCAAGTCCCGGTGGATACAGGAGATTTCTTTCCTGGAAGTGCCTGGCAAATATATTGCAGCGGGCCTCAGAGGGTTCCAGAATGTCCTTGGGGCCAGCATATAATAGGCCCCGGACAACCCTAAAAAGCTCCGCTGTGTGGCAAAGAGAAGATTGAATAGAGGCAGTGAGATGTTGTTTCTTTGCCACCCTCACTACCTCTAAATATACCTGATTGTAGGCACATACCAGGACTCGATTGCATTTACTAGGAGTTTTTCTCCATCTGCACTCAAGCCATTTCCTGTTTTGTTTCATTGCTCTCAGTTCCGGGGTGTACCACAGAGCCGTACAAGCTCTACTACAGAGAGAGCGCTCAGGAGCGATCCTGTCAATCACCTGGGCCATCTCTGTATTCCAGAGATCGACCAGGGATTCAACAGGACTGCCAGCCATATCAGCCGGAAACACCCCAAGGTC
Source organism: Shinisaurus crocodilurus (assembly GCA_021292165.1). Lineage (NCBI taxonomy): Eukaryota > Metazoa > Chordata > Lepidosauria > Squamata > Shinisauridae > Shinisaurus > Shinisaurus crocodilurus. Next base: position 132,263,548 of record CM037879.1, read on the forward strand.
ACTCTGGAAACCATCCAGATCCATTAGCCTCCAGGGGTGGACCATCTCAATAGGTCCCCCACCCTTGCAGAGGGGAAAAGTCGCCAGTAGTCTAAATCTAAGCAGGCAGTGATCTGACCATGACAAAGGGACCAATTCAAAGTCCCCCACCTTCAGATCACTACCCCCATGCCCGGCTGAAAAAAACAGATCTAGAGTGTGCCCTGCTCCATGAGTTGGACTGTTGACATGTTGGGACAGTCCCATGGTCATCTTGGAGTCCATGAAATCCTGAGCCCCCCCCCCCGCCTCCCAACATTCCCAAGCTAAGGTGCCCTCGGCATGGATGTTAACATCTCCCAGGACCAACAGCCTGGGGGACCTCAACATTGCAACCGAGACCACCTCTGTCAACTCAGATAGGGATTCTGTTGAGCAGAGGGAAGGGCGGTACACCAACAGAATCCCCAGTAGTCAGATGGACAGGGAGCCTGGAGAGATAGAATTCCTATAGAACACAGCAACCCCCCTCCCCGACCCTCAGGTCTACCCTGATGCTACACCAAGTACCCAGGTGGGCAGAGATGGGAGAGACTAACTCCTCCCTGTTCGCCCACCCAGGTCTCGGTAATGCATGCCAGATCGGCTGCCTCAACCACTATTAGATCATGGATGAGGGAGGTCTTTGTCTACACCGATCTGGCATTTAGAAGCAGCAGCCAGAGACCCGAGGCAGGCTGATAGGGCAACCACCAAACCTGTGGGTGCGAGGAGGGCTGGAACACAGCACAGCCATTAACTGTGTCAGCTGCATTCCCCTTACCTGGCCCGCCTCCCAACACCATATCTCCCTCTACCCATCACTACACTGATGACCCCCCACATATTCCCCACTAGGCCCCATATCTGCCCTCCACAGGGCATCCTCAGAGAGGGGGGGGAGGAATCCCCCCGGAAACTAAATAGACAATGTTAGGGGGGTGGCCCTTGCCCTTGTGGCTTCCCTGAAGTGGCTCCCCCAAAGGGGTGACCCCTTTTGTGTTGTCCCCTTCAGCAACGTTGCCACTGGGGCGTCACCACCCCACTCCTCCTCAGGCCAGCAGATGAAGGCTTCCCCCAGAGAGGGCACAGGTCCTCAATCAGTCCAGGGGACAGCTCCTGCTGGTTGTTGCAGCCTTCAAGGGAAGCAGGGACCCAGTCCAGCAAGGAACAACCAGGGAGGGGAAAAAGCTGGCTCAAGATGGTAAGTTACCAGCTTACCTCCCTCCCTGGAGAGTGTCCCAAATGCTGGTTTTGCACTATGCGCACAAGTCGATAGTTACGGTATGTAATTTACTATCAAGATCAATGGGAATTACTTTGAGTTAGGTAATACAGTTAGAAATAGCCTGCAAGTGTCTTATAATATGTAAATATTTGAGCTACAACTTTCACAGCCATGGATGACTCCCCTTCTCCCCAATATCACAATAGATAAAATTGTATTATATTCTGTAAAAGCAGCAATACCTACAGGCTTTGTATACTTTCCACAGGCCAAAAAAAAATCATAAATGTTGAGAATCTTGACTAGTTTCTTGCTGCATGCTGCACCTTGCAGAAATATTATTTCAAAGTACAACACTGTTAAAAGTGGCAGCTGAGATTACAAAGTGTAAGATTTAAAACTTACTTTATCAGAAGACAGCAAGTTTGTTTGTGTCTACCTCCCATTTTGTCAGTTCCCTCTTTTATTGACATGTCCTTTTATAGCAGATAAGTATTTTATTTTTTATTTTTTATTTTATTTTTTTGTAAATATTTTTTATTTAAATTTTTAAACAATACAAAGAAAATAACACACACATATAACTAATATAGTGCTCCCATCACCATGGGACCAAATAATACAATGACTCTATAATTGTTCATTATTCCAAAAATACAACATATCTTGACAGGGTAAACTCCCTTTCCCCTTTTTTAACACATATTCCAGAAATAAACCCCAAATATCCTTGAAAATATTTTTCTTTAATTGACCCCTTTTGCATTTGATATTACAAGTCAACATATCATTCAATGCCATATCCCATACTTCCTTATACCATTCAGTAATAGTGAAAACTTGCTGGATTTTCCATTTCCTTGCTATCATTAGTCTACCTGCCGTTAACAAGTTTATAATTAATTCTTTAACATTTTGAGGACCGATCACCTTTTCCGTTATTGATAGCAAAGCTAGTTTAGGACAAACCTCTAAATCAGCTCCAACAATTTCTGATATTTCCTCAAAAATCATTTTCCAAAAATCCATTACATTTTTACAACTCCACCACATATGAGCATATGTACCCAACTCCTGACATCCTCGCCAACACATTGGAGAACATTTATTATCTATTCTATTTAATCTCACTGGAGTCAAATACCATCTCCAAATTAGCTTATAAAAATTCTCTTTAATTCTTATAGACATATTTTTCAATATTCGCCTATCCCAAATCTTGTTCCACTCATCCTTTGATATTTCCTCTTCAAACTCTGTATCCCAAACTATTTTAAGATTTTCTGCTTGCTCTTCTGATTTCTGCAACATTTTATATAACATCTTTGTAAGACCCCTAGCTGATGCATTTCCTTCTACGAGAGCAGATAAGTATTTTAAGCATAAGCAACGTGAATATTAAATTGTAGACTGAGTTTAACCTGACAGGGTGCCTCCCCAAGGAAATGAAGTATTTCCAAATCACAGTAGGATTTAGGGATACTTGCCTGTATTATGGGATGATATGAATTTGTATTAACAAGCTGTGCATAAATTTGTTCTGTTGGAGTAAGGTTATATAGGACTGCAAACACAATGTTAAATTTTAATACTTGCTTCTTCTTAGGATGAGATTATTAGGTTCTTCTGAGTGATGAGAATGTAACACCCTTGTTGAAAATGTTTCAGCTACCTTAATTTATAGGGCTAGTTCACATATAACACTAAACCATGGTTTAGCACGATATGCACATGCTGGAACAAGCCCAGCAAAGCCTTGGGCTTGCATGCTCACCTTTCTTCCTCCCATGCAGCTGGGAGGATGACTTCAGCAGAACAATTTCACTTTCCACAAATCTTGGCTTGCCCTTACATACAAACCCAAGACCATGGTTTAAAACCAACTTTGATCGGTTGACAGTTTCTAAATAAGTCGTTTGAGTACTTTGAAACAGAGGAACCATTAACAAATATTTGCAAGATATGTGTGGGAAAAGACAAGTGGGTGAGTAAGAGGATATAAATAATGGGTGAAGGTACTTTTGCAGAGGTACGTGATAATACGGCTTCAAAGGATTTACGTTAACAGAACGGTTTGTTTCAATAGTGGGAGCACTTTCAAGCAGTCTTCAAGAGGCAATCACGTTATGAGAAGTAGACATAAGGAGTACTGAAATCCACAAGGGAAGCAGACATGGGAGCTACTGCTGCTGCACAGTGCACTCCAAACTAGAATGCCTACAATTAGTCAAATATTGGCTCTCTTTTCTTTTTTTATTCAAAGTTCCTTTATGTTGAGGAAGAGCAATCCAATTTACCAATTTTGCTTTCAAAGTGAACATTCCATAGGGTTTGCCCCCCCCCCCCCATACAGCTGTGTGGTGTGTTTTTTTACCTGTATTTGTTCTGGTGTCCATTGATCCAAGTTGACAGATTTGACTCTGGATATATGAACTCCCAGATTTCGATGTATTCCAGCACATCTGATACAAATAAAGACACCTGTGTTCCAGGAAGCCCATCGTGGACCTAAAGAAAATAAATTAAGATTAAACTACTGCAAGATCTGTCAAGGATTTTAAGTAAGTTTTGTTTCAGGTATATATAACACAACTTTGTTTTCAGCCTTCATGACTGAAGACTGCCATCTTCACAGCCCATTTGCACATGTTCTTGCTTATTATATGTACAGCATAACTTTGCCTTTACTTTCCAGACAGCTGCCCACTTGCATGGCATCACAAGCTGCTTTTCAAACTTTGAGGAGAGAGGGGCGGGAGGACGACGACAACCTGCTATATTTCAAGAGCACCCCCCATGCAGACATGGAATCAAAGCCAAAGTCTTGAAGGCATATCTACAGTGTATAGTCAGAGCAATGTTTCCAGAAATGAAGCTACCAGCAGCATGTATTAATTTCTCCAATTATTTCAGTTGAGGGAGATCTATCTAATTATTTGAATTTCTATCCTATCCCAAACAAAATGCTACCACAAACATCAAGTCCAAATGGAAAGACTTACAAAGGCTATCATGTGAATCTCCAGTAACTGAAGGGAGAACTACAACTGCAGGGCAGTTAAGAATTGTAACACAGATGAAAACTCTAAGAGGTAGTTGTATCCATCCTGCAGAAAATAAGTTGTTCAACTGGTTACATTAGTAATCAGGCCATCTCTGAAAAATATGGCTACCCACAAAATATTATGGCAGGGTGATCACCAAAGGATTTAAAGAATTACCTTTTGGTCAGTTACACAGCCATTACACGGAGACTACTTTAAATTGCCACTGTTGGTAGTTGTCTTCATGCAGAAATCCATTCACATGCATGGAATGAAGTGGTTTTTCTCCACAGAATCACATATCCATGTGGTTCATATGATCAGCTTGTTATATGGGGAACAATTTAAACTACCAGCACCTCATCTAGCAAAGCTATAAGCCACACAAGTTGTACAGTATATGCCCACTGGCTGTATGCCTGTGCCCACTAACATGAGATGTCCAGAACTTAAGAGTAGCTTCTGACATTACTGAACTGGATGAGAACGAAAAATGAGAGGCTCATGCTCTCTGTTCTCCACACTTTTGAAACGGTGAGAATAGAACTGACACATAGATTTGTTTGGAAAGTAAAGGCAAAGTTATGCTGTACATATAATAAATTTATAAAGCATTATAAATAACAGGAAAGATGAGCCACTTGCATGTCCTGTTGTCACCACATTCAACAACATATAAGGGCACCCTGTTGTCCACATTGCTGCCTGCCTTTGTAAGTTGCAGTTGCTGCAGCTCTCCCAAAAGAACCTACAGACCTACCAGCTGGTACTACAAGGCATAGCTGGGTTTGGGAGGACACAACTTTCAAGACAAGGATCCATTAAATTTACAATGGGCAAGCCCAGTCTATTGGAAGTTTCAGTGGATGTGTGAAAATTTGACCCTCTTGCATGTATATTTAAAGTTTTATTGAACTGCTTTCTCTGTTCTGTGTGGGAATCAGCTTTTGATAGCTAAAGATTGGCTTGAGGTTTGTTCATCTCCTCCAACAAAGTTCTCCCCTGACTTGGGGAGGAGGGGTTGGAGCTTTGTGTCTACTGCCACACTGGCTTTTGGAAACTCTTGGAAGCAACTGAGATGGCTCTGCTCTGGAATGCCTCTGAAGCCCACCAAAAGTTCAGACAAGCCCCTGCACATCTCTGTGCTCACTAAAAGATATACCGTATTTTTCGCTCCATAAGACGCACCAGACCATAAGACGCACTTAACCGTATGGTAGCAATTTTTTTTTTTTTTAAATCAGCTGTTCCGCGAGGAATCAGCTGAGAGGCGGGGATTCCCCACCCTGCCCAGGAGTCCTCTGCTCTTCCGGACCAGCAGAAGAAAATAATAATAATAATAATAATAATAATAATAATTTTTTTAAAAAATTTTTTTAATCAGCTGTTTCGCATTGAATCAGCTGAGAGGCGGGGGCTTCCCCTGCCCCGCCCAGGAGTCCTCCGCTCTTCCGGACCAGCAGAGGAAAGTTTAAAAAAAAACAAAAAAACAGCTGTTCCGCGTTGAATCAGCTGAGAGGCGGGGGCTTCCCCCGCCCTGCCCAGGAGTCCTTCGCTCTTCCAGACCAGCAGAGGAAAGTAAAAAAAAAAAAAAAATTAAAAAAAAATTTTTTTTTAACTAGATTTGCTCCATAGGACGAACAGACATTTCCACCTAGTTTTTTTTTTTGGGGGGGGGTGCGTCTTATGGAGCGAAAAATACGGTACTCACTACACTTGCCACTAGTGAGCACATTTGTGGACTGCTGATTAATAAGAAATAATTAACTGGGAAAAGCAGCCACAGCATCCTTTCTATGCCATTTGTAAGTACCAAGTGTAAGTACCAGCTTAGTTATTCATGCAAGTGTTCAGAAAGCTCACTTAGTGCTGGACTGAGCATGTTAAGGGTGCAATCCTATGCATGTTTAGACAGAAAAAAGTCCTAAAGATGCATGGGACTTTGCCCTTAAAAAATTAAAGGATCAGACATGCTGGAAATAAGCTTCAAAGAAGGGACTCTGGGTCAGATCCGGTTGTCCTGGAATAATTTATACTCATCCCAGGCAACTGATTATAAGCCTGCATTATAATAGTGCATTTCAGACATTAGTGTGGCTTCTAACTAAAACCAGAATTAACTTTCTATCATCATTGTACACCCCTGCTTCTTTGGAAACTCAGGGATGGGTTGGACATTATCCTAGCCATCTCTCAATGTGAGCATATATGGGCAAGGATACTGAGTGTGTTCACATAACATGACAACCCACCGTGGGTTGTCAATGAACCATAGGTTGTTGTGTTGTGTGAACCCAGCCACATTAACAAATCATGGTTTGTTAACCACAAACAGCCTACAATTCACAACCCAACAAGAAAACATGGTTTCTCTTCATGGGTTGTTCATGGTTAACAAACCATTATTTGCTAGCACAGCTGGGTTCATACAACACAACCACCCATGGTTCAATGGCAACCCACAGTTCAACCCATACTCAACTTATGCTGGCTCAACTTGTCTGAGCGTGGAAAGCTAAGCAGGGTCAGGCCTGGTTATTACTTGGATGGGAGACCCCTCCTATAGTTTCCTGCATTGAGCAGGGGGTTGGACTCGATAGCCTTGTAGGCTCCTTCCAACTCTATGATCTATGAAATCTATGAAACCTTGAAGTGTGGGTTGTCATGTTGTGTGAACCCAGTCATATGAGCTGGGAGATCATTGTTACTGCCCAATCTGTATGTGTCAGTCCATTTTGAAAATATTCTGTCTTCAAGTGTGGATTCTATAGCTAACTCCCATGGGTCTCTCTCTCTCCCCTCCCAAATTCTGCATATAGGCAGAACTTCTAACATCTGTTTGTCATTTTTTGCAGTAATCATCTATGCAATTATGGGGAGCATATCAGCTAAGAAGAAAGAAGAGGCAAGGCTTAATCTTATTTTGATACAAAACTACAGCCAGCCATCTGTCAATGTTTCTAAAAAGACACACAGCTAAGGAATAGTGTAACAAAAACTATGCTCACTTCCTCCAAAAATGACAACCTTGCTCTTTCACACATCTGACTTTATGATACATTAAGGGCAACTTCTACTTCAAAGACAGAATTGATTTCATCAAGTGGCACCAATAAATATCCTGATTCAGCAAAGGGAAATTTGATGTTAGGGAGGGGAGAGGTCTCCCACATCCAGTCCCTGGAGTAGAGAATGTTGAATTTGTTCCAGCTCAGCAAAACAAAAATGTGTAGTCCTACTGATTCCTTGGAGTCTCCTCCCGCAGTATGGAAAAGCACTGATCATTTATGTGGTGGGAAAATAAGGGTTCTGTGAACAGGGACAACTGTAATTTTCTTAATTTCTGGTATGAAAGGAAGTCGTATCTTTATACTAATAAAGGGTGTAAAATCTCTCAAAGTACAAAGACAGCTCATGTTTTCAAAAAAAAAGTCTTTGGACTACACTAAGAATTGAAGAACAAACAGCTTAAGCCAAAGGTGCCCTTCCACATGAAGGAAGCTTCCACTTATGGAAGGGCTAGAGGTGGGCACCAGCCCCAAGATTAGACTCTGATCCCAGTTCAATGCTTCAGAAAACTGCCTGCTTCAGTTGAGACCAATTCATCTGCTTCAACCTGGGTACCAAACCCAAGTCAAGATTCAGAAATCCGAGGTTTTGTGCCTCCCATTGACTATCATGGGAAATGAAAAAATGGCTGTAACATTTTCTCTCTCAGAGCTGGATTGTATTTGTAGCCATATAAGCCACATTTTGGGGGGGGGGGGTATTATGCATACCAAATTTCAGATTAATATGGTACAGTGTGCTTTGTGCTACATGCCTTTATATTTTTATTCTTTTTAAAGGAAACAGCTGAAAACTTTATTATTTCTTGGCAGAATTGGGTGAACATTGCAGAGACAGTTGCCACTTTTAAGGGGATCTAGCGTCCCAAATTTCAGAATGATAGCTTCAAGGGTTTTTGTGCAGGAGTGACCTTGAAATTTTGAGGATATCTAAAAGAGGATGCACTGAGTGATCTCCCTATGTTCCTTGCGGACCAGTTCCAGACAACCTGAAAGTGCTCCTAAGAAAGAAACCTCCAAGGTTTCAGAAGGATAAGTACAGTGGTTCATGTGGAAGGAGTCTCCTTAATTTGGGCAGGGTGGTGGTGACTTGCTTCTTGTTCCATCCCCACATGCTTTTTTTGACAATTAGTATGAAAATGCCACACATCACAGAGGTGTCCTCAGGCAAGAAACCTGCAAAGTTTCAGAAAGATAGGTACAGTGTCTAGGGAGATATGATTGAAAACCAGCTTAAGGCTCTTTCATAGTCAAGCAGCATTGGAGTAATGGCCGTATCACAGTCCACCCTTGCCCTATCCTGTTCGATTGAACAGCCTGTCTAAGACACACAAAACAGAGGGAAATTCAGGGGGGGGGGGAAGCTAATGAATAAATAGATATTATAAATTATAATTAATGAACACTTATGTGATGCAAAATGTACTGAATGAAACCAGGAATAAAAGAATGAAACCAAAATGATGGGAATCCAATTACAACAAATTGTGCCTCAACACACAAGAATCTATCACTACACTTCCTACTCCAAAGCTGCATTACACAGCTGCTACAAAGCTGAGAGAAAACAGAAGACAGCAAGAAGCACTCAGTAGAACTCAATCCATCCAGCAAAGCACAGTGATTGGAGCCCCTGGTAACACACAGTTAGAAGGTGGACCTTTCCATCACTCAACCACACTCCCTACTACTCCCAACTCAGGGTATTTGTGAAGAGAAAGCCATAGCCCACACACACACACACACACACACACACATATATGCACACATACCGCAAGATAGCATCAGACACCCAAGAATCACAATAGGAGTCATTAACATGCCCCTGGCAAGTCCCTGGTCTGGCACCCGAAGGAGCTGTGGAATATTCATTCCCAGGTGTTAGATAGAAGAAGAAAAAAGCCAAAGACTCCTAGGTGCCGGGCAAACAAAAAAAAACCAGTCGTGCCAGGAGGGGGCACGACAAGAAGGAGGGGGCCCAACAGAGGGTATAAAGCCCAGGGTCAGTGGCGGGAAAAGGGTTGTTAGTCGTGAGGCAGCAAGCTGCAAGGTCCATGGCTCAGGCCAAACCACCTTCAACCCAACTGGGGAGCTCCCAGTGAACAACGCTAACATAGAACAGCCCTTTTAGAGTTAAGCGGCTTTCTAAGAACAAGGCATTTCCAGGTACGACTGCCTGTATTGCTTTTGCGGCTCGCTACCAGCTCAATTGTAGGTGTGTGCTTAGCGTGGTGCTTTGTATATGTTCTGTTACGCTCCATTAAACTCTGTTTACCCATAACAGTGTAGTAGCGTCCATTCAAAACTCGGTCTCCTTGCTTTGCCTGCGTTATAATTGGTTGCAGCTTCTGCCAGAGAGCTGCGTACCGCTGATAGAGGGCTACCCGAGTCCGGGTTAACCCCTGAGTGGCTGAACCCGCCAAGAAAGACAGTTGCAGTCTTTCTCCACATGGTGGCAGCGGTTGGGATTATAACGCAGGATCAGTGACGAGACCTACATAGAAAGGGACGTGGAGCCTAGCAGATTAGTGTGCAGCGAGCCGTAATAAATACAGACAGAGTGCATGTGGGAAATGGACACCGGGGGACCGAGTTCAGGAGATTTCCGGACGCCGCAGACCCCGGCGGAGGGGGACTGGCAGTCCCTTTCTAGGGGGAAGACCAAGGAGGTCTGGACCCCAGGGAATGCCTCAGCGCAGACGGCTAGAGCCGCATCCACCCTCGCCACCCTAAAGAGTGGGGGTAGCGGATGGCGATCGCTAGCCAACCACGTCCGCCTGATCAACTTCTCGGATGATAAGAGTGAGGGCAAGGGAGAGGAGGATGACCCTGAGGAAGAAGAGGAGGGAGCCTCAGGCCAGTCCAACGACCTGGACCTTCCCCAAGTCCCAAGTGGGGGGCTGGGGACCGAGGACCGCGTGCCCAGGGGGCAAGGGACACAGCCCCGGCTGGTCAGCCCTGACCAGGAGGAGTGGCGGAAGATCGAAAAGGTGATGAAGCACAAGCGCGAGATGATGGAGCATCAGCGCGAGGTGCTGCGCATGAAGCTAGAGTTGGCTCGCCTGGGGCCCCCGACGACCGTCGCCGACTCGTCCCCCCAACCCCGACCCTCCTCCTGAGACCGCAAGTTGTTTCCCGTATACCAACTCGACCAGGACTCAATGACCTTCTTCACCCTGTTCGAAACCACCTGCCGGGATGAGATGGTGCCTGAATCCCGCTGGATGGCGATCCTGCGCACCCAGGTGAGAGGGGAATTGGCAGAGCTGCTGGGGCTAATGGTTCAAAAGGGCCCCATAGACTATGAGACATTTAAAAGGGCTGTCCGGCAGAGGTTTGCACTCACGGCTGAGCGCTGCCGGCTGAAGTTCCGCCAGGGGCAGCCTCGGCAGGGGGAGACCTACGGAACTTGGTGGGCGAGACTGGGGCAGGCCTGGGACGCCTGGCTAGATGCCACCGGGCGGCAGGGCTGGGAGGAGTTGCGGGAGTTGATGATCCTAGAACAGTTCTACGCAACCCTCCCTGAAGACCTCGCCACCGCCGTCCGAGAACGGGAGCCCGCCACTGGCTTGGAAGCCTCCCGGTTAGCAGATGGAGTGGGGCTCTACCGACAGTCCAAAACCAACCGGGCAGGGGTCCCTAACTGTCCCAGCAGCAAAGGGAGTGGAGATAAAGCCCCCACGAGGACCCAGAAGGAGGCGGGACTGAAGCCAAAAGGGGGCCCTTTCCCCAATACTGCCCCGAGGTCCAGTGGGTGCTTTAACTGCAACGAGCTGGGGCACATCAAGAAGTATTGCCCCAAGCTGCAGGGCAAGAAGACGGAACCGCGGGGACTACCGAGCAAGATGGGGCGGGTCGTTGCCCCCACCCCGACTCCTCGGGAGGAAAAGGGAGACGATTCCCCCACCCATTCTCAAGGGGAGGACTCTGACGACCTGGCTCAAGATCACCACCGCCCGAGAGACAACCCCTCGGAGGTCGCTGCCCAAGCCTCGCTTCTACGGATTGTGTCCCCGGAGCAGATGCGCTGGAGCCAGAGCCAATTCTGTGAGTCAATTTGGGTTAATGATGTTCCCTATATGGGTTACCGGGACACGGGGGCAGATGTGACAGCTCTGCCCCAGGGCAGTGTGCCAGCAACCCAGTTCTTGCAAGGGCGCACCTGTGCCATTAAGCACTACAATTCCCCAGACATTGAAGTACCCTTAGCCCGAGTTCTGGTTAAATACCACGAGTGAGCAAAAGGAGCTGGACGTGATCGTCCATTGTGAAGAGAAAGCCATAGCCCCCCCACACACACGTATATGTACACATACCGCAAGATAGCATCAGACACCCAAGAATCACAATAGGAGTCATTAACATGCCCCCTGGCAAGTCCCTGGTCTGGCAGCCGAAGGAGCTGTGGAATATTCATTCCCAGGTGTTGGATAGAAGAAAGGAACAGCCAAAGACTCCTAGGTGCCGGGCAAACAAAAAAAAACCAGTCGTGCCAGGAGGGGGCACGACAAGAAGGAGGGGGCCCAACAGAGGGTATAAGGCCCAGGGTCAGTGGCGGGAAAAGGGTTGTTGGTCGTGAGGCAGCAAGCTGCAAGGTCCATGGCTCAGGTCAAACCACCTTCAACCCAACTGGGGAGCTCCCAGTGAACAACGCTAACATAGAACAGCCCTTTTTGAGTTAAGCGGCTTTCTAGGAACAAGGCATTTCCAGGTACGACTGTCTGTATTGCTTTTGCGGCTCGCTACCAGCTCAATTGTAGGTGTGTGCTTAGCGTGGTGCTTTGTATATGTTCTGTTACGCTCCATTAACCTCTGTTTACCCATAACAGTGTAGTAGCGTCCATTCAAAACTCGGTCTCCTCGCTTTGCCTGCGTTATAATTGGTCGCGGCTTCTGCCAGAGAGCTGCGTACCACTGATAGAGGGCTACCCGAGCCCGGGTTAACCCCTGAGTGGCCGAACCTGCCAAGAAGGACAGTTGCAAAAAGACAAAAAAAAACTAGACAAAAAGAGTGGGAGATTATCATTGGCAATGACTTAAGCTACCAGGTGGCTAAAATGGGGGTGGTGACACGCAGTCAGGCTAAGCGGCAGGCACAAGCAAGAGCGGAACCTCCGTCGCCCCTGATTCTGGAGCCAGAACAGCCACCGCCACCGCCGGGGCCAAGGGCGGGGGAGTTGACCCAAAACCCCAACGAGGGCGCCCCGCTGATACCCATCACCCTGGACGCCACTCCCGCCTTCCAGCAAGCCCAACGAGACGATCCCTCTCTGCAAGGCTGTCGCGCGGGGGCTGTCCCTCGCCCGGTCACTGGATCGGCCCCTCCCCCAGAAATATTCTACTAGGACAACGGGACTCTCTACCGCGAGTTCACCCCCAGGCAGGGGATGGGGCAGGGGCAACCTAGGCGGCAACTAGTGGTTCCCCAAGCGTATTGGGCTGCCGTCCTTCAACTTGCTCATGATGCGGCATGGGGGGGCACCTGGGGCAAAAGCGGACCCTGTCCCGGGTGATTGCTGGCTTCTACTGGCCAATGGTGGCCAATGAAGTGAGGGAATATTGCCAGACCTGCGACATATGCCAGCGGGTGAGACATAACCGAGACCACCCCAAAGCCTTATTGCAACCACTGCCCGCGGTGAGCACCCCGTTCGAGCGGGTGGAGATGGACATCGTGGGGCCCCTGAACCTCCCCACGAAAACTAGAAAGAAATTCATTTTGACCGTCATTGACTTTGCGACACACTACGCGGAAGCGTTTGCCTTGTCCTCCATCTCCGCCAGCCATCTCGCTAAGAATTTACTCTCTCTCTTTGCCCGCCTAGGAATGCCCCAGACTATTGTCTCGGACTGTGGGACTGGGCTTGTGTCCAAGCTGTTCCAAAAAATGTAGGAGTTGGGCGGTGTTGCACACCTAACCTCAGTGCCTTATCACCACGAAACCAATGGACTCATTGAGCGGTTCAACCAAACTCTGGGGAAGATGATCCGCGCCTATGCCTCTCAGCATCCGGGAGATTGGGACCAGGCACTGCCTTACTTACTGTTTGCCTACCGAGACGACCCCCAAGAAAGTTTAGGATACTCCCCAAATGAGCTAATGTTTAGACAAGAGCTGCAGGGACCCCTGGCATTACTACGAGCAGAGTGGGAGGGGGGCATAGCAGCTACACCCATGCCCGTACACGCCTTCATTCAGCAGCTGCAAAACACCCTTCGTGAGGTCCGGCAGACCGCACAGCAGCACCTGAGGGCAGCCCAAGGACAACAGAGTGAGTGGTACAACAGGACAGCGGTACCCCGATCCTTTGAAGTTGGGGAAAAGTGCTGGTCCTGAGGCCCCTCAAGACTGACAAGCTGTGCCTAAAATGAGATGGGCCAGCCGTGGTGACCGAGCGGGTAGGAGAGGTCAACTATAAAGTCATTTTTCCGGACCACCCCACAATGCACAAACTGTACCATGTAAATTCGTTGAAATTGTATCATGCTAGAAATGCCAGTGTGATGAGTATGCATGCATGTACAGAAGAAGGTCTGTTGGATGGGGATCTGCTGGGAGGATGAGAACAAGAGGGAGGGGGGCTAGAAGCACTCGAATTGTCCCCCTCACTGTCTGAAACCCAACAAACCGAGGTACGGGCAATGTTAGAAGACTTCGCCCCCATGTTCTCAGACCGTCCGGGTCAGACCCCCCTCGTACAACATTCCATCCTCACGGGGGGCAGTCCACCCATCCAGTCCCCCCGTACCGCGCTGTAGGTCCCCATGCTGAAGCCATTGCCAAAGAAGTGCAAGCAATGTTAGAGCTAGGCGTCACTGAACCTAGCTCCAGTCCCTGGTCATGTTGGTAGCTAAAAAAGATGGGGGGGGTGCGCTTCTGCGTAGACTATAGGAAGTTGAACCGGGTGACTGTCCCCGACCCCTACCCCATCCCGAACATGGATATTCTGCTAGAACGGCTAGGGCGGGCCAAATATATCACCACCCTGGATCTGACCAAGGGCTACTAGCAAGTTCCCTTGGATCCCGATGCGGTGTTGAAGTCAGCTTTTGTAACCCACCTGGGGCTGTTCCAGTTCACTGCCCTCCCTTTTGGGGTCCGAAATAGACCCGCGACCTTCCAGAGACTGGTTAACGAGCTCCTAAATGGGTTAGGGGAGTTCGCCTGTGCCTACTTAGATGACATTGCCATCTTTAGCTCCACTTGGGAGCAACACTTAAAACATGTCCGCACCGTTTTCCATAAGATCTGTCAAGCCAGATTAACGGTGAAGGCAAAAAAATGCCAGGTCGGGTTGGGGGAGGTCGAGTACCTCAGACATAGAGTGGGGGGGGCAACATCAAACCCCTAGAAGCCAAGATCGAATCAGTAAAAAACTAGCCCCAACCGCAGACGAAAAAGCAGGTCCAAGCATTCCTCCAGCTAGCTGGCTATCACAGGAAGTTTGTGCCTCATTTCAGCCAGCTGGCTGCCCCCCTCACGGATCTGTGTAAAAAGCAGTACCCGACCAAAGTCCAGTGGTCGGAAGCCTGCCAACGTGCGTTCGATGGGCTGAAAGCCTGCCTGGTGGCAGCCCCCATCTTACGAGCACCCGATTTCGATGCCCCCTTTATCCTACAAACTGATGCCTCCGAGGCAGGGATGGGGGCTGTCCTGCTACAAGAAAGCGAGGGTCAGGGGTTGTGCCCGGTTGCCTACCTCAGTAAGAAACTCCTGCCCTGGGAACGCAGTTTGGCCACCGTAGAGAAATAATGCCTTGCAGTGGTATAGGCAATTACCAAACTCCGGCCCTACTTGTGGGGGCGGCCCTTCAAACTGCAAACCGATCACTCCCCCCTGTGCTGGCTCGACCGGGTGAAGGGCTCCAACCAGAAACTTCTCAGATGGAGCTTGGCGCTGCAAGACTTTGATTTCTCAGTCGAGCATATCAAAGGCAGCGCCAACATCTTGGCCGACGGGTTGTCCCAAGCTTTCTCTCAAGAGGAAGGTAGATGGAGATTGCGGTGGGCAAAACCCCCAATCCCATCTTCCCCAAAAGGGGGGATGTGAAGAGAAAGCCATAGCCCCCCCACACACACGTATATGCACACATACCGCAAGATAGCATCAGACACCCAAGAATCACAATAGGAGTCATTAACATGCCCCTGGCAAGTCCCTGGTCTGGTAGCCGAAGGAGCTGTGGAATATTCATTCCCAGGTGTTAGATAGAAGAAAAAAACAGCCAAAGACTCCTAGGTGCCGGGCAAACAAAAAAAACCATTCATGCCAGGAGGGGGCACGACAAGGAGGGGGCCCAACAGAGGGTATAAAGCCCAGGGTCAGTGGCGGGAAAAGGGTTGTTAGTCGTGAGGCAGCAAGCTGCAAGGTCCATGGCTCAGGCCAAACCACCTTCAACCCAACTGGGGAGCTCCCAGTGAACAACGCTAACATAGAACAGCCCTTTTAGAGTTAAGCAGCTTTCTAAGAACAAGGCATTTCCAGGTACGACTGCCTGTATTGCTTTTGCGGCTCGCTACCAGCTCAATTGTAGGTGTGTGCTTAGCGTGGTGCTTTGTATATGTTCTGTTATGCTCCATTAACCTCTGTTTACCCATAACAGTGTAGTAGCGATCATTCAAAACTCGGTCTCCTCGCTTTGCCTGCGTTATAATTGGTTGCGGCTTCTGCCAGAGAGCTGCGTACCACTTATAGAGGGCTACCCGAGTCCGGGTTAACCCCTGAGTGGCCGAACCCGCCAAGAAAGACAGTTGCAGTCTTTCTCCACAGTATTAAAGGAACAAAACTAATAGATGCTATTTGCAGGCGACAAAGTCTCCATATCTCCTAAACATGAGTCGGGTAATGAAGGCTCGTTCAGCTCCAGTACTGCTGCCTTCAAAGGAAAGCTTGCTTCACCTTGGGAAGCACCAGAACCGGACTGAAGTAGCTCAATTCTGCTCAGGCTTCCTCTGAATCCAATGAGCATCCTTAGGAAGGACTATTTTACAGACTGCACTAGAGCTTTACATGCGAAATGAAACTAAACCCAAATATGTTTTTCTACTTGCATAGCCTCTTCACAAGCAGAAGCAAGAGATCCATTATAGAACATCACTAACGTGAACTCCAGCACACATGCTTGCAGAAAAGCACTAGCAGCTATTTTCCTTTCATTCATGGTCCTTTGGATCCAACCCAATGAGAGACTTGCTAAACACAAGACTGTAATTGGACTTTTTTATTCATTTCCAAAAATTACATCTATAATACACTTGAACAACAAAAAAAGTATCACTGCATCATGGTTTTCTGTTCTAGAAAGGTGTCAACTATTGTGTGTGTCCATTAGCAGAAGTGAAAATATATTAAAATAGAACAACCTATTTAAAAAAGATGAATAATGCAATACATGTATTATATGCTTGTATTCTACAAGGAGACAAAATTCTTGGCTGCCACTATAAATCCTCTTTCTCCAATTCAAGGATTGCCTGATGTTTATTTGTAAGGAAGTAATATAGGAGATTGTGTCACTGAACTATAACTAAACTTGGGTTAGTGAAGAGGGAATGTGTGACAGTGATCAAGAACGCAAATGTGATATACAAGTTGTATTCAATAGTGTTGATTAGGGACTTGCTTCCAGTTAAGAATGTTTAGGACTAAAGTATCAAGGAATTTGTAGAGAAGAATTTCCAAACTCAATCCAACAAGCTACAGATATATTAATCACACTTCTAAAACCTGTCAGTGAGCAGTGTGCAAGCATCTTTATATATAATATATTAAATATATCTTATTTTATGTGGTGCATGTAAAGAAAGTGGTAAAATAGGAACATTAAACAAGCAGTTCATCTCTTTGTAGTTCAAATTATCTTTATTACATTTTAATAGATTTCATCCATAGGATGAAAATTATAGTAAGGTGCAGCTTTACATGCTGCTTATTACATCTCTTCCAATAAATGCAGCCGGTAAATAGCTTTCTTGGCATTAGCCTATCTCAGGGAGTTCTATATAACTCTTCTGCTCTTCATTACAGCCACTCTTATCTGACATTCAAATAATTGCAGCACAAAACAGAGCAAGCTAGATGCTTAGTTTACCGACAAGTTTTACTCACTTGGATTAATGGCTCCATCTAGTGGTATAGTGAATTTGTACACCTAGACAGCCAGCAAATCTGACCCGGGTCTTTCCGAAGCATTTTTTTTAAAACAGTAAGACTCAGTTATTATACTTCCTTCCTGACAGTGTTGAACATTATGCAGCCTTTATGTAAAAGTTATCATTCCCTTTAGATGCACAAAAGTATCAAGTTCCTATGGAGCTATTATATTATTTGTTACCTGTATTGTATCTTTGCAGAGCTTTGACACACAGTTTGGAATTTTTTTTCATTTGCAGATGTTAGAAGCACGATACAATCCCATGAGGTTTCTTGAAATCATAGCTCTGAAAGCTGCTGACCTTATGAAGTCATGCTTACTTGCCTGCCAGAACAGTGAATCTTCATAGCAGTAAGCCAGATGCACCAACACACACATAATAATTACATTACAATATCAAGGGTCAAGCAGCACCCTTTCAATTTGACTCTTCAACACCACCACATGGAATAATACATCTCAAAGAAAAGCAGTTTCCTATAAGTAGCAGCGACCTCTGCTGTCTTATCCAAAAACTGCTAATATCATGGTATCACGTTTATACAGTCATGTGAAAAAGAAAGTACTGTACACCCTTCTCGAGTTCCATGTTCCACGTATCAGGACAGAAGAAAAATCATCGGGCGCGTAGCAGGTCTCAAAATTAGGTAAAGACAACTTCAGATGAACAACAACACATGACAGAGTACACCGTGGCATTATTTATTGTACAGAAATACAGCCAAAATGTAAGACCCTCATTCACAGATTGCAATGCAGACTAAGTGTCTCCTGGGGCTCGCCTGACACTTGATCCTCATTATCTGCTTCTAGGCTTTCCCTCCACTCTGGGGCCAAACTTACGATACATTGCTAGGCTCAGAGTTTTCCTCTTTTGTTTGTGCTACTTTCCATGCACAGATAGATCCATTCTATGTAAACCCAAATAGAGCTTCACATCCTGTGAAGCACCTGCTGCTGCATTCTGACCACATCCATTTCAGTGGGATTGCCCACTGAAGCATGATTGCTTGTCATAAGGGGTGCACGAGGGGACCTCCACTATGTGTGCACAGCCACATTTGTGGAACTGAGGGTCTTGGTAGCCTGCCCTCTGGAACCTATGGGGCAAACATGTCTCACAATGGGGCTGTTAAGATTATGAGTTCAGTGGTTTTTCCCATCCTGTAGCCAAGCTAACCTATTGTTTTACAGGGTCCTATGCTCGGTGCCTGGAACTCTATATCTAGCTTCCCTTCTTTGCCTCTATTCCCTAAGCTCCCTTGCCTCTCTCCATATCTGTTATTTTCTTTAGGTGAGTCAGGATGCAAAGAGACTTTGTTTCAGAACTCTCCATTCCAAATTCTGTTTTGGAACTGCATTCCACATTGTGTGGGGCTCTGGGATCCCTAATAATGGCTTAGTCAACCAGTCTCCCCATCATTATGGGACCCAAGGGGATTACCCCACTGTGTGGTCCAAAGACTAATCAGCACCAGGGTAGCATGTGCTCACTGTGATTTTCCAAGTAACCACAGTCAACCAGTTAGTAGTTGTGTGTGTTCCTCTTGCCCTGAAACAGGGTAAATATACTCAGACTGACTTCATTTCCCCCCCTCTCCTGATATTGCTCTAAATCTATCCATTCTGCCTCTCATGTGGCTCATCCTGTGCCACTGAGATTTGAGTTATTCCTGTTGCACTTAGGTCCCCAAAGACCACCCTGCCATTTCCCTAGCACCCTTCCTGCTCCTTATTTGGTGGACTTTAACTCCCCACAATGTGGAATGCAGTTTTAAAAACTTGTACTGTTCACTCTTATTTGTTAGTGAGCTCGTTTCACCACTTCAGTCTAGCATTGTGTATAATTACTGTGTGCGTTCCATGCCTTTGTAAAAGATCCCATCATTTCCAGGTTCACCAGGTACATAGATTCATAGATCATAGAGTTGGAAGGAGCCTACAAGGCTATCGAGCCCAACCCGCTGCTCAATGCAGGAAACTAGAGAAGGGGTCTCCCATCCAAGTAATAACCAGGCCTGACCCTGCTTAGCTTTCCACGCTCAGACAAGCTGAACCAGCATGAGCCACATATGAATGAGGACATTTGACAACAGTGCTCTTATAGTAACTTGTCTAACCCTTCCTATATAGAGAGAACATGGGTGTATAACAAACACTTTATATATTCTTGCTATTAGCTTTTCCTACTTTTCACATCTTGCTCAATAAGTACTGCATGTATTTCCTATAATAGCGTGAATGAAAATATAGACTAAATCAAATTATACACCAGAAATAGTGATCGGGCATCTATGGAACCATACAAGGCAAGAATTACCGTACAAACCTGAAACGAAAACAGGAACTATTTGTTGCCTGAGCAAAGAGAATACACAGAATACACTTGCTGATACTAATCTAATATAGCTGCAGGCATAAATGAGAAACTGCACAATCTGATCAGGGAGTCGGGCATTAAAAAGTAACAAATGATTCAGAAAACCTGGTGCCTACCTACATACATATAACCAGGCCAATTTTCAATAATCTAAATAACTAGTTAAAGCACCCTGTAGATAAGTATCCCTTCACCAGGATGAGGTTGTCTGCATGACACAACAGCCCATCATGGATTATTTAACCCAAGGTGAGGCTGCGGTGTGTGCAGGGTTGTATTTGCAACCCCAGCTCGCGTGAACCCAGCGAGCATGGGTTATGTGAGAGTTAAACACTCCACATAACCCATAGTCTGTTCTAGGGTTATGCGATGGTTGTTTAACCCTCACATAACTGACACTTGCTGGGCTTGCACAACATGACAACCCCCAAGCACAGGTTGTAACCGTATGTCATCTGAACCCAGGCTGAAGGCCAGAGAAGACATGAGATGTGGATTCCCACAATCAAGTCTCCTGTTTTTTGTTAAATGTTCAATAGCAGCAGGGTGGGGGAATCCCCTCAGGGCCATGACAATGGAGTGGAAAGGTTTAACCCTTCCTCCACCATGCGGTTTTCCCCAATGACAATCATGAACCCAAAGCTATTTGCCCATGGGGGGAAACATACAGGTAGTTACAGGATAACCGCCCCCCACCCCTACCATGGGGTAAAAAGCATTTAGGAAATGGCAATGGAGGAAAGGGTTAAATCCCACAATTGTTCTCAAACAATTTTTAAAGGGGGGGGGGGAACAGTTCTGATTATGGATCTTTGGATGTTACATCAAGTTGCACCCGCAGGATTAAATCCACGCTAGCAGACAACTGCTAGCACTATGGGACTTTCTCCTCTCTCCTCCCCTCTGCAGTCCTCCATACCTCCTGAAAATCTGCCCCTGGTGGATAGCGGAGGGGAATCCCCAATATTATCTCTAACCAGTGATCAGAGATAACAGCCCGGATTCTTCACCCCGCTAGCTTTCCCTGCCCCATTCCCCAATGGAGAAAGGAGCAGGGCAGGCAAAGCTGTCCTAACTGAGGCACTGGCTGGAGAAACATTCCGCCAGCCAGTGCCTCAGTTGGGGCAGTTTCACTGGGTGACTGAGGAAAGCCCACAGGCAGTGTCTCTGCTCCAAGAGAGACTCCAGTTGAAAGAGTGATCCTCCAGCTGGCGGCTCAGAAAAGGTAGTTTCAAATGCCATCAGGGGGCATGCCCTCCACCCAAAAAATGTTCTCCACCCCAACCTACATGAAGGTACAATCAATGCAATAAGAACAGTGCAAATTACATGCTTAAATGCACCTAATAGTCAATAGGTTAAACAATAAAAATGTGCAAAAGAGCAAAATGTTACTCTAATATAAGGGTCTTGTTCCTACAGGGAAAAGGTCTCAGGTCTACCAACATCCATGTCCAGCTGTAGACAGAATTCAACTGAATGGTAACACTATCAAAAAGATAACACAGTCTCTTTCCAGCATGTATTTTAAATGCAAAGTAGCCAACCAAGAACAAGGGCTTGAGTACACATTTTCCTTGCTGTGCCTCAGCTGTTGGTAAACTTGGATTGTGAGACACACGACACCTGTCCAGAGCATAAAGTGTCCTGGGACAAGAGTGCAGACCTTTATGCCAGGTACCTCCCCCCCTCCCCGGTGAAAATCTCATTTCTGAGCACTACAAAGAAAAATCCCACTTTTCAAATTGAATGACTAATTATTGAACATACCCTCCATAGATTATTACTCTCAAACCCTAAAGATTTCTGTATAGTGATTATGCAGCTAGATTTATTTATTTATTTATTATATTTATGCCCCGCCTTTTTTCCTGAAAGGAACCCAAGGCGGCTTACATAATCCTCCTCCTCCTCTCCATTTTACCCTCACAACAACCCTGTGAGGTAGATTAGGCTGAGAGTCAGTGACTGGCCCAAAGTCACCCAGTGAGTTTCATGGCCGAGCGGGGATTTGAACCCGGATCTCCCGAGTCCCAGTCCAACACTCTAAGCACTACGCCACACTGGGTTTTAAAAATAATGTCTTGTACTTCAGCACAGTGAGTTTGTGCATGGAAAAAAACCCAGTGTGCATTTCATCTTGTATATGAGTATACTCATTCTCTCAGCTCTTTTAGATCACAGCTGAGGACTTTAGCCAGTTCCTTGGTTTACAAGCAAATATGGTTTACAAAACCAGTTACCTACACTGTAGCATAATGAGATGGTTCAGATCTATAACTGAAGCCACTGTTTAGAGCAGGGCTCTCCAACCTTGGGTCCCCAGATGTTGCTGGCCTACAGCTCCCAGCATGGCTAATGGCAAGGGATTCTGGGAGCTGTAGTCCAGCAACATCTGGGAACCCAAGGTTGGAGAGCCCTGGTTTAGAGATAAGGAGTGGGCTACAGGATCATGTGTATCTTGCTTCCACCTGCTCCCACACATGCAGAAATCCTCCCCTCTTCCTTTCTCTCTGGATTCTATTTATTTATTTATTTGTTTATTTAGTTACATGCTTTTTAGCCCTAAAAAAGGCCCCCAAAGCAGTTCACCTAAAAAAGGACAGGTTGCTTACCTGTAACTGTAGTTCTTCGAGTGGTCATCTGTGCAGTCACACACATGGGCTCTGCGCCTGCGCGGAGGCCGCTTCGGGAAGATTCCATAGCTAAGGCAAATTTTGGGCGGGAACCCCTCCCCCCTGCGTCTCTAATGCGCGGGTTCCCGCCCTCTCCCTCAGTTCCCCTGAGACCGCCATCGCGATCCCAGTGCTAAGGAAGAACATAGGATAATTTCCTACTTTGTACATCAATACCGAGAGTCGAATTCGATGGTGTCGTACGGTATCAATAGTGCGCCCAAGAGTCCCGGTCCAGTACACCATCGAACTCGACAGTGACACCGTAGCGGGGATGGTTGGGCGGGTTGTGTGACTGCACAGATGACCACTCGAAGAACTACAGTTACAGGTAAGCAACCTGTCCTTCTTCTTCGTGGTCTCTGTGCATCACACACATGGGCAGAATAGCAAGCTGACTTACCGGTGGAGGGTCGGTGTCGGTATCATTATAGGACCGAGGAAAGGACAGCCCTGCCAAACGTGTTGTCCTCTCTGGATCAAACATCGACACGGTAGTGCGTTACAAATGTCGAAGGAGCGGACCACACTGCCGCCTTGCAGACATCCGTCAGGGAGACATCCCTCTCGAAGGCCGTCGAAGTGGAAACGGCTCTGGTAGAGTGGGCTCGAATCGAGTCCGGTAGCGGTTGTCTCTTAAGATCGTATGCTAGTTTGATACAAGTTACGATCCATGAAGCGAGGCGCTGGTTCGAAACAGGCAAGCCTTTGGAGTGTCCTCCGTAACAGACGAAGAGACGGGGAGACTTCCTGATGGACTCAGTGCGGGACTTATAGAATAGTAGAGCCCTTCGCACGTCCAGCATGTGGAGTTGTTGTTCTATGGGAGTCGAAGGACTTTGGAAGAACGCTGGCAATACAATGTCCTGGTTGAGATGGAAAGAGACCACCTTCGGAAGGAAAGCCAAGTCCGGGCGCAGTACTGCTTTATCTTTATGAAAAACAAGGTATGGAGGGTCTACCCTCAAAGCCGTTATTTCCGATGCCCTGCGGGCAGAGGTGATGGCGACAAGGAACACCGTTTTAAAAGTTAACAAACGAAGGTCTGACGTCGCCATGGGTTCGAAGGGTTTAGACATAAGTACCTGAAGCACGAGCTGTAGGTTCCAAGCCGGGGTTATCGGTTTGAACGAGGGGCTTATGTTGTTCAGACCTCTCATGAAGCGCTTGACTAAGTGATGTGAGAACAATGTATATCCATCCCGGCCCTCGTGGAATGCTGACAACGCCGCCAGGTAGACTTTCAACGAGCTAGTCTTGAGCCCTTTGAGTTGCAGATGAAGTAAAAACTGCAGTACACGATGAATAGGAGCTTTCGGATAGGGTACCTCGATCTCCCCAAGGTACTCGCAGAAGGCTTTCCACTTTCTTGTATAGGATGCCCTGGTGGATGGTTTCCAGGCTTCCCGTAACACAAGCTTAATCTCTGGTGGAAGTGAGTCTGGAATCAGATCATCCAGGCAGTAAGCTGCAGGATGGACGGGTTCGGGTGGAGAACCGAGCCTCGAGCTTGAGAGAGGATTGTCGTCGAGTTCGGTAGGCGTAGGTACTCCCCCCCTCGGACAATCTGTGAAGCGGAGCAAACCAGGCTTGTCTCGGCCACCACGGAGTCACGAGTATACAGTTCGTTCGGTCGGACTGGATCTTCGCAATGACTTTGGTCAACAACGGGATCGGAGGAAATATGTAAAATAGAGTCCCTGACCAGGTTAATAGGAACGCATCTCCGATCGATAAGCTGTCGTGACCCGCTCTGCTGCAGAAGACCTGGCACGCCGCGTTGGTTGCCGTTGCGAAGAGATCCACTGCCGGGGTCCCCCACCGTCGAAAAAGGGACTGACGAATTCGGTCCTCCAGTTGCCACTCGTGAGAATCGAAGGATATTCTGCTGAGGGCATCTGCAAGATAATTGTCTTTCCCCGCGATGTGGATGGCCCTCACAGAAATATGGCGTGGTATCATCCAGTTGAATATACGGAGGGTTAGGTTCGTCAACCGTATCGAGCGGGTACCTCCCTCCTTGTTCAAGTAAGCAATGACAGTGGTGTTGTCGGTGACCACTTGTAGGTGTCTGCCCCAGAGTATGGATTCGAGGGACTTCATGGAGTTCCATACAGCTTTGAGTTCGAGGACGTTGATGTGTTTTCCTCGGTCGTGTGGGCCCCACTGACCCTGTGCTGTGTGGTCCCCACAATGAGCTCCCCAGCCCAGAAGCGAGGCGTCCGTCAACGTGATCGAGGGTACGACGGGTTGGAATGGTAGGCCTTTTGTCAAGTTGTGACGAGTCGTCCACCAAAGAAGTGACTGCCTTACTGTAGACGGGATCGACAGACGGGTTCGATGGGCATTCGTCTCGGAATCGAACGACCTTATGAACCAGTTTTGGAGCTGGCACATGTGGAGTCGAGCGAGAGGGACGACTGATATGGTTGAGGCCATGAGGCCAAGGAGTCGTTGAATCGAGAAGGCTGTGCACGAGGTCGCCTTGTGTATTTTCAAGGCGAGGGTAAGCGTTTTTAGAGTTCTGTCCTCTGGTAGAAAGGCGCGACCGACAGTAGCATCCAATAATGCTCCGATGAACTGGATCCTTTGAGTGGGGACAAGCGTGGATTTCTTTGTATTGAGACAGAGCCCGAGGGCGTTCAAAGTGTTGGTAGTTACGTGTAGTGCATTCCGAAGCTCCTGCGCAGAGGGTGCTACGATGAGCCAATCGTCCAGATAGGGGTAGAGTGTCACCCCTTGAGTCCGAAGATAGGCACACACTACCATCATACGCTTGGTAAACACCCTCGGTGCCGTCGAGAGTCCGAATGGGAGTACCTTGAACTGGTAGGTATCATGTCCGACCTTGAACCTCAGGTATTTTTGGCTGTCCAGATGGATCGCTATATGGAAGTATGCGTCCTGGAGGTCGATGGATGCAAACCAGTCGTTCTTGCGAAGGAGAGGCAGGATTGACTGGAGCGTGACCATCCTGAACTTCTTGGGTGGAATGTAGAAGTTCACTGAGCGAAGATCCAGGATCGGCTGGAGCCCACCATCCTTCTTCGACACCGTAAAATACCTGGAGTAGAGGCCGTCCTGGGTGAGGCGTGGAGGGACCGTCTCGATGGCTCCCTTGAGCAATAGGGAGTGGACCTCTTCCTGCAGCGCTTGAGATGGTTGTGTTGTACGGGTGCCAAGGAAGGGTGGAAGGGAAGCGAACTCGATCTTGTAGCCGTGCTGGACAATGTTCAGAACCCAACGATCGGTGGTAATTTTCTTCCATGATGGTAGGAAGAGGGATAGTCGAGTTCCAAACTGAGGTCGAGCCGGAAGGATCGGAGTCAAAAGGATCGAATTGGAGTCGTCGGTCGTGCCTTGGGTCCCGTCAAACCCGACGCCTTTGGGAGTCACCTCCTTTACGGGAGCCCCGGTACCGTTGTTGCTGGAAATGACGGCTCGGTGCCCGGGGCTGCTGTGGGCGAGCGCGGCTATCCTGCCACTGCTGGTGCTGTTGTCCTTGTTGAGCTGGAGCTATAGGTGGTAAGTATGGGGCCCACCTACGGCGTCTGTATGGTTTAGCCGATGGTATCGGGAGGAGCCCCATCTTCCTTGCGTTCACCCGGGCTTTCTGGACCGCATCGAGGGAGTCGTCTGTTTTGTCATTAAAGAGACCAACTCCATCGAAGGGTAAGTTCTTGATCTTGGCTTTAGCCTCCGTTGTTAAAGTTGAGGACCGTAGCCAAGCATGTCGGCGGAGAGCGACTGCACTGACTAGGGATCTCCCATGGCAGTCCCCTTGATGTCTGGCAGTGTGGATCTGCTGCCTGGAAGTGTTCATCGCCTCGGCCTGGAAAACTCTAGCCAAGTCTCTCTTCTCGTCCGGAAGATAGTCTATCAATCCACTCATTTTCTCCCAGAGGAAAAGTTGGTACCTGGCCATTGTAGCTTGGTACCCGGCGACCCGGATCCCCAGGGCGCTCGAAGTGTAGACTCTTCGTCCGAAGTTGTCTAACTTTTTTCCTTCAGGGTCCGATGGAGTGGAGTGCTGCTTGCCCGACTTGGACTCCGCCGACTCGACTATCATCGAATTTGGAGTAGGATGAGAGAAGAGAAACTTGGCTGTGTCTGGTCTAACCTTGTAGAGCGCATCCAGGCGTTTAGCCGCGGGAGGGGCTGTGGACGGGGAGCTCCAAGAACCTTGCACCGTCTCCAACATGGTAGGAGTAATTGGAAGCAGTGTGGGGCCCGAAGGGGATTTTGAGACGGCATCAAATAGAGGGTCCATCGCTTTTTTCTCCTCAACCACCGTCTCCAGGCCGAGGGCTTGGGCCATCCGGAAGATTTGTTCCTGGAAGGTGCCCATATCCTCGGAGGGGGACACCCCCGACTGGGTGGTCACCTGTTGGTCTGGTGATGTGGAGGATGGAGAGAGAGAGATGACCGAGTCCGAGTTCGAGATAGGCGAGCCCGGGGTCGACGATCTACGGGACCGTGAGACTGCCTCCGGCGAGTAGGTGGTAAGCCGATCCTCTCTCACCTCACTGCATGCTGGCAGAGCTAGGAGACGAGTCGTTGGAGACCTCCTAGAGCTCCCAGGTGATTTCTCCCGCCTTGGTGGGGAACGTCTCCTAGGTGGGGATCTATCTTGGGACCGGTAAGTTCTCTGGTATCTATAATGGGACACCGGAGAACGTCCTCGATGGTAGGTGTCTCGCGATCTCGAAGAGTATCTCGAGTCCCTGGAGTCACGGGATCTATCCCTGTAGCGTTGGGGATCCCGTGACCTTGAAGCTGAGGATCTGGATGAAGCCCGATCCCGGGTGATCAGAACCTCCTCGATCTCGAGTGATCTGGATCGAGTTCGTGGGGTACGAGCCTGTACCCCACGAGCTGGGGAGGCGAATGACGGCGTGGCAGAGGTTTGTGCCAAGGGTCTCGGGTCCGACGGCGAGTCCACGATCTCCCCATCTGAACACGAGACGGCCTGTGCAGCTTCCTTCGAGCCCGAAGGAGCTTTTGGAGCGGAACGAGGAGGGTCCCTCGAGCCCGAGGGGACCGAAGCGGTAGGAGATTTTTGCCCAGCCGGGCATTCTGAGGCCGTGACGTCCGTCGGATCCATAGCTAGCGTCGATCTCGATCCCGAGAGGGACGAAGCCAGTTTTTTCGCCAATCTCCTCGCTTTTTCCTTCCGTTCCTTGCTTCTCTTTTTCGCCTCCTCCTTCTCTCTGCGTGCCTTCTTGGCCTTACTCTTAGATATCATAGTGGCCATATAGGCCTCCTGAGCGTCCGCTGAGGAGACCGTGTGGGAAGGCGGCGTACTAGGCCTTGGCAATGAGGAAGGCTTTTCCGCGGGCGGTTGGAGGGCTTTCTTGTAAAGGATCGCCGTCAATTTATCCGCCCTATGCTTCCTCGCTTGCTTGGTGAACGCTTGGCAATGATGGCAAGCGTCCACGTTGTGGCCTTCTCCAAGGCATGCGAGGCAAAGCGAGTGCCCGTCCGCTGGGGGAAGCTTGGTCCCACACCTCACGCACTTGCGGAAGGGGGCTTTCAGAGCCATAATTTCCTTAAATGATCCCACGAAGAAACGGGGGGAATAGAAGTAATTCTTAGCTTTGATGAAACTATCTTTCTTGTTGGATTCTGTGAAGAATCAACGAACCTCTCGAAGTAACAGCCACACGCGATGGCGGTCGAAGAGGAACTGAGGGAGAGGGCGGGAACCCGCGCATTAGAGACGCAGGGGGGAGGGGTTCCCGCCCAAAATTTGCCTTAGCTATGGAATCTTCCCGAAGCGGCCTCTGCGCAGGCGCAGAGCCCATGTGTGTGATGCACAGAGACCACGAAGAAGAAGTAAGAAAAATACAATAAGTCAACTAAAATACAATGTTAAAAATGTTACATTTTACTGTAACCAACCTTGGCATACTCAAGAGTCAAGAAGCATACCCAGTTTCACAGCAGTCATTGATATAACACCACAAACCCAGATAGAGCAGGCAGCAGGAAACACAAACCTGTGTTGAGGTCTACAGCTGTAACAGCATCAGAACTGGGACAGCATTAATGACTGAAAGCCAGGAAATGCAGTTTACATACAATGCACTCTACTAATAGATAGGGTCTCCAGTGTCCTATATATTAAGGCTTGTCCTTGATTCTGAATATGAAATAGCTTATTTTTATTTCCACATTTCCGTAAAACACAATAACCGTCTTTTACTGCAATGTCACAGCTCTGAACTGCCATTAACACGCTGACCATATTAACTGCATCTCTGCTTATAAGCAGCAAGTTACTGTCGGTCACAGGTAGTCTTGACAAAGCCTATTTAGTTGCACTATTTCTCTCTTAATGCTAGATAAAGTGAACAATAGAGTCTTGTGGCACCTTAAAAGACTAACACATTTATTGAAACATAAGCTTTCATGGAGCAGAGGCCACTTCATCAAATGTATGAAGTGTTATCCTCTATTGGCAGATATATATATTTTTTTAAAGCGGGGCCCCACAACAAAACGTTGCAGTTATTCCTGTCATTCATGTGTTACCTGAGCTTGGGGCTAAGGGGGGTTGGAAGAAAAAAACAAAACAAAAAAGTTTGCATCAAATACAGGAATCCCTGCTCTAACTTGGACCTTTATGTGCATTTTTAATTTTAAAAAACAGTTTTTGAACTTTTAAAATGCAACCTACAGGCATGCAAGTCAACGCAGCATCAGGCTTCTGCATGTTATTGAATGCTTGGTTTGGCCTGGGAGGAGGTCTGAGAAGGCAATTTAAGAAGATTGACCTTTCCTGAAACCTGAGAGGTATGGAGGATTTTTGACTGGGAATCCAAAACAGCTTCAGCTGCAACTCTGGTAACAGTGGATGAAATTGCTCGGCTGCTGTAAGCTACTCTCAGCAAACCTCTTCAAGCAACAACAGGGGTAACAGTGAACTACACTGCATGATTGATGTACAGTAATACCTTGGATTGCAAGCATAATTCATTCCAGAACCGTGCTTGTAATCCAAAACGCTCTTATATCAAAGCGAGTCTCTGACGGGCGTGAGCGGGGCCGATTTCGGCCTGCTACGCCCACTCGAGGCGAGCGGTTACATCCCTACGCAGGGTTGTGATAAGCTAGTCACTCAGCTTTAGCCCATCCTGCATACCTCTGCCCTCAAGATGTTGAAAACCACTCAGAACCTGACCTGAACAAGCTGGGAGAAATTGATCTATCCCACCTTTGTCCACCAGGGTATGTAGAACAGCACTACCATAGCTGGGGGATCAGGAAGTGGTTGCTCTCATCTCCCTCACCAGGAGACCAGTCCACAGACACAGGGTTTGAGCCAGGGATTTTGCTGGTGCATTGACCACCCCACTGCCAGTCAGTCTCTATGCCTGAGCTGGTAGAGGTGATCTCAGGCATAGTGTTGGAAAACTCCATGATGATTGTCCTGGGCAATTTCAGCATTACATTGGGACCATCTTAGGAGGACCAGCTTTGGACCATGACAATCATGGGATTGTCTCGATGTGTCATCAGCCCAATGGATTCTACAGGCCGGGTGGGCTGTGGCTCAGTGATACAGCACATGCTTTGCATGTAGACGGTCCCAAGTTCAATCCCTGGTATCTCCATACAGAACTGGAAAAAACCCTGCCTGAAACTCTAGAGAGCCACTGCCAGTCAGTGTTGACCATACTGGGCATACTGTCTGACTCAGTATAAGGCAGCTTCCTACATCCCTACAAAAACACACTATCATACTTGCATTTTGACTGGAGGTATAGAGTTGGAGTTTTGCTTTTGTTTTTTACTGTGATCCTATTGGTCACACCACTTCCTGGTGAAGTTTAGATTGACAGTTGCTGTTCCCCTGTTCCCCTCTGTAGGAGTAGTGGACCAATTAAGGTGTTCTGCTCCCAAGACTTACAGAATCCTAAGGGCCTCCTGAATGCTCTTGGGGAGTTTCCAGTTGACATGGCTGGCATTCTTGTTGAAGCTTAGGTCTCAGTATGGAATAGTAAGATAGAATGTTAGCGACTGTAGAGCCCAGCCAGCTCCCAGTTTACTGAGAACTATGGACTATGAAATAGGCAAGATAATGACTAGGATGCAGATGTCACAAATCTCAAAGCAATTATGATCCAACACAAGAGCACATTAGCATTCCTACTTTATGGCAGTGCTGGTAGCACAGCAGCCTTCATCTCCATTACATTCTCGAGTAGCCATCCAGCAGAGCTTTTCCAGGTGGTGAATGTGTTATTAAAATCTGACCCTGGTGAGAATGTAGTGGATCCCTTGGAGACCTGCTGTGACAGAGAGACTTGAACAATTATCACTTACCATTTTGGGACAAAGAACTTGAGAAGGTGGTGGTGGTTCAACACCAGGCAAGTTTGGAAGTGGATTAACTAGATAATTTCAATCTGGGTTTAGGCCTGTGTTTGGTACTGAAATGGCCTTGGTCGCCCTGATGGATGACCTCTGTCAGGAGAGAGATATGAGTACTGCAACTCTGTTGGTTCTCCTTGACCTCTCAGTGACCTTTATACCACTGACCATGGGCATGTTGCTGGGCTGGCTCTGCAGGTTTGGTGTATGCCAAGGTGATCCATGCTCTGGTAACCTCCCTCTTGGTTTACTCATTACGTTATATGTGGGGCTGCCCTTGAAGACAACCTGGAAGCTTCACCCTAGTGCAGAATGCAGCTGCCAGAATTCCTGACAGGTGGAATCATATTACACAGATTCTATCTGCCAATTTGTTACAAAGCCCAATTCAAGGTGGTGCTGCATACAGCCTGAGACTCAAGTAACTGAAGTAATATCTCTCTTTCTCAGCCTGCCTGTGCCTTGAGAACTTCAGGGGAGGCTCTTCTCCAAGTACCTGTGTTAGGGGAAATATGTAAAGTGACAACTGGGGAGAGAGCCTGCTCTTTGGTGGTATCCCAATTGTGGAATACTGTCCCCACAGAGCAACTTCTTTGGGGTGGGAAACCTTTTTGGTCCCGAGGACCACATGCAGTGTCAGGTCAGGGGACACATGTGCACACACAGTCTCTCTCTCCCCACCCACCCCCGTCCCTGCCTGCTGAGATCAAGGGATGGGATCACTGGGGAGAGGGATTGAAGGCGGGGTAGGCAATGTTGTTTAACCCTTATGCGAACCTGGTTGGCCAGGTTCACACAACATGACAACCCACGTTTGGGGGTTGAATACTTAGGATGCCGTCTGTGGGTACCACGACTCATTGTGTCATGCAAACAGCCCCATTTTCTTACCAGCAGCTAGGATCGCTGTGGAATAGGTTTCTATTGGTACTGAAAACTGTAGGTTCAAAAAAGTTGTTTAGTGTGTTGGGGCTCATACCCCACCTCTGCCTTTTTACTCAGCCTTTTGGCCAGGTTATTTGTCATTTGCTATGCTTCCCATAGCAGCAATTTTGTTGCGGTGCCCAGGACAGTTTCTCAAATTGTCAAATGTGCCCACAGCCCCCAAAAGTTGCCTCCTTCTGATTCAATGCTTCTCCCCACCCTGCCAATCCCAGCTACATTAAATTTTTGGATTTCTCCACTGATTTCTATGAGCAGCACTCATTTCCATTTCTGGAGATAGTTAATAATAATTTCTCAATATGAACCAGGAAATGACCTATCCAGACAATGATAGGGAGTTCTATTTACTGTTTTTATTTCTATGTGTCTTCATCCTTCTGCTCCAGTCACTCCATTCCATTCCATTCCATTCCATTCCCCCATCCCACCCAGTTTTCAGGGGGGGGGGTTCCCTCAGTTTGAATTCTGTGATCATTAGGATGTTTGGGGGTTCCCCCATCATTTTTTTTCCTAAAAGATATTTTGTACATCTGCAAACCTCAGGGTTACCCTGTGCTTGCTGATATCTCCCCATTGTGCATGGTGCTGCCATTCTGGCTACATATGCGGGAACAACTCAGAGAACCAAATCAGAAATAGAAAGGATTAGGATATTTGTAAGCAGAGGGGTCAAAACACCATGAAATGCAAAAGGTACCATTTGTGACATTTCTGTACGGAGTTGAAATGTATTCAAGTACAGTAATAGTTCATAAAAGCAGTAATTGGCAACAATGCAGTCTGCCTGGTTTTACTATACTAAAATTAATACCTGTACTCGAAGGGAAATCTTTGGTCTCAATTAATTACTGAACATATATAATAAAACTTGCTGATAAATTCTAGTTCAGCAATTTTACATTTGAGTCTCCCTTCGAACTTTTTTGTTGTTGTTAAATAGTGACTTTCAGCTGAGCTGTTGCATGCAGCTATGCTTTTGGCTAAAATGAATTTATGTAGACACAGTGGAAAGGATAGAAAGAACTACAAAAGGAATTCCTCTCCAACAAAGATTACTTTCTATCTCCTCCTTCCTGTTGTAAGCCCTTGCAACCCACCCGCCCACCCCAAAAAAGGCCACTCCTGAGAGTCAGTGGAATGTGGCTACAGCCATTTGCCCATGTAGACTGGGAATGATGGGAGTTGCCCTCCAGAAATGTTGAACATCAGGTTGGGAAACGCTGAGCTAGAGTTAGGAATTGGTGGAAATCAGAAACTTCCCCTTGCACAAGCACAAGTTCCCTGGATTCTACCCGTTACATACAGTCCACCTATTATACATTAGAGAAAGAGTATACAGTATAAATACCAACAGTCTCCATTAACTTATCAGATCAGATGACTGTGCATACTGATTAAAATGGAATGAGTAATAAAATATTTTTCACACTACAGATTGTGCGTACTTAAATATACATGTCTGGCTATAAAACTGAAGAATGCCTGAACTCTGAATTTTCCAGCAGGCATTTAGCTTAAAGAGTGTTATTACCTTTACTTCGCCTTCATAAAGTTTTATCACTCAGCTTAAAATTAGAGATAAAACTGCTACAAGATGTAATTGTCAAAATCTACAAATCAGTCATGGAATCTTCACATTGAACTGAGCTTCATCTTTGCAAAAATTAAAAAAAACACATCAGTATAGTTCACCTTTTTTCAAAAAACAAAACAAAACAAAACAGTGACTCTCCAAGCCAGTATACAAGTTAAACATCCCAAGGTTCTATTGGATTTCAAAAGGAGTTAAGAGCATGCAGTTGCGCATGTAACACCCGTAGCCAAAAATATAAGTAGCAAAAACTACATTTTTTCCTTCCAATTTTATCTAGGTTTCTAATTTAAAAGCTGTCAGTCAGAACTAGAGTTCTCTGTAATAAATTAGGCGGCTTTCCTTACTCATGCCTTGAGTTACAAATGCCATAACTTTTATGGGAAATTCCTAGCAGAAATTCCTGAGTTCAGATTGGATTCTATGGTTTGAAAATGCAAATTACAATTTAGGATGGAACATAACTATCAACACACCGTATTTTTCGCTCCATAAGACGCACTTAGATTTTAAAATAAGAAAAAAAATATTCCCCTTTCCCCCCCCGCCCCGGCGACGCAAGCTGATGCATTCAAGGCATGGAGCCTCCCGGCTGCAAAGGACCAACAGCAACCTTTTCAGGCTTTGAAAGAGACAATCAGGGCCACACACAATACCTTGGCAGCAGCAAAGAGGAGGGGAAAAGAGGTGAGCAGAGGACAGGCAATCGGCTCGTGCGGGCCTACCTGGTCCTGCTGGCGGCACGGTGCAGAGAGCTGGCCTCGCCGCCCGCGCTGGTCCCATCGCGTCACTTCCTGCGCGGCAGAAGTGACGGGACCCTGCTCCGGCGCGCTGGACCTCTCCGTGCAGGAGCCCTCCTCTCTTCCGCTGGTGGGCGGGGCAAGGCCGGTGGGCTCTGGAGGTTGCCGCGCGAAGCAGAGCTGGCCCTGCGCCCACCCGCTCGCGTCCCTGCTGCCGGGAGGGGGGCGCCACCGCCGCGGCAAAGAACCAACTGAGCTGCTGCTGAATCAGCTGTTCGGTGGGGAATCAGCTGTTAAGCGGCCACCTAGGGGGGAATCAGCTGAGAGGCGGGGGCTTGCCCCGCTCCGCCCAGGAGCCCTCCGCTGTTCCGCCGGACCGGTTGGAGGCGCACAGAGGGAGGTATGTAAAAAATAAAAAAATATTTTTTTTACAATATTCGCTCCATAAGACGCACAGACATTTCCCCCTATTGGGGGGGGTGTGCGTCTTATGGAGCGAAAAATACGGTACTCCAGTATGGCACAATCAACCAGGGTGGATAAAATGAATGATTTAAATATATATCTTGATTAAAATTGAAATTTATTTATTTATTTAATTGTAAATGCTATGTTTCTCTTAAAAATAACTTGGTTAATATTAAATAACCTGAATATAAGCATGTTAGCCCTACATTTAATCTCTAAACTTAACCAATTTGATCCTTTCTCAAATATGAATATTGACTCTAAACCTGATTTGCAGGTTTTGGATTTGCACCATTGTTTAGGAAATATATGAAGTGGTATCAAATTCTTGCTGTCTTAAATAAAGCCACCCATACAATCAACTGCAGTATTGGTACCAATAGCATTCCCCAAAATCTACAACAGTGCAGTATGGTGGGCCAGTGTCATAACACTAGGTAGCACCATTAATGAGTGGAAAGGCCCTCCAGATCTTTCCAGAAGTGTGCCTAGCACATTGCTAAGCTAGTGGGAATATGGGATATATGGAAATATGTGATCCCCATATACAGTATCACATATTCTCCATTTAAAAAAATAAAATTAAAATACTGCATTTATATTTTCCTTCTTCACCAGGGCTACATAGAACAGTATGATCATCATATACACATTTAGAGTAATAGAATCAGAAGGAGCCTATAAGGCCATCGAGTCCAACCCCCTGCTGAATACAGGAGAACAGATGTGGGCAGCCCAGGCAGTCACTCATCCAAGCACTGACCCAGCTCATACCTGCTTAGCTTCAGCATGTGGCCTGCAGTATGTGCTCTCGACGCCACCTGCATTGCCAATTTTGTTTTTCCTGAATCTTGATGAAGAGGCAAACTTGCAAGTTCGGTAGGGCAAAATAGAGTCTTTATCAACTGCCCTTGGAGGGGAAAAAGAGTATGGGGAACAAACCAATCCCTTGTACCCACCCTGAAATTAAAGGGCCTAGACATGGCACACGGGTGCTAGCCATGGGCCAAATGGGGAAAGCTTTATCAGCATTCAGGTTGCCTTTTGCTCAAGGGAAAGCCTCCTCACCAGCACCACAGGCTTCCATCTGCTCCCAATGGCTTGGTGAACTTAAGCTGGCTGGAGCTACAACAAACTTATCACCTGATGCACAGTTTAGGAGTGGGATCAGCAGACCATGCTTTCCATCAACAAACTCAACCAAATCCCCACTTCTTGACTCAAAAGCAAGGATGGACTAAGTGCTCACCAACTTTCAAAGCAAAGAAAGCAGTAGGGGCTCTAGTGATCACCACTGCTGCCACATACAGTCATCCACCATTAAAGGGAAGCGGAAGGAGGAGAAGGCTGGGATGAGAAAAACAGCAAGGGAAAATAGGGATGTTGTGGATGAAGCGACAGATTCATAGTGCATCCTTCTGCTCCCTCACAAGCACCACATAAATTAAAGTGGGACCCCCAAAATAAAAAGATATGGAAGTCCGTGTCCCAAGGAGTTTACAACATAAATTAGATTACAATTAGAACACACACCATTCTTTCCTGCACATCAACTCTCACATATCCTTTAATGGTAGCTTCCCAATGTTTTCCTTCTGAGTTTTGTGAGTTTCTCATGCCACTCAATGGTACATTTGACATAATTCATTGCACATGACCCAAATATTTCCATCATTTTACTAGAGGCCTCTGAAGATCAAGACATGTGAAATTCTGGTGAGACACCACACTTGAATCAAGTTCTTTCTATAGTAATTTCCCCCCAGTACATTTTCAAAGGCATTTTGAAGTTTTCTGTGTCTCTGGGAGATTAAGAGCTTTTTCTTCCTCAAGCTGAAAATCAAAGACAGTAACTACTTCACCCCTTAAAAATATAATCAGATCTCTTTTTAACCATCTGATCAGTCAGTTAACTGGATTTCTCCCATATACACACATTAGCTGCATACTAGTAATAATGAACTTCTCAGGTAATGATCCTTGCCACATTTGAAATGTTTAACTCAAGAACATATATATGCTATACTTTTCCAATTATTTCTATATGCCTCCCCTTCATTACTGCTGATTTCTAGTTTATCCTTCCAATAAATGTTTAACAGAAGGTGATGTTCATCTATGGTATTTTTCTGTCTGGCCCACCAGAAGAAACTTTAAATGTGGTTAACTTCCAAGTTGTGCATCTGACTACAGTCTAAGGTTTACAATAAATTTCACATACAGTCCCAGGCCCTATTTACTGTGATCCCCAAAAATGGTGACATCAATTTTATCTGTAAAGTAATTGCTAGATCATTGCATCAAGTGCCCATTACAGCAGAAGCATCAGTGTCTACTTCATGGGTTGCCACTTGAGAATCAGGGATTTAGAAGTTTACTAATACTACAATCCTAGGCATGTCTTCTCAGAAGCAAGTCCCACTGAGTTCAATGGGGCCTACTCTCAGATAAGTGTGTATAGGATTGCAGCCTAAATATTTTTTAATTAAGATACTTATTGCATTTTAGAACCTAAGCACACTAAGAGCTAGTGTGGCGTAGTGGTGAGAGTGTTGGACTGGGACTCGGGAGATCCAGGTTCTAGCCCCCGCTCATCCATGAAACTCACTGGGTGACTTTGGGCCAGTCACTGACTCTCAGCCTAACCTACCTCACAGGGTTGTTGTGAGGATAAAATGGAGAGAAGGAGGAGGATTATGTAAGCCACCTTGGGTTCCTTGAAGGAAAAAAGGTGGGGTATAAATATAATAAATAAATAAGCAATCATGTTAGAATTGCACAGTACATTGGCAATTAGTTCTATTTTGTAACACAGGAATAAATTTGATATGGAGGACAGACCAAACCCTTTCTCAGTTTAAATAGTTGTATTAAAAAATTGAGACATTTCTTCCCATGCTTGATGAAATAAGATACAAATAGCTGTGTTTTCATCTGTCTAGAATGAAAACTTTTTCTTCGTCAGTTGGTAAAAATGATTTCAATCCAGAGTTTCACCTACTTCAAGAAAAGTGAAAAATTGCAGAAAATTTGAATAACCACTATCTTCTAATTTCATGCTCAATTAACAATTTCTTTCTTGTACTTAGTGGAGGGGGAAAGCTGATCAACATAAACCCAATAGAGTTAACCGGTTACTGAAATGGGAGGAGGCACATGGGGGGGGGGGGGAAGACTGGAAAGCTTTTCCATTTGCTTCTACTACACTACCTCACAGGGTTCAGATAACACAGCAACCTGTGCACAGCGCAGGTAGTTCTGGAAATGAGGCGGCGCATGACTGGTACATGTGGGATGGGGAAAAGAAGCCACCAAGGTTCCTTTCCCTTCTCTGATCATGTGAACCCCATCATTGTGTCTAGAACAGGGGTCTTCAAACTACGGCCCGCGGGCCGGATCCGGGCCGGCATGCCCTTCCATCCGGCCCAGCATGCGATCCGTGCCCGAACTGGGCCAGCCCCTGTCCGCGCAGGTGCTCCACCGCCCGTGCGGGCTTGCCAATTTTTCTTTGCTCTCCGCGGAGAGCTGGACGCGCAGGCTGCGATGGGACCCTGCTCCATCGCGCTGGACCCCCGCGCTCTGGCGGTCCAGCGCAACGGAGCGCAGCAGGATGACGTGACTTTAAAAAGGCAGGAAGCAAAACAACCACAAACAACCAAACGCACAGCCCAGAAACAAAAGTAGTTAATCGTCCCCACCTGATCATGTCCATGTCTCAAGTGGGAACTGCAGTGTGTGGAAGGTTATCCAAACTTAGCATTGAAAAGATTAGTAGGACTTTTTCTTTTCTTTACCCTTCAAGCTGTCTGGCAGCCCAGCATTTAAGGTGCAATCATGTTTAGAAAGAAAAAAAGTCCAACAACATGCTGGCTGGGGAACCTTGGGAGTTGTAGGCTTTTTTTCTGTCGAAACATGCATAGGATTGAGCCCTTTGGATCTTTGGAACTTAACTTCCTGCTAAGGATGCTTCAAACCACAAGGGAGTTCTTCAGCAATGATATATGTTCTCTGGGTACCAGGTCTTCCTGACCTACCCCAGGGAATGGGTTTGTACTTTTAAGGCTGTGATCCTTTGTAAACTTACCTGGGGAGAAAGACTCCTTGAATTCAGTGAAACTTACTTCCAAGTAGACATGCATAAGATGAGGCTGTAAGGCTGCAATCTTATGCATATTTATGTGGAACAAAGTTGCAGGATGTGGACCACCAGCTCTGTGGCTGGTAAATACTGCTCATCACTCATACTAAAAATATTGTATTGTTTTTTCCTGGTTTTTTGCACTACAAATAAGATATGTGCAGTGTGCAAATCAAGCCTTTATATACCTTTTTAAAATTTTATGTATTTCAATTTTAGACAGCAAATTAATTTATAATTAATTTATTATTAATTTATAATAACTTTCCATTTTATCAAGTAAAAAAAAGGACCCGGTCCTTTTTTTTTTTTACTTGATCCATTCGGTCAAATTTCTTTCAAATTATAGTCCGGCCCCCCAACAGTCTGAGGGACAATGAACTGGCCCCCTGTTTAAAAAGTTTGAGGACCCCTGGTCTAGAATGTGATTCCATGCCCACTCTGCACTAAATGATCAAAATACTGCCATTTCTAACATGTTTGTGCTGTTCAGCTGTGAAGAATCCCAGTCCCCACACTGGTAGATTTGGGGGAACATGGGCCTGAATGACCAAGGCTACAGGCATGTTTGTAAACACTTGCACTACGGTAGGATACTGCACAAATGTATTATTCCTTCTTGAGAGCTTAAAGTATCCAACCATTTAACTGTAAATTACATTCTCCCAACAAATGAATCAGGTATAAATTCTATATAGAAGAGACAAAGGTCAACATTTGGTCCAGGTGGCAGCATTAGGTTCAGATGTTTAGAAATTCATACATTCTCTGCAAATATAGTGGTAGCTCTATACCAGAATTCATGCTCAAGATACAGGCCTGTGGCTTATGCTGGCTCAGCTTGTCTGAGCGTGGAAAGCTAAGCAGGGTCAAGCCTGGTTATTACTTGGATGGGAGACGCAGGGGGTTGGACTCGATAGCCTTGTAGGCTCCTTCCAACTCTATAATCTATGAAATCTATGAAATCATTTAATGCAACAGTAGGTGTTCTAAAACTGAGTAAAATAAATGTGCAAAGAGGGAGAGGGAGCTAGCCCAACTCCCTCCAACATCATTCTTGTTGCCTTCTATGCATGGTGGGAGAGTTTCTGAAGTGGAGAGCCTCCTGTATCCACGATTATGAATGCCAATTTTCTAGTTGTGTGCTTAGGTAGAACAGAGCGCAGTAGTTTGCAACTCTCTCTAGTACTGGGTATATTCGCAATCTTGATCGTACCAAACTAACACTGCAGTTCTATATACGTTCACCTGGGAGTAAATCCCATTGAACTCAATTTAGTTTATTTCTGAGTAGACATGCATACGATTGCACTGTAAAGCATTTATACTTTTGAAGCTGCAATCCCATGTACACTTACCTGGGAGTAAATGCTACTAAACAGAGTGGGTCTTACAGTCTGAGTAAACATGCACAAGATTCTTTTATGTAAGCTACCTTGGGAGGGTTCCCCCCTAAATGTGGCCTAAAACTATTTACATAAAATTTTATTAAAAATGCCAAGTAGTATAATTTTATACACTGTTAGAAATTATGCATTTTATGTTATTGAAGCAGTAAAATAAGTTTTGGTTTGATAAGTATTACATGTATTTCAGGTTTTCCCAAAATGTCTATTCCCCACCCCAATACACACAGAGACACGCACACACGCAAGTACAATTGGGTTTTTCCATTGCATCAAAATGTCCAGAAATTTTACATCTCTTAGATGGAGGGGAATGAGGGAGGAGGAGGAGACAAAGAAAGATGGAAAAGAACATTAGAAGTAGGCATCATGTTCGAGGTTGGGGTTAAAATAAATAAATAAATCCCAAGTCTGAAAAAGTTTGACAACTGGTCTGGATTACTCCCCTATCCATTTTTACTACTTTGTTACCCAAGACTCCAAGTAAAAATGCTACTTCATATTCTGTATCACTCCCACCATTCCAGAATAGCGTTCTTATCACAAAGAACCTGATTTCCTATCTGCCAACCTTCAAAACATTTCAATAAGTACATTGGAGAAACATATTGAATTTGGAAAACCAAGTAATGAACCTTCAGCTTTTCTACTAAGTGAGTCACTGTAACATTCAGTGCTTCTAGGCTCAAATCAACTAACAGCATAATCCTATCCTGACTTTCCTGGGATTGTCCCACTGAACTCAATGGCACTTACTTTTGAAAAGATATGCATAGGATTGTGCTCTAAATTATTCTCACTTTTGAAATCAGGATTCCCTTTTATTCTCAGTGTTTCAACATTTAGCACAAGCAATTCAGTATCAGTTAAGGAGGCAACTTCCTGATGTGTGTTCAGGCAAACCACACATCAGCACACTGATATGACTCACTTCTCACCCTTCCTGCAATGTAAGTAGCAAGGGAAACACAATGAAACATCAAGAAATTTCAGGTAAAATATTGCATACAATCCCAAAGCCCATTTCCCTGACTTTTAAATAGCGTAATAACTTAATCCATTCAAAGAAGCATGAGCTGGCTTACAGTTAAAAGTCTGTAGCTCCCTTCCCTGTTAATTGCTACTGTAAGTGTTCAAGTATGATATTGTTATTTCTGTAGTGTGTTTAGAAAAAAAATGTTACAAGTAAGGGAGTTGTACCATCATATAAATCACAGATTAACTGCTACGATTAATTTAAAACAAACAGTATAAAAATAATCAAAACACAATTAAAAACTGTAGAGCACCAGAGGAAACCAGCAGGATAAAACCAATCTAAAAATGCAAGGCCTAGATAAATAAAGAGATCTTCACCTGTTACTGGAAATACAGGAGATTTGGCACAAGGCTAACGTCCATGGAGAAAGCATTCCACAGATAGGAAGCCACAACTGAGAAGATCCTTTCTCCAATCACCACCCACATAACTTCTAAAGGGCACCCAGAGAAGGGCTTCAGTTACTGACCTTAGCATTAGCTCAGATTCACGTGGAGCAGGCAGTTCCTTCAAACAACTTTAAAGCCCTATACAGCTTGAGAACCTGGTAACCACCAACACGTTTGAATTCTGCTCAGGAATGGATCAGCAGCCACCTAAGTTAAGAACTGGCAAGATACGTTTCATTCGGCAGTCTCCATCAACAACCTAGAAATTATATTTTGGACCAGTTACAGTATCCAATGTCTTCAAAGAGAGCCCCACATTCAACACACTACAGTAGTGTAATTTGGATGTTACTAGAACATGGATAACAATATCCAGGTACTCTCTAAAATGGATCACAGCTGGCGCAAGCCTTGGTGGGATGCACTTCTTGCCACATTTCCCACCTAGGCATCCAAAGAAGAGGCTGGATCAAAAAACACCCTCCAGTTGCAAACCTGATCCTTTAAGATGGGGGGGGGGGGAGAGAAAGTAGATCTCCACATTTCTGGGACATCAACTGCCAGAAGTTCCTGCCAGCATGGCCAATGGTTGGGAATGTTGGGAGCTGATGTCCAAAATCTCTGGAGATCTACTTTCTGCACATCCATGCTTTAAAAGGAGTGTAATCCCATCAGAAAGGGTTGAACAACTCCCAAGAAAAAATACCCACTCACCAACTGTATCTCCATCTTGTCTGGATTGGACTTCAGTTTATTGGCACTCATTTATTGATCCCAGACACTGATTCTATCTCTCTACTATTTCACCTGAATCTGATGGGGAAAAAGTAGAACTGAGTGCCATTGGCATGCTGATGGCACCTCACTCAAGATATCTGGATGGCCTCATTCAGGAGTTTCATGTGGATACACAACAGCATGGGAAACAAAGCTATGGAACAGAGCACCACCTTCTGAAATAAGCCATCTAGGTAAAGCAAAACATTAGAGAATAATGCCCCAGTCCCAATGCCAGACAGCAGGAAGGCCGGGAAAATTAGCAAGATATTGGTAAGGGAGACCTTGGACAAAAGTATTCAATTCTAGTATTCTGACATGTAAACGGAAAGCTTCCCATTTAGTGGACCAGTGATTGAAAAGACCAAAGTTGTTACCTTTCATCATAGCTTTAAAATATTTTGACTGATTAAAGTGATAAATACAAAACCAATTATCTTCTCTACTATACCCACAAATTCCTTTTTGTGCAATACTCTACAGTACAATGTTCTACATTATGGATACTGTGGTAATTACTCTCCTCTGCTTTGCCACTGATCACTCCTGAAATCCACAATCATGTGTCATCTAGGTCAAATGTTTTTACACTGCTCTACCAGCTACATCTCCTCTTCTTCTACCCATCTCCACAAAAGAAAGCCACACTTTGACAAGCTTACTGGGAACTTGCAGGTAAAGCTGCTCATATTTGCTCTGATTTAGATGCCATCATTGATACTGTTCCATAGGAGATGTCCAGAGCACCATCTGGTCTCGTTTTGTGGGATTAGTTTTAGTTGCTGAAATCTGAAGATGTGGTTCCATGTTCTCTTAACTTCTAGCTTGGATCACTGTATATGTTATAAGCGTGGCTGCTCTTTAAAATTATTCAGAAGCTTCAAGTAGTACAGAATTCAGCTGCTAGAATATCTAGATAGAACCATGTTACAGTACATCAGCTCTGAAGGAACTACATTAACTGTCTATTCACTACAGAGCCCAATCCAAGGTGCTGGTACTTACTTACCTTTAAAGCCCTAGCTTGGGGCCCAAATATCTGAAGATGTACCTCCTTCATATCAACTTGCTCAGGCACTGAAATAGTCAGAGGTCCCTTATCTGCATTCCACCTATAGGAGAAGTGCACTATGCATGTACAAAACAGAAGGCCTTTTCTGTGGTGGTGCCCGACTTTGGAATGCCCTTGTGTTCCTTTCAGTGCCAGATTAAAAGATTTTTTTATTTTTAGTCAGTTGAATAGTTTTTATTTCTCCAAATGTTGTTGTATTCTTTTTAATGTTTTATGCTGTTTTAACACTGCATTGATTTCAAGTGTTTGTGTGTACCACCCTGAAATCCATTCTTAAAATAAATCAATACAAAATAAATACAAAATGTGATACTTATTCAAGAGGAAAGAATGACTGGGGCATGCTGGGAATTGTAAACATGCATAGGATTGCGCCCGTGATCACCAGTTTGCTGAAACCTTTAACACAGTACTTGATTTCTAAAACGAAAGGTGCACAGGAGCCACAACCTCTAACACAGAAGCCTTTCATCTCAGTTCTAACATACATGGGGCTGGTTGCGCTTATGCATAGCAAGTACA
Organism: Shinisaurus crocodilurus; assembly: GCA_021292165.1. Taxonomy (NCBI): domain Eukaryota; kingdom Metazoa; phylum Chordata; class Lepidosauria; order Squamata; family Shinisauridae; genus Shinisaurus; species Shinisaurus crocodilurus. The sequence continues at coordinate 132,307,578 of CM037879.1, forward strand.
ACTGCAACATAAGAAGATGGAAAAATAACATTGCACACCAATTCTAAACAAGTAAATCCAATGAGTTTAGTGAGGCTTACTTCCAGGTGTCAAGGTGTTAGAACTCCAGCTAGAGTTGTAAACAGTCTAGAGTGTGTGCAAATCCTTTTAATCAAATCATAGGTTCTTCATTAGGGGTTCATAAAATACTAGAAGCTTCTATCCTAATCATCACTCCATATAATAGTCAAAATCCAAAGAACCACACCACTAGTTCTGTACACCCAAAGGGGCTTTAGGTTTATGTGTCTTGCATAGCAGCCCTCAGATGCCACATAGCAAGCCTCTTTCAAGACTGAGGAGAGCTTCAAAAGCCGTTTGCAATACAGCATGAGGGCCTGTTGTTCAAAAGAAAAAAAATGTCAAAAATCCTACTGGGCATGCCCAAGCCCTTAAGCGCACCTAAAGTAGCTCTTTGTATCCTGGCCTATATAAACCCTGACTCAGGGATGAATCCTACCATTGGAAAAGAGGGTAGGAAAGGCTCTAGGCCTACCCCCTGGTAGATTCTAGTTCAAATTAAGCCATTTTTAAAGGGAGCAAGAGATGTTTCATCAGAACTGAAAATTTAACCTCCCAGCAACCATGGAAACGGAAAGTAACTTTCTATCATATATCATGAGCACAAAGAGAGAGAACACGGAAGAAAGAAAACCAGTTTCAGGAAACAGTGGCTTCAAAGATAGCGCTGACAAATACAAATGGGTAAGGCAGCAAGCAACCACAGAGGCTGTCACTATTACATGCTCTAACGAAGCCAAGGCCCATGAAAACTGTTCGACCTTCTATTAGCTGCTGTCATTATCCCTTTTCCATTCCCACGTTCACCACCACTCTAAACGAAGACGGAGTTATTCATTCATACATACATATAGAGGACACAGAGATCTCCCATTTCTGTTACTGACACCAGTCACCTCTGTTCACCTGTCACCTTCCAAAGGCCACCGCCTCGGACTACAGACCCACAAAGCCACGCCCCCAACATCCGCTTCTTCGGGGGACGGGGACGGGGACCTCGCCCTCCCTCCCTACCTCCCTCCGGCCTCCGCGCGCCCCACCCGTGACGTACCCTTGGCCTCACAGTCCGCGCAGTACTTGTTGTCCTCCTCCCGCAAGAGCTTGGCCAGAATGGCCTGGTGCTGCTCGTTCTGCTTCTGCGCCTTCTCCCGGCAAGAGCGGGTGGCCATGGCGAAGGGAAGAAGGGCAAGAAGGGGGGGGGGAGAGAGAGAGAGAGAGGGTGGAGGGGACAACGACAGAAAGTGGCAAGAGGAGGAGGAGGAGGAGGAGAAAGAAGAGAAAGCGAGTCGGGCGGGCGCAGTCTTAAAGCCCAAGGAACAACTCCAGCCGAAGCCGGCAACCCAAGAGGAGCGGACGGCGGCGACAGAGCTTCCTATCCCTTCTCCTCCTCCCCCTTCTCTCGTCACGCCAACAGCGAGGGCAGCACAACCAACCAGCAGCTGCCGGGAAAGTCAGGCAAAGAAAGGCGGAGCAGCGCCGACTTCCTCAACCGGAACTACTACTCGTGGGCGGCATCGCCCGCTTACACGAGAACCTCCTCCCGACGCTTCCCTCCTCATCATCGTTCCTCCGAGTGACGCGTCACCTGTCTCCCTCCTCGTAACAAAGTAGATCCTAAGGCGTACACGGGAGTGGGAGGATAAAACTAGATTCCTTCTCATATGTCCGCTTAACTCGGAAGTAATTTCTTTTGAGACCAGCGAGGCTTAACGTCTGAGTAAAGCATGCCTAGGGATAAGGGAAGGGCCCTTCGCTCAGTCTGTTCTGCTTCTCAAACCAGCGCGACAACCCACCCACAAAAGCCCCCGCGGCGTGGCTTAAAGAGAGTGGTGAGTCATCGGTCGCCACATGAGATCTGTATCCATCCGCCCGCAACAGGATTGGAAGCGTAGGCTCGGATGGAAAGCACCCTGCCTGCCTTTTCTTAATTGCTTCTGTACTGGTGGCTTCCTGACGTCATAGCTTAGCCGCCCACGTTGTGCATCTGCAAGCAGGGCAGTTCGTGCCTTGTTTGCGGCTTTCAGAAATAGATATTCCGACTTTCCTGCGGCATTGCCACACTAAATGCCAACCAGGGAAGGCTGCAGATTTCCTGGACTAAACCCTAGAGGGTTTGCTAGATCCTGTGTTTTGGGATTGCAACTTCGGGGAGGGGGTGCTTAGGTCACTTCAAAAGTAACTGCTACTAACGTCCTTGTATTTGTGTTGTTAGGGGTGAAATTCTGCTTCATTCCAGGGTGAAAGTACTGTAGCCTATACAGATACATTATAGCCTCCCAGAGGTCACACTGAATATTTAAACAGTACAGGACATCATCAACAACACTTATATACACAGCATTTCTTCACAAACTGTCACAGGAAGCAGATCAAATATAGACATTACTGTATTTTAAAGTGCTGGAGGCAAGCCTGCATTGTAATGTTATCCTTAACTGACCCCCTCTTCCCACCTGTTCTGTAGCAACATATAGAGATTAGCAGGCTCTGAACAACCTGATGGAAGAGGAAAAGGTTCTCTTTGCCCACATTTGGGGGCCGAAGAATAATGACCCCTCTCTAACTAGTCTGAGTGCTAGCTCAGGCAAGATGGATATTTCTACGCAACAGCCATTAGGGTCGGGTTTGGCAGGGAAATGTCCTAACCAGCCTGAAAATCTCCCCCACCCAATAGCTTGAGGTTTACCCTTAACTTTGAGGGGGAGTAGAGTAGCTACTTGCCAGGTTCTTGACCAATTGATGATAGAGTCAGCATTGATCACCAACATGAAAATAGAAAGAACATTTTTAAGTAGTATACAATAGAAGCAATCTAAACTTGTGTGTACTCCAGCTTCCTGCTTGTTTCGGTGAGGGAAGTTGTGACACCCTGCTAAAGTTCTTTAAGTGTTTCCTCAGATTTTGATTATCTTGGGGGTGCCATGCACTCTGCAGCTTCCAGTGAGGTCAGATACTATGGTTATACAATACATTTTGGAAGCAGGCCTGGAATATGTAGATGCCACATGGTGATGTCCATTAATCTGTGAATGAGATTGTCAACATTCTAGCACATCAAGATTCATAGAATAGTGGAAGGGGCCTATAAGGCCATTGAGTCCAACCCCCTGCTCAATGCAGAACAGATGTGGGCAGCCCAGGTAGTCATCCATCCAAGCACTGACCCGGCTCATACCTGCTTAGCTTCAGCATGTGGCCTGCATTATATACTTCTCAGAAATCATCATTTCCTTCCTCCCACCCCAGGAGAGATGAAGACTGCGCATGTGTACATTGTAAATTTAAGAATAATGGAAATACTATCTGCCAGGCTACATATAAAGCATGTAAACAGGAGAGTAACCCAAAGAACAATAGTGTAGCTCATACTTTACTTCAAACAATAACTCTTAGCAAATCATATTATCAAATACAATTCTTTATACAGTGTATACACTACAGGTCATTTGACTATAATTTCAAACCATTAAGGAATTAGTAAAAGCATGATGAAGTAAAAGTTGCATGTCTCCTCTAGGAAGTGAATACATGTTCTGAAAAGGAAGGGGGGAAAGTTGTAGAGGAGAGTGGCATAGTGTCCATCAGTTATATTTCCATTAGACCTGCTACAATATATAAATAAATAAATAGGTTAGATGTGTAGAGCCCCTATGATGGTATGTGCATCAGAGGGAGCCCTGTCTGCTTTCTACCCATTTCTGTGTTGTGAAAGGGCTTTGCATGATGCCACTATTCTAAATCTAGTGATTACGTCGTGGGTTGTTTGCAGTGTCAGCGCAGCACCTCAAGCTGTGACAGCGTAGCAGTCCTTGCACATGATCCCAATTTACTAATTTACAGTGGCCCATAGCATGAAGCCATGAATTGAATCAAATGCAAACATGCTTAAGGCACAAGCAATTCTAATGTTTTAAAAGCCTTTAAATAAGATAGCATTTAAACTGTGAAGGAAGGGGGGCTGGCTGACCCGCCAACCCACCCTTTCCTACCCAAAAGACCCCCAGAGATCTCAAGGTGCCAGACTGCCAGCCTCAGCTCTGCAATCCTACTTGAATCTCTGCCAGGGACTTGCCTTGACTATAACCTGGATTTAGCTGAACCAACAGAACAACTACAAACACCATGTGGGGTAAAAACCAAGAAGGTTTATTCAGGTAGCATAAATGAGGTAGGGACACAAAATAGAGAGACACTTTGGTACAAACAATAGAGCTACAAAACAATAAAAGATGATTCCTTATATCTCCCAGGCACACACTAATTACCTGGGGGCCGGTTCCCTTCAGGGTTGGTTTCAGCACAGCCCTGCCACCGAGGAGACTACCACACCTACCCTAAGGTCCGAGATGGGTAGCCCTCCGGGCTTGCCTTTGCCAAAGCCCTCATTCAGCTAATTTCACCAGGAGCTACCTGGGGCCGGATCCTGAGGCCAGCCCGAAGGCTTGGACCTCCGCGCAGCTTGCTGCCATGATCCACAACAACGACACGACCACGACGACCAAAGACAAAACTCAAAAGCCACACCTTGGCAATATATCTTTCCCCCCCTCCCCTCCTCCTTTCTGTAGCTCTGCTGCTTCTAGCCAATCAGGATGAACTTTACCTGGCCCAGACAGAGGAGGGGTGACTCATGACTACCGGGCCTGAACCCCATTTGCATTTCAAAGGGCCTAGCAGACATTGAGGCGCCATCCAGAGGAACTATGCACACCCTGCCCCCCCAGCCTCTAGCCGGTTCACACATGAGGTGTGTGTGTGTGTGCAGGCCTCTTCTCCACATAAACATAATAAAAACAGACTAGAAAAAGCTTTGATAAACTTGCCGAGAAAGGGATTATTGCTGAAAATGCCTCTTTGTGTATCTTTCCACGCAAATCTGGCTTGTTAATGGTTTTGTAAATTTGTCTAACTAAAAACCACTTTCTTAAGCCCCAAGGGGTCACAATGGGATATAGGATAGGAGGAAATGGACTTTTCAGGCTGTGATCCTATGAACACACCTGGAAGTAAGTGCCATTAAACTCAGTGGGACTTTTTTAAAAAAAACAACCCCTCAGCTGACTTACTTCTAAATAGACGTGCATAAGGTTCGGTAGCATGTTATAACGGATAAAGACTGGTCTGGAATGGAAAATGTAGTTCCATCTTGAACTGCTTTTTCATCTTCTGTTATTTTAAGATGGAGTTTTTCTTAATTGCTGTTATGATTGTAGGTGCTTTTTTTCCTTTGGACAGCAACAATTCTCTGTGAATGTATTTATATCTTTAAAAAGAAAGCTGGAGAGAGCTGGATGAGTCATACAGTGGTTCTCTCTGATAATGAGAAAGACAGTCCTAAGTATCTACAGAAATTATGTAACAGCCTTGATACCACAACCATGAAAGGAAAGTAAAACCAGACACTGTTATGGGGGATGATAACTTCAATTTCTGTGTGTGGGAGCAGGTGTATCTACTGCCTTGAGGAGTTCACAATTCTTTTTTAAAGAAAGAGTGTGCTGTCGCACTCATGACCTATTTGTAGGCTTCCCACAGACAGCTGACTGGCCATTGTGTGAACAGAATGCTGGACTAGCTGGACCCTTGGTCTGATCCAGCATGGCTCTTCTTATGTACTTATAAAGCAAGATCGGGAATGACAGCAGAAATTATCTATTCTGGCCTCTTGTTCAGCACAGCAAATGCCAGATTTATTATACTAAGAAGATAATAACCAACTTGATAAATACTGCAAGTCATATTGGTATTAACAAACCTATTAAGCGATATTTCTGCAATACTCTGCCACTGCCTGGGACAGCATATGGGTAGAATAAAGGAACAACAAATATTAAAGAACAAATATATTGTAGAGAATATTAAAGAAGATCTCCCTCCACTCCTGTTGCACTGTGCTGGAGCTGAAACCTGACCTTCCTGCCTGATTGGGTGAGGTGGTGTCTTTGTAAGAAATCCACACACACACTCAAATATACAGAGAGAGAGAGAGAATTCAGTCATGCATTAAGCCCGTTCTAGAACTGAATCCAGGCACCCCAGATAAGTCCAACACACTGTCTACTAAACCACATTAGCTGTTCTTTAGGCTTTTCTTTCCCCCAGTATATCTTGATGGATTTTTCTATTCAAAATGTTGAATAAATATCAATTAAACTATAGTTTGTATCAGGATTGGTAAATCTTTTAATGCAACTAAAATATGCTATTGGAATATACAAATAGAAAATCACGACTTAAGTAAACAGCTACAGTTCACTTGAGTCTGCATTCAAACATGTTTCATTGTTTGGGGACAAATGACAGAGCAGTGCTAGATTTTAAATGATGCAATTAAATTAAGCCCAACCTCAATAAATACTGGGTGCAGTCATTGATCTAATCAGTTTGCCTATCCAGTTCATATAATCTCCTACAGGAAATGGATCTGCACAGCAAAAGAGCTGGCTGGCTTTGTTTAAAAATCACAAGCCCAACTTGTCTCTCATTTAACTTTCACAAGTTTTCTTTAAGACCAGGCAAGGCTTCCTAATTCCAGCTCTAAGGTTTCATGGTCATTGCATGTAATCCTTCTAATAGGCTAGGACAGGTTTTGAGGCACACTGGGAGTGCTAACTGCTTTATCATGCTACTGGCTGAAGCAATCAGATTGTTGCTTTGGTGAAGGTTTGGTGCTTACCATGCACCTGAAAACATATCCTATATTGCTAAAATGGTGAATTGAATCCCTGGCTTTTTGGTGACTTGTTCTTGGGGATCCTGAGTGCCTGTCATTTTTTCCAGTCTAAGTTTATTAACTTTTATAATTTCTCGCCAAAATTAGACATTTCTACTATCACAAAGAAGAAACCAAATCCACAGAAAGGCATTAGCAATGACTAATCCTTCAGGCATGAGAAAGAAATTAGAGAATAGCTAGCAACAACATGTGTAAGCAGATACCAGGCATTGCTTTCTCTGAATTTACCAACACAGTGGAGTGCTGTAAGTTTCTTTCCCAAAGTTGGATTTCTTGAAGCCTCCCATCATTCTTCTGATGTGCTGAATCAGCAGGAAAACAAATCTGAGTGCCTCTTTGTGAGTTGTAGGACAGCTGTGCTCTCTTCATCTGTGCTCATGGATTTGCTGCTCCTCTTTGTCTATTTTGATGCTTTTGGACATACTCAAAAGGCAAAGGTTAGTGGCAAGAGCTTTCTGTATCTCTGCAGCATTTATTTATGTGGAGGAAGAGGGGGGGCTGGCTGGCCCGCCAGACTCCCACCCTTTCCTCCCTGCAAAAGGAAACCCAGCACTTGCCACCATGTGGCCCAGAAGGGGGGGCTGGCTGACCCGCCACTACCCCACCCTTGCCTGCTGGCAAAGGAACCAAGACCCCCAGAGATCTCAAGGTACCAGGTTGCCAGCCTCAGCTGTCCGCAACCCTACTTGAATCTCTGTTCAGGGACTCGCCTTCAATTCTGTAACCTGGATTTAGATACTGAACCAACAGAGTACTACAAAACCCATGTGGGGTGAACCTAGACAAGGTTTATTTCTGGTAGCATCTTACAACAAGATTAGGGAAATGAAAGAAGCACACAAAATAGAGAGACACTTTAGTACACAGTAAAGCTATAAAACAATAAAGACCTGATTCCTTAAAATCTCTCAAGCACACACCTGTTACCTGAGGGTGTCTTCTTCAAAGGGTTAGATCCAGCACAGCCTTGCTGCCCGATGGAGAATTACCACACCTACCCGAAGGTCCAAGATGGGTAAACTCCTACAAGGCTTGCCTCTCTAGACCCTCCAAACCAGCCAATTTTACCAGAGGCTGACTGGGGTCGAGTCCTGAGGTGGGCCCCCCCCTAAAGGCTCGGGCCCCTTGCTGGCGCGCTGCCATGCCGGGCAGGCTACCAAAAACCTAAGACCAAGACTGACCAGGAACAAAGGCTTCCACGTGGGGAAAAAGCTCATCCCCCTCCCCTTTTCTGTAGCCTTCTTTCTTCAGCCAATCAATTTGAATTTCACCTGGCCATGCAGGGGGAAAGGGAACTGTGAGTCATGGCTTGAACTATCTGCATGTGAATGCCTTCAGCCTGGCTCCTCCAGACTTCTAGACGCCAGGCCCCATCTCATGTTCCATCACCTTTTGCTTCCTCCCAGCCCCCACCTGGTTTACTCATGAGGAGGTGTGTGTGTGTGTGTTTGTTTGTTCCTGCATGCATGCATGCAGGAACCCTAAAAACTCTTTTCTCTACACGCTAACTATGCACACCCCACCCCAGCCGGTTCACACCTGAGGTGTGTGTGTGTACCCCCAAAGGCTCGTTTCTCCACAATTTAGAATCTAATATTTAGATTATTAGCACACCAGTCCCTGAAACTGAAACGTCCTTACTGGTATTCCCAATTTAGAAATAGGGAAGTGAGGCTGGGAAACAACTTCCTGTACACCAACAGACAGTGCACACCTATCCAGAATTTTAACCCAGTTCTTCCACTGTAACTCTATCCAGTGTTCCCCTGACTTGAGGAGTCATTGGATACTGAAATCCTAAACATATTTAGTGGGAAGTAAGTCACAGTGGGACTGGGGTGTAAATCATCTGATATCCAGAAGTCTTGTAGGATTATTCTTTCAGAAACATCAAGCTCAGAATAAAAGCTCAGAAACTTTTCAGTAGGAGCCTGAAAATAATATCTGTATACCTCAGCCCCTGCCCTACGCTTCCCATTCCGTTTGTGACTAATTACCACACAGCTGCACACCTTCCCATAGTCAATTCATAAATGCAGTGGTGTTTTTTTTAACCACATGGCAACATGCTGTGTGTGTGTGTGTGTGTGTGTGCGCGCGCGCGCGCGTGCGTGCGTGCGTGCGTGCATGCATGTGTAGTCTTGCTCAAAGCCAATTACTATAGCAATGAGAATATTTTTACACCAATACATGATATTTTAGACTGTGTGAAAATAAGCTATCTAGAGACAGCAGTGTGTCGTTGCTTTGCTATGAGATTTAATCATCCATTATTTTGATGGGCATAATCAGCATGATGTTCCATGTTCTGGCAGATCTCATCAGCCTCTCGGCGTTTTCACATTCCTCTGAAGCAGACAGTTTTCTTCTTTATTTAGATCTGACATTTCCCTAGGAAACCATATTTTCTTTTCTATGCAACAATACATCAAAACAGTATCTTGTCTTCAGTCACAAGAAGGTTTATAATAATCCTGTGGTTATTTCTGTTTTCTGAAAACCTGCTTTTCTTTACCCCTTCAGCAATTATCTGCCTGGACTAATGACCATGTCTGATTTTGATTTTATTCCCCCTTATTCTAAGATCTTTTCCACACCCCTTCTCGCATTTTGTGGTTTCTGTTCAAGAACTCTGGCCTTAGCTTCCTGGCTCCTATTCCTCCTTGTCTTCCTCACTACTCTCCCCTGCCTCAATATAATGACTCCGCTTCTGCCTCTCTTCCATGCTTACATAGCAGCAGCAAAGGGAAAGTCTCATTGTATTTTCTCCACTTTGCTTGGAGCCACATCTGCCCCTGGCTGAGCAGAAGAGCTTCTGCAGGTTCAAATGTTTCTGAACCTTGCCCCAATAATGATGTGTGGTGCAGTTGACTTCTGTGGAGAAGAATGCAGCACAGCTTGTTTAGTAGGCGATCACTCGTGACCGAGTAAGATTGTCTTCCAGGATAAAAGTTACAAAAAGAAAATTTTTAAAAGGAGGAAATTCTAAAAAAATTGTGTAGACTCTAGCGATGGGTCCGTAAGTGACTGTGGAGGGCAATTCTAGATCCACACAGTTTCCCACAGTGAGGACACAGGTTACCAGATGGAAGATGGTCCTGTAAAGAATTGGTTTGATGTGCTTTTCGCTTAGCACGTTTCTCCCTTTCACCTTGCACTCGGGCTTCAAAGTCCATAGAACCTTTGTGAAAGGCCAACCTCCAGTTAGATCGTTCATGGGCCAGAGCTTCCCAGTTTTTGATGTTTATATTGCATTTTTTTTTAGATTAGCCTTAAGAACATCTTTAAACCTCTTATGCTGACCACCGATATTCCGCTTTCCATCCTTGAGTTGGGAATAAAATAACTGCTTTGGGAGACAGCAGTCAGGCATTCGAACAACATGACTGGTCCACTGAAGTTGGCATTGAAGGATCATTTTTTCAACGCTAGTAGTCTTTGCTTCTTCCAGTACACTGACATTTGTTCGCCTATCTTCCCAAGTAATTCGCAGGATTTTCTGGAGGCAACGTTGATGAAATCATTCAAGGAGGTGGAAATGACGTCTATAGATAGTCCATGTTTCGCAGGCATACAATAAAGTTGGTAATACAATGGCTTCATAAACCAGTGTTTTGAAGGCTCAGCTGAGCATCCCACCCCAATATCTACTAGAGTCAAGACAGATGCAAGGATAGTTGTGTTGATGTTAAAAGGCATATATGGCTGACATTGTTTACGTTAAATTTCAACTTCCTTCTTCAAAGCGATGAGCACCCACCTAGTATGTGTCAGTGAAACAACTGGTTCTGCATAGTAATTTACTTGTCTTTTTCTTGTAGCCACATTTTCAAAAATGGCTGATGCTTGCAACTTCAGAAGACCCCAGTACAGACTTATTACAAGATTTTATACAGGACCTAGAATCTCTCCTCTGAACTGCAGGCTGTGGCTAATAGAGCTGTGCTCAGCACAGGGTGAAGTAGCCTTGGGTAAACTAATGCTGCTTTCTCTCCTTTTCCCCAATGCCCTCCACTGTCCCTATCATGTTCTCATTGTTCTGTACTGCTGCTGTTGACCCCATTCATCGTTGTCAGCGCTACCATAGCCACCACTGTGGCAATTTTATTTTTCAGGCACAAGTCTTTAAGGATGCCACATGTATGACATTATGCATATAAAAATGATGGTGAGCACAGTGGACCAAACTAGTGTTTCTGTCTTTAGCACAGCTGCAGGGAACTTAGTTTTCAGTTGAGCAGTGTTGCTGAGGGAGGGATTTTAAAGTATTAAAACAACTGGGTGGGGAGGCTCTGAATATAATTGGAGCAGCGGTGCTGGAAGAGGGTTTTAAAGCTCCCCCACCCACCCCGATGCTGTTGTCCTAATCTAAATTGTCCTCTGAATGAGGCAGGGTCAAGAATGGTCGAAAGCAGTTAGCTCTCTGCATGGCTGTCTGTTCATCCTTGTAGGTTAATGCTTCATAAATGGTACTTTGCAGCTGTCCTGTGGAAGGATTGTACTCGATAGCCTGTACAGGAAGATAGACTTGCCCTACTTGCCTTCCACAGGATGCTGCTGTATCTACGTGGGTACAACACAGCCATAGCACTGAGATGCGAGTGACTGTTTTCAATATACGCTTAGGTTTAATTCTGCAACTGTCTTAATTTAAGTACACGGATCTGAAAGCAATACAGGCAGGGCCAACCATCCCATGAAGTAGGGTGAGGCGGCCGCATCAGGCGGTGGAGTGGGAGAAGTGGTGAATTGTGCTGCTCCCCACTCCTACCCCCACTAGAAGGGCCCCCACTGCTGTCCCCCAACACCACCAGTGGGTACTCTGGAGCCTCTGGAGAGCCCTACCAGCCCCTCTCCTGCCATGGCATTTGCTCTCTGGAGCAGCCACCCGCCCTCTTGTTCCCTCATGGCACCCCCCCATGTTTGCCACCACTGCCACATCAGCTCTATGAAAAGCCACATGGCCAGAAGAAGTGGCTGTGGGACACCTGCAAGCTCTTGCGAGAGCCCCACAGCCACTTCTCCCGACCACGCAGCTCTCCATAAAGCCAACCTGGCAGTGGCAAAGGTAAAGGGGCAGATGTGGCAGGAAGGGGCGCAATATGACAGCGGCATGCATTCTCTCCCACCTCAGGCGTGGAGAGCTTACGCCGGAACCGAGTACAGGGAATCAATTATACCATTTAAACATTCTACATTATGGAGATAAAATACTGCTGCTGATGCAGAAAGGGTTGAAACAAACATTTTGTTGCAGCATTTTGTCTCCTGGTTGACATGAAAATGTTTTAAGTGGCACCATTATTTAGATTAGAAGCCCCTTTTTTCATTTTATTGCTAATGCAGCACTCCTTACAATAGCCCAGTGTTAACCAGGGCATTGTAATTTGTTTGCTAAAATGGTGAACTGTAACAAAATGCTATCAACTTTACAACATGACGTGACTTGCTAAAATCATTCATCTAAATGGCATAAGTGAAACTCAGCAATTTTTCTCTAATCTACTGTTGTGCTGTTGTCAGAGATATACAAGGCTATAATGCCTGCCAAGTACCTTAAAAAGGACTGTCAGAATGTAGGCATGCATTTTATGTCTGATTCACTTTGACTGGATTCTTAGTGGTTTTACATACATATACTCCTTATAACCTGTGTATTTTCTCCAAATGAACTACACAAGCATGCCATTTGATATTGCTTGAGTATTCAGCAACCTGAACAGGACTGCACTGCACAACATGTGAAACATAGTCAAATGCAGCCCACCAGCCATATATCGTGGTCTGACCCAATTGTGCTGTTCTTGAAGTCCCAGAAAGGCAGGAATATCAGGATAGTATCAAGCCCTGGTACACCACTGTTACCTAGTTGGTGGCTGCATTCAGCCTGATGGGTCTCAAATTGTGCAGGCCTGATTTTGAGGCTGAAACTGGACATTAAGGGAGAAACATGGTGGCCACTCAAAATATGCATCCCCTCCTTCCCTCCCTCCCAGCATCATCTATCTAGTAAGACAAAACACATGACGGAATATCACCATGCTATGAGTTTCCCTGCCGGTGCAAGTGGCTAGCCAATGAGGTGAATGAGAGGAGGGGAGCTTGCAGAGCTGGGATACCATATTGTGTGTTTTGTATTACTAGCCTTTACTGAGGCAGGGGGACAGGAGGAGGAAACATGGGGTTGCTAATCTTGGTGACAGTCACTCATCTCATATAGCAGGGGTGGGCAAACCTCCAGAAGTTTTGGCCTACAACTCCCACCAGCCTGAGGCAGCATAGCCAATGGTGAGGTATGATGGAAGTTGTAGGCCAAAACATCTGGAGGACAACATGTTGCTGAGCCCTGTCGTACTGTATAGGTTAATTAGCCCAACAAATCAACAATAATAGTTTTCATACAAATTTCTAGCCCTGAAGCCTTCCCCAATCTGGTGCCCTCCATTTTGGTTGGTGACCTAGCTACGCCCGTATCTGGACAGTGATACCCTGGCTTCAATTGTCTATGCTCTTGTAACCTCCAAGTTAGATTACTGCAATGTGTTCTACATGGGGCTGCCTTTGAAGATGGTTCGGAAGCTGCAGCTCATGCAAAATGTGGTGGCCAGATTGATAACAGGGACAAGAAGGTCCAAACATATAACACCAATTCTGGCCCATTTGCAACATTTGCCTATATGTTTCTAAGCCCAATTCAAGGTGCTAGTTTTGACCTATAAAGCCTTACATAGCTCAGGAGTGCAATACTGATGGAGCGCCTCTCCCGGCATGAACCTACCCTTACACGACATTAATAATCTTAGGCCCTCCGCCAGGTGCGTCTTCCAAGGGGGGCTTGGAAAGTGGCAACAAGGGAGAGGGCCTTCTTGGTGGTGGCCCCCCAACCGTGGAATGATCTCCCCACAAGGCCCGCCTGGCATCTACATGGTTATCTTTTTGGCACCAGCTTTAGACCTTCCTTTTCTCTCAGGCACTTGGCAGCATATGATGAAGTTTTAATCAGGTCCTGGATTTTTCTTATCGTTGATTGTTTAAAATTGTTTTAGATATATGTGTCTCTGCGTGTGCTGCCTGTTTACTGTATATGTTTGTATGTACGTAAATGGTTTTTATAATGTATTTTTAAGGTTTTAATCTTTGTAAACCACCCAGAGAGCTTCAGCTATTGGGCAGTATAGAAATGTAATAAATGAAAATGAAATGAAATGGAACTCACGTCAGCCCCAGCCAGCATGGAGGACACCAAGTAGGGGAAGGATAGACTAGATTGTTTCTGAGCAATTTCTGGTGCCATGGCAGAAACCAGGGAGTGGGGGCTGAGAAAAATTTGTACAGAGCTGCAGCCTACATCTACTGCTGCCACAAGACAGACAAAAAGAAAAAGCACCAAAAGCACAGGTTCTCCCGTCTCTCTCCCTTTGATCCCATCAACTAAAATAAATGTAGCTTTTTCACACTTTGGCAGCTCCATGGAAATGCACAAGAATGGCATGAAATGGTATATTCTTACCATACTGGGATTCACTGGTTTCTGTTTCCATGTCCTTTTCTTGAGGGATCTTGTGATTCTCCCATTTTGGAGAGATCCTTCTGGAGCGCTTCACAATCCCTTTTTGTTTTAACCACTCTTTGACCCTCTCAAAGAACTCTAAAAGGTTAGTGAGGCAGGATTTAGCTATTGCGGAAGCCATATTGATTCTTTTCCAGCAGGGCTTGTCCTTCTATATGCTTACTAATTTTATCTTTAATAATGGTTTCAACCAATTTACCTAGACCAGACATTAAGCTACAGTAATTTGCCTGTAATTTCCTGGACACCCCCCCCCATCCCCTTTAAAAAATTGATGGTTAGAGTGGTTAAAGTGTTGGCCTTGGACTCTGGAGATCCCCACTCAGCCATGAAGCTGATTGGGTGAGTTGAGGCCAGTCACTGACTCTCAGCCTAACCTACCTCACAGGGTTGTTGTGAGGATAAATGGAGAGGAAGAGGAGGAGGATTATGTAAACCAACTTGCATTCCTTGCAGGAAAAAGGTGGGATATAAATATAATAAATAAATAATAATAAATAACATATTTACTATTTTAAAATCTATTTCTAAAAATATTACAAAATATATTTAATGTATTTATGTAAACTTTATATAACACCTTTTAGTGTAAAACTTTCAAGAAAGCTAACAGACAAGTAAAATTGTAAAAGTCAATTACGGTAATAACAATAATTCAGTTTCTAACAAAGATCCCTAATAGATCTATAGCTATTTTAGAAACCAACAGATTTTCTTTGGCACCAAAGGCTCATTAAATTATGGTTTCATAACTCTGACCTTTAATTTATGTAATTATTTAAATATTATATATGTATACCACCTTTCCACTATCATAAAATTTCAAAGCAATTTTTGCAGTCTTAGAGCCAAAAATGAGGATTGGGGGGACCTCCAGAAGAGCTTGGGATGTGGTGCGGACTGCGGAGGCTGCAGCAGGAAAGATGAATGTGTCAAGCCAAGTATATTACAATGCTTTTACTCTAACTGGAACTATTTTAGGGCAGCAACTATTTTCTAAAAATATGTCCAAACTGAGAAGAGCAAATGTGTGCAATTCTTCCAATGAGAGAAGCAGCTGTGTTTGGCAATGCATTAGTGACATTATAACAAACCCAATTGTATTTCTTGCTCTGAAAAATAGGCAGAAGCAGATTCTGGATCATTTCAGCATGTATTGGTCCTGTATATTAGGGCCACGCTTATGTGCGCTAAGATGCATGTGGTGGTAAGCTTGTATAGCCTGATGTGCATGCAGAGGTATTATCAATGCAAATACATATTAGTCTTATAAAAGTGACAGCTATTTAAAATCTGAAAGTAACACTTTTATATATTAGCAATTTGGCTGGCTCTAGTTGTTATATGTTTCATGATTACCCTAGGTCAGGACCGGTGCAGGGCAGTTTGGTGCCCTAGGCTAAATTATATTTAGCGCCCCCCTCTCATGCCGTGGGGGGGGCTCCGGAGCAAAGCAGCCCTGCTCTGCAAACCTCCCGCCGCCGCCGCCACCGCCACCACCAGACCCCCCCGCACGCCGCCGCCACCGGACCCCCCCCGCATGCCGCCCCCGCCACACCCCCACCTACCTTCCCCCGCCTCCTCCGAAAAGGAAGTGACGCGACGGGGCCCCCCGCGCTCTGTTTTTGGCCGGGGAAAACCAGGGCAACAGGGCTGTTTAAGCCCTGTTGCCCTGGTTCCTCCCGCCAAAACAGAGCGCGGGCGGGGCTCTGGAAACGGCGCGGAGAAGGTAGGTGGGGGGGAAGGCGGGGCGGGGGGCAGGTGGCGCGGGGTGGGGGAAGGCGCCCAGGCTCGGCCCCACCACTACTCCGGGCGCAATCCCCCGCACTGACCTGGCTTTGTCGGCGAGGCGGGCGGGCGGGGCAGGAGCGCGCCGGCAGCGAAGAGGAGTGCAGCGTTTCTGCGCCCTCTTCCGCTACGCGCCCTAGGCAACAGCCTAGTTGGCCTAGCGGTAGCGCCGGCCCTGCCCTAGGTTGTGTCAAGCTCAGGCAGACAATTCTCTGAGTTGCTGCAGAAGGGAACGTAACTGGAATCCCCTCCTTATGCTGGCAGAGTTTTTTGATGTTTTGTTTTTGTTATTTGTTATACAGTTCAGGACAGCAGACCATGTGGATACATATTCCAATGACAGACCAGGCAGTGGGAATTGTAAACCTTATAGTGGCTATATACTGTGGGGGGGGGCATAAAATACTAACCCTAAATGTAAAGGGGCTGGGCAACCCAGTAAAAATACAGTCATGCCTTGGATTGAGAGCATAATTCGTTCCGGAAACGTGCTTGTAATCCAAAACACTCTTATATCAAAACAAAATCCCCCCCAAAAAAATTTGTACAGAGATTTTTAATTTAAGCCGTACTACAGTACTTGTATTGCAAGACGTCGCTTGTATATCAAGTAAAAAAAAAATTAAATAAATATTTAAAAATTTGCTTGTCTTGCAAAACGCTCTCAAACCAAGTTACTTGCAATCCAAGGTATTACTATATGAAGAATCTCAAATTTCATCGAAACTTGAAATAACTCTTCTACAAGAAATCCACAAAACAAAATCGGGGCAGATTACTGCATTTAGGTAACAACTTGTGGCCCCAGGTACATCCAAGTCCAGAGTAGTCGCAATCATACTGCCTTTATACATGAGGCTTTTAACCCACCACTTTACCAAGGCTTCTGCTTCCCAGATTCTTTGTGGGATTAAGATCTGCTCCTTTAGACATGCTTTTTTTCTGGGGGGTTTCTTTCTCTGCCTTTGTATATGTTTCATAACATAACCACTAGGTGGTGCTGTGGTATAGCAGAATTGCACAAATACGCAAGAGTTTAACGCTGCCATTCACAGATATACCAAACTTTCCTTGTTAGAAAAAACAACAACTTTAAAATGGTTGCAAAGCACGGGAGAGGCCTTGGAGGATGATGACATCATGTAAAGCACCCACAAACTACTGTGAGTGAGGAATCATGAGCACACAATAAATGCCTAATGTAGAAAGGCTGATACTGTCAAGCATGTTGGCCTTCCAATGCAAAGGTGAACTAAGGGACCCAGGGAGTAGATTTTTGTTTATCAAGGGGAATTATGGTGACTGCACTTTCACAATCAGAACAATTTATGCTCCAAACTCAGGCCAGGAGGCGTTCCTGGAGACTACTCTTGAATGCCTTGAGGACTTTAAAGATGGTGAGGTAATATTGGGTGGAGATCTCAGCTGCATCAGGGACATAAATTTGGACAGGCATAGGAACCAATGTTGAGTACACCAAAGTAGAATTCAGACAATCTAATACAGGATTATAAATTGCTGGACTCCTGGAGGGATCACAACCCCAGAGAAAGGGACTACACCTACTTCTCTCTATGACACTATAACCATACACGTATTTACTACATCCTACTTTCCAGGGGCCTAAGCAATTCCACAACAGACTCAGTGACTGGGAGCTCAAGAATCTCAGACCGCAGCCCTGTCATAACCACATTTAATATCTCTGGGCAACAGCCTACCACATATGCATGGAGGCTTCATCCACTCATTTTAATGAGGAAAGACACTACTGACAAGGTGCAGGAAGATATACAACAATACTTCCAACTGAATAGGACGGGATCTAACACAAACCACAATCTGGGATGCCATGAAGGCAGTAAGTTATGGGTTCTGTATAAATCAAACACCAGCCCTCAAGAGAACTAATGAAACCAAGAGTAAGCAACTGGAAGCAGAGAATGCCAAATTAGAACAGCTTCATTAAAAAAGAAAAAAGCAGCTCTACTAGTGTGTACCAGGATCTGCTAAGAAATTGAAAAGAGCTGGAGGCATTAGAACTGTATAAGATAACGAAATATTATGAATTTGGGAATAAAAGTTCAAAATTTCTAGCAAATGCCCTAAAGAAAAGAGTAGCTAGCAACAGAATCAAAGCACTTCAAAACGAGAAGCATAGTGCACTCCAGCAAAGAGATTTGTGAAAATCAAATCATTGGTTAGATTCTCATTGGTACTCTAAGTATACTGTACTGCTGTGTTTTAGTGTATTGTAGTTATTTTATTGCTGAAATCTGTAACAGAAAAATTAGAGCTATAATGATGTGTAAGCTACTTCCTGTTCTTTTGTACATCCAACGATTTACAATAAAGTATTTAAAACTTTAAAAACAAACAAATAGGGATTGTTATCATTTCAGAAGTATATGGAATACAATATCTGGTTGGGGGGGGGGTTCTTTTTGCATGTTGTATCACTTTAATAGTATCTAATACAATATAAATACAGTAATACCTTGGATTGCAAGTAACTTGGTTTGAGAGTGTTTTGCAAGACAAGCAAATTTTTAAATATTTATTTAAATTTTTTGACTTGATATACAAGCAACGTCTTGCAATACAAGTACTGTAGTACGGCTTAAATTAAAAATCTCTGCACAATTTTTTTGGGGGGGTATTTCATTTTGATATGAGTGTTTTGGATTACAAGCACGTTTCCTGAACGAATTATGCTCTCAATCCAAGGCATGACTGTACTCTCTTTTTTCACGTCCGTTTCTGTAACTTGTTAGATACATTTTGGGCTTAGTATTTGTAATCTCATCCTGTATACATGTACATAAACATATATTACAAAATGACATATAAGTGTAAGACATTGTAAGGGCTAAGTTGCATCGGGTTCTGTCCAAGGGGAGCGGCCAAGAGGGTGGAATTTTCAAGTTGGGTGACAACTGAACAGTTTTCATAAGAGCTGATGGCTTGGCATTGGAGGGGATAGGATTCAGCACCATGGCTAGCTCCTTAAAAGTTGGGAGTAAAATCCAGAGTGGATACACAGTTGTGCTGACATTGGAGCCATCAGCCTCCACTGTGGGTTGGACTATGTGAGGAAGTTTTACCTCAGTGTCCCTGAAGCTTGAGGGTTACTGTCACCCTATCTGATGCAGATAGAAAGATTTTTTGAGTGAGCAAATACAGGTGGCCCCAACAGACTATCCCTGGCACTAAAAGAGGGAAAATATGGAAACAGTAAATTCACTCTAATTATATCATACAACTAGCTTTTTTTACCCGGCGTTGCATGGGTCGTCATTTTCCTATAGGCACTATTTGTTCGAAATTCCTTAAGGTACCGTAGCTGTCCGCTGTTTGGAATCCCTTGGAATCCCAGCTCCCCCGGGACTACCAGCTCCCCCAGGATTACACAAAGAAATCCCAGCTCCCCCGGGACTACCAGCTCCCCCGGAACTGCACAATGACATCCCAGCTCCCCTGGGACTACACAATGAAGAATTCCCTGTGTCCTGTCCCTGGTACTACACAATGAAATCTCTGCTTCCCTCCCCCCCCCCGGGACTATGCAACAATGTTTTCCCTGTTGTCCCCCCAGATCACACAATGAAATCCCTGCTTCCCCCCCCCCCAGGACTACGCAATCAAATCCCTGTTCCCCCCTCTGGTACTACACAATTAAATCTCTGCCCCCCC
The DNA here is from genome assembly GCA_021292165.1 of Shinisaurus crocodilurus. Classification (NCBI taxonomy): domain Eukaryota; kingdom Metazoa; phylum Chordata; class Lepidosauria; order Squamata; family Shinisauridae; genus Shinisaurus; species Shinisaurus crocodilurus. The sequence goes on from CM037879.1 coordinate 132,327,425, forward strand.
CGGGACCACACAAGAATGAATTCCCCCCCCAGGACCACACAACAATGAATTCCCTGCTGCCCCCCCCGGACCACACAATGAAATCCCTGCTTCCCCCCCCCCCCCCGTATAGGCCCCTGCTGCAGAATCCCTGCTCCCCCCCCAGGACTAGACAATGGCGTTGCCTGGGTCGTCATTTTCCTATAGGCACTGTTTGTTTGAAATTCCCCCACCCCCACCCCCATGTAGGCCGCAGCTGCAGAATCCCTGCTCTCCCCACCCCCCCACCCCGGGACTACACAATGGTGTTGCCCAGGTCGTCATTTTCCTATAGGCACTGTTTGTTCAAAATTCCCCCACCCCCGTGTAGGCCCTGGCTGCAGAATCCCTGCTCCCCCCCCCCCGGACTACACAATGGCGTTGCCCGGGTCGTCATTTTCCTATAGGCACTGTTTGTTCGAAATTCATAGATTCATAGATCATAGAGTTGAAAGGAGCCTACAAGGCCATCGAGTCCAACCCCCTGCTCAATGCAGGAAACTAGAGGAGGGGTCTCCCATCCAAGTAATAACCAGGCCTGACCCTGCTTAGCTTTCCACACTCAGACAAGCTGAGCCAGCGTGAGCCATAGGCCACCCCCGTGTAGGCCCCGGCTGCAGTTCATATGAACATTCTGTTTGGATGTAGGAGAGATTTGCATATCCACCTCTGTTTGGGCACCTGTGGCAGTGCATACCAACATTCTAAATGCCGTTGGAGCTATTTGCATAACCGCTCCTGAATGGCCCCTGCGTGCATTCCAAGTGACGCCATTGGCTCTCATCTATTTTGGACCGTACAGGCGCGGCAAGGGTTTGTCGGAGATTTGAACCCACCGGTCTTTGTCCTTGGGTGATGGGGAGTATGGATGCCAAGTTTGGGGCAGATCCATCCAACCAGGTAGGAGCCAATGCAATGCACGCGAGCCGTTCGGACATACGTACGTACGTACACACGTACAAACATTCACATTTATATCGTAGATAAATACAAACTTAGATACCACAGCCAAACCCAATACACTTGAACCAAATTACCAATGTTAATTAATATTTAGTAGAGTTTTGATAGCTAAGCTTTGGCTCCATTGCACAAATTCATCTCTGAAGAATGGCAATGTGAATGCAAGGCAGTTCTAGATTGCCCAATTCACAAAGTAGCTACCGTAAATTATAAAATGTGGATTTAAGGCTATTGTGCTTCATCCCTGTGGTTCCCCAGCACTGACTCCAGAATAATGTAAACAAAGGGGCAGGAGATTTAGAAAATATTTATGTGGGAAAGTATATCATATCACATGCAGGGATGACAAATAGGGTGATCACAATTCCCGACATTATATATTTTTAGGTGCTTGGCCAAGGCTTGGCTTTCTTGGAGAGCTTTTCACTGATTAGTTTTAATTTTATCTGCCAGTGTGGAGCCAGTGTGGTGTAGTGGTGAGAGTGTTGGATTGGGACTTGGGAGATCTGGGTTCTAGTCCCCACTGAGCCATGAAATTCACTGGGTGACTTTGGGCCAGTCACTGACTCTCAGCCTAACCTACCTCACAGGGTTGTTGTGAGGATAAAACGGAGGGGAGGAGGATTGTGTTAGCCGCCCTGGGTTCCTTGCAGGAAAAAAGCCGGGGTATAAATATAATAAATAAATAAATAAATAAATTTTGTTAGACTCAGCCCAACAGCTAACTGTGGTGCTATTATTTAACTTTGACCTCTCATTATGTGCTGCTGCTGTGGGAACTGTACTTTTTATGTTTGATTGCTGTTCAATTGTAACACTATTTTTGTATTGGGTAAATGATGTTTTATTGATTTGAAATTGTAAGCTGCTTTGGCCTGTATTTGAGTGGGATTTATTTATTTTTAAAAACAGCCTCCCACCCAATGAGCACTCAAGGCAATTTACACTAAATCCATAAAAACAGTAAAATAACATTTCTAACAACAAAAAACTGATAAAATTCATATATTGCAATAGAACACAGGAACCTACTATAATCAAGGAACAGTGTTAATCACTAAAAACTCATAGCAGTATAATTTTTATCTGCAATTTAAAGGCCAATAACAAGGGAGGCAAGCTACCCTCCTTGAAAGGGAGTTCCACAACTGGATGCAGCTACACAGAAGCCTTGAGTCTCCAACCTCACCTCTCTAGGAGGTGGGACACATAACAAGGTCTCAGATGATGAATGCAGGCTCAGGGGAGATTCACAGGGGAAGAGGCAGTCTGTCAGATACCCTGGCACCAAATTGTTTAATATAAAGTATGAAACAAAAATAATAAAAATAATAAGCAAACAAAAGGGGAGAACGAGGGAAAGGGTCAAGTGGAACAACAACAAACACAACCACACAAATATCCCGTTAACTTCCCTCTCCCTCCTTTGGAGGTGTTTCCCCACCATTTAGTTGATGGATGGCATGGCAGGTTCTTCTCTCTTAGGACTTCGGACTATTCCTGCGTATTTAATTTACTAAATGTATAATCCACTTTTTAATCTTTAACCTTTAGGGATTAAAAAGTCTCTCAGAGTGGCTAACAAATAAAAATCAATCAAAAACAACTGTCACCCATATTTAAGAGATTAACAATGCAATCCTTTGTGTGTTTACTCAGAAGTAAGCCCCACTGTCTTCAATGTGGATCACTCCCAGGAATGTGGGAGTAAGGACTGCAGTCTAAAACAGCTTTTTTCTTTGAAACTTGGACCTTGCCAGCCCCTCATAAAGGCATGCCCTCTTTTGCCTCATTCACTGCTTTTCTTCTGCAGCAGGGGTTCTCCTCTGTCACTTCTTCAGTCTTCTTACTTCAGCCATACCAAAACCTCTCTTCCCTTACAAGCCACCACAGTTATTGCTCTCACAATATCCAGCAGGTTCTCTGCTTTTTATCTAGTGCCCCACAAAGTCAAAGCTGCAACACACAGTGCTCACCCATTAAAACCACTCCAGAGCAAAACACCCAGCCTGCAGTAGCCACTGACTACTTTTCTTCAGTCCTGGTTTAGCTTGTGGCAGGACAGGACAGTGGACGTTTTTTAAAAAAAAATTTGTGTAAACAGAGGTTGGTTTCAACAAAAGCCTACTTGCTGCTAAGTTAGGATCCTGTAAAGCAAAACCCAGCAAGGATTAAATCTAAAGGGATAAGAGAAGAAAAAGTGGCAACTGAATCCTCAGTGAATTTACCTCATTTGTAGCTTTGTAAAAGCTGAGGAAAAGGCCCTCATGAAGACAAAATCTCTTTTGCACGCTAGTTTTAAAACAGTGTAAACAGTCATGGATTTGATATTTGTCACCTTCACTGGTTCTCCTTCTCTATTAGGAAAGTAAGAAGAGTTATCTGTAGGAGTTTCCCCTCGAAGACTTCCATTTCCCTTTATTATTATTTTTAAGTGCTTGGTTGTAATGCTTCTCCATCCAAATCCCAGCAATGTCCATTTGCGCTTGAATTCTGGCTGAAAGGTTTAACAATGAGTCAGTAACTGGAGGGTTAAAATCTGCCATATCTATATTGCGCAGAAAATGAGAAAAAGGACCCCCTTATGGAACTCCAGTTAGATTGTGCAAATTTTAAGTATTTTCCCAAAACAGCTATGGTCATAACCTAGAATAGTGGGTCAGTAACTGGAGGGCCACCGTTATGTTTCACAACTTATTTCATAGTCTATGGTTGACAAATCATTCATTAATTTGTTTTGAAGATTTATATCCCACCTTTCAATAAAATGATTAAGTTCACTTAAAAACAACATCTCTCTCTCTCTCTCTCTCACACACACACACACACACACACACACACACAAACATCCCAACAGCCCTTAGTCCTCTGGCTGATGGGTGGGGCCAGAGCTTGCTTCCCTTTGGTGCTGGAGTTTCAGGGCAACTGGCAGTTAGAGTCAAGTGTTCTTTCTGGCAAGGAGTGGGGGCAAGACAGTTTGGTGCCCTAGGCAAGATCAGATATTTAGCGCCCCCCTTCCCACTTGAGAGCGCTGATTTTTTTTCCAAGGCGTTTCTGGCGCCCCCTTTAGCCCTGCACCCTAGGCAGCTGCCTAGTTGGCCTGGTAGCACCGGCCCTGAGTGTGGGGAAGCAAACCCCATGGAGTGTAGCTAGTCGGCTACCAGTACATACTGTAAAAGCTGTTTGATTTTCAAACACAACCTCCACAGGGTAGATAACCATAGCTTTTAATGAAACCACTTTTAACAATAGGATATAGGGTCTGCTCAATTCCAGCAGTAGGAGTTAATAGAAAATATGGCATTTGTTGCTATTACAAATACAATCCTCCCTATCAGAATTGATACATTTTTATGTCTAATACTGATGTTGCTGTATGATTTAATACTGTGGCACACTGCTTGGATTCCAGATGATCTATTATTCCTTGAATTAAATTGGTCTGCACACCTACCTGACAGGCAATGGCCATGAAATTGTGTTTTCTAATCATTCTATGATTCCACAAAAACCTGGAGATGTTTAATCATTACTCTCCATGCTTGCATAATTAAAACTGCAACACATTTACAAGGAATTTAGTAATACTGTACACAGTGGCATTCTTCTGATTAAGCATGCATAGGATTTGCTGTAAATCTACTATTGTTACACTTAACAGTGCCTTAAAAATTGATATGCCTTGATTGGTTAAGGCATCCTCTATGGATTTAGCAATATTTCCTCATTTGTACAAGTATTTCTGTATCAATTGTGGTCTTAGTGCTTATTATTAGCCCAGCTACTCCAATAGTTGTGCTTCCTATGTTATCTCTCTCTCTCTCTCTCTCTCTCTCTCTCTCTCTCATATTACTAGAACAGTGATGGCGAACTTTTTTGAGCCCGAACTTTTTTGTGTTGCCCAAACTGCAACACAAAACCAACTTATTTATTTCAAAGTGCCAACACTGCAATTAAACCTGAATACCGAGGTTTTGGTTTTAGAAAAACAACTCATACAGTTGTCCGAACTAATTAACATATTTTGTCTTAAAAGAAAAACACTAACAGAGCTTTCAATGATAACAGTTTTTTGTTAAAAAAAAAAATCAACTCAAAAAATTATTATAGTACTACATTGTACACATAGCCTGAAGGGAATTTATACAAACTTTTAAAATAATTAGGCACATGTATTTTTGGATCAGGGATTCTCAACTTGTAATATGATTATATGCCAGACTGAGATTGTATGGGGCAAGCTTTACTCCGGGTCCTTTCCCTGCTTCTACAGGTGTCGGATTAGTAAAAGTAAAAGTCAACCTGTACTAGGATGAGCAAGATAAACAAGAAAACTAAACGGGCTTAACACATTTTAAACACTTTATGTCTTGGACTGCAAACACTGCATTAGGTAAAAGTTTGCATTGGGCATGCTTTTGCACAATTAATGTGATTTTTGCTATTGCATGCATGCTGATAATTTGTCAAACCTTGGCTCATACTCCGTTAGTTTGAGAGCAACACATGTAGCACTCAGGTCAACTGTTAGGGCTTTACATCCAAGCCATGCTCTGTGCATCATTCTTCAAAATCTTTTAAATGTGATAACAATGTAGAAAAGAATTCTGTAACAGGAATTCTAGAATAAAATCATTCTGTTCCACACTGTGAGAAATAACAAAATAATTAGTGTTTTGCAGAAGGGGACAGTCTTTTTGCGATCTGGTGACCAATGGCTCGAGTGCCCACAGAGAGGTCCCTGCGTGCCAGCTGTGCCACTCGTGCCATAGGTTCGCCATCACTGTACTAGAACATGGGGGCATCTGATGAAGCTGACTGGTGGAAGATTCAGGACAGATACAAGGAAATACTTCTTCACACAGCACACGCTTAAAATGATGGAATTCACTACAAGTAGTAGTGATGGCTAGAGATCGGAATGGTTTTAAAGCAGGATTAGACAAATTCATACTAGTCGTTATGGCTATCTTCTACCTCCAATATCAGAGGCAGTATGCTTATGTTACACTAGTTGCTGGGGAACATGAACAGGAGGATGCTATTGCACTCATGTCCTACTTGGGTTTTTTTCACAGGCAGCTGGCTGGCCATTGTGTGAACAGAACAGTGGACTAGATGGACCCTTGGTCTGATCCCACATGGCTCTTGTGCTTAGTCTGCCTCCTCTCACCCAACTTTCCTTCCAGACCCACCATTGTTATAAACTAACCTTTTGCACCCGAAAGGATAGGTTGGCGCTGTTAGGTTTTGCATGGGCAGAACGAGATTGTCACCTGACATCAGGATTGTCACCTGAGGTGGTGTGCAAATAGTCACCAGACATAATGTCAAGGTCTATGACTCAGAATCATGTGGACAATTGTAGTAAACATGTTGTGAAAAACAGGTTATATAATAGGTGAGTAATATCCTATTTATAGATACTATAAATGGGGTCTTACTATATAAGTTGGGGTAAGACACACATCCCCTCACTTGACTCTTGTTCTGGACTTCTACTTCAAGTCAGTCACTTCACTTCATCTCAGCCTTGCCACTGGGGTCTTGGACTTGTATCTGCAATGATGTAGCGAGATGGGGGTATCTCTTCTGAGTAAGAGATGCATTGCTTGCCTTAATCCCATGTAATTGGGTCTTACAAATAAACTCTTTAATCTTTATTAACTGCTGTTATTTCCTCCTTCCGTCTGCATGACTGGGACTGAGGGTCACTGGCTAGGTAAGCTTTTGAACCCGGGTCAGTCCAGCTCTCACAGGTGCCAGAAGTGGAACATAGGAAACTGCTATATACTGAGTCAGACCATTGGTCCATGCAGCCCAGTATTGTCAACACTGACTGGCAGCAATGGCTCTCCAGGGTTTCAGGCAGGATTCCTTCCTAGCCCTACCTGGAGATGCCAGGGATTGAACCTGGGACTGTCTGCATGGAAAGCATGTGCTCTTCCATTAAGCTATGCCCCTCCCATTGACCATGCAATTGAGATAATAATGTTCTCTTGAGAAAAAAACACACCTGTCAATTAACTGTTAGGGCAATACTTTTCTGGGAGCCTTACCAATTATCCCTTTCTAGTGGGCACCAGCTATCTTAATTATTCATTCTCCTCCAGCTTCAACTGTTAGACCTGAAGGAGAGTCAAGTACCAACAATCTGAGTCCAGACACACAGAAAAGACAATCACTTGTTATGATTTTTTAAACCCTTAATAATGATTGAAGAACTGAATGGTTAATATTGTGTGTTGGACTCAGCTAACATTGTGTACCCTATACACAACAAACACTTCCCAATATGTTGCTGTTAACTACTCAGCTAACCTACATATGTAAACAGATCTCCAGACTAGACATTTAACTGTTCCCACTTGATTTCTCAGTTCCTAAGCAATGTCCCTCACTCTCCATGCCCTCACATGAACCCAAACAGGCAGCGAAGAGTCAATGTCTTGACCATTATCATCATCACAGCATTCTCCCAGGTGCCAGGCCTGTAATTCTTGCTGGCTTTAGGTAACAGCCTCTGACACTGTCGAACTCTGGGGTCCTTTCTTCAGCACCAGTCCTCACTCAGCTGCTTAGCCACTACTTCTTTCACTATTTGCTTTCTAGGCTCCAATATTCCACTCAGGGTAAGCGTTCTGTCTTCTTCTGTCTACTTTCCAGTCACCTCTCAATTCCTTCTTCGCCTTCCTGCAACCATCTTTTCCTCCTCACATTCTCTCATCTCCACAGTAACCAGAAGCTCTCAGCAGCTTGTCATTCATAGATGGTTCCCCCACCCCCGTCACCAGCTGTCCACTCTCTGTACAAGATGCTCTTTTTAAAATCTCAGTTCAAACCCCAGCTCCCTCATTAGTTTACACTGGACACGCTAGCGATTTAAATGGGTTACATTTTCATCACCAACATCACTTTAACATGTGTGCTTCATGTTGGCACAGCAGTCAACCTTCATTTGTAGTGGACCAGCAATCTTTTCCCAAGTATTTTGGCACTGGTATGGCCAAATATTCATGATTCCGAGAAGTGTTGTGGAGAATTTTAGAACATGTTATTATTACACAATTTTTGTGATCCGTTGTAAGCCTCGGGGTAAATTGGCCCCAAGGGAGGGTATAAATCTTCAAAATGGAACAAATTTCAGCATGCTGCAATTCTCTACCTCAGAGTCAGGTTTGTACCATCTGGCCAAAATGTAATTTGTTGTGGTCTAAAGTATCTCTTCTCCATTCCCAGCACTACTCTCAAATCCACCCATAAGCAAATCCGTGTCATTTTATAAAAGATGAGAATCAATATAGATATGCAACAGGAGAAGTCTTTCTGGAATATCTCCAGGAGTCCCTTCTGGCAGTATACTTGCAGTTTCAATCACAGGATTCTCTTTGCCAAATATAATCCATACTGATTTTCTTGGATTGTCATTTCTTGGATTGTATCTAAGTGATTTCTTCTACTTCTGATGTTCAAGTGTGTGAGGGAGTTATCAGCAGACTTGGGGAAACCTCAAGATTTGCAGAAGTACCCCCCAAAAAAACTTAGAAAAAAGGGAGAAAACCCCAAAGAATGCCAACTATCTGTTGTCAGGGGGAGGGGACAGAAAAGCAGGTGTGAGAGGGAGTGGAACGGAGTATCCTGGAGGAGGGCATGACTGACTGGAACATTGGAGTGCTCCACACTGCAACTTTTTGTTGCAGATCGCACTTGCATCCCACTAAGCATGATCAGATGCCCAGTTGACTGGACTACCATAGCCTAGTCATCATCTGTCATCAAACCAATATCCCCTAAATTTTATTTATTTATTATATTTATACCCCGCCTTTTTTCCTTCAAGGAACCCAAGGCGGCTTACATAATCCTCCTCTCCATTTTATCCTCACAACAACCCTGTGAGGTAGCTTAGGCTGAGAGTCAGTGACTGGTCCAAAGTCACCCAGTGAGTTTCATGGCCAAGCGGGGACTAGAACCTGGATCTCCTGAGTCCCAGTCCGACACTCTCACCACTATGCCACACTGGCTCTCACTGGGTAGTTTGAATAACGGCAGTCTAAATTCCTGCCCATAATTTCCTAGTCTTAAGAGTGACTGGGGTGTATGCTCAGGCACAGAGGGCGGGTTTGCATGATCACACAGGGAAAATAAGCTACAGTGGCGGATGCCAGTCACAGGCTGCCTAATTAGTATAATTACACTTGCTGGACAGGTTGTGACATCTGAACCCAGCGAGGCTGGGTGGCGGTTTACAAACCACCCTGAAACCCTAGAACAAGCCACGGGTTTCAGGGTGGTTTATAAACCACCCCAGCCAGCCACCCTTGCTGGGTTCGGACATCACGACAACCTGCACCCAGCAAGGGTAATTACGCTAATTAGGCAGCTTGTGACCAGCACACACAGGGAAGGAAAATAAGCCACGATGGCTTATTTTCTTTCCATGATCATGCAAACCCTGTCAGAGACAAGTTCTGTCCATTTGGGAGAGGTGCAATAAGCTTTTGCCTGCCAGTCATTCTTGTTTTCTGCAGAAACTGTGCCAGTCAATCCTGTAATGGATATGCCTTCTCTCAAATTATTCCTTTCCCTTCTAATCAATTCACATTTGCCAGAACAGTATGGACTCTGTAAGCCTCCTCCTCCTCTTTTAGGCTGTACGTACTCATTATGTAATCCCTCTAATTTAGCGTTCAGACTACTATGCTCTCTCACACGGTATTTTATTACTATCACCATTCCCTCAAGGATATCTTTTATATCAGGGCTCTCCAACCTTGGGTCCCCAGATGTTTTTGGCCTACAACTCCCAGCATGCCCCAGCCAGTTGGAGAACACTGTTTAATATGTTTAGCATTCTTTGTGAACCTTTCCTTCTGTGTTTTTTTAATCTCAAATCTGCTCCTTCAAAAAATTATCCATACTTCTTTTGGATTGACTGGCATTCTTTAGGAATCCCGTAAGGACCTGTCCTTTTCTTTCTTGATCCAGTCATCCATGGCCCCAGTAATATCACTCATAGGTTTGTGATACCTGATTGTATGGAATCCTCCTGTTTCAGTTGTTCTCTTGGATCTGAGAAGGCACTACATGTTGGCTGTCTCTTAGCCCCTTCTGAATTACCAACAAGCTACAGCTAACAGAAAGGGCCCAGACTAGGAGTCAACACCAAGGTAGTTTTATTCAGGGTGGTGATGTCACAAAGGTAAATTCTCTGCCAGCGGCAGTGTCAGAGTTGGATGTTTGTTTGTACTTTTAAACAGGACCGGTGCAGGGCAGTTTGGTGCCCTAGGCAAAGTTATATTTAGCGCCCCCCTCTCATGCCGGGGGGGGCCTCCGGAGCAAAGCAGCCGGGAAATGCCTGCTTGCCCAGCGCCCCCCCCCGCCCCCCGCCTCCAGCAGCCGCTTTCCCTGCTGCCAAGCCAGCTTCGCTCACCATGCAGCATCTTTGGACCGGTTGCCACCGCCACGCGCGCTCCTGACCCGGCCTAGCTCCGGGCGCCAAGGAAAGCCAAGCGCAACCCTGAACCCGCCCGGCGCCCGCAATCCCCCCTGCACTGACCTGGTGGTGCCTTTGTCGGCGAGGCGGCCAGGCGGGGCAGGAGCGCGCCGGCGGCGAGGAAGAGTCGGTCAGAAGGAGCGCAGCGTTTCTGCGCCCTCTTTAGCCTCGCGCCCTAGGCAGCCGCCTAGTTTGCCTAGCAGTAGCGCCGGACCTGCTTTTAAACAGGCACTGAAGATCATTTTTTAAAAATCCCAACAACATATTAACCAATAAAACCATTACATGTAGGCAAGTATTAATTTAGTATCCAGACCTACTTTGCTTCGGCACTTCAAAACTGCTTCACTTATGTTTAAAGGGTGATAGTTTTAATGACAGCTTAGCTCATTAATTATATCTTAAATCCATACATGTTAGAGCTTACCACAGCAAAAAGAGACTAGAACAGTATATTGTACTAAAATCAACATGCTGCATCACAAGCATATATTTATTGGGGTTTGCTGCTAGGATACAAAGGAATCTGACATGTATGATAAGAAATATGATCTTCAAAAAGTCTTTGCGATTATGTAAGCCGCCTTGGGTTCCTTGCAGGAAAAAAGGCGGGGTATAAATATAATAAATAAATATACGTGTTTTGACAGCTGCAGAAATTAAGGTTACTGAAGTACAAAATAGCTTGCTTAGTGGTATCGCACCTCATTCTGCACTTCATCACCATAGCAGATATATTTTTTATTATTTATTTATTTATTATATTTACGGTATACCCCACCTTTTTTCCTGAAAGGAACCTAAGGCGGCTTACATAATCCTCCTCCTCCTCTCCATTTTATCCTCACAACAACCCTGTGAGGTAGGTTAGGCTGAGAGTCAGTGACTGGCCCAAAGTCACCCAGTGGGTTTCATGGCCAACCGGGGACTAGAACCCAGATCTCCCAAGTCCCAGTCCAACACTCTCACCACTACGCCACACTGGCTCTCTGTTTCTCCTACTTGTTCCCTAATTGCTCTTTTCCTGAGATAAAAGGGAGTAAATGCCATTACTTTTTTCAGTTTATTAGTCTGTAAATAATACACAGAATTTTGAAACAGAAATTTGTATCATATCAAGTCAATAGCTGCTTGTTTCGGATACATGTTACGTGGTCATGTAACTAAATTCTAATACTCTTGTATAAGCTGTATGAGCTATGAAGGTAAAACATGTCACATTCATAGGTAGCAATGGGAAAAGTCTAAAAATAATTGCAGAAATATGACCTCTCAAGATTTCAGAACATAATTATTCAACAGATTTTCACCCAATTTCACATAAGAAAGTTTTCAGCTTTAACAAACAGGAATCTCTGAAACGATTTTGAGTATTCCAAAAATTAGAACACTCCCCCTAATTCCATTTTGGTGAGAGTGTTTTAAAATATATATTGTCATCAAAAATCATATTGAGGTTTTCTCTAGCACTATGGAATACAAATCAGCAAGAATATTTTTGATATTTCCAAAACCTGGGTGTACTTCTGCTACAAAAATATACATTTCTGATTTGCATTTATAAATAAACAAGCTAATAATTTTGATAAGACTGTTATTTAAATGAAAGTCACAGCTCACCCAAAGAAAATGACAGCATAATCCAGATAATTTCTTACAGAGGAATGGAAAAGCAATTTATTCAGTACTACTGAACAATGGAGTAGGAGTAGAAGTACTAAGAGTTGGAGAATCGCAATAAGGGTTAAACAATTAACAATCTAAAATGAAGAACAGCATAACTATGAGTCGGTGGATAATATTCAGGGACTACTGTTGTGCAGTATTCAGTGTGTTTGATTCAAACATCTAAAAATGGTCTAAAGAATGTGGCAACTTCAAAATGCTTTATAGTCAGTGAGTGGCGGCAATTTGATCCATACATGCCTAAATTGTATTTGGCACATTAAGTAGGAAATGTTACCTGCTTCATATCAGAGAAACCAAGATACATGAGAGAGAAAATGAATCAATTGCTTTGCCACACCTCAGCCTGTAAGTAACAAACATAGCTTTTCCTTGAAATAACTCTGCAATCTGCATTGCTGAAAAAGTTTGGTCACATGGATCAGTCTTAACAGTCTTACATGGAAGTTAAATCCTTCAACAGGACTTTCCCCCAAAGTAAGTACGTTTAGGATTGCAGCCTTAATTAAATTCTACCAGCCATTACATTCACATTACCATCAGGGACCTAAGTCAAAGAAGGCAAACACACAGTTCTAACTTGTACTTTAAAATATATTTATTCACAGAAAGTATCCCTCTCAAATGTAATTAAATAAATCCTGGAAATATGACACTCTACTGAACATAAATGCAGAAAGAAAATTTGCCTCATCTGGGTGATATTTCTTCATCAGTTCTACCTCCATCCAAATATCAGTAATGTTAAAGTATGGAACCCTTTAAAAATCTATGCAGCGTCCTTTCCGTTCCCAATCTCCATAACGAGTAGGTTCAGGGCCTTTGGGTCCATCCTTCTCTTTTGTAACAGGATTGATGCCATCTGGAAATTCTAAAAAGAAAGTACAACAAAATGCTAATAAATAAGACAGTTCTATTCAACAATCAGACTCATAGTGCTACTGTATATGACGTTCCTGGAATCCTTTGGAGAGTACTTACCCTTCTCCTTACTGTGGCACTAGGGGATCACTAGGAACCAAATTAGTTGGTTGTCTATTTGCTCCAGCTTTAGCCGTGGGACCAAATCTACCATAAGTTATACCAACAAATCAACAACTATAATCAACTTAGGGTTTATATATGCTCTAAACTATTACCATCTCAGGATACAATTATATAACAACATGTTAACAACTAAAGTCATATTTAGAAATTCAAGGAAAAACTGTTGAAAGGTGCAAAGTAGTTAGGATTTTATGAGACACAGTGTAGAAATTCAGTTTACTCTACAGATAAACATAATTACATGGCAGTGCAGAAGGAAAAACCCAGACACAGTGGGGTGAAAAAACGAAATGGATCATCTTACTTTTAAAACAAGGTTATCCCAGCAGCAGAAATGGTTCTTATAAGTTCAACCGCCCTGAACTTTCACATTAGCAAACTGAACAACATCTGTCCTACTATAAATGTCAGTGAATTTAGTATCTGCACTATATTGAGTGCACAATGTCTCGGAAACAGACCCAGGAAGTAAAGGATGCTATTTTTAATTATGTCTGTAAATCCTGGATAACAAAGAGATACTAATAACTATTGAAAATGAATGTAGTAAGGCCTAAATATAGCCAACTAAAGTTCTTCATGCACTGAGTGTTTGCTATTACTACCTGACTCAAGAGAGTTGTAGCATCTCAGGGCTGTGTCTTTCTTAGTACTCTTTTCCAAATGTTCATATTTATATTTTACACACTCACAAACACTTACTTTCTAATGGCTCCTTCTCTGCACTGGATTCTTCTGACTCATCAAAACGGCCTACCGGCAATTTTGGTCTTTTAAGAGGTTGCTTGGTAGATGCAGCATTTCCTTTTGTGCTAAAGTTAGTACTTCCCAAAGAGCTGTGCAGCAAAACTGACCCTATTATATACAAACATAGATCAAATTGAGAAATATGTTCATAGGATGCCCCTTTTTCCAATACAGTAATACCTTGGATTGCAAGTAACTTGGTTTGAGAGCGTTTTGCAAGACAAGCAAATTTTAAAATATTTATTTAATTTTTTTTTTACTTGATATACAAGCGACGTCTTGCAATACAAGTACTGTAGTATGGCTTAAATTAAAAATCTCTGTACAATTTTTTTGGGGGGGATTTCGTTTTGATATAAGAGTGTTTTGGATTACAAGCACGTTTCTGGAACGAATTATGCTCTCAATCCAAGGCATGACTGTAACTTGGTTTGAGAGCGTTTTGCAAGTCAAGCAAATTTTTAAATATTTATTTTTAAAAAACTGACTTGATATACAAGCGATGTCTTGCAATACAAGTACTGTAGTACGGCTTAAATTAAAAATCTCTGTACAAATTTTTTTGGGGGAATTTCATTTTGATACAAGAGTATTTTGGATTACAAGCACGTTTCTGGAACGAATTATGCTCTCAATCCAAGGCATGACTGTATGTTGAAATCAGCGTAGATGTACAAAAAAGTGAAGTACTATAACAGAAAGTCCAGTACAAATCTGGATGCATACAGAAAAGAACTCCTGAGGCCTGAAGCCTAACATGATGGTATACAGTACTACACCCCTGTGAAAGCTTGCCAGTGTGTTCACCGAGACAACTATGAGCAAGTTGTCTACTCTACAGTGTGCAGATACATCATTCAGAAACAAAACTCACGCTAGATACATTTCCTCCTGCCCCACAAACATAAGCAAATGGATTATGGTAGTAGTTTAGACATATAAGGCCTTCAAAAATGATTAACAGTAATAGCTTTGGGGGGAAATTAAGCGTTTGTTTTGCCTAAATTGTGAGTACATATATGAAACTGCCAATTAGTCCATCTAGCCCAGGATTATCTATTCCAATTGGCAACAGATCTCCAAAGTATCAGGCAGTGGTGGAGATGTCAGGAATTGAATCTGGGGCCCAGCCCTAACACATCAGCCTTTTAACCATAAATTAACAAATCTGGAATAAGACAATTGTCTCTTGGTACTACATACACAATTACCAGCCTGGACCATAATCACTCCAGCCCTACGT
This sequence comes from Shinisaurus crocodilurus, assembly GCA_021292165.1. Lineage (NCBI taxonomy): Eukaryota > Metazoa > Chordata > Lepidosauria > Squamata > Shinisauridae > Shinisaurus > Shinisaurus crocodilurus. The sequence continues at coordinate 132,342,625 of CM037879.1, forward strand.
ATACACTAAAAGAGTGGGAAAACACCACTTGTTTCTCATTTTGTGATCAGCCTGGGTTCAAGTACAAAAGTGTGATTACACATGTAAGGGGTACCTAACTTATCTACACTAGGTGACCATGGATAGACAACTACAGAAAGTCAAAAATGGGGGGAGAAAAATATGGACAACCAAACTTTATATGATACAAAAACAGCCAAATCAGATTCTGAGGAGTCACTACTATATATAGGGGCATATATATATATATATATATATATATAGAGAGAGAGAGAGAGAGAGAGAATATTTATATATATACTAAAGAATAGCAGCAATTCTCAACTTCCTCTTTTGTGTGAATCTGGACGCTAAGAATATAAAAGAATTACAGTGTGGGTTTGTGCTGAAAGTGCATATGAATGGTCTGACATGCCACACACATGAGCTTAGAATGCCACTTTTTTTCTCCCATCAGCGCCTCTGTACACAGGTGCCAGAAATCTAAACATTGGTGCAGATTTACCCATTGCTTCATGACCACACTGGGAAAATCTGTTGATTTCCATCAGTTCCATGACTGTTGACTGGGCAGAGCCTCAGGGGCAGAAGGGTGGTGACTTCAGGCAAGGTTGTGGCTCACCACCTCCTGGAACAGCTTAGAACAGCAGGGTGGGATCAGGAGACCGGCAGCTACAAGTTCACCATTCAGTTGCAGCACCATGGGAAGGCATTTATGTAAATGACTCTCTGATCCATTCAAGAAATCATCCCCTTGGTGTCCTCATTCCCTCCCTTTAGCTGTCCATCTGAAATTATGCCTTAAAAAAAAAAAAAACCTTTGCCTGTCTTGCATTGCTAACTCCAAGGCCAGATTAAAGTGGCCGGTGGTATTGGGACAGCTCCTGCTTCCTGCCAAATGAACATGTGATTATTATTTTTAAAAAACCCTGGTATCTACCAACAGAAGCAAGACCCAAAATGGTGGCATGGGGGCAGAGTCAATGATCTACTGCATCTCATAAGCCATACGCTGCAATGACCTGTATTATACAGAATAAGGGATTCTAACATCAAATCCCCTCAAATGGCCAGGAAGCTGAAGACCTGAGCTACTACCGTAAGTTAACCAATTAATACTCACATTTTGCAGAGGAAGAACACTGAGGCTGAGAGATAAGCAAGAGATAAGCCCAAGGCCAGGAACTGACTCCACAGCAGGTAAGTTTTTAAATTATTATTTGCAATTTTAAAGTGACAGCAAACTGTGTTTATATTCTTAATCACACAGTCCCATTTTAGGGAAAACTGAGACTCAGAGATATACAATTTCCCCAGGCAAGTAATTGCACATAGAATTGCACGTGAGCACATTTTCAGCCCTGCCTCTTCAGTGAGACTAACAGCCTGATCCATTTTTACTCATACTCAAGTAACTGTGCATACAATTGCAGCCTTAGAAGTTAAATCAAAGCAAAACCAGAGTAGTTATTGTGAGGCTTACTATTAAGAAGTAAATATTGTTACCAGTACCATAATCATATTTTGCTGAAAATTACTAAGACCTAGAAATATTCATTTATATGAGGTCTAAGAGAATGTGTGCAAAGGACAGTGGCAAAGATTGGCAAGATTGGTCAGTTATAAGGGGAAGGAAAAATATGGCTGCAAAGATCAGAGATAGATGAGCAGTGGCAGGAGAAGCACATATGTGATGGGAAGAGAATATGAGAGATAATGGAGTAGAAGGGAATGGAAACACCACCAGAGATACCAACATATCCTCCTCCATTTCACTGACAAAAACAAAGACTCTCTTATAAACAAGCACCTGTGGGGAGCAGAGACAGATCTGGGAAGAGACAGACATAGGCTGGGTTCACACAATATGACAAGCCCCCTGGTTTATAAGGGCTTGTTGTGTTGTGAGAACCCACCATGGCTTATTCGGGGCGGCTTATACCGTAAGCCCAGCTTCTTGGTTTTAAGCCGCCCCGACTGGCCATGGCTTGTTCTAGGGTTTTGTAGCCGCCATTGGGCTTGCCCGTGTCGTCCAAACCCAGACGACACAACAAGCCCAGGGGTAGCCCAAACCGCTCAGCAGTCTGGCTTAGCATGTCATGCAAACCTGTCCAGTGGCAGATGAGGCAGAAAGAGGCTGAGCATTTGTACCAAAGGGCCTTCTCCTGGAAAACTGCACCCTGTTCCCTACTCATAGTCTTAAAATAAAGTGTGTGTGCATGTGTCTGAGCATGTACAGAGTGCTTTTCTTTTAAATACAAATGGCAGCTGCAGTTACTGGAGCAGGTTTTATAGGGTGATTACAGATCTCCCATACAGATAAGCCTCAACACCTCTATCTTTAGAACCCACACATTGCCGCTATCATTATTTTAAAAAATGTTCCAAGTATAGTACGTGTTCTGTTCCACTACATACAAAACTCTACTCCTGGTTTTCCTTCCAGAAGATCTTAACAGCACTCCACACTCCAATCCCCCCCCCCCCGCCTCCACACACACACTTTTCTTGGCATAGATAAGGGATGGGGTGCTTCTGAATACATGCCTGCTGAGCCAATGATTTTCGGGGTCGGCTGCAAAAGCTACTGAAGCTAAATTCAAGGTGGATATGACCGAGGCAAGGAAGCAAGAGAGTCTGTGGCTGCAATCTATGCACTGACTTAAATTGGGAGCAAACCCCATTGAAGCTAAATGGAGCTTAAGTCTAAGTAGACATCTGTAAGATTGTACTGTGAATGGGAGAAGTGAAGTGGCTCCAGACAACGACTGGGGTGGGTGGGTGACATAAAATACCAAGCCCCCTCCTTCGCGCCAGTTCTAGCTCTCTCCCTCACACAACTGTGGTACACGCGCATGCACCGGCTGGGCTTGCCATGCGGAAGCGAGCAAGCGCTGCCGACGCGCTTCGCTTCTTCCTCGTGTTTACCTCTTTCTAGACCTTCCTGCCGTTGAGGGCGCCCCCCCCCCCGCCTCTAAGCCAAGAGGAGAAACAATATTCAGCCTCAGCTGTAAATGGAGGAGTCAGTGGACAAACCGGCAAGAGCTGAGAGGGAGGGGCAGCTGCCCTGAGAGCCGAAAGATTAGCTTTAGCTACAACGCCCCTGGAACGGGGGAAGGTAAGGGAAGGGGGCCTGTGGCAGCAGCTCCAGCACCGGGCTCCCTACCCACTAAGGGCTCTTGAGCATTTGCTCCAACCGAACCACCGGCTTTGGCTAACTCAGTTCAAACAAAACAAGATCTCGCCTCAGGCTAGGCTGACATTTTGCCAGCTGACCAAGCTACAAGACGGGCCACGGCATACTGCAAGCTTTTTACTCACGCACGCACCCCGCAGTCCTCCCGCCTCCAACTTCCTGCACCCGCTTACTCGTTTGTCCCACTACGGGGACTAAACAGCGGCCCAAGTCGAGCGACAGCCTCAGAGCCATTTCCCGGCTGGACCAGGGCCTACTCTTAGCTCTGGCGCGGATCCCAAGGCCCCGGGCTATGCGGTGTAGCAGGCGGGACTATGCCAATAAGCGCCACCTCTGGTCAGCCCCCTTTCCCGTCATACTCGTATTCGCGAAGGCTGTAGTGACTCGTTAAGTTTCCCGGCAAAATTCAGAACGCGGTGTTCCTAGTTCGATTTGCAGCTTTTAAGATTTGCGGGGGCGGAGGCATTGTTATTCCTCATTTATCCTTACGATAAAGTAGATAGGATTCTTGATCATCCTTGCACAAGGGATCATAAAGGGGACAGAAAGAGCAGCAGAATGAAGCGGGGCGGGGCGAAGATAATTTTTCTCTAAGAACGATAATTCCGCCAGCTTTCTTCATAGGGCTAGGGCTGAAGGAACAGGAAGCAGGTTCCGGCGAGCTCAGCAGCACTTATTCGTACACACACATATCATGCTGCACACGAAGTTTGCCTTTCTCCATCTCTGCAGGAGATATTTTGGATCCGTAGCTAGAGAGGAAAATTCAAAATAATTTCAACTCGAAGCGGTTACCTTTTCTAGCACGTAGCCACCCCCAGGAATGGTAAAACTGGCAAACCTTTCTCGGCATGTTTGTGAGCGACCATGTGAACAACTGTGAGCTTAGAACCATGGAATGGTCACTACTCTGAATTAACATTCATTGTGTGGCTGTTCAGGATGAATTAAATATGCTACAAGACAAAGCTAAGGCACACATTTATACAAATTATGTTTGAAGCTGGTATAGAAACTGCCCTTAAAAACAGTTCTAACATAATTGTGAGATTATGTTTACCAGAAGCAAACAGAACCAGGCTGCTGCAGCACCTATTATTAATAACAAGTATGAGCAACAGTAGGAAACAACAAATATAGTAGCAAGGCTATTGAAATTAATGGGTTGGATGCAGAGAAACCTCAGCAGGTGACAAACCCCCTCCTGCATGCCATTAGCCATCCACCCCACATTTAGCGGTCTCCAAACCTTCAGAAAAGGGCGTAGGGGTGGTGGCTGTGTTTCCACTGGTATTTCTCTGGATCCAACCTAATGGCCAGGTTTGCATGCCACGCTAAGCCACACTGCATGGCAAGCACCGGAGAAACCCTGGTTGCGTTTTGGAATGTACACTGTTTCTCAGCAAGTGTACATTCCGAAAAGCAACATTGCAGCACTTTGCAAAATGCACTTTGGAGGCGCTTGAAAAAAATAGGTGTGGGAAGCACCCTTAACAGCAGAATCTTCAGGGGAGGGTTCATGTGGCCTTGGGCTGCCCTCACTTTCCCAAGTGTAGATAACCCAGGAGCACAAGCCCCCCCCTAACCCCCCCCAAAGATCAAGCCAAAAAGGGTGTTTTGGGAGATAGCCCCTCAATCCCCCCCCCTTAGCAGCAGGATTCCCAGGGTTTTTAGGGGGTGATCAGAAGTCCCTAGTGTCGCCTCCATTTTGCCATTGACCCCGAGTTGCTAGCACCTCAGGTAGTGGCAAAACTCAGGACTCCTGGGGGGGGGGCACACGTTTGACACTTGCCAAACAAAACCCTGCCTTCTGTCACTGGAATTTCCCCCCAGTTTTGCAGGTTTCCCCCATGCTAGCAGCAGGGGAACACTTGCATAACTGGGGGGCAACTAGGGACACCTGATCTCCCCCCAAACCCCAGGAGATCGCACTGCAGAAAGGGTGGGAAAAGCCCCTTTCCTCAAAGCGTAATCTCCCTTTGCAAGGAGCTTGCCAGTCCCAACCTGTCAAATCTGACAGCTTGCAAACGGGGTGGGGGGAAATACTTACCTGCAGCCTGTGCTAGGCAAATCCAGCAGACATCCTCCCTAGCCATTACCTACCACAGCATCCTCCATTTTTAAACCGACCTGCTGAGTTTGCACAAATGGAGCAGTTCGGGTAAAAAAAAATAATGACCGCAGTTGTTTGTGCACATAATTAGTCTAATTTTTTTTTTTAAGGGGAGGGAGACCACGGCAGCACCTCCAAGGTCCTTGAGTGACACCTCGTGGATGCGCCCATTGGAATCACAAAAGAGGGCATGACAGCCCACTTTTGTGATCTCCCCCCAAAAAAGTTTAAAAGGACAAAGACAAGCTGAAGTGAGCATGAAACAGCTTCCTGCAGGGAGTGGGGGAAGCCTTTGCCATCTGTCCCCAAGTGCCGCTTGGGCACTTTGGGGTGGCTGGCAATGGGGGTTGCCCGCTAGCTGCTTGGCAAGAGCAGCAAGGAGGCTTTGTTGTTCTTTCTAAGTGGCTCTGTAGCAGGTTCACTTTAGCCATGGTGGGTTGCATTGTCCAGGTTTGGACGACATGACAAGCCACTGTGGCTACAGCAAACCCTAGAACAAGCTTGCTATGCAGTGTGGCTTAGAATGTTGTGCGAACCCTCCCAGTGTCTAGAACTATGTGCTGAAGAGGCTTACTGGGTTCCTCGGAGACAAACATCGATTTGAAAATAGCACAGGAGGAAGAAATGTCAGCTGTAAGACACACACCAGTGTTCAGTAATTAGAACTCCATGGGTTACTAGAATTAAATGAGTACTAAAATAGAGGGAAGGGGTGGAAATTGGATAAAAGTTCCAAGGAGGGAGCCATAGATTTGGAAGAGCACACAAGTCATGGAAGAAAGAGCTGCTAGAAAAAAGTTAAGAGTTAAAATAAAACAACCTCTACGTTGCAATGATCACCGAAGAGAAATGAGCCTCAGGTGTGAAAATATAATAAAACAACCTTTCTAAACTACAGTATCTACAGTACAACACTGGAATGACTCTGGACAAAGAAGAATGAAATCGAACACTAGTCTTATAAGTGAAATGAAACAAAATGAAAACACTCATCAAGTCACAACTAAATGGAATGACAACAGCTAGGCTGCAAAACGCCAGTGGAATAATTGCAGAACAAGTTGTGACAATACTGAGGCCTCATAGGAACCAGATGGGGCAATTAGAAAATGTAAAACAATAGTGACCACAGGAGACTCAGAATGCAACTGTGTGATAGCCTTGTAAATCTAGTAAATCTACCGTTCTCTACCAGATACATTAATAGCATCTCTCGTGCCATTAAGTGAATTGGTAATGGAACCAGAACCTAAACCACAGACTTTCATAGATCATAGAGTTGGAAGGAGCCTGCAAGGCTATCGAGTCCAACCCCCTGCTCAATGCAGGAAACTAGAGGAGGGGTCTCCCATCCAAGTAATAACCAGGCCTGACCCTGCTTAGCTTTCCACACTCAGACAAGCTGAGCCAGCATAAGCCACAGGCCTTAGCAATGACTTATTGTTATCAGTACAGGGCATTGCTGTCATAGCAAGATGGGTATATGGAGATAAATAGGTTTATTTACTGCTTTCAAGGAAGAAAAAAGACAATATATGACATGATAGATGTATAAGTACAGCAGGCTGTACAGAGAGAGATGAGAGGGGAAGCAGAGCCATTCCACCAGCCTTACTGAAAGAGTACTTAATTTTTTCCTCTTCCTTTCCCATCCCCTTTTTCTTGTGTGTTGTGTCTTTTTAGACTGCAAGCCTGCAGGCAGGAACTATCTTGTTTTACTGATTGCATGTAAGCCACTATGGAAGTGTTTTGGCTGAGGAACATCATAAAAATACTTTAAATGTGGCATGCAACAAATCCCATTTTCCATTGCTACAGCATGCCCTGTACTAGTCAATGTACCATTTGCAACCACAGGCTGAAGGTTAACAGTACAGTATTCACTTCTTTTTTTTAGTATGGGCTGATCATAGGTTTAAGTGATTTCTCACATACAGACTACTATGGTATGAAAAATTAAGTCCTAGAAATTAAATTAAAAAGGAATTTAAGCAGGGGAAAATCAGAGAATTCATGAACACATTCATGTGCATTCTAATTCTTTTAGAAGAGCTTTCTCGCTGTTGAAGTATCAAGTAGGACTAAGTCTAATTACTTTTCTTTGCCTACATTCAACATGAGAATTGTTACTGCCTTCGCTTCCAAAAGGCCAACAATGGAAAAATATTGCAATCTTAGAAGTGCTCATTTAATGCATATACAAGGAACCATATATTTTTGAATCAATGTAAAAAGTACATACTGCCACTCCAACTGATCAAGGTTACAATCCTATGCACACTAACTCAAGAGTAACTCCCTTTTAACTCAGTGGAACTTACTTCTAAGGAAATATGCATAGATCAGGCTGTTAGTGCAACAAGTGAAATGAACAAGCGGCAATATCTATTAAACATCCCTAAAAAATTCAATAAAGCACTGCAAACCGTCATATGTCCACAGAATTAAAAACAAATAGCACCTCTTATTAGAGCAATCAATTGTCTGGAACTTTTGCAAGCATTTGAACCATACAGAAGCACACAAGTTTCAACAGATCCATTCCAAAACAACTGAGTTGAAGGACATTAAAGTGTTTGCAATGAAAAATGGCAGGAATAAGCAATATTCAAACTGTGACCTTGCTTACTATAGAATTAATACATATTCCTCAGCACATTGAAAAAAGCAAAACATTGCTTTCCCTCTACATCTCTTAGATGTTCGTTCAATTTATTAACACTAGATGCAATAAGACAATGCTAAAAAATAAACATGCACTAGATATACAAGAAATTTATATTTTCGGGAAATCTGTTCATTACAATTATGCACAAGACCTCTTCACCTTTAAGTGCATTACTTTTTGAAACAGGTAAAAAGGGATGAATATTGAACTCAATGCTGTTCAGCACCAATAAGAATTCAACAGACCTTTAACATTCCTGTATATTAAAAACATTTATCAGTATCACTAAAATTTACCATTTTCTTCCATTTCAAGATGCAACTGATTTCTATTTACAGTAATTTGTTTTCAATAAAACTTAATATTTAAAAATCTATATCCATAAAAGTATTGCAGAAATTTATAACCTTTTAAAAAAATGTACATACAAGGAAGTCCCATGTAAAAGGTTCACTGAAGAACTGAACCCGACAGTAAGAGCAATTTTATTAAACTTTGCAAAACTCCATTTGAAGGCAGCTCACATTTCAACATTCAAAAATCCTTAATTGCTGCTTGCTTATGAAAACTGAAGTTCCAGTAATAAAGATGAAAATGTAAACCAACACGCTATTGAGATCAGTAGAAAAATGTAGTTTCTACAGGCATAGCATGTTCAGTAATGATTCTGTAGAAAACAGAATGTAGTGATATAACAAATAGGTGACTTGAGTGGTCTTGAACAGACCTACAGTTATCGTAGTTATTTTAGCAGCCAACAGGTTTTTTTTCCAGTTCAACTTTCTACAATACTAAATAGAGCTATCAAATTTAATACCTTCTTAGACTTGTTAAAATTCAGATTTTTTTGGCATCCAAAGACGCATAAAAATGTAAGTCACATAACATTGACCTTTTGCAGTCTAAGAGCCAATAAACCCACCAACTATACATAACTGTGCTTAAATTCATTTCTGAAATAATTAGGTACCCAAAATAAGAAAAATAGAAAAAAGTAAAAACGAACATTAAAAAAAATATTGCACAGCCACATTACCTAGAAAGTAAAGTTGATGTTAAAAAGCTCTTCACATGGATGATATAAATTATCTTCCATATAAAAAAGTATAAATATCTCTTCAAATACAGCGGCAGCTATCGTTTAATATCACACATTATTTGATTCATCTGTTAATGAGGTAATAGCCAGGTTTGTTACAATGTTTTTATTCCTACTGGAAATATTTTAGGGCAGCAACCAGAAAAAACTTTTCTAAAAATATGTCGGAATCCAGAACAGCAATGTGTGCAGCTCTTCCAATGAGAGAATCAGCTGTGTTTGGCAATGCACAATGTACATTATAACGAACCAAACTGCATTCCTTATTTTGAAGAACAGGCAGAAGAAGGTTCTGGATCATTTCAGCATATATTGGACCTGTATGTTTAAAAAAAAAAAGGAAGACGCATTACTGATTTTATTAAAACCTTCATATTCCTCCTTTCCATCAAACAAGCCTCATAGCAGCTAACAGTAATTTAATTTAATTTTATCCATAAACAGAAAAATATAACTACACAAAGCAAAAATGCACCCCACCCCCCAGAACAACAGATATGGCAACCAGTTTGTTTAGCCTGAAGACCTGCTGAAAAAGCTAAGTTTTGGCTGTCTGTCAGAACACAAGCAGCAGATGGGCCAACTGGACTTCTAGGGAGGGCATGCCACTGAGTTCCACAAACAAAAAAGCCACGTGTGTGTTCCACAGTCTAAAGTACAGCAGAGGGGAAGATCAATCAGCAGGTCTTCAGCAGTTGAACAGAGTACACAAACAGATTCATGTAGAAGGAGGCAGTCCTATATATGTGTATGAACAAATTACTTCTGATGTCTTCAAATATAACTATTCTAGGAGACATATTGCATTAAACTGTTCCCAAGATACAGAACTAAATAAGGCTGATTTAAATCACAGAAGGCTCAGAGATAGGGGAAGGATAGAGGGTAGGAGGAGAGGAATAAAAAGAGTATTTATGTGTACATTTTTTTTATGTATGATCATTCACAGTGAGTCAGTGCAAGTACCACCTTCTGGGACTCACTGATTATACAGACAGATGGGGGGGCACAAGGAGTCGCTGCTGCTAGCAGCTAAAGAGGTACCCTTTTGCTTAACCTTTACTCTTTTGTCCCAACTGCAACAAGTCCAAGTACGTGTAATTGGAAGCAGTCTAACTGCCAAAGGTAATCAGGTAAGTGGCTATTTACAAGCTTCAGTTAGAGCATCATAGAACCCCCTTTTATCTAGAGATATAAATGATAGCACAGTAAAATAGCCACAATCAAGCCCTATTAAGAAAACTTTGTTGACAAAGCCACCTCAATTTCCTTATGAAAAAAATTCACAGGGAAGTTCTATTCTTGATCAGCGAGAGACCAGAGCAGGGAGGAAAGGGTTAACTCTCACTTCTAAGACAGGGCCAATCACATCAAAGTTGTGTCCCACAGGAAGGGATTTTTAGACCTGAAATTCCTCAATCGATTTTTGACAGTGAAAAAATTCAAAAGGGAAACGCTCAACCATTGCAAAAGCAGTGCAACCTGGAGACTTCTTAAAGTCCATCGTCCTGATGGATGCGTAGTATCTATGTGTGTCAATCAGTCCAGGCCACAGGAGATATCTATGTTTCCAGTATGACACTAAACAATATCAATACAAGGCTCTTCCCTTTGTTTTTTTCTCTACCCCCTGGATGTTCACCAAAACCATGGTGGCACACCCCAGGATCCAGGGAATTCACTTTTACCCTTATTTAGACGTCCTACTCATCAGAATGCCAACTCACTAGAAGGCGGAGAAGGACCTTGATCTGTCTCTCAGACATGGAAAACCTTGATCTGTCTCTCAGACCATGGTTTCGTAGTGAACATGTCCACAAGTCACCTGTTGCCAACACAACATCTACAACACTTAGGTGTCATTTTGGACACCCAATGGAAGAAAAATTTCCTATTGCAGGTACAGATGACAAACATTTTGGACACTGTGGCCTCCACGAGAGCATAAAGCAGCAGCACTCTCATGAGACTCGCAGGCCTCCAGGGCTTGATGATTGCAACCATCGATTCAATGCCACTCAAGGAGCCTACAATGGTTTCTCTTCAAAATTCAGGACCAAATAATGTTGAGAAAGCATATGAGGCTCACCCTACCACCAGAGGTCACCAGTTCCCTCTCTTGGTGGTCACACCAGAACAACTTGTCTCAGGGCAATCATCTAGGAACCACCCCAGATCCAAGTGACAACAGATACCAGCTTGATGTGTTGGGGAGCACCCTGCTTCACACAGTTCACCCAGGGCTCCTGATCACAGGAGAAAGCATATCCCATCAACTGGCTGGAGTTGAGGGCTATATGACTTGCTCTCCTAGCCTTTTCAGTATTAGTGAGTCAGAAATATGTCCTAATATGCACGTAAACCACAAAAGCCCAAGTGACGTACCAGGGTGGGATGAGATGCAACAACTTGCATAAGGGGGCCATACTACTACTCTCCTGGGTGAAAAAGAATTTGGCCTTGATTACAGCAGAGTACATGCAGGGGATGCTTCAACATACAAACAGATTGGCTGAACAGAGAGAAAGTGGACCATGGTGAGTGGGCCCTATATCCCCAAGTATTTTGGCTCCTAACCCAATGCTGGACTTTCCCAATCATAGACCTATTTGCCACAAGGGAAAATGCAAAGGTAAAACGATTTCTGTCCCACTATCAGGATCATCATGACGTCGTGATGGACACCCTCCATTCAGTTTGGCCAACGGATCTCCTATATGCTTTTCTCACTGTTTCCCTTGATTGCCAGAACGCTACACAAGATCAGGTCAGGAGCAGAGGTGTTAATGATCACTCTGCATTGGCCCAAGAAGTCCTGGTTCTCAGTCCTGGTGAGCCTCAGTGAGTCGCCTCCTTGAAGACTGCCAGTACAACCAGATCTAATCTTCCAGGGGCCAATCATCCAACTGGATGTCTCCAACTGGAGTGGCTCCAACTCTACACATGGAATGTGATGGGGAGCAACTCCTAAATGACAGCCTGTTACACAAGGTAATGGATACAATCCTTGCATTGCAAAAGTCATCAACATCTAAGATTTATGAGCTGACCTGGACGGTGTTCTGTTGGTGGTGCAAGCAACTAAGGCTGACTCCAGATAGACTCGCAATTACAAAGGTCCTCAATTTCCTTCAGGAAAGTTTGGAGAAAGGTCTGGCACCAACCACACTCAAGAGACAAGCGACAATTGGACAATGTACTTCACCTAAGAGGCCAACAATATATCTCCTCTCTCCTGCAGGAAGCAACCCTCATTTCTCCACCAGTGGTTCATCAGTTCCCCTCCTGGTACCTGACAAAGGTCTTCATGGCATTGGTGGGCACACCTTTGAATCGCTTTGCAAAATCCCTCTGCACATTCTCACCTGGAAGGTAACCTTCCTAGTAGCATCAACTTCAGCCAGATGGGTTGGAGAATTGGGCATACTGTCTATGTGCAAGGACCTTTGTTCTTTCCTACCGAATAGGGTGGTTTTTATTCCCAATCCATGCCCAAGGTGAACTCCACATTTCATCACAGTCAGGAAATCGTCCTGCCTGATTTCTGCCCAAACCCTTCTCATCCAAAGGAAAAGAACCAGCACAAGCTAGACATCTGTACAGCTCTGAGGATTTGCCTGAAGCACACTGTGGAGTCACAACATACAGAGGCACTTTTTGTCTCTTACAAGCCAGGAGCCCAGGGAAAGAAAGTCACAAGTCCCACCATCAGCAGATGGGTAAAGGAATGCATAGCACTGGCATACTCTTCACAACGTCAGGAACCTCCAGTAGGTATTACAGTGCACTCAGTCAGAAGTGCAGTGTCCACAGCTTGCACTACAAACCAATGCACCTATCTGGTCTTCACCTTCCACATTCATATGCCACTATAAAACTGACAAGTTTGCTTCTGCTGAGGAATCCTTCAGACGTCAAGTCCTACAACAGGTCTTATAATCGTGGCACACCCTACCTGGATACAGCTCTTGTATATCCCATTCCTCCCTGCTCCACTCCCTTGCTGACCGAGAGAAGGAAGTTGGACTTAACATGAAGTGGTGTTCTGGTCAGCAAGGTGTGGTGCAGGGAGTCCCTCCCTGTGTCACGCATATAAATAGGAGGGAGCTTTTCTTAAGGGTGTATGTGTGTGTGTGTGTGTGGTTTAAACAACTTTCATGTTTGTGCAGAACCATCCCCCCACCCCCGTTAGTTAGGGATTCTGCCCTCTATGTTATTCTATCTATGCCACAATGGTTAATATAGTTCTAGAAGTTCTTTTGAAATGTTAGTTTTTGACCTCTTCTGGTAGCTGCAGCAAGTCCTGCAACTGAGAGGGGGTTTCTCCCCTTCCTGTGGGATACAACTTTGATGTGATTGTCTCTACCTTCTACGGAAGTGAGAGTGAACCCTTTCCTCCTTGCTGCACACCTCACTGATCAGAACACCGCTTCACAGTAAATCCAACTTTCCGTTTTTCATATTTAAATGGACGGGGGCACGGCATGTGTGTCATTTCAACTAAATGGACTGCTTGAGCATTGGATTTCTGTACATGGTTTCCATTTTGCATGATTGGTTAAAGATGGATCTGAAGTCTGAAAAGACTGAGGACTACTGCCCTAGACTGACATTCTTCAGATGTCAACAGGTGTTTTCCCATTAAGATTGCATACTTTGGGCATAAGTCCCAAGTTATCTGAAATTTTCTCTCTTAATGTTGTCTTAAGGATAGACACTTACGGTAAGTTGCTTCACAGATGTCTATGTTTTGACTATTACCTGTCTGTTTATCCTTCAAAGCTGTTTTACACATCTCAATGCGAGCAGAATGGTAAGGGACATAACGATCTTGCAGAGATCCTACTAATACTATGTTTTTGAAATACTGAAGACCTGCAAAAAGACAAAAATGATAAATATAAAACCACAATATATGTTTTTTGTCTGTGTGTGTGTGTGTGTGTGTATGTATGTGTGTGTATCGCGTACATTTTACAAACATACCTGATCAATGTTTGCTGACCAGGAAAGACTAATCATGTAATGGGTAGTAGAGAAGACGTTGGCTGGTGCATGCTGGGAATTGTAGGACTTTTTTTTCTATCTAAACATGCATAGGATTGTACCCTTAGAGAATAATCCTAAGGGACTGACTCTATAGACCAGGGCTCTCCAACCTTGGGTCCCCAGATGTTGCTGGCCTACAGCTCCCAGCATACCCAGCCAGCACGGCTAATGGCAAGGGATTCTGGGAGCTGTAGTCCAGCAACATCTGGGGACCCAAGGTTGGAGAGCCCTGCTATAGACAGAGGGCTCCCCGATCAGAGCCCTCTGTCTATCCTAAGCTCTGGCAGGCCAGCCAGGAGAATGATGGTGTTTTCACCTCTTGTTCCTGCTTTTTAACATTTTTACCGTAAGTTAGATACGGTAAGCCTCTCAGCCCATCTAGCTGACCAACCTTTTGGTGGGAAGGGAGGGGAATGGAGAGGCTCTTGGATACTGCAGACCCATGGCCTCTCCCTCTCCTTCCCCCTCCCTCCCACAGTCCTGCTCCCCTTTCAACTCTTTTCCAAGGTCACTGTCGCAACCTCGGAAGGAGAAGCTGCCGCAGAGCTTTCCACAGCGGCTGTGAAGGGTGCAGTTGGGGGATGCGGAATCTGCACTCAGATTTTCCTCCCTGACATCATAGCTACATCTACAGCCTTGGGAAAGGAAATCTGCACCATCCTATGGTCCCTGGGACACCCCCCCCCATGGACCATGAGATTGCTTTGCCTGGGACTTAAAGACTGGGATCCACATACACCCTTCCATGGCTAAGCAGAAAGTACTTCTGTGTATGGGGGCGTGGGTGGAATTAGGTCCTTCTGACAGCAATCCCTTGCACTTCATGGGGCCCTGCTCCAAAGGGTTAGCATAGGAGGCTTCTATGGGAACAGGGAGCTGAAATGCCTATGTGAAGGAGCAGAACACTGTCCTCTCTGTCAAAACTATAATCAGTCTCCAGCCTATGACAAAAAGTCATGTGAAAAGCTCCTCTGAATCTTGGATTTATCAGGCAACATATGCTAAGTAGAGACGAGGAAATAACAACCTGATTATATATGGTACTGATAAAATCTAATACACAGTTCAGGAAAGATAGATTAAAGCTGAAACAGGTACAAGGGGCAAGGACAGTCATTTTATGGAAGAATGGTAAAATTAAGCTCCTTGAAGTTTTCACTGAGCAAAATCTGGGTTGAAGGGGAGAAATGCATTTTCACAAGTATTGTAGTCCTTTGCTTTATCAAGGCAAGCACACAACTTTACTGTATACATATAAGAATCTTGTTTATAGGAAGTTTTTTTTCACAAGATTACATTCCAGACAAGAAATAGTTCTGTTCTCTGCCTATAGCTGAGAGCTATAGGGTGACTCTCATAATTTGTGGTATTTTTTGTTTTGATATTTCCAATGCAACAGTCATTTGCATGCCCCAGTGAAACCTGAGATGTATTGCACAAAGGTACCATTTTAAACCCAATTAGCCCAAAGGTATATGCTCCATTGCTATCTTAAGACTTAAAACAACTCCAGAGGGCTTAACCCCATCCCCACCCCAACCTTTTTATTTAACATTTAGCCTGAGAAAGTGTTCTGTGAGAAATACTGTTTTACTGTCACCGTAATTTTGTTCAAATGGTCCAACATAGGCTACATGTTTTTCATGTGCTCCTCTGGGGTTTAACATATAACAGATGTTGTAAATGTATGAACTTCCTTCTACTTTAATATGTAAGCTTTGTACCAGTACCTTTTTAAAAGATCAGTATCACAAATTGTCTGATTAATCAAAGACTTATGCAAACTCTTTAGAATACCTGCTAGAATTGAAATAACTGACTGCACTGGTACAGGATCAAAGCACCTTTATGTTCATGGAACAGCCAAGTTGTTTTATAACAACACATTCATTGATATATCAAAGCACATGATTCATTAAAAGCAACAGAGTATTTTTAAGATGTTGATACTGCTTACCTGCCTTTCTACTAAGCTTGTACAAGAAAGTTTGCCGGGGGTCTGAATGATCTCGACAGGTCAATTGCAACAAAGACCCTGACTTTTTCCACTTCTGCATAAACCAGAGACCTATATTTTAATGTACAGTACATGTGAGTATACACAACAGAATCATAAAAATAATTACTCTTATACTTTATGTTTGAGTTTGCACAACACACTAAGCCACCCTGTGAATAAGCCATGGTGGGTGGGTTGGTTGTGAAACAACTCACGGTGTGCCCAACAGACGATCAGGCTCACCATGGGTTACACCGCCCCCCACACTCCTCCAGCAGGTATCCCAGGGGACTTGGTAGCTGAAACCACCTTGGTCTCCTCTCCCCGCCCTGCTCACGACCCCTTTTCAATGCCACAGCAACTTTTTCCCTTTCCCCCTCTTTTGCGATCTTTTCACGATCTCTGCCAGTGACAGCCACTGACAGCCCTTCCAAAGTGCCCAAACAGCCTATTGGAGTGGCCATCACTGGTTCGCCCTCTTTTTCTAAAACATTTTTTAGGTGCCAGAAACGTACACAAATATTTTTGTATTTTTTTCTTTTTTGGTTGGTAGTTTGGAGGTGTGCAAGTGCGCACCTCTGACTAACCAAAGTGCTAAGTCTTGCCTGCTCATTGTCATGGTAAGTGTCTGCTGTCAATGTGCAGTAGGTACCAGCCATGGACATTGACCAAGCAAGGCTGTAAATAGGTTATTTTGTTACTTTGCTTCTCACTTGACAGCTGTCCAATGGTGAGCTGTCAATCGGAAAGCAAAGCCACGAAAAGATCTTCGCTCGCGAAAGGAGGCGGTGAGTATATTATCCCTTTTGCAGCAAGATCCTCTAGTTTTGAAGTGTGGACCTGACAGTTCTGAGTGTCCTCCACCTTTTCCTGAGACTTGGAAAAGGGGAAAAGTGCATCCCACCCCATTTATGGGAGCATGTAGTTTTGACAGCTGTCAAAAGAAAGGGTGTCTTTTAAAACAGGGTTTTTGACAGGGAAATGTACATATTTCATGGCTGCATATTTCCCTGTCAGAAAACCCATATATATTGTTAAATGCTACATAAAATCTGTTATGATTTTCATAAAGTGAGACATTCCTATCAGTAAGTTTACTATGTAGTGTTTCAAATAATAATGTAAAATATCCAACTTTGTTCTTTTGGAGAACTGTATTTTTTTCAAAGACTGAACTAACACCCTTCTCAGATTTACGAGAAGAACAGAAAACTAGGAGGATTATATCTACTCTCTCCGCAGGTAGAAGATTGGGATATCTTCAGATGGGAAGGTAATCCATCATTGTGTAGTCCTGTCTACTCTGTCCAGAAATAGAATTTCCACCAGAGGTCTTGGACTGCTTAGAGTTAAGGATTGTCTGCTTAGAGCATTTCAGTTATGGAGGGATACCTTTGATGGGCATGTCAGAACACTCATTTTTTCACATTTCCTTATTGAAATGAAATAGTTCTTCAGACCCAAAAACTATTTAAAATGTTTTATATATTCTGAAAATGATGTCTGTTTCTAGTCAGATTCTTTGTACTACATATAGGTCACCAAAGAAATCTAAGCACTGAAGTGACAAAAAGTGGAGAAATTTAAAACTTATTGCAAAATTTTCTGTCCAACTCCCTTTTTGCTCCTAAACATCCACGTATGCTGGCTCTCCAGTGCACATGGGCTTCCCCATTCATTTTCATGGCAGAGAGGCAGGTCCACATATATTCAATTAAATGTATATCACACAAATATTGCTTGAACTTTCAACATAAACACCAAAGTGGTTTTTTTTACCTGTATTAACAAGAGCACTGCTGTTGTAGAGTGTACCAAGATGTGGTCCGGACAGAGACAGAAAGGTGTAAAGTTTGCTGAGGTAATATTTAAACCTAGGTCTTGTAAGCACTGAACGGATTATTAAGTTACCTAAAGAATGCCCAATAAAACTGAACAAAACAGAAAAAAAGGAGTATGACATTTTGGAAAACTGCTTTTTAAAAGGTTTGCAAGTGAAAACTGGAACATTATCTTAGCTTTGCAAAACAGAACAATACATAGTAATAAATAAATAGCATGCATATATAAATAAATAGCATGCATTTCCTATAATGCCTACAAATGATCATGCAAAGAGTAGAATCATAGAATAGTAGAGTTGGAAGGGGCCTTTAAGGCCATCAAGTCTAACCCCCTGCTCAATGCAGGAGAACAGATGTGGGCAGCCCAGGCAGTCACCCATCCAAGCACTGACCCGGCTCATACCTGCTTAGCTTCAGGTATGGAAGGACCTTCAAAACACTTAAGATGGTTGCCATCAACTTCGGGGATCTGTGCATTACTTTAACCAAAAGCAGATGAAAATAAAAATCTCTGAAGCCCACTTTTACGAAAAATAGGAAGGAGCCAATCATACTTCCCCTAGGAGATCCACGAACACAAGCTCATTACAAAAAGGTGTGCCTGCTGGCCCAATTGGGACTGCTGGTGAGCCTGTGAGCAGGCCAATCTTAAAGCCTGGGCAGGTTCATACAGATGCAGGCAGTCCTTCTAACAACCTGGTCCTAAACCATTTAGGGTTTTATCAGAGGCAGTATGTCTATGTATTCTAGTTGCTGGGGAACACAGGTGGGAAGGTGCTGTTACACTCATGTCCTGCTTGTGGGATCACGTGGGCAGCTGATTGGCCAGTGAACAGAATGCTGGACTAGATGGACCCTTGGTCTGATCCAGCATGGCTCTTATGTTCTTATGGGTTCTGAAGTGAATAGTTAACCAATGCAGCCAATATAGAATTGTCATAATATGCTCTGAACACCTATTCCCTACCAGCAACTGGGCATCTGCCTTCTGTACCAACCAAAGCTTCTGAACCATCTTTTAAGGCAGCCCCATGAACATTGCTTTTTAATAGTCTAGTCTGAATGTAATCAGGGTGTTATCAGGAAAAACTTCTCGACTGTTAGAGCAATACAACAGTGGAACCAACTTCAAGGATGCTTTGACTTGGATTCCTGCATTGAGCAGGGGGTTGGACTCAATAGCCTTATAGGCCCCTTCCAATTCTACTATTCTATGATTCTATGTCCTTCCTGAGATGAGGCGAATACACTGCAAAAACAGTGTGTTGGATTCAGGCATTCCCCAACATTTTCTGCAGTGAAGACTGGTACACAGAAGTGATTTAACTCTTCTGCAGTTTCACTTCAGTACTTCTTTTATGCTGTTGGTATCTAAAGCTCTCAGTGCTGCTGCATCAGCAGCTTTCTTGCTTTTGTGTATTTAAAAATAGTTGCTTGGATTCTGAGTTGCCCCTTCCCTCTGTGACAACCCTCCAGAGAACTTGTGGCACAGGGGGCTTCTCTCTGCACCCCCACTTCTACCAGTGGGAGCATCCTGTGAATAGAATTCCATTCCTGGGTATTTAGGATCCAGCAGAGCAATCTGAAGTGGAGTCAGGGAGGATTGGAGTGGCTGAACCTCCACTGCATCCGAACCACCCTACCATATTGCACTTGTAATGGTGGAAGGCCTTCCCAACCCCTGGCCTTTTTGTTGCACCAACTCCAGGCTGGTATAGTAGTTGAGGGGACTGAGGACTGGCCCTGTCAAGGAATCCACCAGCACCCAACCCCAAAACGTCTATTGCTGGCAGGACACTGCCAGCAGTAGTGTTCTGCCCATGGAGCTTTCCATGGGTGGAACAGGGCTACTGGGCCAGAAAGAGCCCCTCACCCAATCCAGTAGAGTTCTTCTTCACTGGTAAAAGGGCACCTTTGCCCAGTCCTAACCATCCAGTGAGCTAGCTCTGGGAGTTAGGATTGCACTCTAAACCAGTATGATGATTTAAAAAAATCTTTATTTTTAAAGATGGGAATGCAACCCATTAGGAAGCTACTGACAACTGCAGCTTCCCAATAGGTAAAGTAGATATGTGCACGATCTTCATGTGACACTCTATTTCCTACACCCATGTACAAGAAATATCATCTGCAAATCAACTGGTAGAAGAGATAGTCTAGTAGTTTAAATGTGTGCTTTACTCAGAGGGCAGAATCCAACGGGGCGCTTAAGCCCCTACTGATTCTTTTCCGCCCCGCTGATTGCATTGCACAAGCAGGACCCACTACTTATGCAAGGGAGATTTAGCGCTTCCTAGGGGAAGCCCCGAAATGAACAGAAAAGCTAGTTTCTTGAAAGAGGTAGGTCGGCAGAGCTCCCTTATGCAGCTCCGCTGACCTCTGCTCATTTTGGGTTGCTCCAGAAGTGGAAAGTCACCACTGTGCAAGCGGTGGGGCGGAAGATAATAGGTGAGGGCAGAAGTACCCCATTAGACTTAGCACTTCTGCCCAGAAAGTCCAAGATTATGGCTACATGTTCCAGTTGGCACTGCTTGTTCTGGCGAGACTAATCAAACCATAACAGAATGATTACCTGATTTTTGAAATTGTTAGGTTGTAAATTTGAATATATTGTATTATTTCATCCAAAAGGCGATCTGTCATCGAATCAAAATCAGCAAAAGTATCATTCTGTGGGGAAAAAACGTTCAGTGTTCCTAAACAAAGGTGTTTTGGGTTTTTTTTAATGACAAATATAAATTCTTAGTAATTGGCATTGTCAACATTTACAAATACACAACTGTAATATGCTGTTTGCTTAAGAAGGGTAAGACAAAGTTTTGTTTTCAAGACACAGCCAAAATATCTTAGAATTGGGGTGGGGAACCACTGACCTGCAGGCCTGATCAAGCTTGTGGCTCAATTTCATCCAGCCCATAGTTTTGAAAAGATTGGTTGGGGCAGGAGTGTTGGGTGCTGCTACCTTAATGTTCTCCATGGGAGGAGGGGAAAGCACTTTAACTGCCTCTGCTGGCAGTTGAGAGCTCTGACAGCCCAGCAGGAGCAGATACAAGTCTCATCCTTGCTCTCCAGCTGAGAATCAGCTCTGAGCTGGAGAGGAATAGTGAAGGCTTGTCTCTGTGCCTGCTGGCACAACCGCCTGGCAGAGGTGGAGAAAGCCGGCATGCCTCTGCAGACACTTGCTGGCTCTGAGCTGGAGGGCGGCTGGCCATGATGAAGAAAGGGATTTGTTGTAACTTACTACACCTCTACATATTGTGCAAATCAGCACTGGTGTACAGATTTACATTAGATATGTCTTATTTGCTTCATTTGCATTAGTTATTCTAAGCTGCTTTGAGTCCTTAAGAAAAGCAGGGTAAAAGGTTTACAATAAATGTAACTCAGGACAATAAAACAATATTAAAATGAAAATACTATCCCACATCACAATTTATCACAGGACCCATTTCCCACAAAGTATGATGCCCAGAATAACAAGTCCTATAATCAGATGCTGCACAAATATAATCAGTTATGATTTTTTATAGCACAATCCTTTGCATATTTACTCAAAAGTAAGTTCCACTGAGTTCAATGAGACTTACTGCTAGGTACCGTATTTTTCGCTCCATAAGACGCACCGGACCATAAGACGCACTTACTGTATGGTACAAAAAATTTAAAAAAAAAAAATAGCTGAGAGGCGGGGGCTTCCCCCGCCCCACCCAGGAGTCCTCCGCTCTTCCGGACCAGCAGAGGAAAGTAAAAAAAAAAAAAAAAAAAAAAAAAAATTTTTTTTTTTTTACTATATTCACTCCATAGGACGCACAGACATTTCCACCTAGTTTTTTTGGGGGGTAAAGTGCGTCTTATGGAGCGAAAAATACGGTAAGTGTATATAGGACTGCAGCCTTAGTTAAAAGGTTACTTCAAAGTAAAAGAGATTATTAATTAGATATAACTTAGTCCCATAGTGTGTGGTGTTATAATAAATATAATAATAATAATAATAATAATAATAATAATAATAATAATAGAACATTTCCAGCATTTGCAAATACCTGATTTCTCTCAGACATTAAAAAATCTATACGACTTCCAGGAAGGCCAAGTTCAATGTAAGTCTTCACTAATCTTAAGTCTGCACTGTTGCCTAAAATAAAGAGGCAAAGATCAGGTTTCAGAAAGGCTTACTTTCAGAAAATATAACATGACGAAGTTACATACTTATGCCAAACATTGTAAAAATGCTGATGTGTATTCTTTTGGTTTCAGACTCACTGTAAGATCAAAATTCTATTAACAACAAGAAAATATTGTTTTTGCTTCCAAATACAGGAGAATTAAGC
Organism: Shinisaurus crocodilurus; assembly: GCA_021292165.1. Lineage (NCBI taxonomy): Eukaryota > Metazoa > Chordata > Lepidosauria > Squamata > Shinisauridae > Shinisaurus > Shinisaurus crocodilurus. The sequence continues at coordinate 132,364,924 of CM037879.1, forward strand.
AGACAAGGTAACATTTTGAAAGAAATTTCTTCCCAAGTACTCAAGTGTTGAAATATATGTATGCACTATCCTGAAGAGCTGGATTCTGAGTGCTTTAGGGTGCAACTGACTATAATGGATGGTAAAACTGAGTAACACAAAAATAATACTCAAGGTTGTTAGGACACAGCATTTTGTGGATTTGGTTTTATTCTATAAATATTTTATTGTTGTAAGCCACTGTGTTTCTTTTTTTGGGGGAAGTGGTATATAGGTTTTTTCAAAAAATAATCCATCCCCCCCCCCAAATCAGAGTAATAGTCTAGTGGCAAATGTTATCTGCACAGATCTGGAAGTAAAAATGTTATACTATAAAACAGCAATAATAGCTCACTCTATTATGATTCTTTTTTCCAATTAGAAAAAAAATCACATCTATTACTGTAGACAGAAAAACAGGTGGAAGAAAAATAATTGTAGGGGACAACTTCATGCATCTGATGAAGTGGACTCTAGTTGACTAAAGGTTTATGCCAGCAGTGGGGAACCTGTGGCCCTCCAAATGTTGTTGCACTACAACTCCCATAATTCTGACCATTAGCCATGTTTGCTGGAACGGTTGGGAACTGGAGTTTAACAACATCTGGAGTGCCACAGGTTCTCCAGCCTGGCTTATGCCGTAACAAATGTGTTAGTCTCGAAGCTGCCACTAGATTCTTTCTTGTTCTGCTTCATGGGCTGTGGCATACAAGGCATCATATTTTTCGCTCCATAAGACGCACTTAAGATTTTAAAAGAAGAAAATAAGAAAAAAAAATATTCTCCTTTCCCCCGCCCCGGCGACGCACCAGCCTCTTCCCGGCTCCCCGCCTACCCTGCCGCCCACGCTGGGTCCCGCCTTCATGCATAGTCATTTCTGCACTGCCCAGTATAAGGCAGACCTGAGCTAATGCATTCAAGGCATGGAGCCTCCCGGCTGCAAAGGACCAGCAGCACCCTTTTGAGGCTTTGAAAGAGACAATCAGGGCCACACGCAATACCTTGGCAGCAGCAAAGAGGAGGGGAAAAGAGGTGAGCAGAGGATAGGCAATCAGCTCGTGCGGGCGTACCCAGTCCTGGTGGTGGCGCAGCGCAGAGAGCCACCCGAGCCGCCCGTGCTTGTCCTATCGTGTCACTTCCGGCGCGGCGGAAGTGACGGGACCCTGCTCCGGCGTGCTGGACCGCTCCGCGCAGGAGCCCTCCTCTCTTCCGGCGGGCGGGGCAAATCCGGTGGGCACCAGAGGTCACCGCGCGGAGCAGAGCTGGCCCTGCGCCCGCCCGCTCACATCCCTGCGCCCGCCCGCTCACGTCCCTGCGCCCGCCCGCTCACGTCCCTGCGCCCGCCCGCTCACGTCCCTGCGCCCGCCCGCTCACGTCCCTGCGCCCGCCCGCTCACGTCCCTGCGCCCGCCCGCTCACGTCCCTGCAGTCGGGCGGGGGGGCACCGCCACAGCGGCAAAGAACTAACTGAGCTGCTGCTGAATCAGCTGTTCGGCGGGGAATCAGCTGTTCGGCGGGGAATCAGCTGTTAAGTGGCCGCCTAGGGGGGAATCAGCTGAGAGGCGGGGGCTTGCCCCGCTCCGCCCAGGAGCCCTCCGTTGTTCCGCCGGACTGGTTGGAGGCGTGCAGAGGGAGGTATGTAAAAAAAAAAATTAAATTTTTTTTATTTTTACAATATTCGCTCCATAAGACGCACAGACATCTCCCCCTATTGGGGGGGGTGCGTCTTATGGAGCGAAAAATACGGTTTATTACGAATACTAACATCAAAAGCAGAAGTTCTCATTATTCCTAAAGGTATAACCCCTCCCTCCCCCAGCTTGAATTATATTTTGTGGTAATGGCTTTTCACAAATGTTTGCATACATACATAGTTGTCTTGTCACTGGACCTACAAAGCTGTATTTATTATATTATGTATCATTTCTGCCAAGACCAAGAAGTTTAGGGATCACTGCTATGCTGTTTTATGTTTTATCTTGAATCATTTAAAAAAATAAGAATACTGATTTAAGCTCAGTACTACACCAAATGTAAAGAATTTCCTGAGTAGCAGAAGTTAAATAAAAATGGTAATTCAAAAACATTCTTACTGAATAAAAGCATCAAGGGAGGCCCTTCAATAAATCTATTTTACTCCCAATATGGTTTAGTGCAAATTCTCACATCTAAACCAAGACTTGATCTAAAATCTTTTTTTCTAATCCATGATCAGCTGCCACAGCATACCATCTAGGCCATGCACACAGACTATGAGATGTATTCCATCTTCTGTACTTTCCTCCTCTTCTGTGCTGAAATACGGTACTGAAGATGCCAGTCTGTGAATGTCACTATACATAAAACCAGGGAGCTGAAGTTGCTTCAGTTCTTCTTTAGCCTGAAGGAATCTGAAACAAGCAGATTTTATTTTACTCACTTTGGTAAATGTTCCACATGAAGATAAGGAGTAAATTAGATTTGCTTAACTTTCAGTATACACACACCAGGGATGGGGACTCGGACTCGAGGACTCGACTCGTGAGTCGGACTGAGTCCCCCCTCTGACTCGACTCGGACTCGAGTCCCAATATTTTTAATGGGACTCGAGACTCGACTCGGGACTCGAGACCAAGGACTCGTCATTCATTTATTACATCCCTGCTTGATGCCACCTGCAGGTGCTGTCTGGACCTAGTTGCAGTAACAATCCAAGTTTATTTTTTTAAATCATTTTACTAATGTAACCTTTCAGGCATTTTGGGTTTGGCTGCCTCTGCCTGCCTGTTTGGGGTTCCCAGCCTCCTCTGCCTGCCTGGTCTCTTCTTAACCAGTTCCACAGTTTGAATTGTCCAAGACAAAGGCCTCTGCCTGCCTGTTTTGGGGTTCCCTGCCTGGTTATTTTGGGTTTGTCTGCCTGGTCTGTTCTTGTCAAGATCAGTGGCAGAGTTTTGAGATAAAAAGGCACACAAATGCAGAGTTACAGAATGGGGGACACTTGGCTCAACAATACTACAAGTGAGAAGGATCTTGGAATTGTGGTAGATCACAAACTGAATATGAGCCAGCAATGCGATGTGGCTGCAAAGAAGGCAAATGCAATTTTGGGCTGTATTAATAGAAGTATAGCTTCCAAATCGCGGGAAGTGATAATTCCCCTTTACTCGGCACTGGTTAGGCCTCATCTTGAGTACTGCGTCCAGTTCTGGGCACCTCACTTTAAGAAGGACATAGACAAACTGGAGAGGGTTCAGAGGAGGGCAACAAGGATGATAAAGGGACTGGAAACAAGGCCCTATGAGGAGAGACTGAAAGAACTGGGCATGTTTAGCCTTCAGAAGAGGAGACTGAGGGGAGATATGATCGCACTCTTCCAGTATTTGAAGGGATGTCACACAGAGGAGGGCAAAGATCTCTTCTCGGTCATCCCAGTTTGCAGGACACGGAATAATGGGCTCAAGTTACAGGAACCTAGATTCCACCTAAACATCAGGAAAAATTTTCTGACTGTCAGAGCAATAAGACAATGGAATCAACTACCTAGGGAGGTCGTGGGCTCTCCCACTCTGGAGGCATTCAAGGTGCAGCTGGACAGACATCTGTCAGAGATGCTTTGACCTAGATTCCTGCATTGAGCAGGGGGTTGGACTCGATGGCCTTGTAGGCCCCTTCCAACTCTACTTTTCTATGATTCTATGATTCTATGACTTGTGCCTAGAATTTATTTAAGCCACACAGGGCCTTATTTTGTTGGGAAAAACCCCCATTGGTTTTAATAGGGACTCGTGGAGTCAGCTTTGGGAGTGACTTGGGACTCGGGACTCGTGAGTCACCATTTTGGAGCAAGGACTTGGACTCGGACTCGAGACTCGGGTCCAAAGACTCGTGACTCGACTCGTGACTCGAGACCAAGGACTCTTCAACATCCCTGACACACACACACACACACACACACCATTTATTTATTTAATTAAAACAACAGCTCATTGCAAAAACAGTATCTCAGACCAGAAAGTCATAGGCATATGTGCTCACCAGACTGCTTACTCCCCACCCTAAAGATACATGCAGCTATGATGGTTCCATGCTGCTTCGCAATATATCTATATCAGCATCCTTGCAAGATAAATGTAGAGATTCCATTCTGCTATGCTGAAAAGTCAATTATAACACTGTATATGTTGTACTAAGTATTAGTTGTTTCCAGTTGCACTGACATAGATGATTCCTGGGAGCAAAAATGCCTTTAAAAAGTTGACACAAAGACAAGCCCACACCCTACCTACAATCTAAGTCTGTGCCTTCCAACTGCCATTTCTACTCCAGACAGCAGCTCTGGGCAATACCAATCTGCCATATTTAGCCACAATTATCATTACCTGCACAAGACTGGAGACCTACTCTGCTGCTTTTGCAAAGCCATCTTGGCTGCTTTGTAGTGTTATACGTCACAATATTGTACTGGCATTATGCTATATCGTGACAGCTATTTTATTTGCAGAACAACCCATGGAACTGAGCCTTTATAAGTTACTTAAACTTTGAGAATGAAGCCATACCCCACAACCCCACAATTCATGGCTTATTTATCAATTAGGATACCATTCAAGAGCAAGAGCAACAGCTACCAACATTTCTATGCACAAACTTTATGCAAATACTAAACAGACTGAAACTGAGGTTCTTAGTCCTCACTTCTACCCCTACCATAAGCTTCCCAACCTGCCTCAACCCCAATACAAATAATCAAGTTATCAAAATATGACCCAAATATACTATAATGTCAGAATAGGTTATCCATACATTATCCATGCCTTTCCCCACCCAGGTTTCCACATAATTAAAAACAGAAAGAAAACACAAATGAACCCCAAACCCCCAAGATCAACCAGTGACTGGGATTCATCTTTTTCAGTGTAGGTGGAAAGAGGCTGAAGGCAGTGCCTTAGATATTACATCTATAGACTCCTTTGCTAAAATAAAATGGCAATGAACTTGCTCTAAAGCAGGGGTGGGCAACTTGTGGCCCTCCAGATGTTTTGGTCTACAACTCCCATGTTCCCTCAGCACTGACTACACTCACTAGCGCTGTTGGGAGTTGTTAGCCAAAACATCCGGAAGGCTACACGTTACCCACTGCTGCTCTAAAGGAACCATTTCATATCATTTTGAAAGATAAGAATTCAACCACTAGAATTCTTTTGAAAACATTATGTGATAAAGTATCTAGACCAGCTTTCCCCAACCTGGTGCCCTCTGTATGTACCCCCCCTGGGGGGGGTTGTTGCAGCCAGTGCGTCCTGTACCACTGCTGCCATATTCCAAGCAATTCTGCTGGGAAACAAGGTGTACACAGAACACGTGCCTTGTACCCCAGCAGAATTGCACTCCTTCAGCCCAATAGACAGCTGTTTGGCAGGCTAGAGGGAATGTGATTCTGCAGAGATCCTCAAGTACCCTGTCTCTCCACAGAAACGGCAATTCTGCTGGGAATCCAGCTGTGTAGCCACTTCCCCCAGCAGCCCACATTGGGTTGGGGGGGGCAATGTGCTGCCCCAACCTACTGAAGTTGCCCACCCTGGTCTAGAAAGTGCCCACGGCTTTCATTTTAGCAGCATCCTGCTCTTCCTACTAAATGTGTAAACTCCAATTTAAATTATCTCCCCAATTCCTCACAGGTGGATGAGCCATGGTCCTTATGCAACAGTGGTAGTGTTTGCACATATCTTATTGAGAAAATAACCTGGAATTCCAAGTCTAGCAAAGTGAAGAAAGTAATAACAAACAAAAACAAAAGAACTCTATGTAAATCGAATGCAAATGAATAAACACACACAGTTTGTATATATTCCCTCTAAACTGGGCTTTAAAAGCAGTGTTTAAAATCATGTCACTTACGTCAGCATTTGAGGTTTGGGGGAGTATTCATACCAGGGGACAGATGAGGCTGTACTGCAGGACACACTGCAGGGCTGCTTGAGAACTGCATTGGATCTGTCCTTTGAAGACCACAACGCACTACATGGATATCCTTTCAATGTAGAGGGGAAAACCAAACTACCTGGACTACACAGTGGAGTCATATTTGTCACATTCCCAAAAAGTTCACTAGTAATTATTTCTGTTCTTAAAGCTGTCTCATTTATTAACCGCAAACTCTCATCAGAATCATTGGTAGCACCATATAAATTACTATCATCTGTTTCCTCAAAATAACCATTTTCAACCATGTCTTGATCTTGCTCATCATCATCCTCTGGTGAAACGGAACAAATTGTTCCCCTTTCGGGGCTAGTATCGCTATTGTCAGCAGAATATATATTGGAAATATATGTACAGCTTTGATAGCCAAAGTAGTTTTCTACAAGTCCTTGCTTCAGCATATCAGTACTTCCCTCTGATGATAGGATACTCGCACTTGTGAGATTTTCATTTTTTGTAGTTGACAATTTATCCATAATTTGTTCTTGCTCTAAAGATTCACTAAAATTTCCTTCATTTGGCTTCTTTACACCACCCTCAGCATAAGTAGATACTGAACCTGAAACAACACAGGACTCCCCTAGATAAATAATTCCTGAAGGAGTTTCAGTTGCTTTTTCTACAGTATGCAAGTCTTTCTCCAGTATTTGGGAATCTTTACAAACTGTGCCAATATTCAATTGTGGGTTGTAAGTGTTCACATCTATAGATGTATCTTCATCTGAAAGTAGCTGTAAAGGACCTTTTATAGTTGAGGGCAAAGAAGGCTGAAACACAGTTTCGTTGTCTGACTGCTCTGAACACGCTACACACTCATGTGGCAAAACATTTGTTTCTTCATTGTCATCACATTTTGACAAGTCAATTGCTCCCAGGTCTAATACAGTTTTGCTGTCACTTAATTGGCATTCAGGTACAACAGATATCTTTGAGTTTTCATCAGGGGACAGATCATCATCAGACGGCAGCGAGTTTATTGATGTCAGGGAGGATTGTATTTCACTAACAGCACTTGTACTCTCAGTACAGTGACCCTCTATCAAGTTTTTAATATTGCAATCTGGTTTTAACAAAAGCTGAGGAAGTATTCTTTCACTGTTGCATGCACTTTGGCCTTGGGGTGTTTCAAAACCCACATCTGCACTTGGGTGCATTGCAAAAGAACTTGGTTCACTTTCTACACCAGAATCTGAAAACCGAGATGATGCATAGGTAATGCTAACATCAGGCAACTTAAGTACATCTCCACTTACAACTACAACAGGAGCTTCTTTTGATGACAGAATGGACTGGTTAGCTGTGACCTTTGCCAAGGAATCCTCAACATGTCGGAAGTCTGCTTCTTGTACAACTTCCTTTTCAAGCAGTAGTTCCTCTTCTGATTTAGATCTCTTTTCAGATTCTGAACTTTCAATGGTGGGTTCCTGTAAGTTCTCTCCACATGCTCTACTTTGTAAAACGTCTGTCCGTGATCCAGTACGAACAAACACTTTCTCTCCCCCATAAATATTCTTACAATATGGTTTTACTTCTATTTTTGTAACTCCTGATAAACCAGTACAATCTTCAACAGTACTTCTGGGTGTCAAGAAGCTATCCCAATGAGTACCCCCAATGCCTGCTTGCGCAATATCAGATTTACCGAAAATGATTGAATTTGCACAGTGAGAGATGACAGGGCTATGCTGGCTTTCCTCACTCCCTTCCAGTTTGGCAGTTCTCTGTTCAGTTCTAGATGGTAAACTTCTAAATTCTTTTTGACTGATTTGTCGTATGAAATTCTTTGCATCACAAGTATGCCCACCAACGGTAGAATCTAGCCCTTCTTTCTGGCTACATGAAGGCATGCCTTCAAAGCACTTAGAGATGTCCTCTGGTGCTGCACTTTTCAAGCATTTGTAGCCTACCAAGACAACAGAGTCCTTAGAATTTTGTTTTACTATTTTTTTGGGATGTTCAGGTTTCATTGTTTTCATCAATTTGGTAACCTTAACTTTGGATTTGTTAGCATCTTCACATTTCCCTTTTGCAGACTTTGTGAACTGCTTTTCACTTTCTGACTGCCAGGTATGGGAGGCAACTAAAGGTTTATTTTTCAACTCTGGGCTAGAAAAGCCAGCCATAAAATTTTCTTCGGTATCTAGTTTATCTGGTTTCTTGGAGTCAGACTTCTGATGAGCTATCGACCAGGGTACATCCATCTCTTTAATTTAAAAGAAAAAATAAGAAAGGAGAAAACATTTTAAAACAAGATAATGTAACTGATTACCGTAATACCAATAACTTTTACTACATTACAATTGTAAAATATGAAACAGAGAGGCATTATTCTGAGATCATTAATTTATCTCTAAGAACAGAGGAAACTGTGCTATACTAGACAGACCTTTACTACATCTGACACAGTATTGTCTACAATGACTATCAGCAACTATCCAGGTTTTCAGACAGGAGACTTTCCCAGCTCTACCTGGAGATGCAAAGAACTGAACCTGGGACACATGCTCTACCACTGAGCTATGGCCATTCCACAGGTTCTCTGCATCCAAAAAAATAAATCAGATAAATGTATAAATGTTAATCAGTACAGTAATACCTTGGATTGCAAGTAACGGTTTGAGAGTGTTTTGCAAGACAAGCAAATTTTTAAATATTTATTAATTTTTTTACTTGATATACAAGTGACGTCTTGCAATACAAGTACTGTAGTACGGCTTAAATTAAAAATCTCTGTACAAATTTTTTTGGAGGGATTTCATTTTGATATAAGAGTGTTTTGGATTACAAGCACATTTCCGGAACGAATTATGCTCTCAATCGAAGGCATGACTGTATTAGGCTGAGTTCTAAAGGAGCATGTGGCAGAGTTTTCATATGCACAGAAGGTCTGGACTCGGCCTCCCTTCCAACTGCAATACCATGCACTACCTGACAAGCTGCTCCCAAACTTAGGAGAAGCCTCCAATGTAGCACAAGGACTTGTGGGGAGGAAAGCTTCAATGCACACATCTTTAGATTCTGATCATAGTTAGTTTTAATGTGCAGGCTCTTCAATTCTTGCCTTATCCTCCTAAGAACATTGCAAGATAGAAATTTTTATTTTATTCCGCTAAGGCAAAATCCAACAAGCCTTGATTTACCTTCAGTGACAGAATCTAGATACCGATCTTCAAAGATTATAGGCAAGGAGTTCAGATCTCCATCTAATTCACTGCATTCAATTGGGAGAGGTGGAAGAGAACTACAGAAGGAGGTGCTTTTTATTGCAGTACACATCTGAATGTAACTCTGGGCACTGAAAGATACCATCTTGCATTAAAATAGTTGTAAAAAGTAAACATGCACAGTAAACTAATTGATAATACCTGCACTTAATTGTAGTCATATACTATTAAGGAACACTAGTCAAAAGCCAATATTCTACAGGCTTGTTGTGTTAATTATGAAAATTATACTCAATATAACTAAGTCAAATTTAATTAAACAAAACCTATATGCATCACCAGAAGAAACGATAACAATTTAGAACAGTGCCACTCATGTACATGTACAGAGTCAATGTGTAGTAAAAATTAAGGAGAGTTATATAGGGGGTTAGGAGGCAGAAGACAGAGGCTAAGAAATTGGGGTTAAGATCCATGGAGACATTAAAGGAGCTAGTTAATGTGAAAATATTCTTTCCCTGACCAATGCAAATCCACAACACCTGAAGAATCACCCTTCTTTGTAAACAGTACCTTCAAACTTTTGAGCTGTGGGTTGAATAGGTACAATGCTCTTGGCCATTCAGTGATATGAACTGAAGATGCCTAATGTTGTTCCATCTATGGAACTAAGCAATTCATCTGGCCACGAAAGACATCTCACACCCATGTTTGGAGAAAGGGTTGGTTACAAATTATCAATTTTACATACAACCATAATAATGTAGTGAACAATGTTCCTGCAGTAAAAGACAGGCTACCCTATGGAAGTAAAAGACTGACTTGAGAATTCCTGGTATACAGCATAGGCACATTAGGTTGCATCCAATGCTGCCGTTCTGTTCACAAAAGGCTTTTATCCAATGGAGGCTTCTGTGAATGGAAGGGAGAGGGAAGTTATTTTTGCCAATTCCCCCTTTCTCCTGCAGCCCCGCATGCTGCCTCCCATACTGTTCTGGAGGGTCCTCCAAACCTTGAAAGCAGATTCTGGGGGGGAGGGGTGTGTGTGTGTGTGTGCAGGAGGCTGTAGGAGAAAGGAGGAACAGGCAAAAAATAGTCTCCCTTCCCGTTCCATTCACAGAACTCTCCACTGGATCAAAGAGCCTTCTGTGAATGGAAACATTGAATACAACCCAGTATTAGTAATGGAAGATTTTACACACATATATTTCACACACAGAGATTATCCTCTACACTGATTTTTAATTAATTAATTTTACAATAAGTTAGGAAGCATGATGAATTCTGGCTTTATATTTCTATGTAAAATTACTTACTGTAGTTCTTGATATGCAAGGGCTGCTTCCCTTGGATGTTCAAGACAAAAAAATGCTTCAGAAAATCTACGCACCTAAAATGTTTCAAGATCGTTATAAAAAGTTAACACTCAAGGAGTTTTTCTTTTCTTTTCTAAAAGACACATAACAGCACAACTGTACCACAGTGTCATACTTATAAATAATTACATATGTTCAGTAAACTTTTTTTTTAAAAAACCCTAGACATACAACACTGTCATGAAATAGTGAGTTAAGGTGGGTCAAAGTATTCTAGCAAACCTTTTAATAAGAACTCAGCACCCACCCACCCACATTTGGGACAGTTAATGAGGGAACATTATATTGCTATCTGGTGGCAAAACTGCACTATATTTTAGGTAGTGTCTCCTTTCCCCACATGCCAAATGCAGATACATATAAAAAGGAAACATTAAAAAAGGTCATTGCTGTCTTAGACTCAAAGGTTCACATGTCCTACTGAATGATGACTCTGGTCCACGAAAGCTTATGCCATAATAACTTTGTTAGGTACCACAAAACTTTGTTGTTCTTGTCCTAGTAATCTAAATTTGGCCTCCATGTACTTTCAACTACATTGCCCAATGTCATTGGTACCTGTGTATTCAATGTTCGCTGACTCCTCCTCAGAACTGTCAGAATATTTTCATATTTTCAGGTTTGCCTTTGAGGCAGAAAGCTAGCCTTGGAGACAGGTGCATTTAAGTGTCCAAGGACATAGCTGATCTTACACTCCACTGTGTGCCAGTTAACATTTTTTCTATTGTGCTCTCAAGGACACATAGATAGGTGGAGACTGGTGATATGTTCAATTACTTGCAGGTGTGCATTACCTCATGTAATAGGAATGTCTTGTATATATGTGTATATAAGTATGTAATTACGATGACGGTGTTGGGCAGTCATTCTCTCTGTCTGTCTGGCTGTGAATGCTATGCTCTGTTTTGTTTTTGCTCTCTGTGTATGCTCTGTTCCTGATCAAGCCAAAACCTTAGTAAATCTTTTACTAAAGAAAACTTGGTTTGTGTTTTTTCCTTTACATGGACTAGCCTAATCCACTGAGCCAATACCACTGCAACTCTGCTTCCAGGAGGGAATATTATTATCATTTATCTCCCTGCTTCGACAAGAACATTCTAAGCGCCTATTTAGACATCTCATTACATATGCAATCTTTGCCTTAAGGCAGTCAAGTCACCATACCATTAACATGGCCATCACAAGCCCACATATCTATGTCTCCAATGCCCCTCCCACAGGTCCAAAGAGTATCACTTTATTACCCTAACGTTACTCTTTCCAAGGGATTGTTTCCTGCCTCCTCAATATGATGCCCTCCTTCCCAGAGACCCCTGTTCTCCACAAAAGCACTAGAACTGACATCAGTCACTGAGACCTGAAGGTCTTACCTAGGTACTTTTTCAATTTTGTACTGATTTACACTTATTGGCAGCAACATGGGAGCCATCTCCTTGTGGTTTCCTCCCATGATACGCTGGTAAAGAAAGCACAATGACAGAGCCAGGGATGTGGTGCCTTTCTACGTAATGTTTCCATCCCAAGATGCATTACAAGAATGACACAGGAAGATACTGCATCACTGGCCTTATCTATGCAATACCTTCATGCTCAAAATGGCATGAGAAGCAGCCATAGGCAAGTTGCTCCTACATTACTGCTGATAAGTGTGGATTGGCTCTCTCTGAACTTCACCAAGTAAGCCATCTTAGTTTTGAGGGAACTGATTTGTTCCTCAAGGATCAGAAGGTCACTGCACAAACTCACAACCTCTGATCAGCAGGCAGATACGTATTCAAAACAGTAATCATTGGTGGGAAACCTGCTGCTCACTTTCAACTGGCCTGCAGATGACACTAGCCAACTACAACATTGCACAAGAGAGCACACTCCCTTGAAAAAGGCCAGACAGAGGGAGGAAGTGTTAGTTGCCACTGCCTAAAGGTGCCAAGTGTACCTTTAGGCAGCAGAACCCAACAGTGTACTCTGTCCTCCCTTTCAGGGGGAACAGCTGGGCAGGGAGCATTGGTCGTGGCTGCCTACAGATACCGGGTACACATTTAGGCAGCAGGGCCCAACAGCGCACATTCCCTCCCCCGCCCGGGCCTTCCCCTCAAGAAAGGGGGGGGGGAGGGAGCATTGCAACACCTTTGAAAATGTGGATTGGCCTGGGGGAAAATCAAATAGGCTCCTAATGGATTGTGTGGCTCCTGATGTATCTTCTTTTCCTATGGGCCAGTGGCTCTGGATAGAAAAAAGTTGCAAAGATAAAAAAACTAGATTGCCATTTTGTGTATGTGTGCGCATGCGTGCACAGGAGACTTTATGCACATAGGTGCGTGCAACTTCTAATTTACTTGCCAGAAATATAGCTCTCCTGTTACCTCATTAGCCCAATCAGGCTAGCTCACTTCCCTTCCATCCTGCCTGTTATTGTTGCAATTTGGGTTCATTGGAAATAGGCTGTGTGGAAACTTTAAATTGCTATCAGCTATTGAGTCAAATCAGATGACTCGAGTGCCACTGGAATTCATCTTGAGTAAGATCTCAACCGCCACCTGGGCAGCTGAGGTAATAGCTAAACTTTAATCTAATCCAGTTTATCTATAGCTTAATTTACACTTCAGTTCAAAAGCTTATCCAGACTTTAGGGCTGAAGAAGTACTTAGGCTCAACATAAATGCTGCTGCTGTTAAATACCACAAATGCTGCTACCATTAATCTGTGTTTATTGTATTTTGCTACTGTTCTTTAGTTTTATTTCTTGTATGTATTTTAATCTTTTTATTGTAAGCCACCTCAGGAACTAGAGCTGAGATATTTATTTAGATAAATAAACTGATACAGAATTTAAATGTACGTTTTATAAATGTTAGCTTTATCCCAGTGTTAAAACCTTTAACCTTTTAAAAGGTAGCTTTGTGAACTGAGAAACCTAGTTTTAAGACCTAAATTGAACACCTAGGTTTAGAACATAACCTTACTGCAATAGAACTAGGATGACACACTTCTGTTCTTAAAAGTTACATCAGAACAGACTGAATACATACACGCATTGTATGATGTTCTTGTGCTAGCAATGCAGTGACGTCTTCTTGAAAGTTAATGGCCTCGAGAAATTGTCCCCATAAAGCCATCAGAAGTGAACAAAGCTGCGCAAGATTCATGTTTATAAGTTCTGCCAGTTCATCAGGATTTTCCATTTTCTGCACCAACAGAGAAAACAAATACATTTGTATTTCTAGAAGTAGAATTTATAGTACTCTGAGAAACCCATACATAAGCTGTTTCCAAGTGAACAAATTCAAGTATTTTTTAAAATAAAAACATTTTAAGTCAGGCATCACTACAGTTGTCTTTGACAACTGACATTACTGATCATTTTTATAATTGATGATTAACTTTAATCTTAAATAGCACTACAATCTGTACTCAAATTGTAGAATTTCAAAGTCTTTTGAAATGTCAACATTAAGAACTATCCTTTGAATGAGACTGAGGGGCTATCTAGTTCAGGAATCTGTTTCCAGGAAGCCTAGAAAGAACACATGTAGTTAATAGCCCTCTCAATTGTTTGCGTACCAGCAACCAGCAACAAGTATTCAGGTCCATGCTGCCTTTGAACCTAAAGATCCAATTTAGCTACAATGGCTCATAACCACTGATAAACCCAGCTTCTTCAAATTTGTCTATTCTCCTTTTAAAGCAATCTAAGCCTATGGGACAGAATCCAACATCATGCAAGTGGATGTCCACCAATGCAACCTCTCCTCCTCCCGCAGCCCCTTACCCTCCCAAAATCTGCTCCGGAGGGTCTCCCAACACTCCAGAGCAGATTTTGAGGGTGCATGGGGAGGCTGCAGGGAAGAGGGGGATGATCTAATTGGATTCCCCCTATGGTGATCACCACATCTTGTAGCAGTGAATTCTGTAAGTGAATTATGATAGTGTGAGGAAGTAGTTCCTTTTGGTTGTCTTGAATCTGTCACTCATTTTCACTGGAGGAGAAAGGAATAAAACTTTTATCTTTCTCCACACAATTTTATAAACATTTATTCTGTCATCTCACAGGGCAAAATTCACACATCGTATAGGCAGAGGACTGCTTCTTTAACAGGACTTTCCCCATCTCTCCTCCACCCTGCAGCCAACCATCCCCCAATCTGCTCCACAGGGTGCTGCAAGGGGATGCCCTCCCTGTTCTACTGATGGAAGCCATGATGTTGGCAGGAGTTAATTGGATACCACTCACTTAACTGCCATCTTTTTTCTAAAGTAAAAAGCCCCAAACACCTTAGTGTTTCTTAGCTCTTTTCTGTACCTTTTGCATTTATACAAATATCCTATTTGAGATAGAGCAACCAGAATTACACAGTATTCCAAATAAGGTCACCATGTAGAATTATATAAATGTGTTATTATACTGGCCTTTTATTTTCAATTGTGTGCTCAGTTCGGGGAAAAGGAGTTGCCTTTTTCCACTGCTGCCAAGTTGATATTTTCATTGAGCTATCCATCATCCACCTCATGATCTTTCCTCTGCACAGTCATCACAAGTTCAGATCTCATCAATGATTATGTGAAGCTGGGAGTTTTTGCCCCAATGCGAATCAGTTTACACTTGCTTATGTTAAATTTCATTTGCTATTTTGTTACAACTAATCTGGAGTTTTGAGAGATTCTTTTAGAGCTTTTCACAAAAGGCCAATTCATACCATCAAATAATCATACAACAGGCCAGGCGTTATTTGAGGGGGTTTTCCCCCTTAAACAAGCCATGCTGCCTGGGTTCAGATGACACAAATCACGCTCAGGCAAGTAATTAGGGAAATGGAAGCCACCATGTGCCACCCATTAAAATAAGACACTGTGGCTTATTTGATCATGTGAACTGGGTCAATCTGGTTGAACTTCACTATCCTGGTGTCATCTGCAAGCTTGGATCTCTCACTGTTCATCTACTGATCATTTATGAATAAATTAGACAGTACTAGCACAATAGAAATCCTCATGGAAAACCACTAATTTCCCTCCATTTTGAGAAGTGGTCATTTATTTGTAACTTCTGTTTTTAACAAGACAATTATGATTGGTTTGCATGTAATGACAACCTGTGGGTTGTTTAAACCATGGGTTGTCGGGGCTGACCACAAGCAAATACACTGCCTCCTGTGAGGCCTTGCCAGTTTATGGGCTGTTTAAGCCACGAATTGGCATTACGTGCGACCCAGGTCTAGAAGAGGGTCTGTTATTTTTTCCTATGACAGCTGTATTTGCTCAGAAGCCTTTGGTGAGGCACTTGGTAAAAATCTTGGAAGTCCAGATATGTAGCATCTACCAGAGTACTTCTTCTATCTACAAATCCATAAAATAATGGCAATAATAAAATGGAATTACTTAAGTCACAGAGAGGTCAGTTACTAAAACAATAGCTAATTTCGGTGGGAGGACGGGGGAAGAACCAGACTGAAAGTAGGAAGAAAGCAGTAATTTAAGATTGATATGGATTATAAGAAAAATACCTTTATTTCTTCACAAAGTTCTGACAGGCGTGCTTCTACATCTACATCTATGTTCTCTGAAAAGATCAGAGTGTATATAAAATTAATATTGCTAAATTCTAAACTTTAGAACATTTTATAAATTTCAGAGCAAGACACCATTTGATCAGCTCAGTTTCAAAAATAAAGGTTTATGTTGTCTTGATGTTTCTTAAGTACCAAAGTCAAAATGAAATCTACTAAATTTCTAAAATGAGCTAAGAGATTTCAGTTAAGGCCAGGATCGTTCTGTTTTTGTATTCAAATTCTGATTGCTACATTTAATCCTATGCTGTTTTGAATGCTACCTGTATTTAATAATAATAATAATAATAATAATAATAATAATAATAATAATAATAATAATAATAATTTATTTATTACCCGCCTCTCCATCTAGATCGAGGCGGGGAACAACAGAAAATATAAAATACCTAAACTAAAACAACACAATATATACTATTAAACATCTTAAAACATCCTAAAAAAATCTTAAAATATCTTTAAAACATCTTAAAAACATCTTTAAAACATCTTTAAAACATCTTAAAAACATCTTTAAAACATCCTAAAATTCCGCCGGATAGGCCTGCCGGAAGAGTTCAGTCTTTATGGCTTTTTTAAAGTCCAAAAGACTGACAAATTGACGTATCTCCTCCGGCAGGCCATTCCATAATCTGGGAGCAGCAGAAGGTCCTCTGGGTAATGCTAGTCAGCCTAGTTTTGGCTGACTGAAGCAGATTCTTCCCAGAGGACCTAAGTGTGCGGGGTGGATTGTACGGGAGAAGGCGATCCCGTAGGTAGCCTGGACCCAAACCATGTAGGGCTTTAAAGGTAATAACCCACTCTTTATACTTCGCCCGGAAACTGATTGGCAGCCAGTGGAGTGCTTTTAAAACTGGTGTGATATGGGCACCCCTAGGTGTACCAGCAACCAGTCTGGCTGCCATATTTTGCACTAATTGAAGTTTCCGGACTAGGTATAAAGGTAGCCCTATGTACAGCGCATTACAGAAGTCGAGCCTCGAAGTTACCAATGCGTGCACTACCGTCTTTAGGTCTTCCAACTCTAGGAAGGGGCGCAGCTGGCGTATCAGCCGAAGCTGATAATAGGCACTCCTAGCCGTCGCATCTATCTGGGATGTCATTTGGAGCGACGGATCCAGGAGCACCCCTAAGCTGCGAACACAGTCTTTCAGGGGGAGTGTAACCCCATTCAGAACTGGTTGACATACCTCCAAACCCAGGTTGTGGCCTTTGACAGCAAGCACCTCCGTCTTGTCTGGATTCAATTTCAGTTTGTTTTCCCTCATCCAGCCCATTACTGCCTCCAGGCATTTATTCAGAGGAGACACACTATCCTTAGCTGATGCTATTTTATACGAAGTATATGAGAATACAGATTTTTTCCCCCTTAGACTTCTCTTGATCATATATTTTAGAAAAAACATCCAAAAAGCAACACAGCAAAATGCACTGAAACCAAGTTCTTAAGACTGAACACACAAGCAAGTTAGACCAGCTCTAACTCACCATGCAAATCCTTATTTGAGAAGCAAAATCCAGAAGAGTTTGCACTTAAATCCAAAAGACTGCATTTTTTTTGAAAATGTCAAAATATGGGGGCAGGGGAGGAGGGAGTAAAAGAAGAGGAAAAATGAATTAGTTTTGCCACACGGCTTGGATCCTATGTACCCATAAGCAGAACTCCACTCATAGGACGGTCCCACTGGCAGAAGTCAAGAAAGGTAAAGGCAATTTTTGCTAATTCTCCTTTGTCCTGTGGCTCCTGAAAATCTGCTCCAAACAGTTATGTGTTCTCTGGAACCATGTCGAAAGTGGTGCTAGGTGCTGCAGGGGGAACTGGTGAAAATCATTCTACCAGCAGCAGCCTCCACTGGATCGGAGTCCCACAGGATGTCTGTGTACATAACAGGAAGGCAACTTTGAGGGATCCAGGAGCCACTTTCAACTCCCTGCCCCCTCATGGGCCACACTCCTGCCACTGCACCACTGAATTCAGTGGCAGCAAAAAAAAAAAAAAAAAAAAAAAGGTTTTCAAGGTTTGTTTTCAAACTAAATTTGTCTGTTTCACCCTCCTGTAGCAGTTTGCCACAAAAAATCAGCGGCAAACTGCCTTTTTTTTTTTGCCACCTCTGTAAATTTCAGTGGTGCAGCAGTGGCAACACCAGGGGCAGGAGGGAACAGCAGGAGCCGCATATGGGCCGCATGTTGCGCACCTCTGGTGTACATAGATAAGATGAGCTCCAAATCCATTAAAATACACATGAAAGAAAATGTTCTGTCAATTTAAATATGCAAAAGAAGCTTTACAGATTAGTTAACACTATAAGTTAATTTATTTTAAAATTAATTATAGCTTTCAACAGCAATGTCTTTTTTTTGGCCAAATGTTCTCACATTCAAATTTCTTTTTAAATTGGTCATCCTTTCAGAAACACTTTTCCCTTGTACAATTTAAAATTTTCCTTGGAGATTAAAAATATTTCTTTAGAAAAGGCAGCACAGTTTTTGATTCAGTATTTAGCACTGATGTATGTATAGGTAGTGTCACTTTTTTCCACTTTTCCATATGTATGTATTTTCCCACCTAGAAATAAAATGTATGTCCCCAAAATACAGCCTAACTAGGACAACTGTTAGTTAAGGCTATTTTGGATACAAGTGTGGAATGAGAAGTATTTACCTTCTGCAAAAAATTTGGAAGAAGCTTTCAAGTTGGTAAGGACTGGATTAGTAAGGTTCACAATGGAAAGTATGGGAAATTTGCACAAAAGAAACATTAAGATATAAAGGGATGCAAAAAAAAACTCTACTGTAAGCTATTCTTGAGACATTTCCTGTTGAATAACTTTCCAACTACTTGAATTGTTCTAGTAGTATCTTTGCATTTAAAAACAAAACATTACAAGATGAGTTAGAGCTGAAAGTTGGTCCCAAAAGCAACTACAGTATTTTTCCATGTATAAGACTATACTTTTTCCTAAAATTGTTAGACTAAAAATTGAGGGTCGTCTTATACACAGAAGTAAGCCGAGGAGAGAACCGCACGGTTGCGAAACTGCCCAGTGGGGGGCGTCTTATACATGGGGGCGTCTTATAGACGGAAAAATACGGTATGTAATGGGCAGGATCCAACGCTGTGTGATCAGCAATCCACTTGCACAACCTTTCTCTTAATTTCTCCCCCCCACACACACACCTTGCAGCCCCCGTGACATCCCCAAATCTGCTCTGGGGGGGGGGGCACAGGGAGGCTTGAGGGGGGAAGGGGGAATCCATTCCACTAACAGATGCTGTTCTGTTGGCGAACAGACACCACTGGATTCAACCCAATACATTTTCTTTTAAGCTGTTCAGTATTGGGAAAGCTCTCATTATGGGAGCCTGAAATGAGATTCTAGCATGGAAAGAAGAATGTTAACATCCGCTGTGCATTTTTCCTAAATGCTGCATTCAGTTATTCTGGCCAGGATACAAAGAGCTACTTAGGTTCAACTAAGAGCTTGCATGCATCCAATGGTTCTCCATCAGAGAAAGACCCTTTCTGTCAGAAGGGAAGTTTTGGATCCAACTCAATTACACTTTTTCTTTTAAAGTGCTGAACACCATACCATATCAAAACTATTTTTGAAAGTCTTTGCTCTTTCAAGTTTTGAATTAGCAAGGCAGAATATAAGCAATTGAAATAAACAAAATAGTAGTTTGTCATTAGTATGGGGAAAGGGGGTGTCTGCTATTTGAGAAAAGCATATCTAAAATCCCCTAAGCTCCCACAGTAGTTGTTCAGTTCTCTAAATACTAATATTTTTCCTCTGCTGTACCAGGAAATTATGCTGTGAATTAGTGCATGATTTTAAGTATTCATAACAAATTTGCTAAGAGTCTCAACTTTTGCAATGGAACTATTACTGCGGAGAATTTGGAGGAATGAGATGTTATATATACAAGGCTATCAACTAGAGATATGAAGGCCTAGAAAAAATACCCGGAAAAGATTGGGGAGAAAAGTTTTTTTTAATTATCATTTTCCCCCAAGGAACTATTGTTTTTTCCCAAAAAACTGAATGATTTTGCATTATGAAATATTTTCTTTTAGAATGATGCATACAATGTTTATGATAAGGTGTTTATATTTTGCCACTTGGCCTTTACTCTCCCAAAATGATTTCTAAAAACTACGTAATACAAAGACTTTTAACAGGAAGACCAGAGATGTAAAATGTCTGGAAATTTTGAACCAACAGGGGAAAATGGTTTTTAAATCCTCTCTGCAAGATACCCAGCATAGTAGTTATTTCTTCCGTTCCTTATCAGAATTATTATTCTTTTATTGATAGGTACTTAACTTAGAGACGCTCCAAATCATGCTCTGTTTCCCAATATGTGACTAGAATCACGTCAGAGGCCCCGTTCGCACATAACTGTGGCAAATCATAGGTTAATTAACCCACAATTTGTGGCAGTGCATGCCCTGTGTGCACTGCTGCCATTGTGAATATGCAATCTCAAAGGTTATTCTGTGCGAACTCTGACACCATGGGCTAATTGTGGGTTAAACATACTATAGTTAACTTAAGAATTAATCGTAGATTAACTGTGGGTTGTTTAACCCATAATTAATCATAGTGTCCAGGTTCACACGCCACGGAATAACCTCCAGTCGGGGTAATCAGAGGTTGCATATTTAAAATGGTGAAGAAAATGTGCATTCTTGACAGTTTGTGTCTTGTTCTATAGAGCCCTGTGTTACTAGGCTTGTTCTGGTTAGATGCTGTAGCAGTCAATGAATGTAGTTGTAAAACCAGCATGTGAGAGTAACACTGTAGGTAATCCTGCCAGTGCCACCACACGCGATGGAACATGTGGCTTTTCCCACCTATGTTTCTTTTTTTTAAAAAAAAGAACTCACTGTTGTAGTCTTTAATAAACTTTCCAATTAGACATCACCATTAGGAAATTTTGCCTCAGCTATTTGCCTTTAACCACTATCACCAAAATAAACCCTCTATACCTAAAAGAAACTCAGTAGTTTGGTTCCTATAATGTAGGCATGGGATTGACACCACCACTAGAGACAACCTTTCAAAATTAACAAAAACCAACATGTTCATTAAGGGGCACTATTTACAAAAGGGAATAAAACATTACTCTTCAAATAAGAGGTTGAGATTGCTTAAAGGTTCTTAAATTAAATATGCTTGGTTACCATTCCTAATAGCTAAGAGAATCTTTGCTAACTAAATAAACTCTCAATAGCTTTCCCTTTAGACCAGATTTCCCTAAACTCCATCCCCCAAATTCCTCACAAACAGGAACAGATGCTGTACACCAGCCCTCTTCTGCCTCTAGGGCTTCCTGTTTCTTCTGGCTTCTAGGATGATTCAGATGTTTCAGGGACTACTTGCTGAAGTTCCCCCTGGACAGTCATAAAAGAGGAAACAGACATTCTTCTACTCACCGTGAATTTCAGTTCTCCACGAGTGGAGGAGGCCAGCAAGCTTGGGGTAAGCCCCGCCTCCGGGGCTGGGAAGGCAGACTTTGATCTGAGCTTCCCGGAGGAGGCGGGGCCTCCCCCAGGAAACTCCAGTTGAGACTTCCAACGAACCAATCTTTGCAGACGCCCTTGCTATCTTGAATAGAAGGACCGCCGGGTCCGTCAGCTGCAGGCCTGTGGAAACAAGAGGAGAGACTCCCTCCCACGGCCCAGATTAATGTGTCCCGGAGGAGGCCGACCCAGGGCGGGCCTTGCTGGCCTCCTCCACTCGTGGAGAACTGAAATTCACGGTGAGTAGAAGAATTTCTGTTTCTCCTAGAGTGTCGGAGGCCAGCAAGCTTGGGGATGTAAAAAAGCAGTGTATCCCCCGGGTGGGCCTAACACCCATGGCCGGCCTCCTACTGGGGCAAAATGACCTTCTGTAACATGCGCCCTCTGAAGGTGCCCTCTGCTGAGGCCATAATGTCAATGTTGTGGTCCCTGGCAAATGTGTGAACAGAAGACCAGATGGCTGCTCTACAACTTACATCTAGAGGTGCCCTCTCACTAAAAGCAGCTGATGTGGCCATTCCTCTGACTGAATGGCTTTGATGCCCTCCGGGGCCTGTAGGCCACCGGAGGAGTAGGCTATCGCGATACAATCGCATAGCCATCGTGCCAGAGAGGCCACTGACACCCTCTTTCATAAGGAGGAGTCTCTGAAGAGACAAATGAATTGTGCTGTCGGGTTGCCTTAGATTTATCTAGGTAAAACTTGACCGCCCCCATAGCGTCAAGTGTGTGTCACTTCCTGTCCCGAGGAGAGGAGGGATGCTGGCAGAAGGAAGGGGCCCCTAGGTCTTGGGACCTGTGGAATGGGGAGTTGACCTTTGGCATGAAGGTCGGGTCTGTGTGCAGGATGAGTTTGTCTTTGTGGAAGATGCAGAGATCTTTACTGCATGACAGTGCGCCTAATTCTGCGACTGTTCTGGCAGAGTGAACGCTACTAGAAAAATGGTCTTCAATATCAGCCCTTTAAGCGAGGCCACCCGTAGTGGCTCAATGGGGTGTTTCATTAATGCTTTGAGCACTACACTGAGGCTCCAGGTGGGGGGGGTGTTGGTGTGCCCCGAGGAGCGAGCCCTTGGAGTTGCCTAGCTCTGAGCCCAGTGCCACTACTTGGTGCCTGGAGAATGTTTGGTGTTTCAGCCTCTAGTGGGTCCCTCCCCGTGGCTCGTGGCCCGCAGAGGAAGCTCCACCAGGCACGTATGTTTTATGTGTAGAGGGCCTCCTTGAGGCCCGGAGTGTATTGATTGCTTTATTGGAGTAACCACGCTTGGTTAGGAGGCACCTTTCAGACCCAAGGCGGTCAGCTTCAGGAACCCTGGATCTTGGTGAAAGATCGGGCCCTGGCTGAGAAGGTCGTACCTGAAATGAAGCTTGATGGGTCTCCCGACTGCCAGGTTTACTAGGTTGGGGACCACAGCCCTCTTGGCCAATGAAGTGCCACTAAAGTGATGTGTTCTTGTAGGTCACTGATCTTGTGAACCACTTGGTAATTAGTGGCAGTGGAGAGAAGGCATCTAGCAGACCCTATGGCCAGTGGCTGGTGAGCACATCCGCGAACTCTGCCCCTCTTGTCTGGTAGCGAGTGGCCAACGTGGCAGCTTCGCGTTCTGTGGGCTCGCGAAGAGGTCCAAACCTGGGTGACCCAGGGTCTTGACTAGGAGACTGAAGACTTCTGGGTGTAGGGACCATTCGCATTGGTCTAGAGTTGTTCTGCTGAGCCAATCATCTTGCATGTTCACGGTGCCGTTTGGTCGTGATGGGGCTGAGGTTGCATTGTGCGCAACTGAACAGGGACATGGCTTGTTTGAGCTTTGGATCTTGTGCGACTTTGCTTGTTGACGTAGGCCTTTGCTACTACACTGCCCGTCCTCACTAGGACATGGGCTATGACAGTGTTGGGCAAATTCTTTTAGCGCTAGCTTCGCTGCTCTCCGCTCAAGGTAGTTGATGGATAGCTGTGTCTCATGCTCTGACCAGAGCCCTTGTGTATGCCATCTGTGCCAGACTGTCCACCCGCTTATTAGGCATGCGTCCGTTGCTAGCGTGATGCGTGTGAGGCTTGGATTGTAACTCCATGGGAGAGGTGTGCTGGATGGCACCTCTATTCCAGTGCCTTGGCTACTGGGAAAGGAAGGCGCAGAAGTGGGTTGTGATCACGGGTGATTTCAAGCTGGAAGTCTAGGAGGAAGGTCTGTAGGGCCTGGAGTGATACCTGGGCTACTGTACAGTCCTGGCAGGACACCATAATCTCTTGGAGCTTGATTAGCTCCTTGAGGGGAACCGTATCTCTGGAGAGGAGGTGTGATGCCAGCCAGCTTGTTGACTCTTGCCTGTCGGGAGACAGGAACATAATATCCCTGACTGTGTTCAGGGAAACACCTAAGTATGCGAGTACCTGGGAAGCATTGACATGGCCAGGCTTGTGTCATTGATGTTCTGTGTGTGTGAGCGAGAGTAAATCAGGATGTTGTCAAGGTAGGGGTGCAGCTGGACTCTCTTTGAACGCAGTAGTGGCACGTGGGCCAGTAGCACATTCGTGAAGACCTTTGAAGCTGTTGACGAACCGAAGGGAAGAGCTCTGGATAGGAATCGCTTGCTGCCATAGCTGAAACGCCGGTACTTCTGATGGGCAGGGCGTAAGGGAATGTGAAGATCTGCCTCTGTCAGGTTTATTGAGGGGAGGAAGAATTCCCCTCCGTAGCACCCCTTGATGGACTTGAGAGTCTCCATCCTGAATTTATACTTCTTCTGGAAGCTGCTGGCTTTCATTAAACTTAGAATGGGCTGCTTGACCGGGTCTCTGGGCCGGTGGGTCTTGAAAAACTCTCTTAGGCTTTATTCTGAATACTAAAGAGTAGCAATTTTGGATTACCGTATATACTCGAGTATAAGCCGAGTTTTCCAGCCCATTTTGTGTGCTGAAAAATGCCCCCATGGCTTATACTCGAGTCAAGCGCCGCCGCCGCCGAAGCCCCGCTGCCGCCGAAGCCCCCCCAGGACCCCTGCCGCCACCCCCGTCACCGTACCTGCTTCCGCCGCCGAAAAAGCCTCGCCGCCGCCGAAAAAGCCTCGCCGCCGCCGAAAAAGCCTCGCCGCCGCCGAAGCCCCCCCAGGACCCCTGCCGCCACCCCCAGACCCCCTCCGCCACCCCCCATCACCGTACCTGCTCCCGCCACCGAAAAAGCCTCTTTGCCGCCGAAAAAGCCTCTCTGCCGCCGAAAAAGCCTCGGCCGCCGCCGAAGCCCCCCCAGAACCCCTGCCGCCGCCACCAGACCCCCTCCGCCGCCACCCCGTCACCGTACCTGCTCCCGCCGCCGAAAAAGCCTCGCCGCCGCCGAAAAAGCCTCCCTGCTGCCGAAGCCCCCCAGGACCCCTGCCGCCACCCCCAGAGCCCCCCGCCACCCCGTCACCGTACCTGCTCCCGCCGCCGAAAAAGCCTCCCCGCCGACGAAGCCTCGCTGCCGCCGAAGAAGCCCCGCTGCCGCCAACTTCCGCCGCCGAAGAAGCCCCACTGCTGCCAACTTCCGCCGCCGAAGAAGCCCCGCTGCCGCCGAAGAAGCCTCGCCGCCGCCGAAGCCCCGGCGTGGCTTCGGCGGCAGCGGGGCTTCTTCGGCGGCAGCGGGGCTTCTTCGGCGGCAGCGGGGCTTCTTCGGCGGCAGCGGGGCTTCTTCGGCGGCGGGAGCAGGCACGGTGACGGGGGGGTCTGGGGGTGGCGGCAGGGGTCCTGGGGGGCTTTGGCGGCAGCGGGGCTTTGGCGGCGGCGAGGCTTCTTTGGCGGCGGGAGCAGGCACGGTGACGGGGGTGGCGAGGGGGTCTGGGGATGGCGGCAGGGGTCCTGGGGGGGCTTCGGCGGCAGCGAGGCTTCGGCGGCGGCGAGGCTTCTTCGGCGGCGGGAGCATGCACGGTGACGGGGGGTGGCGGGGGGGTCTGGGGGTGGCGGCAGGGGTCCTGGGGGGGGCTTCAGCGGCAGCGGGGCTTTGGTGGTGGCGAGGCTTTAAGCATAAAGCTTAAAGGAATTTGGAGGGCCTCTGAGCTTGAGTTTCCTGAACAACTTTACTGAGTACAGTATTTACTGACTACTATTTTTAAATACCCATACGTACGTAAGTCAGACAATCTTGGAAAGGGGGGAATGACATTCTGACATATGGTGAAGAGGGTGCATGGGGCAAAAAAGGTTGAGAACCACTGCCTTAAAGAATCACTAAACTGAATCGGTGCCTTCTACCAGATACATTGGGTTAAGGAGGCCTTTCTACCTAAATTAAGAGCCAATTTTATTATGAAATATGAATATTTACAGTTACGGTATTTACCAAACAGGCATTTCACTTTCACCTCATGAAAATAAACTGCTCTATTTTGCCCAGTAACTGATCAATCATCGGCATTTCATTTTGCTTGCTACTTTGTTTTTGTGAGGGTGGGGTTGGTCCAAGGCAGAGGGAAGCAACACTGGAAAAAGAAGACAACATTGACCAGCATGCAGGTTCCTATTTCTTATACTTACCCTCACTAACTGTCATGATTGCTGGTTGTAAGGAAGCCCCTATACGGAAATTTGCTAAATACCTTTTCGACACATTTTATTTGGTAGAATTAAATAGTGTGCATGAAGTACTTTAACTTGATTTTTTAAATTTATTTTTTAAATTTACCAGTAGCTGCTGCATTTCCCACCCTAGGCTTATACTGGAGTTTTCCCAGTTTTTTTGGGTGAAATTAGGTGCCTCGGTTTATAGTCGGGTTGGCTTATACTCGAGTATATACGGGTATTTCCAGAAGCCAGCGGTCGGAGAAGAGCTGTTTCTAGGTCTCTGAGAAGCCATGAAGTCTCCCTCCCACTGGGGGAGGGGAACCGTCAGGCGGAGTTGGGCTTCTTGTTCTGGCCGTGCACCTTTAAGCAATCATCATTTCGCGTTGTTGCCCTCGTGCCAGCGAGGCTTGTGGCCCGTTATGCCGCCATAGGTATCTTCTAGCCCTGACGCTGGAAGTTGCTGCCCTTGCTCCTAGCTGGGAAGAGTCTAGGGAAGGATGCTGCGGTGAGAGTGCCTTTAATGAACTCTTTGACATCTCCAATGCTAGGCTTCTCTGCAGTAGCCTGTCCGCCCTCAGACGGAGGGCACACACAGGCCTCAGTGATTTAGATGTCAGAACTTCGGCTTGGCCAGCTTGGCCTACTCTTGTTGGAGGAATTGCAGGTTCCCTGGGATGGTGGCCGCGGGATGTGACGGCAGTTCTTCTGGTGGGAAAACTCCTAGGCTTCACACACTTTACGGAATTGTATCAGCTGTAACGCAGCTCTAGCTTGACAGGTCAACCTCGGTGAGAACCCCGGTATCATCTTGGGGAGTGCTTCGGCTGCAAAGAGTCGCCCTTCTGAGGGCGTGTCACTCTCTTCGTCGCTGTCATAGGAGACTTCACTGTCTTCACTGTCGGAGATGGACGCTGCACTTGCCCGAGTGTGGGATTTGCTGCTGATGGTATGCACTGTTTGTACCCTTTGCGCCCTAAGAAGGCCCATTGTGCCCTATTGCACCCGTGGGCATCTTGCACCGCCTCTTGTTTTGTAATAACTCTGGATGATGAGATGATGTGGCCGCATCCAATATTATGGACTTGAAGGGTAAGAGATGAAGGTGAGGATTTGGCCCGGGCAATAAGTGAGGACTTTGTCAGACTATCAGCTATACGCACGAGGGAGACCCCAACTCTCTCTGGTGGAGTGAATAGCCATTTTCACTGGGACTCTTGTCCCCCCTGGTATGCTTCGCCCCCAGTGGTGACATTGCTCTCTCACTCGCCATCATAGATCATAGAGTTGGAAGGAGCCTACAAGGCTATCGAGTCCAACCCCCTGACTCTGCTTAGCATTCTACACTCAGACAAGCTGCGCCAGCGTAAGTCACAGGGCTGCGAGCAGGGCCTATGCGCCCGTCAGCCCGTGTGTGTGTGTGTGTGCGTGCGCGCACTCGCCCTGCTGAAGGCCAACAGTGACCGCGTGTGTGAGCGGCTTGGGGCTCCAACATGCCCACCCATGTAGCTGTTCACGTGGCTGGCTGTCCGGACGGAGGGAGACGCAGGACAATCAGGCCGCCAGCAGGGTCCGTGCGGCTGCTGCCCATCTGCGCCGCCGAGCAGGGGGCGGTGCAGAGAAGGCTGCTGGCGGTAGGCCGGGGCGGCCTTCCTGTGCTACGGTGGGCAGAGGCGGCGCGGCAACGGCCGCAGATGGTCACCGCCGGCCACACACGCGTGCGCGCCACTGGCGAGTGTGGGCCCCTGTGGCGAGCAGGCGCAGTGTGGTGTTGGCTGCCGGCGGGAGGGTCAGACTCGCTCCCTACTCGCTCCTGTGTTCACGCAGGTGCCTGGCTGGAGGAGGGGTCCCTACTCACTCCCATGCTCGGCCAGGCTGTAGCTGCCGGCTTGCGCATGCTCACGCACTCGCCCGCCTTTCAGCTGGAGCCCAGCTGCTACCACATGTGCGGCCCAGGCTGGCGGCGGCTCCAGCGGTCTCCAAGCTGGCTGCCCCCTGTAGCTGCCCATGTGGGCTTGCTGGGGGGGGGGGGAAGCCGGGCCGTTAGGCTACTTGGGCCTCTGCAGCCAGAGCGGCGGGGTCGCAAAGAGGGATGCCCCCTGCCGCCGCGCTAGCTGGAGGTGGCGCGGCGGCAGCCCTGGTGCGCCCAGGGGACGTGCCTGCTGCGGTGGCCACAGGGAGGATGCCTGGTCGGCGCTCCCGCCACCGCGCCAGCAGAAGCGGCGCGGTGCTGGCCCTGGCGCGTCTCGGGCGCCGGCCATGGGTCCACTCGGCGCGCCAGCTGCCGCGTCGGGCGGCTGCTGGCTCAAGGCCCGGCCAGCTCTCTCGTGCTGCGGTGGGCATGGGCGATGCGGCGGCGGTCAGGGACCGTGCTTGCCACCAGACTGCCCCACCGGGAAAATTGGGGGGAGGGGCACTGCCATGGCGCCCGCCCCAGGGCCAAGCCAGCACTCCCTATGCCTCCGTGGGTGGGGCAGCGCGGAATATGGCGGCGGCCGCACTGGAGTGAAGGCGGTGGCTGCGCCGGGGCCAAGCCAGTTCTCCCGTCACCTGCGTGGGTGGGGGCCGCATGGCTTCAGCGGCGGGCGTGAGTCAGCTCGCGCCCGGCGACCGCAGCTAGGCTGGGGACGCCGCCGCTGGGCGGGGGGGGAAGGGGGGAGCTTTAACCCTGGCTCCCTCGTTGTAGAGGGGGAGGGGGGGAAGGGCCGAGACGCCTGGGACCCTAATCCCTTCCCTCCCTAGGGTGGGCTCAGGACCCCCAGGAGGTTGCTCCCCCCCCCGCTGGGGCCCTCCTGGTACGGTTGGGACGTTCCCGCCATGGATGGGGGGGGTTGTTCCGGGTCAGGCCATCTGCCTCTCCACTCAGGGTGGTGGCGTGGGGCCTTTCCTACCGTCCCGGTCTTCTTTGAGGTTTCTTTCTTCTTTTCTTTCTTTTTTCTTTGTTTTCGCGCTGGAGCAGCGCGAGGTGTCTGCCTCCTTCCCGAGGCAGGAAACTAAACTGAAGTTTCCTGGGGGAGGCCCCGCCTCCTCCGGGAAGCTCAGATCAAAGTCTGCCTTCCCAGCCCCGGAGGCGGGGCTTGCCCCAAGCTTGCTGGCCTCCGACACTCTAGGAGAACCTAAAATGTATTATATATAACTTGATTTGCTCATAAAATGGTCATATTTGGTATATTAAATTTAAAAATATAGTTTATTCAAAGAATAATTACAAATTTATTAATTGGGTTTACTTTTAAAAATTTTTAATTTTAATGTTATGAGCAAACCAAGTTATACAGAATACATTTTATGTCCTTGAAGTAACAAAGTGACTTTAAATCTATACTGAGCATTAAAAAAAAATGGTATTGCATATATTTTTCTATTTCCCCAAAATTTTCCATTTCTCTTTAAAAAACTGGGGAAAAACATTTTTTTCCGTAAGTTCAAAATTTCTGGAAAGTTTACATCTCTATCAACTAACTAAGGCCCAGGGCCTTACTATGATTAATTATCTGATTAATACATGATATCAATCTTTGCAAAATTCATGTTACAGGCACTATTAAACGTAGGCATGATATAATATGACCCTTCCATAAGCTTTTATATTGAATCTTTTAAAAGTGGTATATTAAAAATAAAGGTGAGATTACTCTTTGTGTCGTTTTAAATCAATGCTGATTAAACTTTCTTTGGACTCGGTGCCACATTGCCAATTATGATGGCTGGAATTGTGTGCCTTCCATATGTACACTCTTTTCTACGTGCATACATACTTAAGCAATAGCAGTCCACAGCATGGAGACTGGAACTAATCTCATACTAAGATGGTGTCCAATGGTGCCTGATCTAACTTGAAGCACCCATCCCATCCCAATTTCAATTATATATTCTAAAACCAGGAACCATGTATTACTAGATAGCACATTTTCAGAAAATGTATAGAAACTTATATATTCGTTTTGAGGCCCTATTTTGATGGGGGAAAATACTAAATCTTCAGCATAATACTTTGCATATTCCTTTAAAAATGGTATTTAAATATTTGTATAGCTTTAATAACTTATATCTGTGCGTCAAAGGGTAGTAAGTGACTTATTTCACACCCAAGTTACAAAATGTATAGATCAACAAATTGTACAATAAAAACGTAATACCCACGATAAAGATCAATTCCCATCAGTATAAAAAAAATCACGTACCCGCATATCCATAGCATTTGTTCAGTGATGCTAAAAAATCAAAGATTTTTTAACAACACTATGAACAAAATGTTCTGGTATGAGTATTGCCACACATGCCCCCCCCCCTCTGTCCTCGCCCTCCAATACAGCCCTCCTCTGTCCCCCTCCTCGGAACACATGTATCATTGCGCACAACTGCAGCAGCCCAGAATGGACATCTGTTGCTTTCTGTGTTCCCATTCTAACAGGGCCTCCAACCTAGGGTCTGGCACAGAATTTGCACTGAATTTGTTTGACTGGTGCTTTGGGTCGGAGAGAGAGGGCTGGGTGGGGAAAACAGGAAGATTTGGAGGAAGCGGCTCCATTGGTCCCTATAGCAATCCTGCCTCTCATGCCAGGAGGATTCATGCACTAAAATGCAACCATATTCATAGTCAGGTTGTTGGACTTCTACAACTAATTTGAAAAATGTGGTTCTTTTTGTCATTTAAGATAATCAACAGCAGCTATCACCTCATCTTGCTAGTTAAAGAGTTCAGAATTTACTGGCGGGCTACTGTTTATTCAGAAAGATAATGGCAGTATATGAGTTCTCACCAATAGTCACATAAGAAATAGGGGAGGGGGACAATGGGGCTCCAAATTCCTCTCCCACCCACAACAGAAACAAGATATTGGGTTAGATCCTAACATGCCCTTCTGTGAACAGAAACACTCCTGTTCGTGGAAGCAATTCCGATCCAGTGGAAGCTCCCACTGAAAAGAGAGTGAGGGGGAGAAGGCAATCTTCACTGATTCCCCCTTCCTCCCTGAAGCTCCAGCACCGCCTTTCATGCTGTTCTAGAGGGTCTCTTAGTCCTCAAGAGCAGCTTTTCAGGGGGCTGCAGGGGGAAGTAGGAATAAGCAAAAATCAACTCCCTCCAGTGAGCAGAACTCCGCTCATGGGAAGTCTGAATCCAACCTATTGAACATTAGTGTTCAGAGTTAAGTCTATGATATTATTTTACACCATGACTTTGTAATAATTTGTCATGCTTTGTAATAATTTGCATTTGTCATGTCATGCTTTGCAATAATTTCTGGTTTATAACATGAGACAAAAAAGAAACAGATGCTGAACTACCTGTGAAATGAGCTCACTTCATCAGCACAGTCAGAGAGCTTTAATTTAATGTATAGTAATACCTTGGATTGCAAGCATAATTCATTCCAGAACCGTGCTTGTAATCCAAAACACTCTTATATCAAAGTGAGTCTCTGGCGGGCGTGAGCGGGACTGATTTCGGCCCGCTCTGCCCGCTCGAGGCGAGCGGTTACATCCCTAGCTTGTCTTGCAAGACCTTGCTCGTTTATAAAGTCAAAAATTTTTTTAAAAATTTGCTTGTCTTGCAGAACGCTCTTAGACCAGGTTACTTGCAATCCAAGGTATTACTGTATTCATTAAAGTTATGAGCCCTCTTATACTAGAGCTGGATGGCATCTTTAGGCTCTTTGCTCCTGCTTAACCACGAGATAAAAGGTATTCTTTACAAACAACAAAAGGCTATGATGTTTTAGTATAATAAATCCTAATGGGTTATAGATATAACCCGCTTTAAAAAAAACATACCTAGATAGGCGTCTCCCTGGATTCGTAGATATTTTCTTCTGAGTAGGCGTTCATAAAGGACCTGCATGCTGGACTTGGCTAGTTATAAGGATTGTACACACGACTAGTTACTACACTCCTTTTTCCATCTGTGTTTATTATGATTATGATTAGCCTTAAAGTTAGTAAGAAAGTTTTATCACTCACCTAGTAATTAGTGCAATTAGATAAGAAAAATTAAAGTACAGAATTTAGTAAAGATCTAGATATGGAGTTATTGATGATGTACATTATGGTTGTTATTGGACTCTTATCACCTGTTTTGAGTTTTTGTTTGTTAAATCAGGATTGCCCAAATGCTAACAATTTCTGCTATTTAAATATATATATATATATATATATATATATAGCAGTGTGAGGCATATATTTGTACATAATTCAGGGGGGGGGTTTAAGCCCGTTTTGAAATAAAAATGTACATCAGAGAAATAAGAATATAGAAGGGAAAAGGGGAAATAGACAATAAGAGGCAATTTAAAAGAAAATAGCAAAGTTTTTCTGAAATTTAAATAGGATTTCAGGATTTTTTTCTCCAGAATCCCATTTGAATCTCAGTATTTTGAAAGTGTTTTTTCAAGAGGAAAAACTCTAGATAGCTTGTAACAAGTTGTATATTACATCATCATGGTACAAGTAATTCAGAATACTATTTTTTCCAGCGAGTGCACTTTGGGTGCACAGTTGCATGTAAGACCCCAGTGACTTCATTCAGACTTACACACATGCAACACTGACTGAACTGCATTCAGTATATTTAGAAATAGATTTGTTTAGTTCGTGAATATTAGTTATATTAGTACATTTCACCAATGCATTTAACTCTTTTGTCATATACACAGGCCAAATTAAAATACTGAACAATCTTTAAAAATTCACAAATAGAATATTAAATACAGAAAATGTCAGCAATAGAAGCATAATATATTGAAAACTATTTCTTTTCTATTTTGAATTTCTCCTTTTCAAAACAAGTTT
The DNA here is from genome assembly GCA_021292165.1 of Shinisaurus crocodilurus. Classification (NCBI taxonomy): domain Eukaryota; kingdom Metazoa; phylum Chordata; class Lepidosauria; order Squamata; family Shinisauridae; genus Shinisaurus; species Shinisaurus crocodilurus. The sequence continues at coordinate 132,397,850 of CM037879.1, forward strand.
AGTAATTTGCTAACATACGGGCTTGTTTCCATTCTTACAGAGGTTAGAAAAGCCTCATTTGAGAAATTTTTGGATGTCCCCTATTATTGTAACATATTTTTTAATCTAATATAGCTAATGTAAGGTAAAATATTCAGAACATTTAAGCTTATTAATTCATCAGGCTAGATGGGTGAACTCACAACTACATGACTAGCATATTTTAAAGTAGAAATAAAAGCTACATAATACTAATTTCACAAATGGCCCAGCTAAAGTAAAATTTAGGGCTCAGTCAGCAATACAAGGAATCTTAAGCATAGAAGGAAAGTTATGGGCATTCTAGATCCAGTCAATACAATCCACATGCAGAAACAGGGTTCTGCATGCATACTACTACTATACAAGATGCATAGAAAATTGGCTTAGTATGCAGGGGGCAACAGACCACATCCAGCAATGTGGTATCACATGCATTAAGGGGGCATTACTCCAGATAGATCCTGTATGGAAACAATTAACATGTTTGCATACTAAGTAATGTATTTTGATGTGTGTAGCAGCACTAGTATAGCCTTTTGCTACTCTGATGAAGCTCTAGATTAGGCCAACTACCTACACTTCAAATGTAATAAATACTGTATATATATTGGCTGCATTCACGTACACAACACAAATCCTGGCTTACCGTGAACAAGATGTGTGCTCATACATGCAGACAGTTCGTGAATGCTTGGCTCCTCCCACTAGCATGACCAGCTAAACTAAACTAGAATTGAAAGCTTACCGTGTCATCCAAACTTGGTTTCCTGGCTTGTTGCAACTTTTACAAACCAGGATCACAAACCAGGATATGTTCTTGGCTTACAAATCCTGGCTTGTTTGGAAGCAACAAGCCATGAACCCCTGTTCAGATGACATGGTAAACTATCGATTCCCAATTTGTTTAGCTGATCCCATTAACAGAAGGAGCCAAGCGACTACAAACAGGCTGCATGCGCCAGCATGCAGTTTGCTCAAGGTACGCCAGGATTCTCCAGAAACCTGGCATACCATTGCATGAAAACAAAGCCACTGATGCTGGTCACAGTTAATGAAAGCCCATGGGTTAAACAAACCATGGGCTGTTGGGGATGAGCAAGAGAGAGCACTTAAGCTTTTAATCAACAACTTACAACCGACTCATTCACAGGTTGTTGAGTGTGACGTGTGAATCCAGACCAATGGATTGTTTAGGGGCTAAACAATCCAGCAGTTAACACTACAATAAACCATGGGTTAAGTGCTGGGTTGTTTAGCCCCTAACAACCCAGTGCTCCTGGTTTGCACATCACGCTCAACAACGTACGAAGAAGCCAATCGCAGGTTGTTGAGTAAAAGCAGAAGTGGCACACATGCAGGAGGCAGTACACTCTCTCCCACTCGTGCACAACAACCCATGGCTTGTTTAAACCAGGGGTTGTTGTTATGTGCAAACCAGGTCACTGGCCCGATTCACACGTAACGACAACCCAGAGTATGGGTTGTCAATTAATTGTAGGTTGTTGTTACATGCGAACAACTACAGTATAGTTTAACTATGGGTTGTTAACCACAAACAACCCAGGAAGAGAACCCATGGTTTGTTGTTGGTTGTGAACTCAGGGTTGTTCGTGGTTATCAATTCATAGTTAAACCATAATGCAGGGTTCGCACGTAACGACAACCCATGGATATAATCAAATCTTGTAATCTCCTTTGTCATTCCTAGCTTTGAAATATTCTTTATTTTGAACTGCTTTTACACATATAAGTTAAATAAATCTGTTGTGTTATACTACAGTCATGTGAAAAAGAAAGTACACCCTTCTCGAGTTCCATGGTTCCACGTATCAGGACAGAAGAAAAATCATCGGGCCCGCAGAAGGTCTCAAAATTAGGTAAAGACAACCTCAGATGAACAACAACACATGACAGAGTACACCGTGGCATTACTGATTGCACAGAAATACAGCCAAAATGGAGAAGCCATGTGGGAAAAACTAAATACACCTTATGATTCAATAGCTGGTAGAGCCACCTTTAGCAGCAATAACTTAAAGTAATCGTTTTCGATATGACGTGATCAGTCTCTCACATCGTTGTGGAGGAATTTTGGCCCACTCTTCTTTACAACACTGCTTCAGTTCATTGCTGTCTGCGGGCATTTGTTTATGCACAGCTCTCTTAAGGTCCCGCCATATCATTTCAATCGGGTTGAGGTCTGAACTTTGACTGGGCCATTGCATAATGTCAGCCATTCTGTTGTAGATTTGCTGGTGTGCTTGGAATCATTGTCCTGTTGCATGACCCAATTTCAGCCAAGTTTTAGCTGCCGGACAGATGGCTCACATTCGACTCTAGAATACCTTGGTATACAGAAGTGGTCATGGTCGACTCAATGACTGCAAGGTGCCCAGGTCCTCTGGCTGCAAAAGCCCAAATCATCACCCCTCCACCACCATGCTTGACAGTTGGTCAGAGATGTTTGTACTGATATGCTGTGTTCGGTTTTTGCCACACGTGGCGCTGTGCATTATGGCCAAGCAGCTCCACTTTGGTCTCGTTCGTCTAAAGGACATTGTTCCAGAAGGTTTGTGCTTTGTTCAGATGCAACTTTGCAAACACACGCCGTGTTGCCATGTTCTTTTTAGAGAGAAGAGGCTTTCTCCTGACAACCCTTCCATACAAACCATACTTGTTCAGTCTTTTTCTAATTGTACTGTCATGAACTTTAACGTTGCACCTGCTGACTGCGGCCTGCAGCGCCTGAGATGTAACACTTGGATGTTTTGTAATTTCTCTGAGCATTGCACAGTCTGCCCTTGGGGTGAATTTGCTAGGATGTCCACTCCTGGGAAGATTGGCAACTGTCTTGAATGTTTTCCACTTGTGAATAATCTTCCTCACTGTAGAATGATGGACTTTAAATTGTTTGGAAATGGCCTTATAACCCTTCCCGGATTGATGGGCAGCAACAATTGCTTCCCTAAGATCATTGCTGATGTCTTCTCTCCTTGGCATTGTGGTAACACACATCTGATTGCTGGAGACCAGCAAACTCCTGACACTTCAGCTTTTATAGAGGTGGTCACACTTGCTGATGATCAACTCATCAAGGGCATTTGCTTAGCAGCACCTGGCTGCTCCTTAGCCTCTTCATACCTATGGCAGCAGTAAGGGTGTACTTAGTTTTTCCCACATGGCTTCTCCATTTTGGCTGTATTTCTGTGCAATAAATAATGCCACAGTGTACTCTGTCATGTGTTGTTGTTCATCTGAGGTTGTCTTTACCTAATTTTGAGACCTGCTACGGGTCCGATGATTTTTCTTCAGTCCTGATACGTGGAACCATGGAACTCGAGAAGGGTGTACTTTCTTTTTCACATGACTGTATATGTTTAATCAATTGATTAACGCTTGGAAACATCATTAAGCCCTTCAAGACGATGGAATCAGACTCCAATGTCTATAACATATTACATTACTTAGGAGGTTTTAGCCAGTTGATATAGAATGACTAAGCTTTTGATCATTATTATTAAGGCCAAACACATTTGAACTCAAACATATTGAATAATTCTGCATTATAAAGCTACAATTAATTTTAAGTGTTGAACTAGGAATGTGACTGTGATATTATATCATTTTCAATTCATAGACCCAATCTAAAGGAATCACTTATGTGCTCATGAAATATATTTTGATATACTGAGCCACAACTATGTTTTCATCATCTCCTGGTTTAAAAAGCAGCCTGATGGGAATCTTTTTTGGGGGTGGGGACCAAAAGCAAAGAAGAATAAAAAGTGTATGCGCGAACACAGTTCTGTCTTTTAGGTCAAACTGGTTTAGCTGTTTACTCTGGAGAGATGGTCTTTTGGCTTACCTCACATCCTCTGAAAACCAATCTCAAAACTATTTTCAAAATGATAATTGCACAAGATGTTCTGCTAAGAAACTATAAAAATAAAATCGGCTTCAAATGTGTGTCATGTCTAGTAGATTTATAGCCCAGTCCATAGACAACTTTGGTTGGATTACTTGGTCTTAAAACCAAGGAGACAACAATATGCACACCTTTTAAATTCATATATGGACTGCATACTAAATCATAACCTCCCCTCCCCTAATAAATATGCCATACTAGTATGAGCAAATAAAAACCTGTCAGTTTTTAAACATGTACAGAACAGTCAGCCTGAAAGTATTTTTACTTTATAGGTCTTAAACTTAAGATTCACCCTGGTGGTCTTAAAACAGATTGATAGCACAATGTTGTATAAGTGACTATTACTATATTACTTATAGACATTATACATATATAATTGTACCATTCAACAGATGTTTTAAGATATTATTCTAACATACAGGATAAATAAATACAGGATAAAACTGTATTTTAGGGGCAGAATCCAATGAGGCACTTACACCCCCACCAATTCCCTTCTACAAGTGGTGGGTCCCACTGATTCCATTGCACAAGTGGGACCCTCTGCTTACGCAAGAGAGATTCAGTGCTGAAGCCCAAAACAAGCGGAAACACTCATTTCTGGAGAGAGGAAGTCAGCCGAATGACCTTACGTGAGCTCTGCTGACCTGTCTGCTTCCAGAAATGAGTGTTTCCACTCATTTCAGGTTGCCCCAGAAGCACTAAATCACCACTGCACAAGTGGTGAGGGCTGCTTCCACAGCGGAATTGGCGATACATAAGAGATTCAGTGGGGGTGTATGGGTCCTGTTGGATTCTGCCCTGAGTTTGGGAGGCTTTCTTTAAAAGGGAAAACAAAGAGGGAAAATCCTAAATCCAAGAAATACAAGAAAAAATTAAAAAAAACTGTCTGCAACTACTACTTGGTATACAGTATCTGCATTCATATTAAAACATGCCTTAGAAATACTGTAGTCTAAAGATTCTGTCAATAGACAGAAGCAAAAAGAGTATTTATTTCACATACCTGCATCTAATTTCTGACAGGAAGGCAGCTCTTTTGATAAAGTAGTGAAATAGCTGTGTAATCCTTTGAACGCAAGCAGCAAACTGGCACAAAGTGCATGGTGGAGATTGTAAGCGTGATTCAAGAAAGGCTCTGCTATTATGAAACTGCAGCCCTAAAAATGGATTTGTACAGTTATCAAAACAGCAATGGCAACAACAAAGCTGCATTTAGAGATTAATGGCAAAATCCAAAGCACCACACATGGCATTCCGTGTGCATACACATCTTTTAGCTTCCCCCCCACCCCCCGCAAAAAGTCCCCCTGAAGACTGGGAGCCCTCGAGAGCAGCAGCCATAAGGCACTGTTCCTGGATTGAAAACAAGATTGTTACCCTCCCATGCACATGCAAGGCAACTGGGCCAAAGGCTGCAGTCCTATCCTATACCACTTTCTCAGTAGTAACCCTCACTGAACTTAGCCTGATTTATTTCTGAGAAAACACATACAGGAAAGTTCTTAGCAGATTTAACAAAAACAACAATGTTGCAGAATGATCTGTCATGCAGTATCACAGGAAAAGAAGTCAATACTTCAAGCAAGTCATCTTTTAATATACCAGATTCATGACAAAATGTATTATTTTCTGTGACTGAATTGTAATAGAAATGTTTTGCATGTTAAAAATACCACTGTACAATATTTATTCCTTCCAGCTTATTAAAAAAAGAAGAGAGAAAATGATTACAATCTTACATCAGCTGATAGTTGTTTGCTGTAATTGTTGCCAAAGACAACACTTTCAAGAGAAGGAATGACAGAGTCCCTGTTCTGTGGTGGTGCATTTCTGTTTAGCCAAGTATTCTTGACTGGACGAGGAAAGCTAAAACAAACGAGAAAAAAAATTAAAGAATAGAAATTAAACGGTGAATTAGAGACACATGGGGAAAAATAAACAGCACAATAAATCTTAGCCCAAAATATTTGCTTAGTGTCTGCTGCAACTAGGGGTACATGCCCGTGTACCTCCCAGATTATGATAAGCAATATAGAAACCTTGCTACTATGATTCAGATGGTTGTAAGAGTATGAACTGGTTAACAATGGCTGGAATGCAAACAACCACACAAATAGATTTAGGCAGCAAATACTACGTACTTTGGGCTAGTGTTTCTCAAACAGCAACCCTCCCATGCCACGCCATTTTGGGGACTAGTGTGACTTTCAAAAGCACTTTGTGATATGGCACGGTGTGGAGGTCTACTTTTCAAAGTCAGTCAGTCTATACATACCCATCAATGAATACTATAGATTCCAAGCCTATTCTAAAGTTTGATGGAGAAACTAGACTAAAATATCACAGGGCAATGAAACTGTATCCGCTTTTGTCCTCCAACTTCATTCCAAGTGTAATGAGCACAGATTGGAAGGTATGTGATGCATTACTCCTCTTGCTCAAAACATACAGGCAGCCATAAGCACAGACAATTTTTCTGCCCAAATAAAAGAGATATTATAAGAAGAAATACTTGAGAGAGTACATACACCAACCCTTACTTTATTAGGCCTGATCCAGAGTCTCCAGTGCTCACACAGAGGGTGTGGCAGGAAAGCAGCAACTTTCCTTTTATTATTATTATTTACAGTATTTATATACCGCTCCACATCAAGCAGATTCCGGAGCAGTGAACAATAAAAAGACAAAAACAGATAAAAGAAACAAAAACACTATGTTGAAAACAAACTAAAATTACATTGGTGGTTGAAGAACAGAGAAGGCTTCCCGGAACAAGGAGATCAATGTGCAACAGAGAAATCCTTAGATACACACAGAACATTTGGAGCCCTTGCTCAGATGAAGCACTTACAAAATTTTGACATTTCCAAAAGAAATATAAAGGGTTGGATCCAGTGTTATGCATGCATAATGGAGCTGGCAGAAGCATACTTCCTCACCCCTATGGCAGCCCCCCAGCCCTCGAAAATGATATATAGAGGGTCAAGGGACCCTACTGGATTGGATGGGCTATGGCGTGAGGGGCCACAACCCAAAGTATCTAAACAACATATAAATAAATAACATGGGTTGCCAAGTGAACTTTTAAGTGGTTGCAACAATATGCTCTGCACTCTGGAGACATTCAGAAAAAAATCTTTGCACAGATTATACTGAATCCACAATAAAACCAGGCCTGTGGCTTATGCTGGCTCCGCTCATCTGAGCGTGGAAAGCTAAGCAGGGTCAAGCCTGGTTATTACTCAGATGGGAGACCCTTCCTCTAGTTTCCTGCATTGAGCAGGGGGTTGGCCTCGATAGCCTTGTAGGCTCCTTCCAACTCTATGATCTATGACAGCACGGCACGCGTGCCACAGCTGGCATGCAGGGACCTCTCTGTGGGCACTCGAGCCATTGGTCGCCAGATCGCGAAAAGACCATCCCCCTTCTGCATTCAGCATTGGGTTTCCATAGTAATTCCTCTCCACTCATTCCTCGCTGGCCTCCACAGGCAGGCACACTCCAATATCTCCACCCCCAGAAGCGGACTGTGCAGGCACCCAGCCCTCCTTCTAACTGAACAGACAGCTCAGAAGCACAGCGCACGCACGCCCGAATCTTTGCGCGCCCAGTGAAGAGCCATGCCCTGAGACAGAGCGGGGCGCAATTAGTTAGTGCCCCCTCCTCCTTCCTGCCAAATTTAAGGCACTTTGAAATAAATAAGTTGGTTTTGTGTTGCAGTTTGGGCACTCGGGCTCAAAAAGGTTCGCCATCACTGATCTATGAAATCTATAGTTTCTGGCAATATTTCAGAAAATAAGGTGAAATCAGACTACAATTCCTGTACTACAAAATACCAACAAGAAGGTCATAGGCTAGCCAGCCAAGATGAACCAGCCAATCTGATCCCTAAAATAAATATGAACTGTATCACTTCACCATTACTGACTTAAAACTGGGACAGAGGTTTTTCTAGTAGGTATGGTTGTGGGGTTTATTCCTCAGCAACTTCTGTGCTTTACCATTCTGTTTTTTTATTAATATTATTATTATTATTATTATTATTATTATTATTATTATTATTATTATTATTATTCCAAGGAAAGAAAACTAAAATGGATGTTTACCCAAGATTCATTGGAGTTTACTCCAGAGAAATTTCAATGAACTAGAATGGAAATTTACAATGGTAGTAGTATTTTGCAGACTGAACCTATAATATACAAGCCACATAAACACCATTCCAACTAAGTAACTATTACTTCAATGACGAAAACAACAAGCAATTAGTAACGAATCACATCTTATTAAACTATTACTGGGGGGGGGGAATGTCAAACAGCAACATTTATCTTAATTACCTTATCAATGGCTGATGAAGAGCAACTAAAGAGGCATGAACTACAACAGAGATGACAGAGAGGTGAAAGTAATCAAACATAACGTTGACATAGTGATGAAGACCTTGGTGTAAGGTAAAGTGCAACTTTAGTGTTCGGCTGCTAATTAGCTGCAACGTGCTCAGGTCCTCCGGCCTAGAAAAACACAAGAGTATAATCACAACCACCATTCTGAAAGTAATCAAATACTAAATTTTAAGAATGCAAACCAATCCTTCAAGTTTTCTGTGCTGTGTAGTTATTTATTTCCAGTTCTAACAATTTGTTTGACATGCAAGACTTCCAATGAACTACTAGAGTTCTGTCCAATGAAGTTATTGGAAACCGCCATATACAGGGAGTATTAGGGATAATTTTGCATATAATTATCTATGTGTAACCCTCAGTGAAGATGAAAGGGAGTGCAGGGCCATTCCACCAGCCCTGCTGAAAGGCCTCCCTCATGAAGGCTCCTCCTCCCTCAACGGTCACCACCACCAGCCATTCCAGTAGGCTGTGCAGAGGGAGAAGAGAGGGAGCGCAGGGCCATTCCACCAGCCCTGCCGGGAGTATTAATTCATATTCCCCCTTCTTCCCTTCCCATTCCTTTTTCCTTGTGTGTCGTGTCTTTTTAGATTGTAAGCCTGCGGGCAGGGACTGTCTTGTTAATTGCTGTAAACTGTCCAGATAGCTTCGGCTATAGGGCGGTATAAAAATGAAATATATATATATATATATATATATATATGGACCTATGTAGAATTTGAGTTATGTATATACACGTGATTGAAAAATCCATAAAAATAGCAACAAATAGAAATCAAAACAAAAACTTCAAGTCCAGGCATTTGTCTCTGGAAAATCTGTAATAAAATTAGTTTTTCTACACACATTAAATTTCAATAACCTTTACAACATACTACATATATGTCATACAACTCAATCCACGAGTTGTTTTGCACACAGGAATGAGGGTACATACATGGGATTTTAAAATACTCATCCTATTACTTTAACATTAGGAACAGCTCTACATGAGAATGAGATTCAGTTTATGGAATGTTCCACCACCACCAAAACAAACAAGGAATCCTTGCATATATGGGTGCACACCGGATTTTGAAGAAAAGACATTCTGCTTAAAGTAGCTATAGCAGAACTACGTTTTATTATTAAACACAGGTTAATTTTGAACTTACGAATAATCTGTATCTGTGAAGTGTAGATCTAAAGAGAGCAGGAAATTCATTTCATTAAGAGACTCTTCAATCTAGGAAGGAGGTTTTGAAGGGGGGGAAAAAGACAAATACAAACTATAGTTTTACTGTGCAATTCTATCCCTGACGTATTTACATACTTAAAATATTTATATACCACCCTTCATTTCTCTTACATTCCAGAGCAGTTCATAATCAACTGGAAAACAGTAAGGTGTATTACAATAAAACAGCAGATAGAACTGTAAACAGCAATACTCTTAGATGTCACCAGTAGAAATTAAAATGCCTGGGTGAGCAGAAAACAGTCCTGGATTTTATCTGGGATATCAACAGCACAAAATGGGCCTATGAACCTATTTATGGTTACATATGTTGTTTTAATGCTACGTTCCCATGCCTGCTGGGTGGGAATCAATCCTAAGTCTCCTTGCATTGGTAGAAGCCAAAGACACATTGGCTTAGGGAATCCATGGTTCCACCTTTTTACTGGCAGTAGATACCTGTAGCAGACCACCAGTGGAAAGGGGGAAACTAGGTGGATTGAGAGACATGATGGGAGAGAAGCAGAAGCTAGCCAGAATCCTGTGATCATCAGGGTGAAACAACTTCCACCAGGATTCCCAGTTCCACTGCTACAATTGCAGCCGCACAGATAAGTCATCCCACCGAGGTACTCAAAGGAGTGGGCCCAAAAAGAGACAGGGAAATCATGCTCAGAAGGAGCACATCTGCACTTCCTCCATCCTGCCCCCTTAAGACTCTCAGAAAAAGAGAAGGATGTGCAGAGCTCTCAAACACCCATGGCCAGTGTCTCCCCTCCACTTCTTGCTATTAACACCAACTGTGTTCTATTCATAGGTTGTTGAGCATGGCATGTGAACCCAAAGCGCTGGGTTGTTTAGGGGCTAAACATGGTTTGTTAACCCATGGTTTGTTGTAGGATTAACCACTGGGTTGTTTAGGTCCTAAACAACCAGTACTCCGGGTTCACATGTCACACTCAACAACCTACAAACAGGCCAATCATAGGTCGTTGATTAAAATCCTAAGTGGCTGGGGTGCTGCAGGCAGCACACCCACTCTCTCCTGCTTGTGCACACAACACCCCATGAGTGTTTAATCCATGGGCTGTCATTACGTGCAAACCGACCCCTAGCAATCAAACATGGGCATTCATTTCAGCTTTTCATCTCATGAAAATGCCTCTGTCTAGTCTAACTGTCATCTCTTGCTTCTTGCAAGTTCTGGGCTTTCAGTTTCTCTGACTGAATTCACATGTGCAAAGATACAAGGTAGATAGGATTGTTGTTGTTCCGTGTTTATATGGTGGTGGAGTTGGGCCAAGCAAGGCAGAGGAGTTAGTTAAGACAAGAAAAATATAGCAGGATGGATAAAAATTGATGCTTTAAAAAAATCAGATTTTTAAACACTGGATTTTTTCTGCCCAGTAACTATCAAATCTTGCTTTGACCTATCAGTCATGGGCATTTTGTTTTTGCTTTTAGTGAGGGCAAGCCTGGGGCCCAGACAGGGTGAGTCAGAAAGGAGCAACAATGGAAATAAAAAAAGGCAAGACAAAATTTGTCCAGTGTGCATCTTCTTCTATTCCCAAACTAAGGCTGCAATTCTATACTCACCTGGGAGTAAGCCCAATTGAACTCAATGGAATTTATTTCTGAAGAGACATGTATATAACTGTGTGGTTAATCTCAAACTCATGGGTGCTGGTCATATGAAAGACCCTATATGGGAATATTTTGAAGACATTCCATGTATAGGTTTTTTTAAAAAAGGAAACCATGCAAAATATATACAGTGAGGCAAAGAGATGCAGACTCTGCATATAATAATGAAAGTATAAATAATACTCTAATTAGTTGTTAGTGGTCAGACTTCTACCCATGTTCAGGAAATATATGAAAAAGTTTCAATGGGAAACTTTATTTAAATCAGTGATTTAAAATCAACCTTTTTTTCTTGCTGATTTAAATCACCTTGATTTAAAACAATCCACCCTGGTTGCTCAGTGAACACCATACTCGCTAATATACCTGTTACCATTGCAATATTAGTAGAATTGTGAGTGTAGAATCACTGACATTCCAGTGGGACTCAAGATCTTCTTCTTGGAAGCTTCTTATTCTACATGCTTGCCTCCTGACCACTGGTACCATGGCAGATCTTTGATGGATGAGGTGCTGTTGTCTATTCCTAGGAACATGCTTCTGCCTTGTCTATGGGAACAGTGTGTGTATGCTAGGTAGGATATCAGTGTGCCATTCCTCTTGTTGCTGATGGTGACTGGCTGCCTTCCTTCCATGGGTAATCTGGAGGTGGTATTGGTGTGCAGCTTCCAGAGATATCGCAGGAGCTACTGTACGTGTTCTTGCATTAAGCTTTTGTTTCTACTTGATTGTGTGCTGTTGGCTCTGCTGCTGGTGGAGCATAGGATTGTGACTACGTTATGCCTGCACTATCCATGGCATAGTGGCCACTTGCACAGCAGAATTATAGGATTACCTGGTAGGTCTTTCAGGTATTTTAACAGTTAAGTATATGCAAATGGAATATTACCTTCCTTTCATCTAACAGCATTTTAATTTTGAAGATCATGACATCATTCACAGAAACTTCCTCATTTTTGTAGAGAATTTGAAAAGTCTTACTGCAGATTACATTGTCATGGACTGATGCTGGAAAGGCAAGATCAGCACCTGAAAACAACAATATGGGTAAGAGACAATGAATGTTCAAAATGTAAAGATTCTGTCTCTACTTACCAAGTGGCAACCGAGTCCTTTATGTTTTATGACTGCCTTTAATAAATGGATATTTATAATAAATAGTTTTGCAAGTAGAATACCCATTCAAAAACTTAAAAACCTGTTGCTGAGCAAGTAAGGAATAACATCCTTGGCTCATTTCATAAATAATGGTAACATTTGCAAATCAAATCCAACACCCAGTGTCAATTTCCAGGAAAGACATAAAACTGGTGATAGCAGTAACCAATAAACTGTAGGGTTAATAAAAAGGAAAATGCATCAGAACCAGAGCAGAGCATAAAAATACTCTTGCAGCTCAGTTGTTTTCTGCTTTTTCAATAAGGTCCACTAAATTTTCAGTAACCCCTTAAGCACTTGTAATATTAATATCTCTGATTTGAGTATTAATGCTCTCAAGTAATATTGCTCTAAGGTTATGATTTGTCAAGATCCAGTTAATCATTTCGCACAACCACGCAACAGGCAACTATGGAAAATATGTGTATATGTGGTCTTCACGTCTACACCCATTGTCAGAAGTATTCACACGATCCAAATCATTAGCTGTGATTTGTTAAATTTTAATTTTCACATTTTTTCAAGATCATTAAAAGTGCACTTATACTGAAGGTTTCCCACTTATATTGAGATCGATCAATCCATCCATCCAAATTCAGATACTTAATTAAATAGCAAATCTTTAATCAGTTAACAGCTCTACTATAATTATTAAATGACAATTAAATCCAGAATAGTAATGAAAAAGTGTTCACACTTACTGGTTGCACGTAATAAGCTTGCTTCAATTTTGTGTGGAATTCTTGGAGGAATTTTCATAGATACACGAATCTGGTAAAACCTACAGTAGACAACATTATTCCCAAAGGGTGTTTACCACCCTTATTTTTATTTTAAACATTTTTACCCCACATTTACACCAAATATGGCCTTCAAGGTAGCTTACAAAGTCCATAAAAAGCCACATTATAAAAACAATTACAAAACTCAACAAATTACATTTCAGTTAAAAGCAATTAAAATAATTCAATCCCAATTATTTATAGGAAAGCAAGTAAGAGAAACCCAGAGCCTAAGATATAAACCAGTAAAACTTATTACATGTATCATAACACCAGTCAAGTCTGGGTCTCTTACAGTGCATCATAAACATGTTTATTTAGAAATAAGTCCCACGGAGTTCAATGGGGCTCTTTTAGTTGTGGGTACAGGATTGTACTCTTAATCACAACAGACATCTATTGCAGTGCAGCCTCCTATTCCACTGGGATGTGCCAGTGATCCTATTCAGAGGGGGCAGAAGGATGGACCAATCCAATTTCTGACCAATAAACTGTATATTCTGCCCACCAATATGATAAGCCTCATTACTATGGGGTTATATTCAATGTCTTTGCTCTGTGAGTGGTGAAGTTTTTGTTCACGGAAGGAGAGTTGTATACATGGAACGATTCCTTCTGCGATCACAATTCTCCTTCCGTGAACAAAAGCAGAAGTATTGGATACAACCAATTTATTTATTTACACTCTGATGGAGTTGTTTGGGTTCCATTAACTTCTATGGGAGAAAACAAGGAGCAGCAATCGGTGACATTATTGAGTTGGGGACAAATCATGCTCTCTGCATTGTTACTTTCTGCTACCCATGTTTCCAATAATTTTCTTCTATAGTTTTCTATAGTTTAATAGAAATCATTCACTTCTATGGTCCTGCTACAGAATTTTCATAAAAACTTTGTTATTGTGACACAATAAGTCAAAATATTTGACCAACTAAGTTACTAGTCAAAGCTCCAACCTATTTTGCATACTCCATTGTCTCATTAGTATGAAGCCCACCAAATGCTCCTCTCTTCTTACAAATTAGTTAAGTGAGTTTACAAGTGAGCATCTAAAGTTATGATGGGAGGGGGGAATGCCTCATTTATTTTTCAGTGTTTCTTTCACTACTAATCCTTAGCTCTGGAAAAACTTAGAGCTCATGTGATCATCGTAATCCATATATCACTACCTAAATTCCTAAACAATACAAAGGCAGGTGGCTTTCTGATAACTCAATGAAGGTTTCTGCTTTATGACATAATACAGTTTTTAATACATAAACATTTTCTGATAATCCTAATATGATAATCTCATAAGGGTCAGCTCAGGACAAGTATGCCAACAAGTTAAAATTCCATTAATGACCTCTGAAATAACTGCCTAACTACATCAAGGCATAAAGTATATTAACACTACACATGGAAACTATGTTTGTACATTTTGTTAGAACTGCTTTAAGTAGGGATACAGACTTTAAAGCAATATAATTAATTTAATTAAATCATTGTTAATTTCATCAACTAATGCTTTACTCCCACAATAAGATCTGACTCTTGATTTAATCTTAATACTTAAAGGCACACAGCCCACACTGAATGCAGACATTCCAGCACTGTTAGTTGGAGCTGGAGATGTTTCAGTTCAAAAGATACTGCCTTCAGACATAACCTTTGACTTCAACTTACTCATTCCAGATGCCTCCAGTGGAACTTAACAAGCTTTTTCAGTATCGTATCAGCATTCATGAAGGGAAATAAGGATTAAAAATACCAGGCATAGCATGGTACAGTGCTCCATAAATGAAAACGTCAGTTAAGCTCATGACAGATCAAAACATCTGCCAAGTCAGCATGAACAGAGTTAACTTTTAAAATGAAGGCAGAAAGGCAGAATCATACCCACATAAGATGGCAAAGGCCCAATTCAGACATAACTATTTTGATTTATTAAATCATGCTTTATTGCACTGAAAATTAGAATTGTCCCCATGTGCTCCTTCCTCCTTTCCCTTGCATGCTGTAATGCAATTTCTGGAGATTGTTAAGCTCCCGTTACATCTGAAATGGGAAACTGTGGCTTAATCACAGACTACAAAATAGGATATGGAACTGGAGGTCCCTCATAGCTCTCTGGAAGGGGCCTACAAGGCCATCCAGGCCACTGAAAATACCAATTTATCCTATTTCCATTACACTAGGCACTATTAAAAAACAAACGTACTGTACACTTTTGTACTGAAGAGACACTTCTCTGGCCAGAAAACTCACTTTGATCAAGCAATCCACTCAGTCAGGGCAATAAGCTACAAGCAACTGGTATAAGATAACATGGGATAAGGTGGGTCCAGCTCTGCTGCTGCTGCCGCCGCCTGTGCGAGACCAGCCCACCCCACCGCACCTGTGGGACTGCTGCCTGCCCCCTGCAGGCCCGGGCTCAGCCGGGAGCCGCCTTGCCCCACCTGCAGCTGCTTGATTGTGGGGCCAGAAAGACCAGGCCCCAGCTGACCTGGGCATTTCCTCACCACCACTGCCGGGGAGAAGAGCAAGCCAGGCAGGTGGGTCCAGCTCTGCTGCTGCTGCCGCCGCCTGTGCAAGGCCAGCCCACCCCACCGCACCTGTGGGACTGCTGCCTGCCCCCTGCAGGCCCGGGTTCAGCCGGGAGCCGCCTTGCCCCACCTGCAGCTGCTTGATTGTGGGGCCAGAAAGACCAGGCCCCAGCGGGGGCGGGTCCGCCGCCGCCGGGGTCGCCACCGAAGGGGCGACACCAAAGGGGGCCGCCCCTTTGGGGGAGCCACTTCGGGGGTGGCACGAGGGCGAGGGCCTGTCCCCCTGCTGCTGGGGATATAGGTGGGGCTGGGAGTTTTTAAGAGGCCCTTCCTTTTTGAAGGGCTGGGGCTTTTTAGGGGTTGATTTTAGGGGTGGGTCTCCCGCCTGATTGGCGGAAGCGAGGGGGCATGTGTCTCCCCCAGGGAGATAGTGGGGGGAGTTCTGGGGGGCAAACGGTACCAATGTTGAGCGAGTAAGGGGAACAAGGGATCGATGCTTAATATCTATCCCTTGTTCCGGGCCTGCCCAGAGCCAAGGGATAACTGGGGGATGTGTTGCTCCTCTCCCCACCCTGCGTTTGCTGTTGTGCAATGCCAGGTCCGTTACCCAAAAAACATCTCTCATCCATGACTTGATCATGGATGAGGGTGCGGACCTGGCATGTGTTACGGAAACCTGGCTGGACGAGGCCGCTGCTTGTCACCACCCCCTTGTCATGGTCAGATCACTATCTGGTGGGGTTGGATCTCTCGGTGCCACAACCCCTCTGCAGGGGTGAGGGACCTATTAGAATGGTCCGCCCCAGGCGTCTTATGGATCCGGATGGATTCCTGAACGCGCTTGGGGAATTGGAACACACAAACGGTAGCTCGGTCGAGACCCTGGTGAACGACTGGAATGCTGCAATCACCAGGGCATTAGACCGAGTTGCCCCGAAGTGCCCTCTTCGCCTAAACAGAGCTCGCGCAGCACCATGGTTCACTCCTTCGTTGCGAGCTCTGAAACAAGGGGTGAGAAGGCTAGAGCGCCGATGGCGAAATTCCCGCTCCGCATACAATCGAACACAGGTTAGAGCTGCATATTCAGCTTACCGAGTGGCAGTGAAGGTAGCAAAAAAGAAATTCTATGCTGCCTCCATTGCGTCTGCAGAGTGCTGCCCCAGGAGGCTGTTCCAAGTGGTCCGGAGTCTGGTCGGTCCAGCCGCTCCGGACCCAATGGAACAGTCGAAAGCCTCCTGTGAGGCTTTAGCGAAGCACTTCGCAGATAAAATTGATCGGATTAGGAGTGGGATATCGTACGTCGTGGACACAGGGAGTGAGTGGGAGGAGGCCAATGGCAGACCGGTTTTGTGGGATCGGTTCCGGCTTCTTCCTTCTGATGAAGTGGACAAGGTGCTTTCATCTGTGAGGCCGACCACCTGCTTGCTTGACCCTTGCCCGTCCTGGCTCATTATGAGCTGTAGGGAGACTGGGTGAGGGGATCAAGGCGGTGGTGAATGCCTCCCTCGAGGAGGGAGTTATGCCATCAGCCCTCAAGGAGGCAGTAATAAGACCTCTTCTAAAGAAGCCCTCCTTGGATCCCCAGGATCTGAACAACTTCCACCCAGTCTCCAATTTACCATTTCTGGGCAAGGTGATCGAGCGGGTGGTGGGTGCTCAGCTGAAGGCACACTTGGATGAAGCCGATTATTTAGATCCATGCCAGTCGGGCTTCAGGTCTGGACATGGGACGGAGACGGCCTTGGTCGCCTTGGTGGATGATATGAGGAGGGCTTTGGATAGGGGCGAATGCTCCTTTCTAGTCCTCCTCGATCTCTCAGCGGCTTTTGATACCGTTGACCACGGTATCCTCCTGGACCGCCTGGAGGGGTTAGGCATAGGAGGCACTGTATTGCAGTGGTTCCAGTCCTTCCTCTCTGGAAGGTATCAGAGGGTAGTTCTCGGGGAGGAGGCTTCGGACCCTCGGCTGCTCACTTGTGGAGTGCCACAGGGTTCCATCCTCTCCCCGATGTTGTTCAACATCTACCTAAAGCCCCTGGGAGCTATCATCAGGAGGTTTGGGGTGCAGTGTCATCAGTATGCAGATGACACGCAGCTCCACCTCTCTTTTAAATCCTCACTGAGGTTGGCCGTTGAGACCCTGTCCAAGTGCCTGGAGTCAGTGGGTGGCTGGATGGGAAGGAATATGCTGAAGCTGAACCCTGACAAGACCGAGGTACTTCTGGTGGGGGACAAGGGGAGGTTAGGGGATGTTGACCTGGTGCTGAATGGGGTACATCTACCCCTGAAGGACCAGGTCCGCAGCTTGGGAGTCATTCTAGACTCCCAGCTGTCCATGGAGGCTCAGGTGGCAGCTGTGAGCCGGGTAGCGCTGTATCAACTCCATCTGATACGGCAGCTGCGCCCCTACCTTCCTAATCATCTGCTCCCTTCAGTGGTTCATGCCTTGGTCTCCTCTCGCCTAGACTACTGTAATGCGCTCTACGTGGGGTTACCCTTGAAGACGGTTCGGAAGCTACAGCTGGTACAGAACGCGGCGGCTCGCCTGGTTAAAGGCAGCCGCCGGCGGGATCACATCACGCCAGTGCTCAAGGAGCTACACTGGCTACCAGTTGCTTGCCGAGCTGAATTCAAGGTGTTGGCCTTGACCTTTAAAATCCTATACGGCTCCGGTCCAGTCTATCTCAAGGAGCGTCTCCAGCAACACCAAGTGGGCCGCTCAACAAGATCTGCCACAGACGGCCTTCTCCTTGTCCCTTCAGCCAGAGCAGCTAGACTGGTCGGGACGAGGAAGAGGGCCTTCTCTGTGGCAGCCCCCGTACTATGGAACTCTCTCCCAAGTGACCTCCGCCATGCCCCCTCTCTGCTGAGCTTCCGCCGCTCATTAAAAACTTGGTTATTCAGGCGGGAATATGGGGTGGGCTAAGATTTTAAAATTTTATACTGTTTTAATGTATTTTAATGGAGAAAAATGTTTTAATGTATTTTGTTCTGTTTTATTTTCTGTACATCGCCCAGGGTGGCCGGTTTGCCGGCCAGATGGGCGATAGATAAATGCAAATAATAAATAAATAAATAATAAATGGGGAAAGGATCTCAATGTTTACCTGTAATTGTAGCCTCTTACCAATTCTAAAATTCATTCCTATTTTATTTTAATTTTATTACAATTGACAGGGTAGAAGTATGTATTTTGCTTCATATAAATTTGCTTAAAGCCTTGAACAAGAATTAACAACCCTTCTGAAAATGACTGACTAGCCATTGTTGCTTGCAGGAAGAGCCAGAGGGAGCTCTTCAGCTGTCTGAGGCTAAAAGGAAACTGGCAACTGAGGTCACCAGTTGGCAACTACCATTAACAATCCAGGTTTTAAAATGTGTTACTTCTTCATTATTAGTGGTACAACTTTCAGTGCTTTTAAAGCACTGAGAACAAGCATTTAAACAAGCATTTTAAAGAAGTGCTTCAGAGGCCAAAAAAAATTGAGAAGGGGAATTAATAGGCAGTAAAAATCTACAAATCTTAAAATGTCTTCCATTTATCCAAACAGATTTTAACACAGACAATTCAGATATCATTTATTCAAAGAAAGCACAGAAAAATGTGAATTCCCAATTGAACACTTAACACCTGATTTGCAAATGATGTGTCAGCATGAAAGAATAAAATCCAGGCAGTCCCCAGCTTACGAACGAGTTCCGTTCTTAAGAATGTCTTTAAGTCGAATTTGTATGTAAGTCAGAACAGCATCGCGTTCTATACGTTAAAATAGGCATTTACGCAAATTGCGTAGTATACTACGCTATGTACTCTACGTAAACGACGTAGCGCCAGGGAACCCAGAAGTCCGTTCTTAAGTATGGGTTGTCTGTAAGTCGGACATTCTTAACTCGGGGACTGCCTGTATTTCATTAAGGCTGCAATCCTATACACACTTATCTGAATTCAGTGGGGCTTACTTCTGAGTAGACATATACAGGACTGCACTGTAAGGCTACATTCATATACACGTTTATTTGGTAGGAAGCCATACGTTATTCAATGGAACTTACTTCTGAGAAGACATGCATAAGATTGTGCTGCAACAGTGCAACACTCTTGTGACTCAACTTAAGGCACACTCAGACCATATAAGAAACAACATTTGCTCCTCGTAGGCTGACAGATCATAGTAATGCTGTAATTAGTGTTACATTCAACACTCAAGCAAATCAAAGCTATATTTCAGACTGACATTCCATCAGATTACAGCCCAAAGCAAACACCCTCTTGAATTAGAGTAGTCTCCTTTGCAAAATGTTAGGTTAGAAAAACTAAACACCAACAATTGCCCACTGGATATGCCCTCAACACTTAGCAGCTAAGAAAAATAATATACAATCCAAGCACCACAAACACTGCCAGGGTATTGTGATGAAAGGATTAACATCTAGCATTGCCAGGCAGAGTGGATGCGCCCGGCAACCTATCAGGGCTCGCCTGTAGAAAGTTCTGATGGGAGGGGGAGCTCTGTATATATGTGCCTGTGTGTGAGAGAGGAGTTAGAGTGTTAGAGTTAGAGAGATGAGATGAGAGAAGTGAGTTAGAGAGAAGTGAGTTAGGGGGATTCTAGTCAGTCAGTTAGATAAGAGTCATAAAGTTAATTCAACATAAACTATTGCCTTTATGGAAAAGAGACTGTTCCTGTTTAAAGAAGTGTTTTACTTAAGAAAATAAAGAACCATTTGTTGGGTTACTGAAGAGACTGATTTGTAACTGCTACTATCCTGAAGCTCACCCCTAATCACTTGGTACAGCTGCTAAGAGCAAGATAAACAATATCTACTCAGCGTAAACACCACAATAACCAGCAATGGTATTTTAACAGCGTTGATCTCCCACAGACAGATTGTCCGCTCGGGTTTGTCTGGGAGTGAGTAAAGACTTGTGACAGAGTTGGAACAGTGTTAGTTTAAAATAGGGTGAACTAATACCCTGGAGATACCATATCTCAGCCACTGGGTTAGTCAAGAAAGTGAACTAACAGCCAGGTGGTAGTGAGAGAAATAAAAGTAAATAACCAGCCATGTTATCGTCACAGGTATCTGCTCAGCTATGAAATAGCTTGTGCTCACAGTTCTTCACCTTCTACATGCGCCACAGCATGTTAAATATAGAAGTGTGAGCAAGGATCTTCAGGCAATCATCAAAGAAACCAAGTTGCAGAAAATTACAGCATGGTACAAACGAGAGATAGAGAGAGATCTTCCTAGCGACTGTCTGCGAAGCAGTCGAAGAGGAACTGAGGGAACGGGCGGGAGCCACGCCAAGGGACATGAGCGAAGGGGAGGAGCTCCCGCCCGTTTTTCGGTCCTCAGCTATTCAATCTTTCCAAACGAACTCTGTGCAGGCGCAGAGAGCCCATATATGTGTGATGCACAGAGACCACGAAGAAGAATATGCAGTTATTCAAACCCTTAGAGCAGCCTTCCCCAACCTGGTGCTGGCATACCTGACTGGGGGGTGCTGGGAGTTATAGTCTAATGCAACTGGAGGGCATCAGGTTGGGGAAAGCTTCCTTAGAACCTACCATTTTCTGTAAGTCAGTTGTAGAAGTTTCTCCTACCCCAGCATACTGTGCTGAGCAATTCTGAGCAAATCAGGGGGCATCAGGTACAGGACTCACATCCATGCATTTAACAGAACACATGAACACAGCCTAATGGCGCCATCCAATGTGGCTGCCCATAACCCTCCGAACTCGGATTACGGGCATCCTATTGATGGCAAGAGGAGTGCGGAGGCACCACCAGGACTCCTCATAGGATGGTGGTGCCTTACTCCTCCCCTCAACCCGCAGAACCCCACCCCCAGTGCCAGCTCCAAAGTCAGTCTTCTGACTTCAGAGCAATAGCTGGCACAGAAATAACTGCCCCAGTTGTGAGTGCGGAGGAAGGGCACCCGAAGTCGGAGTTCCAGCTCTGACCTCGGAACGCATTTCCTAGGTCGGAGCCCTATGGCTAGCCAGATAGCATCTACCGGCCATAGGACTGCACCCTAAGTTACCTTTGAATTCTATTCATGAATGATGCCACACAGAAATTTGCTATAGTATAGAGAATTTTGATTCCTGATAATCTTAGCATTAATTTTAAAAAAAACCCAAAATTTAAAGTTTAAAATGTCATATGTTAATAAACATTAAAATATTTTTAAGCCTCTCTCTCTCCCACTCCTTCCCCCTCAGGTATAGAAACATGTTTCAAACTAGACTCTTTCTAGATAAGATTACAAACAATATGCAGTGGGAAGAGGTCCTATGCCCTCACCTACCTCTTCTCTCGGGCTTTGCAGTCACCCATTAATCTTCTCCATACAATTATTTCAGCAGTAACAGCACCACAACATATAACAACTCCTTTATTGTGCAGAAGAAAAAAAAATACCTACCCTCTTTGAAACAGATCCACGTTATAAAACTTGTGGAGCTCCACGGAGAATTCTACCATTGCCTGTACTTCACTCATTTTTATGTAGATGAAGAAGCCGAAGAATAGTTGTCAGCACCTTATTTACTTGAGAGAAGGAATGCAAGACACTTGAGATGCACCCATACCTGGCATGAGCCATGAACAACTTTCCTACGTCTTACGTTATGTCCTTAATCAGCAAATGCTAAATAACGCCTTCTGTTTCACTATCTGCTGCCCAGAGCAGACAGAAATCAATGCTTAAGCTTTGCCTCTATCTTCAGTATGATCAATAATGTATCAATATTGGCCTAGTATACAATACAGAGTATTAGAAAACAAAATAATCTGTTTACGTAAGTTAGCAATCCTAACATACCTACTAGGAAGTAAATCCCATCAAATTCAATGAGACTACCTCCAAGTAAAACATGTTTAGGATTGGGCTGCAAAGCAAATGTCATTCTTGAATTACTCTTAGAACAGCAACGCATCTGATATACCAGGGATGGGCAACCTGTGGGCCTTCAGATGTTTTGGCCTGTAACTCCCATGATTCCTCACCATTAGCTATACTGGCTAGGGATGATGGGAGTTGTAGGCCAAAAAATCTGGAGAGCCACAAGTTGCCCACCCCTGCCATATACAGATTTTGTAATGAAAAAGGTGTGTGTGTGTGGAAATGCCTCCACTTCTATCTGTGTTCAGTGACAAAAATACTTAGTTCTGTACCTTAACCACACAAGAATATTTGCCAATGTTAGCCCTTTATGGACAGAACACTACACTATGGTTTAGCATTGTGTGCACAAACAATAGCAACCCTGGAGATCACTGACCCTTCCCTCTCCTCTCTTCATCAGGTGCATCCAGGAGGAAGAGACTGGAAGTTTTCACTTCCACTTTTAAACTAACCAGAGTTCCTCATTCCATCTGAACTTGTGGAAACTCTGGTGAGCTTCAAGCCATGAAACTCAAGCCATGGTTTATAATTCTGGCTTGTTAACAAATCAGAGCTCCCCCAAGTTCCACCAGCCCTACCAGAGAAGCAGAGGGGAATATGTGAGCCTGGGGTTTGCTGTAGTTCATGCATCTCATACAAAAACACGGTTTAGTATTATGTCCAAACTGGGCTGCTGGCTTTTCTCTTATTGTGCCTTAAAAACAAGCTATTAAGAAAGAAAGCAAAAGCACTACCAGCTGCTCCTTATTGAACACCTAATATAATTCCCTCTAATAGTGAACCCAAGTAGTCAAGTGCCAACAGGATTCAAGTCAGAACAGGGCCACTGAGAGACAAGAGGGAGTTATCAGGAGTGAAGTGGGGCAGAAAGTTTTCCAAAATTGATTTTTTCCCCAGTTATTTTTACGCAGAAAATTCTCCACTTCATAAGTTCATTAGTAACAACGAATGGATGCCAACTGCAAATACAATATTAGGCAAGCTCGGCACAGTTTTAAAGTTGTAACAAAAGCGTGAGTCATTGAAATACATATACATCTCAGTGTGAAATGGAATTAATAAGTAGTGATAGTGAAACTGAAGGTACCCCAAGAACCTTAGTGGAAGAGAGTTGAACTCTGCTGAAATAGATGCGTGGTTGTCAGCATATCATGCTCAGTTCTCTCTGGGTGTTGTAAAATAAGTTTAGATCACTCTTTAGGGCATCCAAAAGTGTTACAACGCAAACTGATTTTTCCCCCCGAATGCAAATGATCCTATGCAAATTAGCTTAATTTGGTTAGAAAATTTTTCCGGTTAACAATTTTCTGGAAAACTCACATCACTGGGTATCAATATGAACCCAAAAATATGCAGAAGTACAATTTTTTAAAAAATCCCTAAGGGCTCCCGCACGAAGCCCAACGAGGACCAAGCATACTCACCAGGCTTCGGGAGCCACAGAATGTTGAGTTCCAGTTGGAAAGGAATAATGGAAAACAGTGGGTGGGGGAAGGAAGAGAATTGGCCTGCTTGAGCACCCATAAACTTATTTGTTATATTTATATCCCACCTTTCCACCAAAGAGCCCAACGTGGTATACAGGACCCTCCTCCTACTCTCCATTTTATCCTCACAACAAGCCTGTGAGGTAGGTTAAAATGAGAGTCACTGACTGGCCTAAACTCACCCAATAAGCTTCAAGGGGACTAGAGTGGGGACTAGAATTTGGGTCTCCCCAGTCCTAGTCCAATATTCTAACCACACCACACTGGTATAGCACATTGGAGAGGGCATGGCTGCCTCGCAGTCACCCTGATCAGGAACACTCCGGTTAGGGGGTGGGTATACCTTGCAACATATTGTTATAGGTCCCACTTTTAATCGTAGAATGTTTGTTGCTCTTTATAACCTTTATTTATTTATTATATTTATACCCCGCCTTTTTTCCCGCAAGGAACCCAAGGCGGATTACATAGTCCTCCTCCTCTTCATGTTATCCTCACAACAACTCTGTGAGGTAGGTTAGGCTGAGAGTCAGTGACTGGCCCAAAGTCACCCAGTGAGTTTCATGGCCAAGCGGGGACTAGAACCCGGATCTCCTGAGTCCCAGTCTAACACTCTAACCACTACGCCACTATAAGTAACATAAAAATGTGAATATCCTAGCATTAGGATTGAAAATTCTTTCCTTCATAAGTTTGCCAGTTCAGTAGATAAAATAGATTTTCTACCCTCTTTGATACAATATAATACTAATGATGAAATGGAAGTTACACAAGCATATTACAGGAGTGTGCACTATACTATAAAATAACTTTCCTTTTTACCTCTAGTAATAAATAATCCATTTTAATACAGGTAATAAGCAGTCTTCCAGTCCCCCATTTCTGCAGTCAAAAGCATACTGCTTGCTCTGCAAGAAAAAGAAATTAAATTATTGTACATCTGCATGCCAGAAACCTCACAACATACACACAGATAATACTCTTATTTTCCTGGTTTTCTTTTCCAAGTAAAAGGAATAATTTTTAGCTTGAAAGTTAATGCCCAATAATTGTTAAATGAAATATAAATGAAGGTTTGTATACGAAAGAACACTAACTGGATGGTTTCTAAAAGCAATTAGTTAATTTATTGCCATTATATCCAAGAAAAAATGTTAGGTAGTACTTATTTTATATTCTGATCAAAACATCTGACCCCTACGTTTTAATGTTGCATTTTCTTCAGCTTTTATCTAAATTTGACGCTTCATTTGTATATGTTGGATGTCTAATGGCCTATGACTAAAGCAAATTGTAACGATTAAACCAGGTCTCTGTTCCCTCAGCCACAGAGACAATGCAGCTCTGTTACACAGCATGTTGCTTCTTCAAGAAAAAGCGTACCATTAGTTTGTAGGAGACGCACTACAGGAATCTTTCATTATCTTTTAGTTAACCTATCTCTTGTGAGATAGTTGTTGTTGTTGTTGTTTTAAATTCAAAGCATTTCAGTTGCATGTCAAATAAGTCAAATATTTATTTTATTATTAAGAATATTTATATTTATTTATTTGTTTGTTGCATTTATTAATCGCCCATCTGACCGGCAAACCAGTCACTCTGGGCGATGTACAACACGATAAAATACAGCATAAAATACATTTAAAACAGTATAAAATTTTAAAATCTTCTTAGCCCACCCCATATTCCCGCCTGAACAACCATGTTTTAAGTGAGCAGCGGAAGCTCAGCAGAGAAGGGGCAAGAATATTTATATTCCTCCTTTCAATCTATTTACTAAATTCACAGAGCTGCTTTTGAGCTAAGTTATATGGATAGAAGGAAAGAAGAGCAGGGTTACTATGTAAAGGGTTGTCTGACTTATCAGCGGTGTTTACTTGGACTTCCAAAAGGCTTTTGACAAAGTCCCTCATCAAAGACTCCTGAGCAAAAAGTTAGCAGTCATGGAATGAGAGGGGTCCTCTTATGGATTAGTAACTGGTTAAAGAACAGAAAGCAGAGAATAGGAATGAATGGTAAATTTTCCCAATGCAGGGATGTGAACAGTGGGGTCCCATGGGGATCTATATTGAGACCAATACTTTTCAACTTACTCATAAATGATCTGGAATTAGGAGTGAGCAGTGAAGTGGTCAAGTTTGCTGACAACACCAAGTTAGGCTACTTAAAACAAAAAGTGATTGTGAGGAGTTCCAGAAGGATCTCTCCAAACTGGGAGAATGGGCATCAAAATGGCAAATGCGGTTCAATGTAACCAAGAGTAAAGTGATGCATGTTGGGGCAAAAAACCCACAACTTCAAGTATAAGCTGATGGGATCTGAGCTAGCAGTGACTGACCAAGAAAGAGATCTTGGGGTTGTGGTGGATAGCTTGATGAAAATGTCAAGCCAGTGTGCGGCTGCTATGAAAAAGGCAAACACCATGTTAGGCATAATTAGGAAAGGAACTGAAAATAAAACTGCCAAGATCACACTCCCCTTATACAAATCTATAGCGCAACCACACTTAGAATACTGTGTATAGTTCTGATCACTGCACCCACCCACCCCAAAGAAGGATATTTTAGAGCTGGAAAAAGTGCAGAAAAGGGAAACTAAAATGATCAACTAAAATGATCAGGGCAACTCCCCTATGAGGAAAGGTTACAACATCTGGGATTGTTTAGCTTAGAAAGAAGGCGAGTAAGGGGAGACATGATAGAGGTGTACAAAATTATGCATGGTGTGGAGAAAGTGGATAGGAAGACATTTTTCTCCCTCTCTCATAATACTAGAACCTGGGGTAATCCCAGGAAGCTAAAGTGGTGGGAGATTCTGGACAGATAAAAGGAAATACTTTTTCCACACAGCGTATAGTTAAACTATGGAATTCACTTCCACAAGATGTAGTGACAGTGGCCACCAATTTGGATGGCTTTAAAAGGGGATGAGACAAATTCATGGAGGAGAAGGCTATCAATGGCTACTGGTCCTGATGGCTATATGCTACCTCCATAGGCAGTATGCCTATGTACTCCAGTGCTGGGGTACTTGGATGGGAGGGTGCTGTTGCACTCATGTCCTGCTCGTGGGTTTCCTGTGGGCAGCTGGTTGGCCACTGTGTGAACAGAATGTTGGACTAGATGGACCCTTGGTCTGATGCACCATGGCTCTTCGTATGTTAACACACACATCTCGTAATAGGTCCTGGGTAACACCACTTAGGATTAAATCCAGGGTCACCTCCCCTCTGGTTGGCTCCATGACCAACTGTTCTAAGGCAAAAGTCATTTAGGGCATCAAGAAATTTAACCTCTTTGCCATGACTGGAACATGCATGAATCCAGTCAATGTGGGGGTAATTGAAGTCACCCATTATTACAACACTTTTTTGTTTGGAGTTCTCTCTGATTTCGTTTTTCATCTCAAGATCTCAAGTGTTCTGTCTGGGGGACCATAGAATGTTCCTAGTACTAAATTAGTTTTGGGGCCTGGTATTGTCACACACAGTGCTTCTAGAGATGACTGTATCCCACTGATTCTTTCCATTCCACCAGGTTTCCATAATGCCCACTCTATCTAGGTTCTCCCTTAAAAACAGTCACTCCAGTTCTCCCATTTTGGCTCAGAGGCTTCTAGGATTAGCATAGAAACACCTATACATGGTGCCCCAGATGTCTCTGCCATGTGCCTCTTCTGTTATGGCACTTAGGCCTCTTTGACTGGCAATCATGTTTCACCATATGCTCATGGCCTATTTCCTCCCCATCCACATTTGGGCAATTGGAAACATTTTCATCTCCTAGGGATGATTCAACCCAAACCAAATATTTCCCAGCTCCTGTCGGCTTTCCCCCAGGGTTCAGTTTAAGAGCTGCTCTGCCACCTTTTTTATGCTTAGTGCCAGCAGTCTGGTTCCATTTTGGTTTAAGTGGAGCCCATCCCTGCCCGGCTTGTCCCAAAATGTTCCCCAGTGCCTAACAAATCTGAAGCCCTCCTTCCTATACCACCATCTCATCCATGCATCAAGACGCCTCAACTTCACCTGCCTAGCTGGCCTTGCACATCGAACAGATAGCATTTCAGAAAAAGCCACCTTGGTGGTCCTGGATTTCAACCTCCTATGTAGCAATCTAAATTCGGTTTCCAGGACCTCTCAACTACATCTCCCCATGTAACTGGTACCAACATGGACCACGGGCACTGACTCCACCCCAGCACTATCTACAAACCTATCTAGATGGTGCGTGATATCTGCAACCTTTGCACCAGACAAGCAATTTACCATGCAGTCTATATGCCCATCACAAACCCAGCTGTCTGTGTCTAATGATCAAACCTCCTGCTATCACAAGCCCCTCTTCCCCCTGGAGGTACATACTAGGTGCGAGAGGGCATCTGTTTGTCTTCCGAGGAATGGGTCCTTTCTAAGGGATCATTTCCCTCTTCCTCAGAATGACGCCTTCCTTCCCCGAGACTCCCATTCTCTGTGACAGACAGCAGAGGAGCCGTCAACCATGGATTGGGACACTGCTATTAGGTCCCCAAAGGTCTCATCCACCAACCTCTCTGCCTCCCATAGTTTCTCCAGGTCAGCAACCTTGGCTTCAAAAGGAATGGACTTGTTCCCTGAGAGCCAGGAGCTCATTATACCAAGCACACACCCATGACTTCTGTCCAGCTGCTAGATAGTCATACATGTGGCACTCAGTGAAATACATTGGATAGCCCCCACACCCCTGCTGGGTTTCTACATTCATAACTGTGTGTGTGTGGGGGGGGGGGGGTTATTGCTATTATTAGGTTCATTTACCTGGAAACTAAGTTATTTACTAAGAGAAGGTGGGGAATTTCTAGTTATTTATTTATATTTACTTACTGGTAGAAGGCGGGAAAGAGTCAACTGCTCTGGTCTCCTCACCCTGTTGCTAAACTCGCATGGATGCTGATGCTTTGTCAGTGGGGTCCTGGAGAGCTCTAATGTTTAATGTGTCATGTGTAAGCTTAATAACAGTTGTTTGTTTTGATTAACCACAGTTAGTATTACATTCAAAAATCACAGTTAAGGATTGGCCAAAAACCAAGATGCCAAACTATGGTTTAAAGTTGGTTTGCAATCCATGGTTTACATTAACCATGGTTATACATTACACTACAATGAACAAACCATGATTAAGATAATTTCACTGCCTCTTCAGCCTAACTTCTTACATGGTGATAAGGTCTCATTGGTGTGTCCCTATCTCTCTCATCTGAAGAGAAGGCTTAGCTTGGCAAGTTAAACAATTGTTTCACTGTACATTTAGAATCTTAAGCAACATGAAGAGAAAGTACGATTAGCACTAGCCCTGGCTTACTGTTATATCTAAACAGGAATCTGGCATAAATGCTTTGTTGCATAAGCATAAATGCAATATTCTATGGTAGGGTTCCATTCCCTTACTCTTGTCTTATGGAAAACATACAGCTCAGCAGAAAATAAAATGTAATAAAGAAATCCTGAAGTGCCATTTTAGCTGGACTTTCTGATTCAAATGGATAGGTTGTACTTCCAAATTCAGGCTACTGTAGCTTTCTTTTGAGTGAACAGTACTGACTCCATTTGCAAACATAGCTAATAAGCCAGCCATCTTCATCCCCAGCATCAGCAAAGGTGGGAGAAGAAATACACAGGAATGGGGGTGAGAGAAATCACATAAGACTAGATCAAGCAATTCAGTTTTGAATGGACTTCCTAAAATACATTCCCCAAAGGCAATGGGGGGGGGGGTAAAAATTGAGTAAACCATGCATGTGCTGGATAGCAAGAGTGATATCTGGAAAAGGTACCTGGTCAACTACCTGCAATGTGCTTCTACTGTTGCACCCCAGCCGTGACACATGTAGTTAACACAGTCATTAGTGTGAAAGGTCATCTTTTGTTAACAGAATGAATATAGTAAGGAGGACCCAGTAGGACTTTTGCTTCCAGCAACTATAGTTATCATCATCCCCAACCACCCTCTTTCACTATACAGGATGAAGGGCAAACTCAGTCTTTATCCCATAACAAGTATCACTATTTGCAGTGCTTATGAGGATTGATTGACCCATCAAAGTTGTGATGTCATAGCCTGGCTCTGAACTGTGTAAGAACCATCAGGTTTGGGCAGTCCCCGGTTCCCCTCTTCCCAGAGGCATGGGGCCATGCTACTGAAATCACTATGTGCCTCATCCCACATGGGTATGGTGCCATGCTGCTGCTGAAATCACCCAGTCTCTCCTCCCAGAGGAACGGCTCCATACCAAAATAACTGAAGGACTAGCCTCCTTCCCACTGAAATTACTAGGCTCCATGCTTGCCAGAACAAGGTACCATCATTTGGTGCCTTCCTCCCATAGTCAAGGCTTCCTGCTGTTTTCCTCCCTCTTCACCTGAGACCAGGAGTTGTAACACTTGCCAGTTATTGCCTGCAGGAAAGGGCTTCAGCCCAGGGAAAGGTATATTGCTCTTGGAGGTTCTTAATACAAATGGTAGCCTCCACCCCCTCTTTCCCCACTTTGTGTGTGCGTGTGTGTGTATGCTTCAAGCCTTGGGAAAACTCCTTCCAGCAGTATCGAAAACTACTTTTAGGCCTGGAGCACAGCTTCGCCAAGAACGCAGCTAATTTCCCCATCAAGGCATAACTCAGAAAGGCTGGAGCATCCCCAACTGCTGTGTTAACAATTCCATTCACTCAGCTAACTACCCCAAAATCAGCTTGTGCATTTGAATCTCTGTAAACCTCAATAAATGTGACATTGTGGCATTATCCTCTTCAACAGTGTCTGAGTGAGGATTTCTTTGGGTGGGAATTACCTTCTTAGCCACTGATGCTCTATTTGCCAACATCTAAAGATTCCTTATAAGCAGGTGTGTGAGGCTTGTTCGAACATGTGCGAGTTTGTACATGGATCTAACAAGAGCACATCTCGTAACATTACCCAAAAATCTTCTCATAAGGAGAATACATAGAAAATAATTATTCCTATTTCAGTGTCAATACCTGATCCTCTGGGGAGTAGGCAGATTATATTTATTTCAGTCTTCAGACTTCAGCATAACACCTGTTGTTCACAATTATATGTGCTGAAAAATCAAGTCTTTGAGTTGGGAAATGAATATGTTTTACAGTACTTATTAGTTACTAAAGATGAGAAAAGGAAGACTAATTAAAAAAAACAAGGTGGTGGCAGAACTGCAAAATGCTTTGAATGACAATATCCATTTGAAAATAAAACCGTTTAAGCAGGTTTATCCTCATTTAAACGGCACAAACAGCTGCAAACCTCTCAGCTACAGGAATTAAGCTGTTTCTCAGAAAAGAATACAACTTTGTATGATGACCATACAACATTTGTTGTTGTAGATTTTTTTTTTAAGAAGTGGGCAATATTTTGTACAGAAAGGATAGAGTGGTCAGGACATAAACAGAAGGAAACTCCCACCACCACTGAATGACCCCCCCCCCTTCTCTCCAGCCAGCATAAAAACTCAAGCTACTCTTAGCAAGCTAGTAAAACAACCTGCAGGCTATTAACTTTTGTGGGCTTAATTACAAAGACAACAGTGAATGAGGACTAGCTATATAATTATCAAAGCTTGTCCAGACAGGAGCTCTTCATATTCCAGGGTGGGCTCTCTAGTTCCTAACCATAGGTCTAGTAAATATTTCAGGAAAAGGCAGGCACTGTTTCCTCAGGACATTCTTCTGCTGCACACAGCAAGCTTTCCATGGAGATTGCACAGCATTCATGGACTGAGGGTTGAAGCATCTCCTATATACTGATTATGGGGATCAGAAGCATTCCTGAAATTACTAATGTTTTGACATGCACTATAATATATGTATAATATTTAAATGTTATGTAGAAATGTTTTTTGGAATATTTGTAAAAATTTAAAGACAATAGCATGTACTACCCTTGCATTGTTTAAATTTAAGGGGGGGAAACAAAGCTACTCAAAATATTGACACACTAATTAATTTTAGCAACCCAAAGAGAACTATGCATGATTTGCTGACAGCCTCTCATCTGTTTCAACAGAGTTCAACTCTTGTCCGGCGCTAAGGTTGTTGGAGCACCTTCAATTGCGCTGTCACTATTTATTAGTTCCATTGAGCTCTGAGACATATATGTATTTCAATGACATATATGTATGCTTGGGATAATAAGTTGAAAAACATTAATTACAACTTTGAAACTGCCAAGCTTGCCTAATATTGTATTTGCAATTGGCATGCATTCATTTTTACTACTGAACTTATGAAATGGAAATTTTTCTACAGAAAAATGAAGCACCTGAAAATGAAGCACCTAGTCAGTAAGTTAGCCAGTCACTGACTCTCAGCCTAACCTACCTCACAGGGTTGTTGTGAGGATAAAATGGAGAGGAGGAGGAGGATTATGTAAGCCGCCTTGGGTTCCTTGCTGGAAAAAAGGCGGGAGGCCGGGTGACCGGCCAGATGGGCGATTAATAAATGTAAAATAAATAAATAAATTAAATATAATAAATAAATTAATACTTTGGTTCAACATGTAGATACATCAGTGAGATCATAGGCTTAATGTATCATATTCAGTGATGTGGGTTTTCCAGATATTTTTGAATTTGAAAACTTTGGAAAAATTTCCAATGAAAATTAGGTATTCCCTAGTTTCTGTGAACCAGTGCTGTGGAGTCGGAGGAAATTTTGGGTACCTGGAGTCGGAGTCGGCAAACAATGCACCGACTCCGACTAAATTTAGATTGGAATTTTAAAAAAAGCAAGTTTAAATGTCCCAATTCACAAAAAGTTATAATTAATGACTTCTCTACTGTAAGAATAAAGACCAATGCATGCAGTGCCTCACGTAGGCTGTAAAAACTTGTAAACTCCGATTGTTAGCTAAAACTAACATGACTATGGGATTCTACTAGGGAAATCACGTTTTATAATAAATGCCCCTTCCTGGATCCTCCCACTGCCCTATCTTCAGCAGCAGATCAGCACACAAAAAGGAGAAGGCAACAGCTTCTGCCCAACTACCTCTCTCTGCTAGAAGAGCTTAGAAGAACTTTGTGAAACAGCTTCTTGGATTCAACTGTAAGTGTTTATATTTATTTTAAAACCTGCATGCCTGCTTGTCTGTATGAGGGAAGACATGTGTACATGTTTCTGGAAGAAACTGTCTATCCTAGGTTTGTAAGTGTGGTGCAGGAATGTATGAATGTTTATGTATAGTGCAGATTGTTTATATGCTCTGAGTACTAAAATGTAGGCTCTGTGTTGTGTGTGTGTGTTCAGTACATGTCTGTGCATGTTTTTCTGTATAGGACAAATCATGTCTAGGTTTAGTGCTGGGATATATAGCTTATTTTTTTTATAAAGCCATGTACGTACAACTTACAAGACTGTGTATGTTGATATTAAAAATCTAATTATATGCCAGTTAGTATAACATATTTTATATTTTAGGGAAAGAGGCATCCTAAACAATGGCAAAAAAACTGCTAACAACAAACACGACAAAGTCTACTGTTTATGAGCACTTTGCATTATCAAGTGATGGAAAACATTACGTGTGCCAATGTATTAGAAAAGATGATGATGATGAAAAACAATGTGATGCAAAAATTAGCAGTTTCAGTGGGCCTGATAAAAATGCACCTACAAGAGCATCAAATTTGAAAAGACACTTACAGCGTTTTCATCACAAAGTGTTAGAAGCCGTGAATGAGAAAGATAGCAATGAAAACATTGCATCTACTTCTGTGACAAAAAAACGTTCAGAAATCTACTGGAGAACAATCACAAACAAGAAAATTCTTTATATCTGACAAAGTTACCATAAGGATGACACCAGAAAAATTCAAACACCACATTATTGAAATGGTAGTAAAGAATAGTGTACTGTACCACTATCCTTCTTTTCACAGCCTTTTTAGGCCTAAATGGAGAAATGGCAAAAAAAACTTGGTGTTTCTCTGGAAAGAGAAAGTATAAGGAAACTTATAATTGAGGAGGCCAAATGTAAAAAGGAAGAACTACAGAAAGTTCTGAAAGGACGTTTTGTCTTCCTTAAAATGGATGCATGCACACGTCACAGAGTCAATTATTTCGCCATTAATGTTAGATTTGTGGATGAAAACAAAACAATAACACGGACCCTCAGATTAAAGGACACTCAGGCACATCACACCAGTGATTACCTTCAGAAGTTAGTGGAGGGTGTTCTAGAAGATTTTGAAATTAAAAAGGAACAGATTTTATGTGTTGTGACAGATAACGCTTCTAACATGTTGAGCACAATTGAGAAGATGAACGCAGATGAAGAAGGTAACAAACAGATATTAGAGTTAGAGGAAGACAGCTCTGCAAGTATTGGAGAAAGTTTAGAAACTGAAGAGAATGCTGACATTTTTTTAGACAACTTTGTTGAAGAAGCATTGAAGCTTGCTACTATTCATCATATGCGATGTGCTGTTCATACACTGCAACTTGCCATAAGAGATGGATTAAAAGATCGCCATGCAGCTACACTGATTGGCAAATTACGGCAAGTAACTGTTGCAGCCAGGGCCCTGAAAACAGATGCAATTTTGAAAAGACGTGCAGGAAAAGGAGCCATTTTGGATCAAACAACTCGCTGGGGAAGCACTTATTTAATGGTGAAGCGTTTGCTTGAACTTAAAGACTTCATAGAAGAAATGGACAATGAAAATCTTGCATTAACTGAAACCCAGTGGACACAAACAAAAGAGTTGGAGAACCTTCTTTCTCACCCCTTCACTGTCACCAAGAGGTTGCAATGTGACGATCTAACCCCGGGTAAATTCCTCTTGGAATGGAAGAGCCTGTTATATCGCCTGAACAAAAATGGAGGGTTAATAGCTGAGGGCATTGCATCTTCAATGATGAAAAGAGAGAGTCTTTTGCTGGAAAATGAAATCTTGTTAGCGGCTATTTATGTCGACCCAATGAGCCGACTTTTGTTGAACAGTGAACAGACTGCTACTGGGGAAAAAGGCCCTCTATAATGTAGCAGTTCGCATGAAGGGATTACGACCTCAAATACCTCCACAGGAGGATGAAGTTATTTTAAGCAATAGTGGTAACTCAGGATCATCTTCTTCAAACGAAGAATTAGACTTTGATTCCTTCTTAGACAAAATGGAAGTTGCTAAAGGAAAGCGACGTCGCATAAGCGTTACAGAACCAGTAAATGTCCAAATAAAAAAATTCCAACAGGAGTTTTATAAAGCACTAAAAGAAGTTGAAAAGTATGATCGCTCATCAAAACTTACTGTTGAAGAAGCCATCCTTGTTTATCCAGAGATCGTTAGTGATGTGGCCAGAATAGTTACTGCAATGCCACCCACCCAAGTCAGTGTCGAAAGATTATTTTCAGCCCTAAAAATAATAAAGTCTGACTTAAGAGCCTCTATGAAAGAGGATCTGGCAGAGGCAATTCTCTTCCTTAGAACTCTACATTGAATTGATTTGCATTTGCTAAGCCTATAACTACATTTCAAGATTAATATAAACCATTTCTAGGTTTTACAGATTTTGTTTTTGGTTCATATAGATAAGCTTTGTTTTTGTTCTAAAACAACCAAATAATGTGGTTTGTATTTTTGAACTGGTAAAGTTCCTGTTCCTGATGTTTATGCCTGCTGCTACTATCCAGCCACTTGATTAATTAAATTAATTTAAAAAATTAATAAAACTTTGTTGTTTTCATTGTGTTTGTCTTTTGCTTAAACTGTTCAATACAGTAGACTGTTGGCTTCCCAGCCAGTAGTCCTGTGGTAATGACATGTATGTTGCCTTTCTTTCCTTCAAGGAATGTATAAAATACATTCGCATATTAATACAGAGGAGTCGGAGTCGGAAGTACAAAAAACTGAGGAGTCAGAGTCAGAACATTTATCTACCGACTCCACAGCCCTGCTGTGAACACATGAAAATATAGTGACTATATTTTCATGTGTTCACAGAAACTAGGGAATACATCATCCCATGGCTACCTTACGTAGATAATATTGTATCCCAAAACTTAACAAGTTCTAAAAAGTGAAGTGGTCTGCGCATCAGATTCTTAGGAATATATCACTTGAAGTGCTATTTTCCTGTTTAATTCCATGTCATAATCAAAACTTATTTCTTTGGTTTAAGGCTACAATGTTAACCAATTAATTGGTTAGGTTAACTGATTTGAAAACATTTTAATCAAAGGCGTCCCAATTAATTACATGGCAATATATATATATATATATATATATATAAATACAAGTGCTTATAAAAACTGCAGATAGCAAGCACAGTTCTGGGCACCTCACTTTAAGAAGGACATAGACAAACTGGAGAGGGTTCAGAGGAGGGCAACAAGGATGATAAAGGGACTGGAAACAAGGCCCTATGAGGAGAGACTGAAAGAACTGGGCATGTTTAGCCTTCAGAAGAGGAGACTGAGGGGAGATATGATCGCACTCTTCCAGTATTTGAAGGGATGTCACACAGAGGAGGGCAAAGATCTCTTCTCGGTCATCCCAGTTTGCAGGACACGGAATAATGGGCTCAAGTTACAGGAACCTAGATTCCACCTAAACATCAGGAAAAATTTCCTGACTGTCAGAGCAATAAGACAATGGAATCAACTACCTAGGGAGGTCGTGGGCTCTCCCACTCTGGAGGCATTCAAGGTGCGGCTGGACAGACATCTGTCAGAGATGCTTTGACCTAGATTCCTGCATTGAGCAGGGGGTTGGACTCGATGGCCTTGTAGGCCCCTTCCAACTCTACTTTTCTATGATTCTATGATTCTATGAAGCACCACCTCAAGGGGCATTTCCCCTTTTCTCTCACACAGGAACGCCTCCTGTAAGATGCCTGCTAAGCATAATTGAACACCAAAGTATACTTCTTGCTTCAGAAACATTGTTTTACCCATATGCAAATTTAAATAGATGGATCAATGACTGACATGATTAAATCAATTAAATTTTCTTTAATCAGGATGCCACCCTATAAATCTACTATAGCATATTAAACAAGGATTATCTACTTCAAGAAGTAGATTTAAACAGCAGAATCAAACTGACATATCATTGTAACGATAGAGAAATGTACCGTACTTCAAAGAACTGAACCGAAAAGTCTACTCAATGAGATGGAGGAATTTTGAAATATGCAAGACATTGTAAAGAAGACAGCAGCTTATGAGAAAGGTGTTGAAGCAAAGCAATTCCTAAATTGGAATAAATAAGTTAAATTACAGTCTAATTGAACTGTAAAGAGATGGCCCTACTTTCAGGTCTTTAGGAACGTAGTGACTATACAATTGGGACACTGTTTGAGTCGATGGAAATCATTTGTAATCAATTAATCTTGTCCCGCTCTAATTAAAAATAAAAATAAACGTTATATTGCTCTTTGGAGAAGCCTGATCCTTCTAGGCCTATTGGGAAATAACTCTGGGGTCTTACTGATCAACAATTTAATGACTATAATTAATGCATGAATATTAAGATATAATATACTTTTAATTACAAAAAAAGACAGATCGGGGGTTTTTGTGAGCGTGCGAATGAAAGCAAGCAGGCAAGCTTGTATTAATTTCCTGGTTTTTATCATTCTTTTAATAATAATTTTAATGGTGTAAACAGCCTTCTGGGCCGTTTTGAGAGCTGAAAGGCATCATATAAGTGATGCACTGAAGAAAATAATAATCATGTTTGATGGTTAACATATTGCACAATCCAGTGCATAGCAAGCCACATAATATCTAGCGATGGAATGGTTGCCATATCAGATGTTCCAAGCATAACATTTTATTTCATAACCTGCCTTATAAGCAGTGGAGTCCTTTCCAGCAAAATGTTCAAGAACACTTCAACTGATGAGCAAAACGTTGCCCAAAAGCTGCTGGCACACACACCTGAACACTCTTCAGTTTAGCCAGAAGTTGCATATGATTAACCACTGAAAGTAGACTCAAAGTAAACATTCCCCTTTGATCCCACTTTGGGGCCCAAGTCTTATAAAGATATGTCCCCTTGCACCTGGCAGGGTTGGGGGGAACTCTACATAAAGTTCCATATGAAATACCAAAATATTGACAGATGTGCAGGAAGCCAGAGCTTTTTTTTTATATTGTGGATACACAGCAGTGGATTGGCAGTTACTTCACTCCTTCTGTTACTCCCCTGCTTTCTCTCTTTAAGGCTCAGAATGATTTTCCCCCACCCCCAAATGCTGAGACACCATCCTCTGGATCTCCACCACAGGGTCCTCTCCCCACCCCATCTCCCCCAAGCGAGACAGAACACAGCTTCTCATCTTTCTCACCGGTAACGGGCTTGTGCCCAGGCCAGGTCCATCATGGCTTCCACATCCCGAGTGACTCTGGAGCAGTCCTGGGCCCTCGCCTCCTGACTTTACACATTCTACTTTTCCTCCACCTGTTCTTTCAGCTCCTTTTCCCACTCCTGTTTCTCCTGCTCCCCCTCTACCTTCCCAGTCCATGCAGGGATCACAACTCTTATACCCACTTGCATCTGACTCCACCCCAGTCTCCGCCCTTCTCTGGCACTTAACCCTTCCTTTCCTGTTCCTTCTGCTGCACTGGAAGTCCTTCTTCCACCCTTGGCCTGGGAGCATAATTCTTGTCTTCTAACAAGATATCTATGATCTCAAAGGCAGCAACATCAGAGCAGCAAACAAGAGAAACAACAACCACTGGAGAAGGCCAAAGAGCTAAGGGTCAAAGTCTTAAATCCTCATAGCTGTCAACAAAGAGAATGGCTGAGCTAGTGTGTGCAGACTTTTCACCATAGCAATCAGTCAGTCTTTCTTCTAGACTGTAACTTTATACCATACATGTGAAAGGATCCAATTCACTTCTGCAGTGGAAAGTACCGTAAACTGCAGAGCTTGGAGGTGGTACTGAGGTAGGGTCAAAACATGCCCCTGGAGTTAACAGTATCTTGGGCATAAAGCAGGCTCAGCTCTCACCTGAATGTTCCCCAAGAACAGTGGTTTACTGTTTCTCATTCAAGTGAAAGACAGCAATGAACTTCTGTGGGTGAAAGTTAAGTGCTGCTCTCAGAGTAACTATTTGGGTCACCAGAGATGGCACCATCCCAATTGTGTCCCTCTTACTTTCCCCATATAAGTAAATGTTTTATTGTTTATATTTTTAACTGTATTTTATTGTTTGTTTTTAATTATTGTTGTACACTGCCCAGAGAACTTTGGCTATTGGGCGGTATAGAAAATGAATAAATAAATGACAAACTCTCTCCTATGCTTCACTATAGGGCAGCCTAGGTTCCACTGACAAGAATCCTCTAAGTCAGGGGTCTCCAAAGTGGCGCCCACAGGCACCTCCAATGGCACCTGCGAAAGGGTTCCCAACATGGTGCCTATGGACACCCAATTTTTTTTTTTTTAAATCCCCATTTTTTAAATGTACATACAGGGATTTGTATGAAATGCATACCACTTTCTAGCAATTATACACAGGCTTCAAGAAAAGCAAACCAAATATCCAAATAAATATCCCTTTGAGGGTGGCGTCTATACGCCAAATATTGAAAGCGTTGTAAGGTCCTCAATCCATTGTGTTATAGGAGGTGAGTGTTTATCCTTCCAACATTGCAATATCAGTCTTTTGGCTGTCAAAAGGGTGCAGAGAATCCATTTCCCCCTCCATTTGTTAATTTCCACGAAGCAGGTAAATAATTTAAAAGAGCATGTACATCAGTGAATATTAAAGACTGTTCCAGTACAAAATCTATCTATGTAATAACCTCCCCACAAAAAGAAACTACTGGATATTTCCAAAACATATTTAAAAGAAGCATTAGCTGTATCGCACTACCAATTAGCTGAATTAGACAATCCCTTATTAAAGAAATATTGTGGTGTCCAACAGACACAAAAGTTTTTATTGAATAAGACACAGCCTAAAATCCACAGATGCGACAGGCACCGTATTTTTCGCTCCATAAGACGCACTCCCCCCCCCCCCAACTAGGTGGAAATGTCTGTGCGTCCTATGGAGCAAATATAGTAAAAAAAAAAAAAAATTATTATTTTTTTTAACTTTCCTCTGCTGGTCCGGAAGAGCGGAGGACTCCTGGGCAGGGCGGGGGAAGCCCCCGCCTCTCAGCTGATTCCCCCCGGAACAGCTGATTTTTTTAAAAAAATTTTTTAATTATTATTATTATTATTATTATTGTGAAGAGTCTTTGGGGGGGTTCTCACACACACACACACACACACACACCTCATGTGTGAACCGGCTGGGGTGGGGTGTGCATAGTTAGCGTGTGGAGAAAGGGGCCCTTGGGGGTTCCTGCATGCATGCACGCACGCACGCACGCACACACACACACGCCTCCTCATGTGTAAGCCAAGTGGGGCCACAGTTGAGGGGGCTGGGAGGAAACGAAAGCCTCGGCGGCTAGATGCCTAGAGAAGCTGGCCTAGGGCTTTCATATGTAAATAGTTCAAGCCATGAATCATGAGTTCCCTCCTCTGCTGCCTCTTAGCCAATCGCCATGCACCTCACCTGGCCAGGCAGGGGGAAGGGGAGGGGGGAAAAGGTATATTTCCCAAAGCGTGGGTTTTGGTCTTTGTTCTACCCGGCTGTGGTAATGGCGGTAAGTCAAGGACCCCAGGCAGCTCCTGGTGAAATTAGCTGGATTGAGGGCTCTAGTAAAGGCAAGCCTTGTGGGAGTTTTACCCATCTCAGACCTTCGGGTAGGTGTGGTAATCTCCCTCGGGCAGCGAGGCTGTGCTGGATTTAACCCTTGAAGAGAACACCCTCAGGTAACAGGTGTGTGCCTGAGAGATATTAAGGAATCAGGTTTTATTGTTTTGCAGCTTTACTGTGTACTAAAGTGTCTCTCTCTTTATTTTGTGTGCTTCTCTCATTTCCCTAATCGTGTTGTAAAATGCTACCAGAATAAACCTTGTCTTGGTTTTACCCCACATGGGTTTTGTAGTACTCTGTGGCTTCAGTATATAAAACCAGGTTACAGAATTAAAGGCGAGTCCCTCAACAGAGATCCAAGTAGGGTTGCAGACAGCTGAGGCTGGCAATCTGGTACCTTGAGATCTCTGGGGGTCTTGGTTCCTTTGAAGTAGGAAAGGGTGGGGGTGTGGCGGGCCAGCCAGCCCCCCCTTCCTCCACAATTATTATTATTATTATTTACTTTCCTCTGCTGGTCCAGAAGAGCGGAGGACTCCTGGGCAGGGCGGGAATCCCCGCCTCTCAGCTGATTCCCCGCGGAACAGCTGATTTAAAAAATTTGGGGGGGGGGTACCATACGGTAAGTGCGTCTTATGGTCCGGTGCGTCTTATGGCGCGAAAAATACGGTAGATGCCAAAGCAGTGATACACTGATTAGGCATTTTGTGGTGGTGCCCACAGCAGTTTCACAAATTCCCAAATGTGCCCACAGGTCCAAAAAGGTTTGGGACCCCTGCTCTAGATACAAAGATGGACATCTTTTCTCCCTAGCCACCCCTAGAAAATATTTCACTTCCCTCCATCTCCTCCTCATTGTCTGCCTTAATAAGAAATCTAGAAATAAACCTAGGATATACCACAAATGTCTGGAAAAGGT
Source organism: Shinisaurus crocodilurus (assembly GCA_021292165.1). Classification (NCBI taxonomy): domain Eukaryota; kingdom Metazoa; phylum Chordata; class Lepidosauria; order Squamata; family Shinisauridae; genus Shinisaurus; species Shinisaurus crocodilurus. The sequence goes on from CM037879.1 coordinate 132,439,547, forward strand.
AGATAAGATTAGTTATTTTTCTGCATAGCAAAATAAAATTAGAAATATACAGTTAAAGTTTATAACACTGAACAAGTTTTATAAAATAAAAATAAGAAAGTGTTAGAAATAGTCAGAAACATAAATAAGTCACAACCTAGAATAAAGAGGGATGTGCAGGGTTACATAGAAAGCACTAATTGAAGAGTGGGGACATAAAGTATGTTCAGAATAAGGAGACATACCCATAAAGGGCGGCCGGGTGACTGGCCAGATGGGCAATTAACAAATGTAAATAAATAAATAAATAAAGATTTCTCCTTGTGCAGGTTTTTACTATATATAAAAATAAAAGTGTCATTTATTGGGATAATTAACTTTCAAAAGACACTGAACCATATTTTACATTAAATATGATCAGTGATGTCGGGAGGGAAATTTTAAGGCTCAGAATGATTTTCCCCCACCCTCTTCATTTTTCTGCAGAAAAATTTCCATTTCATAAGTTCAGTAGTAAAAATGAATGCATGTCAACTGCAAATACAATATTAGGCAAGCTTGGCAGTTTCAAAGTTGTAATTAATGTTTTTCAACTTATTATCCCAAGCATACATATATGTCATTGAAATACATACGGTACATGTCTCAGAGCTCAATGGAACTAATAAATAGTGACAGCGCAATTGAAGGTGCTCCAACAACCTTAGCGGACAAGAGTTGAACTCTGCTGAAACAGATGAGAGGCTGTCAGCAAATCATGCATAGTTCTCTTTGGGTTGCTAAAATTAATTAGTGTGTCAATATTTTGAGTAGCTTTGTTTTTCCCCCTTAAATTTAAACAATGCAAGGGTAGTACATGCTATTGTCTTTAAATTTTTACAAATATTCCAAAAAACATTTCTACATAACATTTAAATCACATGGAGGGAGCAATCCTATAGCCCTTAGACAGCATCTGAGAGGCCATAGGATATTTTGGATTCCTAGATCCGAGGTCGAAGGCAACGCTTCAACCTTGGAGCTGGGAATCAGAGCTCCAACCCCCTTCCCCTCACAGCCAGTGCAGAAATAACTGCACCAACTGCTCTCCAAGCAAGGTCGGGAAAGCAATCTCGGAGAGGGGGGAAAGGGGGTGTTTCAGTGGGCAAGAAGGGGAGGAGATTGGAGAGGCCAAGATACGAGCTATCTGGACCCCTCTCCAGCTTCCTTCCCTCCCCTTCTGAAACGCTCCAGCTAGACAGGCAAAAAAGCCCGCCTACTGAAAATGCAGGGTGGGAGGATGGGGAGGCAAAGATCACCTTTGCCGCTCTTCCCGCCGCTCCGCACTGGATGACCGTAAGCCTCTGAGTTCAGGGCTTACAGGCATCACCATAGGATTGCACCCTAAGTTTGCTGTAATATTTTTTCTCAAATATTTCTGGTCAAATATTTGTGGGACAAAAATCAACACAACATACTTCTCAATGCTGTTGCTTACTAAATACAAGTAAAATAAACATGCTAAATTAATCTCTCTAGAGCAGGAGTAGAAAACTTGTGGCCCTCTAGATGTTTTGGCCTACAGCTCCAATCATCTCTAGCCAGCATACCCAATGGTGAAGGATGATGGGAGTTGTAGGCCAAAACATCCGATGCTCTATACCAGGGCTCTCCAACCTTGGGTCCCCAGATGTTGCAGGCCTACAGCTCCCAGCATACCCAGCCAGCATGGCTAATGGCAAGGGATTCTGGGAGCTGTAGTCCAGCAACATCTGGGAACCCAAGGTTGGAAAGCCCTGCTCTAGAGCATCAGAACATTTCCCGATGCAAACGGGTTTTTTTCTATGCAAATGACCCTATGCAAATTAACCTAATTTTCATTGGAAAATTTTCCAAAGTTTTCAAATTCAAAAATATCTGGAAAACCCACATCACTGAATATGATACATTAAGCCTATGATCTCACTGATGTATCTACATGTTGAACCAAAGTATTTATTTATTTATTATATTTATACCCCGCCTTTTTTCCTGCAAGGAACCCAAGGCGGCTTACATAATCCTCCTCCTCCTCTCCATTTTATCCTCACAACAACCCTGTGAGGTAGGTTAGGCTGAGAGTCAGTGACTGGCTAATTTACTGGCTAGGTTACTTACTGCATAGCAGTTTATGATTTGAGTCCTTAGTCATTACTTCTGCAAGTTAAAAGCCATATATAGACACAAGCTAAGATACGTGGATTTTTAAAATTAATTTTTTTACGTAGCTGACTATTAACACATACACACCTCCAATGTCATATCAAACTGCTTTGATAGGGAATTGGGTTCTTTTCACAAGAACAATCCTACCAGCAGGATCCTATCTTTGAAATATGCCTACTGTGCAGGGAAGATTGCTCCATTCTTCTGCGCTAGCAGAGCCCAAAGATACACCAGCATGGAGAAAACACATCACTACTGTATTAGCTGTGCTTACTGGTGGCAAAAGAACAGTGGAGCTATGCTCGCTCATGGATCAGTCCTGCAACTGACAGCAGCAGAATTTTATGCGTGAAAAAGAGGTGCTGTAGTAGCACTGCTTCAAACTGTGCAGAGCACTTAAATACCTATGACCACAGGGTGCCTTCCCCTCAATCCACATATTGGCTTAAGAACTGTTTCTTATTCCACAGGTTGTAGCAGGTCTTCCATACAGGGGACGAAGGGTCTGTATGCAGGTAGTGACACAACCCCACAAATGAAGATAAGCTCCCACAATGCACCAGTGAAGGTAAAACCTACCTCACAGGGTTGTTGTGAGGATAAAATGGAGAGGAGGAGGATTATGTAAGTCACCTTGGGTTCCTTGAAGGAAAAAAGGCGGGGTATAAATAAAATAAATAAATAACAGACCACAGGTACCTTTGTGGCTGAACATCAGGCACTCCACACTACTTGTTGTTACACTAGCAAACACTGGCTCATTCTTCCTTGCAGGATCAGAATCAGGGTGCATGGAACAGAACAGTCACCACAGATAGAGCGCAATTGCCACTCCTTACATAGGATACTGAGTATTGTTTCTAAGACCATATTATCTCCCCACAATTAGGCGACTACCCAAATGTAGTCATCAGAGGGAATACCACTGAGTGACAGGCTCAGCTGGGGAATGTGAGGTTGGAAGAGTACCTAAGTTAGCCTTCCCCAATCTGGTGCCCTCCAGAAGTTTTGGACTACAATCTCCATCATCCCTAATGCTGTCTGGGGCTGATGGGAGTTGGAGTACAAAACACCTGGAGGGTACCAGGTTGGGGAAGTCTGAAGTAGGTGGTGGCACTCACTGACCCGGTTCACACAATCACTGTAGGTTAAACAAGCCACAGTGGCGTGTTTAAGCTGAGGCGCATTCTAGGTGCCATTTGCTTAATCACCCTCCCAGGCGCGCCTTGTTGCGTCTTCCAAACCCAGGTGGCATGGCTTGTTGGGCGGGGAAACAATCTTCAAATAACCCATGGGCTTTTGTTGGGTTGTTGTTGGATCATGTGAACCAGCTCATTATCTCAATCACTCAATCAACCAGCACCTAGGCACAGGAACTCCCTGTCCAGCCGTTGCCCTTAACTTATAACATTACCCATGCCTTTCTTGTCCTTCTATAGGTAAATCAATAGCCCTCCAATACTTAGAGAAGCAAGGAAATTCCCTACTCCTGTATCATGCAGACTACCAGCAAGGCCTACAGTAGTAGTAGCAGTGACCAGCGAGGGCCTGGATAAAGAGCCAGTGTAGTGGTTAGAGTGCTGGACTGGGACTCAGGAGATCCAGGTTCTAGTCCCCACTTGGCCATGAAGCTCACTGGGTGATTTTGGACCAGTCACTGACTCTCAGCCTAACCTACCTCACAGGGTTGTTGTGAGGATAAAATGAAGAGGAGGATTATTATGTAAGCTGCCTTGGGCAGGAAAGAAGGCGGGATATAAATATAATAAATAAAGCTCTCACAGAAGTGAGTTTCACAACTGAGGAAAGCAATGCAGTATCTTTGGCTGCCCGGTTGTGCACAGTGTCTATTTTTAATAAAGACAAATATATGTTGATACTGTTTAGCATTAAATCAATAGACCAATGACAGCGCAAACTACCCAATTTGACTTTACATAATAAAACTGCATTAACATATGTTTTAAATTACTAGTTTTTCAAAAATATACTTTTTTTTCTGTTTCACCACCATTTTGAAGGTTTGTTCAAATGATCATTTTACCATGATAATAACTATGGGAAATTCTCCTATTGCCATATTATTCAGGTATCAGGTATGCTTCCCAAAGCAGTTACTGCTGCAACTCTTACACTCTAAGTTCAGAGGTTCTGTTGTCACTGTTTCTTTAAACTTTTCTGGAATAAATGTTCTTCAGAGTAAGGTGAAAGGTAGTGGCACCCTGGTTTGGTGGCAACTATCTCCAAAAATAGTAACATCTCACTCAATTAGAAGGGTTATAGTTACCAAAGCAGTCTGTACAAAGTCAATGTTATGGAAGGGGGAATATATGAACACAAGCACTGCAATCCTACACGCAATGACAAAAAGTAAAGTCCCACCCTATTGAAGTCATACTAGAGATTTATTAGTGAAATCTCTAATAAATAAATGTGCTGAATCCAATTGGGTTGTTCCGCTGAAATAAGCAGATCCGTCAGGAGAACCAGGAAGGAGCAATTCCACTTTTCCCTCACAGCTCCCTCAAAATCTGCTCCAGAGGGCTAGGAAACCCTTTGGAGTAGATTTTCAGATGCCACAGAGGGCTGTAGGGGAGATGTGAGGGAGGAAGTTGGATTTAACCCAGTGATTTAGTGCAAGTAAGACGACTGCAGCCTTATAGCCAGATTCAACACGTTTACTCAGGTGTGTGCTGCTGCATTCGATGGCTCTCTCCCTACTTTTAAGTTCAGAGAAGGCTTGGAAGAAGGGAAAGGTCTTGCTTTGAAGGATATGAAATGGACAAATGGCTCTGCAACCAGAAATGCATGGCAAGCAATAGAGAAAGGAGGGGCATCCCCAACATGGCATCTGTCTTCCTCAGAGACAACTCCTCACACCCTGCCTCAAGTGCACATTTTCCTGTCCACACCTGCTGAAAAACTGCACTGCTGTTACACTCTTGTTCTCCTTACTGGATTTTCTGCTGTTAGAAAAAAGACAGATGCAGCAGTGGTAAAACTTGTGAAGATCACAAATGGAACAAATCATTAACTGACTCCAGACACTCCATAAAATTCGCTGAATGAGTAAGAGTGATTGTACAATAAATGCCTTGAATGGAAGCACCCTCAAGCTCTAAACTAAATCAGTGCTTCTATTAGATCTATTAAGTTAAAGGAGACCTTTCTATGTAAATGAAGAACCAAGCTGATCATTTGTCAAATATTAATAGTTACATTCTACCTACCACAGAACAGTCTGGATGAGTGATAGCCCCTGACTGTCTGGCAAGGTTTGCCAGAAAGGGAGGAAACACCTTCATGACCATTCAAAGCTAGCTGCCAGCAAGAGATTCCCTCTCTCCTCTTCTAGCTCAGAGTAGAGATGGGTGACCCACCCGGCACTTGACTTGCGGTGCACGAGCGAAACGCTCCCGCCACGTGACCTGAGCCGAGCGCAAGCGCCAGCTGAGGTGCTTGTTGGACTATGTTGTTTACGTAGAAAATAGCGTAAAATACGTTAAAAACAGCCTAATTTGTGCAAATTAGGCTATTTTCTATGTAAACAACATAGTGCTGGAACCCAGAAGTGGCTTCCCCAGCTCGGCTCATGAGAACGCAAGTCGAGCTGGGGAAAAGGTAGGGTGAGCAAAGCTCGGGGGGGGGGGTGTCAAACCCGGCGAGTTCACCAGACTTCCAGCCCCCCCAATCAAGCTCCGCATATATCCCTAGCTCAGAGAAAGGAGGGGAACATCTTTTCTCCTGGCACTAAGGATCAGGGGACCAGTGCAACATTTTGTAGCAGGTCTCATCTGTGGTTTCTAATTTCAGTATTTTAACTGCTTGTAAAGTAACACATTTCATCTTATATGAGGCAGTAGAGATTAAGTACCTCCATATTTAAATGTTGAAACTACAAAAAGAAGAGTGCATAAAGTTTGGCTAGTTAAGCCAAGCTAGATAGCCACAAAAAATAAACTACAATGAAGGGACTAAACAGGATTTGAAATTAATTACATAGGCATCCTGATTAGGCTGTTAAGTAGCTCAGATTGCTTGGGTAACTCCAATATTTATTTATTTATTATATTTATGAATCGCCCATCTGGCCAGACATCCGGCCAATATGGGTTCTTGAAACACCATCTAAATTAGTCACCAAGGTGAAGAGGAAGAAAAGGACTGAACCTGTGCATTCATAACACGACTGTTACACTTTCTTGTTTACCGCTTACAATGCAATCTTCCAAAGCTAAACAGGCATGTTTACTTGGAATTAAGTCCAAATAAGATCAATGGAACTTACTCCCAAGGAAGCATACACAGAACTGCGGCCTAAAACAGCTTTAACCCACTTCAACAATTACCCCCAACAAGTATGAATCTCTTTGACGGATGTCCAAGGAAGAACAACCTTCTTACTTGAGCAAAATAACTCCTTCCTAAATTCATATATAGACTTTTGGTTAGAGGATGTGGTCAACATAAAATCCTCTCTTCAGCACTTCCTTTAACACTGTATGTGCAATGGAATACTTCCCTCTGCTTTTACCTATAAGATTAATTTCTATTCCACTATACATTTATACTATACTATACATTTTAGAAAACAAAGATATAATTTCCCTCCTATCAACTATGCTGGCTAAATTTGAATGCCATTTTATCATATTTGCTAATGTAGGTCATTTGTCTTTTGGATTACATAATTTGAAGGGTTTGTTTAACCCAGAGTACACACTCACTTAGTTTAGAACTAAACATGCGAAGGGCCAATTTGGATTGCACTCACTGGCCCTATCCCCAGCCTCCACATATTCAAGATATCCAAAGGAGCCTATGTGTAAATGTGCTTGTGCATAGCAAATCTGAAACAAGGCAATTTAAATCAATGAATTAAATCACCAAGAAACCCACCCAACTTAAGTAATTGATTTAAATCAGCTATTCCATTTTGACACTCATATTTGCAGCTAAGTAGAGCCTTTATACAGCCAAGGAATACAATCAAAAATCTTTGGACATACTGTCCATATGCCTTTTTGCACTGTAGAATTATATTTGCTTAGAGACACATTCTGTTTGTTCTCTATGCATGCAAGTACTAAGCAAGATCACTTACTTGAAGCAATTCTATGCAGACATATTTGGAAGTCCCACTGAACAAATTTGGACTTACTTCTGAGTAAACACATTCATGATCAGAATGTAACATGTGTCCAGAATGCTCCAAATGCAAGGGATAGTAGTTACTGGGGCAAAATAATTTTCTGTAGCATGAAGGAACACAGAGTGTCCATATTGCATAGTACAGTCTTAAATAGTCACTTTGAGAACAGAACACACTGGAGGTAGTTGGATGGCATAAAACAGGAATGCAAGATCATCTAAATGGACTCATGGATGATCCCCCTGCTAATAAATGGATGGCAACTCCTAGATTCTAGCACCTGCAATGACTAACTAGCACCTACCTACAATGATATAATATGTGACTTATTGTGTCATTTACAGTGTTTTAACCATAGATGTCAAATAGGGTGCTTCCAGATGGTGAGCTCTTAACAATCAAAAGGCACTGAGCAGTTGCTTTTTCTTCTTCCTTAATGGACTTTTTTCTGGTAATAAAAAAGAAATTATGAGAAAACATGGGAGCGACAAATTGAAGACATTCCAAGTTCTTGGAATGAGGCAGTGTGATTGCACCATAAAATCCTCATCTGGAAGCACCCATATTTTCCCCATGGTTATCTTTTACCTAGAAAAGCTGGCTTTGACTCAGTGTTGGATAGATGGTTATGATTGAGCTTTAAGAAATTATGAGTTGGTTCGGACCTACACCAAAACATGGTTTGTGCAGTTTCCCTCTTCCCCAAATATTATCCCAAGCAATGGTTTCTGACAGCAAAGAAACATCCAAAGCATAGCACATCAATTTGGATGCAACATTAAACCTCAGTATGTCTAAATCAGCTTCAAACTCTGGTTCAGATCCTGGCTTAGTGGCATCTCAGAAACCACAGTTTGTCAGATGGGGCTGGTTCATACATAACAAACCATGGTTTGGCTTTATGCCTAAACCATTTTTGTAAGTATAGGCTTTAACAGGTTTGTACTGAATTAAATTTTCCTTTTAAACCAGATTCTATTTTTAAAAAGAGTATAATTTTTTTTACATCACTGATTTTTATACACCCTTGCACATAGACTACACAAAATAAATCTCCGCAAAGAGCTGGTCATTTAATTGAATAAATATATTTTAAGGGGTGGGGTGGGAGGGGGATCCTTTTTAGAGTAGTATCCCCCCATAGAACAATAATTAGGAAAATTTCAATAATTATGTCCTTATCACAGACATTCTTCTACAAACTTCAATCAGACCCACTGAATAAACACACAGTTCCTGTTGTGAATTAAAATGACACATATATAATCTGTAGGAAAACAAGTAACATGTTTTTAAAAAAAGAAATGGAGTTCAGCTTTGCATACAGAAGATTCCAGGTTTAATCCACTTCTCTGGGTAGAGTTGGAAAAGACCACTGTCTGAAACCCTGAAGAGCCACTGCCAGTGAGCACTGACACAATACTGAGCTGGGTGCATCAAGGGCCTGTCTTGGTTTAAGGCAGCTTCCCATGTTCCTAAAAGTACCACAACCATAGAGTTTGTGTTTTACACTGAAATATGCTTCTGTAGTTAAAATAAGGGCCAACAGAATAATATTAAGTACATTCAAGTGAAGTTTCTGCAGTCCATTAACTAATGTAGTCCATATGTACTTGGCAAGGCCTTCAAGTACAACCCTTAAAAAGCTTTATATACCAGCAAAGAGCTCAACTCTATTCTTACACGGTATCAGGTAGCTTCTACAGAGTTAAATGAGGACACAATATTACATTAGGAATGCCAGAAAGAACAACAACATGAGGTATTATAATCCCAGGTAACACAAAAGTTGTATTGGCTATAGTACAATGTATGACGTGGGCTTTTCCCCTGCTTCCAGTACTTTCTCTTTTAGATCAACTTTTCAAAAAAAACCTTTCAAAGCCTTGGTAATCACAGAACAAAAACAAACCAAAGGTTAGAATCTTAAAAAAAAAAAAAAAAAAAAGATTTAGTAAGAAATGTAATTGCAGTACACAACATTTTCAAAGATTACACACACAATCGGTTCTCAGCCACAGCTATCCTGCTGAACTATATATAAAGAAAAGTGTGAAAGTATTTAAAATAAGGACAAAAGCTAAAGGACATCCATTCCCAGTACCCTAGAATTCATACAGGATGCGTGCGTGCGTGCGTGCATGCGTGCGTGGGGGGGGGGGAGAGATAGGGAGAGTTTCCTGGTTTCTCCCGATACCTTTCTTTTTTCTAAAGCAAGGCCAGGAACAGAGAAAGGTAAAGTCACCCCCGCCCCCCAAAACGCGCTCTTGCTGACTCCTTTAGTTTATTGAAAGCCATACTAGAGGTGATTCGATTCGACTGGGCTAGACTGGATTGAACTGGACTGACTCCCAAACCAGAGGTGCTCACTTCTGGCTAGGGCAAAGGGAAGTGCTTTATTTTTATTTTTAATTTACGATGCTTTTAAAGCCGCAGACATCTATTTCAGTTCTTACCCACCTTCTCTCTACCTCGCAAGAGGTACAGGAAAGGAAAGTACCCGAAACATCCCTCTCAGCGTTATCAACCCCCCTTCGCCCGCCCCTTTATACCCTTCTGTTCCGTCTCAGGTTTCACACAGAGCACCGTCGACCCACCTGAGAGAGGGAAGCAGAAAAGGAGAGGCGTTTCGTCCGCGGGGGAAGCGCCTACCTGCCGGTCCCCTCAGCTCCTCCTGACCTGACGCTCGAGTCCGGCGCTCTTACTCTCCCTGTCACCACTTCCAGAGGAGCCCAGGCCTCAACAGCAGCACCGGCGTGGCGTAACGCAGGCATCCGACGCCGGCGCCCCACTTCGCCGGTAGAGCGGCCCGTGTTTTGACTGCGCGCGCCGTCCTCCCGTTCTCGGCTGGGAAAGCGACTGGGAACAGCAGACTCCGCCGGTCACAACAACACCTCCACAAGCCGCCGCCGCCACCGCCGCTTCCTGCTCGCAGTTAGGCAGGCACTAAGAGGCGGACGCAGGGAGGACTGGAAGGGAGCGCCCAAGTTATTCAGCCCAGGCAAGCAGTGGGAGATATTGCCGCATCCTGGGGCGGCTCTGGCGTTTGGTCTCCAAGCAAGATTCCCTTTGCCGCTCCCGCTCTCCTAGAGATCTAGTCCTAGTAGATTTTGCTGCTGCTGCTGCTGCTGCTGCTGCTGCTGCTGCTGCTCGTTCCCAGCTCGAGCTCCCCCTGCTGCTGCTGTGTGTGAGGGGCCGGCTAGGCTAGAGAGAGAGTGGCTGGCTGCTCCCCCCCCACCCGCAGGCGAGCAAAAAAAAAAAAAAAAAAAAAGCGGGAAAAAGCAGCAGCAGCAGCAGCAGCTAGCCCATAGCTCAGGGATTGCCTGGACTACTGCCTGGTCCCCTCCTCGTTCTTTTACTTTCTCTCTCACCTCAAGGCTATTGAACAGCAAAGAAGGGGCCTCCTCACTCACCTGTAATTCTGCCTGGCTGCAGTTTCTTTCTCTCTCGCTTCTCACTGGAGGTCTCTGCAAGCAAAGCTGCTTGGAGGAACAGAACACCACGAAAGTGTTGCCCCTGCTTCAGGGTTCTCGAGGCAGCCTGCAGCCGCAGCACCGCGCGGTAGGCCAAGTCACACCACCTATTGGCTTCTTTCAGTACATGCTGCCCCTTGTAAAAGGTCTCTGCAGCATGCCTTCTCAGCAGATGCACAGAGCATGACAAATCTAAGAAAGCAAAACAAACAAAACCAAGAAAAAGAAAAAGGCAGCGCAAAGCATATCGTAATGTCACATGTGAGTCACGAGCACTGTATAAAAAAGGAGAAGGTAAATTCTCCGCAGTAATCTCTGAATATTCAATGGAGGCAGGCAGATTAGATACTACAAGAAAGTAATCTCAGGGGTCATTCTTGAAAGGGTTATCTTGAAGATGAAGAATAGAGAATGGTTTATTTATTTATTATATTTATACCCTGCCTTTTTTCCTGCAAGGAACCCAAGGCGGCTTACATAATCCTCTCCATTTTATCCTCACAACAACCCTGTGAGGTAGGTTAGGCTGAGAGACAGTGACTGGCCCAAAGTCACCCAGTGAGTTTCATGGCCGAGTGGGGATTAGAACCCGGATCTCCCAAGTCCCAGCCCAACACTCTCACCACTATGCCACATTTAGGAATGTTACCCCACCCCCAAAACCCCACACAATCAACAGTCTACCTTTGCATTCTCATCAAGTTGTAGCACCATTTAAAAAACAACAACAAGTGAAAATCTGACCGGCTGCTAAGGGTGTTGCCTCATAAGTAGAATTTTTTTAAAAAACAGGAATGCTTAACCACTGCCTTCTCAGAAACAAGTTTTGGCATACCCATAATTCTACCTCCATAGTACTTGTAAGCAGGGTTTTCCTTTGTATCACTAGTAATAATAATACTGATCAGTTATAGCACTTCAGTGTTCATATCATGTCAGATACACTATTTTAGCAATTTGAAAAACATGTAAAGTGGGTCAATATTACCTCTATATTGCAGATGGGAAACAGGCTGAGAAATAGTGGCTTGCATCGGGACACCTACTGAGTTTGTGGCATAGGTGAGATTGAACAATTGTTTTATTTTTATTTTTTAGCAAAGAAACAACTATATCAAAATACACCGGGATTTCTGAGCTTTGTGTATACATATTTAAGTTACATACATCAATAACTGCATTTTCTTCGGTGTATTGGTTTTGCATCTTTGTTTTCGTTTCAAGGATTTATTTTCCCATTCCATATATGGAAAGGGGGTTCTGTAGAAATTCTACTGGGTGTACCCCCCTATTTAGATCTCATCCCCTACCTTTACCGAAATCAAAAGCCCCAGCATTACTGAAAAAATAATTTCTTCTATGTATTTTAAGCCCTACTAGGGTCCAAGCATGTTATAAAACATGATTTGTTTTTTTGTTTTTGTTTTTTAAGGATTTCATATAGTACTGTGGGACTGCAACTGGTTTCAGAAATACTGGCTGGGGCAGGGGGAGGTATTATTCTACCAATATGTAGTAACGGTGCTTCCAGACAGGGCATTTATAGTGCCTTTGCCCTCTGTCATGCACAGAATTTTACAGGGCATCCAGACATCGTTGGCTTCCACTTGTAACCTTTCGGTGTTTTCCCACAATTTTTCTGTTCTTTTTCTTACCACGGAAAATCCATTAAGAAAAAAAAAAAGAATTGCTGCACAATGCTTTCTGGTTGGTAGCCCTCCATCTGGAAACACCCTAAGATGGCCCTATATCATATCATAGAATTTATATTTATATGTTTATAGTTCATTAACTCAACTTTAAATGTTGTGTTTGATCTCTGCAGACATTTTTCAGTTTATATCATGGGTAGTGATGAGATAAGCCAAACATGTGAATGATGGGATTAGTTAATCATCTAGAGGCACATAGCAGACACATGGTAGATAGAACAAAGAAGTTGAATCAAGAAAAGCATACTGACTTAGGTGAATTTGCAGGCACTAAAGAGATTTGCTGCTGTAATTGGTCAGCTAACAGCTGACCGATTGAAGATTAGCACATGAGCAGAATATGATAGACAAGGAAAGAAGGGCATGATCAAAGAATGTAAAGAATAACTCATTGGTGTACTGACTACTGGCACTGAGCCAGAAGGGGTGGGCTGTAGTACCATGCTCGGACTCACACTTCGTAAGTCTATATAAGGTGAACCACTGCCTCTGTATGGCAGAGCTGACCTGCCTTGCTTGCTCACTCTCCAAAGCGTGTCATTCTGAATAAAGATGGCGTCAGGTGAACTACCCGTTTTTGCCTCTCATCTCTTCTTGAGAGAAATTCTTTTAACATTTTCTGGTGTGAGAAGTGGGATCTCATACAAGCCAGTGGTGCACCCCAGGAGCACTCACTACTTGGTAAGTCAGTGCAGCACACTGCTGACATGGCTCTTAGCCTGTCAGCGCAGCTGAGATCACCCGACGCACCGGGCTTCACTGAGAGTCAACTTTCTGTAAGGATCCTATTGTTGATTGTGGCCACTCTGTCTGTAATCTGTTAATCTGTTTTTGGGGGCTTTGGGTAAGGACCCTCCCAGGGTTCGCCCACTAGGCAGCCTCCGCATGCCATCGAGACACTAAGTCAGCATCGCTGAATCAGGGACTTCGGTCCTGTGCAGAGGGTGGAGGACAGGGATCTTTTCCCTGTGTTTTATGTGTTATACAGTCATGCCTTGGATTGAGAGCATAATTCGTTCCGGAAACGTGCTTGTAATCCAAAACACTCTTATATCAAAACGAAATCCCCCCAAAAAAATTGTACAGAGATTTTTAATTTAAGCCGTACTACAGTACTTGTATTGCAAGACGTCGCTTGTATATCAAGTCAATTTTAAAAAAATAAATATTTAAAAATTTGCTTGTCTTGCAAAACGCTCTCAAACCAAGTTACTTGCAATCCAAGGTATTACTGTATGTGTTAAGACTAAGTGAGCCTCCAAGGGGCTCTCATGACTGTGCCACACGTTCAGCACCAAGAAACTAGCTCGCCGACCCCAACCGCAGGGACTCTGGTCCTAGGTTGTACAGACAGGTAAGGGACCCTCTCTCTCTGCTTTCCAAGTGCTATGCATTGAGTCCTCCAAAGGACTTGCACTTGGGGCACCCATCGGGCACATCGGAGATTCGCTCGCAGGCCCCAGGCAAAGGGATTTCAGTCTTAGCCTGTGAAATCTCGAGTGACAGGACTCCTTCTCCTTGCATCTGTCTGTCTGTTTCAGAGATGGGGCAGGGATCTTCTAAGTCCCTGTGCGCGGGTTTTCTAAAAGGAACACCTGCAAATAAAATGTGCACAAAATATGGCCCTCGAGCCACAAAATACTTAGATCAATGGGCATTTTTTCAACAAACAACAGACTTCTGCCTCCAAACTGATTCAAGAACTAGAAGGCAAACAAAAGCAAAACACAGGGCGGCATGGCACCCATGGCACCACAAGTAGACCTAGAGATAAATCTCAAGACATTTGCAACTATTGCAAAAAGAAAGGCCACTGGAAAATAGAGTGCAGGAAATGCATTGCAAATGAACAGCCAGTGGCAGCCGCCCAACAGTTACTCAACAGCAGCAATCGCCTAGTCAATAGGAAATCAGTCGGGCCCTTCAGCACGCAACTGTGCTTTGTCCTTTGTTTACTGTTTCTCCTGATGGCTGTATCTCTGCTTCTGTAAATGAAACAAGTGCCCCATTCCTAATTGAGGTGTCATCAATATGCAGATGACACCCAGCTCTATCCTTTTCATCTAATCCAGGTGAGCCAGTGGCTGTTCTGAATCAGTGCCTGGGCACGGTAATGGACTGGATGAGGGCTAATAAACTGAGACTCAATCCAGATAAGATGGAGGTACTGTTAGTGGATGGTTCGTCTGCCCGGCTAAGTGATATTCAACCAGTTCTGGATGGGGTTGCACTCCCCCTGAAGGATCAGGTTCGTAGTTTGGGGGTGCTCTTAGATCCACAACTGTCACTCAAGGCACAGGTGAACTCGGTGGCACGGAGCACCTTTTATCAACTTAGGCTGATATACCAACTACATCCTTATCTGGACAGAGATAGCCTAGCTACAGTTATCCATGCTCTGGTAACCTCTCGTTTGGATTATTGCAATGTGTTATATGTGGGGCTGCCTTTGAAAATGGTCCGGAAACTTCAGCTGGTCCAAAATAGAGCAGCGAGATTATTAACAAGGACTGGCCGACGTGAACGTATTATGCCAGTGCTTTCTCATCTGCACTGGCTGCCAGTCTGTTTCCGGGCCCAATTCAAAGTGCTGGTACTAACATTCAAAGCCCTAAACGGCTTGGGGCCAGGGTATCTGAACAATCGTCTCCTCCCATATGTACCTGCCTGGACACTAAGATCTTTGCCAGCAGTCCTTCTCCAAGAGCCCCTGCCAAAGGAAGTGAGGCAGGTGGCTACCAGGAGGAGGGCTTTTGTGCTGTGGCACCCTGGTTGTGGAATGAGCTCCCCATAGAGGCTCGCCTGGCGCCCACATTGTACTCTTTTCGGCACCAGGTGAAGACCTTTTTATTCTCCCAGGCATTTTAATCATCTTAATAATTTTTATCTGGTAGTTTTTAACTGTTGCTGTAATTTGAACTGCTGCTAGCCTTGCTGTTTGTTTTAATCTATGGTTTTAAATTTTATAGTTATATTATATTGTATTTTATGGTTTTAACTGTTGTAAACCGCCCAGAGAGCTTCGGCTATTGGGCGGTATAAAAATGTATTAAATAAATAAATAAATTAAAATAGTGGAAGACCGACAACCTGGTCTTCTGCGTGGGTTCAATGCTAAGGGGGTAGCGAGTCCTGGGGCGGCCTTCTCCGAGATCCCCAGCGACTATCACCCTTAGCCCAGAACAAAGGGATAACTTATAGCCACAGAAGTATCTTTTAGAAAACAAGTTTATTTACATTACCTTCACAAACCCAGACACACGCCAGCAATACAGCTTATCAGTACGGTACAAAGTAGCAAGCAAGAAGTCTCAAGGACACCGTGATTTCAGGGCTCTCAGCTAGTTAGTTCAGCTCGGGTCCCGGCAGAGGCCCGGTCAACCGCACGCTGCTAGCTGGGTTCCCGGCGGAGGCCCGGTCTACCCAAGCGGCTAGCTGGGTTCCCGACGGAGGCCCGGTCTACCCAAGCGGCTAGCTGGGTTCCCGGCGGAGGTCCGGTCTACCCAAGCGGCTAGCTGGGTTCCCGGCGGAGGCCCGGTCTACCCAAGCGGCTTGTGAGTGATTTCAGCTTGGTTTCCCGGGGGTCCGGTCAACCCAAGCGACCAGTGATTTCAGCTAGCTGGAGCGTTCCGGGTGTGACTACCCGGGGTTGCCGATCCTTCGTTCTCTTACCCCAGGCATGGGGCAAGATTGTTGATCAGGTCCAACAACCCAGTTCCCTTGCGCAGGGTGTTTTATACCTTGGTGTTTCAGGTAGCCCCTCCCTCCGTGATCAGGTGGGTTGACACCCTCCCTGAGGGGCGGCCTTTTGGGTCAGGTGGGGTGACGCCCTCCCCCCGTGGGATGGGGTCCCTTTGAAGCCACTTGCTTAATGGTCCCATCCTATGGTGTTGAGTGGCCAATTCTTAGGGGTGCCGAAGTGTCTGCTCTGGAGAGGTATTCAAGTCTTATGTAGATGGGGCTGATATGCAAGAGCATCAACAAACCTGGTGATGCTTCCTGCCTTCCCCCCTGGGGTGATTCTATGCAGATGTTGTTTGTCCCCTTTGTCATCTGTGGAGACTGGCTGTCTCCCCCCCCCCCGGGTCTCCTTCCCCCCTCCTTGGTGAGTGTGTGTGTGTCAGGGAGAGGGCTTAAGTTGGAAAGAGCATTATTATGACCTTTTAAATCGTAAATCTAAGGTGGATAATGAGATTTTTTCGCAAATCCCGCAAAAACAAATTAAAGAGGAACTTGCAATCCTCCCCATATTGGATGAAGTAAAAAAAGCCATTAATCAAATGAAGAACAACAAAGCTAGTGGACCAGATGGGATTCCTGCTGAAATCATTAAAGAAGGGGGCCCGAACTTGTACAACATCTTCATAAACTCATCGAAAAAATCTGGATAAGAGAAGAGATCCCAGAAGACTTCAGGGATGCCATAATTATCACCCTCTTTAAGAAGGGTGATAGAACAGACTGTGGAAACTATCGGGGCATTTCTCTCTTAGCAACCGCAGGTAAAATATTTGCTAGGATTCTCGCAAACCGTCTTCTATCTATTTCAGAAGAGATCCTCCCTCAAACTCAATATGGTTTCCGCCCCTCTAGAGGGACAGTAGACATGATTTTTACTGCACGTCAGCTCCAAGAAAAATGCCGGGAGCAAAATCAACCCCTTTATATGGCATTTATCGATTTGGCTAAGGCTTTTGATACTGTAGACCGTATAGCTCTCTGGACTATCCTTATGAAAATTGGATGCCCCAATAAATTTGTGAATATCTTGCGACTTCTCCATGACAACATAACGGCAACGGTTTTGGACAACAACGGCTCTCATGGTGCTCTATTTAAAGTGGGATCAGGTGTTAAACAGGGATGTGTTATCGCCCCAACATTATTTGCCATTTTCATCGCCATGGTTTTACATCTTGTCAAGGGGAAACTTCCCACTGGTGTGGGAATTATATATCGAACAGATGGAAAGCTTTTTAATCTCAGCAGGCTGAAAGCAAAAAGTAAGGTAATTACAACCTCCGTTGTGGAACTTCAGTATGCTGATGATAATGTGGTCTCCGCACATTCAGAGGATGATCTCCAAACTATCCTAAATGCTTTTCAAGAAGCATACGAAAAACTTGGTCTCTCACTTAACATCAAAAAAACCAAAGTGCTTCATCAGAAAGTGCAAGCTAACCCTTTGGTGATGCCATCTATCCAGCTTGGCGGGACAATACTGGAAAATGTCGATCATTTTCTCTATCTTGGCAGCTATCTTTCTGTTACAGCTAACATCGACAGTGAAATCCAGCATCGTCTGAGCTCTGCAAGTGCCGCATTTTCTCGAATGAAACATAGAGTGTTCGAGGATCGGGATATTTGTAAGAAAACCAAAACACTGGTTTATGAAGCCATTGTATTACCAACTTTATTGTATGCCTGTGAAACATGGACTATCTATAAACGTCACTTCCACCTCCTTGAAAGATTTCATCAATGTTGCCTCCGGAAAATCCTGCGAATTACTTGGGAAGATAGGCGAACAAATGTCAGTGTACTGGAAGAAGCAAAGACTACTAGCATTGAAAAAATGATCCTTCAACGCCAACTTCAGTGGACCTGGTCATGTTGTTCGAATGCCTGACTGCCGTCTCCCAAAGCAGTTACCGTATTTTTCGCACCATAAGACGCACTTTTCTCCCCCCAAAAAGGAGGGGGAAATGTCTGTGCGTCTTATTGAGTGAATGCTGGAAAAAACCCAAATAATTCCCCCCCCTACCTTCCTCTGCGTGCCTCCAACCGTTCCAGTGGAAGAGAGGAGGGCTCCTGCGGGGAAAAAAACTTGGCAGCGGCAGCCCACCCACCCCCGGCAGCAGGGACGCGAGCGGGCAGGCGGTGGAAGAGAGGAGGGCTCCTGCACGCTCCCAAAAACTTTGGCGCGGCGGCGGGCCCCCCCCGGGCAGCAGGGACACGAGCGGGTGAGCGGCAGAAGAGAGGAGGGCTCCTGCACGCTCCCAAAAACTTTGGCGTGGCGGCGGCACCCCCCCGGGCAGCAGGGACACGAGCGGGTGAGCGGCAGAAGAGAGGAGGGCTCCTGCACGCTCCCAAAAACTTTGGCGCGGCGGCGGCACCCCCCCCCCCGGGCAGCAGGGACACGAGCGGGTGAGCGGCAGAAGAGAGGAGGGCTCCTGCACGCTCCCAAAAACTTTGGCGCGGCGGCGGCACCCCCCCCCCCCAGCAGCAGGGACGCGAGCGGGTGGGCGGCGGAAGAGAGGAGGACTCCTGCGCGGAGCGGGACAAGGCCGCCCACTCCCCAAAAAACTTTGCTGCCGCCTCACATCTGACCTGATCCCGCTGGCGGGGGCGGCCCGATTTTGCTCTTCTGAGCGGCGTGGGGTGTTCTCTGCGCCGCTCAAGCTACCACCGCCGCTGCCTGCTGGAATCGATTCCGGAGCCTCTGAAGCCGCCGCTGCCGCGTCACATACGGCTGCTTCGGCGCGCTGGACCCCCGCGCTATGATTTTGGTGGGGGAACCAGGGCAACAGGGTTTAAACAGCCCTGTTGCTCTGGTTTCCCCCCGCCAAAAACATAGCGTGGGGACCAGCGCGCCGAAGCAGGGTCCTGTCGCGTCACATCCGCCGCGCCAGAACTGACACGACGGGACCAGCGCGGCCGGCTTGCCGTGGAGAACGCAAGCCGGCAAGGAGGCAGGTAGGCCCGCGTGAAAGCAGTAATGGTTATCAGAAAACAAGGGAAAAAAGATTCATGTGCAAATTATTGGAAAACTAATAACAATAGAACAAAATAATATCTCGATAAATTTATTTATTTATTAACTGCTTTTTTTACCCCTGCATTTCTTAAAAACAATAAAGAAGAATAAAACTCAAATTACAATATCGCCCCTCCCATCCCCGCAGCGATATTGTAATTTGTGTTTTATTCTTCTTTATAACCTGTTTTGGATTGTTTTTAAGAAATGCAGGGTTAAAAAAGCAGTTAATAAATAAATAAATGTATGGAGATATTATTTTGTTCTCTTGTCATTAGTTTTCCAATAATCTGCACATGAATCTTTTTTTCCTTGTTTTCTTCCTCTAAAAACTAAGTGCGTCTTATGGCCCAGCGCGTCTTATGGAGCGAAAAATACGGTACTTTACTCCCAACTCAAGGATGGAAAGCGGAATATCGGTGGTCAATATAAGAGGTTTAAAGATGTTCATAAGACAAATCTAAAAAAATGCAATATAAACATCGAAAACTGGGAAGCTCTGGCCCATGAACGATCTAAATGGAGGTTGGCCTTTCACAAAGGTTCCATGGACTTTGAAGAAGCCCGAGTGCAAGGTGAAAGGGAGAAACGTACTAAGCGAAAAGCACGTCAAATGAATCCTTTACAGGACCATCTTCTATCTGGTAACCTGTGTCCTCACTGTGGGAAGCTGTGTGGATCTAGAATTGGCCTCCACGGTCACTTACGGACCCATCGCTAGAGTCTACACAATCTTCTTTAGAATTTCCTCCTTTTATCCCAGAAGACAATCTTACTCGGTCACGAGTGATCGCCTGATGATGATGATGATGATGATTAGGTTGGCTTTCTCCACAAAAATTGATATGGGTGCCACCCATTCCATGCTTTCTGCCTCCTTTTCTAACGTCCTGAAATCTAACAAGCAAATCTTAGCAGTAGGAATTGAAGGTCAACCAATTGCTCACTCCTTCACTACCTCACAAACCACTGAAGTAGGACCTCTCACTACTTCCCATTCTTTCCTTCTGTCTCCATGCAGCTCCCTGAACTTGCTGGGTAGATACCTCCTTCAAAAGATTGGAGCTACTATAAAGTGCTCACCTGATGGTATATTTTTGCATGTACCAAGCTCTAATTGTGCTACCTTGATGGCTGCACTAGTAGAAATGGGACCTGTCACCAGCATTTCCAAGTTGCAACTGGAACTGTTGGCCAAAGTCCCTTCCACTTTTTCGGCAAAAGACCAGGCTGAGGCAGGTCTGCTAAAAAGCACAACTCCTGTTAAACTCAAGGTAAAAAAAAAAAAAAAAAGGATTACCACTCCCAGCAGTTCCTCAATACCCACTTTAACCTCAGGCTCTGGATGGGATCCGCCTGGTCATAGAATCCCTAAGAGCTCAGGGTATTCTAGTCCAGGCAACCAGCCCATGTAACACTCCAGTGTTGCCCATGGTTAAGGCAGGAAAATTTACCCCAGAAGGAAAACTAGTGTACCGATTTGTACAGGACCTCAGAAAACTCAACCAGGTCCTTGTCCATGATTTCCCTCTTGTACCTAATCTGGCAACTATTTTGGCCACAATTCCACATTACTGTCACTTCATTCACGGTCATAGATTTGTCAAATGCCTTTTTCAGTACCAAAACCCCTTTTTTTTCCTGCCGTGAACACCCTGGCATCGCTTCAGGTGTTTTGTCAACAATTCGCAAACTCCTACTGTCCCATTGCATATTATAGCTCTCTTCTTGACTCAGTTGCCGCTGGCTATCCGCCCCTGTCTTCAAGCAGTAGCTGCCACTTCTTTACTTGTTGAAAAATCTGCTGACCTTGTGCTGGGGCACCCTCTCTCAGTACAAGTCCCGCATGATGTGTATGCCTTGCGCCAGCAAGGAAAAACACAACATTTGTCCTCCGCTTCATAGCCGCAGACAACTTGAAAATTTCTCTCTGTTCTTTGCTCAATCCTGCCTCTCTACTTCCGACCCTTTCTGATGGAGATCCTCACTCCATTCCCCATGACTGTACTTCCTTCCTGTTTCAAAACTTCACCTCCAGATCAGACCTCACTGACACCCCTCTAGACAGCCCTGATGTAGAGCTTTTATTGATGACTCCTGTATGGTTCTTGATACAGGCCACCAAGTCGTAGGCTACGCTGTTTGAAACTCATTCCACCATCGAAGCATTCTCTCTTCCTTTTCATAGTACACAAGCTGCCAAACTATTTGCTCTTTTCCATGCTTGTACTCTTTCTGAAAACCTTTCTGTCAACATCTTACTGACTCCAAATACACCTTTGGAGTTTGTCATTCCTTTGCGAAAATTTGGGTACATCGTGGGTTTCTCACCTCCTCAGGTTCTCACATTTCCCATCACCAGTTAGTTTCTCAGCTACTCAATGCACTCCAGCTCCCTTCTATTGCCATCATTTGGTGCAAAGCCCACTCCACAGGCTTTGACCACTTTGCCAAAGGCAATAATCATGCTGACCAAGCTGCCAGGTATGTTGCAGTTCATGGGCCTATGGCTCCTTTTTCTCCTGAAATGTCCCTTTCACCACCTAGAGACATGATTCTTTATCATGATCTCATCAAACTTTAGCAGAATGCGTGCGTCCCCTGCTGAACGCAGCCTTTGGGCTGACAATTTTTGCCACCCAGATGAAGATGGGTTTTGAAGCCTCCCTGATGGCAGGCCTTGCACTCCTAAATCTCTTTCCCATTCTCTGGCTGTTGCAGCTCATTCAGTCGTTCACATGGCCAAAGGGGGGATGGTTCAGAACGTTAATAAATTTTGGGTTGCCCCAGGCTTTTCCGCAGTAGCAGCCCAATTTTGTGCCACATGCTCCATTTGTTTAGAATATAATCCAGGCAAACCAGTGAAGACACAACAGCATCACAGACCCCCGGATCTCTAGCTATTTTCTCATCTCCAGATTGACTTCATTGAGCTTCCCCCAGCAAATGGGTTCAAGTATGCTCTAGTTGTGATCTGCTTGTTTATTATTGTCAATTCAGAAAATCCAAGTCAATCTGTTCCTACTGCTAGTGGTTTAGCCAGCCCTAGTATCATACCTGGTTGGAATGCATCAGTCCCCCTACTAAAATCTTGGCCCAGCCGGTGCTGGAGGGTTTTATATCTCCATGAATACAACAGATGAAAGTAACACCTCCAAGGCTAGCCCTGGGGCTAGCGATCCAAAGTTCGACTGCAGATGGTATCAACTATGCCTACAACTGCCATCCCAGTGACCCGGGCCTGTATTACCCAGCCAGTAACCTGGGGTTAGCCTACCTGAGCAGCTGTCCCAACATCAGCATATGTGCATTCCTTGGAACAAGGAAGATGTGTCTTTGAGCCTCAGCGACCTACTGCACCGACTTACTAGGGAGTAAGGTGTACTTAACACAATATGACTTTTTTGGAAATGCATGCATGAAATTGCACTGTAAACCTTGCTGGGAATTGTGCCCTGCCCTCTGAAATGGCAACCCTGAGCATTTTAAGAAATAATTTCAGGATCTGAAACCAAAATTTCCTCCACATTTTGAAGTAAAGTATGTGGCTATTATAAACACAATTTCAAAATGTCTGTTAATAGTTACAGTATTGGGATGTATGTGTCATTTTTATTGTATTTGCACTGAAAAGAAAGCACATGTTGAACAATTAGGGATATTGGCCGGGTTTCCATGTCACTTTAAGCCCACAAAGGCTCTGAAGCCTCTGTGGGCTTAAAGTTGCCCCAGGCCCCAGCTGTGCTCAACTAATGGTTGGGCACAGCAGAGGTCCGGAGGCACTGCCTCTCCCCTCTTCCTCCCATCAGTATCCCAGGGGACATTGCAGGAGCACTGAGGGGAGAGGAGTGGGGATCACAGCTGCCAAAAAGTGCCCAAGCGGCACTTTTTCATACCTGTCAGTTGCCCTTGCTCGGCAGGGCTGCTGAATTGTGGCCCACCAAGCAAGGGTGATGAGCCCCATCCATGGCACTGCGTTTCCTCAAGAAGAAATGCAGCACCACAGGGCTCGTCTCCAGCCCTTCCTTGGTGTAGCTGGTGCTCAGCTGAGCAGTGCCTGTGCCGTGAAAGCTTGCTTGTCCCCCTGCACTCACTTGTTGTGGCGCCTATCAGTACCACAATGAGCAGGAATGGGGTGGAAGTGGGGGGGGGGAGCGATTCGTAGCCCCTGCCCCATTTCTCCACCTCCTCCTGCCACTGCTTCACAGCGACGGCAGGGAGAGGGGGGGAAAACGGGACAAGGAGAATGATTCTCTCTGCGTGGCTTCCCTGGGAGTACGCCAAGCAGAGAGGAACATGCCGAAATGGCAGGTGGGGACACAGCTAAGGGGGAGAGGAGCCGGCTTCAGAAGCTGGCTCCTCTCCCTCTTAGCCACGACCCCACCTGCCGTTTCAGCTGGCACTGAAGGGGAAAGGCGCTTCAGAAGCACCTTCCTCTTCACTGCTGGCTGGCAGGGGGATAAAGGGGGGAGGAACAAGAATGAGCCCCACACACACACACTCTAGGACTACCGAGAACAGCTCTATAGTCTTGGAGTGGGTGGGGGCTTATTCTCTCTGCCAGTGCTACACTTGGCCAGCTTGGGTACTTGGCCAGCTTTCACTGTCCAGAACGGCTGCCCTTGCTTGCCGCTCTTGCCAAGGGGCTCTGTGCCTTTTTGGCTTGCGAGTCGGTTAGCGTGTTGTCTGGGTTCAGAGGACACTAAACCTACTAGGGTTACCGTAACCCTACCACAAGCCATGGCTTAGCAGGGTGGTTGAGAAGCCACACCAGGTTGGCTTCTAAAGCACCCCGTGGGGGTCAGACAACATGCTAAACCTCAGTAGCAATTAACCTACTGAGGTTTAGCATGTCATCCGAACCCAGTCATTGAGTGTGTCATAACAGATGGAATGCAGTGCTAAAATGGAAACTTTTTCCCCCAGACCTCCACCATTTAAAGAGCAGGTAGTCATAAGTGGAAACTATTAGAGTAGGCAAAACAGCACAGTCGTAGATAATACCTCTGAAGGTAGTATATAACATTGTTGTTAAAACAAGAGAGAATTTCATGTACAAGCTCTGACATGAGTAGTAGATGCTTTATTTCTCTACTTTTAATTTTCCAAACTCCAAAAAGTCAGGAATTAAACAATTTAAAAAATCCAGAGTGCTTCCCCCCCCCCCACATAGCCCTTTCTCATCAGCCTTCTATAATTCCACCCTAGTAAAGCACTTCCTACATTTTACAGTAAAATAGGACAGTAGAAAGGATAGAGGTAATATGTGTTCTAGCCTCCAGTATTACAATACAAAGACCAGCTGATAATGTGAAGTAGGTCAAGTTATTGTATGAACTACTGTCTCCCATGCTACAGTACTGTGGCTGAATTAAATCTGCCTTGCCTTCTCTTGTTTGTTTTCCTTCCAGAGGGGATGGTGTACCAAAGTACTCTAGCAGAGACAATTCAGGCATAACTTAAATCTGTGCCAATTTATTTAAAGACCTGTTAGTGGTTCTTTGAAATGGGTCATGCAGGTGGTGTATTGACTGAGTTACCGTAAATCTTTGTCAGTTTACAAAAGGGACAAGAAGAATCCCTGAATACAGTTATTTTAAAGTCTAACAGTGCAATCTTATGCACGTTTACTTTGAAGTAAATTCCATCTAGCTGTGAGTCCTGCAAGACCTGGTCCCTGCTTTCCTGGCTCATTGTACCTGGCCAGGGAGGGTGGACAGGGCCGGATTAAGATAGGGGCTATTGGAGCGGCAGCTCCAGGCCCAGATCCCAAAATAGGCCCACAACAAATAGGGACGCCGCACGCGCTGCGCCGCGCCGGGGAAATGAGGACGTCACCTCGCTCAGAGCGAGGTGACGTCCAGTCGCTCACCTGCGTGGGGCGTTGCCGGAGGCGAGCACGCCGAGGAGCAGAGGTTGCCGCCCATTGCCACCACGCCGGGCTGTAGAGAGTGGAGCGGCCCAGACGCCGGAGAAGGGCGCAGCAGGGCGAGGACTTCCACCGCTCGCCACTGCCAGCCTCGCCTCGAGCGCACGCACCCACCAGCGAGGAGGACATCTCTGACTGGAAGTGGAAGGAACTTCAAGGAAGAGAAGTTCCTCGAGCGGAGCAGGCAGCTGCTTCCCAGCCCGCCCCTGGCCCCGCCTGCCTCGGCCTGCCAGGCCTCGCCTCCGCCGACAGCAAGCTCCCCGCCTCCGCCGACAGCAAGCTCCTCCTCGCCTCGTCCGGCTCGGAGAGCCAGCCAGCCAGCGACTCTGGTAAGGGTTGCCCGCGCGCGCGCGCGCGGCGTGCCTGCCTCTGCAGTGTGCGCGGCTCTCTGGCTGGGCGCCGACGGACTCCCCCGGGTCAGCCTTCCCCAACTGGGTGCCCACCAGCGGTGTTGGACTACAACTCCCATCGTGCTGGCTGGGGGTGATGGGGGCTACAGTCCAGTTCACCTGGAGGGCGCCAGGTTGGGGGAGGCTGGCCGGGTGGTGGTGGGGTGGGCGGGACTGCCCCCCATATATATAAATAAAACTCGGAAGCCACTATGTCCAATGCGGCTTACTTACTCCTAAGTAAACGTGCCTAGGATTTGCGCTGCAGGGTTTGCTTCCTCCTCCATCACAGCCTCCTTCCTTTCTATGCATGCCCCTGTTTTTATTACCCAATTTATTATTTCGCAGAACAGGTCTGGGCTCGGACCGTGTTCTCCCACGCACCCCTTCCCCGCTCTGCCTTGGCGAGCCTTCAGAAACTAGCCTCTTCTTCTGGGTACGGTTTGAAACCAAAGTCCAGCCCTTCCCCGCTGGAGGCAAACCAACCCCCTGGCCTCCTTCGCAACCCCGCTTCGAAGCAGCCAGGGCTGGTGGCAGGCCGAGAAGGCCCGCTTTTTGCACGTCGGAATAGCCCACCACCTCACTGAGCAAGCTTCAGAGAAGAAGGGGTACAGCAAGGTGGGAGGGCGCCGGGGGGGGCATACTTATACGCCCTGCAAGTCAGAATTTCCTGCACGCAGGTATGATTCGCCTGTGTGCCTGCACGTGTGTGTGCGTGTGCGCGCGTGCAAGTAAGTTTAAAAGACACCAATCCATCGCTTTCGTGCTGTCTTCTGGCGGCTACGTGGAAAGGACTGGGGGGGGGACAGAAGAGAGAGCAATCGCCTGGTGGATGGATCTCTCCTTCTCTTCCCCCCCCCCCCCGCAATAATTTCTTTAATCAATTAACACACACACACACAAAGGAGAAACGGACTTCTCTAGCATCGCTACTTTACTAATAATTTAACACTACAAATCTTGCCTCTTTTTATCCTCGCGCCGGCGGCGGGGAAGCAGCAGCGTGCGCGGCTCTCTGGCTGGGCGCCGACGGACTCCCCCGGGTCAGCCTTCCCCAACTGGGTGCCCACCAGCGCTGCGGTGTTGGACTACAACTCCCATCGTGCTGGCTGGGGGTGATGGGGGCTACAGTCCAGTTCACCTGGAGGGCACCAGGTTGGGGGAGGCTGGCCGGGTGGTGGGGTGGGTGGGGACTGGGAGTCTCTCGCTTCGCTTGCTGGCTGCGGCGCCTCGCCCCACTCTGCCGCCCCAGCCGGATTCTTGCCTCCTTGGGCTGCGCCGCCTCTCCTTGCCGCTCTGTAATGAGGAGGCCTCGAGGTTTGTGCAAGAGACTGAGAGGAGAGTCTACTTTCGTGAGGAAGTTAGTTTGCCTTTCTTCCTCCATCCTCCCAGCCCAACTTTCCTAGGCTTGCATAACTTGCTTACTATGTCTTTTTTGCACCTCCCTTTCTTCATGTGTCCAATACTTTTCCCCTGTGTCATTCAATTTTATTACACATAACTTCATTTCTGAACTTCTTGGTTTATGTTTCTGTTTTGGCACTTTAATGGTAATTAAAATATTTAATTTGTTTTAATATAAAATTGCGTCTTCATTTTATTTATTTCCATAAAAAGGCCCACCAAAATCCTCAGCACCAGGCCCATAATGCTCTTAATCCGGCCCTGAGGGTGGAGCCTGACTGACTCCAGCTATAAAAGCTGCTCCTGCTGAAGGTGCCTAGAGACCATCTAGCTGTGAGTCCTGCAAGACCTGGTCCCTGTTTTCCTGGCTCATTGCACCTGGCCAGGGAGGGTGGAGCCTGACTGACTCCAGCTATAAAAGCTGCTCCTGTTTTTGCTCTCTCTCTCTCTTTTTTTTTTACCTTAGTTTAATTATTATTTAATTGTCTATGGTTATCTGTAATTTCTATTGTATTTTTTTAATATTATATTTAGTGTTTTTTTGATGTTTTGTAAATTATATTTACTGTTCTGATATTTTGTAAATTATTTTTGAATATTATATTTAGTGTTCTTTCATGTTTTGTAAATTATATTTATGGTTCTGATATTTTGTAAATTATTTTTTGAATATTATATTTAGTGTTCTTTGACGTTTTGAAAATTATACTGTCATTTATTTGTTATGTTGTGAGCCACTTTGTGCACAATTTTTGTGGAAAAGCAGCATACAAATAAAAGGTGATGACTTCAAAGTTCCATTGTGTTTAATGGGGCTTACTCTCTAGTAAGTATGTTTAGGAATGTAGCCTAAATCTCTACTGCATGGGCTCAAATAAAAGCAGATTAGTAAATACAATATACCTTTTTATTTGTCCCAGGAGAAACTGCAGGAAGAAGAACAAGTCTTTTTCCCCCTCCCTGCTGCGATCCAGAGCCATTTTGGGCTTGCCATGGCTTTTTTTACTTTGTATCCTTTTTTCCCAACAGAGATTGGGAAAGCCAGCTCTGAAGCCAGCTTTCCCAATTCTTGTTTCGAGAGTTACGAGCAGTCCATTCAAAGTACCCCAGTGGGACCTTAGAGGGTCTGCCTGTCCTTGTCCAGACTAATTTTTTTTTAAATTGCTCAGAGAATTATGCATATATGTATTCTAGCTGTAGTTGCGCAACTGCAAACAATCATAGTTGCATGACTGCAGGGGTTTGATGCTTCAGCTGGGGTAAGGTCCACGGGGGTGCCTGCTCACAAGGGATAGTAGGTACCAACCCAGGGCATTGCCCAGAAGAGGCTGCAAATACATCCCCACTACCACTTTGGTTTTTCTTGACAACTGTAAGAAGCTGTTTTGAGTGGGAAATGGGGTTTTTGGACTGGAGTATGCACAGACATATGTTGCAGTCCCAAACCACCCATCATGGGTGGGTAGGAACAACACCTAGAACAAGGCATGGGTTGTTAGGGTGGCTTGTTGCCCAAGCCACCCTGGGGAAATTGGTCAGCAGTAAGCCACAATGGGTTCTCATGTCAGGCAGACCCAGTCTATGGGTTCTCATGTCATGCAAACCCAGTCTTGAATACTTACATGAAAAAGCAAGAATAAGTAAACAGAATGTGGTTGTATAATCAAACTCAAGTCACTCCAAGAGTCTTTTTTCATTTTTATTTCCTTAGAGGCTTGCATCTCTGAGGTAACAATGAAAAATATTTAACCCATTTTTGATGCCCCACAGTGTACTCTTTCTTCTCCACTACTACAGGTCTCTCTTAACCTTTCTCTTTGACCTGGTTTGCATGTAACGATAATTGTGGGTTGTTGGATTGTGAACTGTGGGTTGTTTGAACCACGGGCTGTTGTTACATGCAAACCCAGAATTGTGTGTTGTTCATGAGTTGTCTCGCCAGGCCACAGAGGCAGCAGGCAAGAATGTTAAAAGAAACCATCCTCTTTACATACCAGTACTGCAGTGCCACAAAGGAAGTTAGGATACAGGGAGGGAGTGGGTGAAGGAGGAGGGAAACAAAGAACTCAGGGACTGAGAAAACAAACCACGGTTTGTTCAACTGTCTGCTAGACAAACTCCGGGTAGGGCAACAAAACATGGTTTAAATAAACCATGGGTTAGTGTTACGTACAAACCAGGCCAATGTTAAACCTCTCTCCTGTTCTACTCCATTGCAAGCTCTCTTTTTCTCAATCTTTCTCTGCTGTCCCACCTCTGTTACACTAAGTTTTCTGTTTCCCTACCTAACAAATGTATCTGCACTCCATGTTATCCTTTTTTACTCTGTGAACCCTAGCTCACATACTCCCTGTATATCCTCATTTTTCTTTACCTCCCTCCTTTTTTTCTCCTCTTGCTACATCCCTTTGTACCCCTGTCAATCAGACACCCTTTTACCCTTGGTGTCTTCTTGGTGTCTTTTTCTCCCCTACCCCATTTTTCATTACTGAGTAAAGTCTACTCTTTGCTAGGTTCAGAGGCAACAGCATACAAGAGTTTAACTCTCCCAGCAATTCATACAGTGATGCAAGTGAGCCATGCAGCGTGACTGGCTAACTGCAACAGGCTGGAAAAACTGGAGCCAACTCCACCACAGCCCTCTGGATTCAGTTCAGGAAGAGGAGGAGCAATACAAACATAGTGAAACATGCATTTGATGTTGCCACAGAGGTGGGAAAGGGCTACAGACAGTGGGTATTTGGAATTCCCGCAAGGGAAGTGCAATCAGTTCAGGAGTGTCATGCTGTACAGGCCTGCCTCATAACCTTGGGACATTTACAGTGCAATCCTATGCATTTTTATTTAAAGGTCAGGCCTAGTTCAAATGGAGCTGAGTCCCAAGTACCATGTAAGTGTGCAGAAGGTAGCAGTCTCAGAGCTTGAACCAGGACCCTCTGTCGTGTAGAGAGGGCACCCTGCATTAGAAGATATTCTTACCCACTAAATGCAGTAACCTGTATGAAAGGGGGTTGCAGACTTTTCACCATACATCCATAGGGCATTTGAAGCATTTGTGGTTAATCTGTTAGGATAATCTACCCTTGATAACTCATAAATTATTAACAAGAAGTGGCTTGAATTATTCTTGAGCTATAATCCCAAACACACTTACTAGGGAGTGAGTCCCTGTGACTTCAGTGGGATTTACATCTCAGTAAACATACTTAGGATCAAAGTTCTTCGTTTCCTTTTTAAAATGACCAATAGATACGGGCTTTTTTTTTTCTTGGATTCTCATATTTGGATTACCATGGTTGAGTTTTTTGTTGCTGTTTTTTGTTTGATCTTCCATATTTATACAAAATCTGGACTTTAGTATAATGTGGCTTTAGTATAATGATAATCTGTAGGCTAACTAGAATCAAAGAACCATGTAATTAGTTGCACACACCCAAGAGAGTTTTGGATTTGTGTTTCACAAACACCAACCCCCCATGCCACAGGGCAAACTTCTTTTAAAAGTGAGGGGAGATTCACTGTGCAATCTTATGCATGTTTACTCCGATATATGTTCCACTGTGTTCTTTCAAGCTTTTTCTCCAGTAATTGTACATAGGAATGCAGCTTTGCATGCAGTTTGTAATATTATGTGGTGGCTTTCAGTTCAAGGAATGGGAGGAGAATGAAAAATTCCAGTGGGCATGCTGAAACTTTAATTTTTATGTAGCTTTTCAACTAATACAGTAATAGCACTCATTAATTCCAATGGGTCTGATGTAGTGACCGATTATCCTTTTTAGGGGGGGGAGTTGCCAGATTTTAATTAGGAAAAGGCCACAGTGGTTCCTGACAGAAAGATTTTCACTGACATAATATCCAATTCAACTGGGCAATTCTTGTTGCTAACTATTGTGCAGAACATTGCTTGTCTTGTGTCAGGGCTTTCTCTATTAAGCACCCCTTCCTCTGGAATTCACTATTCTTGGCAGGCCATCAGAGCCAGAGTCTAATGACCTTCAGGGCACAAAGCAAGGCACATTAATTTTATACTGACTCCTTTGTTCTGAACGTTTCTTTTCATTAATAGAATATCTAACTTGCATAATCATCTTTGTATCCATTCAGAAATTCCTCAGCAAGGGATTTAAACTTTATGAAACATTAGTTGCAGAAAGTGCTGAAGCTTGCCTGAGGGCTCAACTCTATCCCCACCCCAAAAGAGGAGAAAGGGGATGTTTGAGGAAGCAACTCATCCATCTCCATATGAACTCAGCTTCATGCCCCTTCCCACCTCTCCTGGACAAGAGAAAATAGGTGGTGGAGAAAGAAAAGCCCAATCTCTATGAAGAGCTCAACCCCCCTTCCTCCTCCTATTTTTCTCCATGAAAGATTGCTCCATGAAATGAAGCAAGACGGTGCCAAAAATTGTGGTGTTATCTTGATCTGTGACTATTGTTTGTTTGCTATGAAGGCTTGGTGGACACCAGTGATAGTGAGAAAATTGTAATTGGAGAGTTATGACAGAGTTCACTTAATACTTCTCACACACATCATCTGTGTAACACTTATGCTACAGAGACTTCTGTGTGGTATTCCAATTTGAAAAATCTCTTTTATCCATTCAGAACTTAATGTTAGAGCTTAAAGCCCGATCCTCTGTA
This sequence comes from Shinisaurus crocodilurus, assembly GCA_021292165.1. Classification (NCBI taxonomy): domain Eukaryota; kingdom Metazoa; phylum Chordata; class Lepidosauria; order Squamata; family Shinisauridae; genus Shinisaurus; species Shinisaurus crocodilurus. The sequence goes on from CM037879.1 coordinate 132,471,169, forward strand.
TGTTTACTCTGAACTGTCCTATTGAGTTAAATGGGTTTCTCCTAAGTAAGTGTACCTAGAATTGCAGCCTTAGAGCTGCAATTACTTGTTTTCTGAATGACTCTCAAGGATGAGTACACAAGACTGTAGTCCTATACGCAATTATTTGGGATTAAGCCTTATTGAATTCAGTGAGACTTGCTTCTGAGTCAATATGCATAGGCTCAGGCTGTAACATAACCAAAGAAAACCCTTCTGGATTTGGGAATAGATCCTGTTTATGGGAGTATCTTTCTACAAATTGCATGGGTTACAGTTCCCCTGAAAAGTTTTCATGTGCATTTATCTACAGTAATAGATTCAAAAGTTATCCCAAAATTGCTTTGTCGCTATTCTAATTTTGTTTTGATATTGGTAGTAGACAATTATTATAGCTACTTCAACACTTTTTTTTATTTCACATGATGTTTTACAAGAACAGTTAAGGTTTATTTTAGTGGGGAAAGTCTAGCGGTCTGCTAAGCTTGTTATGTGTGTGCATTTAAAACATGGTCGTCCCGCAGCAAATGGAATGTTGTCAGGTAGCGGTACATAAGTGGGCCTTCTCTGTGGTGGCACCCACCCTTTGGAACACTGTCTGAAATGTGGTTCGAGAGGCAAAAACAGTGATAAGTTTTAAACACTTCTCAAAAACACACCTCTTCACACAGGCTTTCCCTGACCTGTGAGGAACTCTCTTACCACCCTGTTTTATTGTTATGGTGTTGCAATGTTTATGAATGTTTTTAACTATTTGTTTTATCTTGTTTCTATATTGTTATATTGTATTTTAATGTGAACCACTTAGGGATTTTACTATATTAAGCAGTATTAAAGTATTATAAATAAATAAATAAATAAAATAATGCCAACAACAATGCCTGACCAGCTTTACTTGTCACCCAGACCTTTCTATGCTGTTGGGGCAGGCCCCCAGGGTCCTATTCTCTTTAGCCACATGGGACATCCTGGCCCCGTCTATATTCCCTGATTTATTTAGGACTGAGTCTTAGTTGAGAGATGACAATAGGACCTTCAACTAAGCTGCAATTTCTAGGCCTTAACTGGAATTTAATTGAGCCATTTGGGAGGTTGCTACTGCTATTATCCTGTTAATGGGCTGTCACCTGTAATATTTTATGGATATTTTAGTTATATTTTTATTTAAATTTGTCAGCCACTCTGGGAGCCCTTTGTGGCAGGATATCCATGTAAATATATAAATAATAATCATGTGTAACCCCAAAAGCAAGCACTAGCCTTTCAACATTAGAACATAAGAGGAGCCCTGCTCTAAAAGGTTATTGAGGCAAGACGTAAATGTTCATTCTCCTTCAGCAAGACTTGTTATTCTATATGCTTGATAATGTTATCTTTAATAACGCTTTTTCACCAATTTACACTGAACAAATGTTCAGCCCTGTTTAACATCTGTTGCCCTGGGCAACTACTGTTGTTGAGCTGTCCAATGTAAATTGTATTTACCGTACATTCAGAGTTCGTTTGTTTTAACTCTAAGCTGCCTGGGGAGGATTTTTGCCCTGAAAGATAGTGTATAAATCTATTAATAACATACATTAATTAATTAATTGAAAATATTGTTGGTTTATTTTTCAATGTACACGTTGCAGTCTGGGCCACATTAATCAGTAGTATCCTTATATGACCAAGCCTGAGCCCCAGTGATCTGTTCCTCTGATTCCTAAGCCTCCTAGTTTTGGAGACATACTGTTCACTACGACATGAGGGAGTAAGGACCAGAAATAGCTTCCCGTTCATCTTCAGAAGCCCAGCCTTCATCCTCCAGATATTGCATGCAAATTAGTGAATGGTCATAAAGTAATGACACATGAATGCTGTCCAGCATATACGTACATACAAATGTCACACACCTGTCAATTTCCCCTTAAAAGTCCATACATGGTGCCAGCCATAGGCATCTTACTGAATATGTATATAATGTCTATATTTAATATTAATTTCTCCCTCTAACAGCAAGCTCAAGTGGGAGTGAAATGAAGCCACACAAAAATAAGGGAGTAGTTTCTACATACTGGGGGGGGGGGGCACTTTCTAGATATGCACAAGTATATAAGTTTGAAAATTAAAGAAAAAAGAAACATCCTAACCCCCCAAAGAGCCCAACAAGTGCCTGTGTGGTCCCAGGGCTTATGGGATGTTGATGGCAGTTGAGCCTATAGAAAGAGCAGAAGGGTTCTAAGGGAATCAGAAGCTGGGCAGGCTCTGCAGCTCTATCAGTTAAGGGTCAAACTAAACATTTGTAGCAATGCATGATAGTTTTTCTTATTCTTGTGTAAGCAAGCGTCGCCCCGATTTGGATCAGGACTGTGGCACTGTGGGAGGGGTGGGTTTAAACCTTTCCCCTACCTGTTTTCCCACCAAAATTCTACAAATTTCACCTCCCCCCATGGGGTGTGTGTGTGCAAAATTGAGTCAACTGAAACTTTTTTCTTTTTTTAACCCCCTCCCCCCCGGGATGTGGAATTTCGAGGGGGGGACGGGAAGGTTAAAAAAAACCTTACAGAGTGCTGTAGACCCAATCCGAATCAAGGGCATGTGTACATAACAGTCATCATCATCAGGCGATCACTCGTGACCGAGTAAGATTGTCTTCTAGGATAAAAGGAGGAAATTCTAAAGAGGATTGTGTTACAGACCCATTCTAGCGATGGGTCCGTAAGTGACTGTGGAGGCCAATTCTAGATCCACACAGCTTCCCACAGTGAGGACACAGGCTACCAGATGGTAGATGGTCCTGTAAAGGATTCGTTTGACGTGCTTTTCGCTTAGCACGTTTCTCCCTTTCACCTTGCACTCGGGCTTCTTCAAAGTCCATGGAACCTTTGTGAAAGGCCAACCTCCATTTAGATCGTTCATGGGCCAGAGCTTCCCAGTTTTCGATGTTTATATTGCATTTTTTTAGATTAGCCTTATGAACATATTTAAACCTCTTATATTGACCACCGATATTCCGCTTTCCATCCTTGAGTTGGGAATAAAATAACTGCTTTGGGAGACATTTGTCAGGCATTCGAACAACATGACCGGTCCACTGAAGTTGGCGTTGAAGGATCATTTTTTCAACGCTAGTAGTCTTTGCTTCTTCCAGTACACTGACATTTGTTCGCCTATCTTCCCAAGTAATTCGCAGGATTTTCCGGAGGCAACATTGATGAAATCTTTCAAGGAGGTGGAAGTGACGTTTATAGATAGTCCATGTTTCGCAGGCATACAATAAAGTTGGTAATACAATGGCTTCATAAACCAGTGTTTTGGTCTTCTTACAAATATCCCGATCCTCGAACACTCTGTGTTTCATTCGAGAAAACGCGGCACTTGCGGAGCTCAAACGATGCTGGATTTCACTGTTGATGTTAGCTGTAACAGAAAGATAGCTGCCAAGATAGAGAAAATGATCGACATTTTCCAGTATTGTCCCGCCAAGCTGGATAGATGGCATCACCAAAGGGTTAGCTTGCACTTTCTGATGAAGCACTTTGGTTTTTTTGATGTTAAGTGAGAGACCAAGTTTTTCGTATGCTTCTTGAAAAGCATTTAGGATAGTTTGGAGATCATCCTCTGAATGTGCGGAGACCACATTATCATCAGCATACTGAAGTTCCACAATGGAGGTTGTAATTACCTTACTTTTTGCTTTCAGCCTGCTGAGTTTAAAAAGCTTTCCATCAGTTCGATATATAATTCTCCCACACCAGTGGGAAGTTTCCCTTCGACAAGATGTAAAATTATGGCGATGAAAATAGCAAATAATGTTGGGGTGATAACACATCCCTGTTTAACACCTTATCCCACTTTAAATAGAGCACCATGAGAGCCGTTGTTGTCCCAAACCGTTGCCGTCATGTTGTCATGGAGAAGTCGCAAGATATTAACAAATTTATTGGGGCATCCAATTTTCATAAGGATAGTCCAGAGAGCTGTACGGTCTACAGTATCAAAGGCCTTAGCCAAATCGATAAATGCCATATAAAGGGGTTGATTTTGCTCCCGGCATTTTTCTTGGAGCTGACGTGCAGTAAAAATCATGTCTACTGTCCCTCTAGAGGGGCGGAAACCATATTGAGTTTGAGGGAGGATCTCTTCTGAAATAGATAGAAGACGGTTTGCGAGAATCCTAGCAAATATTTTACCTGCGGTAGCTAAGAGAAAAATGCCTCGATAGTTTCTACGGTCTGTTCTATCACCCTTCTTAAGGAGGGTAATAATTATGGCATCCCTGAAGTCTTCTGGGATCTCTTCTCTTATCCAGATTTTTTCGATGAGTTTATGAAGATGTTGTACAAGTTCGGGCCCCTCTTCTTTAAAGATTTCAGCAGGAATCCCATCTGGTCCACTAGCTTTGTTGTTTTTCATTTGATTAATGGCTTTTTTTACTTCATCCAAAGTGGGGAGTATTGCAAGTTCCTCTCTAATTTGTTTTTGCGGGATTTGCGAGAAAATCTCTTTATCCACCTTAGATCTACGATTTAAAAAGTCATAATAATGCTCTTTCCAACGCAGTGCAATAGATTCTTTGTCTTTTAAGAGTTTGGTGCCATCTTTTTATTATAAAGGGTTTGTACCATAGGTTTTTGGTCCATAAATGGCCCTTGTGGCCTTAAAAAAGCCCCGTACATCATGAGATTCTGCAAGTTGTTGAATTTCTTCAGCTTTCTTTTTCCACCAAGCGTTCTTAAGTTCTCTTGTTCTTCTTTGGACCTCAGCCTTTGCGCTAGCGTAGATTTTTTTCTTTGCAGTGCAGTTAATATCATTTTGCCATATTTGGAAGGCTTTCCTTTTTTGGTCAATTATATATTTAATCTCATTATCATTTTCATCAAACCAGTCCTGATGTTTCTTAGTTTCATATCCAATAGTTTGTTCACAAGCTGCAGTAATGGAGGTTTTCAGCTTAGACCAATGGTCCTCAATGTTGTCAGGAGGTTCCGTAGGTAGATGTTCTTAAGAAGTGATTGAAGACGAGTTTGCTTAATAGGATCTTGAAGGGCGTGGATGTTCATTTTACGCCTTGGTTTCCTTCCTTGAAGCCTACGTTGGGGAGCAATGTTGATAACCATTGTGGACCGGATTAGTCGGTGGTCTGTCCAGCAGTCGTCGGCACTCACCATGGCCCTAGTAAGAAGTACATCGCAGCGATCTCTAACATGGACAATTACATAATCCAGAAGATGCCAGTGCTTTGATCGTGGGTGCTGCCATGATGTTTTAAACTTATTCTTTTGTCGAAAGAGCGTGTTTGTAATAGTGAGATTATGCTCTGCACATGTAGAGAAAAGTAAGAGTCCGTTCGGGTTGCTATTACCAACTCCGTCTTTTCCAATAGTTTCTGGCCATAAATTAAATTCACACCCGACTCTTGCGTTAAAATCGCCCAAGAAGATAATTTTATCCTCCTTAGGTATCTCTGACAGGAGAGTGTCCAACTGGGCATAAAAACTTTCCTTGATGTCATTATCAGCATCTAATGTTGGCGCATAAGCGCTCAAAATGGTTACCTGCTGGTTATTGGAGAGCTTTAATCGAAGAGTTATCAGGCGTTCGTTGATGCCAGTAGGAACTTCTGACAAAGAGTTCACTAGTTCATTTTTGATGGCAAAGCCTACTCCATGTATTCGTCAGTCCTGCTTGGGTAGTCCTTTCCAGAAGAAGGTATAACCTCCTTTTTCTTCCTTCAATTGTCCCTCTCCTGCTCTTCGAGTTTCTTAAAGTACTGCTATGTCAATTTTAAACCGTTTCAGCTCCCTTGCAATAATAGCAGTCCTACGCTCAGGGCGTTCACTATCTATGTTATCCAGCAATGTCCGTATATTCCATGTTCCAAAATTCAAATGACTTTTTAGACCGCTATAGTGGTGACCCCACTGGACGCGGTAATCCAGTCAGGGAAGAAAGAGACTATGTTTAGGGCACCTTTTCTAGCCCCCTCCCCATACGGGGTGAGCAGAGTGGATCCTAAATAGGGCTGCTCAGTCATGGATACAGCTGCCGAGCTGCTCGACTACCTCGTTCCTTGAACAGGGCGACTGAGTCTGCATCCACAGCCCATGTGCTGGTCCATGACTAGGGGCTTCCAGATTCACAGTCCTGCCCCCGTCGCCATTCGCCAGTCGCCATGGGACTTTTTTGTTTGTTTGGGTTGGGTTGGGTTGGGATGGGTTGGGTTGGGTTGGGTTGGGTTGGGTTGGGTTGGAAGACGCCTGTGCGTGAAACTGTTTTATGTGGTAAGGGAACTAACACACATAGCTACACTATGCATGCTTAACAGAGCATTTAGTTTGGCGCTAAGCCGCTATAAAGAGCAGTTTAAACATGGAATGTCAGGGTGTCAGTTGAAAGGGTAAGAAAGGAAAATGGTGGGCAGGGTGAGAGAAGAAATTGGCCTGCTCAAGCCCCTAAAAGTCTCTGGTGAGGATACTGAGTATCCTAGAGCAGGGACTTTGTGTTGTGGGGAGGGTCCAGCCAAGATGTAAAGAAAAACCTCCTGCAGAAAACATGGATGTTTCAGGAAGAAGGAAAGGTAAAGTAAAATTTCCCACTCTCCAGAGCAGCATGCTATATAGCTATATAATGCTACATAAGACAACAGGGAGAGGCATGTGTGGGGATGGTGTCTTTTTCCTCCCCTCCCCTCCCGAACAGCCCCCAACTCCAACCAATCCCTGAACAGCACTGCAAGGTTTCTATTCCAGGCTGGCTGAAGCCCTGAACATGAGCACTCCTTTCTGCAACGTTTTGTTTGAGATCTCATTTGACGCGCCTAAAGCTAAATGTCAAAATGAAGGAACATAGAAGTAAACAATTCTATTTCTACTACATATCTGCAAGTGCATTTCTTGACTCTTCCAAATGTGTTACCATATCAGTTATTGCAGTAGTAAAGTTCAATTCTTCTGCTGTGGTTGTGCTTACACAGTTTCCAGTATTTTTCCACATGCACATCCTAATTTGCACATATTTGCTGTGTGTGAGGGAGACAATGTTAGTAATGTGTATGAAAAAAAAAAACCCCAGTCTTTCATGGAGGGGGGGAAAAGTTCTGTAAGAAGAAATGTGCACAGGCTTTGCGGTTTAATCCAATAAATCCCACATTTTCTGCATCAGCCAGAAACTATTTAAAATATTCTAATAGTTACCACAAAAAAAGTGTCTTAGAGCTGGTAAATCTATGCCAGTCAAAATATTGACACCATGGCGGTGGAATCAGCTAGAATGGTTCAAAGGTTCTTTCAGTGACTAGTACAGACGTGGAAAATGAGGTGGTCCATATACTTTCATTTTATATTCATATAGTACCTTTTTCAACTGAGTAACACAATTTATCTGTTCGGCTCAATTTCTTCCAAATCCACTTACCATGTGTAGAAGTCAGGATAGTGTCATATCAACTAGGTACATCTATTCATTTCAACTGTACCCCATCCTCTCCCCACAACCAAAGGATCTCAGATTAGTGATTTAGTGCGCAATCCTATGCATGGGATTGTAATTGTCTGACAAATGCTGGGAGTTGTAGGACTATGTCTAAACGTGCATAGGATTGTGTCTTTATGCTGTAATGCTATACCCTCTTATCTGGGCGTGTATTGAACTCAGTAGGAATCATTTCGCATATACATGTATAGGATTGTGTTCTAAGCCTCACAACAACTCTGTGAGGTAGTTTAGGCTGAAATAGTGATGCCACTCAGAACACCTGAGTTCCCTACATTCAAACCCTATAGCCACTACTGTCTCTACCTGCTCTCTGCCACTTTGATATCTATTTATTTTTGGTACTGCTGTGTATGTTCCCTAGTGCTTCCTGTTGATTTATACTGTTAATAGCAGCACTGTCGACATTGACAGTGAAATCCAGCATCGTTTGAGCTCCGCAAGTGCCGCATTTTCTCGAATGAAACATAGAGTGTTCGAGGATCGGGATATTTGTAAGAAGACCAAAACACTGGTTTATGAAGCCATTGTATTACCAACTTTATTGTATGGCTGCGAAACATGGACTATCTATAAATGTCACTTCCACCTCCTTGAAATATTTCATCAACGTTGCCTCCGGAAAATCCTGCAAATTACTTGGGAAGATAGGCGAACAAATGTCAGTGTACTGGAAGAAGCAAAGACTACTAGCGTTGAAAAAATGATCCTCCAACACCAACTTCAGTGGACCGGTCATGTTGTTTGAATGTCTCCCTAAGCAGTTACTTTATTCCCAACTCAAGGATGGAAAGAGGAATATCAGTGGTCAATATAAGAGGTTTAAATATGTTCATAAGGCTAATCTAAAAAAATGCAATATAAACATCGAAAACTGGGAAGCTCTGGCCCATGAAAGATCTAACTGGAGGTTGGCCTTTCACAAAGGTTCTATGGACTTTGAAGAAGCCCGAGTGCAAGGTGAAAGGGAGAAACGTGCTAAGCGGCTAAGCGAAAAGCACGTCAAATGGATCCTTTACAGGACCATCTTCCATCTGGTAACCTGTGTCCTCACTGTGGGAAGCTGTGTGGATCTAGAATTGGCCTCCACAGTCACTTATGGACCCATCGCTAGAGTCTACACAATTTTCTTTAGAATTTCCTCCTTTTAAAATCTCCTCTTTGTAAATTTTGATCCTGGAAGACAATCTTACTCAATCACGAGTGATCGCCTGATGATGATAATAGCAGCCCAAGAAGTCAACAAAACCATACTGGAATATGTTGTTTTCATAGCAAGGCTATCCAGAGGTCTCCTTCCTCATTATCAGGGAGCTGTGTGAGGGAGACACAGGTTGTTGACAGCAGCTGTGTATTTTCCATAAAATCTAGTTAGGCCCATATAATATATATGTAATTACAATGCATGCAGATGATAATGCAAGTCTTCAGTGCTAAAGTTGCCTCCACTGGCAGAAATTTCACAGTTGCAGCAACCTGAAATAAACATTTGTCACTGAAAAGCTTCAACTGGTAGAGCAGTAATTCATCCCAATTCTAAATACTTATTTGCTAGTAGAGTGATTCAAAGGATTGGACAATTAGATTCTAAATTAATAGAAACTAATTTAGTTTCTAGATTCAGTGTGAGTTCAAAGATTTGTTATTTTTTTTTAACTCCAAGGTTTGTTACTAACAAACATCTTGCTTAATTTGTCCTTTATTGAGTTCTCTGTCCTATATTTAACATAAAATGGCATATTCTCACTGAAGTCTTGTTGGAATAAATATTATACTCTATAGCTGAAAGGTAATAACAATATTTCATAAAGTTCACTTCGTACAGTTTTATGTTGTTGTATTATTAGTATATAAAAAAAGAATGAAAAAAATTATAGGTTGAGGAAAAGCTACAGAAAACACCTCGGTGTTGCTATCAAAAGTCAAATATAACTCAACAACTCAAAAAAATGTAAGACCTTGCCATGTAACTAGTTGCTGGGAGTTTGGTGTATCCTGTGCCATGTGGCCACAGTCGGTGTGTAACATACCTACTCTGGTTGAATCCTGATTTCATTTGTGCCTTGCACCTGATGATCTCTCTTGCATTTTATTTGTTTTTAGCTGCTAGCATCCCTATGTCCATGTCAGTATATCTCATCTGCATAACACCTGCTTCTTCTAGGCTAATTTGGTCTGGTTATTGTTCAGCCATGTATCTTATCCCCATAAGGTGCTGTCACATCTCCTTATTGGTTCTGATGGTATCTGAATGAGATGTAGTTATAAATTGATGTGTTACTGATACTATAGATTCTTGTAATCACTTGATGATTCTGTGTATTATTTGCATATGAGTGAAATAAATCAGCTTTGTGGGTGAAAGCACCCATAAAGTGGAGGCTGGTGACTTCTATTTCAGTGGGGCTCCTAATCCATTGCAGGTTTTATTGGAGCTTTATAGGAGCTATCCATGGTGCTCCATGGGGGTGAACCTATCTTGGGGATGGAGCACTATGGATAGCTCCTATACAGCTCTAAATAAAACCTGCAATGGATTAGGAACACCATCGAAATAGGAGTCACCAGCCTCCCTGATAAATCTGGGACCCTAAAGACTAAGGTAGGATTTGAGCCCAGGTCTCTCACCTCTACATCTAACACATAGAATAGAAGTTGCTGGGAGTGGTACTAAGAGAAACATTATCACTATCTCTATTAGTATTACCCATAGCAATTCCTATTCTTCCTGTTTGTTTATTATATTTATATACTGCCTAACTGACAGATGCTCTCAGGGTGGTTTACAATCATAATTCTTATGGATGCGTCCTTCCACAAACTTACTGATAGGGAGTCCACAGATCCTAGTGAAGAGAGCTAGTGGATTTGGAGTTGCAAGACCTGGGCACAAATCCCAATTTAGCCCTGGTCTTAGGTTTGCAGATGTGGGAAGAGCTGGTTCATCTCCTCATAGGAGAGATGTGTGAATTTTTCACAGCATATTACATAGTGTTGGAAAGCAGAAGTGTGAGTCCACTCATACAACCTCCTCAAGTAATAATGTGCAAAACATCCCCCAGTGGATGGCCTTTGGCAATTCTGTTGCTTCTTGCCCAGTTAGATGCTCCACTTGCTCCACTTAGATGCAGTACTACAGCTCCAGTACTCCACAAAGCAAGCCTACTTCCCCCTTTCATCATAGCTTGGCAGGAGCTGCATACCTCCCTCTGCCATAGTTTGGGCTATGACTCATTAAGAATTTACTTTACAGAATTGTTGTGATGATTAATTAAATAAAATGAGGGTATATAGATTTTGGCAAAAAGGAACCATGCCATGCATCTTGATTTTTCATTAGCTGCCCAACTAACAGCTCAATGGGAAGCTGGTCAGCTACCCCATTTTATACAGTCTGCTGTGCCCCACATTTCATTAACAGATTGTTATTCCGACCATAAATCTTCCAAAGCCACCCCTTCCCAAATTAGTGTACTTCTGATTGAGTGCTAGAAAATGCTCAACCAATGGTTCTCCTGCCCTATTATTCTGAATAATGCACTTATGCTCCCCAGTGAATTTTAAGGGGTTTTTTTTGTAGTCTTTCTTATATATTCTGCTGTTTCTAAGGACACTCAATGGCACAGGTAGCATTGGTGCTACTACATGCTGTAAAACATCTGGGAACATATCTAACAGTTACTGTTTACAAGGTTATGGGAAAATATTTTCCAAACTGTTCATTTACAATAAATCCAATACACACAGGGAAAATATATCTGTGGGAAAGATATCCCTGGCAATCACTTTGGTCTTTGTGGTTTTTAAATGTGTATTGCTTTGATCCAACCACTCCTTAATATTCTTGGTCCTTTTATAAATAATTAATGGAGTGTTCTGCAAATAAATAAGGCCAAGTTCTTTAGTATCTTTTGAGGTTCACCACTTTGATTTTTTTGGTTTGAAGATTGGTGCTGCAGTCTTTTTTCTCTCTTTTTCTTTTCCTGGCAATGAAGACACCTAAAGAAATCTTTTTGCTGTCAGCATTAATCCTGAATATTACTGATATGAGAGAAGGGATCATTATTATAGAGGTGAGTCAGTTCACACCTCACAATAAGCCAGTGTTCCATAGAATCCTGGCTTAGTGTTACTGAGCAAGTGTGCTGGTACACACTGCCCAATTGCTCTCGTTTGGCTACTCCTGTTAGTGGGAGCATCTAATTAAACAAACCATGGCCCCTCCATCTGTGATTTGTTTATCTTGACATCCAAACTGGAGATTCTGGCTTGTGTCCCCTCAAACAAGCCACAGTCATAAGCCATGGTTTGTTGTTGTCCACCTCACCCACAATGCCTCACTCTGAGAAAGGACCCCTTCCTCAGAGTGAAGCACGGTGCTCCAGAGAGCCCTGTAGGAGTGCGGTTGGCTGCTTTGCTACAGCAGTAAAGTGGTGGTGTGGTGGTCCATGGCAGGCAGGCAGGCAGGCAGTAGTACCTGTGGGGCAGGGTACGGTGGTGGCGGTGATGGGGCAGCCCTGCAAGCAGCAGAGGGAGGTGTGATCTGCCTGAGGCATGTGACTCCTCATAGCTCAGTAGGACCAGCCCTGGTTTGAGACCCTCTATTTTGCCTCTGGCATAACAGTTTTTGGCCAGGCATGGGAAGCTGGTGGGGCTGGATCTCCCATCCCCTGCTTCCCAACCCCATGGCCTTATGCAGTGGTGGCTGTTGCTGTGAGTTTGCGTCTGTAGTCCCCCTTGTTCTGGTCCCTTGCCCCTCCCTTTGACTACTTGGCTAACAATACCACAACCAATCCACCAGCGAAGCAGCAGCTATCTCTATCCACAGCATAATTGGTGTATAGGATTGCTCTGGAAGCTGGGCTTCAGAGTGAAAGTGGTAGGATATTGACAGTCTAGAGCAGGGCTCTCCAACCTTGGGTCCCCAGATGTTGCTGGACTACAGCTCCCAGAATCCCTTGCCATTAATCATGCTGGCTGGGTATGCTGGGAGCTGTAGGCCAGCAGCAACATCTGGGGACCCAAGGTTGGAGAGCCCTGCTCTAGAGTGTAATTTTTAATCAGGTGGAAAAATATTTCACATACACGAATTTATATAAGGTACAAAAGCAAAACCTCTGGGATATGGTTTTAACATATTTTACTCTATTTTTCACATGTAGTAGCAAGAAGAAAATAATTATATTTATGTCTTTGGTTATCCTGATTATTACAAGCTAAATCATATCTCCAGGTGAATAGTAAAATTCCATTGGTAATCTCTTATATAGGTTTTATTTATTTAGTTATTGTTTGATTTGATGTCTACCCCACCTTTCTACCAAGAAAATGGCTCTCAAGGTGGCTGTCTGAAAAATAATGGGTAGTGAAATCAAGCTCTGCCATTAAACATGGCACATTCTCAGAAGTCCATGTAATTTGTCATTTCTGTAGTTTACTCCATAGTGTCTGCAAATGGGGCCAGAGAAAACATTGGTTCCTGGAATTCCTGCTTGTACTAGGCAAATATTATTGCTGATCTAAATGAAGAGGTGGCAGAAAACTTCCACATTTGCTGGATTACACTACCTGCCCAGAATGTGTTTAACTCTTATCTTCATGCCAAAAATAATGTGACAGCAAGTCTCTCCAAAGGCTTTTAGCTGCATTCAAACTTGACAACTTTACTCAAATTAGGCTGGTGGCATAAATGAAAAGCATATTTTTCCTAACTGTTATTGGTAGTATAGGCAGATCTTGTACCTTGAAACGTGAACTTTTGCAAATCATACCAGAGTTGTACAAAAGCTATGTATAATTCTCTGGGATGTCAATTTAGGGAAAGCTGCTATGACACCATGGAGGACCAACCAACCAACCATAATGTATTGTATCTTAGCAATTTGCCATTATACACATTTACAACTCTGCTAATAGATCTTCAGAAATTAAATAATTTTCCTTACAACCTTTAAACTTTACAGTACTCATCTGTAAAACATTAACAAGGAATTTAGATGTCAAAAGGATATATATTTGTCAGCATTAGACAACAGAAAACAAACCTTTACAAAGAATGACCTTCCCTTCAATGGTTTTATCAATGGATATATACCGTATATTCAATTCTAAGATCATTATAAATAGAACACTCTAAAAGCACATGAGTAATATCTTCAACTGATGCAGAGTTGCAACCACATACTCTATCCTCTTAGGGCCCCCTTAAGCCAACCCACCTAATCAGCCAGAGGAAAAACATTTAATCTTGCCCTAGTAAAGGCTACCCTGATTTTAATACTTGGCAAGTCTACCAAGTATTTTGGGAACGATAAGGATGAAGGAATAAATGAAGCATAGAAAATTAATTATTAGATTGACAAACCTTAATGCCAACCACCTGGAATTGCATCTCAGTATCCTTAAACCTTTGGATCAGTATCACTTTAGCTCTGTCATATCCTTGAATTAAAAGAAATGAAGTAGAATAATAGAATCATAGAAAAGTAGAGTTGGAAGGGGCTTACCAGGCCATTGAGTCCAACCCCCTGCTCAATGCAGGAATCCAGGTCAAAGCATCCCTGACAGATGGCTGTCCAGCTCCACCTTGAATGCCTCTAGAGTGGGAGAGCCCACCACCTCCCTAGGTAGTTGGTTCCATTGTCTTATTGCTCTGACAGTCAGGAAATTTTTCCTGATGTTTAGGTGGAATCTGGGTTCCTGTAACTTGAGCCCATTATTCCGTGTCCTGCAAACTGAGATGATCGAGAAGAGATCCTGGCCCTCCTCTGTGTGACAACCCTTTAAGTACTGGAAGAGTGCGATCATATCTCCCCTCCACTTCTGAAGGCTAAACATGCCCAGTTCTTTCAGTCTCTCCTCATAGGGCCTTGTTTCCAGTCCCTTTATCATCCTTGTTGCCCTCCTCTGAACCCTCTCCAGTTTGTCTACGTCCTTCTTAAAGTGTGGTGCCCAGAACTGGACGCAGTACTCAAGATGAGGCCTAACCAAGGGGAATTATCACTTCACGCTATTTGGAAGCTATACTTCTATTAATGCAGCCCAAAATAGCATTTGCCTTCTTTGCAGCCACATCACATTGCTGGCTCATATTCAGTTTGTGATCTACCACAATTCCAAGATCCTTCTCACTTGTAGTATTGTTGTCCCCCATCCTGTAACTGTGCATTTGGTTTCCTTTCCCTAGGTGCAGCACTTGGCATTTATCCCTATTAAATTTCATTCTGTTGTATTCAGCCCAGCGCTCCAGCCTATCGAGATCTCTTTGAATTTTAAAGTAAAGGGGAATTATCACTTCATGCTATTTGGAAGCTATACTTCTATTAATGCAGCCCAAAATAGCATTTGCCTTTTTTGCAGCCACATCACATTGCTGGCTCATATTCAGGCAGCGGAGTAGAACGACAAGTGCTGCAACAGCAAGTGCTGCTGTACAAACAACAACTACTAGTGCTGCAAGGGAAGGGTGTGGCCTGAGAGCTGAAAGGGAAGGGTGTGGCCTGAGAGCTGAAAGGGAAGGGTGTGGCCTGAGAGCTGAAAGGGAAGGGTGTGGCCTGAGAGCTGAAAGGGAAGGGTGTGGTCTGAGAGCTTAAAAGGAAGGGTGTGGCCTGACAGCTCATTCTGTTCCTGACTCCCAGCTGAGCAGGAGCACAACAGGAGAGAGGCTCCAGCTGTTTTTGGGGCTGTGATAAGGCAAGCAGGCTCCCAGAGAGCGAGCGAACAGAGCGAGCGAACAGGGAGAGAAAACAGGAGTTTGGCAGCGGAGTAGAACGACAAGTGCTGCAACAGCAAGTGCTGCTGTACAAACAACAACTACTAGTGCTGCAAGGGAAGGGTGTGGCCTGAGAGCTGAAAGGGAAGGGTGTGGCCTGAGAGCTGAAAGGGAAGGGTGTGGCCTGAGAGCTGAAAGGGAAGGGTGTGGTCTGAGAGCTTAAAAGGAAGGGTGTGGCCTGACAGCTCATTCTGTTCCTGACTCCCAGCTGAGCAGGAGCACAACAGGAGAGAGGCTCCAGCTGTTTTTGGGGCTGTGATAAGGCAAGCAGGCTCCCAGAGAGCGAGCGAACAGAGCGAGCGAACAGGGAGAGAAAACAGGAGTTTGGCAGCGGAGTAGAACGACAAGTGCTGCAACAGCAAGTGCTGCTGTACAAACAACAACTACTAGTGCTGCAAGGGAAGGGTGTGGCCTGAGAGCTGAAAGGGAAGGGTGTGGCCTGAGAGCTGAAAGGGAAGGGTGTGGCCTGAGAGCTGAAAGGGAAGGGTGTGGTCTGAGAGCTTAAAAGGAAGGGTGTGGCCTGACAGCTCATTCTGTTCCTGACTCCCAGCTGAGCAGGAGCACAACAGGAGAGAGGCTCCAGCTGTTTTTGGGGCTGTGATAAGGCAAGCAGGCTCCCAGAGAGCGAGCGAACAGAGCGAGCGAACAGGGAGAGAAAACAGGAGTTTGGCAGCGGAGTAGAACGACAAGTGCTGCAACAGCAAGTGCTGCTGTACAAACAACAACTACTAGTGCTGCAAGGGAAGGGTGTGGCCTGAGAGCTGAAAGGGAAGGGTGTGGCCTGAGAGCTGAAAGGGAAGGGTGTGGCCTGAGAGCTGAAAGGGAAGGGTGTGGTCTGAGAGCTTAAAAGGAAGGGTGTGGCCTGACAGCTCATTCTGTTCCTGACTCCCAGCTGAGCAGGAGCACAACAGGAGAGAGGCTCCAGCTGTTTTTGGGGCTGTGATAAGGCAAGCAGGCTCCCAAAGAGCGAGCAAACAGAGTGAGTGAACAGGGAGAGAAAACAGGAGTTTGGCAGCGGAGTTCGGCAGGGGAGGTCAAGGGGGAGGTCCCTAAAAAAAAAAAAAAAAAAAAAAAAATCTAGGAAGACAGAAACCGAGCACTATGGAAGGAAAGGACTCAGCAGTGGTGGTGACCTGCAAGGGGTGTGCTATGTTTGTTTTCCTGCCGGAGATCGACATGGCCTACACGTGCAACAAGTGCAAGCTGGTCACGCTGTTGGAAGAAAAGGTCAGAGGACTGGAGCAGCAAGTGTCAACCCTCAGGAGCATAAGAGAAAGCGAGGAGTTCTTAGACAGAACGGTGGATCTACAGCACCAAAGCACAGTACAGGAGCCAGAAGGGCAACGGCAGGATGAGGCGGAGTCGGAGACTGCTGAGGCAAGGGAAAATAACGCAGGGGGAACTCCCTGGAAAAGGGTGACTGTTAGGAGCACAAGAACTACAAGACACTCTGCGCCTGTGGAAGCAGTGGAGCTATGGAACCGCTTCCATGTACTTGAGGACGAGAGCAGAGGACAGCCTGCAGAGGACGGATTACCGGGCACCCAACGTGATAGCGAGCAAGAGGCTGAGGGTCAGTCGTGTGGAGGCAATCAAACCAAGGCCTACAGCAAGAGGAAGAGAAGAGTACTCATAGTGGGAGACTCCCTCCTGCGGGGGATCGAAGCCAAAGTATGTCGCGAAGACCCATGGACTCGCCAGGTGTGCTGTCTCCCCGGAGCACGGATTAAGGATGTGTCAGAGCAGCTGCCGAGGCTCATGCAGCCCACCGACACATACCCCTTTCTTCTCTTCCACGTGGGTACAAATGATACTGCCAAGCGGAGTTACAAAGAAATCACGGCAGACTTTGAAGAGCTGGGAAGGGAACTCAAGAACTTCGGGGCCCAGATAGTTTTCTCATCCATCCTTCCAGTACTTGGAAGAGGCATAGAAAGGGAAAGAAAAATACTCCGAGTGAATGACTGGCTACGAAGGTGGAGCCGACGTGAGGGATTTGGATTCTGGGACCACGGGCTACACTTCCTGGAAGATGGACTGCTGGCAAAGGATGGGTTGCACCTCACAAGGACTGGGAAGAATGTGTTTGGCCACAGCATGAGGAACTTAATCAGGAGGGCTTTAAACTGAATCCAACAGGGGAGGGAGACATAAACTCGGGGGTACCAATGGAAGAAGGCCTCTATGCCACAATGGAGAGAACAGCTCCAGCGGTGCCCATTGATAGTCTACCACAAAATGTAGGGGGAAAGTCGGACTATAAAGCACATAGTCTTCGATGTCTTTATACTAATGCCCAGAGTATGGGCAACAAACAAGACGAACTTGAACTCTTGATACATGAGGGCAAGTACGACTTGATAGGGATAACTGAAACCTGGTGGGATGACTCCCATGACTGGAATACAGCAATTGAAGGGTATAACTTGTTCAAAAGGAACAGAAGCAACAGAAAGGGAGGTGGAGTTGCACTGTATGTTAAAAATACGTATCTCTGCACAGAGATACAGGAAGAGGAGCTTGGCAGCCCCATTGAGAGCATCTGGGTTAAAATAAAGGGGGCAAAGAATAAAACGAACATGGCGGTTGGAGTCTACTACCGACCACCCAATCAAGGAGAAGACGAGGATGGAACTTTTGAAAAACAAATTGCCAGTGTTTCAAGGAGGCACAATGTGGTAGTAATGGGAGACTTCAATTTCCCTGATATCTGTTGGGAGACTTTTTCAGCCAAACATGGCCCCTCCAAGAAATTCCTGAGCTGTGCTGCTGATAACTTCCTCCTACAGAAAGTGGAGGAAGGAACTAGAGGATCGGCTATCCTTGACCTGATTCTAACCAACAGAGACGAGTTAGTGGATAAAGTGGCAGTTTCGGGAACTCTGGGGGAAAGTGACCATGTTATACTTGAGTTCTTGATTCTAACGGAAGCAAAAGCTGAGTGTAGCCAAACACGTACCCTGGATTTTAGGAAAGCCAATTTTAACAAACTCAGAACAATGATTAGTAAGATCCCATGGCAAGTGACTCTCACGAGAAAGGGAGCCCAGGAGGGGTGGGAGTTTTTAAAAAAGGAAATTTTAAAGGCACAATTGCAAACAATTCCCACAAGGAAAAAAGGCAGAGGGCAACAGAAGAAGCCAATGTGGCTTCACAATAAACTCAAAGACGACCTGAAAACAAAAAAGGACACGTATAGGAAGTGGAAGGAAGGACAGGCTACAAGTGAAGAGTACAGGCAGGTAGCACAGAACTGCAGGAATAGTGTCAGGAAGGCTAAAGCTGAGAATGAGCTAAGGTTAGCGAGGAATGCTAAAAGCAACAAAAAAGCTTTCTTCAGATACATGCACAGTAAAAGACAGAAGAAAGAACTGGTGGTTCAACTACGCAATGAGGATGGCAAATTGATAACAGAAGACAAAGAAAAGGCAGAAGTGTTCAATTCCTACTTCGGCTCGGTCTTCTCCCAAAAGAGGGTCTATGACCCCCCTGGCAAACCTGAAGTGCAGACTGAAGGGGCAGGATTGCAGCTTGAGATTAATAGGCAAATGGTCAAGGAGCACCTGATTACTCTGAACGAGTTTAAATCTCCAGGGCCTGATGAGCTGCATCCTAGAGTAATAAAGGAACTGGCAGAAGAACTCTCAGAACCACTGTCTATTATCTTTGAGAAATCATGGAGGACAGGTGAAGTGCCAGACGACTGGAGGAGGGCAAATGTTGTTCCCATCTTCAAAAAGGGCAAGAAGGAGGAACCTGGGAACTATAGGCCAGTCAGTCTGACATCAATCCCCGGGAAGATTTTTGAGCAGATTATAAAGAAGTCAGTCTGCAAGCACCTTGAAAACAATGCAGTGATTACTAGAAGCCAGCATGGATTTGTCAAGAACAAATCCTGCCAGACTAATCTGATCTCATTTTTTGATCGGGTAACCTCCCTTGTGGACTGTGGGAATGCTGTGGACATTATATATCTGGACTTCAGCAAAGCTTTCGACAAAGTGCCTCATGATATCCTGATTAGTAAGCTAGCTAAGAGTGGGCTAGATGGAACAACTATCAGGTGGATCCACAACTGGCTACAGAATCGGACTCAAAGAGTGCTTATCAATGGTTCCTTCTCAAACTGGGGAGAGGTAACGAGCGGGGTACCACAGGGCTCGGTCCTGGGCCCGGTGCTCTTCAACATTTTTATTAATGACTTGGATCAGGAGGTACGGGGAATGCTTATCAAATTTGCAGATGACACAAAGTTGGGTGGAACAGCTAATACTCTGGAAGACAGAAACAAAATTCAAAGTGACCTCGATAGGCTGGAGCGCTGGGCCGAAAACAACAGAATGAAATTTAATAGGGATAAATGCCAAGTGCTGCACCTAGGGAGAGGAAACCAAATGCAGAGTTACAGAATGGGGGACACTTGGCTCAACAATACTACAAGTGAGAAGGATCTTGGAATTGTGGTAGATCACAAACTGAATATGAGCCAGCAATGCGATGTGGCTGCAAAGAAGGCAAATGCAATTTTGGGCTGTATTAATAGAAGTATAGCTTCCAAATCGCGGGAAGTGATAATTCCCCTTTACTCGGCACTGGTTAGGCCTCATCTTGAGTACTGCGTCCAGTTCTGGGCACCACACTTTCAGAAGGATGTAGACAAACTGGAGAGGGTTCAGAGGAGGGCAACAAAGATGATAAAGGGACTGGAAACAAGGCCCTATGAGGAGAGACTGAAAGAACTGGGCATGTTTAGCCTTCAGAAGAGGAGACTGAGGGGAGATATGATCGCACTCTTCCAGTATTTGAAGGGATGTCACACAGAGGAGGGCAAAGATCTCTTCTCGATCATCCCAGTTTGCAGGACACGGAATAATGGGCTCAAGTTACAGGAACCTAGATTCCACCTAAACATCAGGAAAAATTTCCTGACTGTCAGAGCAATAAGACAATGGAATCAACTACCTAGGGAGGTTGTGGGCTCTCCCACTCTGGAGGCATTCAAGGTGCAGCTGGACAGCCATCTGTCAGGGATGCTTTGACCTAGATTCCTGCATTGAGCAGGGGGTTGGACTCGATGGCCTTGTAGGCCCCTTCCAACTCTACTTTTCTATGATTCTATGATTCTATGATCTACCACAATTCCAAGATCCTTCTCACTTGTAGTATTGTTGTCCCCCATTCTGTAACTGTGCATTTGGTTTCCTTTCCCTAGGTGCAGCACTTGGTATTTATCCCTATTAAATGTCATTCTGTTGTTTTCGGCCCAGCGCTCCAGCCTATCGAGATCTCTTTGAATTTTGTTTCTGTCTTCCAGAGTATTAGCTGTTCCACCCAACTTTGTGTCATCTGCAAATTTGATAAGCATTCCCTGCACATCCTCATCCAAGTCATTAATAAAAATGTTGAAGAGCACTGGGCCCAGGACCGAGCCCTGTGGTACCCTGCTCATTACCTCTCCCCAGTTTGAGAAGGAACCATTGATAAGCACTCTTTGAGTTCGATTCTGCAGCCAATTGTGGATCCACCTGATAGTTGTTCCATCTAGCCCACTTTTAGCTAGCTTGCTAATCAGGATATCATGAGGCACTTTGTCGAAAGCTTTGCTGAAGTCCAGATATATGATATCCACAGCATTCCCACGGTCCACAAGGGAGGTTACCCGATAAAAAAATGAGATCAGATTAGTCTGGCAGGATTTGTTCGTGACAAATCCATGCTGGCTTCTAGTAATCACTGCATTGTTTTCAAGGTGCTTGCAGACTGACTTCTTTATAATCTGCTCCAAAAATTTCCCAGGGATTGATGTCAGACTGACTGGCCTATAGTTCCCAGGTTCCTCCTTCTTGCCCTTTTTGAAGATGGGAACAACATTTGCCCTCCTCCAGTCATCTGGCACTTCACCTGTCCTCTACGATTTCTCAAAGATAATAGACAGTGGTTCTGAGAGTTCTTCTGCCAGTTCCTTTATTACTCTAGGATGCAGCTCGTCAGGCCCTGGAGATTTAAACTCGTTCAGAGTAACCAGGTGCTCCTTGACCATTTGCCTATCAATCTCAAGCTGCAATCCTGCCCCTTCAGTCTGCACTTCAGGTTTGCTGGGGGTGGGTGGGTCACAGACCCTCTTTTGGGAGAACACCGAGCCTGTTCCTTTTGAACAAGTAGAAAATTCCAAGCTCATGACAGCCACTGGTACAGAATCAGATAAAAATCTTCCATCAATTCTAACTTGCAAGGATGTCCCGGAATATAAGGTCATAATACACTTTAAAAGCTGTGGGTCAACATCCATGGATTGTAATTTACTCCAAAGATGTTTCCATGAAATAGAATCAAAAGCAGCCTTCAAACACCGTGAGGGACCAGTGGGAATGCTAAGAGGAGAAAGCCAGTGGACTCCTCTGAGACCTAGGGCTTTTCTACATGAGGCATTTATCATGTGCTCATCCATGGTTGTTTACAAGATCTTTAGATGATGTTGTGACTCTACAGTTTCACTTCTGTGTTTAACCAGCACTTTCGATGAGGGTTTTGGTTTTTTTGGTTTTTGTTTTAGCAGGGGAAGTGCAGCATTTAATTGTGAAAGTGAAAGAAAGTGCAATTTCCGCTTGTGCATTTGTGCTATTCCACTATACCACAGTGCCACCTAGAGGTAATGTAGCAGAAAAGCAGGAAAGGAAACATTCCTCATGTAGTGCTCGGATCTGGATTCTACGACGAAATCGAAAGCAGATACAGCGGATTAGCAGCCTATTAACATTCTTCTGTAGAAAAGCTCCTCGCTAGCTTCCATGTTTTGTGAAGGGGAGATTCTGGAAGAGGACAGAGGGATGATGGGCTATATGAACCACACTAGATGAGACTCCCTGAAGCTTCCCAAACTTGCTATGAGCTTCTCTCTTGTGGCTGCATGAAAGGAAAGCACTGCAAATTCAAAAAGGCTAACATTCCATGTAGTGTTTTGTACTCTTGTGAAAGAGAATGCTCCAGCAATTAAGTTCAATAACCTGAAACAATCTTGTTCAGCATAGATGTTTGTTAAATTAAAAGCAAATACCACTTTTTAACCACATATGCCCAATTTCTGTTTGATTTCTATGAACCTGTGCAGTATGATATGTGGCTAACATCAACATATTATTCAAATGTTTGTGCATTTGCACATGTGTATTATGTCTAAAATGTCAAAAAATGTAAATTTGTTGCTTTTCTTGAGCAGTGCACAATGGATATAGTAATTGTATGTTATACCATGTTCAATGGGCTGTGCATGTGCACTTGGGTGTAATATCACAGCACCAACTATCACTATTTATTATAGTCCACAAATGGTGTAAATGTGGTGCTTTTCTGAAAAAGTGCACAACGATTGTGAATGTTGAGCTATGCTGCTACACTATTTGAGGAAGCTGTGAGTGGATCACTTCCAAGTCCTGAAGGGCCAGAACAAACTGTCTTCCAGAATCTACCCTCAGCACTTGTAGAGGCTAGGCCTTCGAGAAGTCCACTTCTTCAGTGGCTCTCTCCTCTTGGCACTCTCACTGGCTTTCAGGTGGAGTGTCAGTTGTTAAAGCAAGGGCCCATTATCTCAACTTCCTTCCCTGTGATGGGGAAGAGAAAAAGAAAAATCAGAGAAGAAAAGTGGAACTACAAGTCATCAGCATAAAAATGATTTTAAAATGAAGAGAATGAATAATAGGACCAAGAAGAAAGGACATAAAGAGAAAAGATAAGGACCAAAGACAGTTCCTTGAGGAAGCACAGGAAACAGAGAAAGAACAGAATAGCATTAGATTGAAAGACAGCAATAAGCAAATCCCTGATTCTACCTTTTCTGTATTATTATTTTAGATTTTTAACTGTCACTGCACAACAGCCATCTTTCTTAACAGTCTTTCTTCATAGGGAATTCTTCCCGTGCCTGCAAGCATTTTTGACGCTCGCCTTTGAATTGCATCTATTTTTACTTGGCTTAGATGTAATCAGTACATTTTATTTAGAAAACTCTCACCAAGTTACTGACCCTGCACAAGTTTCCCATCACTTTTGCTCAAGAGAACGCCACCAAAATAGGTCAGTAATTGTTTAAATGGGAAAGCAAAATTCTTTAGCTACTTCTATGTATAGTGTCCTGTAGTTCAAAGCTTTCCACAACACTGCTAGAGACGATTTAACACACTTCCAAGCAAAACGATATATTTTTTTGCAAAAGACTTGTTAGCATTTCAGCAATACTTTCTACAACAACTAGGGCATGCATTCCAGTTAATCTAGTTACAGTCTCTCAGTCACAGTAGTTGCATTCAAAGTAATAATTCAATTCTAGTAAGTATATTTAACAGATAGAAACCAGCAATCCTTAATAGTTCATAGACAGAGTTAAACTGAATACCCCTCAACTTTCTAAAGTAAAAATAAAACTAATGATAGACCACCCCCACTTCAGAATTACATAATCATTTTGATTAATTAGTCTTTCAGATTTCAGAAGAATCATAATAGCTTGTGTTGGCTGTAATCCTGTACCATTATGCATAAACAAGACTTCTGCATATGTACCTCTGTGCAGGATTTCAGCCTGGCAGCCTAATAATTAGAGCTTGCCTTAGCCGCATTGGCATAAACAAACCCTGCAGCCAGTTCTTCCCTACTGCCATTAAATCTCCATAAAAGCTGTGTAATCTAAAACATTTCTAGGCAGTCAGTTGTATCAGTGCAGTTGAAGCGGTGCCAATCTGATGGCACTCAAGAGGCTACATCAAGCACTGTTTCTCAGCCTCTTCCTGGAACCTCTTCACACTGGTGTCAGAAAAAAAAGGGGGGGGGACATTTTATACACATTCATGATGGTTTAATCTTTAGATTCTTAACAAAAGTAGTATTTAACAAGAATTCTTGCATATAAAGGTTCTGTTTTAAATTCCTCAATATGTTACTGCTTATCAAAGCAAAGTAACTGGTGTATACTGCTTTCATGCTACTAGCAGCAGTTAGGCAGATAGAGTACCATTGGCATAAAGGACTATTGATGGCCTCTCCTTGAGAGAACAGAAAATATTCTGATTGTGTTTCATTAAAAAAAAAAAAAAGTTCCAAAGGATAGCATGCTCAGCTGTAAAGAGTATAAATTGGATTTCAAATGCTGTGCATGTTTTCCCCAAAACAGTTAAGATATTTTTTACATTAGCGAGATAGAGGAACTCTCAGAAAATAGTTTATGAATTAGTACACCTACCTAATGCTCTATGTCAGCCTTCCCCAGCCTGGTGCCCTCGGATGTGTTGGACCTGTGCTGGCTGGGGGGATGCTGGGAGTTGTAGTCCAGCACATCTGGAGAGCACCAGGTTGGGGAAGGCAGCTCTACGTCATAAAGTGGCTTTACCTCATAACAGAGGTCAGCACTTTTGCACAGAGCAAGTCAGGTCGCACATGTGATGGAATATTGGCCTTTGGGGGTATAATTGTGATATCATCTTTTTATTATGAAATCTGTGCTCCTAAGCACACTTACTTAAATTTTATTTATTTATTTATTTATTATATTTATACCCCACCTTTTTTCCTGTAAGGAACCCAAGGCGGCTTACATAATCCTCATCCTCCTCTCCATTTTATCCTCACAACAACCCTGTGAGGTAGGTTAGGCTGAGAGTCAGTGACTGGCCCAAAGTCACCCAGTGAGTTTCATGGCTGAGTGGGGACTAGAACCCGGATCTCCCGAGTCCCAGTCCAACACTCTCACCACTACGCCCCTCTAAAGTAAATGGGGTTTACTTGAAAGTAACTGGCATTCAGGTTAAGGTTTAAAAGTGCAATCCTATTCATCTCAGAAGTAAACTCTACTAAGTTCAGTGAGAACCACTTCTTTGTATAGGATTGCAGCCTACATTATTTTTCCACAAGACAGCAATATAGGAATATGGGAACTAGTTCTGGTCTGTGTCTAAACCTGTCTTGCCAGGTACTATATAATGATTAGTGGTTAAAATTATAAAAAGTATGAGGCAATATCTACAGGATGATTAAGCCTGTAATTATATATTATTTTGATTTATCACACATAGCTAAACTTGCTTCATAAGAATACATTGTGTCATTCTTTAGAATCCAGTGCTCGATTGCCAGCAAAAAAATTTTTGAAGCTATTATGTATACGTGTTATTATTTGCACTAAAATTCCCAACATTTCTTTCTATTCCTTGCCTTCATATGTGAGCCATTGTTTATTATTGTTAGTATTTTTTAAATATAAATTCGACATCTCTTTTGTATGAACAGTCCTTCTCATTAAATACTTACAGTAATTCACTGAAGGAGGTAATCATTATTCCCCTCATTCAAAAAGGGAATTAGGATGAGAAACAGAGACCTGTCCAAGGCTACCCAGTGGCTCTGAGCTGGGCTGTAAATATTTGAGCCGCACTAGGCTCTATTCCATTCCTTCAGTCTGGAAAACAAGAAGGCAGCTTCACCTTTGGCTGAACTAAAAATATGTTTTGACAGAATTTAATAAAATAAGCATAGTTTGCCATTGTTTAAAGTAAAACTGTACTCCTGAACAAGTTGTATTTGTTCTTCAACTTTTTATTCAGATTATCAGCAACAAGGGCACAGTTTGTGAAGGAAATACAGTAGACTTTTGTCAGCCCCTTCCTGGTTTGTTACCAGTTGTCCAACTATTAAACATTCAGTTGCAGCTAGGCCTCAGATATGATCTACAGTCAGGAGAGGCTGGTACTCCATCCCCAAAATAGGTTCACCATGATGGAGCACCATGGATAGCTCCTATAAAGCTCAGAATAAAAGCTGCAATAGATAAGGAGCCCCACTGACATAGGAGTCACCAGCCTCCCCTGTCTGCAGTGCTTTAAATTTACTGTGCAATAAATACACAATTAAAACATTGTGATTCAGCTTCATCATTCTGTCAGGTCTTTTAATGCAGGAGATGGAATAATCCACTCATTTATTTCCTGCAGTGTGTCAGGGCTGTGAGAATCCACAAACCTGGAATACTTTGGAGTTGACATGGATATGGGGTATATAATTCTACCCAGACAAAAGGGACCTTCCAAAAACCACTCCTACTACTTGACTATATAGCACTCCAGTAGATTAAGCAAGAGCATTAAAAGCACTCTGTGGTGGTAAACAAGCCTGTTAGAATTATTTATTAGTTGTGCTACATAGACAATATAGAGCTATGGTCTAATAAAGGCAGAAAACATTGAATTCTAGCCCTGAGTTGGTGTTAAAGGATTTATACTACACATCAGTTATACTTTACATCAACTGCAGAAAGATTCACAGTCCAACTTCAGTGACCAATTCCCATGTTGCCTCCTTGCAGATGGGCAGATTCAAGTTACTGGAAACCTTTTGAGGCTTTTCACAACATCATTCCCAACCCAGGCCAAAGCTAAATAACTAAATAGGCAACCCCTTGGGCTTTTGAACCATTTTTCTCAGTAGTGGGAGGAAAAATGGGGGCGGTGGAGAGAATACCAGCATAGGATATAACCATATAGTTGCCTGACCTATGTGGATTCTGTTTACAGATGTTACTACTGGTCTGGCACAGCTTGAAACGGCATTATGTAGAAGCAGCTCCACCCTTTTCTAAAATTTCCATAATAAATTTAATTATTTGTTTGTAAAAAATGTAGAGGGGGCAGATAAAATTTAGGGAGGGGCAGGCCTTCCTAGCCCCCCCACCACCACCACCACCACCACCACCACCACCACCACCACACACACAGGCCCACTCTGGTTTGCAACATTGAATTGAAATGAGTTAGAACTGTATTTCAAAACAAACTGTGAGAAGTGTCAAAAATGTTTAGCTTCTGGCAGAATCAATTTATCCAGGGAACAAATTAAATAAAAGCATTTTAACATCTCCCTGGCCACTTCCCACTAGTCCTCAATGGTGTGGGGTGGAACCAGCCAGCTTTGCTTTTTGAGCATCACCCGGTTCTTTTAGATGATTGTGTTGCTCTGTTGGGAGTCTCCTTTCATTCTTCTTCCATTCCATTATTCCTAATTGCATAATTATGTTTTCATACATCCATAATCTGTTTTGTTCTTTGATTCATCATTTCCTGTATAGTGTCTGTCATTAGGCTGTGTTCAAACAGAAGTTCAAAGTCTTGTTCTTGGCCAATTTACATTGAAAACACTTGCAGGGCAATGTGCCTTTAATTCATATTACATTAGCAGGTTTAACTTGTTAAGAAACATTAAGACTACATTCCTAAGTGTGCTGTCTTTTACTTCAACTTCCAGGTAAATACAGTTGGGATTTGGCTGCAGGATACACGGCAATTTGTCAGCTAACAGTATGAAAATAATAAACATATAATTTAGTTGGCATAGAGACAGGGTTGCCAAATTTTATATGGACCCTGACTCCTGGGCTTTTAGCAGCAGCTTGTCTGCAGAAATTAGCAGGTGATAATCCTTGTTGCCATTCTGTAAAAAGCTTCACACGCTGATGCCTACTGATCAAACTTCTGTTGAAGGCATAAGGGCAGGCTAGGCCATTTTGAGGGGCAGTTGGTAACTCTACATGTGGATTAAATCTAAAGTTAAGATTTATAAAAGGGACTAGACATTTGAAATGTGCATCTGCCAATACCTTCAGAGTGTGATTTTGTTTAAGTATTCAGGAACTACCAGGCACAGCTTTCAGGTCAGAGTGTTTATAGTCTGAGATGGCCAACTTCTATATGTGTCACAAGTAAAGGCAGACAGGAAAGTTAAATGAAAAGTCAGCATACAGTAACATACATATCAGGGGTTAAGATCTAAAACACCCTGATTAAGACTTATTCATCCATGTACAGGAGATATTCAATTTATGGTAAGCAATGAAAAATAAGTAGACCAGAACTGTTGGTTTGGATTTTGTTTTGTTTTGAGGGAGGGAGATATATATTTAGAACACAGGAATAAACTATACTGTTGTTAGCTGCTGTGCCCTAACTGGAATCTTTTAATTAAGAATAACTAGGCTTGGGACAAACTTCCATTAAGAACTCTTGTTCATTCACCACCTACTGGATGCCCTCATTCCTCCAGTACAATACAGCTCCATTCCCATCCATATAGCAATTATGTCCTGACAGATTATGTTCAGGATGGTGGACACCCTTGTATTATTCCAGTTTAGTCAAGAGTGATGTATCCAACTTTGAAATAACAGTAACAGTAATGTAGTGACATGATTTCCTTTATAGGTGCATAAGAAGCTGCCTTATACTGTCAGGCTGTTGGTCCATCTAGCCCAGTATTGTTGACACTGACTGGCGGCAATGGCTCTTCCAGGGTTTCAGGCAGGTTTTTTTCCAGCCTTACCTGGAGATGCCAGGGATTGAAGCAGAGACCTTCTGCATGCAAAGTATGTGCTCTTCCAC
The DNA here is from genome assembly GCA_021292165.1 of Shinisaurus crocodilurus. Classification (NCBI taxonomy): domain Eukaryota; kingdom Metazoa; phylum Chordata; class Lepidosauria; order Squamata; family Shinisauridae; genus Shinisaurus; species Shinisaurus crocodilurus. The sequence goes on from CM037879.1 coordinate 132,499,843, forward strand.
TGAGCCCCAGTCCCAGGGACAGAAGTGGCCTACAGCCAGTGTGGCCTAGTGGTTAGAGTGTTGGACTGGGACTCAGGAGACCTGGGATTTAGTCCCCACTCAGCCATGAAGCTCACTGGGTGACTTTGGGCCAGCCACTGACCCTCAGCCTAACCTGCCTCACAGGGTTGTTGTGAGGATAAAATGGAGAGGAGGAGGAGGATTATGTAAGCGGCCTTGAGTTCCTTGCAGGAAAAAAGGAGGGGTATAAATGAAATACATACATACATACATACATAAAAGTAGAATTATCTATATTTGAATGGAGGCTACCTAATTCAAAACCCTTTTATGATTTCTAAAAACACGACAAAAGACAGTATTTAGCATTTTTGAACAACCAATTTCTCTCCTATTTTATTTTCTCCAGTATTTACAGTATTTGTTCAGTGTTTAGGCTGTGAGATACACTTCTGTATAGTCACAAGTATTTTTGTACTGTATGGCTAAAAAGATTCCTATGTGTTGATGTTATAGCAGTAGCTTGCATAAATTTTCAGTTTTGGCAATTGTCCAATGGGATTATACAAAGTTTAAGGGAACATCCACTGAGAACAAAAACAACTCTCATGCTGGCTGTAATTAGGTACATAATGAATGCATCTCTCTTGTGGGGTGCTACACGGGTCTATTCTTTTCCCCGTGCTTTTTAACATCTATACGAAACCGCTGCGAGAAGTTGTGTGGAGGTTTAGAGTGGGATGTCATCAGTATGCTTATTATACTCATCTTTATTTTGCCTTTCTGTGTGAACCAGGTGTGGCAGTTTCATCTTTGAATGTTTGGTAATGGGGGTGAATACACGAAAATCATACTGACAGGATGGAGTTGCTCATGGTGGGTGGTCCTGGAACCCAGACTAATAGTGGTCCTGGAACCCGGACTAATACTGCCTAAAAGAACAGGTTTACAGCTCATGGGTGCTCCTTGATCTGAGTCTCCTCCTGGATTTTTAGATGGAGGCTGTGGCCCAGAGCAAAGCTTTGGTTGACACACACCAGCAGTGTTGCTTTTTAGAACAAAATGAATTTGCCATAGCTCTGCATGCTTTTGCAACCTTCCAACTAGACTACTCTAATGTCCTACATGGAGGGCTGACCTTGAAGATAGCTTGGATCAACTTCAGTTTAGCCAGAATGCGGCAGTTAGTTGACAAGACAGGGCCACTGCCAAAGTGTGGAGAAAGCCTGACACGAGTATACATGCACACACACACACCAGTCTCCTTCCAAGGGGGAAGGGGGCAAGGAAGGGAGATTGGGTTACAGGGAAGCAGCCAGACGGACCGGCATCCCAACAATGGAGAGTATCGGTTGGAATCCACAAAACCCAGGAAAGGACCATCAAGACCATCAAACTAACAGGGCAGTCTCAAAGAGCTGTTAAGTACCCAACACGTCACCTTCTTCCCGGGCAGGAATAAGCCCACCTGACACGAAGGGGCAGGCATAGCCCCACCTGACCCTTGAGGGCGGGGAGAGCGGGAAACCCAGGGGTAGAAAACCCCTCTCCCCTCCTTTTGTTGGTTGTTGGGAACACGGGGTGCTTTTGATCAAGATCCATCCTCCAGCAGCGGCTGGAGTAAGCTGTTCTCCCCGGATCGGACAGACCCGGAGCCAGGCTGAAATTGACTAGCGTGAAGTCTTTAATCTAAGGTAACTGACTAATCCCAATGCGCTAGCCTGGGAGCCTGTTCATTGATAAACTTGGGGGTCACGTCAGGTCATATTGACGTTATAGTATTCCTAGAAAGCTGTTAGTTCCGCTCCATATATTGTGTAAATAAATAAAGCCTTATTTAGTCATTCAAAGGGCTCTAGTTTCCTCTTGTGTGTGCAAACCTCCTAGTCGGTTCCACTTGCTTGTACGGGCTATAACTCAGTGCCGGTTAACCCGTTAAGCGCCGAACTCACGCATAGGACCCGGGTGCTGGTCCTTCACACAAAGAAAGGTAAGCATACTGGGGCACCTGCTGAGGGCCAACATCCCAGCAGGGGTCCACTGACAGGAGCCCCCAGGAGTTACTCCTCTTCACCACTACAACTTGCTTATTCACCTGTCTCTCACCTTGGCCCAGACAATGGTGTGGTGAAAAGGAGTAGTAGTAGTAGATGCCACTGCCCACTTGCTCTCTGCCTGTCAAGCAAGGAAGTGGTAGCAATAAAGTAGTGAAGGTGAGTACCTCTCATCAAACTCTAAACCACACTCCTTGACAGGTGCCTCACCCCTTTTGAAGACCAGAAGTCCTGTCTTAGCCAGAAGCCCCACCCCTGGAAGTCCTGCCCCAGTTCTCTGCCCCCTTTGGAGACCAGAAGGCCTGTCTTAGCTGTAAGTCCCACCTCCGAAAGTCCTGCCCCGGAAGGAGGAGGTCAGCTGACCAGGTCATGTGACCATCTGGGTCACCTGACAGGGGTCAGGTGACCCCTCTACGAACTCGCCATGCAACTGTAGACAAACAGGAAGAGGCTTAGAGCCCTAACAAATGCGGGCGCAGAATTGGCCCTGCAGGGGCCATTTCCAACCCCTCTCTGGATTGGCCCAGTGGGGTAATGTGACCCCTCTATGAACTCACCATGCCACCATGGACCAATAGGAAGGGGTTTTAGAGCCCTAACAGATGCCGGGGCAGAAATGGCCCCAGATTGGCCCAGCAGGGGTCATGTGACACCTCTATGAACTTGCCCCATCACAATGGACCAATAGGAAGAGGTTTTAGCCCCTTGACATGCACATGAGCCCTGGTTGATCCGGCAGAGCCTATGTAGCCCTGTAAGGTCATGCCCCAACACCACTGACCAATAGGGAGAATTTTACCCCGCCAGAAAAAGCACCCTATTCCCACCAGCCAATCAGAAGCAGGGGTGGTAAGATTGGATAGAAGCAGCCTTTTTCCTTGCCCAGACAAATTTACTGCATAGACAACATGGCAAGGCTTATCACCCCACCGGGGTCTATAGCTACACCCTGAACGACTGCAGAACCTAACCCTCAAAAATGGTACATCAGTACCAGTTCTGATAATGATGATGTTTTTCCTCCACCTAAACTTCTACACGAGGAGTAGGCTGAGACCCCCCCAAACGTGGCACAACATGTTGGAAGTCATTTCAACAGAGAACCTTGTAGCACAGATTAAAAATATATATTTTTCCTGTTTCTCTCTATGGGGGGGGGGCTGTTTTGGGGTGCCTGAAGATTGCAAAATGGTTACTGGCAACAGAAGGATTCATAATGTAACGTCTTCCATTTCTAGGAACTGGGTGTGAATAATGAAGGCGCAGAAGATCCTGGAAAATCTGGTGAAACTGATGCAGAGACACCATCTCCGGTGGCATTGTGAAATACAGCTTCAGAAGGAAATGTTCAAGTACAGGTGTGTGTGATTATTTCTAATATCCTGTATTAAAGATATGCAGGGAGACAAACACAGAAACCCGGTCAAAGCATTTTCTTAAATTCTTTTTAGGATTCTGCTAAGCTGACAGCGGGCCAGTCAAGCCATGCCATCCTGAAAAGTATTCTAGGACAGCAAGCTGATGAAACAAGCTACTCTTCACCAAGAAAGCATCTCAGAGCAATGCAAAGCCTTGTGAGAACAGCTGTTTTGGGGATTTTGAGACACCGTTTAATTCAATATGTACATGATACATGCATAGGTTGTACAATACAAGCACCTGTCCTGGACAATCTTCTCATGAATGTTTGACCTGGCCCAAGAATGTCATCTCTAGAAAGCTGAGAATTGTATGTGGGAAAATATGTTTTAAAGGTATACTGTATATTGTTATTCTAATAGGGTACAATTTTAAACTGCCTTGTTCTTACACAAGAGTGTGTAGATGAAGTATTAATCTTGGTGACTAAAACTGGTCAGTTGCAAAAGGCCCTGAAACAGCTGAATAAAACTCTGAAAAAAATCTGACCGTGTATTTTTAAATCATGTCATGAAGGAGATTAAAAACAGATCCTATAAATACTTTCTTACTTCTGTAAAGCAAAACTCTGAATAAAATGGTTCATTTGAAAACTGGTGCATGTTTTCCTCTTTTGTAAAATCTACTTCAAAAAGAAAGAGGGGGGCTGGGTCTCTACCTGATCTGAAGTTATATTTTGCTGCTTGTTGTTTAGTATGGATCAAAGAATGGATTCTGTTGAAAAATAGTCGATTATTAGACTTAGAGGGATATGATTTGAGATTTGGATGGCATGGGTACATGTGGTATGATAAAGTTAAAGTGAATGCAGAATTTAATAATCACTGTGTTAGACGTGCCATTTTGAAAATTTGGAATAAATATAAACCTAGGTTTTGTCAGAGAGTACCACTGTGGTTATCAGCACAAGAAGCCCATCATAGAAGAGAAATGTTAAGTAAATACAACTGGTTGACATATTGTGATTTGTTGGAATGCTCCCAAGATGAATGTAAAATAAAATCAAGAGAACTGATAAAAGAAGGTCATACATGTCAATGGTTTTCCTATTTACAGATTGTAGAAAGGTTTAAAGTTGATAAAAGGTTGTATGATTTTGAACAAAGTGTATCTGACTTTGAAAGGGAATTATGTCTAAATGATGAACATCTTATTTCAAGAATGTATAAGCTTTTGTTGAAATTTGAAACTGAGGAAGAGCAAGTGAAGGAATGCATGATAAAATGGGCTCAAAATTTTGGCTATAATATATTGATGACACAATGGGAAAATATGTGGTTAAAAGGTTTGAAATTTACATTATGTTCTAGTCTTAAAGAAAATTTTTATAAGATGATGTATAGTTGGTATTTGTCTCCAGAGAAATTGGCTAGAATGTATAACGGTGCATCAGATATATGTTGGAAATGTGAACAACAGGAAGGAACCTTTTATCATATGTGGTGGACATGTAAGAAAGCTAAAAAAATTTGGGTAGAAATTCATTTATTAATGCAAAAAAATTTAAAGATTACTTTTCAATTGAAACCAGAGGCTTTTCTATTGGGAACAATGGACAGTCTAGAAGGAAGGTATGGAACTTTATTTTTATACATGACAACGGCAGCGAGATTACTATATGCACAGAAATTGAAAGGTCCAGCAGTGCCTACGACAGAAGAATGGTTGGTCAAGATGCTGGAGCTGGCAGAGATGGCCAAACTCACATCATTAATCAGAGAAAGGACAACATCCATGTTTATTGTTGAGTGGAAACCTCTAATTGACTTTTTGCAGAGACTGGAAAATGATGATTTGTGTTTGTGGGTTTATGGAATAATAAGTGAATTTGGGACAACGGGAAGAAAGAGATTTCTCATTCTGATTATCGAATAAGAAAAATTATTGTTACCTATATTTGCTGTAGAAGAAAATCGGAGGTCTATTTTGTTTTGTTAATTGTTATATGTTTGATATTATGTGTTTGTTTCACATAGAAAAAAAATTAAAATTGCAAAAAACAAACAAAACCTACTTCACATATTCTGGGATTTAATCCAACCAGTGAGAGCCAGTGTGGTGTAGTGGTGAGAGTGTTGAACTGGGACTCGGGAGATCCGGGTTCCAGTCCCCGCTTGGCCATGAAACTCACTGGGTGACTTTGGGCCAGTCACTGACTCTCAGCCTAACCTACCTCACAGGGTTGTTGTGAGGATAAAATGGAGAGGAGGAGGAGGAAGAGGATTAGGATTATGTAAACTGTCTTGGGTTCCTTGCAGGAAAAAAGGCAGGGTATAAATATAATAAATACCGTAAATAAAACCAAGCAGTCTGTGTATTATAAAGGTGTGGCTGGGAGGGGGGGGAGAGAATGCAGCCTTGGCTGATATGCCAACATGAGTAGAAAAAAATAAAAATACAGAAAAGGATTTTATGAGTTTTCATATGCACCTTTGCACATCACAATTATACAGAAAATATTAATTTTGCAATAACAAAACAAGCCAATTGGTAAGAACTGAAGGGGGGCAGTAAAATTTATTAATCCAAGCATCTTGAAGATTGTGGGGTTCCCTAATTCCTGAGAGGCAGAAATTTCACAATGACTGTCTTTAGGTTTCAACATTAGTAGTTTACGTTAAAGTACAGTAGCAAAGGGTTGGGAAGGGGTGATCCAAAATGGCAGAGACTGCATGTTTCCAGATGAAGGTGGGGCAGTCACATGTCTCCAGCAGGGGTGACAAGATCACATGGCTCCAAAAATTCAATCAGAGTCTCTGGGCGGAGAATCCCTGACTGTATTTATCTATTATATTTATACCCCGCCTTTTTTCCTCTTGCAAGGAACCCAAGACGGCTTACATAATCCTCCTCCTCCTCCTCTCCATTTTACCCTCACAACAACCCTGTGAGGTAGGTTAGGCTGAGAGTCAGTGACTGGCCCGAAGTCACCCAGTGAGTTTCATGGCCGAGAGGGGATTTGAACCCAGATCTCCCGAGTCCCAGTCCAACACTCTCACCACTACGCCACACTGGCTCTCCAATCACAGATCCAGAATTCACACAATAGGATTTCGTATGATTAAAAAACAAACAAAACCCAACCCATGGCTAGGAACTTTCTGCTTCCTGCACCTCACCTGAAGGGTAGAGACAGAATCCTTGCCACGTGTGGGTATCTTTTAATTCCTCCCCCCCCCCTCTAGATGGGGTGCATATAAAAATAAAATAAAATGCAGCCCAATTCATGCTTCTTTCCCAATTTATTCCCACAGAAAAAATAAAACACCCCCTCAGAATTGTAAAGATGCACAAAATGTCTGCAGGCAAGTTCATTTTATTCTTTTTCTTTTTGTGAGGGTGTATTGTAAAAGTTACAAACTGTAGGTTCTTTCTTTAAAAACACTTCTCCCCCCCCCCCCCCGTCCCTTTTCTGTAGAACAACCACCAAAATATGTTGCTGGGGCAGGGGTTTCTTGCAATGTATGACAAGGCATGTATCTGATTTAATGTTGCATGTTTTTGCTGTTGTAAAAATGAAGTACTATTAGAGTTTATGTTATCTTAGGGCACTTTGGGCAAGGAGAGGCATTTGATTACTTTTAATGGCAGAGACATAGAACCTGGGGCTGCAAGTAGAAAAGCCATGTGCTTTTTTTCAGTTTTCCTGAAACACAGGTTGTTTCCCTCCCACTGTTATCAAATATGTGTGGTAGATTAGTTTATGGGATGGGGGAGAGGAGAGGCTATGCTAAGGAGTTGTTGATTTTTCCTTCCTATCTGTTGATGGTGGTTTGCAATTTTGCTAATGGTTGGCTTGAGAGATCTTTTAGTTATTAAGGTTGTTGGAGTTGTTGTTTTTTTAATGGGGTTTTGAGGCAGGGTTGGAGGCGGCAAAAATCTCCAGTATTTTGTAGAGGCTTTCCTCTAATCATGCAGCCATTGCTCTGTTTTGAAGAATTTCCCCCGCTCCCCCGCAAATCCTACTATCCCAAATCACCCCTGGGTCCCCCTTTTGTTTTCAGTAATATCCCAAGTTAAATATACTAAAGACAAATGCAGTGGGGATATTTCAAAATATTTTATTTATTTATTTATTTATTTATTTATTGTATTTTTAAATCGCCCATCTAGCCGGTACCTGGCCACTCTTTATTTTCACTCAGAGGTGTTGCTGCAAATCTCTTTGTGGGGAACGACAGCCATTTTAGGGGAAAATAATGCATGCAAAAATCTATGATTTCCGTCTTCACACTGTAGAAGGGCATCCAGGGTTTTGTATCTTCAAACGTAGTTACAATACTTTTTCCTGCAATAAAAATAAAATAGTAGCATTATCAGACTATATTTTTAAACTGAAGGCAAAACATAATAGGGTTGTTCATTTGTATTCAAATACAAGATCGCCATAGCATCTCTAGTATGGTATGTGGGATCTTAGGGAAGTGCGGGCTGCTGAAACCTTTACCCATCTGCCATTCTCGTTGATGGACTTTGCTTCGGTGCTCATGATATAGCTGGTGATAAAACTAGCAAGTTGTTCCATATTCATTCTTGTTAAAGGAACTCCGTGTGCAAGTAGCTTCTTTGCAATCAGGCCCCCAAACAGAAAAATGGTTAAAATGTGCCCGCAATTAGTTTTATTATCTGCAAATTCAGACTGTGGGCTGGTTCGTACGACACGGAAACCGCGGGGGAGCAGAAGCCCCCCGCGGTTCCCGTGTTGTGTGAACACCAACCAGGGGTGCCCCTGCGGGACGGGCGCACGCGTGAAGCACGCAAAGTGACCATGGGTGGTAGAGGAGTAAGCCCCTACCGCCCGTGGCCACCCTGCCGTGCGAACAGCAGGCGGCCGTCCCACGGGGGCCACACAGAGGCGGCAGCCCAGAGTGGCGGGAGCTGTGGCCGCTCCAGCCTGTAGGGGCAAATGGCCCCTCTGGGCATCCTGGGCTGCTGCCCCCTAGCTCTGGGAGGCCCACACTGTGGTGTGGGGACTGCCGGCTCCACCAGGGTGTGCCCACATGCGCGGGGTGCAGGTCGTCTGTGGCGCCCTGCCGGACCCTGCGGGCAGCCCCGTGGTGCCTCCCCCGCTCGCTGCCTGGGTCGTACGAACCAGCCCTGTATCACCAAAGTAAATGTCTGGAATGCATCAGCCAGAGTATGGATTTGAAGGTAATTGAGGAGTGGGGTTAGCATTTCTTCAATATCATCTTGTATTGTAGAGGCTATTTTTTGTAAAATTAAAATGGTTTTGCGCTCCGATGTTTCATCAGGTGTTTGTCCACAACCCATGCTCAAATAAGCATGAACTAGCATAGCCGTTTGCCCCTCCACCCACCCCCCAGCTGCTGCTAGAAATGGTCAAACACCATATGTAGTGTTTGGAGTGGTGGTGGGTGGGTGAGGGTGTGGTTGGAGAAGGCCTCTACATGCCTTACGATGAACAAACTACGGTAATAGGTTTTCCTCACATACAGTCTCATCAAATTACACATCCATACAAAATGCTCCAAAATTAAGTCAAGAGGAGCAAAATAAGGAAAACTGCATCCCGAGGGCACCCCAAGGATACTCAGAGGATACAGACATGGGTAAGACATTGGGGGGTATTTTTAATGTAAAAACAACATGATGCTGTTTCTGAAATTAGTGACTATGTGGGTATTGTCATTTGTAGAAGACTTCATTACACCTGGCCATCCTCTTAAAAATGGCCGCAGGGTAGCGCTTACCCCAGCATCTGGTAGTACAGATAAAGTGGTACTTTTCATAATAATTGTCAAATACTTTGAAAGGGTCCCTGTAAAGCGGAAAGTGGGGCGTGTGTTCTTCTCAGAAACCACAGCCAATGTTCAGGACGTTGCTGTGATTAATCTACTCAAGAAAGACCGAACACCACATAGACTCACCAGCCCCTGATGATAAAATAGGTAAAGCAGAGTTGGGATGGGATGGGGTATAAGAAACCAGGAATCTACTGATGTGGTTGTTGCTCTTTGCAGAAGACATGGCTCCTGGTAGACACCCTTTGAAAAAACCTAAAGTCACCAGGCCGCTACAGGCAAGAGCATTGGTAAGGGCGTGGGGGGGGGGGAGAGGGAGGCTTGTACATAACTACCAAGGATATCTCCATCCCCTGCTCGTCTTTGGTTTTAGACAAGAAATCTGCGGCAGAACCGCAAGGCAGAGCAAAACCTAAGAGGCCAAGACATAGAGGATCCCCAGAGTCTGCGATCTCTGGACCTGCACACGGACATCTAGAGCAATTTTCCTTGTCATTGGGCCCACTTGCTAAGTGGCTTGAACATGCTTCTAAAAGACTGGAAAAGGGTTATGAGCTCATGAAGCATAGAAAAGGGGCTGCAGCAGCCATACACAGGCTTTTAAGGGGTGAAAATGATGGGGCATCTGAGAGAGACTCTTTTCAGACTATTAAAAAGCATCAAAAGTATTCTATTCATGGCAACACATTCTGTAAGTGTAAACATGTACATGTAGGCAACAGCAAACCATGCCAAAGGTTCTAGAAAAGGGGACAAAGGAAGAGCACATTCAACAAAGGGCAGCAGTACTGGAGAAGGAGGGTTAGTAAAATATTGAAAAGGGATAAACACACACACACACACACACACACACACTGCCTATAAAAATCAAAGACCTCCTAAGAAAAGCTGTTCAAGTACAGGTACTCAGGATGTCTCGTAACTTTCAGAAATCTGCTCAGATGCTGAGGCTGCAGAGGGATCCTCCCAAGATACCTCACAGCCCTCTGAAGCATCCAGGGATGTTGCAGGGGTGGCCCAAACCCCACCCATACATACCCCAGATTCCTCAGATGAGGTGGGTGTGGGGCAGGTACAGGGCCCTTCATATAGGTTAAGAATTTAGATTTGTTAATTTAGAACATGTAACATCCTTCTCCCAGGCTGTAGCTATAATAAAGGGGATGAAGAGCAATTGCTGGTGATAATGGCAGTGAGAAGGTAGACTCGCTGAGGGAGGGGCCCCATTCAGGGAGTCATGCCCAAGGGCCCTCAAAAACCTGGAGCTGTCACTGGCCAGGAGTATATAACACCAATATCACAAGAGCATTGCTGGTCACCAATTTGTATCCAGCCAAATTCAAGGTGCTGTTCTTACCTTGAAAGCCCTATACTGCTTGGTTTGGGATACATGAGGGAGCATCTTCTCCCATACGTTCCTTTCCATCCCTTGATGCCTGGCATCAGCAGCAGCTAGCAGCAGAGCTGTGTTTCAGCATGTAGAAGAGCTTTACTTTTTTGGCGCAGCTAGCACAGCTTTGTTTTTCTAGTGGCATCCTCATGCCTATGGTACTCTTTGCCGAACAAAGTGTTTGAGCCATTTAGGCATGATCTTTTCAGGCAGGCATTTAACCTTGAAATATGCCAGGACTGTAGTGGGTACTATGGATTTTATTTCTCCTGCTCACTGAGAACATTGCTGCTTTGACTCTTGTTATATTTTTATTATTGCTTTAAATTGTATTTTATTTGACTATGCTCTACTTTGAGAATTTTTAAATTGGAAAGTGGATTATAGATTTTGATATAAATAAAGAATGTATACACACACCCAAATAGTCATAAATTCCAGTCCCGTTGACCATGGATAACAATTAAAAAAAATAATATATGGCATTTTAATGTATTTCTGTTTTAAAAACCAGACTGAGTGTGTTTCTAGGAGGATGAGAGCATCAAGAAATATTGGCTGTAACATTTAACTGGGCTTGGCTTAACTACATTACTGCATTTAATAGGCATAATCTATTCCCTCCTATGTGGGCAGCTCATAGAGCTGAGCATGTGGGAGTGGATCCCCATATAGTGTCTATGAAGCCCTTTCCCCATCTCCCCCAACTTTTATCACACCCTCAGCTGGGTATGCATTGTTCTAAAGACATCACAATATGTCTTGCCATTCTCTTGAATTGTGGGGGGGGGGGCAGGGGCGCCATGTCTCATAGAGTGCTACGCTGTAGCCCACTGCCATGCAAGATACTCCCACAAAGAGCATGAGGAGTGTGTCTATTCAGTGGGAGTGCTATATGCAAAGGAATAGATCTATAGGCTCCATATGGGGATCCCCTCTTACATTGGCAGCTCTGCACATATGCAAGGGAAGAGATGGACCATACCCTAGGTCAGTTTGTGTTGAACTACAGTTCTCATCATCTCCAGCCATCATGGCCAGATGCTGCTGCGGGCTGTATGAAAGTAGGCAAAGGGCCACAAGTTCTCCTCCCCAGAGTTAGAGTGTTATACTAGAATGAGGGAAACCCTGGCCACACTCAGCCATGAGCTCACTAGGGGACCTTTGGCCAGTCACTCCCCCAGGCCTGTGGCCCTGTGGCTTACGCTGGCTCAGCTTGTCTGAGCGTGGAAAGCTAAGCAGGGTCAGGCCTGGTTATTACTTGGATGGGAGACCCCTCCTCTAGTTTCCTGCATTGAGCAGGGGGTTGGACTCGATAGCCTTGTAGGCTCCTTCCAACTCTATGATCTATGAATCTATGAAACAGCCTAACCTACCTCACAGGGTTGCTGTGCAGATTTGATGGAGCAGAACCACATACTCCACCCTCAGCTCGTTGAAGGAAGGACAGGATGGATACATTTCCCATGTTTCTTGGTATACGTGGATTCTGCTGCGCATGTTTGTGGTTTCATTCAGACATTAATCCTGAGGCCTTCCCTGCCACGGCCCCCAACCCGATTAAGTTTGGGAAAGGGGGTAGCATCCCCTTAAGGCTCAAGTTAGGGGCTAGTGGGAGGGTGACCTCTGTGCCGTGTCATGATCTAATCAGGAGCACAGCAGGAACAACATTTGAAATGGGACCAAGCTGAAAAGAATTATTTTTTGGTTGTCAATCAAATGTTCTCTAAAATAATTCTTTTTAACTAGCCTGATAACAAAATGGAGTGCATACCAAGTTGGAATCTTAAGCATTCGATCTATATTATAGATTATAACAATGATATGCAGAAACATATTTTTGGTGATTACTTGCCAGTTTTTGAACTGTGTTCTTCCTGTGGTTCACCCGACCAGAGCTTGAATCTGAACATCTTTTCAAGGGGCTTTAAGGCCTTTTTGTTTGGGGAGCAATATAGTGATCAGGGATAATTAAGGGTGATTTTTACTGGTATACTTTAGTGGCACATCTTGCCTTTGTGTTAAATATTTTAATGTTTGTGTAGTTTTCTTGGCTTCTGTTTTGTTTTGTTTTTTAAATTGATACCTGTGCTGAAATTCTGGATAGGGTGCATTATAAGGTTTTAAATAAGTAAACTCTCAGGTTTAAAAGTAGTTTGCAGATTGGGATGGGGAGGGCATTTTGAGCCAAAACAGCTCCCTAAAAAAAGAAATATTCATGCAGCTGAATGCATCATTAGAAGGAAACATATCCAGCTCCCAATTAATATCTCTGTTACTGAAAACTTAATTACTTCACAGCATGCAATGACATCAAAAGGAATGTCCAATACTGGGAAACAGAGGGAGATCTCAGTATCTTGTTGATGTTTCTTTTCACACAGCTACATATGAAATGCAGGGGTAGAAAGACAGAGAAGAGAGTGAGCAAGAAATGAAGGGACAGCTTGGATGGGAACATACCACCAGAGATAGCATAAATAAGAGCAAAATCACAGCAATTCTGAAACAGCCATTCATTTCAGGATGAATTCTCGGTGGAATTAGACAGCCATGAAAAACATTTTCAGCTCCTAACTGAACCTTATATTCTTCCTGTAGTCTTAGCATAGCTTTCATTATGTTCTGAACATTTCCCCCTGCACCCTGGACATCACTATAATGACAACAGCAAGTGATGATTGCTGTTTCTCTTCCGCCTGGCATGTGCTATTCTCAGTTGCCCTTCCTACCTGTCTCACCTCTTTCAAAGGGAAGGTGGAAATGGAGGAAAGAACACACTAGCTCCATGTACCAATGTCAAGGTTCTGCTACTGCAGGGACCCCTTGATCCGCCTTTGGGAGATCTCTGCCTCTTCCCAAAGCCCCTCCCTCTCTAGGAGATCAAGTCCTTTGCCTGCTTCCAGTAACGTGGGTGTAGTCTGTAGACGTGGTGAATAAGTCACTCCAAACTTTCAGGGTAAACAACAGCACTTTACTTATAATATTAGGGTTTTTACTTAATAGAGTGGTTATAATTCAAAAGCAAGTATGATAAAATAAAACAAACAAACAATCCAATGGTCTCTAGTATAACTTCAGACTACCTATTTGCTATGCAACCAGTTTCTCTTTCTCTTTCTCTCCTTCTCTCTGCTGTTTCTCTGCTGCTGCTTCTAGCTCTCTCTCAGCACACACACTGACTGCTAGCTGACCACACCCCACATATATAGCCTTCCCAGGAATGGAAGGTTATAATCATGTGACCTTGAATAGGAGATCTAATTCTTAACTTCTATTGGGTAAACTTAAACTCTCAAACTCCCCCTCCCATCCAAGTGTTTGGGCCTTCAGGCTTCACTACTCGAGGGAAGTGTTTGGGCCTTCAGGCTTCAACAACCTCAAGCCTGAGTAGGCCTCAATCCCTCACAACCAATAAGATTGGAAGTGTTTGACAGATCCATTGTTGCCTGCGGTACAGACATTCGTCTTTTCTACCCTGCTGTGGTCCCTGGTCAGACAGATTCTGCAATTTTTTCAAACTTGCAAGACCTGTAGAGACTATGGTGAAACAACAAAGAAAAAAAATGGATGTGTGTTCTTTGGACAATGATGGCTCACTCACTTGTACCACCTACAGTCATACCAACTCCAGGGTACAATAGGGAGAGAATTCCCCCTCCCCCTCTTGATCCATCTCTTCCTTCCTCTGAGCTGTTTCAAGACAAAGTGTGGAGGATTAGGAAGGGAGGGAGCAACAGGGAAATCCGATGGTACCCCTCAGGAGGCTATATTCAGCCCATAAGCTGCTAATTGCTGACACCTATCATAAATATGAATAATGTACTTTCTAATCTCCCATGAAATGAAAATAGAGTTGACACAAATGAGGAATGCCTCCAAGGAGATACCCCCTCCACTAAAGTTAACAGGAATGTCCAGTCCTAGTGGCTAGGGGAGCTCCATGTGTGCTTCATCGCCTTCCTGCACCATTGGAGTAGGAGGAGAGAAGGCATCTATGGAGCTCTGCCGCCATCACCCATCTGGCTTTCCTGCACCCTCAGTGAGGGATTAATGTATTCTATTCCTCCACGCTCTACTTCCCAGCAGCCATAGCTCACTTTCCTTTCTCGACATCAGTGGCTTAAAAGCTCTATGGCAGCATAAATGCAGTTTCACCAGTGAAACTAAAGAGATGATTGATTTATTATTTTGTTTAAAGTAATTTATCTAAGAAAACTGAGTTATCTTAAGAGTTGTTACCTGGGAATGACTTGGAGCCAATATGAGAGAGTGTGGGGAAGTTGTTGGGTAATTTGGTTGCCTAGAAATAGGTCCCATTGGGGTCCTACTAGTGACCTTGAGCAGCTCCCCCAATTTCTCAGGAGAGATTTATCAACTCAACTATAATTATTTGACTATTCAGTTAGGCCAGGGAGTGGGGAACATGCGGTGCTCCAGAGTCCAGATGTTGTTGGACTACAATTCCCATCAGCCCCAGCCAGCATTGTCAATGGTGAGGGATGATGGGAGTTGCCATCCAACATCTCAAGAGCCACAAGTTCTCCATCCCTGAGTTAGGCTATTGATTTATTGTCCATTATGTGACTATTCAGCTTGATTTAACAATTCAATTTCTATTGACCCGACACCTCCAAGCCCATCCCTGTTGTGTTTCCAGTCCAACGGCTTTATCCTCAGATGCTACAGTTCTAACAATAACAAATGCTCCTGTTTATTTGGCACCAACATTGTGCTAGCTGCTGTACAGTAAATCTAACATTTCACTACTGGAAGATCAGAGATCACCCTGTAAATGACTCAGCCTTGTCAGCTTCTTCTAGAGCAGGGCTCTCCAACCTTGGGTCCCCAGATGTTGCTGGACTACAGCTCCCAGAATCCCTTGCCATTAGCCATGCTGGCTGGGTATGCTGGGAGCTGTAGGCCAGCAACATCTGGGGACCCAAGGTTGGAGAGCCCTGCTCTAGAATAATGTTATATTGACTTCTGTTGGGACAGTGGGTTGTATCCAATGGTGGCTTCGTGTGAGGTGAAAGGGCTTCTGCTTGCGCAAACAGAAACAGGGCACCCAGTTAGTTTTCCTGAGTCTCTCGCTGTCTGCTGCAGGCCTCTGCACGATACCGCTCATGTTCCAGAGTGCCCTCCGACCCCCAGGAGCAGCTTTTCAGGGAGCACGGCAGCTGCAATGGGCAAGGGCAGTGGAGACGGGTGGCTCCAATGTCAGTGGAGTGGTGTATCCACTTTAGTCCAAATGTTAAAAGAGCTATCCATGGTGCTGAGCCAATTTTGGGAATAGGGCTCAGCACCGTGGATAGCTCCTTAAAAGTTCAGACTACAACCTGGCGTGGATACATGACCCCACTCTGGCATTGGAGCCACCAGCCTTTGCTGGATAAGGGGGGGGGTGTCAGTGAAAATGAGGTGCCCCACTTTGCACAAGTGGAAATGCTTTTCACTAACACAAAGTCACCATTGGATGCAACCCACTGAGTTCAGTGGCTCTCATCCCGGGTGGCCCTCCAGGCAAAGGAGCAAAAAAGGGAGTGCAGTTGCAGAGAAAGTTCAGTTAACAGCAATTCTGTTCAGCCATTACCAATCATGTGCTCCAAGCCAAATCCTTGATAGGAAAACTGGACTTCTAAAAAAAATGGTGTGTTCTGATTCTGGCCTCATAGGAGAGCTCTAGTTTCCTATTCTCAGGCACTCACACTACTTGAAGGGGGGGGGGGAGAATGAATAAATTTATACCACCTTTTCCCCAAAGCTCTCTTTCTAGGTGAAGTTACAATACCTGATGTTTTACATTTCAAACACAGCATGCAAGCCAGGAAACATTTTGCTCCAACCACATGTTACTATGTTCTGGCTGGATATTAACAGAGGAGCCTTTATCTGCTGTGTAGTTTGGGGGCTCTTACAGTGAGGCCTTTGGTTTCTGCTGGCTTGGAATCTCTTGATGCCTTTGCGTAATGCCTCCTGCTACGATTTAAGAGCAATGTTCACACAGCTGTGAATGTCTCCCCACCCCCACCCCCACCCCCACCCCAAAGGTGCATAGTACATACTGCTACCTTAAGGCTGGCCAATTTATTTTGACCCCGAGACAAAAAAAAATCCCACAAGTGCTTCTCCCTGGGAGTAGAAATATAACAATAATAAATGGACTATCTAAGAATTTGCAGCCGCCTCACTGTGCAGCTAGTACAGGATAACAATATCCATTGTACTGGGTGATGGTGTACCCCATTCCATCGATATCTTGGCATTCCCCCAAGGGGAGTCTTAGAAAAGGGATGATCTTTTATAGGAGCCTCAATGCTGGGCATCCCCCCCACCTCAATGCATTTGAACAGCCACTGCTCTGTGGGCCCTGTCCCTACCAAACCATTTTATGTGAGCGCTTGTGCAGTGTACTGGGTAACTGCTTGAACCATAGATAGGTCATGGAGTCTGGGGTCACATCTTTTAGGGAGGGGCTATTGCTACGTAACAGGGTGCATGCTTTCCTTGCCACAGGATCTGAGATCCAGTTCTTAGCATCTGCAGTCAGAAAATCTCAAAACCAACCCTGAGTCTCATTTGTCCTGAGTGCCAGTGGGAGCCGTCCTCCCAATGCAAGCAGCAGCTTCGGAGGAGTGATGTTCATCAAGCTTGCTCCCCTCTCACTGCAGTCCCAATAATGACCACTCCCACCCCCACCAACCGCTGCTCTTTGCATTTTTAAAATACCTGTTAAATGCAAAGACACACCACATCACCTCTAGTTTGGCCCTTAGGTATTAGCACTGAGAAGGAACTCTCTGTCCCAAACCCAGAAAGCCACTGCCAGTCACGGCAGACAATACTAGGAACTCACTATGAAGCCGCACCCTGTGCCCATATGCTTCAGCTGCGAACCCACAGGATGGCTTTAGGCAAGTCACTGTTCTCTCTGTATGATGGGAATAACAACACTGACCTGCCTTTCCTAGATCCAAGTTGTCCAAATCTCTCTCTCCACCACTGGAGCATACTGGGCTTGTGAGCTTTAGGGTTTCTTGCTTTCTGGCCATCACCATCAGCACGTCTGTGGTTTTATGTGCTTCAGATATATCTGAACTAAAGCAACTGGTAGACTAATTAGCCATCTGGGGCAGAAAATATAACTACCGGTAGGTAATCTGTACTCTTTGGCAAGATTCATACTTAAGCAGCGACCCCTACATAAATTTCCTGCTTCTGTTTAGCAGAATTCCTGTACCACAGGACTGGCGGCTGAGAGACTGCCTCATTAGGAAGTCAGTGAGAAATGAAACATTCCTTTTCCCTAGCATTTGAACTTCTCCTGATTAGTAGAATTGCCAAAATATACATAACCTTACTGGGTCGCCTCCAGGCTCTAACCCCATGCTTCTCTCCCATCTGCTATTCACCTCCCACCCCCCATCATCTCACTCACTCACTGGGCACCACTGTTCAACCGGAGAGTTCCTACTTATATCCACAACCCCTCCCCAGCTGCTCCTTCCCCCTTTTTATATCCCAGCTTAGTTCCTCCCTCCTGTCCCTTGAGAACGCGTAAGCCTGCCTACTGCCCACCTCCACCTCTCATCAGGATTATTAAAACAGTCCCCTCACTTCAAGTTTCATTCCCCCTGAAGACGCTCTGCAGTCTGCAAGGGGCAGAGAACATTGATCCTGGGACACGTCCACTCTTTCTTTGATGGAAACCAAAGACAAAAAGTTCAGTCACACCTAGCTACCTAAACGGCAAGATAGGGTGGTGGGAAAATGAAGAGCAACTGGTAAGCAATCCAGTGTATTTCTAAATAAGAGCAGGCACCCAAAGGGAAGAAAGATCAGTTGATTGCATTTTAAACGGTCTTTGCTAGCTCAGCTCTCTGCTTCTTTTCCTTTTCCTATGACAGTTATGTATGTGAGGGTGGGTGCCAGAGACAGCTATTCAGAATCGGGCATTTTGTTGCATTTGTAAAATAAAATAAAATAAATTGCAAACCTGAAATTTTAAAGAGCTTTGCTTGCTAACTGTGCTATCAGAGATTTAAGTCATGCACTTATGTATTTAATATGCATGAGTATGAGATGAAACTGGATGACATTATTAGGCTGTGTACATTCATGTTTAAGTTTTCTTTATTTCCTTGCAGGCAATATCGATTTTTATGTTACATGTGCTGTTTTCTGGGGTTTCTGACATCAGCTACTATTCAACAGCAGACAAGTAAGGGTCTACATTATTGCACTTAGTAAAGACATTGGCAGTCAAAGTGGTTCTACCATACTTAGCTATATGTAAAAGCCTACAACCATTATCCATGGGATTAAGTTCTTGTGTAGCATGATGAATGAGGGCAAGAGAATGAGAAAGGAAGAGAACTAGAATTTTTGAAAGGTAGTGCCTTTATTTGGCATTTAAAATCTCCCTCTTAAATTTGATACTTTTCTCTTTTTTGCATGCTACCTAAAGAAAAAAGGAGTGGAAAAAGTATTACATTTCTAAAATTAAAGATTTAGAAAGAGGTATCATGATGAGGCATTTTATTGGACCATACTTTTCTAGATATGAATGAGATTGAGTTATAAACAACTCAGTTGAGGAAGAGTTCTGTATAGCCTGAAAAAACAACAACATGAACACTCCTACACTAACAGAAGTTGGTTGAATAAAAAAGTATAAGCCTCACTCAAGCAGGAGTGCTTAAGCACATTAATGTGATCAGTGTTTCTATGCCATCAGTGTTTCTATACTGTAGATCATATTCCCTAGGACCAATATATCATCAACTGTCTATAAGAAGTTATAATAGACATTGGACATGGATGGACAGTAAATACTAAGTTGCAGTAGGGGGGGGGGGTCCCTAGATGTACAGCAAGCTCAGCTTCTGGTGTAGAAGAGGCAATAGATTTGGTACATTCTATTATTTAGGCTTGGGAAATGGAATAGAAATCTACATTTAAGTGTCAGTTCTTAGACAAGAAGGTCTCTGTAGGCTGGAAAGGTGCCTCCTTTCAAACTGTGTAAGTCTTTCTTCCATCGTCCAGAGACATTTTCCAGCTTGACTTCCGCTTAGGTAGAATCCCTAAAGCTAACTCAAACCAATGTTTAATTTTCCTTTTTGGTTCTTTAGGGAGGGGTTAGGTTGATGTATGAATGGACTGGGATATTTTCCCCCCTCCAAGTGCTCACAGTGGTTCTTTAGTGAGAGAGAGAGAGTGGGTGTTTCAAACAGTGAAATGGCTATTTATTCTTGCAAGCGGCTTTATTTTATGTTCTGGTCCAGAACCCCTCCCTTCCCATACTTGCTCTCACCTAACAGGGCTTGTTGTGTGATCAAACATGGGAGAGGAAGGGATGGGGACATCTGAAATATCAAACGCGAAGGGAAGGAAGCCAAGAGCTTGGATTCCCAACTGTGGGTTGAGCTGGAGCAGACTTGGCGCTTGTTTGTTTTGAATTAAGTGTAGGTGTTGACTTAGCTAACTAGTAGCTAGAGTTTTTTAAAGGTTGTTCAAACCACAAATAGCTCTGCACTGTGGAACTCTTTATATTACAAGCCTATGTCAAGGGAGGTAGCTGATCTTCAGAAGTAGCAGGGAAGAGAACTGATGCCCTGCACTGCCTTCTAGTATTGCACAAGAATTCTAACACCATGACCTGGTTTGCTTAACATGACAACCCATCATGAGTAACTAGCCATGGTGGGTGGTCATGTCATCCAAACCCAGACCACTTCCTGCAGGGTGGCTTATTTTTTGGGAACAAGCCACTCTGACAACCCATGGCGTGTTCTAGGAATTGTTAGTACCACAATGGGTTGTTGTGTCCTCGGAACCCAGGAGAGCAATTTCATCATGGGTTCTGGGGATTGGTTAGTAAGCCGCTCGGCAACAGCAGCAAAAACCCTTGCCTCTCTTTATGATCTTACCTGTGCTACCACCGGTTGCAGCCTTCCACCAATGCCCAAGAGGCACTATGGAGCGACCATCACTGGTTCGCTACCCCTTTTTTTCCAGCCACAAAAAAATGCATAAATGTGTTTTTAATTTTTTTAAAAAAATTTTGTCAGGCTTTCACAAGTGCGCAAGTGCATTCTTATGGCAGTCTGATATGTGTAGTCTTGTCTGCTCAATTTCCTTGTTTATTTCAGCTGTCAAAGGGAGCACCAAGGAGGAGTAGGCAACATACAAGGAAATTGACCCTGTGAGACTGCATATAGGCAAATTTGCACACACTCGCCTGGGACCAATTGCTGAATTGTCAGTTGGAAAGCACTGAAAAGGGGGGGGGGGCAAAATAGGGTGCACTAAAAGGGGGAGGGCAATATCTCCCCCTTAGCAATGTAATCTTCTCAATTTTAAGTATTGAGCTAACAATTCTCAGTGTCCTCCACCTTTTCAACACATTCCCGAGTCTCCAGCTATTCCAGAAAGGGGAAATATTCACACACACCCTTTCACAACTCCTTTTCGGAGCAGTTAATTAATGCAGGTGCACAAATTTCCCCTCCATTTACTTCCCAGCCATTAAATTGGCACAGAGTACCTCTCCATTAACTTCCCAGCCATTAAATTTGCGTATATTTCTGCATTATTATTATTTTAGAACTGTCAGGGAAACGCAGCAACCACAGCAGTAAGTGCTCTGAAAAGAAGCTGTGAAAGATGGGGAGTTAATATCTCCCTTTTCGGGAGTAGCTGAAGTCTCAGGGAAGTGTTGAAAAGATGGAGGGTACTGAGTCCTGTCAGTTCAACACTTAAAATCGAGAGGATTACATTGCTAAAGGGAAGTGCATTCTTATGGCAGTCTGATATGTGTAGTCTTGTCTGCTCATCCCGCTGCCTGCTTTTGGTGCACCTTCCTTTACTGCTTTTCCTCTCTTTTTTGGTGCTTTTCAATTTTCAACTTGGCAATTGGACCCTGGCAACTGTGCACAGATTAGCCTATATGCAGTTTCACCGTGTCAGTTTCCTTGACTTACTCCACTTTGCCACTCCCTTTGACATTTGAAACAAGGAAATTGACCAGGCAAGACTACACATATTGAATAACGGCAAGAGCATACTTGTGAAAGACCAAACAATAATAATTTTTAAAAATTACCAACAGTTTTGCACAATTTTCAGGGGCCGATTTTTTTTTTTTAAAAAAGACCCCAATTGCACATTTTTTTAGGGGAAAAAATGGTGGAAAACAAAAAGGGGTAGTGATTGGAGTGGGGAGGGGGAGACAAGACAGGTTCTGCCATAAAGGACCCCAGGGTACGTGCTGGAGCCAGCTGGAGGAGGGAGGGGGAGAACGACCCACGGCAAGCCCGATCATCTGTCAGGAGTACTGTGGGTTGTTCAGTGAACAACCAACCCGCCATGACTTATTCTCAGGGTGGCTTAGCATGATGTGTGAACCTGCCCCATATCTACCATTCATTGTCTGGCCTGTGTGGATGTGGTGGCAGAGTCCCATTTGTCTTGGTCCATGGACTTCAGCTGTCCCAGATTTGACCTGTTTTTCTGTTGTGATTTTACGTCATTTCTGCTCCTGAGCCTTTTATACCCTGATTCTAAATTAGGTGGATGACCCCACGGCCTGTGGGCCTCATGCAGCCCTCACCATCCGCTGGTGCGGCCCCTGCTGCCGCCGCCACCAAAATCTGTGGTGGCAAAATGACCCGCCAGTTTTCTGCTGGATTTCAAGCTAAGTTTGTTTCCAAGCTAAATTTATTTTCAAGCTGAATGTGGCAGTCTTAGCTTTTCATAGTGGATTGCCACTGAAATCGGCAGCAAATCAATCATGTTTGTTGCTCCCACTGGTGAATTAGGCAGTGCCATACATAGCAACAGCAGTGCAACATACAGGGGGGATGGGGGGCGAAAATGGCCCCTGGACCCCCCCCCCAAGTTGCCCACCTCTATCCTAAATAAATTTACTTGGGGCCTAAGTGCCATTTATTTCTTAGCGCTCACCTCCCAGGATATGGCTCAAGGTCACAGACCATCCAACAGCATAACACACAGAGATAACGTGTGCAATGTTCCTTCCAGGGTTTCCAGTAACATTCAGTTCAAACGCAAACACTGACCTCTGCCCATCAACTAGGATTGGCCAAGATGACCTACCAGGCAAGTATATGCAAGCTACTACATGCACACTTCTTCCAAATAAACTATTTTAGGAAAAAAAACCTTTTTGAGGACTGCCTCCTTGTTTCGAGAAATCACAGCTGGCTGAAAAAAAGCGGCTATGTTGTATTTATTAAAATATCTCGATCTTGCCTGTCAATCATAATTTGCAAGCCTTATTTTAAAAAAGGAGGGAATGAGCTAAATATTTTAATTTAATTTAAAACTGCAGCAAAAATGAGTTTAAAAAAGCAACAGAGCTTGTATCAAGAAAGAGACCAAATGAAAAAACCAAGCTTATATTATCTAGCTAAATGATTTCTCAGTCCAAAATTTTCAGATGTGTGTCTTTGTTCTTTTAGGATATGATCTGATTTCACAGTTCCAGCTTGATAAGGCTGCCTCCAGAGGCATCATCCAGCGTGTGGTGGGCTCCACAGCTTTACAAGTGGCTTACAAATTAGGCACAAATGTGGACTTCAGAATTCCAACTAGGTAACATATGCGGTTGCTTTTATTTATTATTTCTTTTACATCTAAGTTTAAATGCACAACTGTTGGTTTAGTTATCTGGGCAGCCCTCTTGCAAGAGTAAAACTGTGCCCTCTATTCCCAAGAGCCCCTCTTCTGCTTCTGGGTGAAGCCACCAAGGTCCTTGTATAGATGTACCAGTTGTTTTACATCTGATTGAAGTAGTATCCTGAATGCTCCTGCAAAGAGCTTGTGCAATCCGCTCCGCATGCCATGTTCTTTCCCAACAATTAGTCCTTTGCCTGTTGTTCCAGCATAATATTGAGGGTGAGTTCACACATGTTCAAAGACCGCAACATCAACTTGAAGTAGCCATCATGATGAACAGAACCATATCATGCCACACCATCTTTAGCACAGTACTTTCCGGTGGAGGAAGTTCACACATTCAGCTGCAAATAACTGTGTGATAGCTCACTGAGTTAGCTATTCCCTAAAGCAGATACTAACCTTTATGTGGTTAGTATCTTTACTAACCACCTTTATGTGGTTAGTATGTATGTATGTATGTATTTATTTATTTATTTATTTATTTTTTAATTTTATGAATTTTAAAGGTTGTGAGCCACCTTGGGTCCCAGTGTTGGGGAAAAGGCGGGATACAAATAATAATAATAATAATAATAATAATTATTATTATTATTATTTAAAGTATTTCTTGGCCTCCTTTCAGGGCAGAAGCCCTCCCAAGGCAGCATATAGCAATGCATTAAGAGTGATAAAAACACAATAAAAACAGCAATAAAAACCAACAATAAAAACAGCAAGAAAACCAACAAGAAAACCAGCAATAAAAACAGGAAAAGAGCAATCGTATTAGGAGAAGGTCCAAGTAAAATAATACGTAGCCCTATCCAGGCATTCTTGTTGTGGGGTAAAAGGAACACATGAGAGGAGAGAGTGGGGATGAGCATGCTTCCTCCACCTGCTCCATCGCTGTTCTTGTCACCCTCCTCCCATGCATCGAGGGGGAACACCTCCAGTGGGATGCCCTTTTTATCCACGTGGGCACCCCACATGATTTAGAACCCTGGAAAAATCAGGATTATATAAATCGAGCAGGGAGCCTACGTGGATAGAGAAGGTTTGGCGTTGAGGAAGTGATCCCGCAACACATGGAGGGTGATGAGAATGGCGATGAGAATGGCGACCGGGGTGGGTGGTGAGGGGGTGGAGCAGCTGTGCTTGTCCTCTCTCTCTTCCACCTGGCATGTTCATGGTACCCACAACAAGAACACCTGAATAGGACTAGCAAGCACAGCCCTGAAGCTCCTCCTCTACTATTAAAACTTAATAAAAGAAAAGGGGAAAATGCTGAATATGTTTTACCAGTTATTCACTTATGCTTAAATTCACGCACACCGATGTTGCCCAGGTTCATAACTGCTTTTCAAGTATCCAATGCAAATGGATTGTGTGAACTGGGGAACACAATGTATGATATCCCCAAATTTACAGGAGACCCAACACTGTTTTGCACCACCTTCATGAAGCTTAATGTTATCTGACTTCCAACTGGCAGCATTTGTATTTATTTGTCCAACATTATTATTATTTTTTAAATAAAACAAGTCATTTAATTAGAATAATATAATCACTTAATTATATTACCACATAAAATGAGGAAGGGTGTATTGTGGCAGAATATATCCCCACCCTACAATGTAAAATGTTTTAGAATTTCAAAACATTTCTGCTGCAATCAGAATACTGTGTGAGCTGGGGAGAGGACATGCTCTGTGGCTTAGTGAGGCATAGCAGACAGTAAGTTTACAGGCATCCATTCTGAGTGCACAAATGAAACGTGGGTGTTCCCTCCATGAGTGAATTGCAGAGGCCACCTTAGATGAGACTGGAGCATATTTTATGCAGCTTGCCCAACCTGATTGTGAGTAATGCAGCTGTTCCAGAATGCTGCTAATAAAGCCGTTATACCTCACTGCCCTACGCTATCGTTTATTCCTATATGAAGCATGTAATTATTTTTAATATTAGTTCAGGGCACAACAACAGCAGCCAGCTATTGTACAGGAAATGTGCTCGCTTCCTTGTAATTTGTCTGGATATGGTTGAAGGAGTCACTGTCTTTTCTTAAAAGTGTAGCGCTTAAAAGCCAGGATTGGACCTACTGCCACCTGGTGGCTATAAAGGGTTACAGCGGTGCTGTTCACCGAAGCTGGTGCTGAAAAGCCATTCAGTTACTCTGCTGCTATAGATTTATATGCTGTATGGGCTTAAACAGATTGATTCTCCATCTCATTACAATATGCACTATTGACTGCAACTGACTCATCTTTTCCTTGTTTTGGGCAGGATCGTGGTCCTTCAGTGTTGTTATTTTTAAAAGCCTCAAGGTTATTGTAGGTATTACATTAATGTGATCATCTGAGTTTCCCTCACCTAGCATTAGAGGAGATGCAGGGGTTACCTGGGAATATCACACAGTGGATAGCACGAGCTAAAGTCTAAGCTCAAGGATTCCACTGAGAAAAGTAGGTGTAAGAAGGGAAGCTAATCTATTCTCAAGTATGAAACTGTCGTAATAGGATCTCTTTCGGAAACTGTAGTACACCTGCCAATGTCATACTTGGTTTCTGTGTTACATTCTCTGTTATTGTCTTCTGTGTGATGCTTTCTGTACATTATTTATTAAAACTTTATGGTGTAAGTATATGAAAACTACAATGGATTTGAACTTGCATTGTGTGGGGGGAAATGGGCTTGATCCAGACTTAGTCATATTTAGAGTAGACCAGGAGTGCAGAACCTCTTTTAGCCCAAGGGCAAATTTCCATTTTGTAGAAGCTCGCAGGGGCTGCATTCCAGTGGTGGGTGGAACCAAAGGAAAAGGCGCGGAGCCACAATACCGGCATATTTTAGCTTAAAGCTTTTACTGCCAGTAACTAAGACTTAGGAGAGACATTTTGACCTTTTAGAATGCGATGGTGGTGCAGAAAAGCCAGGAAACCACGAAATGATTGGCAGTTGGGGAAGGGGTGGGGCCAGGGAAGGGGCGTGGCCATCTGGGGAACACCTGCGGGCCACATTGGGGCCCTGGGTAGGCTGGAATTGGCCCCCAAACCTGAGGTTCTACACCCCTGAATTAGACCCATTGAAATCAGTCCCAGGTATGGCTAAGTCTGCATCCAGCCCAATATCTGTACAAAACCCTGTTACCACGAGCTGGATTTTTAAAAAAATCCCGTCAAACGTGAAGCAATACTGTGATTATTATCTTCTGCCCAATTCCTGTTACTATTCTCATAGCAAGAAAGATCCTATTAGAAATATTCTATTAGATCAAATGATAAATAATTAAGGCTGAAATCCCGTGCACCGTTATAGCACAGTAAAACCATCTAATAAACATTCACATGTTTGGATTGTACAAGTATAAATAGATGTAGCCACTCTAGTGCACTGGAACGTTGCATCGCTTTATATCCTTAAACTTTCTTCTTTTTGGTAGTGGAATGTTTTCTGCTATGAGCTTGGTTACAAAACACTAGAGGAGCCCTGCATTCTTGGATGCACAGTCTTTAAGAGCAGAGTGATGTTACCCAAATAATTTAGATACTCTGGGTCTTGGTTGTCAGTCGATTTTTCTTTCCAGGCTAGTAAGACAGTGACTACTGTGGAAAAAATATATATCTTTACTTGGCCCCAGATCTGCTCTGGAGGGTCCACCAAACCTCCAGAGCAGATGTTGAGGTCATACAAGGGAGTAGGGGAATTGTTCCCCTCCCCATTCCACTGAGAGAAGCTGTTCCTTCAGCAGGAGGGGTTAATTTGATGCCATCCATTATTATTACCTTTCTAGGATTTCTAGGATTAGTGAGCATATTAGGTGTGTTTTCTAAGAGTTATGTTGGGGGGAGAGTTTAGGGGAATTAAGGAAAATTTAAAAGTAGGCCAAGAAGATTCTAGGTCTGTACTATTTATAAAAGTAGCCTACACAATTCTCATGTATATTTTACCTTATAGCTTACTTTGACATGACATGAGAAATATTATAGTGAATAACAAAATTATGTCTGTAATTGCAGCATCAGGACTAAGCTAAACAAATTCTAGCATGCAAATTCTGTATTATTTGGCAAGATTCCTTTATGAGATGAAGAAAATTTTCATTATTATTCAGTGGTTCCAATTTGCATATCTCCAAGGAAACCTTGGAAACGAACAAAATCAGGGGATTATTTGTTTTTGTGGAGAGAAACAGTTTTGTTTCAGCAATTTTTCTTCTCAATAAATAACACAAAGTGAGTTCTTTATCATTGGCAGAATATATAGCATGAATGCTGTTTTATTGATCAACAGAATGAAGTGTGATTTCTCAGGAAATGAAATTAAGGGCCTGTTCAGACAACCATTTCAAAATATGAAGCCTGCTTGTGTTAACTTCCAGCTGTGTTGACTGTGGCAAGGTCATTGTGTGCATTTAATGCGCAGGATTCAGACCAGATTGGCTCGTGAAAAACAACCAGCACAGTGCTGCACCAAAAGCCAGTCTGGTTTGAATCAGTAGCACATGCTTTTGGGATGTGCATGATCACGTTGCCACAGATTGACTCAGCTATAACAGCAGCTCATAAAACCAAAAATATTAAAGTGAAGACACAGGGAAAGGAAAATAGCTTTAACATATTCATAACATATTCATGGATTTTTCTTGTTGACTGTTTAAAATTGTTTTAGATATATGTACTGTATGTTTCTCTGTGTGCTGTCTGTTTATATGTTTGTATGTATATGCCTTTTTATAACATATTTTAAAGGTTTTAATCTTTGTAAACCACCCAGAGAGCTTTGGCTATTGGGCTGTATAGAAATGTAATCAGTTAAATGAAATGAAACAAAGAGAGAAATATATTTCAACTCAAGGCCTTCCTAAACAAGAAGACTTTGGCCAAATTCCTAAAGCCATAAAGTGGCCTGGCAAATCTCAACCAGGAGGGCATTCCACTGGGTGGGTGCCACCATCAAAAAGGCCCTCCTCTTTGTTGCTGCCTCTCAATGAGGCTGAGGAATCTGGAGCAGGGCCTCAGGTGATGAGTGGAGCATGTGAGGAGGAGCATATGGAGGAAGGTGGTCCTTAAGGTACTCAGGTCCCAAGCTATTGGATAAAGTCCAGTTAAAACTGATAAGGAAGTGGAATTTTTTTAAAAAGGAAACAAAATAAGGGATCCCCTAAAAGCATGTGGAGATTTATTTTTAAAGTCTTTGGGCACCTTTTGAGTTGAGGGAGGTAGAACAAAGACCAATATGTAGGAGGAGCCAGTTCTACACTGGGAAACCCAGCATAGCAAATATACTATTGTCTACTTATGTAAGACACAGTGGACAGATGTTCAGATAGTGGGTAGTGCCTGAGTACAGACTATCACCAAAGTAGACTGAAGAAGCAGTCTTAAAATCAATAGTGTAGCACTGAATTTAGCCCATGACTTTACAGGCAACAATGGTATAAACAGGGCCGGATTAAGATAGGGGCTATTGGAGCTGCAGCTCCAGGCCCCTACCCCGAAATAGGCCCACAATCAGGACCGGCCGCCACCACCAACCTGGCGGCTGCTGCTGCTGCCGCCGCTACCACCGCCGAGGAGGAGGAGGAAGTGACGCGACAGGACCCCCGCGCTGTTTTTTGCCAGGGAAACCATGGCAACAGGGCTGTTTAAGCCCTGTTGCCCTGGTTCCTCCCGCCAAAACAACGCAGGCGGGGCTCCGGAAGCGACACGACGCGGAGAAGGTAGGTGGCGGGGGGGGATCGGGGGTGGTGGTGATGGCGGCGGCGGCGGGAGGCGCAGCAGCAGCGAGTGGGAGGGCGGGGGGAGGCGCAGCGGCGAGCGGGACGGGAGGGTGCGGCGGCGGCGGGCGGGCGGGTAGGCGGAGGCCTGGCGGGGGCGGCGCAGCGGAGGCAGAGGCCTGGCGGGGGCGGCGCAGCGGCAGCGAACAGGAGCGCAGCGTTTCTGCGCCCTCTTCAGCCGCACGCCCTCCTCAGCACCAGGCCCATAATGCTCTTAATCCGGTCCTGGGTATAAAACACAGGGCAGGTGTAAATGCAATCACAGTTGCCTAAATAGGCCTGTTATGGATCTTACAGGATTGCTTTAGTTTAGTTCGCAGCACTATTTTGTTATTGGCTGAAAGGTCATAAGCTTGAGGTCTTGTCTTCAGTTGTTTGTGACATATGAGGGGCTAATATTGTTGAGTCATAGTTTCTCTGGGCAGCAAGAAAGCTGAGCTAATGACTCAAACTGGGACACAACTACCAGTGAGCTGATGGTGCCTTCCTTGAAGTGGTGGTACTCCCATTTTTTTTCTGTGAAGTGACCGTTTATCCCAGTGCTAAATCAAACCTACTAATGAACAAGAACAGCAAGCCTGCTTTATTTTCATCCTATACAGGTCTTTGTATCCTAATGGTTTGCCTGATGAATATTCCATTCTAACTACTTTTCGGATGGCTGGAAATACACTTCAGAAATACTGGAGCATTTGGCAGGTTCTGGACTCTTCTGGAAAAGAACAAGTTGGGCTGAATTTTAATGGACAAACCAAGTCTCTTGAATACTCATATAAAGGAATTGATGGAAGTCTCCAGACAGCAACATTTCTGGATTTGCCCTATCTATTTGATTCCCAGTGGCATAAGGTTATGGTTGGAATAGAAAAGAGCTCTGTCACTCTTTATGTTGACTGCATTAAGATACAAACTTTAACCATAAAGCCAAGGGGAAAGATCAATGTTGATGGCTTCACCATGCTGGGAAAACTGAAAACTAATCCTCAGATTTCAGTTCCGGTGAGTTTTTAAACATTTTTCTTTACAAATGAAGTGCTTGTCTTTCCTCTTTTAATTTTTTGGGGGAGTGGGGTTGAGGCATCATAATATATTTTGTTCCACATGGAGCAGCAATAAATGAATCTAGAATATGTGACTTTGACATTGTAGAGAAACAAGGATGATCTCTCAACAAGCTTTAAACACCGAAACCTCATTATAACTGAATATCTGGACATTTGCTTTTACTGAACCTTACAAGAATCATGCAGATACTGGAGGGAAAAAACAGTTCTGAAAACAAAAGATTATTTAATAGACCAGACCAAAATAGATGGATCTACTGAAGATTTAAATACAAGTCTTCAACTAATTACAAAGCATAATTAAAAGCTATCAAGCCTTTACAAAGTAGAAGTGAACATGAGCATCTTTGAACTCTATTATAGTTAAGGAACTATCAAAATTAATGGTGCTGTCAATAAGATGAAAAAGTCCAACTAATTTATATAGGGTGGCCTTTGAAAGCAGTGTTTATTTTATTTCAACTGTAACCTACTTCACCCCCAAATCTCAGGGTAGAAGCTGCACTATCCTGACCTAAAAGGCATGGTCCTAGAAAGCTTGCAATTTAGATCTAGGGAGCTGAGCTACTTGTTTATATAAAGGGAAACATTTTAAAGAATAAAATGACTCCTTCGTTTTGGAATTTATGCTACAGTAGAGCAAGAGATTTTGAATCTTCAGGCATAGTCTAAGCAACTTGCTTATGACATCACAACTCAAGTGCAACAATTGCTTTGTATGAAGAAATGCCTCTGTTCATGGTAATTTCTGAAGACCTTTCTTCTGTGCTCCTCTGCCTAGAAAGCTGGATTTCAGGAACTTCAGCTGTGACACAGTGTGATGAGCTTATTTATTTTCAGAGATGAATTGTGGATGGTGTGAAGTATGTAATGGAAGTGTGAAGTACCTACCAGATGGATAGAAAATAATTTGTACCTACCATATATCTATGCAGGCTTGGATACACTAGTGTAATCCCTCTTGGATAATGAGTCACACTGTGCCTTATTTCTAATATTGTAGTAGAGTTTTGTTCCAGAGAAAGAAGAGAGGAATTAAAGAATGCATGCACCATATGCATTCTTTATAGGCTGACTCTGTAAGGGCCTCTTATTTAATCCTTCACAGCCAGTTTACCCCACATCACTAAATTTGCAATGTAGTTAATTCGGATTAACTAGATTTTCAATTTTCTGGTAGCTGGAAACAGGCTGTTATCCTCATCCTGCCTCCCTGAGATGTAAAATAAGGTCCTACCAGGAATTAGATGGATCCATTAGGGACCAACTAGGCATGATGTGCAGTGATGTGATTCTTCCAACCCCGCCCCACAATGGTGGTGGTGGTGGTGGTGGTTTTTTAATGAAAAGTTGGAAGAGCAGGAGGAGAGGCTGCTTAATTCTTTTCCTTCCTGCCATTTGTCTGCTCAACAACCCCCCCCCTTGCTTTCCCACTTGTGGGAGATATGGAGTCCTCTATCTTGAAACGAGTTTCAAGAACCCAAGGGGGCCTTAGATTGGCTTCTTTGAAACATAACCCCCTCCTCCAATGGCACATGGCAAATTCCTTTCAGTTTCAAAAACCAATTTGTGATATGCCATCAGGTTGTTGTTGTTGTTGTTTTTAAATCCATTGGCCTAGTGCAGGGCCTGGCTACTGAGTGTTGTGGGCTTCAGCTTGCCTAGCTCTGTGTTGGATTGTGGGCAAGTATGTCGCTTTGAAACAGTTATAGGTTAATGGGTGGATGAGGACCTATGACAGGGGTAAGCAACTTCCAGCCCTCCTGATGTTGTTGGATTGCAACTCCCATCAGCTCCAGCCAGGTTAGCCAGTGGTGAGGGATGATGAGAATTGCAGTCCAGCAACATCCCTGGTGGCCTATGATGTGGCTTCCGTCTCACTGACAACTATACAGTCCTATTTTATAGTATGAGACAAAGGTGCTTTATATCAGTTTAAGGTTTGCCCCCTTGTATTATATTATTATTGTTATTTTCATTTATTTATTTATTTATTTATTTATTTTATTTATATCTGCCTTTTTTTTCCTGCAAGGAGCCCAAGGAGGCTTACATAATCCTCCTCTCTGTTCTTATTCTCACAACAACCCTGTGAGGTAGGTTAGGCTAAGAGTCCGTGGCTGGCCCAAAGTCACCCAGCAAGCTTCAAGGCCAAGTGGGGACTAGAACCCAGATCTCCTGAGTCCCAACACTCTCACCACTACACCACACTGACTCCCCTTGTCATCATTGTTGTCATCATCACAGTTATTTAGTGTACATGGGCACTTTCACATGCCATATATGTTGTTCATATAAAGCCAGGTGGTAGTCAGTTGGATGGGCAGGTTTTTAGCCTATTATTGAAAGCAGAAAAGATGTGCTTTGATTAAACAGTGAATAACTGGTTCTTCCATAAACACTTCCACAATGCAATATAAAGAGAGCTTCGGCTATTGGGTGGTATAAAAATGTATTCAATAAATAAATAAAATAAATTTAAGAAAGATTAACTATGAACTAGACAGTTAACACTGGGGGACGGGGACGGGGGGGAAAGCCCTGTATTGATTCACAAGACACAGGGATGAATGAGTTTCATGGGATAGATTAGGAATGTGACTTACAGTATACAGTGGACATGGGACGGAGACGGCCTTGGTCACCTTGGTGGATGATATGAGGAGGGCTTTGGATAGGGGCGAATGTGCTCCTTTCTAGTCCTCCTCGATCTCTCGGCGGCTTTTGATACCGTTGACCACGGTATCCTCCTGGACCGTCTGGAGGGCTTGGGCTTGGGAGGCACTGTATTGCAGTGGTTCCGGTCCTTCCTCTCTGGAAGGTATCAGAGGGTAGTTCTCAGGGAGGAGGCTTCGGACCCTCGGCTGCTCACTTGTGGAGTGCCGCAGGGTTCCATCCTCTCCCCGATGTTATTCAACATCTACCTCAAGCCGCTGGGAGCTATCATCAGGAGGTTTGGGGTGCAGTGTCATCAGTATGCGGATGACACGCAGCTCTACCTCTGTTTTAAGTCCTCACCGAGGTTGGCCGTTGAGACCCTGTCCAAGTGCCTGGAGTCAGTGGCTGGCTGGATGGGAAGGAACATGCTGAAACTGAACCCCGACAAGACCGAGGTACTGCTGGTGGGGGACAAGGGGAGGTTAGGGGATGTTGACCTGGTGCTGAATGGGGTACATCTACCCCTTAAGAACCAGGTCCGCAGCTTGGGGGTCATTCTAGACTCCCAGCTGTCTATGGAGGCTCAGGTGGCAGCTGTGAGCCAGGCGGCGCTGTATCAACTCCATCTGATACGGCAGCTGCGCCCCTACCTTCCTAATCACCTACTCCCATCAGTGGTTCATGCCTTGGTCTCCTCTCGCCTAGACTACTGTAATGCGCTCTACGTGGGGTTACCCTTGAAGACGGTTCGGAAGCTTCAGCTGGTACAGAATGCGGCGGCTCGCCTGATTAAAGGCAGCCGCCAGCGTGATCACATCACGCCAGTGCTAAATGAGTTGCACTGGCTACCAGTTGCTTGCCGAGCCGAATTCAAGGTGTTGGTTTTGACCTTTAAAACCCTACATGGCTCTGGCCCAGTTTATCTCAAGGAGCGCCTCTGGCAACATCAAGTAGGCCGCTCAACAAGGTCTGCCACGAATGGCCTTCTCCTTATCCCATCAGCCAGAGTAGCCAGGCTGGTGGGGACTAGGAAGAGGGCCTTCTCTGTGGCGGCCCGCACATTATGGAACTCCCTCCCTAGTGACCTTTGCCATGCCCCGTCCGTGATGAGCTTCCGCCGTGCATTAAAAACATGGCTGTTCAGGCAGGAATATGGGGTGGGTTAGGTTTTTAAAAGAATTTTTTATATTGTTTTAATTATTATATTTTATTGTATTGTTTTATTGTATTTTAATTGTACATCGCCCAGGGTGGCCGGGTGGCCGGCCAGATGGGCGATTAATAAATATAAGAATAAATAAATAAATAAATATACTGCTGCTTTCTGTTCCACTCTGTATTCTTGTTCAATCAATAGCCCAACCCTGCCACTGCCCCCCCCTTCTGGCCACACACCTCTTCCAGCCACATGTGTGGGCGGGAGGTCTGAAGAGGGGAATCCACCCTACACTCATAGTCTCCTCCCTTGCTGTGGAACCCTGCCTGATCAGGGTTCAAAGTCACTGGGAGAATCTGCACGTATGGAGGTGGCTCCCTCTTCAGATCTCCCCCTCAGGCATGTACAGGGGGGCAGGTCTGGCAGGGATGTGTTGGTGGGTGGGACCACCAGGTGCAACAGCACTCTCTTCCTCCACGTGATTACAATCGCAAGGAGGATAATGCCTGAAGGGGGCTTGGAACTTGGGTAATCTGGGATTCAATGCCATTTCTGCCATGAACACACTGGGTGGAATTGGACACATCACATACTCCTAGCCTCAGTTCTACATCCTTAAAAGAACAGGGTTTCTTAACCTATTTAGCTTTGATGCCGAACTAGAAGTGTGATATAAATTTCCCACAGGCAATCAGTAAATCACTCGTAACCGTATTGTATTTTATGGTTTTAACTGTTGTAAACCGCCCAGAGAGCTTCGGCTATTGGGCGGTATAAAAATATATTAAATAAATAAATAACTGCTGCAAGTCACTAGCAGTGGTAATTCTCCTTCCCCTTGAAGGTGCAGAATCATAGCATAATCCCACATGTAACTCACTTAAATTTATATGAAGCTGGACCCCACTGAAGAAATTATTTAAGAAAAAATGATACCTAGATCTAGTCTGATACAGGTGGCTGTGCGTGCGTTGACTCAACAAACAGGCAAAGTAAATGTCCCTTATTTTGCTAACTTCAGTTAATAGAAGAGCAGGTAAACCTCTGAGTTCACTGGTCTCAATCAGATTCCACTTTAGATGTAGCAGAGCCAATCTCTGTTTGCTACTTCAGCTGGGGCAGAACTATTCATCAAGCAAAGCAGAAAGATAATTCTCAGCTATATGTTTTGAATAGCCCAGTTTAGGTGGTTTGTACGTGACTTGGCCATGCCGTGCTGTCTGTGCAAGAGGTGAGGCAAGGAGAGATATTGAAGGTGGAGGGATGGGACCTCTTTGAACGGAATTCAAAGAGCCATCGGACTATCCCGAGTCTTCAGGATTATGAAGCTGAGGAGTATCTATCTACTTCTTTAATAGTTGGAAGAAATTACAAGCAGGAACACAGCTGGATGGCTCTATCTCAACTGGATTCCACTTAGATGTACTAGGGCACAGCTCTGTTTGCTACTGTAGTGAAAGCCTGGGATCGGGCTGCCCATCTTGCCTAAGCTTTGCTACTCTGTTAATATTTGCTTTGCCTGCAGATCAAGGAAATTGCTCTAGCATTATTGCATTTTGATTAAACTTATACATGAATTGAACTTAATGGGACTAAACTGGCATATAGTCGAGCACTTTGTTAACCATAGAAGTTATTCACCAATGGTGCTCACCGGTGCTGACTGGAAGCCTTTTTGTTCTATCCCCTCTGTTTTTGCAAGCATTCTTTTCTGCAGAGGCCTTCTTATAAACCTCATTATTTGAGGTTTATAAACGACGGGTTAACTGCTCTAGGGTAAATAGGTCGATAGCTGCAAACATCACATCCTGTTTCATGAAATGTACTGACTAGCTCGCTTGAAAACACTGGTCTCTATCACAGAGACCACAAATCTATTTACGTAAAGGAAGGATCCTGGTGACCAGGTTTTCCACATTGCAAGAACTGTAGAAGAAAACCTTGACAGCAGAATCAGCCACAAGATGGCAATCTAACCAGTTAAGCCCAAGGGCTCTCTGCATAGGACATTCAAATGATAGTTGAAAATGTTTTAACATTCAGATCCGAAGCATTGGGGTGGGGGAGGGGGAGGGGGAGGGGGAGGGGGAGAAGCAGGTACACCTCTGTATTCTGCACATACCTGTGGTGTTTCCTGTAATATGTAAAGGACAAACTTGCCTTTCCTCACCATAGCATGAAAATTATGTACATATTGTGGGGAGCTGAGAATAGCCCTGGGGTCCTGTGGCATGTAGGGATTGTGAAAAAGAAAACACCCCCCCCCCACCACCACCAATGTTCCCCCTCACACTTCTAACCAGCAACAGCATTTTCAGGGAGTTTTTTTTAGAGCAGGGAAAATGCAGCATTTAATTGTGAAACTGAAAGAAAGTGCAGTTTCCTCTTGTGTATTTGTACTATTCTACTGTACCACGGTGCCACCTAGAGGTTGTGTAGCAGAAAAGCAGGAAAGGAAATGCTCCTTGTGTAGTGTTCAGATCTCAATTCTATGATGAAACTGAAAGTAAATGCAGCCAATTAACAGCGGATTAACAGCCTTGTGTAGAAAAGTTCTAAATGCTAGTAATCGGAAACTGCAGAATATGGGGAGTAAATTGCTGACTCTGGATGGGGTCACATGCCCCCTGAAGGGTGAGGTAGGCAGTTTGGGCATGCTCCTGGACTCAGCGCTGTCTATGGAGGCACAGTTGGTGTCAGCTACCAGGAGTGCTTTTTACCAGCTCAGGCTGGTTTGACACCTGCAGCCCTATCTAGAGAAAGCTAACCTAGATACAGTGACACATCATGCCTTGGTTACATCCAGTTTAGATTACTGTAATGCGCTCTACATGGGGCTGCCCTCGAAGATGATTGATAAACTGCAAGTGGTACAGAATGTGGCAGCTAAAATGCTTGTAGGAGCTAGTCGTTTGAATCATATTACTCTATTCTGCGTCATTTACATTGGCTGCCTCGGCCCAATTCAAAGTGCTGTTTTGGCATTTAAAGCCCTAAATGGTTTGGGACTACATTATCAGAAGGATTGCCTACACCTATATGAGCCTGCCCAACCATTAACATCAGTATCAGAGGCCTTACTCTCTGGCCCACCAGCTAGAGCCACTAGGCTGGCGGGTACTAGGGATAGGGCTTTCTCAGTGGTGGCTCCACACACCTTTGGAACTCCCTTCCCATGGAGATACGCATGGCCTCATCACTGCTGGGTATTAAGAAAAACACCTGAAGACGCATTGATTCCATCTGCATTTGGTGCTTAAAAATCATTAGCTGATGCTACTGCTGTGTGTGTGTGTGTGTGTGTGTGTGTGTTGTCATTTGTATGCTAATGTTTTTGTAATATTATAAGCTGCCTTGTGAGATCAGTGTGCTCTGAAAGGTGGATTAAAAATATTTTAACTAAAAATAAATGAATAAATAAATGAAAGCAGAATCCCTTACAAGGGCTATAAAACAGGGGTGGGCAATGTGTGGCCCTCCATTTTGGCCTGCAACTCCCTCACCATTGGCTATGTCGGCTCAGGCTGATGGGAATTGTAGGCCAAAATATCTGGAGGGCCACATGTTGCCCACTTCTGCTATAGGAGGTGGGAGACAAAGAAGAATTTGTGAAATGTCCCAGAGAAAGGCACAGCCGTGTTTGAGAGTAACGGTAGTTTTTCATGTCATCTTAAAGGAGTTCAGATTTGAAAGTCCTATTGATTGTATGAGAAACGTAGAAATAAATGTGTCAGTACTATTTAAGGAACAAGACAAAATATGATGGTTCTCAGAATGACTCAAAGAAGTCTAGGCCACGGGCAAGTTAGGATAGCAAATGATATGGCATGAAGGATAAGAGAGGATGTCAAGAAGTTTTGAAATGTTATTTACTGAATTATTTTGGGAACATTAGAATTATCTACGTACATTGGGAAAACATTGGTCAAACCAGAGGGAAATGTGAATGCTGAAGGCTTATACTTTGTCCCCCAAACATTTCAGAATATTAGATCTATGATGCCCACTACCGTCCCCCTAGTGTGACCTTAGCTAATACAGTACTTTCAAATGTAACACTGTGATCTTGTAGAATGTGGAGGAAATATAATTTAGCAACATAAATGATCCTCTCCTCCAAAATAAATAATACGGATTTGCATTGGAATATTTTCCTGAGCAGATGACACCATGATGCAACTGATACACCATGCAGAAAATTAAATTGATAATAATAATAATGAACACAATCAAAAGTCCTTTGGTACAGCTATTGACTCTGATGTTTTTGGTCTGTAAACCCTCTTTTCTTTTATCTGTGCAGACATCCAAATAAAACATTTGTAAACTTCAGAGAGATAGAAGAGTGTGGTTTCTTGGCCATTTCATAGAGGCGTTGCAAAAAAATGTTTAAAGAGGGTGTGAAATCTCACAAAAGTATATATCTGTCTGTTTCAGAAGCTTTCTAGTGTACATAAGAGCCAAGTCTGTGGAATTCTATTTTCTTTGGCATTCCATTCTTTCACCCCACTGACACTCCTGCCCCCTTTATTCAATTTTCTGGTAGAAAAAGAACCAACATGTGTTCATTTAAGGGGAACCCCCCCTCTCCTGCAACAACCCTTTTTTTTCTTAGTATGAACAACATAAGTTAAATTTAACTGAAAACCAGTGAGGGCCTCTTAGTAAGGGTTCTGGGTTCAAATCCTAGTTCTTCAAAGAAAAGCAGTGTCACACATTCTGGAAGGGTTTGTTCAGAAGTAAACATGTCATCCCTGTACAGCTGACATACCAGGAGGAGCCTGTGTTTTGCTGAGCAGCCACAAATGAATTTCTTTTTATAATGGGCTATATGGTAGTATCCAGTGTTAGTCCTATATTAGTAGTATAGTATCCAGTGTTAGTCTTTTCAATGGCCCTACTCTATGTAGGGCTAACTTTGGATACAACCCTCAACCTCCAGTTTCTCCTTTCATTAAACATGCTTTTTAACGTGTCCTTTCATTAAGCTGGGTTTCCATCCAAAAATAGGAACAATTATTACCTACCTCACAAGGTTGTGAGGATCCATGGGATAAGGAAGTGGTGTTATCTACATTGAACCTTAAGGAGAGGACAAGCTTGAAATCAAAGAAATAATCACCCATAAGATGAGCAAAGTTCTAGGAATAGAAGCTGGTACATACAGTGTGGCGTAGTGGTGAGAGTGTTGGACTGGGACTCGGGAGATCCGGGTTCTAGTCCCCGCTTGGCCGTGAAACTCACTGGGTGACTTTGGGCCAGTCCCTGACTCTCAGCCTAACCTACCGCCTAACCTACCGCCTAACCGACCTCACAGGGTTGTTGTGAGGATAAAATGGAGAGGAGGAGGAGGAGGATTATGTAAGCCACCTTGGGTTCCTTGCAGGAAAAAAGGTGGGGTATAAATATAATAAATAAAATAAAATAAAATAAAAAGATGCCATGGGTAGCTGCTTAGAATGGCTCTGTTGCTAAATCAATACCAAATAAGCTCTCTCTTTTTTGGTCTTTGTTCTTAGTTTGAGATCCAGTGGATGATGATTCATTGTGACCCTCAACGACCCCAGAGAGAAACATGCAGTGAACTTACAGCCAGGAGCTCGGTAAGAAAGTAGCTTAAGGTCAATGCTAAGTTGTAGTACGACTGGGGTGGATATTCAAAATGCCTTAATCTATTTCCTTTCCAAAGTTATTCAAGCAGAGAGACTGGAGAAAATATACAGGTGGGGTGGCTTCTTTCGTTGCCTGACAATTCTGTTCCCAGCATAGACCAAGGCAAAAGTTGCTGGGAGGTGCTTAGTAGTACTAAATGTAGGGAAAAGGGTTAAAGAGCTGGTGGTGTCATTCAATCCCTCCTTTCTAGCCACCAGGTTTCCTTCCTCCAGTCTCTGCTGCCCTCCTCCACAGCCATTCATTAACAGAATAACTGTGCCTATTCCAGGCTGTGTCTTTCTAGGGTCTTTCTGGGGGGCGGTTTTTTACATCCAAAAATCCATCTGTGGGCCGGCAATTGGAGAAATGTCCATGGCTAGCTCCGTTCCAGGCAAGAGGTTTCCCTGCCTCTTAGGGGTTTTCCTGCAAGTCATTTGCCTTTGCCTGTCTCAAGTAAGTTTTGCCTGATTTTTTTTCTTGTTCTTTTCAGATAAGCCAGACAGCCATCAAGGTAAGTTTGAAAGGCAGGGTGCTTTTTCCATGTAGGGGGGAAAGTGTTTCTATAAGCTCCATGCTCTGTTCTAACTCCTCTCTCTCTCTGGTTGGCAATCAGGGGAACTGAAAAACATACAAATTGTAACGATGCTGTTATGTTAGAAAACGTACAGAAGTGCCCTGGTGAGAGGTATAATGCTTCTCTAGATGGACCTTTGGTTTGATCCTGCAAGCAATGCACTTCTTATTTTCTTTACCCTAGTTGAGACGGCTTTGATTTAGGCAGAGAAGAGGTGGAGGGAAGGTATTTCCCCCATTGTTGTGTGATCTGACTTCAGGAGTGCCTATATCTCTGGCCTATACACTGGGCTAGATCCAGACTTTGTCATACTTAGAGGAAACCCAGTGAAGTCAATGGGTCTACTCTAAGTAAGTCTGGATCCAATTCATTGATTCTGTATGACAGATGTTTGAATAGTTCCTCCCAGCACCCACCACCACCATTGAAATCTGGAACTCCTGATGTTCTGAATAGAATTTTTAGTTCAGTAAAATATCTCTATTCTGCTCAGTGCAATATGTCATCATGGACACATACCTAAGCTGAATTAGTACGTATTAGTGATCTCTGAAGTTCCTGAAGCAATCCTGTTATAACCATAATCAGAGTGGAAAAAGTAGGACTTTTCGTCCATGTTTATGGATGAAGTGGATTGATTCCAATCCATGTTAATGATTGTGAGTACAGAACCGAGTGGTGGTAGTTATTCTGGACTGATTAATTAACTAATGGGAGGAGGTTCACAGAAGGAAATATTCCCATCCTGTCCTCTGCCTGCAGTAGCCTGCACCCACTGAAAAGTCTCTCTAGAGGGCATCCTGAACATTGTGGGATGGGCCGTGG
Organism: Shinisaurus crocodilurus; assembly: GCA_021292165.1. Taxonomy (NCBI): domain Eukaryota; kingdom Metazoa; phylum Chordata; class Lepidosauria; order Squamata; family Shinisauridae; genus Shinisaurus; species Shinisaurus crocodilurus. The sequence continues at coordinate 132,540,854 of CM037879.1, forward strand.
GTGGGGTGGGGGTGCTGCTGGTGGGAGGAGGGGTGGGAAATTTTCATCAGATTAACTTCATTCTCTTCACTCACGTTAGGACTCAAACCAATTACGGTACTTCATGAGAAGATGCCATGTTTTCCAATGACAGACACCTACTGTTCTATGAAACTGTTCTATAGGGGCTGATGATGTGATATAAGGCAGTGCCTTATATATCCACAGACTGTAATAAGCAATAAACTTTTTGAATGAGATGGAAATAGGATTAAATCTCCAAAGAATATCATACAAAATCATGATTAATTCCCAAAGAGTAGCCATGCTGGTCTGTTGGTAGATAGCACAGCCAACAAAGTATCCTGTGGAACCCTAAAGGTGAACAAATGTGTTGTGACATGAACTTTTATAGGATAGTGTCTACTTCTCCAGAGACAAGAAAAATAAGTAATTATGAATGGTTACACAGAGAAAATGAACACTGCGGTGCCCAAGAGCCTTAACTGTTGTGTCATGCAACCGCTTACACTACAGACTAAAATAGCTACTCTTCTGCAATTTGTCTGAAGAAAAGTGGTCTTTTAAAATGCTGGCTGAGAGAATTATGGCTAGAATTGGAGTTCTCAGCCTGATATTGACTGGCAAATATGTTCCCCTGAAACTGCTTTCAGTGTCAGAAGTTCACCTTCTCCGTGAGAGGTGTGAGGCTAGAGAAAGGGGCCTAGTAGGCTGACTTCACAAAGCATCTATTGTGAAGTTAACCCTGCCTGGCAGCTGGAATTCAGTCATAAAAAGAAAACAGTGGACTGTGTTGTAGAACCTGAGAGTCGTCCCCAAATGTATTTTGAAAAATGAGTCACTATGCACACCCTGGGTTTTCACAAAAATGTAGCATTTTTGGAAGAGGTTTAGAGTGGGTTAAAAAAAGAAAGTAAGAAAGCAGGGCCTATTTTAAGAAGAAAATTCTTACAGAGGAAAATAATTTATAGAGGGCCATGGTGGGGTGTATTTTTAAACATGTCTTCATTATACATGTCTCTCGGAAGGCATATGGGGATATTTAGATACAACACTGATCTCACTCAATTAGGCAAAGCATAGTGAACATTGGTACATATCTGCAGAGGTCAGCTTATTTTATCTCACAAATTGATTATTGATTTTACAAAGGGAAGGAGATTAGTGGATCCAAAGAGCATTATTTTATTCCATTTTACCATTGGAGCAGTCATACTTGGGGGAATACCTCTTTTTCCTCTACAGAATGCATGAGGAAATGTAAAGAATATTAACTCTATCATACCCCCACCCCCACAGCTGTTGCCCTGAAGTGCGCTACTATGGCAAAGTATGTGCTTTGCACCCACCCACCCACACACATATCACTTGCCACAGCAATGGGCAACATGGCACCTTTTAATCTCTAAGATAGTAATTACATTTTACGGAAAGTAGTGTGTGATTGCATTTGTCTTGCATTGCCTATCATGTAGATTATAATAGGAGAAAAGATGGTCCAGTGGGGCTTGAAGAGTCCTAATCCAACTAGGAATACAATTCAGTAACATAGTTAAGGGTTATCTGGGTCATTGGGGCAGTGGAGCTGAACTCTGGCCACAGGAATTGTCAGTCAGACTCAGAAATATCCTTTGGGCAGTTGCTCCGACTTCTTCTCCTTTGCCCTATTTATGGCATGGCTTCAACCGTCTCCTCATCCACTGTCTTAAGTGCTCTTTTTGTTCCCTGGCAGAGAGGCCCCCCAGGTCCGCAAGGCCCCCCAGGCCCCCCAGGAGTTCCTGGCATCGACGGCATCGACGTAAGTGTATTTTGTGCACGGACGAGACTGCGCCGCATAACACAGCGAGCACTTGAGGAATTCTTCCCCATAGTTATACAATGGCATTACTGTCCCTCTGAGTATATTTAACGTGTGACACTCGAGTTTGGCAACCCTCCGTGATGCTCTGTTAGCCAGCACTAGAAATTATTCACTGGCATTCTGTGCCAAAACCCCTAGATGTGCGTTCCAAGTCATGTACTGCAAGGGCTGGCGGCATGAGGGAAACTTCATTTTATGCATAAACTGTATTAGACCTATAATGAGATTGTTCTAAATTGGAATAGGGATTACGTGAGATTAGTATTTATAAACTGCAAATTAAATTAAATTAGTAGTAATCCTGTCTACTAGTGACCAGGTTTTTACATGTGGAATCGAGAAGGTTATCTCAAGACTTAAAATGTACCTTACTTTACTGTTTCCCTCTTCTATTCCACTAGGGGGACAGAGGTCCTAATGGGCCCCCAGGCCCTCCGGTAAGTAGCTGATACGTAACAGGTAACCTTGCCGAGGTAATATTATTACCTTCTCTGGCTACATCTACTGTCTTAATTTGTCTGTAACCAACTCATTCCTGCAGGGTCCAGATGGTGAACCAGGTAAAGCAGGTGTGCCTGGATTGCCAGGAGTGCCAGGAGCTGATGTGAGTAGAATTTTACTTCCCTTGAACCAGGCAGAGCTTCTGCCCATGAGATGATGATGCACATCTGGAAAGCTTTCGGTGTGCAATCCAGGGCATTAGCCATTATGACACAATTCTGAGTGAGATATTTCCAAGTACGGAAAAGGCCCTTCCGGTGAAGAGCTGGGGAGGGGGAAGGTGGGGAATGAGCATAGCAGCTGATGAGGTGAGTTCCCTGGAGACGGTTGATTCCTCCTGGATTTACCTTGAATTCAGACAGGGAAGGTTATGTGCTGTAGTAGGTTTCCTCTTACTTGGGGCAGGACATAACAGTAGAAAGGGGAATGCCAAGATAGGAAGGCAGCACCGGTAGGAAGAAGATTAGACTGGTCCATGTTGCAAGGCAGCGATCCAGCGTTTGTTTGGGCTGAATCAGCATCTGGCACTGATCCATCTTCGGTGGTGCCACGAGGTAATTTGGACACTGAACTTAATGATTTTGCAGGGGGGGCCTTTACGTCAAATGCAAAACACACAATGATCCCCACCACATCTGCAGATAAACCTGTGTGGTGTAAACCTGATCCTATGCATTTCCCCACAGAAGTAAGTCCCACTGTGTTCAGTAGACATCATTCCAAAGTAGGTGCCTGCATAAAGATGGCATGATACGCCTTATATGATGACGCTAGGAATCAGTTCATCTTATTCTTCATCAGTTTCTCTTAAACTAATTTACGGTAACCCCAATTAGCTTCATGCCAATTCACCTTCTAAGCTTTCTTTTTTAAAGTATATGTAGGAAAGGGAAAAGAGCTCAGCAGGAGAAAATGCTGTGTGTCTATGATATGCTGTGCTGCCTGTGGTGCACTCAGTTTCTTCATTGGCTTTATTGATTGATTCATAGGAATCATTGGCATCTAAAAAATGTAAGCCTTTAGTTACAGCTTTTAAGTTTTCTTTTTAACATTTTTCCTGATTGTTTATGGCATGGTTGGGCAATTTGTGGCCTTCCAGATGCTGTTGGACTGCAACACCTATCAAGCTAGGTAATAGGGGTGATGGGAGTTACAGTCAAACATTATACAGGCCTGTGGCTTATGCTGGCTCAGCTTGTCTGAGCGTGGAAAGCTAAGCAGGGTCAGGCCTGGTTATTACTTGGATGGGAGACCCCTCCTCTAGTTTCCTGCATTCAGCAGGGGGTTGGACTCGATGGCCTTGTAGGCCCCTTCCAACTCTATGATCATAACATCTGGAGGGCTACGCATTGCCCACTACTGATTTACAGTGATAACATTCTCTACAGTTATTCGGGGGGGGCGTTGTGTGTGTCTTTGGTAATACAGTCATGCCTTGGATCGAGAGCATAATTCGTTCCGGAAACGTGCTTGTAATTCAAAGCACTCTTATATCAAAACGAAATCCACCCCCCAAAAAAATCGTACAGAGATTTTTAATTTACCGTAAGCCGTACTACAGTACTTGTATTGCAAGATGACGCTTGTATATCAAGTAAAAAAATAAAAATAAATATATATTAAAAAATTTGCTTGTCTTGCAAAACGCTCTCAAACCAAGTTACTTGTAATCCAAGGTATTACTGTATTCCCTGACAAACAAGCAGAAATATCTCTCTCTCTCTCTTGTACATCTAATTTGCAAAAGATTTGCCCTCACAACAGTCTAGTAGGATGGGTCCCATTTTATAGAAGGCGAACTGAGGCGGAGAGATGCTAGTTTACTCAAGGCCACGCAGTAAGTCAAGCTGACCCAGCAGAGGTAAAATGAAATCTCCCATAGCCAAGCTCAGCTGCTCTCCATCACCTAGACGACAGTGTCTGCCTCACACTCTGCTGGCTTGCCCCCCCCCCCCCCCTTGTCCCTGTTCCATAACTATTTTGATACTAGTCAGGTCAGTGTCTGTAGCAGTAAGTGGCAGGCGCATCCCTCAGCTACATAGACTGGGGGTTTGCTCTCTTTGCCTCATAAGCCATGCTAAAAATATAGTATGCAAGAAATCTTCATTTGGGATTACTGTTTGTGTCTTTTGATTGATACTTGCTATGCTTTGGGTCATTAAACTGCAACATGGCCCTATGTATGAATACAATATACAAACTAGGACCGTGTATGTGTATTTATAAATCTAACAGGCATGCTTTTAAATAAATAATGGTGGGGAAGAGGATGAACCTTTGTGCAAGAGGCTATCACAATAGTAATGGTTTTCATTAAGATTTTTTTGTTTCATCCATGCCAGTGATTTTGTAAAAGAATTGCAGCTTTATTTCATTAACTCTTTCGACTGAAAGTATTGAGCCTCAGCCAATGTACTGTTTCTTGAGCAGTACCTTCCCCCACCCCTTTTTGATTCACTCATTGTGTGGACAAAATATTAATTTAAAATAAATGAATAATTTAGGCTCTAGTCCTGTCCCTGGGAGTAAGCTTTGCTGAAATCAATGGAACATCTGAGTCGACATGTATAGGATACTGTTAGTGGTAGTTCTTCAGGCTACAGTCTTCAAACCACATATTCCAGAGTGATTAAAGTTAAATACTGCTCCATTATATATGACTGGAAGTTAATTGCTGTGAATCCACAATACAAGAATAACTGAGGCCCCAATCCAACATAAGAGTTGTTTTCTTAAACCCATTAATTTCAATGGGTTTTGAACATGCTTAAATTGGTGTTGAATTGTGGTAAAAAGAGGCAAAACATAAAGTCCAGACCTTGGATAATTGCAGGTTTCAGACAAGTTTGAATTTGGCTAGTATTTTATTGTTTTTCTGGAGCATTTTTTCATGCTCCTCTCATTAGGGTTGGATCTAAAGGTTCTCTTCCTCTGGGTAAAGGAAAAAATCCATTGGAGGAAAGGAATCTTTGGATTCAACCTTACATTTTTTTCTTGTTTTGATTCACTATTCCTGTAACACTCGGTTGATAATCTTATTTAATATTTTTAGCATTTTATGAACATTTTATAAACAGTTCCTTTCAGTGAACAAAAAGGTAATTATCACTTGCACTAAAAGTCTATACCTTGTTTCAAAAGGGATTGACAGGCCCTGATGGATCACTAGGCCCAGTTGGCCCAAAAGGACAAAAGGTAAGACTAAAACCCATTATTTATTTATTTAATTTCCCCCCTTTCTGCAATTTTTTTTTAATGGCACCCAATGGCACTCTTTCCATTTCTCTACCTCAGGGCTCTTTTGCACAATCATACGTGCCCAAGATACTTGCTAGCTATAGCTGTTAATTCAGGGTTTTATTATTAGAGAATCTAATGCTGCCATAAATCTAACCCTCTGTTCTCCGCTCAACCCCAAGAAGAAAAGTTTATTTTGTTCACTGCAACTTTTTTGATCCTTCAAAATAATATAAAATTTATTTTTTGCAGGGTGAACCTGGGCTGCCTGGAGGCCGTGGACTTCCTGTAAGTGATAGATTTTTATATGGTATTTATGTCAAAATCAATACAGTAATACCTTGGATTGCAAGTAATTTGGTTTGAGAGTGTTTTGCAAGACAAGTAAATTTTTAAATATTTATTTATTTATTTATTACTTGATATACAAGCGACGTCTTGCAATACAAGTACTGTAGTACGGCTTAAATTAAAAATCTCTGTACAAATTTTTTTTGGGGGATTTCTTTTGATATAAGAGTGTTTTGGATTACAAGCATGTTTCCGGAACGAATTATGCTCTCAATCCAAGGCATGACTGTACAATGAATTACTTTTTGCTACAATTATAAAAAAGGGGGGGCAGGAAAACCTCCTCTTCTTTCATAAATCCCTGAAGGAGTTTCCAGTCCGGCTGAAATAACAGAAGAACACAAAGAGTAGGGCAATCAGGAGTGAGCAGATTTAATTTCTCGCAGTCTTCTTAGCCTTGATAACTCAGCATTACGAAGTGGCCTTTAAAAGCAAGTCTATTTAACAGTAAAAAATGGTGGCTTATGCTGATGTCAGTGAAGACCTTCTGAAAGGATCCAAAGGACCGTGCATGCAGTGGGGCTCCACACGCAGTGGGGCTTTTCTGCCCTTCCCTGCTGTAGTCCCTGACGCTCACCAAAAAGTTGCTCCTGAAGGTTGGGGAAACCCTCCAGAGCGGAATTCAACTCAGCATGAAGCGAGGTGGGGGGATAGACTTGAAAGGAGAATTGGCCGTCCTTTCTCCTGTGTGCAGAAGCACTTTTTCCGCTCACCCACAGAACTCTTTTGATCTCTGTCCCTGTATTCTGCATAACTACTGTGAATGGTGGTAAGGTAAAGCCCAGTGTCAGAGTCAGTGTGGTCTAGTAGTTAGTTAAGGTGTCAAGTGGGGAGACTCATGTTCAAATCCTCACCTAGCCATGAAGCTCACTGGGAGATCTTGGCCATTCACCATCTCTCAGCCTAACCTACCTAAAGATATACTTATCTTTAATTTATTAATTATTTAATAATAGTAATTATTATTATTATTATCGTTGTCATCATCATCATCATCATCATCATCATCCATCCATTAATAAGGCTTGATTGCTGTGACCCACCCAGTGCTTCAGCTATTAGGTGGTATAGAAATGAAATAATAAAAAAGTAAATAAATAAATAAATAAATAAATAAAAGCTTCTTATCAGTTTAAGGTGCTGAACATTAAAGGGGGGATTTTGCTGGAGAGTTAAAAAGCTTATCCTTTACATTCTTTTTAGATAACATTTTCAAAAACAAATTAATAGTACAACAAGTGCTAGTTTAAAATATATATAAGACCCATTAAACTATTTCTAGAATATGATTTCTTGTGTAAACAGGCAGATCTTAAATTGCCTCTGAAAGATGTTTGGGAGAAAGGCTAACAAAGTTGAGGAGCCACCAATGAAAGGGCCTTCCCGTGTGTTCATTGTTCGAACAAATGGGATCTTTCTTCCCAATGCTAAGAACAGTGTCTGGGTGATTTTTGTGGGGATCACGGCAGGCGGAATAGTTAAACTCCTGCTCCCCATCTGACGCAGTACCCAGTTCTGCTCAGGGTCCCCCACGGCAGCAATTTACATAAGAAAAAAAGTGCAATAATGCATTTAACATCACATTTTGTTTGGCCCTGATATACCACAATGGAGTCCAAACATTTGTGATTTTGTATGACTTACCGTTGTTGTTGTTGTTGTTGTTACAATTACTGTTGTTATGAAGATGGTGATGATGATGATGATGTATATAACATCACTTTCAAGGTGGCTTACCAGAAAATATCACTACAGTAAAATATTACAAGAGAATAAATAATCTTTTTAAAAAGAGGAAGATAGGAGGTCAGAAAATAACCTAGATACTGTAGGAGAACCTTAGTGTTCCAGAAGTATTGCAACATTCCTTCTGTGCCTTTGCTTGCTTGTTTGTTTTAAAAAATTAAAGGCTATGCAAAGCTGAGGATAAATAGGAAAGCATGCTGTTGCTGGGAAATAAATGTTAGAGCCGTCACAGTAATACTTACCTCCAATGTTCATTATCCATAAAGAAAGCAGATTACTGTAGTTTGATATAAGGCAAAGCTAAGATGGCTGATGGGAAGGTTTTTGCAGATGCTGGTTTCCCTGTGGAGTGATTTAGCTGAGCATGTGGTGAATGATTGCTCAGAATAACTCGCAATAGCTGCCAATCTCAGCAGACTGACTATAAGAAAGTCACCTTGAGTTCCATAACTGTGTTATTTGGAGTATCAGAATTAAAAACAAACAATGGAGAAGAAATATAACTCTGAGATATTTAAAAGTTATCCAAAACTGTGAGCCATTATACCAGCAACTGTTTAGGATAGGGCAAAATCACTGCTCTTGAAGCCGAGCATCTCATCCCAGTGTATGGTGTAGGTAGCTCAAGCCAACCTGGTTCATGATGAGACAATGTGATACATCATCATCATTATGATGCCAGAATCTGAAGCCCAGATGTATCGGGGGTTGGGAGTGAAAGGAATATGCTATAGCAACTTGCAGGGCTCAAGGGTGCATCCTGGTAATAGAGCAAAAGCTTAGGGAAATGTTTTATTTACCTCCAACAAAAAAGAGTAGAAAGGAATATGATCTATAGGGCAGAGCAATGCAAGCATCTTCTGGAAAGGTGGTTGTTAACACAGAAAAGTTAGAGTGTAATCCTAACCCCTACTGAAGACTGGCTGGGATGCGGTGGGAGTGCTGCTCCATTGATGGAGAGGAACTCCGCTGGCGGAACAGCATGAGCACTGTGTATGCTCACAAAAAGTTCCGCAGGCCTAGGAATGCCACCAGTGGTGTTTCTATCAGTGGTAGACCCTGAAATGGGCCGTTCTGGGGCGAGTCAGAGGTGGACTTGGATCTATTGGATCCAAAGCCCCTTTGTTCCTCCCAGAGGCCCCTAGATTGGGCCCCAAACCTACATCTTCCTCCTCTTAGTTTCAATGGGAGGGAAATCAACAACAAAAGATCTGCTGGGGGAATGAAACAGCAAAAAAGCCATTCCCTCCGCAGCTGGAGCCAGCAGAGTTTGGAAAGTGGTGGATCTTTTGCCATGGACCCTGCTTCCCCAACTTAGTATTGCTCTGCCCCCTCAACTTGTTTAGTTTATAATTGGCTCCATTGGGAGTGCAGTTTATCTTCCATATAAAACTTTTATGTACTTCTTGTGTAGATTCTGTTGTGTTCACAGAACTGGGAAAGAAAATCAACTTTTTACTATAAAATGAAATCTTTGCTAGGATACAAGTGACAAGATGATCCGAAGTATCATCAGATTGTGTACTGTATGTCCATTATTATTCTCTTTAGTGTTCATGGGACTGCATAGCTGTAAGTGATGAACATAGTATGGCTAAGCAGGGCCTATCTTTTGCTTGGCCTTGGCCTTAAGTGAGACTGGAACAGTATTTAGTATTTTTTGCAGAAGGGAGATGGTGGTGTGGTTGATAATCATGTATAAAGTAGTATGAGAAATAGATTGTGCGCTTGCATATTATGCATGCACACACACACCTTAGTGCCACCAGCCAGGCACAGTATCAGCACCCAGCATGGTGGGGCAAATGCTGGGATCCTTGGTCGCCCACATCAGCTTCCTTTTTATTATTATTTTTTAAAAATGTATGGCCTGGAGCTGTGAGCTAGGTCAGGCAGCGGCAGACACCATCTTTGTTATTCCTATCTTCATTATCCCCCCTGTGCCTCTGGGCTCCCTCCCCAATGTACACTGTGTCAGGGGCAGGGCCCAGAGGCATTGGAGGATAATGAAGACGGCGGCTGTAGCGTTCTCACCTGGCACTTCCCTTCACAGTGCCAGGCTGAGGGAGTACTGGGTGGCAAAAGCTGCATGGCTTTCAGTGGCATTGCCCATCCCTGCCACTGCCTGCTTGCCACCCCCTGCCCCCACTGATCCCTTGGTAAGCTTTGGGGAGCCCACCAAGGTGGCATGGGGGGGCACTAAAAGGCACCTTGCCCAGGCCTCCCTCCCTGCTATCAGCCGAGTGGTTTATAGTTTCCTTTATCCATCTTCTTGAAACTTATAACCTTCCACTGTGAACTTCCTCTTCATTGTGTCTCCCCTTGAAAAACTTGTGCACACTCATGTTTCTAGGAACATTGCATTGCAAGTTGCACTTCTGAATGTTAAGTTGTACCTTAAAGGCTAGATTAATTTCTAAAGGAAATTGCTTGGGTTGTTCTGCGTATAAAAGGTTCTCTAAATAATTGTTGCTCCATAACATACAGCATCTACTACAAAGATAATCGGTTAAAGCTGCTTGAAATAGCAAGCCATCTCAAATACCCCAAGAGTTGAAAATAATACTTTATTATTCCACAGGTTTAAAAGAAATCATCTTAAAGTTTGTTTTTTCCCCCATTCTAAATGCTCCTATTGTTGGCAAGCAATGAAGTCTGAATATACAGAAAAACAAAAATGCAGTAAACCTTATTTTTCTTACAGGGAAAAGGGATTCCTGGATCTCCTGTAAGTAGAATTTAATCAACTATCCGTAGTTAATTGCACAGTAGATCAAAATATATCAGTGAAACGACTTAGAGCGCAGTCTTATGGTCCCTGGAGAGCATCCCAGCCAGGGACCATAGGATTTTTCAGATGCCCCCTCCCGAAGCCGTAGACACTGCTATGACTTTGGGAGGGGAACTTCCAGATCTATCCCTTCCCTGCCCCTCCCTGCTGCCATGGAACTGCAGTGGCTGCTTTCTGAGGTCACAAAAGCAAGGCCACAGACATAAAGTAGACGACCTCACAGAAGTAAAAAGGGGGAGCTCAAATGGGTGGGGAGGGGAAAGGAGAGGCCAGGATATGCAAATCCTATGGCCTCCCCACCCCCCAGCCCCACCCCCAGCAGCATGTCTCCTCTAAACAGGCTCAGATGCCCATCTAGAGGAAAAAGTTAAAACAGGAGGATGGAGAGGCGAACATCGCCTCCATTGTTCCTTTGGCCCTGTGGGTGGCAATGGGATACTCAGAAGCCTCCAAGATTGGAGGCTTCCATCTAATGGGTGCAGACCTTTAATGTGCTTTATCTTTTTTTTTTTTGTGGTTTAATTTTTTTATTTCTATATAAAACAAACACATAATATCAAACATCTAACAATTAACAAAACAAAATAGACCTCCGATTTTCTTCTACAGCAAATATAGGTAACAATAATTTTTCTTACTCGATAATCAGAATGAGAAATCTGTTTCTTCCCGTTGTCCCAAATTCACTTATTATTCCATAAATCCACAACCAAACAAATCATTATTTTCCAGTCTCTGCAAAAAGTCAATTAGAGGTTTCCACTCAATAATATACATAGATGTTGTCCTTTCTCTGATTAATGATGTGAGTTTGGCCATCTCTGCCAGCTCCAGCATCTTGACCAACCATTCTTCTGTCATAGGCACTCCTGGACCTTTCCATTTCTGTGCATATAGTAGTCTCGCTGCCATTGTCATGTATAAAAATAAAGTTCCATACCTTCCTTCTAGCTGACTGTCCATTATTCCCAATAGAAAAGCCTCTGGTTTCATTTGAAAAGTAACCTTTAAAATCTTTTGCATTAATAAATGAATTTCAACCCAATTTTTTTTTTTGCTTTCTTACATGTCCACCACATATGATAAAAGGTTCCTTCCTGTTGTTCACATTTCCAACATATATCTGATGCACCGTTATACATTCTAGCCAATTTCTCCGAATGTGCTTTATCTTCATGCCATGGGTCTGTTTATTTATATCATTAGGTTCTTGGACCAACTCTTCTATTTAGAAAACTATTTATCCCTTGAACTACTAGGCTATCCTCTAAAGAATTTCAACAAACAACACAATACCTTTTCTAATGCAGGGTCCACCTGGTATAGCAGGACTTCCTGGAGAAGTGGGCAGAGTTGGGCCACTTGTGAGTACTTCACTGAATATTCCAATAAATCATCGGTCTAGATTATATTTGTCTGCTAGCTAAATGTCCGTGCTGTTTTTAGATGTTTAGGATGGATGTGCCTCAACAGTGGCTGGCACATGCTGTGAAGCGCCCAGAGAGCTTTGGCTATTGGGTAGTATAGAAATGGAATGAATGAATGACACATTGAGCCTATGCACACTTACCTAGAAATAAGAGTCATCATGTGGGTGCTTCCCATTATGGTGTCCCCCTGGCAGTGGCAAGTTATCCTAGCTGTGGCTATATTGTATGGAATTATTTGCTGTGTAGATCTCTGTGATAGGCTGCTGTAAATACTATTGTGGTTCTTTTTTCAAAGGCTTGGATCCCAAGATGAGTGAATAGAAGGTTGTTAATGCAAGGAAGGTTTCCTTGCCCATCTCCCACTGCAACTGGCTGGACCCCCTAAAAGCATCTCCAGAAGGTTGCAGCGCCCTCCTGAACAATGTGGGATGGCACGTGGGAGGGCTGCTGCAAGAGGGGAGAATCGCCTAGAGTTGGGTGGACATTTATCCAGTTTTTGGTGATTCTCCTATGCCCCAGGGCTCCCCATGCCCTATCCCACGTTGTTCAAGAGGGTCCTGCAGCCACCGGGAGAGGATTGGAGCAGGTGCAAGTGGCTATAGGGGGATGAGTGGGTGGGGAATTTTCTTTCCGTGAACTTCCTTCTGTACATCCACTTATCTTAGGATCCAAGCCACAGTTTTACCCCACGGGATGGAATAGAACAATTTATTATAGGACACCCCCATTCGTGGGCATTATTCTGCATGGGGTGAAGAAAGTGGATAGAGACAAGGCTTTCCCCACATCTCCCATAATATTAGAAACAGCGGGGGTCACCCAGTGAAAATGATTGGCTGTAGATTTAGGAGACACCAAATAAAGTACTTCGCACAAGGCATAATTAATTCACTGCTACCAAATGTGGTGATGGCCATTAATTTTAATGGCTTTAAAGGGGGACAGGTTGGTCAACAGGTATTAGCCACGAAGGCTAAATGGAACCTCCTCCATGCTCAGAGGCAGTGTATCTCAGAATACCAGCTGCTAGGGAGCAACAGTGAGGGAGGGCTATTCCCTTCATGTCCTGTGTGTAGATCTCTGTGTGTAGATCTTCTTCAAGAGTCATCTGTTTGGCCAATGTGAGATCCCGGTTGCTGGGTTAGATAGAACCTGTGTTTGATTTAGCAGGGTTTTTAAACTCTTTATGCATTCTACATAATTTCATATTAAGTTCTTCATAATTCCTATAACCACCAATGTTGAGTTCCTTATAAATGGCATGAAATTTGTAATTGTTTTCTGGGCTACAAAAAAAGCCGGGTGTTACACAATATTCTTTTGTTTTAAAATGTGTTATGATATTGTAGAGCTATAGCAGGGCCGGCGCTACCGCTAGGCAGACCCAGGCGGCTGCCTAGGGCGCGTGGTGGAAGAGGGCGCAGAAATGCTGCGCTCCTTCCTCGCCGCTGGCGCGCTCCTGCCCCACCTGGCCGCCTCGCCGACAAAGGCACCGGTCCGCAACCAACAGGTCTGTGCGGGGGGGGATTGCGGGCGCCGGGCGGGCTCGCGGTCGCGGTCGCACTCGGCTTTCCTCTGCGCCCGGAGCTAGGCCGGGTCAGGAGTGTGCACGGCGGCAGCGGCGGCGGCGACCGGTAGGCAGCGGGGAAAGCGGCTGCTGGAGGAGGCGGCCGGCGGGCGGACAGGTGGGCAGGGGGGGCACTGGGCAAGCAGGCATTTCCCGGCTGCTTTGCTCCGGAGCCCTCCCCCCCACACGAGAGGGGGGGGGCGCTAAATATAAGCCAGCCTAGGGCGCCAAACTGCCCTGCACCAGTCCTGAGCTATAGTTCTATATGGAACATCTTAGGGCTGAATTGTGCATTAATTGTAAGGCTGTTGCTTGGCTTTAGTGCCGATCACCCCCTGCTGCTCCCCCACCAAACTTGTTCCCCCACCCACCCCCGATGCCAAAGGTCTGCTCCTGCACAACGTTGCGTCACTCACTAACCAGACTGCCCCTAGCTGACCAGGCTTTTAAATTGGAGTGGAGCCAAGTGCTGGCTTGGCTTGCATGTAGAAGCACTGCCTGCCAAGGAAACTTGGAGGTGAGTGGTTGGCTTCCCCATTCACTTTTGAATGGGATGGAGCTGGCACTTGACTCCACTTCGCGTTGGCCACTGAGGCAGAGTGTCTTGGGTTCTGCAAAAGCACTGCTGCCTGCCAGGGAAACTCATCCACACTGTAGGGTTGGCAGAGTTGGGGAATGGACGGACCCTTCGGAGCCCCTGGTCCTTAAGCAGATGCCCCCCCCCCACCAAGCCGACCCTTGCTGTCAGCTCTCATGAGTTGGTACAGTTTTCATGTAGAGGTTGTGCTTCTTCAGATTTTATGTGGGGAAACATTGGTTTGAAATTATTCCCACGTTCCTGTTTCAACAACTTACCATAGCAGAGAGAAGACCAGTCACGTACAGGCTTGCAACATAACCATGTGGAGTAAGCTCCACATGGTACCGGTAAGTTGCTTGTGTGAGTGGTTCCTCCATGTGATTTAGAAGGATCTAAGTATGCTGGCACCACTCTCCCATAAAACAAGGAATGGATTAATGTGTGGTTAAAATTCTCCCAAGTTGTACGTGTAGCTGATCACACAAATGAATTCTCCACGTGGAGATCTAATTACATGGCTGTGTTGCAAGTGGTCATCATCACTGTGAGTGGCTGTATGTGTAACAGGGGCTTTATGATGTGTGAGATTTCAAGTACCCCATACATAAAGCTGCCCATGTTTAAGTTATTTTCCCCATTTATTAGGTGCTATTGCATCTAAGCATTTTAATAATTTAATAATAAAGTTCCATATGTTATGGTTATTTATTTTTTATGAAAGAGATAAAAGAAGCAAGGGATAGGGATTGCTATTACTTCCTATAATTTGCAGCTTTTTTCATGTTCTGTACAACCAGAATTTTCTTGAACTTTGAACTTAACTACAGTGTTATTGGTCTCCTCCGTGGCTGCTTGCTTCAGCCTTGTTTCAAGAGGCCTGAACATATGTCTGTTTTATAGCTTTTTGATATGCAATAGTGACACCTCTAAACTATTTAGGGTGATCCTGGAAAGAGAGGCTCTCCGGGAGTTCCAGGACCTCCAGGCCCCAGGGTAAGCTTGCTAGATTAATATTGAATTTATTAGAATAAGAAATGGAATGTTTGTTCTAATCCCCTAACTCTTTCAAAGGATCTTTATGTGTGAAGGGCTGCTTCTGCAGTTTAGGAGTACTGTTAATTTGTGCACTGTTCTAGATGTATTTTTTGCCGTGGCATTTCCTCAAGTGGTCCAGTTCATCGGATACTGCACTGAATGTTCAAGCCTTGTGAATAATAAATGGGCAGCTGTGAAAGATGCCAGTTTTCAGTTTTAGTGTCATTTATGCTGGAAGCAGCAGGGAAGTCTGGGCTCTTGCACTGCTTCTGGTATGGCAGATGCCCAGCACGGGCAGAGAATATGTTTCAGAGTCATGTGAGCTGTTTCAAAAAATTCCTGAGCTGCATCCTTATTTCATGTGAGGAAAGGTCCCAATTCCCTCAACATCTGCTCTAACCCCCCCCCCCCCCCGCTGATTAGTTCTCTGACAAGGTGAGTGCAGCCAAACACGTACCCAGGATTTTAGGAAAGCCAATTTTAACAAACTCAGAACAATGATAAGTAAGGTCCCATAGCAAGCGACTCTAATGAGAAAAGGAGCCCAGGATGGGTGGGAGTTTTTAAAAAAGGAAATTTTAAAGGCACAATTGCAAACAATTCCCACAAGGAAAAAAGGCAGAGGGCAACAGAAGAAGCCAATGTGGCTTCACAATAAACTCAAAGATGACCTGAAAACAAAAAAGGACACATAGGAAGTGGAAGGAAGGACAGGCTACAAGGGAAGAGTACAGGCAGGTAGCACAGAAGTGCAGGAATAGTGTCAGGAAGGCTAAAGCTGAGAATGAGCTAAGGTTAGCGAGGGATGCTAAAAACAACAAAAAAGCTTGCTTCAGATACATGCATAGTAAAAGACAGAGGAAAGAAATAGTAGTTCAACTACGCAATGAGGATGGCAAATTGGTAACAGAAGACAAAGAAAAGGCAGAAATGTTCAATTCCTACTTCGGCTCGGTCTTCTCCCAAAAGAGGGTCTATGACCCCCCGGGCAAACCTGAAGTGCAGACTGAAAGGGCAGGATTGCAGCTTGAGATTGATAGGCAAATGGTCAAGGAGCACCTGATCACTCTGAATGAGTTTAAATCTCCAGGGCCTGATGAGCTGCATCCTAGAGTAATAAAGGAACTGGCAGAAGAACTCTCAGAACCACTGTCTATTATCTTTGAGAAATCATGGAGGACAGATGAAGTGCCAGATGACTGGAGGAGGGCAAATGTTGTTCCCATCTTCAAAAAGGGCAAGAAGGAGGAACCTGGGAACTATTGGCCAGTCAGTCTGACATCAATCCCTGGGAAATTTTTGGAGCAGATTATAAAAAAGTCAGTCTGCAAGCACCTTGAAAACAATGCAGTGATTACTAGAAGCCAGCATGGATTTGTCAAGAACAAATCCTGCCAGACTAATCTGATCTCATTTTTTGATCGGGTAACCTCCCTTGTGGACTGTGGGAATGCTGTGGACATAATATATCTGGACTTCAGCAAAGCTTTCGACAAAGTGCCTCATGATATCCTGGTTAGCAAGCTAGCTAAAAGTGGGCTAGATGGAACAACTATCAGGTGGATCCACAATTGGCTACAGAATCGGACTCAAAGAGTGCTTATCAATGGTTCCTTCTCAAACTGGGGAGAGGTAACGAGCGGGGTACCACAGGGCTCGATCCTGGGCCCAGTGCTCTTCAACATTTTTATTAATGACTTAGATGAGGATGTGCAGGGAATGCTTATCAAATTTGCAGATGACACAAAGTTGGGTGGAATAGCTAATACTCTGGAAGACAGAAACAAAATTCAAAGCAATCTCGATAGGCTGGAGCGCTGGGCTGAAAACAACAGAATGACATTTAATAGGGATAAATGCCAAGTGCTGCACCTACGGAAAGGAAACCAAATGCACAGTTACAGGATGGATCTGTACAATACTACAAGTGAGAAGGATCTTGGAATTGTGGTAGATCACAAACTGAATATGAGCCAGCAATGCGATGTGGCTGCAAAGGAGGCAAATGCTATTTTGGGCTGCATTAATAGAAGTATAGCTTCCAAATCGCGTGAAGTGATAATTCCCCTTTACTCGGCACTGGTTAGGTCTCATCTTGAGTACTGCGCCCAGTTCTGGGCACCACACTTTAAGAAGGACGTAGACAAACTGGAGACGTTCAGAGGAGGGCAACAAGGATGATAAAGAATGATAGGCATTCAAGGTGCAGCTGGACAGACATCTGTCAGAGATGCTTTGACCTAGATTCCTGCATTGAGCAGGGGGTTGGACTCGATGGCCTTGTGGGCCCCTTCCAACTCTACTTTTCTATGATTCTATGAAAGGGACTGGAAACAAGGCCCTATGAGGAGAGACTGAAAGAACTGGGCATGTTTAGCCTTCAGAAGAGGAGACTGAGGGGAGATATGATCGCACTCTTCCAGTACTTAAAGGGTTGTCACACAGAGGAGGGCCAGGATCTCTTCTCGATCATCCCAGTTTGCAGGACATGCAATAATGGGCTCAAGTTACAGGAACCTAGATTCCACCTAAACATCAGGAAAAATGACTGTCAGAGCAATAAGACAATGGAACCAACTACCTAGGGAGGTGGTGGGCTCTCCCAATCTGGAGGCATTCAAGGTGCAGCTGGACAGCCATCTGTCATGGATGCTTTGACCTGGATTCCTGCATTGAGCAGGGGGTTGGACTCGATGGCCTTGTAGGCCCCTTCCAACTCTACTTTTCTATGATTCTATGATTCTATGATAAGGTGGAGGATGATATACTGTGTCCTCCACACTTGGGGTGGATTTTCAGGTCTGCAATTTCAGTAGGGTATGCAATCCATATGAATCCCATTCTTATTAAGAAAAGATTATCAAGCTTGGCCATATTCATGGCAAGGATAAAAAAAAGAAATAGGCTGAACTCTTTTACAAGATCACATTCCAAGCACATCCCCACAGAGCGTCACTTCAGTGTGGGAAAGATACACCCACAAGGACCTGTCCCCATTTAAATACTGTGCATTTGACATAAACATTATTGCATGTGAAAAAAGGAATTGTGTGTGTAGTGTGTCTATATATATGAGAGAGAGAAGGAGAGAGAGAGAGTGAAGAAGATAAAGAAGATAGATAAACAAGAAGATAAAGAAGAACTGAGCCATTGATACACTGGGTGGGTTCACACATCACACTAAGCCACCCTAAAGATAAGCCACCCTGAACAACCCAACAACAAGCCATGGGTTCTCAGGGTGGCTTGCTCATGGAAAGAACCCATGATGAAAAAAACACTCCAGGTTCAGACGTCATGACAAGCTACCCTGAAACAACCCATGGTGACAACCCACCGCAGCTTATTGTGTTGTGCAAACCAGGTCAGTGAGGTCCAAGCAGACTGTACTTCTGTCTTACTCCTCTCCCCATCTTCAGCAGAAAATACTGATGGCTTCCTGGGGCAAGGGAAAGAACATGGATTGGTGAAAATAGAAAATTGGGGACTGCAGGGAACTGTGTTGATTCTGTATTGTGTCCATTTTGCAGTCATGCAATTCCTTTTTAAAACTGTTGTTAATCTACTCCAGGGAACAGTTGGGCTTCATGATGGAGATCCACTGGTAAGATATTTACTTCCTCTTTTGGAGACAAAGCTAAAAGCTTTCCTTTTAAAAGGTTCTTATCCTTATTAACTTAGCTGGTGGCTTCTTTTTCAGTGTCCCAATGCTTGTACACCTGGCCGACCAGGGCATGCTGGGCTAATGGGCATGAAGGTAAGAGAACCAGTGTGCTTAAATATGTTATAAGTGTGATTGGATATCAAATGGCATGAGGATGGAGTTCAGAAGTGGCACTTGGTAATCTACCACATTGTTAGAACATCAGTCCCAGAGGTGGCCTCTTGCATAGTAGGAAAAATATTGAAATGATGGTCCAGATCTTATAGCACAACTAAAGCTCTATGGCTTGAAGGTCTCTGAACTCACCTTTTTTGGGCTTGTGAAACCCCCAAAATATTCCCTTTATTTAAGTGCTGTTTTTCCTTCCTTCTGTGGTAGCAGGTTGAAGAAGTGTCTACTAGCAGATCCTGTGGCGCAAGAAATAGAGTGTTAGGAATGTGGCTTAAAGGTCCAAAGTCAAAATTTTAAAACGTGACTTTGCCAAGCTGAATTTTGCTACATCTGTTCATAAAGAGATTAAGAACTTCAGGCATTTCCTCAAGTTAAACTAGTGTTAGGAAGCTGCAGAACAACCGCCACATTGGCTGCTAAGCCTTCAAAAAGCTTGAGAAATGGATTCTATTTGCCACAATTAGGTAGTCTCTCTGGTTCCATGTAGTTCTGTAACCAAGCTTGTAACTAAGTCCAAGCATGTATAATTGAAACAATGACATATTCCTTCCCTGTTCACCCTTGCCTTCCCTTCGCTCTCCTTCCTCTGTTGTTTCCCCTTTGTCAAATTTTAGATTGTAGGGCAGGGACTTCTCCTCTTGTACTCTGTGAAGTGCCATGCTTACTTATAGTGTTATGTAAACAAAGAAAGAAAGAACATTAACAACCATAATTGTTCTTTGCCCAGTTAGAAAAGAAAAAAAAAAGCTTTGGAAGGGGGATTATGGTATATGTCCAGGGCCGGTGTCAAGGGTAGGCATAGTCAGGCAACCTGCCAACGACCCACATCCCAGCAGGGGCCTAGTGACAGAAGTCCCCAAGACCTGCTCCTCCTCTTCATCATTGCAACCTGCTTGTTCACCTGACTCTGGCTCTGGCCCAGACAACGGAGATGGTGAGTGGAAGGAGCGGTAGATGTCACTGACTACTTGCTCATTGGCTCATTGCCTCTCTGCCTGTCAAGCAAGCGAGTGGTAGCAATGATGAGAAAAAGGATGAGGAGCAATAGCAGCTGGTGACAATGGCAGTGCGAAGGTAGATTCACTGAGGGAGGGAGCACATTGAGGGTGTCTTGCCCAAGAACCCTCAAAAATCTGGAACTGGCACTGGTTGTAACCAATGTTAGTCTTACTTAAGTCTCATTCATTTCAATAGGTCTGTTCTAAGTAGGACTAACATTGGGTAAAACCCTATAACTCAAAGTTGTAAGCATGTGTTCTTCACAGTGTCTTTAAAGCTATACGCATGTACTCACAGCATTTGTCCCTTGCCTGATATGCACCAAAATGTAAAATAATGATGTCTATTTAAATCCTCTAAATGGGCAGGTGTCAAGGTGGCTAGCACAGACAAAATTAATCAGCTGGCAACCGTAGCATCAGAAGAGTGTGCACCTAAAATATTTATGCTTTGAGTCTTGCTCTTACATTTTAGGGTCACAAGGGAGTAACAGGAGAGTCTGGCGAACCAGGAAAACAAGGACATAAGGTAAGAGGAAACAGAATGTTACTAGGTTAAAATTATTTAGAAGGGCAATGGTTGACAGACAGAGGAATAATGTTTACTTTTGTCATACCTCAAGTCCAAAACTTTTGGCCGGGGGTCTTTGTAATTATATGAGACATAGTCTCATGTATAGTAATCTCTGACCCACTGCTCACACTTCTCTCCATACCTGACAATGTGCAAGGGTTCCTACCACATAGAAAGCTAATTTTATTTACACGAATAGCTGCACGATTGGAGGTTATGCTGCACTAGAAAATGAGCCCTAACTTCTTAATACAATGCTTGGATCTCTAAGATCTGGAAAATCACATTCTCTGTGAGATTTAACCCATCAGCCAAGTATTATGAGGGACATCCAAGCATGATCACTTTATAGATATGTGGTTTCCATTGATCACCTTTGTAAACAAAGGGGTAACCGGCCACACACACACACCCCGGTACCCCACAAATCATTCCGGGACCACAAACCCCCAGGGATGTTGAAGAGTCCTTGGTCTCGAGTCACGAGTCGAGTCACGAGTCTTTGGACCCGACTCTCGAGTCCGAGTCCGAGTCCTTGGTCCAAAATGGTGACTCACGGGTCACGAGTCCTGAGTCACTCCCAAAACTGACTCCACGAGTCCCTATTAAAATCAATGGGGTTTCCCCCCAACAAAATAAGGCTACTTCAGATGTGTGGCTTAAATAAATTCTAGGCACAAGTGTGCCTTTTTATTTCAAAACTCTGCCACTGATTTTGGCAAGAACAGACCAGGCAGACAAACCCAAAATAACCAGGCAGGCAGAGGAGGCAGGGAACCCCAAAGCAGGCAGGCAGAGGCCTTTGTCTTGGACAATTCAACTGTTGAACAGGTCAAGAAGAGACCAGGCAGGCAGAGGAGGCTGGGAACCCCAGACAGGCAGGCAGAGGCAGCCAAACCCAAAATGTCTGACCCTAACCCAAACCCCCCACAACAACACATCAATCAAAATAAATCTCAACACATTGTTGGGGCTGCGCTCCTGGTAGCTGTCCATAGTGGCCGAGCAGCGGCGCGCCTCGCTTCCATGCGCTCTTCACCGGTGATCGCGCTCCTTCTGGCACAGCCAGAAGACTCGTCAACAGCCCAGGGATGTTGACGAGTCCTTGGTCTCGAGTCCTGAGTCGAGTCTCGAGTCCCATTAAAAATATTGGGACTCGAGTCCGAGTCGAGTCAGAGGGGGGACTCAGTCCGACTCACGAGTCGAGTCCTCGAGTCCGAGTCCCCATCCCTGCAAACCCCCAGTATCACACAAATCATTCTGGAGAGACATTATAAAGTAAAAGTAGGTTTGATATGGAGAAAAGATATTGACAGGTGTATTGAAAACCAGAGCTACACAGGCAAAATTGAACAAAGAGGGAGGATGGTTTTTGCTTGTGTTGTTTAGGCCCATGAACGATCTAACTGGAGGTCGGCCTTTCACAAAGGTTCTATGGACTTTGAAGAAGCCCGAGTGCAAGGTGAAAGGGAGAAACGTGCTAAGCGAA
This sequence comes from Shinisaurus crocodilurus, assembly GCA_021292165.1. Taxonomy (NCBI): domain Eukaryota; kingdom Metazoa; phylum Chordata; class Lepidosauria; order Squamata; family Shinisauridae; genus Shinisaurus; species Shinisaurus crocodilurus. Next base: position 132,562,849 of record CM037879.1, read on the forward strand.
AAGCACGTCAAACGAATCCTTTACAGGACCATCTTCCATCTGGTAACCTGTGTCCTCACTGTGGGAAGCTGTGTGGATCTAGAATTGGCCTCCACAGTCACTTACGGACCCATCGCTAGAGTCTACACAATTTTTGTAATTTTATCCTGGAAGACAATTTTACTTGGTCACGAGTGATCGCCTACTACTACTACTTCTTTTTGTTGTTAATATTGTATTACACACAGAAATTCAGTAAAAACTTTAAAAAAAAGACAACACATGACAGTTCCTGTGCACGTGGGCGTCACTGCTGTAAGAGGGAACTTCACTTGTACTGCATGTATACCATAATGTGTGGCAAATACACACAGGGTGATACGTATCGATACACCAATAAATAATGCCAGTTAGCTCTTACCTACTTAAGAGTGTTTTATGAACTAATGTATTGTGCTTTATCCTTATTTAGGGAGAGGAAGGTGAACAAGGAGGACTAGGTGACATTGGAACTCAAGGCCCTCCAGTAAAGTATTCCCTTTTAATTAACTTTTTAGTTGCTTTCCATTTCTAGTGAATATATACAGATGTCAGAAATAAAATTATACCTATATCCATCCATCTGAAAAAGGCCCTAATCCAGCTATAGTTGGACATAAGTAACGTTCCCACAGAAAGCAATGTGAGACAGTATCCGCAACTTAGTTAAGTCCCATTGCTTTTGGCAGAACTTCCTCACAACTAACTATAGGTAGATTGTTCTTCTGCATATTTTTACAATTTTGCCAAGATAGGCAACAGTCTAGCCTTGCTGTTGGTGATTTAAGACCTTGGCCCTGTCTTTTGAAAAATGCTTTCGAAGATATATCTTTAAAGTAATAGGAGAGTTGGGGATTTAGGAGCCAGCTGAGACCACTGAGTGGACCAATAGAAATCTCATATATTTTGCCCTGTCCTCACCTGAGGAAGAGGGGCTGAAAAGGGACAAGGATGGCATTCATGGTAGGAATGAAGTGTCTGAAGAGTAGATGGAGGGGGAGGAGAGAGTGTGCAACCACAGGGCTTATTCCCGAAGCACCAAACCATGGTTTGGTGTTATGTGAGAACTGACACTCCAAGATCATGCAACTTCAAGTCACAGCTGCGTTCTTATTCTATATTTGGATTTTATGTCTGAGTGTAGCTGCAGATGACATATAATGTTCAGTAGCTAGTGTCTTTTAATTTTTATTATTTTATTAATAGTAAACTCTCTTTAAACATTTCTTTCTTTTAATTAAAAAAGAGCTGAAAAATTCAATTTTTTAAAAGATGTATTTTCGTAGGAAATATGTGATCTGAAAATTAGTAAACACAGACACACACATGATAAATCAGATGCACAAACTACGTGCTTACAATAAAATTTGCCTTTTAGGGACCTCATGGGTTAAGAGGTATAACCGGCATAATGGGACCCAAAGGTGATAAAGTAAGTAAGGGCAATGGTACATTTATCATTTAAAAACATTTTGTGATGTTTGATTACGAGGTGAGTTATTTCATGGAAGAACTGATATCTGTGGAACAATACATAATTGACAGTTTCATTAGTCTTGTTTTACTTACATGGTGTCTCTTCATTTCTCCTGCATTTTAGCTAATTTGTTAGATACACATCCATGTTTCTCCCCACAGTGGGGACAGTCTAGCTCTCTGTTCCCCACTGGCTTGGACAGCTGCTTAGTTCTAGGGCTGATTACCTGACTGAGGCTGCACACATGCATCTCTGGCCAGTTGGATTTGGCCAGGAATTCCACGAGCAGTGCCTGTTTACTTACATGTTGCCTTTCCAGATACATGTATGTATGCCTCAGACTCAGCCTTCCCCAACCTGGTGCCCTCCATATGTTCTGGACTACAACTCCCAGCATTCCTGACCATTGCCCATGCTGGCTGGGGCTGATAAGAATTGAAGTCCAAAAAGTCTGGAGGACACCAGATTGGGGAAAACTCATATGATACTTGTTTTTATATATACATTTATCAAATGATCCAAACTATATCTTTACGTTTTGCAGCATATAGGGAGAGTACAGGTCTTTTGAGCTACATTTCGAGATGCAGGACCAAGTTCACCTTGATGATGCAATGCCATATTTTTCATGTGTCCTATTGACTCCTTTCACATGTCTATTTGTCTGCCTACTACTGTTTTTGGAGAGATACTAGAGTACCTTTCTATTTTGAATTAACCTCAAGAGTCTGATATGCTTAGTTCATTTCAGTCTCTAATGTGTTAATTTGTTCAAAGAGTAAATTAGAGGTTGAAATGGATTGGATAGGAAGAGGACAGTCCTCATTCTTGACTTGCTTATGTTTCCTCTTTGAATAAATCACTGTAGGTATGGTCCAGCCACAATTTAAGCACTTTTAAGTGCCATTTATTTCAGTAGGATGGGTTAAAACATGTAAACATATACTTAACTCTCCCAAATGAATCAACAGAACTTAAAAAGTGCTTAACTTTGGCTAGTGATGTGATATGTAAACAATAGAATGATCATGATCTTTTATATGAAAACTAGGTTGAGTTCACAATACATTACAATCATGCAACAAGGAGACACTTGTATATAAATGGTTCTGTTGATTCACTGCAATAACTATCAATAAAAACCTTTAGCACAAGCTTGATGGTTTCCATAAGACCTATGCTGTATCCGTATTTGTTCATTTGTTAATGTCAAAATTGGCTACAATAAAGCCTTACTTATCTGTGTAGATCTTGTCTATCAGTAGTCCACTATGCTATACATTGTACTAGACATAATTTTGCAAGGTGTCAAGCAAACCCCAAGAAATTTATTTTCAATTTGACTTGTGTTAGTATGATAAAGTGTGCTAACAACTAAAGAATACACTAGGGAGAATGATCATTATTTTAGAGAACAATGGATTGACCTGGCTGTGGCTCTGACTCAAAAAGATATGGGGAAATATTGGGGTGTGGTAGCAGAAATAGAGGGCAGATTGGACTCCTATATAATAATGGATGGGGGGGGAGTCATTGTACAGAATTATTTAATGATTGGCTTCAACGGTTTGTCGGTGATCTAGATTTTTAGAACAAAATCTAGAATGGCTAACAGTCTTGGTAGAAGAAGTTAAAAGACTTAGGACACAATCCTAAGTGCATGCATATTTAGACAGAAAAGAAGTCCTAAAACTCCCAGCATTCTGTCTAAACATGCATAGGATTGCAACCTTATATTATGATTTTAAAAGCCCTGGGGTGGTGGGGGTGGGCAGGGAATTACCTGCTTCCTGAGCTTTTCACCTCCTTTATTGATTGGTGGGCTCTGTTTTCACACGTTAATAGGTCTGGCTGCTTCCCACCTGAGTAGAAAAATACAATAAAATCTATTACTACTACCATTTATTATTTATCATGCCTTTTTCACCTCTATGGTATAGGTACATATATAACTGCAGTGGGCCTGTATTCTGAATAAATTTCTATAGCACTGAATCATAATGTGTTCCAAATTATCCAAAAGATAAGGAACCACCAATTTTGCACTCTAGGGGTCTAAACTCGAAACACCTAGGAGCAAACTAACTTCCGATGTCCCCCTTATTTTATTGATGTTAATCCTTTTTTATGCCATGTACACTCATCCTCTGTATTGTCAGAATTAAACCCAAAATTACCCTTCTGATTTGCAAAACTGTTATTCACTGGGCTCATTTGAACTCTCTGAATCTTTTATTGATCAAGAATGAAACTCTATTATTACAGCCAGGAAAAATATTTTCTTGAGTCATCAGAATTGCTATTTGCCATCACGCTTACCATTTACTCATGTTGCTGCATCCGTTTAAATGCATATAGACTTTCTCCAAGGTACAGCTTCTTGATTACTTTACATTTTCACTGATAGGGTTGCTGTTTCTTTTTGTGTGTAATTGACTCATCTGTAAAAGACTCTTGCAACAGTTCCACAAAGGGCAGCATGTTTTAGTTCAATTGCCTGTAATTCTGTAGAATAGCATACTCATGTGTTACATACGGGGCATAGGGAATTAGTTAAAGATGAAAATGGCTTGCAATGAAATATATTTAGATCTGGGATGGGGAACCTTTGGCCTGTGGGTCAAATATGGCCTGCCAGCCCAGCCCATCCAGCCATGGGCACTTAGTTGAGGCCCCCTTGCTAAAGTGTTAGAGCTAGAGTCCCCAACATGGTGCCCACAGGTGCCATGGCTCCTGTGGGCACCTCCAAGGGTGCCTATGAAGTTCTCCACTCCCTGCCCCTTCAAAGAAAAAAATAAAAATAAAATCCTTGGGAAATGTTAGGGCAGTCTTCTTTCTCTCCCTTTCTAGCCTCACTATTTCTATCTCCCAACCTCTTTAGCTCACTCTTTCTCCCCCTCTTAGCCTCTAGCCTTGCTCTTTCCCTCCCCCTTTACCTTCCTGTTTCCCCCTCCCTCCCAGCCTTTAGCATCACTATTTCTCTCCCCACCTCTTTAGCTGGCTGTTTCTCCCCCTACCCAGCCTCTATCCTTGCTCTTTCTCTCCCCTACCCGTTGCTGTTTCTCCCTCCCAGCCTCAAGCCTTACTACTTCTCTCCCCACCACCTCTTTAGCTCACTTTTGACTAGCCAGTCCCCCATGGCAGCCATGATGTGACTAGCCACATCTTCCGTGGAAACCATTTTGTGGTGGTGCCCACAGCAGTTTCTCAAATTCCCAGACGTGTCCACAGGTCCAAAAAGGCTGGGGACCCCTGTGTCAGAGGACTGGGGTGTCGGAGCCAAAGACTATCAGGAGTAAACCTGCTGTCTTCCCCATTGGCTTCAGTGGTAGTTAATAAATATGCAGAATACTTTTAGATTGTACTTCCTAATAATCCTATATATGTATGCTTGTTTTTAATATAGGGTGGTCGGGGTCTCGATGGAGAGCCTGGTCCTCGAGGTCTTCCTGGGGCACCTGTAAGTTCATCCATCTGTCAGCAAATCTCTTAGGCTGTTGTTAACCTAACAGTAGGATTCACAATGAAACACATAAGACCAGCTGCCCTGGGACTCCCATTTCAAGAGTCCCCATCTTAGCTTTCATTGTTTAAAGAAAGCCTCTACTAGCCCAATAATTCCCATACTCTGTGCTTGGGCATGGTAGGGTGCTGTGGGAAAACGGTTAGTCTGTAATGAGAAAATACATTAAATAAACAAGCTATAGAACTGTGGGAGCCCAAAGTACTGCCCACTCACAAATGAGGCTGCCTGCCGCATCCCTGTATGATTAATTGCTTTTGCTTTCCTGGCAGCCTCTGTTGAGCTCTAATGTTGTGCTGTCTCAGTCTGCAACAGTCGGTTCATTCTGTTATTCCTGACATAGAGTTCAACAGAATTCCCCACCTTCAGAGGAGGACTGCCTGTTGCATCTCTGCATGCCAGTACTCCGGGCTTACCTCCTTCCAGTCAGGGGACACTCTCAGATCAGTATCTCACAGAGAAACATAGGGGAACACACATTTAAGCCTGTCCCACGCTCCTGACTGGTCTTCATTTTGGCATCATTAACCTTAGTAAGATGTGCATTCCTACATGGTGTGGTTGCTCTTGCAAAAGGTTTTTTTATCCATTGCACCTACGCTTATATATATAAAGTGGTTGTGATTATTCTGTACAGATAAAATTGTCCCTGAAGCAGATGTAATAATCAAACATGACCATTACATGACTAGGCCTGTGGTTTCAGTTGCATTTTCTATGAGGAGCCCCACTGGACCCAGGGCAGGCCTTCCTTACTGAAGCTGCACTAAAATCCCTGGAGCAGTTGACAGATTGCAAGGCAGGATTTCAGAGCCTTGTTTGTTTGTTTGTTTGGATAATTTCTAGGCTGCCTTTCAGTATTAAACTCCCAGGGTAGCATACAATTGATAATGAAATTACAATAAAACAGCAGACAGAGCAAAGATAAAAGCACAGAAACAGCAGCCATAAAATCAGTAAAATCCTCCAGAGCCATACCATAAAACTAAAAACAGTTATAAAACATGCCGAAATAACTGGGCAAATTAAAACAAAATCCTTGATGCCAAAAAGATAAGACATTTGGTGCCAGGGGAGCTTCCCTAGAGAGGGCTTCTACAGGCTTCCCCGTATGCATTTATAAACCTTTCGATTTGCAGTAGACTGAGTGCTGACTTTCCTTGAGGCTTCCCTAATCTTGAAGAATGGGAGATGACAACACACAATGGTTTGGATCTTAAGTGGTCTTCTGCAAACAGAAGAGATCCTTCCATCCACAGATGGGACTGAGATCCAGCTGAGAATCCCACCAGTGGAAGGTGGGGGCAGGCAATTTCTGCCAGTTTCCCCCTCCCTGTGCAGCTACCCCAAACTGTTCTAGAGGGTCCCCCAACCCTCCGGAGCAGATTTTCAGGGGGCCCAAAGGGCTGTGGAGGAAGGGAGAATCAGTTAAAGTTGCTTTCCTGCTTCCACTGGCGGAAGCATCCTGTGACTGGAATTCTGCTCAAGAGGTGTTCCTGCTAGTGGGAGCACGTTGAGATTCCAGCCAAGTAATTCCCCATTATCTACAAAATAGCCACCTTGGCCCATTATTTTGAGGCTTATGTGGTAATATGCAATTGAGGTAAGTCTTTGGGAATTTCCCTTGCCTGTAGTAATCACTCATATAACTTTATTTAATTGTTAAAAGGAATTGCATTTGGGTTTTCTTGATTAGTATGTATATTTCTTTGCAGGGTGATCAAGGACAAAGAGGTTTACTGGGAGAGGCAGGTCCCAAAGGAGAGAGAGTAAGTTCTTATTTTTTAATACTTGACCAAGTAATTATGTACCATTAATGTCACAAGAGTACCAGCCCAATCCTATGCATGTTTTCTTGGAAGCAAATCTTACTATGTTCAGTGGAGCTTACTTCCACATAATTGTGCAGAGGATTGCAACGTACATCATCTAATGCAGGGGTAGGCAACTTGTGGCCCTCTAGATATTTTGGCCTACAACTCCCATTAGCTCTAGCCAGCATAGCCAGTGGTAAGGCATGATGGGAGTTGTAGGCTAGAACATCTGGAAGGGCCACAAGTTGCCAACCCCTGAAATTCTAATCTGTACTGGACGTTGCAGAAAAAATAACATACTGAAATCAAATGGGGAAAACTTAGTTTAATGCTGATATCCTGGGCTGGCTTAAGTTATTTGGGAGGAGGCATTTTCCATGCTTCTTTTCAGATGTGCATCCATTAATATGTCTGACACACTTCATTTCTTTCTCTATTATTTTTTTTTTAAATTAGGGTCCTCAAGGTATTAGAGGAATTACCGGCCTTCCTGGGCCGAAAGGAGAAAGTGTATGTATAGTTTAATTATTATCATAATTATTAATAGTAGCATTTGTAATTTGTATTGCTGTCATGTTCAGTTCTCTTGCAAGACTAGGGAAAAGGCATTCTGAAAGAAGTGTGATTTACATAATGCCAACGTGTTGCATAAGACGCTATTTCTTCCTCAAGGGCTTACCTGGAGTTAATGGCCGTGAAGGGATCCCTGCCATGCCAGGAAAAAAGGTACTTAAAGTTAATTTACCATTGCTCCTTAATTCATATTTTTTCTAAATTAATATATTGTGTGGATTGGGGGGGGGGAAACCATGGCGAATGAGTGCATATTAGACGGATTCATAGAGAATACAACCATCAATCATTATCAGCCATACAGTCATGCCTTGGATTGAGAGCATAATTCGTTCCGGAAACGTGCTTGTAATCCAAAACACTCTTATATCAAAACAAAATTCCCCCCCAAAAAAATTTGTACAGAGATTTTTAATTTAAGCTGGACTACAGTACGTGTATTGCAAGACGTCGCTTGTATATCAAGTCAATTTTTAAAAAATAAATATTTAAAAATTTGCTTGTCTTGCAAAATGCTCTTAAACCAAGTTACTTGCAATCCAAGGTATTACTGTATTAGTTAAATGAAACCTCCATATTCAAAAGCATCAGTGGTGTCTCCAAAAAGTGAGAGTGCTAAAAGTCCCTCCCACCATGTCACTCCCAGCACACCTCCCTTGGCCCCACCCATCCAAAGCTTCTCCTTCCTTCCTTCCTTCCTTCCTTCCTTCTTTCCTTCCTCCCTCCCTCCCTCCCTCACGCCAGCTCTGCCAATAGAAGCCCCTTCTGTTGGCAGTGATAACTAAATGGCTTGAACCGCCATGTTCAGAGGCAGTGTACACCTCTGAACAGCACATGCTGGGGTCAAACAACGGCGGACGGTTATTGCCTCCATGTTTGTAAATTTCTCAGAGGCATTTGACCAGAAACTGTCAGAAACAGAATGCTGCTGGACAAGATGGTCACAACCTGAGTATGGAGCAGGGGCGGAGCCTGAGCCACAGACACCACACACACAGAATAATATCCCCTTCCGAAAGTGACCAGCCTGCTGACCCAACATTTGCCGCAGTATTGTGGTGGGACTTGCTATGAATTGCTCTTTCTGTAACCCCACCTCTGGACTTCCCGTGTCTTCAGAGACAAAAGTGGGGAGGATTCCAGCAGTCGCATAAAGGAATACAGCAAACATGGCTTCTTTATCACACGATGCTTAATTAACTTGCTCAACTCATACCACAAGGTGTGATGATGCCCACTATTTATTTCATTTATGTATTATTTATTGTTAACATTTATATACCACCTTATCTGCTAAAAAGTCATCAAAAGTATTTGAGAAATCTGTGGAGGATAGGTGTTCTTAGATCCGTGATAGCTGAATAGAATTGCCCTGTTCAGAGGTAGTATACTTCTGAATAAGAGATGATTCTGGGGAGAGACGACAGGGGAGGGCAGTCGCCTGTTCGTGATCTGTTTGTGGGCTTGCTGGAAGGATCTGACTGGCCCCTGTTGAAAAACCAATGCTGAACTTGATGGCATTTTGGTCTGACCCAACACGGATCTTCTTATGCTGAACTTGATGGCATTCTGGAATGACCCAACACGGATCTTCTTATGCTGAACTTGATGGCATTCTGGTCTGACCCAACGCGGATCTTCTTATGCTGAACTTGATGGCATTCTGGTCTGACCCAACGCGGATCTTCTTATGCTGAACTTGATGGCATTCTGGTCTGACCCAACGCGGATCTTCTTATGCTGAACTTGATGGCATTCTGGTCTGACCCAACGCGGATCTTCTTATGCTGAACTTGATGGCATTCTGGTCTGACCCAACGCGGATCTTCTTATGCTGAACTTGATGGCATTCTGGTCTGACCCAACATGGATCTTCTTAGGTTCTAATGCAACAGCCAAATGCCGAATTACCACCTGAGTCCCACGGAGATCCCCCCAATTAAGCCCTTCTTCATTTCCCCCTTTAATTAATTCTCCACAAACATTAATCTCCCTTGATAGGGAAATTCCAATTTTTCTTACCTCGGTCAGTCGTGGCACTTCTTCGTTCTTTGGGGGCTTGTGCTCCTGCATGGGGAGGGAATGGTGGACCCATGCCAATGGTGAACTCCAGACACTGCCACAGATGCTGTGCAAGATATAGTAATACCTTGGATTGCAAGTAACTTGGTTTGAGAGCGTTTTGCAAGACAAGCAAATTTTTAAATATTTATTGGCACGTCTTGCAATACAAGTACTGTAGTATGGCTTAAATTAAAAATCTCTGTACAAATTTTTTTGGGGGATTTCGTTTTGATATAAGAGTGTTTTGGATTACAAGCACGTTTCCGGAAAAAAAATATGCTCTCAATCCAAGGCATGACTGTACCTGTCTGGCCAACAATCCACCAAAGAAGTGAGATTTGGGCAAAGCAAGGTGCACAATGATATTAATGGGCAGCTGTTGTCCAATGAGCCACCAATGTCAATGAGCCAGTCTGCTTCTGCCCCTACCCCTTCATCATGAAGAACAGCGCAGGCTCCATGTGGCACTCCAGCATAGTCTGTGGGTGCAGGGCAGGGAGTGAACTTCATAAGCCTCGTTTGTGCACCTGTGCTGGCTAGAGCCTTAGAGCCTCTTGATTAGGTCCCAACTACTCTCTTAAGTGCAAAATAATAATAATAATAATAATAATAATAATAATAATAATAATAATAATAATAATAATAATAATAATTGATGATGATGATGATGATGATGATGATGATCAATAATAATAATATCAATGCACATTGACTTTTACTATGTCTCCACCAAACCTTAAGATGGCGGTTTGGTGTGCTACTGTATATGCACTGAATAAAGAGCTATCAGGTGCTGGAGGCAAGCAACAGGAAATGACTAACCCCTCATGCCTGCTTGTGAGCTTCCTAGAGGCCGGCTACTGTTAAGACAGAATGCTGGACTAGATGGACCTTTGGCCTGATCCAGCAAGGTGATGCTTACATGTTATGTTCTCACTTGTTTTGTGAATATTGCTTTTATGACTGTAACTAGGGTAATTTGGACTAGGCCACTGTTAGGGGTTTATTTTGTTTTGGGTACTTATTCCTATCTCTACAGTGGACTGTAAAGCGTTCCATACTAGAAGGCAGACCTGACCCACCCTGCATTGAGCAGGGGGTTGGATCCAATGGCCTTGTAGGCTCCTTCCAACTCTGTAATCTATGAAATCCCATGTCAGCCATGCAGCTTGCTTGGTTCTCCGTGGGGATTTGCTCACTCTAGAGCCTCTGCCTTTCCTTCATTAGGCCCTGGGCTGTGGTTGCTTTTGTACAGGTGCTGAAAAATGATATATTGTAGAAAATACTCCAATATCTGTTTGTTGTGCCTGACAGTATTTCAAGCACCACAAACAGATATTGGACTCATTTATATTACTGCTGGTCCCTCCCCCTTTTTCTTATCAGTGGCATTTGTACCCATTGAATGGCTGCCTACCCATCACTTAGCATACCCTTTGCAAATTTCCATATTAGATGGCTACCTATTTGCTAAAAATACAATCAGTTTCTATATCAACAATTTTCATTTGATTAATGCGAACATTTTCTTTCAGGGGGAACCAGGCAAACCAGGCCCTCCGGGTGATATAGGACGTCAGGGACTGCCAGTGAGTGTCTTGTCTGAGCGTGGAAAGCTAAGCAGGGTCAGGCCTGGTTATTACTTGGATGGGAGACCCCTCCTCTAGTTTCCTGCATTGAGCAGGGGGTTGGACTCGATAGCCTTGTAGGCTCCTTCCAACTCTATGATCTATGAAATCTGTGAAAGTCTTCTGCATTTAAAATTAAAACATAATTACATTTTGGGTGCTTAGTGAGTGAGCCTACATTCTATGTAATGACAGGAATATGAGCTTTACATGATAGTGAGAGACTGGGAAAGCATTGAAGAGTGGAATTTACTGCACTCGTCATTCCCTACTCACAGTTGTTTATGGGTTCTTTAGACAACAACATGACCCTCCAGTTTTGCTTCTGTGTCTAACTAGCACTTTTGGCGAGTATTTTTTTAGAGCAGGGAAAATTGGGTATTATTTCTGATGGTGAAAGAAAGTGTGATTTCCTCTTAACTTGTGTATTTGTGCTATTCCACTATACCACAGCTCCACCTAGAGGTTATGTAGTGGAAAAGCAGGAAAGGAAAAGCTCCTTGTGTACTGCTCAGAGCTAAATTCTGCAATGAAACCAAAAGTAGATATAGCAGATTAACAGCCAATTAACAGCCTCGTGTTGCAAAGCCCATAGAGAGCGTGATTGAATGCTATTAGGATGATGTTAGTTGCAGGTGATGGGGGTAATTTCCAACATATTACGGCTGTGATTCAAAAAAAGTTGTTGAAGTGCATGTCGAGGATTTCTGTTGATCCTGATGCTTTCCCGCATGGCTGATGGCCACGCTGGCTGGGAAGAACGGGAATTCCAGTCCAACACATCTGGAAGGCACCAGGTTGGGGAAGGCTGCTATAGATGAACTTTGCGCCACTTCCATGCCTACAAATCCATGGTTCTTGCAAGACAGTTGCTGCCACTCATAACTGCCCTCTGCTTATGTCTGCCAGCTTAGTAAAAACAACAACAACAACAACACAGGCAATAAAACTGATGCAATGTCATGCATGCTTTTGGATTTTTCTTATCAGGAATCAACTTAAATGTGTGCTTAAGAGGCAGCCACACTACTTTTTTGAGGGGGAGAGGGGCGGTTAATGACATGGGCACTGGTTGATTCCCCCCCCCCGTGGCCACCCCCAATGGATTTGCATATGTTGAGCCATTTGCTGACGCAATTTGGCACACACACACACAAATGCCCAGCGCTACAGGAGACACTCCTCTGATGCAGAATATTCATAATTTATAATTGGTTGAGGGAGCTCTGCTGTTTATTTGAAACTCCCATGCCTACAAGGGCTTCCCCTATTCATTTCAACAGGGGAAATATGTGCATATTGCTTTGCATGCACCTATTTGAGATTATTAGAGGGAAGGGGGAAGTGCACACAGGAACTGTGGGAGTTCAGGGCCGTGGGCTGTAAAGAACTACAGTGTACCATAGAGGTGGTACACCCTCTTTTTTGCACATATGCCCAAATTGAGCTCTAGTTGTACACAGTGACTCGTGATTCATCCTATATACTAGCAGAGAACTCATTCTCTGAGAGCTTATCTGGTGTACCCCCAAAATGGCACCATCCATGCACAAAAGGGAGGTATCAGCAGGGTTAGGGGAACTCCAAGATTTGCAGAAGTACAAAAACTGTAGAGAAAAAAACTTAATGGGACACACACACACACACACCAAAATAGTCCAATGAGGACTCAGCATGCTCAGTGCCCACAGAATGCTGACTGTTGGGGTTAAAAAATGGAAAATGGAGGGAAATGGAGTGGAGTATCCTGGGAAAGGGCACGGCTGCCGAGCTGCAACCCTGAACAAGAGCACTGCACAGTTTTGTTGCAGGTCCTGCTTCTAGCGCCAGAATATGGATGCACATCAAACTGAGAGTAACGCAGAGCAGATAGACTTCTTGTACATGTGCAAATGCAGATGTCGTCTATCTGCTCTGTATTACTTTCGGTTGGATATTCATCTGAATGCACGTCCCCATTCACTTCTTGGCACTGCTACTCAGGCATCAGTATGTGCAGCTACAGCTAGATTAGGGCAAAGATGTACTATGGGTAATGACTAATTTTTCTTATATTGCTGGTGAGTGTTAATGAGGCTTTGTTAATGAGTATTTGTAGTGTATCAGAAAATTGTTACAGTGTAAATCTAGCTTTAAAAACATTTACAGCAAGACATATTTGCAAATTATAAGTATAACATGTTAAAAATGTGTGTGTGTCTTTGTTTTTTTAGGGTTTACCTGGCTCTCCTGGAGCAAAAGGTGTTGCTGGCTCAAAGGTAAAGTGTTCCAGGCAATTTGGGAAATACTCTAGTCTGTTACAGGTGGATTTTGTATTCCACTCTTTCTCCAAGGAGTTCAGGGCAGCATACATGAGCTTATCCCATTTTATCCTCACAACAACCCTGTGAGGTAGGTTAAGGGGAGAGAGAGAGAGAGAGAGAGAGAGAGAGAGAGAGAGATTAACCCAGGAAGCTCCATGGCTGAGCAAGGATTTGGACCCAAGTCTCCATGGTCCGAATCCTACATGCTAGCCACAATACTGTGCTTACTTTCCCTCGGTTCCATTAACGGGCCTATTTCTGTGATCCCCCTTCGTACAAACAGTTATTATCATTGCCATAATCTCAGAAATATATCCAATACAAACAGTTCTTGGACCTGATTTTGTGCTTCCCTTTGGTGCTGATGTCAGAACCCGCCAAATGCAGTGAATATACCAGACGTTATCCTGACTCCACTCATCTATAAAACCAGGGCTCTCCAACCTTGGGTCCCCAGATGTTGCTGGCCTACAGCTCCCAGCATACCCAGCCAGCATGGCTAATGGCAAGGGATTCTGGGAGCTGTAGTCCAGCAACATCTGAGAACCCAAGCTTGGAGAGCCCTGTATAAAACCCTTCCTGAGCCAGGGTGCTCCCTGTGACCTCTCACTGTATGCCCTGCCAAACCTCTGGCCTGACGCCAATTTACCTCTGTCTTGTGCTGCAAGTCTTATTCAGTTAGTGATAAGAGACCCAACAGAGATATCAAACAAAGGGAGTATCCAATTGTAGGCTGGGGAGGAAAAGGGGGAGTGGGAAGGTTATGGAACTAAAGTAAGGAGGAAGATGACTGTTTATCTAAGAAGAAAGAAGGGCATGTACAGATAATACCAATTTTTAAAGATATGGTCTGCTTCTGGATTTTACCATGGGACTGGACTGGAAAGCAAGTACCGGTATATGAATTCTTATAAAGGGAGAATGAACTATTTTCTGAGGGTTTGGATGGGGTGGAAAATAGTCCAGGAAAGACAGAAGCAGAGAATTAATTTGCTAGCATTGTTGTTAGCGATCGTAGGTGAAGGAAATGTCAGGAGATGTCTGGGGGTAGGAATACAAGTAGAAAAAGGGTCAGTGTTTGATAAGAACATCCAAGATGTGGTCAGAGATGTTTTTTTAAAAAGGGCTGGGGGAGATGAAGAATAGTAAGTGTGTGTGAGAGAGTAGTATATGATTTTAAATGTATTTTAGCTTGCTCGTTTTCACGTAACTCTACTGAAATGGCATGAAAATAGGGCCTGTTTTAATATGGCTAACCTCCTTTCTCTCCAACAGGGTAATGGGGGTCCTCCTGGGATACCTGGCTTGATGGGGAATTCGGGTAAACCTGTAAGATCATTTCTATCTCAAGTTTCCCAATATTGTTTTTTTACAAAAATGTTTGCATTTTGTGCAGAATCGATTTTCAAGCATGTTCTGTTTTTCTAACCCTGCAAACAGGGAGATCAAGGGCCACAGGGAGTACAAGGACCAATCGGACCCAGAGGCCCACCAGTAAGTCCACTTGTTCTGCTCTCAGTTGCGCGTATTTAGGCTCTCGATTTTCAGGCTGACAGTGGAGGAAACAACTTCTACAAAAGTGATTCGTTTTGCTTATTTGTTATGTAGACCCTTAACTTCCATAGCAATTTCTTCCAGTTCTGAATTAATCATGCACATTTTGCAGGGCATGCTGATTTATAGTACAAATGACCTCAGCCCCAAAACTCTGCAGTGAATTGAAACATTCTAACCAAATCTCAAAATCTGCAGCTAGAACCGTGTATGATGAATTGCACACAAGTAGAGGTGTATCAAGGGGAGTTTTCATGGTCGTTAGTGGGACCGAAGGCCTTTTCACACAATTCCACAATTGGGGTGTGTGTGTGTGTGAGAGAGAGAGACAGAGAGACAGAGAGAGAGAGAACTTGGGCTGGATTCCACCTGCACTGCTATGGTCTGAGGCAGCTTGTGTGCCTGCTGACTGCTCATTCACATCTCTATAAGAAGCCATCCGGGTGACCGGCCAGATGGGCGATTTAAATATATAATAAATAAATAAATAAATAAATAAATAAATAAATAAATTTTGTGCTAGCTGCAACACCCACCCCCCTCCCAAAACACCAAGGTAGGTGATAGCCCGTATTAGGGGAGCAGGATGTTTTTGTGAAACAATTCAATTTCTTGTTACCACTACCAGCATCTCTGGCTGTAGACATTTCAAAGACATTCTTAGCTCAGAGGTTTTCATAATGGAAATATAAGATTCTGGAAAAGGAGAGAACAATATTGACCAAGGCTTTCTCTTCAAAAATAATGTCTCAGTAAACTTTAAACAAGGGTCCCAAATGCACCTCGTGGAGTGTTAAATATTCTTTATGGCAGAGAGTGCATGTATGGAGCTCATCTCTAAACCTAGTGAAGGTTGGAAGAAGATTAGGATGGTTTCCAGCAGCTTTCCCCAACCTGGTTTCCTCCAGATGTTTCGTACTATAACTCCCAACATTCCTTATCCTTGGTCAGTTGGCTGGGGCTGATAGGAGTTAAAGTCCAAAACATTTGGAGGTTACCAAGTTGATTTACAGCCTACAGGCTTTACCCAACCTGCCACTTTTTAATATATTTTTTTGCAACTGTCAGGAATCCAGGGAGAACCACAGTATGTATGGTCCTCATGAGCTCTTGATGTGGCTGAGAAAAATTCCCTCTGTACTCCTACTGCCAGCTGTACGGGGTAGGTAGGACTTCTCAAAATAATGCAAAATGATGGCCAGTTGGCAGCTAATAGGGAAGGAAACAGAAGATAAAATGGCCCTAACCTTTCATCTTTGCCCTCTCCTGGGCTAAAGGGACTGTGGAAAATGTCAGTAAGTACAGAACTGATAATACGGAACTATACTTCAGAAGTTTATGATTTCCTATGATTACATGACATATTTCTGTGTTTCTAGCTTTTTAGTAGAGGGTTAGTGAAACTCATGTTGCTCCATCACATCAGCAAATATCAAAATGGATACTTTTAAACAATTATTCTAAAGGCATAAATAGGTAACACCGACACATAGATGATTGTGGCATCCTATCACAAGTGTGGCATAGCCAATGTCCTTTGTTAGAGGTAGTGGCCTTCTGTGGAGGTAATGAGGATGAATGGGCTGATCTCTAAGCTAGACTACTGCAATGCACTTTACGTGGGGCTGCCCTTGAAGACTGTTCAGAAGCTGCAGCCTGTGCAAAATGCGGCGGCCAGACTCATTACTGGGAACAGAAGGTCCGAACACATAACACCAGTTCTGGCCCACTTGCACTGGCTGCCTGTATGCTTCCAAGCCCGATTCAAGGTGCTGGTCTTAACCTTTAAAGTCCTACATGGCTTGGGACCGCAATACCTGATGGAACATCTCTCCCGACCACAATCTACCCAGACACTACGCTCAACATCTGGGGCCTTCCTCCGACTGCCACCTCCGAGGGAGGCTTGGAGGGTGGCAACAAGGGGGAGGGCCTTTTCTGTGGTAGCCCCCCAACTGTGGAACAAGCTCCCCCCTGAGGCCCGCTTGGCGCCAACTCTGTCATCTTTTCGGTGCCTGGTTAAGACTGCCTTCTATGTCGAGGCTTTTAACAATTCTAAATAGTGCATCATAGGAGGTGGGTTATTTTTAACTTTTCTATTGATCACGTATTAACTTGTTTTTAGCTATTTGTGTTACTTTAAATTTGGTTTTTAAATTTTTATAATGTTTTATTGTGTATTTTATATTGTATTTTTTAATTGTTGTAAACCACCCAGAGAGCTTCAGCTGTTGGGTAGTATAGAAATAAAATTGATGATGATGATGATGATGATGATGATGATGATGATGATGATGATGATGATGGGCCAACCTGATTACTATAAGCTCCAGATCTTCTCTTCCTTCAGAAGATTCTCCTTCTGTCTGGGTTACCTCTTTTCTTTCTCCCCCTCACTATTGCTTTCAGTAGCATCTATAGAGCTAGAAATCCTAACTCACAAAACTGCTGGTTGGAGGGGTTAAGATGGCATGGAAGTGCCTTTCCACTGGTAGAGCAGCACACCTCTGGAAATCTCCATGGACTTAGACCTACTGCTGGCAGTGTTTCTCCTGGTGGTAGGCCCCGAAATGGGGCATTCTGGGAAAATGTTGGGGCAGCCTTGGATCTGCTAGTTCCAAAGCTCCTCACTCCTTTAGAGGGCCCCAGGATCAGGCCTGGTAACTACACCAGCCTGGAGCTGGCACAGTTACCCTCCCCACCTTGGGGAGAGGAAGTTCTAAAAATTGAAGATCTGTCGGGTATGTTTTTGCAAAACAACCAAACCCCCCTCATACCCTGGCTGGTGTGAGCTAGCAGAGCTTTGGATGCGGCGGATGGTCTGGTCTGTCCATTTTCTTCCCACCCTACTTAGGATTGCTCTGCCTTTCTTTCCTTCTTTTCCCCACTTCTCTAGACAACACATAATGTGTCGCATTAAAAGTAAGGCACACAGCAACAGAAAGCAATAAAACTGGATAAAATATCAATAAAATTCCAGTAAAACTGCAGCAATAAAACACCTTAAAACACTGTGTTAAAAGCCTGGGTCAATAGAAATGTCCTTGCCTGGCACTGAAAGAACATGAGCGGAGGTGCCAGACCTACGGAGGGATGGAGGGGGTTCCACCCCTGCAGTGTCACTGCAGAAAAGGCCTATTCTCCAGGCCCCACTCAGCAGATCTCAGTAAGTAATGAAATGAAATGAAATAAAGTGGAGAGAAGGGACTCGCCAGAAGATCTGAAGTCACAGGCAGGTTCAGTTGGGAGCAGGCAGTCCTTGAAGGAGATCCGTTGTTGCAGGCAGTGTCTGTTACCCATTCTGTTTCTCTACTCATTTCCTCTTCTTAGAAGCCAAGTGCCTCATACATTTGCAAACCTGGTATGCTTTCTGGGTGCATTGTTGAGCCTTGGTTTCTTATTCAAACTCCACACAGTTGTTAGCACATAACAGATTTATTAAACAATGTTATATGCTGCTCCCTGATAGGACTCCTAATACAGGCCTGCAGCAGGGATTCTTCTGGTCCAGCTTGCCCCAGCTAGCTACCCTCCAGATGTGTTGGACTATAGTTCCCATCATCCCTGACCATTAGCCATGCTGACTGGAGATTATGGGAGTTGTAGTCCAGCATATCTGGAGTGCTCCAGGTTGGGGAAGGCCATGCTAGTGCAAATGTAGAAAGGGGTGGAGGAGGTGAGGGCTGGAAATTGCCCACCATCCATCTGAATACCCCTGTGTCGTACAGAGTAGAACATGCAGAAATGAGTTTTGTAGAAGTGGGTTTTATACCATTAAGGGAATATTTCTTTTCTTCCTCTTTTCTTCCTTAAGCTCTAGCTAGTAGCACAGTAGCTTCATATTTCTTCAGGTATGCTCTAATTTATTTACAACAATTGCAAACCATTAGTAGCTTTGAGCAGGACTCGTTTGGATATAACTGACTTTTCCCCAAATTCCCCTCTCTGTACTGATGCCTGCATGTATGTTTTTGGACAGTTCTCTGGTTAATTAAGAACTGAGTAGTTTCCTAACTGGATCATGCAAGATAATCTTCTAAACTATGTTTTTAATCCCATAAAATGCAAGTAAAGGTTTATAAAATCAGCAGTCCATAGAAACTGGAGCTGACATGCTGGGTTAATTATTAGCAACCCCCCACTGTAAATGCTGGGAACAGTGTATAATTTCAGATTAAGCTCTGAGAGTCGTAGTCCCCCCTCTGTTGTTCCAGTGACCAGCAAAATAGCTAACAGATATTTCCCTCGTTTTGTATAGATGACAAAAGTGCGCAACGTTTTACAATTCTATCTTGTCATACTTTTCATGAAAAAACACTACTATTGTTTTTTATACTCCATCTTACACTGATTGTTCCCTTATATCTCAATTTACAAACCAGTCTCAACCATGTCTGCTTGGAAGTGAGTCATTATTTCAATGAGACCTACCCTCAAGTAATTAAGGGTGCAATCCTATGACCGCTAGATGGTGTCTAGACAGCCATAGGATAGGTCAGAGTCTCAGCACTGACCTTGGAAATGTGTTCCGAGGTCAGAGCTGGGACTCCAGCTATGCAGTGCCCTCCGTCCACCCTCGCAGCCAGTGTGGTTCTTTCGGTGCTGGCTGCAGCTCTGAAGCTGCAAATGCAACTTCAGGGCCAGTGTTGGGGGGGGTGTTCTGGGGGCGGGGAGGAGTGAGACACCACTGGGATACAACGACGTATCCCGGCATGGCCTCAGACCCTCTTCCTTGCAATCATGGGCAAAAGACATAGATGGCTGAAATCTGCAGTCTGTGATTTTACGCAGGGTGAGGGAAGTGCAGAGGCAATCCTTGCCTCTGCACTCCTCCCACGCTCGATTGGATGCCCGTAAATCCTCTTGAGTTTGGAGGGTTACAGACAGCCACATTGGATGGTGCCACCCGTTGGCATAAGATTATGACCATGCAGCCCAATCCTATCTATGTTTGCCCAGAAGTGTGACACTATGTCTAATGGGGTTTCCTATTCCCAGGTAAGAGTGCATAGGATTGCAGTCTTAGCTTGTATTTCCTCAACACGCTAATCAACCGATCTAGCAACTCTTACACTATAAGAGTCATCCCCACGGGGGGAGCACTGCACGAAGCCACTTGGCTGACACTGGGGAGAGCGGCTGAGTCCTTGGCTTGATGTGTCACACGTCATGGGGGTGATGCGCAAAGCCATTCTGCCAGCATTGGACAGTTCTCTGGTTAATTAAGAACTGAGTAGTTTCCTAACCGGATCATGCAAGATAATCTTCTAAACTATGTTTTTAATCCCATAAAATGCCTTTACTTGCATTTTATGGGATTACTGCTAGCAGTAAAACAGTTCCATGTTGCAAGGTCTTGCATGAGTCAGATGTGGACTTTGAAGAGGGTGTGGTGTGGTGCGGGCAGGATGTAGGAGTGGCGACACCAATCGTAGTCCTATCCATGTCAACAACAGCATCTACTCCCATTGCAACTGGTGTGACATTACAATGGCAAAAATATTAGTGTTATGTTATTTTAAAAACGTGAATACCAAGTTCTGAGGACAAATGTCAGCAAGCACAGATGCTGACCCGATAACACACTGTCACAACGTCTTCCCAATGGCATTTTCATGTCCATGGACCACAAAGAGTAGGGGGCAGACAAAAGACAATGGTTTGGATCCTAACTTTCCCTCTGTAAATAGAACAAAGTTCACTTTTATAGAATGGGGCTTTTCCACCTCCCTTTCCCTCTGCAGCCCCCCCCCATCTGTCCCTGGATGTTGGGGGACCTTTGAGAATGGTATGGGATATGGTGTAGGGGGCTGTAGATTGAGGGGGGAGTCTTGGCAGTAATCGCCCCTCTCTCATGAGAATGGAGGACCAACTTAAGGTCCAGATCAGTGAATGAAAATCATGGTAACCCAAGGGCCCATACAACAAACAGCAGACCATCACAGGCAATAGGATGCTGGAAACCTTCCACCAGTAGAGGGGTTTGTGTAAGAGCAGCCCTTTGCAGGCACCCATAACATCAGGCTGCCCATCAGTTTATCTACACATTAAGATGAGGGTGAATCAAACTCTTAACTATACAAATGAGTATGTTACAGATGTAAACATGTATTTATTTATTTTAACAAGTCCTTTAATTTTTTTGCTAAGGATGATGATGATGATGATGATGATGATGATGATGATGAATGCATTTGCTCTATGAACTCTTCGTGTTTTCAATAGAACAATGGAGGAAATCATGGGTTCCCATTTGTCAAAATACTACAATAGAATTTATCTCATAATGTTGTAAATAAAAACATGTCTTTCATAATTCTTTTGCCAGCTGACTGTAAGCTTTGCTTCACACACATTATGGAAATTGCTCGAAATTATTATCATATTTCATTTGTGGTTTAAATCTTTTAAAACTTGCCTGTATGCTCCAAATTATCCATTCTGAAACTTCAAAGTGTCAGATATAATCAGTGTTAATACACTTTCGTAGAAGACGGAGTGTTCTAAGTGGATGCTCCGTAGAGTCAGACACAGTGGCCCATCTCGCCTAGCCCTGCCGATCTTGACTGACAGCAGCTCTGAAGCAGAGGTGTTTCCCTGCCCTGCTGTTGCTAACACTCTGGGCCGGTTCACATGACACGGAAACCACAGGGGAGCAGAAGCCCCCCGCGGTTCCCATGCTGTGCGAACGCCGGCCGGGGGCGCCCCCGCGGGACGGCCACGTACGCGAAGCACGCAAAGTGACCATGGGCGGTAGAGGGGTAAGCCCCTACCATGCGTGACCACCCTGCCGTGCGAACAGCGGCCGTCCGTCCCGCGGGGGCCGCACAGAGGCGGCAGCCCAGAGCGGCTGGAGCTGCGGCCGCTCCAGTCTGTAGGGCCAAACGGCCCCTCTGGGCAGCCTGAGCTGCTGCCCCCTAGCGCTGGGAGGCCCGCACTGCGGTGCGGGGACTGCTGGCTCCACCGGGGTCCGCCTACGCACGGGGCACAGGTAATCTGCGGTGCCCCACCAGCCCCCGCAGACGGCCCTGTGGTGCCTCCCCCGCTCACCGCCTGGGTCGTATGAACCGGCCCTCTCTTTTTTTTTTAATGGTGATGCAGGGAATTGAATCTTGCACTTCTATATATGAAGCATGGTGTGTGAAGTCACAGATGTATGAACCCTCCCTAAAAAACCAACATACTTATTCTCTTAAACTGGAGAGGTACTTATGAACAATGCTTTAATTTGGACTTTAATGAGTCTGCAGAGGAAGGGGGTGCTGCTGTTGTGGGGTAGCTTCTCAGAGTGATTACGGGTGCAATCCTATGCATGTTTAGACAGGAAAAACGCTAGAACTCCCAGCATTCCCTAGCCATCATAGCTGGCTAGGGAATGCTGGGAGTTATAGGACTTTTTTTCCTGTGTAAGCATGCATAGGATTGCGTCCTAAGCTGTTTGAGTGGACTGCATTGATGAATTAAGTGTTGTTCTTGATTTTAAAGATCTTAATGGAAGTCTCTAAAAGCAAGAACAAAAGCACCTTGAATTGTGCCCAGAGAGAGGGAGGCAAACATATATAGCTCAAAATAGGCCAGGGACAGAACTGGGGTGAAGGCATTATATCTTTACTCCCATGGCCTCAGTGGCCTAAAACCTATGCTCAAGGTTCTTTCCCTTCCCATAACCAACAGCAGGAAAGCCCTCCTGTACACATGATATCCTGGACATGCATTCTGTGGCATTCTCAGAATCCATCTCAAATTCACAAAATGAGGCCTAATCCATACATGTGTTTTTGTAATGGTAAAGTCATTACACAGTGAGGAGGCATTTGTGTGAATTGGAACCCATGTGGAAGACTCCAGTGTTTACAGAGGTGGCAACTTTTGAAAATTTTCATAGGGAGGTGTTTCACACAAATGTCTCTCCCCATGGAAATGAGAAGCTGAATTCACCACGGTCTCAAATACACATGTGTGGATTGAAGCTTGGGTGGGTTTTGGGAGTAAGCCTCTTTTAATATAGTAAACAAAGATGCATAGAATTGTGCTGTTAAATGGTTTTCAAGCTTATTCATATTTTGATTATTTTCATCTGAATCTGAAATCTAGAGTCATGTATAGTAATCAAGTTGTTAGAGCAGCTAAAGTTATGGGAAAGATTAATGAATTTTCTGGGTCAGAAAAAGTTTTTTTTTTTTTAAAGCATTTGTGTCATTCTGTGAAAGCCTTTTCTCATGCTAACAACATAAGAATTTTCTAAAAGCAACGACTGGAAACTTCTCCATTCTGAGTTCTTTTGATCCCTCCAGGATATCTAATTATTTTCTGTAAATTTCCAAGCTGAGCCATGCTTGAAAAGTGATTTCATGCAATTTTGAGACGTGGTATAAAATGTACTTTATATGTATGTTTTCTCTGTTCATTGTTCCGCATCCAGTTGTGTTACAGTTTCTTACCAGAATATGTAGTAAAAGCTAGGATTAAACTTACCTTCTGTGTTTTATGTCATCAGTTCTTATCATGCATTTTTCTCATCAGATTATATAACCGCTCATATAATTGGCAAATAAACTATCTTCAAAAGTGATACAATGCAATATTAAAAAGCACATTATTGGTTTGTTAGACGGTGCATATTGGTTCTTATTTTCCTCAAATTTCCCAGAGGCCTCCGTGCAAAGAATGTTTTACAAGACTTAGAAACAAATCTGGCAATGTTTCCTGGCGAGGGTGTGCAAGCTATGTACTCAAAAGCATTCTGTGATTCAGTGAAATGTTGAGAATCACAAAGTCCTTTTGAGACAGAGGAAATAAATTGACAATCAGCCTCTTGGCCAGACAACATTCAAGGACTAGTAGTAAATCAAAATGTAATTTATTTATTTCATACATATTATGGACCCCAAATGGAAACCAATTGGAATAGCCTCTGGGTTGGATCCAAATTTAATCATAAGAAGAGCCATGCTGGATCAGACCAAAAGTCCATCTAGTCCAGGTTGCTGCCTGTGGGAAGCCCACAAGTAGTTCATGAGTGCAATAGCACCCTCCTGCTCAGGTTCCCCAGCAACTGGTGTACATAGGCATACTGCCTGTGACACCGGAGGTAGCATAGTCATTATGACTAGTAGCCATTGATAGTCTTATCCTCCATTAATTTGTCCAATCCCCTTTTAAGCCATCTAAATTGGTGGCCATCACTACATCCTGTGGTAACAAATCCCATAGTTTAACTATGTGTTGTGTCATACTTCATCATACTTAAAGGAGACCCATTGAAATAAGTTGGGCTTACATTAGTTAGGACTAACTGAAGTCCCATTGATTTCAATGGGTCTACTCTACCTATGACTAAATCTGGATCCAACCCAATGTGTAGTGGCTGCTCCCCGTGGTCAGCAGCATGCAGAGAAACTTGCCACTTGCCATGTGCATCACCATGAATCTTGCCATGTGGAGATTTCCCATGCCTTGCTTAGGAGCTGCCCGGGATGCCTAATGATGTTATAGAAACTCTACACAGTGGCAGTCATCTGTGTGGCAAGCCACCCCAGCCAGTGCAGCAGAACTCTGCACAGATCCCCCTCAACTCACATGCTCACCTGCCAATTTGGTCATGGAAAATGGCTCTCAGAAAGTAAGCAAAGCAAGTCATTGCAGTTTTGTATGCATCCCTTCTTCTTTTGCTGTTAGGAGATAGTTCAACTCAATGGATTTAAAAAGTATTAAACATTAGTAACAAGAAATAGTGATTACGGTAATTTTGCTTTCAGAAAATGCACCTCTGCTTCAACAATGCTTTCTTGTTTCCTAAAAGGGTGGCAGAGGTGAACCAGGTCCTGCAGGCCCTCCAGGTCCACCAGGTAAAATGGTAAGCAGCCAACGTCTACTTCCATCAAGTTTGTATGTTTCTTTTTCCAAGAGCTTATGGCTCCCCTCATGATATGTAGCAACCTTTTCATTTATACAAGAAGGTAAAGATGAAACATGAATAGGATCATTGTTGGCTTTCCCCATCTCCGCTTGTGACTCTACTAAAAAAATAATAATCACATTTTTGAAATCCATAAAACTCTATTGGGAACACATCATTTTTATGCATTATAACTGGGGAGAAAAGCGGAAGTCCCTCTTTGTGAATTGCCTTAAGATAGTGATGTTAGCTGTTACTTGTGTTATTAATTTACAAGAAGCAGGAATGCTAAAAGGCCAGCAAAAAAATAAAAATAAAAAATTGCTAGCAGCTACCTGGCATTAATAAATAGTGAGCATGAATGCCTTCTTTGAAATGATTCAAACTTCATTTAAATGGTTCCTGCTTGAAGTGCAGTCTCAATATTCAGGGTCTGAAAGAGCTCCCTGTTGGAATGGAATGCTCACACCATAGGGCTGACAGATTACAGCATTGCCCTCACCATAAAAGCACAAACTTTTTAGCAGATGGATTAGAAGCCTAGAAAATGTTGTCTTCTGTCTGCAGTAGATTATACCAAACTGTCAGCAACAATTCAATGTAATCTACAGTTTAGAAGGAGATACACGATCTACCTTGCTTATTACTCTTCACAGGGAAGGTGTAACATGCTTCTCAAAGTCTGGTTGTCTTTTTAAACTATCACTTCTGTTCAGTCCTGAAATGGCTCTAAGGTTCTGCCATCTTTGATTGTTTCTACAGGGTGCTGAGGGTGACATAGGCCTCCCAGGTGTTCCCGGGCCTCCAGGATTGCCTGGTGCTAGAGGTGACAGGGTAAGCATCCAATTCACTGGTAGGAATGACTGTACCTTGCTTTGATTTAAACTTTTTAAAGGAGGACAAACATTTTGCAGCTTTCTGCTTCACACCAAGTTGTTGAATCCACCTAAGCGGGTGGGGGGAGGTTGAAAATTATCAACAACTAATGACTACATATACTTTTGTTTTTTTCATTCCAGGGCCCCCTGAAAGCTAAGCTATTGTACTGTATAACCAACCAGTTTCGACTCTTAGTTTTTACACTTCCACCATTCCTTTGCTGATGCCCACACACACACAAATCTTGCTGTCATTGCAAGTATCTTCATTGAAATCCTTGTAGCAATTAAAGTTATAATTGTGTATAACATGTTGTTGTTTTTGCCCTTCTAATCCCTCTACATCAGGAGTGGGCAATGTGGGACCCTCCAGATGTTGCTGGACTGCAACTCCTATCAGCCTTACCCAGCATAGCCAATGGTGAAGGATGATGGGAGTTGCTGTTCAGCAACATCTGGAGGACCACAAGTTGCCCACCTGTGCTCTACATCGTACCTAAAACTCTAGCTGCCTGATCAGCTTTCCAGCCTAGCAAGAGAATTCTTTCATCTTGTTTAGGTCCATCCCATCCTGAAAAATGATAGTTGCAAACCAGCATGGATCTTTTGGACCCCATCCCTTTGTCTAATATACTGTATATACATTACGATCACTCGGATTGCTGCTCAGATATTTTTTCAGGTTATTATTTCTACGTGGACACTGTCTTGCTTTTCTTTGCTGTCTACAAGGGAGCTCTCTCCTCGTTTCCCCAAGCTTCCAGCCTTCTGAAGGTAGCCACATAATTTCTTTTGCACTCCTGGGTAATTTTAGACAGCTGCTTTCAAATTCACAGCAACTGGTTGCTTAGTCAGCAACTTTAGGAAAGATCTCCTCTCTCTGGAAAGGCTTTTTAACTTCAGAGGTTGCTTTCTTAACACTCTTTGCCTAATCTGTGCTGGGGGATATTTGATGCTCTGACAAGCAGTGCTGATCATTATCGCTTTAGCTTAGTTGGCAGAGTGCTGTAGCAATCAGTTCCAAGGAATTAATTTAGAAAGGGTTGGTTCCCAAGAGAAGACAAATAATAGGTAGCCTTTGCTATTTGCTAGTGCTGGCTAGGACTTTTCACTGTAACGATGGCTTCTGCTGCACACATATGTTCTTCTCTACATTTAAAGCAGGATATATAGTTCCTCTTCAACTTTTGAGGTGCTTACCTATTGATGATATACCCTCCCAAATTCAAATAGTGATCATTAATGGAAATTATTCTTGCAACAGTCTACAACTGAACCTCAGGCTTAGCTTAGAAAAATGATAAGAGGAGACATGGGTGTACAAAATTATACATGGTATGGAGCAAGTGGATTTTTCTCCTTTCTTCATGGGCCACGCCATTTAGCTGAATGGTGGGAGATTCAGGACAGATAAAAAGAAGTCCTTCTTCACACAGCACATAGTTAAACTATGGAATTCACTTCCTCAAGATGTAGTGAGAGTTGTCAATGGCTACTAGTCATGTTGGTTCTATATTACTTCCAGTATAAGTGGCAGTATGCCTATGTACACCAGTTGCTGGGGAACATGGGTGGGAGGGTTCTGTTGCACTCATGTCCTGCTTGTGGGATCCCGTGGGCAGCTGGTTGGCCACTATGTGAACAAAATGCTGGACTAGATGGACCCTTGGTCTGTTCCAGCAGAGCTCTTCTTATATTCTTACATTCTTTGAATTTTTCTGGGGATCCCTTGCCTGCAATGTTTATCCCACTGAATGAAAATATGTTCCTGGACAATATGAAGGGTGCAACCCCCCCCCCATCCTTTTGCTCATGGAGAGCAGCACACATGGGGAAACCTACTGGGGTGTATACTGTGCAAGGCTCTCCTACACTTTACCTTGCTGCAAATCTAGTTGAAGGGCTGTAGAGTTGTCCCTTTGTATTTCTTCCAGGACTGAAAATTTCAGCAGATGCCACTGA
Organism: Shinisaurus crocodilurus; assembly: GCA_021292165.1. Classification (NCBI taxonomy): domain Eukaryota; kingdom Metazoa; phylum Chordata; class Lepidosauria; order Squamata; family Shinisauridae; genus Shinisaurus; species Shinisaurus crocodilurus. Next base: position 132,590,541 of record CM037879.1, read on the forward strand.
TGTTGCCATTCCAGCGTCCCTGCTCCCAACCCTTGCACAGCACAAGTATAATGCACAACTGGATTACATATTCTTTAGGAGTCGTATTGGCTGTAATTGATAGTACCTTAATTACAGATAGTAGCTGAATCTAGAGCAGTGTTCTCCAACCTTGGGTCCCCAGATGTTTTTGGCCTACAGCCAAACATCTGGGGACCCAAGTTTGGAGAACCCTGATCTAGAGGCATATCTATATTGCAGGATTAAGGTGGCTTAATAGTTAGTCTCTTCTTCTAGAAACTCTGGGTATGTAGTTCTGTAAGAGGTGAACTAAGGATCTCTAAAAGAGGATTCTTAGTACCTGTACCAAATTACAATTTCCAGGATTCTTTGGCGGGAAAGCCATGTCACTTCCACTGGCATAACAAATATAAGTTTGTAATGTAGATGTGCCCTGGATGTTGCTTACGTTCAGGACCAGATCTGCTCATTCAGACTATGTGATCTGATCCCTACCAACCTGAGACCAGCATGCCTACAGAGCCATTTTGTGTGAGGATGAAGCAGAACCTGCCTTTTCCAGGAATACTTCTTGCATTTCTAGTAGAGTGCCCAGGTGTCCTCTTTTACAGAGGACAGTCAGTTCTCCATTAGAAGGGCTGCCAGAAAGCCGTCCTCTATTTGAAGGGATGCCCTGTCCGATTCTGGTTTAAAGGAAAAGAACCATAAGAACTTTTGCCCATCAACAGTTAGCACCTGGACAGCAGATTGAATAGCACAGGTCACCTGGTCACAGTATTTCACACTGTGGTAAGATGTACTGTATTTCTATTTAAATTATCATAATTATTCTAAATGTGCATCTAGACATATAAATTAGCTCATGCAAATTTTATGTCAATCGTTACCCCTATTTTTTTTGTCAATGCATTTCCTCTCTTATTTTTGGTGATTCATACATAGCCACCCTAACTTCTTGTAGTTTGTTGAAAAGCCAACCTAAGCTGCCAGGTTGAATGTAAGACATTTAAAAAGTTTGGGATAAGCCAGTCCCAAATCCATGAGAGGCACCACACCCAATATTGTAGGTGCACAATAGGAACACAAACATAGCCACAGCAGCAGACTGTTTCCCTGCACATGAAGGACTAGCTCTGCAGGATGCTGTGATGATGCGTCAGCATCCGGGGCACGCCCATGGAAACAGTGGCACACACTACCGGCCCAGTATTCTGGCATACAAGTCTCAGCATAGCCTACTGTTGCAATGGTATTCATGCCCATGTTGTTGGAGTGTGCTTCTCCTTTTGGCTAAAGTGCAGGGCATTATATAAAACTGCTCCACTATTACTTTATTATTAAATGCAATACAAAATGTACCTTTCAGAAACCTTAGCTAGTAGCAAGTACTGAATTTTTAAAATTATTATTTGGTTCGTTTCACTTGCTATTTCCCCCCTGTCTTTGTATCTTCTTGCTGCTCAGCAGGTGTGTTGCCGTGCATGAGAGCCAAGAGAAACAGGAAGCGTAGATGAAACAGTATTGTATGTACATGTGTATCTTCCATATAAAGGCCTCCAAAATGCTTTGATGTATTGAGACGCGCACCCCAGCCAGTGGGGAAGGGGCAAAGATAGGGAAGTTGACTGTGAGGGAGCAAATTTTTGCTTCACTGCATATTAAACCTTCCCATAAGGAAACATGTCATTTATACATTAGTGCGCTGACTTTCAACATACCTACTCAGAATTAAGTTACTAAGCTATTTTAACCAGATTTACAACCCAGTAAAAAAAGTATATTTAGAAGTGCAGGCCTTAATTAAAATTCTAATGTAAGGTTCTTCTTCGTGGTCTCTGTGCATCACACATATGTAAGGTTCTCTGTTGTTTGATTAATAATAATAATAATAATCAGGGCTTTTTTTCTGGTGGAACTCACCGGACCTGAGTTCCAGCACCTTTTCTTCTATTAATTGCATTACAATTTAATCGCCATCTACTCCCGAGGAAATGTAATCCAAGAGTTCCGGTACCTTTTTCTCCAGAAAAAAAGCACTGATAATAATAATAATAATAATAATAATAATAATAATAATTTATTTATTACCCACCTCTCCATCTAGATCGAGGCGGGGAACAACAGAAAATATAAAATACATAAACTAAAACAACACAATACATACTGTACTATTAAAATATCTTAAAACATCCTAAAAAACATCTTAAAACATCTTTAAAAAGTGGTAAGTGGTACGCTCCAGGTGCTGTTTAGTGGTAAGCTCCAGGTGCTGTTAAGAGACAAAGTCTTTCCCCTTCCCCCACTTTTTTTGGGGGGGTAAAAAAACAAAACAACAAACAATAATGGGAAGTCTTCCTGACCGGTTTTGTAGAAATAGATTTTGTACAGGTAAAAAGGCTTCCCTTTAAGAAGCTTTAAGAAGGCTTCCCTTTAAGAAGCTTGTCTCAGTGTGAAGTTAGAAAGCTTCACCCACTGAATTTCATGTCTGCTGTGAAACAGCTAGGGCGCAGTCCTATGCAAGATTAGAGAGAAAAAAGCCCTACAACTCCCAACATTCCCAGCCAGCCATGTTTTTTAGACAGAAAAAAGTCCTACAACTCCCAGCATGCCCCAGCCAGCTAAGCTGGCTGGGGCATGCTGGGAGTTGTAGGACTTTTTTCTTTATAAACATGCATAGGATTGTGCCTTAAAGGAGCTGGAATCCTGGAAGAAGAAAGGTAGCATTCACAAATACCAAGTTTCATTAGAGGTGTCTTGAAAGGTGGTATAGTAAGCCAATCCAGGTGGCATAAGTAAATGCACCCCAGGACAGTGGGGCAAGTGAAGGCATAAGGGAATTCTGGATATAAGTTATCGAAGAGGCACAGGGGTGGGGGAGAGGGAGAGAGAGAGAGAGAGCACCTTGACATGAAAATGAAAAGGAAGACAATGGAATGGAGAGTGGGGGTTAACATTAGAACTGAAAGGGCAGAGAAAATTCATCTATGCACTAGATCACATCGTTTTACTCTGAATGCAGCCTAGAATAACTTAGTGATGCACAGTTTGCTCGCGGTCCTGCATTCAAAACCATTGAAGATTTATTATTTATTTATTTATTTATTATATTTGTAGCCCACCTTTTTTCATGCAAGGAACCCAAGGCGGCTTACATAATCCTCCTCCTCCTCCTCTCCATTTTCTCCTCACAACAACCCTGTGAGGTAGGTTAGGCTGAGAGTCAGTGACTGGCCCAAAGTCACCCAGTGAGTTTTATGGCCGAGCAGGGACTAGAACCCGGATCTCCCGAGTCCCAGTCCAACACTCTCACCACTACGCCACACTGGCTCTCCTGAATTGCCTTGGAGCTAAGGGTTTCATAACTTCCCAGATTAGAAGGCAGGCCATGCGGGCAGTAAGCTGAAGTCAGAGGAGGGAAATCTTGCATTGCAGCTACAGTGGAGGAAACAGTTCCTGCAATCTCAGTTTGGGATATTAGTTCTCTGCCAACTAAGGGAGGAAAACGGATGGGCAAGGCAGATTTCTGAGTGCATTAATTACCCTCCTTTGCTCTCCCTGACACTATGTCCTCACTGGTTTTTGCTTAAATGGAACTCTGTATATTACGCCGACAGCAATGAGAATTGAAATGGTCCGATATTCTACTATAAACAGAAAGGAAAGCAGCAGAAGTGTAAAGATCTGGCTCACTGGCAGCCATAAGGCTCCTTGACTGAAACACGGGATTTCCTCAAACCCCTGGCATTGCTATAATTTGAGGCCACTAACATTGATAGGCAATCGTGTATTCTCATTCGTAGCCTCTATGATAAAACTTGGCTGCAGGTAAGATGCAACTGTGTTGGCCACTTGACTAGACCAATTCCAACTTTTATTGGCGTAAAACAGGGTTGTGTTCTTTCCCCTAGGTTGTGTTGTTCAACATTTATATCAACTCCTTGGTCAAAAGGCTTTCTGAGACAAACTCCCACCCTCCTAAGTTGGCACGTAGATCTCTGTCTGTATTCTATTATATGCAGACAATGCAGTACTTCTCTCCCTGGCATGCATTGGCTTGAGGCAGTTATTAAGAGCTTTGGATATTTATTGTAAATCTGAAAAGCTGGTGATCAATTATACTAAACCTAAAGTCTTAGTTTTCACCGAAAAACGGAATAGGCATTGCTGGCACATAAACCCAATTGAGCAGGTCAGATCTTATCTGGGAGTAATTTTTCAGTCGTCTGGCTCTTGGAGAACTCAAAACTCTAATGCCATTGCAAACACACAGAGGAGTGTTAAATCACTCATCTCTTTTATGCCAAAGGATAAAAACAGTTTAAATTTTTAATAATGTTTTTATTCTTTATATTTAATTGTATTTTATTGTACTTTTTAATTGATTGTTGTACTCCGCCCAGAGAGCTTCGGCTAATGGGCAGTAAGAAAATGAATGAATGGATGGATAATTTCTTTCTTTCTTTCTTTCTTTCTTTCTGGTTAAAATTGTTTTAAAATATTGTTTTTTATCTTCAGCTATTCTTATAGAAAAATGGGTCCAGCATTTTATAAATCAGTACTAGAAATTGGTTGCGGCACAGCCATATCACAGCTAGCCAAAAGAACGAGAAAATCAAATAGACCTGGATTAAGATGTTGACATGATGATATTAGCTCAAACGATGACTTTTTGCAGATGCAGGAATTCCAGACTAAACAAAGCCCTACCCCTGGACGGGCTCTGTCACTGCATTAAAGGGGACAGCTCCAGGCGCACAAAGGCACACTCCTCTCCTCCACCTTTGAAGTGAATGGGGATGTTGCTTTCAGAGGAGCTCCCAATGTGCACCAGAACATACACATATGGGGATCCAGATTTAGTCAGGGAATTCTATGTATTAATCACATGGGTACATTTTTATATATTTTTGAATGTTTCATTAATTAATGTTAATTTAATTCAATGTTTTAAGATATAGAAGGGGAGCATCCTTCATTTTCAAGTCATGTATTGCTTGCTGCTTTCTAAATGCAAACTTAGGGCTCGCCCTTTAATTGTTTAGGCCATGTTTAACTGTGTCTATACTCACTACTTTGTAGGGTTGCGTGTGGTTTTTAAAATCATATTATTTTTAATTTGCCATAGGGTTCAGTTGGTGAACCAGGGCCTAAAGGAGAACAAGTGAGTATACATATTCACATTGCTTCTTAGGCTTCCAGCATTGTCCAAATTCTGGAAAAAGTATGATTTCTATTTATAATACATGTCTTGTTATAACACAGGGAGCTGCTGGTGGAGAAGGAGAGCCTGGACAAAGAGGAGACTTTGTAAGATCTGCTTTTCAATTCACCCAATTTCACACACTCAGATCTGAAACTGACAAAACTACATTCTGTTTCCTGTAACATGGACAAATGGTAGACGATGGAGCCTGCTTCTGCAAGAGTTGCACATTTAGTATGACCGAAAAGGAGACGTTTGAGTAATATTACTAAACGTTAGGAAGGATTCTAAAATTCTGTTCAAGTCTTTTGCCAACCTCTAGATACTGGACATTCACAAAGCAAATGTTTCCACATTTGACTGATTGCACCAGTCTTCCCAGAATTAGTAGGGCTGCTAAGCATCTGAGAAGAGTACTTAGTTGTGTTCCCAACTCTTCCTAACGCTAGCAGTATGACATTGCTGTACCATATCACAGGCTGGGAATACCCACCTCCAATGTAGCAGTTGCCCACATTGCAGCTGATTGCTGTTTAGGGACAAATGGCTCCAAAGCTGCAGCCCACAAGCCAGCAGCTCATTCGCTTACTTCATTTGTCAGCTGGACTGAAACTGTTATTTCTAGCAGCTTTGGAATGGAGGAAACCAAGGACAACTCCTGCAGCCTTCACAGTTTTTCTGTTGTGTGCCAGATTACAAGATGAAGTTCAGGAACTTTTGTGGGCCAGTTCCCTTGTCAACAGTTGTACTCTGAATTCTGCGTTGATAGACATAAATATGGTGATTGAGATGTCACTCTGCTTGTCAAGTCTGGTTCCAGTGTTCATGATCACCAGCCCACAATATTCAGCTTGGCTTTTCCATTGAAATTTTTATCCAGTACATGCTACTGCAGGTCTATATTAGCTATTTCAGTGCAAAACCTTTACGCTAGATTTTCATAACCATATTTATTGTGGAAGACAATATAAATGCAAGAATGCTCCAGAGGTGAATCTTGAATGTGGCATATAAATGCTTTTCTATGAGAAGCACCATTTTCAGGAGATAGTCATCACAAAGAAAACTCCTAATTCCAGTCTCCAAGCTTTTAAATTTTGAATTTCTGATTGTAACTTTTCATTCTATTGTGTTATTTCTTTAAGCCTACCTCTAAGTATACCAAGAAGTCTCATTTCCCCTAATAGCGATATAATTTGTAAACATTTAGAGAATAATATGAAATCCATTATATTTAAAAATGCACAGGCATATACCATCCTGACATAATTCATCTTGTTTTGTTAGGGTGACATGGGTTTGCCAGGCCCTAAAGGATCCGTAAGTATGATGAACTGCATTGTTACAGAAAATCAAAAGCATAATAAATCAGCAGAATATTTCAAACAAGAGAGGGGTGGTTTGGCTTTACAAATGGAGTTTAAATATTTAGTTCCCTAAGCAAGGAAGTTAAGGCAAATGTAAGCCATCATTCATCATTTTTATTTTAAAGCTGTGGATTACTAGAGGGTTTCTCAAAGTGAGAAATGTGACCTCCTGGTGTGTGGAGAATTGAGAGTTTGTGTGTATGGGTGAAGAGAGAGGTAAATTAATGAGTCAGTGTGGGAAGGGAATAGAGACTTCACAACAAAGTAGTAGAGCAGTCTCTGTGGACTGAATTTTTATATAGGTCACATATAGAGCTGAGCATCTTTTAAGCAGATCACATAGCGCAGACTCTGAAGCTACAATCCTTTTCATACTTACCTGGGAGTAAGTCCCTTTGAACTCAGTAGAATTTACGTCTAAATAGAATGTGTAAGATTGCTCTGAAAACTGGGATGCAGAATATCTCGGCTTAATAGCATCCAAAGCAGGAAACAATGGTTATTGACTTCCAAACAAGCCAGGATATGAAACCAGGGTTAAAGTTGGCTTAATATCCTGGCTTGTTTGGAAGCTATTAATCATAGTTTCCTGGTTCAGATGTAATGCGTATAGTTAACTGAAGATTTCCTGGCTTGTTCTCTCACATTAAGCAAATTGACTGCATGTGGGAGGGGGGATGAGTCTTGTTCATGTTTTAGCTTATGATTATCTAAACATGGCCAGTGTGTGCTTGATGGCTTAGAACGAAAAAGGGGCTTAGCTATGGGTTTTTGTGGACAACAAAGATTAGAAGGGCTATACCTAAACAGAAAACAAAAAATGGGTATCCCTATATGGCAGAGTACGGTAGTTATTTTAAGAAAGAGCAAAGAATCAGTGGGCCCAATTCAGCTTGGCCTCCTATTGACTGGCCTCCTATTGAACATCTGAAGTTGCATACAATGTGTTTTTTTGTTATTTGTTGAATTTGACTTCATCTTTTCTTACAACTGGGTTTGTTGCATGCACCAGTCACTGCTGTTTCTATATTTATTTCATGTGCCTCACTGTGCATCAATCTATTTAGATGTATAACTGTTTCTAATGTACTTTCTTTTGTTCTGTGTACACGATTCAGTGCTCTAGTCATGCTTTGTTGCCTGCAACAATGCACCCCACCTCCTGATAGAGATACACATCCCAGTCTGCACCACATGCATCCATCTAGTTCAATGGGGCTCTAGAGTGTGGAGTAGGATCCATATCATGTTGCCAAATTAATTTAATACCAAGGGTGGCATAATTGGAAAGGTTTGACAACTGAAGGCTACATCAGCAAAACGGGCCCTAGTAATTCAGCAAAATTGGCTGTTTCGGAAAGATTCCTCTGACCATTTTTCTGAGATGAAACTTTTCAGTTAACTCATGTCACAATGAACAACAAAAAATTGTTACTTCGTGCTGACATATGCAACACAGAGCAAAGTTATAACACCAGTCAAGTGATAGCTCTCTGTCAGGATATAAATATGGCCAGTTTGGAACTGCTCTTATATTCCTCATTCCTCTATGAGAATGTCAATAAACCCATATGAACAATGCACCTATGCTTGCAAACACCTTGGAAACTCTGCTTGTCTGTGACCTGGTTCGCATGTCACAGTGGCAATTCTTGGGTTGTTTAACCCAGGAATTGCAGGGTCGAGCAGAGTGTATGAGTTGTACTCAAGCCATTTTCATTTTTAATTTAATTTTGTGATGTGCGAATTCAGAAATTCTGGGTTATTTATGGGTTAAACAGCACAGTGTTAACCCAATAAACCATGGACAATTGTTGGGTTAACTCTGAGTTGTTTAACCCATAAACAAACCAGTGTTCTGGGTTTGCAATTCATAAAACAACTCAGGAATGGGGCATTCCTGGGTTGTTAACTGAAAGCAGAAATGGTGAGCACACGGGAGACAACACGCTCGTCACTTCACTCGTCCCTGGCAATTCCTGGGTTCAACCCAGGACTTGCTGCCATGACATGCAAACCCGGTTTATGCCTCTGTTTCCTTGAAGTTTGAATCCTAAGAGGCTTGGTGTCCGGAGCCTCTACCAGTACACCTTATACATGCCAGTAAGGACCAGATGAGTGATGCAAAATGCATGTGCATCAGCTGTACACTAAGATCTCCATTGTTGTATTGGGCCGAACACATTTCAGTGAGGTATGCTCTATGCCCTTCGTAACACCCTGGCTCTGCCCACTGGTCCCAATCCCTTTCTCTGCCTGTATTGGGAGCATGCTTTGTGCTTTCTCTCATTCATTTCCCACCACCCTAGTCCTTGCTTAAGGCATTCTATATTCTACTTAGAACTGAATCTTATACTCACAGCAAATTATCAAAAATTACCCAGATGAAAATAGGTTGCATAATGGAGCACTGAATTAAAATTGCATTTGTGCAGAAATTTTGAATTAGCCCTAGCATGCTGTTCATTTATACAAAATGCTGGATGTCCTGGTGAATAAAGCCTTTGATATATAGCATACATTAACCTCAAAATGTGCATCAACTTTACATAGTGGTGGGCTATGTAGACTTGGACATAAATGCACCGAGTTTTAAGTTGGATTTCAAAATAATTGTGTAAATTATTGTGTCAGCCAGTGTGTGAATTGTGTAAGCCAGTGTGGCGTAGTGGTTAGAGTGTTGGACTGGGACTTGGGAGATCTGGATTCTAGTCCCCACTCAGCCATGAAGCTCACTAGGTGACTTTGGGCCAGTCACTGACACTCAGTCCAACCTACCTTACAGGGTTGGTGTGAGGATAAAATAGAGAGGAGGAGGAGGAGGATTATGTAAGCCACCTTGGGTTCCATGGAAAAAAAACAGGATATAAAATAAATAAATAAAAATGCTGCTGCCCTCTATGACTCCTCCCCTCTATGAAGTAGCACAGAACAGAGTCCAGAAATGGAATCTGACTGCCTGTAATGTGCTGGTCCCATATAATGCAGGAAATGCAGTTCCAGGAGAAGTTGTAGGGTACTAGGAAGCCTTGCAAATGAAAGATCATTGTCAACTTCTTCAGTATCAGACACGTCATATTTCCCAAAAAATAAATTTAAAATTCCAGGAATGAAAAGTGCTGTGACTAGTAACATTGGCATCATAGTTTCTTGTTTCTCTGAGAAGAGAAATAGTTGTGTTTAGGGATATTTTCCCCCTCTGTGGTTTCAAAGCAGCAGTTTGCAAATGCTTGTATTACCAATTTCTAGCTTATCTAATATTTATTTCCTCTGCAGTTATATTTATAGAATACAAAAATGGGTAGCTTAAAAGCTCTCATGGTTTATGGCCTTCTTGGTAGTTAAGCTGTTTTTAAATATTTAATATATTCATAGGATTTGTGCAAAGGCAAAAGTTTAGAATTGCTGCAGGGGTTCATACTGCTTAAGCCATGTATCACTGTGGAAGTGCCTGTGGGGACAAGGAAGGCAAATGGCTCTCTTGCTATGCAGTGGCCTCTTCCCTATCTGTTTACTTACTGTAATGCATAAGTATGGTCCCCCTAGAATAAAGCCCCAAATCTCCCACGCTAAAATAAAAGGAACCCCAAATCTACAGTCTTCCATGAGGCTTTGGAAGTGCTATTACTGTGTCCTTCTCTCCTCTCCAGTGGAAGGATCAGAACCCATTTGGAATGCTGTGGTGTCATAGCAGCCATGTTAGAAAAAGGCATTATCACCACCTTCTGGCTCCAGTCCTATACCTATTTACCTGGGAGCCAGGGCCGGTGCCAAGGGTAGACATGGCCAGGCACCTGCCAACGGCCCACAACCCCAGCAAGGGTCCACTGACAAGAGCCCCCTGGACTTGTGCCTTCACCATTGCAACCTGTTTCTTCACCTGCCTCTCATTCTGGCACAGATAACATTGGTGACGAGGAGAAGCTGCAGATGCCACTGCCTGCTTGCTCACTGGCTCTGTGCCTGCCAAGCAAGAAAGTGGTAGCAATGATGAGAAAGAGAATGAGGAGCAATAGAAACTGGTGATAACGGCAGTGAGAAGGTAGACTCACTGAGGGAGGGAGCACATTGAGGGTGCCTTGCCCAAGAGCCCTCAAAAGCTTGGAGCTGGTACTGCTGGGAGCTCACTTCTGAGAACTTCTCAGAACTAAGAAGACATCTATAGGATTGCACTGTCATTTACTGAACAGCCTTTCCATTTTCCAAGCACCATGTTATCATTCAGCAAGGTACAAGTCTGCAAATGTCAAATCATCGTTCTCCACAAGAATTCCATAGTAAATGAGGTGGAAACCTGAGCATATTGTTGTACGCAGCAGAGTGCTATTCTAGTGGGATACCTGGAACAACACAGAAGTGTAGCTTGTTCTGCAAAAGGAGTGATATGCTCAGTTCCTGCCTTTTTTCTTTTTTTTTTTTAGGTTGGGAATCCAGGTGAACCTGGGTCACGTGGGCCTGAAGGAAGCCGCGGTTTGCCTGGGATAGAAGGATTACGGGGGCCACCTGGGCCCCGTGGTTTGCAAGGTGAACAAGGATCTCTGGGTCTGCCTGGCAGCCAGGGTCCAGCTGTAAGTAACAGTTCCTTTTTACACACATTTTTTGCCATGGCAGGGTTTATTACTGCATTAGAATTGAAATGACAGCTGCAAGGATACCTCTGATGCTCCCTGTGTTGCCACTGTGGCCACCGAGCAATAAAGTTTGATATCTTTGCTGTTGGGTGTAATGCTCCTCATTTTATCCTGTTTGCAGCTTGATCCCATGGAGCCACTTTAGCTGAATATCTATGCTGTTGTAGGTAAAGCAGCACCTTACGTAAGGCAAGTGAGGCTGAGACATCCTGTTTTGCCCAAAGCCAACTTTCAGCTTCCTGTTCCAAATCCTTGATGTAGCACAGAACCCACCTCCAGGGGCCTTCTGCATCCCATGCAAGAGGCTGTGGACAAGCCCTCTCCCTGCCAAGGTTTGAAACTTTGGCAGGGTTCAAGTGGCTCTGTGTCATTATCAGACTAAAGCCAGGTCCCAGACTAAAGCCAGGTCTTTAGTCATTATCAGACTAAAGCCAGTGCTCATGAAATGTTTCTACTGGCCATGTGACCTTCCATGTAACCCCATGAGCTGCTACCTGAGTGGCTGCTGGAGTGTCTATGTTCTGCATGTCCACTTCCTTCTAAACATGTCCTATAAACAACACCAAATTCAAAGTGATAAGTAAAGATTATTGTAAAAGCCAAGCTCATAAATTACAGCCTGTACAATGATTTAGGTATGTGTTGGGATTGGTGCTACTGAGTAGGGAATCCTTCGTCCCTCTCTAGATTCTATATAAGTCTAGTGGTTTTTGTTCTCACACCCAAATTCCATTTTAGATGCCTCAGCCAGAATAGGAAGCATGTCCATTTCTGTCCTGAATTCTTATACATGCTCAGAAGAATTCAAACTACTGGTAGCAACATTGAAGATCATGGCGCCAGTTTGGTTATTGTCATTGGGCAATATCCTATGCAGCCGCTGTGCCTCTGTTCTAGTTCTGTTCTGTTGCACCAGCAGCAGATCAGGAAGCAGCAGTTCGTGAAATGACCCCAGAAATGAGTGGAAAACACTCATTTCCAAATTCAGACAGATCAGTGCAGCTCCTTTTTGTGAAACTAGCAGTTCTGCTAGTTTCTGGTTGTTTCAGGAACTACTAGTTCCTGTGGTGCTAACTTAGGATACTGCCCATTGCCACTTTGGAGTCTTCTGAGTGTTTTATTCGACATACTTGGAAGGACCCAAGACTGCAGTGTCCAAAGCAATGCTCACCCCAACATTCTGCCTCTTTTCTTGTGCTTCCTTCCACCCACCCCCACCTCCACCCCATGCCTCCAGTGTGCCTGCTTCTTCCCTCATTGTGTCTGTGGCTTTCTTTCTTTTTTTTAGTAGATTGCGAGCAAACACAGAGAAGAGGCACCTCAGGATTGCTTGTCTGAGTGTGCGGATGCTTGCCCTGCCTTCACCTTCTTTCCTGACTTCCTGTTGTACCCTTTCTCATCATGCACATTCTCATCTGCAATATCCTCACAATGTGACTAAATGGTGATCAATTTATTTTAATACTTTATTTAATTCAGGGCAGAGAGCCAACTGATGCACACATCAAGCAGGTTTGCATGAGAGTAATGCAAGGTACATTTTTTTACACATTTATACTTTGTAAGTTTGAATGTGAGTTTTCCTTGTAAAAAACAAAAACCCTGAATTTCCCATGGCCGGCTTGAGGGTCACAAGTTCGTTTGTGTTTAGAAAGTTAATTATGCATGTGTTATCTGCTCTTTTCTCATCTCAACACTTGTGTTAATTTTTTAAAAAAATTGTCACAAAACAATTGAAATGAGAAACTTTGCATTTTGTTGATATTGTCCTTACTAAAAAATTTCCTTTTAGAAAAAGATTGATTCCAGACAATGGATCTGTATGTAACAGCTTTCCTGTTTTGCAGGAAACAAACTCTTGAGAGTGGTTTTTGCCTTAACTCCTGGCAGCAGGACCTTTGGGCACAGCACCCCTTGGAAAGCAGGGTCAGGGAGGAGAGACACGAGTACTTTCTGTGGTATTTCTGTCCTGTAACATGTAGGCCAGTTTTCCCCAACCTGGTGCCCTCCAGATGTTTTAGATTTCAATTCCCATGTGCCCCAGCCAGCATGGCCAATGTTCAGGAATGCTGGGAGTTGTAGTCCAAAACATCTGGGGGGCACCAGGTTGGGGAAGGCTGATGTAGGCTGTCTGGCCACAAGTAAAACCATCCAGGTTTCATGGAAGACCTAGTCACATGATTGTTAGAAGATCTACACTGGAGCCCCATCTGTATGTGAGTCAGTGGTGTGCCAGTATTTCTTCAAAATGCAATAGTTTCCATCGAGGCAGATGCTGATGAATATGGCTCAGTATCCACTATGTTTATAACACAATTGAGTGCCACACAAAATTGCATAGTGTTCTAAATGTGGGAGAAGTAGGAAGAGATTGAAAGGTCATCACATCAGCATAGTTTTGTCATTTTGTACTGCAAGTTTGTACCACACGCTCTGTGGAGTTTGGATTGCGTTAGAAGTGGGTGGGGTGAGCTGCTGCCTCTGGTTTCCTTTCTTTTCTTGACTCAGCTGACCGAGTGCACACCTTTGATGGTGCACAGCAGTGGGGGTCTGAAAATAACAATTCAGAACTCCCCTCCACCATACGAGGGGCTGTTTTACTGGGCAGCCATGCGAGGGTGAGTGAGAAAGGAGGAGGTTCCGGGCCACAAATCCCATTAAAATCACTGCATGGAAAAGCAGGGAACAGGAGGAGGAGACAGACAGGGGTGGGGCTAGGGAAAAGCTTTAAAGCCACTCCTACCTGTAAGAGTTATAATACTGCTTGGTTGGAACACATGTCTTTGTAGCATATGGAAACTGCAAGCACCAGAAAAACCATCATTAAGGTACCGTAGTTTGGAAAACAATGGAATATTGAGGGAGAAATAGAGTGAGGCTGGTTTGTGGTGTGCATCATGTGATGTGCCTGGGAGCCAGGCATCACAATGCTGGTAAAAAATTTTTTTAGTGTAGATCAGCCTTGTGTTTACTTTTTACTCTGAAGAAGCTACTTGCAGTTGGGAAGGGAATAATTTGTTCTCTCATTGTGTGGTCTCAGCCTCACTGGGGCTCAGGGCCCACTAATAAGGAAGGGCTATAGTTTAGGGGCAGAGCACCTGTTTTGCATGCAGGAGGTCCCAGGTTTGATCCTTGGCATGTCCAGGTAGGGCTGGGTAAGATTCCTGTCTGAAACTCTTACTGCTACCAATCAAAAGGCATTGTGACACTATTTCATCTTTTCTTCCTTTTTGGAAAGAAAAAAGACAGTAGAAGTGGTGGGAAAACACGGGAGATTCACAAGTTGGATGACATAATCTGGACCCCAAGTAAAATTCCATGAATGAGGCAAGGGCGATGGCGGGATAATTTATTTATTTATTATATTTATGAATCGCCCATCTGGCCAGACATCCGGCCACTCTGAGCGATGTACAGTCAAATAAAACACAAGAGGGGGGGGGACACACACACACACACACAGTATAAAACACAATTAAAAACAGTACAAAACTTAAAAATCTTAACTTCTTTTGGAAGCACCCTTAGAGACCTGCTGCCAGTCAGTGTAGATGGTCGTCAGTTAGATGGAGCATGATCTGACTCGATAAAAGGCAATTTCCTATGTTCCTAACAGTGTTTGACAAGTTCAGAAGGAAAGTTCATCCACCCATTTTAATATGGTGTAGGATTAGAGTTCAGTACATAGGAATGTTGCATAAAAGTTCAGAAGGAAAGTTCATCCACCCATTTTAATATGGTGTAGGATTAGAGTTCAGTACATAGGAATGTTGCATAAAAGTTGGCAGGTGTGAGAGAGCTCCTGTTTTCAATACTGTTAATAGAATTACCATAGATATAGTTAATAATCACAAATAATTTTAGCAGATCTTTAATTTTTACCGAATGTTGCACTTTGTGGAGCTCAGGAAGTTGCTTTTCTAAAAGTTTAGAATAAGGTTTTAAATCTTTATGTTCAAAGTATGGTTTGCCAAATACAGAAATTCATAGACAGTGGCAGGTCTCAGCCCCAGAATAGCTGACTTTGGCATAGAATAAAACATGCTAAAGTACACTTCCCCAGCCTGGTGCCCCACAGCATACGGTCGTAGCTCAGTGGTAGAGCACCTGCTTTGCATACAGAAGGTCCCAGGTTCAATCCCCGGCATCTCAAAGTAGGGCTGGAAAAAACCCTGCCTAAAATCCTGGAGAGCTGCTGCCAGTCAGTGTTGACCATACTGGGCTCAATGGACCAAGGGTCTGACTCGCTATAATGCAGCTTCCTATGTTTCTAGAAGTTTTGAAATTCAACTCCCATCAGCCCTAGTCAGCATAGCCAATGGTCAGGAATCCTAGGAGTTGTAGTCCAGAACATCTGGAGGGCACCAGGTTGGAGAAGGCTATACCAAAGTTACATAGAGGATGGGCAGCTCATGAGAACTGTGTTCTTTCAGTTATTAATGCATGTTAACATTTGACTAGCATTGACTTCATTCTTGCTTATACTTTTATTTCTGGTTTGAGATTTATTGTGTTGGATATATATAAACACACCACACGCACACACATAAATATATACCCTGCTGGTGTTTGCTGCTGAGATCCTCTGGGATGGTATACTGTTGTATTTCAGGAGTTTAAGAGGCTTCATTGCTCTCCAATTTAATTTGAGATCTTCTCAGTGCAACTACTATATTTTAAACTGCCCAACAGGGTACAACATTACTTTCCACTTCAGATTTACCAAGATAAATGTTTCTTTCCTGCTTTATCAGGGAGAAAGGGAAAGGCCATAGCTTAGGGGTAGAGCACCTGTTTTGCATGCAGGAGGTCCCAGGTTTGATCCCTGGCATTGGTTGTTACAGCTGGGGAAGACTCCTGCTTGAAACTCTGGAGAGCTCCTGCCAGTCAGCGTAGACAATAATGCAGTAGATGGACCAGTGCTTTTTAACTTGTTCGTGAACAGTCTGGAGTTAGGGGTAATTAGTGAAGTGGCCAAGTTTGCTGATGATGACACCAAATTATTTAGGATAATTAAATCCAAAAAGGATTGTGGAGAACTCCAAAAGGATCTCTGCACACTGTGGGAATAGGCATTAAAATGGCAAATGTGGTTCAGTATAAGTAAGTGTAAGATGATGTACACTGGGGCAAAAAAATAAATAAGAATATCTTAACTTCTCACATATGCTTATGGGGTCTGACTGAGCTGGTGGTGACTGACCAAGAAAGAGATCTTGGATTGGAGTGGATACCTTGATGAAAATGTCAACCCAGTGTGCGGCTGCTATGAAAAAAATAAGTACAGGCCTGTGGCTCACGCTGGCTCAGCTTGTCTGAGCGTAGAAAGCTAAGCAGGGTCAGGCCTGGTTGTTACTTGGATGGGAGACCCCTCCCCTAGTTTCCTGCATTGAGCAGGGGGTTGGACTCGATGGCCTTGTAGGCTCCTTCCAACTCTATGATCTATGAATCATTAGGAAAGGAATAAAATAAATAAATAAAAAGGAATAAAAAAAATATCGTACTGCCTTGATACAACTCTATGATGCGACTGCTCTTGAAATACTGTTTACCGTTTCGGTTGCTGTACCTCCATAAAGGATATTATAGAGCTGGGAAAGATGCAGAAAGGGGCAACCAAAATTATCAAGGGGTTAGAGCAACTCCCCTGTGAGGAAAGGTTACAACAGTTTATTTATTTATTTATTACATTTATACCCCACCTTTTTTCCTGCAAGGAACCCAAGGCAGCTTACACAATCCTCCTCCTCCTCTCCACTTTATCCTCACAACAACCCTGTGAGGTAGGTTAGGCTGAGAGCCAGTGACTGGCCCAAAGTCACCCAGTGAGTTTCATGGCCGAGCGGGGACTAGAACCTGGATCTCCCGAGTCCCAGTCCAGCACTCTCACCACTACGCCACACTGGCGTTGTGCCCTTTAGCGTAGAAAAAAGGTAAATAAGCAGGGGGGACATGATAAAGATGTGAAAAAATATGCATGGCATTGACAGCAAACTATGGAATTCGCTACTGCAAGATGTAGTGATGGCCACCAACTTGGATAGCTTTTAAAGAGGATTAGACAAATTCATGGAGGATAAGGCTATCAGTGGCTACTATTCATGATGGCTATATATTACCTCCAGTATCAGAGGCAGTGTGCCGACGTACACCAGATGCTGGGGAACACAAACGAGAGCTGGCCGGTGTGTGTGTGTGCGTTATATCATTCATGTCCTGTTGTGTTTGCCCCTGTTGGGACAGAAAGCTGGACTAGATAGGCCTTCGGTCTGATCCAGCATGGCTCTTGTTATGTTCTAATAGTCTGACTCAGTGTAAGGCAACTTCCTATGTTCCTAAAGAAAGGGGGCTCTGGAATGATAAATTGCGCAAGATCAATCGTACTGGCTTTGAATGTGGTTTGGAAATACAACACTTGAAGGGATGTATTTGCAGGCATTTAAACTAGTGAAGGAAGGGGGGAAATGTATTGAAATGTACTCGTCTCAACATTATCCTAAGCAAAATGTGCATCTTTCACTAATGCCAGTGTGGAACCATTACATTCTCACAGAAGGTTTTCAAAGGGAAATTGGCAGGGCGGGGGGATTGTACAAGTAATGCTGTTCCCTTTCTACTGTCCCCTTGAATATTGTATCCCTTTCATCTGCAGGCACCTGTGACAAATGCAGGCTAACTGCTGCCCTTCCCAATCTGCCATCATAGAAATCGTTTACTCACAATTTTGAGGAAATATCTAAACTAGGGGATGGCAACATAAAACCCCAGTCTTTGGCACATCTGTGCAGTCCACTGGGTCTCATCAGAATGATATGAACCCCATTTTTAATTTAGAAAAGAAAAGAAAATAGATATTCAGTCGTAATGCCTGCACAAATCAGTTTGAAAATGTGTTGGCAATTGCTGGGGGATACGAAACAGGTGATAAGTTTTGTGAAAAGCCCAAATTAATTGCTTTGCAATTAAATATGATTATAAATAATTTTCAACTTAATTTGTGGCTCTTCATCATTTCTTCATTCTTTTCATTGAACAGAACAACTGGCTCAATTGGCTGCCAGCCTTCGGAGGCCGGAATTTGGTGCTCCAGGCCTCCCTGGCCGTCCTGGACCACCTGGTAGCCCTGGACCTCCTGGGGAAAATGGCTTCCCAGGGCAGCTTGGATCCCGAGGTCTGCCTGGCCTTAAGGGCCCTCCTGGTGACATTGGGCTGAAAGGCCCCAAAGGTAAGAGATTCAGGTTGCAATTCTATACTTCTGAGTAAGTTCCGTTGGAGTCAATGACCGGGTTCAGACGACATCTCATGGCTCATCGTGGGTTCTTTAACCCCCGATGAGCCTTGATGCCCACAAACATCAAACCTGTGCAAACCTGGCGAGCATGGGCTGTGCAAGGGTTAAACAACCCTCGCATAACTGTAAAACAGACAAACGGTTATGCAAGGGTTGTTTAACCCTCGCATAACCTACGCTAGCTAGTTTCGCATGGCACGACAACCCCTGAGTGGGGGTTGCATATTCAAAATGGTGGCTGCATGCACCCTGCATGTGCCACAGCCTAACCCGTGGTGGGCTGTCGTGTCATGCAAACAGCCCCGATGGAGGCTTTTTTCTTCTTTTAACCCCCTGCCCCCATGGGGGGCATTTCAGCGGGAAAATGGGGGGGGGGAAGTTTAACCCCCTTCCCAGAGCATCATGGCCCTAATTCGAATTGGGGCTGTGCACACTTACATGAAAGTAAAGGTAACTATCACACATAAAACCATTGTGCCTGATTACCCAAACGTTTAGTTTGGCCCTGAGGAGACATCGATAGACTTGTGCCGTGGAGTTTGGCATATATATTTAAGGTATTGATTGCTGTTGGGTGTTGGTAACATGGAATATAATGAAAGTGGATCCAGGTTACTGGATCCAGAACTAAATCAATACAAAGAGCTTTAGCACTGTTCATTTTCCTGGCTTTGAAGCTAATACCAGAAATAAATTTCCCCTTCTCAGTTTGGTTCAAGGGAAGAGTAGGAGAAAATCTCCTTCTGTTTTTATTTTTCTCAACGTATAACACAGCATCAAAATATACAAAATATAATTTAGGGAGCAATCCTATGGCCCCTAGACAGCGTCTGAGGGGCCATGGGATATTTCGGATTCCCAGATCCGAGGTTGGAGACAGGGAATCAGAACTCCCCCCCCCCCCCCGCCACAGCCAGCGCAGAAAGAACTGCACTGGCTGCCTCTCCAAGGTTGAGAAAGCGACCCTGTAGAGGGGGGAAAGGCGGAGGGAAGGGGAGGGAACTGGAGAGGCCAGGATACAAGTTATCCTGATGCCTCTTTAGCCTCCTTCCCTCCCACTCCGAAACGCTCCAGCTAGACGGGCAAAAAAGCCCGTCTAGTGAAAAATGCAGGGTGAGAGGATGGGGAGGCAGAGATCACCTCCACTGCTGCTCCTTCTCTGCATAGGATGACCGTAGTAGTAAACCTCCACCTTCAGGAGCTTACGGGCATCACAGCAGGACTGTGCCCTCATTTTCCGAGAGCACCCTTCCCCAGCCTGGCACCCTCCAGAAGTTTTGAACTATAACACACAGCATTCCTGACCACTGGCCATGCTGCCTGAGGCTGAAGTCCAAAATATCTGGAGGGCACCCGGTTGCGGAAGGCTGCCCTAAAGCAACAAAGTGACTTTGGATCTATAAAAAGCACTAAAAAAAGAAGAAGAAAGTATTGCTTATTTTTCAATTTTTCCGTAACTTTCCGTTTTCTTCAGCAACAGCAACAAAAACGGGTAAAAATATGTGTTTTTTCTAAGGCTTCAACATTTCTGGAAATCTTACATCTTTAGTACAGGCCTACTGGAGTATCATACTCTCTTTGGAGTAACCGGGTGACCAGCCAGATGGGCGATTAACAAATATAATAAATAAATAAATAAAAGTAAGAGAGCAGAAGCTTTCACCCCCAGCCAGATGTTGCACGTGGCAGGTGGGAGATGTGGCAGATTCGTGCTAGAACTGGATCAGCGCAATGTGTGATGCTTGTGTTAAGTCCCATTAAAATGGATGGGACCTACCTGTGTGTAACTTGCTCCAGGACTGCAGCCCTAATAATTTAGCCTTCTATTGCCAAGTCAAATGAACTGAATATTTACTATTTCACAGTGGGAAGTACCCAGAATATACAGGTTACATGCAGCACACTCCTGAGCATGTTTACTCAGAAGTATGTTATGCTGAGTTCAGTGGGTTTTAGAGGTTTTCTACATGAGGCATTTGTGGTGTGTTCATCATTCCCTACTCGCAGTTGTTTACGAGTTCTTTAGAAGATGTTGTGACCCTCCAGTTACACTTCTGTTTGTAAGCAGCACTTTTCGCAAGTTTTTTTAGAGTAGGGAAAACGGGGTATTATTTTGGATAGCGAAAGAAACTGTGATTTCCGCTTGTGCATTTGTGCCATTCCACTATACCACAGTGCCACCTAGAGGTTATGTAGGGGGAAAGCAGGAAAGAAAACACTCCTCATGTAGTACTCGGATCTCAATTCTGTGACAAAACCAAAAATAGATGCAGCAGATTAACAGCCTCATGTAGAAAAGCCATTGCCCACAAATAGGGCTTCAGAGTTCAGACACCAAAGACACATTTGAAAACTTTTAGATATAATGAAGGTGGTGGGAAGTCCTCTTCAAAAATTGTGTTTTGCGAAGCCCCATATATTGAACGTCAGTCAAAATCACAAATTGCGAAGTGACAATGTCTAAGGGAATCACACTTTCCGCTGTTTATGGTTATGCTAGCGGTCTGCTGCTATCTCAATTTGACTGCCTCACCTTTGTTCTCTTTTGACAGAGCAATAAAGCAAGGAAAGTAATGACATATGAAGAAGAAAAAACACCTGGCTCTTTGGTCTGTCAAAAATATGATAAAATGCCAAAAATAGATTGAACGAGAAGTCAAGTCACTGCTAGTAAAGCATTTTCCTTTTAAGGCCGTATTTTATTTCTTTGATTTGCAATGATTTGCAACAGGGTTTCATATTTAATATATGTGAAGTGCTTCATGGCACCATGACCTGAAAAGTTTTTTTCTTCTTCTAATCATCTACACTGTTTTTTGGCCATCACTAGACAGTAAGCTACTTTGGGCAGCTTTAGTTTTTTCTGTTGTAAAGCAAGGGCAGAGTTAACCTATGGTGCGAAGTGAGGGACTATCTGAGCTGGATACGCAACTTTTTCCTGTGTCCTGCTGGGCTTTCACTGGTAGGGTAGAAGGTGTGTGTGCTGTGTGTGGGGGGGAGTGGGTTTTTACCCTTTCCCTCCTTCAGTTCCCTCTTTGAGCTGCTTCCCCCCCCCCCCCCCACACACACCACTGATTCCAAAGGGAGGGAAATTCAGTATTGCTGCTCCAGAGCTGGCCTTGGTTTGCTGCCAGTTGGGAGTGTGATGGGAGAACACATCCAAAACGTGTCGTGATGTCCAAACCTGGTGAGGATGGTTGGTTGGGGTGGTTAATAAACCACCCAGAACCCACAGTCTCTTGTAGAGTTGAAATATTGTAGAGAATCTGACATTTATGCATGTTGATCGGATAACGCGGGTGTATACTCACTCACGAGTCCCTGCAGGAGCTCTGCCATTAGGAGTGGGAATGTCTCAAGAGGAGGAAGATCTCCAAGCTCCTCAGTAGGCTCCTTTGCTTACGGAGCAAAAAAGAAAGAGAAGGAGCTGACTCAGCCCAGAGCTAGCTGCTGCAGAATTAAGGCCCCCCCCCCCGAGTGTGCCACTCTAGTAAGCTCCTCCCCCACACCCAACCCTGGTATTGGCTTTAGAGACCACTGGGGACAGTAAGCCCTCTGGCTTACTGGGGGAGATGAAACAGACTGGGAGACAACTAAAATGCAAGTGGTGCAAGTCTTATAGTGACTATGACTGGAGACACAAGTGAGAGCATGCTTAGAGATGCAAAGGCCTGGAAAAAATCCCAGAGACGATAGAGACACGGTGGACTGATGCTTCTAGGGTATGGGTAATTGGTGTTTAGCCTGATTTGAATGGGGTTGCACTCCCTCTGAAAAATCAAGTGCGCATTCTGGAGGTAGTTCTAGATCCAGCCTTGTCACAAGAGGCCCAAGTGACCCCAGTGGCGCAGCATGCCTTTCACCGTCTCTGGTTATTTCTGGACAGGGACAGTCTGGCCATGGTAATCCCTGCTTTGGTAACCTCCTGGCTGGATTACTGCAATGTGTTATATGTGGGTTGCCCTTTAAGATAACATAGAAGCTTCAATTGGTGCAGAAGTTTGACTGGCAGGGCCAGGTTTATGTAAATCACACCAATTTTAACATGACCTCACTGGCTGCCTATTTGCTTCCAGGCCCAATTTAAGGTGCTGGTACTCACCCTAAAGAGCTTGGGGCTCAAATATCTGAAGGAGCACCTCTTCCCATATCAATTTGTCTGTGCTTTAAGATCTTTTGCTGAGGCCCTTCTCCAGGTGCCTCCTTGATCAGAGGTATGCTATCTAACAACAAAAGAAAGGGCTTTCTCAGCAGTGGCACCTAAGCACCTACATTTTCCATCGCCAGGAAAAAATGTTTTGATTCACCCAAACATTGGAACTTGTTTTACTTTTAGTTGATTTAAGGATTTTTTTAACTGCACTGTGATACGACTGGTTGTACACTGCCCTGAAAATAGGATGAAAGGCAGTATATAAATGTTTTTTAAAAATACAAGATAAAATAAATAGTGCTTCATCACTCTATTTTAGGTGAAACAGGTGAAAAGGGGGAGAGAGGACTCCCAGGCCGAGGACCCCAAGGCCTACCAGGAACAGCAGGGCTCACAGGTAAATATTGAATATTGTTTCTAGGACATCCAGTATGTGCTAATACAGTTGTGCATGAAAACTGTATTCAACAACCACCCTGGAAATAGAGGTGTTTGCTAGGATGTGAACGTTTCATAAATAGAAAACTTCCGGTTTTACATGTTACTGTTTTGGAACGTACAATCTCCCAAGCTCCCCAGTTTGTTTAACCATTCTCTTTTGCAGTACTGTGGCCTATATGCTAGAGCAGTGTTCTCCAACCTTTCACTGGCAGGGTATGGCTGGCTGGGGCATGCTGGGAGTTGTAGGCCAAAAACATCTGGGGACCCAAGGTTGGAGAACACTGTGCTAGAGGCAGCTCATACCTCTTAAGACGGCTAACTCAGCTTCCAGATTACAGCTAGTGGTCTCATGCATTTATCCAAACGTTCTTTTGTCCCAGTGGTTTTTATTTTACATCTACATCTGTGTGGGCAACTGAGGGTTTACTTATTAATAACAGGCAGCTTGCAACTCAAGAAGCCAAGAAAGAAAATTATTAGAATCATGTTCAAAAGAAGCAATACTCCCATCATTGCATAGATTGGTATGGCAAAATTGCATGGGGTCAGGATCAAGCACACAATGAGTACATTAAAAATAGCAGGTGGATTTCCCACTTAACACCAAAGTATGTGATGTGTGTGAGGATTGGCAAATGCTTTAAATCTGATTTTGGCTGCACGGCGCTTCAAAATTCAGCTTATTGTATATTACTGTGCTGCTACCAAGCGCTGCATAACGAGAAGTCCTTACTTATAAATGCTGCACAAGTGCCCTCTTGTGGTTATTATGGTACAAATAATTTGCCATATTAAAAGTAGTCTGACTGTACCTTCTAAAGACTGTATTACTGTGCATTTCTGTGCATAAAATATTTGAAATGAATAGGATGTTAGTTTTGACTAACATAAGTCCCATTCATTTCAATGGGTCTACTCTACGTAGGACTAACATTGGCTACTACCTTCTGGGTTCAATGGAACGGTGGTCTGACTTGATATAAGGCAGCTTCCTATGGTCATGATGACTGCCTTCATTTATGCTGATGGTAGAGAAAGGAAAACTTGAATGTCAGATTGAGTCCTTTCCTTCAGAGGAACAGCTTTTCACTACGAAAGCCCATTTAATGTGCTGCTCCAAACAGTGGTGAACTCACATGACCCCATGTCCTGTGTCTGTCTTTGCAGGAGAACCAGGCAAGCCAAGCTATGGCACTGATGGGCAAGATGGCGACCGAGGCCCACCTGGAACAGCTGGTCTACCTGGCATTCCGGGTCCTCCCGGTCCTCCTGGCCCTTCTGGTTTTTGTGAGCCATCAGCCTGTACTGTGCAAGCTGGACTGCGAGCTGACAATGTGAAAGGGCCGTGAAAAGTGCACAAGTTAGTGACATGAGTTATGGAAACAATGTACTTACTATCTGCACATCTGACAATGGAGAGAAAACAGCAGAGGAGAAGCATACTGTAAAAACACAGAGAATCCTATCAAAGGCTTGACAGACTTAAAAATGCACTGGTTGCCCCATTCCTCAGCTTGTACCAGCAGTACAGCAACCAAACTTTTAAAAATGGTGCTTACAAAGTGATACCAGATGGCTTTTCTTTCTTATCGTGGCAAAAGGCAGCTGTCTAATTTTTAAAAAGATTTCTTCTTCCCAATTACTATTCTTAACCCGTTCCCCTGTTCATATTGTGCTGTATTGCAGCATCAGAGAGAGTGGCGTGATTTAGTTGTATTGCCCAATACATTTGTAAAATAAGTTATGATTGTTTGCATGCCCCTCCCGCCCCGCCCACCTGGGTGCTGTAAGTTGGCCAACCAAGCTGGCTCAGCTTGTCTGAGTGTGGAAAGCTAAGCAGGGTCAGGCCTGGTTATTACTTGGATGGGAGACCCCTCCTCTAGTTTCCTGCATTGAGCAGGGGGCTGGGCTCGATGGCCTTGTAGGCTCCTTCCAACTCTATGATCTATGAAATCTATAAGGTCAGCCCACATTTGCCTGTCACTGTGATTTCAAATGTATAGAGATAGCTGCCACATAAAAACATGCACAGTTACCAGTAATATATCCCATGAAGTAACCTTTACACAGAGGGGTTTTAATTTTCTTCTCCAACATGTACTGAATTCTATTTAATGTGACACCGTCACCAGCTGTCCATCTGTCTGAAATCAAACAGGTCAAAAAGCCACTGGTAAGGGAATTTTAATCTTTGGAAACAGCTAAAATTTATAGCTGAGTTTATTTATTTTAAAAGATCTTAAGTCATATCTCTGGTTGTATAAAAATTGAAATAAATAACATTTTTTAACCCTTTGCATTCTTTTGTATGAATGGTAAATAAAAATAAAACAAGGAGCTTTGCTGAACTTCTTTCTCCAAAAGTTCCCATTATATTTTTGGTTACAGTTTCATTTCCCAATGAAGCAAAAGTGCATTGTATGAATTAGTTTACTGTGTAAATTTGTTTAATTAATTATATATATTCTTTGATCTGTCATCTTGCAAGAGAAAAATAAAAGTGCCCTTATTTTAATCATCCTCACTTCCCCCTTCTCTATGTTGCTCTTAGTATAGCACCTACAGTTCAAGTGTGGAAATGGTACACTTTGTTATTTCCACATGAGCCTTCCAAATTACTTTAACTCGACTGTATTCCAACAGACCTACAGGCTCTTCCCCAAACTGGTATTAAACTCTGAGATTGGCTTTTGTTCAAGACAACATATTCGATAGGCAAATTATTTTAAATCCATTTTTTTCCCAGCTGGTGTAGGAAATATAAATATAAGAAATATAAAAATGATCATAACAGAACTCCCCATTTGACTAATACTGCTTTCCACAAACTCAGGCAACTCTTTATGGCTTTTGGCTTTCAAACCATGCTAACCACGATTGATGGCAGACACAACTGGATTCTGTTGACACAGCAAATTTGTGGAACTTCCAAGTTGGAAGATCTCCAATATTATATGCTATTCACCCTTTATAGTCTGAGCCACATTCTGAACATTTTGGTTGCCATTTTAGCCCATTTACAGTTGAGTTCTTTTCCAGAAAAGTTAAATTACCATTATCATTATGTTGATGCTTATGGGCTCCATAGGGTTTCTCTTTATGCTTTGGTAGCCTAAGAATTTGTGCAAAAATTATTTCCACCTCAGCAGTCAATGACCATGGTGATGTTTTAATCTAACAAATCCATTGGAATATCTGGCTAATATGTCATGTATTGTTTAAAATTTAAAATTTCAAATTTTCATCTTGGAATTAAATCTCTGGGAGTCTGGAAAGTTGCAATGGCCATTAGCCAAAAGCAATAAAATCTTTTTTTGGATCTGATTCCATGTTGCTCTTAGTATTTTTCAGAAAAGAAATTTTTAATGCAGCTTTAATATAGTTGCCACCAGAAGAATCCAGCACTTCCTAACTTCTTTTTCTCCATTTCTCTTAGCAGCCCATCTGAGGAAATATATTTGTGAGACTTTCTGAAAATAGAGGCTTGGTTGTATGTGTTGTGTTTACTTAACTGCAGCAAATGCAGACCAATTCTAGAATAATCCTCGAAGACTATTTATTTATTATATTTATATCCTGCCCAAGGCGGCTTACATAATCCGCCTCCTCTCCATCTTATGACTCCACTGGCTGCTCCCCCCCCCCCAAATGTGTCTCTGAACACGCTGTATACAGCTTCATGGATGTCATTTTTGGAAGGAACTTGTGGTCTAATATCATAACTTCCATATTTCACTATTTTTACTACATTTGTATCCCACCCTTCTTCAAAAGAACCCACCCCTGTATTCTGTGAAGGAGGTTAGGCAGAGAAGTGACTGGTGTATGGTATGTTTTGTGGTTGTGCAGGGATTTGAACCGTAGTCTCTCCTGTTTTAAGTCTAAAACTTTAAGCTACCATGTCACACTAGCTGCATTTGGACGTGATGCTAACCTATGTTTTAGTGTTACAGGAACGAGCCTAGCCTTCCAGAGCTTGTATGTTCCCTTTGACGAGACCAGAAGCTTCTGCTTCCATTTTAAATTAATTAGTTTACCATGTCATGTGACATGCTAAATCTTAAGGTAGTTAAGCAATCTTAACTATGGTTAGTGAAAATAAGACCGCTTCATAAACTGTGGGGAGTGCTCAGTTTCAGGGGGAGGCCAGGTTAATTCTTGTATTGATAGACTATGGTATAGCACAGCCTTCCCCAACCTGGTGCCCTCCAGATGTTTGGACTTTAATCCCCATCAGCCCCAGCCCATATGGCTAATGGTCAGGAATTCTGGGAGTTGTAGTCCAAAACATCTGGAGGACCCCAGTTTGGGGAATGTGGATATAACACTGCATCCGAGCCAGCCCACCAGCTCTCTGAAGCTACAAGGAGTGCACTTCAGTACTAAATGGTGAGGAAGTTCCATGCAAGTAAGTATGGCAGAGTACATCTTCGGAAGGGCACGACTAGTTTGCTTTCCCCTCATTCTCTCTTTACTGTATCTACAAATAATACTACCTTAACTTCAGGAAGCAATTACAGATACTGGGAATGTAACTGTTTGGAAATATGTCCCAGTACTTTCATGTCCTTTGACTCATCTATTCTCAGGTGAAGGTGGTTTAAGTGAATAGGCATTTATATAGTTGTTTTGTAAGCAGGGTGGTTTCTTTATCATGCTTCTGTTGTGCTAATCATCATAATTTGCTACTTACCTTACATGTAAGGGAGTATCAACAGTAAATTAAATTTAACAGTAGTAGTCCATTTGGCAGAATGCTTAGATGACCCTCCTAGGCACAACTGCTTGCAGGTGCTATTGAAACCAATTTACTTTATTTCCATATAAATCTTATGCTTAGGATCAAGATGTAAAGAGAAAGGGAAGCAACCTTAGTCATTTATCCATCAATTAACTTTTATTTTAACCATAGCAATATAACAAATAATAAAATAATCTGACAAGAGAATGAAACTGTTTTGGCAAATCTAACAACATAAAACAAATGTACAAGGAGGAATATGCAAATTCCATAAAACCTGCTTGAAACAGAATTTGTTAAAATTCTGAGCAATCCACAAATTTATAATGTGGCTTTAAAGAAAAAAACATAACCACATGTTTACAACTTTAGATGCACAAGAAACGTACCTGATATTGGGTTCAATTCAAAATTAATTTAAGACCAAAGAAACCAAGTAGATAAGAATCTGCTTAGCATGTGCAAATAAATGAACTTCCCATTTGTAGGCAAGAAGGAAACAGAACCTTATAGACAGATTTATGAGGACTAGTGATAGAGAAATGTTACTTAGAAATGAAAGGCAACAATAAAATATGCTATCATCAACTTTTGCAAAGAAATGATATGACAAAATATTTACAAAGAAAAAAGCTCAGGAAAATAACTTAAATGTATTTGCTTTATATAAAAGAAATCGAACAACAACAAACTTAGGTCACAATCCAACACAGAAGTAAGTGTGCTTAACAGCGCAATCCTATACCCACTTTCCTGGGAGTAAGTCCCATTGAACTCAGTGGCACTTAAGTCTGTGTAGATACATATAGGATTGTGCTCTAGGCCCATTAGAATCAACAGACACAGCACACTTTACCCCCTTAGACTGTGGCATTCATGTTGGTTCTTGTAAATTGTGTACACCTATTTGGTCTATTTATATATAACTTCTTTACTTGCAACCTATATTTCATTCAAAGTCTTTTTCAACTAATCTGAAAAATTGCAACCATAATGACCTGAAGTTCTGTTAATGGTTATCAAACGTGTTGAAAACGATCTTTGCCCATCCAGAAAACATATTTCCATACAATAACAAAATGCAAAGGAAGATTTAAACAAGGAAAAAAACAACTGGCTACACTCAGGCTTAAATTAACCCTGAAACCAAATACACTTTTTTTGGGTACAAAAATATTGATATTAAAATGTTAATATCAAAGATAAATAGGCTACAGCTTCCACATCATTTACAAAGCATTTTTATTTTGGCAATAATTAAATAGACTTGCTGCTCCCATAAAGACATGTGGCACAAGGTGAGGAAGAAGGGCTCCAGAGAACCCCTATGAGGATCCCCTCCCATTTGCACAAAATTGCTTGCATGGAGGGGCCAGAGCGTGCCCTGTCTCTCTACCTATAAGCTACATTATATACAAGCTATAGCATATAAATTGTGACTATGTCACAGTTATCCTGGAAGAAAAAAACAAAACAATGAGAATGACCCAACCAAAGTTAAGCACTGTCAAGTCCCATTGATTCCAAGGGGAGTCTTAAGCATGTGCTAAAATATCTCCTGTGGAAAACAGTGAGACTTTAAATATATAAAACTTTGCTTGGATTGTTCCCTATGTTTACAAAATATAAAATAAACTGTACATTTTAAGAGAGAAAAAAGGAAGATAAATATATTAAAATTAAGGACAAAAAACTTGGTACAAGACTAATTTCTAGAGAGTGCAGTTTCCTGCCTTATATACATTTGTCGAATTCAACACCTATTAAATCATATGCACAAACAAAAATGTGCTTCATGCCACCAAGTGGACTTAAGGAGGTATAGCACAGACCCTGAAGAGCTTTGCAAAATGTAACATTAACTAAGTAACGTACAGTAGCTTTATTATTTTTCTTAGACAAACCTAAATAATTCAATGCACAGTGTTCATTTAAGAAAATTCTGAAGTAAGCTTAGTAATTTTGTGACAGTGAGACTTAATCTGGTTCAAGGAATATAAGAACCACCTCTCACTGTATTCTAAAATATTATTAAACCACTAAATAGGAATACTTTACAGTAGCTTTTCTAACATTTTCTGCCATCGAGAGTTTTCTAGAGAAAAGGTTGTGTAACTGTGCAGAAGTATTATACAAGGCCATGCACTAACCAATGCTACCCAACCTGGGTCATCATGGCCAACAATAAAAATGGGCAGGAACAAAGATGTACAGATGAGAGACAAAACATGGAATAAGGGCAAAACACTTCACCCATATTCATCTATGTTCTTAGAGTAAAAAGCAAAGCATGATGGGTTGAATCCAATAGTGCCTCTGGTGGGAGGGAACTGCTGCCAGAATGGATTTCCTCCTCTCAACCGCAGCCCCCCCCCCAATCTGTTGGAAGACACACACCCCGAGCAGATTTACAGTGCACATGCGGGGAGGGTGCACAGTGGGGAGAAGAGGATGGGGAAACCAATATTGCTCAAGGGGAAGCCTCATTGTGCAAGCAAACCTCTGCTCATGCGAGGGTTGGCTCCAGCCCTATGGGACTTCTAGAACTACCCCCTCCTTGTAATCCGTTTTCACCAGTGGCCCATTTATTCAGCACAACAGCTTTTCTGGATTGCAACCACCCAGGTGATTCAAGAGGACAAGATTAGGTTGGGTTCTGGTGCCCCCTTCCCCCTCCATTGGCTAACATGGGATTGGAGCTGTCAGATTTTGCATATAACTGTGCATTAGATTGTACTATCATTGGCTAAGGGGCAAAAAATGTGATTGGTAGGCAGAGAGAAACATCTGCATGCATAACATGTCCTCTACGATGCATAATACATGCAAGGTAGCGGTGGGGGGGGGGGAGAGCCCACACCACTGAAGTAATGCCTACAGTAATGCTGTGAGGACTGCACTCATGACTCCTGATCCAGATAATATTCTTGAGAAACAGTAACATCTCCTCTCCTGGAAACAAATAACTTTTGGAAGGGGAGAGGAAAAGAGGACACTTGGACATGGACTCTCCCCTCCACAGGAACAGGTGTTCAGCAGCACCCTCAGAACCAATGCCCATGCTGATCATGTTTGCATGGGGGGTGGGGAGAATACCACGCAAGGTGTCTCTCAACTGCAAGAACCTCTTTCATGCGCGATAGGGAAGACTGGCAAGCAGAAACATGTTACTGTGCATAGACCCCATTTTCAGAATTAGGCTGCCTGTGGGTGCTTCCTGCTGAGACTGTCATCATGCAACCCCCTGCCTCATTTATGGAAATTTAGGGGAGCAGGGAGATTGTCATCTTCCACTTGTAACCCTCCTGTGTTTCCCGCCACCTTTTTATACAATGAAACCAACTACCTAGGGAGGTGGTGGGCTCTCCCACTCTGGAGGCATTGAAGGTGCAGCTGGACAGACATCTGTCAGGGATGCTTTGACCTGGATTCCTGCATTGAGCAGGGGGTTGGACTCGATGGCCTTGTAGGCCCCTTCCAACTCTACTTTTCTATGATGCTTCCATCCTTTTTCTTTCCAGAAAAAAATTCCATTAAGGAGGAAATAATGGAAATAGCAGCACAACGACTTTTGACTGGTAGTGCTAGGAGCTATCTGTCTGGAAGCACCCTGTGTTTCACTCTATTTTGGTTTCAATAAATATGTTTGCTGACATTCATGTATAAAATCGAGAGAGAAAGAAAATAATCAGAACAGGAATAGAAAAACATGGGTAATTGAAAATGGCAAACCTAAGTAGCAACTGTGTGTCCTTTGGCACACGTAAGATAAAAAAGACAAAACTGAGTGCATGCTTCAAGGCATGGTGTGGCCTCAGCTAAAACAGCATATCCACAGGGTTATTCTTGATTTATTGTATTAGATATAATACTATATACTCCACATCTTAAAAATTGTGTGAAGACATTAGAAGAACAAAATGCACTATTTAAAATGCACAAATGAATAATTATTTTCTTCTTTTTAAAGGAAAGCATTAAAGATGTGAACAGAAACCTGGGTGTCCTTCCGCCTGCACAAGGGTGTTGTACACATTCTCTTGTGCAAGGTCTTACACAATATCTCAAGATATGTGCTAGTGTAGGGTGTTTCACAATCTCATCTCAATATATGTCACACAATGGGTGGGCTCACATGTCACAATAACCCACCCTGGCAAAAAGCCATGGTGGTTGATTGTTCTGCGAACAACCCATGGTGAGCCTGACAGATGATTGGGGTCATTCTGGGTTGTTCACTCCCTGCTTCCCCCTCCTTCCGTCCTCCCAGGGGACACCATAGCAGGACTGAGTCCTCTCTTCCTCCCCGCTGCAATTGAGACATTTTCAGCTCCCTACAGCTTTTGCACACTTTAAAGTCCCCCCCCCTCACGGAGATAGTGAAAGGCAGTTTGACAGCCACCTTTCACAATCCCCATTTTGACAGCCAATGACAGCCCCTTCTAAGTGCCCGAGTGGCACCTTGGAGGTGCAGTCTATGGCTGGCAAACATTTTTTTTAAAATTACCCCTGGCCTAATTTTTGCAAATATCTGTAAAAATGATTTAATATTTTTTTTAGCAGCACTTATGAACTGTGGGGAGTCTTGGTTGGGGTGAGGGCTAGCTGCTGCCGATTTCCCCAGTTGTGCAAGTGCAGCTAAATAAATAAATAAAATTTTGCAAATATTTGCAAAAACTAGGGGGAATGTTTGCCAGCCACGGACAGCCCCTCCAAGGTGCTACCCAGGCACTTTGAAGGGCCCGTCAGTGGCTGTTAAATCAGGGATCACAAAAAGTGGCTGTTAAACCAGAGATCTCAATCTCTGGAGGGAGAAAAAAGTTTAAAGTGCATAAAAGCTGTGGGGAGCCAAAAATGGTTCTCGATCGCAGTGAGGAGGGTAGCAAGCCAGTGCTAGCCCCCCCAAAGTGCTGCTTCGGCACCTGTGGAGTGGCTGGCCCTGGCGTTGGCCAGGGCGAGCTCAAGAAGAGCGGCCAGAGGTTTTTGCCAGGGATGGGGACTCAGACTCCAGGACTCGACTCATGAGTCGGACTGAGTCCCCCCACTGACTCGAGTCAGACTCGAGTCCCAATATTTTTAATGGGACTCGAGACTCGACTCGGGACTCGAGACCAAGGACTCATGTTCCAAAATTGTGTTCCTCAGGATAGGTTTTAGGAAGTACAGCAAGTTTATTTTTTAAAATCATTTTCCTAAAATGCAACCTTTCAGGCATTTTGGGTTTGGCTGCCTCTGCCTGCCTGTTTGGGGTTCCCTGCCTCCTCTGCCTGCCTGGTCTCTTCTTAACCAGTTCCACAGTTTGAATTGTCCAAGACAAAGGCCTCTGTCTGCCTGCTTTGGGGTTCCCAGCCTCCTTTGCCTGCCTGGTTATTTTGGGTTTGTCTGCCTGGTCTGTTCTTGCCAAAATCAGTGGCAGAATTTTGAAATAAAAAGGCACACTTGTGCCTAGAATTTATTTAAGCCACACATCTGAAGCAGCCTTATTTTGTTGGGAAAACCCCCAATTGACTTTAATAGGGACTCGTGGAGTCAGCTTTGGGAGTGACTCGTGACTCGTGAGTCACCATTTTGGACCAAGGATTCGGACTCGAGACTCGGGTCCAAAGACTCGTGACTCGACTTGTGACTCGAAACCAAGGACTCTTCAACATCCCTGGTTTTTGCTGCTCTTGTCGAATACCTCGCTGGCTGCTGGACATTACCCACAGTGGGATTGGTTGTCCGGGTTCGGACGACAAAACAACCCACTGTGGGTAAAACAAGCCCTAGAACAGCCCATGGGTTCTCAGGGTGTCTTGTTTGGAAAAACAAACAAACAAGCCACTGTGGGTAACCCAGGCTGGGTTTGGATGCCACGACAACCCACCATGGCTCACTGCCCATGGTGGGTTGTTGAGATGAGTGAACCCGGTCAAAGTCTTCTGCTAGCTCTTGAATAACAGCTCATGGAACAGCACCACAACCTGAATTCCTTCCCTTAGTGCTTCCTGGATCCAACCCAGGAAAAATAATTCAAATTGATCTCTATCATCCATTAACACTTTCAAAAGAAATGTAGTCACAACAAGCAACCAAAAATATAAACAATGTAAATTAAAAATATTTTCCCCCAAAATATATACTTTTGTACTTTCTGACAAATTCAAGTAAATTAAATTAACCTCTATATAATAATGCCAGGTACATCATCAAAGTTTTAGCTCAACTAGCTAAAGTCCAAAATATACACACAGCACCAAATGATATACTACACTAGCTGCTCTGTATAGCTTTCCAAATTGGAACATTTCTACAGAATCTAATTAAAACACAGCACTGTTTGTTATTCTTATAAAAAGTCTAAAATAAATTCTAAAGTAAAAAATATTGAGAACATTTTCAGTTAAGTTTGGAATCACTGGAGAAGTTCAAAATTTCAAATAAGACAAGTCTGACAACTTAAATAGAAGAAAAACAACAACCCCTGCCAAGCATGATATCTGTCCAGCAGTACATCCAACTATACTGTGAAAACATATGGGGTCAATGTCCTGACTAGGATAAATCCAGTTACTCCATCAAAACAGTGCATTGGCACAGCTGAATTATTTCAAAACAAAGGCTTATTGAAGCTTAGTCCAGAGCAAATTTCATTCTCACGGAATTAAACCATTGTTACAACAGCTCCTACACTTCAGCTGCCTTACAGCACAATTGTTTGCATGTCTACTCAGAAGCAAATCCAACTGGATTCAATGGGACTTACTCCCATGTAAGTGGGTATAGTAGTGCAATCTTAATCTCCATCTCTCTCTTTTAAAAATCAGAAAACACATATGTAAAAATGTAGAGCCAATCTATCCTCCCATGTCAGCCACTTCTGTTATTCAGGGCCAATGTGCGGGTACATACAGCTCAGAGTAGAAATGGACTGCATGTGCAGCCCTAAGGAGTGAGCAAGCTAACTGGATCTACATGTGGGAGGCACACGAGTCTACCATAGCAGGAAATGGATGGGTCCATTGCCAAGTGCTTATGCCTGGCCACTGCCAGCACAGTAAGAGGGAGAAAGCAATTAGGTGATTCTCTTTTTTAATACAAAGTGAGGGCAAAAGGGCAAAAAGCATGAGAGGTCACTGTAGGTGTGTGCTACACAACAGAACTCTCCTTATGCTATGTGCAATACAGAATATGCTTTGTATGTTATTATACAGAGCACAAATTAATACAGAATCCAGTTAAATGAGTACAAGATCCAATGGGCACGGGTGCAACCCACTCCCCACTAGTGGCCACTGGGGATGAAGAGAGATAGCAAGACCAATTGTGTAAGCAAACACCTAAAGATGGACCATGGTGTTCTAGAATGTGCTAGCCATTCCCAAGGTTTGCTGAGACCAAATTCCACAGTGGCTTTATGTTGGGAGTCTTCCTTTGAAACTCATTTGCTGTAGTATGGCAACTTTAGCGTTAGCTACAGAATGACTGGAGTGATCAAGAGACCCCTCCACTGGTTTCTGGGTGTTACTATTGGTTTCTTCCCCAATTGGAGCTAATTCTGTCCCCACATCTATTTGGGCAACATTATAATGGGACTAAATATCATCAAGGGATCAGTTGGCTGCACAGCTTCTAACATGATAGATGGTGTGACAGGTAAAGTGTGAATCCAAGAGCTGAATTGATTCAGTCAGTACTGAGCTTAAAAACAAAAAAGATCTCAGCACAAATACCTTGGCGTGCTAGATGTCAGCCTTAGCTGTCATCCTGGTACTCAACAGGGAAAGAACTATTTTCATACATAACCCACAAATGCCACATTTCTTTCCAAGATTAACTTGTTCTACAGGTCTGAGGAGATGGTCTTGACTTCTTTCTGACTAAATCCTTCTCTTCTAAAGGGAGAAAGAATGGCACTATGTGGATGTTAAAAGAGCCTTCTTGGTTCTTCTTTCTTTCTAGGACTCAGGATTCTAGAAAGTCTGAATATTGATCGTACCTGCCAGACAACGTTCTTTGAGTTCCAGGGTTTTCAAATTCATTCTACACTGGCTAGCTGGATAGGAGATTACATTAGTCTCATTTATCAAACCCATCCCAGGGTCATTTCCCTCTGATAGTCACTGCAATCCATTCCTTGAGACGTTCTGAAGCTTCTACATCTTATAGGACCTGCCTTTCAATTGAATTAAAGGGCAGTGATCTGAAGACCTGTCCGTACCATTAGGCACTATTGCATCAATACAATTGCTTCTCTGATGCAGCCTTTGGTCAATGTGTCCTACAAAAAGGATGTGTAGCACATGAGAGAATATAATCCTAACCTGGGGATGAACTGCCCTTCTACATCCCAAAAGCATAAACTGCTCCACCACAGAACCACTGGAGAAAGGAAAGTTTGAACTTACCATAAATTTCCATTCTCAGATGGTCTTGGGGGTGTGGGAGGTGAGGGCAGTCTTCCCACCCCTATTTAAAAAGATGGGGGGGGGAATGGAGAGAGAACCTGACAATCAGACAATTGTCTCGAATTGTCAGCATCCAACATAGATATCCTGAGTCCGGTGCAATCTCCTAATGTTTGCTTTTCTTCAGTGTGCAAACCAGGTCCAGGAGTCCCCCCAAAATATAGACTACCCCACCCTGGAACCCTTGAGAATGGACAATGATGGTAAGTTCACATTTTGCTACCACTTTTGCTGCCTTTGACTACTGTTGCCATCCAGGCATAGCTGAAGGCAGGACGATTGTCCCCTGGAGGGATTTTTATTTTAAGGCATTGCTCCTTTGCACTAGTCCTAGATGGCAGAACTTTTCATTTACTAGTGCTGTCTCTTTGTTCAACAGTCCTGTTTTTCTTCACTGTGTATGATCATTTCATCCTCAAGGGAAACAAAATGTCACTCTGCCCCAGCCACCGAATTTTTCAACCAGAAAGGTTGGGTGTCTGTATGACTGTTCTTGATCTTCGAAACTTACTCTAGCAGGGATGCTCACGTTTGACTGTTTATAGAGTCTGAACTTCATCTTCTGATTTTAACAGACGAGAGGAGCAAAGGCAGATGTTGTTTTTTAAATACATGCTGACCATTTTGCACTTGTCAAGATACACTCACACTTATCATTGGTTTGAAACTACCTACACAACTTCTCAATTGTCCAAATTTTACTTGAAATAGAGGCCTTGCTTGGCATATTGCAATAAGGCATAAACCTCTGGACTTCATTCGATTAATGCAGCCTTCTCTATCCTGGAGCCCTCGAGAAGTGTTGGACTTCAATGCCTTCCATTCCCAGCCAGCAAGCCATAGGCAGTGTTGGCTGGGGATAATGTGAGTTGTAGTCCAACACAAATGGATGGTGCCCGGTTGAGGAAGGCTGGATTAATGTATAATCACTATTAACCTAAACATAAGACTCACACATTCTAAAGTTTTAAAAAATGTTATTAATAAAAATGTGCTATCCTCACTAACCTAGTTTGCTTCCAGAACTAGGTTAGCCTCTGATAATTAAGGGTTCTTTCACATGTGAGATGTGTAATGCAAAACCAAGTACACTTCCTAGGGAGTAAGCCCCACTGAGCTTACTTCAATGAGAACTTCTTTCTGAATAAACATGCCAGGATTGCACTGCTAATGTGGCTTTTCCTGAAATTGGTCTATAATAGGGTAAAACGTACATTGGCTGCAGTATACATTCCGTGCTCTGTCTTCATTAACAACATTCTCCCCCTGTGCCACAACTAACGGGACAGAGGCTCAAAAGGTCCTTTCTTTTTTTTTAAGCTTCACAGAAAAAATGCTTTAAGAAAAGTGACTACATCTAATAAATTTCTTGCAAAGTCTCCAATACTGCACAAGGGCAGAGAAAGGATGGAAAATCTCAGTTGCCTGTTGGATTTCTCAGGGAGCTTACCTGAGCATCCATAAAAGTCTCATAAAATACCCTGCTTACATTCTTGTAAGCCCAGTTTCTGAAGTTACATATGGCGTCCCCAAGGTATCCTAGAGAAAAAGCTAAATATGGTATTTTGTGGTAATTTAGAATGTCAAATAGGAAACCTGTGGTTTAGTACATATTACTTTTGTAAGTGATAAGGTAAAAAACCATTAAGAGGTCAACAGGCCATCATGATGAAAGAAAATCACATTTCGCTAAAGGAAAAGTAGCCTAAAATTACAAAGATATGGAATGAACTCAAGAAAACAACATCTCTGCATTGGCTTAACTCTGGAAAAGAATGGTTCCATTGAGATGCTCTGTAAAATGTCTATACACAATATCATGTATATGGACAATGCACCAAATACTTTAAAGCTTAAATTCGTAACTGGGTAGGGGAGCAAGGAGGAGCGAGGAAGGGGTAAACCAGGAATCAAAATATATCCAGAGAAGATTTTCATTTCCCAGTTGTTCGTTGCTGAGTTTGAGAGACATGATAATAGCAGTCTGTTGGGTTGCACCTTCCTGTTGGTCCAGGTGGGCCCTGTGCACCGGGCCCTCCCGTAGCTCCGGGTGGGCCTGGCACACCAGTGACTAAGCAAATAATAATAATAATAACAACAACAACAACAACAACAACAACAACAACAACAACAACAATCTGCAATTAGTTAATTCATTCCTACCAACAATTAAGCACTAATTTAGCATTGGGTCTAGAGTCTAGAATGTTACTTCAAAAATAAACCAGATCAAAAGTATTTTTCATGCATTAAAGGGCAACTCAGCTGAGGTGGAGTCCCCCCCCCCCCACTATTCTCTAACTAGTCAGTTGTTCTGTCAAGAGAATTATGAACTAATGTTGTTACCTGAAGGACCAGGTGGGCCAGGGTCACCTGGCAGGCCAATTCCAGGCTCACCACGTTCACCTTTCTGTCCTCTGTAGCCTAGAGAAGATAAACAAAAAAGGAATAAGAGTGCCCTGAAATTGCACAGTTATTTTTTAAACCTCTTTCCCAGCATATAATGGTAGAGAAGATCATGACGTTTTTTCTGTTGCTGGTAATTTAAATAGTACCTTGTATACCTTCCTTCTAACAAGCAGAAAATACTTCGGGGACGTGATCAGATCCTGAGACCAAGGACTGTTTGCTAAGTACTTATAATAATTTACTGGCATTATCCCCTACCCACCACTTGTACCTCCAATCACTGGAGTGGATTAAAAACCCTTATTTGAGGATGGAAGTATGCATTACAAAGAAAGGTATGTTTTCTCCCACAACACTCTTTAAGCATCCTGAATAAAATAGGTTTGACAGGGAATGGTATAAATATGTGGGCATGTAAGAAAAATAAATAAATAACGTAACACACAATATATTGCAATATGGATTGCAACCTTAGGTAGCATCAAAATGAAAATGAATGTGAAATGGAAAAGGGAAGAGATGTAGAACCTACTGTTACACAAATGTATGGGATCCAGCATTATGCTTTGTTTGAACATAGGGCACCGAGGTTCAGCTACCTGCTCAGCATTACTAGGCCATGCATAACTAAGGACTGATATATTGAGCTATAGAGATATTACAGCCATTATGTGGAGGTTGCTGGGAAATGTATGTTTTATCCATAAGCGATCTGCAATATGTAGCCTGGCTTATGAAGTGGATTTTCCGTATTGTGTGGAGAATTTAATGCTAAGCCTGGAGCCAGCACAGAGACTTTCTACAACATGATGCAGAGGATCCATGTAGAAAGTGGCACTACTTAATGAAATCACTGGAGTTTTATTACATTGTCCAAAGCCATTTCAGTCTTTTAACAAACAGAGAGGGAAAGGGCTAGCTATTTGATATTAAATAGCACCACTTTGCTTGGGATTATCACGGTATGAGTTGGATTGAAATGGACAAGGTTTTATTAACAGAAATGGTTTTCAGGTGGTTTGTTCCAAGGCCTTCAAGGCCACACCCAAGTCCTGTCATTCTGCAGAAAGCAAACACAGGGTCGGCATCAAGGGTCGGCATGGCAGGGCACCTTCTGAGGGCCCACACCCCAGCAGGAGCCCATTGACAAGAGCCCCCGGACTTGCTCCTCCTCCTTGCCATTGCAACCTTCTTACCTGCCTTTCACTCTGGCCCAGACAACAGTGACGGCGACAAAGGGAGCAGCAGATGCCCCTGCCTGCTTGTGCACTGGCTCTCTGCCGGTCAAGCAAGCAAGTGGCAGCAGTGATGAGAAAGAGGAGCAATAGCAGCTGTTGACAATGGTGGTGAGAAGGTGGACCCACTGAGGGAGGGGTCCCATTGAGGGTCTCTTGCCCAAGGGCCCTCAAAAACCTGGAGCCGGCACAGAGCAAACAGAACAATCCCTGTGGTTCTTCCCTAAGGTTTGACTCCAATATTATGTGAATGGATTCCACCTGTGAAAGTTGTTGAATACACAAGTCTGGAAAAGAGAAACTGAAATTAAGGGATACCTTATGGACCATTGTGCGTCTTCCTACTCATACAAGATAGGAAGCTTTAACACTAACCAGATGATTGCAGAAGTCATCATTTATGTTAACGGAGGCCCTTAGGGATCTATTGATAGCCGGTTTGTGTAACAGCAACATTTTAAGAACATTACCCAACTGTCATCCACTGCCTGATAAGGAGAAGGATAATCTGTGGTTCTGAAGATTTATGGCAGGGGTGGGCAACATGTGGCCCACATTGCTGCCCCACTGCCGCCAAATTTGGTGATACTATGGAGATTAAAAGAGGGATAGAAAAACCATTTTGAAAGACAAGAGTTCTAGTATTATTGTGAAAAGAGGCTGGGATACAACAGATTTTGTGAGAACCCTGGACTGAGCCCTTCCTGCTGCCTGCACTGGACCACTGATCTTCAATTAGGGGGTTGAGCCCCACTAATGGGTCACAGCCTGACCTAGGGTGGATCACAACAGCCACTCTACCACCATACAAATTTATGGCTAAAAAAAAATCATGAAGTGGGTCCCCAAATGCATGTTTCAGGTGGGTCCTGGGACTGAAAGTCGATTTAGGCAACTTCTGGCTTTTCCTTATGTTGCTCTCTACCGAGGATCAAACTATTTATGCAACATGCTGCAATAGCTGTTCTTTTTCTTACTCAAATGTAAGCATAGGGGACTTGATCTGGATGGTGTTTTTTTTTTTTAACTCTTTGCCCAGCACTGTGGTCTTGATCCAGATTGGGGGCCCTGCACTGGCAAAAAATTTTTTTTGGGGGGGAGAGCCTCAGTCCAAGTGAATGGGGCCCTTTTCTATGCAAATTCCAGGTAGGAGTGGACAGGGGGGTGGAATGATCCAGGCCAGGACCACAGTGAGGGGCAAAAGGTTAAATCCTTCTACACCCCACATTGGTGTCCCAATCCTTATTGGATCCAGTGCAGTGTGGCATTGTGGTTAGAGTGTGGGACTGGCACTCAGGAAATCAGGGCTTTAGTCCCCACTTGGCAATGAAGCTCACTGGGTCACTTTGGGCCAGCCACTGACTCTTAGCCTAACCTAACTCACAGGGTTGTTGTGAGGATCATATACGCCACCTTGAGTTCCTTGCCAGAGTAAAAAAGGCAGGATATAAATGGAATAATTAAATAATTAAATGTATTAAAAGTATCTAATTGGCCCTAATTGGGAAGAAGCAACTGAGTAAGCAGTTAGGTTAGCAGGAACCACATCAATGATGCCTGCCAAATGATCATCCTGTTAACCTTCTAGAAGCCAGTAGAAACAGTTGAAATGGTGTAGAATATTATAGCTATAAGCAAGGCAATGAGGAATGACTTCAAAAAGGAGGAATCCCACATCTGAGATTTTCCTGGGCAAGGAGAACACTTGAGATGTATGTATATCAGCCAGTTTCCAGTGCCAAGTATGACATTCATTTTCTTGGGCTGCAGGACAGAGGCAATTATAAGAACACAAGAATGGTTAAATGTGACTTTAACTAATGTTACCTCAACAGTAATGGGCCCTGTAAATTGTATAGATAGTCTAGCCTTGTAGTTGTTCTACATGCCATCTCAGGGGCAAAACTCAGGAAATTGAAAAGAAATCAGATCTGCTTTTAATACTTCTGAGAACTAACCCGAACAATAAAAATGGAGCGCAAATGCACACAAACATTCTGTTAAACAAGTTGGCCATTATATGCGTTAATTTACTGCAATCAGCTTAGATCTTGAACCACAAAAACATGGTATTTTTGTTCACCTACCACAATGCCCCAGCATTCCCACCTCAAACGACACATGGAGTAGAGAAGAATAAAGCTTAGATTGGCAGAACATACATGCGGGTGGGGGGAGCATGCATGACACAACGGAACAGATATATTTTAACAAACAAATAACTAAGCAGGCACTGAAACCGGAAACAAGACCTTTGTAAATTAAAAAGGAAATAAAAAACATTATCTTCATAAGTTAGTTGTGAAATCTGTGTCCTGTTGGGTAGAACTGTAAATGATTATCCTGTTGACCTTCAGTTGCCATGATTAATTATTTTGATAGATATGTCGGCCAGAAATGTGGTGCAATTTGTTTTAATCGCTACTCTTTACACGCCATAATCAGGGCATCTATTGCATTTCCCATTTGTTACAGCACCTTGGTTTCCTTCAGTTTACAATAAAAACCATTTATCAAAATGAGACCTGTTTAGCTATACATATTTTTTTAAAGGGTAATCCCGCTATACACATATCTGTTGAATTTTTATATGCATCATCTGTAAAGAAATAAAACAATATTCGTAATAAATCACCTTATGAATTCCTACTTGGAAACATATGTACAGAATGAAAATGCAGACAAGAAAGGATCAATACAGACTGAAATTTTGTGCACATTATTGAAATTCAAGTCATTACATAAAGTTAATAATACAGCAGTATGTCTACTCACATTTTATGGATATGAATTGGTGTAAACAATACTCAGGTACATTTGAATCATATACAAACAAAAGTTTTGTACACTGTTGAGGAACAACAATACTGCAAGCATTTAATAAAACATTTCACCCACAACTTTCTAAACTTCTGTTTTATTTTACAGAATCAAAACAGTAAGAAAAATGTTTAAATGTAGCATGAGAACACCATTCAGGAACAATCAAAAACACTTATCTGTCAACAACAATACAGTAGATTTTACATGAGGTATATTTTACTAATGATTAAACTTCTGGAGTTTAACTTCACAGTCTACCTGAGCGAGATTTTGAACTCATTGCAAAAACTGTGATGTAAATATTTAGAACAGAACATGTTTTAGCTATAAAACCAGGTTATTCATATATCATAAAAAAAGGTAACTTGTTCTAGCACCTTTACTGAAGTGAATGGTAACTTATGTTAGAATTTGTTATTAAAACTATTATAATACTGCAGTCAATCTAATGAAAATCACAGTACTATGATCTCTTAGCTCTGAAAGAATCTTGGAAGTTTAGAAGGGAATTGGGTACTTGCTCAGATAAGCAAGCAGTGCTTGTATGGTTGGGTACACGACCATGCCTTTCCATGAGGACAGCCACAGCTACTGTATATCTATGGAAGCTTGGGAAAAAGGACCGTTGAGATTATGGTAAGTGGCCTGCAGCTGTACCCCTGGAAACAGCTGATTCATGGTTGTGCCC
Source organism: Shinisaurus crocodilurus (assembly GCA_021292165.1). NCBI lineage: Eukaryota > Metazoa > Chordata > Lepidosauria > Squamata > Shinisauridae > Shinisaurus > Shinisaurus crocodilurus. The sequence goes on from CM037879.1 coordinate 132,633,970, forward strand.
CCAATTATACAATCATGATGAGAAAAGACGCACCACTTGTTTGTGAGATCTGGACATAAGTTACACATCCGGAAGGCTTCAAGAGGTCCTGTTCATTTACACACAGAACGAGATTGCTAGAAACCTCTAGAAGACTTTTAAATGTGATGTATAAAACACAACATTGAATTCAAAGGCCTTTAAAGAGGCTCTCCATCTCTGTGACTCATCTCATTCCTCTCTCTTTTGCCCATCTTAAGATATATACGGAGGCAGGCACCTTTCTTCTTCCCTGCCAATTCCACACCCCTAATTTCCCACAATATATGTAGATAACATTCTCTGGTAAGTGCTTCTTACTGAGCAGGCTGCTTATATATCACATTTCCCCACACCTGGGAACATATATTTGTTGCCCTACAATATGGTGAGATAACAGTTTATTCAACTATGAAGATTTTAAAAGGAGCCCTTTATGAATTCTTGTTTATAATTAAAGAGGCTCAATTGGTCCAGGATCCTATGCTACCGCATACCTAGCCTAAATGTTAATCCAGCCCAGCCAGCTAAGACACATTTACAGAAATGTACCTTTCTACTGAACAAATCATATGCTCAGAACTCTTTCGTGGTTCAAGGCACCTTAACAGGACGAAGATAATATTTTTATCCTTTGGGTGGGTACATATTTGAGGCATATTTTGTATTTATTTTCTGTGTGAAGCCAGCTCATTTAAAAAGCCAGCCAAACAACAACATTTTTAGAAAGTTTCCCTAATGATCCAGTGTTAACTGATATACAAAGCTATCTGCTGCATAAACAAAAGAATGTGTGTAGTAATTTTTGTGCCTTAAGTAGGAAAGGCACATATAAATTTCCTCCTCTTTCCTATGAGAAGAAAAAACTAATATTTTCTCATCCTTGTTCAGAAACATACCTAAATAAAGGACAATGAATGCGCGCATGGAGGCTGCTTTAAATAAATCTATGTGATGGCTGTCACAGTGTGGGAAGCCATTAATGTGCCACGGTTCACCACATGGGTGGCACATTTTTTCAGATGGTACTAACGTTCCAAGTACTAAAACTTGCCAAGTATAACTAGGATGTGTCCAAGTTCTCTGGATATGCAAAATGACCATTCACAGCTGAAGTTGCTTGCTTAGTGGCTTTTGATGGCTAGTAACTACTTTGTGGGGTCAGGAAAAGAGAAAGAAGCTTGCATATTGAAGCTGGTAGGCAAGAAGCAGCTTCAGGGGAAGCTAAATGAGCATTAGGAAACTAATGCTGCTTGATAGACTGTTTAGAGGGCAGCTCCCTGCCCACCCTGTTCAACTTCTATATTTATAAACAAACACATATTACAAAAATACACGGTTAATTCTCCAGTACTCTCTCCATACAAGGGAACTTATCCTGCAAAAAGATGCCCCTAACATTTCTAACTGTTCAGGGAAGTAGGGAGTGAGAAACACATGCAGGACCGGTGCAGGGCAGTTTGGCGCCCCAGGCGAAAAAATATTTAGCGCCCCCCCTCTCTAAAGCAGAAAAAACAACAACCCTGCGCCGCCACCACCAACCTACCTTCCCCCCCGCCCTGGCTGCTGCGGCGGCGGCGGCTGCTGCTGCTGCTGCCTCCTCCTCCTCCTCCTCCTGAAGCGACGCGACGGGACCCCCGCGCTGTTTTTTGCCGGGGGAAACCATGGCAACAGGGCTGTTTAAGCCCTTCTGCCCTGGTTCCTCCTGCCAAAACAACGCGGGCGGGGCTCCGGAAGCGACGCGACGAAGGTAGGTGACGGGGGGTTGGGGGGGTGACGGGGGGTGGCGATGGCGGGGGGAGGCGCAGCGGCGAGCGAGCGAGCGGGCAGGCGGGGGGAGGCGCGGCGGCGGAGGCAGGCAGGAGGGTGGGGAGGCGGAGGCCTGGCGGGGGCGGCGCAGCGGCGGCGGAGGCCTGGTGGGGGCGGCGCAGCGGCAGCGAAGAGGAGCGCAGCATTTCCGCGCCCTCTTCAGCGCGCGCCCTAGGCAACTGCCTAGTTGGCCTAGCGGTAGCGCCGGCCCTGAACACATGCAAGGAGGATAACAAAAGCAAATGTATCCAAATACACACACTTCATCAGGGTGGAGTATGCAGTCATTTACAGCTCTGAAACACTAATGAAGTGTAGTGATAGAGACAATGGCCACGTCTTGTAGAGAGACTTAGGCATGCTTAAGCCCGTTGATTATTGACTTATCACATCTTTTTCACATTTCTTACTCATTGACCATTTGCAAATAAGCATTACTTGTACCTCACAGAACTAAACCAAACAAAGCATTTCCCCCCTTGTTTCGTGCATACATATTTCAAAGCAAATTTTAAGACCAATTTTTTTTTTAAAAAAATGTGCAAATTGCTCCTGGACTCAGGCAAATAAAATCCGGTGCAGTCCGCCGCTGCTTGCCAGAACAGAAATTCTGCTGAATTTTGTCATGCTCAAACAAAACAAAATTCCCAGCATTGTGCATTCCCTTCCCCAACCTGGCCAATGGCCATGCTGGTTGGGGATGATGGGAATTGTTGCCCAAATGACTGATCTCAGATATGCAGGAAGTGATTGTGGTTACATAATGGTGAGGGGATGGAACTCTGTACATGAACAAAGGCACTCTGTTATTACTTTCTATGAAACTGTGGTGGGCACATACTTAGATTAAGCCCTGAATCTGTTCATGGCATTTTATTGAGTCTCTCATTTTACAGACTAGGAAGATAGACAGGGTTTTCATATTTGTAGACTAGATGCGCCACTAAATATTGTTCCTGAACCAGAGATCCTCATGCAAAGAAATGAGCTCGGCATACTTATCAATGTGCAAGAATTTCCCCTGCCTCAGATAACTGGCATCACCAGTATTACAGATAGTGCTGACCTTTTTGGTGGAGTGTGTGTGTGTGTATGTGTGTGGAGAGAGAGAGATATGGGGAATGGTGGTATGATAATCTGTTCTGTGGTGTGTGTTTGTCCATAAATGAGATAGGGCTATGATGTGCACACCCCAGGTATTTCTCCTCATACAGCATTCTTTTACACCTGTAGCACGACAACACAAAGGGTGCTCCACCTGCAGAAGCCTATTTTTGCATGTGGATCACCCTTATGGGATTAGATCAACTCTCTTTTTCAAAAATAATAAGCATGTATATGAATACTACATACAAACATGGGGCATAACTGAGTCAAAGTTAGACACATTTTGATTTCAGTACTAGAGTTACCCATGAGCATACATACTATCCTACTACCAAAAATCTTTGAAGTCAAACCCTGTTTCTATAATTCTGAGAGGAAACAGAAATCTATGAGATCATTTTGCCTGATTAATATACTTTATATACATGTCACATTTTATTACTTGCAGTGGAACAATGGAACAAACCAGGGCAGTAGGGAGAGGTATCATACAAACTCTTACATGCGTATATGTTAGTGTGCTTTGTTAATCCCTCATTTCTTTCTCAAATACAGATGTGGGTCACAGCTCTAGCTTATATGTTACGCTAATCCGATTCCAGAGGGTAAATTACTGCAGCAAAAAACAAGTCTTGTTGCGGCATCTTAAAAACTAGCAGATTTATTATGGCACAAAGCTTTCATGAGCCAGAGGCCACCCTGTCAAATACATGAAGCATCCTAACAAAGCAGGCTCTGGTCCATAAAAGTTTCTCTCACCTTTATCTTTAAGGTCCCACAAGACTCTTTGCCATATTTAAACTGATATGACAATATCTTTATGAATCTATGGACTGCAGAAATAGTTACAACAAGCAGATGGAAGGCTCATGATCCCCTAAAGCGGAGGAGTGGTTGTGAAAACTCTAGGAGACTGAGAAAATTAAGGAACTGATAGTCTTGTGCATTGGAGAGGAGAAGGAGGATTATGTAAGCTGCCTTGGGTTCCTTGCAGGAATAAAGGCGGGGTATAAATATAATAAATAAATAAAAAACAAATTTAAGGGAGTGGTGGGTAACTTGTGGCCCTCCAGATGTGTTGGCCTCCATTCCCATGATCCCTCACCATTGGCTATACTGGTTAGGGCTGAAAGGAGTTGTAGGTGAAAACATCTGGAGGGCCACAAGTTGCCCAGCCTTGATTTAAGGGAAGGAAGACCAATTGCTGATGTATTTTTCAGGGAAATGGGTCTTACAGCCTGATCCTGTCCATGTTACTTGGATATGAGTCCCACTGAATTCAATGGACCTTCAATACAGTTTTCGTTTTGAATTACTGAAATACACACTGTAAAGGTGCATTATTATATAGTATAATTAAAAACACACATTTTATTTTGACACATTAAAACTGTAGTGATCCTGGGGTAGTGGGTGACATGGTGTGTTATGTTCAGCTATGCAACACTATAATCTCCTTACAACTAGAACACTACTAAAGAAGCATTATCATTTCCCCCCTTTCCCAAGAGGCATCATTCCTAGCCGTCACTTCAGCAAACACTCTGATGGGAAGTCATTCACATTACAGCTTGGCTTCCTGTTTCTCACATACATCTTAAACTATTCACTGTGTGCATCCTCATTAAAAAAAATCTTTCAGAGACATTCAAGTCAACCATTTACAACAATTTGCATATTCAGATGATGAGCGAGGCACTTGTGTGAAAAACACACACACCCTCTAGTCCCCTTTTAACGCTGTCTTGGATCCTTTTATTCTGGTTCTTCTCATTCTGAGCTCATCACACTTTTCAACTTTCAGTCAAGGATTTGCTCTTATCAGTCTCTATAGCCTTTATTCTTCTCCTCACAGCTTTGTGTTCCGCACTTCTTCAGCTTTGCTTTCACGCTCTTCATTCCAGTCTGACTTGCTCTGACTCCAGAGCAGACCAAACTAACAAAAGATAATAATTAAGAACTACCTATATTCATATATGGTTCATTATTTACTACCCCAATAATATCTATTAAAGCGTGTGCCCTAATTGTTCTGCCTGTAAATCTGAAATGATGATATAATCTATGCCAAAGATACATACTGTAAAATATTGAGGAGGTCTGATTCATTGGCATCTGAATGAGACATAGTGCTGAACAAGTGAAAAAAAATCATAGATTTTTTTTTTCAATTCATCAATGCACTGCCTTATGCAAATTGTGAATAAATGTACACTAGCTATGGTGCAAATACAATTATAAGGAAGTGTGAATATAACTGGATTTACAGCAAGAGTGATATACTGGAACATTTAAATTTTATTACTTTTTCCTACACATTAATGTGCATAATTTTCTTAACAGATCAGGGGAGCCACAAGATCGCAGGCCCTATAGCACAAATAATTGATGGTGAGAGGAGACTCTCCTTGCTAGAATTGTGCTGAGCTTGAGCACAGTGTTAGCCCTACTGTGGATTTAGGAAAGGTGTGTATCAGTATCCTAATGTTATCAGTTATTAGGATTATTATGCACTGATTAGAAGTTTTTAATATACAAAAGCACACACCTACTAAGTGTTAATATATTGGTCTAGTCTGGAAAACACTAGTATGGATTTAAAAGTTAATAATTAGGAAGCTACATGTGTAGTTCCATCCAACTCTGAAGATGTTTGAAAACTTTAAAAATACAGATAGAAATATGAATTTTGAAGCCCTACCTGGAGGTCCAGGTTCTCCGTGTGGCCCAGGTAACCCATCTTTTCCTGGCAGGCCTGGTTTTCCATGAGTTTGGGAAGCTAGCATGGCAGCTGGCAGTTTGAGCTGAGACACAAACTGAGCCATTCGCTCTTCGTTCATTAAAAAAAAAAGTGTGAATATAATCAGATGCTTTTGTATGCTCAAAAAAAGTGAATACTATTTAATCTAATATTTTAAAAGTAGCTGACCTTCATAATCTTTCAATGATCAGCCATAAAATTCTCCAATTTTTTAAGTTTATTAAAACATAGAAAAAGAAAAGGAACACACACAAAATTCTTGGAACTACCAATGCTTGTGGTGTACAGAGGTTTGTGTACATTATTTGTCATGGGGCAAACAGCAGCTTCAAGGGGATTTCAACCTGGAAAATTGTGGGGGGAGAAGAGCTAACCCCCCTCGCCCAGTACCATGTTCTTGAGCTGAGTTGGGTCTCCAATCTCCATGTAGCTGCATTTCTAATTTTTAAAAATTATGGGAGATCCAGTCACAGATCTCCCACCGTCTCCTGTAGTTGTGCCTTGAAACTCATGGAATTCTGTCCCCATCCTGCATCCGACCCAGTGTATGCATACAAACATGCACACAGGCACCACACCAGGCCATCTATCTCTCTTTTCCATCTGAATCGCTTCATGGAACTGGATGTGGGTAAACAAACAGACAAGACAGAAGTAGTACTTTGGGGGATTACCTGATTCAGAAATAGGTGTACGGCCCATTCTGAATGCGGCCACACTCCCCCTAAAAAGATCAGACTTGCAGCTTAGGGTTGCTCCTGCATCCAATATCCTGCATGCTCAAATGGCAGCAGTGGCCAGGAGCACGCACCTTTGAATCATAAGAGTTGGAAGGGGCCATATAGGTGCATGTCTGTGTGCATGTTTGTATGCATAGCTTTTTCCAGCTTAGGCCGGTGCACCAGCAGCACCCTTTTCTGGAGAAGGCAGACCAGGCTGGTCATTTGTGCCATGGTAACATCCAGCCTGGACTACTGTAATGTGCTCTATGTGGGGTTACTGTTGAAGATGGCTCAGAAACTTCAATTGATCCAAAATGCTGCAGACATTAACGAGAGAGGGTTGTATGGAGCATATAGCACGGATATCATTCAAGTTGCTTTGATTTCCAATTTCTTTCTCAGTTCAATTTAGCTCCAATGTCAGTGGGGCTGTGTATCCGCTCTGGATATTACTCTGAACTTTTAAGGAGCTGCCCATGGTTCTGAACCCTACCACCAAAATGTGTTTGGCACCATGGATAGCTCCTTAAAAGTCCAGAATAAAATCTGGAGCAGATACACAGCCCTGCTGACATTGGATCCACCAGACTCCACTGGGTGCCACCCTTTAAGGTCTAAATGTTCTGGGGCTGGGATATCTGAGGGACAACCTCATTCTGCATGTGGCTACTTGCACTCAGGTCAACAAAGGCCCTGATTTGTATTACCTGCCTTCAAAGGTGAGGCAGGTGGCCAGAAGAGACAGGGGCTTTTTAGGCATGGCGCTGTGACTTTGGCATACCCTTCTGAAGGAGGCCTGCCTAACTTAGGATGCCTCCCGACGGAGGGCTCCTAGCACTACCAGCCAAGAGGCACTGTGCAGCTATTCCATCTTTTTCTCCTTAACAGATGGTTTTTCTGCTGAGAAAAAAGATGGAAGAAGTGGTGGGGAAACAGGGGAGGGTTACAAATGGAAGGCAACATTGTCTGGACCCCCATAAAATTCTGTGAATGAGGCAGGGTGATTGCATGATAAAAGCCTCGTCTGGAAACACCCTCAGTCTCTGCCGGCCTTTTGACAGGTGGTGAAAACCTGGCTCTTTAGGCAAGCCTTTTGGCTAGGACAGGGGAGGGAAACCTTTTTTTCTATGGAGGGACACATTCCCAGGGAAAATTGCTCAGAGCCCACATACCTAGGGGTGGGTCGGGCTGGACTCGGTGGCGGGTGTTGCTGAAGCCAAAAGAGGGTGGGGTCAAGGCTGGCAGTGAATCACCCACTCTTTCAGCCACTCCGTTTCTCTCTCTCTTTCTCTGCTTCTCTCTCTGTGTCACCCTCTTCTCTCCCCCCCCCACTCCCCTCATCTCTCTCTCTCTCCTCCGCTCCTCACTGACCCTGGTATGCGGCTTAGGTTTAGACAAAAAGTTCCCCTTGTGCAGATGCAAACTTTTTTTATTTTTTGGTAAGCTTGATTGCTGCGGGGGGCGGGGGGGGGGGAGAGGCTGAGGAGGGGAGGCTGCAGTCCACATTTAAAGGCAAAAGCAGGTCAGCGGTACCCCTAGCAGATGTATGCTGCTAGTTGGAGATGGTACAATTTTGGAGTTTTATTGTGGCTGTTTTATCAGCGCGGTTGGTTTTATATCGTTTTTAACTTTTTAAGCAGCCGGGGGGGGGGACGGGGGGGGGGAAGACCTGTGGACCAAAAGAGCCAGCGTAGAAGTATGAAAATAAATACATAAAATTAAGGGGAACGGGAGGCTTGTGCACACCTCCCATATTTCCATTCAGCTTGCTCCCTCTGCTTGGTCAAGGAATGTGACCACTGAGAGTGCTCCATTAACAAGTCGAGGAGGGAAGGATGAATGGGATATGGGAGGTGCACACAAGCCTCCCATGCCCCATAATGGCCTCATCCAGAGCCTGTGTGCTTGCCTGATCATGTGCGAGGTACGAGATGGGGGAAATTGGGCCCTGTTATGCCCTATAGCAGCCCTCCCCCACCCAGTGCCCTCCAGATATTCTGGACTACAACTCCCATTAGCCCCAGCCAGTATGGCCAATGGTCAGGAATCCTGGGAGCTGTGGTCTAAAACATCTGGAGTGCACCAGGTTGGGGAAAGCTACTGCCCTACGGGGATCCCTCTGTGTGTGGGTGCTGCTTCCTGCAGTAGACCGGCACAAACCCAAGCCATTTACGAACTGCCCTAGTATTAGATATCACCAACCAACTTTGAATTTCCCATACTGGTAACGTTCAGTATAATATGCCACACGGATGACAGTTTCATTAAGTAGCTCCCACCCTACCCAGAAACTCATCACATGCTTTATGTATTATTTAAACAAAGTGGGAGTCATGATTCATTAAACCTTCGTTACTGGCCTCTGGGCAGTTTTTTTGTGTTCATTGTCTGATTTGACCAGTTTTCTAGGTGAGAAGATGGGACACATGAAGATGACAACTATGAGAGAAAGCGCCAGATCACAATGGGTAACAGGCTAGCACCTGGGCGATAGTGATATAGGTATCTTGTGAGGAGGTCGACCACTTACACACCACCCTTTCTCAACCACCTGTCCCATTTGCATAGCATCTTCTATAGGCTGAAGCCACACAACCTTCTTTGACAACCACATTTATTGATATGCAGCTGTATCTGACCCTGCTTAGCATAAGCCCAGTTTGGTACGGGAAGAGGAAGGGGGGGAAATTACTTGGTCCAATACAGCCTTGGACTCTTGCCAGCTAAGAAAGCCTGCGTACATTAAGCAACCATTAAGCTGATGTTAGTTGGCCACGTAGACACATCAGGGTTGCACAATTTATTACCCCTCACCATGCTTAATGCAGCCCACAAAGGGCTCAATTAATCTCCCATTTTCACGGCCTGCCCAGGACTGCTCTGTGGGGGAAAACATGCAGGTACGTACCATACAGCTCAGGTCTAGTTGTGCCCTGATGTTACCTATGTGCCTGATGGTAATCTTTTAGGTCCTTTGTGATTCCATTTCTTTAAATGAGCAGATTTCACTTGAGAGTCTTTTGAATGTCAAACAACAATTATTTTGGAGCAATCTACAGGCCATTAGTGTATGAAGTCTGTGAATTAATGAGTCTGTCGGCCTTAGGCTTCTTTTTAACCCACTTGCATAAGTGAAGTGGAAATCGTTTCAAATGCTATGTACAGCGGGTCCATAAAGTATAAATCAAAGCAAACATTTACAACTGAGGTAAAAAGATTTCCAGTTATGCGTTCCTCACCTTCAAAAACCCTAAGAACCTCTTGTCGGATATATTTTTTCATTTCTTCAAATGAAACTGAATCAGCCTGATGAAGATATTAAAATAAAAATAAAGAGATAAGTTCTTGGCATGAAAATGAACAAGGTAAGCAGAATTGTTTTTCAGTATCTATTAAGGGTTTTGCAATAGTACAAACTTTGTAAATATTATGCAGTGTAAAGGAGGGAATTGCAGTAACAGTAAAATTAACATAATTTACTCATGCTTAGAAACATTTGTTTCTCTATGGCTTCTTCAAGAGCCAGTTAACCTTACCGGTAAGCCTGGAACACCTGGTGAACCGGGGGGGCCCTTATGACCTGGTGATCCTGGGTTGCCTTTGCCTCCTGCAGGCCCCATAGATCCGACAGAGCCTTTGTCTCCTGTTAAGCCAGGTCTTCCTCTTTCACCTTGTGGGCCCCTGTCTCCTGGTATACCTTGATCCCCCTGTTCAAAACAAAGAAGACCTTCAGTCACAGTGGTCTATTTGACCCTTTATTACTTGAATCTGTCGGAAGTTCAGTAAAGAGTACTGGAAACAGTCCCATTAAAACTACAGTACAACATGCAAAGGAATCACACAGAGAATATTATGATAAACAAACAAAAAACTCCCCCCAGTGCTTCTATTTTCACACTTGATGTGAAAATGATCTGAGCTCGGCAAGAATAGGAAACTGTATGAATGTAGGAGGTTGAAGATTCAGAGTGATGATGACAGACATTGGTTTTCAAGGCTCAAGCAGTCTTCAGAGAAAGACTGGAAAAAAGGAACAGCTTCCATTGATAGTCTACCACAAAATGTAGGGGGAAAGTCGGACTATAAAGCACATAGTCTTCAATGTCTCTATACTAATGCCCGGAGTATGGGCAATAAACAAGACGAACTTGAACTCTTGATACATGAGGGCAAGTACGACTTGATAGGGATAACTGAAACCTGGTGGGATGACTCCCATGACTGGAATACAGAAATTGAAGGGTATAACTTGTTCAAAAGGAACAGAAGCAACAGAAAGGGAGGTGGAGTTGCACTGTATGTTAAAAATACGTATCTCTGCACAGAGATACAGGAAGAGGAGCTTGGCAGCCCCATTGAGAGCATCTGGGTTAAAATAAAGGGGGCAAAGAATAAAGCGAACATGGCGGTTGGAGTCTACTACCGACCACCCAATCAAGGAGAAGACGAGGATGGAACTTTTGAAAAGCAAATTGCCAGTGTTTCAAGGAGGCACGATGTGGTAGTAATGGGGGACTTCAATTTCCCTGATATCTGTTGGGAGACTTATTCAGCCAAACATGGCCCCTCCAAGAAATTCCTGAGCTGTGCTGCTGATAACTTCCTCCTACAGAAAGTGGAGGAAGGAACTAGAGGATCGGCTATCCTTGACCTGATTCTAACCAACAGAGACGAGTTAGTGGATAAAGTGGCAGTTTCGGGAACTCTGGGGGAAAGTGACCATGTTATACTTGAGTTCTTGATTCTAACAGAAGCAAAAGCTGAGAGTAGCCAAACACGTACCCTGGATTTTAGGAAAGCCAATTTTAACAAACTCAGAACAATGATTAGTAAGATCCCATGGCAAGTGACTCTCACGAGAAAGGGAGCCCAGGAGGGGTGGGAGTTTTTAAAAAAGGAAATTTTAAAGGCACAATTGCAAACAATTCCCACAAGGAAAAAAGGCAGAGGGCAACAGAAGAAGCCAATGTGGCTTCACAATAAACTCAAAGATGACCTGAAAACAAAAAAGGACACGTATAGGAAGTGGAAGGAAGGACAGGCTACAGGGGAAGAGTACAGGCAGGTAGCACAGAACTGCAGGAATAGTGTCAGGAAGGCTAAAGCTGAGAATGAGCTAAGGTTAGCGAGGAATGCTAAAAGCAACAAAAAAGCTTTCTTCAGATACATGCACAGTAAAAGACAGAAGAAACAACTGGTGGTTCAACTACGCAATGAGGATGGCAAATTGATAACAGAAGACAAAGAAAAGGCAGAAGTGTTCAATTCCTACTTCGGCTCGGTCTTCTCCCAAAAGAGGGTCTATGACCCCCCTGGCAAACCTGAAGTGCAGACTGAAGGGGCAGAATTGCAGCTTGAGATTGATAGGCAAATGGTCAAGGAGCACCTGATTACTCTGAACGAGTTTAAATCTCCAGGGCCTGATGAGCTGCATCCTAGAGTAATAAAGGAACTGGCAGAAGAACTCTCAGAACCACTGTCTATTATCTTTGAGAAATCATGGAGGACAGGTGAAGTGCCAGACGACTGGAGGAGGGCAAATGTTGTTCCCATCTTCAAAAAGGGCAAGAAGGAGGAACCTGGGAACTATAGGCCAGTCAGTCTGACATCAATCCCCGGGAAGATTTTTGAGCAGATTATAAAGAAGTCAGTCTGCAAGCACCTTGAAAACAATGCAGTGATTACTAGAAGCCAGCATGGATTTGTCAAGAACAAATCCTGTCAGACTAATCTGATCTCATGTTTTGATCGGGTAACCTCCCTTGTGGACTGTGGGAATGCTGTGGACATTATATACCTGGACTTCAGCAAAGCTTTCGACAAAGTGCCTCATGATATCCTGATTAGTAAGCTAGCTAAGAGTGGGCTAGATGGAACAACTATCAGGTGGATCCACAATTGGCTAAAGAATCGGACTCAAAGAGTGCTTATCAATGGTTCCTTCTCAAACTGGGGAGAGGTAACGAGCGGGGTACCACAGGGCTCGGTCCTGGGCCCGGTGCTCTTCAACATTTTTATTAATGACTTGGATCAGGAGGTACAGGGAATGCTTATCAAATTTGCAGATGACACAAAGTTGGGTGGAACAGCTAATTCTCTGGAAGACAGAAACAAAATTCAAAGTGACCTCGATAGGCTGGAGCGCTGGGCCGAAAACAACAGAATGAAATTTAATAGGGATAAATGCCAAGTGCTGCACCTAGGGAGAGGAAACCAAATGCAGAGTTACAGAATGGGGGACACTTGGCTCAACAATACTACAAGTGAGAAGGATCTTGGAATTGTGGTAGATCACAAACTGAATATGAGCCAGCAATGCGATGTGGCTGCAAAGAAGGCAAATGCAATTTTGGGCTGTATTAATAGAAGTATAGCTTCCAAATCGCGGGAAGTGATAATTCCCCTTTACTCGGCACTGGTTAGGCCTCATCTTGAGTACTGCGTCCAGTTCTGGGCACCTCACTTTAAGAAGGACATAGACAAACTGGAGAGGGTTCAGAGGAGGGCAACAAGGATGATAAAGGGACTGGAAACAAGGCCCTATGAGGAGAGACTGAAAGAACTGGGCATGTTTAGCCTTCAGAAGAGGAGACTGAGGGGAGATATGATCGCACTCTTCCAGTATTTGAAGGGATGTCACACAGAGGAGGGCAAAGATCTCTTCTCGTTCATCCCAGTTTGCAGGACACGGAATAATGGGCTCAAGTTACAGGAACCTAGATTCCACCTAAACATCAGGAAAAATTTCCTGACTGTCAGAGCAATAAGACAATGGAATCAACTACCTAGGGAGGTCGTGGGCTCTCCCACTCTGGAGGCATTCAAGGTGCAGCTGGACAGCCATCTGTCAGAGATGCTTTGACCTAGATTCCTGCATTGAGCAGGGGGTTGGACTCGATGGCCTTGTAGGCCCCTTCCAACTCTACTTTTCTATGATTCTATGATTCCACAAATGTATACCTACTTAAAAAAAACTCACTCTCCTCTGCAGTAATGGCACAAGGGGTCATGGGAAATTTTAAGTGTGGGAAAAATGATACTAGTAATAGATACTAGCAATAGAAAGACATGAAATAAGGTGTATAGGCTAAGTATACAAACATGTTTCAAGAATCTGACAAAGGCAAGCAATACATAACATGAATCTCTAAATGCCAAGGAGCTATAGAATGGTAATATTCTTTTTGCCCTTAATCATGTAGAAGCATGTGGGATGTTTACAGTCAAAACCATAGCTACAGGGAGGCCTGATAGAGTTTTCTTGAACATTCCCAGAGAGGACTCTGTGAGGCAAATTCCCTTCTGTCCTCTGGTAGGAAGTGGACGTAGCTTATTGCTTCTCTTCTTCCTGTCTGCGGACACACCGTGACTTGAATCTTAGAATTCATCATGGGAGCAATGTAAAATCTTGCTCCTGATCTGAGCTCATCGCTCAGAGATCCAATGAACCTAGATCAATGAGTATTTTGCAACTGTACATATCTTTTAGTCGGCCTGAAGTTGAACTGCAACATCTGAGTGAGTAAGTTATTTTTAACCTTTACAAGACTGTTTGTCTGATTGGTATTTTAAAGGGGGTTAAAGGGGGGGCAATCCAGGGAAATTCAGTCTGCTACAAAGCATCCTGAATTACCAAATGCCAATACTGCTGCAACAGGCAGATCCAAGCTTCCACTTAAAGCTGAAAGGGGACTAATTCTGCTATTCTCGTAAGCGTGGGAAAGGAGGGATAATATCACAAATATATCCTCTAAGCGAACAAATTGTTCAAGGAGCAACAGATTGTATCCAGTGCTGTTCTTCCATTCACAGAAGGTTTTTTGATCCAACAGAGGCTTCCATGAACAAAAAGGGGAAGGAGGTGATTTTCATTGATTCTCCCTTCCCTCTGCAGCCCCCACAAATTTTATCCAGAGGGCTGGGGGAGCCTTCAGAACAACGTGGGAGGTGGTGAGGGGAAGCTGCAAGAGAAAGAGAGAAAGGGGGAATTGCCAAAAAAACACCTCCCTTCCCCTTCTGCTCACGAAAGCCTCTGCTGGATCAGTGCCTTATATGAACAGAAGGACAGCACTGAAAACAACCAAATATGAATGGAAATCACAGTGGGATAAGCCCTACTTAGGGTATGAATGGGACTTAAGTTAGGCATGGTGAGTGACCCATGTGTAGCACTTTGGTTGTGATATATATAGATTTTGTTTACCTCACTTCTTGAGTACATAAACAGTGGATAATACTATATACCATATGATGGCTGCTTGCCAACCTACCACAAGGTGCATATAACCATTGGAGGAGTCAGTGACCTGTACAATATGGCCTAGGTTGCCATCTGTTCAACTAGCCACTGTATCTGTGCCTTTAAGAGTAACTTGATGTACAGGCATTGATTTCTGTCTATCAAGCTACTATTCAAAGAATAGGTACAGGTCAGGCCATGTTTTTTGGAGTAAATTGGCAACCCTAATCTGGCCATGTGCTGAGGCAACTTTAATCATGTCCCACAAACCAATGGGAAGGATGGGATAGTGGCAATTTAGTAAACATGGCTAGTGCTACGGATGACTGGTTTCCTGCATGGCTGCATGTACAGTGTGGAGAGTTGACACACAGCTACCAGATGGCAAAAATACACCCAAAGTGAAAAAGGGAAAGAACAGTGAATGAGAAACAGAAAAATGGAATTAATCAACCAGATTAATTAGTCAGATGGTTGGAGGATCACAAGTTAGAGTTATGCTAGACAAATGTTATGATAATCTTAAAATGTAACTAAACCTGTATATAAAAGTATAGCTTACTCTTTCTCCTTTAGGGCCTCTGTCACCAGCTTTACCAGATAAACCCTGGGAAAAGGAAAAAAAGGTCTTAAGAACACAAGCATCTTGCTAAAATAGTTTAGATATTAATCTTCCACTATGGACTAAAGTAGAAGAATTCTATTTCGCATGTAACCGAGGAGGTACAAACCGCTGTTTTCCTACCTGAGGACCAGGCAATCCATCCTTCCCATTTATGCCCTAAAAGGAATGATTCTATTATTACAAAAAGCTTCTGGTACTACAAGCAATACCTATCTTAAGACAGAAATCGTGGAGTGAGCTACGTGTTTCTTAGTAAAACTCTGGAAGTGAACATACACATGCATAAAGCCCTGGGGAAAATGTATGCAAAAGCCGATTAGAAATAGCAGCTGTGATTTATTTGTTTATTTATTTGCCACATGTGTAACCTAGCCTTGCTCCAAAGAGCTCAGGATAGCTTTTTAGCCACAGAACAACTCTGTGATGCAGGTCAAAGAGAGAGAGAGAGAGAGAGAGAGAGACTTGCCAATGGCCACTCAATAAGCTTACAGCTCACCTGGGGTTACGTAACCCTGGATTTCTCACCATGCCCAAGCCCAACATGGAGCAGAGGGGTTCCCACCTACCCACATAGATCAATGGCTCAGAGGAGTAAATATTTCATATTCATACCCTATTAGTAAAATGCTTCTGATTTTATAGTAAGCATATAGTCATACCGTTTTTCACATAAGATGCGGGAGCGGGGGAACTCTGCAGGGGGCCTTCCATATTAAAGGAATTTTAAAAAGACCTAATCACTCATTCTAAATCCTTAGTACTCCATGCTCCCTCAGCATTCACTACACACACAAAATGTTAAGTTCTCCTGTGTTCCATTTCTGAGCATAATTCAAAGTGCTGGTGGTGGATAAGGTTAAGTCTTACATAGCTTGGGACCTGGGTTCTTGAAGGAACACTGTTCCCATATCAACCCAAACATGCACTGAGACCGTCTGTAGTGGACTTCCTCCAGGTGCCCCTGCCAGCCAATATGAAGTATATGGAACTCCCCCATCAGGGAGGCTTGCCTGACACCTATTTTCCTTTTGGTGCCAGGCACAGACCTTTTTCATTCTCCCAGGCATTTAAACTTCTTAATGTGCAATCCTATGCATGTCTACTTAAGACGTAAGCCACAGTAAATTCAATGGGATTTACTCCCAGGTAAGTGTCTATGGGATTGCAGCCTTAAACTGCTTTAATTGCTGCTTCTAATTCCTGGTTTTTATTGTGAGACTACCTTTTTTGTTTTATTGTAATGGTTTTATTGTTATTATATTTTGTGGTTGTAAAGTCCCTGGGAGCCATGTTGGCTGAACGGCAAATAAACAAATAATGTGATGTAATTCAGGAGTGTACCTTTGCAAACATTTATCATGGTAAATTCCTGCTTAATTGTATTAACAGAGAGGATGAGATGAAGCCTTGTATTGGGACATACAAGACATCCTTGGTTAATTACTTACTGGTATTCCAGGTGGCCCTTCAGGTCCAGGAAAGCCGATGTCTCCAATGGGACCCCTTTCACCCTAAAGGAAACATAATAATAAGATCCTTGTGGTGGTTGAAAGCAACCAGAATGCCAGTACTACAGGGGGATGCTGAAATGTAGGTGCACTTACTGGTTCTCCAGGGATCCCCTGTGGCCCTGGAGCACCATGCTTTCCCTGTGGACATTAAGAAAAAGAAAATTACTTAACATATAAATCATTTAGTCTACCCTACAGTTAAAGCTGATTTAACGAGTTAGAAACTATTGTGCTTATGTAGCCTGAACAATGAATGCTTCCTCCATTAAAAGTCCTTCAGAGGCATTTGAAATAATGTTGATTAGAAAACCTCATCCAATCCAATAGGGATACTAAAAGGTAGCTTAGAAGTAAGACAATGATGTATCAGTGAAAGCCATTACAAAACAATATTAAAAAGAACAACCCATAAGGATCTATCCCACATGGCAGTTGATGGTAGAAAGCCCTGTCAAGGGAGGGAGGGACAACCCAGCGGAGCAGGGGCCTGAGATGACCTTCGGCTGCCTGCCTGCCTGCCTCCCTCTCTTTCCTTAAATCCTTCCCAGAAGGCCGCTGGTGGTAATGGCCCTGTGGGGGAAGGGGACAGTCCAGCTGCAGCAAGCTCTGTGATGGTCTTCACCTGCCTGCCTCTCTCTAGCTTACTATAATTCCATGCATTGGGAGTGATCATTGATGCCATTTCTCTCACTATGAAAACAGCATCTTAAGTGGCATACTTACAGGTATCCCCGGTACTCCTGGAGAACCTGCTGGTCCCCGGTCTCCCTAAGGAAGAGATATTGCTTTGTAATGCTTCCAAGCACACAGAAAAATCTGCTCACAAGGACAAAGACCTGATGAAAAGTTTGAGAGACTATGGGAAGCAAGAAGGCCTAATTACTTTAATGAGTATTTGGCTGAATAATAATCCCACTGACACACTGCATGGCCTGTGTGTTTTTCCTATATACAAACAGAAAGCACCATCAAAGTCCAGTGAAATCAATGTGCTCTATGGTCAGGAGATTTTGAGCCCTCTTTCACTTTTTTCTTTCTTCTCAAGTTGCCATAAGCTTTCTTATTATAATTAACCCCCCCACCCCCCACCCCCGTGAAATCGAATGTTATCTATGTATTTTGTTTCTGGCAGACATGTTAAACAGCAGCTCTTAGGATGAGGCAATTTGCTTCACCTTTTAAACTTACATTATCCATATGATCACCATGTAGGAGGAAATATATGCCTGTTTATGTGTGACATGGTGCAACTCTCTATTTTGCCACACTGTGCAGGGTTGCTACTGCCTGAGAAATAGAGCTTTGAGGCTGCCCAGACGATCACTATGACACTGGAAGAGTGCACAACAGGGAAGCCCACGTCCACAGACAGTTCTAGATGAGGGGTGTCGAAACTTTTAGACGAGGGCTGAATTCAGTTTTGGAGAAGCTCTCACGGGGGCCCCACATTCCACTGGCAAAAAGGGACAGGGGAAAACATACCAGTACACTTCAGTGTAAAGCTATTACTAGCAGTATTTCAACCTTTTAGAAAGGAGGGGGGGGGGAAACCTGGGCAAAAGCCAAGAAACCACCAAATAATAGGTGGTTGGGGGAAAGGGGGTGTGGCCATCTGAGAGACACCCCCCCCCCCCAGATGGGCTGGATTCAGCCCACAGGCCTGAGGTTCAGCACCCCTGTTCTATATAAAAAATTAACAACAAGAACACTCAGAAACCTTCAATTTACAGTCAATTCTGATATGAATTTTCTTTCTGCAGATCATTAACCTCACTGCATAAGGAGTACATCGTATTGTTCTGTGATTTCATTTGTAGTACAATTAAGGAAGACACAGCAGTAGCCCCACCATGATGAATCCCACTTGCCTCCCGGGTTTGTCTTCAGTGAAACCAATAAAGGAGTTTACCAAAATGATTTCAGCCGAACACAGAACGTTCATGGATGAGCTGTCAATGTCAGCTGAGTTTGCACCGTAATGGTGGGACCTGCCCTTCGTTAGTTGCCTTGGCCATTCCCACCAATGGCAGCTGCTTGCTAATAGACAATGAACCGGCTGCCTGATTTGTTTCCCACAATTCACCTCACATCAAAAAAGCTTGTGGTGGCATGGAAAACTGCAACCTCTGCTACGGTTGGGGTGTCCTTTTATATGGAGCCGGAGGGGAAGACATATTAGCAGCCATCATGTGCTTTTGGCATTAGCCTCCCCGAATGAAGCCAAAGCAAAACTCTTCAACAACTGGAGGGGGGAAATCTAACAAGTTGTTAAAATAATGGTGGAAGAGAACATTGATATGAATTGGGGAGACTGGAACAGGCTTCCCCCTAAAAATAAAACCACCCCCCCAACTGTATATTTAGGGCACCAATGAGCAGCACTTTTGCCAGAGAAACAGCACCCAGCTTTTCCAGGTTGTCACTGCTGCAGCATAGGCACCTTCACCTCCTCCCTTCCCACAGTTTTGTGAAAGTTCCTCGGGTATAGACAGCCATGACTGGTGTGCATGACAGCTACACAAGCCGTCTGAGAATACAGGCATCAGTTTGCCTAGAATATTCAATTTTGTTGTATAGTGGAACTAGTTTTGCTGTCTACTAGAATACTATTTCAGTAAAGAAATATTTTCCTATCGATATTAATACATAATGTAGATTTGCTAAAGGGTGGTCAATACCAATCATTAATGTACTCAAACCTGTTGTGAGAAGAGAGGATGTTTTATTATTGAAATCCTACCTTTTCTCCAGCAAGTCCTTCTAGTCCTGGTAGTCCCATTGGGCCTGGTTCGCCCTTGGAAAGAAAAAGGTTATTGCTTAAGGCTTCTACATAAATAAAGTTAAGCACTCAATCTGAGAAAATTTCACAAGCTGCTAAGCATGCTGTTTACTTGGAGATGACAATTTTTGCCCCATTGAATGTTTTAATGACTTGAAAATAAAACTTGCTCCCAGATTAAGAATGTGCTTATTTTCTGAATAAACATTTTAGCTTTGATTAAAAATCCTAGTCAGGGATGGATGACTCCTTTGATGAGTGCACCTCATCAAGGTCAGCTCTTACCCAATTTCAATCCAATGACAGAAACCTACTTCTCACAGAGGTTGCACAGCTATGTCTGGGCTATATTACTGCAGAATGCAAATGTGGGCTCCTATGATTAAATGTTCTACCATATACAAATAATTTCTTCCACACAGAAAAGGGAAATTTCAAGGGAAAGAGTTCTAGCCTAGCCTGATCTCTTGCAAACTAATTTTCTATGTGTTAGCATTTTTTAATTATTATTTTGGTATGCAATTTTCAGCAATGGATGCTCCCACCTGCAGTCTGAAGCAGTACAGCACAAACACAGATTTATTTACCTCCTCAATGAGAATAGGCCTTTGAGAGTGCATACTGTCAACTGGGAAACCGAGTACTACATTTATTCTCAGAATCTTGTTAGCACTTCCCTAAATAAAACATTGTATTGTATGTAGGCTTAGATATTTTAATAGGTACCCCATAGGTTTTGGCGGGCCCTTGGCAAGATGCCTTCATTGGGCGCTTCATCCCTGAGTGGCCAACCTCCTCACCATGGTCACCACTACCCGTTTGCTTGCCCTTTCCCTCTGGCTCCAATCTGTACAAGCACTCAGACGGAGAGCAGAAGACAACAGGAAGCTGCTGCCCCACCTCCTCACTGCTTGCATGCTTAGAGAGGACAGAGAATCGGCGGCAACAGCAAGGGGGAGCAGCAGGAGGCTGCAGGGGTCTTCAGTGGGCCCCCTTGTTGTGGAGTAGGTCAACTGATTCCCAATGATGCTGATCCCTGACAGTTGCCCTGCAAATGAGATTTCATCTGCGTAGGCTTTGAAGAACAGAGATAATGTCACTCAACAGCCTCAGAAACAGTCAGAGTGAGGCAGAATATAGTTTTTAAATAGCCCTGCCAATCTGTCAATCAAACATCCTTCCTACACCAGGCTTCTGAGAAATGCTAATTAAACATAGTAAGCATTGTATTACGTCTCATTAATTAAACAAACTCAAGCCTCATTGTACCAGTAGGAAACAAAATTCCAACATTAGAAGCTACATTTTCTGTTGAATTAGAAAATGACTGAAACAAGGCAGGTTGAAGGAATGTTCAACAAAGACACATCTTCCCATGCGATCAGATGTTTAAGATACATTTTAAGCAGTTACATACCACTGCTCCAGTGTCACCTTTGGGGCCCTGAAAGACAAAGGAAGGTGCACAAAATATTTTATGTATGTATGTATTTTTATGTATTTATTACATTTGTACCCTACTTCTCTGCCATGTTGAAACATAAGGTGGAATTGTTCCCAGCAGCTGGTACTGAGGGGCATACTGCCTCTGTTACTGGAGGTAATATGTAGCCATTATGACTAGTAGCTATTGATAGCATTATCCTCCATGAATTTGTCTGACCCCTTTTCCCGCTCTACAATATCCTTTTTGAGGGGTGGTGACCAGAACTGTACACAGCATTCCAAGTGTGGTTGTACCATAGTTTTGTATAAAGACATTATGATACTGACAGTCTTATTACATCTGACTCTGTGCTCATCACAATCTTTATCATTTTGGAAAAAAAATTATGACCTACCTTTCCTCCCACAAACAGGAGCCCAAAGCCAATCACAACATTTTTTTTCAGAAGCCACATTTAAAATCTGACCAGCAACAACAATCACAATACAAAATTACTAGTGTACGTCTCATACAAAATGGAAAAGTGCCAACTTTCTTATATCAGGCTTGTTCTAAGAAAGAAATGAAGAGCGTGTGTGCAACTTCTGGAATTTAGTTTAATATCAATGCCATAGACTATAATGATGCATTACTTACAGGAGCCCCGGGTGGACCAGCATAACTGGCAGCATTGGCACCCCCCTGAAGTGGGGAAAAACACTGCATTTGAATTCTTGCAAAGTGAGTAAAACTGCAGAATTCTGGTTTATAGAATATCGAATACCTGTAGTTTATATAGGCTGCTCATGCCATTTCTTTCATTGTACGGCACACCCTGAAAAAGTGAAAATCATCATCATCAAACCTAAAATTCAGTACAATGAACTCTAATCTCCTATAAGTCACAAACACAAACAAATTTCTACCTCATGCAACAACATGAAACAGAACCCTATAGAGCAGGGATGCAAAACCTCAAGCCTGGGGTCCCAATCCGACCCTCTGGGGTCCCAATCCAGCCCTCCAGAGGTTCCCATAAGGCCACCCCTGGCTCCACCCCTTTCCCACAACCATTGATCATTTGGTGGTTTCCTGCTTTTCTGTAGTTCCTTTCCTGTTCTAAAAGGTTGAAATGCCTCTCTTAAGGCTTGGTTACAGGCAGTAAGAGCTGTAAGCTGAAATATACAGGCAGTCCCCAGGTTATGAACAAGTTCTGTTCTTAAGAATGTCTTTAAGTCGAATTTGTATGTAAGTCGGAATAGCATAGCGTTCTATACGTTAAAATCAGCATTTACGCAAACTGCGTAAATTACACAAATTGTGTAGTGTACTATGCTATGTACTCTACGTAAACAACGTAGCGCCGGGGAGCCCAGAAGTCCGTTCTTAAGTATGGGTTGTCTGTAAGTCAGACGTTCTTAACTTGGGGACTGCTTGTACTGGTATGTTTGGTGTTTTGGTCTTTCCCCTTTAGCCTTTGGCCCTGCTCACCCCTGGAATGTGGCCCCCGAGAGCTTCTCCGAAATGGAATGTGGTTCTCAAGCTGAAGAAGGTTCTGCACCCCTGCTATAGAGGTTCAGGCCAGAATAAATCAGTTATGCTGCAAGCCTCAGCATACTCACTTGGAAATCTGTTCCACTGAAATCAGTGGGACATGCTTCCAAACATATTTAGGACCCCAGGCACTGGCAGTATCATAAATTTCACTTACAGGTGGTCCAGGAGGTCCAGGCTTCCCAGGAGCGCCCTCGTTTCCCTGCACCACAATAAGAACAGACTGTGAATGCCTATTCCATGCAATACAAACGTGAGCACACTGATCATACACACAGACAACTTCATAAATAAAAATTGGCAGCATCATTTTATCCTAACTGTCTTGGATTCAGAGAGTAACCCTTCCACAATCAGAAGGGCTCCTTCTCGTTGCAGAAGAGGCGATGATCCAACACAGATTACTACTTGTGGAAGGGAGGCTATTTTTGCCAATTCCTCCTTCCTCCTGAGTCCTGCAGCTTCCTGTTCCACCTCTCATTCTGGTCCAGGGGTTTCAGAGGAGACAGGGGAAATGGCCAAAATCCCCTCCCTTCTCCTTCTGTGAGCAAGAGGTTTCTTGAGTAGAACTCTGCTCACAGGATCTCTAGATCCAACCCACTAAGTACATTTCTTGAGAGTATTCCAAGCTGTTCACATAAAATAGCTTGTTGCAATCCTTGAAAGAACTCTGTAAGATAGGCCAGTCTGAGTCTGGGAGAGGGTATCCTACCCAAAATAGCCCAGTGAGTGCACAGGAGCAGTGAATATGCTGGGGGCTTCCTGATTGGTAGCTCAAGCTCTTAGTCACTGCACTACACCATGGACTGCAATGATAAAAAATTGCACCTCACTCTGCCCGTTTCACAAAATGAGTTCTTCTGAACATATGCAGCATAAGGTAAGCAACATGTATGTTTATTAGCATCTTTTGTATAGCAACAAGTTAAAATGCAAGTTCTCGTATAAATTGCACACTCTCCCGTGACATTTCCGTGAAATGCAATGCAATGGCTAAACACTAAACAGCATTCTGTTCCAGCAAGTGGCACAGAATCATGCAACTGAAGTGCCCAAAGCTCCCCCATCCCTTTATATGCAGTATTTCAGCAGATCCAAGGGACAGGTTCACAATGACAGCCCTTAGTGTGTGCTATAAGGAACTATCAGTGACTGCTTCACAGTGGAACACAGAATTTGGCTGACAGGTTATTACAGAGAGTAATAAGATTGGGAAAAGATGGGAATACTCTGTTGAAGACAACATTCTATTTTTTTTTAATAGCCACAATGTTATTTATTATTTATTTATTAATACTTATACTGCTTCTCATTTGAAACATATCTCGAAGCGCTTTACACAAAAAAGAAAAGACCACACACACACACACACTTCACACTGACAAAATTGTCTTTGCAATGTAGGGATGTGTGACACTGGAAAACTTGTTCCGTTTGAGCTCGATGGACTTTCTATACATTTCCGACCCGATGGCCAAAAGCAGGCCGAGTTGGGGTTTTTCCTCGGCTTCCGCAAAATTCCTTGAAATATGTGTGCAAATTTGGAGCTGAGAATTGTGTATCTCTAGTGCAATTTGCACAAATCAGGGCCAACTCATTAGATTTGAGTCATCATTGTTCTTGTTGTAGCATTGAACATGAGCAGTATGGAAGCGTCCTCCTCTCACTGCATATGCACACACTCCACCTTGGCCACCTTGAATTTTCTGACAGTTAATTTCAGATTTGTGCAAAATGTACGCCTCCGCGCTCTGCAATGTATGCAAATTTGCACAATTTGCACAAATTTATGCAAATCTGCGGAGCAGAGGCTTGAATTTTGTGCAAATTTCTCCAGTTTTAAAAAAGAAACCAACATAAATCATGGTTCGCTTTAAAAAGTCCACGTGCTGGCTCGACTTGTGTCAGATCATGTCAGTGCCAGTGCAGGAAAGGAATTCACGGGGTCAAGTCGAGAAAATCCATCAGATTTTTACCCCCTATCGGATTCCTTACAAATCCCTATTGCAATGAATCAAACAAAAACAGAAGGTTTGTTGTTTTTTCTTGAAACAAGTTGCACTGACGGTGATTCATCTATAATATCAAACAGATTGCAGTGGGTGAGTATTTCAGTTGTCTCAAATTCTGATTCCCAAATGTAAGGTTTAGAACCACAGATGGGTTGTGGGAGCCCCAGTGTGCTGTTGACATCAAAACCTTCAGAACACTCTAAACTTAAGGTTCTTGTAAGCACATTTACTTTTAGCACACTCAAAACTAGTAATTATTACATTAACATATCTATTTGGGGTCCCTAATTTGGCTTTTGCAACATTTTGATCAAATGGTTCAAATATTATAAATGAATGCCTGCTTGGAGCAAGGAACTTTCAGCAAACAGGACTGCTGAATAATATAGGTGGGGAAATCAAAGATCCTGCAGTTGTCTGGTTTCCTTCTCAGGAAAAAACAACAGACAGAAACCGTGTTTACCAGGGTTGGTGTTCATAGCAAGTGGCATAAAGCTAAGGTGGAAAACATTTGGCCAAATGGGGTCTGGGCAGGGCAGCAGCCTTGGGGTATTGAACCTATATGAGTTCAAAAAGGTTCCAGTGAAGCTTCTGGCATGAGAGACTGGGAAGGCATCTCCATTGTAAACGTTCCTGTCCCTGTTGTATGTGACACCATTATTCATCCAAAAAACTTTCCAGTGTTAATGGGTGGGGCAACCATACAAGTTGGCTGCAGCCTTCATAATAAGCTGCCTTATACCAGGTCAGACCGTTTGACCTTGTAGCTCAATACTGTATACCCTGACTAACAGTGGCGTTCCAGAGTCTCAGGTTACATGAACCCTTTAACTGGAGGTGTCGTGGCTCAGTGGCAGAGCATCTGTTTTACATGCAGGAGGTCCCAGGTTCAATCCCTGGCTTCTCCAGGCAGGGCTAGGAAACATTCCTGCCTGAAACCCTGGGGAGATGTTGCCAGTCAGTGTCAACAATACTGGGCTGGATGGACCAAGGGTCTGACTCAGTATAAGGACAGCTTCCTATGTTCCGAACCTGGGACCTTCTTCATGCAAAGGTTGTGCTCTGCCTCTGAACTATGGCCCCTCCCCCTGTTTCTGATGGAAGCAGTAAAACAATCCTGCACAATTTCTGCCCCACAAAAATAAATGGGGCTCACCAACCATTTATTGTGGCCTTCCAGATGCTGGATAGCCCCATATGTTATCAAACCACTAGTGGCCCCTATACATGGCAGGTAGGCTATGTTTGACCCACTGGACCTCAATGATTGCCATAAACTCTGAACTTGCACAGTAAAATCACCATCTTGCAAAAATAATCCGTGCCTTTAACTAGACAAAACCAGAATAAAGTATACATTTATGTACAGTGTGATTTTTTAAACTGTCAGATTGAAACCTCGATTCTTAAATTTCCAAAGACTTTATATAGGCAGTCCCCAGGTTATGAATGAGTTCCGTTCTTATGAATGTCTTTAAGTTTAATTTGTATGTAAGTCGGAACAGCATAGCATTCTATACGTTAAAATCGGCATTTAAGCAAACTGCATAAATTACGCAAATTACATAGTATACTACGTGATGTACTCTACGTGTACTCTGCTCTTAAGTATGGGTTGTCTGTAAGTCGGACGTTCTTAACTCGGGGACTGCTTGTAATTCAATCTAAATTAGATTTAAGTCTGCACTGACAATTTTTCATTTAATTGGCTTTAAGAAAAAGAAGCCCAATAAACGAATAATAAAAAGTTTTTAGGTGTATAACTATATTATATGATAGAATAACATACCTTTTCGCCCTTTGTTCCTGGTGAGCCTGGATGTCCAGATCTTCCTACCGCTCCCTACAACACACAGGATTGATTCACATTTTTTAAAATGTTAAAATACTGCGTTATTCATATTTTAAAATGATTTTAAAATATGAATAACGTAAAGGGGAGGGGGAACAAACCTTGTCAAGATTTGTTATATTTTTGGAATATAGAATAATAGCTTGTATACATACACACACACACACACACACACACAAATTGGGGTGAGAAATATAACTTGGTCCCAAGAGGTGGGGGGGTGCACAATGTTTATGTTGTATTTTTTGTTGTTGTATTCATTAGTAGTTGTAAGATGTGAAAAATTAAAAATTTAATTAAAAAAAAATGATTTTAACCAAATTCACTTTTTGGTCCAAGGTTATTTATTTATTTATTTATTTATATAAAGATTTATACCCCCCTCTTCTGATACATATGTATCTATCACTGAGTTACCGTACTTACAATAAGCAAAGGTCCCTGCTCTTCAGGTGAGCCACTTTGTGCCCTGTGCAGGGTGTGGCAGGAAAGAGGTGGTCCTACTTTTCCTCCTGTAGTACAGCCGGTAGCTCAGAATGCTGAATGGCCATGTGGCTGGCTGGGAAGAGGCCCAGGACCAATCAGCAATGCTAGTTTCTTTCTGGAGGTGGGGCCTCTGGAGGGGAGGACCTGCGAGGGAGAGTTCCCTCTCTGGTCCGCTCCTGGGGCATATAAAGAAGTCCCGCACACAGCTTTGTCCATATGCTGTTGCCAATTTCCTCACTCATCCTCTCAATGGTTACTGTAATTTCTGTTGTATGGATGTAGGTCAGCTGCCAGTTTATGGGGCCAGGAAGGAATTTTACCCACTTGTGTGATTAGGCTTGGTGCAGTGGGGATTTTGCTTTCCTCATACCAAATGTTTTATAATACTGTTGTATCTGTATTAATTTTGCCACAACCTCTCGATTGGGAGTATAGGGGCACTGATCCAGTTCCATTTTGGGAGAAGCAGGGGCTATAGCACACCGCTCCTCAAAAGTGTGTGCGTGGGGGCTCCCTGTAAGGGATCCTGGGATGGGGTGGCAACAGGCCTAGCTCAGGAGCTGACATGCTTGCTACACACCCAGGTGGCAGGAGGGGCCTACACGATCAGTGCATACCATGGTGGGCCAGAAAATCCCACCTTTCCCAATATTACCACCAGCAGTTGGGTTGGGGTGGAAAATTGGCCAGCAGTCAGGCTGTCTGGTGGTTGCGTCCAGGCCCTATGCCACATCAAAACTATGTAAGCTGAACCCAATGAAGGTTGTGGCCAACTTCAACCCAAGAGCTGTCTACATGTGGTTACTACTCTCTATGACCACTCCTGAATACACACTGCGGGTGCAATCACAACATCAACATTTAAAAAACAGGACTGATAAAACATAATCAGAGACAAGCAAGGCAGATAAAGATAAACATACACTCTTCAGATATAACACAACTTGGCAAGGCAGAAACCCTTCTAGAATAAAAGCGTCTTCACCAGCCAGTGAAATACATACAGAGCAGGGGCCACCTGGGCTTCATGGGGCAAAGGGTTCCACAGCATTGGTGCAAGCCAATATATATGGGGCACAGAGAAGAGCCTCTCCACTTGATCTTAATGAATGGGCAGGCTGTCATGGCAGGAGGTGGTCCTTCAGGTATCCTGTACCTAAGCCATTTGGGGCTTTTAAAGTAATTGTGCCCCAAAACAATCTGGCAACCAGTGCAGGCATTGAAGGATAGGTGTAATATGATCCCAGGAATGTACGCCCACCAACATCCTTCCATGTTCTGGACCAGCTGATGTTTCCGAAGACTCTTCAAAGGTAGCTCCAGCATTGCAATAATCCAATCTAGATATAACTAAGGCATGTGTTACCATTATACTTCTGATATAGGTGCTACATTCTACTGATATGCCTGTGATGTGCGAAACATTTTTTTAAAATATGGTGGGTGAGTTTCTGATTGCATTCCCTGCCCCCTGGAAAGCTATCTACAGTGACTTGATATTGACACCTTGTAATACTATCATGGCTGCTCAAATGTCAACTGCAATGTTCAAATGTTGTTCATTACACTTTGTTAATTTAAGAGCAGTGGGTTGTATCCTGCACAGCAGGAGTGCAAAGATGTTCCTGTAAAGGGAATTCGCCACCCCCTCATAACCACTACAGCCTCTTGCAACTCTGAAAAGGCTTATCTTGAGGATTGAGGCATCCTTGCCCAACCTGCCCCCACCCAATCTTACCCGATTCCCTCCTTCTACCCCACATCCCAGGTCTTTTCTAAGGGATGTGGGGTAGACCCTCAGGGTGAGTCTTTTGGAGGCATACAGGGGGTCCCAGCAGGGAGAAGGGAGGCAGGGAATCCTTTCAGAAGCATCTTTGAGCTGCATTGAATACAACCAAGAGAAGGTAAGGGAAGTGACAATTGCACTAAAAGACGGGTAGGGGTACTACAAACCTCCTCTTCCCACTTTATACAAAGCCTGCATTATTTGTGACCCACCAAGCCAAAAAGATCCCATCAGCCTGCCAGATGCTTGACTACTCCCCGCCTCCCGGCTGAGTCCCTCCCCCGCCCAGTCCTACACAGGAAACATAAATGGAAGGTTGAGCGAGCCCTTCATGATCCACCATAGATAACTAGTGGGCTGCATTTGGCATAGTGGGTCACAAAGAGCTGAGGCCTGATCTGGACCCACCACAATGCCCTCTTGCCTTTATTAACTTCTTCTCACCTTGTTTTTCTCAAAGAGCAAGAGAGAGGGTGAGTTTGCATGGCATGGCAACCCACCCTGAGAGTAAGCTATGCAGGTGGGTTGCTCATGAAACAACCCACGGTGCACCTGACAGACGATTGGGCTCACTGTGGGTTGTCCCCCCCCACCTTCCCCCTCGGTTCTCCTGTGGGTATCCCAGGGGACTCAGTGGCAGGACCTGTCTTGTCTCCTCCCTACTGCGACTGCTTCCCCCTTTCCAGTCACTGCAGCTTTCCCCCCTTTCCCCCCAGAGATCATGTTAAGCGATCTCCGAAATGACATCTACTGGCAGCCCCCTCAAAATGCCCAAGCGGCACATTGGAGCAGCTGTCACTGGTTTGCCACCTTTAAAAAAAATTGCGCCTGAGATTTGTGTAAATATTTTATTTATTTGTTTCTTTGTCAGATTTTCAGAGGTGTGCAGATGCATAACTCCGACTATCCCAAATGTGCAACCTTGCCTTGTCAATGTCCTGGATGGCGTTTCCTGTCAAAGTACAGGAGGCACCATCCATGGACATTGACAAAGCAAGGCTATAAATAGGTTAATTTGTTGCTTTGCTTCTCATTGGACAGCTATCAAACGGTGAGCTGTCAAGAGAGAAGTGAAGCTGCAAGGGGATCTTTGCTGGTGAAAGGGGGTGGTATGTATATCACCCCCTTCCCAGTGAGATCCTCTAGTTTGTTTTTTGTTTGTTTGTTTGGACCTGACTGTTCTCGGTGTCCTCCACCTTTTCTATTCTTTCCCAAGAATCTAGCTGCTTGGGAAAGTGGAAATGTGTGAGCCACCCCATTTACGGGAACATGGAGTTTTGACAGCTGTCAAAACTCAGGCTTCCTTTTAAAATGAGGTTTTTGATAGTGGTCATCGGTTTGTTTGTTTTTGACAGGGACACATGCAGATTTCATGCTTGCTGTCTGACAGCTGTCAAATGAGAAGCAAAGCAACAAATTAACCCATTTCTAGCCTTACTTTGCCAATGTCCATGGATGGCACCTCCTGTACTTTGACAGGAGACACCATCCAGGGCATTGATGAGGCAAGGTTAGGTTATGCATTTGGGAGAGTCGGAACTGTGCATCTCTGAAAATCCGACCAACACACACACACACACACACACACACACACACACAGAAAACATTTGCGCAAATCTCGGGCGCAAAAATGTTGTTTAAAAGGGTGGTGAACTAGTGGCAGCGACTCCAATGTGCCACTTAGGCACTTTGAGGGGGCTGTCAGTGGCTGTCACTTTGGAGATTGCGAAAAACAATCTCACCAAATAAAGAAGGGGAAAAAGCTGCAGCAACTGCAAAAGGGGTTGCGGTCAACGCAGGGGAGACCGAGCCAGTGACAGTCACTCCAAAGTGCTGCTTGGGCACTTGGTGGAGTGGCTGTCACTGACAGCAGCCCAGGCGAGCTCAGTAAGAGCAACAAGGGTTTTCTGCTGCTCTTGCCAAGCAGCTCGCTCGCCGCTTCCCTGTACCCACTATGGGATCAGTTGCCTGGTTTTGGATGACACAACAACCCATTGTGAGTACAACAACCCATGGGTTGTCAGGGTGGTTTGTTGCCCACAAACAAGCCACCCTGAGGGAAGCAGTCCAGTTTCACACGACACGACAACCCATCGTGGCTAGTTACCCATGATGGGTTGTCGTGTCAATGAACTCAGTCAGTGAGATAGAGACATAGGATGTGAATGTTTACATGAAATAGATGGAAAGTCCAATTTCTTTCTGGTACAGTCAACTGGCTCTTTAACCAAAATGATTTCTCACTCTGTTGCATTGCTTGATGTTCTGTGAAGTTTCATAAAATTGTCCATTTAGAGCTATACAATCACATGGCCAGCTCAAATGGCAATTATTGCAGAAAGAGGTAATCACAGATATTATTTCTTCCCCAGGTCCTGTTTCTTCAAATTTCAACAAACTTACCATGTTTAACAATTATTAGGTTTTTTAAAAAATCAAGGAATACTGACACTGGGGATTATATTCAACCAAGCACTGCTGCTGGACAATTTCCACATATTTTAGCAGGATCCTCCATATTCGGGCCTTATCAACAAGAATGTAGTTCTAAAGCTGTAAGCCATGTGCTCATTTAGTTCATTGGTAAGGATGACATCATATACTTACAGAATGTCCAGTAGGCCCTGCTGCACCAGGAAGTCCTGGAATACCTTGAAGACCCTAAAATGAATAGAAATAAAATAATAACAAATGGGGGGGGCTGTTATTAGAAATACATGTGTGTATTCTATTTAATTTCTTAGAATTATCTGAAATAATACATTAACAGTGCAATCCTAAGGAGATCTACTTAGAAGGCCTGTGGCTTACGCTGGCTCAGCTTGTCTGAGCGTGGAAAGCTAAGCAGGGTCAGGCCTGGTTATTACTTGGATGGGAGACCCCTCCTCTAGTTTCCTGCATTGAGCAGGGGGTTGGACTCGATAGCCTTGCTTTGTAGGCTCCTTCCAACTCTATGATCTATGAAATCTATGAAATCTAAGTAACTGCCAATGTGTTCGCTGGAACTTGTGCCGAGGAAAGTGTGCACAGGATTGCAGCTTAAATCTATATAAGAAAAGACTTCTTTTTATACAGAATGCAATCATCACTTCATGTCACCATATCACAAGCCTGAGCCTCCCTTCTATTTCTGCTTTGGTTCTGTTTGCACTTTTATGCTCCAGGTTCAGATTAAAGACTTGATTATTAAGTATCTCTACATCAGAGAGGTAAAGGAACCAGTAATAGTGCATAGTATTATTAATATATTTCTTTTTAAAATGGTTTCATTGTTGTATTTGGTCATTTTGATGTAGTGGATCTCCATATAAGGTTTGTAAGTGGTCTGTTATGATGTGCTATATTTTAACTATGGTGTTCTTGTTATTGAGATGACCTTTTAGGTATACAATAAATAAGCTTCACTTGGCTTGTATTAAATTTGCTTAGATGAATGTTCCTTTCTTGGACATCACCAGCCTTTTCTAATAATGGAGGATCACTAATTTATCTCTCTGTCACCTAAATAGTATCTAACTATAACATTGCTTTCTATTTATTTAGTTCTTTTTTCCCCTTTTTCTTTTTTAAGAAGTGTAAGAATATGGATTTTTGTTACAACACATAATGAACTAGCCTGCACTTCTCTTTGAGTCAGTGAACATAAATCTTTTTTATGTCCTGGAAATTCACTTGGTTATCTATGCCCTAGCATGACACACTCGTTATTATGGATTTAAATAGCCACATATTTGGCATCATCACAGAGATTAATACACTATTTGATACAACTTACACTGTGTCTCACAAACAAAGGGGAGCTACATGACAGGCTGATTAGTTGAATAGCCATTTCTTCTTCCCAGAGAACCTCTGGGAGTTTTAAACCTATGAGGTAGGGCTAGGGATATGTGCACGAGCAAAACTCATGTCCTAATCGGGTTGTGATCTTTGTTTTTTCTTTCTGCATGAAAATTTGTGCATATTTTCATGCGCATTTCCCCAAATGTTTGCATCAATTGTGCGCATCTTTGAAATATACACATTCTTCTCCCTTTGATTAAAACGTGTTTGTGTTCATTTTTCACAAGTCCTCATTTTGATGCACATTTTTCAAATGTATACATGCTGTCGGACATTTTGTTTTGGTCCGCAAATAAAGTTGCAAGCTCAGAAATGGATGGACTTTGACTACAGGTTGCATTTGAGTCCATGTTCAGTTGAGGAGGTACAAACTGAAACAAATTTCTCATACATCGCTAGGTGGGGCTGGAAACAGAGCATCCTCACAGGACAACAATTACCAGGATTCTTTGGGGGAAACCATGATGCCTAAAGTGACAAAAAAACTAATATAAGTGTGTAGTACTATTATGTCCTGTGTGTGGGATGCATGAAACAATGTATATGGAATATTTCTGGAGGATGCTTTGTTTTCTGCCTGTCTATGCTCTGATGCTTTGTATATCTAGCCATGTCTAGTGTTGTGTGGGATGCAGTGTATAGTAATATGCTGTGGGTTTTATGGAACTATCCCATTGGCCTATAGCATTTGTTTGGAGCTTGTGCATGCTGCCCATGTGCTGTGTTCGTGCATGGCAACAGAAAGAACAATGAAGCCTCTGTGAACCACTAGATTTTTGGCGTACCAGACACTGGTGCAAATCATACCACTCACTCTAGTATAAAAAAGAAAGTATTTGCTAGATGAATGTTGGCAAAAGGTGACTCTTATCTTGGCTGAGAATAAGTCTGCAAATGCTACAAAAAAGGAAGATGGGAGAGAAATGAGGCAAGGATAGATTTAGAGACTGTCTACAGAAGATGTCACTTGTTAGGATAACTCCCCCTCTAAAAAAATCTCTGCTGGGCATTATCCAAAGTCCAGTAAAATCTCAGACATTATGACATTCGCTTGAAGAACAACCCCACTTTGTTGCCCTTGAAACTTTATTTCTTTCAGACCCACTAATGAAATCATTGTCTGCAATGTACTGTCCTGGAGGGAACATTAATTTACCCACTTGCAGCGCCCTAACCTAGAGCTACTGCTAAAATGCAAGAGCCACTGAGAAGTGCTGGACAGGATTGCCTAAGGAGCTGATGAACTGCACAGCAGTATGACTCTTGCTTAGTAACTGAATGAGTCAGCATGGCACCCTACTGAGCCAATAAAAAGTTTTGCCCAGAATGAACTTCTCTGGAGTCTCTTAAAAGACTAAGTGCCAATTATAAACTGGCCTTTTTTTTATTATCACCTGCTCTGTTGCCTCTTGGTTCTCAGCAGCAAGGTATTGTTAAGAGTTGCTTGAAGTCAAGTCTCTGGAGTTTCTGCTGCTGCTGCTGCTGCTACATTTACCACATAGAAAGATCCAACAAGCAAAGTTGTGCTCCTTTCTGCTACTGACCTATTTGTCCTAAAAAAATACATGGTCTAATTTGAGTTTAAAAGCTATGATAGAACCGACGTCTTGTTTCCGTATGTACCATACGGTAAACTTTGTTTCCCCAGTGGTGCAGTTCAGTAATGTGAGACTCCGGACTTAATGGTCTTATTTAAATGGTAATGTGCATTGACTTCATTTACCTCAAAATGTGGTAAGCCAGACTTGCTGTGTTTGGGGGCCCTCCTGCTCATTCTACTGAGTGACACTCGGGACATCTTCCCCAGACAGCACCCCTGTGTGTTTCTCAAATCCAAGTGCACCCAGTTCATTGGCTGCTTGCCATTAACTGGTGCTAATCTATTCAACTAGAACCACAATAATTCACACTGCGTCTTATCACCAGTGCTCAAATTACACAGTGAATGGTAGCAGGGCCCTTCATGAAATCCACAAGCCCCACCCCGACTCCAACCAAATTAATCGTGCCCCTGCACACTGTTATGTATTGAGTATGTTGGTTTTTCTGGAAGTGCCGAAATTAGGCAGCCGCTACAATGGCTGGTCAATCTGTGTACTGGTGAAATAAACACCCATGCCACACTTCTCGTATGACAGCATGCACACCTTTTGAGAACTATGACTTGGGTCCAATGGTGGCTTTGAGCTAGTAGAAAGATCTGCTTGCATAAGGTGGGGTACCTAATTTTCACAGATGCCCCTATCAAAGCTATCTGCGCCACACCCCATACTCTTCTGGAGGGTCTCCAACCCTTACAACTAGGGATGGGGAAAAAGTTCACATTTCACATGCAGCTCACATTTTAAAGCAAACTTACTTAATTTTGCACTTTCAAACCACTATGTGAACAGAAACTCCGTTATCCTTCAAAATTTGCAACTCTTTGAATATTGTAATGAAGTTCTCCAATCAAAAAATACATACAAAAAGTGTATATTAAGGGAAATGATGTGAAAAGATGTGTTACTGTAGGAAAATCACTTGCAAAAATAGGTATATTAGGCAAAATGCATACAAAAAGTATACATTCGGAGAAGCATGCACAAAAATGCTGAAGAATTTTCAAGCAAACATTTTTAAAAAGTATCTCAAAGTTCAAGATGAACCAGTCTTAAGACTGGAGAAATTCTAAAACTTCAAGATGAACTGAACTTAAGACTGGAAAAATGAATAATTAGGAGAAACTAAAACTGAAAGATTGATTCATCCATCCCTAATTACCCTTTGTAGCATATGAACCAGAGTCTACCCATTCCTCTTTGAGTACAATGTCAGAAATTATGTCATGACAGCAGCAATGCTGGCACAAATGTTCAAGATAAAGGCACCAGCTTAAAATGTCTCTCTCCACCTGCCTATCTCTCAGCAATTACTATGTGATACTGATTTGATGGGTCCCTCCAGAAATATTCCTATACAGTACAATATTACAGCAGTGTTGAAAAACACACACACAAAATGTCTCTACTGTAGTCAACAAATGCCATATCAGAAAATAAATTGAAATGTTTCTCAATAAAAGTCTAGTCCACTTTGATAAGCCATGTTCTAATTCTCCATCCCTAAATTGCTGGATGCTTATTTAGCCTGATATACAAAACAAATAATGAAGAACATGCCACAATATCACATGCTACTTTTTCCTAGAGCTATAGCAGCAGTTTTGTTATGTCAAAAGAGAAAATGGGGGACTCCTTGACAAGCAAGTTTGGAGGCTTGGAAAATGAATGGGTCTAGTTCTTCCTATAGTAATTCAAATATGAATAAATGGAAAACAATTGTTATGTCAACAGAAGGAGCTTTTACCTCATCACCTTTCTCTCCAGGAAGCCCAGGAAATCCACGTTCACCTTTGCTCCCCTTGGAACAAAAAAGACCTGGATGTCATTAAACTGTATGGGTTATAAAACAACTTTTTCAGAACCACTTTGAAGGCATTTAGTACAAAGGAGCAAGGCAGAGATTACACTGCATGTCCTGATCCTTAGCTCTTAGATAAGGGTGTTGAACCTCTTTCAGCCCAAGGGCCAAATTCCATTTCAGAGAAGCTCTCGGGGGTCACATTCCAGTGGTGGGTGGGGCCGAAGATAAAGGGACCAGGGCCAAAAATACAAAATATGCCCCCAGCATATTGTAGCTTAAGGCTCTTACTGCCGGTTCCTAAGCCTTAGGAGAGGCATTTCAACATTTTTAGAATGGGGGAAAAACTGCACAGGTGCCAGGAAACCACCAAATGATTGGTGGTTGGGAAAAGGGTCATGTTCTTTTGGGGAACCCCAGCGGGCCAGACTGGGACCCCAGGAGAGCTGGATTTGGACTCCGGTCCTGAGCTTCTGCACCCCAGCTCTAAGAGCTGTGGTATCAAGTGATGACTGGCCTTCATTCAGACATTTAGCTGCATTCTTTCTGAA
Source organism: Shinisaurus crocodilurus (assembly GCA_021292165.1). NCBI lineage: Eukaryota > Metazoa > Chordata > Lepidosauria > Squamata > Shinisauridae > Shinisaurus > Shinisaurus crocodilurus. The sequence continues at coordinate 132,670,453 of CM037879.1, forward strand.
TGAATATGCCATTGTTCTTCTTTTATGGATTTAGCTAACACTCTTGCCCGTGTGAAATAAGCTGGCAGCAAAATAGTTCTTCAAGCGCATTTAAAGGCTGCAGTCCAAAATATTTACATGCATACGTGAACCAGCCTTTAAATGCACTTGAAGAACTATTTTGCTGCCAGCTTATTTCACACGGGCAAGAGTGTTAGCTAAATCCATAAAAGAAGAACAATGGCATATTCATTCAGAAAGAATGAAAAGGCTGAAGGGTGGCCAACTACCCATGATACTTGCAAGGCTCATATTGTGGAGCCTGGACATATGCTAATGAGATAACAATTAAGACTAAGATAATACATAAGACCATGGTTGCTAGACATTAAAGTCCTTTAGTGCTGCTGAGACATTGCTTTTCTGAAATCAGAATTAAAGGTGCCACATAGCTCTTAATATAGTGCAATGTTACCTGGCAATGCTTATCCCCATATCCAAACTCCTTCTGTAATGTCTACACAGAAGGAAGTTCTGTTATGAAAAGCTCCTCTGCAACTGTCCATTTAATTAGAAGCTTCCTCCTTTTGGCTTCTTCCCCATTAATTCATTTCTGTTCAGTAAGGCACAGCATTACTCAGTCACCCCATAATTAGCCAGTCTCTGTGGGTGAGTTCGCACACCATGACATTCCCAACCTGGGAATGAGACACAGTGGGTTGGCTGTTCTTCAAACGAACCACGATGAGCCCAACAGGCTCACCATGAGTTGTTCGCTCCCTCCCTCCCCTTCGGTCCACTAGGTGGAATCCCAGGGGACAATGTGGCAGGACCGAATCATACCTCCCCCCCCCATGACTGAGAGTCATGTTCAACGCCCTGTAGCTTTTTTGCATTTTAACCTTTTGAAAGAGCCACTGACAGCCCCTTCAAAGTGCCCGAGACACACCTTGGAGGGGCTGTCCATGGCTGGCAAACCATTTTAATCTCCCCCACCACCAATTTTCACAAATATTTGAGAAAAGTATTTTTTTAAAAGTTTTTATTTTAGTTGCACTTGCGCAACTGTGCTCAAGCGCAGTTGTGCGAGTGCAGAAATCAGGAGCCTTGGTTGAGCAATGTCGGGTGTGTGTGTGTGTGTGTGTGTGTGTGTGTGTGTGTGTGCCTGCTGCCAAAGTGCAGTAGGTACCAGCCCAGGCCATTGACCCAAAGAGTGTCCAAAGAGGTTCACCCCCTTTGGTTTGGCAACTGTCAAAAGGTGAGCTGTCAAGCCACACCAAAGGCTCTTTGCTCACAAAAAGGGGTGGTGGGCAAGATCCCTTTTTTTTTTTGCCCTGATAGTGATGCACTATCAGGGTAATGTACATTTTACACTTTTCCCCAAGACATCCCCCCCTTTTCTAGGGAAAATGAGTTTTGACAGCTATAGAGCCATGTGTCCCAGCCAAAAAAAGCCCCACTGCCCTGTCAAAAACCCCTTTTAAAGAGGACCCAGAGTTTTGACAGCTAGCTGCCAAAGCTGTCAAAACTACTTTTCCCCAGAAAAAAGCGGGCGGAGGGAGCACTTTTACACTTTCCTGAGCACCTAGAGTCTTGGGAAACAGTACAAAATGTGCATCTACCTGAAGACTATCAGGGCAAAAAAAGAGAGTATCTTACCATGAAGGGGGTATAAATCCCACCACCTCCTTTTTGTGAGCAAAGATCACTCACGGCTTTGGTTTGGTTTGGCAGCTCACCTTTTGACAGCTGCCAAACTAAACCAAAGGGAGGAAAAGGTGGGTAACCTGGGGTGTGTTCGGACGATACAACAACCAACCATGGCTCGCTGGGTTGTTTTGTTGTGAGGACCAGGTGTGTGTGTGTGTGTGTGTGTGTGTGTCTTTAATTACTGGTTTCTAGAACAACTGCAGCCAGATCATTCATATATATATATATATATATATATATCAATCACACTTGTGATTTTCCAAAATTATTAAATAAAAATATGAATGAGCAATCATGTTCCAAGTCTTCATCAGTCAGGAAGCTACATATTGCTCTCACTTCAGGAACTCACCTTAGGCCCTTCTCTACCTGGAATTCCTGGAGGACCTCTTGAACCAGTTTCACCCTAATTATAACAAAACAAACAAAGGAAAATGGTGTGCAGAAATTTTAGAAAAAGTAGTAATGCAGCAGGTATCACCACATCACCACAATGACAGCCATTCCTGCCTGGCTCCATGGCCATCCCTGCCAGATAAGCCTGCTATTCCCTTTTTTTCCTCTGATACATATTAATCCTGGAACCCCAGTCTGACAGTTGCCACAGACATTGTTACAAATATAGAAAGCCGTGGTGATTAATCTACCAACAAGGATTAGATGAGAGAAGCTCATGTTTTTAATATTTAAAGAACAGGGCGTGGATGTTTTCCGTTATTATGAAGAGCGTGTAGATTCAGACAGCCCATTAACTAAGCGCTAATGTTGGAACTGAATGTATCACTAGTGAGCTTTCCTTCCAATTAATGGATTGCTCACAGAGGATGAAAACGCTTTTGCCAAGACAGACAACATATGAGGGAAGAGTCGTCATCATCATCATCATCATCATCATCATCATCATCATCATCATCATCACCACAAATGTAATTATGAAACCATTGTGTGAAAAAAACACTATGTAACTCCAGCTGTATGTAAAGAGAAGTTCAGTTAGGTCTGACCAATACATGGGGACAGATAAATAGCTAGAGATTCAGTTTAAATTCAAACTCACTAAATCAAATCAGATTTAGTTCTACAGTGTAATTCTAACCCTGATATCCACTGGCTGGAGGGGGGTTAGAATGCCAGGGAGGTCCCCTTCCGCTGGTGGGGAGGAGCTCTGCCAAATGGTGGGCCAGGCAAGCCCACCCATCCTGATGCCTCAGAAGTTCATGGAGGGCCCTGAAACATGGTGCTCCAGAGGTAGCTTTGGATTTTCTGGATCCAAAGCCTTTCCATTTCCTAGTTTGGGCCCCAATGACGTGCACCAGCCCCAGGCTGGCATTGGTATTTTCCCTCCCACTGAAATCAATGAGCGAAGGGGGGGGGGTAATAACAGAGATCCAGCAGAAGAAAAACCACTGGAAAACCACCTCCCACCTGCTATCCTGGCTGCTTGTGTTCGGGCAGGGCTTGGGATGAAGAGGTGGCTCAACAGCAGATCTCCCTATCAGGACAGATTTGGATTGTTCCACCCATAGTATGAAGTTTCTGTATTATCCTGAGCCACAGTCCAGTAAAGCCATGTGTATACACAGGGGACAGCCACATATGCAGCCAATTTGTTTTTAAAGTTCTCATCATGGCCGCTCACACTGCTGAAAAGGTATGCTGCATTTTAAAGTGAAGAGTGCTTTGCCTTGTCAGCACTATGAGCTCCTTCAGTGGAAAACTTCCAGTACATGACAAGGTACTATCTTAAGTAAAATGATCAAGTATGAATAATAACGCAGGTCCATGAGCGTGTGCTCATTCGAGTTGAGCTTAGAGTGCATCTGTATGGGAGCTTTCCTATGTTTCTGAATTCTGACATTAAGCAGCAAAACAGAAGCAGAAAGCCAACCTATTACAATTAGGAACTAAAGGTAGGAGCGGTCTCTGAACTGATAATGCAAATTCCATGGCCTCTAGTGATTTGGCCATCTCCAGACAGATGGGTAGAGCGCCAATGTGGCTGGCCAAGACCAACATGACTGAGGGAGTGCATCTATTCCACAAAAAAACAGCCTGTGAACAGGTGAGTTTTAATAACCAGCCCATTTATGACAAGTGGAAAAGCAGCTGCAGCAGAAAATGCTGTTACCTTCAATAGAGCACTCATGTCTCCAAACAGAGGAAGAGCAACCTGCAAATCAAACAGACAGTCGCACAGCTGCTTTCTTAATCCTTAAGCACATTTTATATAATATAATTGTGTGTGTGTGTGTGTGTGTGTGTGAGAGAGAGAGAGAGAGAGAGAGAGAGAGAGAGAGAGAGAACGTCTGAACATTTATCCCACAATTCACTTGTATAAATGGTGTCAAAATACAATATATTATACCACAAATAAGGCTCTTCTCCTGTCTGCACATGAGCATAGGTGCAGCCAGTGCAGCAGGACATCAGGAGAGATGGGACGTCTGTATGCACCTCCCATCTCCCCATCCACCCCTTCTCCTCATCATGATATAAGACAACTTGTTCTCCGAGCATGAGTAACTTAGGAACATAGGACGTTGCCTTATACTGTGTCAGGCCATTGGTCCATCTAGCCCAGTACTGTTGACACTGGCCGCCAGCATCTCTCCAGGATTTCAGGCAGCATTCTTTCCCAGCCCTACCAGGAGATTCCCGGGATTGAACCTGGGACCTTCGGCATGCAAAACAGGTGCTCTTCCACTGAGTTATGGTCCTTCCACGTGCATTGGCACTCTGGATCAGGATATAGGGATTCATCAGATTCAGTGGAAGTGTTGAATCCATGCCTATGGGTTCTCTCAGTTATAAAAATATCACACCTTGCCTACAGCTAGCTACAGCATCCAAAAGGACACTATCAGAAATCTGGCTCAACGACAGAAGTACTCCAAAGCATTTACTGGCCTGATCCCATGTGAGCCAGCATGCTGTGGCTCTTTCCACACTTTACCTTTATTTCACCTAAAAATAAAGGTAATTTATTTTTACCATGTGTAAGCGTGTGTATTATGCAAGAACACTCATCAGGGAGCCAGGATTGGCTGCTGTTCCCTGCTGAATATATAATTGGTGGCAAACTCAGGTGTGCCTCTGTGTAATGTTTGAAATGGCTCTGAGGCAGCTAATAGGATCAAGAACTTGGGGCCTCAATGCCGACACAAAGACACAATGGAAGCCCTTGTGCGGGGGGCCCACCCAACTCCTCTGTTATGGTTTGCCTTTCAGAGGCAGGCCAGAGCACCTTTGCATAGGGCACCTTTGCACAGTGTCCTATATGCCTCTATGCAAATACGCACTGACCATATTTAATCAGAAGGGAGGGTGATGCTGCTTTCCTAGCAAGCAGCCAGGCATGGCATCTAGCTGTAAATCTTTAAATTTCACCCAGAGGGCAAAGTATTTCTTTATAAATAAAATAAATAAGTAAATATAAAAATAAATAAATAAATAAAATGTGCTAAGTTCAAAATACCACAAACGGTAACTTTAGCTTAGAAATGACTTTTGTCAGGAAATGTAACATTCAGTGGGGCACTTCCTCCAACCCATTGCTTGTAGTTCCTTATGTAACACTCACAAGAGACTTGAAAAGGGGGAGGCTATGAGGGTCATTTGAACTGGCGTTCCTTCTAGTTATTGTAGCAATACTCTAGGGGGTTGATTCAAAGGTAACTTAAGGAGTGCAATCCTATACATGTTTAGACAGAAGCATTCCCCATGTTGGCTGGGGGATTCTGGGAGCTGTAGGACTTTTTTTCTGTCTAAACACACAGAGGATTGTGCCCTTAGACTGTTTCAAGTGCAGGTAATTGACTTTAGTGGGATTACATCAGTAGAGTGTTGGTCAAATACAATCCTAAGTGACTAAAACTGGGAATCTATTTATGATGTGTGTGTTTTTCCTTATTCAACACATTAACCCAAATTTTCAAATGGGGGTGGTTCTTTGAGTAAATTTGCAGGATTGACCCACTAACTGCAACTAGTAGAACTTTGGTTGATATACATACTGGGTCACCTGGAGGTCCTGGAAGTCCTGGCTTTCCATCACGTCCTGGAATGCCCTGTTCAGATGTATATAAATATAGTATTTAAAAATTATTGCTTTTGACAAGGGACACATATTAACATTGTAGTATTTGCCAAGTACTTACATCAAGACCTGGGGTTCCTGGAGTTCCTGGTAATCCAGGGGGACCTCTTGGGCCCTGAGATAGAAACAAGTTGGGGCATCATGCATCAAGAAATATCTGCATGATAAATACATAAAGAGCTTTTCTACACGAGGCTGTTAATCCAATGTATCTACTTTCTGCTTTGTCGCAGAATTGAGGTCAGAGAGTACTACACTTCCTTTCCTGCTTTTCCGCTACATAACCTCTAGGTGGCACTGTGGTATAGTGGAATAACTCAAATACAGATGTGAAAAAAGTGTTTCCTCTCACTTTTACAATGAGATACCGCCTTTTCCTTGCTCTAAAAAGCCTTGCTGAAACTGGTCTTCAGACACAGAAGCAAAACTGGAGTGTCACAATGCTGTCTAAAGAACCTGTAAACATCTGTGAGTAGGGAATGATGAGCGCACAATAAATGTGTTGTGAAGAAAAGCTCAAAAAGCTTTCATCCAGATGTCCCATAATTCATCTTACCTGAAACCCTGGTGCCCCCGGAGGCCCTTTAGAACCCTGTGAGAGAGAGAGAGAGAGAGAGAGAGAGAGAGAGTGAGGAAGTCGTTTTTCTTGCATACAATTATTATGTCAGGAACTAAGTTGAAACACCAGATACAGACACTGGATCTCAGCATTACAGCAATAGAGCTCTGTCCTAGAATCTGGCTACAAATCTCAGGCGGAAATTCTATACACATGTATGTGGGAGTAAACTCCAGTGGACTCAGTAGAACTGATTTAAACATATATTGGAACAGGCCACAAGTGATTGGGGGGGGGGGGCTGAAAGTGAAGTGTGCTAGGACTTGTGTGAACAATGACAAGAGAATACAAACCTGCTCATCAGCCTATGAATTTTCATTTGAAAAGCCAAAGGACTGTTATCCAAAATAAGGGGTGACCCTCTCTGCATTCTCAAGAGGCAGAAACTTTGAACTGGAACACACAACCACCATGAAAGCACACCCCTTCTTCCTGGTCCTGAGATGGGCGGCAGCACCTGAGGTGGGGTTTTATCATCCCTAATATATTTTTCCACAGCAATTTTTTTTATGAAGTTATGCCATTTGGCTGGTCTGTGAGCAACCCATATTTTGGACCATTGTCAAGCAAAATTAATCCAGAATAACTACATGGCTAATTGCTTCGAAGTCAACTGTTATCATGAGAATTACAGGACAGCTGTATTTTATTTTACAAAATTGAAACCAGCACACATCTTTTAAAAAGATGCAGATGTTGAAAGCTTCTGAAGAATAAAAAAAAAACCTGCTGATAATAACACGCTAGTCTCTTTTCAAAATTTAAAGGTGAATTTACAATCATTTATTTCAATTCATTCTAAGACTTATGCCCTATGCTTCTGCTCTGAACAAAAGAAGAAAATCAGACTGAGTTGGCTTCAAAGGCCATACTGGCCAAGGATGATGGCAATTGTAGTCCAACACATATAGAGGGCACCAGGTTGGGAAGGCTATTATACAGTATGTATGCTGTAATTAGAACACCGTTCATTACTGACACTTATGCTGACATCTGAGTAGCAAGATTACAACTTGAGCAACAGGATGCTTGCTTTCCTTCTCTAAAATCAAATACTTTGGAATTAACATTTTGATGATCTTCCCTGTTTACGATGTTAAAGGCCACAGACAATGTTGAAGAGCAGAGGCCAGTGAACGGGGGAGAGTGAAATGATCCTCAGCAGAAATTGCCCTGTGTGAAGTGTGTAGGAAGGACAACATTTCCCAGCTATCATATATCGGTCACAAGACTCTGCAAGTCATAGCTGGATTCCTGTCATGGTAGGAAAAGTATTTCAAGAATGGATTATTTGTTATAAATTATTTTTAAAATGGGTCTACCCTGAGAACTTGGAGCAGGTAACTGGGTTTAAAAAAAAGCAAAGAAAAAAAAAAGCTATAAAATGATGAATTAAATCTTTCTAAAAGATAAAATATTGCAAGCTATAATGAACTAAAAACAAAGTACCAAATGGTGGGTTAACTCTGGACATGGAAAGCCAGTCCAAATAAGAAGATCACATGGTGTTTTAAATACTTGGAATGGGTGATTCATCAGCACTTTGATGAATCACCCATTCCAAGTATTTAAAACACCGTGTGATCTTATTTGGACTGGTTTTCAGTATTTGGTGATTCATCAGCAAAAGAATATAGGTTAAGGGGTTGTTCTTAGCCAATTGTATAGATTATAGTGGAGCAGCAGAAAGGAGTAAATTTTTCAGATAATACTTATCGATTAATGGGCAGTATCCAATCCTGTCACTTCACTTACACCATTGACATAGCACAAGCACAATCGACCTCTAGCAGAACACCAATAGCATAAGCCGGCACAACGGGTTTTCTGGGGAAACCTGTCACACCAGCATATGCTATTGGCTTTGCACTAGAGGTTGATTATGCTAGCGTCATGTCAATGTTATAAGCAGAGCAGAAGCACTGAATACTGCCCTATTTATTTAAGGCCTTTACATATCACCCTTCATAAAAACTTATCCTAAGTGGGGTTTACAATACACTTTAAAATCTAAAAAGAAGAATAAAAATCAAAACATACATTAAAACATTAACAACAGAAAGCAAGAAAATAGCAGAATGGAAAATCACCATCACCCCTCCCCTCAACTAACTAAATGCTGGAAAGTTATGATATCAAACACCCACACCAGTTGATGTTTGCGCTATTATTGTGTGCCTTGAAAAAGTAATGGATTTTCTGTGTAATGAGAAAACAAGGGAGAACCATGGGAGGATTACAGGAGCATGACAATGACATGTACATCCCCTGTAAAATTCCATGAACAAGGCAAGGCAATAGCACTTTAAAACTCCCTCTTCACTTGACAATCACAAAAGCAAAAGCAGTAAAGCGTTCACATAGCTGTTAGTTTCAGATTTCCTCACCAGTAGGTGGGGGGGAAATCATGCTCTAGATCGCTAGAGTGGGATCATGAAAACGTATGTCCCTGTAATATCGTCACCCTTTGGGAAATTTTAACATTTCTGTACAGTGGGAAAGAAGAAATGATGCATCAGCAATTATATATCAAATGGAGAGTTCCTATCAAGGCTGTATCATCTAAATAAGTGTGCCATGTAATACCTGGCATGAAAGACATACAAAATGGATTCTGTACTTACAGGGGAGCCTTGGGTTCCATTTCCTACTGGACCCATCTCTCCAGGAGGTCCTTGTACCCCAGGTAGCCCTCTTTCACCCTGATGGAGGAACAATTCTTTGTTTAAAAGCATTCATTATCCAAAACATTTAAAAACAGGAATTGTAACAGGTTTTCCCTACCTTAGGCCCCCGTGGACCTATTGTTCCAGGAGTGCCTGCTAGTCCCTAAAATAAAATAAAATAAAATATAAGATCTTGAAGGCAGTGTCTGATTTAATTTTGGAGTAATCAGTGAATTTTCCAGGCACTGTTAGCCAGAATTCCTAAATTAAAAAGAAAACCCCCCGAAGCCATATTCCTGCTACTGTAAAGCTTAAATTACCAAACAAATCACTTTGCAATGACACTTAATTGCAACTTATGTTAGTTCCAGAATTAATACTCATAGCATCATTTATGGGCTGCACACTTTAAGAGGTGGAGTAGCCACAAAGGGAATTATGGAACAAAAGAGTAGGGAGACAGAACAGAAATGAGTGGCTCATGCATTGAACTCATCTGTCAAAAGTCAAAGTCAGTTTATTACGGTCATAGACCAGCAGGGAACTCATCTGGAACTCTCTGTTCATCCAGAGGCACATTTTTGCCATGGTGCTCTGTTTCTGGCGTGACAGATCTGAATTATGCGAGTTGATCCCGTCTTGGGGCAGGGGTTTGTTTTAATGATCTCCTGGTCTCTGTCTGCAAGATCATTCTATGGTACCTACTGGTTTTCCTGGAAGACTTGATCCTGGAGGTCCTATGTCACCTTTAACACCTGGATGCCCAGGGGGGCCGATGATCCCACCAGAGTCCCCCTATGTCATAAAGATGGAAACAATGCTGATTTCATAGAAAGAAGGAAGCTAGAAGTGCCTAATGAATATACTTTATCTTGGTTGTTTGAATGGGTACATCTTCACTTTCTTTCACGATAGTCGGGACGCATGCCTCTCAGTCAGACAAATGCAAGGACGTCTTCACAATAGGCACTTTCCTAGCTATATTCCCAGCAGCCTTAATTTTCCCAGCCAATGACTATTATATCACTATTGTATGCAGTGCCTAAGTCAATGGGATCTTTTCCACTTATCAGAATTTCATTTGAGTCTATTCAACAGTTGGCCAGATAGCACTCCACAGAAACAGGAAAATTGGTCTCAACTACGAATTCCTATTGTGTTCAGCAGCAGGCAAAGATCTTATCTCATGCAGTGAACAGGTATTTCTGTCCGCCCTCCTTCATGCCTACCAAGCCTGTGCCAGTTCAAGAGGCTCTTTCTCGGCCTTTAGCTGGGGAGTGGCAGTGAATGCTACTCAGCTGAGGCAAAAGCTGAATCCATTGCCTAGCTCTGAAGGGGTGGAATGTCCCATTCCAGGCTGCTCTCTATCACTAAACACAAAGCCTACACTGGATGTTTCAGAGGTGGACAAGATAAAAACCATAATGCAGCTGGGGCAGTTTTATTTATTTATTTATTTATTTTATTTATTATATTTATACCCCGCCTTTTTTCCTGCAAGGAACCTAAGGCGGCTTACATAATCCTCCCCCCTCCCATTTTATCCTCACAACAACTCTGTGAGGTAGGTTAGGCTGAGAGTCAGTGACTGGCCCAAAGTCACCCAGTGAGTTTCATGGCCGAGCGGGGACTAGAACTCAGATCTCCCGAGTCCCAGTCCAACACTCTCACCACTACTACGCCACACTGGCTCTCATACTGGCTCTTATACTCAAAGTAGTACTGAGAGTCTTTCACCTGATTTGTGAGCAATTTACTTAATTTATACTGCAAAACATACCTTATCTCCTTTAATCCCTGGTTTTCCAGGTATTCCATGTTCTCCTGGTAAGCCCTAGTTAATTAAAAAGAAAACGTTAACACCTTGCACTTTGCATCACCTGATCAGTTAAAAGAGGGTTAATTTTGAATAGCTATACAATAATACCTTGGATTGCAAGTAACTTGGTCTGAGAGCGTTTTGCAAGACAAGCAAAAAAATTTTTTAAATTTTGACTTGATAAACAAGCAAGGTCTTGCAAGACAAGTAGTGTAGGGATGTAACCGCTCGCCTCGAGCGGGTGTAGTGGGCTGAAATCGGCCCCACTCACGCCCGCCAGAGACTCGCCTTGATATAAGAGTGTTTTTGATTACAAACACGGTTCCGGAACAAATTATGCTTGCAATCCAGGGTATTACTGTAGAAGATGGTAGGCTTCACTGAGATTTTTTTCCTTGAAATGACAGGCACACAAAATGCTTGCTAAAAGAGTGAAATATTCTACTAGAAACTTTCATATTACTTATGGCAGAACCTTACCCTTATGCATGACTTAGAAAAGCTGCAGGCGTCCATGACCAGCAGAGTACATACTAATTTAAAATCTTCAAAGAGTCTTGTGGTACCTCAAAAACTAACACATTTATTCTGGCATAGAAAGCCAGAATAAATGTGTTAGTCTTTAAGGTGCCACAACATGCTTTCCTGTTTCTGCCGCAAAAGACTAACACGGCTACTCTGCTGGAAATTTAAAAATCTTGTAACACAAGTGTCAAAGGTTCTTCCCTTTGTGGATGGTTGGCTGTGGATTTTCATAGTTCAGATTGACAATATGCTCTTGGGCTTAATAAGAAAACGTCATAAAGAAAAATAATTTTAAGGAAATATGGGGGTCATTTTTAGATTATGTTTTAGTAAAGGGGAAAGGGAGTAAGCCATGTCATGATATGATGTATTTTTGGAATATAGATTAATAATGGATTATGTGGATAGAATTGGTTTTGGCCCCGGGGTGACGGGTGCACTTGTAGTGTATGATTTGTAGGTTTATGTTTTTTTTTTTGTGTATGTGTGTTCTTTAAAAATATAAATAAAAATTATTAAAAAATAAAATAAAATAGAAAACGTCATAAAAGCAGATGTTATTTACTTGGGGTCAGTTTCTTCTTTTTCCCCTGTCTTCCCTCAAAGCATGAAAGATCCAGTCATTAGTTTTATACACTCAAAGGATGCAATCAAAAAAGTTTGAGATAATTACAGTGCTAAATTTTTCCTAGTCGGCTTTGCCTAAATAGCACTGGCTTAAACATTCCAGCTGCGAGTTTCATTATCCATTCTTGCTCTCTTTCTATCAGTTCCCTTAAATGCAAGGGCATGAAAAATGAAATAAAATGGAATCCATCTAAACAAATGGGGCATTTTAAGGAGAGCTCTACACTATTAGGTTTAAAATTTGCTATAGATGAGACAACTCTGGAATAAATTCTTATGAAGAAAAGCATAGAATTGTAAAGTCTTGTGGCTGTTTAAATTAATTTTAGCCAAGGAGGTGGTGCATCATCTCTTCTTTATGTGCCTGAGGTATATTTCACAGCAAATGGCAGAGATTCTCAAAAAAGAATATTTCTTGCAATCATGCCAACTATTCTATGTGAATTCATGAGGAAAAAATATATGAATTATTTCCATTAGAAAGTACATGAAAATTGAAAAGGCACATCCCTTTTACTTTTCTTTGGAAAGTGAAACTTTCAGCCTTTTAGCACTGGCAGAATGAGTGACTTGCATTTACATATGAATAGGAATGTTGAAGAAGCTGCTGTTCTTTTTTATTTACTGTGCTCTGCAAATGTAAGAGAAACACCTGTAAGCTTCATGCAGTTGTCTATTTAGTCAATTTTAAAGCTGTGTTTGTTTGTTTGTTTGTTTGTTTTTTAAGGAAGGTGTCATGTGAGTAGAGTATAATGACGGCTTTTCAGTAATAGAAAAGAATGATTACATTATGAATGACAAAACATGTGATGAATTTTCCTGCAACCACATTCCTGGCCTTAAAAAGTGTGATGGGAGAATCTAACAGTAACCTACAAAAAATACAACTGAAATGTAGAAAGCATACCTGCTATATTGCTACTATTAGGTCTGAGCATATAACGCCAATTCTGGCCCTCTTGCATTGGCTGCCTGTATGCTTCTGAGCCCAATTCAAGGTGCTGGTTTTCAAGTACACAGCTCGGGATCACAATACCTGATAGAGCACCTCTCCCAACCTGAACTTACCCAGACACTACCATCAATGTCAGAGGCCTTCCTCTGAGTGCCTCCTCCGAAAGAGGCTTGGAAGGTGGAAAGAAGGGGCCTTTTCAGTGGTGTCCCCACGATTCTGGAATGCTCTTCACACTGAGGTCCACCTGGCGCCAATGCTGTCATATTTTTGGCAGCAGATTAAGACTGACCTCTTCTCCAGGCATTTGATGACATGTGATGGGGCATTTATGTCAGCTGTTTTTTTAAATCAGGTCCAGTATCTTATTGTAACTGTTTTAGCTGTTTAAATTGTTTTAAGTTGTGTATGTTAGAGATGTTTTGTGGTGTGTGTTTTTGTGAACCACCCAGAGATCTTCAGCTATTGGGCAGTTTAGAAATGAAATAATCACCACCACCACCACCACCACCACCACCTATGTATCCCATTCTTCCAACAATGAACTCAGTATGGCATACACGGGTGTGGGACCCCACTTAATCCTCATAACAACCTCCTGTGAGGAGGGTTAGGTTGAGATAAAAGAATATCACTGGCCCAAAATCACCCAATGATCTTCAGGGAGTTTTGAACTCTGATATCTCCCAGCAGCCACCACAGCAATACACACTTTTACAGCATTTTTAAACCAAGGTTTCAATGTGACTTTATAAAACCTGGTCTCAGAAGAGGAGAAGGGGACACCACAAACCTTTAGCACAAACAATTTTAGGGAAAGTGCCAAAAAGTAGAAACCCTCTGCTAATGACATGCTTGCGAAAGCAATGTGGTTGGCTCTCTAACTTGGCTGCAGCCAACCGGTTTTGAGGGAAGGGCTGTAGCTCAGTGGCAGAGTTTTTCATGCGACCCTGGGGAATGGCTGGTAGCCAGCGTAAAGACTGAGCTAGACGGACCAGTGGTCTGACACATTATAAGGCAGCTTTATAGGTTCATATGCTAGAATGTCCCTGGACTGTCACTTTTTGGAATGTATAACACCAGTATATTATTTAGCAGAGTCCTTGGGCTTGCTTGCATACCCAATGGCTAAAGTGTGTGAGGGCAAAGCAGCCTCTTGTGCAAAGCAGCATGGAGGGTCCATTAAACTCGAGCAACAGAACAGGCAAGGCACATTCAAGTTATAAAACATCAGTACAGGAACTTTGAGCAATAAAAGGTACAAGTGGTACCTGCAACAAAATGTTGCAGACAGTGTGTGGAGTGCTCTTGGTCAAGATTCCAACCGGCCAGTAATACCCTTTCCCGGGATCCCCTCTGTTCCATTCCTCCTCCCCCTTGGATTTCTGTTTTTCTCCTCCAACAGATACTTAGCATTCTGTGGCTATTGAGCATGCTCAGTTTCTACTGGATTGTTTTGCGCTCCTCCCCCCACCCCTTGGTTCCCCTCCCCCAAAGTTGTGTTGCTCTTGTACTTCTGCAAAAATTGAGGTTCTTCCAAGCTTGCTGATATACCTACCTTTTGTGCATGGATGCCATCACTCTGGCGATATAAGGATTGGCTTTCAGAGAACTGAGTTCACTATTAGTAGATGCGAGTAAGAATTCAAGAAGCCCCCTCCTGTTCTATCTAAGCTTTCTTTTTGGTAATTGAATCAGTTATAACAATAATTTTTAAACACATTTTTCTTACTTAACTGCATTTACATAATGAAGTGGTATAGTGATAGAAGCCTTAGAATGTATTCATCCATAGTTTCCATAGACATTTAAAGAAGGTCCTCTTGTCTCTGGGACGGTTCATATTATTCCTTCCTTACTGAGAAAGGGTGCAATCCTATGCATGTTTAGACAGAAAAAGGTCCTACAACTCCCAGCATGCTCCAGCCAGCATGACTGGCTGGGGCATGCTGGGAATTATAGGTGGTTTTTTGTCTAAACATGCATAGGACTGTGCCCTAAGTTACTTAAAATGTAATCCACAGCCCATGTAGGACAACAATGGGTGTGTGCCCGAGCTGGTCTATTTGAGGGATACATCTCCCAAGATACGTTGTACTTGGGTGCAATGACTTATGCTGAGTACAAAATACACTTGCACCATAATTTCATTCATTTGTTAGGAAAGGTCCAAATTTGTTTCAAACATGACTATTCCTTTCAAATAAATGATATGGGGGGGAAGGAAACTATTTTTGGTACACATGTTCACTCTTCAAGGTATGCATGTATTTTATATTTGGGTATCTATATTTAAGTATAAAATATCTTATGAGGAAACAACCCTAGGTGGGCTTTTTTCATATGCTCTTCAAAATGTAGTACTTTTAAAGAACAGGGCAAGAGTCTTTGTTGTTCCAGACCATAGCTTAATGTTATGAGAATGTACCTAGCCTCCCGCAGGGCTGGTGTACTCCCCAGGGCCGGCGCTACCGCTAGGCAGACCCAGGCGGCTGCCTAGGGCGCGTGGCGGAAGAGGGCGCAGACTTTCTGCGCCCCTTCCTCGCCTCCGGCGCGCTCCTGCCCTGCCTGCCGCCTCCGCCGCGCCTCCCCGCCCGCTTGCCGGCCGCTGCACCTCCCCCCTCCCGCGCGCGCGCCCACCCGCCAACCACCTACCTACCTTCCCGTCGTAAAGCGCAGGGGTCCCATCGCGTCGAAGGAGGAGGCGGCGGCGGCGGCAGCAGCAGCAGCAGCCAGCAGCCAGCAGCGGGGGTGGGGGGAAGGTAGGTGGTGGTGGCGGCGGCGGCGGCGCAGGGGGGGGGTTGCAGAGCAGGGCTGCTTTGCTCCTGAGCCCCCCCCACGGCACGAGGGGGGGCGCTAAATATAATTTGGCCTAGGGCGCCAAACAGCCCTGCACCGTTCCTGGTACTCCCTCCTCCCCAGGCATGGCTGGGAGGAGGAATTCAGAAGCTTTTATTTCTGTGTTTGATTAGCAGCAGCTTGCCATGTTGTCTGAACCTGGACAAACTCTGGTTAATTTTAACTTTGATTAGTGAAAATAAGCCAACTCCAACCCATTGATTATGAAGCTCTGGCTTGTTTGCACTAACCATCGGTAAGATTAATCAAAGTTTAGAGTTAAATGACACACTAAACTGTGGTTAATCTAAAATGGAAACACCAGTAGAGGAGAGTGGAGGGGGGAGCATGAAAGCCAAGAGGTTCATTCTGAAAACACTAATGCATGGTTTCTTGAGCATCGCATCTGAATGCAATCATTATCTTATTTAAGGTCATTCCTAAGGCTTTTGTTTACAATCTAGCATTCATTATATGGTTCTTCCATGTCCAAGGAGGAGGAGCAGCAGCAGTGGGGGATTCATATTATTTGCTAGATTGTAATGCTTATTGCAAAAGACAGACACAGATATAATGCAGAGTGTACTAAACCACACAGAGGGGCAGCAATATAGCTAGGATTTCTGACTCCAAATCCTGTGGGCTATACATCAATCACATCACATCTCTTCTCAATACTCCTTGTAAAAAAAGCATACCAACAGTTCCCATAACATTATTTCATTGGCTAATATTTCACTTCAGTAATTTTTAGACGATACAATAAAACAAGACAATACTTACAACTTCTCCTGGTTGTCCTCTGGGGCCAATGTGTCCTGGGGATCCCTATAGTACAATTACAACCATTTGAGGGGGGGTGTTTTTTAATATTATAATATATATAATAATAATATTTTCATATTATTCCTTTTTTTTTTTTTTTTTAAAGGGGATACATTGGAGCAATAGGGATACGAAAGAAAATGTTCTTTTTTCTCTGATTCACATTTATAATATACTTCCTTTACTGTACAAATATTCAGAGTCTCCTTAAAGTGCAAACCAAGGCACCAAATTTGGCAGCTATATAGCTCCAGCCATAATAGTCTGACCTAACCAACTTCTATGTGTGTAAAACCAGGGGATTAAGAGTGCAATTCTACGCATGTTTAGACAGAAAAACAGTCCTACAACTCCCAGCATTCCACAGCAAGCATGACTAGCTGGAAAAGGCTGGGAGTTGTAGGACCTTTTTCCCTGTAAACATGCATAGGATTGCTCCTTAAAGGATTTATTTATTTTTATTTCACCCAATATCCAATATTCTCTGGGCGAATTACAAAGAGTTAAAAGACTGTTTGTTAAAGGGATCAGATGATGTGCTAAGTTTTTGTATGCAGATCGAAGAAACCAACTCTGATCTAACTATACAGAGTACCTGCTCTCCATAAGCTCGCTTGCACTGTGTGCAAGGGGAAAATAGAGTATTACTAATCAGGGTGCCTCTCTGTGTTTGAGTAATTCATTCAAAGGGCTTTTATTTCATGGGACATAAAGAGAAACTATGGCCTCCAGAATGGCTTAGGCTGGATAAATCCTTCTAGATAAGCATGAAGTTGAGCAGCTCTGGGCCCAGCTTCATGAATATTTTATGTATGCTAGTTATAAAATAACGAAGGATAAAAGAAGAGTGGTCTCTATTTATTTATTTACTGCCTCGCCCCACATGGGCCTGCCTGAATGCCACAGTAATCCTCAGAATCCTTCCTCCGAGTTCCCTCCACCTAAGGAAAGATGGATTGTGACTGGCGAGAGGGCTTTCTCAGTTGCAGATCCATGCCTGTGGAATGCCCACTGGAGGGAGGCATGCCTGGCACTGAAATGGATGTCTTTCTGGAACCAAGCAAGGACCTTTTCATTCATCCTGGCCTTTCATCATCCAGCTGGTTTTAATCCAACGGTTTGCATTCACTTTACTGTGTCTACTTTAGATCTGTTTTTACTACTTGTTTTATTTATTTTTTATGTATTTTGGTTTTATTTGCAATTGTTTCATTTTCTGTAAGCCACTCTAGGCATTTTGCAAGCTGAAGAGTGGCATATACATTATTTTATAAATAAAATGCAAATTTAAAAAGGAGCAGCATGCCAAACTATTGTTGATAAAGATGTTGACAAAGCTGAGAGGAGTCATTGGACTGGAATACAATTGCTACTATTATTTAACATTCATTTACAGGAAACTGTGTATTTGGAACTGTGCAGATCAAAGAAGCAACACAGTCATGACTTGGACCCAGTTCAACCATGGCCAGGTTGAATTTTATGATGTCAGTAGAGCAGCCAGGAAAGGCTATTAGGAAGTTGCATATGCTTCTGACATTTTGTACAGGTGCAGTTGCAAAATAACAGAACTCAGAAGCATATAAAAGTTTAAAACATTAATGGTATCATATAGAAGCTCTGAAAATCAATAGCACTCTGCTATTGTGCTAGAAGAGACAACACAGCATAATATTTTGTACAGTTCATCAACTATAATGTACATACCTGAGGTCCTGGACTTCCAGCGGGCCCAGGAGGACCAGGCTCCCCTGATTCACCCTGAACAAATGTTTTCGAAAGAGATGAGTTAACCTTGTATCTATATACAGATGGAAAATGTGCATAACTGGTAGAGTATATACTAATGAGGTGTTTACTTTAATTCCTTGCAAACGTTTTGTGCCAATTTCACCCTGAAAACAAGGCAATGAAAGCCAGTACAAGGCAAACGATCAATTTAATTCCAAGGACTTGCCAGTTCAAATTTTCAGCAGTAACAGCAGCCATGATCCCTTGGCAATATTTACATTGGGTCTATTTCCAATGGTGGCTTTGAGCAAGCAGAAAGCACTTCTGCTGCGGTAACGCAGGGCACCCAATTTTTACTGTTCCCTCCCACCCACTGCAGCTCCCAGTGCCCCCCCCCCAAAGCTGCTCCTAAGGTTTGGGGGACCCTCTGGAAGAGCAGAGGATATGGCATGGAGGGCTGTAGTAAGTGGGGGGAAACGGCAAAAATTATTTGGTTTGCCTTATGCGAGCAGAAGTGCTTTCCACTAGCGCAAAGTCACTACTGAATAGTGAGTTGAATAAAATCAACTCAATGATTTTATTGAAAGCAATAACATAGTCACTGATGAGTATCTTCAGTTAACAACAAGGAAGAAAGTTTATGAACATCTACTTAGATCAGTAACTGAGGTACTGCCATTCCTTCACAAGTACTCATGACCAAATCAAGCCTTCAGATTTGTACCTGGCAACATGGGCCTGGTTTCAATGATATTCTTTCTGGGTTACATGTAGAGGTGGGAGGAACATCACCTTTTCCACTTCCAAATCTGCCAGATGTTCACAGGTAGATGTAACATTTGCACAGGGTTTAAGCATCTAAAATACAATGCATATAGTCCCAAACCATGTGAATCGTAGGGCTTTTCTACACGAGGCATTCATCATATGCTCGTCATTCCCTACTCATGGTTGTTTACAGGTTCTTTAGATGACATTGTGACCCTGCATTTGCTTCTGTGTCTAAAGAGCACTTTCGGTGAGTTTTTTTTTAGAGCAGGGAAAATGCGGTATTTAATTGTAAAAGTGAAAGAAAACACTTTTTTCACTTGCATATTTGAGCTATTCTGCTATACCACAGTGCCACCTAGAGGTTATGTGGCAGAAAAGCAGGAAAGGAAACTCTGTAGCGCTCAGATCTCAATTCTGCAATCAAACTGAAAGTAGATACAACAGATTAACAACCAATTAAAGCCTCATGTAGGAAAGCTCATAGGCTACATATAATTTGAATCAACTGCACAACTGGTATTTATGAGTGTAGGCTCTATGAAAATATAACATCCACATATGCATATAACAGCCCCAGAGGTAGGGAAGGTGCATCTAGTGGGCAGATATGATGCTGCTCCCCTACTGTTTGTAGCCTCTCCCAGAGAGATGACTGTCCAAACCAGACTATGATTTATAATCTTTTTACCTGTGAATCATTTTGACATGTAAGTAACAGATAACTTGCAGTGACAATAACATTACAACAGTGACAATAACAAGAAATTCACATTTTGTGTGCAAACATTTCTAAACTTAAGACCTATTAAAAGCGTCCACAGTATGCAGCAGAATAAGAAAATATAGTGGGAAGAGATGCCAATTACAGGTTTTTGCTGTACTTACTGGATCTCCCTTTTCTCCTTTCTCAGAAGTCTCTCCCTATGACAGAATATGAACAAATTTAATATTTATATGGACATTTTAAATAAAATGCTTACATGTGTAAAACACAACAACCAGCATGTTAATGCAAAAGCTATAACCATTAAGGCACATTTAAGCATTATGCTGGCCATGAAAGGTAATACAGTGGAGAACAAAAATGCTGTAATCCAATGCAGCAGAGAAAACATTCAGAGGATATATTTCTATCCATGCACAAACTGCACATGCAGAATATAGGATTCATTCAAATAGTATGGTAACATTTGATTATGCCTTGGGCTGTCCCTTATTTAACAATTCCAACATTTCAGCAGAGCAATTTAGGACACACTTAAGTTTGACTACTTTCATATTTTGCCAACTTGGAAGTAAGGCCCATTGAATTTAGTGGGACTTACTTCTGCGTTAAACATACTCAATACAATACTGCACTTGTGTGATTAATGGTATAGCCAAGATGGTGCCTCTCTGGAGCTATACAACTTGATCCTAGACTTGTTTTCTCAGAGTTAAGTTGAACTGAATTCATTGGGACGCGTCGTGCTTCCCTTATTAAATATGTTTAGGCCTGTAGCCTTAAACGCTATTTTACTACAGCGAAGCATGCCTATACTGCTAGAGGCTCCCCTCTGAGATAACCTCAGTGGTTCTAGAGCAGGGATGGGGAACCTCAGGCCTAGGGCCAAGGTGCAGCTGGACAGCCATCTGTCAGGGATGCTTTGACCTGGATTCCTGCATTGAGCAGGGGGTTGGACTCGATGACCTGGTAGGCCCCTTCCAACTCTACCTTTCTATGATTCTATGATTCTAGCCCTCCTGGGTGTCCCAGATGGCCACACCCCCTTACCCCCAACCACCAATCGTTTGGTAGTTTCCCCCCATTTTAAAAGGTTGAAATGCCTCTTCTAAGGCTTAGTTACTGGCAATAAAACTTTAAGCTATAATCTGTTGGTAATTTTGGCCCAATCCCTTTTGCCCCACAGACCACTGGAATGCAGCCCCTGAGAGCTTCTCCAAAACTACATTCGGCCCTCAGTCTGAAAGAGGTTCCCCACCCCTGCTCTAGAGGGACTCTCTCATACATCAGAGAGGTAACAGTGATAGCCCAAATTTAATGTGGGGGACTGCCAATGTAACTACTTCCCACACTAACATCTCCCAGTTCCTGCAAGGGCAGACATCATGGAAAGTACTAGTTGCCCTCTGCAGTCTCTTGCATGAGTTCTGCCTCAGCAGCATGCAAGGGAGCCACACTGCAGCAACTCCCACCCCACTGGGATTGGAAGGGTCTTCATGTCAGCAGATGCTAAAAATAATGGGCCTGAAAGTCCTGCTTCCACATGGAGTATGCTGTATTTTTCTCAGTTTTTATTTTATTTTATTTGCTCTTTGCTTTTAGAGATTTGGGTCTGTAAGGGCAAGCAATGTTTACTTCTCAGTAATCACATATAAACAAACCATGCCACCCCCACCCCCAAATCCCTGAGCAACTAATTATTTACCTTTTCACCTTTTGCACCTTTTAAGCCCATTTCTTCTTTATGACTCTTTTGAGAAAAAAGAATATGATACTCTGTTGTCTCTAATTTGTTATCCTGAAACACCACAGCATCTCTGCACTTTCCTCCTCACTACAGCTAACTAATGTTTCTTTCCACAAGTTCTCCACAGTATCATGTGACTGAAATGCAGTTAGTGCTGATGCAAAATTTGAAAAAAAAAATCTACGTACCACTCTCATCCTAGAACACAGGAGGTTCTGCATTCTGAAGTGTTCAACATCAAATACTTTGTATGCCTATGATACCTGGATCACTATTTAAAATTATTACAGACTGAGAGAAAAAAATAATCTTAGAAGTTTATATCCTGACTGACAAAGCAATTCTATGCATGTCCACTAAGAATGAAGTCAATGGGAACATAGAAAGTTGCCTTATACTGAGTCAGACCATGTGTCCATCTAGCCCAATATTGTTGACACTGACTGGCAGCATCTCTCCAGGGTTTCAGGGAGCATTCTTTCCTGGCCCTACCTGAACATTCTGTGGATTGAACATGGGACCTTCTGCATGCAACATATGTGCTCTACCACTGAGCCACAGCCCTTCCCATGACTTTACACTAGGGCACTAAGTTCCTCTGAGTTCAATGCTGCATACTCCCAGGTAAGCATGTATAAGACTACAGACTTAATACATAAAGTCCTAGTAGTTCTTTTTTTAAACGTTTATTGAGTTATCATGCATAATGCAACATCATTAACAACATCAAACATACTAAAGATCAACAATACAAATAGAAACTTTGTTCCCATATTTGTCTGCGTTTCATGTTCATTAAGACACACAGTGTGTCCAGCTTAGTGCTGATTAGCCTCTGTCTTCCACTATTTCAATAAGTCTTTCTAGAATGCTTTTTGGGCTGTCGGAGGTTTACAGTCCACTGTTCCTTTATTTATGAATGTGATAAACAGAAAGCAGATTTCCATGAATTGGTCCTATTTCGCAGTCCCTCATATCACTCTACTGTGATGAGTTAATCTTTCAGAGAGTGCAATTTTCCATATTTTGGCGAACCCTGTATCAAACATTAACCTGTACACTATGCCAGTGTGGCGTAGTGGTGAGAGTGTTGGACTGGGACTCAGGAGATCCGGGTCCTAGTCCCCGCTCGGCCATGAAACTCACTGGGTGACTTTGGGCCAGTCACTGACTCTCAGCCTAACCTACCTCACAGGGTTGTTGTGAGGATAAAATGGAGAGGAGGAGGATTGTGTAAGCTGCCTTGAGTTCCTTGCAGGAAAAAAGGCAGGGCATAAATGTAATAAATAAATAAATAAATAAAAATACATAGTCTGCCATGGATAGGAGTGCTAGGAGGGTATCAGGGACAATAACCTGCAGGGATAAGAAATCCCCCAGCCCACGAGGGATCCCCATCTGACCCAACAGCTTCTACCACTGGCCCCACCCTCTATGCCACAGAATGAAAGAAAAAATCTTTATTTTCTTTCTTTCAACAGCTCATTAGAGATAAGAGTATTCCCCTGCGGGGCAGAGGGAGCAGGGCTAGGGGAGGAAGTTGTTAACTGATCAGTCCTGCATACTTCTGAGTAGTCTTGCAGAGGCATGCCCTGCTTTCTTGTGAGTAGACATGATGATCATGCTTACTTCTGAGTAGAAATGCTATTTGAAAGTGCTGCTGAGTGATTCAGTCCTGTTTACTTATGAGTAGACATGCAGAAGCCTTGTTCTGCTTACTTCTGAGTAAGCTTTAAATCTGTAGTGATCACATTTTGGCCCCACCTACTTTGCCTTTGGCCCTTCCCACAGATGGAATGTGGACCCCAAGTTCTTTTTCAGATTGGAATTTAACCCTCTGGCTGAAAAATACATTCAGCTTCAGAATATGGGATATGATGAGAATATGTTTACCAAACTTCAGCAAAGAGAAGGAGCCCATCCAGCCACAGAATAAAGAGTAGCTGCATCAGAAGATGTCTCAGCCTACTAACTACAAATGTACATATCTCGAAAAACTTCCTAAATTAACAGAAACAGACATGGCAATCAATTGATCAATCCTGTATATAAAAATATGAACATATTTGGCTTTCACATAATGCCTTTTGCCATATGGCATTTAAAACATATTATGTACATATTATGTGTTGTAAATAAAGGAATTTGCAAATTCTTAGGCTTAATGATGACAGACTCCTTACAGTATAATAGTGGGAGAATGGTGATATTTAGGTCAAGTATATAAACAATGATTACTCATTTTAGTGGTTCCTTAATATCCAGGAAGTGTAAACAGTTCTCCTATACAATCCTAACACAATATATAGCTTTGAGCTTAATTCATCCATCCCAGGGCCTGAAGGCTTGGCTCAGCCCTTCTGTGAGCTGCAAGTTTGGTTCCAGAGAGTCTAAGTATTTAAATCTGAAGTTTAGATTGGTAAGTCATCTTCCATCATCCTAATACTAAACTTAGCACTCATTTTCTGGCAAGTGGCTTGCTTGAGAATAAGTCATTATATGCTTTGCACTGGACAGCTGAAAGAAGGAGTGCGTTGCTGCACTGTAAGAGGATTTAAAAGATGATTAATTTCTTGAAGGCAAAACAGCTGGCCCGTGTTTTGCCAGAAGATATTAATTGGGAAACATGATATGACTTAGGAATTTGTGGAGTCTCATAGTAGTGGGAAACATGAATCTTGCAGACAGATGCAAATAAAACCCTGAGGACCTCGACTGTGGTTCATGTCACCTGCCACAAAGTTAATCTTAAATAATGTGGAATTAGGAAGTTAGTAAAGCTGATGCCAAGTATACCAATAATGATTACAAGAAGCAAACTATATGTAACAAAGAAGAAAAACAATTAGTTTTTCTTCTTTCTCAATACAATTAGTTTTTCATACACAAAGGATTAGGAAATATATCCAGAAAGTAGCCCTTCAAATAACTCAAGCCCAGAGGAACAAGATTTCTAAACAGTAAAATCTACAGCACGGTAACAATGAATAATAAAGCCTGCAATCTATTACTGAATGTCCTCGATCACACATGCGCAAACTCACATGTGTACACAAGTACTCAATGAACCCAGAAATCTAGGGATCTTTCACAGAGACGTGGTATGCACACAGGTCATGCACTCTATTTCAACAAAATGCGGGGAAATTAGCTCAATAGCAAACATTACAAGGGACTAACACAGCTTTATTTTACTATAAATGTTTATAAAAAGGTTAGTTTAGTAGACCAACAACTAGCACCAGATAAGCAGACTATCTTCACTAGCAATGGCAGACATACAGAAAGATGGAGGAGAGGAATTAGCCTTAACCAAATAAGGAGTGGGGAGGGCGCTAGGGAAATGGAGAGACGGCTTGGGAGGTTATATGCAACTTTGAGTTTTGGTGCCACAGAGTAGGTCATGCAAGGGGCAGAAAGAGTGATTTAGAGTGATTTGCAGCATAAGGGAAATCCAAAGGACCTCACCTCCTGGTGGGTCATGGGTACTTGGAAACTCACAGTAAGCACAGACTTACTGTGGGTACTTCACAGGGGTGAAACTATCTGGGACGACAAGGCAACAGGTGTATCTGAGCACCAAGATAGTAGTTCCCTCTGGGCATACAAGGCAGACTACCCTCGGGTTTGCAGGCTTCTGGTCATGACTTCAAAATGGGGTAGTCACCTTGGCTGTCTAGGCAACTTTGAGCATCAAGTTGCCCAGAAACAGCCAAATGCCTGGACTCTCGGGCCTGAGGCAATCGTGGGGAGACTGAACAGCCGGCTAAGCCCATATTAATAGGAACCCTGGAACTAAACAATTGGGTTGCAAAAATAGAATTTGGAGGAGCCTAACAGCGATGTCTCTCCTAGAATCCTGGCTAATCCGAGGAAAATAACAAACATGGACAGAGGCAAGGGAAATTAGGGGAAGAGAAGCTAGCTAAGAGTGTGGGTTTGCGGCTCAAGACCCTGAAAACCTCGGCACAATGCCCCAGGTTCTCAGCTTGCTCACCGAAGGAGTAAACCACTGGGTTTAAAACTCAACAGCTCACAAACAATGACACAACCCACTGAAAGGCATGGCTCCCTATGATTCTGAGCGGCCCAGAAAAGGTTAGCAGCCCCAAGATTGTGGTTGTGAACCCAAAATGGGGAGGTTTGCAGTTGTCTTAAGGAGAAGCAATGAGCTCACAAAGTAATTGGAGCGGCGCCACAGAGCAAAAGCTGGTTACACAAGCTTCAGTGGGTACTTCACAGGGGTGAAACTATCTGGGACAACAAGGCAACAGGTGTATCTGAGCACCAAGATAGTAGTTCCCTCTGGGCATACAAGGCAGTGAGGTGGCTCAAGCGAGGAGAGTGAGGAAAAACTCTGGCCCTGGAAATGTGGGCTAGGGCACCAAAGCAGGAGAGGGAGAGTGCAAGGAAAAATCACAAGGAAGGGGCTGAGAGTCAAGCAAACCCTGGGCACTTCTTGGAGCTACGTTAGAGGGGGTCTATCCATGCTTGAGTCCGATGAATGAACACTGAGCGAGTGAGTAAGTGAACACTTGGTGCCCAAACTCAATGACACTTACATACTTCAAATAAAGGGGGAAAGATTTTGGGTGGACTCTAGATTGGATATAGCAAAGGGATCAATAACTTGACTCTGGGGAATGAAAGGGAAGAAACTCAAGGAAGTTCCTGGCTACTTGATTGAATTAAAGTTAGCTGACTAAGCATTACAACAGCTATGCTCCCAAGGGACAGTTAGCTACAGGTATACAGAACAGAGATGGCCCAGGTGATACTTTAACTTGCTGCTCTATCTTGGGATGATGACACTTCAGGAGTGGACCATGTTTCTCACCAAGGTTCTAGATTCACCAATTTAAAGGTACCCTTGTGGGGTGGCAACTTGGTAGTCTGGAAGAGATTTCCATTTATCTAGAGTTCCCAAGCTTCACATACTGCAGCAAGGCAACTCCTTTAATTAAGTCAGGGTGAGTAGACTTCAGGCTGCAGGATCTATTTTATTCTTTACTACAACCGTGAGGTCCACCAACTGGAGCCAGGTGTAAAATACTGGCCATGGCGGGCAGACATATGCTAAGAATTAAGGAACAGAGTGCCTCTGAGCACATGCCCAGCCTAGCAATTTGTGATCAATACCAGAACCAAACTCCAGACACCCTTTCACACAAAAATCCACCCCTGGTTTCTCTTAAACATTCTTTTCCATCAGTGTAATCGGAGGTGGGAGCTTTTTAAAATTGTTGTTGCTGTTAGGCATTTGGGAGTCAGAAAACCTTGCGAATCTACTGCAAATCACCCACAGATCTACCAGTAGACCTCAATCCATCTTCTGCCCATCCGTGAATTAAGACAGTAGAGGGTGCACAGGTCAATGAACGAAGTATAACCAATTAATTAATCACAATTAAATTTGTTAGCATCTGATCTATAAGAGCTTTATGGAATTCCCTCCAATGTGTTAAATGAGTGGTTGGAGTCAGGAGACAATTTACAGTCTGAAAGGTTTCACCAGTCCTCTTGTAGCACACCGTTCTCCTTGTTCCAGTCCTCTTTGCCCTTCACATGCAAATGAGACACAAGCATCTGGAAGCACACGAGGCAGAAAGTTGTGCAGGCACACCTATCTCCCATCCTTTCCCATGTGAATTAAGTGCTCATACCTGGTAATATGGCCCTTTAAAGGAATCTTGAAATCCTGGCACACCTGGAGGACCCTAGAATGGGGAAAACATCAAGAGCTAAATTTATCACTCAGATAAAAGTGTTTCAATCTAATATTTCAGACTGTATAAAACAGATTGCTAGACATTATAACTTCCGAAAGGACATCCACACATTGGTATAAAGGTGTCCAAGTGTGAGTGTGTTGCACGCATGCATGTACATATTAAAAAAAACAGAACTGTGGATTCTTAGAAGTAGAAGACATTTAATTACTGTTGAGGTCAACAAAAATGCAATTAGCATCAAACTTAGCCTGAATCTGTCAGGGTCAACAGAAACAAAATATTCCCTAAAGCCTTGCTCAGGCTTAACTACTTTACTATGCATAAAACTTTCTTAGAAAGTACATGGAGGCAAACGTTTTACAATAAAAAAAATACTGGATTCCCTAACATTCTGCTCCCAATAACAATTTCTTTAGATGTGAATTGCCTCAACACTGTCAAACCAATAGCTTATCTATCCCAGTACTATTCAGATTGGCAGTAGCTCTCCAAGGTGGGATTGAACCTAGGCCCTTATATATGCAAAGCATGTGCTCTCTCACTATGCCGTGGCCATTCCCTTTAGAATCATAGAATCATAGAAAAGTAGAGTTGGAAGGGGCCTACAAGGCCATCGAGTCCAACCCCCTGCTCAGTGCAGGAATCCAGGTCAAAGCATCCCTGACAGATGATTGTCCAGTTGCACCTTGAATGCCTCCAGACTGGGAGAGCCCACCACCTCCATAGGTAGTTGATTCCATTGTCTTATTGCTCTAACAGTCAGGAATTTTTTCCTGATGTTTAGGTGGAATCTAGGTTCCTGTAACTTGAGCCCATTATTCCGTGTCCTGCAAACTGGGATGATCGAGAACCCCACAGTAGGACCCCAGCTCAAGAGAAAATTTGTGGATGTTATACATGCAACATATGGGAAACAGATATGTGGTTTTGGATTATAAATTGAGAGGTGGTCACAGTTAGAAAACAGAGCAACAGTGCAATTTAAAAGATTGCGGAAACATTCAATATTGGAATTATTCTTTTTTCAACTGACTTATCATAGAGTATAAAGATTTTTTTTCAGGTTAAGCAAACTGGAAAGTTCAGGGGGGAAAGGTGACTGCCAAAGGACTGTAAGCTAGTCTCAGCAAAGCTAGTAATACATTTCAGCAGATAACTGCTGCAAGAGAGTCATCCTACGAAAATGTCCCACTTCAAGAAGGCCTCTTCAGAATATGCCAAAGCGGACTCGTTACAGCTGCAGCCACTCAGGCCCAGAGTTATAAAATTATAAATATTTATACCTGTGCAGATATGAAGACATGGGTGGGGTTTTTTTGTTTGTTTTTTTGGAGAAACAAAAAAACAACAACAAAAGAAATGAGGCCTGCAAAGCTATTTTAAAGTAGTTATTTATTTATTTATTTATTACATTTATACCCCGCCTTTTTTCCTGCAAGGAACCCAAGGCGGCTTACATAATCCTCCTCCTCCTCCTCCTCCTCCTCCTCTCCATTTTACCCTCACAACAACCCTGTGAGGTAGGTGAGGCTGAGAGTCAGTGACTGGCCCAAAGTCACCCAGTGAGTTTCATGGCCGAGCGGGGACTAGAACCCGGATCTCCCGAGTCCCAGTCCAACACTCTCACCACTACGCCACACTGGCTCTCCTAGTGTAACTCTCCTAGTTACTATGGAAGGGGGGGGGGACACACAGTTCAGAAAAACAACAAGGAAAGCTACTGTTACCTGCTGTCTATATTTGCCTAGGCCCAGATATATTTTTATTAATATCGCTGACGTATTATAAAGTTCACGTCAGTGTTTTCACTCGACAGAGGGTCCTGTGTGACTGAGCACTATTTCATTAATGCCCACAGCAGGAACGTTATGGAGGCAGAGACATCATGATATGCAATGTCAACTAGTTGGTCCCTGAAGGAAAGGGCAGAATGAATCCCCACATGAACGGTGCCCCAATTGCACCCTTTTGCTGCCATTCACCCACATAGGGCACTGCACTCTGGGGTAAAACCGGGGCCCTACGGGATGGTACAATGTGTGTGTGGACTTCCCACCACATGAATGGGCATTTTATAAGACTTAACCCAAAGGATAGCTAAGTCAGCATTCCAACCAAATTCTCCCAGTTCTCTAGCTGCTGATCTACACCGGCTTTAAATTCTATGGAAGATGCTAGAGTGTTCACAATATGACCATTTTGCTTTGTGCAAACAATAGTTTGCAAGTGTAATAAGCTATTGGATTGGAAACGCAAATTATACCGTTATCTTGCTGGAAGAAAAGAACTGATCTCAGAAAACGTATCTTCAATTTCATAGCAATTTTCAAATAATCCCATTCTATGGGTAGAATATTATTTTTTGAGTGACACAATGCATGATTCATAGATTCATAGATCATAGAGTTGGAAAAGGCCTACAAGGCCATTGAGTCCAACCCCCTGCTCAATGCAGGAAACTAGAGGAGGGGCCTCCCATCCAAGTAATAACCAGGCCTGACCCTGTTTAGCTTTCCATGCTCAGACAAGCTGAGTCAGTGTGAGCCACAGTTCATTATTTGAGATGTTTAACATGTGGTTACAAGATATGATTTAAAAAAAAAACACTTTAGCCTTACCAAGGCAGCATGAAACAAAATATATATTTTTGAACTAGTAATTAATTACTAACTTTTCCAAAAATATTTATCCTAATCCAATTCTATTTTTCACATCTGAAAGAGAATGCAAGGATCTGTTACCATACGAAAGAAATGCATCTTTCTTTCCTTTTAGCCCTGCACCTGAAGAAAGAAAGAAAGAAAAAGATGGCCACTATGACACAACTTCTAGTATCCAACACAGATTGAAATACTAAGCACATTTACCTGGGAGTAAGCCCTACTGAAGGGATGATGAACCTTTTTCCTACTGAGGTCCTCATTACCTTGGTCAAAACCTATCGGGGTCGATGTTCCAGAAGTGGACGTGGCTGGAGCAAAATTTCAGCAGAGCCAGAGCTCAAGTGGGCAGGGTTTGCAAAGTGGTCAGAATTTGTAAAGTGGGCCAAGGTCCACATGAAACTAGGCCAAAGTCCGCATGTGCTTCTTAGGCTGCACATTCCCCAACTGTGCCCTACTGAATACAGTGGGCCTTAATTCCAAGTAAACATGCATAAGATTCTCTTTTAGTCTTTTAAAACCAATACCATTATGTTGCACTGTACACCAAGCCCACCACCTAGATTAATTATAATTTGAAGAAAGACTGAGAATTTTGGTAATTTGAGGAAATCTCATGGAGAATGACACTCATTCAGTGATTCTGTTTTGCCTGCTGAAGTCAGATGGCTGTCCTTAGAATACATTTCCTCAGGGTGGCATAGTTTGGCACCCATATAATCATGTCGTGAAGTGTCTTAACAAAGCTACAAATGAGGTAAATATGAAATGACAAGGGAGCATGATTTGCATGTTGACACTGAAGCCTTTTCCAGCAAGCTCCATCTGTTTCAGAAGAGTGCACTGCATGGGCAAATACCAACAACCACCCATCACTCCTTCTCATAACAAAACAAACCACATTTTGCAATATACTGATAGAGACTTATGGCTATGCTTCCTTTAGATATTACATTTTAAGCATAAGAAAAATGTAGATGAGAGGGTGGGACTAACCTAAAATGTTTTATAATTGATGGAGGTACAGATGTTTCATACAAATAGTGATTTTTCCTGGAACATCAGCCTTTGAAGCCAACATGTTTTGCAAGAATTCTCCATTGAATTTAGAGGCATGAGACCACAGTAAGGAAAATTAAAGTACAACAGCAGAAGCAGTTTGAATGACAGCGAATTAGACAACAGGGATTCCTGGATGCTCTGGAGGATTTTTCAGCCAGAGCCAATGATTCTGTCAAGACCCTTGGCACACTATGGAATGGCACGGTATGACAGGCCACTTACGTGATCGCTCCTCAGTGCCCTTTTCAATATTGTGGAGCTCAGAAGAGTCCCCAATTTACTGGGGAGCTTCAGTCAATGAAACAGGCCAGAAGACGGCTGCAGCCTAAGTGGCATAAGACTCATCATAAAGGTGATCGAGCAAGTGGCATAAGACTCATCATGAAGGTGATCGAGCATGTGTATAATCACGCCTACTGTGTGGTGGTGAAGGCAGTAAAGGTAGCTTACTTTGCCACCACCATCACATCCTTGAGTGGCTGTCCAGCTGGGCTTTTCCAAGTGGTTCGGGCGTTGCTTTCATCTAATCCACTGAACCCGGTACTGGAACTCACGGAGGCCCATTGTGATGAGGTTGCAAGACACATTTAGGATAAAATCACTCGCATTCATCACGCTCACTTGAAAACCACTACTGAAGCAGTGTCTGTTTTAGGGGTGAGTGATCTACCTGCCACCGACTCGCTGGGCGCTCGGTGAGTGCTGCTGCCACGCCTGCTGCGCCGGGCCGAAAGCGAGCGCCAGCTGAGACACTCGCCAGACTTCCGGGTTTGCAGCACTATGTTTTTTAATGTAGAAAATGGCATAGGATACGATAAAAACGGCCACGATTTGTGCAAGTTATGCAAGTCGTGGCCGTTTTTAACATACCTTGCGCCATTTTCAACATTAAAAACATAAGAGCCAGGAACCCAGAAGTCACTTCCCCGGCTCAGCTTGCAAGAACACGAGTCAAGCCGGGGAAGCAGGTAGGATGAGCGGAGCTCGGGGGTTTGAGCCTGGTGAGTTCGCCGGACTTCCACCCTGCAATCGAGCTCCGCACACATCCCCAGCGTGGTATCCAGTGCATCAACTTATCCTGTTTTGTGGGATCAATTTCGGGTTTTGGAGCCTGAGGATGTGGACAAGACACTTGCATCTGTACAACCCACCACATGCTCTCTTGACCCTTGCCCTTCATGGCTTATTCAAGCTAGCTGTGGGGGACTGAATGGATGAATCAGGAGAGTGGTGAACGTATCATTGCATGATGGTGTGGCCCCTAGTGCCTTGAAGCAGATAGTAGTGCAACCACTCCTCCAAAAACCCTCCCTGGATCCAGAGATCTATGCCAATTATCATCTGGTCGCAAACACCCCACTCCTGAGTAAGGTGCTCAAGAGAGTGGTGGTGTCTCAGCTGCAGGTACTCTTGAATGCAACTGATTATCTGGATCTATTCCAGTCTGGATTCAGGCCCAGTTTTGGGATGGAATCAGCCTTGGTCACCCTGACGGATTACTTTCTTTGAGAGAGGGACAGGGAGAGTACAACCCTGTTACTTCTTCTTGATCTCTCAGTGGCTTTTGATACCATTGAACACAGTATCCTCCTGGACCACTACTGTGAGTTGGTTCTACAGTGGTTCGACTCGTACTTGCCAAGTCGGTTCCAGA
Source organism: Shinisaurus crocodilurus (assembly GCA_021292165.1). NCBI lineage: Eukaryota > Metazoa > Chordata > Lepidosauria > Squamata > Shinisauridae > Shinisaurus > Shinisaurus crocodilurus. Next base: position 132,703,190 of record CM037879.1, read on the forward strand.
GAACAGCATTTGGTGACTGCACCTCAGTCCTATGGCAGCTGAACTGTGTGGTGCTGAAGAATATCAGCTTGTCCCCAATGTTATTTAATATCTATATGAAGCTGTTGGGAGTGGTCATCAGGAGATTTAGGGCAAGGTGTCACCAGTATGTTGCTGACACCCAGCTCTACTTCTCTGTGACATCTGAATTGGGAGAGGCTATGCACATTCTGAACTGGTGCCTGGATAGTTATGATTTGGATGAGGGCTAATAAACTGAAGCTGAATCGACCCTATAGACTGGCAGTTTGCAGGTCTGGGAATTGGGCTGTTTGCCTGTTCTGGAAGGTGTTACACTCCATCTGAAGGAGCAGGTACATAGTTTGGGGGTGCTCCTGGATCCATCTCTGTCACTGGAGGCCCAGGTGACACCTTGGTGCCCAGAGTGCCCATTACCAACTTTGGTTGGTATGTTGACTATGCCCGTTCCTGGATAGGGATATCCAGGAACGGTGATCTATGCACTGGTAACTTTTTAGTTGTCAGAACCAAACTACTGTTCCCTTTGTTTTAACCCATCTTGAGTCCAGCCTCTAAGCCCCTGAGCTCTTTGTTCCCTCTAGATTGGATCCAATGGTGTCACTCCCTTGACAGAATTGCTTCTGTCAGTGAAACCAGGAAGGGGTTGATTCTGCCCCCACACCCACAGACCTGTGTGCCCTCAAAATACTGGTAGATAATTCTACTCAAACACAGGACATTTTCAATATAGTAGCAAATACCAAAAAGTAAGTGGGGCGGGGAGACCACCATTACCCATATCCCCCATGAATTGACCTAATCATGTATTTGATTTTCTGTTTATGATCATTAATTGATAAGATTCATGCTCTTCCAAAATATTGGTAGAAAGCAAACTGCTGGTTACTTAAAATAACCTTTTTGGTAGCATCAACATGTATATACAGAATTACTATAGGATATTATACAGAATCAACATAGAAACAAAATGAATATCCCTACCAAGAAAAAGGTGAAGAGTTTTTTGAAAGGACAGCAAACATTATGAAGGAGAATAATGAAGGCTTTTAAGCTTCAATGGCCGATAAAAAGCTTATGTTTATGGAAACAGATATTAAGATTTCAATCCTACGAGACCATACCTTGGAGTAAGCCCCATTGAACTCAGTGGGAGTCACTTCTGAGTAAACATGGTTAGTCATAGGATTGTGCTGTAACTATTTTAAAAGCACATTTCACAGAGGCATATTTTTCACTCCTAAGTAAGGATGAAAATATTGTTTAAAGCAAAAAGCTATAAGGAATGTTTATCTCTAAATGATCTTTAAGGCACCTGTTATGGTTTTATGCATAGGAGATTCTGTCTCTGCTAAAAACAACAACACAGAGAAAGAGAGAAATAAAATTAGAATGGGAGATGTGTGATGAAATTATTGTAGTAGAGCCCACACTAATATTCCAGGCAGATAAATATTGTTGTCTGTGTTGAAACAAGCAGCTTTGCTCTCCAATGTGTACATCAAGGACAGGGTCCATAGCTCAGTGGCAAAGCACATGCTTTGCATGCAGAATGTTCCACGATCGCTGGCATCTCCAGCTAAAAAGGATCTCAGGAAGGAGATAGGATAGACAGTGAAAATAACATGGGGCTAGATGGACTGAGTATTAGTTGACATCCAGTGTCCCTATGATAAGCACAAAGTAACAGAACCACAAAGGCAAAATACAGATTTCAGTGTAACACTGAGAGAACTTGCTCTGCCTCTTTGTGAATATGACTGTAGAATTAGAACAAGATGATGATGATGATACTCCTCCATGAGGTTGAAAGTGAGCATCCTTCATCTTTCTTCAAACTTTTGTGTGCTTTATTTGTATTACATTTCCATCCTACTCTTCTTCCAAGGAGCTCAGGGTAATGTATATGGCTTTAAAATGTATATAAAATGTATATAAAATAAAATAACATTTTATTTTATCCTTACAACAACCAGTGTGCAGTAGGTTAGGCTAGGACAGTGTTCTCCAACCTTGGGTCCCCAGATGTTTATGCTGGCTGGGGAGTTGTAGGCCAAAAACATCTGGGGACCCAAGGTTGGAGAACACTGTCCTAGGAGATGGTGACTGGCCCAAGGTCACCCAATGAAACTGCATTGCTGAGTATGGATTTGAACCTGGGTCTTGCTGGTCCTAGTTCAACACTCTAAACCCAGGGCGAGCAACTTTTGGCAGACCGGGGGCCAATTTCCACCCACCAGACCCTCCTTGGGGTTACACTCCTGCTGCTGACAGCTGAAATTCAGAGTCAAAATGCTATGGAAAATTAAAGGGGGCCACATCTAGCTTGAAAGCAAATTGAGTTTGGCACTTTTTAGTCTCCATAGTTTGCTGCTGAATCTTGGCGGCAAACTGCCGGGTGAGGGTGGGGGGTTGCTGCTACCTACTGCCAAATTTCACTAGCGCAGGTGTCATGGCAAGGGCCACACTTGAGACCACAGAGGGGAGATGCATGCAGCCCCGGGCTGTGTGTTGCCCATTCCTGCTCTAACCACTATACCACACTGGCTTTGTGGTAAGGAAAATCTTAGTCTCCCCCCCCCCCCCCGGTCCCATCTTGACTAGGAAAATAAGTCAAGAGTTCAGAAAATTAACCCACTGGCAAATACCTTATCATTAATTGCATCTTACCCTTTATTTAATTCATTCCATGATTATGCATTTCAGTATTTCTATGACCTTTAAAGTGATGCTAGGTTCTCAGTAATAACAGTAGCAACTGGGAATCTTCATTACCAGAGCTGAACACATTGTGAAGGAGATTATCAAAGCCCTGCACAACTTCAAGGGACAGAATACTGCCCTGAGTGGACACAACCAGACTCTCTAACTACTAGCGAATACTATGCAATCTGAACTGAAATTCCTCTCCATGTCTAAATTAATCTCCAGATTTGCAAATATTTTGCTTTGTATACCTGTTTTCTGCATTATAAGGGAGACTTGAATGGAACTAGAAAGGGACAAATGTAACTGTGCCCCAAAGTAAGGTTGAGCAACTAGAGGCCCCTAGACCAGATCCAGCCTCCTGAGAGATATTGCCAATCTAGAAGCAAGTGAGGAAATAGAAGAATGGAGAAAGTGTTATCAGTGGCAACAAAACTTGCCTCCAACTCTCTGTAGAGGGTGAGAATTTAGGAGCTGGCCTACCACCTCTCACTTCCTTCTCAAAGTAACTCTCCAGGAAAATTAGCTGTTGACTGGGGCTCTAATGAAGTCTGTGTAATCCAAGTCCCCAGACTTGGATTACATGAGCAAGGCCTAATTCTTATACTCTAATGAACATTTTCTGTTCTAGCCTTTTGTGCTTAACTGATCATCAGGTCGTCTCCACCTGGCAATCGACTAATCGATCCAGGCTGGTCAATGACTGCATGGAAATGTTCTGCATTGTGATTTGCTCCACCTTTGTGTGATGGCGGGCTTCTAAATATTACAGCAATACTGTGGGATGTTCAGAGGGCTTTTAATTTATTTTCCCATCTCATTATTGTTATGAAAAATCAGTAAAAAGAAATGACTGCACAGCAATACTGTGGAATAAACCCACAGAAAACTAGGGAGACGCTAGAGTAATATCTGAAAGCGCACCTTAGTCTAAGCATGTATGAACGTCTCTTTTGCTGAGAACACCTCTGTGATGAAAAATGTCCCATTCCAAAGCTTGCTGAAATATTTAAAACAACTGATTACTAAAAACAAAACACTTTCGCTTGCTCTTTTTTTCTTATTTTGTAGAACCAACCCTGAAGCTCTAAATACTCCGATGAAGTGTTTAATGAGAACTTTTCGGTATTTTCTATGAGAATGTGAACCTAGAATCACTAGAGGGAGCTGCTGATCTATTAAAAAATGAACTTCTTGGGTAGTTTTTCAGCGTGAATGACCACACACTGAACTGAATACTGATGAGATCCCTCGCAATGAAATAATGGGACAATGCTCTAAATATAATACGAGAAAGAAATAGAATCCAGAGTTTCGCACCAAAAAGGAATCACAAATCTTGTTTGTGATTACTGATTTTTAAAGTACTCTACAGGTGCAATCCTATTGGGTTGCTGCCTGTTAGAAAGAAGTCTCCAACCTCAGAGGCTTCCAAGTATCCAGTGCCTTGCTGGGCTGCTGCCAGAAGGGTAGGAGGGGTGATGGAGGCGATTTCTGCATCTCTGTCCTCCTGTTTGTAAGTTTTCTTCTAGATGAGCCTTTGAGCCCATCTAGAAGAGGCGTGCTGCTGGGAGCGAGGTTGGAGAGGCCATAGGATTTTTCGTATCCTAGGCTCTCCCCTCCCCTCCAACCAGAAGCCCCCTTTTAACCTCTGAGGCTGCTTTTGCGACCTTGGAAAGCAGGCACTGCGGTTCTTTCCTGCAGCCGCTGCAAAGGGGCAGGGACGGTGGGTTTTTTTTTTTTTTATCTTTATGCCTGAAACTACTCGCTCTTTGACAAACAAGGAAATGGCTCTGAAACCACTGAACATTTGTCAGAGCCAGAGCCTGGGGTTGATAAAGTCGCAGTGGGAAATGACTGGGTAATAGGTGATGTAAAATTTACTATAAAATACAGCAGCCGAACATCAGATCACCATAACATTAGATAACATCAGATAAGGGCTTGTCTAAGTCGGCTAATTGCTGTAGGCGTAACACAGCTAATGCTTCTTTTAACCATATGTTTTGGCAATGCCCAATAGTTGCCTCTTTTGGGGAGGAGGTTATTATATGGATAAACTTTGTATTGGAACACTCTTTAATATTTACTGATGTACATGTCCTCTTAAATTATCTACTTACTTCCTAGAAGTTAAAGCACGGTCAGTGCAAATGGATTCTCTGCACCCTTTTGACAGCTAAAAGACTGATATTACAACGCTGGAAGGATAAACACTCACCTCCTATAATACAGTGGATTAAGAACCTAATGACACTTTCAATGTTTAAACAGGTGGTATATAGATGCCACTTGCTAATGGATACTTACATGGATATTTGGTCTGCTTTTGTTGATGATTATGTATAATTCTTAGAAAGCCGTATTTATACACACACACACACACACACACTTTATATGTATGCATTGAAATTGATACATTCAAATCTATGTAGTTACATTTTTTTCTTTACTTCTTTTTGGTTTCGTTTAGTTGAAATCTTACAATAAAAAATTAATTTTAAAAAATCAGATAACTTGGTGCTGTGTGAAATTGATTTTTCATTTGTTTTATATGTACACACCCTCACAAATATATGGTTGCCTTTTAAATTAAAGATTTTATTGCTGCTTGAAAATTGTCCCTGCTAATTAGACCATTGATGAGGAATGATTGCTCTTATCAGTCAGTCAGGCGATCACTCGTGACCAAGTAAGATTGTCTTCCAGGATTAAAAAAAAGAAAATTTACAAAAAGATTTTAAAAGGAGGAAAATTATAAAGAAAATTGTGTAGACTCTAGCGATGGGTCCGTAAGTGACTGTGGAGGCCAATTCTAGATCCACACAGCTTCCCACAGTGAGGACACAGGTTACCAGATAGAAGATGGTCCTGTAAAGGATTTATTTGACGTGCTTTTCGCTTAGCACGTTTCTCCCTTTCACCTTGCACTCGGGCTTCTTCAAAGTCCATAGAAACTTTGTGAAAGGCCAACCTCCAGTTAGATCGTTCATGGGCCAGAGCTTCCCAGTTTCTGATGTTTATATTGCATTTTTTTTAGATTAGCCTTAAGAACATCTTTAAACCTCTTATATTGACCACCGATATTCTGCTTTCCATCCTTGAGTTGGGAATAAAGTAACTGCTTTGTGAGACAGCAGTCAGGCATTCGAACAACATGACCGGTCCACTGAAGTTGGCGTTGAAGGATCATTTTTTCAATGCTAGTAGTCTTTGCTTCTTCCAGTACACTGACATTTGTTCGCCTATCTTCCCAAGTAATTCGCAGGATTTTCCGGAGGCAACGTTGATGAAATCTTTCAAGGAGTTGGAGGTGACGTTTATAGATAGTCCATGTTTCGCAGGCATACAATAAAGTTGGTGATACAATGGCTTCATAAACCAGTGTTTTGGTCTTCTTACAAATATCCCGATCCTCGAACACTCTATGTTTCATTCGAGAAAAAGCGGCACTTGCGGAGCTCAAACTATGCTGGATTTCACTGTCGATGTTAGCTGTAACAGAAAGATAGCTGCCAAGATAGAGAAAATGATCGACATTTTCCAGTATTGTCCCGCCAAGCTGGATAGATGGCATCACCAAAGGGTTAACTTGCACTTGCTGATGAAGCACTTTGGGTTTTTTTATGTTAAGTGAGAGACCAAGTTTTCCGTATGCTTCTGCAAAAGCATTTAGGATAGTTTGGAGATCATCCTCTGAATGTGCGGAGACCACATTATCATCAGCATACTGAAGTTCCACAACAGAGGTTGTAATTACCTTACTTTTTGCTTTCAGCCTGCTGAGATTAAAAAGCTTTCCATCTGTTCGATATATAATTCCCACATCAGTGGGAAGTTTCCCCTCGACAAGATGTAAAATCATGGCGATAAAAATAGCAAATAATGTTGGGGCAATAACACATCCCTGTTTAACACCTGATCCCACTTTAAATGGGATCTTATACAAGTCAGATTGCTCTTATAGGCCTATATACACACATGCATTAGACTCAGTAAAATGTGCTTTCTTTCTTCCTTGCAGCAGGTTGCTATGATCACCATCCCCAGCAGACCTTCACAAAAGAAATCTGTGTCTGCATGTGGATCTTGTCACCATATAGAAGTGTCTGCACAGTCTGTACTAGAAGTGGGAGATGAGAAATATTGGTAGTGGAGGAGAAGGGAGGAGGAAATGCATGTGCTCGCTGTGTATTATTTTAATCTTGCATAAAACTGTACCGAATGTATGTATAATCAGTCTTGTACTTTTTTTTGGTTATTAAGAATTTATTAGACTTCTTTTTCATTTGTCAATACAATACAAACACTAAACCCTTCCCCAATCCCGGTCTCTTGTCCCCATTCCCTCTCCTTTAGGTTTCCCCTTCCCCTTTTCATATCACCCTGTGTTTAAAAAGTAAACTTTTCATGTATATAAGTAAAATCATTAAGGAAAAATTGGATGAATGAATAGTTACACAGAAATAAAATAAAAGGTTTTAGTGTCATGCATGCTTCTTCGTGGGCCTTTGCGGTGGATCACATTACTCTGCATATAATTCAAGGAAATTTCCCCATATTAATTGGAATTTATTTTCTTTTAGTAATTTGAGTTAATATCCCTTTTCATAGATCTTGAATGATTACATGATTGCTATAATGCACATTCTTATTTTTCATGCTTACTTACCTCGAGCTCTCACCACAGCATAACTACATCATTGACTTCATTTAAACATATTCCTTTTCTAATTGTTACATATTTGCTTATGGAATGCTGTTCAGCTGTTCTACATAGCTCTGAGCTTGGTAAAGTGCCTTGCATTTAAATTGTTTTTTAGCCCTAAATGAAACCCTGCTTATTTCAAAATGGTTTCATGATAAAAAGAATTCAGAGAACTAGTAAATAAAAGCATTTGAACCACAGATGCATAGAAGTATTTGAGTTGGAAAAGCCTTGAAGGTCAGCTAGTCCAAGCCGAAACAAAATTTCTTGATGCCAAACATTCATATCAGATCAGTTGACATGAAGACAGCAGCCTACATAATCATAAATATTATCTGCTCAAGGGAGAAAGTGAGGAGAATAAAGATGAAAGCGAGAAGAATGAAGATGAAAGCAAGAACTGCATTTTACAAGATGTCAAAGAGGGTGATTGGACAATTATGGATAGTATCTGAGTCACCATTGTGCAGAATAAGGTTCAGAGATGTGTGATCAATTATTTTCACCTTAATTTTTTAAAAATCTTCCACATTTTTTTTAGCATTTGATGTGAAAATTGTTTAAAACACCCCTGCATTATACAGTTTAGAGCAGGGCTCTCCAACCTTGGGTCCCCAGATGTTGCTGGACTACAGCTCCCAGAATTCCTTGCCATTAGCCATGCTGGCTGAGTATGCTGGGAGCTGTAGGCCAGCAATATCTGGGGACCCAAGATTGGAGAGCCCTGTTTAGAGGCATAGAGCACAAATTACAGTTGCCAAGGAGATGCCAATGAAAACAGACCACTGAAGCAGTGAGCAGTCCCTGCTTAACCTTAACCTTTAGGGTATTTAACTTAGGAGATCAGTCATCATCACATTATGGGCTTTTCTACACGAGGCTGTTAATCCACTGCATCTACTTTCACTTTTGGTGCAAAACTGAGATCCAAGCACTACATGAGGAGTGTTTCCTTTCCTGCTTTTCTATTACATAACCACTAGGTGGCACTGTGGTACAGAAGAATAGCACAAATACACAAGTGAAAAAAGCATTTTCTCTTGCTTTTACAAAGAAATACCATATTTTCCCTGCCCTAAAAAAATTCACTGAAAGTGCTGTTTACAAACAGAAGTGAAACAGGAAGGTCACAATGTCTCCTAAAGACCCTGTAAACAATCATGAGTAGGGAATGATAAGTACACAACAAATGCCTCAAGTAAAAAAGCTCTATGAGTCTCTATGTACCCCCATGCAGTCACCAGGAATGAGTAGCAGCAGTGCAGAAGCTCGCAATGTAATGACTGAGCTCTATGTGTATGTGCTGAGGAGTGGGAATGGTAACCCACTCTTTTTGGCAATATCTCAGTAGTGACTATAAGTAATTTGGGTGGAATCTACACTGGAGCCCATTTTGTTTGTGCAGCACCACTGCGCTGGTATATTTTTCCAAACACAATTGCTGCTCTGTGGGCACACGTTAATAAATACAGCACATTATCCACCGTGCTTATAACATGATCAAGTGTCATACACCAGTGTCAAACATTTCTATGCATTTGCAGTTCAAGTGCTTTTGTCGTAACTCTTAAATGTGGTAAGAGTTATAATACTGCTAGGTTGGAACACACACACAACTTGGTAGTGCAAAGAAATAGTCATAAAAGTAGTTTGGGGGAGAACAGAATATTGAGGGAGAAACATGGTCAGGATAATGGGTTGGGGAATGCATTGTGTGTTGTGCAAGTGACCCAGACATTACAGAACTGGAATAAAATGCTAGCGAAAGATTGGCCCTTGCATTCTGGCCTTGATTCCCTTCCAACCACTCTAGAATTGCTAGCTCAAGGCCTTGCTAATAGAAACCATCTGCACCATTGTCCCCATTCTTCAATAGCTTGGTCCTCTTCTCCTAACGTTTCAATGCAGCTGCACCATTTCTAATTTCACATGCTTTTTCCTACTCTTTTATATACTTTTTAAAAATCAGGATACACATTGGTGCAAACAATGAGCCTTTGAGCATCCTTCTTTCCTGTGTCCCTCACAACCTAATACAACCGTGTATCAGGATGGAGGTGGGGGTGGTTCCTATCCCATGCTCAGCTCACTCCCACCAGTTATCTTTCTCAGCTAGCATAAAAGGACTACTATTAGCTAGGTAATGCTAGAAGAGAGATGTGGTGGGGAGAAAAAGGATGAGAGCACTATTCCCCCAGCCTCCATAGTACAGCTCTGTGTTGAGCTCTTTGGAAGCTGCACACATGCCACTGTAGTTTTACCCTGCTTTTCCCTTCCAAAAAAGGAGTCGCTCAAAGCAGCTTACAAAATAGAACAGCATAAAAAAGACAAATCATTAAAACATAAACAAGCTAAAAGCAGCAGCAAAAACATCCCCCCACCCCCACCCCAATGAACAGTCTACAGATAAAATTAAGCAGTCAAATGTGTGTTTAAAGAGAATTGTCTTCACTTGCTGGCAGAACACAGATAAAGAGGAAGGATGACATAACAACAAGCCATTATACTTTTAATCCTAGGAGACCAGTGCCAAGCTTACAGCATTTATAACGCACAAGAAAGAGCTGTTACTTTATGCATGAGATCAGTTTTTAAAAAATCATTGTAAGATTGCTATCAGTTGACTATGACTACTTAAGCTCAGAACATTTCCATATCATAGTTTCACTATATATATATATATATATATATACTGTATATGTTTTTTAACATACCCTAATCAGGGTAGTGTGTTTCCATTCTGATGAATTTTTTTTTGTCTTCAGAGAGTTTGCCTATAACTTATAACTGTGTTACCTGTTTAGTCTCAATATGTCTGTGTCAAGTAGAGCTAATACCTTCTTGTTTTTATAGGTGATAAATGGGGGCACTGTTTGGGTCACTATCTTAGTTTTCCTTTCCAGAGATATATTGTTGCATTGGTTGTTCTTTTTGCCTTTAGTTACGTGAAGGCACTCACAATATATATATATATATATATATATATATATTTACTGCATCTAGCAATACCCTTACTGTAAGAAAAATGTAATAGCCCAGATCTGTTGACGCTCAAAAGGAGATGCACTGTGCTTGATGGATTTTTGCCCATCATATCCTACAACAAAGACTGTGATCATACACTACAGAATGTTACAAGCTTCCAGACATTACTCCTCTTATTAGGAAAGTGGGTGTCCCATATGTTGATGTGCTGAACACCAAAATGAGGGAAGGGGCAGGTCTATTCTACAGCTGGGAGGGACCCCCAAAGTGTGTCAGAAAATCCTGCCCGTTCAGCCCCACTGCTGAAACTGGCAGGGACTGAGGGCTGAGCGTGCATAGTACTCTCATGTTGCCGGCAAACCTTTCAGGTGAGAGTCTTTTACAGGTCAGGGCTGGCTCCAGAGTTGAGTGGGCTCTTGGCAAAAGGCCCTCTGGTGCACCCCAGAAGGCTTACCTGGTGGCAGCAACATGTGCATGAGCAATTCAAAACACCAGGCCATTACAGGGAATGGGAGGTTTGGGCACATCTCCAGTATCCCCATCCAACATCTCCCCTCTGCTTGGTGAAGGCAGGTGTCCTGTTTTGGCTGAATCAGACTCAGTGTTAGAGCAAGTTATGGGGCAATCTGAAAGGCAAGGCAACAAACAGGCAATTCGTGAAGCACACAGGTTTCAGTGCAGTAGGGGATCAGGCTAAGGCAGGAGTGGGCAAGATACAAACAAAGGTCAAAGCACAGTTAAGCAGTCAGGTACATTATGCAGTCCAGAAGAACGGTCAAGTAGGAGTCCAAGTGACAGTGGCATAGGGGATCAATCACAAGGCAAGGTCTGGAAAACAAGGTACAAGGCACTGGGGCTGAAGGAATGGCACTGTTTCCAGTACTGGCTAGGGTGAAATTGAAGGCTTTTATTGCCAGAGCCTCCTGAGCCCCACCCAGGGCTCAGCTGTAATTCATCATATAGCCCTCTGGCAAGAGTCCTATGCATGAGGAGTCATTTCCTCTTGAGGAGTCTCCTTTGTAATCCAGCACTCCTTCTCAAGGGAGCTCTACTGGCCTAACTCTTGAGGTGACAACACTCCTGGGGGCCAGGGGGTTGCTCAGTCGCTGCCTCCGAGGCAGAGTCCCCTGCCCCTTGGAGGATGGACCTGCGGCCATCTCGCCAGAGGGCCCAGGCTCCTCCTGGTCTTCTGGCATGGGCTGATCTGGGGTGCTCGTGAACTGTATTTCATAGATTTCATAAATCATAAGAGTTGGAAGGAGCCTACAAGGCCATCGAGTCCAACCCCCTGCTCAATGCAGGAAACTAGAGGAGCGGTCTCCCATCCAAGTAATCACCAGGCCTGACCCTGCTTAGCTTTCCACGCTCAGACAAGCTGGGCCAGTGTGAGCCACAGGCCTAGGTCCTCCTCTAAGGAGGATTATTCCAGTGGGGGCATGGCATCAGGTGAGCTTCAGGTTTGTGCCTCTTTGGGTCACCATGTACGTCTGTGCATGCATGCCAGAGGGGGAAAGGGAAACAGGGCTGTATTGTGCCCTATGGCAGGGGTGCAGAACCTCAGGCCCAGGGGTCAGGGCCAGCCTCCCTGGGGCCACAATATGGCCTCCAGGGTTCTCCAGAGGGCCATGCCCCTTCCACTGGCCCCACCACCTTTCCCCTGACCACCGATCATTTGGTGGTTTCCCAGCTTTTGAGCAGTTTTTTCTCCCCATTCTAAAGGTTGAAATGCCTCTCTTAAAGCTAATTTACTGGCAGTAAGAGCTTTAAGCTCTTTAGAGAGCCAGAGTAGCACAGTGGTGAGAGTGCTGGACTGGGACTCAGGAGATCTGGGTTTTAGTCCCTACTCGACCATGAAGTTCACTGGGTGACTTTGGGCCAGTCACTGACTCTCAGCCTAACCTACCTCACAGGGTTGTTGTGAGGATAACATAGAGAGGAGGTGGTGGTGGTGGTGGAGGATTATGTAAGCCGCCTTGGGTTCCTTGCAGGAAAACAGACGAGATATAAATATAATAAATAAATAAGCTAAAATATGCTCGTATTTTGGTTCAGTCCCTTTTGCCCCACACACCACTGGAATGCAACCCCCAAGAGCTTCTCCAAAATGGAATTTGGCCCTCGGGCTGAAAGATGTTCAGCACCCTTCTTCTATGGAGTTCCTGCACCCTATGAGTAAGGACAATGGCCTAAGATTTTAAATATTGAGCAGTAAAACGCTGCAGAGCTGACAGGAGAAATAACAGAGGGCTATCAATGAACTGGACCAGTACTTTCCATTACTTTCTATCTCTATTGCTCAAAAGCCGGGAAACCACCAAATGATCGGTGCTCAGGGGAAAGGGCCATCTGGAGAACCCTGGAAGGCCATATTGTGACTCCAGGTAGGCCAGGCCTGGCCCCTGGGCCTGAGGTTCTGCACCTCTGCCATAGGGCATAATAGAGCTCTGTTTCCCTCTTCCCCTCTGGCATGCATACACAGATGTATGACCCAAAGAGCCACAAGCTTGAAGCTCACCTGCCTTCACCAAGCAGAGGGGAGAGATTGGATGGGGAGATGGAGATGTGGCCAAACCTCCCATTTCCTGTAATGGCTTGGTGTTTTGAATGATACAGGATGATGCAAATCTGCAGAAAAAGAGATTCACAAAAGAATACCAACAAATGCTTTAAAGAATAACCAATAATACTTTGCTAAATGTGAAATTAATCAACTCACAAAGGGCACACATAGCCTTTAGTGCATTCTCTGTGTTTGTACGCTTTCAGAGATCATACAATCAGGGTGAAATGGCAAAAAGTAGAGGATTCATTAAAAACATTAATGTAAAATGGCATCTTTCCAGAGGCTGCTTCCATTTCATGATCTGAGGAGTATTCTTGAGAGTCAGATATATGACCAAGCTCAGATTCCAAACCATGCATATCGAGCAACGAAGAAAACAACCCCAAAATGCTTAGATCTGAATTAAAACCTCTAGTGATGCATATTACAATTCCTTTCATACAGTTTATGTATTCCTTAATCTTCTTTAATTCTTCAGCAAACTCATTTGATCTACAGTTGAATGCTCTTTCCAGCATTGGGTATAATCCTCTCCACCATTCAGACAATTGGCAAGCTCATCGTTGTGCAGCCCTTCATCTTTGAAATTACCCCTCTGAGACAGAAATTATTCCATCTTAAACACACAGCATCATCGGTTTGGGTAAACTGAATTAGCAATATCCTTCAGATAATGTACACAGTCTGCTCTTTGAAATGCTAACCAATTTTCTCCATTTCCACTGGAGTTTTAGAAGTTGTGATCCTTCCTCTGTGTGTGTCTTCTGTGCCAATCCCATTCTTCTTGTCTTTGTTTTTCTGTGGGCAGTATCTAACGGTGTGTCATTCTGCAAACTCAAATAGCGCTAGCGGGGCTCCCTCCACCCAAAACTTTCCGTTGCACAAGCGGTTGTCTGTAACACTTGTCCAAGCAGTTTTGCAAGCAGTTGCTTGCACAATGGCTTGTGCAAGTGGTTGCACAAGAGTTATGAGCAACCAGTCATACAACAGGTGGCGCACCTGTAATGCACAACCATTTGCACAACCATGCATGCACAAACGTGACTTTAGCTGGATTCCCTCTTGTGCATAGATTGGAACCTAGTTTCCACTAGTGCAACATCATTTGCAGCAATGGAACGACATAGTTGGATACTGCCTTGTTATTTGTTCATTGTCAGACACTACAGAAAAAATAGAGATTTGTTTTGTTTGTTTAAAGCTACCCTTGAATGATCTGCTACAAGTTATTGACTGAAGAGTATTTTACATGATCCCCGTGGTTACTCACAGGTGGCCCTGGTGGTCCTGCTTTTCCAGGGAGTCCCGGCTTGCCTCGTCGCCCCTGGATATAAACAAACAAACAAACAAACAAACAAATAAATAATTACTAAAATAATCAATGAGCAGTATGAGAGACTTATTTGGGATAAAGCAGCCATTTATTTTTAAAGGGCAAGACTGAATGCATAATTTATTAACAGAAAGAATAAAAATCTAGTAGATGATCCTATGTTACAGCGATAGCTCCTGCAGCAGGTAAAACACTGTCAAAGCAGATTGAGCAGCAGAACTATACATACTAAATTTTCTCCACTCAGCTTCATTAATCCCTAAAGACCCACCCAAACCCCTTCTAAATTGTTGGTTTCCTTACAAACATGGCACCTGTGATAAAAAGGCTATCACAGCCCCTCCCCATTTGGCCTCAATTTCTTCCATCATACCTCCCTGCCTTGCCCAACCTGGTCAGGCTCCTCTCTCCTCTGGTAGTTGTACTGGCTGCCTATTAGCTTCTAGGTGGAAAATGCTGGTGATGATTATCTTTAAATATAGCCTGAATTCAACATATGTTAGTAAACACCTCATCCACTATGAACCCTTTGCCTCTGGAGAATGATGATAGAGATCCTGCTATCAGGGTAATGTTTTAAATAATATTATACCTAATTAGGCATGGAGTACTCAGTTTGGAGCTCCCTCACCAGTGAAGGTTGCAAAAGCCCAGCTTTCTCAATTTTTCAGAGGCATCTGAACACTTCCCTATTAGGCTGGAGAATTTATTATTTAGTTTATGCTTGTATGTTGTGGATATGTACTAGTTCTGATGACATTTACTACATATTTGTATTATTTCTATTTATTTTCTTTTGTGTCATGTTGTTTCCTACCCCATAAAGAAAAGCAGAATAGGAATACTTAAATAAAATATATACATAAAATGTTTACCCTTGGATGGCACCATCTCTCCAAGATGGCAGCACTACAGATCAACCATTCTAGGAAACCTCAATGTAATATGCATGCTGTGCACCATCCGTGTGGCACTTCCCTTCTACAACAAGAGGCCAGAGCCTGTTAAGTTAGTGCCTAAGACAACCCCCCCCCATTTATTTATTTATTTATTTATATTTGTTAATCGCCCATCTGGCCGGCCACCCTGGGCAATGCCGGCCACCCTGTTTGCTCCAAACATGCCAGCTTTAAATTTTGCTCCAAATTTGCCACATCAGATAGGGCCTTTACTCCATCTCATGATGGAGTCAGCTTTGCCTGCACAGAGTTACAGCAGCGCTAGAGCATCGGAATAGCACTGAGCCAAAAGTGGGTGAGATTTCATAAACATTTTCATCAGTGTCACAGGTGCGTCCCCTCTTGGGGATTAAAGTATTAACATTCAGAGAGCATTGCCCTGAGTAGACTTTGTCTCTTTTTAGGTCATCTTGTTCATTTTAGCATCTCTGATTGTCTATGATTGGTCTAAGAAACATTGCTCTCATTCTAAATACGTTTTGTTTGACCTCAGTGACATCAGCACAGAGCCACATCTGATTGGCTATGTAGCATTATGACACCCTGATTGTTTGGAATTACGCTAGGAAAGAAAAAGAAGATCTAATCAGCAGATAGAGGAAACAACGGCAGTGAACAGATTTGAAAAAGGTAAACATTCTCACATTTGAGGAGATTTTTGGAAAATACTTCAGAAAGCTTTACTTTTGGCCCTTAATATTCAGAGTAAAGGTTAATCTATGGCATTGTCCTTTTCCAGTCTCTCCAGAGGCACCTTGCAGGTACAACTACATACAGTAATACCTTGGATTGCAAGTAACTTGGTTTGAGAGCATTTTGCAAGACAAGCAAATTTTAAAATATTTATTTAAAAATTTTTACTTGATATACAAGCGACGTCTTGTAATACAAGTACTGTAGTACGGCTTAAATTAAAAATCTCTGTACAAATTTTTTTGGGGGAATTTTGTTTTGATATACAAGTGTTTTGGATTACAAGCATGTTTCCGAAACGAATTATACTCTCAATCCAAGGCATGACTGTCTATTTGAGAACTGATACAATGGTATGCATGGCAGTTGCTGCCCTGGCAAACAAGCAGATGAAGACATATCTCCCTGAACAGATGCCGGGAGCCTACAGGCAGAGCCACATAGGATCGGGATGTAAGGCAGAAATAATTCATGCCCCAATGAAATCAATTAGTTCTAAACACTTTAAGATAATTCTTAAAAACAAAAGAGTGGATTTGCTTTTCCATAATTTTAATTAGCACTTGTTTTGCAAGTTGTTTTGCAAGCATAAAAGCATTTTGATAGGGCTCCTATCAAAATACAGCAAGCCCAGATAAATTACATAACACACACAGGCTGAATCTATGATGTAGAACTGCAATATAATTGTCACCCTAAGTCATGGAAAATAGGTTGTGCATAACACATTTACAAATGTCCTGCCCCCATTTTCTATGCTGATTTTCAGCTGTGTCATAAGGGAACTGAATTATTTGCTTCCTATTTATTGATCTCCATTACTTAGGTCATCCATTGTCTGCTGAGATTCACAGACAGCTAAACTCTGATTCCAATAGCTCAGCAATTCTATGGGAATCCAAGACTGGAAAACGGTAGATTAAAAAATTTCAGACAGCAGCCATGTGCCTCCTAATATTATTACTTTAAGTTCGTGTGTTTCACATATGGCCATGTCATTTTAGGTGACTCAGTGTGCTATCTGTTAACTTAACTTTAGTTGATAGCCAAGAATCTTGCTGGATTGCTTCCAGAGATATATAGGCTTGTATTTTAAGATCAAACTGAGTAAGAGACAGAAATTATTTTTTAATGGTTTAGTTCTACTTCATCCTGCAACACTAAACCTTGTGGCTGCAGCTGATCTCTTTAATTATCAATAAATAATTGTTTGCATTATTAATTTATTTAGCACTTTTGGGATGCAAGGTGCATTACAACCCTTGTCTCATTCATCACGGGGCTCAAAAAAGAGTGACTTGCTCAAAATCACCTACATTTTAAATGAAGAAATAATATATATATATATATATATATATATATATATATGCACTGAAATATGATACTTAAATCCTAAATAGTTTTAAAATGGATTGCATTTAAATTAGACCCTGTGATTTGTTAAAACCAAACACTTGATGACTAGCTTAAAAACACTTTCCTGTTCCTGCCTGTCTGTTATTTAGGGTACATTGAATTTAGAGTGACACTTTAAATCAGTACAGTCTAAACAAAGTAGCAGGGAAGTATTAAGCCACGGAAGATGGGATTTTGATTGACATGCACAACTGTGACTCAGGTACTAATTAACACAGGAAAACATTATAGAATACCCTGCAAGACATTTAAAAAACAAAACAAAAACTAAGATACCTTATGATGGATATTGCAGAGTTAGAGTGGACATTAGAGTGGACTAATGGGCAGCCATTAGTCATGAGCCTACTAAAACATACCCAAATACTATTTTCTTGTATTCTGTTTCTATATTGATTACTGTCATGTCTAAAATGTCCATGAGAAGTTATATACTTATATACTTACAGAACACCTAAACAAGTATGGTTAAGGAGCTCATTCAAAAGACAGTGTAAGAACAAATATATCATGACAACAAAGCTGGTTTCCAATCATTTTTTCTTTTTATAACTGACTGATATTTTTAAAAATCTACGTTCTTTCTGCTAGAGTTCGTAAAAGTCAAACCTTACCATTATATAATGAAGACTCATAGGGTTAAATCCAGTGTTGCACTAGGAAAAGACTGCTAGTGTGACAGGACTTTCTTCCTCTCTCATCTACCCTCCAATCCTCCACGCTGTTCAAAAATCTGGTCCCAGCTCTCTGGAGTAGATTTTGAGGGGCTGGGGGGGGAATCACCCCACTCTCCCAGTTCCGCTGAGGGAACTGCTTCTGTCAGCAAAATGACAACACTGGATATAACCCAATAAAGAAAGTAATGTAACTATTACTCCTAGTGTGTAACTATACATAATCCATTCACTGTAATAATAATTAAAAAAATGGAATGGCTGGATTGCGTGAACTCATGAGGACACTTCTGCATGTATTTCCTGATTCTCATTAAATAAAGAGCCAGTGTGGCATAGTGGTGAGTGTGTTGGACTGGGACTCAGGAGATCCGGGTTCTAGTCCCCACTCAGGCCATGAAGCTCGCTGGGTGACTTTGGACCAGTCATGGACTCTCAGCCTAACCTACCTCACAGGGTTGTTGTGAGGATATAATGGAGAGGATGACGACTATCTAAACCACCTTGGGTACCTTGCAGGCAAAATGGCGGGATAGAAATATAATAAATAATTAAATGAATGTGTGGTGGGGGAAGGCACCAAAACCAAAGCTTTCTCCCCAGCCTTGCTGTATGTATAATCAACACACCCAGATTGTATGAAAACCTGCCCTAAGTGACAGTATCACGGATTTTGGAGTATGCAAATCACACCTCAGCACAAAACAGTCTTAGTTCAATAATGCTTAGTTCAAATTGTAAATCTCTGATATACAATATACGTAGCTTCAGTTTTTGAAATTTGACCCTTCAGTAGTAAGTGATGCAAATATACAGCAGACAACATTTCCGGCTGTTGCAAGTTTCTGCTGCACAAAAACTGGAACATTGTACTATATATACTTTAATGTTCTATCATCTTAAAATCAGAATACACTGGCTCTGATCTAACTGAGCAGGAGTATAGCAGCCAAGGATATATGTGTGTTGCACTGTTGAAAAACCTGGAATCCTCCTGTTTGGCAGGGAAGGGGGAAGAAAAAAATCCAGCCCCCTGCTCCCCCTTGTTGGTGTTGAATGAAAAGATTGTAGTCCGTGTGCTAGCCTTGGCCTTCCACACACAGCAAGCAGAGTGTCAGCTCTCTCACGCAGCAGTGTTCAGCTCTCCCAGTTGCAGGTTAATCCAGGACCCAGGAATCACTCTGTAGACACAAGCAGGTCTATTCTACCTGTTTATTTACTTATTCAAAGTAAGCACTACAGAGTATACATTTATTTATTTATTTATTTTATACCCCGCCTTTTTTCCTGCAAGGAACCCAAGGTGGCTTACATAATCCTCCTCCTCCTCTCCATTTTATCCTCACAACAACCCTGTGAGGTAGGTTAGGCTGAGAGTCAGTGACTGGCCCAAAGTCACCCAGTGAGTTCCATGGCCAAGTGGGGACTTGAACCCAGATCTCCCGAGTCCCAGTCCAACACAGTCACCACTACGCCACACGTGTAGTAGTTCTCTTTTAGCCCAACACTACCTTGGTTCAGTTTAAGATGGATGAGTAAGGACTGGAAAGATATTAAAAGCCATCATTAGCCTACAGGAACAATGAATCACAGACCCATCAAGGAAATGAACAGCTTTTTAATACGTTCCATAACATTCAAAATATGCATCCAGATGGCATACGTATCTTCCTGTACTCAGTTTCCTTTCCATATTTCTGCTGTTTTTCAAACTGTAAAATGTTTACATATGGTTAACACACTTGAAACTGTAAGTGACTTAAGTGTGTGCAAATCCCTAAGATGAAGGGGGAAATGTTATGCTCTGTCTTTCCAGTGAAAAGCAGAATGTAAGGATGCACTGAATTCTGCCTGAAGTGTCTATGAAAGAAAAATATAATCCTCTTCCTCCCTCCCCCAACCCCAATTCCTAGAAATCAGCAGATTACCTGCAAATATTGATGTTTCCAGGTGAGGCTTTTATTGGGCTTTTATTTTATTCATGGAATTTCTTGCTTTAAACAAGCAATGTTTTCCTAATTTAGACCTCTGCATTCTCTTTCACCCTGTTTATCTTCTTTATTTCATCTCCAGTCTACTTGAGCCTTTTGTTCATTCTTGGTGCCTTAATTTTCTTTCATCCAACTCTGATAATTTCCAGTCTGGTTTTTAGCTTGTACATTCCACTGAGATTATGAAATTTCTAATAATCACAATATCTCAAGGGATCATTTCCTCTATTTCTGATGTTCAGAAGTGAGTGCCATTGCTTATGTGGCCAAAACAGCAATAACCATGCATGAGAGGGAGGTATCGGTAGACCGTAAATGGGGGAAACCTCAAGGTTTGCAGAAGTACAAATATCTTTAGGGGGAAAGCCTAAAAAGGGGTTGAGGGGACCCAAAACAGCCCAATGAAGACTGAGCATGCTCAGTGGCCACAGATTGGTGATTAACGTTTTTTGTGGGGGATGGAAAACTGAATTTTGTGGGGGATGGAAGAATGAATTATCCTGAAGAAGGGCATGGCTGACTCACAGCACAATCCTATAAATGCCTACCCAGAAGGTAGTCCCATTTACTGGGCTCAAACAAGATAACTCACACTCAAGGGTTGAGTATGGGTTGAGTGTGGGTTGTTGTTGAACCATGGGTTCTTGTTGAAACATGGGTTATTGTGTTGTCTGAATTCAGCTGCGCTAATAAGCCATGGATTGTTAACTACGAACAACCCATGAAGAGAACTCATGGTTTGTTGTTAGATTGTGAACTGTGTGGTTTGTTCACCACAGTTTGTTAGTGCAGCTGGGTTCAGACAACACGATAACCCACATTTCAACAACCCACAGTTCAACAACAACCCACATTCAACCCATACTCAACCCTTGAGTGTGGGTTATCGTGTCTGAACCCACAATGCAGCTTATGCCTTGTTATGAGTGGGGGGAGGGAGTGGTAAGATACAAACATATTAATATATGAAACCTGAGAGGTGCATTACAATAAGGCAGCTTTCCCTACATTGTTCTGTTCCATACAGAGTCCTATGGAGCAATCTTGCATAGAAGATACAAGAGAGACCTACAACAAAATGTTGCAGTGTGGAGTGATCCTATTTAGTGTTCCAGCCTTCCTCCAGAACACTCCATTCCATTCCCCCCTCCCATCCGGTTCACCTCCAACAGTCCTTCAGCATTCTGTGGCCACTCAGCATGCTCAGTCTTCATTGGTTGGTGTTGGTGTGTGTGTGTGGGGGGGGTGCTGGTCCTGCTCCTTAGGGTTTCCCCCCCTAAAGATTTATTATACTTCTGTAAACCTTGGGACTCCCAACCCTGCTGATACCTCCCTCCTGAGGGTGGATGGTACTGTTTCGCCTACATAAAGATCCATACTCACTTCTGAACTTTGGAGATAGAAGGAATAATGACAGTGCTATTCCCTAGTTCTGTAAGAAACACGAGTCTTGGCTGAATCACCTCAGCATGCTCCCAAGTAACTCTAATATATAACCTGATGACAAACATACATTACAAATAGGCTCACATTTAAAATTATAAGTTGTATCCCCAATGACAGCTTTGCCTTGGTTGAAAGTGCTTCTGCTAGCACAAGTCAGTCACCTGATTATCACTGATCCCTCCCCACCTACTGCAGTCCTCTGTACCTTATCCAATTCTATTCTGGATGGTCCCACAACCCTCAGATACATTTTGGTGGGGGTGAGGAGCTTAAGTGAGTAGGAGGGATCAGCAAAAATTGGGTGCTTTGCTAAATCCATTTAATAGTCCCCAGTTAATGAAAAGGGCTGTTCTGGTCCCATGTCCTCCTGCTCTGAAAAGCCCAAGAATCAGTTAGGTTGTATCCAGTGGTGGCTTTGCCTTAGCACGGTGCCCTGGGTGCCCGGCCTCGTGCAAGTGGAAGTGCTATCTGCTAAAGCAGGGTAGGCAACTTACAACTCTTATAATCTCTTGTCATTGGCGAATAGTGCTTCCACTTGCATGAGGCCGGGCACCCAGGGCACTGTGCTAAGGCAAAGCCACCACTGGATACAACTTAACTGATTCTCGGGTTTTTCAGGGCAAGAGAACATTTGACCAGAACGGCCCTTTTCATTAACTGGGAACTATTAAACGGATTCAATAAAGCTCCTTGTCTTCCAGCAGTACTAACACTTGCAAAAAAGGAAAAAAATGTAATCATTTCTGGTTGATTTGGGCTAGTACATCCTAAGCTTCATTTCAGCTGTGTCTAAATGAATCTGAACAGCTGTAGTGCAGTTTGAAGGGGTACTGCAATGACACTTTCACATGGCTTGGAGTTCAAATGAAAAGAAATGGCCTTTCATGTGGTTTCCACTAAAAATGCAAAGGAGGAGTTGTTCCATTACTTCTCTAAAATGGTTTTCATGTTCATTTTTCTTGAAATTAGCTCTAAAGAGGGAGGGGGAGATTAATTACCGGAAATGGCGTAGCGAAAATGAAAGAGGTACAGATAATATTCTTGTTCAGCGCATAAACCCACCAAAGGATTTGAAGCTACATATAAATACATTAACAAGTAATGCAGATCCAACAGAAGGAAGAGGGGTATAATGCATTTTTAGAATACTGTGTCCTTGCTAAAATTCTTTGCCCAATGTTGCCTTTTTGTTTACTGAGCTGATGTATGACCGTTTGCCCATACTGTAGACCAGTCTTCCTCAACCTAGTGCCCTCCAGATGTGTTGGACTACAACTCCCATGATTCCCAGCCATCATGGCTGGTAACCATGGGAATGGCAGTCCAACACATTTGGAGGGCATGAGGTCAGGGAAGGTTGCTGTAAGCACTCTGTGAAAAGAGTACAATGGGCAACCTCCTCCTCCTCCCTTTGGTTTTTAACCATTTTTTTTTAACCATAATTAATTGGGCATGGGCTAAATGGCCAGCAAGACTGGTTCTGTCCAGTGACTGATTCCCATGTGAACTAAGGACTGAACTAGAAAGCATAGGAGAGCCATGATAGAGTTCTTGATGTTTATCCAAGAAGTGTGTGGGGAGGGAGTATAGCTGTTTTGAAGGGGAAAACAGCTGCCCACCTCCACATACTGGATTGTGACCATGTGCTGAGGAGGAGGTTTAATTCTTTTCCTCAACACTATTTTCCTGAACTAAATCCCACCCCATAACTCCGATTTGCCCCACTGGGGAATACATACAGGTACTTTCAGGCGGGATTTATATCAGGAAAATGGCATGGTGGACCTCCGTGTCATTGTCTCAATCCAATCATTCCCACCCACCCCTGGGCACCTGCTTTGAAGAAAAACAAGAAGACACGAGGAGACCCAACTATAGGCCTCCAGCATCTCATCTACTTTGGCCCTCAGATGCAGGGTAAGGGTGCATTTAACCTCCTTTTTCTTAAGTCAGTCTTCCCCAATCTGGGGCCCTCGAGATCAGACGCAGTGTTAGGGAGCGGCCCACTAGGGCTGGAGCCTCAAATCTCTGGGAGGCCATCTGCCCCACCACCCTGCTTTCCATGGGCACTTACTGAAATAAAGGTACAGGGGCCCTGATGACCTCTGTTGCATCTGATCCCACTGGATTAGCTGGCTTTTTGCCCACATGTGCTTCCCCTCCTGCTCCCTCTCTTTGAATCTTTCTGCCTGAGGTTTTTTCCTGAAATCAAATGCCCTCCTCTCCTCTGTCCATACATCCCTTTTTTACAAATAGGGGTGTCCTTAGGAGACAAGGTCCTTTAAAAACACGCACAACGAGTGACTTTAGAGCATGTGTAAATTAGCATATGTAAATTTGTGCTTTTTTTTTTTTGTCCTGTGGGCCTGAGTACCTAGCACCACCCCTGCTCCAGATGAGTTAGAGTACAACTCTCATAATTTGGGGCAGTATCCCACGCGGGACCCACCACTAGTGCAACGAGGAACAAGTGCTTCGTAAAGGAACCAGAAACAAGGAGAACCTGCTAGTTTACAGAACGGAACAGGTCAGTGGAGGTCGGTAGCCCTGGCGAACTCCCCATTACGCTAGTGGTGGGTCTGGTGTAACAGAATGAGCGGGAACACAGAGGTAGTATTTGGAGGGCACCAGGTCGGCAGGTACTCCAGGTGAACAGCATCAGTGATTTTGGCAGGGTCCTTCCCTTTTTGCATCTTAGCCACTCCCGTTTCCTGTGTCTTGGCTCACACACAGGAGGGAACAGGTGAACTGCAGATGGAGAAAACTCGAGCAGAGTCTCTGTAAATGTTTGTATTGGGAGGAAATTAAAGAGCCCTTTGCCTGTGCCTCAGTTCAGGAGAAAGTGATCTGAGGAGCATAATAGCAGAGTGCAGGAATCCATGAGATCAGGGGCAATTCTGGAGGCTAGATGTGAAGCTCTCCAGAGCCAGAATAGGCTTGCAGGCCTCCAGTTGCTGATCTTTAATATCTTTTAGAAGCAAAACTGAAGGAGGCAACATTTTTCATTACACAATTTGTAGCAATATACATTCTTCAAGATAGTAATGTTTGCACCTTACACTTTTACACTTTTGAGGACTTATTTCTATGGTAACTTCTGTATGCTCGGGAATAAAATTACTATGCTAAAAGAATCAGCTAACCAAAAGTTACAGTAAAAATGAATTTATATATATATAGTGTGTGTGTGTGTGTGTGTATAGTGAAAGTCTGACTAAAATAAAATAAAATCTAATTACAAAACTATTAGCGCACATTAGGGGAATCCCCCCAAAAGGTGGTGAACCTGTGATAGCCCCTCCAATGTGCCTCTTGGGCACTTCGGAGGGGCTGTCACTGGCTTCCAACTCGGAGATTGTGAAAAGTTATCTCTAAAAAAGAAAGGGAAAAAGCAGGGGGAAAGCTGTGGCGAGCACAAAAGGGCTCATGGTCAGCAAGGGGGACACCGAGCCAGTGACAGTCGTTCCACTGTGCCGCTTGGGCATCGCTGGGGCGGCTGTCACTGGTGGTGGCCCAGGTGAGCTTGGTGAGAGCAACAAGGTTTTTTTTGCCACTCTTGCCAAGCAACTCGCTAGCTATTTCCCAGTACCCACGATGGGGCCGGTTGTCTGGGCTTGGACAACACAACAATCCACCATGGGTCCAACAAGCCATGGGTTGTCAGGGTGGCTGGTTGCTATCAACGAAGCCACTCTGTGGGAAGCAATACAGGTTCGCGTGACACATGACAACCCACTATGGCTTGTCAACCACGATGGGTTGTTGTGTAATGCAAACCCAGTCTGTGACTGTAACTGACTTAAATGGTATGTGACCAGCTTCCGAATGTAGGGCAATATTTAGACCTCTGTTTTTAATACTTTTTCAGACCTTTTATAAAACGCACCTATGTGCATTACCTCCTATCACCAATATATAAATGAGAAGATTATAAAGAGCAATACAGTTATCAGCTTGCTTCACTGAAGGTTTTTGTTTAAAATCAGAATCTGCAGCAATACATCAAGGAAATCATATTTTCTTTTTTTTATGTACACCATCCTGAAATCCTCCTTGGGATGAAGGCTCAGTTTATACTTTAATAAATGAATAAACAAACACACAAATTTATTCATTAATTCCTTAGGATTTGTTACAGAATTTAAGTACAACCATTTTCTTTAACACACACTCTCTTTTTCCATGTCTCTGGCTTTGGTAAATGCAACTTTTAAAGAAATGCTACTGTACTTTGATGGAGACACAAATGAAAAATAGTAGCAGGAATAGGAGGTTAAATACTTTTCATCAAATGTGGCTCCTCACATTAAAAACAAAGTAGTGCCACTACTTGGGAGGCCTATAGTACATCAGAGATTGAGCATTTGAAGACAGTTACAGTAATACCTTGTATTGCAAGTAACTTGGTCTGAGAGCGTTTTGCAAGACAAGCAATTTTTTAAAATAAATTTTGACTTGATAAACAAGCAACGTCTTGCAATACAAGTAGTGTAGGGATGTAACCGCTCGCCCCGAGTGGGCGTAGCAGGCCGAAATCGGCCCCTGCACACGCCCGCCAGACTCGCTTTGATATAAGAGTGTTTTGGATTACAAGCACGGTTCCGGAACGAATTATGCTTGCAATCCAAGGTATTACTGTAAGTATTTCTGGGATAATGAACTTCATGGCTCCTCAACCTTTTTGGACCTGTGGGCACATTTGGGAATTGGAGAAGCTGCTGTGGGCACCAGCACAAAATGGCTCCCACAGAGGATGTGGCTAGTCATAGAATGGCTGCTGGGAGGGCCTGGCTAGTCAAAAGTGAGCTAAGGGGGTGTGGGTGGGTGGGAGAAATAGTGAGGCTTGAGGCTGGGTGGGAGGGGGAAATAACAATGCAAAGGGGTAGAAGGGAGAGCAAGGCTAGGGGCTAAGAGGGGGAGGAACAGTGAGCTAAAGAGGTGGGGGGTGATAGAAATAGCGAGGCTAGAAAGGGAGAGAAAGAAGACTGCCCTAACATTTCCCAAGGATTTTATTATTATTTTTGTCTTTGAAGGGGCAGGGAGTGGAGAACTTCATGGGTGCCCTTGGAGGTGCCTGTAGGTGCCGTGGCACCCACAGCTGCCAAGTTGGGGACCCCTGAT
Organism: Shinisaurus crocodilurus; assembly: GCA_021292165.1. NCBI lineage: Eukaryota > Metazoa > Chordata > Lepidosauria > Squamata > Shinisauridae > Shinisaurus > Shinisaurus crocodilurus. The sequence continues at coordinate 132,729,803 of CM037879.1, forward strand.
GGACTTGATGCCGCGTGTATAATTTTTATCATTTTTAGTGAACCTGCTCAGGCATCTCAGAGTGAGCGTGACTGGAACATAACAACTACAGCTCCGATGAAATGAAATTAAAACGTTTCTTCTCCAGAAATTAAGGAATGTATGAAAAAGTCCTAATTAAACATGAGCAACTGAGATCAAGGATAAGTTCACAAGCATCAATAGCAAATGCAGGCTTTGAAAGTCCATATTTGGGTGCCTAAACATTGGTGGTCTGGCTCTCAGGAGTACTTCCAAGAGCTAATTCAAATGTTCAGGCACATTCCTTTCACGCACTTCAGAATGCACATGGGGGATTGCTCATTTCAATGTACCCCCCATGTCAAAACCTTCCTCCAAATAGAAAGCAAGTAGATTTGAATGGGCTCTAAGAAGAGGGGCGGTATATGACTGTTTCAAAACTTTCCATTACCGGTACCTCAGAGAATAGTATCACTGAAACAAAGATGCATGGTTTCAGTCATACAAATGCAGGTTCAGGCAGAGTTTTACATATCTCATTTGCTCATACATCATAATTACTATACAGACTGGTAGAGATTACCATTGCTAAGCTGCCCAGCATGGTACTTATTCTCTCATATTTATATTTAATTCTTTATATTTAATTCTATCCATTTTTCATGTACTGATATGACTAAGTTATTGAGAACAGAATCCCCCCTTTACCTTGATATAAATTACATTATTTTATAATTTTAACTTCCTAAGTTTTGATTGCAAACCCCTAAGGTTTATCACTGGCATATCTTGTTTTGTAAATATAATTATTTTACAATAAAGTGTCAAAAGTATAAGGAGAGCTAAAGGTTCTCTGCAAAACTGTATGAATAATTTTCTCCCACAGACTTTGATTCTACATAATTATCTCAGGCCAGAATGTGGCAGAGAAAATTACTCAGATCACGAGTAGAAAACAATTAATTAAGTGAATCGTGCTCAACTTCAACACCCCACTAGGAAGAACTTTTTGGAAAGTAATGTTTGTTCAGTAAGCCTACATTTACTGTTTTGCATTTAGTCTACCTTTTACATTTTCTTTCTGTTCAAAAGATATTACTGGCTTCTTCTCTTCTAGGGATATCACACTGTGTTAAACTTGCAAATGGTACCTGAGTTACCTATGACTTCTACAAAATGCACATTATAACCAGATTACCCTTTAGATCAATTATATGCTACCACAGAAAGTTTGCCCAATAAGATTCTTAAGCGACATGTGCCTCAGCTGTGTATGTGCATGTGACTCTTCCCAGAATGTACTACAAAGAGCTGATACATTCTGCACCATATAATTAGGGCATATCTACACTACAAATGTGTATCAGTTTTATACCAGCGTTACTATCATAATTTCCCCACAAAGAATCTTGGAAATCATATTTCAGTAAAGAATGGTGGGAATCCTCTGCTGGAGATTCCTAGATCTCTTCATTGAATAATAGTTCACTGGGGTTTCCTTGGGAGAATGAATGGGCTTTTCTACACAAGGCTGTCATCTGTTGCATCTATTTCAGGTTCGTTGCAGAATTGAGATCCAAGCGCTAATATGGGGAGCATTTCTGCTACATAACCTTTAGGTGGCACTGTGATATAGGGGAATAGCGCAAATACACGTGTGAGGAAAATGCTCCTTTCTAGAAGTACGCAGGTCGGCAGAGCTCCCTTATGCAAGCTCCACGGACCTGCCTCTTTCCAGAAACGAGCTCTTCCACTCATTTGGGGGTTGCCCTGGAAGCACTAAACGGCCACTTGCCCAATGCAATTGGTGGAACAGAAGAGAATCATTGGGGGTGGAAGCACTCCATTGGATTCTGCCCACTATGTTTTATTATGTTCGTATATTTTATGGCTTTAAGCTGTATTCTGTGAAAAGCCCAGAGAGCTTCAGGTATTGGACAGTACAGAAATGTAACAAACAAACAAACAAACAAACAAACAACAACAACAATAATAATAATACAGAACACTGTCATCAGGGATGTAGTAATTATTTGAAGCGGAGGCATCCCAATGGAGGCATGATGCTTGGGAAGTAACCACGTGAACACACAGACCTAAAAAAGTGGCACTTCCATACATTACCACTGCAGTATGGGTTCCAATCTTGTGGGAAAGGCTCTTTGGCAGTAACCGCACCATAGCAGATAACACACAAATCAGACCATAGAGATATGCAACAAAGAAGTGCTAGTGCCGACATGCTCTTCCGATGGATATTTACCACAATCATTTTTTTTAAAGGGTGATGCTATGAATGTTTGGCTTGGCCACTTTCTTCCCCTTGAGATCACTATTGCCCTGGCATAAGGGGGAAGTGTGATCCCCCAGTTTCTGACAAGTGCCACAGTCTGCAAACGTGCAGCGCTAGCTAGCAGCTACTACTGCATTTTACAAAAATGAAAATCAGAATGGTCCGAAACAGGCTTCTGCACTCTGCAGTCGCTTTAGCATTACAAACATTCAGCGAAACAAAAGCTAGTGTCTCGCTCAGCTGCAGCGTGGCAAGCTTCTTCGTTCATTTTCAGAAAAAGTATGTTGAGGTAAGCTAGCACACCCCATCTACTCACCCTCTGACCTTCTTTCCCAGGTGGGCCTTGAGGACCTTCCATTCCAGGCACCACCTGTAAATATAAACAGTTCAGAAATGTAACATTTTCCCTTTAATATCACTTAGGCATAATTGCCCAGTACTACGTAAAACATTAGCGAGTGAAACTTCACTAAGGGCTCTATCGTACGCATGTTTAGACAGAAAAAAAGTCCTACAATTCCCAGCATTCTCCAGCCAGCATGGCCGGCTGGAGAATGCTGGGAATTGTACAACTCTTTTTTCTGTCTAAACATGCATAGGATTGTGCCCCAACAAAGTTTAATCTCTACCTCTCTATGCCCAATAGCAATTTATTGGTCCATTTCTACTTATGGTTAGAGCCAGGGCCGGTGCTACCATTAGGCCAACTAGGCGGCCGCCTAGGGCGCCGGGCTAAAGGGGGCACCAGGAGCATAGGGCTGGAGGGAGGGAGGGCTCAAGTGGGAAGAGGGGGGCGCTAAATATCTGATCTTGCCTAGGGCACCAAACTGCCTTGCACCAGCCCTGGTTAGAGCTGGGATAGGTCCATCAAGGAACACTAAAGTCAAATCCCTGATCCCATCAGGCGACAGTTTAGGAAAAACCATTGGTACCATGCTTGCTCAGAACACATGTCTAGCTGCATGTCTATAAACTACTTATCCGTTTTTCAGGGAACAAGTCCGTCCACAAATTATTGGTGGTATTTAGGTGTGCCATGGGAACTGTTTCCCACTATGACCCTAGCTCTTTCTGCCAAAGAACAAGCTACTATCTATCTGAGTGGAATTTGTGTGGAAGGACTGTGAACTCCTTGAGATAAGTTCTAGTACTCAAAACAAATTCCTGGGCTCAGAATTCTGTAATTCAAAGTGTAATCCTTTTGCATCAGGCTCAGGCTAGTGCATCTCCGTGTTCTACCAAAAATCAAACAAACAAAACAAAACAAAGTAGTTTCTGCAAGCCTGAAGTCTGTCTTTTCCTGGTATAGGGAATTGTACCGCTTCAGAGTGCTGGTGAGGGGAAGACCATTTTTGAATGTGTGCTTATGTAAAAATAAACTACCTGTAAGTAAAAACAACAACAGTGCATCACAGAGAAAGGCTCTAGAATAGCCCAGCCACCATTGTGCCAGTTTTGTACTTGCAGGGAGCTTTTCATGCTGGGAAGCATGCAAAAATACAGTCCACATCTGCAGTGGTTCTGAAGTGATACTGTTCACCTCAAACTACCTCAGACCTCTGCTATCTCATCCTTCTTGCATATGTAGACCAAGCCATAGTCAGACATCATGAACTACTGAAAAGGAGGTCTTTGTTTTGTAACAGATAACATGATTTGGTGTGGTGATATCAGAAGAAACTGGAAGGGAGCAGGGAGCTCATGCACTTAAAAAAAGAGAGAATCATAATGCAAGTCAAATTAAAGTTACACTTCCAAATATTTTCATTTGTTCTATGTATATGCTAATTCTTACACTTGGTTGCCATGGTACTTAACTTGACGTCTGTTTTATTCTCAAGTGGGGAAACATTTCACTGTTGTTCAGAGTTTAAAGGGCTACACTATTTAGAGATGAGGATTTAGTATGCAAAACAACTGCACTTACATCATTTGAACTCTGCTGGGGAGTGGGGGGAGGTGGCATTTGAGATGCCATTTTAGTGCATTAGTAATATACGGGAACAGGGAATTATTTTCTCATAATTTTTGTAATGAAAAATACATAAATTATTTTTGTGTCTATTGCTGCAGGGTGGTGGTGGTGTTATATACCAAGCACAAATCTTCTCAGAGGCCAAAAACCTTAAATCCTTTGAGCTTTCCTGCATTATAGCACAGAGGAGATAAAAATAGCTTAAAATGACAACATATTCTGATTCTCTAGACAGGTTTACCTTGACAGGATATTCCCACTGCATGCAAATATAGTTAAACAAGATTAAAAATTCAAGAGCACTGTTCTGCTTAGAGGGTTAAATATTATCCTGTGATCATTTCTATCCTGGAAGTGGCTATGAGCACAAATAGTATCTTATTAAACAACATAACTGGTTTACAATTTAGTTTTCTGCTAATACATATTCTTAAAGGAAAGCAACAGCATAATTTTCTTTCCTAGACCTTAACATATCAGCAAGTTTGTTTTTTCAAACATGTTCTGCTGTTGAGCCGCACTTGAAGCTGACAACTAAGACTAAAGGTGCCTCCAGATGAAGCATTTATCGTGCAATCGTCCTGCTTCATTCACGGATTTTTTACAGGGGGTCTAGATTACATCTTCTTCTATTTGTATACCTCTCATGTTTTCCCACTCCTTCTTACATTTTTTTCCCCTTACCACAGAAAATCCATTAAAAAGGGAAAGACAGAAAAGAGGCACAATGACTTTTGATTGGTAGCAATAGGAGCCATTTATCTTCTAGAAGCATCCCGAGCATGCAAAATTGTGGCAAAATTGTGACAGCAAAGCAGTCCTACTGCATATCCCCTTCCTTTTTAAACAAAAGGAATAATATCAAATTGAGTGAGTTCATGTCCAAATAAGTGTGATTAGGATCACAGCCCTAATTTGGGAGCCTCCAAAGACGCTCCAAATTCCCGCTCCAAAGACGATCGAACACGGGTTAGAGCTGCAGCTTCAGCCTACCGGGTGGCGGTGAAGGCAGCAAAAAAGAATTTCTGTGCTGCCTCCATTGTGTCTGCAGAGTGCTGCCCCAGGAGGCTGTTCCAAGTGGTCCGGAGTCTGGTCGGTCCAGTCGGCTCCAGACCCACTGGAACAGTCAAAAGCCTCCTGTGAGGCTTTAGCGAAGCACTTCGCAGATAAAGTCGATCGGATTAGGAGTGGGATATCGTATGTCGTGGACACAGGGAGTGAGCAGGAGGAGGCCAATGGCAGACCGGTTTTGTGGGATCAGTTCCGGCTTCTTCTTTCTGATGAAGTGGACAAGGTGCTTTCATCTGTGAGGCCGACTACCTGCTTGTTTGACCCTTGCCCGTCCTGGCTCATCATGAGCTGTAGGGAGAGACTGGGTGAAGGGATCAAGGCGGTGGTGAATGCCTCCCTCGAGGAGGGAGTGATGCCATCAGCCCGCAAGGAGGCAGTAATAAGACCGCTTCTAAAGAAGCCCTCCTTGGATCCCCAGGATTTAAACAACTTTCGCCCAGTCTCCAATTTACCATTTCTGGGCAAGGTGATCGAGCGGGTGGTGGGTGCTCAGTTGAAGGCACACTTGGATGAAGCCGATTATTTAGATCCGTGCCAGTCGGGCTTCAGGTCTGGACATGGGACGGAGACGGCCTTGGTCGCCTTGGTGGATGATATGAGGAGGGCTTTGGATAGGGGCGAATGCTCCTTTCTAGTCTTCCTCGATCTCTCGGCGGCTTTTGATACCGTTGACCACGGTATCCTCCTGGACCGTCTGGAGGGCTTGGGCTTGGGAGGCACTGTATTGCAGTGGTTCCGGTCCTTCCTCTCTGGAAGGTATCAGAGGGTAGTTCTCGGGGAGGAGGCTTCGGACCCTCAGCTGCTCACTTGTGGAGTGCCGCAGGGTTCCATCCTCTCCCCGATGTTATTCAACATCTACCTCAAGCCGCTGGGAGCTATCATCAGGAGGTTTGGGGTGCAGTGTCATCAGTATGCGGATGACACGCAGCTCTACCTCTGTTTTAAGTCCTCACCGAGGTTGGCCGTTGAGACCCTGTCCAAGTGCCTGGAGTCAGTGGCTGGCTGGATGGGAAGGAACATGCTGAAACTGAACCCCGACAAGACTGAGGTACTTCTGGTGGGGGACAAGGGGAGGTTAGGGGATGCTGACCTGGTGCTGAATGGGGTACATCTACCCCTGAAGGACCAGGTCCGCAGCTTGGGGGTCATTCTAGACTCCCAGCTGTCCATGGAGGCTCAGGTGGCAGCTGTGAGCCGGACGGCGCTGTATCAACTCCATCTGATACGGCAGCTGCACCCCTACCTTCCTAATCACCTTCTCCCATCAGTGGTTCATGCCTTGGTCTCCTCTCGCCTAGACTACTGTAACGCGCTCTACGTGGGGTTACCCTTGAAGACGGTTCGGAAGCTTCAGCTGGTACAGAACACGGCGGCTCGCCTGATTAAGGGCAGCCGCCGGTGTGATCACATCACGCCAGTGCTTAATGAGTTGCACTGGCTACCAGTTGCTTGCCGAGCCGAATTCAAGGTGTTGGTTTTGACCTTTAAAACCCTACACGGCTCCGGCCCAGTTTATCTCAAGGAGCGCCTCCGGCAACATCAAGTAGGCCGCTCAACAAGGTCTGCCATGGACGGCCTTCTCCTTATCCCATCAGCCAGAGCCGCCAGGCTGGTGGGGACTAGGAAGAGGGCCTTCTCTGTGGCGGCCCCCACATTATGGAACTCCCTCCCTAGTGATCTTCGCCATGCCCCCTCCGTGATGAGCTTCCGCCGTGCATTAAAAACATGGCTGTTCAGGCGGGAATATGGGGTAGGTTAGGTTTTTAAAAGAATTTTTTATATTGTTTTAATTATTATATTTTATTGTATTGTTTTATTGTATTTTAATTGTACATCGCCCAGGGTGGCCAGGTGACCGGCCAGATGGGCGATTAATAAATATAATAAATAAATAAGCCTGCCAAGTGAATCCGTGTGTCCAGATTTGAAGGGGTGGGCAATATATGAATACATTATTATGCAAGATATATTGTGTACATCATCACAGTGATATCTAAAAACATTGTCAGTCAGCATGTAGAGCAAATGATTAATGGCTCCTTGCTTTTACACATATTTTTTAAAGATACATTGGGTTGGATCCTGAGTTCTCTTTTGCAAATGGAAGAGCTCCTTCTGTCTGTGGAAAGGACTCTGATTCAGTGGAGTCTTTTGCTGGAGGACAAGAGGAGGAACCGCGATTTCCCCTCTTCTCTGCAACCCCCAGCACTACCCCCATACTGTTCCAGAGGGTTCTCCAACCTGTGGAACAGATTTTAATGGGTGCAAGGGGCCAAAAGGTGTGAGGGGGACTCAGGGAAAATTGCCCCCCCCTTCCCCCAGTGCTGTGAGCAGAACTCTACTGAGGGGATGCTCCTGCCAATGGAGCATTAGGATCCAAGTCATCATCTTAAAAGAAGTAGAATATAACCTACAGAGTCATCCTTCTCTATGAGTATATAGTGTGCAGCATTAGAGCTGCAAAATGTATTATTGGAATGTCACTTGTTTATTGAATTTGTATGTGATAGTGAACGTGTCTAGGCCTGAGTGACCAGCTTCCTCATTCTGTTGGCTTTGCCCTGAACATGTTATCTGATGCTTCATTTGACTAGGCCTCAAGGAGTACAGAGCCAACATTCCAAGTATCTGTTTAGTAAGCAAATCTTGGGTGCTTCTGCTTGTGACTGACTTAACCCTTGGCTTCTGTGTAAACATTTGGTGCCATCTGGATGAGCATTTTATAAATCCCCAAAGGGATAGGCCCACAGGAACGTAGAGACGGACACTCATTTTCCTGAGGAACTAAAAGCTGTGGATCAAATGTCAAGAGGAATGGTTTTCATATACTTTACAAGAGAGATAACTGTAACACCTTCCTTCACCTGTCACTCTTGTGACATGACATGCACAAGCTTAAGCTCTGGATGCCAGAAAGGAGAGAGGAGCTTAGCCAACTGTGTCATTTCAGAGAAACGTCCCCGACTTCTTTCGCCTTAATTCAGCACCTTGACAAACTGTGAAGATATAACGCTGTCATCCCCAGTGTTCAATCACCGCATGGCCCTCGTGACACTCACTGAGATCAGGACTTGAAAAACAATAAATGTTGCAGCGTTTAGGCGACTACCTCAGACCTCTGCTACCTCTGCTAAACAGTTTCAATATTGGGGAAATAATCTACCTCATGTGAGAAGATTTAAAATTAATGTTTAAAGTTAACACTTATAATAACAAAATGTATTGCAAAAGGTAGTCATTCATTAACCTACATGGTGTTTCAGATCAATTCTAAATACCTTTCCTTTCAGTTTCAGTTGTTTTAAATCTGTTACTGTATGTTAAATCTTTGCTAGTTCTATTTTGGTTTTTATTTCATATTGTAGTTTTAAACGTTTATATTGTATTTCATTACAGCTTGTGCAAAACGCGGCGGCCAGACTAATCACCGGGACCAAAAGGTCTGAACATATAATACCTGTTCTGGCCCACTTGCACTGGCTGCCTATATGCTTCCGAGCCCGGTTCAAAGTGCTGGTTTTGACCTATAAAGCCCTACACGGCTTGGGACCACAATACCTGATGGAACACCTCTCCCAACCACAATCTACCCGTACACCACGTTCAACATCAGGGGCCTTCCTCCGACTGCCACCTCCATGTGAGGCTCGGAGGGCAGCAACAAGGGGGAGGGCCTTTTCTGTGGTAGCCCCCCAACTGTGGAACAAGCTCCCCCCTGAGGCCAGCCTGGCACCAACTCTATAAATATCTTTTCGGCACCAGGTTTAGACTGCCCCCTATGTTGAGGCTTTTAATAATTAAATGGTATACGGCGGAGTGGTAAATTGTTTTAGAGGTCGTGTTTTAGTAACTTCTTGTAGTGATATTTTTAATATTGGTTTTAAATTTTTATAATGTTTTATTGTTTATATTTTTAACTGTATTTTATTGTATTTTTTAATTGATTGTTGTACACTGCCCAGAGAGCTCCGGCTAATGGGCAGTACAGAAAATGAATGAATGAATGAATGAATAAATAAATAAATAAATCGTGCTGTATTTTATGGTTTTAATTGTTGTGAACCGCCCAGAGAGCTTCGACTATTGGGCAGTACAGACATGTAATAAATTAATAAATAAATAAGTGCATTCCATAGAAAAATTTTTCCCAGTACTCTTCCTCACCCCAAACACAGAGTGGCCCTAATCCATATTTTCTTCTTAAATATATAGTTGTCCCACTGAAGTCATTGCCAGATATGAAAGGCGATGAACAAAATAACACATTTTCTCTCTACACATAGAGATTTCTTACAAATGCTTCTATGACCTTGTTTCACACAATGAGAAGTCAACAAAACCTTTTTTAAAAAAGAGAGTTAGGTGGGGAATCGTAGAGTGTCCAACTATAAACATATCTGATTTTCTGCTTACTATTTCAGGGTTAATAGTGTTACAAGTTGCTGCTGGGTACATGTCGCAGCTGAAGAAGTGATCAGTTCATTTAGCTATCTAATTAATTATTGTCTAACAGAAGCATTAGGCAGTCTGAAAAATAAATATAAAATTCCACCCCCATGAGAGTATTCCTTGCTTGTTTCTTGGCTAGTGTACTTACACTAAGGGCAGCTGGTCCTGGAGGTCCCATATCACCCTATAAAATTGGGAAGAAACCAAAAGTCAGTAATCTTCTCATATCACCACCAAAGAATAGTGTGTGTGTTCCTTTAAAAAAAAAAAATTCAAGCACATTTTTTTAAAAATGGCCTTTCCTTCAAGGAGCTCAGGGCAACATATGTGGTCCCCACAATTTATCCTCACAACACTTACACAAGTGCTGTGAGGTAGGTTACAATGAGAGATTGTGACTGGTACAAAGTCACTCAGTAAATGCCATAGCTTAGTGGGGATTTGAACCAGGTCTGCCCAGTCCTAGTCTTAACACCCTAAAACCGCTACAAGCCAGGGATGTTGAAGAGTTCTTGGTCTCGAGTCACGAGTCAAGTCACGAGTCTTTGGACCCGAGTCTCGAGTCCGAGTCCAAGTCCTTAGTCCAAAATGTTGACTCACGAGTCACGAGTCACTCCCAAAGCTGACTCCACGAGTCCCTATTAAAATCAATGGGTTTTTTCCCCAACAAAATAAGGCTATTTCAGATGTGTGGCTTAAATACCAAATTCTAGGCACAAGTGTGCCTTTTTATTTCAAAACTCTGCAACTGATTTTGGCAAGAACAGACCAGGCAGACAAACCCAAAATAACCAGGCAGGCAGAGGAGGCTGGGAACCCCAAACAGGCAGGCAGAGGCAGCCAAACTCAAAATGTCTGAAAGGTTGCATTAGGAAAATGATTTTTAAAAATAAACTTGGATTGTTACTGCAACTAGGTCCAGACAGCACCTGCAGGTGGCATCAAGCAGGGATGTTGAAGAGTCCTTGGTCTCGAGTCCCGAGTCGAGTCTCGAGTCCCATTAAAAATATTGGGACTCGAGTCCGACTCGAGTCAGAGGGGGGACTCAGTCCGACTCACGAGTCGAGTCCTGGAGTCCGAGTCCCTGCTACAAGCATACTGGCTCTCTCTCTCTCTCTCCTCTCTCTCTTTTACAGCAGTGTCTATATATTCTGAAACAATATGTTTTGAAATGAGTTGCTAGCCTGACAAAATCAAGGCAAGAATTGATTTCATAAAGCACAATGCCCCCAGCATCTACGTACTTTGAATCAAGATACAATGCGATCATAGCTAACAGGCCAACAGTGTTGCAAACAACAATGGTATGAAGCCTGCAAAGCAACTGAGGCCCTTTCCAGATGTACTTTAAAAAAAAAAATCAGTTTTTTTTTTACCCTTGCTGCTAGCAGTGATCTGTGCAAGTGGTGTGAGCTCTTTTCCCAAGTAAAAAGACGGGGAGAAGATAGCTTTGCTGATGCTCATTGCTTTTCTGGGGAGAGGGGAGGTATAGGACTGCAGGAGCATACAGCAAGAACTGGCAAAGAATTAAACACCTTTCATTTTGGCATCTTAATGCCTAACACATTATGGGTGCAATCCTATGTATCTCTAGACAGAAAAAAGTCCTACAACTCCCAGCATTCCCCAGCCAGCAGTGCTGGGAGTTGTAGGACTTCTTTCTGTCTAAACATGCATAGGACTGCACCTTTATTATGGCGTAAGATTTTTGTGGACCAAAGCTCACTTTGTCAGATAAACAACTCAGTCACCCATGTGTGGGTAAGCGTATGCATATCATGGTACAGAGAGAGGAAAGCAAGGAAAGAAATGTTTTACAAAGTGAGGGTAAAAGATCAAGCAATGTGAGGTGCAGTTATGTCACATTGCCACGCAGAACACAAACAGATACAAGATCCAATCAGCAGAACACAAATGAATACAAGATCCAATCAGTTGTGACCCACTCCCAGTTACACACCACTGGAGATGAATGGGGGCTTAACAATATGCAGAGGGTAGATCAATATCTGAAGGGGGCAATTACTAAAGAATTAAACTATTTATAAAATGCTGCAGTGTAAGGTTGGATAGATCTGCATGATATTGCACATAGCACTCAGAATTGTAGTGTATTTGCTCAGAACCAGGAAGAGGACAGGGGGGATTCCATTTTCCAAAGAAAATGTGATCTTCCCAGAATGGGTGTACTACCAGGGAGAATGTTACTTGAACCCTGCACAAGAAATGAGCAACAATTAGTGATACAGGAATGACTGCATCAAGGACCTAAACGGTACAATTATATGCATGTTATATATTTTTACCGTTTTTCTCATTAAACAAGCCTTGATTTGCTGGCAAATGATTAAGATTTAGCTATTTCCATATCCACACACACCTTTTCTCCCTTTGCACCAGCCATTCCGTGATCACCTGCATCCCCTTTTAAACCCTATGGAAAAGAGCAAAAGAGATATAATTTTTTAAAATGCAGTTAAGTTAGCAGCACATTAAGGTATACACCAACAAAATAAAGCCTTTGGGCTTCTTTAAAATTGAAGCCACTGCAGTGAAGCATCAGAGAAGAGCTGAGGCAGGTTGTATGAATTACCTGACATAAATTATTAAACACATATGGGGATTTTGCAATACTGAAAGACTAACTCCCCCCTTTCACTTATGTAACTTTTACTTTCTTTCACCGAGCCAGCTTATGGGAAGAAATGGAAGTCAACGCACTCCTCACTATAGCTTTTATCCAGACTTAAGTCATGCTTAGAGTAGATCCATTTATTGAAATCACTGGGACATTAGTCATCAACCTGAGTCCTTCTGATTTCAATGGCTGTACCCTAAGCATGACTAACAGAGCAATCCTATATGTGTTTAAGAAGTAAGTTCCACTGTGTTCAATGGGGCTTACTCCCAGGAAAGTGTGCATAGGATTGCAGTGTAAGTCTGGATACAACCCTATTATACTTTGCCTGAGTAAAGGTTGCTACTCTTTGTAGGCACAAAACAAATTCTGAGATATTTAGAGGAGATGAAGTTTTATGGAGTATCCAGAAATTGAGAGAGATTCAGAACCATGCAGATTCAACTAGGCTCTAGAGCAGGGCTCTCCAACCTTGGGACTTGGGTCCCCAGATGTTGCTGGACTACAGCTCCCAGAATCCCTTGCCATTGCCATGCTGGCTGGGTATGCTGGGAGCTGTAGGCCAGCAACATCTGGGGACCCAAGGTTGGAGAGCCATGCTCTAGAGGACAGAGGATAGACTTTTCATATTGTAGAGGACAGACATATTTGGGAGTCAGATGACAGGGTTAATGCAATTTGCACACTAAAACATGTAATATGATTGATGATGATGATGATGATGATGATGATGATGATGATGATGATATGGTGGTGGTGGTGGTGGTGGTGGTAGTGGGTGGCAGTCATAAAATAGGGCACAAGAGACCATTCTTGGCATGGAATACATTTTAGAAGAATTCATGCACACACACATACATGCATACATAGAATACATGAATACACCACCACTATAAAATCAGCTTAGGTGAGTGAGATTGGCACTATAAAAAAGTGATGTGTGTAACTGTATAGGAGAATGAGAATGTATGACCCCAGGCCCTCTCTCCCCCACTTTCAAGCTTTCCTAATTCTATTGCCTGGTTTTCAGTAACAGGGAAGAGAGAGAAATTTGGCACTAAAATGATAAGCAACATCTGTGCTTTGGTGGGCCCTGAAACATTAAATCAGCAAGTGTTCAAAATACGTGTATTTGTGCAACTTCACTTCCTGCAAAAATTATATTAATTCACCATCTGGAAGAAACATAATTTAGAGCTATATGAGCATTTAAGTATCCACTTTGGATTAAATGGTGGATGTTGTCAATACTTCTGATTTAGCTTTGATGTAGCCTTTATTATGCTTGCTACTAACAGAAGAGTTAAATCTGAAGTAGTTTTTGCTCTGTGAAAAGGGGACAGACCAAGCAAAGAAGAAAGAAAGTGGGAGAAAGGGTTTTCTATAGCTTATTAATGCCAGTGCATGAAACAGTATAAATGCAAATCATAATATTCTGATTTCCGGATGGATGTTTAAGGTAGCTGAATTGCTGCGGACTGTAAGCAGAATTGATTAAGAGATAACTTTAGAAAATGGGAGGAATAACTTTCTCCAGAGAAACCAGTTCTGGAAGAGATAGAAGCAAGAGAAAGACACACACATTTCTTAACATGATAATAACATGTACCAAAATTTTTGGCATAAATCCAGAAACCAAATAAATCCATAAACGTCACCCATTTGTGAGTGGTACGTATATAGCATGTTGCAATTTGGAAGTTTATTTCTTTATTGCTGCTAGTGCTTACTTTGCAACATGAATGAGATCAGGCCATGCTGAAAACTCAAGTCCCCTCAGCCCTTGATCCTAGTTAACCATAGCTATTCACTAGTGAGAGACAGTTACTCTATACTTGTTCAGAGGCATTCACAACCTTTTGACCGGACTTCTCCTCCCCCCCCCCCATTTATATCCCGTCTTTTTTCCTGCAAAGAACCCAAGGTGGCTTACATAATACTTCTCCTCGCCATTTTATCCTCACAACAACCCTGTGAGGTACGTTAGGCTGAGAGTCAGTGACTGGCCCAAAGTCACCCAGTGAGCTTCATGGGGGACTACAGGGGGACTAGAACATGGGTCTCCAGAGTCCCATTCAAACACTACACTGCACCACACTGGCTCAGACGTGAACATTGTCTGCCTTTGTTTTCTGGGACTAGAGCTAGCTTCTCCCAGAAGTCCTTCACCAAGGTGGTATCACGGAAGACAAGAATCTGGTAGATGGCCTCATGAACTTGACTCCTACAGGTGGCCATTTGTAGTGGTTGCACACAATGAGGCAGAAGAACCCCCTGTAAGATTAAGTGGGTTTTGTTAGAACTTTCTGAGCCTGGTTGGAACACTTCATCAGCGCTGAGTCAAAATTGACAGCTCATCATCCTCCACCCCAGGGCCATGGATCCCAAGTGGTTAAGCTACCTTGACGAGAAAGACTGGAACTAAAGTGGTGAGGGAACTTCAGCCACTTGGAGTTTGATGGACACTGTGTAGTACAGTCCAAGGTTCAGGAACTACACTCGATCCTAGCCAAAAGACTGAGGAGCAGTGGAAGTAGTAGTGAGCAACATAGCCTATCTTGTATTTCGGGGGCAGATCGTGTGTGTGTGTGTGTGTGTGTGTGTGTGTGTGACACAGCTGGATATTGTGTGAGTCGCTCTCATGTGCATAATGCTAAGTTCACAGCAGCAACAGTAGCATCAGTCTGCCAGTGTGGTGGCCGAAAGGGCAGAGCACAACTATTGCCGCCTAGGGTTCTATGGCAGTTTCTGAATATTGCCACTGCTTAAGACGCATGTGCTTGAGCCAGCTATCAAAGCGTGAACTCTAGCACCTTGGTTTCTCTCTAAATTGTAGACACTATTTTGCTTTAAAATAGCCACTTTCGCTGCACTGCAGCACCGCCAAAATCTGGTGGCAAACCGCTGATTTTCCTTTTAAAGTGGTCCTCCCCCCCCCCATGCTGTTGATTTCATCGGTGCGACAGCGGAGGGGCAAGTGGGGGCCGCAAAAAGTGCCAGGGGAGTGCATGTGGTCTGCAGGCCGCATGTTGCCCACCTTTGCCCCTCTTTTGGCCCCAAATACGAGATTGCACAAAGACATGAAGGAAAAGGTAGGTTCACATGCTATATTTGGGTTCAGAATACAAAACAGACATATAATGCATCAACTGAGAACAGAGCACAGTGTTAAAAAAAAGTGTTTCCCCCTTTAAAAATACATCAAAACGTGGACCTAATCATTTCCTGGCCACTGCTTTCCTGTGTTCTAAATAGTCATGAATTTAAACATGGCTTTCTTAACTTATGTGTACCCTTCTCAAATGATGTGCTATGTGTGACAGGACGTCTGTACCCAGGCACAAAATGTAGCATGAGAAGCCACCCTTAACACGTACGGTTTTAACTAGTCTTCAAAAACCAGCTTTGAAAAGGGTTCACAGCAGGAGTTACGTGAAGTGCTCCTTGCAAGAATGCACCCCTTTTATATGGCTGTACTATCAAGCCTGAAATGTCAGGTGGGGCAAAGACAGGCAAAGAATTTCAAAGGGCGAAGTGATCATGTCAGTTAACAACCCACCCACCCCCCAACTGCTTTTAAAATTAGATATTTTTACCCCCCACCTCACAATAATTTCCTGACAACAAGCTGATCTTATAAAGTCTCTGCACAAAGAGAGAGGCAGCCTGGAGTAACTTCCATGGTAACCTATTTTCCTTTTATCACTCCAGAAATGTTTCCCCCCCTTTCATTGTTTCAAAAGCTTTTCCTTCATTCTTATAAAGGTGTTTTAACTAAAGAGCATTATTAAATTTATTTATTCATTCATTTATTAAAAAATGATGGTGAAAGGCAGGAAATATGCTTATTTTTTGGATGTCATGGAGAAAAGCCTAACCAATGCATAAAGGAATTCTTTAAAAAAAAATGTGCCTGCTTCAGAGGTGCCTTAGTACCAAGGAAGTTAAGACGACGACAACAACAAAAGCAAAACAAACAGCAAAAAACAAAAGTAAAAAAACCAAACCCAAATCTCTCCATGCACAAGAATATATCAGCTGCCAAGTAAGTCAACGCAATCAGGATGTACACTTGGGTTACGTGCATATGTGACACTTTCCCCCATTATTGTTAGTTCTTTTTATTTATATTTAAATATATATAATCTGCTCTTCCACCACATATCCCTCAAATCAGTTAGAATAAAACAAATCAGATACAAATATAAAACAATTCAATGTAAAACTACAGGGGGGAAATGGATAAAAACAGCAACATCTTGTCTGAGTGTGGAAAGCTAAGCAGAGTCAGGCCTGGTTATTACTTGGATGGGAGACCCCTCCTCTAGTTTCCTGCATTGAGCAGGGGGTTGGACTCGATAGCCTTGTAGGCTCCTTCCAACTCTATGATCTATGAAATCTCTATGAAAATCTTAGGAGACCACTTCAACTTCCAGCTTGCAAGATCAACTCCCCAAAGAGCTTGCGGAACAGATAAGGTTTCAGAGTCACCTATGGGGCCTCAGTGGAAAGGGTGAGACTCATTCAATATACGGTAATACAAGTGCCACTACAAAAAATCCCCAATGTATTTCCAGTGGCAACAAATAGTCTCCTCTCAGAGGGTAGTGTCATGCAAAGCAATGACTCTCCAGCATGTTAGCTGTACTTCAATCCAAGGACTAGACGTAAAGCAAGCTTGCTGTTTCCGTTGGGATTGCTAATTATTACATTCAATTTATTAGAAAATGCTAAGATGCTAATTGTATTTCTCAACACTAGCAGTGGAACTGATTATTTCCACACACACACCAGAAGTAGGACAGAATGTCGATGATTAGAATTTTTTCTTCAGTCACAATTCAGCTTGTACCAATATGCATAGTTTATAGGTCTTACTGTCTCATTAGAGGCAGTTTTACAGGTTTTAACATTGCATATTTCCCTCATTTCATGTGGGATGCAAGTGTGATTGCAAAGAATATATACATAATTATCTATCTATCTATCTAAGTTTATTTCAGCATTAGTGGCTTCCTCTTTTCACTGCTGTCAGAATAGGCCCATGCAGACTCTCTTCATCCAATGACACACAATAATATTATTAATATCATAGATTCATAGATCATAGAGTTGGAAGGGGCCTACTAGGCCATCGAGTCCAACCCCCTGCTCAATGCAGGAAACTAGAGGAGGGGTCTCCCATCCAATTAATAACAAGGCCTGACCCTGCTTAGCGTTCAGGGAACTCTATGAATTACTCCAGGGGATAAAGCTTTGATACAGTCCTCAAAAGAACTTTCTTGTGTATGCTATATATGAACATAGTTGTTTTCTTGTACATACTTTTAGAACACTCTTTTAAAAGCTAGGAAAGGTAACATTAATTAGCCATCACCTAAACAGGAAACAAAATGGAGTAGCAACATGAGTGGTAGTCATAATAAATATTTATGCCGTTGGCCAAGTTTAAGTTGTAACTTTTGATTGATGTGCCATGCGTCTCCAGTGTACCGAATGGTAAAGTGGAAGATGTGCATGGGGAATGAATAGACAATTCTTATATACAAACCTAGTTCCAAATAAGACTAACTAAATTAGACAACAAGTGCAATCCATCTGAGAACAAAGAAAAACACTTTTTGGGATGAACTTTCACTGTGCCAAGCTGATAGCCCCAAGGGGGGGAAATCACTCTTTCATGCTGGATAGATTAAAAAAGTGAACAACAAGAAAGCAAGGGCAAGAAAGGAAAGAATGTCAGTCAAAGCAAGAGTCCTTCTGTTCACAGAAGGAGCTCTGTGTTAGTGGAGGTCTCCACTAACAGAAGGGGGGAGCCAATGCGTACAAATTCCTCTTGCCGCCTGCAGCCCCCCATGCCACCTCCCACATTGTTCTGGAGAGTCTCACAACCCTCTGGAGCAGATTAGTGGGGCCCAGCAGGGGCTACAAGGGGCAAGGAGAACTGCTGAAAATCAAATTCCCCCTTCCATTAGCAAATCCTTGTCTGGATTAAAAACTCTTGCAAATAGAAGGAACCATCGGATAAAACCCAGAGATTAAACAAATGTGGCAGGCATAACAAAGGTGCTGCACACATGCTTCTGACTGCTTGGTCATGTGTTCCAAGCTCTGCTTATATCCAGAAAGGGCTTGCAGGGAGCCAATAAGAAAGCAAGAGTGTGCAGCCAGAGTGGCTGGGGAGAGATGGCCTATTGCCCTACAGTTCTAGTAGAGGGCAGCTTACTCTGAAATACACTTCCCTAAAGCAGAACCTGTATGGGGAGCTGTGTTTGTACCTTCTCCTACCTCAGGAGAGTCTGCTCTACCTAGTGACTTCCACACTGCTTCCTAGCAGTCAGACAGACTCTGATGTGCCTCAGAACTTAGTTTGGTTCTGCGATGGCTTTTGGTATTATTGGTCTTCATGGCAGGAAAGTCTTCACCAAAAGCAGTGTGAAGCAATGGAGAGATTCTCACTCCATCACACAGCAAGAACACAGCAGATGAAAAATCTAGCTGAAGAGTGGAGCTGAAAACCTCCTGTTCTGTCCACAGTTCCAGATGGTTCGATGATGAACAGATGGTATAGAAGGGGAGGCATAGAGCAGCAGAACTTTGGGGAAGGGGCTGTAATGTTGTGGTATAGTACACGCTCTGCGTGCAGATCTGCCCACCAGGTTATTCTGTAGTACAGCAGGCTAAGGTTACAGGGAGGGGAGGTGGAGTGGAAGAAGTCTATAGGAACTCTGTCTTGCTAACAGATGCTCCATCCAGCAATCTGCTAATTTTAAGTGTACGCCGCTGTGGTTGGGTGTTCAGAACAGTGTAGGCAGCGCTGGTGCAAGGCAGTTTGGTGCCCTAGGCAAGATCAGATATTTAGCGCCCCCCCCTTCCCACTTGAGCCCTCCCTCCCTCCAGCCCTATGCTCCTGGCGCCCCCTTTAGCCCGGCGCCCTAGGCAGCCGCCTAGTTGGCCTAATGGTAGCACCGGCCCTGAGTGTAGGGATTCTGTTGGTGTTCCATCCACCCCAAAGCTTAGCAATCTCCCTTCCTGAGCTAGCCAGGGTGATCCTGGGGCTGGCCCTGGATCATCCCAGGCTGCTTGCTCTGGGGGATTTCAATGTTCATGCTGAGGTCTCTTAGTCAGGAGAGGATCAGGATTTCATGTCCACCATGGCAACCACGGACTTGTCCCAGCTAGTATCTAGCCCTATGCATGTAGCACATGCTCAATCTGGTATTCTGCTCTGGTGAAGTTGATGCTCTGAAGGTGGAGGAGTTATGTGTGACTCCATTGTTATGGACTGATCACTATCTGGTTAGTTTTGGACTGGATGCCAGCATGGGCCTCCACAGGAGTGAAAGACCGGTTAGAATGGTCTGCTCCAGGTGCCTGATGGATCTGAATGGTTTCCTGAATGCACTTGGGGATTTTCCTGCCTCATGTGTTGGTGGCACTGTCGAAACTCTGGCTGACTTGTGGAATATGGAAATGGCCCGGGCCGTTGACACTATGGCTCCTAAGTGCCCTCTCCCTCCTGATAGAGCCAGATCAGCTCCCTAGTTTATCATGGAGCTGTGGGCAATGAAACAGGAGGGACGTCAACTAGAGTGCCATTGGAGAAGAACTCACGACAGATCCAACCAAACATGGATGAATTATGACCATTTAAAGACCGATATCATAGTGGTGGGGGCATGCAAAGAAAGCTCACATTTCTGCCGCTATTGCTTCTGCACAGAGTAAACCGGTGATGCTTCTCTGTACTGTACCCTTGCCAGAATGCTGGAGAGGGGGAGCCGGAGCAGTCAGTGGCTCGCTGTGAACAATTTGCTTTGTTCTTTGAGGATAAAGTTGCTCAGATTCACCTTGACTTGGACTCCAATACTGGAGCATTCAGAGTGATGAAACCACAGCAACCGCTTGCCCAGTTGTTTTGGATTCTTTTCAGCTTGTGGATCTTGAGGATGTGGACAGGGTACCTAGATCAGTGAGGGCCACCACCTGGGTACTTGACCCTTGCCCTTCTTGTCTGATTAAATCAACCAAGGTGGAACTGATGCCATGGCTAAGGGAAGTGACTAATGCCTCTTTGCGGGAGGGAGGGAGTTATTCCCTCTTGCTTAAAAGAATAAGACCTTTACTAAAGAAGCCTTCCCTTGACCCAGGAGATCTGCTAACTATAGGCCACTCTCAAATGTACCATTCTTGGCTAAGTCGATCAAGAAGGTGGTGGTGTTGAAACTCCAAATGCATCTGGATGAAAATGATTATCTGGACCCATTTCAATCAAACTTTTAGATAAGTTATGGGACTGAGACTGCTTTGGTTGCCTTGGTGGATGACCTACGTTGGGAACTGGATAGAGGGAGTATGACTCTATTAGTCTCTTGGACCTTTTCGCAGCTTTTGATACCATCAATCATGGTTGGGCCTTTCGGGTGTTGTTTTGCAGTGGATATGGTCCTTTCTGTTGGGCCGTGTTCAGAAGGTGGTGCTTCACAGCCACTGGCCTGCTGGAAGAGGTCATTTGGAGCTTTGGATTAAGGTGCCACCAAGATGCTGAATACACTCAGCTCTATTGCTCTTTGTCACCTAACAGCAAGGAAGCAGTTGAAACGCTTGAACTTTGCCTAGGTTCGATAATGGGCTGGATGAATCTGAACAAGCTGAGGTTAAATCCAGACAAGACAGAGCTGTTGTTAGTCAGTAGAAAGCCTGACCTGGGGATAGGTATTCAACTTATTTAGGAAGGGGTTGTGCACCCCCTGAAGGATCAGATCCATAGCTTGGGAGTGCTCCTTAATCCTACGCTGTCCCTGGACCATCAGGTGGTGGTGGTGGCGGCGGCGGCAAGAAGTGCATTTGCACAATTACGCTTGGTGTGCCAGTTGCGGCAGCAAGACTGCTAACCGGTGCACAGTATCTGGACCATATTACATCTGTCCAGAAAGACCTGCACTGGTTGCCAATTGCATTCTGGGTGCAATTCAATGTGTCGGTTTTAACCTTTAAAGCCCCAAATGGCTTAGGACCTGGCTATCTAAGAGACCACCTGTCTTGCTGTGGACCTGTCTGAGTATTAAAATGTACTGGAGAGGCCCATTCGAGGACACTATGACACCCAGAGGACTGCAGGAGGAGGGTAGAATTGGGACAGCATTGGATACATTCCTCTCTTTCTAAGCCACTGCAAGAAACCTGGGTTAATTGGTGAGTTATCAAAAACAGGAAGGAAGGAAGGAAGGAAGGAAGGAAGGTGGTCCAGGCATATATGGGGGAGGGAATGTTCCTTCAGTGTCTAATCTTTGATTCAAATCTTTAAGTGAATTTCACATAAACCTAACAGAATCCAGGTTAAGGATAATGGGTTTCTAGTAGTACTCATGAAAAGACACCTCGGTTTCTAAGCAGTCTATAAAGTACTGTGCCTTTCCCAGCAATTTCCCCAATTGCTTCTTCCAGTGGTTGATTTTAAAGTGTGTTACTGAACAAATTGTACAGGTGCCAAGTTCCAGTTTACACATTTAGCACTCCAAATTACCGCCACCTATGTTTTATAACACAAAGAGTAGTTATAATATAAATCACAGAGGATAGGTAACACATCAACTCACATCTCTTCCAGGTCTGCCATCTGTTCCTTTCTCTCCCATATCTCCCTTTTCACCCTAGGAAAAAGCAAGTAATTATTTTAGCTTTCTGGGGGGAAAAAGTATTTTAATGGAGCACAATTATGGAAAATTCTAAAAGATTAATGGCTATTTTCAGTATAACCTGTACTTGCCTAGACAAATTACTGCATGTTTTATTTTGCACCAAGTATGACTTCACTCAGACACATACTGGAAGTGGAGTATGTAGAGAATCACAACTCAGTGAACTCAACAAAGTTCAGTAATTTCACCCATGGAATTGAGAACCAGGAAAGGAAAAGCTGAAATTAAAATAAAACACACACCTACATTTGCTGATGGAATTTTCACAACTGTGGACAGGGAAAAAATTTCTTCACATCCTCCATGGCTTCATTATCCCAACAGTTTCCATCTTGGATCTGGCAAAGTGGGCTCTAGTCCACGAAAGCTGATGCCATGAATAAATCTGTTTGACTTTAAGGTGTCACAAGACTCTTTGTTGTTGTTACTATCCCAATAGTTTCTGCCATACAGTTCA
The DNA here is from genome assembly GCA_021292165.1 of Shinisaurus crocodilurus. Classification (NCBI taxonomy): domain Eukaryota; kingdom Metazoa; phylum Chordata; class Lepidosauria; order Squamata; family Shinisauridae; genus Shinisaurus; species Shinisaurus crocodilurus. The sequence continues at coordinate 132,752,387 of CM037879.1, forward strand.
GTTGCTGTGTTCTCCATGTCATCAGAAGGACCCTAAACCCCCAAAACTCTGAACTCCAAATCTAGTAATACTGTAGTTGGTTAGTGGAGAGGAGACAGGCTTTACTCACATGATCAGTGCTCCAACTGCATTTTAGCGTCTAAGCAATAGTTCAGGAAATTCCCATTCAAAGACAATAGTGTAATAACCAAACCACATATAACAAATGTGACTGGTGAGGGAGAGATAATAACCTTGCTGCTGTGGGTTTGCCATGCTGTGACAATCACCCCTTTTAAAAAAGATTCAAGGCAGATGTACATTTCAGGACCAGAAAGAGGGGATGCACTGCTTTCAAATAATTAATGAAAAGGAACAAAAATGGTAGGGAACTGATGTGGGGATAAGGGATAGCCTTAATAGTGTTCACCATCCCCCCCCCCCCTTAAGGCTGGTGTTTAGTCTGGAAGGCCTCAGCACTCACAGGCAACATCTAGATGTAACCAAGTTTTTGCACAACAACCACATTCCATGCAACCGTTCTCTACAAGAATAATCTGACTGTCCCCAATATATCCAGTGCTGATAAAAACATAAGAACAGCCATGCTGAATCAGACCAAGGGTCTATCTAGTACAGCATTCTGTTCACACAGTGGCCAACCAGCTGCTTATGGAATCCCAGAAGTAGGACACGAGTGCAACAGCACCCTCCCGCCCATGTTTCCCAGCAACTGGAGTACAGAGGCATACTGCCTCTGATACTGCAGGAAGCTTATAGCCAATCAGGACTAGTAGCCATTGATAGCCTTCTCCTCCATGAATTTGTCCCATCCCCTTTTAAAGCCCTCTAAAGTGGTGGCCATCACAACATCTTGTGGAAGTGAATTCCATAGTTTAACTAGGTGCTGCATGAAGAAGTACTTCCTTTTATCTGTCCTGAATCTCCCACCAATCAGCTTCATGGGATGACCCCGGGTTCTAGTATTATGAGAGAGGGAGAAAAATGTCTCCCTATCCACTTTCTCCACACCATGCATAATTTTGTACACCTCTATCAACATGTCTCCCCTTACTTGCCTTTTTTCTACGCTAAACAATCCCAGCTGCTGTAAGCTTTCCTCATAGAGGAGTTGCTCGAGCTCCTTGGTCATTTTAGTTGCTGTAAATGGAGAGATTGCTTGCACTTAGGGTACCCACCATATGTCCTACTTTACAGATGACAGGCCTCTACTTGAAAGTGTTCTCTATTTGAAGGGCTGTTCTAACCAAGTCCAGTTTAAAGATAAAGAACCATAAGGGGGGAGAGCAGCAGGGCCTTGAAGTTGCCCCTCAGCCCTCAGCACCTGGACAGCAGACTGGGCAGCAGCAGGCACACAGGTCACCGGGTCATACTCTTCCACACTATGGTGAGATGTACTGTATTTCTATTTAAACTACAATAATCATTTCTACATTTGCATCTATTACAATTAGATTAGCATATGCAAATTTTATGCAAACCAGTGTCCTCTTCTGTCCCCTTTTTTTGGTGATGTGTTAAGTCAGAGAAGCGCATCTTCATTAGTCATTGATTTAATTCTGCTAGCTAAATGGACCAGAACTAAGATCGTTCACATAGGATTATTTATAGTACACAATCCTGACTTCAAGCTATTCCTCCAGTGTTAATAATGCAGGTATTTCACCTAGCAGTGGAAGATAATTTTTTGGGGGGAGAGACTTTATAAAACTGTCCTGCAACAATAATCAAGGACAAATATGAATCACAGAGGTACATATTAAATGTTGTGTTGTTGTTTTTTTACATTAGAGGCATTCATGGGATTTTTCATCATGCACAGAGAAAATATATACATTAGAGTGAATTATACATTCAAGGCTAATCCTTAATCACTGCTGTATACGTTTATATGCAAAAACTACAGCATAATCCAAACATCGCTATTTTTGTTCTTTTAGTATTATAACAGCATGAATAAGCCTCAGAAATAACTATCAGTTTAAAAATTCTGTGCAACAATTTTTAAATGATTCCACACCGCCGTGCTTTGGACTTACGTGACGATGGAATAAACACACTTTAAACCCCAAACTATGAGCTAAGTGCTCTACCACAACATCAGAGGTGACATTCTGCAGCACACCAGGGGACACACAAGGGACTTGTTTATATGAGTGAGACAACAGCCCTTAAAGGCACAATCCTATGCAAGTTGAGACAGAAATAAATCCTACAGCTCCCAGTATTCCCCAGCCAGAATGGCTGGCTGGAGAATGCTAGGAATCATAGGACTTTTTTTTCCTGTCTAAACATGCATAGGATTGCACCCAAAGTGTCCTTCAATATCTGGTTTGTTGACATGACAGAAGGGCCATCCTCAATCTGTAATGAATTCAAATGAAGGAGCTCAAACTGGAAAGATTCAAAGGCTCACATTGCTGCTTTTGTCTCTCCGGAGTAGAATTCACAGTTCAGAGGAAAACACAGTGACCCATGAGAAATCCCAAACAGTCAAGCAAGGACGTGTGGCTTGAAAGCATCATGGAATCTCTGATTCTGCTAGACACAGGCCGTAATCTCAGGACAACAGTTCCAATGTAAGACTTTTCTTTTCTTTCTTTCTTTTTTTCTTTCTTTCTTTTTGAAGAACATTTTATTTATTTTATGATTGTATAAATAGACCCAGGGACAGGAAGCTAAGTCTACTTGGAATCCTAAAGAAATTTCATCCATCAGAGAGCCAAGCCAGCAACCCTTTCCACAAAGGTGCGTGCTTAATGTGTTGCAATGGGATTGCAACTGACTTGCGGCATACTAAAGCCTACCTGACCCCAGCTGAATCACCCAGGATACCACTGTAAGTATTAGAATGTTTGATTAACAGCTTGCAATATACTCTTTGAATTCTCAGGCTTGGGAATCCCTCAATTTTCCTTTACATTTTTTCCTCTTCTTCTTCTTCTTCTTCTTCTTCTTCTTCTTCTTTTCTTCTTCTTCTTCTTCTTCTTCTTCTTCTTCTTCTTCTTCTTCTTCTTCTTCTCGTTCCTCTTCTACCGAAGGTTGGACATCATTATGGCTAAACAGTCTTTAGATATGGCCACTCAAAAGAATGATACTGTATTGCCCTCAACTCATTCTCAAAGGTTTTTCAGTTAAGACATTCTTCTTCTTCCTACACTTCTTTTCCCATTTATTTTGCCTTGTATAATCCACTGCAATAGTCTATATTTTTCATTTCTCACTATATGACCAAAATATTTTAGTTTTCTGCGTTTTATGTGTTTCATAATTTCTGGATCTTTATACATTCTCTTTAACACTTCTTTGTTGTTCACCCTCTTGGTCCATGAAATTCGTAACATCCTGCGATAAATCCACATTTCAAATGCTTCTATCCTTTTTATGGAAGTCTGCGTTAAAGTCCACAATTCCATGCCATAGAGTAGAAATGAAAATATATAACACCGTACAATGCACATTCTCAAGGCTAATTTTAAGTTTTTGTTACATATTACATTTTTCATCTTTATAAAGCTACTCTGGGCCATCTCTGTTCTAACTTTTATTGCAATACTGTATTATGATCCCACTGCCCGTTCAACCACATTCCAAGATATTTATATTTATCAACCTGCTCCACATTTTCATTTTGAATTTTTAACTGTATTTCTTGGACTATTTGCTTTTTCCTAATCACATTTTATACTATCCACTAAATACCAGATTTCCTTTTGTGCGAGCTAGCAAATTTATAAAGTATTGCTAGTTGTCTGTTCAATTCTAGAACATTACAGCTTTTGTTACACAAACGTTACAGAAACACAACTGACATTTTGGGGCATCGTATGATCTGAGCTAGGGAAGGGTAGTAATTCAGGAACCCAAAGGCAAGTGACAGCAGTGTACTGGCAGAGGGACGTGCGAGAGGTTCAAAAGGGAAAGGAAGAGAGAGAGGAAAAGCAAAGAACCAAGAATAAGGAAGCAATTGTTAAAAGCCCTGTGTCTTCAGTGAATAGTGTGCATTCTTCTTCCCTTAGAAGTCTTTATTATTTCCTTAACTCTGCAAACAAATCCAGTCCATCCTTCACTATTTCCATACTACGGTTCATACTTCTAAGAGCAGCGTGCCTGTTATAATTTACTGCTGAATTCCAATATTGCCACAAAGCATTTCCAATAATGGCTGGCACAAACCATCTGCTTACTCATAGAAGCTGAGTTTTTCTTTCTTACTTTTTGCTGCTGTAGCTCTAGTCACATCATGTTTCATGGGTCACGCAATTTATTCACCATGAACAGAACCCTAAATTTTACATTACAATGTTCAGCCCCCACCCCACCCCCTTGAGAGCATTTGCAGTGTTCAGAATTGCTGGCCCTTCTCAAAGAGCTTCAGAGAGAGAGAGAGAGAGAGAGAGAGAGAGAGAGAGAAAGAAAGAAAGAAAGAAAGAAAGAAAGAAAACTACTATGAGCAGAGAAGTTGTGGGAATTGTCCCAAAGAGATGTTAGATCATGGCCACTAAAAAAAATTGGTGTGAAGCGAATGTGAGTTGAATGGATAAATGCAGGGTTCAACCTGTGGTAACACTATTGACTGATTCACCATGCTCCAAGCTTGCAATTTAAATCACGTTTATGATTTTGGTGCAAAGCGTCTGGGTTGAATGGTGACAGAATAAATGTGTGTTTGTTGCTGTACATTTGGCAAAACAACTACATGACCACCTTGCCACATTATGAACACTGCATGGATCCACTCCTTTCATATTTTCAGTATGTAATCTTAATGGTATGATGGCCCTTATTGACAAGGAGTACAGATAGACATATGTACATATGGATGTACATACAGAAGTATACAACATATAGAAGCCAGTGAATTTCTTTTGGCTATGGAGTGCACCCTGCTTCATTTTGGCTTCACTCCTCAAATGATTCACATTCTTGGCTCAAAAATCAGCATTACTTTTCACTAGTTCTGAGCCAAAACGGAATCTTACCTATCCGGCTCTGAAGGTAAACCCCACCACACCCATGCACCTTTCATTAATGTTTGGGAGGGGGCCTCAACTCATTCTCTTGCGCTTGTGGGACCCACCACAAGCACAACAGGAAGCTAGTGCTTCCTAAAACAATCCTGGAAATTAAACAAAACTCTCATTTCTGGGACAGGACTGGTCAGCAGAACTCACTTCTACGAGCTCTGCTGACCTGCTCTGTTCTGGAAATAAGCATTTTGGTTCATTTCCGATTGTTTTAGGAACCGCTAGCTTCCTATTGTGCTAGCAGTGGGTCCCGCTAGCATGTGGGCAGCATTGGATATTGTCCCCTGTCTATTGCACGGTAATGCTTTTCTGTCTGCAGCACAGCCCCAGTGATGTGGGGCAGAAAATGTTCCAGTGTTTTATTTTTCTGTGGATAATTTTCCATTTCCTGAGTTTATTAGTAACAATGACTGAATGCCAAATACAAATACAGTATTAGGCAAGCTTATTTATTTATTTATTATATTTATACCCCACCTTTTTTCCTGCAAGGAACCCAAGGCGGCTTACATAATCCTCCTCCTCCCCCCTCCATTTTATCCTCACAACAACCCTGTGAGGTAGGTTAGGCTGAGAGTCAGTGACTGGCCCAAAGTCACCCAGTGAGTTTCATGGCCGAGCAGGGAATAGAACCCGGATCTCCCGAGTCCCAGTCCAACACTCTCACCACTACGCCACACTGGCTCTTGGCACTGGCAGTTTCCAAGTTGTAATTAATGTTTTTCAGGTGATTATCTCCAGCAAGTATGTGAGAGAATACATGTATGTCATTGAAACGGAACTAATAAATTGTGACAGCAAAAGTGAACAACTGTTGTGGAAGAGAGCTGAACTCTGCTGAAATAGATGAGTGGTTCCCAGGATAGCATGCACAGTTCTTTGGGTTGCTAAAACTAATTAGTGCAGCCTTCCCCAACTTGGTGCCTTCCATGCTGACTGAAGGATAGCAGAATGTTGTATGCCAGCATATCTTCAGACAACACACAGTGGCTCATCGTGGGTTATTTAACCCATGATGAGCCATGTCAACTGCGGGCACCAAATTACATGTACAACCCCCACTCAGGGGGTTGTTGTGCTGCGCGAACCCAGTAAGCATGGGTTATGTGAAGATTAAACAACCCTCACATAACCCTAAAATAGGCCATGACCTGATTTACACGATCACCGGAGGTTAAATAAGCCACGGTGGCTTGTTTAAGCCATGGTGCATGCAGGGCACCATTTGCCTAATCAGCCGCCCAGGCACAGCTTGTGATGTCATCCGAACCCAGGTGGCATGGCTTGTTGGAGAGGCAAACAACCCTCAAAAAACCCATGGGCTGTTGTTGGGTTATTTGAGGGTTGTTCCCCCCTTAAACAAGATATGCTGCCCAGGATCAGACGACACAACAAGCAGTGCCTGGGTGGGTGATTAGGCAAATGGCACCCGGGATGTGCCACAGCTTAAACAAGCCACTGTGTCTTTAACCCATGGTGATTGTGCAAACTGGTCCCATGGGTTATGCAAGGGTTGTTTAACCTCACATAACCCATGCTCACCAGGTTCGCACAACATGACAACCCCTGAGCGGGGGTTGCATATTTAAAATGGCGGCTGCACACACCACAGCCTCACCATAGGTTAAAACACTCTGCACAGCTGACTTCTGCTAGAAATAGAAATAAACTGTGGCCCCTGACTTTGATTTTCTGAGAAACATTGAATTTATGAACAAAAAGAGGACAAGTGCTTGTCCACTTGCATGCAGCCCAAGTGAGGCTGCAATGAAATTGCAGGTTATTCCAGCTGCTATGAACACACACAACAAAACAATATTTGTGGTACAATGAGGTGCAAGGGGACACTACTGAATCCCCAAATCAACGGAAGAGTTTAAAAAAAAACATTTACGTATTATGTCTTGTGGATGGACTGCATGGCATTTAAGGTTGCAGTGTGGCGTATCGGTGAGAGTGTTGGACTGGGACTCGGGAGATCTGGGTTCTAGTCCCCGCTCAGCCATGAAACTCACTGGGTGACTTTGGGCCAGTCACTGCCTCTCAGCCTAACCTACCTCACAGGGTTGTTGTGAGGATAAAATTGAGAGGAGGAGGAGGATTATGTAAGCCGCCTTGAGTTCCTTGTAGGAAAAAAGGTGGGGTATAAATGTAATAAATAAATAAACTTCTAGGCCTAAATTCTATAATTAGCCTTGTATTTTCATGGCTGCCAGTTCACAACTTCATATAAATTGTGTCCAAATAAGAGTAATACTCTGTCATTTCCCTTCCAGATGTTTGGATTTAGCAAATTGGAACAATGAGCTGAAGACACAGGCCTTTAAGCCTTTGTTCTGGTTTGCAGACAGAGATCTGGTATGGAAAGCCATTTCAGCTTGGAGGCATTCCCTGGTTGCATTCATGCTGACTGAACCAGAGTGCTTCCAGGATTACTGGAAGCATGCTCTCGCAGTAAGTTGAAATAAAGCTTGAAAATAAAATAAAATAGAAGATCAACATGGACAGTGTTCTTTCTCCCCTTTGCAGAACTGAAAGATTGTGGAGGGGGCACATGCAATGGTTATCAGAATGGGATGACAGAACTAGCCTCAGTGAGTAGCAACCAGAGAAATTAAAGGTGCAGTCCTATGCAAGTTTAGACAGAAAAAAAAACTTGCATAGGATTGTGCCCTAAGAGAAGCAAATAGCTTGAAGTGTTGTTTACTGCTCAGGCAATACGGTCAATATTTAATCATATTTGAAGTTTGGTTTCTGATTTGATGTTTCTCTAGCTGGGAAACTTTTGAGAGCTTACACAAGAAAGAAAAACTAGCCCATTCCCTTTTCTTTTAAAGGTAAGTGAACAATCAATCTTTTCCTGTCAGCAGTTGACAAATGGCATTACTTTTACAGAAAGCATTTTTAAGACAACAATATTTCCTGTGGGTCGAGCGGATTGCTACTACAGTTCTTTGGTGACTAGCAGGTACCGTGCAATCGGTAATTACAACCATGTCAAACGTGTGATGAACTGGTAAACGTGCACTGGAAAGTCTGAGCTTCATAAGCTTCTGTTCCATTCCAGAACATATTGGCTACCATGGTAACTCCCACTTCACCTTTTTCGCCTAAGGTATGGGCAGAGAAACCCTATGGTACCTGGGAGAGTGTTCCAGGGACCATAGGATGGTGCAGATTTCCTCTCAAGGCGTAAGACACAGCTACAACCTGAGTGGGTGGGGGAACCCCAGCAGGGATTCCCCCTCCCAGCTGCTGTGGAAAGCTCCATGGCACTCCTCTTGCGGCCTTAGAATAGGGTTGGGGAGGGAGGAAAGGAGGTGGGTGGGGAAGGGAGAGGAGAGACATGGATCCACTGGATCCATGAACTCTCAATCACACATCCTCATCCACAGCAAGGTAAGTCAGCTAAAGACCCATTTTTTAAGGTAGAATGGGAGGCGTTTTCGTCTCCGTTGTTCCACCTGCCCTGTCTGTGGAGCCCTCCATCTAAAGAGCAGCAATCCTGTTATATTGCACTCTTAATTTCTTACATTTTTTTATCCCAGCCTTCCTCTGCAAAGCTCAAGGCAGTGTATATGCCTCGCCACTGCCCACTGTTTTGTCGTTGTCTGGCACAAGGTCACCCAGTGAGTTTCACAGTGGAGCACGGATCTGAATCTGGGTTCCCCCAGTCTAAGTTCAACACAATCACTACACCACACTGGATTACAAGCATTCCTCCCTAGGAATTAGCCTGGGAGGATTTGTTACATGTTAGAAAAGTGGTTGAGAACCAGGAACAAAACTACTTTAGCAGGTATAAATGGGTAACATGAATTGTTTAAGACAGTGTTCTCCAACCTTGGGTCCCCAGATGTTTTTGGCACAGTAAGAAAATGGATTGTCTAGGCAGGGACGCAGTGTTATACCTAACATATGTTGGCACACACGCACGCACGCACACACACACACACACAGATATTTATTGTATGTTTAGGTTTTACCATCTTCTCTTTTCAGGGAAGTTAGTTCTTGCAGTTACCGGTAAATGTCTGATTGATACATTATACATACACTTTTCTGAGGCTGGAAACCTATGCACGCTTGTTTGGGATTAGCTCCAAAGAAAAAGTTGGACTTACTTTCAAGTAAACATGCATCAGAATAATTGGGCTACATTATTTTCTCAGCTAGAAATCAAATTGTTTTTAATTGTATCTGTTCATTTAGAAAAGAAAATCTTTCTTCCTCTCTCCAATATCTCACACAACATACAATCATAGACGTCTCGCTCTCCCTGAGAGCAAAGGAGTTAATGCTGTTTTTCCTTGCACATTTTGTTTCAATTTTTATTTTCTCATGATATTACATATACCATTATTAAACACTGAAAAATCAATACTCCACTTTAAAATAGACACACTAGAGGCCAGGTTCTTTTGCTAGAAATACCTCATTGATTTTATATGGGTTGGATTTTCTCCCCTCAGTAGACTATTTGAACATGGATATTTGCTGCTGCAAATTGAAATCAATTCCTGGATCTGGATTTTTTACCATTTTTACCATTCTCGGAACAAAAATGAACTGTTGCAAGTTAATGCTTGTACTCTCATTTTCAAGGAATGTATTGATCACATACAATTAGTAGTTTCTATGTTCTGCCAGACTCCCAAAATTCTACTCTTACTCGGTCACAACAACATTATTTTACCATCCCATCCTCTTTAGTTCCTTCCTGTGCAGAAAAATCTTTTAGCACAAATTATAAGAACATAGGAAGAGCCACACCGGATCAGACCAAGTGTCCATCTAGTCCAGCATTCTGTTCACACAGTGGCCAACCAGTTGCCCATGGGAAATTCGCACGCATGGCATGAGTGCAACAGCACCCTTCCGCCCATGTTCCCCAGCAACTGGAGTACATGGGCATGCTGCCTCCGATACTGCAGGAAACATATAGCTATCAGGACTAATAGCCATTGATAGCCTTCTCCTTCATGAATTTGTCCAATCCTCTTTTAAAGTAGCCCAAAGTGGTGGCCATCACGACATCTTGTGGAAGTGAATTCCATAGTTTAACTATGCACTGTGTGTGTGAAGAAGTGAGCTAGGGATGTTCATGTACCGGGGGGAGCGCCTCGCCTCGCCTCGCCTCTCCGCGGCGGGCCCCCCCCGCTGCTCGATTCTCAGTGGCACAGAGAGATTCTCGCCGCTCGAGCTGCCCGCACCGCTTCCGTCGTGTCACTTCTGGCTGGCGGAGAGGCGAGCGGGCACCGGGACCTGGTAAGGCCTGCTCACCTAGGGCGGGCATGAGCGGGGCCGATTTTGGCCCGCTACACCCGCTCGAGGCGTACTCCCTTTTATCTGTCCTGAATCTCCCACCAATCAGCTTCATGGGATGACCCCGGGTTCTAGTATTATGAGAGAGGAAGAAAAATGTCTTCCTGTCCACTTTCTCCACACCATGCATAATTTTGTACACCTCTATCATGTCTCCCCTTACCTGCCTTTTTTTTTTAAGCTAAACAATCCCAGCTGCTGTAACCTTTCTTCATAGGGGAGTTGCTCCAGTCCCTTGATCACTACAGTTGCCCTTTTCTGCACTTTTTCCAACTCTACAATGACCTTTTATCAACTATAAATTAACTTGTGCTAGTAATGTTATTAGACATAAGAGGAGTAGGTACTGGGTAAATTGGAAATACTTCACAGTAGTGCTGTTGCAAACTGGCTGCAATTTTCAGCATCCTATTTGCAAGTTGTGAAAATAGGGAGTATTGTGGTGATTTTACAGGAGGGGGGAGGGTGAAAAGATTTCTGGGATGTGTGCTTAACAACTGTGGAATGCACCCCCTCAAGATCATTCTAGGGAAAAACATGGTGGCTGCAAGGAGGCAGCAGCCATCAAGAGAAAAAGAGTTTAAAAGTCTCTGCTACAACACTACTGCAAAATGGTAAGGGTGCCCCTCAAAACTTTGGATATTTTCATGCCCCAATGAAATCCCCTTTCAATTTTTAGAATAAACATTCCTAAGCAATCTCTCCATGGGCAGCCCCTTGAAGAGGATTAACCTCTAGTAGTCTGGTGGCCAACTGGCCCTGAATTAACCCTGTGGTAAAATTCAGAGGATGAGCTATTTAGGCCAAATTTGCAAGGCTCTGTGTAAAGGGAGATGTTAAAATTCCCCCAGGGGAGGGAATTTATATTTTGTTGTTAACCCATTTTCATGTTCCAGGCACTTTCATTTAAAAAAACAAAAACTTTTGGCTTTGCCAGAGACAATACCATTACAGTAGCATATTTTACAGAGCCAGTCGTTATAATCATCTATTTATTCCAAAATATAAGAATCACTGAATGCTAACTCTTTTTAAGGATTCAGTGAGCCTTATAATATTTTGAAAAACCACAACATACTTCTCAGAATGAAGACCAAGCCCAGAAAACTGTTAGTGGCTGCACATTTTTCGAAGGAATGTCTTAGAGTGAAGGAAAAGTTAACACAAATAGTTCAGCCAGAGTGACAGTAGCAGCTGGAGTCATGACCCGACGTCCAAATAAAATAGAATTGCAAGACACAAGGATGCTTTGGCACAGCTGCTGTGGAGCTCTTAAAATCATTAAAAGGGTAATCATTTAAAAATAAAAACATGCTTAACAGACTTCCCAGAAAAGGCTTTTTTTACCCGTCTCACAACTGTTAGCAATAACGGATGTTGACTCTTAGCTTTTTCTTTCTGGTGTGTCATTTGTGATCAGATTCTTTCTAATCTGCTGTCTACTGTAATCTATAGATGCAAAAACTGCCATTTTTAAGAGATGCAGTAGTTAGACCTACGTGTGATCTATGAAACAGTGACTTTTGACATAAAGACAGTACCTAAAGGACCTAAAGATAGTAGTGCACGCGCTGGTAACTTCGAGGCTCGACTTCTGCAATGCGCTGTACATAGGGCTACCTTTGTACCTAGTCCGGAAACTTCAACTAGTGCAAAATATGGCCGCCAGACCGGTTACTGGTACACCTAGGGGTGCTCACATCACACCAGTTTTAAAAGCACTCCACTGGCTGCCAATCAGTTTCCGGGCGAAGTATAAAGTGTTGGTTATTACCTTTAAAGCCCTACATGGTTTGGGTCCAGGCTACCTACGGGATCGCCTTCTCCCATACAATCCACCCCGCACACTCAGGTCCTCTGGGAAGAATTTACTTCAGTCAGCCAAAACTAGGCTGACGGGTACTACCCAGAGGACCTTTTCTTCTGCTGCTCCCAGATTATGGAATGGCCTGCCGGAGGAGATTCGTCAGCTCACCAGTCTTTTGGAATTTAAAAAAGCCATAAAGACTGATCTCTTCCGGCAGGCCTATCCGGCGGAATTTTAGGTTGCCTTTAAGATGTTTTTACGATATTTTAATGATGTTTTAATGATGTTTTAATGATGTTGTTTATGATGTTTTTAATATGTTTTAAGATGTTTTAATAGTATGTATTGTGTATTTTATATTTTTGTTGTTCCCCGCCTCGATCTAGACGGAGAGGCGGGTAAGAAATAAAATTTATTATTATTATTATTATTATTATTATTATTATTATTATTATCTCAAGGCATTCTAGAAACTCAAGGAGTTACGAATGCAGATTCTGTTGGACTGCAAAGAGCTGCTGTTGATGAAAAACTTAAGGGTAGTATCCAGCTGTGCCCTGGTGCTAGTGCTAATAACTTGGCGCAGGCATAAACCCAGGCCTGCACAATGTAATTTCAGTGAATTTCGGTGGCAAGCACTATTTATATGATGCAAATGTTGGCTTATGGTAGTGAAACGTGATTAGTGGTAGCCCTGGGGCATAATTGGAGACAAAAGCTGCAGGTAGGAAACAGAAAGCTTTACTTAGGTGCCTTCATACAACCTTTGCTCAGTTTTCCCCCCAGATGCACAACCAATCAACATTTTATATGAGCAGTCTCTTCAGTGGCTGAGCCTGGGGGCATTGCACTGTCCCAGCCTGCAAGAGGTTTTCCAAAAGGGACAGTACAACCCACCCACCCCCACTTGTGCTGCCTTGCCTCAAGGAAATAACACACTAGGCTGCCCATAAGCTCTGTGGATTCCTCCAATAACGTGTCTCGATTCTTCAGCGGAAGTGCTCAGAAGATTTTACTTAAACTCACAAGGTTTAATCCACCATTTAGAAGATATAAATGCATCCTGGGACTTCCCAATAGGCTGTAAGCAAACAAAAAAAGTATGACACAGACATATTCTGTCAGTTACAAATGAAAGACACCTTGCTAAATCAATTCTGTAAGAATATAGCATACTCTCTTAGACAAGCAACCATGTATGGCATGGGAATACAGATTCTAAGAACATATGAGCATAAGAAGAGCCTGAAGGTCAGGCTGAAGGTCCATCTAGTCCAGCATTCTGTTCACACAGTGGCCAACCAGCTGCCCACGGGATCCACCATGCAGGACATGAGCGCAACAGCACCTTCCCGCCCATGTTCCCCAGCAACTGGAGTACAGAGGCATACTGCCTCTGATACTGTCTCTGATTCTGTCAGTTACGAAGAAGTTCCTAGAAGTGTCAATGATGGTATCTGCAGACCAGTAGCTGAAAAGCATTAGCCGATTTCACACTCCAGCTCCAACAACATGGAACAACAGCAAACGTACACTTTACATTACTTTTCATTTGGACTCAGGGAAAGCATTATAACTTGCTTCTTGACCCTATAAAGATGCATGTAGATTTGTCAGCTCAAGCCATTCTGCGATAGGAACATCCTATATGAAGGAAGTGAAGCAAATCTGTCCCTGCTATGCTGCCAGCCCTTTCAGTCCCATTGTGACTGCTCACAGTGGACTTTTTTGGTCATCTAAAGGTCTTTAAAATGTCATCTCCAGTGTGTCTCATGTCCTATACCAGCATGACTCCTCTCCTACGATTTCTGCCAGGGTGGTGTAGTGGTTAGTGTGTTGGACCAGGGGCAGGGAGGTCTGGGTTCAAATTCCCTCTTTAGCCATGAAACTCACTTGGTGACCTTGGGTTGGTCACTCTCATTCTGCCTAACCTACCTCCCAGGGTTGTTGTGAGTAGAAAATAGGAGGGACCATGTATGCCACCCTAGCTCCTTGAAGGATTTAAAATTACAGCAGTGGTCTCAAAATAAAGCTTCTGAGTGGGGGCGTCTGACCCCCAAACTACTCAGTATATGCATATATGTGCGCGCGCGCACAATGTACACACATGGACAAAGCAGAACAAGTAAATAATACTAGGGGGATGGGTGGAGGGGAAAAAACCTTGCCTCTCCCTTTAAAACTAAACCTCTTGTCTGGCAGCTGGCCTCAAACCTCAAAACCAACCAGACAGATTAAAAAAGGACTACTTGGCAGCTCTTTCTGCAAATATACAGCAAATTACTACCAGCAATCTTGTAACAGAGGCTACCAAGTTTTTTTTTTCTAGGCTAAGCTTAAGATGAAATATGATTGGTGCACAGAAATCCAATCAAAACAGTAATCATCACATTTTTGAAAGAGCCTTGTTATTCCTAGACTGAACACCACACATGCCTTGCAGTTTAATTCTCTATCATTATCTCTACAGAAAACTGGAGTTTTGTATATGAACTAATGAGGACTGGATCTTTTGTGAAGTTGGAAATTATTAGGACAAGGGTTAGTAACACCAAACAAAACCAGTTTGCAAAATTGAGGATTATTTACCTTTTCACCCGCTTCACCTTTGTCACCCATCAAGCCATGTTCACCCTGAATTTGGGAGAAATTTAAGAAATGTTAGCATAACAAAAAAATTAAACAATTCAGCATTGTTTTACATTTGTTTTCCTTTTTGCTTCTATGTCACAGGGAAAAAGCTACTTACACATTTTTTTCAGAAAGAATTACAGAATATATATATTAGTCACAACAATCGTAGTAGGGCCTCTAAGGCTGCACTTCTATACACACTTACTTGGGAATAAGCCCCAATGATCTTAATGGGACTTACTTCAGAGTAAATATGTACAGGATTGCACTATAAATATACAAAAATGGAGGGCCGACAGAGCCTTTATTCGCAGCTGTTTTTGTGTCATCTTTAGTGAGAAAAATGCTAAAATTGGAAAAGATTTTCCTCTTTATTAAATGAGAGCAGTTAAACCACAACCCATGGACATCTTCTTTGAAACATGAAACTCTGAATGGAAAAACCTGCCATTTGACAGAAAACATCCACAGCATACCTGATAATTGCATGTTATAGCTAAACAGTTTGAACCCTCGTTTGTATTTCGCAAACTGGAATGAAGTCTGCATACCTTAGCAACTTCTTATGAACCTATACAGTTGAGATGGGGACAGACCTACCGTATGTCCTGTTGGTTAGCAGCACCTTTGGGTGTTGGTAATCTTTAGGAGTTCACCACTGCACTGAGCAGCATATTCTTTTTTGTTGTATTGGCAATAGTCCCATGAATGCCAAGCAGAGAAACAACCTGACTTACCGTAATAGATCACCAACTGCTGTATTCATAGTACATAAAACACTGCATGCCATTCCAAGTAGCAGATTTTTTTTTTAAATTGGCAATAGAACAGCTGAGAGGCAGGAGTTTTATTGCCTTTGTGCTTAAAAGGCGGCATTCAAAGTGGCCACCCAAGCTCTATTTCCTGTAAAACAATGCCCTGTTGATAGCTCAAGAATAAAGGGGGGTGGAGAACAGCAAAAGCTTTTATGAAAGCAACAGACACACCAAAAGAAACACACATACACACACACATACCCCAAGTGAAGAAATTTAATTAATTGTTAAAAACATGGAAACTGACATAAATGTAAAACAATAATACAATGCTTTACAACTTAGTATCAAACAACGATTCCGTATTTTCAACAGTCTGAATACTACACTGGAAATAACACCGTGTCTTCCTTTTTGCCATCTGTGCAGCACCTTTGGGTTTGTTTATTTATTTACTTCTCATATTTGATCCTTCCATCAAGGAGTTTAGGTTGACACACATGGAGTTATCTCATTGTTTCATCAGGACAACCCTCTGAGTTAGGCTGAAAGATGGAGACTTGGCAAGTTGAATACCTAAAGGGGGATTTGGGTTTCTGCATAGAAACATAACGCTCTGTTCTAGACACCATATAAAAACACAAAGGAATGGGAAGAGAGAAATAAGAAACTTCAAGCACAGAATCACACTAAATGGATATAAATTGGCTCTACCTTTTCCCCAAAAGCACCAGGAACACCAGGAGCTCCAATCATGCCATCTTCTCCCTGAAACAAATCATATGTTTATGATTATATGATCATAATGGTTTTATGTGGAATATGATTTGATGTAATATAAGTACATGGTTTTATGTGGAATTATGCAAAAATAATGTCAACATAAATAATATTCTTAATTGTCTCACATCATCCTTATTTGGACAGGACAATCTTATATTTTCCCAAGCAAACTGTTGTGCCGGGGTTTAGAATAATCTGAATATTTACTGAGCTAAAAGCATATTTGACTGATACGGAATAGACCATGTGGTGTGAATAGAATATTTAGGTCACTGAGCTGGCTTTTGATTTCAGAATGTTGGATAAACCTTTGTTCACACCTCAGTAACCAAGTGAAGAACAAGTGTTGATTCTAAAGACGCAGTGGAGTCCCGATTATACAACATAAGAATGTAAGAAGAGCCATGCTGGATCAGACCAAGTGTCTATCTAGTCCAGCATTCTGTTCACACAGTGGCCAAAACAGCTGCCCACGGGAAACCCAAGCAGGACATGAGTGCAACAGCACCCTCCCGCCCATGTTCTACAGCACTGGTGTACATGGGCATACTGCCTCTGATACTGGAGGTAGCATATAGCCAATCAGGATTAGTAGCCATTGATAGCCTTATCCACCATGAATTTGTCCAATCCCCTTTTAAAGTCCTCCAAAGTGGTGGCTGTCACTCTACATCCTGTGGAAGTGAATGCCATAATTTAACTCTGCGCTGTGTGAAGAAGTACTTCCTTTTATCTGTCCTGAATCTCCCACCAATCAACTTCATGGGATGACCCCGGGTTCTAGTATTATGAGAGAGGGAGAAAAATGTCTTCCTGTCCATTTTCTCCAACCATGCATAATTTTGCACACCTCTGTCATGTCTCCCCTTACTCGCCTTTTTTCTAAGCTAAACAATCCCAGTTGCTGTAACCTTTCTTCATAGGGGAGTTGCTCCAGCCCCTTGCTCATCTTAATTGCCCTTTTCTGCACTTTTTCCAAGTCTACAATATCCCTTTTTAGGTGCAGTGACCAGAACTGTACCCAGTATTCTAAGTGTGGTCACACCATAGGTTTGTATAAGGCGAGCATGCATGATCTTGGCAGTTTTATTTTCAATTCCTTTCCTAATTATGCCAAACCTGGAATTTGCCTTTTTCACAGCAGCTGCACACTGGCTTGACATGTTCATCGTGCTGTCTTCTGCAACCCCAACATCTCTTTCTCAGTCAATCACTGCTGGCTAAGATCCCATCAGCTTATACTTAGTTGAGATTTTTTGCCCCAACATGCATCACTTTACACACTTGCTTCAAACAAGGCAGTGCAATTCTCAAACCTATTGCCATAAGATGGCCAGTCTAAGGAACCCCTTTCAGTCTGCCTACAACTAATGGTAGGGCTTAGTGAGGGTTTGCAATGGGGCAGGTGGCCTGGTTGTTTGGGTCCTGCGAGTATTACAGACCTAATTTACAGCTGCCCTGAAGTCTCTTTAGTGTTCTAAACTACAGGAAAAGGCAACTGGATAGGTTAGAATGGGGAGAGCTGTGGAGAAGTCACCCATTTTTATTTGGAATCAGGAATCAGCTGATTTCCCACAATTCTGTATTGTCTCTGCTGAATCATATTGCAACTATTTTATGGAATATTAAACCACGGATCATGCTAGGACATTTGCACAAGATTTTGTGCAATACAGTTGATTTTTGGGGGGTGAAATTTTTCATATAACTGCTTCATGATCTTGCATGGTTACAGCCATCACTATTCTCTCACTGAAGCATTTCTTTGCTGGTGGTGGTTGTATCCTGTGAAATTCAGCACTGTATGTTTATAATCAAAGCATAATCTAAACCCCACTATAAGTAATTGTTTCAGTATCATCAGGCTTTTATAAAAGCAGTGAATAAAAGAAAAGGGAGGAAATGGTTTATAACTGTAGAGTTCATTATCTATTGTCTTGGCATGAAGCAATGCAAAAGAGAAGACAGAGCAGAAAGAAACAGTGGCAACACCATGGCCTTTTGTCTTCTTCAATGGTCATGTAAATCCAATCCCTTATTTTGGTGACTAGACCAAAAATATAACAGCGGCTATGAGCCATTTTTTCTTTAGGAATTTCTTATAGAGGAAACAAAATGAGACCACAAAAGTTCTCTCAGAATGCGGGCAATTGCCAGCCATGCATTCTTTTTAATGGTGTTTTATAGAGTTAGAGCTGATTCTACTATACTGCTGAATGATGTTATTTTCTTACACAAAGCAATAAGAAACAGAACAATCTCCAATCAAGATATGTAAAAGTATACCCAATTTGAGAACACAAGGTGTGTGTGGGTGCATGCACATGTGCTTCTTAAAAGTGGAAAGCTCTGGTTTGGACATAATTGCTTCCCTCTTGGTTCTAGCAATTCACTTGTACATTTTTTAAAAAAATCTGAAACTGTGTTTAGTGGAAGCACAAAGGTATCCACACCTTAGAACTGTTGGATAGACACATATATCTTAGCAATGTAGCTATGCAGGAGATATGTTCCCCTATTTCTTGACAAGCTACAGAGCCAGTGTGGCATAGTGGTTAGTGTTGGACTGGGAGTCGGGAGATCCGGGTTCTATTCCCCGCTCGGCCATGAAACTCACTGGGTGACTTAGGGCCAGTCACTGACTCTCAGCCTAACCTACCTCACAGGGTTGTTGTGAGGATAAAATGGAGAGGAGGAGGAGGAGGAGGATTATGTAAGCTGCCTTGGGTTCCTTTCGGGAAAAAAGGTGGGGTATAAATATAATAAATAAATAAATAAATAAAATAAAATAAAATAAAATGATGGGCAAGGTCTGTTTGGAGGGAGGACCTGTATTTCTGAAGGGACCTCTCTACAGATACATATCAACCCCTTCAAACTCCTCCAAACGGGCCCTGTCAGAGGAGGTTGGATGATCCAGCATCGGAAATAGTGGGTGGGTTTTGTTCCCACTGCAATGCTGTCCCCTAGTGCAGCACCTTTTTTACTTGAGTGAATGGCAGCCATAAGGGAGAGAGTAAAGACATACATGCACACCACTGGGTAGGGGATTAACCCTCCTACTGCTCATTACCTCTCTGCTGTGTCCCAGATTGCAGTCTCTTTTTCCCAATGGGACACTAAATGTGAGCCTACAATATCTGCATAGACCTGAGTTTTGTTTCTTCATTCAAATGTAGAGTGCAACAAGTGGTAGCTGCAACTAAATATTGCAGTATATCCACACCTCCAACCAAGGTGTGCTCCTGTTCAGGTTTGCTGCCAGGCAGTCATGCCCTCCTCCAGGATATTATAAGCCAGCCTTCCCCAACCTGGTACCCTTCAAATGTGTTGGTCTCCAACTACAACTCTAATGGCAATGCTGGCTGGGGATGATGGGTGTTTTAGTTCAACATATCTGGAGGGAGAGCTGCTATAAGCTGTAAGAAGTCCAAGCCAGGCATCCCTGTCATCACCTTTTCCAAAGACACATAACATTCCATAGCTCCTGAGCATGTTTAATCCTTACTGAGCTGCTTTCGGTGGGAATTGCCCCTTAGGTTTCTTTCTTTAAAAAAAAAAAAGTCCTAAACTTCTGCAATCATCAGGGTCCCTCAGAGCATGCTGATACCTCTTCGTTTCTCAATGGCTCAATTTTGGCTCCATTTCTGTCAGCACAATGAGACTGTGAGCAATTTATGACTTGCATTGCTCTCACACACACAAACACACACTAACTACGTAATGTAGGTGTGTATGTGATGCCTGCTGCCTGCACTGGGCCTCCTAGCACATAATTATATTCTGCAGATGAGAGGCAAGGTGTGAGCCAAAGACCCACTCCTAATCTCACCACTGAGATAAAGGGGGACGATTTTTGTCCAAAGAGCTCCAATATCTTTCCAAACGTAAATACATTAATTTTAAGCAAATGTCAACAACTTTTAAAAATGCATCCATTTTTTAAAAAATGGAAACAAGTATCAGCACTGGTATATATACACAATACACATGCCTCTCTAGGATGTCAACAGTTTATGCCTTGCCTCTTGTCAAGCTTCCTCCACTAATTTTTAGTCTAAGAACACCAATTAAATGTTATCACTTCAACTCATGAGGTCATATGCAGGAACCTGAGTTTGCTAGAGGAAGTGATGGAACCCTGGGAACTGCCAGGCATGTCTAAACCGACAGATAGATAAGCAAAGCTGAGAAGTCGCTGAGGCCATTGCATGGCCAAACATCTTGACCCCTGTCCCAACAGAGCAATGGAGATGGGAAAGTGATTTCCATGTGTTATTATTTGACTAATAAATGTTATGTGGAAATCTTAACTTATTTAACTTACGCTGGCTCAGCTTGTCTGAGCGTGGAAAGCTAAGCAGGGTCAAGCCTGGTTATTACTTTGATGGGAGACCCCTCCTCTAGTTTCCTGCATTGAGCAGGGGGTTGGACTCGATAGCCTGGTAGGTTCCTTCTAACTCTATGATCTATGAAATCTATAATCAATGCAAGTTGTGCAGCTTCAATGAGCCTTTGCTGATTTAATTACAGTTATGGATTTTATACATAGGTCCGTACTGCTAGTTTATCCATTCTGCTTGCATAAAATAGTCGCACAGGCTTTTCTTCTTGTTGAAAGTATCTACTTTTCAGACTTTTGAAGTTACTGGGGGTTACATGGGTGGGTCTGAGCCCCACAACCACTCTGCCTCCTTTCAGGCCCTGCTTCCTTAGGAGAATGGGAGTAACCATCTAAAATTTGTATTTTCTGTGTCAATTTATACTGTTTGGGGACTGCCAAGAAAGAGAAATGGGACTGAAGAGAAAAGGGACCAAATGATGTCAGGGAAGGGGAAGGGCTTAGGGGATGGAGCCCTGCCCTCCGACATCATCCGGCCCATCAGATTGGTCCAGGGGGAATCTGGCCCCCAAACCGACACCCTTGGTGTAGTGCCTACGGCCTTTAAAAAGGTAGTTGTTAGATCCCTTTTTAATAAGCCAAATTGGGATCCACTGATGCTGGATAAATATCATCCAGTATCATGTGTGCCATTCTTTAAATTTCTTTGATACTGGAAAAGGTGGTGGCCTCTCAACTCCACACAGATCTTGGCTGATAACCTGGATCCATTTCAGTCTGATTTCTGAAGAAGTTTTAGGACAGAAACTGCCTTGGTCGCTGTTTTGGATGACTTACACTGGAGAATGGATGGGCGCAGTGCAATCCTGTTCATTCTCCTAGACCTCTCAGTAGTCTTCGGTATTATTGACCATGATAGGATCTAGGTTTCCTGGCTAGGGTGAGATGGTGGGAGGCATGGTGGAGGGAAGACCCAGAAGGTGGTGCTGGTGGACTTCTGATCCACCATTCTTTAAGTCCCAT
Source organism: Shinisaurus crocodilurus (assembly GCA_021292165.1). Taxonomy (NCBI): domain Eukaryota; kingdom Metazoa; phylum Chordata; class Lepidosauria; order Squamata; family Shinisauridae; genus Shinisaurus; species Shinisaurus crocodilurus. The sequence goes on from CM037879.1 coordinate 132,774,083, forward strand.
GATTTCATGTTGCTATGAAGAAGCTTTAACCATATCATGATAGTGTGGGTCACCCATCAGTACCTTGAATGTGGCATATCTTTCCTGCTCCTTCCACATAATGTGAGCTATCTTGGGGTGAATGACATGGGGGCTGTGTACCAATCCATGTTTCAGCAAAGGTAATTTATTTGATGATCAATAATGTAGTATAATTAATATCTCCAGGTGTTGTCATGTGGAGTATGAGGTATATTAGAAGTATTTGTGTCTTGATTTACATGTATTAATTACAGCTGGCTTGTTAAATGCTGTCTATGAAATAAATGGTGGTAGTTATCACTCAATTTCATCATAATCAAAACCCTCTCCTTCTCTAGCTACATTACTCTGTCTTTGTTGGGACATCTGAAGCTTGCATAGTGTGCAGTGCACAGTCCTTATCTTGTCTTCATTGTAGTTGCTCATACCAGCTTCCTCATATGGTTTAATTACTGGCAGTGGCTCTCACTTTCCAGTTTTGCAATCCAGTTGTTTCTCTCTGTGCATGGTAATAAGTATATCTTCATTAACAGGTGTGGTTATACAAGACCATGAAGTTGTTGTTGAAAGAAATTCTTCATCCAAGGAATTCACAGGCTGATGTATAGTTCCTGTTGTTTCATCACGCATTGTTCCATTATGCCTGATGAATGTATTTCCTTTTGCTTGTATTTATTTGTTTATATTTTGTTCCTATAGTATTGAGATTGTGACGGCTTGTAGCTTTTAGCAATAAATAAACAAACAATTAGCCTGTTGAGTTGACTTACTGATCATCACTGCTAAATAGGGCTGACGTGTGTCAGATGTCTAGGCTTCATGGTTGGTCATGCCTTCCTGTTCTGTACTTCAGTTCTTATACCCAGTGCCCATTTTTTTGCCGTACAATGTCGTCTTTGTCAACTTGAAAGGTACTCAAGCCAACATAACTGTGGAGGACCAAACCCGGTCCTTGGCGCAAGTTTGGCACTTAACGGGTTAACCGGCACTGAGAGAATGCCCTTTACATGGCTTCTGTGCGCTTTAAACACAACCGCTACCAGCCATTGACAAGGAATCGTATTGGGGTCAAAAATAGGTTTATTTACTACACCTTTAATAGAGCGGAACTAATAGACTGCCAGGAATTTCACGGTATAAAGAAAACAGTCCATTAAAATCATTGAAGCATGAAGCTTCAATCCACATTCGCTAGAGGCTTTACATATTACAGAGAAGTAACCTGACATCAGAGAATCTGACTTACGGACTTAGCGTAGCAATCTGTGCAGCTGGTCTCCGGGTGCCCTGCCCGGGGTTGGAAGTTGCTTGGTCTTGACCAGAGCCAGAGACCTGATCCGTGCAAGCCTGCACCGTGTTCCCAACAACCACCTGGTTCCTGAGTACTTGGTTTTCAACCCTCCCTCAGCCCCCTACCCCGCCCTTGACAATCAGGTGACCAATTGTGCCCTGCGGGGTGATGGCGCTTCTGGTGCAGGCATCTCCTGGGTGATCTGGGTACTTGGCAGCTCTTTGAGACTGCTTCTCATCTTTTGGCATTCCAGCCCTACCTTGAGGGTAGGTGTGATTGCCCCCATTGACAGTATGTAGATGTGGCTATGTAGAGGTGGTCACGTACAACCGGTCGGTCCAGACTGTGTCTCTTGCCCCCAGGTGAGGATTATACAGAAAGGTGAGAGGAACGCGGGGTGTCAGCTACAGGGGGAACTAGGCAAGGGTTTGCTCACTGTGTGTGCTCTGGCTTTCTCCACAATAACAGTATTGGACCATTGCTGTTACACTGCCATTTTGGGTTGTGGAAGCCATATAGCTCTTTTATTCTTGCACCAATGACCTTGGCAGCCCCAAAACAGTATAAAACAACACAGAAAATGCAAATATTCCATGGTTAGATCCATTCTCCTAAATAAGCAGCACCCAAAGATGGACTGGGTGGTTGCGGGCCCTCTTAAAATTCCTTTTTAAAACCTTGGGGGGATTTTTGGTTTTGTTTTTCTTAGGAACAAAAGAAAGTAAGAGGAAACTAGGTGTGATGGTTGGGTTTGGGTTTCTCGCCATAGGTGTTTGTGTAAAAATGCAGAGTGCAAAGGAGTTTTGTATGCATACCTTGGGTGGAGGACCCTAAATTTTATGAATGCTAATACCAGTATGTGTTTACCAGTAAGAACAGTGCCTTTTGGCATGAGGTTTTCCCTCACCAAGGCTCTGGATTGGTCAGTAATGAGGTGTGCCTGGGATGGCTTGACTGGTTATGATGCAGCATGAGGACTGCACTCCGAACTGCAAATCCAGAGAACTCTGGGACACGCGCAGAAGCACTCGAGAGCATGCCCTACACACACTGAATCATCATGAATATCTCACAGAAATATGCAGATGGGCAATTAACAAATATAATAAATAAATAAATAAATGCAGCTGACTAAGCTTTGTTTTTTAAATCACTCAACCATGAGAGTTAAAGTATACAAACAGATTTGCTAAGAAGTATTTCCGTCTTTCCTATTTGTATGCCTTTATATTTTGTAGATTACTCAGATGTTTATTTCTAAAAAAAAATGTCAAAGGAATTATAAAAATGAAATCTTGAAGCAAACGTGTAAAAAATCAAGAGAAATGTTTTTAATTGTTATTTGGATGATGTTGTTTAGCAAGTGGTCTTGGCAAATGTAATTTAGCTTAAACGTGGAAGTTTTTCCAGAAGGCTGAGAATACTCATAACATAGTTGGTGGGGGGAAAGTTTCTATAAAAGCCTGCAACCATAAAAGCCATTTCACACATTTTATGAGAACCCAGATTTGCCACAAAATGTGTACTCAACAGAGAGTTGTTGAGGTCAATCCTGATGAGTGCCTCTATAATACACATGTTTGCATGTTTAAGATGTATAGCCTTTATATGTAAAGCATCTTAGATCTACTCCTAAAAAAATGTGTGTGAAATGGCCTAGAGACATTTCAATCATGGATAAAGAGGAAGTTCTCTCTTGTGTGAAATTCCTTTGCATTGAAGGAACTTCATGTTTTACCTGTGGATGTGTGGAATGGATCAAAGAAGCTTTACTAGCTCAATCTGGTTTCAATTATATGCCCTTAAAGATCTGACTGTCCAGATGGCTGCATCCCCATTCAGCCCACAGATGGTTAGGCAATTTGGTGCTAACTCAGAAATGCAGCAGAAAGTTATAAAGCAAAGCTGGACTGGGATATTGCTTCTACTATTAGAACTCTCTCCTCTCTCTCTCTCTCTCTCTCTGTGTGTGTGTGTGTGTGTGTGTATGACCAGATGCACCTACTAAGTGGTCTTTACAATATATGAGGACTCTTTCTATCACTAATGTCAAAATGTCAGCGTGTGTGTTTGAAGGACTGGGCCCACAACAACCAACATCTTTGCCTGTCATATCATAGCATTTCAATAATCTGATGTAAAAGCAAGTTCCTGGTTTCCAGGTAAGGCAATGTTTTTCAAGACAGATACATTCCTGGAAATCTCAGATACTTGTGGTGGAAGATGGGCTATAGCATGGATGGGGAACCTCTGGTCTGCAGGCTTAATCCAGCCCGTGGAGGAGCCCCTTCCAGCCTACAGATGTTTGGGCTTCCTCTGCGGGCTCATCTCCCAATAAATAAATATACCTACAAAAAAGCTGCACGCATAAAATGAATGGGAAATATCACATCCATTTTCTTTTTTGTTTCAACACCAGTCTTTAAAAAATAGTGACAACCAAAGCAACCATCTAACTAATGTTTTCAGTTAATATTTTTAACCTCCTCCAGTGACTAACTGGCAGAACATGAGAAGTACTGAGACAGGTCTGTAGATAAGATAAGTGTGTTTGCTAATACTCTAGTTTAATGCAGTATCGGACTAAATACAGCCTCAGACATTTGATAATTTCCCACTTTTATTATTTTTGAATACTTATTTTGACAAATCTTTCTTCTCAGTGCACTCCATTATACAAGCAATTTATGCCCTGCATATTTTATTTCATCCCCCCACTTTCCCTTTAAAGTAGAGGGTTGGAGTCTACTACCGACCACCCAATCAAGGAGAAGACGAGGATGGAACTTTTGAAAAACAAATTGCCAGTGTTTCAAGGAGGCACAATGTGGTAGTAATGGGAGACTTCAATTTCCCTGATATCTGTTGGGAGACTTTTTCAGCCAAACATGGCCCCTCCAAGAAAATTCCTGAGCTGTGCTGCTGATAACTTCCTCCTACAGAAAGTGGAGGAAGGAACTAGAGGATCGGCTATCCTTGACCTGATTCTAACCAACAGAGACGAGTTAGTGGATAAAGTGGCAGTTTCGGGAACTCTGGGGGAAAGTGACCATGTTATACTTGAGTTCTTGATTCTAACGGAAGCAAAAGCTGAGTGTAGCCAAACACGTACCCTGGATTTTAGGAAAGCCAATTTTAACAAACTCAGAACAATGATTAGTAAGATCCCATGGCAAGTGACTCTCATGAGAAAGGGAGCCCAGGAGGGGTGGGAGTTTTTAAAAAAGGAAATTTTAAAGGCACAATTGCAAACAATTCCCACAAGGAAAAAAGGCAGAGGGCAACAGAAGAAGCCAATGTGGCTTCACAATAAACTCAAAGACGACCTGAAAACAAAAAAGGACACGTATAGGAAGTGGAAGGAAGGACAGGCTACAGGGGAAGAGTACAGGCAGGTAGCACAGAACTGCAGGAATAGTGTCAGGAAGGCTAAAGCTGAGAATGAGCTAAGGTTAGCGAGGAATGCTAAAAGCAACAAAAAAGCTTTCTTCAGATACATGCACAGTAAAAGACAGAAGAAAGAACTGGTGGTTCAACTACGCAATGAGGATGGCAAATTGATAACAGAAGACAAAGAAAAGGCAGAAGTGTTCAATTCCTACTTCGGCTCGGTCTTCTCCCAAAAGAGGGTCTATGACCCCCCTGGCAAACCTGAAGTGCAGACTGAAGGGGCAGGATTGCAGCTTGAGATTAATAGGCAAATGGTCAAGGAGCACCTGATTACTCTGAACGAGTTTAAATCTCCAGGGCCTGATGAGCTGCATCCTAGAGTAATAAAGGAACTGGCAGAAGAACTCTCAGAACCACTGTCTATTATCTTTGAGAAATCATGGAGGACAGGTGAAGTGCCAGACGACTGGAGGAGGGCAAATGTTGTTCCCATCTTCAAAAAGGGCAAGAAGGAGGAACCTGGGAACTATAGGCCAGTCAGTCTGACATCAATCCCCGGGAAGATTTTTGAGCAGATTATAAAGAAGTCAGTCTGCAAGCACCTTGAAAACAATGCAGTGATTACTAGAAGCCAGCATGGATTTGTCAAGAACAAATCCTGTCAGACTAATCTGATCTCATTTTTTGATCGGGTAACCTCCCTTGTGGACTGTGGGAATGCTGTGGACATTATATATCTGGACTTCAGCAAAGCTTTCGACAAAGTGCCTCATGATATCCTGATTAGTAAGCTAGCTAAGAGTGGGCTAGATGGAACAACTATCAGGTGGATCCACAACTGGCTACAGAATCGGACTCAAAGAGTGCTTATCAATGGTTCCTTCTCAAACTGGGGAGAGGTAACGAGCGGGGTACCACAGGGCTCGGTCCTGGGCCCGGTGCTCTTCAACATTTTTATTAATGACTTGGATCAGGAGGTACGGGGAATGCTTATCAAATTTGCAGATGACACAAAGTTGGGTGGAACAGCTAATACTCTGGAAGACAGAAACAAAATTCAAAGTGACCTCGATAGGCTGGAGCGCTGGGCCGAAAACAACAGAATGAAATTTAATAGGGATAAATGCCAAGTGCTGCACCTAGGGAGAGGAAACCAAATGCAGAGTTACAGAATGGGGGACACTTGGCTCAACAATACTACAAGTGAGAAGGATCTTGGAATTGTGGTAGATCACAAACTGAATATGAGCCAGCAATGCGATGTGGCTGCAAAGAAGGCAAATGCAATTTTGGGCTGTATTAATAGAAGTATAGCTTCCAAATCGCGGGAAGTGATAATTCCCCTTTACTCGGCACTGGTTAGGCCTCATCTTGAGTACTGCGTCCAGTTCTGGGCACCACACTTTCAGAAGGATGTAGACAAACTGGAGAGGGTTCAGAGGAGGGCAACAAAGATGATAAAGGGACTGGAAACAAGGCCCTATGAGGAGAGACTGAAAGAACTGGGCATGTTTAGCCTTCAGAAGAGGAGACTGAGGGGAGATATGATCGCACTCTTCCAGTATTTGAAGGGATGTCACACAGAGGAGGGCAAAGATCTCTTCTCGATCATCCCAGTTTGCAGGACACGGAATAATGGGCTCAAGTTACAGGAACCTAGATTCCACCTAAACATCAGGAAAAATTTCCTGACTGTCAGAGCAATAAGACAATGGAATCAACTACCTAGGGAGGTTGTGGGCTCTCCCACTCTGGAGGCATTCAAGGTGCAGCTGGACAGCCATCTGTCAGGGATGCTTTGACCTAGATTCCTGCATTGAGCAGGGGGTTGGACTCGATGGCCTTGTAGGCCCCTTCCAACTCTACTTTTCTATGATTCTATGATTTCTATGATTCTAGATGACTTAGTGCTTTTACTGTGCCAACTCCAGATTTAATTTTATCTCTCTTCAAGTGTAATACGATGACAATTTGTTGCTCACATATCATGAAACAGAAAAAGTCCACAATTTTCAGGCATGCTAGAAAATCTTTATATTGAAGACGATCTGTCTGCTGAATCATAAACAAACAGTTGCTTTGGGATATTGGAAGACTGTACCAGGTGAATGTCATAGAATCATAGAATAGTAGAGTTGGAAGGGGCCTATAAGGCCATCGAGTCCAACCCCCTGCTCAATGCAGGAATCCAAGTCAAAGCATCCCTGACAGATGGCTGTCCAGCTGCACCTTGAATGCCTCCAGATTGGGAGAGCTCACCACCTCCCTAGGTAATTGGTTCCATTGTCTTATTGCTCTAACAGTCAAGAATTTTTTCCTGACGTTTAGGTGGAATCTGGGTTCCTGTAACTTGAGCCCATTATTCCGTGTCCTGCAAACTGGGATGATCGGGAAGAGATCTTGGCCTTCCTCTGTGTGACAACCCTTCAAGTACTGGAAGAGTGCTATCATATCTCCCCTCAGTCTCCTCTTCTGAGGGCTAAACATGCCCAGTTCTTTCAGTCTCTCCTCATAGGGCCTTGTTTCTAGTCCCACTAAGTAAGGACCAAAATAAGCAACAAAATCCCAGAAAAACAAATGCAAAGTGCTCATTACAGGTACCGTCAGTGAAGCTTATTGGGGATTTAATAGCTACGTCAAGATAATTTAAATGAAAAGATATATAATGTGAATCACTGTTTTATATGATGGAAATGTAATTTCTAACTGGAAGTAAGATTATTTACACTTGAATTATTTTCTGAAGTAGCCAAGCCAAAATTTATTAGGCTGCAATCTTAGACATACTTTCCTTGGAATAAATCCCATTGAGCTCAATGGGGATTACTTCTGAGCAGTTACGCATAGACTTCTCCTGCAAGTACATGAACTTAATTTAGTGAAAGAGTACTTTCTAATAATGAATTTCAGATAATATTGTTATGACAACTCATCATGTCATTCAAATATTTAAAAATAAGCTCTAATAGTATCTGCTGCCATTACACAAGAAGCTACCTTATATGTAACAACTGAATCTTTACTACTGCATTGATACTCAACATTTTGGTTAATTAGGTAAACTAAAGGTGCAATCCTAGACAGAAAAAAGCCTACAACTCCCAGCATGCCGCGGCTGGGAGTTGTAGGCCTTTTTTTCTGTCTAAACATGCATAGGATTGTGCCCTAATTTTTCTTAATGATTCAGGTCAGCTGTTTCCACATAGCTTTACAAATGAGGACAAGATAACCAATAATGAGGTAAATGCTGAATATTATAATAATGCTGCAACTCAAAATGCCTCACAGTCTCCCTGGAGTTCTTTGGGTAGAAAGAAGAGTGACAAAAGAAGCACAAGAGAAGCACAGAAGAAGAGCACTTGGAAACTTAAGCTAATGCAGGAGGAGAGGGGAAAGGCTTTTCATTCCAACCAGCCTCCAGTCTCATGCCATCCCCAGCTTGGATCACTATTAAAGTATGCAACATCTAGTCGTGGAGAAATTCAAGGTGTAATTAATTTATCTATAAATATTTTGGAAATTAATCCTGTGAGGGAGTGCTTTTATAAACCTTTATAATTGCTGGGATAAATCCAACTGATATAATGTCTTAGATGCTGGTAATAATATAATATATAATTTAGTTCCTGAATAACAAAATTAGAATTGATGGAAGATTTCCAAAGTTACACTGAAAAATATCCCATTCAAATTCCTCAAAGGTTATGCACCATGGAATGCTTGATTTTATAACCGTCTTACCAGAGATAAAACAGCAGAGCTCATAGTGTTGAGCCATGTAAGGAAGTTAATAAGTGCTCCTTTCAAAAGCAACAATCTTTCCCATTGATAAAAACCATTCAAGACGCAATTCTATGTGTTTAGACAGAAAAAAGACTTAGAACTCCCAGAATCCCCCCAGGTAGCCATGCTGGTTGGAGGATGCTGGGAGTTGAAGGGCTTTTTCTGTATAAACATGCATAGGATTGAACCCTAAGTATCTTATTAAGCTGTGGGCCTGTTTGGATAATACTTCTCCTCCCCTCAGCTCTATGCACAATGAGACTGTGAGCAATTTATGACTTGCATTGCTCTCACACACACAAACACACACTAACTACGTAATGTAGGTGTGTATGTGATGCCTGCTGCCTGCACTGGGCCTCCTAGCACATAATTATATTCTGCAGATGAGAGGCAAGGTGTGAGCCAAAGACCCACTCCTAATCTCACCACTGAGATAAAGGGGGACGATTTTTGTCCAAAGAGCTCCAATATCTTTCCAAACGTAAATACATTAATTTTAAGCAAATGTCAACAACTTTTAAAAATGCATCCATTTTTTAAAAAATGGAAACAAGTATCAGCACTGGTATATATACACAATACACATGCCTCTCTAGGATGTCAACAGTTTATGCCTTGCCTCTTGTCAAGCTTCCTCCACTAATTTTTAGTCTAAGAACACCAATTAAATGTTATCACTTCAACTCATGAGGTCATATGCAGGAATCTTACCTTCTCTCCAGGAAAACCAGTGATACCATTTTCTCCTTTAGCTCCTTCTTCACCCTTTAAAATAAATTGTAAATACATTTGTCAGAGTTGGGAGTTCTTTAAGAAACCAGTTAAGCCCCCCCCCCAATGTTTAATTCTGCTTTATATTCGGTTTTATCCTGTTATTTCTGCTAAATATGAATGGCAAAATAGAACAGCAAGCAAGAGAAAGATGGCCACTGAACAAATGGGAAATGCAATTCTATATACTATAAAGAACATGAATTAAAGGGCAAATTAAGGCTTGAAGCTAAAATCTACACTGACTTTTCTAACAAATGATTATGAAAAAAAATTAAACTCACTCTCCCACTTTGTATATGGCATAGAACTCACTCCCTTGCAGCACACATACACATATCAGTATCAAGGGTCTTTGATTAGGGCACACTGGAGGAAAGAACATTTCCACTTGCAAATTTTAATTTACAAAATCCATGAGTTCCAATGTTAACTTATATTCACTGCAGGGCATTGCTCAATGTTGAATACATGATTGCTCCAGTTTTTAAGCATTTAGCGCTAGCATAACAAAGCTTTACTACTTAAATAGTATGTAAAATCCACCATCCTTATTGTATTGGCCCTTGTGCAAGAAGAAGAATATATATGTCTACCAAATACTGCTTTTGAAATTGGAAATGAGGCCCATGTGTTTATATATATACTTTAGCAAGAAAGCCTTCTGATCGGTTTTCTAAAACAAACATTCTAAAAACTTCATTCACAATTTCAAATCATGCATTCTAGCATTTGTAAATTGAATAGATCCTCAACTGTATGTAAGTAACCCAAGCTCCATTGACTTCAGGAATTAAACAGCCTGAGGATCTGGAACACTGTCAGCTAATGAACTAATAATATTATATGCTTCAACTGCTGAAACATTGAAGACCTGAAATTAAAGGAAAACAGGAAAGCAATCTTCTAGTACACAATAATATTAAGCCAGATATGCCTGCTTTCAAATGCATAAATAAATGAATATGTTTTGCCAACATTATGAAGCTAATCTGATTCTGCAGGCACTTCTTGCATGATATATGGTTATACTCCTCCTCTTTATTGCTGGACATTATTGGAAAGATCCTAAATTGTATTATTCTAATATATGGAATAAGCTGTTCAAAATATTTGCTTAAGGTAGAATTTCAAGTGGCTGAATTAGATCTGAGTGTTCAAAAGAGGAAGGGTTTTCGTTTTTCGTTTTTAATGTTGTGTATACCACCCTGGGATCCCTTGTGGAAGAAGGGAGGTTTATAGTTTTTAGAAATAAATAAAACCAAATAAATAAAGAATTGGTTACCTGCAGATTTGATTCCCTGCTTCAGCCTTTATGATCACAAATGCAGTGTGATCTGTGTGCTTGAGAGTTTCCTCACCACAATGGCTGGTAGGGAATCTTTTTTGGCCTGTAGCCGCATTGTCACACCCTATAAGAGGCCATATACCAGCCATGGGCAGGGCCAGAACCCAAATTGGGGTGTGTGTGTGTGTGTGTGTGTGTGACAAAAGTGGGCGTGGCCACCCTACACTCACTCTCTCTCACACTCACATCTCACAAAGATGCACATTGTTCATACACACACCACTGATACACCCCACCCCACCCCACCCACACACTCATACCAATAAAATGGGCAGAGCTGGGACAGGGAGATCATAGGAAGGGGTGGTTTAAACCCATGATCTCCCCAATCCAACTGCTCAGCTGTTTCCCGATTGGGAAACACAGTGAGCTAGCAATCCAGGAAGAGATTGCTCTCTTCCTGGATCGCCACGTAGCTGCATTTCCTCTCATACACTGAGAAAGGGGAGCCCTTTTCTCATTGCACGGAAAGGAATCATTGGGGAACTGCTAGAGCTGCTCCTTCAGAAGCTGCTGCTTCACCACTCAACTTTCTCATCAGGAAAGGTGAGGAGGGCAAGGGATGCCTTCAGGAACAAACCACTGCTCCTAGATGCACCAGAGGCCCTGAGGAGACAGCTCCCAACTGAGCCAGCTTCTCTCTCCCCTAACCCTTCTCCAAGGAGTGGAGGGCCTTGATGGGTCAGATGGGAAGTCCTGGTTGGATGGATATGGCCCACAGACCACAGGTGGTGCTTCTCATGTGCTAAACCATGGCTTAGCATCACAGTGGCAAGCTTAGCCAGTTTAGTGTGTCATCCAAGCCCTAAACTGTGGTTGTTCTTATTAAATAAAAACATTCCAGCTTCATAAACCATGGCTTAGGAATTGGCTTGTTTCCACTAACCATAATTAAGATTAGCCTCAGTTTATTTGGGTTTGGGAAACAGAGCAAGCTGCGGTTTATTTATTTATTTATTATTATATTTTTAAATCACCCATCTGGCCGGCCACCCTGGGGGATGTATAATCATTAAAATACAATAAAATACAATAAAACACAATTAAAACTACATTAAAACATAATTAAAACACAATTAAAAATATAAGGTTTAAAAACAAACAAAAAAACAAACCCTAACCTACATTCCCGCCTGAACTAGCCATGTTTTTAAAGCCCAGCGGAAGTTCATCAAGGAGGGGGCATGACAAAGGTCACTGGGGAGGGAGTTCCATAACTTGGGGGCCGCCACAGAGAAGGCCCTCTTCCTAGTCCCCACCAGCCTGGCTGCTCTGGCTGATGGGACAAGGAGAAGGCCGTCTGTGGCAGACCTTGTTGAGTGGCCTACTTAATGTTGCTGGAGGCGCTCCTTGAGATAAGCTGGACCGGAGCCGTATAGGGTTTTAAAGGTCAAAACCAACACCTTGAATTCAGCCCGGCAAGCAACTAGGTAGCCAGTGCAACTCCTTCAGCACTCGTGTGATGTGGTCTCGCTGGCGGCTGCCTTTAACCAGGCGAGCCGCCGCGTTCTGTACCAGCAGTAGCTTCCGAACCGTCTTCCAGGGTAACCCCACGTAGAGCGCATTACAGTAGTCTAGGCGAGAGGAGACCAAGGCATGAATCACTGATGGGAGCAGATGATTAGGAAGGTAGGGGCGCAGCAGCTGCCATATCAGATGGAGTTGATACAGTGCCGCCCGACTCACAGCTGACACTTGAGCCTCCATGGACAGCTGGGAGTCTAGAATGACCCCCAAGCTGCGGACCTGGTCCTTCAGGGGTAGATGTACCCCATTCAGCACCAGGTCAACATCCCCTAATCTCCCCTTGTCCCCCACCAGAAGTACCTCGGTCTTGTCAGGGTTCAGCCTCAGCATGTTCCTTCCCATCCAGCCACCCACTGACTCCAGGTACTTGGACAGGGTTTCAGCAGCCAACCTCGGTGAGGACTTAAAGGAGAGGTAGAGCTGCGTGTCATCTGCATATTGATGACAACGCACCCCAAACCTCCTGATGATAGCTCCCAGTGGCTTTAGGTAGATGTTAAATAACATCGGGGTCGAGGAGAGGATGGAACCCTGCGGTACCCCACAAGTGAGTGGCCGAGGGTCCGAGGCCTCCTCCCCGAGAACCACCCTCTGGTACCTTCCAGAGAGGAAGGACCGGAACCACTGCAATGCAGTGCCTCCCATGCCCAACCCCTCCAGGCGGTCCAGGAGGATACCGTGGTCAACTGAATCAAAAGTCGCTGAGAGATTGAGGACGACTAGAAAAGAGCATTCGCCCTTCTCCAAAGCCCTCCTCATATCATCCACCAAGGCGATCAAGGCCGTTTCTGTCCCATGTCCAGGCCTGAAGCCCGACTGGCATGGATCTAAATAATCAGCTTCATCCAAGTGTGCCTTCAACTGAGCACCCACCACCCGCTCGATCACCTTGCTCAGAAATGGTAAATTGGAGACTGGGAGAAAGTTGTTTAGATCCTGGGGATCCAAGGAGGGCTTCTTTAGAAGTGGTCTTATTACTGCCTCCTTGAGGGCTGATGACATCACTCCCTCCTCGAGGGAGGCATTCACCACCACCTTGATCCCCTCACCCAGTCTCTCCGTACAGCTCATGATGAGCCAGGACAGGCAAGGATCAAGCAAGCAGGTGGTCAGGCCTCACAGATGAAAGCACCTTGTCCACTTCATCAGAAGTAAGAAGCCGGAACCTATCCCACAAAACCGGTCTGCCATTGGCCTCCTCCCACTCACTTCCTGTGTCCAAAACGTACGAAATCCCACTCCCAATCCGATCGATTTTATCTGCGAAGTGCAGATAAAATCTGGTTAGTCACAAACAGATGCAAACACTTCCACATCCCTCCTCATTGATGTGGTGGAGGAGAGAAAAGCACACAAGCTCGAAGAGAGGCTAGCTTACCCAGTGAGTCAAATATTTCATTAGAAATGGGGTCTTCAGAAGTGTGCTTGTATTTCTGAAATGTCCACTTCTTTTGAAGCATCCACATATTCCATAATTATTTTTAAGATGCATCCAGCTCTAAAATTCCATGATTCCCTAGAAAACAATTGAGCTGACTTTTCTTAGTGAACATTGCTTATATGCTCAGGTTTTGTTTTCTGAAACATCTAGAGATCTTCGGCTATTGGGTGGTATAGAAATGCAAAAAATAAAAATAATTTTAAAATATATCTGCTATATATCCTACAGCAGAAAAAGTTATATTGCAACGTAAGTGTTAAAGGGTGGGGAAAGGATTGGAAATATTAGACACTATCTCAGATTCTATCAAAATACATAATGCCAGTAATATTAAATACAATTTATTTATTTATTTTTTATTTCATTTTTATACCGCCCAATAGCCGAAGCTCTCTGGGCGGTTTACAACAGTTAACAAGACAGTCCCTGCCCGCAGGCTTACAATCTAAAAAGACACGACACACAAGGAAAAAGGAATGGGGAGGGAAGAAGGGGGAATATTAATTACTACTCCTGGCAGTAATTCTCTGTGTAGAAGTCTCAAGAAGTTAGCCCTGCGGGGTGGGGCAGTCCAACTGGAGCAGGCCCTGATGTTCCCTCAGCCTGCTCCTGCCTCCTTCCTCTTCCCCACAGGGCTGTAGATGTCAGTTAGCCCTGTGGGTGGGGGGCAGTCCAACTGGAGCAGGCCCTGGTGTCATCCTACTCAGATTGAGCTCCACTGAAGGTCATTTTTCCATGCCTGCCTTCCTCTGCATCTTGACCCAGCCCCATCGATACCATGGGTGAACTCGGGCTGTGCGCTGGTGCTTTAAGCGTAGCCAGGAGTGGCGCTGGGAAGGGCCCACCCCACCGGGCAACTTTCCCGGTCTATCAGGAGCGTCCGTGGGCACTATGGCTCTTCCTGCATCCATGCTGCGAGAAACTGAGAGCACACACACCCAGACCCTGGGCAGCTCAGCTCAGCCGGGAGGTCCTCAGCACCAGTGGCAGCTCCAAGGGGGCTCAAGGGCGAGATGAATAGCTGGTTGTGTGAAGGAAGATGGGGTCTGCTAGGAAATCTGAGACAAGCAACTGCCCATAAGGCTGGGGTGGGGGGGTGGGGCACGGTTTCAAATCCTCACTATCCTTAGCAGCAGATGTAGCCTATTATAAGTGATGAAGAGCAATTAGCCAAGGGACAAAGTTAATATTTTCTAGAAATAAGGCATTTCTGCAAATCACTACCCTCTTATATACACTAAATTGTTTCCACAAGTGACATCCTGCAGTTTTTATACCTGTCTTCTTCAAATTACAGCATTCATTCAAAGGGCTGCACCTGTAAAATCCAGCTGGCAGCACTTATTTATTGGCATGTGAGCAGGGGGATGAGCAAATCAAGCAAAATGAGCTGCACATGCTGCACTCAGTCCCGAAATTCAAATCCAGTGAATTGAAGTAATGATGTTTAGTATCTCCCATTGAAATAGTTTTGAATGCAGGCATGTTAAGTTGGTTGAGTCACTAGCAGCAGAGTGAAATCCTGACTACGTTATGCGCAAGTGCCACCAGCGCTTAGGAGAGGAAGAAGACGGCATGAGCAGAAATGACTCTTGTCAGCTTCTGTGACTACCCATGGAATGAACATTACATCACATTTTGCTTCCTGTGTTTCCAGCTATTTTAAGTGAGCTCCAAGCCATTTTGTTGTCTCCACTTGGGGTATTTTTATATGCTGCATACTCCAAATTTATGTAGTTCTATGACTGCTACTCATATGATTATTTAAAAAAAAATACTTACTGTAAGTATGTCTAACTTATTAACTAGAAACCATGCTAAATATACACAGCTGCTTCATAACAATAAATCAACTTTCCTCCTTAAGCCTTTAAAATAATGATGTGCCATAAAAAAAATTAGATTATGAAGTTATGCCTACATCATGCAATTGTCACCTTAATAGGTAGAGGGTCAAATCTAACAAGTTATTCTGTTAATTGTAGTTGATCTAGGTTTAGGGGGCAACCTACCTTTGGCATGAGGTAGTTTGTGCCCATATGGGTTCTTACTATCCAAAGCACTTTCTATCACCACCACTTTGTTTAGCAGATCTTTCATCAAGTTTTCTATAAACCATGTAGCAATGTATGTAAATTATTAAACCGCTTCAAACATTTTTACAAACCTGTTTATTGGTTCTTACAATATTGGCCTTGCCTATCCGTACCCTCTACCTCTGTTTCACATACCTAGAAACTAGAAGTTTCTAATCCCTTTAATGTGACCCTTGAGCTCATCATATATTTTCAACATACTATAGTCTGTAGTGTTGAGTAAGTTACTCCTCATCCCTGGGATAAACATTCTTCTATTTTGTTAGTATTTTTGTTGATGATTAATCAACAAAACGCACTAATAAAATAGAAGAAGAAAAAGAAGAGGGACATGAACCTTTAAAATATTAGTTTGATTTATCGCTACTATAATAATTTAATATGTTTAATAATAATGTTGTCATATTTATCATCTTCTCATTCTCAAATCTGAAAGAGCCTTACACCGAAGAGTGCATATCATTATTTCCCTTTTACAGATACAAGCTCTGATCCAGCAAGGGAGGTACACATACCTGGGGAGCGGATGCAGAGGTGCAGTTGTTTGCTTATTGTCATCCACATCCCAAGGTGTGTGCAGGCTCAGTGGCTGGATGAGTCTTTCGATGCACATTTTCATCTGAGGCAACTAGTTCCTATGGACATCTAGTTGGCCACAACTAGAGCTGGACTGGGCCAGAATAAATCAGATTGCACTAGTGAGTACTTCCACAGGTAAATGTGGCAGTCGTTTTACGTCAGCTAGAAAATCAAGACTATCTAATTAGACTCTTACAAACTCACTTATGCTGCGTGGATTGGGCAGAAAGGAACTTTGAATTATAGGACTGCAGGATTTGGGCCAGGGTAATAAACTCACCCTGAAATTTAAAATATGAAAAACTTAGAGGAAGTCATTTCAGCCCTTAACATTAAATGAGAATTATTTGGGGAAGAAAAAACAGAAAAACCTTGATAGCTTTCTTTTCTACCTTTCCTTCTCCAAAAGTGTAACAGATCGTTGACTTTTGTATGATTTGTTCTCTGGGGAGCACAAATATAGGGCCTTAAGTGCTTTTGTTTTGTCTCTCTGCAATCCTAAAGACAAACAGCCCCTTTCTCTCAAACACTGGGGAATTCCAAAGGGCCTCAGCCATAGTTTTAGCATGTTGCATGGATCACCAGGCACAGCTATTATTCTTTATACATCAAAGGTCCTTTTAGGCAGTGCGATCCCCAGTGTACCTTTAGACACAATGAAAAGAGAAACTTTTTGCAGATGATACTCTGTTAACAATTGAAAATCCCATGGAAATGATGGATAGGTTAGAGAATCATTTAAAGGAGTTTAGGGAAGTTATGGGGTTGCAAGTAAATTGGGATAAATCTGAGATTATGTTGTTTAATTATAGTAAAATAGAGAAGTTAGAAGGGATTAAAAAGAGATCAAATATTAAGGTAAAAAGTATGATTAAATATTTAGGTATAGATATTTTAAGAGTTAGAAAAAATAGCAGAACAAAATTTTAGAAAGTTAAAGAATGAGGTAAAAAAAAAGATAGAGGAATATTAAAAAATTGGACTTTCATGGTTTGGTAGAATAGCTTTGATAAAAATGAAGATATTACCAAAGATAATTTTTTTATTTAGAATGATACCAAGTTGTTTACCAGAGAAGGAAATTAGGGAATGGCAAGCAATAATCAATAATTTTTGTAATGGGGGGGGAAAGGCGAGGATTACTAAGAGTAAATGGTATAAATCCCAAAAAGAAGGGGGGCTTGGCCTTTCTAATATCAAGTGGTATTATATAGCTAATCAGTTAAGGTTTATTATGGATATTTTAGTTAGGAAGAATATTTTGTGGTTAGAAATAGGAACGCAGGAAATAGAAATTGGGATGGAAAAATTCTTATTTTAAAAAAAAAAGTATTACTAGTGTAAAAAGAATAGAAAATCCCTTCCTGAAAAATATGGTAGGGATTTGGAATAGTAACAGACAGATCTTTATACCAGGGATATCACCGTTAACTCCAGTTGTAGCAATGGAGGACTTTCCAGAAAATGCACAGCATTGGGAGGCAATATTTAGGGAAAATAAGGTTATCAAATTAATGGACTGGATGGGAAAAATTGAGACTAGACAACAAATATTGGAAATGATTGGGCCAGATAGAATTTCGTGGTTAAATTTAATGCAATTAGATCAGTGGACTAAGAAATGGAAGAAGAGAAACGAGCATGAGAGGGAGTTTACTGGATTTGAAAAGAAAGTGTTGTCTAGAGAACTTATAGAAGGGAATGTTTCTTCTAGAGGGTTAACTAAGGAGATATATAAAATGATGCAGAGGATTGAAGTGAAAAAAGATAACCTTAAGATGATGTGGGAAATGGAATTTGAGGAGGAGATATCGAATGCGGGGTGGAGAAATATTTGGGGCAGACGTATATTAAGAAATATGTCAGTAAGGATAAAAGAGAATTTTTTAAAAACTGTTTGGAGATGGTATTTGACTCCAGTAAGATTAAACAAAATAGATAGTAATTGTGCTCCATTGTGTTGGAGAGGATGCCAGGAACTTGGTACTTATGGTCATATGTGGTGGAGTTGTAAAAGCGTATTGGATTTTTGGAATAAAATTTTTGGAGAAATTTCATAAATTATTGGTATTAATGTGGAGGTCTGTCCAAAATTAGCATTGTTATCAATAACGGAGAAACTTCTGTGCTCACAAGAGAAAAAGGAACTAATTGTAAGTTTATTAGCGGCAGGGAGATTATTGATAGCAAGGAATTGGAAAGTTCAACATCAGTATTTAATAATAGATTGGTATAAAGAGGTTTGGGATATTGCTTTAAATGATAAACTAACATGTAGTATTAAATGTAAAAGGGGACAATTAAAGAAAAATAATTTTAAGGAAATATGGGGGTTATTTTTAGATTATGTTTTAGTAAAGGGAGTAAGCCATGTCATGATATGATGTATTTTTGGAATATAGATTAATAATGGATTATGTGGATAGAATTGGTTTTGGCCCCGGGGTGACGGGTGCACTTGTAGTGTATGATTTGTAGGGTTATGTGTTTTTTTTGTATGTGTGTTCTTTTAAAAAAATATAAATAAAATTAAAAAAAAAAAAAGAGAGAGAGAGAGAGAGAGAACTTAAATCCCAGGGTAACAAGGCTGTAATTCCAAACCTCTATATTCCAGAGAACACTTGCTGGCAGAGAATCCTAGGTTTAAAAACTGAATTGCATTAAATTTGGAGGAAAGTTAACACTACATATAACGTATTTCATATACTAGGCACTATACTTCCTACAAAGTATGCACACACCAAAAGCTAATTCTTTTAAATCCAGAAGAGCCTCCCTGCCTTAACAAAATATGTCACTCCTCATGCACCATCTTCAGCCTCCAAAACCTTGCATTATTATAAGAGATTGTGCAGCATGGCTTGATAGTCAGCAAACACCAGACTCTTTTAGACATGAGGACAGAGCTGGTCACAATGTTCCTCTCATATCATGTGATTACTCAAATGTAACCATCCACTCCTACTGGATGTTGTTACTAAGGGGCCTATGTTTACATATGTGTTAGTCCTCCTGTTTGTCCAAGTTTAAAAACAAAACAAAGCTAGAGGAGCAACTAATGACTCATAAACTACATAGATACAAAATAAGAAATATTACCAAATCACGACCCCATCCTTAGTCTGAATGAAGGCTTATCTGTCCAATTCTGTGCATAGTTACCTGGAAGTAATCAAGTTGATGACTTGATGGGTGCTATATAGTTTATTATTTATTTTGTTTCCTTTACTATTTACCGTATATACCGCTTTCCAGGGAAAGCCTGCATGAAGAGGTGGGTCTTAAGCAGATGTCTAAAGATAAAGACTGAAGAAGCCTATCTAATGTCAATAGGGAGCACATTCAGAGAGTGGGTGCTGCAACATTAAACACTCTGACCAGTATTCCTGAGGTGAACCTCAGGAGCATGCAGCACTGTCGGAAGTGCTCCTTCGGAGGTTCACAAAGACTGGGCAGGGACATAAGGGGTGAGGTGATCCCTAAGGTAATCTGCTAGGGCATTACCGGTATATGTTAGCAGCACAACCTTAAACTTGGCCCGGTAGCTCATTGGCAGTCTGTTAGTAGCCTCACAGCTGCATTCTGCACCACCTGCATTATACTAATCCAATCTTGAGGTTACCAGTGCCTGAACCACCATGGTCAAGCTATCATATATGGATATTTATTTCATTTCATTTTTATACCGCCCAATAGCCGAACTCTCTGGGCGATTTACAACAATCTGAAATAACTTAAGTCCTTTTTGGGCATTCCCTTCCATGCATCTATGTAATATGTAAAGCAGAGCCTACTATACATGCATAGGCTTTCCCTGTGATTTGGAACCCTGCACAATCAGGTTTCCAAATCATGGAGAGAACCTAGGTATGTGCACATAGGAGACTTCCTTTCATAGCACATGTTGTCAACAGACCCTTGGCCGTTCTCTGTGTGGCCCACAGAGCCCCACCCAACAGCCCACCTGATCGACCAGCAGCAGGGCGGCAGAGGACAGATCGCTGATTCCCTGCTGCTGATTCCCTGTAGTGGGAAAACAGCAATCTTCATCAGGATCACTGGGGCGGTGTTAAAGCCTCCCCCCTCCCCGTGATCCTGATTACAAGCCAAGAGCATAAAGGTCCTTTTTGAGAGGTATGGCGGTGCCCTCTATGCATCTTACAAGAGAGGTAGGTAACCTTTTTGGGCCATAGGCACATTTGGTAATTTGAGAAACTGCCGTGGGCACCATCACAAAATGGTTGTTATGGGAGGCGTGACAAAGGACAAGTAACCTGCCCAAAAGACTGAGTACAAGACAGAGGTGGGGTCTGAGCCTCAACACACTAAACAGTTCCTTTGAACCCACAGTTTTCAGCACCAACTGAAACCTATTCCACAGCAAGCCCAGTTGCCAGTAAGAAAATATGTTAATTTTTTTTAAAAAGTGGTACGGGTAGTGCACCTTGGTGGATACCAAAAAAGGTGTCAGGGGGCACATTGGCACCCACGGGCACCTCATTGCCTACCCCTGCTTTACAAGAAGGAATTAATATCTGAGCATGAAATAATGACTTTCCACATTTTGAGGTTTCTTAGTAGCCTTAGGTTTTTAAAAAAGATTTCCCTAAGCATGCTGATACCTCCTTCTTGTTTCTCAGTGGCCCCATTTTGGCCCCATTTCTGTTAGCACTCCACCTGAGTTCTCTATTTGTGGGAGTGATATTATTATATTGAGATGCAGCAGAATTGGAATTACAAGGAAAACACCATGGAAAATCAGTGCACTAACTGTTTTGCAGAATTTGAAATCTCAGGGTACATGGCCTCACAATGATCCTGATCCTCTCACTTCACATAGGGCTCCCAGGAAGGAAGGAAGGAAGGAAGGAAGGAAGGAAGGAAGGATCCATCTCCTCCTTTGGCAGGTATCATGCACAAAATTAAAAGATAACTTTTGCAAGCCATTTCTTTCACCCTTTCCCCATCTGCATGGGAGGTGGTGCATATGGCATCCATTGGTATTTTCTCCTTTCCTCCAAAAGGTGTATGGTACTAGACCTGGCAGCATGAGTTAAGAAGAGGTATAGCAATATTTCTCAAGTAAATGTATGGTGTCACACTGCCTGAATCCAAGGGGATTGTGAGCATCAGCCTTGCTTAAATTCCAAGAGCCTGTGTCAAAATACTTACATCATATGGTGCAAAAGGTCTGGCTATCTAGACCTCTTATACAAATTGTGGTATTTCCAATACTGTGAGTCTTAGGAGCAACTGCTGGTTATTCCAGGATGTGGGTGCCCCCAGATTCTTCAAAAAACTTTCCTACTGCCTTGAAATATGTTAGGCAGATGTGAAATCCACAAAGCATTATAAACAACTGGTTAAATTTAAGAGTTTTGTCTGTTTGTATTGCATGTGCAAGTTTTGCAATATAGCCAAATCATATACACATTGATGTGCTTCTGCTGGCACTCCTCAGCTATTTTGAGGGATCCTTTCATTGTTTCTGCCACAACCTGTAGCAATTTTGGGGACTGGCTGATATGTGGGAGATGTGTGATTTTCTGTTGGGGAAGTTGATCCACCAAAACTTTGGAATCCCAATCTACCCACATTAGAGTTCCTCTGTTTTAGATGCCAGTAACATCATCCACACAGCGTCAACCACAATAACATCTTCTTAATTATCTGGATCACAGATCTTCTGCCATCATCAAGGAGTACAAATCTACTCCTTGATATTCTTGGTCTCTTCCTATATGGCTCCAGCTTCAAAGTAGAAGTTTTAAGACCTCTTCTCTTCTTTTTTTTGCTATTGAGGCTTTGGCAAAATCTCAACCATTTCCTCTTCTAAGGGTTCCCATGCAACGCTTGGAAGGCAGATGCAAACTATATCGTGGAAAGTCCCCTGTCCATCTATAGTATCAAAATATGCATCTTAATTATCCGAGGCAACTCACATTACTAACTGTGGTGATAATTTCATTCCTTCTGGGGTAGCCGCTGCTCATCAAGTGATGCATATGTTCATTCAGTCACTACTTCTTCAACACAGTTATAGATGACACAATGCCCGAGATGATTAAGAATATCAAAGACCTTTTCATTGCAACACCATTAGAGATGTTTTGATAGGTTTCACATGTACATTTGTTAGAGCATATAGAAGATCTTGAGAAAATGATGTTCTGTGTCTCCAGCTAGCACCTGTTAATGACAGCATTCCCCAGCAATGTTGTTGCTGAGAGCTCCATGGCTCCTCTTCTAGTGGCTGCTGGTGATTATGCAGGCTTCTTTCCTTTCCACAGTAAGTTGAAAAAGCAGAAATACCAATACATTTTTGGAGCTGCAGTCTGAATGCTAACTATGCATTACTTAATTCTGTACAGTGGAAATTGGTACGGCTCTGACCATTTTAAGTGGTCTGATTTTGGATTGGCCCCATGTAAAGTAGTCAGATTAGATATTTTAAGACACAGGAAGGTGACCTCTCTCAAGTGGTACAAGTTTCAGTCACATACCTTAAGATGTAATTAATGGCCCCATTATCCCCTTTCAGAGGTCAGAAAGGGGGTAAGCTCCAATAAAGTCAGTCAGATTGGACAGTCTGGAATTACGTACACTATTCCTCAACAGATGCTGCTTGTTTCATCTATGTACCTTATGATGTAATTATTGGCACCCCCTAAATGCCCCAGCTGTTGCTCATAAGACTGGCAGTTTTGGAGATGCCACAATGTTTGTAAGATTATTATTAATTTTATTTAATTTGTCTAGATGTTAATTTGTCTAGATGTTAAGATATCTAGATAGCCAAGCCTTTTGTACCATGACGTAAATATTTTAACATGGGCTCTTGTACTTTGCCTTGCTGAAAGAAATACGTCTAGGAAGGGCTAGTGTTAGAAGTGTCAGGAGGGCACATGAAGATGGCTGATCTTTCCTCATTGTTCTTGGCTTTTGAGGTTCAAATAACTATAATTCCAGATACCTGTCTAGTGTTACAAGTCTTCCTTTGTGCTGCCAGGGGCAAACCAGGCATAATGAGGGCAGCTGTGTATGTTTATTGACATCCACATATAAAGCAAGGAGTGTGTGGGGGGGGTGTCTACCTTTTACACTAAAAGGGTGTACAGGAGAAGGAACCTGAACTGTCCTTTCTCCGCCCTGGCCCTAACTCTGTGTGCTCCATCACTTCAAGCACTTTTCACCTTCACCCAGCTCACTTTTCATACTGGAGCCAGGGAGAGAAGAGCCTGAAGCAACAGAGATGTAAGGTGGGTGAGGGGAGAAGGGTTCAGCTTGCTTCACCCCATGTACTCCTTTTGGTGGAAAACATCAACCCTTCGCTCCCCACTTTATATGTGACTGGGGCAGGCATGTAAATTAAAATGTTGCCACCCTGTCACATCTAGTTTTGGCCTTTGTCTCAGACTCAAGCCTGAGCTACATATTCAGCTAAATAAAGACTGATTAAGGTAGCAGTCCTGAGGAAGTCCAATGGACTGTACCAATTCAGGCTACCAAGGGTAGGGGAGGTTGCCACTGCTGAATGCCCAATCATGTAACAAACTAATAAAAAATGAGCCCATCTAGATGAAGGATTCTTTCCCCAGCCCTTTGCCTTCTGGATTGTTTTCTATTTTCAGGGCGTTCTTAACATAAGAGAAACATTTATAAATAAGGATTCCCCACCTTCAGCCTGTGTTGGTGCTGTCCATTCTACCACCTCATTCTGCTGTTGACCAGGCAGGCCTCAGATGTCACCAGGGCTGTGGTCTATGGTTGCATTCCTGTGCCCCTCTTAAATATGCCTACGTTCCATTCAAAGCAACTGGGCTTCTTTCCAAGTATGTTTTTTGTATTGGAATGCCAGCGCCCTATGTTACCTGTGTGCTTTTGCTTTGTTTTACTTTTTTACATCAATGCAACTTAAACTCCCAAAGGAAATATTGGAGGAGAGAATGATACAAGACAGGAGAAAGGGTCAAACAAGGAGTAACATAGCAGAGGTCCTTGAAAGCCTGAATATGTCAAACTAATCTGGAAAGGATAATTGGTTTTCTGGACAAGGGAAATGCAGCCAGTTTGGTCTGTTTGGATTTCAACAAAGCATCTGCTACTGCGCCATAAGGGAGATTACTACTTAAATTGGAAATCATGGACTGTAAGATGGTATTGTAGATGGATAGATAAGAAACTGGTTAAAACAATACACAAAGGGCAGCACAGAAACACATTTTTTTTCAGGTTTCAGACTGACATGCAGTGGATACATCAAAGATAAGCTCTGGAAAACTGATTTTCATTCACAGCTTTGGTAGTGGGAGTAGGAGGATGTTAATGAAATCTGATACACAGCTGGAATATGCTGGCAAAATTAGTAGGCATGATTAACACAAATGAGGTCCATATATAGGAGTATCAGAAATGGGATGAGATTTAATTATTGTACAAAGTGTTAGCCATATGCTTTTGATACCACTAATAATTACTTTGGTCTGCACTGAGAAATTATGAACTGGAAATGGAGAGGGGGGAAAAGAATGTCTTGGCAGATAACGAAAGTATTAAAGGCCACCAATGCTATTCCCCTTAATGATGAATTTCAGTTTAATTGATAATGCAGAAATGTTCACAGGACTAAAGAAGCTTTCATGATACAAGAGCAAAAGAAGACTATTTTTTAAGTTAGCAGCTCAGAGGCTAAGAACATATATTATTGTACTCTACAGATACGTGGGAGCGAGACACACTAATGCCATGGAGTAGCAGAAGTTAAAGAGAACACGAGAACTAGGGTGGGGATACAGCACCCCTACCCCCAGTGCGTTGGATCCAGATTTGCACTCAGAGGGGTTCTAATGGAACAAGAGGAAGGGGACGCTGCAGCAGTTTTCAGATTCCTCCTGCATCCTGAATTGAGAAAAATCACTGCCTTCCTCCAGTGGGAATTCTCCACTGGATACCAGGCTCCCTCTGCCCATCTGGTCTAGTTTAGATCCAACTCAACATGTTTAGCTGGAAGTCAGTAGAATCAGAATCAGGGCAGCCTTAGCTCAATATGTACAGATGAAGGCCAGAGAGAACACAGACAGAACCTGACCTTCAGCTTCAGGACAAGATCAGAACCAGACTGGCTACAGGGGCTAGGGATGTGCGCGGAGCTCGACTGGGGGGTGGAAGTCTGGCGAACTCGCCGGACTTGACCCCCCGAGCTCCGCTCACCCTACCTTTTCTCCGGCTCGACTCGTGTTCTTGCGAGCCGAGCCAGGGAAAGTGACTTCAAGGTTCCGGCACTACATTGTTTACATAGAAAATGGCCAAATTGGCACAAATCACGGCCAAATTTGTAAAATTAGGCCCTTTTCTACATAAACAATGTGGAGCCGTGGACCTGGAAGTCCGAAGAGCACCTTACCTGGTACTCGCGCTCGGCTCAGCTCGGCTCATGCGCGTCATAGTCGAGTGGCAGGTGGGTTGCCCATCCCTATCAGGGCTGGAGGCTGGTGACTCCTGTGTCAGTGGGGCTCCTTATCCATTGCAGTGTTTATTCTGAGTTTTATAGGAGCTATACTCTATCCCCAAAATAGGTTCACCACCATGGAGCACCATGGATAGCTCCCATGAAGCTCAGAATAAACGCTGCAATGGATAAGGAGTCCCACTGACACAGGAGTCACCAGTATCCCCTGGTAGGATCAAAGGAGGCACAAAACAAGGCCAAATGGGGGAAGGGGGCACAGGGAGGCTCACCACAAAGAGCTGCAAAAATGGCCCTGAAGAGCAGAAGGCCATATAAGGAAGCTAAGGAAGACACATAGGGCTGAGGCAAAGCCAGGAGGAAGAGTTGGCATCCCAACAAAACCACAGTACAATGACATGTATCACTAGAGTTTTCCAAAATGCTTGTTACAGAAAAACTCTGTCCTAGCAGGTTGACCAGGAAGAAAAGAGCAAGCCTCTGGAATAGGGGTGAGCTGAAAGTTCTCATCCAAGAAAACCTCTGGCGTGTAATTGGGGAGGGGATTTGGGGTGAAAAGGCAAGCAGAATCATTCCCCTTTCCTCACTGTTTCCGCCACCTGCTGCTGCTAGTTTTGCAGCAGTGGCAACCAGAGCTATTCTTGGTGGCCAACAGCATGTGACCACCATTTAGTTTCCCAGGGTCCATCTGGGGATTGCACTATGTCCTCATGTCGTGTAGTTGTCAGATGGGATTCTACGAAAATAAAACGGTGGGGCTGCCTGCAGTTAGCCAGCAGGAATAGCTTTGCTTGCTGCTGCAGGTAACTTCCTCCATTTTGCCTCACCTCCTGAGAAAACTGCCACAATTACCCCCTCCCATTTCACACCTGCAAATGAGGTAGCGAAAAGCGGGGGGGAGGCATTTGAGCTTCACCCTGCAATGCCAAAGCCGGTCAGATTCTGGGGCTTGAGGCAACAATAAGCCTTGACTTCCAAGCTTTAGAGGCCTATACCCAAAGCACTAAAGTCTTAGACCAGGGTGGCCCACTGTTCAGATATGTATTACCAGCTTGGCCCCCCGTCATTGGCCAGAGAAGGAGCTGCTGCTCCAGTGCATGCTTTCCTTTTCCCTCCCCATTTCCTTTTGAAACGTGTCTCTTAGATTGTGAGCCTGCGACCAGGGACCGTCGACTTTCAATGTATGTACTCTGGAAGACAGAAACAAAATTCAGACCTCGATAGGCTGGAGCGCTGGGCCGAAAACAACAGAATGAAATTTAATAGGGATAAATGCCAAGTGCTGCACCTAGGGAGAGGAAACCAAATGCAGAGTTACAGAATGGGGGACACTTGGCTCAACAATACTACAAGTGAGAAGGATCTTGGAATTGTGGTAGATCACAATCTGAATATGAGCCAGCAATGCGATGTGGCTGCAAAGAAGGCAAATGCTATTTGGGGCTGCATTAATAGAAGTATAGCTTCCAAATCGTGTGAAGTGATAATTCCCCTTTACTCAGCACTGGTTAGGCCTCATCTTGAGTACTGCGTCCAGTTCTGGGCACCACACTTTAAGAAGGACGTAGACAAACTGGAGAGGGTTCAGAGGAGGGCAACAAGGATGATAAAGGGACTGGAAACAAGGCCCTATGAGAGACTGAAAGAACTGGGCATGTTTAGCCTTCAGAAGAGGAGACTGAGGGGAGATATGATCACACTCTTCCAGTACTTAAAGGGTTGTCACAAAGAGGAGGGCCAGGATCTCTTCTCGATCATCCCAGTTTGCAGGACACGGAATAATGGGCTCAAGTTACAGGAACCCAGATTCCACCTAAACATCAGGAAAAATGTCCTGACTGTCAGAGCAATAAGACAATGGAATCAACTACCTAGCGAGGTGGTGGGCTCTCCCACTCTGGAGGCATTCAAGGTGCAGTTGGACAGCCATCTGTCAGGGATGCTTTGACCTGGATTCCTGCATTGAGCAGGAGGTTGGACTCGATGGCCTTGTGGGCCCCTTCCAACTCTACTTTTCTATGATTCTACAGCGCTTGAAAATTTTAGGCACTTTATAAGTGTTAAATAACAACAACAATATAGAAACACTGCCCACTTGTTTCCCTTAGTACTACATTTTAAACTGTAAGCCAATTTAAGGTTGCATATTTTCTATTTTAGAAAGCTTAAAAAGGAGAGAAAGATATGAAGAAAAATTAGTTAAAGGAATTTTAAAATGTGTACTACATATGGATAGACTGTGTCTCAGTACTATTTGTCCTTCCGATTGCCAAAATAAGTATTCTGATTAGTGGGAATAGAGACATTATGCAAACTCCAGCTCCAACCTCTCCTTGCCATCTTTTTTCTTAAGATTTATTTTAATTAAAATTACTGTGAATGAACCAAACTCTTAATAGCAATGAACAACTCCAGGGTATATTTAGTAGGCTGCAGGGTAGTTCTAGGATATATGAAGACCACTCAGCCAGTTATTTTTCTGTCAAAGTACATCCAGGGCACGTGACTATTGCCAACTAAGGCACACTGTGAAGTCACTTACTGCTACTCTGTGATATCCTTCAAATCATTAGAGATGACAGTCCATTGCCTTTTGTGATTTTAAAATGTATTTAAAAAGAAGGAAATCAGGAAGGCACCAATTAAAGGAGAAGGGAAGTAAGCACAGAAATAGGGTGGCACGTCATGTGTCCTACTTTACAGAGGAGAGTCCTTTATTTGAAGGTGTCCTCTGTTTGATGGGCTGTCCAGTCCAAGTCTGGTTTAAAGATAAAGGACCATAAGGAGGGAGAGGAGCAGGGGTCTTGGAAGCTGCCCATCAACACCACCTGGACAGCAGACTGAGCAGGCACACAGGTCATCACCCATTATGGTGAGATGTACTATGTTCCTATTTAAATTATAGTAATAATTTCCAAATTTGCACACACACACACACACACACACACACACACACCTGTATCCTTTTTTGGTGCTGCATAAGTGGCCACCATGCACAAAAGTATCTAAGCGCAATCCGCTTTGACTACCATCTTCAGGAGCACAACCAACCTGAATCTTTGGCCTCCAACTCTGCTGGAGAAATGTGTTTAATATTATTATTCTGTTTATATCCCACCTTTCTTCCATTGCGGAACTGAAGGTGGCTACATGGGATTCCCTGGTGGTCTCCCCTTCAAGCACTGACCAGACACAGACCTACTTAGCTTGAGCAAGGTGGCTGCCCCATGTGCCTTCGAACCATGTCCTGGGACCTTAAACAACATTGGGCTTAAACAGCATATTTCAATGCACCTAGAGACTTCTCTGCTGTTTTCACTTTCAAATTTATATACAAAGCTTAACTCAGTTAAAATGTACACAGAACTGTCATAATTGTTGATACTAAAAGCTAAGTCAGATGCTGAATTATGATGACTATGTAGCAAAAATGGGGCTTCTGAAAAACAAGAGGGAATTATCAACATGCTCAGAAAATCCCAAAATAGCGAAAACCCCAAGGCAGAAGTAGAAAAAAACAAAACTTTAGGGAAAACCCTAGGGGAGCCCAATGAAGACTGGGTATGCTTATTGGTCACAGAATACTGTCTGTTGCGGGCAGGGCAAGGGAAAACTAGAGGGGTGGAGGAATGGAATGTGGTATCCTGAAAAAAGGCATGGCTGGCTGGAATACTGAACAGGAGCACTCTACACTGCAACATTTTGTTGCAGGTCCCACTTAATAACAACAACAACAACAACAACAACAACAACACAACAGCAGCAACAGCAACAGCCATCATAATATTTCTTAACTAACTAGTGAGAACAGTATTGTCTAACTGGCATGCATATAAGACTGACTAATAGAAAGTGGAATCTGCCTTAATATGAAATATTAAGTTTGCTGAACAGTGAAAGAATGCCACATAGATAGTTACACGAAAGTGTGTGTGTGTGTGTTTGTTTGTTTATATATATATATTATAGCTGTTGCCCGTGGCTTCGCTCACGTGGATTTTAGGATTTGGGACGCCCCACACACAACAGTAATTCAGTCAGTCAGTCATTTAAAAAGTTTCCCTCCCTTTTCACCCCCAGAGAACATTCTAAATGGCCTAGGGGAGATTTGCATATCCACCCCTATTGGCCCCTGCAGGAATTCATATGAACATTCTAAGTGTCCTATGCGCTATTTGCATAACTGCTCCTATTGGCTCCTGCAGCAATTATGAGGTGAGGCCAATTTGCATAACTGCTCCCCTGTTGTTTTGCTCATAGGAGATATGAGAGTGGGGCGATTCCCCCCCTTTTCACCCCCTTAGGGATGGAATTTCCAAAAATCCTTCCTTAGTGGGTGTCTACGTCATAAAAACAATGTTCCTTCAAAATTTCACATTCCTAGATTAAACAGTTTGAGCTGGGCGTTGATGAGTCAGTCAGTCCGTCAGTCAGACTCAGGACTTCTTCTTTTATATATATAGATATATATTATAACCTGCCTTTCAATCACGTGTTCAAGGCAACTTTCAAAGGCAAAACAGTACTAAAAATTCACATATAAATTCAAATCAAGTAGCAGCAATACAGAATCCAGAAGGCCTCAATAGGAAAGCCCACCAAAAACTTTACTAAACAAATCAGTTTTCACCAGGCACCTAAAGATATCAGAGACAGTACCAAGCAAATATGTTTGGAGAGAGCCTTCCATAGTTGGGGCACTACCTAGCTTCTGAAGGTGGGGGCACCCACTACAGGGCATCCACCAATGAGCTCAAGGAACAGGGAGGTTCATATGGGAGAAATTGATCCTTCAGATATCTGGGTCCCAGGCTTTATAAGTGTATAGAGCCGTGTATAGAGCAGTGTATAGAGCCGTGCATTAAAAAACATGGCTATTAAGGTGGGAATATGGGGTGGGTTAGGATTTTAAAAGAATTTTTTATACTGTTTTAATTATCATATTTTATTGTATTGTTTTATTGTATTATTTTAATTGTACATCGCCCAGGGTGGCCGGGTGGCTGGCCAGATGGGCGATTAATAAATAAATAAAATAAATAAATTGATATATGATACCCAAGGCAAACACCTTAACTGTTTAAGTGATTCATATAAAAATAGGCTCTTTAAAAAGATCTAGAGTAAGCTGGGGACGACAACCCAGTTTCTCTAAAATGCAAATGAAGAACCAAAGAGCAAAACAGAAAGACAAAATGAATTTTGCCAGTGAAGCTTCATATGGGATTAGTGTCTTACCTTTTCTCCTTTCTGTCCTGGCAAACCAGCTTCTCCTGGTAATCCTGCTTCCCCCTGTTTAAAATAAAACTAGAATGTTATATTCTGGAATCTTAAATTCAAAAAATAGGGAACATAAGCAATGCCCTACAGGTCCAGACATAGTAGTGTCCTCAGCATAATATACAGTCAGACAGCTATTCTTGAGGATATTCACAGAAAAATAAAACTCTGCAACTGAGTCCTTTTCCCTTCAGTCCTGTTCAGCTATAACGCATCCCTATGGCATTGTTACTGAGGGGGAAAGAAGTGCCTTTGTGACATCAGTGTCTTTTACAATCCCCACTGTTGTCTCATATTTCCCCCCTCCCCCTTCCTTAGGTACACAGATTACCAGGTATGCAGGAAGTCAGAGTTGAAGATTGGGATTTGGTATAATGGCTGCTAATGTCACAAAAGCAATTTTCCCTAATGGAAGGGGGAACCAGTCTTATTCCTCTATGCAGTTCCTGGAGGATGAGCCATTTGGGGTGGGGTGTGTGAGCTAGTTGATAGGGCTCACCGTGACCAGTGTCCTTCATCATGGCAGAACCTGACTTGTCTCCCCCTCACCACTCCAATAGCTATCACTTTTCATTTGCCGCTTCCCCCCCCCCAAGACCCTCAAAAATGTGCAGTTGGGGTCATATGATCTTTTATTTTTCAGCCCCATAAAATTGTGCAAATCTGTTCGTAATATTATTATTATTATTATTATTATTATTATTATTATTATTATTATTATTATTATTATTGTCCATCTTTCACAAGTATGCAGGTGCACTTTTACAACTGTCCCATATGTATAATCTTGCCTGGTCAATTTACTTGTCTGTTTCAACTGTCAAAGGGGGCCGAGAAGTGGAGTAGGTAACAGACATGGAAACAGACAAGGCGAGATTGCATATAGGCTAACTTGCAAATGGTTGCCAGGGATCAGATGCATAGCTGTCAATTGAAAAGCATGGGTAAAGGGGAAAAAGCAGTGAAAGAAGGTGCACCAAAAGGCGGGGACGACGACGACGACAATATCTCCCCCTTGGCAATGTGATCCTCTGGCTTTTAAGTGTTGAACTGGCACTTCTCAGTGTCCTCCACCTTTTCAACAGTCTTCAGCTCGTCCAGAAAGGGGAGATAATAACTCCCCCTCCCCACTTCCGTGGCTCCTTTTCAGAGCAATTTCTGCCGCAATTACTACAGTTCACTGACAAGTTAAAAAATAATAATGCAGAAATATATACAAATTTAGTGGCTGACAAGTCAGTGGAGGGGAATTCTGTGTAAATTTAAGGGCTGGGAAGTAGATGGAGGGGGAATTTGCACACCCGCATTAACTGCTCTGTTACCACAGGTGCACAAATTTCCCCTCCATCTACTTCCCAGCCCTTAAATTTACACAGAATTCCCCTCCACTGACTTCTCAGTCATTAAATTTGTGTTTCCCAGTGTCCCCCCCCCCAAAAAATGCGTAAATATTCCTGACAGTTTAAAAAAACCAAAAAAACCTTACAGGATGGGAGAACGGGATAGAGCAAATGGGGTGCCAGCACCAGTAGTACTTACACCCACCCTCCCAATGGGGAACCATTCACTTGATGCCATTCAGCTGCCTCCTCAGGGTTTTGAGGGTTTTTTTTAGAACTTTCATGGAACTGCAGTACCTGCTAAGTGCTCTGAAAAGAAGCTGTGAAAACGTGGGTGGGTTATATCTCCCCTTTCTGAAGTAGCTGGAGACTTGGAGAAAAGGTGGAAGACACTGAGAACTGCCAGTTCAACACTTAAAAGCCAGAGAAACACATTGCAAAGGGAGATATTGTCTTCCCCACCTTTTGGTGCACCTTCTTTTGCCACTTCCCCCCCCCTTAACCATTGCTTTTTAACTGGCAGCTGGGCAATTGGACCCTGGCAACCGTACGCAAATTAGCCTATATGCAGTCTCGCCTTGTCAATTTCCTTGTACGTTACCTACTACCCTTTGCTAATGCTCCCTTTGACAGATGAAACTTACAAGAACATTGACAAGACAAGACTATACTTATTGGACAGGCTAAGTGCACCCTTGCAAAAGATCGATTAAAAAAAATAATTAAAAAAATTATGAATGCATTTGCGCAATTTTCTGGGGCCAAAAATGTGGTGAACCAATGACAGTCACTCCAAAGTGCCACTTGGGCACTGGTGGAGGGGCTGTCATAGGCGGTGGCAAGGGTGAGATCGCAAAGAGCAGCAGGGGGTTTTGCTGCTCTTGCTGGCAGCTCACTAACCGATCCCTGCAACCCACAATGAAATCGGTCTCCCAGTTTCGGATGACACTACAACCCATCACGCATCAAACAACCCCTAGAACAAGCTATGGGTTCTCAGGGTGGCTTGTTGCCAAAAAAATAAGCCACCCTGTGGGAAGTGGTCTGGGTTTGGATGACACCACAACCCACCATCTCTATTTACCCATGATGGGTTGTTGTGTTGTGCGAACCCAGTGAGTCTAATACATTTCCTCTCTCTCAGCTTTCTCACAGTACTTCGCCATGCTGAAGAGGAGGACATATTATTTTGAATGCATGCTCACTGATGTCTGGAACATCATCATTTCTTTATTATCTTTCATTTCCTTTTCTAATATTTACTAACATTCTGTTGGCATTTTTGGTTTCTGCAGTAAACTGAGCTGATATGTTACTATTTATTTCTTTTACAAACACACATGCACACAGACATGGCACTTGTGTGTGGTCTGCATGCTATCTTTGGAACCCTAAACATTCCGACTTTCTTGTCTTACTTTTCTTTTTAAGGCATTGTTCTAGGCTTCAGGATTGCAGAAATAGGTTTGAAGCTACAATTGGAGAAAATTGCTTTAAAATCCCACAGATTTTTCACTGGCTGATACTTACCGTATGTTTTCACATTTCAGAAAGCCAATTACAACATAGGAATACTACTGTATACTTCTTATACTATATAAGAAGAAAAAATAAAGGTGTGTGTGGGGGGGGAAAGGTGTATTCTAGCTGCAAAATATCCGCCATAGCTCGGTATCTGTCATGTTAATTAAAAAGACTTACAAATTACATGTTTTTAATTAGCAATGCTATATGGAAAAACAGTCATCCAGACAGGCTAGTTCATCATGGGTCTGACTAATATCCTCCTTGTGATGTAGTTTCTCTGCAGTGCACCTGTCATTGATTCACAAGTGATTCCTCTTGCAATCATAGTGGTGTCAGACCCGATAACTTTCTGCATATCATGTGCTTGACTTGGGGGGGGGTGCCTAGTGTCCCCATATTTATCTCATTCACCTTTTAACTTAAAGGTGGCCACTGTTGTACTTTTCCAGATTCTTCTGTCTCTATACATGTTGAATGTAACACTGTGAACACTGTTCTTCCTTCATGGTCCACCTATATTTACATCTTAGTCTAGTTCCTGTGCTCTACTTAGGAATGAGCCAAGGACTGCCACACACTGTGTAGCCTCTCAAACTAGCTATTCCAGGAAACAATCATTCATACTGTTTGGAAATTTCATCTCTGCAGCATACCCTGGAGTGACATTTATCCAATCAACTTGAAGTAGTTGAAATCATCCTTTATTATAGTATTTGTCTCTCTGGTAGATTCCTCTAATCTCTTTTAACACAGACCCATCAGTGTCATCCATGCTAAGTCAGGGGGTTGACAGAATAACCATTGGGGTTTTTATGGTAAAATTTGTTTCACTGAGGCTACGGATCTGACTTGGCTCTGCACCCACCACCATTAATACATAACTACCATAGTCTTTGGCTCAAGACATTTGGCCAAGTGCTATCCCAACATGCTGTATAAAGATTTTACAGCCCTTCCCAGGAAATTGCCCCCATATTTGTGTTTTATCTGCCCGTATGGCTTTAGATGGCTCTTAACTAAATGCAGATTAAAAACCCTGACGTTCATGGAGGGACATTATAGTGGCCAACATAGGATGGATAAACATTGTCCATTTGGATGCTAGAAGGTAGTGGATTTGGTTCACTTTCTTTTGGAATGTTCATTGTATTTAGATTTGAGGACTTGATGTACATTGATCCTCTTACTTCTGGCATTAGAAATAACTCCTCTTTAATAAAAAAAAATCTTTATTGGCTGGAACAGATTATTTCGTGACATTCCGCACTACTAAATTTGTTAAATTAGCTCTAGGGAAGAAGAAGGGTTTAAAAAAATATATCTTGACAGATGATAATGCAGGTTATTGAACTATTTAATTAATCTAATATTTTAGTATTAGTATACAAGCCAGTTGCTGATGGCAGTTAAATTATTAATTATTTTCTATTTCTATGTTTAGTTTATTTTCCTTGTATGTTGACAATCTGTATTTTTCTTGTTTTGTGTTTTTAATCTGCTGTATATGCAAAAGCCTGGTTGGCTGTCGAGCAATAAATTGAACTGAACCCTTTTGCATTACAACTTAGCCAAGTAGCCAAGGTGAGGGCTCTGTTTCTGCCTGTGAATGCACACCTGATCTGCTTGGTGGGTGGGTTTTTAAGATTCTGTCCTTGTGGTGGCCATAACTATCAATGTTCAACTGAATTTTTAACATATGCCTGGAAAATTCATTGGATAGCCTGGGGAAGAATGGGGGTACTCCCGTGAGTGTGGCTATGGGTAGGGGGAGGTATGGGGGATTATATGTTGGGGGATTAACAGGCCAGCTGAGGAGAAGGGGGTTACATCTTATGCCTATCCCCTATTCCGGTTCTTCCCCTAACCAAATGGTTCCTGACTGCCTTACCAGCTTGCCCTCAGGGCTGGTGCTACTGCTGCTGAATGCCAGGTCGTTCCAAAACAAGATTCCCCTCATTCATGATGTAATTGTAGATGAGAGGGCTGAGCTGGTGTGCATTGCTGAGACCTGGGTAGGGGAAGTGAGAGGGGTTAGTCTCTCTCAGCTTTGCCCTCCTGTGTATTCGGTGCAGCACCAACACCGACTTGTGGGTCAGGGAGGGTGGAGTTGCTGTGGTCTACAAAGATTCTATCTCCCTTATTAGGCTTCCTGTCTATTCCTGTGCCAGTCTTGAGAGTTTGTACCTTCTGGTGGGCACCCAGGACAGATTAGGGATTTTGCTGGTGTACCGCCCACCACTACCCTTCAGTCTCCCTGCCTGAGCTGACGGAGATGGTCTCGGACTTGGTATTGAGGACCCCTAGGATGATGGTTCTGGGGGAATCTCAATTTCCACATTGAGGCTATCGGATCCAGGGTGGCTCAGAACTTCATGGTCACCATGACAACCATGGGGCTGTCTCAATATGTCATCGGCACAACGCATGAAGGAGGACACACGATTGATCTGGTTTTCTTGACTGGGCAGGAGAACGGTGATCTGAAAGTGGGGGAATTAACATCTATCCCCTTGTCATGGTTGGATCACTTCCTATTGAGATTTAGACTCCTGTTGAAACTCTGGTTACTCTGTGGAATGCAGAGATGACTAGGATAGTTGACACGATTGCTCCCAAGTGCTCTCTCCCTCTGAGCAGAGTCTGGGCAGCTCCTTGGTAAACACCTGAGCTGAGGGCAATGAAGCAAGAGGGAAGACAATTAGAATGCAGGTGGAGGAAGACTTGTGACAAGTCCAGCCAAACACAGGTTAGAGCTCATTATCGAGCCTACTCTATGGTGGTGAGGGTGG
The DNA here is from genome assembly GCA_021292165.1 of Shinisaurus crocodilurus. Taxonomy (NCBI): domain Eukaryota; kingdom Metazoa; phylum Chordata; class Lepidosauria; order Squamata; family Shinisauridae; genus Shinisaurus; species Shinisaurus crocodilurus. The sequence continues at coordinate 132,810,735 of CM037879.1, forward strand.
CAAAGAGGGAATTATCTTCCACCACCACTGCATCTTCTTAGTGTCATCCAGTGGAGCTTTTCCGAGTGGTTCATGGCCTTTTGCAATCTGGGTCGGGGAGAGAGATGGTGGAAATCTCAGTAGCATGCTGTGACAAATTTGCATGACACTTTGAAGATAAAGTCGCTTGCATTTGTCATGACTTGGACACCATAGTTATTGTAGTTCCATTAGTGGAGGTGTGCAGAGCACCACCTGGTTCAGTTTTATTGGATGAGTTTCAGCTGTTGAGGCCCGAGGATGTGGACAAAGTGTTTGGCTAAGTCTGGTCGACGACCTGTGTGCCTGACCCTTGCCCATCATGGCTTATTATATCTAATAAGAAGGGGGTGTCCGGCTGGGTACTGGGGGGTTATCAGCTCCTCCTTGAGAGAGGGTGTGGTGCTGACCACTTTAAAGGAGGCAGTTATTAGGCCACTCCTGAAAAAGCCTAATTTGGATCCAAAATGTGTTAACAACTATAGGCAGGTTGCTAATGTCCCCTTCCTGAACAAGGCGCTTGAGTGGTTGGTTGCTGGCCAACTCCAGGCACTCTTGAATGAAATGGATTATCTAGATCCATTTCAGTTGGACTTCAGGCCTGGTTTTGGAATGGAAACTGCCTTGGTCACCCTGTGGGATGACTTTCGCTGGGAGAGGGACAGGGGGAGTACAACCCTGTTGGTACTCTTAGACCTCTCAGTGGCTTTCGATACCATCGACCATTATATCCTTCTGGATAGGTTATCTGGGCTGGGAGCTGGAGGTACTGCAATCCAGTGGTTCCGCACCTTCTGGAATCAGATGGCCGATTCCAGAAGGTGGCACTGGGGGATTATTGCTCTGTTCCTTGGCAGTTATATGCCATGGGGTGCCACTGCCACAGAGCTCTATTTTATCCCTCATGCTGTTTAACATCTACATGAAACCACTGGGCGAGATTATCCAGAGATATGAACTGAGGTGTCACCAATATACAGATAACACCCAGCTCTATCTCTCCTTTTCATCAAACCCAGTTGAGGCAGTGGGCACTCTGAACCAGTGCCTGGGTGCGGTAATGGACTGAATGAGGGCCAATAAGCCGAGACTCAATCTAGACTCGTAGTGGGAGACTCCCTCCTGCGGGGGATCGAAGCCAAAGTACCGGTATGTCGCGAAGACCCATGGACTCGCCAGGTGTGCTGTCTCCCCGGGGCACGGATTAAGGATGTGTCAGAGCAGCTGCCGAGGCTCATGCAGCCCACCGACACATACCCCTTTCTTCTCTTCCACGTGGGTACAAATGATACTGCCAAGCGGAGTTACAAAGAAATCACGGCAGACTTTGAAGAGTTGGGAATGGAACTCAAGAACTTCGGGGCCCAGATAGTTTTCTCATCCATCCTTCCAGTACTTGGAAGAGGCATAGAAAGGGAAAGAAAAATACTCCGAGTGAATGACTGGCTACGAAGGTGGAGCCGACGTGAGGGATTTGGATTCTGGGACCACGGGCTACACTTCCTGGAAGATGGACTGCTGGCAAAGGATGGGTTGCACCTCACAAGGACTGGGAAGAATGTGTTTGGCCACAGCATGAGGAACTTAATCAGGAGGGCTTTAAACTGAATCCAACAGGGGAGGGAGACATAAACTCGGGGATACCAATGGAAGAAGGCCTCTATGCCACAATGGAGAGAACAGCTCCAGCGGTGCCCATTGATAGTCTACCACAAAATGTAGGGGGAAAGTCGGACTATAAAGCACATAGTCTTCGATGTCTCTATACTAATGCCCAGAGTATGGGCAACAAACAAGACGAACTTGAATTTTTGATACATGAGGGCAAGTACGACTTGATAGGGATAACTGAAACCTGGTGGGATGACTCCCATGACTGGAATACAGAAATTGAAGGGTATAACTTGTTCAAAAGGAACAGAAGCAACAGAAAGGGAGGTGGAGTTGCACTGTATGTTAAAAATACGTATCTCTGCACAGAGATACAGGAAGAGGAGCTTGGCAGCCCCATTGAGAGCATCTGGGTTAAAATAAAGGGGGCAAAGAATAAAATGAACATGGCGGTTGGAGTCTACTACGGACCACCCAATCAAGGAGAAGACGAGGATGGAACTTTTGAAAAACAAATTGCCATTGTTTCAAGGAGGCACGATGTGGTAGTAATGGGAGACTTCAATTTCCCTGATATCTGTTGGGAGACTTATTCAGCCAAACATGGCCCCTCCAAGAAATTCCTGAGCTGTGCTGCTGATAACTTCCTCCTACAGAAAGTGGAGGAAGGAACTAGAGGATCGGCTATCCTTGACCTGATTCTAACCAACAGAGACGAGTTAGTGGATAAAGTGGCAGTTTTGGGAACTCTGAGGGAAAGTGACCATGTTATACTTGAGTTCTTGATTCTAACGGAAGCAAAAGCTGAGTGTAGCCAAACACGTACCCTGGATTTTAGGAAAGCCAATTTTAACAAACTCAGAACAATGATAAGTAAGATCCCATGGCAAGTGACTCTCACGAGAAAGGGAGCCCAGGAGGGGTGGGAGTTTTTAAAAAAGGAAATTTTAAAGGCACAATTGCAAACAATTCCCAAAAGGAAAAAAGGCAGAGGGCAACAGAAGAAGCCAATGTGGCTTCACAATAAACTCAAAGATGACCTGAAAACAAAAAAGGACACGTATAGGAAGTGGAAGGAAGGACAGGCTACAAGTGAAGAGTACAGGCAGGTAGCACAGAACTGCAGGAATAGTGTCAGGAAGGCTAAAGCTGAGAATGAGCTAAGGTTAGCGAGGAATGCTAAAAGCAACAAAAAAGCTTTCTTCAGATACATGCACAGTAAAAGACAGAAGAAACAACTGGTGGTTCAACTACGCAATGAGGATGGCAAATTGATAACAGAAGACAAAGAAAAGGCAGAAGTGTTCAATTCCTACTTCAGCTCAGTCTTCTCCCAAAAGAGGGTCTATGACCCCCCTGGCAAACCTGAAGTGCAGACTGAAGGGGCAGGATTGCAGCTTGAGATTGATAGGCAAATGGTCAAGGAGCACCTGATTACTCTGAACGAGTTTAAATCTCCAGGGCCTGATGAGCTGCATCCTAGAGTAATAAAGGAACTGGCAGAAGAACTCTCAGAACCACTGTCTATTATCTTTGAGAAATCATGGAGGACAGGTGAAGTGCCAGACGACTGGAGGAGGGCAAATGTTGTTCCCATCTTCAAAAAGGGCAAGAAGGAGGAACCTGGGAACTATAGGCCAGTCAGTCTGACATCAATCCCCGGGAAGATTTTTGAGCAGATTATAAAGGTCAGTCTGCAAGCACCTTGAAAACAATGCAGTGATTACTAGAAGCCAGCATGGATTTGTCAAGAACAAATCCTGTCAGACTAATCTGATCTCATTTTTTGATCGGGTAACCTCCCTTGTGGACTGTGGGAATGCTGTGGACATTATATACCTGGACTTCAGCAAAGCTTTCGACAAAGTGCCTCATGATATCCTGATTAGTAAGCTAGCTAAGAGTGGGCTAGATGGAACAACTATCAGGTGGATCCACAATTGGCTACAGAATCGGACTCAAAGAGTGCTTATCAATGGTTCCTTCTCAAACTGGGGAGAGGTAACGAGCGGAGTACCACAGGGCTCGGTCCTGGGCCCGGTGCTCTTCAACATTTTTATTAATGACTTGGATCAGGAGGTACAGGGAATGCTTATCAAATTTGCAGATGACACAAAGTTGGGTGGAACAGCTAATACTCTGGAAGACAGAAACAAAATTCAAAGTGACCTCGATAGGCTGGAGCGCTGGGCCGAAAACAACAGAATGAAATTTAATAGGGATAAATGCCAAGTGCTAGGGAGAGGAAACCAAATGCAGAGTTACAGAATGGGGGACACTTGGCTCAACAATACTACAAGTGAGAAGGATCTTGGAATTGTGGTAGATCACAAACTGAATATGAGCCAGCAATGCGATGTGGCTGCAAAGAAGGCAAATGCAATTTTGGGCTGTATTAATAGAAGTATAGCTTCCAAATCGCGGGAAGTGATAATTCCCCTTTACTCGGCACTGGTTAGGCCTCATCTTGAGTACTGCGTCCAGTTCTGGGCACCTCACTTTAAGAAGGACATAAACAAACTGGAGAGGGTTCAGAGGAGGGCAACAAGGATGATAAAGGGACTGGAAACAAGGCCCTATGAGGAGAGACTGAAAGAACTGGGCATGTTTAGCCTTCAGAAGAGGAGACTGAGGGGAGATATGATCGCACTCTTCCAGTATTTGAAGGGATGTCACACAGAGGAGGGCAAGGATCTCTTCTCGATCATCCCAGTTTGCAGGACACGGAATAATGGGCTCAAGTTACAGGAACCTAGATTCCACCTAAACATCAGGAAAAATTTCCTGACTGTCAGAGCAATAAGACAATGGAATCAACTACCTAGGGAGGTTGTGGGCTCTCCCACTCTGGAGGCATTCAAGGTGCAGCTGGACAGACATCTGTCAGAGATGCTTTGACCTAGATTCCTGCATTGAGCAGGGGGTTGGACTCGATGGCCTTGTAGGCCCCTTCCAACTCTACTTTTCTATGATTCTAGACAAGACGGAAGTACTGTTAGTGGGTGGATTTTGTCTACTCATCTGTTCAACCTGTTCTGGAAGGGATTGCACTCCCCCTAAAGGATCTGGTTCGTAGTTTGGGGGTGCTCTTGGATCCAGCATTGTCTCTAGAGACACATATGGACTTGGTGCCATGGAGCACCTTTTATCAGCTTAGGCTGATATACCAACTACATCCTTATCAGGACAGAGATAGCCTAGCTAATTATTCATGCTCTGATAACTTCTTGTCTGGATAACTGCAATGCATTATATGTGGGTCTGCCATTGAAACTGGTCCAGAAACTTCAGCTGGTCCAAAATAGGGCAGCAAGGGAAATGCCAACATGATCATATTATGCCAGTACTTTTCCATCTGCACTGGCTGCCAGTCCATGACCGGGGCCCGATTTAAAGTGCTAGTATTAAAATTCAAAGCCCTAAACAGCTTGGGGCCAGGTTATCTGAAGGGTTGTCCCCTCCCATATACACCTGCCTGGATCCTAAGATCAACTTCAGCAGTCCTTCTCCGGAAGTCTCCACCAAAGGAAGTGAAGTGGGTGGCTACTAAGAAGAGGGCCTTTTCTGCTGTGGCTCCCTGGTTGTAGAATGAACTTCCCAGAGAGGCTCTCCTAGTGCCTACCTACACTATGCTTTTTCGGGACAGGTGAAGACCTTTTTATTTTCCCTGGCTTTTTAGTTTTCCAGTTTCTGTTTTAAATTTTTGCACTGTGTTTCTGTATTTTAAATCTTTGCACTGTGGCTAGGTTCTATTTGGTTATTATTTTTATACTGTAGTTTTAAACTTTAAAATTTGTATATTGTATTTTATCGTCTTGTATTTTATGGTTTTAATTGTTGTGAACCACCCAGAGAGCTTCAGCTATTGGACAGTATAGAAATGTAATCAATAAACTCTGGCCATTTTTGTGCCTTTACCATGTCTAAAACAACAAAGTCTGTAGAACATAACATACCACTAATGTTAAATCTTATCTGAGATAAAAGGAGCAGAGGTACAAGTGAAAAGCCAAAGCTATTCAAAACAACACAAACTTTATAGCTCACACAAGGCACAAATGTAAACAAATGAGTCTTATACCTTGCTTGGAAAGCAAAAGCATTTTTCTTCAGGTTTCTTTTCCATTATTGGAAGTGCATGTATTTCACCAACATGAACAGTTGATGGTGATGCTGCAGTAGTTTTCAAGCTTTCTTCCAAAGGACACTGAAATTTTACATATATATTATTCTGATTTGTCTACTATAACAAATATCACACACACACACAGTGTTCTGCATCTATGAAGGGTATACTTTAAGGGGGGAATAACTCTGAGTTGATGCAAACATGAAAATAGTGATCTGAATTCAAAATCACTAGTTATTTATTAAAAAATATTAGGCAGAGAACAATCCTATGCATGTTTACTCTAAAGTTAGTCCTACTATGTTCAGTGGGGCTTACTCTCTGGTGTGCTTAGGATTGCAGCCCAAAATCTTTTTGCCTTTTCACCTTTATTTAAAGGAGGTGGTAACTGAGAAATTTCATACACATACACACACCTCTCTGAAATCTTTATGTATGTATATTTTATTTTTTAACACTGAAAAAATGTGTACTACTGATCCTACCTAAGACTGCAGTCTTATGCATACATCTGAGAGGAAGTCCCACTGAACTCAATGGGGCTTACTGTTAAGTAGACGTGTGTAGGATTGCACTGTTAGTCACATTATTATTCCAACTTCCATTTTCTATGCGTGAACTCTGATCTATTTTACATGCAAAATTAAATGTAGGCATTTTTAAAATGGCTTTGGTCCAGCAAATATACCGGTAATCATATTTTAAATATGCAGGTAACAGTAATATCAACATACTAACCAATGTGTGCTTTGTTGTTTTTGTTTAATTTCACTTTTAAAGAACTTTCTGTTTGCTATTTATAGCAACTACTTTTAGGTCAAATTAATCTCCCCACTTCTTTAACCATATTAACCGTAATTATAAAGTGGAAAAATAGGGGAAACTAATAAGAGAGAGAGAGAGAGAGAGAGAGAGAGAGAGAAACGAATAAGAAAGGGGTAGGGGTTTAGGCTCATCCTTAAGGATTCTGCCCAAATGACCTTAAAAGCTTTAGGTTTTCATTTGTGCCAAAGCATGATGCTCATCACAAAGGCCATAATGGACATCCACAACCTCACAAACAGTTGCGCTGATCAAGTTTAATAAGGCCCAGATAGATACCTTGATGTGGATGTGCATCTACAATGGTTGCCCATGAAAATCTCCCTTTTCGGAGCAAACCTTTAAAGATTCCTTTTCTCTTTGAAATTTTATTTCTCCCGTATTAGTTCCTTTCCATTCCGTATTTTTCAGCATGAAATATTAATCTAATATAAACATCCATGTCAAAGAACAGATTATTTTAATGATACATACAATAGGATTTATTTATATCTCTAAAAGTGGTTAGAAGGAATTTACTGCTGTGAAAAAGGAAATTACTTGCATTTTTTATTTCTATAACTTACCACATTCTCAGATAATTCACAGCAATTCTCCTGAGTAGCAAGTCTTGGACTGCAATATAACATCATGCGGCCAAGTTCAATCTGTTTAGTAAACACATGGATATTTATAAGTTGTATAAGGCAATCAATACTGGCACATGTGAAAGCACCGTGGCCACAACCCAACACAGAGTTAAATTGCTTGAGTGAAATGAATGGGCTTCAGTGTGCCTAGCTCTATTTTGGATTGTGGCCATACAGTTTTAAAACACATTATAGTCTGACATTTGAAAATACTGTATTTGCATATATTATATTAAATATTGGAGAACCCCCACAAATTCTGGTCTGATAATACAAATCACATTTTGAGCCAACCATAGCACTTATTTTAACCATTTTTAAAGCATTTGGATTTATCTATTATAGCAGATATTGCCATTTGTAACATTCCTTTGGTCAATTCTCTGGACATTATTTTAAGGAAATATTTTAAAGATGATATATCTCCAAATCATGATACCTCATCTTAGTGAAACTAGGTTGTTGTTGTTGTTGTTGTTGTTATTATTATTTATAAGGGTGCAATTACGCGGTCGCTAGACGCTGTCTAGACAACCATAGGAAAAGTTGGGAGTCCCAGCTCCGACCTCAGAAAACTGCTCCAAGGTAGAATCATAGAATCATAGAAAAGTAGAGTTGGAAGGGGCCTATAAGGCTATCGAGTCCAACCCCCTGCTCAGTGCAGGAATCCAAGTCAAAGCATCCCGGACAGATGGCCGTCCAGCTGCACCTTGAATGCCCCCCGCGTGGGAGAGCCCGTCACCTCCCTAGGTAGTTGGCTCCATTGTCTTATTGCTCTAACAGTCTCCGACGTTGGAGCGCCCTCCCTCTGCCCTCGCAGCCGGCGTGGTTCTTTCCATGCCGGATGTAGCTCCGAAGTCACAAGACCGAGTTAGGAGCTGGCACTGGAGGCGGGCGGCGAGGGAAGGAGCGAGGCATCGCCATCCTACAAAGAATCCAGGTGGTGCCTCAGCCTCCTCTCCTCACGAGCCAGGAGAAAACATTTAGACAGTCGAAATCAGCCAACTAGGTGTTTTGGAAAGCGAGGGAAGCACGGAGGCAATCCTTGCCTCTGCGCTCCTCCAGCCTTCCCTCTGGATGCCTGTAATCCTCTGAGTTCGGAGGGTTTCAGGCAGCCACATTGGATGGCACTGCCCCACTACTATAAAATAATACAAGTAAAAATAAATTAAAAATATTTAGGCACCAATGCAAACAGGCCTGGCAAACTTCAGGTAGGTCGTGAGTCAGGAGATCGCACTGGTGCTTCCATATTCTTTGCTGGGCTGGAACTGCTCCTCTCCAGGGAGCTGGGCAACAGGTCTTACATCTTCTAACACTGAGCTAGTTTACATCACTCCCAACAACAACAACCATAGAAATATTGTAGAAATATTGCAGTACAGTAGAGGTCATATGACTCCTGGACTATTGGTATGAGGTTTGCCAAGGACTGAAAGGATTGTCTCAGTGCAGCACAACAATGCTTGGGGCTGAAGTCCTTAGTATTTATATATTTTTCCTTATCTGCTCAAAGAGCGTCACATACATTATTTCGGTAATTGTAATCCTTACAATAACCTAATAAAGTAGGCCAGTAAGATTAACCCCATATTGCAGAGTCAATTTGAGAGGGGACTTCTAGCTCAAGCCTCAAATTCTCCACACATCATAGATTCATAGATCATAGAGTTGGAAGGGGCCTACAAGGCCATCGAGTCCCACCCCCTGCTCAATGCAGGAAACTAAGGAGGGGTCTCCCAGCCAAATAATAACCAGGTCTGACTCTGCTTAGCTTTCCACACTCAGACAAGCTGAGCCAGTGTGAGCCACAGGCCTGTTCAGAACCACTGACATCAGAAGTAGAGGGTATTGCACTATTAGACAAAACAACAGTCAGTCTCTGCCAAGATAGGGTGCTTTGCTGATTTGCTATATAGCGTTTTGATGGTCACCTATTCACTACATGATCCCCAGTTGGCTGAATTGCCCAAATGACTGATCCAGGAAGCAAGGATTTCATGCTAAATTGATTTCATTTGCTTTCAGTGATGCCATCTCACAGCAAAATCTGATTGGCTAGCATTGTCACTCCTTTTACTAGTATTGGCTTGGATCACCCATGAGACTGAACCAATTAAAGAAAGAAACACATAACTAGAAAAAAGAAAAAAGTGCTGACACAGGCTAAACAAAGGCAACGAGCCGGATCTAAACAAAGGTGAGTATTTTTATGAACAGTTTGGGGGAGAACTGTTTTTATCCACAAAAGCATTATTTTCAGCTTGAAAATTGAAACACAAAAATAATTCAACCCAGCCCTAATCATAATACATAAACATATTGCTGGGCCTTTGCACTGAATCATCTGCATAGCAAGAGGCAAAGAATTTTGTACAAAGGGGGATAATTCACTAGAAATAATACTGCAATATTTTTGAACTGCTTTTATCCTCCGGGGGGGGGGGGAAGTTGGCTACAAAGCCCTTTTTCACACACACGTTGCGTATTGCGCAAGACTTTGCGTGCTGCAGAAGAGAGCCTATCCCTGCTAATTGTTCTGTGAGACATTTATAGTCTCTCAAGAAAGAAACCAGATGGAACAGAGTCAGTGGCAAAATGTGGACAAAGGAAACAGGCTGAGGGAATAAAGGGAACATGACAATAGCCAGAAGCCTTGGGTGAGAATGGGGACACGCTATGAGAGAATAAAGGAAAGGAGACCTTTAGGGAAGATCTGTCTGCATAGGAGCATAAGATAGCTATAATAATATTTTCCCCTCCCTTAGTGAAACCTGTACAAATGGGGAGGAAGTACGGCAGACAGGAAATGCACATGTGATCCAGTGTGTGTGTGTGTGTTTACTGGAGTAGTTACCTTAGACAGCTTGTCAAAGGTAAAGCTCCATTTTTCAAGTGGGATTTAGAAAGGGTTAAAAAACGTTTTTTGGCAGGGAAGTATACAGGTATATAGAATCTATACATTTTTTGGCAAGGACGTATACAGGTATACAGACTCTATATACCTGTATACTTCCCTGCCCTAATTTTTTTTTTAACCCTTTCTAAATACCACGTGAAAAATGGAGCTTTACCTTGAACAGCTGTCAAAGGTAACTACTCCAGTAAATGGGGTGGCTTGCACTTTTGCATGATCTCGTGATGGTAGAATCTTGGAAACAAGTGCAAAAGTGAGGGCACCCTTAGGACACATGAGTCCCACAAAAAAACCCAAAGATCTTTCTGCAAAGGAGGTGAATGATGTGCCACCCACTTTTTGTGTGAAGATCATTCGCACCTTTGGTAACATTAGACAGCTCACCTTTTGACAGCTGTCAGAAGTAACCAAAGGGGAAAATATTTTACCTGCAGCCTCTGTGGGGCAATGCTCAGGGTGGGTACCTGCCAGACTTTGCCAGCAGGCACCCCCCCTGCACATTACCCACCAGAGGCTCCCCATTCCTGCACCCACACAACTGTAGATGTCTGCAGTTGCACAAGCGTCAGTAAAAAATAAAATTAAAAAATCATAAATATTTGCGAAAATTAAGTGTGACAAAAAATGTAAATAAAAATGCTTGGCAACCACAGGCAGCCCCTCCAAGGTGCTGTTGGGGCACTTTGAAGGGACTGTCCATAGCTGACAAAGTGGGGATCAGCCAGCTTCCACAATCTGAAGAAAAAAACAATTTAAAGGGGGGGGGGGGAAGCTGCAGCAAGCCCGAAACAGCTCACCATCGCAGGGAAGCCAGAGCCAGCCAGATGCCCCCAAGTGCCACTTGGTTACTTTTGGGGTGGCTGGTGCTGGCGTGTGCCCAGACACACTTGGGGTTAGTTGCCCAGGTTCAGATGACACAACAAGCCATCATGGGTACAACAACCCTTAGAACAGCCCATGGGTTGTCAGGATGGCTTGTTGCTCTCAAACAAGCAACCCTGCAGGGATCGGTTTGGGTTCACATGACATGACAACCCATCGTGGGTAGCAACTCACAATGGGCTGTCATGTCATGTGAACCCAGTCACTCTAGAAAAACTGGAATATGAGACATTACATTCTACAGTCTGCCTGATCTTTTAAGAATGGATACAAATACCTCTTATTTCTAAGCATCCCAGTACATCAGGATATAACATACAGGTTTGCAAAATGTTTGCTTTTTCGGCATAAATATATTTCAAACACATTTGTTGGATCCAAACATGCCCTTCTATGAACAGAAAGGGTATTTCCATTCATGGAAGGGACTCGGATCCAGCGGAGGCTTCCACTGGATTTTTACAGATTTCCCCTTCCCCTGGCAACCCCACCCCCACCTCCCATGCTGTTCTAGAGGGTCCCCAACCCTCCAGTGCAACTTTTTTGAGAGCACAGGTAGCTGCAGGTGGAAGGGGAAATGGTCTTCCCTCATTTCCTCCAGCGGAATGCCCTGTGATCAAAATTCTGTTCATGTGAAGTCTGGATCCAACTCATAATTTCTGTATTATTGAAACATGCTTTCATAGTCAAAACCACTTACATCTACAGGCTTGCCATCTAAATAATGGGTAGCAATAAGAATCTTTCCTTTAAAGTCAGTAGCAGCTTTTTCATCAGTCTGCCTTTGCTCAATTAAACTGCAGTCCACATACAGAGAAATCATCCTTGATTGTATGCTGATGCCAAGCTGATGCCATTGCCGATCAAAGACAGGATGGATTAAGCGGCTTTTAAAGGTGTAGCGCAAGGAGTTCCCCTGAGTGGATCGTGCAACATACTCTACAACTTTTTTTGAACCATCCACTGTGATATAAACCTGAAAGGAAATATGAAAAGCAGCCTTTAAAAGAGTTAGAAGTAGTCTCAAAATAAATGAAATGCAGCATAGCAAAGAACAGAACAAAAACACACACCTCAGTGCATATTGGGTAGGGTCCAGAGAATCTCAAGTGGAATTCTTGGACAATGGGGCATTCTTGCCTCCACCATCCCGTTGCAGCCTCTTGTACCACCATCCCAAAAGCCAGCGCTGAGGGTCAAGGGTCTCTCAAGAATGGCATGGGACATGGTGTGGGGGCTACTGGTGAGAGCAACTGGTGAAAATCAGAACCTCTGATTGCGCCAGTGGCTGTGCCTTCTACTTGGGCAAGAGGCTCTCTGGATCCCACCCTTTGATATTCGATTTGCCCATGCAACTCTGTCATTAAGCATAACTTCTAAACTCTTTATTGTTCAACCTGCTTCACGCAGGTTGAAATGGCCCTTAGTTTGATACAATGAAGCCGTCAAGCAAAGTTGGCAAACTTGAACACATTGTGCCTGCCCCGTCTGAGTGATGCCATGCTGGCTGGCAACCCTAGGCATGGCCCTGCCCGTTCCAGTTCCCTGAGGGGTGGGGGGCTGTCCCACATCAGTGGAGTGGGTGCAGCTGTATAACTCTATCCCTCAGACTACTCCCCCTTGATGTCAAAGTGTCTTGACTGCAAAGTTATGGGCTGGTTAAGGACATCTGCCACCTAATGACTGAAGATGGTACTGCAGGCTTCAAACACACCAATATTTAAATTACTTAAAATTCATTAATGCATTTTAAAAACCAAATAACTGAGGTGCACACCCCTGGGATCCCCTTAGTATGCATGCCACATTTAAGGTGTCTAGGTTTCACAGTCTTGGATTTAAGGCACTGACAGACAGACAGATTCTGTTTTATTATTATAGATTCAGTTTTCATTTGTTACATCTCTATCTCATCATTACTCCAAGAAGCTCAAAGCCATTTTTTAGCTTCATGGCAGTCCTGGTAGTTTACACACCTCCCGTTCCAGTGCTATATTACAGAACTGTTACTGATTCTATATTTAGCTGTGAGTTGAATAATGGCCACTGTTGTTTCAAAACAGCAAAACCATCTTCAGTATAGTCTAAATCCAGACAGAAAAAAACTAGTTTCCCTCGAAGCTGCATCTATCACCCCACTGTGTGTGTGGGGGGGGGACAAGTGAATAAAAGCAAACTAAACAGGAAAAAAACCCATTTGTTCTAACCTGTGGCAAGTTATGCTGATCTAAAATTTGCAGTAAATACCACCGTTCCTTTTTGCTGCTTCGTCTAACACGGAATGTGGCTGTTAAGGAGTATTCCTCTGGAAGTCCATTTGGAAACACTTGCCTAAATAATGGGAGGAAAATGTTCTCATTAGTTTGACACTGATAATTTATGCAAAAGATGAAAACAAGCATATGTTAAAATGCACGGCAGCCAGTTATGGCCTCATGGATGTGCTTGCAACTGCACTGTCTTCAAGAGATGGTCCCATGTCTTGAAGCCAATGAAGTCATAATTTGGTGTGTGTCAAATATCCAGCCCTAATGCACAGCAAATACCCATTGCAAACATCATTTCGATCCCAAAACATTCTTGTCTGAGTGTGGAAAGCTAAGCAGGATCAGGCCTGGTTATTACTTGGATGGGAGATCCCTCCTCTAGTTTCCTGCATTGAGCAGGGGGTTGGACTCAATGGCCTTGTAGGCCCCTTCCAACTCTATATCTGTGAATCTGTGAATCTCATCATCACTGCTAACATTTCTTACACGTTTTATTGTTCATGAAGTAACAATTAAAAAATAAAGTAACTCTCAGCCTACTTGCTGGACTGATCAAATTCTACATAAAAAACAGCACCATGCTCTTCCTTGATGAAAGCTAATGCTTTACACCAAGAAAATCACATCTGCAGGGGGGGGGGAGAATGCTAATAAGCAATATGGTGCAAATTTTGACTGATCTATGCAAACATTATGTCTTCACCCCACAATTCTCGGTAATGTGCAGGGCAATCCTATGCATGTATGCTCAGAAGTTATGCTGAGTTTAATGGATCTTATTCCCTGATAAGCCAGTTTAGAATTGCATGCTCGGGTACTATTTAGAGTTTTAAAGCAGCCAAAATGAAGAACCTCCATTGGCATTCAAGTAAAACAGCACACTTAGGTATGAAAACCAACGCAATTACTGTACACAGCTTTGTTTTATTTTTACAAGATAAACGTTTAAAAATACATAATTGTGCTTTTCTTTGAGGAGCAGATCTGCATATACCCATGTGCTAAACATATGATCAGCATATTCAGCTTTTAAAGCCTGTTGTTGAGGTGGGGAGTGGACAACGTGCAGCTTGGATTCACCTCCAGGTGATAGCCACCAACACAACCACTCTAAGACACCTACATATTTTAAGAATACACTGCAAAGAAGAGAGCAGTGCAAATAGCCAGCTGACTCTCCATATTTTGCTCAGTTTTCCTTTAAACTGCTCTCATGCCCCAAACCCCCAAACTGTTTTTTTTTTTAATGGCTTGCCTTTATATACAAACTGGTAAACAGCAAGGAAAACAAACTGGTTTATATGTTTCTAAATGACATAGTTTGTCCAAATAAGGACTACACAAAATTGCAAATGAAGCAACACTGTGACTGGTGCTTTACAAAACCCAACTGCAAAATTACTGGCAAAGCTACCGCAGTGAACATTCCCATCCAGCCTGCTCCAGGGGAGCAAACATTTGAATATGGGGAGGAACATAAGAAGAGCCCTGCTGGATCAGACCAAGGGTCCATCTAGTCCAGCGTTCTGTTTACACAATGGCCAACCAGCTGCCTCTGGGAAGCCTACAAGCAGGACATGAGTGCAACAGTATCCTACAGCTTGGGTTCCCCAGTAGCTGCTGTATATGGGCATACTGCCTCCCTCACTGGAGGTAGCATATCACCATCAGTAACTACACAGTAGCCATAGGAACCACACAGAAACCACAGTACATATTTTTTTTATTATTTTTTTTACAAAGTTAGACCCTTGTGATGTTGCTACTTGCCCTGCTGAGCATCCCCCTTAGCTGGATGACCTCATCCCACATCACTCCATGGCTCAAAGTGCCTGAGAGGTGTACCTCTTGGCACTGGGCTAGCCCCTGACCACAGCTGCTTGTGCTGTGTGGGTGGCAGGCAGCAGCTTGGTGGGCAGGAAAACTGCTCTCAGAAGTCCCCAGAAGCCTCCCTGTAAATACAGAACTCCCTGTGTACACTTTTGGCCCTGGGATCTGAGGCTGAAGGAAGTTTAAAAGGAACTTCCAATGGCTAGCTGAATGTGCCTCCCACCCTCAGACTTAGGGTGCTTCGAGATGGAGGGCTCCTATACCAATTAAAAGACATTGTGCAGCTATTCTGTCTTTTCCTCCTTAGTGGATTTCCTATGGTAAGAAAAAGTCGGAGGAAGCGGCGGGAAAACATGGGAGGGTTACAAATGGAAGACGATGCCATCTGGAGCCCCCACAAAATTCTGTGAATGGGTCAGAGTGATAAAATGCCTCATCTGAAAGCACCCTTTATTCACAGCTTTTCCTGCCAGCCATATTCCATGAATTCTATTTGTTCTTTCTCCAAGACTATTCAGCTTAGCCGCAGCTTCTGGAATGAAGAGTCTATCAGGAAAGTGACATGGAAATCCATTTTCTCCTCTATGCCATCCTTCAAAATGGGAAATCCCAGCAACTTTCTTATCCATATCTAGCACTTTTCTTAATTCATTATATATAAGCCCTGTTCAGATCTATATTTGGATACAAATGATGAACATGTAAAGGGGTTGATCGGGGTCGCGCCTGTAGACTTCCACATATTCAAGAATGATGTTTGCACAGAACCTAATCACGGGCATAGACCTGAATGCATGTAGGCTTCCAGACATGTGATCTAGTGGTAATCAGGTAAATGGGAGGGTTTTGGATCACATGTACAAGAGCCTACATGAATATGAATGTACGTGCATAAGCTCCAGATGTAAACTGGATCACTCCCCTCCATGGATATCCAAACGAATAGGGCTACAGCATTATGGTACCGGGCAACTCCTATGTAAGCAGAGATCCATTTTGTGTCCCCTCTAATCACCGGAAGGTTTTGAGTGTACCCGGGGCTATTGGCCTAAAGCAGTGTTCCCCAACCTGGGGTCCTTCAGCTGTGTTGGACCACCACTCCCAGAATTCCCCAGCCAGCTATGCTGGCTGGGGAATTCTGGGAGTGGTGGTCCAACAGAGCTGGAGGACCCCAGGTTGGGGAACACGGGCCTAAAGAAAAGGCTATTCCAGAAGTGCCAAAATAATGCATGAAGCTGCCCCTTTCCTCTCTCTCAGTTTAGAGGAGGGCTTGTGAAATGTTCACTGAAGGCCAAAAGCAGGAAGTGCTCATACTCAGGCATGTCTGCTGGCAGCAGCTCCTGTCTGCTGCTTCTTCACCACACCCTGCAGAGAGGAGCTCTTATGTTTCACAGGGCAAATAATTGGGCAAGTTGCCCATACGCGCAGCACATTTATGAACAGCCGTTAATGTTCAGCCTAGTGCACAAGAGCTACGCACTGCTTAAGCGCTATTTGATATACAGGCCCTTCACTGGCCTTCTGCCTGGGGATGAATTTCACCCCGAATGATCTTTGAATGCAAACGGAAAAGAACTGTAGCTTCTAAATCAAGATAGACAAGCATGTTTTCTAACAAATTATTTATAAAACAAGTCAATAATAAACACACAAAAAGTTACCTCTAAGCACTCTTCTCACATGTCTTCGCAACCAAAAATCTATAATATTACCAAGGGATGAATTCAGATGAACAAAGGTGAACTAGCTTAGACATTTCTTTAGGGTTCTTTAACAATGAACATCTCCCTCTCACACTGATCAAATGTACATCAGCACATATACCCACAAATAAAATGCAAAGGAAGACAGGAGTTACTCTAAGTTTAACTTTGGCTGATCATCTGAACAAGCCAATACAACAAATACTGAGTTGCAACCAGACATGTAAGCAAAACAAGTGTGGTTGCCCAGTTCACTACCAGACAAACCTCCTGTGCCTATATGGTTGGGTACGTGAAGAAATGGTAAGAGTAGTGGTATGTCACTAGTGACTTAGGCAGGCCTCCAACTCACACCTCTCACACCTCTTCACAATGCCAGATTAGAGCAGAGCTTAACATGATCTTTCCCCACTGCCAATTCTGTTCTTTGCCATTTGTTTTGTTCTAACTTGTGATCAGTAAAAATAAATAAATGTAGGCCATTTATTTAGCTAATTTAATCTGGGGCATCATCACTGCTTACTTTTACTTATTGAAAGGTTATTTTCAATAAAACTGTGGGTCTTTCCACCTTCCTCTACATTGCTGATAGGAGAAACAAAGAGGCAGACACCAATAACTGGGATCAAATAAGCCACAACTTTATTGGAGGTACATGGCACACTGTATGTGCATCAGCTAAGACCAGTGTTGGGAGACACACTTCTAATCCCCTCCCCATGAGTTGCTCAGGGAGACAAGCATAGACAGCCAGCTGCAGTGTCCCCCTGGCACTACTAAGGTCTAGACTCTAGCTTAGGCTTGACCTGATGGGTGGTAACCCAATCCCCTTGTGGGGAGAGGCAGGTGTGAAGTGGCCACCCTTATAATCTCCTTACAGCACTGGTAGGTGTAATTTAGCTTCACACCCGTAGGCAGTAACTCCACTCCAAGATCTGCTCCAGCCTTGTGAGTGTCCTGCTATCCTACATCTCAACCAAGATGGACCTCCCAGGCATCTCTCCCATTCTTACCCAACTCAGGGCCAGCCTTAGGGGTGGGCGAGATGGGCTGTTGCCTGGAATGCCGAGCTGAGAGGTGCACCAAGCTGAGCTGAAGGGGGTGCCAAGGTGAACTCAATGGCTGTGGGGTTGTTTTTTTTTAATGTACTGTCTGCAGTTAGCTAGGGTGGAAAAAAGCAAGTGTCTGTAACCTTTTTTTTCAAGGTTCTACAGTCTGTTTGGGTACTGACTACAAAAATGATTTTCCTTCAGTAGTTTTAAAGTATGTTTCTTTTTCAGTTGCCACTTTGATGTCATTTGTGCTGGGTAAAAATCAGTGGAACACAGTTTTACTTTGAGGCAATGTTACCAAGCACTTAGCACTTCAAATACTGGAAATACTATAAGCACTATATACATAACTATCTGTTGCCCGCGGCTGTGCGCATATGGATTTTAGGATTTGGTACAATGGAAAAGATACAGTGTCTCTGACTGAAAGTGTAATGTTTAGGCTGGGTGCTAGCAGCAGAAAACTTTTCTGACAGAAATATCTGATCTTAAAGAAAAATCAGGTTAATCCTGAGAGTCTACAAGTGATGAAGAGTGACCATGCGAGTTTGGGGTAGATCCGTCAAAACGTGATGGAGCCTATGCGACGACGCCCCCCACACAACAGTCAGTCAGTCATTTAAAAAGTTTCCCTCCCTTTTCACCCCCTCAGAGAACATTCTAAATGGCCTAGGGGAGATTTGCATATCCACCCCTATTGGCTCCTGCAGGAATTCATACGAACATTCTAAGTGTCATGTGGGCTATTTGCATAACTGCTCCTATTGGCTCCTGCAGCAATTATGAGGTGAGGCCGATTTGCATAACTGCTCCCCTGTCGTTTTGCCCATAGGAGATATGAGAGTGGGGTGATTTTGCCCCTTTTTTTCACCCCCTTAGGGACAGAATTTCCAAAAATCCTTCCTTAGTGGGCGTCTGCGTCATAAAAGCAATGTTCCTGCAAAATTTCACATTCCTATTAAACAGTTTGAGCTGGGCATTGATGAGTCAGTCAGTCAGTCAGTCAGTCAGGACTTCTTCTTTTATATAGGTATATAAGATGATAAAATAAAGCCATTACAGTAATACCTTGGATTGCAAGTAACTTGGTCTGAGAGCGTTTTGCAAGACAAGCAATTCTGTTAAAATAAATTTTGACTTGATAAACAAGCAACATCTTGCAATACAAGTGTAGGGATGTAACCGCTCGCCTCGAGTGGGCGTAGCGGGCCGAAATCGGCCCCGCTCACGCCCTCCAGAGACTCACTTTGATATAAGAGTGTTTTGGATTACAAGCACGGTTCCGGAATGAATTATGCTTGCAATCCAAGGTATTACTGTAGCTGTAAGAGGTCAGCTGTATACCTTCTTTATTTCTTATTTCTTTTCCTTATTATTTTTAAAGATAAAAAAAATGGATATTCTAAAATAAAGAAAGCTTACCAAAAGATAGGAACTGCTACAAAACAAACAATATTAAAAGTAAAACCTGTGATAGTTCTGCTGCGCTGCATAGAGCGCTGCCACTGCCCAGAATGTGGCTTTTTGAGCTTTGGCTTGTGCAGACGGTAGCACAGTGGCTGAGAGATAACAGTTTTGAGCAATGTTCTCAGTGGATTGGACAGCAAGTGATGTGAGCCTCTCATCCACCATGGTAGATTGCAAGTTCATTTTGATGAGCTTCGATTTTGAGAAATTACGCTCAGAAACTGGCAACTGGAAGTGTCAGGAGAATTCGTAATGCTCCCCAGATGTTTGAGAAGACATCAGTCATTTTGGTATCATGGATGTACTGCAGGGCATCTCATGGTGAGCCTTTTCTGGGAGGTAGAATGTGACGGAGAAGGCCCAGTTCTACACAAAGTTCTGCACCATCGATGTTGGAGTGGTTCCCATTGGTGAGTGCTCCATGTAGATCCATACAGTGGGTGTTAGGTAAGTGTCTCTTCTGGTAGCTTTTCAAGGTTGTATAAGAATCTCCATGCATTCTTGTGAGATTCAAGCTGCTCAAATTGCTCTTCAACTGAAACACAAGCAGTGTCGACGAGAGTGCAGAAGAACTCCCATTTGACGATCTCTTCTGGAATACTGTACTCCTCCTCATGAGTCTGATCCTCATATTCATACTGCCTCTTTTCGTGGCACTTGCATGGGGGCTCCTTGAAAGTGGCATCTGCATCAAGGGCTTCTGTGAGCTCTTTCAGTGTGATAACCGCCTTTACAGCACTGCTTTCCCTGTATGATGTAATGAACTCCACACACATTTCTTCATGAGGGAAGTAGCAGTTACCATGTCCATTGTAAGGCACTGCACAGCCTTGCTTGCAATATCCACGTGGAACAGGATGTCATATCATAGTTTGATTAATATCTCAAGAACTTGTCTGCTAGGCCTGCTAGCCTAGCAGTTGGTCTGCTAGGCACTGTGCTTCATGGTGAGGACCTGCATCTGTTTACTTATTATTACATTTATATCCTGCCTTTTTATCCTGCTTTTGCTACTACAGTAATACCTTGGATTGCAAGTAACTTGGTTTGAGAGCGTTTTGCAAGACAAGCAAATTTTTAAATATTTAAAAAAAATTTACTTGATATACAAGCGATGTCTTGCAATACAAGTACTGTAGTATGGCTTAAATTAAAAATCTCTGTACACATTTTTTGGGGGGATTTCGTTTTGATATAAGAGTGTTTTGGATTACAAGCACGTTTCTGGAATGAATTATGCTCCCAATCCAAGGCATGACTGTATCCTGGAAGGTCAGGAATATCAAATGGTGATATTTGTATATAAAGGCAAGATAGCCAGCAACCCTTTCCACGCACTACAGTATTTGTGTGTGGTGGGGGGGTGTTTTTTGTTTTGTCTAAATTGGCTAATCATCCTCAAGCATGCCAATTTTCCAATTAACCATGCCCTAACTGCTACTGCTATAGCATTCACCATCTGGTTGGGAAAATGAAATGCAAAGCATATCCTGTGAGACAATTATAAATGACTTGTGCTTAACTGGACACCAACTAATTGGCTGAAAATTTACTTTTGCCTTGGCACACTCTCTCTCTTTAGAGACCAAGCAGATCACCTGCACTGATTAGGTCTTTGGCATACAGCAGCTATACTACATGTTGGCATGATACTCTCAGATTATAAACATAATTTTACACTGGTCTGCTGCCCTTCAATTAGGTAATTAGCAGTGAATAGAACAAATGTTGTTGTTGCTCCTTTATGGTTGCTTTTTAAAAAAGTGATAAATCAACAAATCAATTTATACTTTCAGGTCTTTTGATTCTGTGGGCCATCCCATGGATTTGGTCATGAACATAAAGATGGAAGGAAAACAGTAGTTTTCTCCAATCATGGTGTTATGAATCCTGTGCCAGGAGTTCTGTTCCACAGTGATGTTCATGATGGCTCCCATCGCAATATTTGTTCAGTGGCTCCCCGAGACGGTGACCCATCTTGGAAAGGCTCAGCTTGTCTGAGTGTGGAAAGCTAAGCAGGGTCAAGCCTGGTTGTTACTTGGATGGGAGACCCCTCCTCTAGTTTCCTGCATTGAGCAGGGGGTTGGACTCGATAGCCTTGTAGGCTCCTTCCAACTCTATGATCTATGAAATCTATGAAAAGAGATTTTGGCCATATGGGAGAATCCCAACATTTCCAGAAGTCACATTTGGGATTTGATGGGGATATGCAGGAGGAAAAAGACTCCACCTAGGGGAAAGCTCCGGGGATGCAGTCCTGTATCTGCCAGCCACTCACTGCTTGCACAATTCTTCCCTGTTGGGTGGCTTCCTGGCTGCCTTCTTGTTTGTGCACATTCTGGCTCTCTTGTCCTCTCCCTGCCTCCCGTCCTGCTGATAGAGGGTCCATTTATGTGGCTGGACCAGGAAGCACTGTTTTGCCACTCCGCCTCTTTTGCCTTCCCTGCACCGGTTACTGTCAGCAGCTGTGGCTGCGTTTTTATTATGTCCAGCTTGTTCAGTTCCCATGGGACTGGACATGGTGAAAGTTGACCCAGACGCTCAAGGCTCCCAAGCAAGGAAACACAGGAAAACTTGGCAGCAGTGGGTAACAATGGCTTATCCCTGTCCCCACGAAAACCAGATTTTCTAGGGAGTGAAAAATCTCCCTTTTGTTGGAATATGCGACGAGAAGATGTCAACTCTGAAGGGAGTGTTTTGGGTTTTTTTTTTAAGTCAACTGCCATTAGAGATGTTACCATGAATATCGGGGAGCTGAAATGAGGCTGAAATCGGCCCCGCTCGCCCCCCCGATATTTGTGGGCCTTACCTGGTGCCTGCTCGCCCCTCTGCTTGAGCTGCTGCGCCGCTGCACCAGCAGCGCATGGTCCCGTCGCATCATTTCCAGTTGCCAGGAAGTGGTGCGACAGGACCCTGCACCAATGCGATGGAACCGTGTTTTTGGCGTAGAAACCAGGGCAACATGGCTTAAAACGGTCGTTTTAAGCCATGTTGCCCTGGTTTCTACGCCAAAAACGTGGCACGGGGTTCTGTCGCGTCAGCACAGGGTCCCATCGCGTCACTTCTGGCCAGCCAGAAATGACGCAACATGACCCTGTGCTGCCGGCGCGGCTGCCTGAGCGGCACAGATAGCGGGCGGAGAATCACTCCGCGCTGCGGAGAATATGGGCTTTGGGGGGGGTGCTGGCTGAGGAGAGGAGAGGCAAGCCCCCACCTAAGGTACAACCCCCATCTCTACCATTAAAGGGTTAAGGCAGAATGCATATAGTCTGGTTGAAGGGCAGGGTTCAGTGGACTGAACCACTTGATTGAATCAGGGGAGGGAATGCTGGATGTTGCCTAGCAACAGGTTTGAATTCCATTATAATGCTGCTCTGACAGAATAGTCTAGTCTAGTGTTAACTGACTTAACTGACACTTGCTAGAGTTTAGCAATGAAGGAGGATTGACCTGTGTGTTTTTCCTTACCTCAGAAGAATGAATAACATTTAAGAAACTGCACTTCTGTAACCACGAAGCTTTAGTAACTGTATGTTACTGTTATTTATCTTTTAAAAGCAAGTCCTGCGTGTGTGTGTATTTGTCTGAGAGAAGACTGCTGCTGCTTTTGCACTCTGCCATAGAGATGTTAATGTACCTTAAGGGGGGGTGCCTTGCCCCGCCCCGCCCCACCTCTCCGCGCTGCCCCCACCACCACTCGATTCTCAGCGGTGCGGAGAGATTCTCCACGCCGCTTGAGCCGTCCGCGTCCTGCACGACGGGACCCCACACTGCGTCTTTTCTATAGAAACCAGGGCAATAGGGCTTAAAACGGCCGTTTTAAGCCCTGTTGCTCTGGTTTCTACGGAAAAGATGCAGCGCTGGGTCCCATCGCACCGGCACAGGGTCCCATCGCAGCCGGAAGTGATGTGACGGGACCATCGTGGCGGGCACGGGCGGCTCGTCATAAGGCCCATGAGTCTCGGGGGGGGGCCTGAGCGGGGCTGATCTTGGCCTGCTATGCCCCAAGCCGAGCGGCTACATCCTTACTCTGCCATCACCTTTCATTGCCAAAATAATGTCCAAAGCACACAACCATCTTAGTTTGATCCGCACAAGTAAACAGAACAGCTGTCATTTTAGAAAATTTCAGTTCAGCAAGACTGAACAACAAGAACCAGGGCAATGGTTCCCAGGGAACAATGCAGAAGAGCAAAGCCAGCAAGCTAAAGCAGGGAAGCAAAAGGGAGAGAAGACAGAAAGAAGTAGAGAAGAAAGACCAATAAGGCCAAAAACAAGAGGAAGGAGGTAGGATGATGGTTTAGTCCTATGGGGATAAAATATAGAAATATCTAGTTGGCATAGTATCTGCCAACTACAGTAATACCTTGGATTGCAAGCATAATTCATTCCGGAACCGTGCTTGTAATCCAAAACACTCTTATATCAAAGCGTGTCTCTGGCGGGCATGAGCGGGGCCGATTTCGGCCCGCTCCGCCCACTCGAGGCAAGCGGTTACATCCCTACACTACTTGTATTGCAAGACATCGCTTGTTTATCAAGTCAACATTTATTTTAAAAAATTGCTTGTCTTGCAAAACGCTCTCAGACCAAGTTACTTGCAATCCAAGGTATTACTGTACAAGTATTGTGTTTTTTATTTTATGTAAACTCCCTTGGGAAAGTATATTATGGTGAAATTCACATCCTTTAAATCAGGTAATTTAATTCAGCCCATTGGGATTCCCTCGCCCCCTCCCCTTTCCAAGCCCTGCCTCCTGGAGGCCAGCAGAGAGAGGATCCTCACTGTTATCTCCAATCAGTTATCGGAGCGGGGATTCCCCCCTCCCAATTGTGAGGGTGAGCAGCATGCGAAGTGTGGGGGTTCAGTGTCAGTCATACTGTGGGCCTTCTAGTCCATAGCCAGAAACTGGTTGGCAGTAGTTTGGAAGGGTTTGGGGCCTAGTCAGTCTGGAATGTCAAGACCAGTGTGAACTTAAAACTATCAGAGTTCTCAGGAGAAAGCAGGCAGGAGTCCAGTTGTCTCCCCCGTCCAGCTGCAACTTCGACCTTGCAGAAATAGGAGCTGGCAGCCTTCTCTGGGATCTTCAGGAGAGGGGAGGGGTGGTTTGCAGAGGTGTCACTCTGGTTGAAGCCTCACCCCTGAAGGGAAACACCCAGGTAGGATAGGGGCCTAGTGGGTGGGCCAGTTCTCTTATCAATTAGTGGTTTGGAAGGAGGGTTAAGATGGCCACACCTTCACTCTTAAGTCAGTGCTTAGTCTCCAGAGTTTTGCTAGGAACATCTCTCTCGTCTCCCCTGTCTGCATCCTTCTATTTGGATCTATCACCGACTGCGCTATTGGGAGTACTCTGTACATGGACTCTACCTGATTTGGACTTTCTTCTCTTGGACTTTTACTGTCAAGAACCTGCCATGAAAAGGATGCTCATACTTTTCATAGACTGTGCATTCTTGTGGCTATGGATGTGTCTTCGTCGACAAACCCAGCTGGCTTGGGGCTAATTCCTGACTTTTGGATATTCCTATGCCTCAACCCATGTAGTGTAGAGATCCCAAAGCTGGGAGTTTTGGACACTGGAATCTCTGCAAGCTCTCTATGTGGGTGTGTGTGGGTAAGTCAGGCCTGGTTCTAGGATCCCTTCCCTTGGTGTGAGATGTCTGGAAGATGATCCCCAAAAGACATTTGAATCCCTTCCTCTGAATGTGAGATGTCTAAAGGAGACATTTGAATCCCTTCCCTTGGTGTGAGATGTCAGGGAAGATCATCTACAAGATAGCTGGAACCCTTTCCTTGGTGTGGAATGGCGTCCAGTCCCCTACCTTGATGTGGAACAATTTCAAGATCCTATAGCAAAATGCCATCAGCATCACCTGCATGTGGCGTCGAGAGCACATACTGCAGGCCACCTGCTGAAGCTAAGCAGGTATGAGCCAGGGCAGTGCTTGGATGGGTGTCCTGCCTGGGCTGCCCACATCTGTTCTCCTGCATTGCGCAGTGGGTTGGACTCGATGGTCTTATAGGCCCCTTCCAACTCTATTCTATGATTCTGTATGATTTCTGAAGACTGTAACCATTAAGCTTATGTTGTGGGATTTGCTGTAATAAAAGGACCTCGCTGATGTGGAGTCTCCGGTGTCAGAGTGCCAGAATGTGTGATTACAGGACTGGGGCCCCGACACTAAGTGCTTCGTCCACCCGGCATCCTACCCAATGGGGGAAGGCACAGGGTAGGCAAAGCTGGCTTCCCCATGTGTAGGCTTTCCCCGGCCAGGAAAGCCATGCACGCCAAAGCCAGGTCTCTGACCAAGGTGCCAGCTGGATGAGTGCTCCTCCAGTCAGCGACTTGGTTGGGGCAGTGGTACCTTAGTTGGGGTGGCAGCACCTCCCCAGCTGGGGAAAGCCTGCATGCAGCGAAGCTGGGCCCCTGACCAAAGCACCGGCTGGATGAACTCCTACCAGTGCTTCGGCCAGGGACTGGATGATGTCAGGCTGTGTGGTCTCATCCCCTGATGTCATCCAGCCCATGGAGGGGTTGGTGGTAGGTCCTCTTGCCCCTCACCCAAGTAAATTCCCCTACAATAGATAAATGATAACGATTTTAAAAGTAACGAAAGCTTTTGATATTTCTTTAGGCCATGACCTAGGTTCCAATGTAATACATACTTCCAAGTAAATATGTTTAGAATGGAAGTGCCTGGTCTGGCTCGCCTATTTATTTATTTATTATATTTATACCCCACCTTTTTTCCTGCAAGGAACCCAAGGTGGCTTACATAATCATCCTCCTCCTCTCCATTTTATCCTCACAACAACCCTGTGAGGTAGGTTAGGCTGAGAGTCAGTGACTGGCTCAAAGTCACCCAGTGAGTTTCATGGCGGAGCGGGGACTCGAACCCGGATCTCCCGAGTCCCAGTCCAACACTCTCACCACTACGCCACACTGGCTCACACTGGCCTAATTGTAATGCTCAAGGGAAATTTGGCACATGAATTGGTTTGACGTGATTTCCACTATAGACAGTCCTTTACCTGATAATGGGGCATGAAAACATAAGGATGCCCATGAGATGGCAATCTGTTCCCAGCAGTAGCCAATGAGATGTCCTTGGTAATTTCACAAGCAAGCCAAGATGGTGATGAACTTCCTCTGTTGTCCGTCCCCAATATCTGGTAATCAGTGGTATACTCTCCCTGAACATGGACGCTCATACCTTGCTATCATGGCTAACAGTCACTGAGATAAGACTATGAGAGCTGATGCAGCATAGTGGCTAAAGAGACTGAGCAACAAATCAGGACGTCCTCAATTTGTATCTCACCTCTTCTGTAACAATATGAAAGAACTGCTGGATTTGGCTGGGATGGGGTGTGCTTCGGGGGGGGGGGGCAGGAAGTAGTTGAGGGCAAGACCCACTGCTTCTGGCCTGAGGAGAGAGAGGTTACAGCCTGAGAGAGCTCTGTAGAGGGGCCTTTGTTTAAATAAAACATGGAGGTTTGTTTATAAAGCAGGGCCAGTGGTTCTGTGGGGTGCAATCCACTACCTTTGAAACATCTGCCACGAACTCACTAGGTAGTCTCAGGCAAGCCTCTCTCTCTCTCTCTCTCTCTCTCTCTCTCTCTCGGCCTCAGTCCCTCCCCCCACGCCCGCCATCTGCAATACGGACGACAGCAATACTAGCTTACCTTACAGGGCTGTTGTAAGGATTGCAACTAGATAAGGCACGCCAAGTGCTTTGAACACTTGAAAGCGCTTTATAAATAATTATAATTTTAATCATGATAGGCAGTCTCCATAAATTCATCACAGTGGAGGGAAGAACAAATGTTTTTTTATTAGGGTCGCATTCCCAAAAGAATTTAGCAAAGCCACTTTCCTCCAGAACAAATATGTATTCAACTTTAAAATACAATAGTAGATGTGTAGCATGCACCGCAGTGTCATCACCGGTGCTTAAAAGCGCAGATTCAAGTACATTTCTCTTAGGTGTATTGTTATTATTAGATTTGTCATTCTGGGCTCAGTGCCAAGAGAACCAGTTTTGTTACAGATACCAATAAGAGAGAGCTGGCTGCTCTTTGCCTCAAGCCTGAGTGAACCAAAGTTCTCATTATGGAGGATGCCAGTGGGAGCCCCCAGAACTGGCCTATATATTAACTTCAAGCAGGAAGAAACGAAGTGAAAGGTCAACGCTTCCGCCGCACGTTCTAAAAAGGACACAAAATGGAAGTTACCGATTCAGGCTCATCGTCACCATACAAACAACTCTTTAAAATTAAAACCAGTGGGATAATGTAGGCCTGAGTCATTGTTCGCAATAGCGCATAATGGAAGCAGAGCATCTGAAGTGGACAGAGTGTTAAAGACAGGAAGGTGAGTGGAGCTGGGATCCATTCATAGCTCAATGAAAAATGCCTTTGGAAAATATGGAACCCAGTGGATGGGTCCAACTGGTTGCCATATCTGATAGTACAGAAAGCACACTACGTACGTACGTACGTACATGTGTGCACATGCACATGCACACGCACACACACACACACGCTGTAGCTTGAGTTATGTGAGTTAACCTGTGGAGGGCCCTTCTTAAGGACAGCATACTGAACTATGAAGACTTCACAGTCCTGTGACTCTTTCTTCTAGCTTTTCCAAGTGTTCTATGCTTTCCTGCGTAGCTATCAATAAACCAAACATAGTAATCATTGAACTATAGGCAGACTCGGTTGCAGTGCTATTTTTGTGAAGCAGTAGTAAGAGGTACCCGTATCAAATTTAGTAAGGCAATCTTTATTTACCTTTTGGGTTTTGCTTTAAAAAGCACTGATGGAAAAAAGTAGCTATTTTTAAATCTTATGAACACTCATTCTTCCACACTGAATGAGACCAAATTAGAGTTTATGATTAACTTCCGTATTTACAAGTATCAATGGGGCCCCTAGCTTGCTGAATGTCTTCCAGGAAGAGAAAGATGATCCAAGTTACATTTCCTGAGAGTGAAGTGAGAGATGTTTGGCATTTATGGCAAGATATATCTTCTTCCAGCTGACACCTACCGTCACCTGTCACGTTACAAATAATTTGATGATCGGTGATCGTGAGGTTGGCGTGAACAACCTCTGTCCCAGGATGGGTGATGATGTATTTCATGCCACCTTAAACCAAGACTCTGAAATCTTAGCCTTTTGTGTTTGCAGAGAAGATTCAACAAACAGAGGCATGTTACTCATGGAAAGCCAAAACTCAGAGGACTGAAAATAATAATCCTTGCTGACACTGTCAGCAGCAACATATTAGACACAGCATTTACACTGTGGAAAAAATTTCAGACAACAAACAAGTGTCCTAGAGAAGAACAACAACAGAGCAAGGAGAAACAAAAAAGATCCAGCTGCAGGTCTGTCCCAGGGCAAGATATCTGAATGCCTATTCAATGTAGGAGTCAAGATCAGCTGTCTGCTCCTCAAAATAAGGATAGATCCATAAGAAACAATTACTCCATGCAACTTGCTCAAATGGTATTCATTTCATTTCATTTTTTTTATTTTAAAAGAATCAATTGCCATTCCACAACAAATTTCTCAAGGAAAAGTTCAACATATAAAAATACATTGTGTCGGATCCAGAATAAGTTAGTTGCATTTAAACCCAAATGAAATCCATGTTAAAACTTAGTCATGACCAGTGCTTTTTTTCTGGAGAAAAGGGCACCGGAACTCTTGGATTACATTTCCTCGGGAGTAGATGGCGATTAAATTGTAATGCAATTAATAGAAGAAAAGGTGCTGGAACTCAGTTCCGGTGAGTTCCACCAGAAAAAAAGCCCTGGTCATGACTACCTTAAGTGCCCTGATTTTAGAGGGATCAAAGTGTGACTAAGTTAGTCTAGATCCAACCCATTGAAACCAAATGAACTACCTTAAAATCAAATCTTCAATACAACGGTAGCTATGGAGCAAGATTAAAAGCGGCAGCAGTACTTAACTCTATTAGGCAACGCCAACAACGTGAAGGGATAACTGGGTTTTCACATCACAACTTGCCTAAAATTAAATATAGTCAAGTAGCGAAGCAGGCATCCACAAAGAGCATTTCACATCTTCATCGCCACCACAGAGAAGGCACTAAATAATGCTCTCTGAATGGTGGTGATGGTGATTATACTGATGATTAATTTGTTTAGCACCATCGCTATGCATGGTACTTTACAACACACAAGATGCCAGATCCTGGCTCCAGAGGACTTACGATGACTGGGTTCGCACAGCACAACAACCCATCATGGGCTGCTACCCACAATGGGTTGTCGTGTCGTGCGAACCCAAACCGATTCCTGTAGGGTGGCTTGCTTGAGGGCAACAAGCCACCCTGACAACCCATGGGTTGTAGTAGGGGCTGTGGAACCCACAATGGGTTGTTGTGTCATCTGAATCCGGGTGACCAACCCTGTTGTGGGTTCCAGGAATCAGCTACTGAGCCGCTTGGCAAGAGCAGCAAAACCCCTTGCCGCTCTTGCCAAGCGGCTCCCGGGCAACCGCCATTGCCAACCACTCCAAAAGTGCCCAAGTGGCACTTCGGAGACAGCAGGCACTGGCTTCCCCCACTGCCTGCCACAATCACAAGCAATTTCAGGTGAGTCGTGGCTCTCTTTTTTTGAGATTGCAAAAGCTGCCGTCAAGCTGGCTTTCACAATCTCCATTTTGACAGCTATGGACGGTCCCTTGGAAGTGCACCAGCAGCACCTTGGAATGGCTGGCTGCCCATGGTTGCCAAACATTTTTTAAAAAAATTGTGCCCCATAATTCTCAGAAATATTTGAGAAATTTATTTTTTAAATTATTTTTACCCGCACTTGCGCAACTGTGGATGTTCGCAGTTGTGTGGGTGTGGGAATGGGGAGCTTCATGGGGGCAATGTACATGGCGGTAGCAGTAACCCCCCCGGGCATTGCCCCAAAGAGGCTGCAGGTAAGTTTATTTCCCCCTTTGCCTACATCTGACAGCTATCCAAAGGCGAGCTGTCAAATGTAACCAAAGGTGCAAGTGATCTTAGCTTGCAAAAGTGGGATGGTGCCTTGGCCACCCCTTTCGCAGCCAGATCCTGAAGGTGGGGGGATGAACTCATGTGTCCTAAGGGTGCCCTCACATTTACACTTGTT
This sequence comes from Shinisaurus crocodilurus, assembly GCA_021292165.1. NCBI lineage: Eukaryota > Metazoa > Chordata > Lepidosauria > Squamata > Shinisauridae > Shinisaurus > Shinisaurus crocodilurus. The sequence continues at coordinate 132,841,219 of CM037879.1, forward strand.
CCCGAGATTCTACCACCACAAGAACATGCAAAAGTACGAGCCACCCCATTTATGGGAGTAGCTACTTTTGACAGCTGTCAAAAGCAAACCTCCATTTTCAAGTGGAATTTAGAAAGGGTAAAAAAATATTGGGGGGGGAGGAAAGTATATAGGATATATAGAGTCTACATAGCCACGGTGAGCTCGAAACTGCTTGTGATTACAGTGGAGAGGGGGGAGACAACTCAGTCCTCCCGTGGTGTCCCCTGGGATACCCATGGGAGGACCAAGAGGGGAGGAGGGGGATGGAGGGGGCCAACAACCCATGATGAGCCTGATCATCTGTCGGGCACATTGTGGGTTGTTCTCACATTGCGAGGGTGGGCTGTCATGATGTGCAAATGTGCCCATGTATAATTCAACACAGGGGGACAACAGAGGATGGAAGGAAGGGAGGAAATGGAAGCAGGGATCTATTTCAGTTACACATAGTTAGGCTTAGTTACTAATACTATAGGGAATGGTGGACTAGGTGGTTGTTTCAGATGGTGGACTAGGTGGCTGTGTCAGTTGGGATCTGTGGCCACATTCAGACACAATAGCCAGAATGCCATAGGATCCTGGCTTACCATGAATGAGCTGTGTACTAGTGCACACAGAATGTTCGCTCACACTTAGTTCCTCCTGCCAGCAGGAGCACCTAACTAATTTAGCATGTTGCCGAAAATGGGACTCCTGGCTTATTGTTCTCCTTGCAAGCCAGGATTACAAACTAGGTTTGTTCTTGGCTTACATGTCCTAGGTTGTCCCAGTTCAGATGACTCACTAAGCTTTTCCTTCCTGGTTAGTTTAGCCACTCCTGCTGGAGGGAGGAGCCAAGTGGGAGTGAAGAGGTAAACAGAATTCTCTAGAATTCTGGCTTACCATTGTAAGAGTCAGGATCTCTGAAGAGTTCATTTACCAGGAGGGAAGGGGAGCTCATGTGGGAGTTTTGTTTTACAGAACTGAGGCTGTGGTCCTAAGTATACTTACTTGGAATTTATTTTAGACAAAAATTAATGGGACACAATACAGTATTTAGGTTTGAGGGACTCATTATAATTATGCAATTCTATGTAGTATTGCAGCTATCAAGAGGGTAGTGGTATTAAACTCTATAAATGATAAAAAGGAAACTGTATCCAATATTTGCCAGGTTGTGTGGGGGTGCAATGACATGGCACTCGTATAGGGGCTGTTCGTGGAACTCCACACTGGATAGATGTGCAGAAAAAGGAATGTAAGCCTCCTATATGTATAGAGATACAATGGGAAACTCACAGGCAGTATTCTTCTGTCCAACTGCTCCGAACAAAGTAAACCTGCTTCTACCTCCAGTTTCAAGCATTTATTGACAAGCAAAGGAAGTTATGATGTTCAGCTTCCATTTCCTTCCATTGTCTGTACATGCCCCAGGAATAGGAGACAGGACTTATATACTTCCTCCCAATAAACTCTGGCCAGTTTCCTGGCTGGCAGGGCAATGATTTTCCTGGCTTGAGATATATGGCATTTATTTTCTGTCTTGAGAACATATTGGTGGGCACTTGGGTCTTATTTTTTAATGTCATTAAAAAACGTTTTAATTTATTCACATTATTTAATTAAATTACTTGGATGGGAGACCCCTCCTCTACTTTCCTGCACTGAGCAGGGGGTTGGACTCGATAGCCTTGTAGGCTCCTTCCAACTCTGTGATCTATGAATCTATGAATACTAATACGTTTAAGACTAGTTGTACTACATTTCATACAATTGGCCTTTCACCTGCAATGCCCTGCCTTAGTGAACCCACAGGCACAAAACTTCTTCTAACTTGCAGGCCTGATCTCACTTTTTTCACAGATCTCAACTGCATTCAAATAAAGGTTAGAATAATTAATATATTCTGAGAGTAGCAAATTTAGCAAGTTGTACAAGAGAAATAGCTAACCCTACTTTTCAAAGGTGGCTGCATCTCACTGCACAATAGGAATAACATGTACAGTCATGCCTTGGATTGAGAGCATAATTCGTTCCGGAAACATGCTTGTAATCCAAAACACTCTTATATCAAAACGAAATCCCCCCAAAAAAATTTGTACAGATTTTTAATTTAAGTCATACTACAGTACTTGTATTGCAAGACGTCACTTGTATATCAAGTCAAAAAAATTTAAATAAATATTTAAAAAATTGCTTGTCTTGCAAAACGCTCTCAAACCAAGTTTACTTGCAATCCAAGGTACAGTAATACCTTGGATTGCAAGTATTTGGGGGGGGGGATTTCGTTTTGATATAAGAGTGTTTTGGAGTACAAGCATGTTTCCGGAACGAATTATGCTCTCAATTCAAGGCATGACTGTATTGCTTTAAATGTAATAGAAAGTGGGATAGAAAATACAGGCCTGTGGCTTACGCTGGCTCAGCTTCTCTGAGTGTGGAAAGCTAAGCAGGGTCAAGCCTGGTTATTACTTGGATGGGAGACCCCTCCTCTAGTTTCCTGCATTGAGCAGGGGGTTGGACTCGATAGCCTTGTTGTAGGCTCCTTCCAACTCTATGATCTATGAAATCTATATTTATGCAGATTGAATTGCAATTTGGTTGCAATCACAATGAAGAATTCTGGCTTATAAAAAGATGAACTTAATATTGTTGTATTCATGTTGCATTTCAAGGAAATGCACGAACTTCTTCCTTGTTAAAATGTTTTATCCAATAATTTTCTTTTCTTTAATGGGGGGGGGGACCTTTGAAGGCACCTGTATGCAAGAAAGTCTTAAATGATTTTGCATCTCAATTTTGTAACAGCGTTTACAAACTCTAGAGGCTGTATTATGCTCAGTGTTTATAAACTCAGTGAAGCCCCAAATGTAGTTTTCAGATGATTTACAGCACTCGAGCTTGCATGAACAGGGTGGTATACCAAAAATAATGGGAGTTATGAGCTTCACTGGTTTAGCCTTCAGAATCTCTGTAACTGAGCTGAGCTCCACATTTTAAGCCTCACTAACGTGATAAGCTTCAGTCCATAGCCTCTGGGGCTCAGGGCCGTTAAAAACTCACTCTACTGCAGTAGCGCTAAAGGATTTTAGCTGGGAGGCACAACTCCATATTTAAAGAACTTTTTTAAAAAAAAATATTTCACATACCGGTAATTCAGAAATCTGGGACCACCCCCACCCTCTGTCCCAGAGAAATACAATTAGGGAAAGCAGATACCATGCACGCAGTTATCCTTCAGAGGGCGTTTGGAATGGATTAAACGCTTCCTATGTGACCTAGAAAACTGCTTTGAAAACCTTCTCACCCAAGTCTAATCTTATGACAAGTGTGGCAGGGCGACAGAACAAGAGAGAGAGAGAGAGAGAGAGAGAGAACATTTTGTTACTTACAGCTCCTAGCAAGCAAGAACATACTCGTGTAACTTCTAGGGTGGGGACATGTGGTCCTCCAGATTTATTGTTTGTTTATTTATCATATTTATACCCCACCTTTTTTCCTGCAAAGAACCCAAGGTGGCTTACATAATCCTCCTCCTCTCCATTTTATCCTCACAACAACCCTGTGAGGTAGGTTAGGCTGAGAGTCAGTGACTGGCCCAAAGTCACCCAGTGAGTTTCATGGCCGAGCGGGGACTAGAACCCGGATCTCCTGAGTCCCAGTCCAGCACTCTCACCACTACGCCACACTGGACTGTGTGTTGGACTGCAACTCCCATCAGCCCTAGCCAGCATAGCCAGAGGTGAGGGAACTGCAACCCAACAAAGTCTGGAGAGCCACGTTACCCGCCCCTCTTCTAGGAGAATGTTGTCGACTTCCATCGTAGCTCCCCCTCTCCCCAATACAGACTATTTAGCAGTTTATATTCAGGGAGGAATTATGCAAGAATCCTGCACTCATTAGGACAGTTTTTTCTCAGGAAGTCCCCCTTGGGGTGAATGTTTCCTGAGCAAAGAAAGGGTTGAGAGTTTAACAAAAGCTTCTTTCATGAGAGTAAATTCTACAGAAATTAACAGAGTAATCCATTTTTAGACCAGAGAGTGCACTTCTCACTTACTCTGACTATTGATCCTATTCTTGTGCAGTACATCCCTGTTTTCTTAAAAGGTGTGCAACAAACTAAGGAAGAAGCCAGGAACTTTTATGAATGGTCGGTCAATCGTGTGTGGGTAGGTAGAATGGAAATGTGTTTCAGTACCTCTGAAACAGCAGGTGCTAGAGTTTCTGATGAGCACCGTTGTCCAGATTCTGTAGTATGTTTGGGGAGGCTGGGGTTTTTTTAACCCATTCTTCGGCATCCAGCAGCTACAACCAGAGGTCTGATGGCTAAAAGAGATATGAAGTGAGAGATCCATCAAATGGATCTCCTAGTATCCCCCCCCCCCCGTGGTTAAAAGCAACTTGGGAGGGGGCAGCCAGGGCTGGCCCTGCTAAGAAGTAGGGTGAGGCGACTGCATCTGGGAGGGGCGTTATGCCGCTCACCCTGCCCCCACCAGGAGGGCCCTCTGTTGAACAGACCGAGAGGAAAACTTTTTTAGCTGTAATGCTCGGTAGAAACACGGAAGCAGGGAAGCTGGTTTGAATTATAATATGCAGTTTATTTGAATAAGAGTTACAGTAGTGGAATTAAGGCATTTTTATAGTAATGTATGTTTTTCTATACAAAGAGAAACAACTTTACACTGCCCTCTACAACATTTAGAGGCAGTTTAGTTTAGAAGAATAACAAGGTAGGGTTCTGGATATATTTATAGCCAGGCACTGCTTTTAGAAGTAGGACAATCACTTATTTTGTAGTGATGAGTCACAGGCACGTAAACATTATGATGCTAAACATTATGATGTTAAAATACTAACACCCTCCTCCTCCAGCTCTCGAGAGCCCCACCAGCCACTCTCCCACCATGGTGAGAGACCAGCTGGCAGGGTTCTCTGGAGTAGGTGCCTGTTCTTTGTTGCGCCCCCCTGCTGCAGCGGCAAGCACATGTTCTCTCCCACCTCAGGAGGCAAGAGAGCTCGTGCCAATTACTAACATCGCCCCCCTCTACCCCCCCCCAAATGATACCACCTGAGAATCATTAACTCAGCCTTGTCAAAACTACTGTGGCCCTAAAATGGGTCTAAAAGGGGCTGGAAAAGCTTGGACATTTCCAAGGGTCTCTAAGCTTCTTCGTGCACTCAGTCATTCACTGGCCACTGTCAATAGCCTCAAGACCTGCATGCGGCCTGAGACTCTCCTGGCCTGAAGCTGGCATTACTTGCCTGCACTCCACTTTGCACTACTTAGGGAGATTGGGGCAGGGAAGTGGACCCTGTCTGATTTTTGTCAAGAGCACTGCAGGGCTCATCAAACCCTCTGGTGCAGGATCATTGGGTATCCTGGTAACTACAGCTATTAATCCATTCCCCCCCCTGCCTAATTCTGGGGGATTATAGGTCGATCCTGAAAGAACAGATACTACACTTGATCTTAGCCAAAAGGCCGAGAAGCGATCCATCCCTTGTTATGTGGTTTTCCAGGTAACACTGATGAATTTTACACCATGTATTTACTAGCGGACAGAGACCCTTCTATAACCTATAAAGTTGCCAAATTTTGTTTTCTGGCTACAAGAACACACCATACACTTATAACTTCTTAGGGCCTTGTTTGAAACAGAGAGAAAGGGACAAAACCAGAGAGAAAGGGAGAAAGGGACAAAGAGGTTGTGATTTTATACTGATGTCTTGTTTTTATTGTATGCCATCCTGATATGGACAGCCTAAAACTTGGTATTGTACAAATTTTGTGTGTCTATAGTATGTTGACCTACTGTTTATGCTGGTCTTGGACCGTAATAAAAAGATTTAATTTGATTTGATCCTGAAAGAAAAATTGTTGAGATAATATACAATACATGCACTGTATGTATTGTATATTTAGCTCTAGCAGCACAAGCTAATCATGGCAGTATGAGTGACAGATTGTATCATAAACAGCCAATGCACACACTACCCAAAGATAATGATCCCTGAAGTTCTTACAGAAAGCTTTGAATGATGCATGAGAATTCCTGGAAGATGGGAAGAACAGCAGCTAATAGGTAAGATACTCAGAGTATCCTTCCTGACTGTGTTCCTTATACAATAAGCTAGTGGATTCTTTTAGGGGTTTATCTGGCCACTGTCCAATAAAGAATTACTAGCTGGATGAACCATTGGCTTGACCCTGTACAGCTGTCTGTGTGTCATTGTGTTACATGGGCCAGATGCAAGCATTTTGTTGTAAACCCAACCAAAAGTGTATGTGTGTGTATGTATATACACACACACACACACACACACACACACACAATTAATAGATCCTTAACTGAGTCAGTGTTTAAAATATTTCTTTACCATTTAAATCTGTAAGACTGTAATGAGTCACACAACCTTCCTTTCCTGAAATCAGTGTCCTGAATCACAAGATTTCTGTTGTTAAATGCTTATTGGGGTTGCACAATACAAGTTGAACTAAAAGGTTTGCCATTTCTTAGTAGTGAATCTCATGTCCTTTTATGACCGATATGATTATGCTGACCAGTTTCCAGAAATGAAAGGCCTCTCTATACTCTAAGACCAGACTCCAGAGAGACTCTTTAGGCATACATATACAGTCATGCCTTGGATTGAGAGCATAATTTGTTCCGGAAACGTGCTTGTAATACAAAACACTCTTATATCAAAATGAAATCCCCCCCAAAAAAATTGTACAGAGATGTTTTATTTAAGCCGCACTACAGTACTTGTATTGCAAGATGTCGCTTGTATATCAAGTAAAAAAAAATTAAATAAATATTTAAAAATTTGCTTGTCTTGCAAAACGCTCTCAAACCAAGTTACTTGCAATCCAAGGTATTACTGTAAGCATATGAAATGAATGCACAGCGGAACTACAAACTGTTTTCTAACAGCACCAACCCTCACCACATTAGATGGGACAAAAAAGGATTTCTCTGTTTGGTACTGCAGGGAGTCAGGGCCACAGATTACAGGATTAAACTTGCACTTTTTATCTGATCTGATGCATCTCCATCTTCATTATTCCTGTTTCTATAAAGTCAAGGATACCCTGATCCTGTCAACTTTTCACCTTATAAAGAAGGTATCATATGATTGATTAGAAACAAGGTGTAAACTGCATCCTCCCACCCCCTGCAACATTTCATTGATTAAAATAGGGATAATAATTTTTAATATGGTTTTTTTTAAAAACAAAACAAAACTGTAAAGGGGCTGTTAGATTCTGGGTCCCAAAGTAGGGGGGGGGGGAGTTTTCGGCAACCTCTTTTGACAAGCTTGCAAAACACTTTGCTGAGAATATTTGCTTACATCCATTCTGACTTGAATTTTGTGTCCAGACAGGGCTCTGGGGGTGGTGATTGGGGCAGCCACTTGTCTAGTTTTGATAGATGAGTTTCATCATGTTCAACTTGGGGAAGTGGAAAAGTTGCTTGGAGCAGTGAGGCCAACCACTTGTCTGTTGGACCCTTATCCATCCTAGTGAGTAAAAGCTGCCAGAGGGAGACTGGTTCCTGGGTGGTCAAAGTAATAAATGCTTCTTTGGTGGAGGGCTGTGGCCCAATTCCTTTAAAGTAGGGGTGCATAACCTTTTTGGCCCCAAGGTCTACATTGGGTGTCTTCTGGGGTGGCAGGGGCCACATGAACATGCACATTTGCCTGCTCTGGATGCTGTGGCACTCCTTCTAAAGGATCAGGTTCACAGCTTGGGGATACTTCTGGACCCAACGTTGTTCCTAGAGGGTCAGGTAGCTGCTGCTGTCAGGGGCACCTTTGCCTAGCTTTGACTGGTATACCAGTTGCACCCCTTCCTGGAGAAGGCAGATCTGGCCACAGTGATCCATACCTTAATCACCTCCCATTTAGATTATTGCAACACGCTGTACATGGGGCTGCCCTTGAAGAGTGTTCGGAAACTGCAGCTAGTGCAAAATGCGGTGGGCAGATTGTTTTTTGGCACACACTTTGTTGACCACATATCACCACCCTTGTGTCAACTGTACTCATTGCCAATCTGTTTCCAGACACAATTCAAGGTGCTGGTGCTTATGTATAAAGCCCTAAATGGCTTGGGGCCAGGATATCTGAAAGATTGTCTCCTGCCTTATGAACCTGCCCATAGTTGAAGATCTTCTTCAGATGCCCTTCTGCATGTCCCACCACCAAGAGAAGTTAAGGTTGGTTGGATCATGGAATAGGGCCTTCTCTGTGGCAGCACCCTGCCTGTGGAACTCTCACCCAAAGGAAGTTGGACTTGCCCCTTCCTTGTTCAGTTTTAGACGGGCTGTTAAAACTTTTTTGTTCTACAGTAATACCTTGGATTGCAAGTAACTTGGTTTGAGAGCGTTTTGCAAGACAAGCAAATTTTAAAATATTTATTTATTTGTTTTTGACTTGATATACAAGCGACGTCTTGCAATACAAGTACTGTAGTACGCCTTAAATTAAAAATCTCTGTACAAATTTTTTTAGGGGGATTTTGTTTTGATATAAGAGTGTTTTGGATTACAAGCACGTTTCCGGAACGAATTATGCTCTCAATCCAAGGCATGACTGTACATGCCTTTTTTTAGTATTCTAAATGTATTAGCTCCGTATTCTGTTTTCAAGATTTTCCTGCTCTTAATTCTGTTGTTTGTGATGTTTTAAAACATTTAAATTGCTTTTATAATTTTAAATTGTTTTAAGTGTTAATTGAGCTGAAAAGCAACTTAGAAATCAATAATTCAATAAATACTATTTAACTTGGAACAACCCTATTATTACATCGAGGATCATTGCCTGTAGACTGAGATGCTGCACTATTAAACAGTGCTGCATGTATTTCTCCACCTGATGTTTGCTGCATTTATTAACTGTGCAATACTTTGTCCTGCACTGGCTTCTGAAGCAGGTAAACTTGACCATAACAGTTTTTTCTAAAGTACGTATAATAGCATATTTATTTGCATGCATGTGCATCTTGGCCACAATACAGACACTTAACTTAGAGAGAGCTGGGAGAGAGGGCTGAAGAATGGGAAGTAATCCACATGTGTCCCTACAAAAAACATTTTGAAAAGACAACCTTCTTAATATCTGTCCCAAAGTAAAATAGGAGCAAGGATTTACCAAAGACAGATATGAGAAAATAGGGACCTTCTTTGGTAAACAGGGACAGTTGGAGTCCATGAATTTGTGATGCATTCATTTGTAGAATAATTCCGTCACGTTGACTCTGTGAAATATTAGTCTCTAAGATTACCATAGTTCAAACAAAAAGTGTCAGATCATGTGCTGAGTGCTCTAAATTCTTAACTGCAATGAGACTTCAGTGTGCCGAGCCCATAAAAGATTCAGAAGGCAGTGGAGAGTGGCGGTCTATGATTGGTAGGCATAGCAGCAGAAATCTCTCACCCAGTTACACAGTACAGCCTTCTCAGTTTCCCTGTTAGAATACCGCATTAAATGCCAATTACTTATTCATTTAAAATGCTAACAAAATAAAAGTCATCAGAATTCAAAAAGTGGAGATTGATAACTGTGATTAGGTGCTCAGCTGAATGACGGCACAAACACTTCTGCACATGTTTTGTCAACAGTCATGACTCAATGTATATTGCTCCTTCTATTCTAGTCTTCAGGGCCTCGCAACACATGATGTTAATGACGTGATTAGCCACTACATCAGTGTACTCCAACCAACCTTAGGTCCCCAGATGTTTTTGGCCTACAACTCCCAGCTACGCTGACTGGGGCATGCTGGGAGTTGTAAGCCAAAACATCTGGGGACCCAAGGTTGGAGAACACTGCACTACATCATGTCTTTTTACATGTGCTGCGGGGGCAGGGGGATTGTTATCAATATCACAGCACACAGGGAGGGGAGATTTAAACCTTCCCTGCCCAGCCACTATCTCTGTTAACGCCCCTGCCCTCCCCTCCTCCACGCGTGCACGCACACAGCAATTAGCATTGTGGGGGGATCTCATTGGTGCCAATGTGCTTTTTTCCTAATGCTAATTGCTGTGCGGTGTGGGCGAGTGGATTTGCATGGAGATTGCAGCTAGGAAGAGAAGCTCTGTACCTGATATTTAATTTTTAAAAGCACAAGGCACGATTGCTAATCACGTCGCCAACATCACATGTAGTTAGGCCCTAGGTCTCTATGGAGGAAAGACTTTCATTCGTGCTGAATTACATTGAAGCACTCCAAACTGCAAAATGATTTTATGATGTGGCAAACAGGCACCAGAGGATAGGAATCATGGAATGTGCCAAAATCATTATACTTCTGTCATGAGCCATTTTGGACTCCAGACATTGCAAGTGGAAAAAGTAGAGCGCAAAACCATATTTGTTTATACAAAATTAAAGAAACTTGTTTCTAAAGAGATGCTCATAAATGTATCTCCTTCAACCGTGAAAAATACTTTGTGGCAGAATGATAAAACTTGCAAACAGCTAACCACAGAGAAGTGTTACGGAAGCAGGAAGCTTTACTAATTGAGCAAACCTTAATGAATTTCAAGATGTTTAGAATAGGTTAAGTGCTTGACTGGCTTAGCTACTGAAAAGTGCCAACTTTTACACTCCTGCTCTAAAACCTCAAAAACTCCATTTCTTGCCATCTGCTTCTGATAACTTTTAAGTAACCATGGGATTATGGCACTTTGTTGGTGAAGTCATAAGCCCTATTCGGGTGTTCTAAATCTTACTTAGTGTTCTATACGTCTCATGCTATTTCCCTAAAGTAAAAAAGAAAGAAAAAAGGCTTCATTTAGCCCAATCGATGAAGCTTCAAAAAGCACGTCCCCCCCAAATACACATGATCTGCCACCAATCATAACTAGAGATGGGAAGGCAGCGCACAGGTCCCTGCATCTGATTCAGAATGGGTCCCTTTAAAATGAATTAATTGGAGAACATCTACTGGATATCTCAAGCCCAAGCAAACAATTTCTCAGAATTATTTCATTTGTTTTGTTCAGCTGTATGCAAGGCCAACAGAATAAACTGTGTATCTTATGGCAAATGTCAACATTCACAACAGTTGTACTTTAAGGAATTTGTTGTTTTAGAACTTCTCCTTAAAAGGGGGTATGCAAAAATGACTAGATAACAAGAACATGCACCTAGTTCTGTGTATTTGGATATCTGTTTCTCAAGCAGCTAGCTACTCTACCATTCCACATGATAAACTGCTTTTGAAACCCAGGAAAGTTTCAAAAATAGCTTTTGTTCCACCTTTGCATTTCTGATGGTTCAAAAGAAAAAGAAACACAGGAGTCCCTTTGAACACATGCAAGCCCTTAGGTATACCTGAAGTAACTGTCTAGATGCCAACCAAAGTGGGCACAGCGTTTTCATTTCAACTAATGTACAAACTGCACCCATAAAAAGTTCTCTCTCTGCATGTAATATATATGCTAAGCAGTCTCCTAATGAACTGTGCACCACAAACATTCTTGTCATACATTCCTTTGTTGATAGAAAAATACAGAACTATGCCAGCCTCTCATTAAAAAACAACAACATAATTTTCTGATGGGGAAATTGGGGAAACTTGCTGGAAATTTTCATGTGCTCTCTGTTCTGCTGCATGGGCTAAATAAATGGAAAGGAGACACTGATCAACAAGCTATAAACCAAAAACAGTATGTATTCTCAGAATTAGAATTATTTATAGTTGTCATTTAGTCGTTTGCCATTACAACAGAGCAAAAGCAATAAGACCATCTCAGCAACATTATAATCAAAACAACAGTATATAAAAATAAAGCAATACTTTAACAAATCACTCAACATACCGGTACTCAAAATCATAGACTAGATTTCTTCTGCTTTAGCAATCTAAGATAGATCTCTGGATAGCCTAGAATGCCATATCTTGTCACTTCTTCTCATTGGTTTATCTGCCATTGACTATTCTCAGTGACATAGTATGCAAGAGCATCCTTTTGTCACTGTTTCAACTGAGCCATCACAGCAAAATCAAAATTGGAGCATCAGTTGTAGAGTTAGTATTTTTCCAATTCCAAAAAGATGCAATGGATGAGGAAGTCCAACTACACTCTCTCTACCATGTCCTGAAACCCTTTGCTGAGCTACAAGAGTGGCATTGGCTGCTTCTTTCTTCTGAGATTTTCAGGCTTGAAAAGGGGTGAACCATGAGACAAGACCTCACAGATGTACCAAGAGGACCAATATATTAAGGCCCAATGCGTTTCAAGTCATAAAACTGTTCTTCAGGGGCAACTAATTCAGTCCCTTCAAGAAACAGCCTCTCCTAAGGCCTAGTTACTGGCAGTAATAGCTTTAAGTTACAATATGCTGATATATATTTTTGTATTCTTTTGTACTTTCAACCTCATCCTTTGGCCTTGCCCACCACTGGAATGCAGCCCCCAAGAGCTTCTCCGAAACTGAATTTGGCTCTTGGGCTGAAAGAGGTTCATCACCCTTGTCATAGTAGAGCAACAGTGATGTAGCATTGAAGGTGCAGCTGGACAGCCATCCGTCGGGGATGCTTTGACTTGGATTCCTGCATTGAGCAGGGGGTTGGACTCAATGGCCTTGTAGGCCCCTTCCAACTCTACTATTCTATGATTCTTAATTGAAGCAATTCACTCTTGATTCTTGAGGCTGAGGGCAGGGGAGGAAGCATTACGGAGAAATTGCCTTCCATACTAGGAATGCAGCATTTATGTGGCCCAATAAGGACACTTTTCCCTTAACAAAATTATTACTCCAGTTGTTCCTTCACCTGATTAGTTTTTGCATCTACAGATGAAGGCATTACAGGTATGTAAGAAGCTTTCTAAATGGAGTACGATCTCCTGTATTTTCTCTTATTTTAGTAAGTATGCAGTTTTATGTCTATCCTTCCTTGTATAGCAAATAATAAAATAGAAGAATAGACAACCATTTTTATATTATTAATTATCATCATTATCATGTGTTCTCATTTTAGATTGTGGTAATGTAGAGAGTTTTGCTTCTGTTTTTTTCAAAATAGTTACCTATGTCCCTTATCATGGCACATACACATTTTCTTTATTTATAATGGAATTTGTAAACATATGACTACTACTCTAACAGTTTCTACTAACTTTTTTGGGGTGTTTTTTCATGTTACTACTCTAAAACAAAGAGATTACAGATAGATAGATAGATAGATAGATAGATAGATACTCAGAATTACTTCCTTATTATAGTATATTTTCACAGGATTGGAACCAGATTTAGGCAAGTGCAAATGGGGCTGGTGAACTTCCCCACATGCTCTCGCCTACGGCTGCCCCTCCAGCCACATACACACCCCAAATGTTACACAGTGGGTCAGGGGACCCTGCTGAATGGGACAGGCTGTGGTGTGGGGGGAGGAGGGGAATCCCTGAAAATCAGGTGGAAACATCTTCCTTCAACAGAGCTCCACTCACAGAAGGTTCCTCCCCCTGATTTTGGGGATTCCCCCGTCAGCAGGATTCCCTGACCTTCTGTCTAGCATTTTGGGGAGGCTGGAGGGGCTGCAGTGGACAGGAAGGGGTGGGGAAGTCTGCTTCCACTAGCCCCATTGCATGCACCTAGATCTGGATCCAACCCACAATTTTTGAAGTTGTGGAGATTATATACAGTAAGATAGACAGACAGACAGATATCAGGCAATGTGTATATTTTTATGCATGGATTATTATCACTACGACTACTACTACTATTATACCATACTCTTGTAATGCAACTCTATAGATGTTTACTCAGAAGTAGTCCCCTTGTTGTGGCTTACTCCCTAATAAATATGTTTAATATTACAGCCATATGCTGAAATCCTATACACACTTACTTGGGAATGAGTCCCACTGAACTCAATAGGGCTTACTTCTGAATAGATATGTATAGGATTGCACATACAGTTATTTCTGTTCTCTCTCTTAGTGTCCCCGAAGAAGGCAATACAGTCATGCCTTGGATTGAGAGCATAATTCATTCCGGAAATGTGCTTGTAATCCAAAACACTCTTATATCAAAACGAAATCCCCCCAAAAAAATGTGTACAGAGATTTTTAATTTAAGCCGTACTACAGTACTTGTATTGCAAGACGTCGCTTGTATATCAAGTAAAAAACAATTAAATAAATATTTAAAAATCTGCTTGTCTTGCAAAACGCTCTCAAACCAAGTTACTTGCAATCCAAGGTATTATTGTATATCTTTCACAGTTATACAATAGTTTGGATGCCTTCTCTCAAGTGACTCTTCAGAAGCTATTTTCGCTAGTTGCGCTGTCAATGCAATGGTTTTCAGTTCCTGCATTGAACAGAGTAACAGCACATTAATCTTTGTTTATAAGTCTGCTGAATTTAAAATTATTAGGTGGTCCTTAATTTTTGGTTCGCTTGTATGCTAAAAAAAAAACTAAAAGGAGGGGAGGCGAAGCCTCAAAATGATGCTCTAGAAAAAATAATGTTTAATAACAAAATGGTATGTGCAATGGATTTCAGCATACATACATACATATATATTAAAGAAAGCTTTAGCTTTGACAGCTGTCAAAGCTCCATGCTCCCGGAAAAGGGTGTGGCTCACACTTTTCCACCCTTTCCCGAGCACCTACAGTCTCGGGAAAGGGTGGAAAAGATACAGGACACTGAGCAGAGTCAGATCCAACCAAAACAAGTAGAGGATCTTTATTTATTTTATTTTATTTATTTATTATATTTATACCCCACCTTTTTTCCTGCAAGGAACCCAAGGCGGCTTACACAATCCTCCTCCTCCTCTCCATTTTATCCTCACAACAATCCTGTGAGGTAGGTTAGGCTGAGAGGCAGTGACTGGCCCAAAGTCACCCAGTGAGTTCCATGGCCGAGTGGGGACTAGAACCCGGATCTCCCGAGTCCCAGTCCAGCACTCTCACCACTACGCCACACTGGCTCACATCTTGCCGTGAAGGAGGTGATCTACTGGCTACTGCCTTTTACAAGCAAATTTCACTTATGGCTTTGCTTTCTTTTGACAGCTGTCAGGGGAAAGCAAAGTGAAAAAATAAACCTCTTTGCAGCCTCTCTGGGTCAATGTCCATCATGGGCACCTGCTGCACTTTGACAGCAGCCACCCTCCAGGACATTGCCCAGGCAAGGCTGCCCATTTTGGAGGTGCGCATGTGTGCAAGTCCAACTAGAACAATTTTTCAAAAACAATTATGCACAATTTGCACACATTTGAGGCATTACAAAAATAGGTGGCAAACCAGTGACAGGTCCTTCAAGGTGCTCCTTGGGTGCCTTAAAGAGACTGTGAGCCAGCTGTGAACTTGGAGATCACAAAAGGCGATCTCCCCCCCCAAAAAAAAAGGTGGGGAAAGGGGGGAAAGGGTGCAGCGAGCAAAAACGGGCTCATGATCATGGTGGGGGACACCAAGCCAGTGATGATTGCTCCACAATGCTGCTTGGGCATCAGTGGGGGCAGCTGGCAGTGGCAGTGGCCTGGGTGAGCTCAGCAAGAGCTCTTGCTAGACACTTCCTGGTATCCAAATTAGGGTCGGTTGCCCAGGTTTAGACAACGCGACAAGCCATTGTGGGTAAAACAACCCCAAGAAAAAGCCATGGGTTGTCAGGGTGGCTTGTTGCCCATGAACAAGACACCCTGTGGGAAACAGTCCGAGTTCACATGACATGACAACCCACCATTGCTTGTCACCCACAATCGGTTGTTGTATCGTGCAAACCCAATCACTGGCTAGGATCCAAAGGGTCCCTTGCTCAAGCAAAAGACACTGCTGCTTATACAAAAGGGCAATCGCTGATCATGTTTAAGAAGGTCTTGGGTTACAACTTGGCTACTTTTATTTAATTCCAGCTTAATAAAGAAGCTGGAAGGTGGGGGGGGGGAGATTTGAAGCCCACTAATCCTATTTACCTTAGGGTTAGAGAACCTTAATCCAGCAGCCAGAGCTTCCTGGGGTTCCTCCAAGACCCCCTGGAGGAATCCCCCCTGAGGAAGTCTCCACAGAGGTATGGCAACTGGGTTACTTTGCACTGTGCCTGGAGTCCCAGTGGGGATATGGGGCACAGCGCAGAGCCTGGGGCCCTGCTGACTCCAGGAGGAGTGGCTGCTCCTGCCAGCCCAAGTCTCTGCCTCCGTGCCTCTCTCAGCACAGCACAAATACTGACTTGGGCAGGGGGCAGAGTGATGATGTATCAGTGGCTGTGGCCATGCCCCCATCATTTGTCCTGGAGAAGACATGGTGGGGGGCAGTCCCACCTCCCACAACGAAAGTGTTCTGCTCCCCTGTGCTACCTTGTCCAGGGAGCTGGCCTGGCTTTCCACATCACATTGGGCCCCCAGACATTCAGCTCACACCTGAGCCTTCTAACCTGTTATAACCCTAATTGGGCCTCAGGAGGTTTGGCATGGCTCTCATCACCCAACAGTTGTCCAAAATTTGCTGGGTGGTCCCCAGCTGACCCCCAGTGCTTCCTGTTATGACATTTTGACTTTATTCACTATGGTCCTGAATTCCTCCCCCGTGCCTCCTTTCATTCCATACCTGTCCACGTTGTAACAATTATCTCCAACAACACTGTATGCTTTAAAGTATGTACATACTTTAAAGCAATACTCCATGGAATGTGAAAAACATGCTAACCTTTTTGCTAATGAAAAAATTCCTTCCCGACCTCCACCTGGACAACCCTACACACCAAGGGAGGGTGGTTGGGTGGGCCACACTGACACTGGCAATGCTGCTGGAATAAGGCCAAGCCATGTGGGCAAGGCCTTATATGGGCCAGGCCCCAAATCACATTCTTGCGAGACACAATTCCCACATCTTGTGAGATGTCGGCTTCCAAATCTCTCAAGGGTCAGGATTACCAGGAATCACAAGATTTCTTCCTGGCATTTCTGGGCACTGGGCCACACCATGAGTTAGGCACTGTGCTGCAAAGCCGGCTCCCTCTCCACAACCTCCTCCCTCCACAGTAAGCATGGTCTGGAGGCGGGGCGGCTTCCTGCTAATTCCCTCCTTCAGCTGCAGCCTCCTCATTCCACATTCCATGCCATTGCTGAGGAACTCTTGAAGCCCTTGGAAGCAGTTTCTGGGGAGCTACCAGTGGCGGCAGCAGCAGGAAGGAGGAGGTGGGAATGCCCCAGTGCACAGGTGGAATTTGGCCCACACGTCTCTGGATCCAACACATGTCAGCAATGAAACAGAATGCATCACCTTTAACAATCTCCCTAAAACAAAAATAAACCTTAGCCCCAAATCGTCCATTTGAAATGTATTTAGCCACTATCCACTCAAGCATCATGAAAGAAGGAGTGTGTAGTCCCACTACTGTACTAGACATAATCCAAATCACTCTGCAGTGCTGTGTCGAGAGCCACATGCTGTGGCGTGAACAAAATTTCAGGTGAGAATCAATTAATGTGGAGGGAAAAGCCTGCACACACACACACACACACACACACACATACACCTCCTCATGTGTAAACCAGATAATCCCGGCTGGGAGGAGGCAAAATGTGCATAAGCATCTGATAAAGCATGGCGCCTGAAAGTCCTGAAAAGCTGGTCTAGTCTACAGTGACCCGGCTTTCATATGCAAAATGCAAATGGGGTTCAGGCCCGGTAGTCATGAGTCACCCCTCCTCTGCCTGAGCCAAGTGAAGTTCATCCTGATTGGCTAGAGGCAGCGGAGCTGCAGAAAGGAGGAGGGGAGGGGGAAAATATATATTGCCAAGGTGTGGCTTTTGAGTTTTGTCTTTGGTCGTCGTCGTCGTGTCGTTGTTGTGGATCATGGCAGCAAGCTGCACGGAGGTCCAAGCCTTCGGGCTGGCCTCAGGATCCGGCCCCAGGTAGCTCCTGGTGAAATTAGCTGAATGAGGGCTGTGGCAAAGGCAAGCCCTGGGGAGGGCTACCCATCTTGGACCTTAGGGTAGGTGTGGTAGTCTCCTCGGTGGCAGGGCTGTGCTGAAACCAACCCTGAAGGGAACCGACCCCCAGGTAACTAGTGTGTGCCTGGGAGATATAAGGAACCAGCGTTTGTTATTTTGCAGCTTTACTGTATGTACCAAAACGACTCTCTATTTTGTGTCCTTTCCTCATTTCCCACCTTTTGTTGTAATATGCTACCTGAATAAACCTTCTTGGTTTTTACCCCACATGGCGTTTGTAGTTGCTCTGTTGGTTCAGCAGCTAAATCCAGGTTATAGTCAAGGCAAGTCCCTGGCAGAGATTCAAGTAGGATTGCAGAGCTGAGGCTGGCAGTCTGGCACCTTGAGTCTCTGGGGGTCTTTTGGGTAGGAAAGGGTGGGTTGGCGGGTCAGCCAGCCCCCCTTCCTTCACAATTAACATAAGAGGAAGTACAGAGCTAGGATAGCACGGGCAATTAAATTGGTAACTGCCTTGTTTAAACAACTGTAAGAGTTCTGGTGCAGATGCCCGTAAGGCAAATTTGGATGCCCCGTAAGATATAAGACCAAGAACATAAATATGCACTGGGTGACTTTGGGCCAGTCACTGACTCTCAGCCTAACCTACCTCACAGGGTTGCTGTGAGGATCAAATGACGGAGGAGGAGGAGGAGGAGGAGGAGGAGGAGGAGGAGGAGGAGGATTATGTAAGCTGCCTTGGGTTCCTTGCAGGGAAAAATGGCGGGGTATAAATATAATAAATAAATAAATAAATGTGGAGAAAGCCAACCTAAGCCCCCTGCCTGACAAACAACATCTGCATAGAATCACCCCAGGGGGGAAGGCAGGAAGCATCCCCAGGTTTGTCAATGCTCTCGCATATCACCCCCATCTACATAAGACTTGAATACCTCTCCAGAGCAGACACTTCGGCACCCCTAAGAAATGGCCACTCAACACCATAGGACGGGACCATTAAGCAAGTGGCTTCAAAGGGACCCCATCCCACGGGGGGAGGGTGTCACCCCACCTGACCCAAAAGGCCGCCCCTCAGGGAGGGTGTCAACCCACCTGATCACGGAGGGAGGGGCTACCTGAAACACCAAGGTATAAAACACCCTGTGCAAGGGAACTGGGTTGTTGGACCTGATCAGCAATCTTGCCCCATGCCTGGGGTAAGGGAACGAAGGATCAGCAACCCCGGGTAGCCGCACCCGGCACGCTCCAGCTAGCTGAAATCACTGGTCGCTTGGGTTGACCGGACCCCCGGGAAACCAAGCTGAAATCACTCACAAGCTGCTTGGGTAGACCGGGCCTCCGCCGGGAACCCAGCTAGCCGCTTGGGTAGACCGGGCCTCCGCCGGGAACCCAGCTAGCAGCGTGCGGTTGACTGGGCCTCTGCCGGGACCCGAGCTGAACTAACTAGCTGAGAGCCCTGAAATCACGGTGTCCTTAAGACTTCTTGCTTGCTACTTTGTACCGTACTGATAAGCTGTATTGCTGGCGTGTGTCTGGGTTTGTGAAGGTAATGTTGTAAATAAACTTGTTTTCTAAAAGATACTTCTGTGGCTATAAGTTATCCCTTTGTTTTGGGCTAAGGGTGATAGTCGCTGGGGATCTCAGAGAAGGCCGCCCCAGGACTCGCTACCCCCTTAGCACTGAACCCACGCAGGAGACCAGGTTGTCGGTCTTCCACTATAAATATTCAGTCGTAGGTTATCTCCCACTGCCAGATAATCGACCAATCAGGCAGAGTCGCTAAACTACCACAATGGGGTCCATGCAAAGACCAGGAAGGCAGACACTGTTTAGCTGCCAAGCACTGCAAATCCTCCTCACATGGCAGAAGTCAGTTTCAGAGCTGCCTTCATTAGCAGGGGAATTTATATATGTGTGTGTGTGTGTGTGTGTGTGTGTTGTTAGCATCTTAAATTTTAAAATTCTCTCTCTCATTCCAAGTATCCGTGAGCCCATGTCTGCGAGAACAAACTCTGTTTACACGGTTTCCAGAGCAGCAGCCCATGTAAGGGCCAAACTAGATGTGACATTATTCACATATTTAGCCCTTGCATAGTTTAGTGTGTCTTAAAAACACGCAGAGAGACACAGATAGCCGTCACAGAACCCCCTGAACTGGATTGGTACTAGGGCGGGGGGGGAGGGCGCCTGCAACCCTTTATCCTTACCATCAGGGGCCGTATACCTGCTGTTTGCAATGCGAGGAAAGCTCCCATGGGCACCAATGGGAGCTTTCCCCTGCACTGCAAATGTCAGATGCAGGAGGCCCTATTCAGATTGGGAATGCGGTGGTGGTGGCTTGCACAAGGTTCCTCCACAATCCACATGAATTCAAATGATTTCCCCATTTCACCACACCCCCACGCAACCAAGCTCATGGTGTTCAGGTACCTCCCTGGACCCTTGAGAGAGGCTTGGGGGGGGGGGCTGATAACAGAGGGCTTCAGGGGAGGGAAAAGACTGGTTGCGTCAGCTACCGTCCGCTTGTGCAAAAACTGGATACAACACTAACAGATTTACTGTATTATCCATACGCTTTTGTGGACTAGAGCCCACTTCAGTGGACTTTAGTCATGCAAGCTTATGCTAAAGTAATCTGTTAGTCTTCAAGGTGGCCCAAGACTTTGGCTTGGATCCAGAGAAGTCTTATGCGACCGGAAAAGTACTTTCACTTGTGCAAGGCAGTCCCACTGTATCCCTCTGATTTCCCCATCCTTCCGCAGCCCCCAATACCCCACCCAACCCTGCTCCAGAGGGATCTTCAAGACTCAGGAGCAGCTTGGGGGGTGTTGTTGCAGGAGGCTGTAATGTGGGGGAGGGGGGAAGCACCTGGAAAGTCCTGTTGCGTGAGTGGAGTTGTTCTCAAATCTCTCCGGATCCAACCCTATGTATTCTTTTTACACAATACAATATGGAAACCGTATGCAGCCAATCACAACAATAAAACCCTAAGAGAGCAGGAATAGCACCTTACCCAAATCCTGTTTCTATACAAATATATATATACATGAACACTTTACCATATTCACTTTGGAAAAGCACCATATTAACAAATACATCAATAGCTGCAAGCCCCATTGAAAAAATAAAAAGGCATCATCACGCAACAGAAGTGGCACAGCATAGTTTACAGTCACTCATGCTATAGCTGAATGAGTGAAATGTAAGGGGATATTTGCCAAGCTACTTGACACTTTCAAGTCAGCTTAATCAGATACCCTTTCGTTTCCTGTAGTGGGGAGACCAATGTTCTGCTACTCACTGTATACTCAGAGTCTATTTACATATTCTAAGAGAAGAGATGAGCATACAAGTCATGTTACATCTGGCTACACTCACTGCCGTGTTTTCAAAAAACCACATAATCTGACAGTGTAGAAAGAGAAGAAAGCAGCCAAAAAGATTTGTTGAACACACAGAACCTGGGCAACTCAGATAAAGATATTTTAATGACAGATGTTTGAATTCCTAGACTTTTCTGTATAATCTAGCCTTATTAAATTACTATGGCAGCAATCAAAAGGGTGCATGAACACACATTATGTGGGCACATCCACATTTTAGGAAGAGTTCCTTGGGCAAAATCTCCCCCACCTCTTCTGGAACCCACAAACTCTAAAAGAAGGTTCCAAAAGTGGTTTGGAAATTTGGGGCAAGAGTCCTGTGAACAGAGAGGCCGAAAAAACATACCATATGCAGACCAGCGCTAGTTTCCTTTTAAACTGCTCTTGCACCAAAATCCCCAAACCACATTTTTGTACATAAAGACTGTTTGGGGATTCATGGGAGGTGGGGGTGGAGAAGAGAGACATTTTGAACAGGAAAATTTGCAAAGTATGCATATGCACACCCACCAGGACTATGGCTGTATTGCATTTATGTATTCATTCATGGGGAGTGCAAGAGAATAAAACATGTCTATAAAATTTTAAAGGTACAAGGAAAGAATAGTTTAAAAAAAAAACAACAAAAAACAATAACAACCTGATTTTGATTTTTTCTTTCTTTAGTGTCCATGCTCCCAAAGTACAAGGACTCTAATTTAAGAGTTCGCTGCCTATCAAAGCAGGTAGAAAGAGTCGCACATGGCAAAGAGGATTATTATTTAAGATCTGTAGAAAGTTTCCACAGTGGTGCTGTTCAGGTTGTTATTTGTATGGGTTATATCCAATGTTAGTCTAACTTAAGTTCCATTCATTTCAATAGATCTGCTCTAAGTAAGACTAACATTGGATGCAACTCTTTTCTTTTTCTTTTTTTCCAACTCTGCATAGGGATTGTCCTAAAAATGGAATCTAATTGTAGGATATTCCAGGCAGTTATCATATAAAGCCATTTTATTGCCATCAACATTTGATTGTATGAGAGAAGACCTGAAAAAACCGATATGACTATCCAAGGATCCTAGAAAAACTGTTATTTGAAGCGTGCATGGTGGAAACTACAAGTAAAACCTGCAGAAGAGGCAACTAGTCATTGCCAGAAAGAGAGAGTGGAAATTCAAGGCAGAGAAACATGGAATAAAGAGACTGATAGAAAACAAAAGGAGTAAAGAATGTGGAAAAGAGAACCCAAGATGACTATAAAGGAACATTTAGGGACTCTAAATGGTTATACATGGATAATGTATTGGATTACTTACTGAAAGTCTCTGATAAGAGGTGCATTCCCCAACTTAAAACAGGGTTTTCCAACTCCACATGAAGTCTGCCTCAAAGAAAAGCTTTCTGCTAAATCAAAACCTGAAAAATATGATAGAGTGGTATCACTTATTGTTCATTTAATGCAATTTAACAAGCCTGTAGAAAATTATTGATTTGTACCATAAGCTTGTCGGTTTTGCTAGACTAACAACTGACAGGCTATTTCAAATCTTACGGTTTTGGTCACAGAAATGCCCAGATCTCATTTTCTCTGTAGATGGTATATTAGCGTGAAATTCCCCTGGCACTTGACTTGGCAACCTCCAAGGAATGTACTCGCTGTTTCCTTTTGCAGTCTGAATGAAAGTGCTGCTCTCCAGAAATTAATGCTAACTCCATGCTAATTATAACAAGCATGAATGGAAAATTAAAAGATGAATGTAAATGACTTAGCTATGATACTCAAAAATAAAATGTTCTGCTTTAATGAAACCCTATTTCTAAAAATTAAAGGCATGTTTCATTTTTAAAATCTCAACTGTGTGTTTAAATAATTTTTGACACTATCCTATTTTGCTTAAAGAAAACACATCTGAAATATCAATGTTTTCTTTGTAGATATGGCTATATTGATGCACTTCTGTTTTCAACATTGGGGTATAATGTTAACTATAAAAGATTATGAAATGCCTTAAACATTTATTTTATTAAAAATAATAATTTGAGAAAATATTGATTTTAGAAAAAATAGATCATACCACTGTTCACTACATTAAAACTATAATAATAATAATTATTATTAAGATATCCACCATCCACCAGATGTTTGGAACCCCACTGCTCGGGTACAACCCAGTACCTAAGAGTCAGTGAGGTATCGTCTGATTATGCAGCTAGTACCTAGTAGTGTTACTCTTTGTAACTGTTCTATCGCAATCTTATCAATACCAATTGCACTCAAGTGTTTTTTCAACCCTTTTGGGATTGCCCCTACCCTAATGCTGCTATCACTACTGGAATCACTGTTGTTCTTTTCTCCCAGAGACGCTGTACTTCAATGTTCCGATCCTGATATTTCGTTATCTTTTCCATCTCTTTTTCTTCTACCGGGCTATCACCTGGGATTGCCATATCAATCAGCTTAACTAAGTTTTTCTCAACCACAGTTGAGTTGAGGCCTGTCTGTGGCTTATGCTGGCTCAGCTTGTCTGAGCGTGGAAAGCTAAGCAGGGTCAGGCCTGGTTATTACTTGGATGGGAGACCCCTCCTCTAGTTTCCTGCATTGAGCAGGGGGTCGGACTCAATAGCCTTGTAGGCTCCTTCCAACTCTATCTATGAAATCTATGTCTGGGGTATTGTGCTTGAGCTTCTTATCAGTTTGGATTTTAAAGTCCCACAAGATCTTAACCACCTTTCCTTCATTCTCAACCACCTTTTCATATTATCATCATCATCATCATCATCAAAACAACAACAATGTCCATATACAATACCGCTGTTCTTTATATATAGTGCTATCAATGTGTGTGGCACTTCATGGAGTAATAAGAAGGTGGCAGATATCTGCCCCGGGGAGTTTACAATCTAACATTGGACATATGGGAGGACAATGGAGGCAAGACTAAATGGGAGAAGAATACGTTCAGTTCAGTTACAGCTATTTATCCCCGTTCAATACGGGATGAGGAATAAGGAGTTGTGCCAAAGGCTTCTTGGAAAAGGTGGGATTTGAGGAAGGGTTTGAAAAGAAAAGAAAAGGAAAGAAAAGAGGTGGAATCATGAAAATGCTCTGGAAGGCAGTCCCAGGACTAAAAGGGCAGCAACAGAGAAAGGGTGGTGTTCTTTGAAAGAGGAGGGGACTTTTTGACTTCTGTAGATGGTGGAGCTGGATGTCTCTCTCAAGCAGGCTTGCACCAGGATCTGAGAGCAGGGAGGTAGAAGGGCAAGGCAATGGAGGGCTTTGAAGATAAGGGCAAGCCACCTTGAATGGGCAGTTTGCTAGAAAGGTGGGATACAATTTTTAATATACATTACAAATAAATAAATAAGGATTCGGAGTTTGGGCTAAATCCAGGGGCAGACAAGGAATCAGTGTAGGGATTCAACCTTTTAATCTGCAGACATATTTGGTGAGTCTGCAGGATGGATCATTATAATTCCAGTTTTACAAAAAGGGAAACGAGGCCTGATGTGCTGAAACTTCAGATGAGGTGGTCAGGGCTGGCTCCAGGATTGGGGGGACCCTCAGGACAGTGCCTGCCAGTGGACCCCTGATTCCTATATGATCCCCTTTACCTGCTTGGAACGCCCTTTTCCTACTTCGCCATGCTTCATGGAAAATAAGTCTTTTGCAGGGCAGGAGACCTTCGCCTCCACACTCCTTCCGCCCTCCATAGGATGCCCGTAATCCTCCAAGTTCGGAGGGTTGCAGGCAGCCATATTGCATTGCGCTGCCCATTATTTGTGATTAAAGGAAGCACATATAATTAACGTTAGCAACACAAATAACACTGGCATGAACCAGCCAAATGATAAGCACTTGATTCAATGGAGGAGAATTAAGAAGAGGCTTAACTTTCCCACTGAAATAAAAAGGACTAACAGCTGCTTAACTTTGGGTGGATCACATTCAATAATATTATTTTTATTATGTTTTTCCCATTAAAAATATAGTAAGGCATTGTACCCCTTTTTTGTACATTTTAAAAATATTTATATGAACTGTAAATAGTGGCGTTTTTTTCATGTGCAATAAATGTTAAAGTTATGACAAAGCAGGAATGAAAGCATATAACAGGATTTCCAGGTCAACTGCCAAATGTTATTTACTATGAAGACTGGTTTTTGTCACAATGTTGAGTTAAAACTGTTGTGCTTTTGGAACAATGTTAAATAATGAGATGATAAATGTTGTTTTTCAAAGACATCTGCAAGTTAAGCAGCTTTACTATTGGAATTGTTTTAAATGCAAGTTAACACTTTCCTATTAAATAAGCAAAGTGTTCCAAAGTTGGTTATATGATGCCCATTCAGAGTTCAGTTGGAAGTGGTGCTCTTTGATAAATGGTTAACAGAATGAAATAGGGTAAACTGAAGGATTTAATGAATCTAATTATCAAAGTTCTACCATTGTAAATTATTTTCTTTCCAAAGCCTCTACATACCAATCTTCAAAGACTTTAATTCAAATATTTATATACCGTAGTTGAATAACAACCATAACGTCTGAGCTGATCCTGAAGACCTACCCCATCCCTTTAAAGGCTCAGGCTGCAATCACATGCACATTTAATGGACGTAAGACCCACTGAACAAAGTCAGACTTGAATCCAAGTAAGTAAACATGCGTAGCATTGTGCTGTCAGTTTCCCCAAATGATTTCTTTTCTTAGTGCTAGTTCACCCTTGGGGGGGTGGTGGTACATGGCAGCCATTTTTTCTTATTGGAGTTGTTGAGTCACAGATGGAGCTTTGATATAAGAGCCAGACCTTGGTGGCTGTGATTTCAAAGTCTACAAATGTACTCAACGCATAATGAAGTTTTCGCAGCAGCGTGAAATTGGCACTCACACATCACATTACTCATTCACAGAATTTTACAAGAAGTCCAGAAAATGTTGCCTTCCATTTGTAACCCTCCCATGTTTTCCCACCGCTTCTTCCATCTTCTCTCTTACAACACACACAGACATTAAGGAAGGAAAGTCAGAATAGCTGCACAATGTCTTCTAAGGGTGCAATCCTAAGCATGTTTAGACAGAAAAAAGTCCTACAACTCCCAGCATTTCCCAGCCAGCCATGCTGGCTGGGGAATGCTGGGAATTGTAGGACTTTTTCTGTCTAAACATGCATAGGATTGTACCCTAAGGGTCTCTGGAAGCATCCTTAGAGTAGACCCATTGATTTAAACAGATCTACTCTAAGAATGACTAAGTCTGGATTCAATCCAATTTATTTTAATTCAGTAGACAGTTCAATGTCTAGCCTGTGCATGGACCAACCCTTGCTGGCTGAAATTACATACAGCAGCAAGTTTCAGTACCAAAATATTGCTTAAAGGAGTGACCACATGTTAACCATTTAAGTTAAGCACTTGCCTACTCATTTAGTGCAGATGGAATCTGTATTTAATTTAAAATGTGAAGTCCCTAGGAGAGATTGCCAAACAAGTGAACAGGGGCTTTCCAAAGTGCCATAAGGTGCAAAAAGAGAAGGCACAGCATAGCAGTAGCTTGGGGATGCATTTAAGGAGTTCCAGGGCCCTGGTTAAAAGAAAATATTGGAAATGTTTCCAGTTCACTACATATTGCTGCAACCATATAAATGTAACCATGTTTCTCTCTACAAAGATATATTCTGCCACACATATACTACAGTCCACCTAGTTTAATACATTGCTAACTGGAGGGCCTTTTTTTCCTGTCTAAACACACATAGGATTGCACCCTTAAATAATGCATTCAGTACTTACGAGCTGATTTAAAGTAGCCAGTTCCAATGAATGCACATAAGATTGGAGAAAATGCCTAAGAATTATCAGCTGTATTAGCACCCCTCTTCTCCTCCCCTGCCTGTGGAGCAGCCCACATTTAGAAATGAAATAAGGCCCATTGAGGTGTTGTTATTACTGTTCAGACAAACACAAATGTGGGGCTGCACCCAACATCTTGCACAGCACTTAGTCACTCCCACTAATGACTGCATGTACGGCTGCAGATTATTCTGATCTTTTCGTGCCTTTTTCACCCAACTTCCTGTACCAGATATGGCTGCAGCCAACATGGGCCTCTCTCTTTTTTTTTTTTTTAACATGGTAGAACACAAAGTATTCTAAAAGGCAAGTAAGTGCTCCTTTTCTATGCATGTTTTAAAAGTACATAACTCAGAGATACAGCAGTCAAAGGCCTTGAGAAAAAATATTGGGTCCTAGAGAACCAGTGTGGTATAGTGGTTAGAGTGTTGGCATGGGACTCGGGAGATCTGGGTTCTAGTTCCCACTCAGCCATGAAGCTCACTGGGTGACCCTGGGACAGTCACTGACCTTGGGCCAAAAGACGAAAGCCATAGTGGCTTATAAGCCCTGTTTGTTTCAGAGTGGCGTGGCGTGTTGTCTGAACCCAACAGCATGGTTTGTTAACCACACACAAGCCACTCTGGCCAGGTTCAGACAACACAAAAAGCCACTCTGAAACAAACATGGTTTAGAATCCACCATGGCTTATTGTTTTGTGTGAACCCAGTCACTCTCAGCCTAACCTGCCTCACAGGGCTGTTGTGAGGATAAAAATGGAGAGGACTATTTAAGCCGCTTTGGGTTCCTTGCAAGAGGGAAAAAAAGGCGGGATATAAATGTAATAATAATAATAATGATGATGATGATGATGATGATGATGATGATGAAGAAACCCACCCACCCACACATCCCATTTGCTCCAGTTCTGCACTGAGTACACAAGGATACAGAGCAGGGATACCCCAGCTGTGTCTCTTTCCTGTAGAGAAACCAGCTGCATGCACATTCTCTATCCTGGACTTAAAGTGCCAAGAGAGAAAACATATGCACAACTTACAGCTGCAGTGCTTGATCACCTTACCTTTTAAGACTAGGAGAGAGATCATGTACAGCTATGTTAATACCTCTGTTGGCTAACAGCAATATGGCTGTGCCGTCTCTGCTATGCATCCTGGCTTTAAAGGACATCAGCAATTCCACTTCTGCTCCACTACCACCGTACACACACACACACACACACACACACTTTTGTAGCACTGTTACTTGGGAGAGAAACTGCAGATTCAATGTTCACATTCTATTAATTAAGGTTGGTTGTACAAGGAAAATATTTAAAATTACAACCTCACAGGCTATACTGTGTACATCTATGCAGGCTGTCAACGTTGTCAGACACTGAACCATAAATAGAGTGTGAGTTGTAACTGAAAGTCCTGGGAACCTCAACTTTTAAATGACATGCAGTGTGCAGAGTTGAACTTGCATACAGTCAGTGTCTGAGTATATTACTGAGTAATTCTCAATGTAAATGGCCACACATTCATGAATAGTCCCACTGAAGTAACTGAAGGAATTATTCATTGTGCTGTCTTAGGAATGCAGATGAATTTAAATATTACGTGGAAACTACTACAATATAGTATTATACTAGTTTAATGAGATTTTATGTGCTACTCACACAATACATTGAGGTTCCAAACACATGATCTTTTAAAATAACAGAAAGCAGCATTTTCCTTCTAAATATTGTAACATATTGATTAGAGTAGTAACCTTCAATCTTTTCAGACCTGCAACCCACCTTTACCCCAATTTGGGACCCACTTCTTTTTACCATCTCTTCCTGTCTCTCTTGTTATGTTTCTGGAGTTGACCAGATTGAAAGGAAGACCAGGCATCATATTTTTTGTTTAGAAGAGAGATTTTGACAGATGCAACTTATGCAAAAGTGAGGAGCTGCATCTGCTAAAAATCCATCTTTTTCTCCTCTGTGTGTGTGTGTGTGTGTGTGTGTGTCTTTCTGCTTCTCTTTTTAAAACAAAACAAAACTAACTAACCCTAAACAACAGTGACAAGAAAATAGTGGAGGTGCTACTGGTGAAACTCATCTTAGGTTGGGGCATGACCCACTTCTGGGTCGCAATCCGCCAGTTGAAGACCACTGGATTAGGGAACATTTTTGCACATTTGAGTAGTCTTTGCATAAAAATTCATACCTCTCACATTTTGACCTAAAATTCACATATTAGTTACATACTCTGTGTCAAACATCAGAAATCCAGGATATCTTGAGTAGTATCTTACACCGCCCCACACTAGTGGAACTGCTAGTGCGACAAGAACTAGCGGTTCCTGAAAAACTGGAAAGGAGCAGCTGACCTGTCCCATTCTGGAATTATTTCAGGAACTGCTACTTAAGTAACCTGTGACTAACTTGGTCCATTGGTTTCAACTGGGACATGCAACCCAATCATATATGTGCTTACTTGGTAATAAGGTTCATTGAGTTCAATAGCACTTACTCTCAAATAAGTGTACATAGGATTGCAACTTTAGCCAAGACAAGAGTACATCGGGATTGTAGAATGCTGACCATAATAGCAATTTGGGGCAATCACTAAGAATTCAAAATAACTATTTCTCTTCAGTTAAAACATATAAATTATGACTTAAACTCTTTATGGCCCTGTCAAAAAAATATCTTGTCAATGCTGTGAAAACCTTACGTTTCTTAACAAACTTAATCCCTGAAAAGTCAAGGAATAAAACAATTATGAGAACAACTTATCTTTAGTCTGTTTAGACTTTAACACATGGCTGTTGACAACTCCATGAGCTTCAGTATTGTAACTCAATCCTCTCTTTTAGATTTGCTATATTTTATTTTTAGAAGTAATCACTTCCCTCCAGTAAATGGCTCTTATTCCAGCAGTTCTGCACGAGTGAAAACTGAGGGAACATTGCTGTGAACCAAAGAGCTGTTGGCATATGCCTAGGCAGCCTGCTGAAAGCATAACCAGCATAATCCGCCACTCTGTAACATCTTTTTTTCCATCCATGCCATTTCCTTAATTAATACAATATTAGCTAATTAAGTGAAGCCATTCCCCAGGCTCATTCAGGATACTAAGCAGAAAGCAAACCTAACTTCTTTCCTCATAATAGCCCACACATGTAATCTCTCCCTTTCTTTTGCATGAGTAATTGCCTCCATATTTCAGTATGTGCCACTTTAAAAAATCAAGGTTAATTGGAAGCTTTCTGTGAAGTTCCAAGTGTTCCTAGAGTCATTTCAATGCAATTAGACCATTGTGAGCAATTTGTAAGGGTCCCAATCCAAAACAGCCATAGACCCCCAGAGAGGCAAGCTCAGCAATATAGAATCATCTAAGCAATGAGGAGGCAGCAGAGAAGGAAGAGAGAGAAAAAGAAAGAGAAGAGGACATGGACCATTTTATGAGTAGTAGTAAGGAGAACCAAAAGGAAATCCAGCATCAAGTGTCATTCAGTGAATAATAGTGTATAAGATTTATTTTTTTTTAAAAATGAGGTGTTTAGAAATTTAGTGCTCCTGTGATATGTCCACCTCAGCCTTTTCTCTTGGCAAAAATAACTTTTATTTCTCTCATTG
Source organism: Shinisaurus crocodilurus (assembly GCA_021292165.1). Taxonomy (NCBI): domain Eukaryota; kingdom Metazoa; phylum Chordata; class Lepidosauria; order Squamata; family Shinisauridae; genus Shinisaurus; species Shinisaurus crocodilurus. The sequence continues at coordinate 132,871,960 of CM037879.1, forward strand.
TTTTATGCTAAATGAAAATATTTTGCCTTCAAAGTTGCGTCCTCCGCAGTCTGATTCTAAAATGTATAACAACTTTTAACTTGTGTGTTATGGGTGAACACAGAAATGCGGAGCGGGAGAACAATATTGTTTTTATTATTATTTTTCTGGTGAATGTTGACTATCACCAGCGGCAAGATTGTCAGCATTCTCTGGTGAATGCTAACATTCTTCATTTATTGTAAATAACAGATACATGAATAGTGTTGATCATCTGGGTCCTTAAAAAAGAATCTTCTGCGACTGATATGTTCAACTCTATATATTCAACCATCCAATTAAGGATATATCCTTCAGAACCTTGTAACGTAACCCCTTAAAAGGGCAAGGGAAGGATACAGTAGGTTCATTTGGTAGTTTACGTTCCCTTTCTCTCTGGAGCTGAGATCAGCAAGTCTTGTGGAGCTTTTGCTGCCTTAAGAGTTTAGGAAAGAGTCTGAAATGCAAGGTTTGCTTATCCACAGTTCTTACTCTCCTTCAGCATATTGGTTATCACTTAATACGTATTGGTATTCCAAGATTGCTTAGAGTCCTTCTTAAAATTGGGCTCCTGTTGGTCTAAAAATAATTCTCAATATTTAGATTTGATTATTCAGCTTTCTCACCTGTTTTTTTATGGTTATGAGGCCAGTTCATTATTCTCCTTAAAAATTACTAGTATTTTGTCCACATGTAAATCAATAAGATGCTCTTCTACAGGCTCCAATGCTAAACCAACCAAGATTATGTGGCCTGTTACAGGGAAAATTCCAATGCATAATACCTAGTGTGTTACAAAGTGAGCACCAGCCAACTCAAAATTTAGATATGAGTGTAGTCTATGACCAATCCCAGGAAACTGTCAGATCAATATTTGATGAAATACTAACAATGCAATCATCTCTGCAATCGCAGAAATGGCTGGTTTATTTCTGAGGAGATAAACAACTAGCCTGACAGGTTTAAGGCAGATGGCTCAAAAGGGAGGCACTGCTTTGGAAGATAACACACAGCAACAAATTGGACAAAGAGTGGCAGGGCAGGGAGCGGGATTTTCATAGATTTCATAGATCACAGAGTTGGAAGGAGCCTACAAGGCCATCAAGTCCAACCCCTGCTCAGTGCAAGAAACTAGAGGAGGGGTCTCCCATCCAAGTAATAACCAGGCTTGACCCTGCTTAGCTTTCCACACTCAGACAAGCTGAGCCAGCGTAAGCCACAGGCCTTTGGGATACCAAAGAGACAGAAGTTACAAAGCATATGTGACGAGCCTTACTTGTGATTTATTTTTGTACTTATTCAAAGCTTTTCTTTTCATCTTATATATCATTTTCATTTACCTCTGTCTGCATAGGAACCACATTTTACCTGCCACTGCTTATCCAAATGTCATACAGGTATTAACATTCTAATCCGGAGAAAGCCTAATTATGGTCCTCATTCCTAAGCACACTCACTCACTTGAAGATCAACCCCATTCATTTCAGTTGAACTTACTTCCAAATAAGTGTGCTTACGACTGCAGCTTAATGTTGCAAGATGAGTTGGAAGCAAAGCCCATTAAAACCAATAGGCCTTATTCCCAAGTAAGTATTGTTCGTATCCTGGTGCACTGGTGCAGAGCTTATAGAACTGATGAAACCACCCTGTACTTACGACTGTGCTCAGTTTCCAAGCCCGGGGTTGGGTTCTTTTTGGATATGTAACTTAAGAAAATGAGGAAGTATCAGTGGCAGCACAACATGACTGCAAATGATTGCAAGCTCATTCCAAATGTAGACTCCTGTCAGTGGACAGGAAATGGAAATATTGTTGTTAGATACCTTGGGTGGAAACATCTTTTAATAGAGAAGTTTAATTAAATGCTCCCCAGATTAGAAACTTCATTTAGCTTCCGTGGCTCCATTAGACCCTCCATACACTTCATAATATATGTACTTTGTATGTAGTGGTATGTAGCCACACAGAGTACGGCTTTCTACATGGCTGCGTTACCTTGACAAGCCTCTTGTCCCTCTGTACTTTCCATATACTTGTGCTATTTGTTCAACAGCATCTATATAAACCTGACAAATATTCCATGTCTGATTAGAATGGGGGAAATCAGGAAATACCTGTTTTGTCAGTGACTGCCATAGAATGAGAGACAGGGAAAAGGTGGACTGCAACCCAAAGCCAAATCATGCAAGATCCAATAGCCTTCATCTCCTCTCGGACACATGTGAACAAATGGCCAGAAATCTGAAATGAGAAACATTTGTGATTAAAAACACTCTTATGACTCTTGGTCAGGCAGGAGGTCTGCTGTGGATGTTCAAAGACACCCGGCCTAGTCATGTGCACAGTTAGGTACCAACCAGTGCTGGAACTGAAGACCATGGGGGGGCTCTGGCCCCCTTACCTTCTGTGATAGTCCCTTGGCTGCTGTTTTTATAATGCTGGGGGGGGGGGGGATTTGCTAAAATGTGGGTTGGGAGGGCTTGTGTATTTCATTAAGGACCTCCTACCTTTTGCTCTGCAATTTGAAGGCTTTTAGGCATGCTGAACCCCACTGAAATCAATGGGTCCAGGTGCAGCTAACTCTGCACATGATATCAGCCTTACTCTTTCGTTTACCTGATAGCAACCTTAGCATTCCTTGCTGCAAAAACGGGGGGGGGGGGGACATTCTGAAGAAATTTAACTACCGGTATTTAAATTTTATACATTTTTCTATAGAGGCATTATACAGGAAAGAAATGACAAGCAATGAGAACTGGTTAAAATACAGAGAAATATTGGAATTGTGTCAGGGAACACATTGGATTAAAACACAGAATTGTTTAGTAACACAAGGTTATAACTTACACTGGTTTTCATACATGCAATTGTTAGAGAGATTTAAAGTGGATAAAAGAATGTATGATATAGAAGAGGATAAGTCTGAATTTGAAATACAATTGTGTACAGGTGATGATCATGTAATTGCAAAAATGTATAAATTTTTGTTGAAGTTTGGGACAGAAGAAGAACAAGTTAAAGACTGTATGGTTAAATGGGCAAGGAACTTTGGATATAATATAATGATGGAACAATGGGAACACATGTGGACTAAAGGTATAAAATTTACACTGTGTTCTGATCTTAGAGAGAATTTTTACAAGATGATGTATCGTTGGTACCTAACTCCTGTGAAATTGGCTAAGATGTATAATAATGTGTCAAATGTATGTTGGAAATGTCAAAGTCATGAAGGAACATTTTATCATGTTTGGTGGACATGAAAAAAGTGAAAACATATTGGGTACAAATACACACATGGATACAAAAGATTTTAAAAGTGAATATTAAACTGAAACCAGAAATGTTTTTATTGGGTATAATGGACTTGCAACTTGAGAAAGACTATGGAACATTATTACAATATATGATGACGGCAGCAAGAATAATCTATGCTCAAAAATGGAAAGAAGCAACTATACCAACTATAGAAGACTGGCTGTTGAAAATGTTGGACTTAGCAGAGATGGCAAAATTGACTTGCTTAATTAGAGAAATTTTTTTAACTTCATTCAAGAAAGACTGGAAACCTCTGGTGGACTTCTTGGGGAGGAGGGAAAGTGACTTAATAACTTTTGGTTTTGATTTCTGAATATTGGTAAGGTGATAGAAATTCTTTATGTGAAAATAGAAGAAACTTATATATTGGATAAGGATTGGTAATGTTTGTCAGACAATGAGGCGGAAGCCAAATGTTGTTTTGGAAAATTCAATAAAAAAATTTCAAAAAAAAAAGAAAAGAAATTTAACTATTTAAATTTTATAGATTTTTTTTGCAGTTACAAAGATATCACATCAACCAAGCAACTCCCCACAACTTTGCATCATTCGCTTGATCTACGCTGTAGCCAGGTAATACAAAACCTGGATGAAAGGGAGAAACGTGCTAAGCGAAAAGCACGTCAAATGAATCCTTTACAGGACCATCTTCTATCTGGTAACCTGTGTCCTCACTGTGGGAAGCTGTGTGGATCTAGAATTGGCCTCCACAGTCACTTACGGACCCATCGCTAGAGTCTACACAATCTTCTTTAGGATTTCCTCCTTTTATCCCGGAAGACAATCTTACTCGGTCACGAGTGATCGCCTGATGATGATGATGATATACTTACAGTACATACCGGTACTTACTTATAAACACATCTAGCAACATATACATGAGAAAAACTGAGAGAAAAGGGGGGGGGGACATTAACAAATTGATAAGACAATTCCCTGCCATGTAGATCTAAAAACGGAGTCCAAATGTTTTTATACTTTTCAAAAATGTCCTGATGACGAAAGGCATTTTTTCTTAACCACCAGAGCTAATAAATACTCTATCCATTCTTCTGCATAGGGAAGAATGTAAGATTTTCAGTTTTTGAGAGGTATGTGCTTGGCTATAACTGCTGTTCAGAGGACCCCTCATTCCTGCCCCTTATAATTATATCTTTTGAATAATTTCTGTTTTAAAGAGATTTTAATTTTTGCTCTCGTGAGAGAAAAATATTTTTCATGTAGGTTTGATGCTGTCAAATGACTGCTATGAACATTTTCGAATTCGGCATGTATTGGTCTGTTTTAATTATGTAACATTTCAGTAGCTTTGCTTATTGAAATGGCCTACAGCTGATAGCAGTATAGCTGAACTGAACTGAACTTTATTTTCCTTTTTCCATTCCCTAAACTGTACCTACAACTTCTGCAGAATCACAAAGATTTGTGGAGAGAAAAGAGAGAGTCATCTATCAGACACAATGTGTATCATTTATCAGTGTAACAAAAACTCTGGGAGCGGGAAAGTTTACAGGCTAATTTTAATCTTATTATTTCTCAGCCACTTTTTTTGAAGATTTATGAATAATAGGTTTTCAGGCAGCAGAGCTAAGGCCACAGATACTGGTCAAAAAACCACTGGATTATAAATTGATTAGTAATAGCTGATTTACATTTTATTTTGGATTTTTTGCCTTTCATACTTCAAGTTAAACTAGACGAAACTCACTTATGAGCAGAATGACTGAGGCAGTCATTATATCAAACTGAGATGTATCATTCCTATATCTAGACTTTTTTTTTTAAAAAAAGGACAACCTTTTATGTCTCAGAAAATATGCAAATGAGTGGGACTGCCTATTCCTATTTTGAAGTGCATATAAAGAAGAGCTGAATGTATCCAACAAAATATCTTTGTCCTCTGAACAGTCAATGATTTCATCTGAGTCAGTTATAATGAATAGAGAAGCAAGATTTTAGCAAAGCATAGTAAAATGTAAAAATAAAATATTTTTCCCTAATAAAGGATGATACAACACTATAAATACAAAAATGGGCTGAGAGGGGGTGGGATATACCGCTGCTATTTCTGATCTATTGGTGTCATCTGTATTTTCATTTTGTGCTCACATTAATGTTGCCTTTATAACTGTAAAAGTAACTGTAGTTGGAATAACTAAAATTGAAAAAAGGTGCAATCCAGAGAAAGCTAAATTGGGTTTGAGTTCCACTGGAATAAATGGATTTTAAGAGCATATGCCTAAATTCTATTGCCTTTCACTAGGGTGCTTCCAGAGGGAGGGCTTCTAGTGCTAACAGTCAAAAGGCATTGTGTAGCTATTCCGTCTTTTCTTCCTTAACAGATTTTTTTCTGGTAAGAAAAATGGGAGAAGCAGCAGTGGGAAAACATGGGAGGGCTACAAATGGAAGACGATGTCGACTGCATCCCCCACAAAATTCCATGAATGAGGCAGTGCGACTGCACAATAAAAGTCTCATCTGGAAGCACCAGCAAGGCTTGTGGCTCATGCTGGCTCAGCTTGTCTGAGTGTGGAAAGCTAAGCAGGGTCGAGCCTGGTTATTACTTGGATGGGAGACCCCTCCTCTAGTTTCCTGCACTGAGCAGGGGGTTGGACTTGATAGCCTTGTAGGCTCCTTCCAACTCTATATGAAATCTATGAAACCCTGGATAGTGCTGAGGACATTGGCAGGCCCTTTTCATACCTGACTCTAACACATAGCTAGGGTGGCCATGTGGCCTACTTTACAGAGGACAGTCCTCATTTGAAGTCATCCTCTATCTGAAGGTATGACAAACCAAATCTCCCCACCCCAGTCCTCCATTCTTCAACACATCCCTGATCAGGAAACAGCCGCAGGCATTTATGGGTAGAAAAACGGCATTGCTACACCTCCGAGGCTGACTCTCCCCCTTCACATACACACACACCTCATCCCATGACTTTACAAGATACATGCAGGAATCACCTGGAGCATGCATAATCAGCTCATCTCAGGCTATTGATTGATTAGTTTGAATTTCCAACTTCTCTATGGGAGTTTCAACCCCCCATAAAATCACCTCTGATTCAGAAATCATGCTTTGTCTTCAAGCAGCTGGTGAAGAATCAAGGCTAGACTCTTCCACACAGCAGAGCCCCAAGTGCTCCTCACCTGCATGCTGCTGGGCAAGTTATTCTTAGGGTTCCAATTCCTGATAAACTGGAGCAGGGTGTTGATTGAGAAACAGCAGAGGGATCAAAGATTAAATATCCCCTTGCTGAGCACCACTGCTGTGAGCAAACTAGCAGCCAGCAGCCTCCTGTGGCTGCATTTACCTAAGTAAAATAAGAAAGGGCTGGGTAATCAATTCATTCTCCAGGTGTATTGAGTAGTTTGACCCTAAGAGGCAAGAATCCCAAAAGTTGCTTCTCAGCCTTGATTGTGAGGATCTCTAAAACTTAGTTTTCTGTACTAGTTTGCATCACTGGCCACTTTAGGTATTTTTAATAGGTAAACCAGATATAGATGTTGTAAAGAAATTGGAAATACAATTTCCACACCTGGAAATACAACACCACTTTCCCCTACCGGCTTTTGGACATCATCCTCATCGTATCATGTAGGTCTAAATCTGGTTGTATGTATGAGTTCAACCCACCACTATGATTCCAGGAAGCATGATTTTTCAGCTTTGCTCAGATTTTGCTGAGATTGACAGGAATGGCAAAGACATGTTAAGCCCACTGATGACACTACTGAGTTCTACGTAAATATTGAATACCAGGTGACTGCAAGCATTCTTAGCTTTGCTGGTGGAAAAGGAAGTGGGAAAGACAGCATCTGTGTGGCTCTATCTTTGTTCACAAAAAGCTACTGAACTTGATGATAAAACCATCACACTACTTGCCCATGAAACCTACTTGCAGGAACTTATTATTATTATTATTATTATTATTATTAACAGAAAAGAGAAGAAAGTAAACAAACAGTGTTCACAGGCAACTGGGCAGGAAGGAAAGGATATGCTTCACTTATTATCTGCTCACCATCTGAGAGAGGTGTGTGCAGAACTCACAGTACACTAATCTACTGCCACTCTGATGCTTACCTAATTTCTAAAGCAAAAGTACTAGAACTCATACCTGACCAAAGGTTATGATGTACAGCCTATAAACCCAGCCACTTAATCTATGCGGGAGCTAGCTGTGTGGCTGGCTACTCAAAGATGAGAGGAGAGCAACTCTGTACATGCACAGAGGTATATTTTAGCAACCGTGTCAACTTTTTTTTCCCCCAGGCAGGGCTCGTCTGTATTCAACAGCTGCATGTCAAGCAAAACTTCAGCAAGTAAAGACTGCATCCCCATGGTCAAGAGAGAGGAACCTCACCTGTTGAATTTCTGCTTCAATGTCATTCAGCAGTTAAAAATAAGAGTTCTGGCATGAGGTGGGGTAGGGGAGAGAGCTGGCAATCATATCTTTAGAGTTACTTTCCATGTTCCAGGGCTGAGTGCTACCACTGGAAACAGGTTTTAACGCTCTGTTCTGGGTGATTCAAATTAGCCCCAGAAGTGCATCCACCTCCCTAGCTGGGTGGGACTCTGTATGCCAGTGCTTGTGGATTTCCTGCCTGCCTTTTCTGTGTATCCCAGCTCCAGCGCTCCTCTTCCTATGGCCCTTCCCTCTTCAGCTGGAAGCTCTCAGGCACGCACCCCATGACCAAAGTTGGATTGGAAAAAAGCTCAGTAGCCTGGCCTCTCTCTAAAGGCCTCTCCCCAGGCTTTGCACTCATTTCTCAAACCACATGAAGAGCAGGTGGGTCCTATCCAGAGGCTTGGCTGCCCCTTTCCCCAGCAGAGTTTCTTGGCAGCTTAGGGCAAATGGGCACTCACAACACTAGTAAGGAGACCAGCAAGCTAGAAGGCAGCCAATCCTACACTGGACCACTTTAGGCTACACACACATATACCTATTTCTATCATGTAATCAATCCATTACCTGCATCTACTGATCCCTATAGTACAATCTCTCTCTCTCTCTCTCTCACACTCTCACACTCTCTCACACACACACACACACACGGTTCAAGCACATATATTGGACCATAATATGTGCTTCTTCTCAACCTCCACAAGAGCCTGATCCATGCCAAAGCAACCTTAAATGGCTAGCTCATACCTAGACTGCATGCATGTGAAAGAGTGACTGCAAAAGAATTACCGTACCTTCAGAGATGGGAAAGTCACATATTACCTACGTACTTTGTGCGGGTAATTCCCACTTAAGTCTGGTCTACACAGGTAGCAGGCTAAGGTAGTTATGAGGTGGCAGACTCCTGAGGGGGCTGAATGGAACAATTCCCTCCAAATAGCAGTGGGGTGGTAAATTCTGAAGTGCAGGAGCTTACCATGACAGTCCCCCATAGCCATGCCCCGAAGAAGTGTCCAAAAATTCAAGCAGCTGTGTTGATCCAGATCATCAAACTAGTTTCAGCAGTTTTCATCTCCACCAGGAGCAGGTCTTTTGTAAAGCTAATGAGTCTTAATTGCCCATTCAAGACCAATCCACCCCAAAATACTTTGCATCAGGACAGGGAAAAACCTATTGTTGCTGGAAAAATCCACCCACCCCCACCCCCACCCCCAGCAACTGTGAGAATTGCAGCTAAGTGCTAAAAGCTCAGAGGGGACAGGGAAGTTGAGGGGGGAGTGGCAGATGTCAGCATCCCTGCTTATAAAAAGGTGTCCATGCTGCTTCCCTGTAAGCCCTGGCTCCACTACACCACTTCCAAATAGACAGCTAGCAAATCTGGGAGAAGGCTGGACTTGGGCTTTGACCACCCCATTCTGCTGCATTTCTATAGGCCAGGTCTTAAATGCATAAATATGTATGACTCCAAGCAATGGGCAGCCTGACTGGGTCAGTTCAGTGAAGTTTCCTCTGACCCTTCAGCCAGTAGCTAGTATAGGAACACAGGAACCTGCCTTATGCCAAGTCAGACCCTTGGTCCATCTAGCCCGGTATCATTGGTGCTGTCTGCCAGCAATGGCTCTCCAAGGTTTCAGGAGGGATCCTTTCTCAGCCTTACCTGGAGATGCTGGGGATTGAACTGGGGATCTTCTGCATGCAAAGCCAGTGCTCTGTCACTGAGCTATGGCCCCTCCCCTGGTTCATAGATTCATAGATCATAGAGTTGGAAGGGGCCTACAAGGCAGGGATGTTGAAGAGTCCTTGGCCTCGAGTCACGAGTCGAGTCACGAGTCTTTGGACCCGAGTCTCAAGTCCGAGTCCGAGTCCTTGGTCCAAAATGGTGACTCACGAGTCACGAGTCACTCCCAAAGCTGACTCCACGAGTCCCTATTAAAATCAATGGGGTCTTTTCTCAACAAAATAAGGCTACTTCAGATTTCAAAACTCTGCAACTGATTTAGGCAAGAACAGACCAGGCAGAAAAACCCAAAATAACCAGGCAGGCAGAGGAGGCAGGGAACCCCAAAGCAGGCAGGCAGAGGCCTTTGTCTTGGACAATTCAACTGTTGAACTGGTCAAGAAGAGACCAGGCAGGCAGAGGAGGCTGGGAACCCCAGACAGGCAAGCAGAGGCAGCCAAACCCAAAATGTCTGAAAGGTTGCATTTTAGAAAAATGAGTATAAAAAATAAACTTGCTGTACTTCCTAAAACTTATCCATGTTGCATTTGAGGAACATGATTTTTTCTAAATGTTTGGCCCCCATTCTGGAACGGTGCGATCTCATCACAATTCCACCCTTACTGAACACCCGCTCCACTGGTGATGAACTTGCTGGAACCAGAAACACACTCAGAGCAGCCACACAGAGTAATCTCAGGTCCTTCTTCTGCCTCTCCCAAGTACGCAACACATCAATCAAAATAAATCTTGACACACTGTTGGGGCTGCGCTCCTGGTAGCTGTCCATAGTGGCCGAGCAGCGGCACACCTCGTTTCCATGCGCTCTTCGCTGGCAACCACACTCCTCTCCACTCCTTCTGGCACAGCCCAGGGATGTTGAAGAGTCCTTGGTCTCGAGTCCCGAGTCGAGTCTCGAGTCCCATTAAAAATATTGGGACTCGAGTCCGAGTCGAGTCAGAGGGGGGACTCAGTCCGACTCACGAGTTGAGTCCTCGAGTCCGAGTCCCCATCCCTGCTACAAGGCCATCAAGTCCAGCCCCCTGCTCAGTGCAGGAAACTAGAGGAGGGGTCTCCCATCCCAAGTAATAACCAGGCCTGACCCTGCTTAGCTTTCCACACTCAGACAAGCTGAGCCAGCGTGAGCCACAGGCCTATGGTTATGATGTTTGCCAGCCTACTCCTCTGCTTTTACTTAGCATATGAAGCTTCCCCTGCCCACCACCACCACCCCATATCTCCCTGCCAGGAACATCTTTACCTACTAAATATCTACATGTCAGGTTGATGTGAAAGGCACAGAAGCAAGGCCGCTTCCCTGCTTACACATAGGATAGGACCTTGCTGCTATTTCTATTTTAAGCCTTTCACATCCTGATTAACAACACCCAACACCTTTTCCATTGGGAAACTGCATCCTCTAATGCTCTCAGTCATAAGGGCCATTTGAATGTCACAACGTGAGTATATGGTCCAAATTCAGGGCGGCTTCAGCCATGCACTTCCCAGGTCAGAAAAGTGTGAGGTGTGGGCCAATTCTTAGTGACTATAAGGGCTAAACTGCACGCTACCTTAAATACATAGTGTGCTGCTGATCTTCTCTGTTTTGTTTACCTTAGTGCAAGTGTGCAGGGGCCCAATCTGGACTGGCACCAAACACATGGGTAGGGGAAGTTTAAACCTTCCCACCCAGCCACCCTCCCACCCCAAATTTGCCCCCTTGCCACTGGTTGTGTTTAAAAAAATAAATAATAAATAACCCTCCATTGGTGGCAATATAATTTTTCTTCTTCTTTTAGTCCTGGTGGTGTGTGTGTGTGTTGGGGGGGGGGGAGTGACTGGGTGAGAAGGTTTAAACTTCCCCTGCCCATGTATGGTGGTCCCAATCCAGACTGGGGGCCCATGCACTTACACTTAGGTAAACAAAATGGTGAGGATCAACTGCACACTATGTATTTAACATAGCATATGGTTTACCTTAAGACAATGGGGCTATCGAGTGAGCGCCCTGCGGAAATATGCAATTCACAGGTTTGTTCTTAGGCATAATGGGAAGCAAACAAAACAATGGCTCATGTCATAGTAAGTGCACATCCAAAGCCACCCGTCGTTAAAACCTAAGAGAATTCACTCTTGAGGGACTACTTCAGAGCTGAAGACAGAAGGCAAAGTGGGGAGAGAGGGAGGTTAACCCTGTTTAGTTTTCCCCCAGTTGGCCAGATCTGTAGCCAGGATTAACATAGCGAGGCGGACTGTAAAATGGGAGAGAAAAGCGGGAACTGTGCATGCCGTCAAAAGTGTACGTACTTTGCTTTTAGAAAAAGAAAAATGTAGCCTTGGAGTAGCTTTGCCCATTATGAGTGACACAAAGGCAGGCAAAAGCAGGAGGACATTCCCTTTTCTGTTTTCCGCCATTTCATAACGGCCAAGGAGGGGCCCATGCACCTCATGTGCAGGGGAGACACATCAGCCCTAACTGTACCTGAACCACACACCTTCCCACGTCTGGTTGCCTTTTTAGAAGTTATGAGATGTGGCAGAAAGTGCAAGTATGACTGTATGATAGCGCTGAACATTGGAATATGCAAAGTGGCTCTTAAATCAAACCTTTTAACGTGCTTTATTTTTCTTAACTAATATTATTAATTAATAATAAAAAAGGAGCACAATCCAACCAAATGTCGGCATCTTCAAGTCTAATTGATTTCAGTGGGGCAGCTAAGCATTTTCAGCATGCACTTAGAATCTCTCTCATTTCCATTAATGGGACTGTTAAAAAAGAAAGCAAAAAAGAAAAAAGGGGGGAAGGGGGGGAAGCAGTTAACTTTGGCTGGAACATGCCCTAGATACGTATGTGATTATGCATGACAGCAGCCTGACTGAAATATTTAAGCATTCAGAAATAATAGTGTAGATATGGAAAGAAACCATTTCCACGCAGAATAAAAGTAAAAGGGAAATGGTATAGCATCTTTGATCAGGGTGGGTGGGAAAATTCATTTACAAGGGGTAACACTCTCCCATCTTGCTTGCTTAGGTGTGTGCCTGGGAGGGGAAATCATTTTCTTGGCCCAAAAGATGCAAACTCTAGTAATATAGCAGAAGAAAATATCCCCGACAGCAAAAGAGAGAGTTTTTTACCCAGTAAAATGCAGAAGCACTATAGTCCCTCATGGGAACTGCGAGCCTTTAACATTTCAGCATCCCACTAAGACTTTCTTTTCTTTCACTATATACTCATGTTCACATACACATTCCAGTGTAATGGCCCCTATATGGACAGAGCAACACACACACACACTTACGGATATTCCCTTTTCTATATAAACATTGAACAAAAACTATCTGCAGGCTTGATTACCACTGAATCAGCTTGTCCATGTTAAGGCTGGGTTTGTAAGCCATTCCCTGCGCACCAAGGACAGGAGATTTTATTTCAAACCAATGTATTTGTGCAAACAAGTACCTGTTCTCTCCCATCACAAAGCTAGCAGTGCAGTATAAGCATAAGCAAAAGCATAAGCATAGAATGACTGCTGCCTAGCTATCAACACACAATCTATCACACAGTTTATAGAGGGCTCAGTTAACACTGGCAAAACCAGAGGAAAACCAGCCACAGCAGAGCACGCGGTTCTTGCGAGCTATGCTAGGCGTAAATCAGCTGATGGCAAACGAGCGGCTCTTACCTTCAATTTTTATTTATTAAGTTCTCCCCCAGAAGCACAGCAAATGCCTGTACAAAGCTGCTGGACTTGCTGAGGAGTTGCCCGGAGTCTCTAAAGAGTGGGAGAAGGGGGATGCAGCTCTGTCCTTATTAGTCTCACACAGTGTGACCCTCCCACTCAGCAAGCACAGAGCATGCAACCGCAAGGCAAGGACAGCCCTCCCCCGCGCCCCCCGGCTCAGGCACCGGGGCGTTTGGGCTTGCTTTGGTTTTGTTTTACAAAAGGCATTCGCTAATAGGTTGCAAATCTGGTAATAATATTAAATGGGTTCGGTATGGATCGTCTCAAGCTGTGTTACAGATAAGGCGCATGAATGAAAAGGTGTCTGGTTTCAGCGCACTGACTCTGTCTCTGAAGCACTGCACACGAGGCTAGCACAACAGCAGGGGAGTAGATTTCCCCCACCACCACCACCTCACCCTTCCCCACACGTTAAGTGTAGCCACATCTCATTAATTTTATATTCATGATCATAAATTTAAAATCAACAGACCATGGGAATGCACCTATTTATGGCACTAATGCTGCAGAGAACAGTGGACGGCTGGTATTTATTTAGCTTGCCTTTTTAAAGCTCATCATATAAAGCCGGGGTGTTCTTACACTGCAATATCAGCTGTCTGTGATAAAATTGTGTGACACTCAGCCTCCTTGCTAATTCTCCCTTGAATATGCTAAACTGTGCCCGCTTGCTTGGGCCCTCAGAGTGTTCTCCTGACAGCTTCCCAGTGTCGCCTTTAAGCATTTAACTAGAGGATAAAAGGATGCTGAGAAAAAGAAAATGGATGCAGCCATCGACACAGGAAGAAGAGGGGACAGGATCTTAGCACACATCATTTATACACATTTAAGTAACATTCTCCCTCAAACTCCCCCTTCACCACCATGTCCCATGCCGCCGCCCCCCCCCCAATCCTTTTCCACAAACAAATATCAGTTATCCTTGACTCTCCCTTGCCCACTCATTTTGTTGTCTTCCACTCACTGCTGAAATTTAGGTTGTAAGCTCCTTGGGGCAGGGAACAGTCTTTTTGTTTGTTTGCTTTTGCGTATGTTACTTTGGGAAACGATATGTACATGGATGGCATTACATAAATAAATAACAGATCTCCCCCACTTTGATGGCCATGTAAACACTCTAAGCAATTACTTTCTGCTTTCCTAATTTTAATACTTATTAGCACTTTTGAGTGCAAAGTGCTTCACATACATTATCTTGTAATCTTCACAACAACCCTGTAAGGTACGTCACTGTTATCTCCATATTGCAGATGAGGCGCTGAGGCTCAGAGAGAGTGCCTTACCTGAGGCTACCTAGGGAGTTCACAGTAGAGACAAGATTTGAACCAGGGACTTCCAGATTCATGGCTCAGTCTCAGGATGGCACCAGACTTCAGGGGATCCTCAGGCATGGTGCTGCCGATGCTCCCCTGGTGGAAGTGGTGGTGGTGGTTCTACGCCAGGCCCCTGACCTGCACTATTAAAGAAATTGGAGCTTTGACAGCTAGCTCTCAAAACACCGGTCCCTTTTAAAAACGGGTGGCTCGCACTTTTTCATGTTCCTGAGCACCTAGATGCTAAGGAACAAGTGGAAAAGTGAGAGCACCCTTAGGACAGTGAAGTCCCCCCCACACAAAAAAGTTGAGAATCTTGCCATGAAGGGGGTGTAAATCCTATCACCCCCTTTTCACAAGCACAGATCACTCATACCTTTGGTTTGGCTTGACAGCTCACCTTTTGACAGCTGTCAAACCAAATGAAAGGGTGGAAAAGGCTATTTGGAGCTTCTCTGGGTCAATGTCCAGGATTGCTACCTGCTGCACTTTGCCAGTTTAGATGACTAAGGTGGGGTGGATATGATGGAGGTTTATAAAATCATGAGCGATATGGAGACAAAGTGGAAGGTACTCTTGCTCTTGCTCTTATGGAGGCCACCCAATTAAACCGGATAAAAATTTCAGTTTTATTTATGTAAAGTATTTTTAACACACACTTTAGCCGATAAGGACAAAAACAGGTGTACAGTCTAAAAAGCACAACTCAAAATGAACAAGGGATGGGGAAAGAAAAGGAAAACAAGCAACCGCAGGCTCTAGATCAAAAACCTGCAGAGCTCTTACAGAAGAGGGGCCAAATGGATCTGGTTTCTCAAGTCAAGCCAATGGAGTGGCCCTCGCTTCCCGGCTCTCCCTCTGCTGTAGCCTGGTGGAATGGCTACTGATGGATGGCAGGGGAGAGAGGGAGAGCATTAGTCCTGCTATATGGCAGGAGGGGAAGTCAGTGACCAATCACTGGCGGAGATGGTGATGGTGGAATCAGCAAACTAAGGGGGTGATGAGGGCAGGGCTGACCAAAACAGCTGTTCCTAATTCACCACCTCATCCACAGGTAATGCACTGGAGGCAACAGTTTCACTGCTGTTTCAAGGAGCATGATTGGACCCTCCACAATAGTTTCAGGATTTACAATGGCAGCAGGAGAGGGTGGAGTTCATACCTTTTCCTCTTTTCTAAGCCAGCAGCTTCAATGGTATGGCAGCAGAAGCAGAGCTCTGGTCACCGCTGCCAGAATCCTCCCTTCTCAGAGTGTCTGAAAAGGTTACTGGTGTGGCTATGCTAGCAGAATGGCACTGATAGCAGAGGGGCCCCATCAGCGGTCACTTTGCCCAGGGACCCCTCAAATCTTGAGATGGCCCTGTTGGGAATTGGGATTTGGGGTGGGGAAATGGGTGGAAGGGGAAATTAAGCAGCTGCTCCACTCATCTGCTCCCCCTCCCCACTTAAACTTGCCGCCGCCAATACTACTTTTGTTGTTTCAGAAAGGGACTGTCAAATCTTGTTTGGACAATAATGATTGGAAAAAAGTTGTATAGAGCGATGCCAAGAAAGAAATCCACCAGTCTCCAGTGTTGCTCTTTCACAAGTTCCTAAGAAGGCCAGCATGAATGCTCTTCGACTGGCATGACTTGATCTGATAGAAGCTGCTTATATTACTTCTGCTTTTTGAGCAATTGTTTCCATGTTCAACAACAGCAACACAACAACAACAAACACATGACATACTTACTGCAGGAAATTATAGATGACCCCTCCTACAATGGTTACAAATTGCAATGCAGTGAGAAATGGGATACGTCTTTTGCCTAGCACAGACCAAAACATTAACAAGTAGCAACATGCAACCTGTTTTACTAACGGCAACACATTTAAGTAAGGTTCATAGGTGAATACTCCCGATAAAGTCATTTTGCTTATTTACTCTTTAAGAATAAAACAACAGTGGTAAACCAGGTTGTTGTTTTTTATACTTATAAGCATGTTTAGGGTTGCTAAACTTTTAACTGCTCTATTAACTAATTAGATTGGAGTAAATCTACAGGTAAGCATCTACATGCTAATTATTGCTCTTTTTGCAAGCAAGGGTTGTTATTGTTGTTATTGTTGATGATGATGATGATGATGATGATTATATTTTATTTTGTATTATTATTAATTTTATTTCTATACTACACAATAGCCAAAGCTCTCTGGGTGGTTTACAACAATCAGTAAAAAATACAATGTAAAATATACACAATAAAAGCATTATAAAAAAATTAAAACCAAATTTAAAAAACAACTCAAATAACCAAAACAAGTCAATACAACGTAACCAGTAAAAAAAGTTAAAATAACCACCCCACCATGCACTATTTAGAGTTGGTAAAAGCCTCAACATAGAGGGCAGTCTTAACCTGGCACCGAAAAGATAGTAGAGTTGACGCAAGGCAAGCCTCAGGGGGGAGCTTGTTCCACGGTTGTGGGGCTACCACAGAAAAGGCCCTCCCCCCTTGTTGCCACCCTCCGAGTCATCCTCGGAGGTGGCAGTCAGAGGAAGGCCCCAGATGTTGAGCATAGTGCCCGGGTAGATTGTGGTTAGGAAAGGCGTTCCGTCAAGTATTGTGGTCCCAAGCCGTGTAGGACTTTATAGGTTAACACCAGCACCTTGAATCGGGCTCAGAAGCATAAAGGCAGCCAGTGCAAGCGGGCCAGAACTGGTTTTATATGTTTGGACCTTCTGGTCTCAGTGATGAGTCTGGCTGCCGCATTTTGCACAAGCTGCGGCTTCTGAACAGTCTTCAAGGGCAGCCCCACGTAAAACACACTGCAGAAGTCTAGCTTCAAGATTACCAGAGTGTAGATTACTGAAACCAGGTTGTCCCTGTCCAGACAGGGGTGTAGCTGGGCCACCACACAGAGCTGGTACAAGGCACTCCATGCCCCTGAGGCCACCTGAGCCTCAAGTGACAAAGATAGCTAAGGAGAACCCCCAGGCTACAAACCTGCTCCTTCAAGGGGAGTGCAACCCCATCCCGAACAGGTTGAACACCCTCCATCCGGTCAGAAGAACCACCCACTAACAGCATCTCAGTCTTGTCTGGATTGAGCACCAGTTTGTTAGCCCTCATCCAGTCCATTGTCGCAGCCAAGCACCAGTTTAGCACATCCACAGCCTCACCTGATGAAGTTGGAAAGGAGATATAAAGCTGTGTGTCATGAGCGCATTGATGGCAACACACTCCAAAACTCCAGATGACCCCACTCAGCGGTTTCATGTATATGTTAAATAGCATGGGAGATAAGACTGACCCCTGTGCAACTCCATACTGGAGATTCCACGGGGCAAAGCAATATTCCACAAGCACCACCTTCTGGAGCCGGCCATCCAAGTAGGAGCGGGACCACTGAAATGCAGTACCCCCCACTCCCAATTCAGACAGCCACCCCAGAAGGATACCATGGTCGATGGTATCAAAAGCCGCAGAGAGATCCAGGAGTATCAACAGGGTCACACTCCCCCTGTCTCTCTCCTGACATAGGTCATCATACAGGGCGACCAAAGGTGTTTCCATGCCAAAACCAGGCCTGAACCCCAACTGAAATGGATCCAGATAATCAGTCTCATCCAAGAGTGCCTGGTTAGTCATCTGTGGGACAGCATTTAAAAAACAGACTTAGCTTGTGTTGCAGACAACGCCTCCGGGAAAAGATCCTTTTGTTTTTTTTAACAGAAGGAACTGTTTCAAAACAAAATGTAAAAGTTCCTTCATATACGTACAACATCCAATAACTCAGAATAAGTAATCAAAGCTACCAGTTCTGTCACCATTTCTTCAAGCAGCAAACTAAAACATAAAACACAGTTTAGTTATTTCTTATTTAAAATATTTTAGAATTTCCATATGATAAAATGTCACTTTATATGTTAATATTTTAGATCCGTTTATCAGTTTACATTTTAGATCAGTTTTACAGATAAACTGTAAATTTTACAGTAAAAAACTGTAAAAAATGTAAAATTTACATTGAAAATAAGCAAAGTAAATTGATGGAACAGAGCAAAGATTTCATAAACAAATTACATTCTTATGTTACGTTGTTGCAATAGTTTGAAAGAAATGTGTCAAATCAGATGACGGATGTGGTTTGTATTCCCAATAGATAATAAAGGTAGAGCAGTTTTCAGTAACATTATTATATTGTCTCCCTTCTTTAACACAATTAAGGCTGCAAAACTGCAATCCTACACACATTTAGTTTGGCGTAAGTCCCATAGAACTTAATAGGATTTACTTCTGAATAGACATGTGTAGGACTGAATCGTAAAGCTTCTAAGAACTGGTTCGCACGACCCACGCTGTGAGCGGGGGAGGCACCATGGGGCATGCGTGGGCGGACCCCGGTGGAGCCGGCAGTTCCCGCACCACAGTGCGGGCCTCCCGGCGCTAGGGGGCGGCAGCCCAGGATGCCCAGAGGGGCTGTTTGTCCCTACAGGCCGGAGCGGCCGCAGCTCCGGCCGCTCTGGGCTGCCACCTCTGTGCAGCCCCCGCAGGACGGCCGCCTGCTGTTCGCACGGCAGGGTGGCCACGCCGCGCGTGGTAGGGACTTACCCCTCTACCGCCCATGGTCACTTTGCGTGCGTCCCGTGTGCGGCCATCCCGCGGGGGCGCCCCTGGTTGGCGTTCGCACGACACGGGAACTGCGGGGGACTTCTGCTTCCCCGCGGTTCCCGTGTTGTGCGAACACGCCCTAAGTTTAGCCATCACCAGTATGTCTCTGAGTTGAACAGGTTTTCAGGTCACGCTTGAATTTACTCAACTACAATTCCATCCGAAGGTGTAAAGGGAGAGTTCCACAACCGTGGAGCCAAATGAGAAAATGCCCAGAGCCTAGAATTTGCCACCTTCATCCAAGGCACTTCCAAAACCCCTGAGTCTGCAGATTGGGTTCTCCTAAGAGGTGTGTGCCATGCAACCAACTCAGCCAAATAATTGGGACCGGCAACCAGTGCAATGCTCTACGGTGATGGGAAACATGGGAATAATGAGGCAGGTCAAGAACCGCACGTACAGCACTATTCTGCACCAAAATAAGGGGATGGAGCGAAGAAGAAGGCAAACCCACCAAAAGACTATTACAATAATCCAAACGTGAAATGACCAAAGTATGGACAAGCAGCTTCGCAGTCTTCAGGGTCAAGAATCGATGGATCCATCGGATGTTAGCAAGATGGAAGCCACATGTCTTTGCTTTGCTGTCATATTCACAAATGGACGAAGTGACAACTGATCATCCACCACAACCCCACGATCCATGGCCCTCGAGACAGGGGTCACCTGGCAGTCCTGAAGAAGGAGGAAAGGACAAACCAGGGGATGGCCAGGACGATCAGGATGAAAAACCAAGGCTTCAGTCTTGTCCGGGTTCAATTTTAAACAATGAGAGGCCATCCATGACGCAGTGTTCAAAGACAAGTCTTCCCAGCCTATGCCAATACTCTTAACACCACACTAGATTTTCCATTCCGAATGATGATGGAGCTGATGAGTTGATGACACCATCTGCTGCCTTTAATTGGAATCAAACATGCAACACTCAAATGCATTGCTTTCTTCAAGACACATTCAGTTTTTTTAATGGAAAGAAATAATGTGAAATAATGTGTTCACGGTGGGCAGGGAACTGCCAACACACACTAGGAAAAAGTGGCAGACATGGGGCATCATGGCTACTCTCAGGTTGCACAAAAGTGGGGGAGATAAAAAGAGAGAACTGGCACACTCATATGTAAGCTTTTGGAAATGTTATCCCAATGTTATTGAACACATGCCAGACATGGTTTGGCATTCGTGGTCTGGCCTTGTTGTCTATCACATAGGTGCAGAACTTCTTTTAGCCTGAGGGCTGAATTCCATTTTGGAGAAACTCTTGGGGGCCACATTCCAGTGGAGGGCAGGGCCAAAGGCAAAAGGGGCAGGGCAAAATACTAAAAATGCTAGCATATTTTAGCTTAAAGCACTTACTGCCAGTAACTAAGCCTTAGGAGATGCTGGAAGCAAGCATAAGGGGCACTTTATTTGTGTGATACTGCTGCCAGACATCCCAGTACTGAGTATGTAGCCTAAGACAGGGGTGGGAAAAAGGTAGAACTCCAGATGTCTTGGATTTCAACTCCCAGAAGCCCCTGCCAGCTTGGCCAATGGTCAGAAATGCTGGGAGTTCAAAACATCTGGAGATCTACTTTCTGTCCACCCCTGGCCTAGGGTTGTAGCTTGTCATCATGTGCCAAACACATCTCTTATTCAACTTACTCTTGTAAATAACAAGTTCCATAAATTATATAAAGTTCCAGTAGAGAAGCAATCTAAAGTAGTAGTTACATTCTGTATCAAACTCTAGCTTACCGTACCTTTTGTCATTTTTAGGAGAAATCCTTGACAAACTAATCAGTATAGTTAGAAGTTAGAACTACATGAGAGTTGTACATCGTTCTAATGTTGTGCATTTTTAAGACAAAGAAACAAAAATTGACAGTGCAATCCTATACATGTCTAAAAAGTAAGTTCCATTGAATTCAATGGGGCTTACTCCTAGGTAAGAAGGCATAGGATTGCAACCTGAAAGATCTTATCTTGGAGCAGGATTTACTATACCATATTACTATACCATATTACATTTTGGTGTCAGTCTGGGATGGAAGAACCCACTTCAGTGGTATTCTTGGTCTTCAGTTACATGAGAGTTAACATTTCCATGTGCAGGAAAATCTGAACATTGCTGAGTTCACGTGCTGTAAACCGACCTACTGGCCTACACCCACAGTAGATCAATGCCACAAGTAAGGCTGTTTATATGGCTATTTTGAGGATCCCAGGAGCTCGTATACCAATATACTCTGACTGTTACATATCTCACATGTCAACTTTGAGGTAAATGTGATTGTTTGGGTCCACTTTCAGTGTGATTAAAATTAGACTACATTAAAAAATCCCTCAGCTCCTTTCATTTTATTAAGTCATTTGATCTAGTAGTCACATGACTTTAATTTACTCCATACCTTGAAAAGAACTCGGAACAATTGTTTTTAACAGAAATTATCTTTTAATATGAACCATTCTCAGCAGCACAGATTCAAGTTGCAAACCTATGGTCCTGGGGAGGGCATCCCAAGAGCCATAGGAAAGGTCAGAAGAACTTCCCCTCCAAGAGCACAGAGAGAAAGAGCGAGTGGTTTGCCTTCAGATTCAGAGTTCCCACCTCAGGACATTCTTCCCAGCAGCCTTGGAACCTTCGAGGCTGTGCCGCCCCGCCCCAATGTCAGAAATGGGGCATGCTGGGGGCGGGTGACACTGGGCGTGTTGGGAGAGACTATGGATCCGCAGCTCTCCCAGGTCCCAGCCCAGCCTGAGAACCTAGAGGCTTGGGAACAAGTAGAAAGGTGAGAGCACTCTTAGGCCAGTCAAGATGAGGATCTTGTCGCAAAGGGGGTGTAAATCCCATCACCTGCTTTTCGTGAGCACAAATCACTTATACCTTTGGTTTGGCTTGAGATGACAAAATACATTGGGCCAGGCCTGAAGCACTCATTTGCATGCAGAAGCCTCATGCTCCATTGACTTGTATGGAGACTGGTTGCATTTTTAAATATTCAGAAACGTTTTTTAAAATTGTGTATTTTGCACATGAAGTAGGACACAGGTTACAGCAAGGACTATGGACTTGGATGCTAATCTTTTTCAACGCCTGCAGCCACACACTCAGGCAACACACTGCACACGTGTGTCAGGATATGCTGCAACATTTTGTTGCAGGGCCCTGCTGGTTTACTCACTAATGGCAGCTGGTGGTCCTCATGCCTAGTGGCATACCTGCATCACAGACTTAGACTGCAATGCTATACTAACCTACCTGGGAGTAAGTCCATTTGAACTTAATGGGACTTACTTCTGAGTAGACATGCATAGAATTGCGCTATTAAACTAGTAATAGTTGTTCCCTCTGTCCAGGGAACCCTGTAACCTATAGTCTTGTGGGCAGGTGGTGGCAGCGGGAAGTGTTGTGGCTCAGTGGTAGATCACTTGTTTTGCAAGCAGGAGGTCCCAGGTTTGATCCCCAGCATCTCCAGGTAGGGCTCAGAAGGAATCCTGCCTAGAACACTAGAGAGCTGCTGCCAGTCAGTGCCAATAATACTGGGCTAGCTAGATGGACTAATGGTCTGACTCAATATAAGGCAGCTTCCTATGTTCCTAAGTAGAGGAGGAAGATTTGTAATGGGGAATTTTGAACATGTTCATCAAACTACAATTCCTAGGATTATTTGGCAGAGGCCGTGAGAGTTACGTAAACCAGTATAAAACAAATATAGTTTACACAGGCTCTTAATCCTCCTATTGCTCAAAAAAGGAAGTAATAATGATCCCATTATGATTAAAGTTTAACTCAGAGACCACAATTTTGCACAGGAGCACTTAAGCCCCGTTAAATCAATGGGCTTCAAAATGCCTAAAGTTGCTGGAGAGGAGCCAGATTCTACAAATAGGGGGTTCTTTTGCATGTTTTGACAAGCATGCCATCAAGAATGACAAATGAGCTGGTGCTACACTTCAGATCAGCCTTAGTGACTTTGTTTGTGTCTTTTTTTGTCATGAGGAAAACTTTTAGGCCAATCAGCTGAAAGCAGCTGTTTGTGGAGTCTAAAATCCTGGAAATGATCATCATGGCCACTGCAGAATATCCAGGATATAAATGATGAATTCAAGGGCCCACACATGCACCAATTGCTTATTGTGTCCCATTTCCAAATGAGGCTTAAACGTTATTCTTTACTCATTCCTTTCTTGTATTCTTTCGAATAGGTTTCCAAACAGTATCAAGTAATTTAGGGCAAAGATTACAGTTGGAATTTTTTGCTGCTCTGTGGAATAGCATCCACCAGTACAAGGCACCGATATTTCACAAGGTGTGTTATTATCCATGGTATAGATGATAACAGAGTATAGTAATGAGTAAGGATACAAATAAATGCATATGTTTTGGTGTAAAATATCCAGATCTACAATACTTGGAAGTTCTCATCAAAACTTTGGAAATATGAGCAAATTGTCTTGCTTTTCCTTGTATTACTTAAGATGCCTCTTGTTACCAGCCTAAGACATTTTGTGTCCAGAAGCAAAGAACAAGATGGTGCCCCACCCAAAGTGGATTGGACTGGCAGTTGAATCTTACTTCAACACTGGTGATGGGACAGTGTCCTCCACCATACCTGAAGGCAGCAGACTATCTTAGGGGGCTTAGGGCAGGCTGCACAGTACACAGCTCCGCCCTCCAACACCTCTCACTGCCATTCATGCCTTGCCAAAAAACAGGAACTGCATCACCAAAAAAGAGGATAAAAGAGGACATTGATTTGCATTGTATGTTCATATTCTAATGCAGGAACAGCATCAAAGATAGGCATGGTTGGGCATCTGCCAAGGGCCCACACCCCAGCAAGGGCCCACTGACAAGAGCCCCTTGGACTTGCTCCTCCTCTTCACCATTGAAACATGCTTGTTCACTTGCCTCTCACCCTGGCCTACAGTAGATGGCATGGTCTACTTACTCACTGGCTCCTTGCCAGTGAAGCAAGCAAGTGGTAGCATTGATGAGAAAGAGGAGGAACAATAGCACCTGGTGAGAAGGTAGACTTACCAAGGGAGTGAACCCATTCAGAGTGCCTTGTCCAAGGGCCCTCCAAAGCCTGGAGCTGGCACTGTGCTAATGGATATATAGATGTGAAAATGTAGAAATAACTACCTGGAGGTTCATCTGCTCTCATGTATACCTGCCTGGACCCTAAGATTGTCCTCAGCAGTTTTCCTCCAGGAGCCCCTGCCAAAGGAAGTGAGACTACTAAGAAGAGGGCCTTTTCTGCTGCAGCACCCCGGTTGTGGAATGGACTTCCTAGCCTACATCGTGCTCTTTTCAGCAAACCTTCTTATTTTCCCAGGCATTTTAGTCTTGCAGATTCTGTTGTTTTAAATCTGTTACTGTATTTTAAATCTTTACACTGCTGCTAGGTTTTATTTGGTTATTTTTATTTTATACTGAAGTTTTAAACTTTAGTATTGTATTTTATCATGTTGTATTTTATGGTATTAATTGTTGTGAACCGCCCAGAGAGCTTCACCTGCTGGGTGGTATAGAAACGTATTAGTGGGGAAGACTGTGATCACGTGAGTTTTGTGCCTGCTCTGTCTGTTGCCCAGGTGCTAACTGTGGATGGGCGACTTTAAGGTACCTGTTTCCCCTGCTTATGGTCTGGACAGCTCTTCAAATAGAAATGGACAACTTGTGGCACTCCAGGTGTTTTGACCTACAACTCCCATGATCCCTCACTATTGGCTATGCTAGCTAAGGCTGATGGGAGTTGTAGGCCAAAACATCTGTAGGGCCACCACTGAAATAGAGGATGCCTTCAAATAGAGCAGGGGTCTTCAAACTACGGCCCGCGGGCTGGATCCGGCCCGGCGTGCCCTTCCATCCGGCCCGGTGGCCGATCTAGGGTCCGTGTGGTAGGCCCGAACTGGGCCCGCCCGTGTCCGCGCGCCTCCCGGGTCGGACCAAAGAGCCTCTCCCCTCAGGCGCTCTCTCCTCCCAGGACAAGCAGGCTGGGCGGAGCCAAGGTGGGCCTCACCACCAGCCTTTCCTTTTCCGTGCCTCCAAGAGCTGCTGCTTCCGTGTCCTGTCCCCACCCCCACCCCATCCGCAGCCTCGCGAGCTTGCCAATAGTAGTTCTTTGCTCTCCGCTGGTCCCGTCGCGTCACTTCCGGCGCAGCGGAAGTGACGCGACGGGACCCTGCTCCGTCGCGTCCATCCTGGACCCCACCCATGCTGTTTTTCAAAACTGAGCGTGGGCGGAGTCCAGGATGGACGCGCTGGAGCAGCGCCGCCGCCGGCGGACTCGGGCAGTGGCGGAGGCCAGGTAGGACGGCAGCGGGGATGAAGGCGGGAAGCGGTGGGTGGGTGGCGGGTGGGTGGGTGGTGGGTTACGGTGGGGGCAGGGGCGGGGGGGCTTTACCTCATCCGCCTCGCCGCCCACTGGTCCTGTCACGTCACTTCCAGCACGGCGGAAGTGACGCGACGGGACCTTGCTCCGTCGCGTCTATCCTGGACCCCGCCCGCGCTGTTTTTCAAAACTGAGTGCGAGCGGAGTCCAGGATGGACGTGACGGAGCAGCGGCTGTGGCGGAGGCACCGGCGGCAGCAGCAGCGCACAGGGGACCAGGTAGGATGGCGGCAGCGGGGGGGGTTATGGGGGCGGGGGGTCCTGCGGTGGCGGCAGCAGCGGGGGGGTGGCGGGGCGGTCCTGCAGCGGCAGTGGGGGGCGGCGCGGGGGGCGGGGGGTCCTGCGGCGGCAGCAGTGGGGGGCGGGGGATGGCGGCGGCGGGGGTCCTGCAGCGGCGGCAGCGGGGGCGGCGCGGGGGCGGGGGGTCCTGCGGCGGCAGCGGCGGGGGGGCAGCATGAAGGAGGCGGCACAGGGGTGTCCCAGTGAGTCCGGCCCCCCAACAGGCTGAGGGACAATGAACTGGCCCCCCGTGTAAAAAGTTTGAGGACCCCTGAAATAGAGGATTGTCCTCTGGCAGAACTTCAAATAGAGGACTGGCCACTTCAGAAGTAGGACACATGCCCACCCTAGGCCCCCAACCTCTCCCACCCAAGGTGGGTGCACACGGTATAATTATTGATGAAGACAAAAGGCACAAATAAAAGGTGTTCTCACAAAGTACTTGCAGACAAGTATACTTTACATGAAAAAATCACTGTGTATTATTAAAGGCTTGCACTCTGACCAGAACCAGAAGGCCTTTACTAGGAAGTAAATTGCATTAATGTCAATAGGATTTATTTCCAAATAGTGTGTTTAAGATCCATTTATGAGTCACTGAACATGCTGTTACACTGTCTCCTTATTCAAACAGTCAAATTCGGAAATTCTAAAGTACACAATTAAGACCTTCTTTTAATAACACCTCTATGAGCATTCCCATCAAACCCCATTATGACAGGAGCAATTTATGCAAGACTGAAAAACAATGTGTGCGCCCTCTGCTGGACAAGACATACAATACCCCTGTACACTCCAATAGATTCATAATATACAACAACCCTCCTGTTAGGGCTTTTATAAAGATCCATCTAGGCGGATAGAAGCAACTTCTTTGTTACTGCTATGGTGCTGATAGTCCTGATCCTGGCTCAGATAATGAAACCCAAGTAGGAGCAAATATCTCGCAGACAGAGAGGCTGAAGTCAGGCAAGCAGGCCAAAGACTTGGCATGGCAGAGCGGGACTGCGATGACCTCACTTAGCAACACATTTCTCAGATGGAAGGAAGACAGCCAGTGTAGGAGCTTTTTATCAGATTGTGGCACCAGATTGGCCTTCTAGTGCCACCTGACTTCCCAGACTGGGTAAGTATTTGGGCTCTTGTGTGTATGCCTCAGCCAGAATGGCTCGCAGTTGCATACGCTCCAATTGTCCCTCTTTATTTAACTGCCCCGGCAAAACCAACCCCACTGTAAGGCTACCCTCTCTACACAACAAAGTTTCTCTTACCCCCTCATTATGTCTGCATAGTGGTTTGGTCACGCCATTTTTGTAGGATGTCATGGAGCTCATTCATGGCTCCCTGCACCGCCAGGGCTGATGGTTCAAAGAGGCAACTGCGTAGCTTCCTTTAACATTTTAGAAACACAGTCATACTTATGAACATATAATTCCTCCAAATTACTCAAACAACACAGCCAAGCCACACACTGGAGGTGAAATGGGGGGGAGCATCAGCGGCCAACCAGTTAAAAACGTTTTAGTTGATTAGTCATCTTTTAGTCAATGAACTTAACCAATTAACCGTAAATTAAATGTAAATCAATCAATAAACAACTATTTCAAAGAAACTTGCATGTAACCCAAACCTCAATATAGGCTCATTGTTGAGATACTGAAGTGTGAGATAGCATAATTTACAGTACAATCCTATACATCTCTACTCATGTCTAGTTGAATGGGAATTACTCCCAGGAAAGTGTGTTTAGGACTACAGCCTTACTCACTGTAGACGGAAAGGCATCTTTAATACTTTAATTTTCATTCATTATAATGACAAGCCCATGATTATAAACAAGAACGTCCTTACTTTTCAATGCCTCTAAAGAAAATTTGCCCAAAATAATTAATCCACAGAAGCTTTGGTTGATTAATCAATTAAATATTTCAGCCATACAAAAAAACCTCTGCACCATTAGCTAATTGTTCCTTCATGATCTCAAACAATGGGCAGGCAATTCCAACATCCAGCTGCATCAGTCCTGATACTGCACATGCAACACCCTGCTGCTGAGCTTCAGCTCTAGTAAGAGATTGCATAAAGGAAGTTCAACAATCCATGCCACATATGTCACTTGTATTATATCCCAGACCAGATTACAAATCATTTGGTGCAGGGACTATGCTCTCCTGTTATTACGAAGCTGTAGGCATCTTTCTGATGCTACAAAATAAATTCAGTGAACAGATAACAATGAGATTGCTCATGGACTGAAACATTCCTTTGCTGCGTACTGTATTTGTACTACACAGTTCATGCACACATATGCAGTTTCAATTGTGGGTGTACTCTCTGCACATATACACTCAGGCGGCTGCATCTATTTGAACTGTTCTTCATAGGCATTTTCTCCTTTATTGTCTGCTGGGATTTAAAGTCATGGCTCGTACTTTTCTAAAATCTTGTTTAGATTGCACTTAAAAGCAAGATACAGTCATCTAGGTAAGTTTCTTGAAGACCCAGGTTCAAATTGAGAAGCAGGTGCTAAACTGAGACATCTTTTTCTCCCATCTTACTTCCCTCCAACCAACATACACTGCTTCTGGCTCCAACATGTACCAAATCCTTGTTTGCCACCATGTCTTAGTATTTTCCTGTCTTGGGAAGCTGGGCCAAGAATATAAACAAACTTCAGAGGCCAAACCCATCCAAGGGCACCTTTGCCATTGTCCTTCAAAATCCCGTTATGTGCATCCTAATTCTCCATGGGATGAGAACTCCGAGCATGCAGTGTTACCCATGTTTAATTTTTCCTTTGGAATGGTGCCACAGCCGTTATAATAATCTCCAGCAGTCCTACTGATTCCATTTTCTCCTCTCGTGTCCAAACCCGACTTTAACCTCAAAAAGGAAGCTCCAACCTCAAAACTAGGTCTCCTGGCCCCTAGAGGATGACTGGCAGCTAAAATTGTGTAATCTCCTGTGATGGCTTTTTGGGAGAATGTAGGCTATCAACTGCTGATGGTTTAGGGGCATGATTGTCTGGCATTGATGGAGGCTCGACTCACCTAGATCTACTGCAGATGCTGCCTCCATGTGTTTACTCTACGTATGAAGGAGGAAGTGGGGCCACACATTCTGGCCCCACTCCTGACACTGTATGCCTCACTGCTCCCCCCACCCAAGTCCACTTTACAATTTAAGGTATACACTTCAGGAATCTTAAGTATATTCCTAAACGTCATAATTGACCTTTAGTAATCCTTCAGTAAGCTTCGGGCCCTTCCTCTGTAATATGGGGTCATAATGCTGACCTATCTTGTGAGGATTAATGAGATAAGCCCGCTATTCTGGAGAGCTGGCTGAGGACAGTTCTTTGTGCGAAGGTGTCCTCTATTTGAAGAGGTGTTGTCCAAGTCCGGTTTAAAGTCAAAGAATGGTACGTAAGTAGGAGGAATAGCACCTTGAAGTTGCCCATCAGTACTTAGCAGACTGGACAGCAGACTGAGCAGGCACGCAACTCATCTAGTCGGTCTTCTCCACTATGGTGAGAGATGGACTGTATTCCTATTTAAATTACAGTAATTATTTGCGTCTATACATATAAACTAGCATATTCAAATTTTATGCGAATTGGCATCTTCTTTGATGGCGATGCATGCCCTCTTTTTTTTTGGTGATGCAAAGGTGTACACCCTAGACGGAGGAGAAAGGTCTCTCTGCAGACCTTTGCTGGTGGAGAGAAGTACCAGTGGTGGGGAGGGGACTCTAGGGGCCCCATTCTGCCCACAGAAAGCTCCAGAAGTGGAGAACTACTGCCACAGAAAGCTCACAAAGGGGCAGGACACCAGCAGCTTTGGATTCACTGGATCCAAAACTCTGCGTATCCCCCAAGGGCCCCAGTTTTTAGGCCACTCAGCTATACCAACGGGGGGAAAGGTTGGGGACTCCCAGCCTCTTCTGCTCTGGCCAGTGCGACTGAGCAGGGCTGGGAATGTGCCAGTGGATTCTACTTTGGAATGCTCTGCCTTTACTGAGACAAGAAATGGCTTAAAAAGACAAGATAGTAGCATAAATCAAATTTGTTTTGTGGATTGTTTCCAAGGGTAAGCTATATGTTGCAGCCATCATGGCTAATTCAAATGAATGTACATCTATAAAAAATATTTTTTACAGTTCTATTTATCCTTTACTAATTATGCCTTTTGTGTTTACTGTTTTATTAACAGTATAGCCTTTATTGTTCTATTTCTATTCATAAAAATGTTTATAAATGCAAAATGTACATGGCTTTCTTTCCTGTTTGGGAAAAAGAGCAATTTTTGTAAGCTTTGTAACATCTTTTTAAAAAATTTAATAGTATGTATGGTGATGTTTGGTTTCATAACATGCATAATTAATTACCAGTAATGACATTAAGGGAACCATTTTCTCCTGGTGATTTAATATGTATAAATTACTGATGAGAAATACAAAGATGCCAGATTGGCTATGTATAAAAATAATTGGTAGTTTTTTATTTGTATAGAAATAATGTATGGGGGAAATATGCATTATACACAATACTGAAAGTGAAGAAGCCTTTTGTTGTTGTTGCAAATTTAGCAGATTTCCTGCTAATTTTAATTTTTGTTCATTACTAGGTACTGACAATGAGTTTACTATTGTAAAGTATGTAGATGCTTTTCACTTTCAGTTACAAGTGTTGGGCTTCTTGACCTGACTCGGAAGAGAACTGTGTAGAAGGCTGCACACATTTGAATCACAAACCTTCCTGTTATGAAGAATATATGATATATAGGGGAGTGTCCTATTGTGCTTGTGTGCCGACAGGAGTGACTGCTTGCATAACGGGGATTTTTCAGTTCTACAAGCAACCCGAAATGAGCGAAAATGCTCATTTCTAGAATGGGGTAGGTCAGCGTAGCTTGCAGAAGGTAGCCCTGCTGACCTGTCCTGATCCAGAAACCAGCATTTCTGCTCATTTCCAGGTTTGTTTTTTTTAAGAACCACAAAATCCCTGTTGCACAAGCGTCGCTCTTGCTGGCACAAAAGAAACCATGGGAGTGCAGCGGCAGTATAGTAAGCAGAACACATGTACAATCATACATACTAATACTGAACTCAGTTCTCTTTGTGTGGATCCTTATTTAGCTAAAATGGCACCATCTACGCACGAGGAGGAGGTATCAGCAGGTTTGTGGGAGCCCAAAGATTTGCACAAGTACGAAAATTATTTCAAAACAAACCTCTAAAGTGGCGGGGGGGGGGGAGGAAGGGAATGCCCAAAACCAGACCAATGAGGACTGAGCAGGGTCAGTGGGCTTGCTGAATGACTGTTGGGGGGGGGGGGAATAGAAAACTGGGGGAGGGGAGGAATGGGATGGAGTTTCCTGCAAGAGGGCATGGCTTGAACCCTGAACAGGAGCACTCCATACTGCAGCATTTCTTGCAAGTCCCACTAGTCCTTCCTGTTTGTTTTCTGTTCCTCTTCATCTCTATCCATTCCAATTTATACCATATGCTGCACACATTTATTTGGGAATATTATGTTGCTTTATACAGGAGCCTACCTTCCAAGTAAGAGGACTTTGGATTGAAACCCAAGTGTGGAAAGTAAAGGAACATGACCTTGTTTTACTATGGTCCTGATTGTTACAGAACTCAGCCATTACTACAGTCTCTAGGATGCCTGGGCAAAAACGCTAGCCTAGGTTTATCTGACAATGAAGATTGTGCCTAATGTCATAATGACTTCCCTATCAACAAATATCTAGAAATTCCAGATGAAGAGAATGGAACGCACTGGAGGACTGTGAATGATTTCATTAAATAATTTTCTTGGAGTCTGTAGAGATGGACTACCAATCCATGTCACTTTCACCTGATTCACTCAGAAGTTTGTTTCTGTGATTAAAAAAAAAAAATCCACAGGGAAATTTGCATGTAAATACGTACTTAAATGCATAGGGTTACAGCCAATGAGAGGAAGGTTGATATTTCTGCTCCCTTCCTCCCCCTGCAGCTTCCTGCATTCTCCGGAAGGTTGGTGGTGGTGGTGGGGAATGATTCCTCTGCCTGATTGTGATGTCCCCTCCCCGCTGCAGTTCATGTGTCACAGTTACAGACAGTCCATACTATTCAGTAGAGTCACTTACTCTCAAGAGCAGTTTTTTGAGGGGATAAAGGAAGCTGCAGTGCAGAGGGGAAGAGAAAGACTGGTTGTGTGAGCTGCCTTCCACTCACAGAACCGATGGATACAACCCATATTTTTAAACAGATTTTCTCTCAAGATACACATTTCAAAGTGCATTTTATCTCAACATATGCATTTTAACACACATTTCGATACTCTTTTGAGCCAGGAATTGTGTCACAGCATACAGAGAAGTGTGAAATCCAACAGATAGCTATGAGAGTCTACGCATTAGACTGAGGGATGAGGAACAGGTCAGTTTGTACTGTAATGGAATTTGCACAGATCGAATTCATCAAACATCTTTAAGAATCTTTAGACTATTCCGTCTTGTTTTCAGTAGTCCATACTATGACACCCTTTGTTCTTCCAGAGCATGGGGTGGACACACAAGTGTCAATGTGATGCCACATACCAACCATGCCTCACCCTGCTACATCAAATGGCCCATTCTTGTCTGGATCCTCAGCATATGGGAATTTATTTAGAACAGTCTGACCCCATGTGACTCAGAGATCAATCCTATGCTCTATGAGTGTCATGTCCAATATCGAAGGCTCCACTCCATCCTTTGCCTCTGTCAGCTTGCTGGCAGGGTGGAAGTGTGGTTGGCGGGGGGCTTCCTGTATATTTTCTCCATCCATAGACGGGTAAAAAATTAGACCCTCCCATTGCCACAATGGGAGGAAAACATTTAGATGTGCTCTTGAATGTGTCTAAATGTTTCCTGATGGTGTGGTTGGAGGCTGAAAGCCTTCCACCACACCCCTTTTCCACCTTTCCGAGGTTGGAGTTTTGACCTCGGGAGACAGAGCAACTGTGGGAGGAGTGGGGATCTGCATCAGATCTCCTCCTCTGAGGTTGGAGCTCTGTCTCCAGCCTCAGAGGGGGAAATCCAATGAATCCTATGGTCCCCTGGGACACTGTTTAGGGGCTATAGGATTGTTATCTAAAATTCAGTTTCCTATACTGAAATATAAATACTAGGGATGGGCAAATAAGTATTTCCATCATGGGGTTTGTTTGTTCTTTGCATTTTTTTAAACTGATAATTCTGTTCCATACCTGTGTTTAATCCTCTCAAAAAATATACATCTTTAGCAGGGCTCTCCAACCTTGGGTCCCCAGATGTTGCTGGACTACAGCTCCCAGAATCCCTTGCCATTTGCCATGCTGGCTGGGTATGCTGGGAGCTGAAGGCCAGCAACATCTGGGGACCCAAGGTTGGAGAGCCCTGGTTTATAGCATTTTAATAAGTATTAAATGAGCATTTTCTCTCAAAATATGTATTCACATGCACATTTTGATGTGTTTAAACTGCCAAAAACTGTTTCACAACATTCAGAAGAGGATAGCTATATTCTTATCCACAGATCAGGCCATTTTGTATAGGAATTCACAAAGACTGAATTCCCCAAACATCCCTGATAGATACTCAAGTTTGAAGTGATTTCTAGATCACAGTCTAGGGTTATACTCCTGACTCCACACATGCACAAATCAGTGGATTGCTTTAATACAAGTTGTACGTTGGTATAAAATGAACCTATGTGATCATGGACAGTTCCACTGAGGTTTGTGCTTTGATTATGAGCTTATGTACAACCAAACCATGGAATCCAGACACCAGAGCAGGACAATCAGTAACGTGTTTATGGCTCTGTGGTCTAAATCATTGCTCGTGTTGTGTCATCCACAGGATGATTTTCCTGGCCCTTAGAGAGATAAACAGAGCTGCCAGTGGCATGCCCTTGAATTTTAATAAATTGTTAGTGTTTTTAACTGCATTTTAGCAGACTTTTGGGGTGAATGGTTTTGATACACTTAATTTCCACAGAAATCCCCCCATGGGCTTTAATCTGTTTAGGCAGAGTGAGGTGGCTGTCCTTAAGCAACTTATTTTGGATTTAATGAAAGGGCAGTACATTGTTAGATATTTTATTTGTTGTTATCGCTGTATTTTTACTGCCTACAAAGGGAAGAGGTGCTTGTGGGACTTTCTGCCTCAGGTAGTAAAACAACTTGACCAGCCTTCCGGTACTATGCACCTTGACTTGGGGGAGGAGGTGCCATTTGCTGCTCCACCTTGGACAGGAAAATGTTTTGAGAAGGCCTTGGCATCTTGTTTAAACCAAATCAGGATGGTCATGTGGTTTAACTGTGTTTGCTACACTTAAAAAAGAGGAAGAAAATGAACAAGTTCTTGTTAGCTAATGGAAAATCAGTTCATTCCATCAGAAGGATAGCAATTCTAGAAGGCAAAGGAAAGACAAATATCTGCGAAGGATAAATCCAGTGACATATTGACTTTCCTCTTTTAAAAAATCCCCTGACTTAACCCTGAAGGATTCATCTTTGGCCACAAGATGCCAGAGGAACAGTATCTTCTTCCCATAACTCAAATACTTTGCCTGAAAGGATATCACTAGTAAGAAGTGAAAGAGGAGAACGTGGGTTCAGTTCCCAATTGAAAACTATCCTGTACATGCTTCTTCTTCTTCTTCTTTTTTAAGGCATGGAGAGAAAGCATGTAAAATAATTTAAAAATCAAATAAGTGTCATGTGTTATAAGCACCAGAGAACATCTACCTAGGAGATTATTTTCAAAATTTGTTAAAAACCAAATAGATTTGGAAAGAACGTAAACACTTTGGAGCCCCTGGACACACCTTGACTGGGAAAGAAATCCAAATAGTGCCTACATACACAGAGAGAGAGAGAGAGAGAGAAAGAGAGAGAGAGAGAGAGAAATTGCTGTGGCATTTTAGAATTCTGGAACAGAAAATATTGTAAAGGTAAAATTTTAAATAGCAGATAGGATTCCAAATTTAAAATAGATTCTCATGACTGCATTCCTATGTATGCTACATTGATTCAGTGAGGCTTACGTTCAAGTATCCATGCATGGAATGAGGCTGACAAACCAATTTCAATATATACTTTCCCGTTATTTCATCATAGCCTCCCATTCTCACTTCCTAGCCGAGAAGTAATGTTCCTGCTTGTCTGTTATTACTCTCCTTCTATGTCTTCAAGTCTGCCAGAGGCAGACACAAAAACCCATATGGAAACTAAAAGGAAAAAAGAGCAGATGTGTGGGTGGGCGTATATTATGTACTGTGCACGCACAGTGTCTCCTTGCAGGCTGAATGTACCAGGCTGCTTGCAGAAGCTGTGAATTCTTTCCCTTCCAACTGAAGAGGGGAAGCTCCCAGTGGCACCGCATATTCATTCCTTCTTCACATACAAAAACCTTGGAAGGTTTTCTTTCTTTTACTTTTTAAGCTGTGATGTAAGATGTTTGTGGCTAGTTCACACGTCCCATGGCTATAGAATTAGAAAAAACAACTCTTCCTCAGTATTATGCTATCACAGAAAAGTAGTAATACAAAGTATAAATTAAGAGCACCCCCGATATTAAATCATTTCTGTGCCAATCAGCTTCCCTTCCTGCTCTCCCAATACACTTTTGTAGAACAACATCCAATCTGCGTCTTTTTCTCCCTGTGTTTTTTTTGGGGCCGGCTAATCTTTAACTTTTAGAATAGGACAAGCATTATTAGGAGGATCAGCTGTTACTTCTATGTCGCTTCTAAGGTGAAGCCGCCATAATGGCAGCTTCTAACTGAGACACAATCTAGGTTCCCCTGACATGCTGTTATACTGTATTAGCATCAGCGGAGGAGGCTGGTGGCTCCAATATGAGTGGGGCAGCGTATCCACTCCGGGTTGTAGTCTGAACTTTTAAGGAGCTATCCATGGTGTTAGACCAATTTTGGGGATAGGAGGGTATGGTTCAGCACCAAGGAGAGCTCCTTTAAAGTTCAGCCTACAGCCCAGAGTGGATACGCCGCCCCACTCATATTGGAGCCAACAGCCTCCACTGCCTAACCTCATTGTGAACCCCCAGTGCTAGCTCCCAGATATGTATTTTCTATAGAGGTAGAGCCCAATCTGCTCCTAGCAAATTTTCTTAGTTGACAGGGAGAGATTCTGGCAGAATAACTAAGGGTCATGCAGCAATCTGATGCTACCAGCCTGCCCAAAGGCAGAGACGGGCTTTTGCTCTCTGTGGGCAGCTAAACTTGCAGTATCCCTTCAAAACAAATTCCTACCTTATTATGCCATTTGCGGGGCATATATTGTATCAATCATATTTTTTATATTTTCTTTATCTAGTTTATAGCTTGGTTCATGTTTTGTTGTGTATTTTAAAAAAAACCCCTTTTATTAAGGAATTCCTTAATAAAGGAATTATAAAGGAGCCTGATAAATAAAGGATCATTGGGTGGTTAACAGCTACTTATGCCTAGTCTTATGGTGGGTTTAGTAATTGTGACAACGTTGATGTAACTAACCCACATTCAGGACCGGTGCAAGGCAGTTTGGTGCCCTAGGCAAGATCAGATATTTAGCGCCCCCCCTTCCCACTTGAGAGCACTGTATTTTTTTTCAAGGTGTTTCTGGCGCCCCCTTTAGCCCTGCGCCCTAGGCAGCTGCCTAGTTGGCCTAATGGTAGCACCGGCCCTGCCCACATTATGAGCCAGTTTACCAGCATCCTGTGGTGATACTGGGGTGAGTAAAGTTGCAAGAACTCTCAAAAGGACCTCCAGTTTCATCACATGTGCTTATTGGGTTAATGGCAGAAAAATTTAAGTTTCCAATGCACACTAAGCACTTACCATGGATTTTTTCTGTGGCCTTCACAGTTGATTCCCAGGTGACACGCAGTTCTCCTGACAGCTCGATCTTGTGACATTTTTTGTCATATTCATTTAAAAAATGGTGCAGTTCCTGCTCTCCCGATATGGTGCCATAGAAGTGATATATTTTGCTTAATATTCCAGGATTTTTCTTCATCCAGTAGCTCTGCATGTACCACCAGTTCTTTCATATTCTTATAGAGACTTGCTCCCTGTTCTCTGGTGCTGAAGTCTGGCCTGTAGAGCGGAATTGCACTTGTTGCATATATTGCCTATCATGAGCAACATACAAGCCAAACTACCTGTTGGGACTACTGAAAATGTAGATTATTTGTCAATGATTGTGTCCACTCTACTAGCATGCATGTTTTTTTGCAGATAATCATCCTGTTTTTGCAGATAATATGCACACACATATCTCTTGAACATGTGGGTTTCCACATTTACCTCTGTTGGGAAGCTGGTCCACTCCACAGATGCAAAGGAAAGTGTGCATGGATCAACTTCTCCATTGAAATAAAAGGATAAGGCATTCTAGGCAACAGAGTTCTGCATGCCCATCAGAGCAGTCGGGTCTGGAAGATCTCGTAGGATCAGAAATAAGATTATTCTGATTATTTCTTCATATCCGTAGGCCTTCCTGTATCCTAAATGGCTCAGGGTAGATTGCAACATTAATTTTAAAAGAGTATAAGAATCATATGATGGCAACAGTCATAATGATGATGGAAAAGATGGGGGGACTGGAACCAGCTACTCCTTGGCAGTTGGAAGCTGATACAGGGATGATTGGGTCCCTTGCTCACATGATAGCCACAATACAAGTGAGAAATAGATGGATGACTTCAGTCAGTCCCTCCCTTAGCTCCTACAGTCAATGCCCTCTTATGGTAGAGGCAGTGATGTCAAATGGAAATGTTTTGTGAACTGCTACTTCTTAATCTCTAGCTTTCTACAATTGCTGTAGCATCCTCTACCGAAACACACTAGTTCACTTGAGTACTGAAGTGGAAAGTGTTGCACTTTCAAAAAATGAGCCATTCCCTATGTTTGAGCTATACTTATACATTCTCCTTGAGGTAGATCTCTGAGAAAGTGCCTCCTCCTGGTGGAAGGCAGGAGTGATTTTTTTAATTTCCTACCTTCCCAGACTGACCCTATTATCTGCACAAAAGCTTTAATTACAGTTTCATTTTGTTCTTTTCTTCTTTCTTGAATCATCATTTGTGTACCTTCTCTGAGTCCAGGGACCTTAAGGCACGGGGCCTCAGGGTTAGAATAGGATAGAGAAAAAGGTGACCATAACTTCCCTTCCTACTTGTTAGCTTAGGAAGTACATGTGAATCACCCAACTTGCAGTTCTATGTGGGGGTGGGGGACACCACTGGAGGCAGTCTTCATGGAAACAAAGGACAAAAGGAAGCAACCGCCTACTGCTAAAAGGTAGGCCAAAGCCACTTTGTCCTTTTGGGCCACCAAGCACTGCTGAAAGGTCACAGGGACACTAAGATCCATTTGAACAACCTCTATTCTCCACAAGGATTCTCAGCTGGAACCTCAGGACGTTCATTTTCCTTCAAGCACAGGAAGAAAAAGAAAGCATGACACCATCTCACTGCACTAGAAGCACTGGGGATTGTCTCCAGGGCTTCGTACACAAATGGGAAGAATCCATCACCAATGCCTGAGTGTTGGTGATGGTTTCCAAGAGGCATGTTTGGGAGAATGCAGAGAGGCCCAAAGATTGATTTATCAAGTCCCTGAGATCAAAGTATTCTCAAAAGTACTTGGCAATATTAGTGAACATCTGGCATCTCTTGGACATCAAGGTGATAGAATCTGTTCCCCACTCTCAAGATCCCTACAAGGATTATGCTATTCTTTTAATTATGCCCCAAAAGAACAGAGATGTAAAGGCAATACTGGACCAAAAGAAGCTCCACAAATGCCTTAAGAAGAGAGATTTTCATCTGGATACCCTGAAATCTATTTTGGTGGTTCTCCTCAATGGGGATTATTGAGCATCCATGATCCTCAAAGAGGTGTACCTTACTATTTTGATCAAGCACAACCTGAGACACTTTCTTCATTGTCTTTCAACAAAATATACTATAGAGCTCCACCATTTGGTTTAACCTTGGCTCTCAGGAATGTTTATGAAGATTTTGGTAGCCTTAGCAGCC
This sequence comes from Shinisaurus crocodilurus, assembly GCA_021292165.1. Lineage (NCBI taxonomy): Eukaryota > Metazoa > Chordata > Lepidosauria > Squamata > Shinisauridae > Shinisaurus > Shinisaurus crocodilurus. The sequence continues at coordinate 132,910,861 of CM037879.1, forward strand.
TGGCTCTGAATGTAGGCAGGTTGCCTTCCCTTTCTGGACAAAACCTTAATAAGCTCACTAACCCTAGTGTGAGCTCAGGAGGACATTCAAATTACTATCACTTGCTTTAGAGGATCATAGGGAAGTCATAAACATAAAAAGAGCTCTCTCTGTATCTGCAGCAGCAAATAGATCACTTGGAAGTCATCCTGGCCATGCTTCAGGACAGAGTGTCCCTTTTTCAAGAGAAGCAACTGAAGGAGACTTCTTTCACCAAGAGGGTTAAGATGCACATGATAGGCAGATGTGATAGAGATGGCTTAGCTGCTGGGGATGATGGTATCTTGCCAGGAAGTGGTGGAATGACCAGATTCCACATCCAATCCGTACAGAGGCTTCTTCTTCTACCTTTTCAATCAGAAATAGCATTGCAGCAGTACATCCTCATCTGAGTTCCCAAGAAAGTGATCAGACTCTGGATTAGTGGTTGCAATCAGGAGAACTGTTCTGAGGTATGCTGCTCAGGGAATCCCACGGAATCCTTTTAATGATGGACTCTTTTAGAATGGGGAGTCCATTCTCTGGATGATGTAGCACAGTGAATATGGTCAGCGTGAATATGGTCAGAATATGGTCAGAAATGTAATAAATAAATAAATAATTCTAAATGAATAGAATGTATGTTGGCACCTGGGGGGCTGCTGCACTCAAAGGGGCTTGCAGCTAGTTAAGGTTAATGTGGTACCGGTATCATAATTCTTTCAGGATGATCTTCAGATAGGACTTAGTACTATCACCCTAAAGAAGCAGGTGTTCTGGCCTCAACACACGTGTGTCTATCCAGGCAGTTAAGCTCACATGCAATCCACTTCAGTGTGTCTCAAAACTTCATCTTTATTGAAACCCAACATAAACAATAAACAATTAATAAATACGGGATTAATACTTAATAATTGAGGTTGATGAATAGATGAACTACGGTAGATGGATAAGATGAGATGAAATGGTGGATTGATGAGGTGAAAAACAATATAAGGCCAGGCCTTCAGGCTGCAATCCAGAGCAGCAGCAGAGAACAAAGCCCAGGGGAGGTTTCTTCCAAACTGAGGAAGAGCTTGTGCGAACTGGATAGGAAATCTTCCTAGGGACAACTAATCAATGCATGGTATCAAGGTCTGCTCAGTTGCTAACAGATGCCTAGAGAATAAACTAGAGCAATTATCAATGCAAGGCCTAGGGGGCAACATAACAAAACAACATAATGCCCAATTGGGGCAAAACAAGGGAGGGAGGGAGTCATGCCATAAATTGTATGTCTTAAGAGCTTTAAAAGCCTCTCTTGACAGGACCGGAGGACAGAAAAACAGTCTTATTTGTATGATATAACACTCCCTCCTGGGCAAGAAGGTTCCATGGCAACATTGTCCAGGTGGCTAAAAATACACCACTGTGATGGTTTCACGGCTAATTCATCTAGTAGGCAACAGCTTTATCACCCTTTGCTGGTCACTTTTCTACATGGTAGATCTCTAGCAGGGCTTCTGTGCACGCTTTTGCGAGACATGACGAGGTCAAGCTTCTCTCATCCATGGAAGAGGAATCTGGGGGATGGGTAATTCAAATTGTCTTGATGCCTTGGGAAGTGGTCATAAAGCCTCACATAGGGGAACAACACTGAATTTGTATTTCAGAGATGAAAATTAGCCTCTGCTCACTTTAAGGACAAAGGAAAAATTTGCCCTACAACAAATTCCCATTCTCTAGAGTAAACAGAGGGTAGTTACCCACTCAACTGAGGTTTTTTCTGCTTTGACAGACCCATAAGCACATATGAGGGAGGGAGGCAAGCCTCCAAAGATGGTCCTCCTCCTTCTCCAAGTTGTGTTCTGTTAATGTTTGTACTGTTGCCACATTGGAGTCTGCATTATTTTTTGTTTGCTTAGTTGTGCAAGGGGTTAAGAGGGCTCCTGCTTAGCCAGGCTTAGTTTGGGAGGGTAGGACAGCTCCTTGTGTGAAGTCAGAAGTTGACCCCGCCTTTCACAAGGAGGAGGTGCATCTCCAGATTGTCCTCCTCTCAATTTCCGAAATGGGGATTTATGGTAAGTCAATATTTCCCTATTTAGTCATGGAAAGAGATCTTGAGGACAGTTTTTTATATAACCAGAACCTTTAAAAAAGCCTTCAAAACATTAATTATGTAACATTAGTTATTGGGCAGATTAGAAATGTACTAAATAAATAAAATAAATATTAAATTGAATGCTAAAGACTACTAAGGACAATGACAGAAAATAATACAAAGATCTATTAACTGTGTAAAATTAAATGAATGGTGCAGCCTTCCACGTCTTTAGTCACTTGGATACTTGATCATTCCATTTTAAAGGATTGAGCAGAACTAGGAAAGGTACAGAGAAAAAAACCAGAAATGTGATCATGTAACATAGATGGAGTATTTTAATACAAAATGTTAAAAATATGACAGCTCTTCAGCTTAAAAAAAGAGATAGTTAACTGGAAATATGATAGAGGTATATGAAACCATAAAAGCTCTTGAAAATGCTAACAGGGAACAGCTGTTCACTGTTCTACACAAATATAGAACAAGAGGGCACCTGATGGAATTAACAGGCAAACAAAATGAGCATTTTTATTATTATTTTTGGTCACATAATGTGCAGCTGATATGAAAGATAATGTACATCTGGGCGTGACAATGTCCAATAATATAAATGAGTCAATGAAGGATGGAATTGATATGGATAGATGGCCAGAGATTGCTTCTTTGGCAATTCATGAAAAAAAATCTTTTAAATATCCGATTTATGATGCCAGCAACCCTTTCCCTGAAAACACTTGCAAGATGTGTGTTTTGTTGTGTGTGTGTGTGTGTGTGTGTGTGTGTTTGTGTGGTGGTGGTGGTGGTGGTGGTGTTTTTACAAATTTGACTATTGCTATTATAGGGCTTTCTTAAAGATATTTCCAAATTAAAGGGTATTTTTTGTTCAATGATGTTGCAGTCAGCTGAGTGTGATGGGAATATGAGGACCATCCATTACGTTCTTTGAACCTTTGAAGTTCTGAAATCCAGAATTCCTGATTTTGATTAGTTACAGCCTGCCCCTTCCCAAAATCTGGAAAATAGTAAATAAACAAGTACTTATCCATAATCATTTGCAGTGTGCAAAACCAGCACAACAGATGGAGGAAGATTACCCTTTTCTCCCCTTGCCTTCTTCCTGAGAAACAAAGCATCCAAGCATGCAATAGATGCTTGGGCACAGTCTTTGTTCTTCTTTCACCCCTACCTTCCTTTTATTGACCTTAACAACAAAAAAGCAAGGTAGAATCTCTCCAGATGAGTTAGGTCTTCCCTTCACAGTGTAGGCAAGCCATTTTACTTTCAAGTCCATGGCTTTTGTCCTAGGCTCATTGGATATTGCCCATGAATGCAATCCTAAAATTGCATTGTTGGAGGCAGAACAGAGCAGAAGCAAGCACGTCTCTGTGTATTACTGGTGATTCCTTCTCTCAAAGCACCACAATACCTGGCAGCTATTAGCTACTTTCCCTCTCAGGTGTTCAGTTCCAAGACTTCTTTATTGACAATAATATTGAATATGCCACCAACTTTATTTCTATATACTTACATTTTGCCATAGGCTGATTAGCTACTGGCTTGCTCTCTAGCAGAATGGTCGATTCTTGGGGGCTACTGTGTTCAGCCCTTGTGCCAGGAGTTTGGAGCTCATGGTTGTTGTGGCCTAGACCCTTGTCTGATTTGAGGGAAGGTTCTATAACTGTTTTTTTAATCAGCTGGAAGGCTGCAAGTTGCTCACCTCTGATGTACAGATATTGCTAATGTAGTGCATGGTCATTGTGTCTGGTTGAGGCTATTTCCCAGGCTCAGATGCAAACACAATCTTACATGTGACAATGAGCAGATCTTGGCAGATCTAGTCTGATGGTTTGTATGGGATCCCAAATGCTTGTGTTCAGAAGAAGCACACCGAAGCGGTAAGAATCCAGCCTTTAATCTTTAGAAAATTGATAAGTAGGAACCCCAAGGAATTCTGGAAGGAAGAACTGAATGGGGGAAAGGATGCCTTTAACCCCCATTGTTGCCCCTACAAAATTTTCTGTCTCTCAGGAATTCTGGAATCCCACAATCTCCAAGATCAGATGCTTGGATTAATTCATTTTACCAAGCAGCTAACTGCTAGCTTACAAGGAAAAACAGGCAATGTGCGTTTAAAATGATAACTTCCATTTTAAAGTCTAACCTCCCCATTCCTCCATCCCAACTCTTTCTAAATGGCACTCCATGATTCTGGACCGCCATATAGGGCTTTTACAAAATTTTAGTGATGCTTAAAGCAGGTCTACCTTGAGGGGGTTGTTACAACCTTCGCGACTTATTTTTATGATCTTTACAAAAATGCTTACTCCCTCCCCCTTCAACTCTACCACCATATCCACCCCCAACCACCCATGAATACAGCAGATAGGATTAAGGAACAGCTACTGGAGACATCGTAGTAGCCTCAGGAGAGGCGAAAGGAGGGACCCCGAGTTAGAGGAAGACCTCAACGGAGGGGTTGCTGGGGGAGCCATAGGAGGAGGAGGTTTGGATGCCCTCTTTCCCCAACTTAATTGGCAGCAGACCAGGGAGGTGATGCGACATCAACAAGAAATGATCCAGCATCAGCAAGCGGCGCTGCAGATGCAGCTAGAGTTGGCAAGGCTGACCGCGAGCGCCGGACAGGGGGGACCCCCTATACCCCACAGTGGGAGCACTCCGACCCCTAAATGGGACCGGAAATAATTCCCCACCTACAAGCCCGGGCAGGACGTGTTGATCTTCTTCACCCTGTTCGAAGCTGCCTGCCTGGAGCAGAAGGTGCCGGACAATTTGCGAATGTCCGCCTTGAGGACTCAGGTCAGCGCGGAACTGGCTGATCTCTTGGGCATCCACACCCAAACTGCCCCTTTGGACTATGTTGCATTTAAGGAGGCTGTGAGGGAGCGGTTTGCCCTCACAGCCGAACATTGTCGCCGTAAATTTCGTTACGGGCAGCCTTCCCCAGGGGACACGTATGCCTCCTGGATGGCGCACCTGGGGCAGGTCTGGGATGCGTGGATTGGGGCCACCGGGAGAACCACCTTGGCGGAGGTGCGGGAGCTCCTAATCCAGGAACAATTTTGTGCCACTATCCCAGAGGATTTGGCTACGGCGGTGAGGGACCGGGACCCCCCAAACTGTCGGGAGATGGGCAAGTTGGCAGACCAAATGGGGCTGTATCGGCAGCCCAAAGGAGTGAAGGGGGGTCGTGGCGGGGCCAGAGGGAGCGCGGAGAAGGGCAACCCCAAACCTCGGGAGGGAGCCCCAAGCAAGCCCAAAGAGAGCCCCAGCGCCAGTGGCTGTTTTTACTGCAAGGAACCGGGTCACCTCAAGAGGAGTTGCCCCAAGCTCCTCGCAAAGAACCGCAACTCCAAAACAGCTCCGGGCAAGGTGGGAAGGATGCTCGCTCCAGAGTCCTGTGAACCGGAGGAACACGAGGAGGATCAGCAATCGATCTCGTCCCTAGAGGAAGAAGTAGAGGATGCGGTGCGGCCCCTGATGAGCGGAGGACAGCATTCCCTTGGGGCCATCTCACAAGCATCCCTGATGCGCATTGCCTCGCCGGAGCAACTGCATTGGAGCCAGAGTAAATTCTGTGAGTCCATCTCTGTGAACAATGTTTCCCATGTGGGGTATAGGGACACCGGGGCGGACATAACTGCTTTACCTCGGAGTAAGGTAAAGAAGAGACAGCTGTTAAAAGGGTGTACCTGTGCCATAAAGCCCTATAACTCCCCCAACATAGCTGTTCCCCTTGCCCGGGTCTGGGTCAAGTACAAGGGATGGGAAGGGAAGGTGGATGTTATAGTACATGGACAACAAGAATGGGGGATCATCATTGGGAACGACATTGCGTTCCGGGCTGCCCAGATCAAGGTGGGGGTGGTGACACAACGTCAGGCCAAACAAGCCCCTGCCCCACAGCCTCCCAGCCCCCCGACTCCCCATCCCGGTTACGGTAAAGTGACCCCGGTAACCGACTGTTCTCCGCCGCTCCCCTCTGCTTCGGTGAGGGAGGAGGACCAAGGGGGGTTCGCCCCAATGGCCCGAGATTTTGGGACTCAAAGGGTGTTCCAGGAAGAGCAGCAGCGCAACCCGTCCCTCCGAGAATGCCGGGATCGGGCCGGTCAAGTGTTGGGGGCAGGGGACCAGTCAGAACGGTTTTTGTGGGAAGCAGGAGCCCTTTACCGAGAGTTCTGTCCAAAAACCGAACTGGGTCCCCAGCCAAAGAAAAGACAATTAGTTGTGCCTGCAAGGTACCGCCAGGCTGTACTGCAGTTGGCCCACGACGTAGCGTGTGGGGGGGGTCACTTGGGACAGAAACGGACATTAGCCAGGGTGACAGAGGGGTTTTACTGGCCCATGGTGGCAAATGAAGTCCGAGAATATTGCCGGTCCTGCGATGTCTGCCAGCGGGTGGGGCATAACCGGGACCACCCGAAAGCCCCCCTTCAACCCCTACCCATTGTGGGCACCCCTTTTGAAAGGATAGGGTTGGATATTGTGGGACCCTTGAATCCCCCCACCAAGACGGGGAAGAAGTTTATACTGACTGTTGTTGACTTTGCCACTCGCTATGCCGAGGCTTTTGCCCTAGCCTCCATCTCCGCTACCAGCCTGGCTAAGACTCTCCTTTCCCTTTTCGCCCATCTAGGAATGCCCCACACGGTGGTTTCGGACTGTGGCACGGGATTCGTGTCCAAATTGTTTAAAAAGATGTGGGAATTGGGGGGTGTGGAGCATCTGACTTCGGTGCCCTATCATCACGAGACAAATGGGCTGGTGGAGCATTTCAATCAGACTCTGGAGAAAATGATCAGAGCTTATGCGGCTAAGCACCCCGGGACTTGGGATCAAGCTCTCCCCTACCTGTTGTTCGCGTACCGGGACTCCCCCCAGGAGAGCCTGGGATTCTCCCCCAACGAACTGATGTTTGGGAGGGAGCTAAGGGGACCTTTGGCTCTTTTACGGGCAGAATGGGAGGGGGTTGCAGCAGAATCTTCCATGCCGGTGCATACCTTCATGCAACACCTCCAAACTGTCCTTCGGGAGGTGCGGGAGATGGCACAACAGCATCTCGGAGCAGCACAACAGCGGCAGAGCGCGTGGTACAACCGGACGGCTGTGCCACGGACTTTTGAAGTGGGGGACCAGGTGTTGGTACTGCGCCCCCAAAAAACAGACAAATTGTGCTTGAAATGGGAGGGTCCGGGGACCGTGATTGGAAGGTCGGGGGAGGTGAACTATCAAGTGGCTTTTCCTGGACAGCCAGGGAGGCAAAGGGTATTTCATGTGAATATGTTAAAATTGTATGTGGAACGGGGGATGAAGGTGGGGGGAGTGCAGGTATGTGTGGACCAGGGAACCTCTGACGGGGATTTGTTGACCGAATGGGGGGAAGGGGGAGGAATGGATGAGATCCAACTGTCTCCCTCTCTGTCGGAACAGCAGCGGCGGCAGATTATCCAGGTCTTAGAGGACTTCCAGCCTATGTTCTCTGACCGTCCGGGATGCACCACACTCACGCAACATACCACTTGACACGGGGAATAGCCCCCCTATACAGTCCCTACCCTACCGGGCGGTGGGGCCCCATGCCCAGGTCATTGCCGATGAAGTCCAAGCCATGTTGGACCTTGGAGTCATTGTCCCCAGCTCTAGCCCCTGGTCCTCCCCTATAGTGTTAGTAGCCAAGAAGGATGGGGGTGTTCGGTTCTGTGTAGATTACCGAAAAATAAACAAGGTGACTGTCCCTGACCCATACCCCATCCCCAACATGGATGTGCTGTTGGAACGGCTAGGGGGGGGGGGCAAGTACATTACTACCCTGGACCTGACGAAGGGTTATTGGCAGGTCCCGCTTGATTCGGATGCTGCCTTGAAATCCGCTTTTGTAACCCACCTGGGGTTGTTCCAATTCACCACCCTACCCTTCGGAGTCCGGAACGGTCCGGCTACCTTCCAGAGGCTGGTGAATGGGATGAATGGGTTGGGGGAGTTCGCCTGTGCATATCTGGACGATATCGCCATTTTTGGTTCCACCTGGGAACAGCATTTGCAACATGTCCGCCAGGTATTTCAGAGGATTCAGGACGCCGGGCTGACTGTGAAGGCTAAAAAGTGTCAGGTTGGGCGGGGGGAGGTAGAATATCTAGGACATAAGGTGGGGGGAGGTAGTGTCAAACCCCTAGAAGCCAAGATAGAGTCGGTCCGCACCTGGCCCCAACCCCAGACGAAGAAGCAGGTTCAGGCTTTTTTAGGGCTGGCCGGCTATTATCGTAAGTTTGTGCCCCATTTTAGCCAGCTAGCCGCCCCCCTGACAGATTTGTGCAAGAAGCGGCAACCCGTTAAGGCCCAGTGGTCCGCCGCTTGCCAGGCAGCGTTCGAAGGGTTAAAAGCCTGCTTGATGGCAGCCCCTGTGCTGCAAGCACCAGATTTTGAAGCCCCTTTTGTCCTGCAGACGGATGCCTCGGAAGCGGGGATGGGAGCCGTCTTGCTGCAGGAGCGGCCAGGGCAAGGGCTGTGCCCTGTCGCCTATCTGAGCAAAAAACTTCTACCTCGGGAGCGGAACTTGGCCACTGTCGAGAAAGAATGCTTGGCAATAGTGTGGGCAGTGACCAAGCTTCGCCCCTATCTGTGGGGCCGCTGGTTCCTGTTGCAGACCGACCATTCCCCCTTATGTTGGCTGGATAGGGTGATGGGGTCCAACCAAAAGTTGTTGCGGTGGAGTTTAGCCCTGCAGGATTTTGATTTTTCAGTAGAACACATCAAGGGCAAGGACAACATCGTGGCAGATGGGTTGTCCCGGGCTTTCTCAGTAGGAGACAGTTAGATAGGGATTGGGGTGGTGGACCCCAATGCCATCTTTCCCCAAATGGGTGTGTGTGGAGAAAGCCTAACACAAGTCTGCACGCGCGCGCACACACACACACACACACACACACACACACACACACACACACACAGAGTCTCCGCCCAGGGGAGGGGGGCAAGGAAGGGGGGATGAAGTCACAGGAGAAGTAGCCAGACAGACCGTCATCCCCAACAAAGAAGAGTCTCGGTGGAGATCCACAAAACCCAAGGAAGGACCATCAAGAACCATCAAACTATCAGGGCAGTCTCAAAGAGCTGTAAAGTACCAGTACGTCACCTTCTTCCCGGGCAGGAATAAGCCCACCTGATACGAAGGGGCAGGCATAAGCCCCCACCTGACCTGGAGGGTGGGGAGAGCGGGAACTCAGGGGTAGAAAACCCCTCTCTCTTCTGGTAAAGGGTTGTTGGGAACCCAGGGTACTTCGGAACCAGATTTGTTCTCCAGGCGGCAGCTGGAGTAAGCCTTCCCATCCCCGGATCGGCCGATTCGGAGCCAGACTGAAATTGACTAGCATAACGTCTTTGATCTGAGGTAACTGACTAGTTCCAATACGCTAGCCTGGGAGTCTGTTTCATTGACAAACGCAGGGGTCAACTAAGGTTGTGTTGACATTGTAGTATTCCTAGAAAGCTGTTAGTTCCGCTCCATATCTTGTGTAAACAAATAAAAGCCTTATTTGGTCATTTAAAGGGCTCTGGTTTCCTCTTGTGTGCGCGAGCCTCCCGGGCGGTCTCTAGCGCTTGTACGGGCTGTAACTCAGTGCCGGTTAACCCGTTAAGCGCCGAACTCACGCAAAGGATCCTGTTAGTGATCCTTCACATATGTATAGAAAGCCAGCAATGCCCAATCCTGACTTGCTAGTTGGGATCTTCAAGCCCCCACAACTTTTACCAATTGGCTTGTTTTGTTTCTGCTAAATTAGTGTTTTCTGTATAATTGTCATGTGCAAGAGTGCATATGAAAGTTCATAACAACCTTTTCTGTATTTTAATTTTTTTTCTACTCGTGTTGGCATTTAAGCCAAGGCTGCATCTCCTCCCCCCATAACCCCCTCTCCCTACCACACCTTTGTAATGGACAGACTGCTTGATTGAATTAAATCCCAGAATGTTTGTAATAAGTTTTACAAAAGAGGAAAACATACATCAGGTTTTCAAATGGAACATTTTATTCAGAGTCCTGCTTTAAAAAGGTAAGAAATATTTATAGGATCTGTTTTTAATAACTCTCATTACATGGTTTAAAAAAAGGATTGTCAGAGTCCTTCAAGACTTTATCAAACTGTGCCTTAAGTGAGCGGCCACTTCTAGTAACCAAAATTAAGACTTCATCAACACACTTCTGTGTTAGAACAAGACAGTTTAAACTGTATCCTATTGGAGTAACAATATGCAGTATAGCTTTAAAACATATTTTCTCGCATATAATTCTCAGCTTTCTAGAAGTGACACTCTTTGGCCAGGATATTCATGTGAGGATTGTCCAGAAGCTTGTATTGTACATCCAACACAATGCAATATCATGAAGATATTGGATTAAGTAGTGCTTCAGAATGCCAAAAGCTACAGCCCTAACAATGCACTACATCACTCTCTATGGCATTTTCTTGGAGAAGATTACTGTAGCTTGTTTCATCACTTTGCAGTCCTAGAATAGTACTTTTCAGGATGGTATGACTTGGCTAGTCAGTTGTCAGTGCAGCAGACTCCTAAAAAGAATTTAAGAAAATACTTTCATATTTTTCGTTTCTTAAAAAAACACACAGAGCATGTCTTGCTACTAGGTGTTACAAATACTCTCTCTCTCTCTCTCTCTCTCTCTCTCACACACACACACACACACACACCCCTTGTATTTGAATGCTTCCTATTGAATCCACCTTCCACAATATCATTGGGGTGGTGTGTCTGCATCAGTTTCCCCAGATTTTCCAGGACCTTCTGCACCTACACTATTCACACCTGGTGCCTAGAAATGGAAGACGTTCTATTATTATTATGAATCTTTACACAACTAGTACCAGTAACCTTTTGCCAAACTTCAGACAGCCCCAAAGCCTCCCCAAATAGAGGGGGGAGGTAGCACTTTTACCTGTACTACAAGGTTCTCTACTGAAATGACTTCCAACATGTTATGTCACATTTGGGAGATCTCATCCTGTTCCTCTTGTAGAAGTTTAGGCGGAGAAAATGTCTCATCATCAGAACTAGTACTGATATACTGTTTTGGGGGGTTAGGTCGCACAACTGGTGGCAGCGTAGCTAGATCTGTAGGTCCCGGTGGGGTGCTTCGCATCTCAGTGTTCTCTATGCAGAAAATGTGTTTGGGCAAGGAAAAATGCTGTGCCTGCTTCTGATTGGCTGGTGGGGAAAGGTGTTTTCTGGGGGTAAAACTCTCCCTATTTGTCTGTGGGGTGGGGTGTGACCATATAAGGCCATGTGTCCATGCTGGGCCAATCAAGGGAGGGGTTGGGAATGGCCCCTGTGGGGCCATTAGCCATTTCCACCCCCATGTATGTTAGGACTCTAAAAGCTCTTCTTATTGGCCCATTGTGATGGGGCAAGTTCATAGAGGGGTCACATGACCCCATTGGGCCAATCTGGGAGGGCTTGAAAATGACCCCACAGGTCATTTCCGACCCACATATGGCAGGGCTTTAAAACCTCTTCCTATTGGTTCATGATGGCATTGTAGAAGGGTCACATGACCCCTGCCAGGTGATCCCTACATCTGGGGCAGGAGTTTCAGAGGTGGGACTTCCAGCTAGGACAGAACTTCCAGCCTGAAAAGGGGCAGGGCCACTTGTGGGTGGGGTTTAGAGTTTGACATGAGAAATCCTTTCTCACTACTCATGTCTAGCATAAACTCCTTGTATGAGCCACTGCGGCAAACAGAACTACAGGAGCTCAAGGTGTCCATAAACTGCCTCCTGGTATACATTCCCCCCCCCCGCCCAGCTAACACAATCTTTTAACCAATGTGGGGGTACCCTTTCATAGGGCTGTCTCTGTATTTTACTGTCTCTGTGTTTTACTGACAGGTATAGAAATACCAGGCGACTCCACTTCAGCAGCTCCCGTGGGCAAGAAAGAATGACTTCTTCCTTCAGTCAGCAGCTCTGGTAAGTCTACAGGTGTAGCAGGAACATCAACTCCACATTGCTCTAGAGGAAATGCTTCTATTGTCAAGTCACTCTGGGAGGAACGCCTTCTCAGCTGATCAACATGGTCATGCCACACCAGCCCATTTGTATGCTGAACCTTGTATGACACAGCCTCAGTGACTTCAATGATGGTGAAAGAAGCCCACCTTGATCCAGATTCTAGTAAAAACTGGTTCTTTTGGTGAAAATAAAGGACAAGTAAGTGCAGATGGAGCAGCACCCAGGATATGTTCTGGTTTTCTTGTAAGTCCTCAGCTAAATCTGGGATGGAGACAGTCGAGGCAAGCCTTGAAACAGCATCCCATTAGTAGCTCAGCAGGACTGACTCCTGTTGCTGAACATGGAGTGACATGTTGAGCGATGAGGAACTTGGCAAGTCTTGTTGGCCACTCTCCTCCAACAATCCACTTCAGGGCATCCTTTCTTCTCTGCACCATCTGTTCAGCCTGGCCATTTGCTTGAAGTTGACAAGGTGCAATGGTGACAGCTTGGATAAGGTTTCTGTCCACAAATTATTTAAAATCAACTGATGTAAATGGAGACCCATTGTCAGAGAGTATAGTGTCTGACAATCCATGTGTTGACAGTAATTGATGTAGGGCTGTGAATGCTGCCGCTGAAGTTTGTGACTGGACTAGGAGCACTTCAGGTCATTTGGAGTAGGAGCCTGCTACAATCAACAAATTCTTCCCTTGGGATGGTCCCCAAAAATCAGTGTGGATTCTTAACCAAGGCTTCTTGGTCACTTCCCATGGCAACGTGGGTGCTTTTGGTGGGTTATGCCAAATTGCCTGGCATGTGCTGCACTCATTGAGCCTTTTCAATGTCTAAATTCCAGGCCACCAGGCATAGCTTCTAGCCTATACTTTCATGTGTACAATTCCTGCATGTGCTGCATGCAGTGTGGCCAAGATAATTTGATGACTGCCTTCTGGAATGACAACACTGTTTCCCCATAAAAGGCATCCTTTATGGGCGGACAGCTCACATTGACAGCTTGCGAATAGTTTGAATTCCTCAGGCAGTTTCTCTACTGGCCACCCACTTCACACCCAGTTTAAGACACAGACCATTATGGAAACCTGAGAATTTAATCTTGTAATTTAAATTACAAGATTAAATTCTCAGCCTGAAGAGGTAGGTCCTGGAGAGCTTCTAACATCAGAGCTTCCACTGGAGGTGGCACATCATAACCTGGGATCTACAGTGACATACCACTCAGGGCATCAGCAATAATCATCATTGGATATTGTTCTTCCTGGCTTGTAGATAGTATATAGTCACAAGCACTGAGTAAAAGACTCCAGTGTTGCATAGGTGGTGATATAATTAAGGGTGTAGACTTATCTTTAGAAAAGAGTCCTGAAAGAGGCTTGTGTTCAGTACAAATTTCAAAGGTGCAGCCATAGGGAGTTGTGGAACTTCTTGGCTCCTACACAAACAGCAAGGGCTTCTTTGTCACATTGTGCATACTTCCATTCAGTAGATGACATAGTTCTTCAGTGGCTGTAGCACTGCCTTGGTGCCATCTGGCAATTTGCAGCTAAGTTTGGCCCCTACACCATAAGGTGAAGCATCAGTGGTAAGAAAGAGTGGTTCCTGATCACTGTAATGTATTAGTACAGAATCAGACATCAAAAACTTCTTAATATTCTAGGAAAGCATCCTCATGCTGGTGAGTCCAACTCCAGGGAATTCTCTTTCCCAGTAGGCGATGAAGTGGCTTTGTGGAAGAAAAACATGGTAGAAATTGAGTAGTCCTAGGACAGCTTGAAGCTCCTGCTATGTTTTTGGAGTAGGTGCATTGTGGATTGCATCAATCTTGTATTCGGTGGGATGAATACCAGAAGCATCAACGTGGTAGCTCAAGAAAGTGACACTGGAAGTCCTGAATTCAGAATTCTCTTTTTGTTCTTAGAAACCCGATTTTTCAGAATGATGCAGGATTTACTGAAGTCTTTCAGCAAGTTGATCTTCTGTTGATTCCATGATCAGGATTCATCAAAGTATAGTACGATACCTAGAACTGAAGAAAGCAGGGTTTCCATGAAACATTGGAAAATTCTATGTGCAACAGAAATTTCAGATTGGAGACGCTTAACCCAGAATGCCCCTCTATGAGTGATTATAATTTCAGCATCGGTGGTAGCATAATCAACAATCAGCTATTGATATGCTTGAGCAAGGTCAAATTTTGCAAATAGATTAACCTCAGCAAGAACAGCAAGCAGTTGATTGACTGCAAGGCAAGCACTGGATATGAATGTTGCTTAAGTGCTTTATTTACAGTGCATTAGTAATTTCCACAGAGTCTTACCTTACCATTAGGCTTTAGCCCTGGCACAATTAGTCTAGCCCACTGAGTACGTATAACTGATTCAAGGACTCCTTGTTTGATGAGATTCTCAAGTTGTTCCTCAGTGTATTTGGGTAGGTTTTTTTAACTGCAAAGCAAAAAGGTACATTTCTGGCTTTCAGTTGAATTGGTGCAATGGTTGGATTCTTCTGGATCCAGAAGAAATGACACCAGCTCCCTTCTGTAAACTCCCAGTAATCCAGATCCTGTCCAGGCAGGGTGCAACTAGGTAATTTTAGACCCTGGGCTTAATGATCTTACACCCCCCCCCCCGCCACTTTAGTTGTGAAGAACACAGTTAATGTTTGTCTTCTCCCCGCCACCCCCTGCCCCATCATAGCTTTGACATTCCTGGTATGTTAGAGCAAAAAACCCAAAATGGTTTACCAACACTGATATTTTTAAAAAAGAAATATTTTAAGCATGTGCAGTTTCACATTTTAAACTCAAACCCTAGCATCATCATGATGTTATAGAATAAAATGGGAGTTGTTTCTGCTGCCCTCATGTGAAATACATTTACTTGGGAATAAGCACAGTTTTGTAGAAAAAGGATATTATATTTTTGTGGAGAAAGCCTGAACACACACACACACACACACACACACACACGCAGTGACACGAACCCTGACACAGTTTCCCCCTTGGTAACCACACATAGTTTCCCCTAGCAACCCCTGTCTGCATAATCCCCACCTGGGGACAGGAGATGCAGGACTGGCCAGACAGGTAACAGCAGATCGGCCCGAATCCACAAGAAGAAGCATGGACCACCCGGAAATGCAGGGCAGTCTCAAAGAGCTGCTAAGTATGCTCAGAGGGCATGATAAGCCCAAAGGCGCCACCTGTTCCCAGGCAGGAACAAGCCCACCTGATCGTAAAGGGGGCAGGAATAAGTCCACCTGATCACCCAGGGGCGGGGAGGGGGCGTGCAGGGTAGAAAACCCCTCTGCCTGCTCCACGGAGGTTGTTGGGACCACGGGCGGGTGAACACCTTCCAAAAGCCAGCATCGGCTGGGTCAAGCAGTTCTCTTCCCCGAGCAAGGCGGCTCGGAGCCTGGCTAGAAGCAGGAAGTCGTAGAGTCTCTGGTCTAAGGTAACTCATTGCTGCAGTACGCTAGCCTGGGAACCAATTCATTCAAGATATCTGAGGTCACGACCAGGTCTTGTTTATGTTATAGTATTCCTAGAAGTCTATTAGTTCCGCTCCATTTAACCTGTAGTAAATAAAGTGTCTATTCTTGTTTTATGAATGGACTGGTGTGCTTTTTAAGCCGCAGTTGAGTTTTAATCGCGTAATATCCCCTTGACGGGCTATATCTCAGTGCTGGTTAACCCGTTAAGTGCTGAACTCACGCAGCAGAAGACCCGGATGCTGGTCTTCCACAGTTTTTATACTAAAAAGAATAAAAGGAGCATCAGTAACCATGTATATGCCTAGCTGGCCACCACCTGACTATATGTTTTCAAAAATAAGAACGGAGAAAGGATGCCACAGCGAGCAGCATCAGCCCCAGTGGGCCTGTTTCCACTGCCCCTATCATCTGCCATTCTCTGGACTGTCATTCTGGTGGGGTTTGCGTGATCATGGGTTTGCACAATTATGATCCCTGCACGTGCTGGTTGTGAGCTAATTAGCATAATTACTCTTGCCGGGCGTGGATTTTCATGACGTCAGAACCTGGTGAGGGTGGCTGGCTGGGGTGGTTTACAAAGCACCCTGAAAGCCATAGCTTTTTCTAGGGCTGCAGGGTGATTTGTAAACCACCTCAGGCACCCACCCTTGCCGGGTTCGGACAGCGCAACAGCATGCCCGGCAAGGGTAATTATGCTGATTAGCTGGCTCTAGCCTGGCATGTGCAGGGAAGGAAAATAAGCCACCACAATTTAGCAGGGAGAGAAAATAAGCTGCTGTGAGTGACTCATTTTTCCTCCGTGATCAAACGAACCCACCCACTGTGTCCAGGTGCTGTCACTGGCGGACTTCATCATGATCTCCACACTCAAGATGATCCTGCAACGTCCCCCAAATTGCAGTGTTGAGATGACACAGCTCTGCAATATAAGAAGAAATGCCCTCACCAGGCTGTTGCTTCCATTTGCGACATTTAAAAGCCTCTCAGCATAGGAATCCCAGGAAGCAGGCTGACTGACACCAAACTCTTCAATATGTCCTAGAGCAGGGGTAGGCAACCAGGGGCCTGTCAGAGATTTTGGACTATAGCTCCTTTCAGCCCCAGCCAGTATGGTTAGTGGTAAGGGATTCAGTTACACTGTGACAAAGTGTGTTGAAGTAGCAGGAAAACATGAAAGGCTCAAATAGGCCTTTCAAACACAACTGCCCTTTATTGCTACGTAACATGTGAAGTAAACCCCTCCTATGAACCTCCACAGCAACTGAAACTACAGGAGCTCAAGAGGTCCAAAAAGTACTAACATTGAACCACAGTGTCCCCTGGCATACATAACACTGATCACCTGCTATTTTTCTGCAAGGGTATTAACAATAGACACTCTCCTACACCTTGGTAGCCCCCCACATAGGCATCAGTTAGACACCTGACAACCCCCATGGCAGATAGATAACACTCATGACTACAAAGAACATCTTGGACGACATGAGAATAGCAAGGGGCATAAAATCCTGAAAAGATTACTGACAAGGGTAAGCATCATACTCACAGTCAAGAAAATTGTATTTTTCTTCACAAAATAGATTTCCTCTTAAATTGTCAAGGAAGCCATCTATGTAATTAGAAATCTTGGCATATCGAACACTGTTGTTTTTGACAGAAGGTTCAGCCATTTGGAGGTTATTTAGGATAGTTATCTTACTATTGTAACTGCTTAGTTTAGAGGTTTTTGAAATGGGAGATCTGAGATAAGATGAATCACATTGGGCAAACAGAAGTTGAAAGCAATATTCTATTACTTTGTATTGCACAGAATCTATAAAGTCAAGCTGAGATAACAGGTCAAACCCAGAATGTAGTTAGCAACAGATAAAGAACTGATGTCATCAAGCTAATATTAAAGCTTTTCATCTTTTGGGGTACAGATTAGCTGATGATCTCATGTGCAGCTGTGAACATAGTTAAAATTGAATTTGGCATGTTTTGGATGTTTCCTGGTTTAATCTGCAATATTCAAATTTGTGGTTTTGAACAATAAAAGGATAGCCAAGTCAGAGGTCAGTTAGTTAGGCTGGCAATCCTATGTAACCTGCCTTCCTGATAATAAACTCCATTGGACTCAATGGGACTTACTTCTGAGTAGACATATACAAATTATGCTGTCAAAACTCTTATTTGCCAACTACTAATAGAAGTATAGTCATTTTAATAGAACTCTTATTTCTGGTTGCTGAATTATTCACCGCATAATTATCCTTCTTTGTCCATTTAAATCAAGCTTTGTCGGAGGTATTTATTCCTCCCCCCCAACAATTCTCCCTTCCATTCTAATATGATTACTAATATTATTGAATTTTAGTAATGTTGCCAATTTCTAAATTGATCTGCATGTCTGATTGCTCACAGCCTTTGGCTTGGCACTGGAATCTTACACACTCAGAACCTACGAAAGAAGGAAGTTTTTGGAGGTTCAAAGCACTCATTCAACATCTGATTAGTCCTGCCAATGGTCATGCTAATATTTTGGCCACCCACATCTAGGGCGGGAAACCTTTTTTCTGTCAAGGGCCACCTTCCCTCAGGGGTAACCTGTTGGGGACCACAGCAGTAGGTGTACCTGAAGCCAATAGTGGGCAGGGCTACAGCCCAAAGGGGACACCCCTTTCACTCTCTCTCTCTCATTCCTTTTTTTCCTTTTTCTGCCACTCCCTTTCCCCTCTTTCCCCCTCCTTGTCACTCACATAATTAGGCCAAGGGTCACAGATAACCTGCTTGTAATAATATTTGGTGGTATGCCCCCAGCATACAGCCTGGTCTACCCCAATCTGGTTTTTCTTTTGCTCTACAAAAGTAGAAGAGAAAAGGTTAAGCTAAATAACAGTTATAGATTCAACCTATCATACTAGACATGCTCGGAAGAACTAGGAGCTTAACCACGAGAGGATCAAGCTCATGTGATTTATCAGTTGTTAGGCTGTAACATTTTAGATTGCAGGCGGGCTCCCCACGTCTCAAACGCCATGCACATATGCAAACTAGGTTGCAAGGGGGAAAGGTTCTATTCTAGCTTCTCCCTGACATGCTACTTTTCTACGTAGAGAGCCAGTGTGGCTTAGTGGTGAGAGTGTTGGGCTGGGATTCGGGAGATCCGGGTTATAGTCCTTGCTCAGCGATGAAACTCACTGGGTGACTTTGGGCCAGTCACTGCCTCTCAGCCTAACCTACCTCACAGGGTTGTTGTGAGGATAGAAGGAGGAGGATTATGTAAGCCGCCTTGGGTTCCTTGCAGGAAAAAAGGTGGGGTATAAATATAATGAATAAATAAATAAATACGTGCAGGGAGTTCTTGACTTGAGGAAGAATGAAATGATGTTAATCACTCCTGCAGTCTCAAATAGGAAAGTCCCCATTGAAGATTGAAAGGCACACCTTTGAACAGGAAGGGGCGTTGATGCTATTAAACGGGTGCACAGCCCTCTTCTATATAAGTGGCTCCGTAGAGGGTGGTGTTCTTAGGATAGCAATCACAAGCCAAGATGGCGATGTTCACAGCTATTTCGGACTTGACCGCGGGCTGGTGCTCCTTTAGCGTTGCTTTGCTGGTAGGCGGCTACAACAACTCGTGTTTGTGTGTTGGTGGAGGATGTTGTTCGGCGGTTTCTACAGTAACGGCCGGCCGTTACTGTAGAAACCGCGGAACAACATCCTCCACCAGAAGCGTCGCAATTGGCTCGCGTCCCTGCACAAGGAGCCAATGAAGGAGGGGGAGATCCAGGCTTCTAAACCTTGATGGGTTTAATTCTGAGGCGCAGCACTGTGTGGAGCAGATTCAGAAGCTATTTCTAAATTATGGAACTGACTGAGTCCTACTGTTAGGAGGAGGCCTATTTGAGGTTGGGGGAGAGAGAGGGACAAAAATGATTCGCAGCAAGACGTTGTGCCTTCTCCACTCTGGTGCCCTCCTGATGCTTCGGGCTTCAACTCCCATCAGCCCCAGCCAGCATGGCCAATGGTCAGGAATGCTGGGAGTTGTAGTCCAAAGCATCTGCAGGGCACCAGGTTGGGGAAAGGACTTCAGTTCGATCCTGTGCACTGACTTTTACACAGAAGCAAAGCCCTAGCAGGGCTTACTCCAAAGTAAAGTTGCATAGGATTGCAGTCTTGAGGGTTGCACAGGCGTGCGAGTGAGAGAAGTACAGGTGCTCCTAAGAAATAACCACGTCTGAAAGGGGGGGGGGGCTGACTTTAAGAGCTCAGTTCCAGGTACATAGAATTATACCCTTGAGTTCAGCATTACTTAATCCGGATTTAACTATATAGCTATGCATTCTCACAGCGCTATCCTATCATATCTATTCAAAGTAGGATTCATCAAGTTCAATGGGACTCATCATTGCCAGGTGTGTGCATCATTAGGGATGGAAGGGGGCGAAGTACCTTAGTAAAACGTGGGAGGAGTGAGAAAGGAAGGTACAATGTGCCATTCCTGCTAGTCTCAGCCCGAATCGGGAGGAAAACGCACTTTCTCTCGAGAAAAGTAAGAGCGAAGAGGAAAAAACAAGCTTGACTCTTACCCGTTCCTCTCCCTCCTACACACTTTGACTGTAGTCCTGTGCTCACTTACTAGAGAGCAAGTCTCATTCAAACTCAATGCGCATTAAGTTCTAAAAGTAAATACAAATCGGACTGCGCTGTCTCTCACACTTCCTTGGTAACTACACAATTATAATACCACACACACACACACATTCTCTCCATTAAAAAGAAGCCCTTTGGGTCAGACCTCCATCTTCCCCCTCCCCAAAAACTCCAAAAGGGGAGCTGGAATCTACTAGCTGCGTAGCAATTTACTTTGGAGTAAGCCCTGGGCTTTGCTTCTGTGTAAAAGTCAGTGCACAGGATCGAACTGAAGTCCTTTCCCCAACCTGGTGCCCTGCAGATGCTTTGGACTACAACTCCCAGCATTCCTGACCATTGGCCATGCTGGCTGGGGCTGATGGGAGTTGAAGCCCGAAGAATCAGGAGGGCACCAGAGTGGAGAAGGCACAACGTCTTGCTGCGAATCGTTTTTGTCCCTCTCTCTCTCCCAATCTCAAATAGGCCTCCTTCTAACAGTAGGACTCAGTCAGTTCCATAATTTAGAAATAGCTTCTGAATCTGCTCCACACAGTGCTGCGCCTCAGAATTAAACCCATCAAGGTTTAGAAGCCTCGCTCTCCCCCTCCTTCATTGGTTCCTTGTGCAGCGACGCGAGCCAATTGCGACGCTTCTGGTGGAGGATGTTGTTCCGCGGTTTCTACAGTAAGGGCCGGCTAGGGTTGGCCCTCGTTTCGTCGCACCCCCTCTATTCAATTAGCTCCACCCCTTGCGGCGCTGGCGTTGCCGCTCTTCGTATCAGCGTTGTTGCCGGAAGTTAAGATGGCGGCGTTTACCGCCGAGACGGACCTGGTTACAGGCTGGTGCCTCTTCGGCCTCGCTTTACTGGTAGGGACCGGGTTGCTGCGGCTCTGCTTCTTCCTTTTCTAAGCTGGGTCTTTCTAATAGCTTCCTTACCTTACCCCGTCCCTATTCCCTTCCCCATCTGCTACGCAGCCAGTAGGTTTCCTTTCACCATCTGCTACGCAGCTAGTAGGTTCCAGCCCCCTTTTGGAGTTTTTGGGGAGGGGGAAGATGGAGGTCTGTCTGACCCAAAGGGCTTCTTTTTAATGGAGAGAATGTGTGTGTGTGTGGTATTATAATTGTGTAGTTACCAAGGAAGTGTGAGAGACAGCGCAGTCCGATTTGTATTTACTTTTAGAACTTAATGCGCATTGAGTTTGAATGAGACTTGCTCTCTAGTAAGTGAGCACAGGACTACAGTCAAAGTGTGTAGGAGGGAGAGGAACGGGTAAGAGTCAAGCTTGTTTTTTCCTCTTCGCTCTTACTTTTCTCGAGAGAAAGTGCGTTTTCCTCCCGATTCGGGCTGAGACTAGCAGGAATGGCACATTGTACCTTCCTTTCTCGCTCCTCCCACGTTTTACTAAGGTACTTCGCCCCCTTCCATCCCTAATTTTTGATGCACACACCTGGCAATGATGAGTCCCATTGAACTTGATGAATCCTACTTTGAATAGATATGATAGGATAGCGCTGTGAGAATGCATAGCTATATAGTTAAATCCGGATTAAGTAATGCTGAACTCAAGGGTATAATTCTGTGTACCTGGAACTGAGCTCTTAAAGTCAGCCCCCCCCCCCTTTCAGACGTGGTTATTTCTTAGGAGCACCTGTACTTCTCTCACTCGCACGCCTGTGCAACCCTCAAGACTGCAATCCTATGCAACTTTACTTTGGAGTAAGCCCTGCTAGGGCTTTGCTTCTGTGTAAAAGTCAGTGCACAGGATCGAACTGAAGTCCTTTCCCCAACCTGGTGCCCTGCAGATGCTTTGGACTACAACTCCCAGCATTCCTGACCATTGGCCATGCTGGCTGGGGCTGATGGGAGTTGAAGCCCGAAGCATCAGGAGGGCACCAGAGTGGAGAAGGCACAACGTCTTGCTGCGAATCATTTTTGTCCCTCTCTCTCCCCCAACCTCAAATAGGCCTCCTCCTAACAGTAGGACTCAGTCAGTTCCATAATTTAGAAATAGCTTCTGAATCTGCTCCACACAGTGCTGCGCCTCAGAATTAAACCCATCAAGGTTTAGAAGCCTCGCTCTCCCCCTCCTTCATTGGTTCCTTGTGCAGCGACGCGAGCCAATTGAGACGCTTCTGGTGGAGGATGTTGTTCGGAGGTTTCTACAGTAACGGCATTAGGGTTGGCCCTCGTGTTGCCGGAAGTTAAGATGGCGGCGTTTACAGCCGAGACGGACCTGGTTACAGGCTGGTGCCTCTTCGGCTTCGCTTTACTGGTAGGGACCGGGTTGCTGCAGCTCTGCTTCTTCCCTTTATAAGCTGGGCCTTTCTAATAGCTTCCTTACCTTACCCCGTCCCTATTCCTTTCCCCATCTGCTACGCAGCCAGTAGGTTTCCTTTCACCATCTGCTACGCAGCTAGTAGGTTCCAGCTCCCCTTTTGGAGTTTTTGGGGAGGGGGAAGATGGACGGTCTGTCTGACCCAAAGGGCTTCTTTTTAATGGAGAGCGTGAGTGTGTGTGTGTGGTATTATAATTGTGTAGTTACCAAGGAAGTGTGAGAGACAGCGCAGTCCGATTTGTATTTACTTTTAGAACTTAATGCGCATTGAGTTTGAATGAGACTTGCTCTCTAGTAAGTGAGCACAGGGCTACAGTCAAAGTGTGTAGGAGGGAGAGGAACGGGTAAGAGTCAAGCTTGTTTCCCTTCGCTCTTACTTTTCTCGAGAGAAAGTGTGTACGCGTGTGTCCCTGTGGCATTCCCAGGTAAGGCCACCACGTCATTAAAATGTACTCGTGGTTTAATTACCTCTTGGCATTCTTCAGCGATATTGTCATAAACTCTGGAGATTAAAATTAGCATGTGGATGCGAGCGGACGTACTGTGTTGTGGCGCCGAGATGGATTGCTAACTGGTCTGCACGTCACACGGAAGAAAGTGCTGTTATTGAATAGTACAGCTTCAGACTATGACACTGTAGAGTAGTTTAGTATAGCCCTCTCCCTTCATGTGCTGGTTTACTACATAAAGAGAGGTTTCTGTATTAGGGTGCGTATATGAGATCTCCACATGTACAATATTGAAATGGTACCATCCAGAATACTACCACTTGAATCTATTAGCAGGGAAATCTATAATGTGGAGGAATCTTGTGTATAAAATACTGATTAGAAACCTAGATGACTTAAGGTACCTGGTGGTAGTGTTAAGATGAGATATAGTTCTGATCATTTGGTTATGGCTACACCTGCAAAAGGAAGTCCACAGCCCTCATAAGAAGCGTTGGGTAAGCAAGGGTTCAAGAGAAAAGAAGCAGCCTGCCCACCTCCCCAGCAGGGCAGAAGGCAAAAGGTCATGACTGAAGGCTTGAATGGAAGAGTGAGTGAAGCCTAGAGTCATGCATAGGCAAATGAGTGGCAGACTTGCATTGATTAAGACCTGAAGATTGCATATCGCCTAAAACACAGGAGGATTTCTCCTGAAAAGATATGGTCCAGTCCGTCCGTCCCCCACTGGGCCAATACCACCAGAAGCTTACTCCAAAAACAGTCCCATCGCAGGAAGACCCAAACCTTTGCTTTCCTAAGTTCCTCCCATCAGGAGCTATCAAAATACAAAGAGTAAGGTCGTTAGCAGGGTTTGAAGACATCTGTGGGACAAAGAGTCCTGCTCTCATTCCCTCCAAAAAGGCGGGAAAGAGACTATAAGAACCAAGAGGTTTTAGCAAGGTGTGTCGGGAGAAAGAGCTGAGGGGGTCACCTTGGAACACGGACTGCAGGGCTACAGCTGGAACCTCATCACAGCAGACAGGTAGTAGCTGAGACTTTGCTTTTCTATTCTTCTAGGCGGGAATCTCTCTCCCCCCCCCCCTTTTTCCTATTCAGGCTTGTCAGGGCAAAAGGGACTCTTTCTCCTCTCCAGAATACAGGGTGTGTTTGAACCATAGCATAAGGATATTTTGCTGCCTGACATCACTAGGTTTGCTTTACCAACAAGTAAGACGCTGTACCTACTCTGTATTCTTCTTCAATAAAACCACCCTTTTGTTTCTAGAGTCTACGTGTGTGTGTGTGTAGGTTTGTTTAAGTATAAAAGGAGCAAAGCACACACTTTCCACCCCAGTAGCGCAGGTTTTACCCCAGCCAAAGATCCTAAACCTTTCGTAAGAGTGTGGGGTTAGAGGGAATCTAGCACCCAGAATTATCTGTTGTAACAGATTGGAAGAGAAAGTGGGGCAGCAAGGTGGTGGATTTTTAAGATCAGGCAGCAAAGTGCAGGTCCTTAAGATCCTCGCTGGGGAGCGTGTAGCAGTTGTGGCAGGGAGTGTGTCAGGAGCTTTCCCTTTCTGTTTCTAAGCACGGGAGGCAACTTTGGGTTGAGGGCGAGGGGCCAAAACATCCAAAAGTTGGGATTCTGTTCTGGGGTATGAGCGTGGGCTGACCTAGAGCGCAGTGCTTAGCTTGTGTTTGTCCAAAAGTTGGGATTCTGTTCTGCGGTATGAGCGTGGGCTGACCCACAGCACAGTGCTTAGCTTGTGTTTGTTCTGGGGTACGAGCGTGGACTGATCCAGGGATTGTGTCTGTTCTAGGTGGAGGGCGAGGGCCAAAACCTGGGCAGGGATTTGTGACTGTATTGTGTGTTTTGGGTGGAGGGTGCATAGTCAAAACCCAGGCACTTGTTCTTGGTTGCTGGAAAAGGAACCAGCAATTGGGAGCATGTCTCTTGATCACTGGAAGAACAGTGAGTTGAGGGAAATCCAAGTGTGCACAGGAGAGAAAAGGAGTAGTGGGAAACAGCACTCACAAGTGGCAGCAGGTTCTTCTGGGAAACGGGAAGCGGCCAACCCGTGATCCCAGGAAACCAGCAGCCAGTTCATAGAGCTAAGAAACGCAGGAGGTGCTTGAGAGAACTTAGGAACATCACATTGTGGGACTTGTAAGTCGCAGAAACGCACAGAGTTCCTGAGCATAAGCGAAGTGCAAGTGCCTTTTGGAAGGTGATTTGGAGCAGTTGCAGGGCAAGGGATCGCCCCAGATCAAGGCGTATCCACTCCTGAGACCTGGGCAGGACCAAAGCACCCCCCCAAAAGAATTCTTCTTCCCTAGGGGTAACCACAAAGGGAAAAGTAATGGCAGCTACTTCAGTAGCCTCCCCCATGAGTGGAGCCAGGAGATTTCTCAAGAAGGGAGGAGAATTGACAATAAGAGGCATACATTGCCAAAAGAGGAACTTGTGTATGGGGAGATGATTGTTTTAAAACAAGCAATCCTTTTAAAACACTCAGTGAAGCTTTAGAAGAGTATTTTAAAGAAAGCAAGCCTTCCAAATCACAGAGAAAGGCAGCCATTCTATGGGGAATGCATAATGTGTGTGGCAGCTACCAAAAAATGTTAGAGGCAATGCAGGAGGAGTTAGACCAGCAAAAACAGTTTGCAGAAGGGTGGAAATTGGAATGCCAACAGTTAATCAGGGAGAAAGAAGAGATACAAGCAGACAAGGTGCGTTGGGCTTCAGCTCTCAGGCAGATGGAGCGGGAAAGAGACCAGGCTGTGTACCAGGCACAAAGGGCAAGTGGTGAAGTAGAAGAAGCCACGAAAAATCTAAACCAGGCTAGGGCAGCCACTTAGGTGTTAATGGGGAAGTTGCAAAGACAGAGGCATGTGGTCACACATGACCACTGCAAGAAGCAAATCCAGGAACTTCAAAGGCAGCTAGAAGCTCAGCTAGGGCTCAATGTCGCCATCCAAAGCGTCTTGCCAGATGCGGAGGGTAGCGAGTTGAGGGCATTTATCCACCACACGCCAAGCCCAGAGCCAGATCCTCCGGCTCAGTGCCTGGGGAGCCCTGAAGGAAGAGAGCTAGAGGCTAAGGGAGAAATGCCAGTAGCTCCAATAATAAGCAAGACAGTGACCACAATTGGCTCTGGGAATGGCAGAACAAGAGTAGAAGAAGTACAGGACACAGTGAGGTGGTCCCCATCTCAGGCAAAAGCTTTGGCTGAGGTGTTGGGTCCACTCAATAAAGCAACGGTACTGGCATGGCTTTCTCGAATCAGTACTATGCACCCCACTGCTGACATCTTTGATGTAGGCCAAGTGGCACGGTACTGTACCTCTGAGAATGACATCACGTGTATTGAGGCAGGAGTAGGGTTGATCACTGGTCCCAATCTCAGTGATTGGATGAAAGTGGCCATAAGGACTTTCTTTCCAGGCACGCTGTGCCTCAGACTGTATTTAATGGACTCTCAGGCGCCCCATGAGGGACCAGAGGTCTATTTAAACAGAAAGAAAATGCTAGCCAGACTAGCAAATGGAGTTTTCAGAGCACAGGGGCAATGGGATTACAACACTAGGGAGTTTGTTGAAGCAGCCTACACTGGGCTAAACACCCAAACAAGGAGGGCGATAGGAAGAATAGACCCCCAACAGATTGCATGGGCCTAAGCTGCAGGAGGCAGTCCAGCAAGTCTCGGAGTGGATAAGGGAAACAGCGCCCGCCCAGAAAGAGGAAACCCCCCAAAAGAAAGGGCTTCCAGAGCCAATCCAGGCAGTTACCTACACAAACCAAGGACCTCATTCTTCAGTAGTCCCTGGGGCAGACAGAGGCATGCCCAGGCAACAGAATGGATCTAAGTGGGGCCGAGGCCAAGGGAAAGGGCAAAATGGGGTTGGAAGAGGCTGCCTGCCATGAAAGGTGCCTACTTACCCGGGTGAGGCTGCAGTGGCAAATGCCAGGCTGCAGCTAGAACAGATATTGCAGAGGGACAAAAGGGATGGCTACACAGAACCAGTCCTAAGAAGCCAAGGGGATGGGCCCAGAGACCGAGAAAACTCTCCATGGGGAGTCCTGTGGAGACTGTTAAAAAGCTTTGGGGAAGACATGAGGTAGTTTGACCAACAGCCAACCAGCATGTTAAAAGAAGCGGTCCGGCAAAAATTGGGGAGTAACCCTAGTGGGTGGGAGGAAGCCACAGCTCCAGTTGTGCCCTCCGCCCCAGCATATCCAGAGCCTGCCAGTGGGGTAGCCCCCACAGCAGCAATCCATGTCCGGACAGCAGAGCAGCAAGAAGCCATTCAGGCACTGCATGAGATCCAGTGGGATCTCTGCTAGGGAGGCCCGGCTTCCCTGGCCCCTCCTAGTCTCATCTGCAGGCTAATGCCTGACCAGTGGGGGAGGCCAATAGTTCGGGCTGTAATTGGGGAACCGGGAGCTCTAGCCCAATGTTTAATAGACACAGGTGCATCGGTCAATGTGCTGGATCCAGTCTGGGTGAACCAAGGGACCAACACCAAAGTTGTAATTAGCATCAAGGGATATGGTGGTGCCTTGCAAGAAGTTACAGTCTGGCAAGACATCCCCATAGCTTTAGGACCATTTAAAGGGACAGTAACAGCAGCTTTGCACGGGGGGGGGGGGGAGAAGGCATTCTAGGAATTCCATTCCTGCATGCACACTCTATGGTAGTAGATTTGGCAAATAGTGTTTTGTGGCAAATTGAGGGAGGCCCCAAGGAGGTCTCTGCTGTACACCAGTGTGCAGCTATCAAGGCACCCCAGCCTCTGGCAGCCTTGGTAGATGACCAGTGGGCAGAGGAGTTTCCAGAAGTTTGGGCTAAAAATAATATAGAATGTGGGCGCGTGAATGAGAGCGTGCTGATTAAAGAGGCAGAGTCCAATCATCCCATAGCTGCACTCACAACCAGGGGACAAGCACGAAGAGCAAGTGTAACCACTCTAGACCTAGCAGAGTTGCAGAAGGGAGACAAGGAGGTAGAAGCATTAGCAGCAGCAGGTTGAAGTTCAAAGGGAAAATACCAAATCCGGCAGGAAGACGGATTGTGGTGGGCCATTAGTTCAGACCAAGTTCTCCACTGGATAGTCCCAGGGTGTGTACGGGGGGACTTGATTCAGTTCATTCATGAGCAAGGACACAAGGGGAAACTAGATACCCTCACCAGAGTGAAGGAGACAGGATGGTGGCCAAAAATGAAAGAAGAGGTGGATCAATGGTGTGACAATTGCCTCGTGTGTGCCATGACAAACGCGGACAATTCGGGTGCCAAGGCTCCTCTTCAACACCAGAGGATCTCGGGTCCTTGGGAAAGGCTCCAGTGTGATTTCATAGGACCTTTACCAAAGACGGCGAGAGGGAACAAGTACTGTTTGGTAGTGGTTGATGCCTTTAGCAAATACGTAGAAGCAATTCCATGCAGAGATGCTACAGCAGCCACCACTGCAAAGGTACTGTTTAACAACATCCTGACTAGGTGGGGCGTGCCTAGAGTATTAGATTGTGACAGAGGCAGCCACTTCATAGGAGAAGTTATGCAGGAGCTGTGTAAGGCTTTGGGGATCAAGCAACGATTCCACATTGCCCACCACCCAGAATCCTCAGGACTAGTAGAACGGACAAACAGGGAAATCAAAAAGGCGTTGCGCAAACAGATCGGGCCAACAGGGAGGAATTGGGATGAGAAGTTGCCTCTCATTCTAATGGTCCTGAGGAGCTCCAGGGCAGCACATGGGTACTCGCCCTTCCAAGTCATGACAGGGAGACAAATGCGAATGCCAGAGTCATGCTGGCTGGGAGTGGAACTGCCGAGTGAATGAGACGCAAAGGTAGTCTCAGATGCTTGGGTGCAGTCACTGATGGAAGAAATAGCCAAGATCCACAAGAATGCAGCCATTAATCTTGGGCGGGCACAGCAAGCTATGGACAGGAGACTGGGCTGGGTATGCAACCCACGCCAATGGGAAGTGGGACAGGCAGTCATGTATAGGAAGTTTTCGGTAAAAGAGCATGCCCTGGCGCACAAGTGGGAAGGGCCAGCCTTAATTGTAGACAGAACCAGTCCGGCAGTCTACCAGGTTGAGATCCTAGCAGGTAAGAAGGGCAAGGCATGGAAGAAATACTTTCACTGCTCCCAGTTAAAAGAATGGAAAGGAAAGCCTCCAGATGCAGGTGCAGTGCATCTGAGCACAGCAACTGAGCAGTAAATGGGCATTCTCTCTCCTGGTGTTCACAGAATGACCCAAGCCTCAGATTGCAAGTGCACAGAGAAAAAAACCACAAAAAGATCTGGGCAGGAAGTCTATGTGTGTCTGTCTTGTATGTTGTGTGTGATTAGAAATAATTGGGCATCGCCAAACTAGGCGGGTGGGGGAGGGTTAGGACTTCACAGTTTCTATCTCTTTACCCTATCCAGCCAACATGTAGAAGACCCTAGTTCTGTGGGGAATCGTGTGAGGAGTCATGGGCGATTGGGAAGTCACCAGTGGGTGGAGGTGCCATGAGGTGGCGCAGCCAGAAATCGACATGGCGTGCACTCTGACCAACCTAATCCGGGAACAAGTCCCAAGAAAGGCATTAAAATCCTCCTTCCCGGTGAATGTGCAGCATGATGCAGCTTGTGAGGCAGAACACAGGATTCCCTGCACGCACAGTGGGGTGGAGATCCAAACCAGCTTCTGCTTTACTGGCGATCACAAGAGCTCCAGGGCACAGTTGCAATGTGCACCCCTTTTCAATGCCAGCCAAGGAGTGGATGTTTCCAGAGAGCCTGTCTGTCACATCATCTTAGTCACTGCGGTCACTTGGGCAGTAGGTTCACCAGTCCACTTCCAAATCATGGTGGTTAGTGAAAAGGAGAGGTGGAAAGGTGAAGAAATCCTGCTCACTCTAACAGCCTCCACTGGGCAAGTTTACCGGAGATCTTTCCAGAACTGGAAGCATTTTAAAGGCCACATGTCCGTGAAGAAGTTGCAAAGCCAAGACATTTTGGACTGGGGTTTGATGTGAGGCATTGTGGAACCAACAGGGAACATATTCCATTTAGCTCTGTGAGTTATGACGCTGTTATTGACTTCCAAAGTGCCCCGGGCCCTTACACCCTCAGGGTTGGGCAGAAGATTCTAGCAATAGATCCCCTAATCAAAAATGTGACAATGTTGTCCAAGTTAGAATACCCTATAATCGGGTCACACGTGCTAAAAATGAATCAATTCCAAGAAGTGATTTGGCAACCAAAAAGATCCTTGAAACAGGTCATTATACCACTCCATAAATTGAATATCTCCCAGGAGTTTGAAGCATTAAGCTTAGGCGTAGGCTTCTTAGTTGCAGGAGACATTGAGATTGTAGACAATAAACTGATGTATGCCACCGAGCGAATTGAAGAACTGGCAGAGCCCATCACCAGGGCACTGGTACACACAGTAAAAGTGCCTCAAATCATTTCTGCAATCCTCCCATTGTGGGAAAGAGTGGAAGACCGACAACCTGGTCTTCTGCGTGGGTTCAATGCTAAGGGGGTAGCGAGTCCTGGGGCGGGCCTTCTCCGAGGTCCCCAGCGACTATCACCCTTAGCCCAGAACAAAGGGATAACTTATAGCCACAAAAGTATCTTTTATAAAACAAGTTTATTTACAAAATTACCTTCACAAACCCAGACACACGCCAGCAATACAGCTTATCAGTATGGTACAAAGTAGCAAGCAAGAAGTCTCAAGGACACAGTGATTTCAGGGCTCTCGGCTAGTTAGTTCAGCTCGGGCTCCAGCAGAGGCCCGGTCAACCGCACGCTGCTAGCTGGGTTCCCGGCGGAGGTCCGGTCTACCCAAGCGGCTAGCTGGGTTCCCGGCGGAGGTCCGGTCTACCCAAGCGGCTTGTGAGTGATTTCAGCTTGGTTTCCCTGAGGATCCGGTCAACCCAAGCGACCAGTGATTTCAGCTTGGTTTCCCGGGGGTCCGGTCAACCCAAGCGGCCAGTGATTTCAGCTTGGTTTCCCGGGGGTCCGGTCAACCCAAGCGGCCAGTGATTTCAGCTAGCTGGAGCGCGCCGGGTGCTGCTACCCGGGGTTGCCGATCCTTCGTTCCCTTACCGCATGGGGCAAGATTGCTGATCAGGTCCAACAACTCAGTTCCCTTGCGCAGGGTGTTTTATACCTTGGTGTTTCAGGTAGCCCCTCCCTCCGTAATCAGGTGGGTTGCCAATCAGGTGGGTTGCCACCCTCCCTGAGGGGCGGCCTTTTGGGTCAGGTGGGGTGACGCCTTCCCCCCCGTGGGGTGGGGTCCCTTTGAAGCCACTTGCTTAGTCCCTTTGAAGCCACTTGCTTAATGGTCCCATCCTGTGGTGTTGAGTGGTCCTTTCTTATGGGTGCCGAAGTGTCTGCTCTGGCGAGGTATCCAAGTCTTATGTAGATGGGGCTGATATACGAGAGCATTGACAAACCTGGCGATGCTTCCTGTCTTCCCCCCTGGGGTGATTCTATGCAGATGTTGTTTGTCCCCTTTGGCCTCTGTGGAGACTGGCTGTCTCTCCC
Source organism: Shinisaurus crocodilurus (assembly GCA_021292165.1). Lineage (NCBI taxonomy): Eukaryota > Metazoa > Chordata > Lepidosauria > Squamata > Shinisauridae > Shinisaurus > Shinisaurus crocodilurus. The sequence continues at coordinate 132,942,424 of CM037879.1, forward strand.
CCCCCCCCCCGGTCTCCTTCCCCCCACCTTGGTGAGTGTGTGTGTGTGTGTCAGAAAGGGGGCTTAGGTTGGCTTTCTCCACAGAAAGGGTGATGGAAAAGGACAATTTTAAGGTTTGTAAATACTGTCATGTCTTTACAACAAAATGTCTCTTTAGCAATGTCGTGCATGCAGGCAAAGGGACTAGCCCATCAGCTATATGTAAATAGGTGTTTTTGTAGCATAAGTACAATAGTAGGTTGTGATTTTGAATTTAGTGTGCCAGTATAGACGGTGCAAATGATTAAGGAACAGGTAGGGCATTACCCTACCCTCACACCCATTTCCTTAGGTTATGGCTTGCAAGACCTACAGGGATTGCTAGCCCACCCAACACTGCAAAAAGAACTAGACATGGTTAAGGAACTAGGAGAGCAAGCAGTCCTAGAAGTTCACCATGACAATCAAGAAAATTGCAGCCTCAGTGAGGCAAGCAGGAGCAAAGAGCTGGTGGAGTTCACTAGAGGAGTGGTCCCCAAATTTGGCAGGAGTGTGGGCAATCTTGCTCCACCCAATCGTAATCATTGCCATAGTGCAAAGCTGTCTTTTCATTGCAACCCTAGGTATACTTGTATGGATGAAAAGGTTGACACGAAAGTTCCAGAGGCTGCAGCTGCGAATGAATGCCCGGTGCCAATTAAAGAGGTGGTAGCTTCATATTCTCCGAATACCAAGCTACCAACGGGGGGACTGTTAAGATGAGATATAGTTCTGATCATTTGGTTATGGCTACACCTCCAAAAGGAAGTCCACAGCTCTCATAAGAAGCGTTGGGTAAGCAAGGGTTCAAGAGAAAAGAAGCAGCCTGCCCACCTCCCCAGCAGGGCAGAAGGCAAAAGGTCATGACTGAAAGCTTGAATGGAAGAGTGAGTGAAGCCTAGAGGCATGCATAGGCAAATGAGTGGCAGGCTTGCATTGATTAAGACCTGAATATTGCATATCGCCTAAAACACAGGAGGATTTCTCCTGAAAAGATGGTCCCCCCCCCCCCCACTGGGCGAATACCACCAGAAGCTTACTCCAAAAACAGTCCCATCAGCAGGAAGACCCAAACCTTTGCTTTCCTAAGTACACCCATCAGGAGCTATCAAAATACACAGAGTAAGGTCGTTAGCAGGGTTGGAAGACATCTGTGGGGCAAAGACCACCCCCACTGCTCTCATTCCCTCCAAAAAGGCGGGAAAGAGACTATAAGAACCAAGAGGTTTTAGCAAGGTGTGTCGGGAGAAAGAGCTGAGGGGGTCACCTTGGAACACGGACTGCAGGGCTACAGCTGGAACCTCATCACAGCAGACAGGTAGTAGCTGAGACTTTGCTTTTCTATCCTTCTAGGCGGGAATCCCCCCCCCCCCTTTTTCCTATTCAGGCTTGTCAGGGCAAAAGGGACTCTTTCTCCTCTCCAGAATACAGGGTGTGTTTGAACCATAGCGTAAGGATATTTTGCTGCCTGACATCACTAGGTTTGCTTTACCAACAAGTAAGACGCTGTACCTACTCTGTATTCTTCTTCAATAAAACCACCCTTTTGTTTCTAGAGTCTACGTGTGTGTGTGTGTAGGTTTGTTTACCGTAAGTATAAAAGGAGCAAAGCGCACACTTTCCACCCCAGCAGCGCAGGTTTTACCCCAGCCAAAGATCCTAAACCTTTCGTAAGAGTGTGGGGGTAGAGGGAATCTAGCACCCAGAATTATCTGTCGTAACAGTAGGAAGGGATTATTTATGTATCCATCAGTATATATGGTACTTAAATGGGGCAGAGGGCAGAAACCCTTAAAGTTCTTCGTATGTCATGTGTGCTAAACGTATGTACCATTACTAACTGAATATGGTACCCTTGTTCCAGACATTCAGTTGCTAACACAGTCTAGAATTCCCACTTTAATCTTCAGCATGCGTTAATGGGCTGGAAATCGTGTGTTATTGCTGAAGCCCTCTGCAGATGTTCAGTGTATGTGTGTGTTTGCAGGGAGGGGAGGTATCAGGATTACATAGGCCATCCCTGACCCCTTGTATGTGTGGATGTTGGCCACACTGTCATCCCATTTTCAAGGTATACATGCATAGCCCCTTGTGTAATGTGAGTTTGTGAGAATGTTCAGGGGGTAGGACTAGCTGGAATGATCCTGAACCTCCTCTGCCCCCCCCCCCAAACTTACACTGAACATCTGCATAGGAGTTGACTGCAAGTAGCAAACTGTAGTTCCATGTTAAGGGAATGCAAACTGCATTGTAATATTTAGCATACTGTATATTAACCTTCAGCTTCACTGTCAGCATCCCTCACTACTGGCCATGCAGGCTGGGGCTTTGGGAGTTGAAGTCCAAAATATCTGGAGGGGACCAGGTTGCGGATGGCTGATATATACTTTTTTTGTTCATAGCGTATGGACTTGAGAATAAGTCCCACTGAGCTTCATAGAATTGTGTGTGAGGCTCACTCTGGCTAATATTTCCTTGCAAGACCCTTGGGGGCTGTATTCTTGATGTTACTAGTGGGGCTTCAAAAGCTGGATGATACTGACTTGTCTAGCAACGCCCTGGGCATTCCACTGCTGAGCAGATATTTGAACCTAAGTCTGCAGCCTACTTAGTGTATTGCAGTGCTTCTGAAATGTTAGCCATGCGACTTGCTTACTTTTGGTGTTTGTTGTGGGGCTATCTTTCCCCAGAGGAGGGCCTGGTCCTCATTTCTCCTCCTAGCTGTTCACATACAGTAATACCTTGGATTGCAAGCATAATTCGTTCCAGAACCGTGCTTGTAATCCAAAACACTCTTATATCAAAGCAAGTCTCTGACGGGCGTGAGTGGGGCCGATTTTGGCCTGCTACGCCCGCTCGAGGCGAGCGGTTACATCCCTACACTTGTCTTGCGAGAACTTGCTTGTTTATCAAGTCAAATTTTAAATTTTTTTTTGCTTGTCTTGCAAAATGCTCTCAGACCAAGTTACTTGCAATCCAAGGTATTACTGTACTATTAAATCTGTTCTTATATTCTATCTTATGAATTGGGTAGAAGACCTGTAGTAATAAGACCTCTCGGTCAAAGATGTAAAATTCTGGGTGATCATAAAGAACAAATGTGAGAGCCAGTCTCATGTAATGGATATAGTGCTGGGCTTGGAGAAGAGAGACCTGGCCTCATTTCTCTTCTGAGCCATGAAACTCTAGGTAGCCTTGGACAAGAGGTATTTGTTGTGTCACAAGATTGTTATTACAGTATATTTTAATTTTTTTATCTTATTTTTATTGTAGAATTTTAACAAAAGAAAAAAAGAAGGAAAAAATGTGACAAAGATTTGAATAGATCAATTTCAATGTATACCGTACGTGTATGTGTGTGTATGAAAATACAGGTTTCTAAGAACTGTATGTAAACTTCAACAAAACTAGGCCAAATATCCAAATAAGAATCCATTCACCGATGGTGTCTATACACTACCCGTTTAAATGTTGAAAGCATTGTAAGGTCTTCAATCCATTGCATTATCAGAGGTGACTGTATATCCTTCCAATGTTGTAATATCATCAGCTGTCAGAAGGGTGCGGAGAATCCATTTACACTGACAATGTGTTAACTTCTAGGAAGCAGGTAGATAATTTAAAAGAGCACGTACATCAGTAAATATTAAGAAGTGTTCCAATACAAATTCATCTGTATAATGACCTCCTCCCAAACAGGGGTAACTACTGGGCATTGCCGCAACATACACTTTAAAGAAGCATTAGCTGTGTTACAACTCCAAAAATTAGCGAACTTAGACAAACCCTTATTAAAAAGACGTTGCAGCGTCCAATAGATACAAACGTTTTTGCTGAATAAGATGCAAACTGAGATCCATAGATGCACAAGTAACAGATGCCAAGGTGGCGATCCATTGATTAGGCAAAATGGGGACAAGCCTATAATTCCTGCTTAAGATCCTTTGTATCATATTTATTCACTAAAAGTATTTATAGACATGGATCATAGGTCGATATGACTGATTGACCTCAATAAGTGCTTCTAACAGTGTGAGATACTGAAGCTGTAAAAGCAGGGCCAAACCTAGATACTAACAAATGTTGCAATTGCAAGTGTTGCCATTCAGCTGTAGCTGGCAAATCATGTTTAACCTGCAAAATAGGGAACAACAAAAACTCAACAGCACGCACCAGTTGATCCAAGGTAAAAATCACCTTATCAGTCCATGTCTGTCACACAAACATTTTCTTACCAATTTTTAAATCTGGATCTCCACTGTTAATTCAGCATGAGAAGATGGATCAAAATGTAATCGACATGACATTTTATGCCACACATCTCTAACAGCCATAACTGGAGGAACCCTGTCCGTTCTAGTATGCTTTGAACCTAATACAGTAATACTGTACCTTGGATTGCAAGTAACTTGGTTTGAGAGCGTTTTGCAAGACAAGCAAATTTTTAAATATTTAATTTTTTTTTAACTTGATATACAAGAGACGTCTTGCAATACAAGTACTGTAGTACGGCTTAAATTAAAAATCTGTACAAATTTTTTGGGGGGATTTCGTTTTGATATAAGAGTGTTTTGGATTACAAGCACGTTTCCGGAACGAATTATGCTCTTAATCCAAGGCATGACTGTACCATCCATTTAGAGAAGGTCCAAACAAGAAGATTCCAAAGCTGACCAAGGTGGAAAACTGATCTAAACAGAAAAGACCACATTTAGTAATGTCAACAAGTAAGCCCGATGATATAAAGCAAGATCCAGAAAACCAAGCCCACATTCTTTAATTGAAAGTTGCATCCTTTTCAGAGATAATTGTGGTGGAGAGGAACCACACTGATTAATGAAGCTCACTAGGTAGCCTTGAACAAGTGGTATTTGTTGTGTCACAGGGTTGTTAATAATGGGATATCCCCACGTAAGCCATCCTGAACTAGTAGATAAAGCTGGAATTTGTATCATATCTATTTATAACTTTGCAAATCAAGAGTTCAAGGTAGCCTGCATGGGGCAATTCTGTTGTTAAGAACCTTGTGATATAACATTGTTTTATAGTAAAACTTGCTGCTGTATGGCAAAGTCTAAAAGTATTAAGTTACTGATGATAAGATTTGGCAGATCAAATTAAATCCGTTTAAGATGAATCATATTAAGTTCACAGATGATCAGCATTGTCAAAGCATCAATTCTGCACTGCACCTTGAATGCCTCCAGAGTGGGAGAGCCCACCACCTCCCTAGGTAGTTGATTCCATTGTCTTATTGCTCTGACAGTCAGGAAATTTTTCCTGATGTTTAGGTGGAATCTAGGTTCCTGTAACTTGAGCCCATTATTCCGTGTCCTGCAAACTGGGATGACCGAGAAGAGATCTTTGCCCTCCTCTGTGTGACATCCCTTCAAATACTGGAAGAGTGCGATCATATCTCCCCTCAGTCTCCTCTTCTGAAGGCTAAACATGCCCAGTTCTTTCAGTCTCTCCTCATAGGGCCTTGTTTCCAGTCCCTTTATCATCCTTGTTGCCCTCCTCTGAACCCTCTCCAGTTTGTCTATGTCCTTCTTAAAGTGAGGTGCCCAGAACTGGACGCAGTACTCAAGATGAGGCCTAACCAGTGCCGAGTAAAGGGGAATTATCACTTCCCGCGATTTGGAAGCTATACTTCTATTAATACAGCCCAAAATTGCATTTGCCTTCTTTGCAGCCACATCGCATTGCTGGCTCATATTCAGTTTGTGATCTACCACAATTCCAAGATCCTTCTCACTTGTAGTATTGTTGAGCCAAGTGTCCCCCATTCTGTAACTCTGCATTTGGTTTCCTCTCCCTAGGTGCAGCACTTGGCATTTATCCCTATTAAATTTCATTCTGTTGTTTTCGGCCCAGCGCTCCAGCCTATCGAGGTCACTTTGAATTTTGTTTCTGTCTTCCAGAGTATTAGCTGTTCCACCCAACTTTGTGTCATCCGCAAATTTGATAAGCATTCCCTGTACCTCCTGATCCAAGTCATTAATAAAAATGTTGAAGAGCACCGGGCCCAGGACCGAGCCCTGTGGTACCCCGCTCGTTACCTCTCCCCAGTTTGAGAAGGAACCATTGATAAGCACTCTTTGAGTCCGATTCTGTAGCCAATTGTGGATCCACCTGATAGTTGTTCCATCTAGCCCACTCTTAGCTAGCTTACTAATCAGGATATCATGAGGCACTGAAGAAGCTGCTTAATTTAAAGGTTTACCAGATTTTAAAAGATTGAATCTGCACTGCAATAAAATTCATGTAATCTTCTAATCCAGTACTTCAAATTGAAGTGTTTGCTAAGCAAGTCAATCTCCGGCCCAACAAAAAGAAAACTCCCCAAATGAGCACAATTCAGAAAGAGCCGAAAGGGTGCAGATACATTTTTCATGGACTGTTTTTGTATTGAGAAATAAAATTATGGCAAGGGTGATACCTTGCACCTGAGTTGCAGTAACGTCTGTATTTTTTCAGGTTATCCTTGCTTTCTGCTGGGTTTATGTCCGCAAATACCAGAGTAGACGGGAAAGTGAAGTGATTTCTACCATAACATCAATTTTTGCTCTGGCAATTGCACTTATTACATCGGCACTCTTACCAGTGGACATTTTTCTGGTTTCTTATGTGAAGAACCAAAATGGTACTTTTAAGGTATGTATTGATTACTCCCTCTTATTACTGACCCTATTTTTCTGTTCCTGGATATATTCTATGAATTCTTCTGTTAAAAGTAATGGAAATAATGGAAATAATTGAGCTACATAATGGAAAACATGTCTCCATGTCCCCAAACCTAGTATATGAGTGTTCTAATCTAACTCCTGAGCTATTTAGCTTCCAACACTGGTGATTTTCTTCCTGATGGCTATAACAGTTAACCTGGCTGAATCAACACAAACTTGTACTGGCATTCCTGTGTCATTATTAAATACTGTGTTTACCAACTTGACTTGACTTTCAGAACCTGCGTTTCTTAGGAGAAAGGACTACCTATAACCTTGCCATAAGGACATGACAAAGCAAAGAAATACATTATTTGTTTCTGCATAAAGGGCAAAATTAAAAGTAAACTGTTGCTGCCCACTACCATATTAAGTAGTAGTTGTGTTTACTCAGCATCCATACTACTGTGTTTATGAATGCTGGACTTGTTTTTTCCTGGCACCAACTACCTTCTGTATTTATTTATTTATTTATTATATTTATACCCCACCTTTTTTCCTGAAAGGAACCCAAGGCGGCTTACATAATTCTCCTCTTCTCCATTGTATCCTCACAACAACCCTGTGAGGTAGGTTAGGCTGAGAGTCAGTGACTGGCCCAAAGTCACCCTGTGAGTTTCATAGCTGAGCGGGGTCTAGAACCTGAATCTCCCGAGTCCCAGTCCAACACTCTCACCACTATGCTGCTGAGCCACAGAAATTGGCATGCTCCAATGTCCTCTGCCTTAACAGGCTGTGGAATGGAGCAGGGGTATACTTGACTGTCTTTTCCTCAAGCCTTCTGGCAAGCACAGTAAAGCACCTAATAACAGAAATTCCCTGGGCCAATCTTATTACTGAATGTGCTCTCTAGACATGTGTGCATATTCCAAGACATGCATCCATTAAGGAGCCTTTTAACTTTGGCAATAGTGCACCTTGTCAAGGTAACCTGATGATATGCACACAGCTATGGCTGTGTGACAAAGGGAGAGGTCAGGACATGGGTACTATACAGCTATTTCACACACACTCCAGTTTCCAGAGTCTTGTGCGCTGTTTCTCCTGTCTCATTATCAAGAACTTTATTGAGAAAAGCTGTGCACTGAGGCAACCGCTTGAGAGTTTTACTTGGTTGCAGCTATAGTGATGAGGGGACAGGAGAGATACCCAACTTTAGAGGGCTGGCTGAAATTCTTCTCACTAGGCAAATGGGAAGGCTGCACAAAGTGGCTGGGCTCCCAACCAAATACTGTTAAAAGCTAGACGGAATTGTAACACACACACACACACACACACACACACACACGAAAAGAGGGCACAGAGTAGGAGACTACACTTGGTAGACAAAAAACCTCCAGAAGATAGAGATGAGAATGACTCATTGCAAAAGCCATCAAGGATGCTAAAGGGGCAATTTGGGGTGAGTAAATATTGCAAAATTCTTCATCTTGCAACTGGACCTGTGATTGGATCATACCTGGGGGAGATCACTCCAGTGCTGGAATATGCTTTGCATATTGATAAACCAATTACTGCCCAATCAACCAGGACTCTGTGATTATATGCAGTATCTTGGGCAAGTTTGCTTGTATTATTGTCATGTCAGGTTTACTTGCCTTTGCCTGGCTTGTTTCTGACTGGGTTTCTTAAAGTGACATACCAAAATGGTTGCCAAGTACCTTGGGAGATGGTAGTGCCTGCTTTGCTAACAAGAAGCTTGCCAATAGTCTACAAATTAAAAACATAAGTACGTGTAAGAATAAAACAAGTTGGATGAAAGGAAAATAAAACAAAAAACAGCACATAATAAAAGTAAAACCGGCAACAGGGATAAAACAGCGTGAAGTTCTAAAAACAGTCCCTAAAATACCTGGCAAAATAAAAAGGTCTTCACCTGGCACCAAAAATACCATAATGTAGGTGCCAGATAAGACTCTCTGGGTAGATCATGCAGGGCCACCACTGAAAAGGCCCTCTTCTTTAGCCAGCCACCTCTCCTCCTTTAGTGGAGGCATATGGAGAAAGGCCTCAAATGACGACCTTAGGTTTTGGGTGGCTAAATGTGGGAGCAGGCACTCCTTTAGGTCACCTGGCCTCAAGCAGTTTAGGGTTTTGAAGGTTAAAACAAGCACTTTAAGTTAGACCTGGAAACAGACTGGCAACCAGTGCAGATGACAAAGTACTGGCATAATGTGATCATATTAGCTAGTCCCTGTTAATCTGCCCCTTCCCCTTGTTTTGGACTAGCTGAAGATTCCAGACCTTCAAAGGCAGCTCCACATATAACACATTGGGATCATCCAAATGGGAGGTTACCAGAGCATGAATAACAGTCATAAGGTTCTCTGTTCAGGTAGGGTCATTGTTGGTATATTAGCCTAAGCTGATAAAATGCCCTGAGGCAACCTGTGTCAATAGTGATAAAGATGGATCTAAGAGCACTTGATGATTTAGGGGGAGTGCAACCACCTGTAGAACAGGGTCAACACCACTCAGTTGGGCAAACCACCCACAAGCAGTATCTCTGGACTGAATCTGTTATTAGCTCTCATCCAGTCCATTACTCTGCCCAAACACTGGTTCAGAACATCAGCTACCTCATCTGTATTAGATGAAAAAGGATTAGAGCTGGATGTTGTCCACATATTACTGACAACTCAGACCACATCCCTGGATAACCTTTCCCAGCAGATTCATGTAGATGTTGAAAAGCATGGTACCCTGTAGCACAGGGGTGCAAGAAGTGTGGCCAGGCACACCCTCCTGCATCTGCCATCATGGCTGCACTTCCTATCCCTTATCTCTGATCTCTCATCAGTGATTGGAGATGAGCAGTGACCACGTTGGGGTGTCGGGGCAGGAAGGAGGCTACAGCCTTCTCCCCTTCACAGCAACTCCAAAGCTGCCTGGATCACTGCTTTATTGCTGTGAATGGAGGAAGCGATTGCTTACTCCCTTCCCCAGGGACCCCGAAGCAGGTGTGTGTGTGTGCTCCACCCTCACCCCAGTGTGGGTGCGTATGCATGCAGCGTACACGTGCACCCATGTGTGTGCCTACCGGACTCCTGAGCAAAGCTGGATTTGGCCTTGAGGGCAAAAAAGGTTGTGCATCCATGCAGTAGCATAATTGTAATAGGGCAGAGCAATAATCCACCCAGCCACCTTCTGAAATTTCGATGGTATTGAAAGCAACTGGAATATCAAAGAGAACAAACAGGATCACTCTCCTGTCCTTCACTTGGCATAGGTATTCCCATGGGGCGACTGGTCATTTCTGTTCCACAGGCAGGCCTGAAGCTGTTTAAAAATAAATAAAAAATATTTGGAATTTCTGGTAGATATCAACAGTTTCTGAGTGATTTTTAAAATAACAAATTGAGGATGGGGCAAATCCTGTGTCACCATAATTCTGAAAATTGATGGTCATTACATAATGACTGGGTTATTGTCTGAACCCAGCTGTGCTAACAAACCATGGGTTGCTAACCACGAACAACCCATGAAGTGAACCCATGGTTTGTTGTTGGGCTGTGAACTGTGAGCTGTTTGTGGTTAACAAACCATGGTTTGTTGGTGCAGCTGGGTTCAGACAACACAATAACCCATATTTCAATGATAACCCACACTCAACCCATACCGATCCCTTTACTGTGGGTTATTGTGCTGTCTGAACCCAGCCAGTAGGAGCATTTTTAAAGCATGGTCTATTTTCCCTACTTCCGACTTAGTTTGTTTTAAAAACGAAGAGTTTTGTGGCATTTCAAAGGCTGAAAAATTTATTCTGGCATTAGCTTTTGTGCGCTATAACTGACTTCATCAGATGCATGTCATTTTATTTAGTCCATCTTGTTCATTTCCCCCCCAATATAATTCATGTTGATACTGAATGGTTCTTCTCCATGTGAGGCAATGAGACATACCAAGTTGGTATGCTACCTCTATAGCACATCTGTTAAGTCATAGGGATGGGGAACTCCAGCCCACAGGCCAGATGCAGCCTTTTGGGATTCCCTGTCCAGCCTGCAAGCTGCTGCTTCTGTTCTTATCTCCAGTCAGTGATCAGAGATAAGAGGGTATTTAAAGGCATTTAAACTTTAAATACCCTGCTCTTAAATAACCTGCATAGAATTGAGCTGTGCTTTGTAGGCCTGAAAGTTGTTGCGCTTGGTTTTACTCCTGAGTAGACACACATTGAATTGAGCTGTGTTCTGTATGCTTGGTGGGAAAAATGTCCAAATTGGTAAGAATTACATTTGGCCCTGCCCAATTTGTTTTTCTCTCTCCTTGGCTCTGCTCTTAACCTCACCCCCAATTTGGAATGCAGACGCAGGGCCAAAAAAGATTCCCCATCCATGTCTTAAGAAGAGGGGGAAGGTGGACTGGTCTTTAATTTCTTTTGTGCAGGTGATTAATCATGCAGGTTCAGCTGCCTATCTATGACTGGAGTATGTGTTGAGTGTGAGTTGTTATTGAACAGTGGGTTATTGTGTTGTCTGAACCCATCCAAGATAACAAACCATGGTGAACAACCCACAGTTCACAACCCAACAACAAACCATGGGTTCTCTTCATTGTGCTTAATAAGCCATGGCTTGTTAGCACAGCTGGGTTCAGACAACATGATAACCCACATTTCAGCAACAACCCACGGTTAAATGACAACCCATAGTTAACCCTTGAGTGTGGGTTATCGTGTTGTCTGAACACGTGTATGTAAAGTAGCAGAGGCTGATCTTTCTATTTAAAACTAGCTCTTGTACACAGGATACACGAATTGCTATTTAATCTACAGTTCTGTCCCCCCCCCCCCTTCTGTCAACATCTTCAGGACTGGGCTGATGCAAATGTTACAAGACAAATTGAAGATACAGTATTATATGCATACTACAGTGAGTATTGTAAAATAGTGCTTTATGTTCATGCAATGTTATATCCTATTTTTCATGTGCTTACACCTACATTTTGTAAAAAAAAAAGAGGAATAAAATGGGCTATGGGCCAATTGGCTTTTTCCCCTATGTTCTGCTTTGAGTTCACATTATTTTTTCAGGATATTCTGTTAAATAGGGTTGGATTTAGAACACCCTTCGGTGAACACGGGTAACAATGGGGGCATATTTTGTCAGCTACAGAAATTCAAGTGGAATAACAATGGATGAAAATATGGCAAGGTGTATTTGGAACAAAGTATACAATAATAATGTAGATCAATAGTATTCTTAAGGCATAGTCAAATTGGCTCCCCAAAGAATGTGCTTTGGCTAACATCAGTGTCACGCTTCCTATTCTAGTCAAGTTCAGTCAGAGGGCCAGTTTGCATGTCACGATAAGCCACTCTGAAAATAAGCTGCAGTGGGCTGGTTGTTCGCTTGCTAAGCTACGTTACTCCTGACAGATGGTCAGGCACTCTGCAGCTTGCTGTGGCTTGTTTCCCCTTAGTCCTCCTTCCTGTGGCTGTCACTTATCCCATGGGCCTTTGCAGCACAACCTCAGCAGCCTACTCTGCTAACAAGCGTGTTTTTTGGGGGTAGATTTTATTTTACAGATTTAACTTTAAAAAGAAAAAAAAAACTTTCCTGGAGTTTTGTGCAAATCTGCTAAAGTGCAGTAACTACTACAGAAAGTTTTTTTAAAAAAGAAGTTAAATTTGTGCAAATCTCCCCAAAGGTGTGCATGAGGAAATAATGTTAAATGGGGGTGGAGGAGCTGTAGCTGGAGGAGTAAATTGACAAGTGTTATTTCAAGATGTGATAGAGAGGGGATATAGTTAGTGAGTTCACAAAGAGTGGCCAGGAGGGTTTATCGCTGTTTTTGCCAGGCGGCTATCTCGCTGTTTTAAAGAACCCACTGCTGAAGCAACTCTGCTAGATTCAGATGTCATGACAAGCCACTCTAAACAACCCTACTACAAGCCATGGGTTCTCAGGGTGGCTTGTTTACGAAAAACAACCCATGACAGAAAAGACGCATCATGTTTGGACATCACACTTATTCTGCAGCCACCCATGTGACAACCCACCGTGGCTTAGCATGACATGTGAACCAGGTCAGAGCCTCAATTGGTAGGTAGTATGGGGACTGGCTAGTTCAATTGTGTGGTGCTGTATAATAATAATATGACCCCATGTGGAATTTTAGAGAAACTGGGATCAACAGTGGTCATTATTAGCTGCTATAGACTGTCAAATCTATACTCCATAAAGCTTAGGACTATCAACATGGATTGTCACCAAAACCGCCAGTATCTCAAGTAGAGGTCTTGCACAGCCTTGTTTCCTGAGATCTTTAATTAGAAATAAGGGTTGAACTTGGTGCCTTATATGCTTACTGCCACTGACTTCTCTCTCCATTCAAATAATCACTTTTTCAAATGAAAGCAAGTCAGCTAAGGTTGCTGTATCTCTCATTTTTGGTTCCTAACTAGATTTTTAAAATGTGTATTAATATCCAAAATGATTTCCAATAACAAATTATTCTTCTTCGTGGTCCCTGTGCATCACACATATGGGCTCTGCGCCTGCGCTGAGACCGTTCTGGAAAATTCTAAAGCTGAGATAGACTGGGCGGGAGCCCCTCCCCCTCGCGCGTGCTACACAACCTCAAATTGCAGAATGCATAACAATATTCTCAAAAATTGGCTTTCCTAACATGTGCTCAACATAATGTGCTAAGATGTCTAGGCAGTATATGAGCAGAGTTGCATCTGGATTTCAGCATCCCCAGTTAAACATTGATTTTGCTTTGAAAGGGTCTGCATTTTGGCACCCTGCCAGATGAAGGATTTAGTTATATAAATGTCCCTTTCTAGTTAAGTAAGTGGCATCTTGCAACAAGAGAAGAATTCTTCAACTAAAGATCTGTTCCAATTTGGATGAAAGGCATTAAATAAAATTTCTCTGAAGCTGAATGGGAGACCTATGGCTCCCTACTTGAAAATGAAGTTTTCAACTTTGGTAAATACAAATCTCTTAGGGTTTTTAGGTTTTGCAGAAACTGGAGCTACTTCTGACACAGTAACCTCAGATTCTTGCTTAAGTGCTGTAATGTTCTAAAAGGTATATGTGGAGGAAGTGAGGGCTGTGTTGCTGAGATAGGTTGCTGCTCCCTGGAAATTTGGCATACCCAGGTGAGATGTGAGGTTTATAAAACTGCTGAGGCACCTTCATTGTGGCGTAGTGGTGAGAGTGCTGGACTGGGACTCGGGAGATCCGGGTTCTAGTCCCCACTTGGCCATGAAACTCAGTGGGTGATTTTGGGCCAGTCACTGACTCTCAGCCTAACCTACCTCACAGGGTTGTTGTGAGGATAAAATGGAGAGGAGGAGGAGGATTATGTAAGCCGTCTTGGGCTCCTTGCAGGAAAAAAGGCGGGGTATAAATATAATAAATAAATAAATAAATTGTTGGGAGGAGCTTTGTAGTAAAAAAGAATATACTGCAGTTACCCCTCCCAAAAAGGGTATTATTTTGGGTCTCTAGCTTTGAACTAACCTGAGAATGACGATGACTTCTATGATTAGTTAAAACATTGAGAAAATGTTGTACTTCAACTTTGTTGTTTTTGTGAATTTGAGTATGGTATTGACATATTGGCATAATACAAAATATTGTCATGGAGTCAAGTTCTCTTTCATTTTCAGCTTGCTGACTTCTAGTTAATTTTCCTAGAATATGTTGCATTTGTAAAGTTTTGTCACCTTGTGCTCAGAATTGAGTATAATGTATTTCTGCCTTTTTTATATACACTAAATGTTATTTTTTCAGTAAAAGCTACTCATTACCAGCAGGCATCATGGCTAATAATTTTACTAGGATCATAGACTATTTAAAAACAAAACAGTATCTACCGTAGTTGAATATCTCAAGATGGTACCAACCATTCCATTTAAAGATCCATGTATTTGGAAGGAACTGTACGTGTGTGTGTGTGTGTGAGTACTGTTGTACACTGGGAATGTTACCTCAGAGTTTTCCATTTTTATTTTCCAATTGACATTCAACATTCCTCGGGCTCCTGGAGGCCACTGAGCATGCTCAGTTATCAGTGGACTGTTGTGGGTGGGTCGGCGGGTCGCCCTCCCTCCCTCCCTCCCTCTTTTAGTAAATATACTAATGTACATACTCCTGCATACCTTGGGAGTACCCTGAGTGTGTAGAAGCAACTACCTGAGTTTGCACAGCTATTGGTACATATGCTGATTAAACATAGACAAAAAGTGCCTTCTGGATCAGACCAAGGATCCATCTAGTTGAGTGTTCCATCTTGCATAATGCCCAGTCAAATGTCTCTGGAAAGCCTATAAGTGTGGTATGAAGACAACAGCCCTCCCTTGCTGTATGTTATCTGCATCTGGTATTCAGAGGTATAGAGTGTCTGAATATATTTGGTTTCTAATTGAGAGGTTTCCACCCTTAAAGACAGCCTAGAAATAATTTTATTTAGAAATGTTGCATGTTGCAGTATATGTAACAGAGCATAATGTCTGTGGTGAATGACAATAGTCACAGAAAGTTGTGTTCTCTTCTCAACCCAGGACCTTAGCTGCATATAAAGAGAGGGTTTTACATTTAAAGGTGGCCTAAAAATAATTTTAAATAAATTGTGTGCTAGAACTTCTACCTACTGATATGCATTTCTGCTTTAAATAATCCCCAGATCTCAAAACAGAAAAACACAAATTAGATAAACTACAGGTAGTGGGATTCTGCCCCATGTCTGCACTTCATATTATGGAATGGAGGAGGTATTATGCAGGCTTAGACCACAATCCTATTGTCCTTGGGAGGGTGTCCCAGGATCCATAGGGTTTAGCACCCATGGAGAGGGAGGTCTGCAGGCAGTGAAAAAGGTCTGTTCTCAGAAACCTCCTTGTTGGGACGTGGAAATCTCTGTTGCCCTTGCTGCTCCACCTTCAATGCTCTGGTAGTAACAACAAAAAGGAGGCTTTCTGGGGGCATGTTGTAGGTGGATCAGGGCAGCCTTAAGATCTGTCGGATTCGAAGTTCTCCCATTCGCCTCACATGCCAATGGCAAGGGGTGGTTGCATCATATGCCAACCCTGGAGCCTGAATATTTCTTATGGGAGGGAAAATGTGAAGAAGGGGGGGGGGTAGTAGTAGTTGGCGAAAAAGAAAAAATCCCACCACCTGCCCTGCTGGTATAAGCCTAGCAGGGCTTTTAATTCAGTGGTTCCTGTGCCATGTTGTCAGCATCCTCTGACCCCATAGGATTGCTATGTTAATTAGGTTAGACCATACTGGATGCAAAACTGATTCAAGGTTGCACCAAAGGCTACTGGGCAGAAGAAACTTTGGATGTTGTCCCTTTGAAAACTTTAAAATATTGCAGTTGCACTAGTACAAATGCACAGGTCCCTTGTAAGGCAGAGAGCAATCATGTAGGAAAAATAGTCCTTGTATATTAGAAAAGCTGAAGCTTAATTTTGAGTAGAAACCCGATGTCATCTATATATATAAAAGAAAGTGCCCTGACTGACTGATTGGCTGACTCATAAACGCCCAGCTCAAACTGTTTAATCCAAGAACGTGAAATTTTGAAGTAACATTGCTTTTATGACGTAGAGCCCCACTAAGGAAGGATTTTTGGAAATTCCATCCCTAAGGGGGTGGAAAAAGGGGGCAAAATTGCCCCACAGTCATATCTCCTATGGGCAAAACAACAGGGCAGCAGTTATGCAAATCGGCCTCACCTCAGAATTGCTGCAGGAGCCAATAGGAGCAGTTATGCAAATAGCCCATACGACACTTAGAATGTTCGTATGAATTCCTGCAGGGGCCAATAGGGCTGGGTATGCAAATCTCCCCAAGGCCATTTAGAATGTTCTCTGAGGGGGGGTGAAGAGGGAGGGAAACTTGTTAAAATGACTGAATGACTGCTGTGTGCGGGGCGTTGTCGCATAGGCTCCATCACGTTTTGACGGATCCGCCCCAAATTTGGCACGCATACTCTCCATCGCCCAAGACAAAGACTGGTGGGTTCAAATCTCCAAAAAAAACACCCTTGCTGCGCCTGTACGGCCCAAAATAGATGAGAGCCAATGGCGTCACTTGGAATGTTCGCAGGGGCCATTCAGGAGTGGTTATGCAAAACGCTCCAACGACATATAGAATGTTCGTATGATCTGCCACAGGGGCCAATCAGGAGCGGATATGCAAATCTCTCCTGCGTCAAAACAGAATGTTTATATGAACCACAGCCAGGGTGCAGTTGGGATTTCATTGTGCAGTCCCGGGGGGGGGGAGCAGGGATATCATTGTGCAGTCCCGGGGGGGGGGAACAGGGATTTCATTGTAGTCCTGGGGGGGGGAGCAGGGCTTTCATTGTGTGGTCCCGGGGGGGGCAGGGATTTCATTGTGTAGTCCCGGGGGATGACAACAGAGATTTGATTGTGTAGTCCTGGGGGAGGGGGGAGCTGGGATTTCATTGTTGTGTAGTCCTGGGGGGAGAGCAGGGTCCCGGGGGGAAGGGAACAGGGGTTCCATTGTGGAGTCCCAGGGGGAAGGGAACAGGGGTTCCATTGTGGAGTCCCGGGGGGAAGGGAACAGGGGTTCCATTGTGGAGTCCCGGGGGGAAGGGAACAGGGGTTCCATTGTGGAGTCCCGGTTGAGCAGGGAGTCCCGGTTGAGCAGGGAGTCCCGGTTGAGCAGGGAGTCCATCTTGCAGTCCCGGTTGAGCAGGGAGTCCATCTTGCAGTCCCGGTTGAGCAGGGAGTCCATCTTGCAGTCCCGGTTGAGCAGGGAGTCCATCTTGCAGTCCCGGTTGAGCAGGGAGTCCATCTTGCAGTCCCGGTTGAGCAGGGAGTCCATCTTGCAGTCCCGGTTGAGCAGGGAGTCCATCTTGCAGTCCCGGGGGAGCAGGGAGTCCATCTTGCAGTCCCGGGGGAGCAGGGAGTCCATCTTGCAGTCCCGGGGGAGCAGGGAGTCCATCTTGCAGTCCCGGTTGAGCAGGGATTTCATCATGCAGTCCCGGGGGAGCTGGTAGTCCATTATGTAGTCCTGGGGGACCTTTCCTATGGAGCAATTCAAAACAGTGGTCAGCTACCTTAAGGAATTTCGAACAAATAGTGCCTTTAGGAAAATGACGACCCGTGCAAACTTGGCACGGTCACTCTTCATCATGCGAGCGAAGCCGCGGGCAAAAGCTAGTACCTAATAAGCAAAGTCTTCACGTTAGGTGGCAGAAGATCAACTTTCTCCCATTCTAGGACCTCTCCTAAGTAACTTCAGTGTTCTTTAAAATATACAGTTGCATAAAAACACGGCAGATCTAAATCAGGGTGATCGTCAATGAAGTCTAACTTTGCCATGTTTAACAAAGACATTTTCCCTCAGAAGCCCATGGACTGCAGATTCTGCCAGAGCCATATCTGTTCAAATAACATGTTCTTGCATGTCTTCAGGTGGAAAAATGATGTACAGATTAACAGGAAAAGCACTCCTTGTATGATAGGGTGCTGTATGTCTAGCGTAAAGTGATTAGACTGTAAAAGTAAAATGTCCACCCACATATTCTCACTGGTAATATTCAGCTGTTATGGAAAATATATTCATTTGAAACTCTGAAGTGCTGAAATTGGAGGCATTTTCTATGAACATGTTGCAATTGGAATTTAATTTCATAATCATGATGTGAAGAGCCTACAGCTTCAAGTCCACCCCTATGCGGAAACTAAGGGGTCTTAAAAAAAGCTTGCCCTGCTTAGTCCACTCGACAGCGACCGCGTAAGCCCAGCTGTATTCGAGTGGGGCGGAACTTTCATTAAAGCTATAAATACCTTTCCTGCTTTGAAAGTATTGGCATACTTTTATTGAGATAACAAAAAGTCGACAGGTCTCCAATCTGATGGAAATTTTTTCCATTAAGATTTCCAGAGAGCTTCGGCTGTGGGGCCGTATAGAAATGAAATAAATGAAATGAAATGACATTTTGTAGTGTATAAGCTTGATGCTGTTGCAGAAGCCAGCCTCCAGATGGTGGTAATGACTTAAGCATAAACAGAAAGCATAGCTTTCTTCCTATTCTAAATAAATCAGATTAATAAGGAAGGTCTCAACTGGGCATTCTGTATTGAGGCAAACCACAACTTAACAAAATGGCTATCAAAATATGTAAAGGGAGGAAGGACGCAACTAAATATTAATCAAAGCAAATAATTCCCATCATGGATTAGTATAGCTAATCTCTAAAATTTTAAGAAAATCCAAAATGTCAAGTTATTTCTAGTTGGGCTTGCTTCAGTCTGACCACAGTTAACAGTATCTCCCTACACTTTTCTTATCTTCAAAGAAAGAATTCTGATTTTTAGATGAATCTGAAGGACTCTAGGCTGCATACTAGTTGGTTCTTTGGTCTGCTCTTATATTTTCACTTTATTTTTAGTCTAGGATTATCCATGGCTGGTCTTAAAGGTCAAGAAAGTGTTGGCAAGCCATTTGCAGCCTGTAGGCTGTGTTAGAATATTGGGAACAATGTTGTTCCTCTTGCCCAAAGATGCATGAGTTTGTCTGGAGGTACAGTGCAAGTCTGGGCAGATTTGAGAACAGAAGATGACACTGGTAGCTGTACTGCTACATGGGCAGTGAAGGATCTTTGAAGATGTAATCTCTAGGGGTGGTTTTGAGAGAAACTGCTTTGAACCATTGGAGAACTCTTTTCTCTGTAGTTGGGAGAGCATCCTGCTAATCACATTCTACTCGTTCCTCCCAAGATGACTCGGTTTGCATTTGGAGTTTCCATTTTCCATAGGTCAGTGGTGGGGAACACACGACCATCCAGACATTGTTGGACTGCAACGCCTCAGTCCTAGCCAGCATTCCAACAGCATCTGGGCAACCACACATTCCCCATTCCTGCTATAGGTGAAGATCCCTACTTTACACATTGCCAGGAGATGGACTCTGCATTAGGAGAAATCAAAGATGTGGGAAAAGTTGTGCTTGGTAGACTGGCATAGCTTGTGTTTTCCTTTTTCCTTTTGGTCAGACCTGGGACTAGTCAGTTGGCAGCTTCAATTAGCATTAACCTGCCTATGAAAACATCTTGTTTTTATCTGGGTCTTTTGGCAACCCAAGTTCAGGCTTCATATGCTATGGAAAGCAGAACTTCCAGGAAAGTTCTACTTAAAATCAAAATTTGCATGGCATCATCCTTATTAAGACTGAATTTTCTAGATTTGCATTAATATGACTACTTAGCTATGATCAATTACTTAATGTGTCTTGTTGACAAACTCACAGGATCAAATTCTTAAGAATCCAATGAACCAAAGGATGCTGAAAGAATCTGTTGTGCATTTTAAATTTCATGCTAATGTTTCTATGTCTGATCAAGGTTTCATGTAGCTCATACTCTTGGAGATTCATAGCTTCTTAGACTAATATTTAGCTTTACTTTAAGGTCTAATCTTAATGCTCATTATATTTATCTAATTCTAGTAGCCTAAATTGCCTACATTATTTTAACATTTGTTGGCACTTCACAAGTTCTCAAGTGCTTCTACTGAATCCGGATATGCTCTGGCTGAAGATGCTATGGTGTATATGGTAAAGTTATACATGCCCTGGAAGTAAACACTCCAGTCAAGAATTCTACTTATTCTCCAATCTGCATATGGGTTTTGCTCAGTCATTTCAGTCAAGAGACCCAATCCAGCTGCACATTCCACATGTAGACCTGGTTCCTCCATTGAAATGAATTGGTGAATTCTTGAGCGTGGGAAAACTTTTATTTATTTTTTCAATTTATTATATTTCTATACTGCCCAATAGCTGAAGTTCTCTGGGTGGTTCACAAAAGAAGACTTAAAACAATAAAATAAAACACCTCCATGTGTGCTCCATATAAGCGGTCAATGTAGTATGGCAAGGGTCTATAGAGTAGTATGTATGTACATACATACCTGTAGTATAACAAGGGTGTATAGACCCTAGTTGAATATATAGTGTCCACTTTTTTGATTAGCAGAAGCTTAAATCCTATTAATAACCCCCCCCCCTTTTATTCTCAAGTCTGTGTAACAAAAGTGTGTTTTGCATGAGGCAAGTATCAGTTCTAAAGAACCTTTGGTAGAGATAAGCCAAAATAACTGTAGAACAAGACATACTTCACACTTGGCAAAGACCAGACTGAAGCCGTGTTTTGTAACTTGTAATTTTTGAGTAACAAAATGTAAGTGAGTAACATACCACTGTTTGGGGGACAAACTCATCATTCTTGTAGCTTGCTGATAGCATGAAAGGGCTGTTGCGCTAACTACTGGTTATAGGGACACTGCTGTGCAATACTCACAGTTGTGGTAAAAAACTATTTTCTGCTATTCCTTAACTGCATCTCTCACTTAACCTGCACTACACCTGCATTCTTACTAAATTTTAAGTTCCATGACTTGTGCACAAAATGATGTCACAATAAGGAAGATGCAAAATAAAATTATATTACCCTTTGAGCACTTCTAAAGGCTTCTTGTTCATAGCTCTTTTGACCTAGAATACTCAAAGGTGGGATTTACTCAAGCTTATTGATGGTTCTAGAAGGAAAACTGAAATGAAGCCTATCTGTGTAACAGCACTTGTTGGCATTTATTTCTTGTTATTGCTCTCCCTCCCTGGGTCCCACTTGCTCACCTTTCCATCTAAATTCAGACTGTAAGCAGTGCTGAACAGGGATTTTGCCTCTTGCTTATATTAGTCGGTAAAGCACTGTGCATATTGATGGCACCATAGAAATAAATCACATGATTTTGTGATTTGCAGAGTGAAGCTAGAGAGCACTACTTTAACAGATCTCTAGGGTTTTTAGTTGCCTCTCCAATATCATATTAATAGAATAATATTGTAGTAAATGACAATTAGAAGTGCTACTTTCATATTTTTAATGTACTTTCTGAAACTTTTATTCTTCCACTTTAGCACTATATTCCATCATATTATTCTGTGTGTTCCTATGGATCCCCTTCGTCTACTTCTACTATGAGGAGAAAGATGAAGATGATGGCAACACATGCTCAGTAAGATGTTTGATATAGTACTTCTGATTGCTTGGCTGAATATATAATGAATAAAATGGTTCTGATGTCCTTGTTCTCAGCTGGAATAAAACATTATTAAATGCTGCCTGACACTAAAAGTATAATGTGCAACCTTGTATAGCTTTAAACTAGTATTGGCAATTGCATGGACTGTTACCCACCCCCCCACCCCCCAGGATATCTTCATAGGAACACACACCACTGCCTTCATATCACGTCAGACTATTTATCATCTAGCCCAGTATTGTTTGTCCAACTTGTAGTGGCTCTTCGAGGTCTCAGGCTGGGCTCTTTCTCATCACTTGCTACCTGATCATCTTAGCTGGAAATGTCAGGGATTGAATCTGGCGCTTTTTGCATACAAAGCATGTGCCGCTCTGTCACGGAGTTCCTTCCTTCCTCATGACAGCCTGCAGGCTTCTTAAAACCTTTAAAAAAATAAATAAATGAAAACCTAAGGTTTCCAGATATCATGTTAACCACCAAAACCTTTCAGAAAGTTAGTGTTTTCTCTTGACCAGGTTTGCTAAGCCATTAGCCCAGTTCACTCATCATTATAAGCCACCTTGAAAATAAGCTATAGTGGGCTGGTTGTTCACTTGCTAACCCAAGTTACTCCTGGCAGACGATCAGGTGCTCTGCAGCTTGTGTATCTTGTTTCCTCCTTAGTCCTCCTGCCCGCTCCTGGCTCATATCCCATGAGCCTTTGCAGTACAACCTCAGCAGCCTACTCTGCTACTCTGATGGAAAAGCCACACCGAGTTTGGACATTGCACACTAAGCCACCCTGCAACTCCCCCATGGTGACAACCCGCTGGCTTAGTGTGATGTGTGAACCAGGTCACTGTCTCAGAATAGAAATGAATACTCACTTTATAAATGTTCATAGAAGTCTATTTGTGTACAGCCAGAGCGTTAAGATCAGTACTTTTATAGATGTAGAACACTTGTAGTCCCTTAAGGTAACTGTTCCCTTTTTCTTTTGTCAAGTGTATATGTTGCGGCAGAATGGTAGAGAAGAAAAGCATTAATGCAGTAAATTTTCACTCTTGCTCTACAATTACACTAATAAAATGCCTTCAAAATGCCTTCTAGAGAAAACAGCTGTGGCTACCACATGGTGGCTTGTTTCTGTGCTTCTCTGTGAGCTATGTTTGAAGGCATTTTATCACTGTGACTGTAAAACAGAGAAGAATTTACTGCATTAAATAATATTGGTTGTTCTCTTCTTACACTTGGCACCCGTGCCTGTGGAGCCAGAAAGAGAACCAGAACTTTCCCTATTGAGATGGTGGTGAGAATCCTATTCTCTTGAAATAAGAACTGTATATAGATGCAAAAGCAAGAGAATAGGGCTTAACAGAGCTAGAAGCTGAATAGAATCCTCTTTGTAGCCAAGGACATAAAGATGTATACTGTGGAAACTCCCAGTTCTGTTTTCACAGAAAATATGCAGAAGGTTATTCCAGTAATGAGCATCATTAAATCGTAGGCATCTGCAGTTCAAATGTCTGGTCCAGTTCTAAAGGAAGTGTTGAGTTTAGTGTGCAGAAATGATGGCAATACAGGAGGAAGAAAATTGATGCCTTTTTACGTGCTAGCTGCATGAAACAGCATGCCTAATGTGTATTGGACAACTTACATTGTAGAGCTTATGAAAAGTTTAAAGATAATACTAAGAATTAACTTCTTGATCTACCGGAAGACGTTGAGATCCTTCAAATAAATTCCAATATAAACCAACAATGTTTGTTTTGTGGGAATTCAGTAATGCTCAGTATGTTGAATTAGCAGGAAGACTGTATGTTTCTCTATATACTTACTACTTTACTTCTAATTTTACAGCAGGTTAAAACTGCATCCAAGTATACACTAGGATTCCTTTTGGTTTGTACTGTTCTTCTAGTAATTGGGTAAGTGGGTATGTGTATATATCAGAATATCGCTGTGTGCAATTTTACAAGCCTGCTAATATGATCAGATCTCTGGCGTCCATACATCTACTATACTTAACCAATTTTTTTTCTAAAGCCCTTAATAATCTTGCACTCATCTCTCCCTTGCTCTGCCTGCTCAGTTCCTCCTGTCTTCTCCTTGCCCAAACTTCTTCTGTCACCTTATATTCTCTCTTCCTATTGCTCCTTGTTTAGCTTTTAATTTGCACTTGTTCCTGCTTTTATCAAACAAATCTATACAATTCCTTTTACTCCCCATTCCTTTTTCCTTGTGTGTCCTGTCTTTTTAGATTGTAAGCCTGAGGGCAGGGACTGTCTTGTTAATTGCTGTAAACCGCCCAGAGAGCTTTGGCTATTGGGCGGTATAAAAATTAAATAAATAAATATAAAATACAGTTCTGTACTAAATACCTAATTCATCCTGCAAGTAAAGATATAAAATAATAAAATAGGTGCATGTTACAGTTGCTTTATTTGTTACAGGAACAATCAGTGCCTAGAATGTCCTGCACAGGGGTCTACAAACATTGGGGGGCCTTGGTAGCCAGCCAAAACTAGTGTTGCCAAACCTTGCTCCTCCCCCAGTGTTGGGGTCACATACTGCGGGAAGCTGTGATGAGTTTCCACCCTCCTCCTGAGCTGGGGAGCAGGTGTAAGATGCTAATGCTCTCATGGAAAAGGGGAGGGACTCTTACCATAGAGTGGTGAATGCTTATTTCCTTCCCTTCTCTTACCATTCTTTTTCATGTTCAGGTCATAAATTCTAATTCCTCTTGTAGAGCATTCTTAAATACTTAATTTTATACAGTAAATGATAATGAAGAAAAAATGTAATGTATTTGAAATGGAACTGAAAGAGAATTTTGAATCTCTTCATGAGAATTCTTGCTTTCCCAGTTTCTTGAAGAATGTCTGAGGTGTCTAACACACTCTTTACCCTAGTCCCCCTCAAGATTGGAGCTATTAGGTAGTATCCAACGTTGCCGCTCCACTCACACCTCTAGCGCAACACCTATAGCATATGCTGGCATGACAAGTTTTCCAGGAAAACCCGTTGTGCCAGCATACGCTATTGGTATTGCGCTAGAGGATGCTTATGCTAGAGCTACATCAGTGGTGTAAGCAGAGTGCCAGCACTGGATACTTCCCATTTAGTCAGGGTTGTATCTCATGGAGACTTTGCCTTAGCAGAAAGTGCTTCCATTTGCACAAATTGTGGCACCCAATTCTAATTGATCCGCCATATATACTTAACCCCCTAGCCTCAGGAAAGGCTGTTCCTGTGGGTTGGGGGATCCTCAGGAACAGAATATGATATGGCTTGGAGGACTGCAGTAAGTAGAGGGGTTTGGCAAAACTCAGGTGTCCAGTTTGTGCAAGTGTAGGAAATTTCTGCTTAGACAAAGCCAGCATTGGATATAACCCTCAGACTTTAAAATTCCTAAATCAGTTATTTTGCCAATAAGTTAATTAGTCAGGGATCCCCAATGATTTTTGGGTCATTGGGCACTTCTCAAATTTTAAGAGTGTCATGGGCACACTCCAGTCATGGAACACCCATTTCCTAGAAGGGAAACTGGTAAAGCTAGCAGAAAAGTAACTCGTCCAAGAAACATTACAAAGCAGAGGTGGAGTCTGAGCAGTGCTGGCTCCAGGTTTTTGAGGGCCCTTGGGCCCCCTCCCTCAGTGAGTCTACCTTCTCACCACCATTGTCACTAGCTGCTATTGCTTCTCCTTTTTCTTATCATTGCTACCGCTTGCTTGCTTGCATGACAGGCAGAGAGCCCGTGAACAAGTAGGCAGTGGCAACTTCTGCTCCTCCTCCTTCGTGGTCTCTGTGCCTCACACATATGGGCTCTGCGCCTGCCGGAGGCCAGTTCAGGAACGTTCCATAGCTGAGGTGTACTTTTGGGTGGGAGCCCCTCCCCCACATGCATGCCCTCTAGCTGGGCTTCCACCCGATCCCTCAGTTCCTCTTTGACCGCCATCGCGAGTTCCTGTATTTGAGGTTCCTCTTGCTGTTTAGCAAGTGTTTGGCTGAGTCAAATTTCTTCGTGTTTTTCGTTGTATTTCCTTCGCCTTTGTACCTCTTTCTCAAATATAAAAGCAAAACAAAACAAAAAAAATTGTCGTAAAGTGTGGGACAAAACTGCCCCCGGCAGATGGCCACTCTTTGTGCCTTGTGTGTGTGAATGCACAGATGACCACTCGAAGAACCACAGTTACAAGTAAGTAACCTGTTCTTCTCACTACCACAGTTATCCAGTCCAGAGCAAGAGGCAGGTGAACAAGCAGGTTGCAATGGTGAAGAGGTGGGGCAAGTCCATTGGACCCCTGCTGGAGTGTGGGCCCTTGGCGGGTGCCCAACCATCCTTACTCTTGATGCCGGCCCCTGAGTCTGAGCTCCAAGAAACAAAATCATTCTCTTGAAGCCACAGTTTTCTGCATGAACTGCTGAGGCTCAGAAGCAAATGACTTGGCCAAGAATGTCATGTGGGGCCCAGAGGTATTCTTGGAAATAAAGATGGTGGTGGAGACTCACTTTGTCAGCCTCCCAGTTAATTTTTTTAAATTAAAAATAAATAACAGTCAGGAGGGGCAAGGAGCCTGATGGGCTCCAGGAGAGGTGATTTCAGGCACGGTGGTGACCATGGGCACCATATTGGAGACCCCAGGATTAGAATTAAAGTAGAACCATTTATTTCCTGTTTAGTCTAAACATATGGCAGTATGAAGTATCCCAATGATTTTTCATATATTTAGGAAATTGTGAATGCCCTTTTAAAGTATCTACCATGATGTGATGGATTGGACTTACTTTTTACAAGAAAATTGAGACTTCAAGGTTATGGGTAGTAGTCTCAGCCTCCCACCTTTGGGTTTCAAAATCTGTCAAGTATGCATATAGTCCTTGTTGGTTCTAAAGCCATGAATCATGTATGATACCTGAAAGATTTCTGTAAAATGCTGAAGTCCTTTGTCCAAATTAATCTCTGTATATACTCCCTACACAAAGTTCAATACCTGTGTTTTCGCTCCTTTAATATGTATGCTTTTAAACCATAGCTTGTGTTTAGTGAATATTTGTTACTAGTTTGGTCTCTGTACTGTTTATGTGGGGTCTTTGGCAGTTTAGTCTGATATTTGAAGTCTGAATTTGAAGGTTCAGAGTTACTGCATTTGTGATGTTGTGCATTGCTGAATACGTTTGCTTGAGAGTTGTAATGTTACTTTGATGCTGAAGTTGCCAGGTAAAACTAAGCACTTTGATTAAATTAAGGTGCAATAAAACTAAGCATTTTGATTAAATTAAGGTGCAATCCTATGCATGTTTAGACAGAAAAAAGGCCTGCAACTCCCTGGGGCATGCTTCGAATTGTAGCCCTTTTTTTCTGTTTAAACAGAAATTGGATTGCATAGGATTGCGCTCTTAGTGTTCTATAATGACACAAAATGCACATGTTTCTTGATGCTGTTTAGAAGGTACCTTATAGAATTCCAAGAGTTGAAAATCTGAACTTTCTGTTGTCATTTGCTTTCTAAATTGAGGAGCCTTACAGATGAGTCTTCCTGTAAACTTGACTAGGGTATTAATACAAAGATCTTTGCACAGGAAAATTTGGTAGTTTATTCTTAATAGCATATTACTCTATATTGATTGTCTCTAAAATAAGCTGCCTCCTGTTTCCTTGAGATTCACTAGTTATTTTCCACAAAACTTGTATTAGTTAGAAACCTTTAAATCTAAAATAAGACCTGACCCATCATTGTTGCCTCTCAAAATGGCTGCAGCTCAGAAGCCTTCTCTCCTCCCTGCAAAGGGCTATTGGTGCTGTTGTCTCTCACCGGATGCAGTACTGCCACTGCTGCAGTAGATATTTTCTGGAAGCCCAGAGTCAGTGTTTCTGTTGTGCTGGATGGGCTACCTTTCAAATGTTGTTACAGGTTTGCTGTAAAAACTAGTTCATTCAACTATCCTCATGCCAGTATTACTGTGTCTCTACTTGAATTGAAGAGTGCTGTAACAAAGTAAGGCCCCCTTCTCTAACAGAAGCAACTCTAGCACATTATTTGTACACTGTGTGGGCATTGGTGATGCAGCTATTTCTTGGGCAGATTGGCAGCTCAAATACTTTGGTTTTTAATACATTTTAAAAATAAATTTTATGTGCAAATATTGCAGGAAAAGGGTGGAAAACAAAACCAAGAACCAAAAAAGAACAAAGCAAAAAAATATATTCCATTAACAGTAACTGTTCACAACACCATTAAGAAAAAAGAAAAAAAAAAGTTCAACACTTCTGTTTCAAATGTACACATTCATATAAGCAGTCCACATATGGCAGCTCACATACTTGCTTGTAGCACCATACAGATGCATGTCTGCTTCTTTCACATAGAATCTCATTTTAGCCTAGTAGATCTCTTTGTATATTTTAATTTTGGAATGCTATTTGCCTCAAAAGGTTTTATTTGGGGTGGGGGCGGGGGCGGGAATCATCTGACTGATTTCTACTGAACAATTCCAAAGTATGCTACATTATTCTAACAATGGAAAGTATTACATTATTGTCCATGGTTTTATTCCCCCCCCCCCCCGGACATTTCTCTGGTTTAAATCCAATGCTGCAGGAGCAGACTTCCCCTTGCTCTCCTCCCCGCCTGCCCCACAGCCCCCACATGCCTTCCAAATCTGTTCTGGAGGGTCCCCTAACCCTCTGGAGCAGATTTGTTTGCATGCGCGCACAGGGGCTGCAAGGTATAGGGAAAACCGTTCTGCTAGCAGTTTCCATTTCGCTGGCACACAGTCATAATTGGATACAACCCTCTATTTTTAACTCTTTATGGAATATATTTGACTATTCGCACCAGTAAATTGTGCACACACTCTGTACTTAGCCGGCTTTCCATAAGCCTCTGATTTGTCACAAGTCATGTGACCCATCACAAGATATTACGGAATCGAGTTTTTAAAATCTTATATACGGTATGTGGAACAGAGAAACGTCTTGCTGAAATAAAATGAATCGAATTTAAACTTGGTGCAGATGACTGTTGAATTTTCCATTGTAATTTGACTTCTGTCCATCACCATCCCAATATTATAATGACATTTGTAAAGCTTGATCTAGTATTTTTTGGAAGGTAACATTCAGAGGATAAAACCTCTATTATTATTTTTCTGTTACAGAGCCTTTGTTCCATTGGATATTCCTAACAAGAAAAATTCAACAGAATGGGAGAAAGTGAAACTTTTGTTTGAAGAACTTGGAAGCAGCCGTAATATATTATTTCTCCTATAGATTGTATAATGAATCAAAGACATGAATAATTTTGTATTTCTTTACTCTAAATGTTTTGCCATTGGTCTTCCATTGGGGGCATGCAAAGAGAACAGCATTGCTTCTGACCTTCAGGGGAGGATTTAGGGGGTATAAAAATGTTGGGTTAGGGATGGTTTCAGATCATCTGAAATCATGGAGAACACTGTTGCTTGGAGATCTAGATGTAGTAAGGACAAAAGTATGAGAGAGAGAAAGAGAAGGAATGTGGCTTTTCATGTTATCTTTGAATTAAAAAGTTATTCCTAATTCCTTTGCAGACAGGGATCATTTGTGCTTACTCCAATTGATTATGACTCATTTGAGTAATGCAGGGAACAAATATGAATAAACAGTTCTGGATAAAACACTTGAGTGGCACCGAGCTTTGTTTTTCAAGTTGGTCTTCTGAGTATAACAGTGCTTTAGATTGAGGCTCGATTTATTTAAAATACTTGTATGCTGGCTTTTAGGACCTGGCTCCCAGAAGGCAGTCTCCAACAAAAGGAGAACCAACTGAAATATATTTGAATGGTCTAACATAGGAGACCAGTATCATAAGGAAGCATATAGTTGCTAGTATTTGTGGCATTAAAAATCATGATTAAGTACTCCATTGATTCCCCTATTAAGGCAGGCTATTCCAGTGTATTGCACAATGGTGAAATATTTACATTGTATGTATCACTTCAGTGCCTAGGATAATTGATGTGTAACTTAATAGTTTTCTACTTTGATCTATGTGTGTTATATTCGTTTATGATGGTGGTCCGGTCCCCCCCCCCCCAAAGGTGACCAAAGCAAAAGAGAAAATTTTGATGTAGTGTTCCTAAATGTGCTTTTCAGGATAGCATTTCCATCTTTTGTCTTACAGATGGTTTGGCTGCTCTGTCCTTCTCTATAAGTTCTTTGACCCTTATTGGAATGGTGGCAGCAATCACCTATACAGTAAGCATCCAACTTCTTGCCTTGTGTCCATTTTAAAGTTTGCTTTGATTTTAACCATTTGCAATCTTACCACACCTTGCTTCATGCTGAAAGTCAATGTTCTCAGTGGTGTTAAGGGATAACAATTATGACTTAGGCTGCAATCTTATATTCACTTGCCTGGAAGTGAGTCCCATTGAACTCGGTGAGACATGATTCTGAGTAGACATGCATAGAGTTGTTCTGTGTATCATGTGTTAGATGTTCTGAGATTTAGGACATTCCATAAATATGTACAGTAAGGCTTAATAGGACAATATGCATTACATTTTAGCCTTTAAAAAAGAAAAGATCTGGAAAAGGGGCGAGGAACCTGTGGCCCTCCAGATGTTTGACTCCAACTCCCATTATTCCTGTCCATTGGCCAGGCTAGTTGGACTTCATGGGAGTTGGAATTGATCATCATCTCGAGAGGCACAAGTTCTCCTTCCCATGTCTAGATTCTGGTATCCTTTTTGGCAGAGCTAAATACTTTTCTGTTTTAAAACTGTTAAAAACGTTGATCAAAAAAGTTTGATCGCTTCTTACTCTTAAGTTGAGTGCTATTGCGTGCAGGCTGCTTAACAGTGCACATTACGACCTGGATATCTTTATGGCCATCGTACCGATAAACCTAATTTTAATAAGTATTTCATAGAAATTTTAACTTGTTCAATATCAAATTTATGCTTTTGAAATTTTAGTTGACAAGGTAATCTAAATTCTTTTAAATATGTGCAGAGTTCATGAGTTTGAACACTTTTTTGGTTAGTTGACTAGAAGTGGTAGTAAACTACTATTGCAGTAGTAGTAAACTACTATCTCCAGAGTTAGTATCCTGGCAGAGAAGGGTTTTAAAATGAATTGTGCAGATCTGATGTGTCTTCCTGACTCAACACTATAGTCAGCAGAAGTTTGATGCCATCTCTAAGTCAGTGTGTCAGCTGAGGGTATGAAGTGGGATTATAGATCTTTGTATCCTGAATATTGAACTTCTCAGCAACTTGGTCCATGTCTTTTCCTCATTAAAAGTCTTCAGTTTAGGAAGTCCTGTTTTCATTAAAATAGTCTTTTAATTCCTGTATAAACAGTTAACACCGGTAACTGTTTCTTCATCAAGCAAACAGCAGTTCAGAGAACTTGATTAGTCTCTTTGGCCATCAGCATTTAGTGTTCTGTGAGTTGCCTGATAAAGAAAACCAGTCAGTAAGTGGTGATTATGCATTCCTCCCCACCCCTTACCTGCATTATGGTAAGCATACTGGCATACCTTAACAGGACTCTTGTAAATATTACTGAAATAATGTATGTGAAGCACCTAAATACTTGAAGTGCAGTATTTTAGATGCTAGGGTTTACTTGATATATTGACCAGCTGGGCACAAAGGAATGATGCATTCAGAATGATGCATATCCACACATATGATTATTTACATAATACATACATCCCCAGTGGCATGGGAGGTGGCTCCTATGGCCCTGTTCGCATGTACAACCGTAGAATGTATATTCCTTAAATTTAGGAGGGGGAAGGGGAGGATCAGCTAAACTTAAGATTGATCCTCAAAAGTTCCACCAACCTATGACCTTAGAGGTCGTGTGTCTTATTAAAAGGTGTAGCTTTGATTCTACACTTCCATTAATATTATCTTGCATTGAAATGATTTTATATAGCCTTTGGTAAAAAATAGAGTTGATGATAGCTTTTCTCTGTTGCTATTTGAAGGTAAAATAGTATAACTCTTGCTATGATGGGCAGATTAAGCTGAGTATTTCTTTGTTTCTCATTACTCACCTTGAAGGATGAGTATAATTGACTCTAATTTCCCCAAAATATTTAATGAGTGTTACTGACATGTTTGCATCTCTATGCAAGTATTATTGTAGTGTACTTGCTCGGACTCTGATAAAAATATGCAAAGATATGAAACAATGTATTTGAACATGTAGGCTGCAACTACTTTGCAATCCTTGCACATCTGCATTACAACTTGCCCACAAAGACGTTAAGTTTTCCAGTGTTTTATTTGTCTTAAAGATGTCTACAAACTACATCATTTGACATGAGCAAAGTTCAAAATTATTCGACTAGCTACAGCACAGCTCCACTGATCAAGAGATGTCAAATTACATGGAGAAAATATTGTTGTATTCTCCTTTCAACTAGTGAAGTTTTTGGGAGTACATATGCCTTCTGTATAGCTCTTGAGAATGCCCTGATTGCAGACCAGGTTGCTTTGAATTGATGCTCCTCCTCAGAGGGATGCTGAAATATTATAAGCAGGAATGGACATGTAATCATACTTTAATTGAATCTTGTGTCTGCCAAGTAAAGAATAACACTGCGTGTAAGCCAGTATGATTTCTGTAATGCACAAGTGCTGCTTCAGCTGAGTTCCCCAGTCTTTGGGCTCTAACCTATTTTGATTATATTATTTCTTCTATATAGAGGCATACTTCTCTCCATCTGTATTTAAATTCCAGGTGGATTATTTCCATTCTTTCTAGTACCTGATAGCTTTCCTACCTCAAGTGGCTGTTGCTGCCACATGAGAAAACAAAGACAGTGTAAAGTAAAAAATAGCAGGATATCTTACTACTGCTACATTTATGCAATGTCTTATTCAGTGCCTAGCATACAAATGATACAGTGCTTATCTAGAACTGCACTACCAGTGACACACATTTGTTTCAGTTAATAATGTTGGTGTTGAAAGAGTTTGTGATCTGTGTGCTAGCCTTGCCAGACTGTCCACACACAGCAGCAGAGTTCTCTCCACAGCAGCGACCCAGCAGCTCAGCCACTCCAGTTGCAGATTAATCCAGGACACAGGAATTACTCTGTAGACACAAGGAGGTCTATTCTACCCATTTATTTACTTATTCAAAGTAAGCACTACAGAGTATACATTCCATAGATACAGTCCATGTGCAGAGTATAAATGCATAGCAAGCATAAGTCCAGTGGAAAGAAGGAGAACTTCACCCCAGCAACACAAAGAGTATTTTATTTATTTTTATTTATTTGTTATATTTATACCCCGCCTTTTTTCCTGCAAGGAACCCAAGGCGGCTTACATTATCCTCCTCCTCCTCTCCATTTTATCCTCACAACAACCCTGTGAGGTAGGTTAGGCTGAGAGTCAGTGGCTGGCCCAAAGTCACCCAGTGGGTTTCATGGCCGAGCGGGGACTAGAACCCGGATCTCCCGAGTCCCAGTCCAACACCCTAACCACTACGCCACACTGGCTCCTACATTGTGGAAGAAGCAAGACAAAGGGCTAAAGCTCTTCCCCTTAAAATGGCTTCAGTCTGGAGCAGTAAAATATGTCACAAGAACAGAGCACACAACTTGGTTCACACACTGAAACTGTGATTCCTTTCCCATGCCTCTGCCAGTAATAGCATACTGTCAACAACTGTGTTGCTCAGACGTAAACAGCCTGCTCGAGACAGCCAGTACCATGTACCCAAAACAACAGAAAAACTCCCAGCTTGAAGTTGATATCACAACAAATAATAGTTGTTGTTCAATTATTTTAAAAGGCTATATATATATATATATATATATATATAACATAAGATTAACAGTGAGAGCTCCCTATGCAGATTTACAATCTAAATAACACAAAGAGAAGGAAAGTGGGAGAGTGTTTTGAGAAAATATCCTTTGCTAAGATGCAGTGACCAACTATGTATGTATGAACAGAATGGCATTCTGGATGGCAATCTGTTTCTCATTCTGATTAATCTTAAAATAAACAAGATGGGAGACTCTAGGGCAGTGATGGCGAACCTATGGCACAGGTGCCACAGCTGGCACGCAGGGACCTCTCTGGGCACTCGAGCCATTGGTCACCAGATCGCGAAAAGACTGTCCCCTTCTGCAAAACACTAATGATCTTGTTCTTTCTCACAGTGTGGAACAGAATGATTTTATTCTAGAATTCCTGTTACAGAATTCTTTTCTACATTGTTATCACATTTAAAAGATTTTGAAGAATGATGCACAGAACATGGCTTGGATGTAAAGCCCTAACAGTTGACCTGAGTGCTGCATGTGTTGCTCTCAAACTAATGGAGTATGAGCCAAGGTTTGACAAATTATCAGCATGCATGCAATAGCAAAAATCACATTAACTGTGCAAAAGCATGCCCGATGCAAACTTTTACCTAATGCAGTGTTTGCAGTCCAAGACATAAAGTGTTTAAAATGTGTTAAGCACGTTTCGTTTTCTTGTTTATCTTGCTCATCCTAGTACAGGTTGACTTTTACTTTTACTAATCCGACACCTGTAGAAGCAGGGAAAGGACCCGGGGTAAAGCTTGCCCCATACAATTTCAGTCTGGCATATAGTAATCATATTACAAGTTGAGAATCCCTTATCCAAAAATACATGTGCCTAATTATTTAAAAAGTTTGTATAAATTCCCTTCAGGCTATGTGTACAATGTAGTACTATAATAATTTTTTGAGTTGATTTTTTTCCAACAAAAAACTGTTTGTGTCATTGAAAGCTCTGTTGTTGTGTTTTTCTTTAAAGAGAAAAGAAGTTAATTAGTTCGGACAACTGTATGAGTTGTTTTTCTAAAACTAAAACCTCGGTATTCAGGTTTAATTGCAGTGTTGGCACTTTGAAATAAATAAGTTGGTTTTGTGTTGCAGTTTGGGCACTCGGGCTCAAAAAGGTTCGCCATCACTGCTCTAGGGCAGGGCTCTCCAACCTTGGGTACCCAGATGTTGCTGGACTACAGCTCCAAGAATCCCTAGCCAGTAGCCATGCTGGCTGGGTATGCTGGGAGCTGTAGGCCAAGGTTGGAGAGCCCTGCTCTAGGGAAAGTTGTATAATACACACATTAGACAGCAGTCCAGGGAAGATTGGACTCTGTTAGTTCTTTCAAAAAAAATTCCAGAGTGGTAAACTTGTTAGCCTGTTGCGGCAAAAATAACAAAGATTTGTGGCACTGTAAAGACAAATTTATTATGGTGTAGGCTTTTGTGGACTGCAGCTTGCTTCATCAGATGCATGAAGTGTTATCCTGTAATTTACATAGGTATGTATGCACAGTTGGGCAGGGGGATGGATTGTAAACAGTGAGGTTGGAGGGAAGTGAAGCACAGAAAGTATAGACAGTGATCATTGTCTTATTAACAGTGGCCATTCTTTCACAAATTGTGCAGTTGAGTTTCATGCCTGCATATTTCCCTGTCAAAAAACCACACTTTTAAAAGGAACTCCATGCTCCTGTAAAAGGGGGTGACTTGCACTTTCCCACTTTCCCAAGCAACTACAATCAGGTCCAAAAAAACCAAACCTAGAAGATTTTGCCATGGAGGGGGTGATCTACTGGCCACCCCCTTTCATGACCAAAGATCACCTGCAATGTTGGTTTCTCTTGACAGCTTGCCTTTTGGCAGCTGTCAAGAGAAAGCAGAGTAAAAAAAAAAAGCTTTGGGCAGCCTCTCTGGGTCAGGGCCCATGGTGGGTGCCTGCTGCACTTTGACAGGCAAGGCTTGCCATTTCATACACTTCTGCAAGTCTGACTAAAAAAATCATAAAAGAATTTTGAAAATATTTGCCCAGTGCCCATTGATCTGAAGATATCTGTTTTCTCAAAGCTCAAATAATTGTGGATAAGTACAAAGTGGCAGAGTTTGGTGGCTAGACATGCTGTAGCACCATCGGTGACAATATTTCTGATGGCTTCTAGCCAATCTTCATGCGGAATGTTGGTTTAAAGGCCCTCACCACGTATACGTATATATCCGTATCATGCGTCTGATGAAGTGGGCTGTAGTCCACGAAAATTTATGCCATAATAAATTTGTTGTCTTTAAGGTGCCACAAATCTCTTTGCTTTTCCATCTAAAAGAAAACAAGGCAGAGAAACATAGGTAGCCTCTAATGTCTTTATCTTCTATGCACAAGCTATTGACAGAAATGCTGAACACTTTATTTATCTTATTTATTTATTTACTGCATTTTTATACCGTCCAATAGCCGAAGCTCTCTGGGGGGTTTACAACAGTTAAAACCATAAAATACAATATAATATAAATATAAAATTTAAAACCACAGATTAAAAACAAACAGCAGAGCTAGCAGCAGCAGTTACAATAACAGAGTTAAAAACAACTACAAGATTAAGATGATTAAAATGATTAAAATGCCAGGGAGAATAGAAAGGTCTTTACCTGGCGCCGGAAAGAGTACAATGTGGGCGCCAGGCGAGCCTCTATGGGGAGCTTATTCCACAACTGGGGTGCCACAGCAGAAAAGGCCCTCCTCCTGGTAGCCACCTGCCTCACTTCCTCTGGCAGGGGCTCTCGGAGAAGGACTGCTGATGAAGATCTTAGTGTCTGGGCAGGTACATATGGGAAGAGACAATCCTTCAGATACCCTGGCCCCAAGCCGTTTAGGGCTTTGAATGTTAGTACCAGCACTTTGAATCAGGCCCGGAAACAGACTGGCAGCCAGTGCAGATGAGACCCTATTTTGGCCCTATTTTGGACCAGCTGCAGTTTCTAGACCGTTTTCAAAGGCAGCCCCACATACAACGCATTGCAGTAATATGTTACATAGTAGAAGAAACAGGGTATCTTTGTTTTGCTCTGTCATTCTGCTGGAAAATTACCCTTGACAATTTTCAAGGTGTGGAAATTAAGAACTATTTGATTTTAATCTTCATGAAGTACTATAATCTTCACTAAAGGTCAGCTATAGACATTCTGAAATTGAATCCTTTTTCTACTAGAAAACTAATAACTAGAGTAACTAGTAACTAGAATAACATGGTTTAGAAAATTCGTAAATAGAAACTGCCAGCACATTTAAACAACTGACACAAGTTGCTTAAATTAAAAGTGAATAAAAAAATCAGTCACAACTTTCCCGCATCTGTACTACTTGTGTATTATGTGTGATTTCACTAGGGGGCAGGAGTAGGCAGCAAATATATTGCAAGCAAGGTATTGCATCTTAAAAACCTTTTGACTTCGGCTTAGTGCTTTTTAAAGTCTAAAATTTGTATGTTATTGGTCCACATTCATTTTAAAACAACAGTTATAGCTAAGAAGTAATTGTACTTGCAGTTATAGGTTTAATTAACTAGTGTCACTTTGATTGACTATCCCATATTTGGAAAATGGCATTATTTGGAGTTATTGGTTCTTAATTGTTATGGTATTACAAGTACTGGAATGAAAAGCATAAGTATGGCACCTTTAATCAAAACTAAGTGGTGGTTGCTAACATACAAACATCATTTTTCATGCTCTAAATCGGAGGTTTTCAACCTATGTTTGCAGTCCAGCTTCCCTGAGGAAGGGATTGGGTCAATGGAAGCTTTATTTTATTTATTTATTATATTTATACCCCACCTTTTTTTCTGCAAGGAACCCAAGGTGGCTTACAGGTAATCCTCCTCCTCTCCATTTTATCCTCACAACAACCCTGTGAGGTAGGTTAGGCTGAGAGTCAGTGACTGGCCCAAAGTCACCCAGTGAGTTTCTTGGCCGAGCGGGGACTAGAACCTGGATCTCCAGAGTCCCAGTCCAACACTCTCACCACTACGCCACACTGGCTCTCTCATTTTTTTGTTCATTTTGAAAGGTTGTCTTTAGTGGTGGTGTCAATCCCATGCTTATGACATAGGAACCAGGCTACTAAGTTTCTTTCATGCAGTGGTTTTATTCTAGTGGCAGCAGTTAAAAGGTTTTATAGCTGAGGCAGCATTCCCTTGTGGAGAAGTCTAGTTGGGAACTTTATTAAAAACTGGCAGTGAGTTCTATAGACCCAAGCCTCAAAATTAATTTTAAAAAAAGAAACATAGGTGAAATTCTGTCACATCTGGTGGTAGCACTGGGATAACCTACAGTGTTTTTCACATGTGGATTGTAGATTAGAACTACATTAATTGACTGCTACAGCATCTAACCAGAACAAGCCCTGAAACACAGGACTCTATAGAACAAAACCCAAACTGTCAAGAATGCACATTGTCTTCCATATTTTGATATGGTGACTCTACTCACATGTTGGAAAACTGAGCATGACTTAGAGTATCCCTAACTGTCTTTTATCAGTAAAATATACATCAGATCAATAATTTTAATAAGGGACAGAAGAAATAACTATGCTGGGAATCTTAAAGAGAGGATTACAAAATCATCCCGCCCCTTCCATGGCTTCATTATTTCCAGAAATTATACATCTCTAGTCTTTCTATAAAATACTTACATAGTTTTTAGAAATCATTTGCCAGAGAGTAAAGGCTGAGTAACACTGAGTAACAATAGATAAACACCTCCTCTTAAATATTTCATTCATCATTCTAAAAGAAAATATTTCATAATCCAAAGCTGTTCAATTTTTCCAATTTATTGGGGAAAAAACAAAAATAGTCATTGGCCCAAATATTTTTCCACCCTTCATTCGAAGTCTTCTCCCCAAATTTCGTATCCCATACCATCTTGAGATTATCTTTTTGCACTTCAGTTTTTTGAATAATTTTATATATCTCCTTTGTTATACCTCTTGAAGAGCTGTTCCCTTCTACAAGTTCTCTGGACACCACTTTCTTTTCAAATCCAGTAAGTTCCCTCTCATGCTCATTTCTCCTTCTATTTCTTGGTCCACTGATCTAATTGCATTAAATTTAACCATGAAATTCTGCCTGGCCCAAGCGTTTCAATTATTTGTTGTCTAGACTCAGTTTTTTCCATCCAATCCATTAATTTGATAACCTTTTTTTTTTCTAAATAAGCCTTCCAAATTCTGTGCATTTTCTGGAAAGTCCTCCATAGCTACCACTGGGGTTAATGAGGATATAAAAAATTTGCCTATTACTATTCCAAATCTCTTAACATATTTTTCAAGAAGGGATTTTCTATTCTTTTTACCATGCTATCACTTTTCTTTAAAAAGATTTTTTTCCCCACCCCATTTCCTAATTCCTGTGCTTCTAACTCCAACCACATATTATCCTTCTTAAATATAATATCCATTATATATCTTAATTGGTTAGCTATATAATACCACTTAATATTAGGAAGGCCAAGCCCTCCTCCTTTTTGGGATTTATACCACTTACTCTTTGTAATCCTCGTCCCCCACCCATTACAAAAATTATTAATTATTACTTGCCATTCCTTAATTTCCTTCTCTGTTAATCTCATTGGTATCATTCTGAATTTAAAAAATTATCTTTGGTAAAATCTTCATTTTAATCAAAGCTATTCTACCAAACCATGAAATTCAATTTTTTTATTATTTTTTACATGTCGGTAAGGATAAAAGAATTTTTTAATAAAATTATTTGGAGATGGTATCTGACTGGTAAGATTAAATAAAATAGATAGTAATTGTTCTCCATTGTGTTGGAGAGGATGTCAGGAACTTGGTACTTATGCTCACATGTGGTGGAGTTGCAAAAGCGTACTGGATTTCTGGAACAAAATTTTTGTAGAAATTTCAGAAATTATTGGTATTAATTTGGAGGTCTGTCCAAAATTAGCATTGCTATCATTAATGGAGAAACTTCTCTGTTCTCAAGAGATAAAGGACCTAATTGTAAATTTGTTAACTGCGGGAAGATTATTGATAGCAAGGAAATGGAAAGTTCAACATCAGTTTTTAATTATTGACTGGTACAAAGAGGTGTGGGATATTGCTTTAAATGATAAATTAACGTGGTATCAAATGTAAAAAGGGACAATTAAAGAAAAATAACTTTAAGGATATTTGGGGACCATTCCTAGACTATGTTTTAGTAAAGGGAAAGGGGAGTAAGCCATGTCAAGATATGATGTATTTTTGGAATATTGAATAATAATGGATTATGATGATAGAAATTATTTCTTGGTCCTGTGGTGATGGGTGCACCTTTGTAGTTATATGTATGGGTTTTTTAAATTTGTTTTATATAATGTTTGAAATAAAGTTAAATAATTTTTTTATTTTTTAAAAAAGGTCATTGTGGGGGGGAAAACAGATTCTCCCCAGATTTTTCCCTGCTTTTTTTCCCGGGCCTTCACATCTCTAAGTAGTCTAGTATCCAAATACTGAACCTGTTGTTTCTGAACCTCTTCAAAGACTGCCCTACTTATAAAGTAATTGCCCAGGAAAGAACCTAAGTTTCCTTGGGCTACATTTTTTCCAGATCTGTCTTTGGCCTCATTCACACGTCATGCTAAGCCACCCTGTGAATAAGCTACACAGTGTGGGTTGTTTGTCGATGATAATGTGGTTTCCGCACATTCAGAGGATGATCTCCAAACTATCCTAAATGCTTTTGCAGAAGCATACGAAAAACGGTCTCTCACTTAACATCAGAAAAACCAAAGTGCTTCATCAGCAAGTGCAAGCTAACCCTTTGGTGATGCCATCTATCCAGCTTGGCAGGACAATACTGGAAAATGTCGATCATTTTCTCTATCTTGGCAGCTATCTTTATGTTACAGCTAACATCGACAGTGAAATCCAGCATCGCTTGAGCTCCGCAAGTGCCGCGTTTTCTCGAATGAAACAGAGTGTTCGAGGATCGGGATATTTGTAAGAAGACCAAAACACTGGTTTATGAAGCCATTGTATTACCAACTTTATTGTATGCCTGCGAAACATGGACTATCTATAAACGTCACTTCCACCTCCTTGAAAGATTTCATCAACGTTACCTCCGGAAAATCCTGCGAATTACTTGGGAAGATAGGCAAACAAATGTCAGTGTACTGGAAGAAGCAAAGACTACTAGCATTGAAAAAATGATCCTTCAACGCCAACTTCAGTGGACCGGTCATGTTGTTCGAATGCCTGACTGCCGTCTCCCAAAGCAGTTATTTTATTCCCAACTCAAGGATGGAAAGCAGAATATCGGTGGTCAGTATAAGAGGTTTAAAGATGTTCATAAGGCTAATCTAAAAAAATGCAATATGAACATCGAAAACTGGGAAGCTGTGGCCCATGAACGATCTAAATGGAGGTTGGCCTTTCACAAAGGATCCATGGACTTTGAAGAAGCCCGAGTGCAAGGTGAAGGGGAGAAACGTGCTAAGCGAAAAGCACGTCAAATGAATCCTTTACAGGACCATCTTCCATCTGGTAACCTGTGTCCTCACTGTGGGAAGCTGTGTGGATCTAGAGTTGGCCTCCACAGTCACTTACGGACCCATCGCTAGAGTCTACACATTAGAATTTCCTCCTTTTATCCTGGAAGACAATCTTACTCGGTCACGACTCGTGATCGCCTGATGATGATGTTTGTTGAACAACCTATAGTGCGTCAGACTGGCGATCAAGCTCAATGTGGGTTGTTCTCCCCCTCCTTCCCTCTTGGTCCTCCAGACGGTGTCGCAGCAGAACCTGTCTTGTCTCTCCCTCCCCGCTCTAACTGCTCCCCCTTTTCATTCACTGCCATTTTGTTTTATTTTTTGGAGCCTCAAAATGTGCGAATGGGGTTGTTGTTTTTTAAATTATTTTTTCGGCTCCAGAAAATTGTGCAATTGTGTTTGTAATTCTTTTTTAAAAAATTGGTCAGTCGTTTGCAAGTGCACAGGAGCACAGTTGCAGTTGTCTGATAAATTTAGTCTTTCCCGGTCAATTTCCTTGAATCTTTCAGCTGTCAAATGGAGGGCAAAGTGGAGTAGGTAACATGCATGGCAACTTACAGATCCCTAGCTGTCAGTTGAAAAGCATT
The DNA here is from genome assembly GCA_021292165.1 of Shinisaurus crocodilurus. Taxonomy (NCBI): domain Eukaryota; kingdom Metazoa; phylum Chordata; class Lepidosauria; order Squamata; family Shinisauridae; genus Shinisaurus; species Shinisaurus crocodilurus. Next base: position 132,984,131 of record CM037879.1, read on the forward strand.
GGTAAAGGGGAAAAAGTGGCGAGAGTAGATGCACCAAAATGGGCGGGGACATATCACCCCCTTAGCAATGTAATCCTCTCAAAGTTAAGTGTTGAACTGACACTTCTCAGTGCTCTCTGCATTTCCAGCACTTCCCTGAGTCTCCAGCCATTCCAGAAAGTGGAGATACTGGCTCACCCCCTTTTTGGGGCTCCTTTTTGGAGGCAGTTGGTCCCTGGCAGCTGTGTGCAAATTTGCCTATATGCAGCCTCGCTTCATCAATCTGTTACCTACTCCTTTTGCCACTCCCTTTGACAGCTGAAAGAGACAAAGAAATTGACCAGGCAAGGCTACATATATTGGACAGCTGCAACCGCGTTCCTGTGCACTTGCAGTAGACTGACAAAAAAATTAAATTAAATTAAAATTGGCAAACACAATCGTATGATTTTCTTTTTAAAAGGATAGCGAACCAGTGATGGTCGCTCCAAAGGGCTGCTTAGGCATCAGTGGAGGGGCTGTCACTGGCGGCGGTGTGGGGGAGATCACGAAGAGTAGCAGGGCTTTTTGTTGCTCTTGCTGAGTGGCTCACTAGCCAATCCCCGCAACCCACAAGGAAATTGCTTTGCTGGGTTTGGATGACACGCCAACCCATCGTGGGTCTATCAACCCCTAAAACAAGCCATGGGTTGTCAGGGTGCCTTGTTGCCCAAAAATAAGCCAGCCCACGGGAAGCAGTCTGGGTTTGGACTATGTGACAGCCCACCATGGCTAGTTACCCATGATGGGTTGTTGTGTCATGCAAACCCAGTCTTTATTTGGCATAAGCCATGTATGCTCATAACAGCAAAGGTGTCATCATTCCCTCTAATGGAGAACCACCTGAGTAACTAGCCATGGTGGGTTGTTATGTTGACAAGATTGTAATAGGGCCATAAAGAAACAAGAGGGCTGTATTGGCTTGCTGAGGAGAACACCTACCTTTGCAGAAGTACACAGTCTTGGGGGGGGGGGACAAAAGGGGAGGGGCTATAGGTCAGTGGTAGACCACATGTTTTGCATGCAGAAGGTTTGATCCCTGGCATCTTCCGGTAGGGCAGGAAAGGTTTGATCCCTGGCATCTCCAGGTAGGGTAGGAAAGACTTCTGCCTGAAACACTGGAGAACTGCTGCCAGTCAGTGCTGACAATACTGGGCTAGATGGAACAATTGTCTGACTCTGCATAAGGCATCTTCCTATGTTCCCCCTCAAAATATCCAGATGAGGACCAAGCATGCTCAGTGACCACAGAATTGAGTCTGTTCTGAGGGGAATAGAATGGCGTATCCAAGAAAGAGGGTGTTGCTGGCTGGCTGGAACATTGAAATGAGCATTCCACACTGCTACATTTTATTTTGGGACCCACTTTTTAAAACTCCCCCCCCTTTTTCTTTTTTACTGTTTTGCATAATTGTTGCTTTTCTAGTCATGGGGCAGGGTAGTAGCTGTGTAAGGCTCTGGAGTCCCAGCCCTGCCCACAGGAAACTTCCCCTGTCTGGCTTCTGAGATTGCAACAGCCTATTTGGAAGCATATCTCAGCTGTGAGGGCTGTGGGACGTGGTGTATTTTCATTTTCTTTTCCTTTTTTTTTAATGAAACTTGAAAATTTCAAGAAACTGACTTTTGCAGTCCAGTGTCACATTGTGCATTCCTGTAGAACCATTCAGTGCACACAGCCCCACTTTTACTGTAAGTAGCTGACATACTGGTTTGCTATTCATGGTAACCTTTTATCTCTTACACTGATTAGTCTTAATTTCTTCCAACTTGATTGCTTAGAACCATAGGCCACAACAATATATTAACAACAATAAAACATATTTTTACATACCATACACTGATTGCATGCCATTTGGCTTTATTACACAAATTGCCAACTTAATCAAGTGTTTCAGAGCTAGGAAATACATCCCTGACTTCAACTTTTTTGTCTTGGTCATCCGGTCATCTTTTGTTTTTGTGAAACACTGTTTCTCTTCTATATTAGCAGGATAGAATCTATATTGTTTAAGGCATGCAATGGCACATCTAGATAGGACACATGTCCTAGGTTTACACCTTTAGTGTATAGTTACAAGTGAATATTTCAGATTCTATCTTGCTGGCCCTCAAGGTATCTGCCAATGATGTTGTGGGCCAATGAAAAAGTTTCCTTCTAGCAATGTATCCAAAGGGTCAGTAGTGAACTCTAGCTGGGAGACATGACTTTCTCTTGCTCACTACACACTATTGGCTGAAACTACTGTGGCACTAGAAGGATGACTGCAATCCTACTTAAGCAATGTAGGTGTACAGTGACCAGTCATGATTTTTAATTTTTCTTACACTTGTGCTAGTCAAACTCTAAGCTGACTAAGGAATAGTCTTTCCTACCCTAACTGGAGATGCCAGGGATCAAACCTTTCCTGCCCTACCGGAAGATGCCAGGGATCTAATAAATGTCAAATGAGAAAAATGTCTCGTTGGTCAAAAGGCCCTACTTCTTGAAGGCTTCCCTTACTCTTTCTAATGGTGGCTAAACTTTGGGACTCTCCATATAGTGGATCTCCCAAGATCTACAATACGCACACGCACAGACTTCGCTCTACCTCAACTCTCCAGTCTTCGAGCTAGTATAGATCTTATAGCTCATAGACTTACTTGCACAAATAGCTGTTCATTTCAGCAGTTTAAGGCACAGGATGAATGGGAAGATGCAGTTGAAATTGCTGTTGCTTCTTTTGTTAATATGCTGACCTCACATAGCACAACTCATTTGGTTAGAGTCTCATAAGTGGTTGACAGAACATCTAATTTGCAGTACATGGGTCTAGCAAGAGCAGTAGCCAGGCTTTGCATCCATGGAAACCAGGGATATAGACATTTGGTCCACTTTAAGCATGTTTACTGTTATTGTTGCACCCAGATAGTGTGAATTGGGTCCTTGGAATTTGGTTACTTGTCTGGTCATCTTTCAAAGTGAAGCGTTGCTTATGCTTATAGAGCTAAAATAGAAATATGAAAACATTGTCTCAAACATTGTCTTTTAAATGGATCAGACTCAAGGTCTGTCTAGTCCAGCATTTTGTTTCCACAGTGGCCAACCAGATGCCTATGGGATGCCCACAAGCACAACATGAATGCAATATAACCCTTGCACTCAAGTTCCCCAGCAGCTGATATTCAGAGGCATACTGCCTCCAACCCTGGAGGTATTATATAGTAGCCATTGATAGACTTATCCCCCATGAATTTTTCTTATCTCCTCTTGTAAGGCTTGTGGGAATCCATTTTGAGCCAAAAAGTGCCTTCCATTTTCCTTGGGCTTGAGAGAGGCTTAGAAAGCATCTTAGCATCTCTCTCTTCCTTGCATACCTGTCCCATGAGAAACTGCTTTGGATCCCAGCACAGAGATGGGTCAAATGACGGTCAAGCTACCTTAATGAATTCTTGCCATGCAAAGTGAAGCGCTTCTCTGTGTTTGGACCTGCTATGCTGAGAACCAGCCCCAGGTGCGCCTGCCCAATGGCCGGCTATGATGAGAACCAAGGCCAAATGCAGATACTAGCTCACACTGGCTCAGCTTGTCTGAGCGTGGAAAGCTAAGCAGGGTCAAGCCTGGTTGTTACTTGGATGGAAGACCCCTCCTCTAGTTTCCTGCATTGAGCAGGGGGTTGGACTCGATAGCCTTGTAGGCTCCTTCCAACTCTATGATCTATGAATCTATGAATGCCGAAAGGATTGTGCCATAATACTAGGCCCCAGCATGCATGGTTGTGCCAACATGACTCATCCTGCTAATTAGCCTAGCAGTAATGTTTTTGCTTAGCCGTCCGCTTCAAACGCTAGTAGCCTTGATGTATAGCCTATCAAGTGTAAACAGAAAAAGTGTATAAGAAGCTACTGTCTCCTCTGTCTGTTGTTCAGACACTGCATGTCCGTGCCTGTTCCCAGTCTTTGTTTGAGCACGCATGTTGCTGAAGTTACTCAATAAAGTTGTCTCTTTGGAAACAATCTTGGAGCTGACTCCTCAGTTTCTTGGGATCAAAGTGGACAAGCCCTCTTTGTCGAGCCATCTAAGTTTGTGGCCATCACTACATCTCGTGATTCTATAGTTTGATTATGCACCATGTGAAGTACTTCCTTTTATCTGTCCTGAATTTCTCATTATTCAGCTTCATGAGATGACCCTGGGTTCTAATATTATGAGGGAGGGAGAAAAATATCTCCCTATCCAGTTCCTCCACTCCATGCATAATTTTATACACCTCTATCATGTCTCCCTGTACTTGCTTTTTTCCTAAGCTAAAGGTCCCAGATGTTGTAAGCTTTCCTAATAGGGGTGTCGCTCCAGTCTCTTCATCCTTTTGGCTGCCTTTTTCTGCAACCTTTCATAGCTCTACAGTATTCTTTTTGAGGTACGGTGACCAGAATTGTACCCAGTTTTCAAAGTGTGGTTGCATCATAGATTTGTAGGAAGTCATTATAATGATGACAGTTTTATTTTTGAATCCTAACAATCTCTAGCATGGAATATCCTTTGTCATAGCAACTGCTCACTGGATTGATGTTTTTATCAAGCTATCTGCAATCCAAGGATCCCTTTCTTGGTCAGTCAGTGCCAGCTCAGATCTCATCAGTGTGTATATAAATTTAGGAAGTTTCGCCCCAATGTGCATCACTTTATACTTAATTATATTGAACCACACTTGCTCTTTTTAATGCCTGTTTCCCATGTTTGAACAGAATGAGCATTCCACACTGCTACATTTTATTTTGGGACCCACTGTTTAAAACTCCCCCCCCCCTTTTTCTTTTTTACTGTTTTGCATAATTGTTGCTTTTAAGATCATTTAAGAGCTCTTTGCTGTCCCTTTTATGTTTAAATCATCCTACATTTGGTGTTATCAGCAAACTTGGCCACCTCACTGCTCACCCCTAACTCCAGGTCATTTATGAATAAGTTTAAAAGCACTGATCCTAATACAGATACTTGGGAGACCCCAGTGTTCTCCATTGTGAGAACTGTCCATTTATTCCTACACTTTGCTTTCTGTTTTTTAACCAGTTAATGATCCATAAGAGGACCTTCTTCTTATCCCATGTTACTTATTAGCTATTGGAAAGTGCACATGGAACTATACTGATGACTTATTTCCCAGACCTTCGAATCTTCTGAACGTCAGTTATTTTTGTTTCCTAAAACATCCTTGAGATTACACAGAAATTTAAAGTCCTAAGATAGTGGAATATAATGCTTATCATTACCGTTGTAGTTAAACAGTCTAGTCTTGAATATTCTTGTATAGAGCATACACTTTGTAGTATAGGTTGTTGTAAAGTAGCTTTCAGAGATATTCGTACGATCGGTCTTGTATCATACCTATCATAGTGATCAGGTTGGTGTACATGGGGCATATTATTTTATACTCTGAATAACACTGTAAAATAGCACATAAAAAAGCTGGCCATGCTTGTCCATGACAAAAATCCAAAATCTACAGTTGGGAAATACCTTTAAGACCAAGTGGAATGCCACAAAATTGTGCAAGTTTTTGAGTTCTCCATAAATCTTCATCAGGCTAGATGGTACAAAAAGCAGGGATGGGGGAAGAAACAGAAAAAAACCCAAATTAGGCCAGATGTTGTGGCCCTGACGTCTGCAGTTTAGACCCAGTCAAAAAATGTAGATTTGCAGACTGAATGAATGAGTCACTAGTAGGTGTTGCAGGTATCAGATTACACCTAGCAATGCATTCTGGGACAGAGAAGCAATGACTAATCTCCATTTCTGAAAACACAGAAGGCAGCTGCCTGTAACCATTATGTAATACTCACAATTGGGCTTCAGTTGACTTTTGTACTTGGTGCACCACCTAAAATTAATCTCTGGCTTTGCTAATATAAGGACTGTCATGTTTCACTGTACTGCTCTGTGCTGACTTGGGAACCTGTATGTTTTGTGCAAGGCAAGAGGCAGATCTGAGTTACAGTCAGCATTTCTGTTTTTGTTTCTTCTCTATCCCAGAATTGGCCCAAAGGCCAATTTTCTCCCCCCACTCCCCCTAGTATTCAGCTCTTTTACTTTGGGAGGGCTTTGTTCATACACAGGGTGTGTGTGTGTCCCTTTTTATGGTTTTTAAACAAAGTAATTTTTTTGTACCTGGGAAGCCCTCGTCTTCTCCCCTCCACCCTAGTGCCTTGTTTCACTGTCTTACTGGTTTGCACAGGGTCAGCAAGTTCCCTATTAGAGGAAATGATAAGGGGTGGGGGGATGCCTAGCCCAGGGCCACTCAGGAAGCTTCATAGCTGATGCGATTTGTGCAAAAACCTGCACTACCTTGTCTAATACCTTATTCATTGTATTGCACTGGGAATGCTACATGGCATAAGAGCTACATGGTATCCAGAAAATGGATCCAAAGTACTGATTGGTGACCATTTAGAATTGATAGTTCAATTAATGCATTGTTGCATTTCTCTTTAGGCTTATGGCATGTCTGCTTTGCCTCTAAACCTTATAAAGGGGACAAGAAATGCTAGTTATGAACGCTTGGAAAACACTGAAGATATTGAGGAAGTTGAGCAAAGTATACAACGGATTAAATCAAAGGTTTGGTGCTGTTATAAAACATTACTTAAGAGCTTTAGTTCTGTTGCCTACCAACATTATTTAGAGATTTTGGACAAAGGACAATGTATTTGAAAATCTTTAAAATGTATAATATATATTAATATCAATTTACAAAATATGAGTGAGATTGAAATAGCCCAACTAAGTTTTTTCAGTTGCAGTTAATCCTAACCATTAAAGACTTACTACTCCTGCACAATTCTTTGGATTATCAGTGGTACTTCAAATGTCAATCATTTTATTACATATACAAATATGGAAGAGTACTAAGCACATACATTTTTGGTGTGGCACTTACAACCTAAAGTAAGTTGAGACCCTAAGATTTTGAGATTTTTTTTAGCCTTGATAACGACCAATGCTCTTGAGTTGGAAAACTGGTGTCTCTTTAAATTTACCTACTAGAATAAATTGTTCACTGAGTAGAACCCTTCTTTAAATGACACTAAAATGAAATTAGAACTGACTTTGCATGAGCTATGGCTTTGAATTAGTTTTGAAAAACATGGAAAATATGATAATAAACTTTATTTTGCACCCTTTGTTTTTACACTTTCCTTCCATTAGTGTAAAGATGGCCGGCCTTTACCAACTCGGGATGCGCGAGTACTGCAACAACTGGAGGACAAACTAAGAACCCTTCGAAGGAGAGGGCGGCGCCTGGAATACATTGAGAAAAGCTGCTGGACAAGGTTCTGTGGAGCCATGAAGCCACTAAAAGTAAACACATTTGCATTTTGTACTGTAAAGAAACTTTCTATACATAGCAGTATCTTATAACATTCATCATTGGTTGGAGCCAGAGAATCAGAGCCACCAAACAAGAGAAGGGATGAACAAACGAAACCATACCTAAAAATATTGACCCTGATCAAAATAATCTCACAGCATTCCTGACCATTGGCCGTGCTGGCTGGGGCTGATAGGAGTTGAAGCCCAAAACATTTGGAGGGCACCAGATTGGGGAAGCCTGCTACCCATTCTTCAATCATACATGTTCAGAGCAAAACGTAAACAGGATGAGCTCTTCAGAACAAAGGTCCTGGGGCAGTTTATGTTGTGATATGAATCACATTGACCAGCTGTAGCACAGTGTTTACACATGGAGAGGAACAGAATGGCGGTAAACAAGTGTGTTGTGTCTTTCTACTTTCCCGTGTTCTTTCTCATGGGAAAGCTAGACCCTGGGATCATTATGAGCTAGTCACATGGTTTGTATGTTCTGATGACGTGCTAACTTGTTTTTCTGTCTGAAGCCATTTTAGAGAAGAGCAGGACTGCTTTCTCTATTCTTTCTCTCTTCTGGCTATTGCTTGCTGGACTTTGCAACAATATAACGTCTTTGCTGAAGTGGAGTGAAGCTCAACCTACTCCACTGGAATTAATGCTTGCTATGCATTGTACTCTGCACATGGACTGTAACTAGGAAATGTATACTCTGTAGAACTTTACTTGCTAAGTGAATAAACAGGTAGAAATAGACCTGTGGTGTTACAGAGTGTTTCCTTGCTACTTGCTACTTGGATTAGTCTGCAAACCGGGGAAGCTAGAAGCTGGAGTCAGATTACAGGCAAGCTGGCTGGCAGCTTCAAACCGACACGCTGCACACTGCGCAGAGGGGGGTGAGATCTGGAAGATCTGTGTGTGGAATAATGGGCCTCTATGCACAGACAGGATTTTAAATCTCCCATCCAGCACACGCGGGGCTCTGCTGTCACTCACGCGCCTTCAAGGTTATGGGCCCAGGAATCGGGACCAGAACCGAACGGAACCAGTTCGGTACCAGGCTGAAAGTCAACGCCAGCACCAGCAGCAGGACCTGTTTTCCAACAGCTATGTCAACAACTTCGAATCCAGGATTGCGATGATTAATGGCAGGGAAGAAAGACATCAAAGAAGAAGAAAAATCTCCTGGGCCTTCGTCCAGTAAGGAGGGGGAAGAGTGGGAGGTGTTCGCTGAAAGCTTGCAGGCTCTGTTCAAGGCCGAAAGCTCAGAAAGCAAAGCCGAAGTTTCTGGAGGGGAGGAGGCAGAAAATCCCCCGGTTACAGAAATGGCGGCGGCACCATCTCTGAACCCACCAGATAGTAGAAAAACTGTCTGGCTCGAACTATGTGTTGTGGAATTTCCAAATGCAGCATTATTTGACCCATGCGGGACTCTGGAATGTTGTAACACAGGATGCAGTTGCAGTGGAGGATCAAGCTTATAATGAATGGAAGGAACAAGACGATAAAGCCAAGGCAATTTTGTGTTTATCTGTTGAAAGTTCACAAGTGCCATTTATCCAGTTTGAAAACGCTGCAAAATAGATCTGGGATACCTTGAGAGACATGTATCAGATGCAAACGGCGGGAAGTAGAATTCTGCTTGCACGTAAGCTGTACAAATTGAGCTTGCAACCAGGTGGGTCTATGCCAGAGCATTTGAGTACTGTCCGGGACTTGTTTAACAGATTGAGAGCACAAGGGATGACAATTGATCCCTTACATCAAGTTTCCATTCTGTTATCTAGTCTGGACTCATCATATGATACAATTGTTACATTGATGGAAGGGCAACCAGATCAGAACCTGACAATGGAATATGTGTCAGGCAAACTTCTCTCTGAGTGGGAGAAGCGGCAAGGGAAGAAAAACAATGCTGGACGTAAATCAGCAGACAGCTCGGCTGACGTGGGGCACAGCCAAGCTGGGAATAGCCCCAAGCTGGGAGTTACCCAAGCTACAGCTTTAAAAGTGAAAAAATGTTTTTTCTTGTGGATCTACAAATCATCTGAAAAAAGACTGTAAGGTCAAACAGAAAAAGAAACGAAACAAACAGGAAACTACAAATGCACCTGAGGAGGCAATTAAAATGGGCAAAAGTTTGATTGCTAGGATGGGAGTTTCTAATAATAATGTTTGGGTTCTTGATTCTGGGGCCTCACACCATATGACTAACTCCAGAGTCATATTTCAATCTCTGGAAGAAGATGGATGTACAAATCAGCATGTGGAATTAGCTGACGGGAAACGGATACAAGTTTCAGCAACAGGAACAATTGACTTTGCTACTTTGGGTCAGCAGAGGGCACTGCTTGTTCAGGAATTGGACACAAACCTGATAAGTATTTCTCAATTAGCTCAAAATGGTTTTGAAATGTGTTTTTCAGACAGCACATGTGTGATTTCACGTGAAGGGACAGTCTGTGCAAAAGGTGATTTGCAGAATTCTCTGTATGTTATAAATCCATTTGTAACACATGATGAGAGTGCAAAGTATGCAAATTGTAAACCCCATGATAATTGTTTACATATTTTCCACAAACGTTTTGGACATGCCAACTACAGGAGCATCGAGAAGATGCCGGGTCTGTGTGAGGGTATGAAAATGAAACCTTGTTCTAATTATGTGGAATGTGAAGTATGTAGTAAGGCAAAGTCACACAGAACTAACATTCAGAAACACAGTGATAGTGAGCACAAGAATATTTGAGCTAGTACACTCTGATGTTGCTGGGCCATTTGAGGAAAGCTATGGGGGAAATAGGTACTACATGACTCTGATTGATGACTTTTCTAGATTTGGATTTGTTTATCTTCTGCAGCACAAATCTCAGGTTCAAGAGAGATTTGAATCATTTGTGAAATGGGCTGGGAACAGATACAAACAATACCCAATAGGTGAATTGCTCACAGATGGTGGGGGAGAGTACATGAGTACAAAATTCAAGAAATTCTTGGAAAGTGAGGGCATTGGGCACAAAGTCACGGCCCCATACTCCCCATTTCAAAATGGCGTTGCTGAGAGAAGGAACAGAACACTCCAGGAAATGATGAGGGCTCAATTAGCTGACTCACAGGTGGGAAACCGTTTCTGGGGGGATGCACTGTCAAATGCCAATTATCTGCTGAACAGATTACCCAACACCACAACTGTGAAAACTCCGTATGAAATGTTTCATGGGAGGAAGCCAAAGATAGCACACGTGCGAATTTTTGGGTGTAAATGTTTTGTTCATATACAGGCTCAAAACAGAACAAAGCTGTCTCCAAGAAGCTTTGAATGTTTTCTGCTGGGATATGATGCACAAACAAAAGGTTACAGGTTGTGGTCACCACAACACAACAAGGTAATTCTGAGCAGGGATGTGATTTTTCATGAACAAACACATGAACAGAAATAGCTGGTGGAATTGCCAATGCATGCAATGACTGAAACACAGCAGGAAGTTTCTGAAACAGAACAGGCCACTAGGCAGATATCTGGGGAACAGGAGGGAGGTGAACAATCTCTAAGGTGTTCAACCCGAGAATGCAAAACACCTGTTAGATATCAGGATGAATTCCAAAGTGGGAAAACTGTTGTACATAAAGCTCTCAAAATAGCTTTAGAACCTCAAAATTTTGAAGAAATCCAAAGCATGGAACCAGCAGTGAGAAATGATTGGTTTGAAGCCATGCAGGATGAAATCAATGCCATGCATGATAACAAAACATAGAGTCTGGTATCTTTGCCTGTAGGGCGCAAGGCCATCACCTGTAAGTGGGTGTACAAGGTGAAAACAAATCACCAGGGGCAGGTAGAAAGGTACAGGGCAAGACTCGTGGCAAGAGGGTTTGCACAAAAACATGGAGTAGATTTTGATTCCGTGTTTGCACGAACAACAAGGTATGCAACTGTCAGATTGTTGTTGAAATTGGCAGCACAAAGAAAAACGATGGCATTTGATTTTGATGTAAAAACTGCTTTCCTATATGGTGATTTACAAGAGGAAATCTACATGGTGCAACCAAAAGGTTTTGTAGAAAATCCCAGTCTTGTATGTCGTCTGCACAAGTCCATATATGGGTTAAAACAAGCAGCTCGATGCTGGAACCAAAAACTGGACAGAGTTTTGATTAGTTTGGGATTCAAACAAAGCAAGGCTGATCACTGTCTGTACACATGTCACACAGAACTGGAACATTGGGTGTATTTGTTAGTCTTTGTTGATGATATATTGCTGATAACAGAATCAGTAAGTCAGAAAGACAAAATTGCAAAAGAATTGCAAGAACACTTTGAACTGAAAGATCTAGGTTTGGTGAAACACTATCTTGGAATGCAATTATCCCAGGATGAGGAAGGTTCTTTCATGGTTGAACAAAGTGGAAAAATTCAGAAATTGCTGGAAATGCATGGATTGGAGAATTGCAACCCAGTTACCACTCCAATGACTCTTGAATATCAGAAACACACAGATAACACTGAATTTGAAGATATTGGAAAATATCAAAGTGTTATTGGAAGCCTGCTATATTTGGCAAATGTGAGTAGGCCAGACATCAGCAATGCTGTAAACATACTTAGCAGGAAAACGCAAAATCCTTCTATGTATGATTGGCTAGCTATGAAACATGTGTTAAGGTATTTAAAAGGTTCCATGAATTGCAAACTGAAATTGTCATCACACACAGAGGGAGGTTTTTGTGTGTACACTGATGCTGATTGGGGGTCTGCTACAGATAGAAAGTCCACAAGTGGGACTGTGATAATGTATGACAACAGCCTAATTGACTGGTACACACGTAAACAATCTTGTGTGGCTGTATCTAGCGCAGAATCTGAATTCATCAGTTTATCTCAAGCATGCAATGAGATTGAATGGTTCAAGCAATTGTTTACTGATCTGCAATTACCAGTAGGCAAGGCTGTTACAATTTTTGAGGACAACCAAGCTTGCATAAGCATGGCACAAAATGAAAAATGTAAGCCAAGAACCAAGCACATTGATGTTCGTTACTCTCATGTAAAGGACTGTGTGCAGAAAGGATGGGTAATACTCAAATACTGTGCAACAGGGGAAATGGTGGCAGATCTTTTCACAAAACCATTGCCTGTAGTAAGACACAGGAAACTAATGACGGCACTAGGCCTCATTGAGTAAGTATAAACAAGATGTACTACAGCTTGTGGGGGGATGTTGTGATATGAATCACATTGACCAGCTGTAGCACAGTGTTTACACATGGAGAGGAACAGAATGGCGGTAAACAAGTGTGTTGTGTCTTCCTACTTTCCCGTGTTCTTTCTCATGGGAAAGCTAGACCCTGGGATCATTATGAGCTAGTCACATGGTTTGTATGTTCTGATGACGTGCTAACTTGTTTTTCTGTCTGAAGCCATTTTAGAGAAGAGCAGGACTGCTTTCTCTATTCTTTCTCTCTTCTGGCTATTGCTTGCTGGACTTTGCAACAATGTAACGTCTTTGCTGAAGTGGAGTGAAGCTCAACCTACTCCACTGGAATTAATGCTTGCTATGCATTGTACTCTGCACATGGACTGTAACTAGGAAATGTATACTCTGTAGAACTTTACTTGCTAAGTGAATAAACAGGTAGAAATAGACCTGTGGTGTTACAGAGTACTTGCTACTTGCTACTTGGATTAGTCTGCAAACCGGGGAAGCTAGAAGCTGGAGTCGGATTACAGGCAAGCTGGCTGGCAGCTTCAAACCGACACGCTGCACGCTGCGCAGAGGGAGGTGAGATCTGGAAGATCTGTGTGTGGAATAATGGGCCTCTATGCACAGACAGGATTTTAAATCTCCCATCCAGCACATGCGGGGCTCTGCTGTCACTCACGTGCCTTCAGTTACTCTAATTGAAGTCCATATAAGTCTGTGAGATAGATAGAAACCAGCCATTTTTATAGAATATTACACCAAGGTTGTCTAGATGTGGGTAAAATTGGATGTGCTATTACCTGGGTGGACAATCAGGTTGTTAAAATAAACATTGTTAGGAAAGTTCAATAACTGTACTGTTTCTTAACGTTAACAGTAACACATCTTTGTGAAATGTTTGATTTCTAAGCAGTATATTGTTCAGACAGATCAGGTCTGTGCCAGTTCATTACACATATGCATTTCAGTTATCCTGCACTAAATTTCTGCTCTCCTTATAGTTTTAAAGAATATTATGGTTCAGAAATGTTGCTAAAATCAAGATGTGGAAAATTCTAATATGATCTACTAGATGACTGTGATGCACCAGTTCTTAATTCTTACTTGGAAGTATGTTTTGTTGATTTACTTGAAAACAAGGAGCTCCTGAAATATGCTCAGGAATACAGCCACTGACAGATGAGTAGTGCCACAGGGTCAGATTCTATTTAGCAACTATATAAACTAACTTGGAAACAGGAGCAAGATTTATGGTTGAAGTTACTGATAAAATTGGACGAATAGTGGATCAAATTAAGATGAGTAGACAGTTGGAGAAATGTGTGAACAGACTGCAGGATGAACAAATAAGCAAGAAATTGAATTTAGTGTTTGAAAAACATCAGGGCATGAGTGTAGAGAAATGAAGGTATGCAGCAGAACATAGAAGTGAAAACCCCAAACACCAGGGATTTTATACTTACATAAGCAGGGTTGCACTTGAGCAGTGCTGAAAGTACACTGTTGCTGTGTAATATGCATGCTGTGTACCCAACATCTTTTTAACGTATCTGGATTATTTGCCACCAGAACAATGTTATTTCATCCGAAAGATAACCTCTTCACATCTGAAAGCATAAAGGTAATATGCAACTCAGAGTCAGAAGATGACCTTTCAATATCCTGCTTTTTTTGTTTGAAACACTGAGAATGAATTCAAATCGCATAGCTTGCTGGCTTCTATGCCATTGCATAGTTGTCAAGAGCTCTTACATGTATTTTAGTCTGGAGGTCAGATCCAAGATATTGGCAGTACTGGAGCTGTTCTTTATATCAAGTGTTCTGGAAACCTGCAATGCATGCAGTGATGTACTAGCAGATTCTTATAGGCTTGGAATGTACCTTGTGTTCAAGAATCTCTTCTAGTATGCAAGTTTTACAGCAAATACAGGTTGGATTCAGAAATTTCCTGAACAGATGGAAGCACTCCTTCCATCTGTGAGAAGCTTCTAATCCAACAGAGGAATCCTGCTGGTGGAAAGGGCGGGGTGAGGCAATCTTTGTTGATTTCACCCTCCCTGTGCTCCCCAAATCTGCTTCAGAAGGTTGAGGGACCCTTCACAATGGCGGTAGAGGTGGCACTAGGAGCTGCAGCGGAAGAGTGGAATAGGCCCCTCCCTCTTCCCGCTAGTGGGAGCATTCTGAGCTGAAGTCAGTTCAGGGAATGTTCCCTCTAGTGGAAAAGAAGCTGGATCCAGCCCTGAATATCATGTTAGCAGAATAGTTAAGTAGCCTATGTAATGCTGTGAACAGTTAGAGCCACAAACCCAAGATCTGTGTAGGAAAATACTTTTATGGAAGTAATCCTTGGTTACAAAGGTTACTCCCTATGCTATTTTCCTTTTACATGCAGCCAACTGAAATTGCACCAACATGCCCTGCATGTGGTGCTCTGTGGCTTCTTTGTTTTGCCAACATTTGCTTTTTAAGCCACATATAGTAAGATTGTAAAAGTTAACAAGAACTAGGAATGTTGGTATTTATTTCTGTGCTTCACTAGTTTGTTTGCTTGACACCAAATTCACTTAGGGAAGAACTACGTAAGCAAACACTGTATTTATTGGATAGTGACAATCATCCGTAAGAACCATAGATACTTGATAATCTGCATTATTTTATTATTATTTTTTCATTTTAACATGGATACTCTTGATTTCTGATTTGTGAACAGTTGAAAATTGCAATGAGCATATTGACTACTACTCCGGATATTCTTAGCTCATTAAGAGCTTTCATTGGAAAAATAACTTGAAAATAGGTATTTCATTGCACACTAATATCTTCTGATTAAAACAATCTTGTGGTCTTAATTGCACAGAGAAAATTGCTTTATAAAAAAATCAGGATTGCCAACTAGCCAGGCTACACTTCCATCTTTGTGACATGGTAATCTTACTGTGTAGGTTCGACTTCTAATATGTGCTTTTGTCGCTTCCTTCCCTTCTACCCTGTTTCTCTCTTTTTGAAGGTCAGTTCAGAGGTACAGTTCCCTTGAATAGATCTCCCCTTAAATTAAAAAAATAGTTTACAAAGCAAAATTGCTTAAATTATTTATTTATTTATTTAATATATTTATTTACTGCCCATCAGCCAAAAGGCTCCCTGGGCGGTTTACAAGAAAAACAGGATAAAAACAATCTTAAAACCAAAAACATCATTAAAATATAAATACAGTATAATACAATAAAAGAAAGCAGCCAGATGAATCAGACCGGAGGTACAGCAGTGATAATAAAAATGGGAATAAAAATCTAACCATTAAAATATTGGGTAAATAAAAAGGTCTTCACCTGGTGCCTGAAGGAATAAAGAGTAGGCGCCAGGCGCACCTCCTTGGGGAGTTGATTCCAGAGATGGGGTGCCACAACTGAGAAGGCCCTTAAATTAGTGACAAGGTGTGCAAAGAGTTTGTTTGTTTATGTATGTGGACAGAACCCCTATGTGTTTGCTAGATACAGAAGGGATATTTTAGCAATAACACATATTTTTTCTGTTAATTTACTAGCCAAATGTCACTTTTACACATTTGTAGAAATAATCTTTCTAGCATTGTGCTCTACTCATTCGTATTCTGTGTGGAATTAAGAACAACTTCTGCTATTGGTGAAGGACATGGAAGTGGATCCTGTAAAGAGAAATAAATACATTGGGGGGGCGGGCGGTTTAAGTATCAAAAGGTGAGGAGAAAAATCGCGAAGAAATTTTTTGCATCCATCTCATTAAAACATTATAGTACACAAGTAGCCCTTGAAAAAGGAACTTTGGGAAACTTGCAAATCTCATTTTAAATATAATTTGTCTTTTAGATTGTATGGGGAGTATTTTTCATCCTTGTGGCCCTGCTATTCATAATTTCTCTCTTCTTGTCAAAGTAAGTATATGGTGTATGTTCTCTATTTTAAGACATGGCTGCATAAAATCATACAACTTCCAAACTGAAATTCATGCCAACTCTTTATGTGAAATTGGTTCTGGTTTAACCTAGTATTCTACACTAGTTTGTTTCCCCCGACACCCCCCCCTCAGCAGGTATGCATTAAACGTGGTTTAAGTACAGAACTCAACACAATTCAGTAAATAATAAGTCACTTCATCTTTCTACAGTTTTCTCTCCTATTACAATATGTTGAGCTCTGAACAAACACTTGATTTAATTCATTTTGATCTTCATGTACTTTGAAGTAAAATATTCAGTGTAAACCATGCACAAATTGATGTTGAAAATTTTTTAAAAAACCCTGAATGCATGTATACTCATCTCTTGACTGAAGAAAGGTCTTGAAAGTCATTCCTAAGTTGCTGGCAATGTGGCGATACTGAAATGCTGAATATGTGTAAGTGGGCAGCTGTTACCTATGAAACGGTGACCTAGAATCTGCAGCAAATTCAGTCTTTAAAACAGATGTTAGTGGCATAATGCACATAATTTTGCCTTGTCAAGAATATATGGGATGCTGTTAGAGGAGGGTGGGTTGTGATATGTGCTGGGACTACAATGGAGGCTCTGAAAAGGCAGGGCGAACTTGGAATGAAAAAATATTGCTCAATCACTTTTTCTGGTTTCTGGGATTCTTGGAGATATTGCTCCTGCAGTTCTCCACACTAATGAGAAACTGAGGTTATAGTAAAGTGTTCTGACAATATGGCCAGATTTAGTTCAAACTAATGATTGTCCTTGGCGTCTATATTCATGAGGTAATCTTCAGTTTCGTAAAAAGTTAACATGGAACTTAAGTAGAAGTTTGAATCTTCATTCCTGCACAATGAAAATTTGAAATTACAGTTGTGTTAGGTTGGTTGATCTGAATAAAACTTACAGAAGGTCGTCTTAACAAAGACATTAATAGCTTAGATTCAAAGTACTCTACAAAGTAAATGTATGTAGAACTTCTTGGTTTTTTTTTTAAAAAAACAAGAAATAACATTTTATTTCTGAAATCACTACAGTTTGGATAAAGCACTGCATTCAGCTGGCGTAGATTCTGGATTTATAATCCTGGGAACTAATTTGACGAACCCACTGAATATGCTGTTACCTGTTCTACAGACTGTAAGTAACGATAACGGGAGCTGTAAAGACAATGGTGAATCTTAATATGGGGAAATGTTAATGTGCTTGCATTAAATGCTAAGGGACTTGAATTCTGCAATAAAACTCTTGAGTTTATTTTTAAACAAATATAGATGTGTTCCTTAAATTCATACTAAACAACAATGGGTCAGTAATGTATGCTGATCATACACCAGTAAGCATAATTTGGAAGATTGCTCTGATAGGAAATGGAAACAGTGGGGTCCGAGTAAATGAAGTAGTAGATTTTGTTAAATAACATAGTAGAAGAATATATTTTGTTAATTATAACATGGCCTAAATGAATTCCACCTGTTTAGAAACATGGGGCGGGATCTAATGTTGCAGGAGCAGAATTCCACTTACACAGCAGGACTTTCTCCTGCTGTCTTGCCCCCTGCAGCCCCCTCCCCCCAGTGCCACACCAATATCTACTCCAGAGGGTCCCCAACCTTCCGGAGCAGATTTTGAGGGTGCATGGGTGTGTGTGAATAGGTTAGAGGCTCTAGGCTCCCCTAGCATGGGTGGTTTACCTTGAAAGTATTATTTTTTTAAATTGTTTAAAACCTAATTGGATCTTTTGGTAAATACAATAAACAAAAATCTAGCAGTGTCTAGACATCTCGTTAAATTTATTTATTTTATTTTTATTTATTTATTTATTTATTATATTTATAATATAATAACCCCGCCTTTTTTCCTGCAAGGAACCCAAGGCGGCTTACACCTCTCCATTTTATCCTCACAACAACCCTGTGAGGTAGGTTAGGCTGAGAGTCAGTGGCTGGCCCAAAGTCACCCAGTGCGTTTCATGGCTGAGCGGGGACTAGAACCTGGATCTCCCGAGTCCCAGTCCAAGTGTTCAACCTGATTTACAATGGATTGCTCCCCCATGTAAAGGATAACGTTCTCAGCTGGAGGTGCTGTTAGATCTGATCCATGGTTTGGATGGCCAGGAGGCACTGATGGCACAAAACACCGTTCAGTAGATTATGTTGATGAACCAGCTACAACTCCTCATGAATACAGAGCCTTGGCACAGACATCCATGCCTTAGTAACATTTAGACTGGATTACTACAATGTGTTGTACATGGGGTTGTATTTTTAAGGCTACTCAAACTTCAGCTGGTTCAGAATACAGCGACCAGACTACTGACTGGAATTTGCTGATTGGGTTATATCTTGCCAGTACCGTATGTTTTTTTAATCCAGCTGGCTTCTAATTTTTTTCTGAATGCAAATCAAAGTGCTGGTTTTGATCTATAAAACACTTATGTGATTTGGGAGCAAGGTGATTTGAAGGAGCATATGAAACACTCTTGGGGTTTTAATTGGAGGTCCTACTCATGCCCCACCTTCAGACATTAGGTGAGTGGTAACCAGGGGAAGCCTTCTCTTCTGTTGGTGCCTCCCATGTGAAGAACCCTCTTCAAGGCCCCCTCTTCAAGGCACGCTTTTAGGAACCATTTTAAGTTCTTATAAACTCTATGGATAATGTACTTCTTACTCTGTCATTGTCTTGTTGCTCGTTTTTGTTGAATGTAGACTTAATAACTTTGTTTTTATTTCTAACTAGCTTTTTTTACCCGGCGTTGCCCAGGTCGTCCTTTTCCTATAGGCACTCTTTGTTCGAAATTCCTTAAGGTAGCTGTCCGCTGTGAAATCCCTGCTCCCCCCCCCCCCAGGACTGCACAATGAAATCCCTGCTTCCCCCCCATGACTACACAATGAAATCCCTGCTCCCCCCCCCCGGACTATGCAACAATGAAATCCCTGCCCCCCCCAGGAGCACACAATGAAATCCCTGTGTGTGTCCCCGGGACTACGCAATCAAATCCCTGCTTCCCCTCCCCCCTGGGACTATGCAACAATGAATTCCCGCCCCCCTCGGGACCAGACAATGAAATCCTTGCTCCCCCCCCCCGGGACTATGCAATCAAATCCCTGCTTCCCCCTCCCTGGGACTGCACAACAATGAATTCCCTGTGCCCCCCCCCCAGTACTACACAGTGAAATCCCTGCTCCCCCCCCCGGGACTATGCAACAATGAATTCTCTGTCCGCCCCCCCCCCAGGACCACACAATTAAATCCCTGTGCTGTCCCCCCCTGGACTACACAATCAAATCCCTGCTTCCCCTCCCCCCTGGGACTATGCAACAATGAAATCCCTGCCTCCCCCCGCCCCCGGGATTATGCAATCAAATCCCTGCTGTCCCGGCTGTGGTTCATGTGAACATTCTGTTTGGACATAGGAGAGATTTGCATATCTGCCGCTGATTGGGCCCCTGTGGTGGCACTGCATACCAACATTCTATGTGCCGTTTGGAGCTATTTGCATAATGCCTCCCGAGTGGCCCCTGCGAGCATTCCAAGCGACACCATTGGCTCTCATCTATTTTGGGCCGTACCGGCGTGGCGAGTTTTTCGGAGATTTTAACCCGCCAGTCTTTGTCCTTGGGTGATGGGGAGTATGCGTGCCAAGTTTGGGGTGGATCCGTCCAACCGGGTAGGAGCCAAGGCGACGCAGACCCCCCCGACGCGGACCCACGTACGGACAAACATTCACTTTTATATAGTAGATTTTACTGTTTGTGAGCCACATTGAGAGCTTTATACTGGAAGGTGGGATATAAATATTTTAGATCTTTCCTGGTGGTGAACTTCGTATAAAATCATTGAATCTTGCTAACCTAGTGGTTCTCTAAAAGCTTTGTAGCAGACTCTTGAATATTTCTGAGATAAAGTGCCTTACTTTCTAACTGCTTTTTGGAAGTGTCCACCAATCCTCCAAGCATGTATCCTCTTGCTTGAGCAAACTCTTTCACCATAAGACATATTATAACGATGTTGCTATTTGCTTTCATCGCTTCAAGTGCAATGAAAACAAAATGTTTATAATGATCAATTGTCGTTTTATGATCATGCTATCTTTGCAAAAAATAGGGAGCAGCATTTCATGTAATTTGGCCATAATAAATATTTTTACCTTCCAGGTCTTCCCTCTCGATTATATCCTCATTAGTATTATCATCATGTACTTCATCTTCACTTCAATGGCAGGAATTCGAAACATGGGTATATGGTTCTTCTGGATAAGGGTAAATATTGATTTCACTTGTACCTTGCCCTTCTTCCAAGAAACTCAGCTTGCTGCTCAAATACTTCTACTATAACAGAAACCATATTAATGTATTTAAAATAGAGGAAATATAAGAATATACAGAGAGCTATGTGCTGTGTATATAAAACTAAATCAGTCAAATATATTTGGTCAATTTATAAGCTAGCCCAGATTATCACTTTCTTGTTTTTCAACCCAACATGCGCAGCAGTCCTTTGGGAACCTAGAAGCTTTCCGCTCAACAACCCAAAGTTCTGAGTTCTCATATTACACTGAGCATTCCAGGAATAGGTGTTCCTGGGTTATTTTCTAAACCAGATGCAAACAAAAGTGGCGGGCGGGAGGAAGCTTGCTCGCTCATGTGTGACCCTGACCAATCACGGGTTAATTAACCCGTGGTTGGCCATTATGTGTGAACCAGGTCAGAACACAAATGTAGGAAGACCAGCATCCTGAATTAGGATTTGCTTTTCTTATTTTATCATGCATACTCACTGCTTTCCTTCAGTATACTGTATTTATCTTTACTATAATAATCATTACTTAACTGGACTATTGGGCTAGATTGGATTCCTACTTATTTTATAAATAATAAATATTACTTATACCATCCAGGATCAGTTTGTTCCCTCCACACTGTCTAGACCAGGGCTCTCCAACCTTGGGTCCCCAGATGTTGCTGGACTTCAGCTCCAAGGATCCCTTGCCATTAGCCATGCTGGCTGGGTATGCTGGGAGCTGTAGGCCAGCAACATCTGGGGACCCAAGGTTGGAGAGCCCTGGCTCTAGACCATTTTGGTTACACTTTACCAATAAGTCACAGAGGGCAGGAAGTGAAGACAAGGTGAGACGATTGCTTGCGTGCCAGAGATTGGAAGTGTAGCTGGCAGTCTTCCTACTCCCACATAATGAGAGCTGGCGGAAGCCTGCTTCCCTTGGCTTAGGTTAACTGGGAGTGGTGGTACCAGAGAAGACAGAGAACAAGAGGTATAGGTGCCTGTCCAGTGAGCTACCCTGGCTGACTGCCATTGTGACCCCCCCCCTCCCTTTGCTGTGTCCCCACTGTTAATATTTAGATTGTAAACACTGGGCAGTATCCAAATCTGCCGATGTGCCAGTAGCACCCGCAACGGGGAGCTAGCAGTTAATAAAGCAACCAGAAATGTGCAGAAATGCTCATTTCTGGAATGGGGCAAGTCAGCAGAGCTTTTAGAAGGAAAGAAGCGTTTTTGCTTGTTTCCAGGTTGCTTTTTGAACCACTAGCTTTCTGTTGTGCGAGCCGTGGATCCCACTTGCACAACAGAATGAGTGGCAGTACTGGATACTGTCAGATGAGTCTGAGACCTTTTTTTGTGCTTATGCTGGTTTGTAAAGCATAGGGAAGGGACTATAGCTCAATGGTAGAGCACATGATTTGCATGCCAAAGGTCCCAGACTAATTCCCTGGCATCTCGACTTTTAAAAAGCATCAGATAGCCATAGATGGTCAAACCTGTGCCTGAGATGCTTGGAGACTTGCTGTCAGAGTAGATAATCCTTGGCTAGATGGCCTAATGGCCAGACCTGCTATGAGACAGCTTCCTGTAGTACTAGATAAATAACAAATACTAATGATAAAATTGCATATTGAGGCATGTTAAACGTACATGGAAACAGTTGGTTTATAATATGAAGATAGTAAGTGCTCCACTAATAGAAAGTATGTTCTAAACGGTTTGCAAGCTCCCTTGACCCTTGGAAAGGTGATATAGAAATATTTTAAGTAAAGAGCAAGTGTCCTATTGAAAGGCATATTTTGGCAGAATTCAAATTTTAATTTCAAACCTAATTTATAACACATTAACGTTTTTACTTTAAGCTGTACAAGATCAGACGGGGGAGGACACGACCACAAGCACTTCTCTTTCTCTGCATGATACTTCTATTGATAGTTCTTCACACCAGCTATATGATCTACAGTTTGGCCCCTCAGTATGTTATGTATGGAAGCCAAAAGTATCTAATTCCGGTAAGATTTCTCATGTGTGGGGAAGTGAGGTATAAAATGTAGTGCATTTTGAAGTGTAAATATTCCCATGTTTTTAGTGGATTTTTACTTATTCACTTAATGCATCCAGTATCCAACTGTGTGATACTTTGAATGTTCTAGTTCAGCAAATGTGATGCCACAACATCATAGATACCCAGAGGGATGTCCCCAACTTGGCTGTTGGACGCTTCAGCTGAAGGGGTCCACACAGAATTTGGAATGGGACTGAAGGAGTCGGACTGTGTGTCAGCATGGGTCCAGCTCACAGTTCAGCCCATGCTGTCCATTCCATCGTTCAACGAGTGGTTTTGTAAAACAGTTAATTAACTTGAGCTACAAGCTGGGCCCATGCTGAAGCTGTGCTATGACTACCATGTGTTGGGTTTGTTCATGTTAATACTGTGCTGCAAAAAGCAAATGGAGCAATGGCATGGTTGACTGGAAATCTATGTCCATGTGTACTCTGAGTTTAAAATAATAAATCAAAATTCTGCAATAAGGCAACCAAATTGCGCTCCAAGGAAAACTGAGTTCTATGGCTTGTACAACAAATTAGTTGAAATACTTAATTTGAGTCAGTGTACATTTCTGAAATTTGTTTTGCATAATTTGTTCTATTTCCGCTAGTCATGGGAACAGGCAATAAGCTTTGCCCCAGACACAGGTAATCGTATTCATCAATCCCTTGTGGCTTCTTGGATCTCACCAGGCTTTGTGTACTTTCAGGAATGCAGTAATACCTTGGATTGCAAGTAACTTGGTTTGAGAGTGTTTTGCAAGACAAGCAAATTTTTAATTTTATTTTAATTTTATTTTTTTACTTGATATACAAGCAACGTCTTGCAATATAAGTACTTTAGTACGGCTTAAATTAAAAATCTTTGTACAAATTTTTTTGGGGGGATTTTGTTTTGATATACAAGTGTTTTGGATTACAAGCATGTTTCTGGAACGAATTATGCTCTCCAAGGCATGACTGTACATTTGCAACCATAAGGGTTAGAAACTATCACCTCTTGGAATGATTGGGACAACTGAAACACCATCCACATAAAGTTATAAGGGTCAAAGTGACCCTGCCAAAATGGTGTTTTTTAAAGTTATTAGTTAGTTACTTATGTCTATAGATGTTTAGTATAGAAGCCATTCTGTACATTTTGTGTGAGAGAGAAGCACAGAGGGTGAAAAATTCATAATAGACAAATTATTCACTTTGCTTAACTTTGCCACAAAGGATTTCATGGGTCAAAAGTACCCCGCAGGTTTACAAAATGGTTTACAGACCAGATTTTATTAAACATTTCCACCCAGGTAGGATTTAGCAAAACTGATTTTTTCATTATAACTATCACCTTGATGTGAACATCTCAAAAGATGTTTCTTCCTAATAGACCTAGGTGATCAAACCCTGGATTGAGTCTAGGCACATACCGTAGTCAGCTTGTCTGGGACGTCAAGAGGGGCATCCTCAGAACAGGTAGGGCCTGCACTTGCTGACACCAAAAGAAGGAGCAGTTGTCACCTCTGCAGTTGACACAAGAAAAGAGTGCTTCATGTACTCATTTTGTCTGTCCTACTCTTGCAGTTGTGAAATGTGATTTTCCATAGGCTGCCCAAATAGCATGTGCTATGGTTACAAGATCTGTGAGATTTGTTGTTACTGGTAATTTACAATTCATTATTATTGTACTTGTTATGCTTGTGCAACTGATATAATATCATAAGTATGTAAATATGTTTTAAAAGCATACCATTCATGTAGGTTTTTGTACTTTACATCGTGGGGCATTATTGGCTCTATATTGCACTATATTGTTTTACTGGGAAAGGGAATTTCTTAATAAAGGTATGATTTTTTTTTAACTTGCAAATAATGTCATGCTTAATAACTTTTATCAGGTATTTTATTTGAATGTCTTTCTTGGGCTACATTTGACCCCAATATCAGATTGGTACAGTCAGTTTCTCTATTGATGAAGGTTAATTAAGAAATAGCCTATAGATTGTTCACAAAACTATTGCGCTTCTGACAGTAAGGTGTTGACAATCTGAACTGTAATGATGCTATAGTTCTTCTAATAGTATACACAATCCAAAGACCTCTTTCACAAGCAAAACTGAGGAGACTTGTCTTGTGGGCTGTTGTGCTAAAATAAAAAATTGTATTTCTGTAACATTGATACTCTCTGTTATATGATCTTCAACGAATATGTCTTCTTCATGCAGAGTAATATGACACTTGATGGACATTTTACAAATGTGACCACAAATCTGTGTAAAATCTGTGATGCAGATGCTCCAGAAGGTAAGAGAAATTCATGTCCATTTCATGGCCAGAGTTAAGCTACCTAATATATTTCTGTCAAAACCGCTGAAAGTTTACTTAGCAATACCACATACATATTGGAATGTTTTAAGTCTTGCGTAGAAGAGTGCTTTTAACATAATTCAAAGTGGCCTTGCTACTACCAGTAGGATCTAGTTGACAGAACTTACCTTGCAGTCATTACTAAGCTGAATTGTTTTGTCACCATTTAATTTGCTTGGAAGAATGAGATTCCTGGTATAGATCAAAGGCCAAAAGAGACACTCACCTAGTTTTCCAAGATATAAAGATAACTTCTGTAATATTATGGCATGTTTTTCTCTGTAAGAAAGTCTGTTCTTCTGATGAAGGTGCATAAAGGCTTTAACTCTGAGCCATCACAATTACTTTGAAGGTTGCTCATCTAATGTGTGAAATGAGAGAGACTGACTTAGGGGAAATATACAATTGCTTCTCTTAAAGTGCTCTCCTCTATGGAGACATAAGAGTATCCAATTGTGCCCCAGCGCTAATGATGTGCCAGCATAAACCAACGCTTATGCAACATAACGAACACTTGCTAGTACAATGGGAAAAGTGACCGTTTGCTGCTGGAATTGGTTGCCACTGCTGCAGATCAGCATAAAACTGCCATTACCCTAGCAAGCACTAGTTAAGTTGCACAAGTGCTGGTTTATGGTAGCATGATATTAGCACTAGTGCTTGGGCACAGTTGGATATTTCCCACAATGCCTGGTTTATATGAATAAAAATCTCATACAAAAGGGTGGTCTTTAATTAAAATATCACTTTGACAACAGGGTTTCTCTCCACGTTGACTTCTCCATTGTATCCAAAATAACAGCTAGGGTTCACACTAAGATTGCCACTGTGTTTCTATTTCCAATTGAAATGACAAATTTTGCCCTGCTCCAGCACATGCATCAGAGAAATATTTTGGATAATGTGCATTTTTTAATCAATTTCTGCTGAATCCTGGTAAGACAGAAGCCCTGTGGGTGAGTGGTTCTTGAGTCCGGGAGATAGGCTCATCATGGCCTGTTCTGGTTGTGGTTGCACTCCCTTTGAAAAATCAGGTTCGTAGTCTGGGGGTACTCCTAGATCCATCATTTTTGCTGGAGACTCAAGTGACTCAGAGTGCCTTTTACCATCTTCGATTGGTTCGCCAGCTACAGCCTCTCCTGGATAGGGATAGCTTGGCCACAGTGATACAGGCGCTAGTAACCTCAAGACTGTATTACTGCAATGCGCTCTATGTGGGGCTGCCCTTGAGGCTGCTCCAGAAGCTGGAGCAAGTACAGAATGCAGCAGCTCGGCTATTGTTGGGAGCTTCCCCTTTTCAGCATGCAACTCCTTTGCTGAAGTAACTGCACTGGCTACCTATTCGCTACCAGGTCAGGTTTAAGGTTCTGGTACTTGTGTACAAAGCCCGAAACAACTTGGGACCAGGTTACCTGAGAGATCACCTCCTCCCATACCAACCTGCCCGGTCGCTGAGGTCATCAGATGGCATGCTCCTGGTGGTTCCTCATGGACCTTTGGCCCAATTGGAGTCCACCAGGAGAAGGGCCTTTAGTGTGGCGGCTCCATTTCTGTGGAACTCCCTGCCTCTGGAGGTCAGGCAGGCTCCGACATTGTGCTGCTTTTGGAGCCTGCTGAAGACCACCTTGTTCTGGGAAGCCTTCTCTGTTGTCCAACCATCATTGTAATTTTAGTTTGTTTTCAACATATTGTTTTTGTTCCTTTTATCTGTTTTTGTCTTTTTATTGTTCACCGTTCCAGAATCTGCTTGATGTGGAGCAGTATATAAATACTGTAATAATAATAATATTTTGTCTTGCAGACAGTTGCCTTGCTCATAATATTGTTGCTGTCCATTGGTTCATTCTAGTCTCCATCCAATCAGAGGCAGCTTCTATTAGAAAGCGACTTAGCAAGGGTTGGACTAGGATGTACCTCCCACTTCCTCTTTAGAGTCAATCTTTCTCCAGCCTCTGCAGTGAATGGTTGCAGGTTCATTGCCTCAGATTTCTAGATGAAAATTGAAAAAAAAAATCTTTTAGAAATAAATCTGAAAATTAATGGAATTGAGGCTGCAGTTCTAAGCATGCATGTTTGAAACCAATTGGACAACTTCTAAGTAAATGTGCCTAGGATTGGGCTGTTCTTAACATCTATACCTATTCTATGTATGCATCATGAAATAGAAATGAGCCTTTGGCGGTTAATTTATTCTTTTTCTCACCAGCTTTTGAGAAGGAATAAAACAGAGTCTTTAATAAAGGAACTATTCTCTAATCCATTTCTAATAAAGTAGTTTTGACTGTAACTACTTGTGCAGCTAGAGTTTTCTCTTAAATGTTTTCATTCTATGCTGTTGTATATTTAATAATCCAATTTAGTGCTTTATTTACATTCTCCTACCACTCCTTTTGGTTTTAGACATAAAGTTATTGGAAATAAAAAGCATTGCTGACATGATTGCACTTGAGTTCCAGTTTCTTTAGTAATTAAAGGAAAAACTGAGTGAGATATTGTTATGGTAACTAAATTTCTAAAAATAATCTCTAGAACATAAGAAGAGCCCTGCTAGATCAGACCAAGGCCTATCTACGCCAGCATCTTGTTTGCCACGTGGCCAAATAGATGCCAGTGGGAATATAGCCTTCTTGCACTGTTTCCCAGCAAGTGGTATTCAGAGGCATGGTGCCTCTGATCCTGGAAGTAGCATATAGCCATTGTGACTGCTAGTCCTTGATAGACAGATCATTGCAGGATAAGACTAATTCCCCTTTAAAGCTGTCTAAGTTGTTGGCCATCACCACATCTTCTGGTAGTGAATCCCATAGTTTAATCATGTGCTGTATGAAGTATTTTTTTGTTAATCTTGAATCTCCCATGATTTAGCCTTATTGGATGACTCTGGGTTCTGATTTATTTATTTATTTATTTATTATATTTATATCCCGCCTTTTTTGCTGCAAGGATCCCAAGGTGGCTTATATAATCCTCCTCCTCTTCATTTTATCCTCACAGCAACCCTGTGAGGTAGGTTAGTCTGAGAGTCAGTGACTCGCCCAAAGTCACCCAGTGAGCTTCGTGGCCAAGTGGGGACTAGAACCTGGATCTCCGAAGTACCAGTCCAACACTTTAACCACTACACCACACTGGCTCTCAATAAGGTCTAGAACTTCATCTCTTGTCACCACTGTATTTGCCTCAGGTCTTCAGACTCCCATCCTAAAAAAGTCAGTTCAGGCATGGCTTTCTGCCCTACATCTTCCAGCTGAGCTTCTATTATTGTGGTTTTGAGTAACCCGCAGCCTTTCAAGAGAGCATTCTATAATGTTAGAATGTTATTTTTAATATCGAATTTTATACCGATCTTTCTCAATAGCAAGACAGGCCTGTGGCTTATGCTGGCTCAGCTAGTCTGAGTGTGAAAAGCTAAGCAGGGTCAGGCCTGGTTATTACCTGGATGGGAGACCCCTCCTCTAGTTTCCTGCATTGAGCAGGGGGTTGGACTCGATAGCCTTGTAGGCTCCTTCCAACTCTATAATCTATGAAATCTATTTTGTTTGGCAGGAGCAGTGTGGCGTAACCCCACAATTCAGTTCCCTGGTGTATGTCTGCATTAGTATGTTTAGTGAGTATAGAATGTTGAACTGAGTGGGTGTGGTTTGTGATGTCTTGGAAAGGGTGGGGGGAGGAGTATATAAGGAGTGTTTGAGTGATGTCAGAGTGAGTGTGTTGGGAGTGAGTTGGGAGTTGGGTCGTTAGGTTAGTTGGGTCGTTGTCTTTTCCTTCTTACAGTTATCCAAGTCTTGTCTGTCAGGAGTTTTGTGAGAAATCAGTGCTTGTCTGAAGAGTGAAAGTATTTAGAGTTCTAGGGACGTAGGTTAATTACAAAGTGTTTGGTGTAGGCAGGTTTAAAGTTATTTTCTGGAACTAAGATTTTGAGAATTAAAATAAACTTATTTTTAATTTATTTTAATTTTATTTTAATTTTATTTTATTTGCTACCCAAATCCTATGTGTCAGCTTGGCATTATTAACCTGCATTACTGTTAAATACACACACACACACACACACACACACACACACACACCTTTGTACCCACAGCATCATAAATTTAAAATAGATCTTCACTATCCTGTATTAATCTTTTCCCTCATTGGTAGGGGAAAGGTTTCATTTGACCCTCCGCTCAGGTTTTTAAGTGTTGGTGCTTAGCCTGAGAAGGGTTTATGCGGCTGGTCCTAAAGTGTAAGGACCATGTCGTCGCAGGCAGGGATGTTTTTCAGAAGAGACAGAATTTTGTTCCATTGCAAATCTACAAAATCTCTTGTACTTTGGTCTTAATCATATTTTAAATGTAATATGTGAGTTAACAACTTCTATTTATTTTTTTCTTGAGATGGTATGGAGAATGTATATTTACTTCTCATACATAAATTATAACTGTAGTTCAGAGAGAATTCCTCCAGCCATGATAATTTAACTGACCTGCAGCAAGCAGCATAATAGCTGAGAGACAGTGGAGAGTTTGTCAGCTCAGGCAAAACAAAACAGACTTACACCTGTGTAAGCACTCTAGGATGGTAAACTTACAAGGAATCTCTAGAATGGGTAATTGTATCTATTAAGTATTAAATAAACTTTCCGGGCTCTAAAAGCATTGCCATATAGGAAGCAAACATAACAAATTATTGGGAAGCTGCCTTATGCTGAGTCAGACCATTGGTCTATCTAGCCCAGTATTGTTGACAGTGACTGTCAGTGGCTTCCCAGGGTTTCAGGCAGGAGTTTCTCCTTCCCTACATTGACCTTGGGACATCTCGTGACAAATATTTGCCCCCAAAGTCTATGCTGTGTAGTCTAAGCATCTTGCAAGACTGCTGCAGCAACCTGCATAAAAGGCTACCCTGCAAATGTTCATCCTGAAGAATACCGGTAATTATTAGTCTTCTACACCTTTCTCATATGCTTACAACTTTCATAAAGGAGCATATGAAATATTAAGGTATATTCCTATGTTATGTTTGAATAAGTTTGATTCTACCAAGGCATTCCAGCAAAACATTCATGCTGATATGCTGTGACTTTTCACTGACCTTTCCACTGACCTCTAAGCTTGCCATTGTTAAAGTAACATCTAAAATTCCCTGTGCGAGAAGTCAGTAAACCTGCATTCCTGGTGGCACCTTGTTCTAGGGAAAGGGTATGGGATATGTTACCTGCTGATCCATGATCAAGCTAAATACAGAAATCCCATCGCAGAATGCCTAGACAAGGACAAATCTGTTACACTTCTGCATGTAAAGCATGTGTTCTACCACTGAGCTACAATCTCTTCCTCCAAAATGGAATCCCATAGCAACAGTATCTCCAGGCAGTCTCTCATCGAAATATTAACCTGACCATGCTTAACTTCTGAGATCAGATTTGATCAGGTGCTTTCAGGGTGATATGGCTGTAGGCGAAGGGTGGTGTGACTGTATTATCCTGTGACAATATCATGCATTTTTTTCCCAGTATGTGCAATGGGGGGCATGGCAAAAACTGGTAACATTTGAGGTGGCGATAAAACCACTTCCAAGCCTAAAGGCCTCTCTATATCCTTGTTCTATGTGATCAATTAAAATGAAACTTTGTCCAACTGAGTTTTGAAAAGCCAAGTTTCATTCAAATTAATGGTAAAGTAATGAGGACTATTTCACATACATATTGCATTTCTGGCTTCACAGTCAATTCTACGTGTTACTCAGGAAGCTGCAGTGTGCTTTTAAGCTGTTTTTTTGCCCTTTGTTACCCTCTGTAATCTGTTCTGTAACTTATGTTCCTCATCTTTAAAAAGAACTTGAGGATTTAAAAACATAACCATTTTGTATCTCTCCCCTTAGCTATCAATTTATGAAATTATTTGCTAAAATTAGAAACCTGATACTAGCATATTTATGGCATATAATAACTGGTGATTTTAGCACAAAAATACGTGTTTTCAGTTTCCAACTCATATAGGTATAAAGTGCAAACACACACCAGAAATGAAGCATCAGTATGTCCAGAACACACTTGGATCCTAATGGGACACGTGAATTGGGGCTCTTTCCCAGCTGACATCTGAGACCCTGGGCATGATGAGCCAGCTAGCATAAGCATGTTCTCCTTCCTTGATTAAACCGTCCATGGGCAGGTGTTGTCGACAAGGCGGGAACTGAAGCCCCCCCCCCCCTGTATTGACTGCTGGCTTCTCGGATTGTAGGTCAGCTGCCAGCATCCTCTTCCCTGCCAAATTTCTAAAAAGGCATGATATTCTGACCTGCTATAGCAGGGGTGGGCAACTTGGGCAGTCCAGGAGCCTGGGGGCTGCACTCTTGCTGCCATACCACCTAGAGCAGCAAAAACAACAACAGTGGCTTGCTACTGGAATTTGGCAGCAAACCATTAAGAAGACTCAAATGAGTCTTTTGAGTCTCCATAGCAGCTTGCCACCTAAATTTGGCAGCAAACTGTCAATTTGTTTGCCACTGCACTGCTATATTTCAGCAGTGTGAGGGCAGCAGCAGGGGTTGCAGGGGCTGCACTCAAGGCCATGGGGAGCTGCATGTTTCCTACCCCTGTGGTATAGATTTATACCCACTACATGTCGGCTATAGTGGAGCTGCATATCTCTAGTCTTCCCAGTTTGGGTGGGTGGGTTTAACAAGGAAACTTCAATCCTATGTGGGGGTAGCATGTAGAGAGAATGATCCGCTTTTATAGCAAGAAATATACCGGAAATCTGTTTGTACAGAGAGAGAATCTTGGTTTACATATGGTAGGAACCAACTCTCAGTGGATACACTGGATACATTCAGGTCTACAGCTGTAAAATTTGAGACTATACACCCCTTAAGATGGCTGCAGGATGTTGATGACTTTTGCCAAGCTAGATGGACAAAAGATAAGCCTGAGGAAGAATGATCAAGGCAAAGAGAGTATAAACTGCTAGTATAAAATATTTCAGTCCAGAATGATCTTGTGAGAACTGTAGTACAGGCTGCCTAGGATTTATTTTATTTATTATTAAAATATTTCTAACCTGCCCTATATCAAAGATCTCACTGTGGGATGCAAGCAATAAAACAGTTTAACATAAAATCATAAAACTACAGCAAAACCCACAATCCACTATAAAATCAGCAATGGTAAGTCAAACCAAGCTATGATCACTGAGACCCAAAATCTTGGGTGGAAAGCCAGATCATGAGTTGGTGATGAAATGAAGCCAGTGTTGGTGTCCGCCGGGTCTCCGGGTAGAGGGCATTCCATAACTGGGGCACCACATCTAAGAAAGCCCCTTCTTGCATCTCCATATAATGTACTGCTCCCGCAGTGGAACACAGAGGAAAGGCCCCCTCTGCAGATCTTAATACTTGGGCAGGTTTATACAGGGAGAGGTGTTTCCTCAAATACTGCACTCCCATGCCATTTAGGGCTTTAAATGACATCATTAACTCCTTGAATCAGTGCAGTTCCTCTAAAACCAGTGTTATATGCCTATGTTGTTAACAGATACTAATCACTTAGAGATTTTATGGTAAGTTTTATAGTAGTAGTATAAATGAATAAAATAATAAATAAATGTTCCCAGCAGCAATCTAGCCCCTGCGCTCTGCACTAACTGCAGCTTCCATGTCATCCTCAGAGGCTCCTCCATGTAGAAATGGTCTAGGTGCATCTGATGCTATAGCATTGTTGAAGATAAGCAGGTATTGATTGACCTGATCATTGCTTAGGAGGGAAACCGAGAGTCCCGTGTAAGCCAGTCTGAGCTTTCCAAAGGAAGAGCAGGATAATGATGAATAAAGTAGATGAAGGTTTTTTTGAACTTTTTGTACCATATTCAAAGCAAGCTCTTCTCTAGATATTTCCAAACCTTAGCATATCTACATGGCAGTGCTGCAGGAAAGAAGGAAAAACAATGAATTGCTTCTCAACTTCACTGACCTTTATATTCTTGCAAAGGCTGCTAACAAGCTATATTAGAAATATAAGCCTTTTGGGTCATTCCCACAAGGCCGTTCCCACTTTGTTCAGTATAGGGTGAGCTTTAATTGTGTCATTCTAGGGCACATACTATGCTCTCAATTTGATAGTAGATTTCAAGGCAGAAATGAGTAGCTAACCTGTACAAGTAGTAGTGTGGGAGTCAAGGTAGAATTTGCCCATTCATTGTACTTTTCATAATGAGGCACAGATCAATTTTAAAAGTGGCCAGTTGCACAATAGGATATCCTCAAAACTAATTGGCAAACCTTTGTTGTCTCTTGAATCCATCAACATCAGTCCAAGTGCAAACCTGATGCAGTTTTCAGACCAGCTTGGCACAAGAGTTTTAATAGGCAACTTTCTCAGCACAAGTCTCTTGTAGACTCTTGTCTGTCTTCTGACTTCAACGCGTTTGTGAGAAGTATACATGTCTTAATGTATTTAGGATGATACGTTGAATTTTGTTTTAGACATTGGAGAATTGAGGATATTGTTGAATGTCATATGCATTGTAAGCCATGAGATTTACCCTCCACCAAATTTTGGGTAACGCATGATTAGTTGATTATGTTGACCTGTACTTACTCTGTCCTTAAGGTACGAAGCTGCCTTATGCAAGGTCAGACAATTGGTCCATCTAGCCAGTACTACCTAGTGATACATCTCAGAGATTTGAGGCAGTCCATGGATTGTCTAGTGCCAAAAGATCAAAATAATTTTAGTATTTGGAATGCTCATTTATATACATAAGACTTATAGAAACATTTGGAGTATGAATTGTCTCGTATTGCATAATGCCCAGCAAATGCTATTGTCACCCTAGGGAAGAAGCAAAGATATTGTAACTAAGATACTGAACGAGTGTTGGCTTTCATTATAATATTTCATGAAGGTCAAACAGGTCCGAAATATCTGCTATAATTTGTTTAGTCAGATTACCGTAGAGAGCCATCTGTAGGTCTGTTTGTTGCTCTTTAATTCAGGTGAGCAGCTGGAGGGGTTGCAGATGGTGCTGAAAAATGTGCTGTCCTGATCTACTAATTAAATGTTTTATTTCCTCTTCTCACATAGAGCATAGTAGTTGACTCAGGAGGCAATCGGTTTTACAGCCAAGTTAGATCTCAAGCTATATTTTTTCCTTACTTATGAGATCATTTATATTCCTCCTTTTGAACTCTGAAAGGGCTCACAAGGTGGCTTACAACTTTAAAATCATATGATTCCAAGAAAAATAAAAAGAAGGCAACTAAACAGAGCAAAAATGAGGACAAGAATTTAAAACAATTCAATAGCTTAGACAAAAATGCTCTCACCACTCCCCTAAATCAGTGGTGAGGTAGGAGACTTCTCACAGTTGGGATGCTGCCACTAAGAAGGCTGAGCAGTTCTTCAGTTTGACCATGCCTTGACAATCCTATAGCAAGGATGGTTGGACCTTATGGCTGCAGGTGATGCAGCAGTTGTGAGATGTTTATCAAAGGACAAGTATATGTTTGAATGATCCCAGAGGGTTATCATGTTTGATGAGGCGCCAGTTAGCATAAGACACTGGCCTCGTTCACGCAGCACACTGGGCTAATCGGGGGTTGTTTAATCCACAGTGAGCTGACATTTTGAATATGCAACCCCCGATCAGGGCGATTGGGGTGTTGCCATGTCATGCAAACCTGGCCACTGTGGATTATTTGAGGGTTAAACGACCCTTGTATAATGCTTGGTTTGTAATAGGGTTATGTGAGAGTTGTTTTACCCTCAAATAACCCATGGAGGCCAGGTTCACACAACATGGCAACCCCCTAATTGCCCTGACCAGGGTTGCATATTCAAAATGTTGCCCAGCATGCACTGCAGCTCATCGTGGGTTAAACAGCCCCTGATGAGCCCAGCGTGCCATGTGAACTGAGTCACTGAAACTTTCTGGGAAATGGAGTAATGAGGCCTGTGGGGGTGGGCGGGGGAGCTAGATTGGGAGCTCAGTATATGCATAGAATATTAGCCAGTTCAAAAACAACAAAATTTCTAGTCTCCTTTTCTCTCTGCATTGAGGAAAATAAATGACACCAGAAATGTTTATATGGAATAAAGAGGTATACTACCTCTGATAACATGAGGATAGCTGATGCAACTGGAGAGTGTAAGGCATTCGAAATGTATTCACTTATGGAAATGTGCAATTCAGGGGACCTTTATTCTCACTGATTCAAATGGGCACCTGCTCGAAGCAGCATTCCCAAAGAAGGGGCTTGGTTAACTGCTTGGGGATACCCAATCTGTTCTCTAGAACTAATTGAGTCTTTGAATTAAACCTAATTGGAATAGATGCCCAAATTCACTCTGTGATTATGGCCACACTAAATCATTCTTCCTCCTAATACTGTTTCTTTCATGGAAAGCTAGTTAATATACTGGAAAGCTTGAAACACTTTAACATAGTATACCTGAAAAAGTATTGGCCTTGCAGCCTAAGCTCTGTGTTGGAGAAACATACATTGTAGTGAAATCTTGTTTCTGGATTAAGCCTTAAGAGCCTTACCTTTCTGGTGTCTGTGTTTCAATATGTGAAAAGCATGTGACAGTCCGTCTAGTTCAGCCTGCTTTCACCATGCATTATTACTGAAATATGGAAACTTGAGATTATGCTATGTGCAATATTTGCCTGACTTAGCTCCTGTATCAGAATTTACAGGGTGGTTTTGCAAGTGACTCCTAAAAGCAGTTTTGAATGTCATCTGCCTATAAATCAAAATCTATATTTGATTTTAAAATGTGTTCCGGTAAGAAGGCCCTAATGACAATTCATACATGGTGTCAAGGTTCCACTACTACAGGGACCCCTTGATCTGCCTTTGGGAGATCTCTGCCTCTCCTCAAAGCCCCTCCCGTTCCAGGAGATCAAGTCCTTTTACAGCTTCCAATAGGATGGGTGTAGGCTGTAGACGTGGTGAATAAGTCACTCCAACCTTTCAGGG
The DNA here is from genome assembly GCA_021292165.1 of Shinisaurus crocodilurus. Taxonomy (NCBI): domain Eukaryota; kingdom Metazoa; phylum Chordata; class Lepidosauria; order Squamata; family Shinisauridae; genus Shinisaurus; species Shinisaurus crocodilurus. Next base: position 133,020,282 of record CM037879.1, read on the forward strand.
TAAACAACAGCACTTTACTTATGATATTAGGGTCTTTACTTAATAGAGTGGTTATAATTCAAAAGCAAGTATGATAAAATAAAACAAACAATCCAAGGTTCTCTAGTTAAACTTCAGACTACCTATCTCCTATGCAGCCAGTTTCTCTTTCTCTCTCTCTCTGCTTCTCTCTGCTTCTCTCTGCTGTTTCTCTGCTGCTGCTTCTAGCTGACTCTCAGCACTAACTGCTAGCTGACCACACACCCCACACATATATAGCCTTCCCAGGAATGGAAGGTTATAATCATGTGACTTTTAATAGGATATCTAATTCTTAACTTCTATTGGGTAACTTAAAACTCTCAAACTCCCCCTCCCATCCAAGTGTTTGGGCCTTCAGGCTTCAACTACTCGAGGGAAGTGTTTGGGCCTTCAGGCTTCAACAAACTCAAGCCTGTGTAGGCCTCAATCCCTCACACATGGTTTATACCAATCTAAAGCATTCTGTATCCCTTATGAAGATCCCCATAACAGGCCTTGTTGTGGATTTATCCTCTTTCCCTGTGACTTCAAAGGAGGCAGCATGTCAGATCATCACTGACTTGGATTTATTTCAGTACTCATGAGAACTGGCCCATTGAGTTTCTTTTGACACCACTCTTGCTGGTGAGAACTAATGGTTTCCCATTGTCCTCTCTAGACCTTGCTGGGATTACTGGCTTGGTAGATCTAGGCTTCTGCTCTCTGCTACAGCTGTCTAGTTTGAGAAACATCTGCACCTTTATTTATTTATTATATTTTTGAATCACCCATCTGGCCAGTCATTCAGCCACTCTGAGCGATGTACAGAGCAATAAAATATAAGAAAAAAAAGAGTGTAAAACACAATTTTAAAAAAACACACAAAACAGTACAAAACTTAAAAATCATAACCCACCCCATATTCCCGCCTGAAAAGCCACATTTTTAATGCACAGTGGAAGCTAATCAAGGAAGGGGCATGGCGGAGGTCACTTGGGAAAGAGTTCCATAAATTGGGGGCTGCCACAGAAAAGGTCCTCCTCCTAGTCCCCACCAGCCTGGTTTCTCTGGCTGATGGGACAGGGAGAAGGCCGTCGGTGGCAGATCTTGTTGAGTGGCCTACTTGATGTTGCTGGAGGCGCTCCTTGAGATATACTGGACCGGAGCCGTACAGGGTTTTAAAGGTCAACGCCAACACCTTGAATTCGGCTCAGCAAACAACTGGTAGCCAGTGCAACTCTTTGAGCACTGGAGTGATGTGATCATGCCGGCTGCAGCCTTTAACCAGGTGAGCCGCTGCATTCTGTACCAGTTGTAACTTCCAAACCGTCTTCCAGGGTAACCCCACGTAGAGCGCATTACAGTAGTCTAGGCGAGAGGAGACCAAGGCATGAACCACTGATGGGAGCAGATGATTAGGAAGGTAGGGGCACAACTGCAGTATCAGATGGAGCTGATACAGCACCACCCGGCTCACAGCTGACACTTGAGCCTCCATGGACAGCTGGGAGTCTAGACTAGAATAACTCCCAAGCTGCGGACCTGGCCCTTCAGGGGTAGATGTACCCCATTCAGCACCAGGTCAACATCCCCCAACCTTCCCTTGTCTCCCACCAGAAGTACCTTGGTCTTGTCAGTGTTCAGTTTCAGCATGTTCCTTCCCATCCAGCCACCCACTGCCTCCAGGCACTTGGACAGGGTTTCAACAGTCAGTCTTGGTGAGGACTTGGAGGAGAGGTAGAGCTGTGTGTCATCCGCATATTGATGACAGCGCACCCCAAACCTCCTGATGATAGCTCCTAGCGGCTTTAGGTAGATGTTAAATAACATCGGGGAGAGGATGGAACCCTGTGGCACCCCACAAGTGAGCGGCCGAGGGTCCGAAGCCGCCTCCCGAAGAACTACCCTCTGGTACCTTCCAGAGAGGAAGGAACGGAACCACTGCAATACAGTGCCTCCCATGCCCAACCCCTCCAGGCGGTCCAGGAGGATACCGTGGTCCACGGTATCAAAAGCCGCTGAGAGATCGAGGAGGACTAGAAAATAGCATTTGCCCCTATCCAAAGCCCTCCTCATATTATCCACCAAGGTGACCAAGGCCGTTTCCGTCCCATGTCCAGGCCTGAAGCCCAACTGGCATGGATCTAAATAATCGGCTTCATCCAAATGTGCCTTCAACTGAGCCCCCACCACATGCTCAATCAGCTTGCCCAGAAATGGCAAATTGGAGACTGGGCGAAAGTTGTTCAAATCTTGGGGATCTAAGGAGGGCTTCTTAAGAAGCTGTCTTATTACTGCCTCCTTAAGGGCTGATGGCATCACTCCCTCCTTGAGGGAGGCATTCACTACCGCCCTGATCTCCCCACCCAGTTTCTCCCTGCAGCTCATAACAAGCCAGGATGGGCAAGGATCAAGCAAGCAGGTGGTCAGCTCAACAGATGAAAGCACCTGGTCCACTTCACCTGAAGGAAGAAGCTGGAGCCGATTCCACAAAACCGGACTGCCACTGGCCTCCTCCCGTTCACCCACTGTGTCCACGATGCACGGAATCCCACTCCTAATCCGATTGATTTTATCTGCAAAGTGCTTTGCTAAAGACTCACAGGAGGCTTTAGACTGTTCCATCGGATCCGGAGCAACTGGACCGACCAGGCTCCGGACCACTTGGAAGTTGGAACAGCCTCCTGGGGCAGCACTCCGCAGACGTGATGGAGGCAGCATAGAAATTCTTCTTTGCTGCCTTCACCGCCACCTGGTAGGCTGAAGATGCAGCACTGACCTGTGTCTGATCGTCTTCAGAGTGGGATTTACGCCATTGGCGCTCTAGCCTTCTCACCTCCCGCTTCAGAGCTCGCAGCGATGGAGTAAACCAAGGTGCCATGCGAGCTCTGTTCAGGTGAAGAGGGCGCTTCGGGGCCACTCGGTCTAATGCCCTTCTTATTTGGGCAAAAGCTTGAAGAATCTGTCACAATCTTCTGTAGGTGGTTTAGGTTGCTTTCGTATATATGTCCTCTTGCTCATGCCCACTGAATAGTATTTTCGGTATGCTATTCAATACAGTTGATTAGTTGTGAATATTAAATATATCCTGGTGAGAGTGAGGAAAATTTGTGCAAAGCTGAAATGCAAACTAGGCAACAGAGGATCTTCTCAGATTATTTTTCCAGGTCTTCTAGGGCAGTGTTCCATTTATATCATGCATCACTATTGAGGGTGTTCTGCATTCCCATGGCAACTGCTCCTTTTTGGCTCTCCATTGTTTTAAGTAAAGGGAAAAACAGGTAATCAGGCTGAATTTCTTGTTGGCTGATTGGTAGGGGAAGATAAAATATACTGAAATCCCATTGTTTATTGTGACAGATTACCTGCTGAAACTGGGATGCCCTGAGCTGCAGTTGAAATTAGTATCTGAAGCTGTGAACAGCTATCATTCAAGATATTCTGCTGTGGAAGTGGGTGATCTGTGGGTCTGTTGCATGGTGACAGCTTATAAGGCTCTGTAAAGCACCAAAGGGGAAAAACAACAGCCAGGGGTGGGAGAAGCATGGCAGTCAGGTTGGAACTATAGAAGATGACTGGGGAAAGATGAACAAGAGGGCGATCAGGCCAGGGAATGATCCCAGACTAGGTTAAAGGAAGACCCTTGTCTGGCTTATTTCTGTTGATAGATGTGGGATGCTTAATTAGTTTAAAGCTTTTTCCTCATATGATGTCTGATATGTAGCAATATCATAAAGTAGCATCAGAAATAATCCATAGCAATTATGGAGAGACGGTGTAGTTGAAATTTCAGACTTGGACCTGGGAGACCGTGGTTCAAATCCCACTTTAAAAAAAAAAACGAAAGAGAAGAAAATATATCAGGTATTATCTCATCAGCTGAAGAAATTTGTTTCAAGCTGCACTTGGAAAAACCTTTGGCCCCTGGCAAAGGTACATGCCGAAACGTGTTGGGCAATAAAATAGTTCAACTGGCACCTGAGATTTTTTTCCCTCTTTCATTTTTTTTTATACATTGGTGCCTTCCCCTCTTGTTCTACTTTCAAATCCCACTTAGCCATGAAGCTCCCTGGGTGACCTTGGGGTAGTCACTCTCTTAGCCTAACATATCTCACTGGGTGATTGAGAATAAAATATGGGGTGTGTGTGCTGTAATAACATTAATTTTAGATTCCTGGGTTCCACTCCTTACTGACACAGCATGTTGTAGGCCCTCATGATCATGCTCTTGCTTCCCCCCGCTCTGTACCCATGGTGACATGGAACGTTGCCTCAATAGTGAATTGCCCTTGATTTGCTGTTAGTATGGCAAGCTTTTTTTTTCTTTTTAATGGGAATTTCCACATGACGAAGCTTGAGATCCTTCCCCTGATCTATGAACATGAAGCAGAGGAAGGTGGAATTTGCTTGCAACAGAAGAGCACTAAGAATTTGGAGGGATCAGGAACAGGCTATGGAGAAACCCAGATTACAGCTACCACTGTTTGATACCAGATTGGGTGGAGATTAGTCTAATGCAGACAGTGCTGTCAAGTAATGCTGAAGGGATGGTTAACGGTGGTCTACAGAGGATACTTGTCGCCCAGGATAATCCAGTGTCACTTCAAGAAATCATAGGTCTAGCCAGCATGCTGTGGTGGCTTGTGAAACCTAAGGCACAGGAGTCTGATCTAGGATGGCCTGTGGTGTGAGGGGAGAGGAGAATGGATGTTTTGGTTTTGGCCTGAAATAGAAATTAGAATGTTTTGATATGAGTAAAATGAATTCAATTACAGCACTGTATATTTGCTATCATTTCATGTATACAATCTGTAAATAAAATCCTAAACTCTCCTGGAGAACTAAGAAAGTAGAACCAGTGAAGTCAGTTGGTTCTTCTGATACTATTCTCCTAAACTAAATGGTAGAAGAACAAGGTCTTGTCTATGAGATGAAGCTAGGCCTTACTGCTATCTGCCAACAATGTCCAATAGTTTAAAAATCCATGGGAAGGGAGGAGTGTCTTTTCCAGGATTTATAATGTTTTATTTGTTTGTTTTTCTTTCAGACCAGTGCACTGTTACGCGGACTTACCTATTCCTTCACAAATTCTGGTTCTTCAGTGCTGCATATTACTTTGGCAATTGGGCTTTTATCGCAGTGAGTAATCTTATTTGGAGGCCATTATAAATGCAACTTAGTGGTTTAACATAATTGCAATGATCATATCATTTGCATCACAGTGATGTTGTCCCACTCTAAATCTGTTACTTCCATATTCCCTCAACTGATCAACAATAATGCATTATACTGATTTGAATTCACAGGTCTTCTTAATTGGATTAATAGTGTCATGCTGCAAAGGAAAAAAATCTGTCATTGAAGGTGAAGTAGATGAAGATGATTCAGATATAAGTGACGATGAGCCATCACTCTATTATGGTTGACAGCCCGTAGTCCTGAAGGTTAAAGTATGCAACGTAAAACTGTGAAAATGTCACTTTGGTTTGGACTTTATTCTTGGAAAAGTTCGCATTTGCCAATGTTAAAAGGGGATAAGTGATGTAAAGTGGGATTGGGACTTTTTGAGCATCTTATGGTTAAGCTAATATGTACATATGTGATCCTAAAAGAGCTAATTTTATGCAGGAATGATTAAAGAATACTATTTTTTTGAGTATATGCTGTGATATCCTTTAAGTTAGTTTTCTGTTAGACTTTCATTTTAAATTACTTTATGCCTGGTTCCCTATGACAAGGTAGAAAAGATAGGCATAATCAAACTGATGCACGTGTCTTACAGGAATCTGAAGCTTAAGGTTGTCACAAATGTTAGGTGACTATTGGTTTTGGTGAGTAACTAAAAACATAGGGCCTATTCAGATAGTACTCTTCCCTCCCATAATATATGCAAGTTCAGTGACACTGGGACCCAGGTTTACTGGCTGCCTCCCCTGTCACCTATAGAATATAATTGTGTACTGGGATATCCCACATATATTTGAACAGGGTGCTTCCTATAACTCTGCAGTATAGATCATGCTTATTGCAAGATTAAGGAATTCCTGCATTCGGATAAATGTGGGATCTAAAAGTACAGCTTGTCATATGCTCATTTGGGCAGATGAAAGAGGGAATACCCATGCTTCTCTCAAGCCTGCCATTCATGTCAAGGGGTGGGGTGGAAAAAGCAGTATTGCCTGGACACACCCATGGTATTGACTATACCTAGGTTATCTCTCAAAAGAAAAGCATAAATGACAGCACAATATCCATTTTTCCTATAATTTGGAGACTGCTGTGTCTCCACTGTCTAATCTAACAATATGTGGATTTTTAAAATATGTTGAATATTAATCTCCTAGGTTAGTCATTGTTTGCTTTTTGCTGTGTCTCAGCTTATTAATACCAAATATGTTGAGGTGATTTTTTGAACAGTTGAAATTAGTATACATTGTCATTTTGCTTAGAGTTATAACTAAATGCAATGTGTAAATATTTAAAATCATGCAAAGTTTTTTTTCTGTATCATTTTGTAAAATAAACTAATCAGGATATTGATTACATGCAACTCTGAAACATTCTTGTAACTTGAAATCTGTTACTTAATCTTAATTCTAATCTTTACTGTTCTTAGATTTCCATTCTTTAAACGATTACAGTTAAAGCAAACTCTTGTGAATGATAGTTCTCCAGGCTGCAGCAATTTTGGCTCCATCAATACTTTGTAAAATATTTAAAGCTCATCATGGCTGCGTAATTATAAAGGCATTCAAATTATTTGATTTAACCTGCTCTGGTTTCTGGATTTCCAATTATATAAGTGATTAGCTTTTATTTTCTCAAAACAATGGTCTGGTCTTCAAGGAGAGAAAAAATTGGGTTTAGTGTGTGTATGTTGGAGGAGGCATATGAAGGTTGCAGTCTCCTTAACTTTAATGTAGCCTAGCACACTTCTTACTGCAGTACAGTAATACCTTGGATTACAAGTAACTTGGTCTGAGAGCGTTTTGCAAGACAAGCAAAAAATTTTAAATTTTTTTGACTTGATAAACAAGCAACGTCTCTAGGGATGTAACCGCTCGCCTCGAGCGGGCGTAGCGGGCCAAAATCGGCCCCGCTCACGCCCGCCAGAGACTCGCTTTGATATAAGAGTGTTTTGGATTACAAGCACATTTCCGGAACGAATTGTGCTCTCAATCCAAGGTATTACTGTATAGTAAAATTCCATTGTTTGCTATGCTTTCCTTACGTTACCTGGCTTATCTACCTGGCCTGTCAATGGAGGCAAATTGACCACAATTTAAAGGAAGCTTGTGATGGTGGTCCTTAAAAACAAACACCTAAAGGTCTGCCTGTGACCTGTGTAATTCTATGTAATTGAACATAAAAACAATGAGCCATCTTAAAGAAACTGACATGTATGGCATATTTTGCATGTCAATGTGTATTTAAATATGTTTCATTCATAAAGGCATGCACAAATATGCAGAGATCTGTATAAGCTCTTGCACACAGACTGACCCATTCACTTCAGGTAACCCAACCCACAAGCACTTTTCTTTTAGTATCTTGGGCCTCTCTATTGAAGAAAATGAGAAGTGTTCTTCTGCATCAGAGTTCCTGTGTCTGATATTCTTACAATATCTATCTAATGAACTTGCTGACAAAGCTCTTAAAATACTCAATACCTGTGATTCTTTTTCTGTGGTTGACAACCAGTTTGCTGAGCACTTTTTCTTTTATTGACCTGTATAAATCTTAATTGACATTTATCTCCGCTGTGTTAACAATTGTAAATGGGTCCTTGTTTTTCATTATTTCACTTTGACACTGCATTCAGTTGAAGTTAGATTGTGCCCTTTGACATGACCATTAATTTTGGTGCATAGGTATGACTGCACTGTTGAGGTGGGTGGGAACACCCTCTCAGTACAGTAGTACCTTGGACTACGAGCATAATTCGTTCCAGAACCATGCTCGTGATCCAAAATACTCGTACAGCAAAGCGAGTTTCCCCATTAGAAATAATGGGAACTCAGATGATTCGTTCCACAACCATTTAATCACTGCTTTGCCCCATGAAGGGAGCCGGCAAAGCAGTGATTAAATGGTTGTGGAATGAATCAGTGGAGTTCCCATTATTTCCAATGGGGAAACTTGCCTTGATGTGCTGGCTCCCGGGGTCCTGGCCGCGCCTCGCCTGCCTCCACTTGCTCTGCCAGGAGTGGACAGGAGACTGGGGCTTAGCTGGAGGCACGGCGGCCGGGCTCGCCCACCGCCTCGCGCTGCTGCGCCGGCCGGCCGAGAGTCCAGGAGGTGCATCTCCCTGCCAGGGAGCCGGCAAGTGCTTCCTACCATTCTAAAGAAGCGGCAGCTCGCCTCTCCGCTGTGAGCCGCCCGCGCTGCTGGCGCCGGTCCCGTCGCGTCACACCTCTCCCATGGAGTTACAATCCAAGCCCCACACACATCACGCTAGCAACAGACGCATGCCTAGTAAGCGGGTGGACAGTCTGGCACAGAGGGCATACACAAGGGCTCTGGTCAGAGCAGGAGACACAGCTATCCATCAACTTCCTGGAGCTGAGAGCAGCGAAGCTAGCGCTAAAAGTATTTGCCCAACACTGTCATAACCCATGTCCTAGTGAGGACGGGCAGTGTAGTAGCAAAGGCCTACGTCAACAAGCAAAGTCGCACAAGATCCAAAGCTCAAAGAAGCCATGTCCCTGTTCAGTTGCGCACAACGCAACCTCAGCCCCATCATGACCGAACGGCATCATGAACATGCAAGATGATTGGCTCAGCAGAACAACTCTAGACCAATGTGAATGGTTCCTACACCCCAGAAGTCTTCAGTATCCTAGTCAAGACCCTGGGTCACCCAGGTTTGGACCTCTTCGCGAACCCACAGAACGCGAAGCTGCCACGTTGGCCACTCGCTACCAGACAAGAGGGGCAGAGTTCGCGGATGTGCTCACCAGCCATTGGCCAGAGGGTCTGCTAGATGCCCCCTCCACTTACACTAATTGCCAAGTAGTTCACAAGATCAGTGACCTACAAGAACACATCACTTTAGTGGCACTTCATTGGCCAAGAGGGCTGTGGTCCCCAACCTAGTAAACCTGGCAGTCGGGAGACCCATCAAGCTTCATCTCAGGCACGACCTTCTTAGCCAGGGTCCGGTCTTTCACCAGGATCCAGGGTTCCTGAAGCTGACCGCCTTGAGTCTGAAAGGTGCCTCCTAACCAAGCGTGGTTACTCCAATAAAGCAATCAATACACTCCGGGCCTCAAGGAGGCCCTCTACACATAAAACATACGACCGCGCCTGGCGGGCCTTCCTCTGCGGGCCACGAGCCACGGGGAGGGACCCACTAGGAGCTGAAACACCAAACATTCTCGAGTTCCTTCAAGAAGGGCTGTCATCTGGCCTTAGCAAAACACACTCAGGCACCAAGTAGCGGCACTGGGCTCAGAGCTAGGCAACTCCAAGGGCTCGCCCCTCGGGGCACACCAACACACCCCCACCTGGAGCCTCAGTGTAGTGCTCGAAGCATTAATGAAACACCCCATTGAGCCACTACGGGTGGCCTCGCTTAAGGGGCGGACATTGAAGACCATTTTTCTAGTAGCGTTCACTCCGCCAGAACAGTCGCAACTGTCATGCAGTAAAGATCTCTGCATTTTCCACAAAGACAAACTCATCCTGCGCACAGACCCGACCTTCATGCCAAAGGTCAACTCCCCATTCCATAGGTCCCAAGACCTAGGGGCCCCTTCCTTCTGCCAGCATCCCTCCTCTCCTCGGGACAGGGAGTGACACACACTTGACGCTATGGGGGCGTCATACCTAGATAAATCTAAGGCAACCCGACAGCACAGTTCATTTGTCTCTTCAGAGACTCCTCCTTATGAAAGAGGGTGTCAGTGGCCCCTCTGGCACGATGGCTATGCGATTGCATTGCAATAGCATACTCCTCCGGTGGCCTACAGGTCCCGGAGGACATCAAAGCCATTCAGTCAGAGGAATGGCCACATCAGCTGCTTTTAGTGAGAGGGCACCTCTAGATGTAAGTTGTAGAGCAGCCATCTGGTCTTCTGTTCACACATTCACCAGGGACCACAAAATTGACACTATGGCCTCAGCAGAGGGCGCCTTCAGAGGGTGCATGTTGCAGAAGGTCATTTCGCCCCAGTAGGAGGCCGGCCATGGGTGTTAGGCCCACCCGGGGGATGCACTGCTTTTTTACATCCCCAAGCTTGCTGGCCTCCGACACTCTAGGAGAAACAGAAATTCTTCTACTCACCGTGAATTTCAGTTCTCCACGAGTGGAGGAGGCCAGCAAGGCCCGCCCTGGGTCAGCCTCCTCCAGGGCGCATATTAATCTGGGCCTTGGGAGGGAGTCTCTCCTCTTGTTTCCACAGGCCTGCAGCCGACGGACCCAGCGGTCCTTCTATTCAAGATAGCAAGGGCATCTGCAAAGATTGGTTCGTTGGAAGTCTCAACTGGAGTTTCCTGGGGGAGGCCCCGCCTCCTCCGGGAAGCTCAGATCAAAGTCTGCCTTCCCAGCCCCGGAGGCGGGGCTTGCCCCAAGCTTGCTGGCCTCCTCCACTCGTGGAGAACTGAAATTCACGGTGAGTAGAAGAATTTCTGTTTCTGCCGACGTGCCTGGGTGCTATCTGCATGAGAAGAACTAAGTGATTGGCCTTGTCTGCATGCTGCTTTCATACATCTGTTCTTGGAGTAGAAGCCATGGGGAAATAAAGAGAGCCAGTGTGGCGTAGTGGTGAGAGTGCTGGAGTGGGACTCGGGAGATCTGGGTTCTAGTCCCCGCTTGGCCATGAAACTCACTGGGTGACTTTGGGCCAGTCACTGACTCTCAGCCTAACCTACCTCACAGGGTTGTTGTGAGGATAAAATGGAGAGGAGGAGGAGGATTATGTAAGCCGCCTTGGGTTCCTTGCAGGAAAAAAGGTGGAGTATAAATATAATAAATAAATAAGTCCAAAAGTTACTAGTAGTAGAGGGATTCAATAGAATTTCCTCTTACAGCCACAATTGTGAGAAACATAGATTTCATATGTGGCTTGCAGACTGACTGGATTCTCGGGATTCTAAACTTTTCAATTTTAAGCATTCTCTACTTCATGGTTGAAGTAGTTCATGGTTGTGTCTGAAAATGTGATTGCAAAAAAACTAAGAAATCAGACAAGGGAGTATGCATGGAGCATTGATTCATGACCTTTCAATTCTCTCCTATTTGTAAGTCCATTATATTGATGCTTTCAAGTGCTGACTCATGTCTGTGTGTAAATTTAGAATAATGCTATTGTGGAATAAGTGCAATATGTTGTGCAACTGTAGCTTTTAGTTTGCTAAATATAGCCAACTATTGTGTAATTTCTGTGTATTAAGCACTCATGATGCAAACACTAGCTGCGAAGTTCAAGCTAAGGGGCTTTGGGTGCTCTTTTATAAAGAGCACCCGAAGAAGCCCCGCCACCGCCGAAGAAGCCCCGCTGCTGCCAACTTCCGCTGCCGAAGAAGCCCCGCTGCCGCCGAAGAAGCCCCGCCGCCGCCGCCGCCGAAGAAGCCTCGCCGCCGCCTCGGCGGCGGCGGGGCTTCTTCGGCGGCAGCGGGGAGGCTTCTTCGGCGGCGGTGGGGCTTCGGCGGCGGGGAGGCTTCTTTGGCGGCAGCGGGGCTTCTTCGGCGGCGGGAGCAGGCACGGTGACGGGGGTGGCGGGGGGGTCTGGGGGTGGCGGCAGGGGTCCTGGGGGGGCTTCGGCGGCAGCGGGGCTTTGGCGGTGGCGAGGCTTTAAGCATAAAGCTTAAAGGAATTTGGAGGGCCTCTGAACTTGAGTTTCCTGAACAACTTTACTGACTACAGTATTTACTGACTACTATTTTTAAATACCCGTACGTATGTAAGTCAGACAGTCTTGGAAAGGGGGGAATGACATTCTGACATATGGTGAAGAGGGTGCATGGGGCAAAATAGGTTGAGAACCACTGCCTTAAAGAATCACTAAACTGAATCGGTGCCTTCTACCAGATACATTGGGTTAAGGAGGCCTTTCTACCTAAATTAAGAGCCAATTTTATTATGAAATATGAATATTTACAGTTACGGTATTTACCAAACAGGCATTTCACTTTCACCTCATGAAAATAAACTGCTCTATTTTGCCCAGTAACTGATCAATCATTGGCATTTCATTTTGCTTGCTACTCTGTTTTTGTGAGGGTGGGGTTGGTCCAAGGCAGAGGGAAGCAACACTGGAAAAAGAAGACAACATTGACCAGCATGCAGGTTCCTATTTCTTATACTTACCCTCACTAACTGTCATGATTGCTGGTTGTAAGGAAGCCCCTATACGGAAATTTGCTAAATACGTTTTCTACACATTTTATTTGGTAGAATTAAATAGTGTGCATGAAGTACTTTAAGTTGATTTTTTAAATTTATTTTTTAAATTTACCAGTAGCTGCTGCATTTCCCACCCTAGGCTTATACTGGAGTCAATAAGTTTTCCCAGTTTTTTGGGGTGAAATTAGGTGCCTCGGCTTATAGTCGGGTCGACTTATACTCGAGTATATACGGGCACTTAATCTGGAAAGAACAATTATGCAGAGAACCCCAGACTTTAGCTTGGAGTTGGTGTTGGCCTGTACTAGATTCAAGCCACTTCCTACATGGATGGGCCAGGTACCCAGAAAAAAAGTAACCTGCATGGCTTATAAGAGTAGTAAGGCCTGGTCCCTACATTGCTTGTGTGCTTTGTCAGTATGTCAAGTGCACAGGTGAAGGCTTTAAAGTACCGTATTCCCCAACTGGTGTGGGAACAACCATGGAAGAGCTACCTTGTGCAGTGTTGATAAATGAACTTGATAATGGGAACTCTAAGGAAACAGCCATTCCATAAGACTATAGAGGGGCATAGTATGACTCCTGCCTAAGGACTTAAAGTGTATAACCTTATGCTTGCCTGAGTGGCTTTTGAGATCACAGCACAGGAAATAATAAACCACAAACAAGCATGTGTGCCTTCCAATATTAAGCAGCCATTAGTACAATAACAAGTCAAGCTTCTCTAAAAGTCTTTGGCAAGAGGATTCAAACAAGTAACAGTAGTATTACCGTATTTTTTGCTCCTTAAGACCGCACCGGACCATAAGACGCACTTACTGTATGGTACCCCCCCATTTTTTTAAAAAATCAGCTGTTCTGCGGGGAATCAAGAGTTCTCCGCTCTTCCGGACCAGCAGAGGAAAGTAAATAACAATAATAATAATAATAATTAAAAAAAAAATTAAATCAGCTGTTCCGGGGGGAATCGGCTGAGAGGTGGGGGCTTCCCCCGCCCTGCCCAGGAGTCCTCCGCTCTTCCGGACCAGCAGAGGAAAGTAAAATAAATAAATAAATAAAAATTATTTTTTTTTTTTAAATCAGCTGTTCCATGGGGAATCAGCTGAGAGGCGGGAGCTTCCCCCGCCCTGCCCAGGAGTCCTCCGCTCTTCCGGACCAGCAGAGGAAAGTGTGTGTGTGTATATATATATATATATATATATATATTCACTCCATAGGACGCACAGACATTTCCACCTAGTTTTTTGGGGGGAGGAAGTGCGTCTTATGGAGCGAAAAATACGGTACTTCTGTCTGGCATAGCGACTGTCTTCACAGAAGAAAAAAAAAAGGAGCAAGGGCATATGGAATACAAATGACTGATGAATAAAAAGCGAACATAAATTGGAACAGAAAAAAAACACACTCTGGGGAAGCCCTCCCCCCACCCACCATCAGTTACGATGACACAAAATCATTAATGGAAATCATATAGTGTAGAGCAAACATTTTATAAAAATTGAGAGGAATTCAGCTAAATTAAGGTGTGATTTAAAAAAAAAGTTCAGGAGGTGTCAGCAAAAACCACCCATTTGTCGAAGCCTCCACTAAATCCAAGCCCAAACTGAAGGATGCCTTGGAATCCAGCCCAGTCATTCCATATGTATTTGAAAAGTGCTCACTATTGTGCCAGAGCTACACAGCAACATACGTTTCTATGTTCGCTTATTCTTCAGTCGCTGGGTGGGTATTTATACTTTAAAATGCGAAATAAAGCTATTAGATAAAATCTGGTTGAAATTGCTCCTACGTCACATGCCTGTTAAAAGCCAGGTCAAGGCTGGGACAGCTCCTGAACATTTCCTTGTGTAGCTTTGCTGTTTGAACTTGGCACATGGATGGAATGGTCTGGGAGACAGTTCTGGTGCTTCTTACCAACTTTGCTGTATGTATGCTATGAGTTTTTTCTAAGGTGTATAGAGTCTGTTATGGGGGGGGAGGGTTAGGAATGTTAATGGGAAGTTGCTGCAGGCATTGGAGTGTCAAAGTAATAGGATTATGACAACCCATAATATGATATGGCCCGCTATGTTCTATTGTTCTATATCTGCCGACGCTCCTGAATTGTCACCAAAGGTAGCTCCACATCATGTGAGAATAGTCTAGGCTCAAGGCAAGGAAGACACACATGATTCTCGCTCGGTCTAAGTTGTAGCCTTCCTCCCAAAATGTATTAAGTTGCTAAGCGGCAACCCTGGCCAATGCTTCAGCTAGGACTGCCAAGCACAGTGGTATATCCAAGAGTGTCTACAGCTGCAATTTTGAGAGAATGGGAGAGGCTTGAGCACCAAGACTGCAGAACCTGAGTTACATGGCAGAGAGGTAGACATGCACAATTTAGAGCTGGATCTTGCCTACTGACTTCATCTACACACTGAACTGGAGCAGGGCAAAATGGAACTGTGTAGCACTCCACAGGGAAGTTTCTAGGGAGATGATAAGCAATTGCCCGTCACTTCTGTCTCTGACCTTTATGCCAGAAGTGAGTGGTACTGTTCTGGAGCAGTCCCGCAAATCTCAGTCCACCCCTAATTTTTGATAAATAGTACTGAAGTTCTAATGAGACCAACGGTGTCCAATTGCCCCATCCATCTCTAGGCAAAGTCTGTCAACTGAGCCGATAAGAGTGCCATAATTGGGTCAAAAGTCAGATTGGGGAGGGTCCAGTAAATAAATGGTAGCCATGTATTTTTAGAGCAAAAGAAAGACCACAGCTTTTTCAGTAACCTCCCAAATATAGCTATGGCATCTGCATCCAGGATAGAGGTGTTTTTCTTTTTAAAGGAAGAATGAAAGAATTCCAGATGGGGCACCAGACCGCTTGACGATTTCCTCGGATGTGAAAAGTAATACCTACATTCACTAAAGGACCCTCCCAACAGGCTTTCTCTAGCAGGCATAGGGCCAGCTTTCAAGTGGTTCCCCACAAGCACCTGAAAACATTTGTTTAATGGAGGAAAGATTGTTTGAAGCCAATCAAAATAAACAGGATAAGACTGAACTGAACCTCTCATGCTTTAAACTCTAAACTTGAAGCAGCAGTTCGAAAGTCAATTAGAATGCAAGAGATTTTGTCTACAAAGTGAAAAGCAAAATAATCACAGTCTCCAGCTTGAACCACTATGCTTTCACCTGTAACTACTGTATACTAGTTTTATGTGTTTGTGGAAAGAATATTTGATCAATAGAGTGTTTGTATTTGATGCAGCAGCAAAAAACACTTCAGGGCATATCTGAGGCATAAGGTTAAGACATCCTTCATGTCAAAAACCAAGAAATGAAACAACAGCAACCCTAAGATAAAAGGATTGAGCTATGCCTCACTTTGTGCTAATAGTAAAAGAGAGAGAGGGATGGAGAAGCCACAGGCATAAATTGTTCATTAATGGGATACTATGGCTTGGACCCTAAGATAAATTAACAAGGAAGTTCATGGAAAGAAAGCTTCCAGTCCCCTTCTCCTGCCACCCGAAAGCCTCCCCAGGGGGTCAGGGAAACCTACCATACAATGGAGCATGGGGTGTGTGCTGTCTGTGGGAGGGGAGAATCTCTTCAAATTAGGCAGCTCTCCCCCCAGCCCCAGCTCACTGTACCCCTCTGCACCCTAGGCTTTTTTGGGGGAGAGCTAGTAAACTTTACTTCCATGAACGTATATAAGTCAACTTCTCTCAGGATCCTCCAAGACAATGTAAGAAATTACTAAAATCATGGTTTAAAAGTGTGCATTTTCTTAAACTTTCCACCCATGAACATATTAATTGCAAAGATTTAGCTGAACCAATAATACTCCTTGTTTAGTATAATGTCGCCATGTTTTGTATAGCATTTAGGAAGGGAATCCTGCCAAAGAATGGAATGGGTTTGCTATATTGTGCTTACATTCCCATGAAAATACATTATGAGGGTGTAGGAATGACTTGTGGACAGTCTTCTCATGTAACTTACGGTACATTATCCATTTAAGAAAAGAAAATTGAGCTGTAGCCAAGCCAGTTACCAAGATGGTAGTTTCTTTCTGCCCCCTATGAAGTGTGGTGGGGTATAAATAACAGTGAAGGAAAGTAATATTAATCAAGCCAAATTAAATCCAATCTTCTCTAAATATGTATGCTCATTTCATTAAACTAAAGAGAGCTAGCAGTGTGCAGACTTCAGAACTGCCTCTGTGGGGGAGAGAAGCAGGAATGAAATGACTCACCTTCAGAAGAAGATTCAAAATTAATCTTTTGTTGCAGTGTTGGTGCCCTAAGGCAGACTGTGGTGCAGTGGATATAGGTGTTGACCCTGGGTTCAAATCCCATCAACTATTAAATCTCACTGGGCAGCCTTATGGGATAAATGTGCCAGCAAGTGTATAAGCAGCCCATATGCTGAAAAGCATTCAAAAATTAAACATAATAAATCATCGGTATAGGAGATTGGGTAACATCTTACGAAGTTCTGCAAAGTTTAGAATAAATGGGGCAGCAATCTTGTGGTGGTTTGGAAACATGGCTGCAAAAAACATGCATAATATGTAATTGTTAATAACATGGGAATGCCCCTTTATTTATGGTGAGTAGCCAAAAAAAGGTTCCTCCATGATAAGCCTCAAAATTCTACTGCTTATAAAAAAAAGTGACACCTGTTGAGCTAATAACTTGACACCTGGCATCCGTGAGCTATATGATGACATCTGTAATTGTGCAAAATTTCAAACCAATCCAATGCAAATTGCCACAGGTATAGCAAGATTTAAAAGAGCTGAAACTTGGCACATTTCTCCTTTTAACTCCAAGCTGTGGCTTGGCATATATATTTCTTTCAAATAGTGGTGGAAATTACTGATGTCCTGATATGTGTTCCTCATACTTGTTGAGGAAGTGTGCCTTTCATTGTATGATGAAGGTCAGAGCAGCGGTTCAAACCATGGGCATCCGCTCATAGGGGCAAAGGGGTGCAACTGCCCCCCTTGGATTCTGGTCATGACGTCATTCTGAGAGCAGCAATAGCGGCTGCTCATGCCTGCACCTGCCCCATCTATCTCTACTTTCAGTTTCCAACCACATGGGCAAGGTTCAGGACAGGAGGTAAGCAAATTAAATATGGGGGGGGGGGTTAACCGGCACTGTAGGAGTGCCTGCCTCAGCAACGAGGTAGTAGCAGGCAGCAGCACAATCAGGCTCCTCTATGCTGAAGTAGCTCCATTCTGATAGTGGCAGCAGCACCTTGTGCTGCACATGCCTGCCCCGTCTACCTCTACTCTCCAGTTCCCCACAACATGGGCAAGCAAGGCCCAGCCAAGGGAGGTCTGCCTATGTACTATGCCTCTGTACTCCAGTTGCTGGGGAATATATGCGCGGGAAGGTGCTGTTGCACTCATGTCCTGCTTGTGGGATCCCGTGGGCAGCTGGTTGGCCACTGTGTGTGAACAGAATGCTGGACTAGATGGACCCTTGGTCTGATCCAGCAGGGCTCTTATGTTCTTATGAAGTCAGTAAATTAAACCTAGGGGTTCAGGGCAGGGGTGGATTCCATCGAGCTCAGTTGAGAGTTGCTACAATGCAAATGGTAGAATGTGGATCTGGGAGGGCCAGTGAGGCTGGCTTTCTGGCAGGCCCAGCCAGGCATTTCCAGGGCCTCTGAGGCCCTCAGTTTGGTAGTCTGCGGGAGTGCCTGCCTCGTAAAGCAAAAGGACATTAGTATGGTGGGCTCCCTTGCTGATTAACTAGGCAAATTACTGACTTCCCATCCTGTTCCAGCTGGCATGGCCCCCTGGCTGAGTTCACTTTAATTTAAGCGCTTTAAAGTCAACCAACAGGTGTGAGGTGAGGTGGGGAGGAGAACATAGGAACATCATCCATTTGAGAAGTGTGTGTGTGGGAGCAGGACCGGTGCAAGGCAGTTTGGTGCCCTAGGCAAGATCAGATATTTAGCGCCCCCCCATCCCACTTGAGAGCGAGCGCCGTATTTTTTTTTCAAGGCGTTTCTGGCACCCCCTTTAGCCCTGCGCCCTAGGCAGCTGCCTAGTTGGCCTAATGGTAGCACCGGCCCTGTGTGGGAGGCTTGTAAGGACAATCCCTGCCAATCCCGCAAGGGAAGATGACTTCTTATGTGCCCTGGCTTTTTATGGGTTAACCCCCCCCCCCCGTAATTATGCATAGGATTGGGCTGTTAATGTTGGTATGTGAACACACCTTAAAACCCTATAGCTTTCACCCACAAAGGCTGGGAAAGTGCTGAAAGAGGACATAAGGGAAAGGGAGAGATGGGTAACTGTCATATTATGAGAATAGCCATTCCAAATTTCATCCATGATCATGGGTATCTGCAGGAAGAGGCAAGGAGGGGCAGTTGAACCCCAGAGGATGAGCCACAATCTCCAGATTCCCAGCTTTCATTAACACTTGTAGAACCCAAGATATGAAGTAAAATGTGCATCCACTATTCTGCCTATTCATTTTGTGAGAAACTAGCCTGCTCCTGCCTTTCAGTGTTTTTAGCCAACGAATGAAGTCACAGCAATAGTTAACACACCAACTACCTGGGTGTGTTAAGCCTTTGGGGGGGGGGGGTCTTCCCTGTTAGAAAGTAATTAGCCTCATTTAAAAGAAAGAAAGGAAAAGAAATCCAGGAGTTCCCTGTAGCTGGGTTTGGGCAGTAGTGTGTTTACCAAAAAAGCAAAGGGTAGCAGTAAAGAGTTGGTGAGTAGTTAAGATGCCTTAACTGATGTGCCCCGTGATCAGTGATGATGTTGTGCATTGTCCGAAATTGTGCTTGCTTACAACTTACCCTCCAGGCACCCACACTTTTCCTGGGTCAGCAAAGATGCCTCAGGTTATCCTGGTCCTGTATTGCCCGATGAAGCATCTACCCAAACTGCTAGAAGAGGGCTCCCTCTCACTGTTCAACCCATCCTGCCAGCCACTGATGTAAGCAACAAACTGGCATGGATCAGCAACCAGGAGGATTCCTCTAGCAAAAAAAGGCTCAGATGCGTCATAAGGCAATGCAGGACCGGGACCATGCGGGGCATCTTTGCTGTCCCCACGCACTCCATCTTCCCTATCTGGATTTGGGCCCAAAAGACCAAGGAAAAGTGTGGGTGCACTGCACGGAGGATAAGTTCTAAGCAAGCACAAGTTCTGACATTGCTGAACATCATCACTGATCACAGGGCACATCATTGAAGGCATCAGCCTTGGCTTCCAATTTCCTGGCTTTGTAGAGCTTGAGCCTACATAAACCAGGTTTTTTGATCAATGAATTAATTTTAATGTATAGTCGTTCAATGTGCTTAGTACACATTACATGTTGTCTTAATGTACATTTCTCTGTAAAGTAAGTGAATTTGTCAAGGTGCATTTACTGAGATCCAAAGAGGTGCTTTGGTCAGTGGTTTGTGTGGTTGTTTGTTTGTTTGTTTAGCAAAAAACAACCACCACCTTTTACCTTTGAAAGATATTCCTGACATATCGCAAGCTATTTGGAAAGCTCCCTCGCTTCCAAACCAAACGTGGCTTACCATGGAGCGTAAAGGGGTGGGTTGGTATTTAAGAAATAAAAGCCCAATGGTCTCTTGGATGTGCAGAACTAATCAAATATGTATCTCTGAAACTTTGCCAAATTCATATTTATGATTGAAATTGGCTCTAGGTGGCACTTCGTATAATTATCTTGGTACTTCATTACCTTTACTCTAGATAATTTGCATTATTTTTGCATAAATATTGAGTACATTTTTCATTGGAGAAACTTTAAAGGGGTTATTTTATGCTTTGTGTTTTACTTTGCGTTAATGTAGTTAGAACTATGTACCTTTAATTTTATTATTTCCCTTTTTATTACTTGCAGGTGAAATGCGTGTGCTGGTGCAATGCACCATTCCGTGCAATCCTGGGCATGTTTAAGTAGATGTCAGTTCTACTGTGTTCAATAGGATATGTATGGATCACCCCTCATCAAAGTATAGAATTACATACAGCCTTAGGGTGCAATCCTATGCAAATTTAGACAGGAGAAAGGCCTACAGCTCCCAGCATGCCCCAGCCAGTTATGCTGGTTGGGGCATGCTGGGAGTTGTAGGCCTTTCTCCTGTCTAAACTTGCATAGGATTGTGCTTTTAATTGATTTAATTTTTAACTGAAAAGACTTTTCTTGTGTATGAATTGTAATGTGGTATTTTGAAGTAATGTGTTGCATTTTAAGTTCACCTTATATTATTTTACACAACCATAGCTACAAGCATAAGCCCTTAAAATATATTTAAAGAATATATAATGATTATTTTTATTTATTTATTTGTTTCATTTTTATACCGCCCAATAGCCGAAGCTCTCTGGGCGGTTTACAGAAATTAACAAGACAGTCCCTGCCCGCAGGCTTACAATCTAAAAAGACACGACACACAAGGAAAAAGGAATGGGGAGGGAAGAAGGGGGAATTCCCCCCCAAAGTAATTTCTCTATCAATATAAATGGTAGGTGAAAGAAAAGGAATATACTAATAAACTATATTTGCATCTGATAACAAAATCAGGTACAATGTACAAAACCAGATCATTTGACCATAAAAAGCTATTTTTAAAGTTTAACTTTTTCCTTTAATACTCTAAACTTAGGATTGCTGTTGACTTTCTTATTAAAAAGGACCAGAATTTCCTCTTCAGATTTGTGATGTTCACCTCCTATTGCATAATACTGGGCTAAAACCTTTTTCCTTAGTTTCTTAATTGATATTTCATTGTCAGGTGCTTGCTTCAGAACAGCTTTTATGGTTCCTTTCCAACTGAATTTACCTTGATGCTCATCCTCATTTTCTTCAGTTTCGGAAATGTTCATTCTTTTTTGTGCAATGGGAGATTCACCTTTTGAGAGGTTGCGCTTGCGTTTCTTCACATTTGCCTTGGCCCCGGGTTCTTTCGCATCAAGGCAATTTTCATTCATTTCCAATTCAGCTGAATCAACTGCCTGCTGTGTTGTCCTCTTCAAATAATTGCTTTTGGACATTTTTGCATTCTCATCCCCTGGTTCTTCTCTCTTAGACTTTTTGCTTTTTATAAGTTCTAAGCTCTCTTGTTGAGCTCGTAACCTTGATTTTTTGGGCTTTTTGAAATTTCCCCTCTCTTCCTTTTGTTCCCTTTTGCTCTTTTTCTTTGCAGGTTTCTCTGTTTTTACTACATCATCTTCTGATGGTGTTGGCATAGCTTCATTTTTTGCAGACTGTTTTCCAACTGTCTCCTTACTGGTAGCTTCTGAAAAAATATCCCACACCTGATCCTGCAGAGCAGTGCTATGTATTTTCAAACTGTTGGCCATCCAGTTCTGAAACTTGCGCTTTTTTCTTGGAATATTGTCATAGGCACATATCTGTTCTAATATATCTTGAACTTTGGGGTTAATGCTTGTTTCCTTTATTGCCTCCTGAATCTTCTGAATCCATTCCTACTGTTTGACATCTCCTTTGTGAGTTTTGGCTTCATAACCCTTGCCACCATATTTCTGATCTTCAGTTAGGCACTTCACATGACATCTGTAATCATCACCCCAGAAATCTTTGCCACAATCCATACAAGAAAGGCATTGACAGTTCCGGCAGATATTTACATGCTTTTCAACCTGTCCCTTCTTCACAGATTCTCCACATGCGTTACATGTAAAAACCACCATTTCTGGCAAAGTAACTGAATCTGTTTCTTCAAAGGCTGTTAGAGTTGATTGTGCTCCAGAAAATTCAACAGGACTAGCAACGGAGCACCGCCGGACCCTTTTTCCTCACTCCCTGATGGGGGTAATAACGCCTCTCTCTTCAGCGGCTCAGTCTCGTGCGCGTAACGCCACTGCCGACGACTCCTTCCCCGATCTTTTTAATGCAGGCTGGAGACCACCTCCAATCATAGATACCTAATTAGCCAGTGTGGTGTAGTGGTGAGAGTGTTGGACTGGGATTCGGGAGATCCGGGTTCTAGTCCCCGCTCAGCCATGAAACTCACTGGGTGACTTTGGGCCAGTCACTGCCTCTCAGCCTAACCTACCTCACAGGGTTGTTGTGAGGATAAAATGGAGAGGAGGAGGACGACTATGTAAGCTGCCTTGGGTTCCTTGCAGGAAAAAAGGTGGGGTATAAATATAATAATAATAATAATAATAATAATAATAATAATAATAATGTTTGCAGAAAGGTGGGATACAAATTGAATTGAATAATAAACATTCTTCGAATTGGCATCTCCAACTATGATTCTTCAAGCTGAATAGCCTAAGATTTACAGGCAGGCATGTTCATAATAGCTCGCATTAAAATCTTAGCGCCGGCTTTTCTACTTTCTGTCTGTCTGTCTAAATCTAATCTACTGTAAGTTCAGAAAGGTTGTTTTTATCTCAACTTGTGAAGTGCTGTGTATGAACCTCTTTTTAAAATCCAGCTTTCAATAACTTAGCTAGTGACCTCTGAATCTGTTCTTACATGCTGATCAATTTAAAATAAAGGAGAACCATGAAGCAGAGTTACCATGGTGATGAATTCACATGGACTTTTGTAGATCTGCTTACATTTACAGAAATCAAACCAAATTGCTGTTCTGAAATTGGCTTTCATGACTATTCACACTGGGCAAAGCAGATGTGCCTTTTCGGGCAGAAACAAGATGTCATTCAGAATCTGAAGAAGCTTTACACATTCTTTCCTGTAATACATTTGCTTGGCTAACCTGGAATGGTTCTTATCGCTCTAGGGAAGAACGTTTCCTGGCATAGCTTTAAAACACAATAGTAGTATTTAAAACCAAGATGAATTTAGGATGTGTTATGTGTGTGTGTTCTAAAATGTCTTTATTATCTTCAGGGGGGAAAACAATAAAAATAATGGAAGGGATTCCCATCAACTAGGCTGTCTCAATAATACATCAGTCCAGCAAGGCAGTTGATTTGGAGAGCATTGATTAAATAGTTTAACAGAGCAATCCCAAAAGGTGAGTGGGGGGAACCGTAAAGTCCCAAGCTCTGCTGGGCTCGTGATGCAAGGCGGAACGTGCGGGGAGGCAGGGAGGGTAAATAAGTACACCAGCAGACCATTAAGGAAGGCATCGGGAATAGGAGGGCTTTGGGTCCAGCTGACCCAAAGCCTCACCAGATCTGTATTGGAGGATAAGGGAAGGAGTTGGTCCTATACTGGTTAGGCCGAAGCAGAGTTTTCCCCCTTATGCACAGCCTGGTTATTGAAACTGGTTCTCACCATGTGGGTTGCTAAACCCTGGTAAAAGGCTCTTAAAAGGAACCGGATTGTCCAAACAAGGTTTAAAACTAATAGACATTTATTAGTTTTACTTACAGTCCGTTTATTCATATACCTGTGTCTATCATGTTGGAGAAGAAGAGAGAGAGCAGCAGGGCCGGCGCTACCGCTAGGCCAACTAGGCTGTTGCCTAGGGCGCGTAGCGGAAGAGGGCGCAGAACGCTGCGCTCCTCTTCGCTGCCGGCACGCTCCTGCTCTGCCCGCCCGCCCGCCTCACCGAGAAAGCCAGGTCAGTGCGGGGGATTGCGCCCGGAGTGGGGCCGAGCCTGGGCGCCTCCCCCCACCTTGCCTCACCTCCGCGCCGCCTCCCCCCCCGCGCCGCCTCCCCCCCCGCGCCGCCTCCCCCCACCTCGCCGCCTCCCCCCCGCGCCGCCTCCCCCCACCTCGCCTCGCCTCCACGCTGCCTCCCCCCCCGACACCTACCTTCTCCGCGCTGTTTCCGGAGCCCCGCCCGCACTCTGTTTTGGCGGGAGGAAACAGGGCTTAAACAGCCCTGTTGCTCTGGTTTCCCCCGGCCAAAAACAGAGCAGCGGGGGTCCCTTTCGGAGGAGGCGTGGGAAGGTAGGTGGGGGGCGGCAGCGGCAGCGTGCGGGGGGGGGGTGCGGTGGCAGTGGGAGGTTGCAGAGCAGGGCTGCTTTCCGGAGGCCCCCCCCCCACGGCACGAGAGGGGGGGCGCTAAATATAATTTAGCCTAGGGCGCCAAACTGCCCTGCACCGGTCCTGGAGAGCAGGCCACAGAGAGGCCGGAAGTAGGGAGGAGGGGTTAGAAAACATGCACCCTGGGGATTGTTCAATTAACCCTTTCCTCCCACAGTAACTAGTGGTTACATTACCTTGTTGATTTAAGCAGGCAATATTACAATTTCCATCAAGCTGCCCTGATACAGCCCCAGAATGCCCCCTTTTGCCAGTACTGCTGCCAGAATGGCAAGGGTGATGAAGCTTTTCAAGCCGCTGGATGAAATAAAACAAACGGACTGCAATTTGATTCCTAGTGAAGAGAAGGTTAAACCTGCCCCTCACCTCTGATACTGGGTTCCTCTGCTTTATTATTTATTTATTTATTTATTTATTATATTTATACCCCACCCTTTTCCTACAAGGAACCCAAGGCGGCTTACATAATCCTCCTCTCCATTTTATCCTCACAACAACCCTGTGAGGTAGGTTAGGCTGAGTTATGTGCTCAGTTACTAAATGCTCAGAGTTTTCTTTAAATAGGGGGACAAAAATATGAGGGCCCCCCCACTCCACATGATGAAGTGGTACAGTCCAGAGTCTCATTTTGTATAATATGTAGAGAAGCTGGCATTTGGCTTCTCCCAGCAATAAGGGGGGAAATAAATAAACTAATAAATAAACACCCCACATGTGCGAGCTCCCAACAAGCCCATGAGTTATCTCAAACAGCTCCTTTGAATTTCATAGCATACATTGATATTTTTTTCCACTCATGGGGGCAATAAATGCAAATTTCCAGGCTGCTACTAATTAGCTATTATGATAAATTCCCATAGTTCTCGCCTGAGAGTAACTCTTTCATTTTGGAACAAACCTTTTGACCTCACTATAGAGATATGCATTTATCTCTATATTCAATTGTAAATTAACATGCTGCAGGAACAGGTCAATTCACTTTTAGGATGAGATGTTAAGACCCTTTAGGAACACATCTATGTCCAAATGCAAAAATTGGTCTTAAGTGTAACTTCCAGGAGAATGTTATCTATTCTATCTCCTCTTTGTGCCAGAAAGCACAATTTCTGTTCATTAGAAATGTTACACAGTCATTGATGTAAATCCTGTTTTTATGTCTGCAATAAAATATATTTAAACTCTCTCTCTCTCTCTCTCTGCGCTCTCTCTCTCTCTCTCTCTCTCTCTCTGCTCTCTCTCTCTCTCTCTCTCTATATATATATATTGGTGCTTGTGTGCATGGCATTAGTTGACTTCTCCTGGGTTCACAGTGGAGTGACTTGGAAAATAAGCTGAGCCTGAGCTACTACCCAAAAAATCAGAAATCGGCTCATTTTCCAAACGGATTCAACTTTGGCTGTTAGTAGTAGCCTATGCAGCATGCCAGGACACTGGAGAGGAGAGAGACATCCATTCTCTTTCCCTCTCCTTGTAGCTAGATCAAAATGATGCTAGTGTTTCTACTGCTCCAGCCCACCACCAGCTCAGCCAGGAAAGTCAGGCCTAAAAGGAAGGGGGTTTGGGATAAGGCTGGGTGGTGGTGGTGGTAATAATGTAGTCCTGTGCATGTCTACTCAGCAGTAAGTCTCACTGAGTACAGTGTAGCTTGCTCCCTGGTAAGTGGGTATAGGATTGTAGGCTAAACCAGGATTATTATTTTTTTCTGGTTCAGACTTTTGTCCACAGATTACAGGAATGCCACTGTCAATGAATGCAGTTGTATTGCTGCAAGTATTAGGCCATTTCAAAGAATATTATTTATTATATTTCTACCCTGCCTTTTTCCTGCAAGGAACCCAAGGCAGCTTACATAATCCTCCTCCTCTCCATTTTACTCTTAAAACAACCCTGTGAGGTAGGTTAGGCTGAGAATCAATGACTGGCCCAAAATCACCCATTGAGCTTCATGGTCAAGTGGGGACTAGCATCTGGATCTCCTGAGTCCCAGTCCTGCACCCTAACCACTACACTACACTGGCTCTCAAATATTATTGATTTCCCTTGTAGATTATTTCCTGTACTGTTATGCTTAGAGCTATACATTTAAGTCCGACACCAAGTTGCAAGGAAAGATTTCTGATACTGGTGTTCCTCATGCCTTATGCGGATTGATCTAAATTTACAATTGACACCACAGACAACTATTAAAGGATGGGTCCTTCAGACAAACTGCCATCTCAAACTTGGAAAAGCTACAAATGGATGACTGCTTGACTCTCTTAATAATGCTACTGCGTAGGTAGAAGACCATTTTTCTCCCTGACAATGGTGGCATTGCAGGCACTTTTTCATAGCCTTTATAACTTTTGTTTAATTCCGAGGAAGAAATGGCAACTTCCCCACATACCCTCTTCCAGGAGAAAACCCAACCATGTGAAAAGTGCCAATTATATACTATAATGCTTGAGACTTTGTCCCAAATTAAAATTTGTGGTCACAGCATTCAAGTTAGCTTTCTGCTCAGTGAACTGAAATAGCTTTTCTTGTTTACCATTAGCAGAAGTCTAAGGCTGCAGAATAAGTAGGAAATCTTGTTTTTGTTTGGCTGGAGTGCTGGCAGTTGCTGTCTTTCTTGAAATAGACACGCACACACATACACATATCATGCAGTTGCAAATATTGACTTTTTTATAACATTGCTTTGCTTGATTCATACTGTTTGTCATTTTCTTCTTCTTCTTGACTTAGATATTTACTGGAAGATAACTATCAAAGATGAGTTGTTATGGTCGCTCTTCCAAGGAAAACAAAAGAGAATTATATCTCTGCTGTAATGACACCCTGTTTTATTATTTTTTTTCCTTATAGGAAAGCAAAGAGTCCAGGATAAATGTGAAGGGTGCACTTTAGAGAAAGGTTTTGTACTGACATCTGTCGTCTTTGGGGCATGTGGGCACTGCAAATATTCTTGCTGGAGCAGGTCTAGTGAGCTGCTTCTAAACTGCCGTATCCAGCTTTACATCACACTTGGGTAACCCACTGACTTCATTCTGTGTAGATGTTAGCTTCTATCTTCTGCCCCCATTGCAATGACTTTGTAGTCTAAAGAGCTCTAAACGTTCCAACCTTGCGTCGTATTAAAGTTTCCCCCATGCCTTTAATCACTTTATTGCAGCTGTTCAGAAGTGCACACTTCCTTTTCGTATGACCATATTTTAAAATTGACACGCGAAAGAAAAACACATAGTTCCAAATGAACTTAAGAGATGAGAGCTTTAGCAAGTAAGAGATAAAATGCACCACAAGGCAATTAATTCTAAATGTTAGAAAAGTATGAAACAATGATAGTACATTTTACCAGTTAGGATTTCCTTATATATTCTCTTCATTGGGATAGATAACCAATAATGGTGCAGTAAACGGGGCATGGTTGGAAGGCAATTTAGGCAACAACTTTGCTGAAGCTGGGTGTGCAAACCTGGCTTGAGGTTCATGGGCCCTTGGGAAAGCTGCCCTTGGTGGGGGGGCCCAGCACCAACTGCTGCCACATAGACCCCCCCCCTCTGGCAGCTGGCAGCTGGCAGCTTTCCCTGAGCAAGAGGGCAGGCTTATCCAGTGACAACGGCACTGTAATGGGGTGGGGTGGCATTCAGCCAATTAATTATATCGCCAGCATTGCTGGGTAAGACTGTCAAGGTAGAGGCCGGCTGGGACAGTGGTGGAGGCCCAGGATTAGCCCTGGTGGGCCCTGCCAGTTCATGGCAGTCGTCGTAGATGCCCGAATGGGTGTGGTCAGTGCCTGGAAAGGAGACCACCTGGGGGGAGCTCCATGTCTGCTGTCATGGAAGAAAGGTGGGGTATAAATGTCTGGCTGCCAAGCTAATTCCATACAGTGACACTCCACTCATGGGACATTCTCACTGGAGGAGTGGGGGAGGAGGAGAAGAGGCCATTTTTGCCCATGCTGCCTCCTCCCTGCAGTCCTCTGTTCTGTGTACCTTCAGAAGGGTTGGGAGGGTGGGTCTGCCAGGGAAAAGGGAAATTTTCTCCCCCTGCTTCTTCAGGAGGAGCCTCCACTGGATCTCAATCTCTTCCGTGAATAGAAGGAGCCTGTCTGTTCATGGAAAGGGCACTCTGGACCCAACTAAATAAGATTTTTTTCAGGGCAGCAGTGACCATTGAAGGCTCTAGGACTGTGTTCTCCAACCTTGGGTCCCCAGATGTTTTTGGCCTGCAACTCCCAGCATGCCCCAGCCAGCGTAGGTTGGAGAGCCCTGCTCTAGGAGGACAATGATATAAAATGTCGATTTTCCAGACCTAGATCCTACTGTTCCTGCTGCTACTGTTCCAATGACTTTTTCCTGAAGGTTCCATGTGACAATAGGGGAGAACAGCCCTGCCACCTAGCAGCGAGGGCCATGTAGCCCCAGATGTTTTGGCCCATAGGGGCAGGTCACCTCCTCACCCTGGCAGCTGGATAGTTATATCACATACAGTTCAATACAGTTTCTGGTATTTATTGTCTTCAAATATTTGATAAGCAAGCTTTGAAAGAGGGGTTGGTGTTTTTTGGGTTGGGGGGGGATAAGATTTTGCTAATAGGTTGTTCTCTTAGGCTGACTCAAATATGCATATACGTCCTTTACTTGATTTCCCTAGAGTTGATTATGCTACACTTAATGACTGACAACTGAAGCTGTCAGTTCAGTCAGCAGCTGACACTTTTTAATTTATTTTTATTTTACTATTTATAGCTTTTTTAAAATTGATGTTTTAATTTATGGTTAAACAACACCAGAGTGCAAACAGAAAGAGAAGGATCGTGGGGAAGGAAGAGGGGAGGGGGCTTGGGGTTTGAAAGAGAAGAGAGCATTGGTGACAGCTCATATTGGGTGTCAATCTGGAAGGCACATACGGATAGAAAGGAGAAAAGCCCAAGCATACACATTTGTATCGGCCAGAATCCCCCAACCTGGTGCCTTCGAGATGTTTTGCACTTCAACTCCCATCAGCCCACTAGCATAGTCAATGCCCAGGAATGCTGTGGGTTGTTCAAAACGTCTGGAGGGGGCACCAAATTGGGAAAGGCTGGTATACGTAGTCCAAATTTCTAAATAAGTGTCCAGATGGTGTTAGGCTGCATGTTCAAATACAGAAAGGGAAGTGGAGGTTCTCAGTCCATTGGATGGTTGGCTGTGGGAATTTGCCCTTCCAGGGCTGTAATGTAGCTCTCTTGGTGACCACGAGATCTCTCATGAGCCACCTGTATTAATTGACCATCGGGCAGATCCCAAAGCACAGGAATGTCATTTAATAATAGATGTATATCTGTGAACTTCAAACTCATCTCTAGAATTAGGTTGATACATATATAAAAACTTCAGTCCAAAAAAGGGTCACCACCCACTATGATGTGGCAGGGCCACATCGTATGGGCCACAGATGCAAAGTTAGTGCTGCTTCACCAACACCTTGTTTGGGATGGTTTTTCTTGAAAAGGCATTGAGAAGTCCAGAAGGTTTGGAAAACCTGTTTTTATGGTAAGTTTTTTGTGTGTGTGATTTTTAAAAATTGTACATTGACCCAGGCGCCTGGTAGGGGTGTGTGTGAGTACAATATAACAATTATATAATAGTATAACAATTGTTGCTGTATTAACCTTAATTTCATGACTAGGGAAACAGAATGTACATAGGCACAGGCTGACTCCTTTGAAAAGCATTTTGCATGTAAACATACAGCAGAATGAAGTGCTGAGAAGAGTGCTGAGCTGGTAGAATTTTATTTATTTTATTATTACATTTCTATCCCACCTTTTTTCCTCCAAGGAACCCAAGGTGGCTTACATGATCCTCCTCTCCATTTTATCCTCACAACAACCCCATGAGGTAGGTTAGCCTGAGAGTCAGTGACTGGCCCAAAGTCACCCAGTGAGCCTCATGGCCGAGTGGGGACTAGAGCCTGGAGCTCCCAAGTCTCCATCCTACACTCTAACCCAGCCTTCCCAATGCTGGCTGGGGGATTCTGGGAGTTGTAGACCAGCACACCTGGAGGGAGCCAAGTTAGGGAAGTCTCCTCTAACCACTACACCATACTGGCTCTCTGGAGTGTACCACATCAGACTTCAGCTGGGGGATCACATTTTGTTTTTAATGCTGACCATTAAAAAAAATTCCTGCCAATAGAAATGGGGGAAGATGGGCTCGAACCTTCCTTCACAATATGCTGTGGTTTTGCTTTGCTTATGTATTTGTTTTAACCTGCAGAGAGATTTTACAGAGGTGAGAATACAGCAATAGCATTTCTCACCTGCAGTCTGCAGTGGTACCATTTCAGGATTCTATCATCTCATAATATGCCTTTATTGAATATTCTTGTGAATACAGACAATTGATGCAGTTATTGTTACTTTATGAACGGTACTTAATGTTTCCTTCTCCTTTTTGGCCTCTTATAGCACACACTGCAACTATTTCCTGTGAATTGTGCTGTGCCTTACAAGTATTTTTACAACATCATTATGTTTGCAAAGGGTTTGATCGTGGTAGTTTGGTGAAGTATAGAAAGCGAGCATACATTTTTGAGGAGGAATAGGCCTTTGGAGCATTTGTGTTTCTGTGCAACCTTGGGCAAAGTTCTCCTCCTCCTCCTCCTCCTCTGCGTACTGGTTGCCTATCTGCATGATAGAATAAAAAACCTTCTCTTTGCTGAAATTCCCTGCCCAGGGCTGGCCCACCCATGAAGCAGGGTGAGGCACCCAGATGAGGTGTAGGAGCTGGCAGAGTGGTGAACTGCACTGCTCCCCCAGTCCCAACCTGGAGTGCTATAAAGATCCCTGCCAGCCGCTGTCTGTAAACCTCTTACTGTGCATTCTGCCTTGACTATATGAAGAGCAGGGCTGGCGTTAAGGGTAGGCATGGTTGGGCACCTGCTGAAGGCCCACGCCCCAGCAGGGGCCCACTGACAAGAGCTGCTTGGACTTGGTCCTCCTCGTCGCCATCACAGCCTGCTTGTTCACCTGCACTTGCTCTGCTCCAAACAATGGAGGTGGTGAGAAGGAGGAGCAGTAGATGCCGCTGCCTATTTGCTCACTGGTTCTCCGCCTGTCGAACAAACAAGTGGTAGCAATGATGAGAAAGAGGCTGAGGAGCAACAGCAGCTGGTGACAATGGCAATGGGAAGGTAGACTCAGTGAGGGAGGGGGGCATTAAGGATGCCTTCCCCAGGGGCCCTCAAAAACCTGGAGCCAGCATTGGTGAAGAGTCTCCATGCCAGAACTGTATGTTCCTACAGACTCTGTAACATTTAGTATCTTCATAGAGCCGCAACATGAAGATCATAGAGGTAGGTGAGGTGAATTGAGGCTCACAATGACTCCAAGGGCCAGCTTACCCACCAAACATGGAGAAACCCACACTGGGAAAATTCTGCAGGCTCAGCCACTGCAGGTTGCAGCTTGTCCTGTGGGAGCACCTTCAAATAAGTCACTTCTCATATGGAAGCTAATGTGGTATAATCCATTGAGAGGAGTTTAACCATTCTGCCAGTGTATGTTGGGACTGGCTCTTGAGAGACGGGTTTTTTTTGTACACTACCTGGGTGATGTTGTAGCTTTTAGAGCAGGGCTCTCCAACCTTGGGTCCCCAGATGTTGCTGGCCTACAGCTCCCAGCATACCAGCCAGCATGGCTAATGACAAGGGATTCTGGGAGCTGTAGTCCAGCAACATCTGGGGACCCAAGGTTGGAGAGCCCTGTTCTAGAGAAATGCTTTTCTGTGGTCAGATCTTGATGTCACAATGTAACCATATGTAAATGACACTCAATGTGGTTCAACCACCTAATAGTAAGTTCCCATGCTAGGACCACAGCTCCACTGGGGATGCTGCGGGTAGCATCAAAACTTGCCAAGCAATCTAGGTGAGCCAAATGATTTGAGGTTGTATTGCACACTTTACCACTGTAGTACAGAGCCCCTGAGTATGTGGAAGCCAGGGTGTGGTATAGATTGGTTCAGAGTCAATGGATATATATCCATGAACTTCTCTACCGTGGGGTGAAGGTGAGCAATGTCAAAGGAAGGTCTGGGGGTGGAAATAGCATCTCCATCCAGACGTTAACAACGAATGGCAGTTCTGAAGATACTTGTTCTTCTTTGTTGTTTGGAATGGCCTTCAGTGATCAGGCAAAAACCTTGCAGCAGGAAGAGCAGCTGAATGTATCCGTGTCAATGCACAAGATGATGGCTCGTGATTGGAACAAAGTTTGGATGAGAGACGGTAAGGACAAAGGGGAGCCGTACCTTGACTCAGGCATTGCCTATTAGGATTCAAGATCTTGCCTTTGGCCTTGAATGGATGCGCAAGTGGAGCAGTCCCTTTCTGTTCTGCATTCTATTTCTGCGGCAGGGCTGAACAGACCTCAGGCATGTGGATCAACATTGTTTTTTACTAGAACCTCGAGATCCACCAACTGAAGCCAGGTGCAAAGAACTCTTCGCCCAAGAATTTGTTTTGAGTACTGGAACTGAACAGAACTGACAGTTCCTCCACACTAAAATCCATTCCTGGTTCTCCCCCATCCCCTAGCTTTCTTCATGTCAGCAGTATAATTTAGTTACAGGGGTGTCATTTTGTTGCTGCTGTTGTTAAACAATTGGGAACTGAGAGAGGGCAGTCCTTCTTGGTGGCCACACCCTGGCTATGGAACTCCCTGCTGGGGGAGGCTAGGTTCGCTCCCTCTCTGCTGTCCTTTGCTGGCAGGCAGATACCATTTTATTCAAGCTGGCCTTTTGGCGTGTTTTACTCTGTAAAAACAACATATATTTGTTTTATTATTGTTTTTCTCAAGTTTTATTTGTGATTGTAAGCTGCCTTGAGTGCCTTTTCTCTTGGGAGAAAGGCAGGGTTCAAATCTAATTAATCAATGAGTAAATGTGGCCCTCTGTGTGCATAGTCAATGTACAGTGAGGTGTGGGAGTGAAGTTCACACACACACACACACACACACACGTCTGACTCATGCAGTCCATTTTTTTCTTTCCTGGCAGGGGCAAACTTTCACTTGGGGCCTACATGCTCCATATGTCTTATATGCCTCACTGCATACTTAAAGGATTTTGACAGTACATGAACTGGCCCTATGACAGAACCATTCACAGTTGCCTGTTTTAAAACCTGTGAATCAACCCATTTCTTGCCCATTTATAAAGCAGCTATAAAGAATCTTGTTCTTACAGATATGATCTGACGAGGATTTGTTTAAAATTCCTTTT
Organism: Shinisaurus crocodilurus; assembly: GCA_021292165.1. NCBI lineage: Eukaryota > Metazoa > Chordata > Lepidosauria > Squamata > Shinisauridae > Shinisaurus > Shinisaurus crocodilurus. The sequence goes on from CM037879.1 coordinate 133,053,846, forward strand.
GATATCCGCTATGAAGAGTTATAAAGCAAATCCCTTATATATACTGCGTTGTATATATTTTCAGCAGTGGTGGGTGTATTTTTGTCCATTTACCCAGCTGTCTTCTCAGAAAAAAAAACAAGGCAATCGCCTAGAAACTTGGAAAATGTTAGACATGGAAGCCAACCCATTCAAAAAAGCTCCCCCCCCCCCGTACCCAACATTAATATTTTACTCTGGGCTATGGTAGTACCAAAAAGGCATTGGGAAAATTCAGGTCAATGTGTTATTTCTGCAGTTCAGTCAATGATTTTACTCAACCTGAGCTGACTGGTGTGGTGAAGTGGAAGCAACGCTGTAAAGCAACACGTTACATCTTCCAGGGTGTGTGCCAGTTAGCAGTGAAGGCAGCACGTGTAGTGCCGCAAAGCTTTTCAAGAGTAAAGTTGACTGCTTTCAAGTGCAGCACCATCCTATGCATGTTTACTCCAAAGGAAGCCCCACTGTGTTCAGTAAGTGTATTTAGCATTGCAGCCTAAGATGATCATAATATGTAGCATACAAAAATGTTTATACTGTATTGCATAATTAGCAACCATAAGTCATTCAAATATCATCTATGTCAGGGGTCCCCAACCTTTTGGTACTCATGGGCACATTTGGGGATTTGAGAAACCACTGTGGGCGCCACCACAAAATGGCTCCCACAGTGGATGTGGCTAGTCACATAATGGGCTGCTGTGGGGGCCTGGCTAGTCGAAAGAGGTGTGTGTGTGTGTGTGTGTGTGAGAGAGAGAGAGAAATAGTGAGGCTAGAGGCTGGGAGGGAGGGAGAGGGGAATAGCAAGGCAAAGGGGAGAGAAAGAGCAAGGCTGGAGGCTAGAAAGAAGACTGCCCTAACATTTTCCATGGTTTTTCTTAAAACAATTTTTTTTATGGGGATAGGGAGGGGAGAGCTTTGTGGGCACCATTAGAGGTCCCCGCGGGCACCATGGCCCCCGCAGGCATCCCTGATCTATGTTCTCAATGCATGCAAAATTCAAATAAATAGGCAATTATGTGCTTTACGGCAAATAAACAATGACAACAAAACACTAGTTGCTGTAATCGCTGGATGCTGTTTTTATCTCTGCAAGGGACTTCTCCTGTACCAGCAGATGTTTATGTATGTATTGTAGCCTTCCCCAGCCTGGTGCCCTCCAGAGGTATTGGCCTACAACTCCCAACATCCTCAGCCAGCATGGCCATACCATTCCAGCTGGAGATGTTCAGAGCTGTAGTCCCAACATATCTGGAGAGCACCAGGCTGGGGAAGGCTGTGATGTATTTATTGGTCTGCAAACTTCAGAGTGATGACATACACGTAGAGTCTGAACTTGATCTTACATGCTTTGGCTGCCTTAAGATAGGAAAACTGGGAAAACTTGAATGGTGCTCTAAAGCCAGTGTGGCGTAGTGGTGAGAGTGTTGGACTGGGACTCGGGAGATCTGGGTTCTAGTCCCCGCTCGGCCATGAAACTCACTGGGTGACTTTGGGCCAGTCACTGACTCTCAGCCTAACCTACCTCACAGGGTTGTTGTGAGGATAAAATGGAGAGGAGGAGGAGGATTATGTAAGCCGCCTTGGACTCCTTGTGGGAAAAAAGGCAGGGTATAAATATAATAAATAAATAAATGTTGGAGATAGAATGACACACAATTTTGGCTACTGCGTCCTGAAATCTACTCAGAATGATACAGAACTTTTAAATATAACTTTCATATTTAGAAATGACACCTGTTTTGCTTGCTAGTGGTTTACAGTCCCCTAACTAGCATAAGTTGAGAGCTTTTCTAAGTCTCTTCCCCCATCCTACCCACTGAGCACATGAGCACTGAGCACTGGCTTCAGTTATTGTATGAGAAGCAGCAGGGGCCCAAGGTTGCCTTGAAATGGTGCTCTGTCTGAGTGACATGGAAGCCCTTCTTTTATTTCAGCTGTGTACACAGAATAGTTGTGGCTGGGCAAGGATGAGGGGGAAACACTCTGTTAAAAACCATTCACTTTTGTAGGTAATTTCATTTGTTCTGGGTTTGAGCCCTGACACTGAACACTGGTTCCAGGCAGGCCTCTGCCTGAATGAGATTTGACTCTAATTAAATCCTCCTGCATTCATCACCATTTCATCAAGATAGGTGGTGCTGCAGGATATGGAACCAAGGAGGAACGCACTCCACTAATAAAGAGGGACTTTCTATAGTCCCACACATTGACAGCTCCCAGTGTTCTAATAAAATACAACAGATGGACTTTTCGTCGTCCTTCTTGTGCAGTCTCCCCACCCCTCCCCCCTCCTGCCATATTTTTCGGGGTGCCAACAAAGCAGCATACAGTCAAAGAGGCAAGCTCCGGCACTCCTTGCAATGTGGCAGAAGATCCTGGGCACATCTCAGCATGACTTGAAATTTGCTCAGGGTTGAATTTTTCATGTTTTCTTGCAAAACAATTAAAATATTTTAATAAAACATACAGAGTCACAAGTACCAATCTAATCATGAATCTGTGGGTGATGAAAAATATCAGCACATGATTGGCAGATATTTATCAAAGCAGCAAAATGAATGCCTTTTTAATAATACAGTAATACAGTAATACCTTGGATTACAAGTAACTTGGTTTGAGAGCGTTTTGCAAGACAAGCAAAAATTTTAATATTTATTTAAAATTTTTTGACTTGATATACAAGCGTCGTCTTGCAATACAAGTACTGTAGTACAGCTTAAATTAAAAATCTCTTTACAAATTTTTTTTGGGGGATTTCGTTTTGATATAAGAGTGTTTTGGATTACAAGCACGTTTCCGGAACGAATTATGCTCTCAATCCAAGGCATGCATGACTGTATTACATTTTGTTCTCTCAGGGTACAATCCTACACCTACTTACCTGGGAACAAAACCCCTTGAACTCAGTGGGACTTGCCTTTTAGTAAATGTGCATAGGATCTGTCCAATTTCCTCGGTTCAGCCCCCCCAGATTCTGGCTTACAACACCTGCGCCAGCTCTGAGTCACCCCGGCTGGCTCGTGGACTTCCGGCAGAAAGATGGATCGAGATTTGCACAATTTTTTCACGTTGCTCAATGGGTGAGATTCGCACAAGTCTTGCGAGATTCCCACAAGTCTTGCGAGATTTGCGCAAATCTCGCCATGCCACATGATTTTTGGATGCCATTATTGGCACCTGAAAAACGCATGGCATGGCGAGACTTGCACAAATCTCGCCCGTTGTGTAAACACCCATGTGGAAAATTAGCACAAATCTCAGTCGGTCTTACTGCTAGAAGCCTGTGAAATAACCTGACTTGGCCCGCATCTAGAGAAGCAGAAAGGACACAAACGGAAAACCCCGGCAAGCCAAAATGAGCCAGATTTTTGAGTTTGCTGTCACACACTCAGGTATGACAGGACACAGGAGTTCAGTGTGCTCTTCTTTCAAGATCACCGTACTCTGAGATGAGTTTGTATCCTAGTGTTTCAAAAGCACTTCATTCTTCCCCTGCCCCAAAACACTCTTTAATCCACTAGAATTCTGCAAAGGGTGTATTATCCGTCTCTCATGCTCATGCACATGAAAAGCTGTTTCATTGGCCAACAAATTCAAGATTATTTAAATGCGTTTTTTGGTGGTGTGGGGAAGGGAGGGATTCTAATTTAATGAATAGGTAGTGCCCAGATCAGTTTCATATTTTTAAGTTTTGTACTGTTTTTTAATTGTGTTTTATACTGTGTGTATGTGTGTGTGTGTGTGTGTGTCCGTCCCCCTTGTATTTTATTGACCTGTACATCGCACAGAGTGGCCGGATGTCTGGCCAGATGGGCGATTCATAAATATAATAAATAAATATAATTAATAAATATTCTTTAACAAAGACAGGACTGTTTTGAATAAATTTGTTTCCAACTCTACCACGGCAATATTTCAATCCATACTACTTATTATTATCTTTTAGTTGGTACTAAAAAACGTTTAGTTGGGGAGATAGATTAAATTTGTCCTACCCCCACTTCTAGGGAGAAAACACTGGACCTTCACTCCTATCTATTTTTATTTCCTCAGTGCTCACGAATCTGAGCTGATGATGTGACTATTGCTGCTCTTTCCACTAGATGTGTTTGTTTTGTTTTATTTTTAAAAAATTATATGCCACCTTTCTGCCAGAAGGCATTCAAGGTGCTATTAAGGTTAGATCCAAATAAGCTTCCTCTGATGGAGTGTTTGCCATTAGAGGCTTGTTAACCATGCACACAAGCCACTCTGGCTGGGTTCAGACAACATGACAAGCCACTGTAAAACAAACATGGCTTATAAGCCACCATGGCTTATTGTGTTGTGTGAACCCAGTCCTTCAATGGGTTCACATGACACGCTAAGCCACTGTGGTTATTAAGCCATGGTGGTTTAGTGTGTTGTCACAACCCAGCGCACTTCCCGTGGGGTGGTTTAGAAGCCACCCTGGGGTGGCTTGTAAACCACCCTGCAAAGCCATGGCTTGTTTTAGTTTAGTTAACCCTCCATGGTTTAGCGTGTCATCCGAACCCCGATGATACACCAAGCCATGGTCAAGCCAAAAAACTAAAGAACCCTTTAGCAATGGCCTGTTGTTGCTCTAGCCAAGTGGCTAGCTGGTGACCGCCATTGCCAGCCACCCCCAAAGTGTCCTCCCCGCTCTCCCCACAACCTCTGTGAACAATTTCACTTGCTTTATCTTCTCTATTATTATTATTATTATTATTATTATTATTATTATTATTATTATTTTATTTAAAAAAAAACACTTTATTTTTCAGATTGTGAAAGGCAGCTGTCAGTGTCAAGGTGCCTTTCCTGATCCCCACTTCTGGCAGCTGCGAGCTGCCCCCCCCCCCCAGGAGCAGCAGTGGTGCCTTGTTATTTTATTTATTTATTTATTATATTTATACCCCGCCTTTTTTCCTGCAAGGAACCCAAGGCAGTTTACATAATCCTCCTCCTCCTCCTCCCCATTTTATCCTCACAACAACCCTGTGAGGTAGGTTAGGCTGAGAGACCATGACTGGCCCAAAGTCACCCAGTGAGTTTCATGGCCGAGCGGGGACTAGAACCCGGATCTCCCGAGTCCCAGTCAAACACTCTCACCACTACGCCACACTGGCTCTCTTGGTGAGGCTGCCCATGGTCGCTCCCCTTTTAAGTCCAGTACTGAATCTGAAGCGGCGTGCTCAGTATAATTTTTTTTAAAGGTCCGTTTTGCGCAAAACAGACCCCGCACCCTCAGGTAGGCTCTGCCCAGGGTGGGTGTCCACTGGCAAAAACCAGCAGGCACCCAGCCTGGCCAGTGCCCACCTCGCCCAGGGTGCCTGTAAATATTCCCCCCTCCTCCTTTGCAAGTAGGTGACAGGAGCGGATGACAGCTCCTCTCATTCACTTGTAAAGACAAGCCTCGCCAGGGAGATCGTATTCGTGCTGTGCGGAAAGAGGCTCTTTGCCCCTTTTTGCAGTGCAATCCCCTGGTTTCTTTGGGGGAGGTGTGGTATCCTGGGTGTCCCCCCAGTTTTGCAAGTGTCCCCCCACTGCTAGTAGCGGGGGACCTTCAAAACTGGATGGGATTCCCACTGACGGGAGGCGTGCTTGCGGTTTAACGGGAGAAGCCTTGTGCACCCCCCCGCAGTGGGTTTCCCCCACGGTTTTGCCCCTCCCCGAGGTGCTATTGTCTTGGAGTCAATGGCAAAACTGAGGGGACCATTGGGGCTTCCAAGCACCCAAAAACAACTGCAGGGATCCTGCCAGGAAGGGGGCCGGGAAATGGGGGGTGGCCCCCCAAACTGCCTTTTCAGCAGGATTCTTGGGGTTTGGGGGAGGCTCCCATGCTCCTGGGTTATCTACACTTGGAAAGATGAGGGCAGCCCAGGGGCACATGAGCACCCCCCAAAACCCCCAAGGATTCTGCTGCTGTGGTGCTTCCCACCCCCTCACCCCATTTTTTTTCAAGCACCTGCAAAGTGTGCTTTGCAAGGTGCTACATTGTTCAAACTTGACATGGACACTCCCCCCAAGGGTCCATGCCATATTTGAACAATGAAGCAATAAAACCAGCAGCGAAGAATAAAACTATTACAACATCGTAAAACCAGCAGCAGAACAGAGTACTAAAGGCACTAAAACCAGTTCTAGGGAAAATAAAAGGCTCTTTCTGCATGGGAAAATAAAAGGCTCTTCCCCTGGCACTGGAATGACCATAATGTAGGTGCCAGGTGAACCTCTCTGGGGAGAGCATTCCACAAATGGGGTGCCACTACTGAAAATGCCCTGTCTTGTAATTACCTGCCTCTCCTCACTTGGCGAGGGCACTTGGAGGAGAGTGCCAGACAATGATCTTATTGTCTTGGTAGGTAAATATGGGAGGAGACATTCCTTTAGGTAACCTGGCACCAAGCCATTTGGGGCTTTAAAGCTTTAAACCAGCATTTTGTTTGAATTGGGCCTGGAAACAAACTGGCAGCCCGTGCAGATGGAGAAGATTCACAGCACTAAATGAAGATTTAGTGGTATGAATTTTGTGTGTGTGTGTGTAAGAATATTTTTTTTGAAACTTAATGATGCATCAAATAATTAACACAGGGCTTGAGGTGTTAGGTTAACCTCACTTTTAAAAATGATCCATACAGTTCAAAGACTAAGAGGAGTTTTCTTTTCTTTTTTAAATCTGGAAAGCTTATAAATAGAGGAGTTTCACTCCTGTTGGTTCAATCATGAATCTGAAATTGAACTTCAGTCTCCTGAACTTGTTGATACATATATCAAAGCAGGACTTGGAGGTAAAAGTTTATGTCTGAAGTCAAGCTCAGTTAATTGCTACCCAATGAGCTGAATCCTAAGTACCCTGCAGTCTGTTTAATATATGGGTAATAATGATTAATAAACAGAGTGGCTAGACTAGAAGCAGATGAAGGGAATTTTTTTTTAAAAAAATCAGGTAAAGCATGTGGAGGTGCAAGCTGTTTGGAGCTTTCTACAGAAATTATTACACCTGCATTTGGGGTGAATTAGACAAACCAGTGTCTATGTGTGACTATCTTCATCACCTTGTATTTCTGCAGATCTAAAGCATTATTTCTATAACAAAGTGGTCAGGGTTATTATTGGCTGAACCTTTGAGCAATACTGAAATTGTGTGACACAATACATAATGGTAAGTGTAAATCTTAGTTGTCAGTCTACTTCATTCTCTCCTCACAACTTTGTGTTTCTGGGTGCAATTTGAAACCTTTTCAACAGCAGCTGCACACTCAGTGCACATACGAGTAGTTGGCTCCCTCTACCCGCCTTTTCTCACATGCCAGCAGAGTGACACTTTCTTAACCCACAGGTTTGCTTCTGTGGAACAGCTGAAGATCTTTTGTCAAGCTGTTATTAAGGTTAAACTCTTTTATCATTAAACTCTTTGATCAGGCAAAAGGTTGAAACCTTTCTATTCTTGAGGCTTGCAATGGATGATTGGTAGTTGCTGCTTTTATTGCCTTGCTTTCTCTGTCTTTAAATTATTTTAGACTGCTTTTGCTGCAGCAGATTTAGAAATGTTTGCTATTTTTATGTTGAATACATTTTGTATACTTTAATTGAAAAGCAATATAAATAAAATAATTAAAAATAAAACTCTTTTGCAGCTAGGATGTGTTACATCCTTTTTTTCCACTCACACATTTCATTTTCTGTTTTCTTTTATTTCTTTTTCTATACTCCCATTTTTCTTTCTTTCTCACTGTATCTGGCTGCTTCTTCAGCCTACCTTCTTATGTTTTTCTTTTCTTTGTTGAATGGGCTAAGAGTGTGGGTGTGGCTTATCAAAGCCATCTCTGTTTTTTTCCCTATCTTTAATAGTTCTGTCAAAATCTTAATACAGCTATAAAAGCATTGGCTACCTAAAGTAAAAAAAAAAGGCAAACCCCACACCAAACAACGCCAAGGACATGTTACCACTGATGGTGACATCATCCAGACGGGGTAGTGGGGATGGGGGTGGACGAAGATGGTAGATTGGGATCTGTTAGTGGATCCCTGGGCTGAGTTGTTTAACAATAGCAAACCCACCCTCCCCATGCACAGACAAACAATATGTACTTGTGTATGCAGGTCTACCCAGTATTTATTTATTTATTTATTATAGTTATACCCCACCTTTTTTCCTGCAAGGAACCCAAGGCGGCTTACATAATCCTCCTCCTCCTCTCCATTTTATCCTCACAACAACCCTGTGAGGTAGGTTAGGCTGAGAGTCAGTGACTGGCCCAGAGTCACCCAGTGAGTTTCATGGCCGAGCGGGGACTAGAACCTGCATCTCCTGAGTCCCAGTAAAAGACTATCCCCTCAGTCACCATTTTCCACCTGACTCTGTGGATCGCCTGATCCTAGTAAAAAGGTAAAATGATCTAGTGCCCTCCGACTATCCAACCCCCTGCCAAGGAGAACTGGGCAGGACGGGAGGAGAATGGAGGCTTTTACAGCCACCCATTCCTCCAGTTATGTTGTTTAATGTTTAGCAAACCTTACCTTCAGCTAAGCGGGATGGGTGAGGGACAGATTTGTAGATCCAGCAGATCCATGTCTCTCCTCTTCCTCCCCTCCCTACTCAATGGAATGCCCCCTTTCCCCCTCTCCACCCTCTTCTGCAACCTCGGAAGAGAAGACTCTACAGTGCTTTCTGTGGTGGGTGTGGTGGCGGAAGCATCCATGCTCAGATTCCCACCACCAAGGTCATAGCTGTCTCTACAGCCTTGCGGGTGGGAATCCACACCATCCTATGGCTTCTCAGAGGCTGTCTGAGGTACTGTAGGATTGCTCTGTCAAAGAGTTATGTTGTGTGTTTTTAAGGAGATTGGCTGAAGCAAATTACAGCAATTTGCAGGAAGAATATCTTTGTGTAATTTCCACTTCTCCAAGATTACAGGGACAGCTTTTTCAGGGTTGGTTTCAGAGGCAAGAAGATGAGAGGTGGTGTTTTATAATATTGTTTATCTACAATATTCAGCTTGACCAGGATGGGAGGTGGGGAAGCAAGCAGGCACACAAACAAGCACTTCTAGGTTTTAAAGCCGCATCAGTTGTCCAAAAGTAAACACACAAACATTATATCAGCATATGGCTGCTTCTTGCCTGCCAATTTCTCCGGTTAGATTCAGACTGCAAAACTGGTCATTTTAACCCCCATCCTGGCAGGAGGATGTGACCGGTGTTCCACATTCTTGGAACATCAAGCTACCAATGCCCATTATGTAAGTATCATAAGTGATCAGCCACCTCTTCAGTTCACATAACAAAACACAATGGTTATGATAGTTTAATCAGAGATGGTATGTGTGGGTGTCTGAGTGTGATGGATATAACAATAAATAAATTGCAAAAACCAAATTGTCCATCTTTTTCACTGCCAATTTAAACACAATTTTTCAAGGCCTTTAACTTCTTTACAGATTATAAACTTGCTTTAGAAAATTAATTAGGAAATTTATGAGTATAAGCTTCTATGTGTCCAATGTGATTTTTACATAGATGCACTTTAACTTGGAGTTAGACAAATAGAGAGAGTATACCTTTAATTTTATTGTGACTAGAGGATCTCTGCTCCGACTTGGTAGTACTGTTCATAGTAACTGATGTGAGAACTCATGTGAGAAAAGGTGGGTAGAGGGTTTGAGCCAACTACTGCATATATATATGCACTCTGTGCGCGCAGTTGCAGTTTGAAAATGACTCAGATGCTACAGTGAGTGTAGAAAGTGGTGGCTGCTGACACGTGCAAGGAGGAAAATAATACCCAGCTCCTTGCTATTTGCTTCTGGGCCCACCCCCCAATGCAGGGTGCCGATTTGAATCCATCATGCTACATCCATTATAACACACACTCTCCATGTAAACAGTCTCAATGTTTAAGTTTCTGGGTCGTTCTTCAGTCCCATGCTGCTGCTGTGGCTCAGATTAGGAGGAGAAATTGTTGCAGGATGTAACTGTGCTTTTACAATTGTGGGAAACTTGTGCCCCTACAAATGCTGTTGGACTCCAACTCCCACCAGGCCCAGCCACCATGGCCAGTGGTCAGAGATGATGGGAACGGGAATCCAACAATGCCTGGAGGGTCTGCCCATGGGAAACCCACAAGCAAAACACGAGTGCAACAGCACCCTCCTGCCCATGTCCCCCAGAAACTGGTGTACATAGGCATACTGCCTCTGATATTGGAGGAAGCATATAGCCCATCAGGACTAGTAGCCATTGATAACCTTATCCACCATGAATTTGTCCAATCCCCTTTTAAAGCCATCCAAAGTGGTGGCCATCATTACATCCTGTGGAAGTGAATTCCATAGTTTAATTATGCACTCAAAGTGGCTTACAGAAGAAGGATACAAAAATCAATAGTCAATGCACACCTCTTTTTATATTTTAATTTCATGTATATCCCAACTTTCTTCCATTGAATTCAAGGCGGCATACATAGGATTCCCAGTCTCCTATTTCAGCAATGAGCAGTCTTAGTAGATTTTTTTAGCCTGAAAGTGCATCATGTGCTTTCAGAACATGTCCTGTGAATAGGTTATGTATTTACGTACATATATCAATAGACCTGCAGCAGAAGTTCCTGCTTGATTATTCTTCAAGTCTTCTGACTCTTAGCCCTTCCCAGTGAGACCCCATTTTCTCATTAAGAATAACAGCTTATAATAGAAATGTCTCCGTTCCTACAAATGATTTCTTCTATTTAAAAAAACTGAAAGTCAGAGAGAGAGAGAGAGAGAGAGAGAGAGGGAGAGAGGAATATCTCAGGTTACAGCAGCCACTTTTTATTCTATTCTCAAGGACTGATCTGCTGCAGATAGGCTTCACTGAGCTTATTAAATTCTTCTCTTGTAATTAGAACATTAATATTCCTACTCTTGCTCTGGCTTCCCACCAACAGTGGTTTTAATTCTTTCCCCTCCAGTAATGTGACCAAAAGAAGAATTTAAAAAGTCATGATGACAATCCACATGCAAAGCACATCACAGTATATATGGACTAGGTCATACCTGACGTTGCATGTTTTAATATAAGCATGCAATATGCCAGGCATCTTATACACATAATATCCAAGAAGAAAGGATAAGTACTACATTATTTATAAAAAAAAATCATAGAATCATAGAATCATAGAAAAGTAGAGTTGGAAGGGGCCTACAAGGCCATCGAGTCCAACCCCCTGCTCAATGCAGGAATCTAGGTCAAAGCATCTCTGACAGATGTCTGTCCAGCTGCACCTTGAATGCCTCCAGAGTGGGAGAGCCCACGACCTCCCTAGGTAGTTGATTCCATTGTCTTATTGCTCTGACAGTCAGGAATTTTTTCCTGATGTTTAGGTGGAATCTAGGTTCCTGTAACTTGAGCCCATTATTCCGTGTCCTGCAAACTGGGATGATCGAGAAGAGATCTTTGCCCTCCTCTGTGTGCAGGGCCGGTGCTACCATTAGGCCAACTAGGCAGCCGCCTAGGGCGCAGGGCTAAAGGGGGTGCTAGAAATGCCTTGGGAAAAAAAATACAACGCTCTCAAGTGGGAAGGGGGGCGCTAAATATCTGATCTTGCCTAGGGCACCAAACTGCCTTGCACCGGTCCTGTCTGTGTGACATCCCTTCAAATACTGGAAGAGTGCGATCATATCTCCCCTCAGTCTCCTCTTCTGAAGGCTAAACATGCCCAGTTCTTTCAGTCTCTCCTCATAGGGCCTTGTTTCCAGTCCCTTTATCATCCTTGTTGCCCTCCTCTGAACCCTCTCCAGTTTGTCTATGTCCTTCTTAAAGTGAGGTGCCCAGAACTGGACGCAGTACTCAAGATGAGGCCTAACCAGTGCCGAGTAAAGGGGAATTATCACTTCCCGTGATTTGGAAGCTATACTTCTATTAATACAGCCCAAAATTGCATTTGCCTTCTTTGCAGCCACATCGCATTGCTGGCTCATATTCAGTTTGTGATCTACCACAATTCCAAGATCCTTCTCACTTGTAGTATTGTTGAGCCAAGTGCTCCAGCCTATCGAGGTCACTTTGAATTTTGTTTCTGTCTTCCAGAGTATTAGCTGTTCCACCCAACTTTGTGTCATCTGCAAATTTGATAAGCATTCCCTGTACCTCCTCATCCAAGTCATTAATAAAAATGTTGAAGAGCACCGGGCCCAGGACCGAGCCCTGTGGTACCCCGCTCGTTACCTCTCCCCAGTTTGAGAAGGAACCATTGATAAGCACTCTTTGAGTCCGATTCTGTAGCCAATTGTGGATCCACCTGATAGTTGTTCCATCTAGCCCACTCTTAGCTAGCTTACTAATCAGGATATCATGAGGCACTTTGTTCGAAAGCTTTGCTGAAGTCCAGATATATAATGTCCACAGCATTCCCACAGTCCACAAGGGAGATTACCCGATCAAAAAATGAGATCAGATTAGTCTGACAGGATTTGTTCTTGACAAATCCATGCTGGCTTCTAGTAATCACTGCATTGTTTTCAAGGTGCTTGCAGACTGACTTCTTTATAATCTGCTCAAAAATCTTCCCGGGGATTGATGTCAGACTGACTGGCCTATAGTTCCCAGGTTCCTCCTTCTTGCCCTTTTTGAAGATGGGAACAACATTTGCCCTCCTCCAGTCGTCTGGCACTTCACCTGTCCTCCATGATTTCTCAAAGATAATAGACAGTGGTTCTGAGAGTTCTTCTGCCAGTTCCTTTATTACTCTAGGATGCAGCTCATCAGGCCCTGGAGATTTAAACTCGTTCAGAGTAATCAGGTGCTCCTTGACCATTTGCCTATCAATCTCAAGCTGCAATTCTGCCCCTTCAGTCTGCACTTCAGGTTTGCCAGGGGGGTCATAGACCCTCTTTTGGGAGAAGACCGAGCCGAAGTAGGAATTGAACACTTCTGCCTTTTCTTTGTCTTCTGTTATCAATTTGCCATCCTCATTGCGTAGTTGAACCACCAGTTCTTTCTTCTGTCTTTTACTGTGCATGTATCTGAAGAAAGCTTTTTTGTTGCTTTTAGCATTCCTCGCTAACCTTAGCTCATTCTCAGCTTTAGCCTTCCTTACACTATTCCTGCAGTTCTGTGCTACCTGCCTGTACTCTTCCCCTGTAGCCTGTCCTTCCTTCCACTTCCTATACGTGTCCTTTTTTGTTTTCAGGTCATCTTTGAGTTTATTGTGAAGCCACATTGGCTTCTTCTGTTGCCCTCTGCCTTTTCTCCTTGTGGGAATTGTTTGCAATTGTGCCTTTAAAATTTCCTTTTTTAAAAACTCCCACCCCTCCTGGGCTCCCTTTCTCGTGAGAGTCACTTGCCATGGGATCTTACTAATCATTGTTCTGAGTTTGTTAAAATTGGCTTTCCTAAAATCCAGGGTACGTGTTTGGCTACACTCAGCTTTTGCTTCTGTTAGAATCAAGAACTCAAGTATAACATGGTCACTTTCCCCCAGAGTTCCCGAAACTGCCACTTTATCCACTAACTCGTCTCTGTTGGTTAGAATCAGGTCAAGGATAGCCGATCCTCTAGTTCCTTCCTCCACTTTCTGTAGGAGGAAGTTATCAGCAGCACAGCTCAGGAATTTCTTGGAGGGGCCATGTTTGGCTGAATAAGTCTCCCAACAGATATCAGGGAAATTGAAGTCTCCCATTACTACCACATCGTGCCTCCTTGAAACAATGGCAATTTGCTTTTCAAAAGTTCCATCCTCGTCTTCTCCTTGATTGGGTGGTCGGTAGTAGACTCCAACCGCCATGTTCGTTTTATTCTTTGCCCCCTTTATTTTAACCCAGATGCTCTCAATGGGGCTGCCAAGCTCCTCTTCCTGTATCTCTGTGCAGAGATACGTATTTTTAACATACAGTGCAACTCCACCTCCCTTTCTGTTGCTTCTGTTCCTTTTGAACAAGTTATACCCTTCAATTGCTGTATTCCAGTCATGGGAGTCATCCCACCAGGTTTCAGTTATCCCTATCAAGTCGTACTTGCCCTCATGTATCAAGAGTTCAAGTTCGTCTTGTTTATTGCCCATACTCTGGGCATTAGTATAGAGACATTGAAGACTATGTGCTTTATAGTCCGACTTTCCCCCTACATTTTGTGGTAGACTATCAATGGGCACCGCTGGAGCTGTTCTCTCCATTGTGGCATAGAGGCCTTCTTCCATTGGTACCCCCGAGTTTATGTCTCCCTCCCCTGTTGGATTCAGTTTAAAGCCCTCCTGATTAAGTTCCTCATGCTGTGGCCAAACACATTCTTCCCAGTCCTTGTGAGGTGCAATTGGGCCCAAATCAACCCAGTCTACTTTACTGTTATTAGGCATGTTGGGGCTTCCAGACATCTGTAACTGTAACATATGCAACTAGAGGTGACACAGCCCAGACACTGGAGATCTATCACTGGGACCTCTTGCCGCAGGACCGGTGTCAAGAGTAGGCATAGTTGGGCACCTGCCGAGGACCCACACCCTAGCAGGGGCCTAGTGACAGAAGCCCCCGGGACTTGCTCCCCCTCTTCACCATGGCAACCTGCTTGTTCACCTGCCTCTGGCTCTGGCCCAGACAAGGTTGCTGGTGAGAAGGAGGAGCAGAAGATGCCACTGCCTGCTTGCACGCTGGTTCTCTGTCTGTCAAGCAAGCAAGTGGTAGGAACTGTGAGAAAGAGGAGGAGCAATAGCAGCTGGTGACAATGTCAGCGAGAAGATAGACTCACTGAGGGAGGGAGCCCACTGAGGCTGCCTTGCCCAAGCCCCCCCCAAAACCTGGAGCTGGCACTGTCCTGTTGTTAGAAAAATGAAGAACAGCTGTAGTGGGGTCAGATTGGAACTCTGGTTCTGTGTGTGTGTAGGAAGGTGGTAACCCTTTCCCCATGGGCCATGCTGGCTGGGAATGATGGGAGTTGTAGTCCAACACATCTGGAGGGCACCAGGTTGGGGATGCCTGGCTTAGGCTGTTCACATTCCCCAGTGGAAGGCTCTTTTATTCTCCTCTTGCAAGGATCTTTAAAGACTGTTTTGGTGTGTCCAACATTTCTGCCTCTTCTAAATAAATAATTAAAAAAAGCAATGCGGAGTAGATGAAGGGTGTTGCTTAGCAACAATAATACTGCAAGCTGGAATGGCGTAGGTGCACTGAATTAAACAAGGGAGCCATGGCTGAGGACAGATTCATACGACCCCAGTGGAGTGGTTACGTAGATTAAACCACGGTGCAGCTCACCACACATTTAATGTGTTACCACAAAGCTTTGGAATGGGAATGGGAGTGGCAAGCTTTGACCAGGGTACATGAGGCGGCAACCACATAACTGGTTTGCCATGACTGGCTAGTCAACACACTTCACCATGGTAAAAAGGGTGTGTGAATTGGCTTACTATTTAGCAATGCCGTGTACTGAATGTCATATATTTTAGTATTGTCTAGGCCAGATGTTTTATAGCTGGTATTTGTTGTTTTATGATTTTTTGCTGTTTTCTCACTGTATTAGTTTTTACTATACGGGATGTTATTAATATATGGGATGTACTTTTCCACTTGCACTGGCTACCAGTCCATTTCCGGGCCCAATTCAAAGTGCTGGTATTAACATTCAAAGTCCTTAAATGGCTTGGGGCCAGGTTACCTGAAGGATTGTCTCCTCCCACATACACCTGCCCAGACCCTAAGATCAAATTAGCAGTCCTTCTCTGGAAGCCCTCACCAAAGAAAGTGAGGTGGGTGGCTACTAAGAAGAGGGCCTTTTCTGCTTTGGCTCCCTGGTTGTGGAATGAACTTCCCTGAGAGCCTCGCCTGGCACCTACACTGTGCTCTTTTCAACTCTTTTTATTTTCCTAGGCATTTTAGTGTTTCAGTTTTAAATCTGGTATTGTATTTTAAATCTTTGCACTGCGGCCAGTTTCTGTTTGGTTATTATTTTTATTTTTATACTGTAGTTTTAAACTTTTAAACTTTTAAACTTTTATATTATATTTTATTGTCCTGTATTTTATGGTTTTAATTGTGAACCGCCCAGAGAGCTTCAGCTATTGGGTGGTATAAAAATATAATAAATAAATACTTATAAATATAAATAAATAAAATTATTATTGTAAGCAACCTTGGGTGGGCTCCTCTCCTGAAAGGCAGCCTAGAAATATTTAAAATAAATAAAAATGAATAATATGTATGCATGGAGCATTGTCCAACGGTTTTGCACCAACAAAGTGATGTTTCAAAGCCCATGTAGTACTAACATAGATGGGTGGGTGGGTGAGAGTTCAATCTCATAGAAACTCAGGGATGTGGAAGAGTCCTTGGTTTCGAATCACGAGTCGAGTCTCGAGTCCGAGTCCTTGGTCCAAAATGGTGACTCCCAAGTCCCGAGTCACTCCCAAAGCTGACTCCACGAGTCCCTATTAAAATCAATGGGGGGTTTTCCCAACAAAATAAGGCTACTTCAGATGTGTGGCTTAAATAATTTCTAGGCACAAGTGTGCCTTTTTATTTCAAAACTCTGCAACTGATTTTGGCAAGAACAGACCAGGCAGACAAACCCAAAATAACCAGGCAGGCAGAGGAGGCAGGGAACCCCAAAGCAGGCAGGCAGAGGCCTTTGTCTTGGACAATTCAAACTGAGGAACTGGTCAAGAAGAGACCAGGCAGGCAGAGGAGGCTGGGAACCCCCAAACAGGCAGGCAGAGGCAGCCAAACCCAAAATGTCTGAAAGGTTGCATTTTAGGAAAATGATTTTAAAAAATAAACTTGCTGTACTTCCTAAAACTTATCCATGTTGCATTTGAGGAACATGATTTTTTCTAAATGTTTGCCCCCCATTCTGGAACGGTGAGGTCTCATAACAATTTCACCCTCACTCTTCGCCGGCGATCACACTCCTCTCCAGTCCACTCCTTCTGGCACAGCCCAGGGATGTTGAAGAGTCCTTGGTCTCGAGTCCCGAGTCGAGTCTCGAGTCCCATTAAAAATATTGGGACTCGAGTCCGAGTCGAGTCAGAGGGGGGACTCAGTCCGACTCACGAGTCGAGTTCCCGAGTCCGAGTCCCCATCCCTGTAGAAACTTGCTCATAGAAACAGAATCCAGCTTTTATGTTCTCAAAAAAGCCCTTTTTGGAAAACCAGTTTGTGACATCAAATAAAATAGCAAACAGAATCTGCTTTTATAGATATACATAGCTAGG
Source organism: Shinisaurus crocodilurus (assembly GCA_021292165.1). Lineage (NCBI taxonomy): Eukaryota > Metazoa > Chordata > Lepidosauria > Squamata > Shinisauridae > Shinisaurus > Shinisaurus crocodilurus. The sequence goes on from CM037879.1 coordinate 133,071,049, forward strand.
GCTACTTTGACAGAGCAGATCGACCCTTAAAAGAAAAACAGAAATAAAACCAACTATAAGGGCTCAAGGGGGGTTTGATGAAGATGACCTATTATAGTTTTAAGAAATATAAATAATTGCCCTGCTCTGTACCACAGTTAGTGATCCACCAGGCAGTCAGAGTGACTCAACTCCTCAGTGCTGGCCCAAGACATTTTGCTGCCTGAGGCAAAGGACAAAATGGCACCTCTCCCCACTTCATGTAGAAAAGTAAATCAGACTAGCAGGCTAAGGGCAGCACACTAGTTTAAGGGGATCCTGGCAGGCCGCGTGACACACACAAGTCTGTCCAACACCTTGCTATCATTTTGCACCCCACAGTATCTGCGACCCGAAGCGACTATCTCACTCTGTCTAATGATAGGGCCGGCCCTGCTCCTCCTGGACAAGGCTGTCCAAAATTTGTGGCCCTCTGGCCAAAATATAAGGGAAGGGAAGAGTAATGAGAATGTGTGGCCTAGTGGATAACGTTTGGGGCTCATACATGGGAGGCTTGGGTTCAAGTTACCAGGTGTATGCCAGGGTTTCACGGCACCCCCACAAGCAGGTCTGTTCTGTACAATACATGTAGCATAAAGAGAATGGCAGGGATCTTAGTTTTGAGCTTGAAATGCCAGGGTCCCACCCTACAGGGATGGCAGTAACCTTCTCTGAACTAGTGTAGCAAAGCCATTGCTGTGTTGCAAAGGTGAAAAGTCAAGGGGTAACAAACACAAAGTTTGGGGAATGGTTCCTTCACTTGCCCAAGGGGTCCAGAGGGGAAAGAGAGAGAAAAGAATCTTACATTAGGCATCCACTGTCAAGCATATAACTGACTATTTACAGTAGATGTGGGTGTGTGGAGGGGGCAGAGGAAAGGCACCGTCCCTAATTCCTGTTTGTGTGTGTGTTTGTTCCATTTGTGTACTGCAGTATCCAACATAGTAGCTGCTCTCTGGGTATACTACCCCCACTCCCGTCCATGCCATGTTCAGTGTGCATTGTTGAATGCCTGAAGCAATGCCACTGCAGCAATGGTTTTCTTTGAAACACTGCTAAATGAAAGTCTATAGGACTTGCTGGCTTCAGTGGAAGGCTTTTTCCAAACTTAATTGTAGTGCAGGGGTGGCAATTTGAGGAAAGTCTTAACCTGGATGACAATGTTGCCAGCCAGTGAAGAGAATGTTCTGCAATCGGGGCTACCACCAAGAAGGTGCTCTCCCTTGTTGCCATCCTCTGAGCCGCTGATGTAGATCGCAGTGTCCGGATAGGCCCGTCCATACATATCAACATGTTGGGAACTTTGAACAGCATATAGGCTTCAGAAAGTTTTGCCAGATACATATCTAAGGCTTCATATCTGTGCACACTTACCAGGAAGTTAGTCCCACTGTGTTCAGAGTAAACACACATAGGATTGCACTGTACATGTGCTAGTGGCCATTTTCCAACCACAAAGGTGTACAAAATTGTAGGTGGTGGTGGTACGTCTTCCAGGTGACATATAGTCAGTATAGGCCAGTGTTCTCCAACCTTGGGTCCCCCAAAACATCTGGGGACCCAAGGTTGGAGAACACTGATATAGGCAGTGAACATTCCAGGCAATCCTTATTTGAAGCTAGGCAGATATACAGAAGATGCAATCTGCAGCTTTTTAAATAAAAATGTCTCCCTCCTCCAGTGCCTGTTTTCTGGTTAGAGGTATAATTTGTGTAATAGTCAGAGGGCTCTTATTGTTGTGTGTTCCTAGAAAGTACCAGGAAGTGGCAAGGAGACAGAAGTGGCGGAAGGTTTTCTGTATGGAGCTAGTTAAGTGTTTTCACTCTGGAACAGCTGCCACAATTCATTCCTATCTGATAGAAGATGAAAGAGTTTAATATTCTCTGATCTGTTTGGTAGTCCTTGCTCCTCTGTAATTCTGCATGAGTCACTGTTGTAGGCGTGTTGGCAGGTAATTCGGCTGTCTCTCTACATTGGGAGTGAGTGAGTGGCTGATTCAGCCTGATGCAGAGACATGGCAAAATTACCCACCCTCAGCAGGCACTGATTGGAAGGAGGAAATGCAGAGCAGTGCATTATAGAAAGATGCTGTGGGCAGCCTCCTCTGTGGGTGTTTTTCTTTTGGGGAGGGGCACACAGGAGACTCCTTAATTTTTAAAATTACATTATTTTTCGCAGCACACTTCTTCTCTCAAAGTCGCAGCACAATAATTTAGAAATCCCTATTATGGATTATCACAAAAAGAACTGCAGTTGTCAGGATGTGTTAGAGATCAATTAAATTATTATGGTTTCCCCTGCCTCAGAGAATCCTGGGAATTGCTGTTTGGTGATAGTGCTGAGATGTTTCTCTGTTAGGAATCCCTAGAGCTCCTACCTCTCCTGTACTATAGTATCCAGAGTTCCCTGGGGAGATGGAATGACTGTTGAACTAATTTGAGTCTGTAAACTAGAGGCATTGTCTTTGAAGGAGGATCTGGCAACCATATAAGGAATAAATCAATGAATATTCAAAGCCTGCATTCCCTACCCAGGGCTGGTTGTGTGGGTAGGCTGCTCACAGCCAGTGTGTGCATCTCATAGGGAGACCTGATGAGGCCTTTTATTCTGCCCAGTGACAGAAGGAGCAGGCAACAATGGGATTCAAAACTGAGGGTGCCTCCTCCTTCAAAAAGCCTGTTACAAAGCTGGCCCTACCATTAGGCAGAGTGAGGCAGCTGCTTCAGGCAGCAAATGCTGACGGCCAGGGAGTAGTGGCATGGTATTGGAAGGCAGAGTTCTGTGTGCCATTAAGCGTAGCAATGCTGGCATCAGACCCTAACTGGGTCTCCGCCCTTCGCACCACCATTGTAAAACACCAGCTGCTATTGCTTCTCATCCTCTTTCTCATCATTGTTGCCACTTGCTTGCTTGACAGGTAGAGTCAGTGAGCAAGCAGGCAGGGGCATCTGTCCCTCCTTCTCACCATCTTTGTTGTCTGCACCAGAGCAGGAGGCAGGTGAACAAACAGGTCATAATGGTGAAGAGGAGAAGCAACTCCAGGGAGCTCTTGTCAGTGGGCCCCGTTGGGGTATATATGGGCCCCTTGGCAGGTGACCCACCATGGCCTACCCTTGATGCCAGCCCTGCAGCCTGCCTTGCTTTCCCTAACCTAGCCTGCTGCTCTCAGGTGTGGTAGAAGGTGCCGTCCTATTTCTGTAAGATTCAATGGCCAGTCTAGTGGAATGGGAAAGCCACCATCTTGTCCTTTGCCTCAGGCAGCAAAATGCCTCAGGCCGGCCCTGGCCTGTTGTCTGGTCTCAGCACATCCACTTGAGATTACAAAAGGAGGGAAGGAAGGGTGGCAGAGAAGGGAGGGCCCCTCACCGTCTATGTTGCATTCCAATATGTGCCTTTAAAGCTCAGATCATTCAGACTTTAGCAGCCTTTTTGCGTGGGTTATTTGGACCCATCCCAGAGAAAGCTCCCATACCTTTAAGAGCTACATAGACATGGGAATATTACCAGGTGCTGCCCCTGCTCCCCTACACGCACTGCTGTGGCAGTGGAAGATGCTGCAAGTGGAAGAATTATTCCTTCAGTTCGGTTCTTAATACTGTAAGAGTCCTGAGGGTACCACACCTGAGGGCAGCAGGCTAGGTTAGGGGAAACAAGGCAGGCTGTAGGACTGGCATCAAGGGTAGGCATAATGGGACACCTGCCAAGGGGGCCACACCCCAACGGGGCCCACGAACAGGCCTGTGGCTCACGCTGGCTCAGCTTGTCTGAGTGTGGAAAGCTAAGCAGGGTCAGGCCTGGTTATTACTTGGATGGGAGACCCCTCCTCTAGTTTCCTGCATTGAGCAGGGGGTTGTACTCCATAGCCTTGTAGGCTCCTTCTAACTCTATGATCTATGAAATCTATGAAACCCCTTCAAGCAACCTCAGTATCTATTCTCTGGAAACATTGCTGTGCTGAAGATGCAGTGAGCCTTATTTCTCACTAGAGGTCACTTTTCAAGGAGAAAATAAGTAACTTTCTATTGTGTTTTAGCTGTGTAATATCACCATCACCATCACCATCACCATCACCATCATTTCATATAATAATAATACCCCTAGACATTAAAAAGAGGATGTAGGGTAAACACATACACCTTTGCTGTTCTCTGTCTCCCCTTTCAAGGAAGCCTCCAGTTCTCCTTCCTTTGCGATTTATGTTTGGTATTTATTATTTAGTATTTATATATAATGGGTTGGATCCAGACTTAGTCATGCTTAGAGTAGTCCCATTGAAATCAATGGGACAAGTTAGTCATGGCTAACTTAAATCCCATTGATTTCAGTGGGTCCACTATAAGCATGACTATTGCTGCAATCCTATGCACACTTACCTGTAACTGAGCTCAATGGTACTTACTTCATTTTGTGTGTGCAATTGTTTAATGATGTTAATTAAAGCCATATTCTGAGTAGATATGCATAGGATTGCCTTGTAAGTCTGGTTCCAACGCAATGTCATTGCTGTAAGAATAGTAGACGCCAATCAATCAATCAATCAATCAATAAAATGCTGCCCCAAGGAGCTTACACTCTAAATTGTGAGAAGACCATAAAGCGGTGAGGAAATGAGGATGCAAGGATAACAAGGAAAAACTCATTCCTCTGCATATATCAGTAAAATCTGTTTGTAGGGGGGTCATTGGTAAAAGGAAAAAAAGTGTTCTTAGTTTTCTAAAATGTAGACTATTATATAATTTCATCCTAGCAATTTTATATTTTCTCTCATGAGCTTTTATGAGGACTCTCTTCTTTGCCTCTTTCATAGGAGCAATTTTCTGTGTCTCGCATCAACCACCAATAATCCCAAATGGAGGAAGTTACTTGATTTTCATTCAGTTTAAAGAAAGCACTTTCTTGCCTCTCGTGAGCTGCAGAAAACTGTAATGGACTATTCTATGGTTCCAAGGGAGAAGAAGGGACTGTTCATGTGTTAAAAGCAGATCTTTAAATGTTCATAAATGGGAGCTGGAACCCCAGCAAAAATGTGTGAGCCACCCTAGCAGAGGAGAAGTCTATGCATAAAAGCTGGAAACAATTATGTGACATGCCGCATTGCTCTTACCCAGTAAAATGAAATTAGAGCTTGGGTTTTTCTGAGAAAGTGACATGTCTTAAAGAACAAAACACCTTGCTTTCATTTTAATGCTATCCTCATCATTTCACACCCACCCAGTGATTTTCTATTTTGTTGCAAAATACATTTTTATGTCTTGCATTGAAACTACCTTGCCTTTGTAGACTCTTGCAAGAACTTTCCCTTTACATATTTGAATCCTTGTTATAAATATACGAAAAACCATCTGTCTGCCAGCAAAGTATTAAGGTATCATAAAGGCTGAATCTCTACCTTTGGCACATTGCATAACAAGTGTTACCTTTATAAAGGATGCGGGTGAAGGGTAGACTGGTGTTGGTATCCTGGATTGAATATACCTCAATTCCCACTCCTGAGGTCATTGTCTACAATCAGGATACAAAAAACATTGAAATGATGGCTCTGGTATTCAAGCTCAGTGAGATATTGTCTGTGATGCACATATAGAATTGTATCTGTCATTGATACAGAAATATTTTTGTTCGTTGTGCATTTGGCCATTCTGAATCCATCTTGGCTCTGGAGATTCTTTATTACTTGATAGATTAAGAGAGCAAACCTAAGATTCCCCCGAGGCTGGCTGAGGAGCCATAAGATGCCGCGGTAGTGGTGCTCCACTAGTGTGTCCAGTGCTTTTTTTCTGGAGAAAAAGGTACCGGAACTCTTGGATTATGTTTCCTCGGGAGTAGATGGCGATTAAATTGTAATGAAATTAATAGAATAAAAGGTGCTGGAACTTAGTTCTGGTGAGTTCCACCAGAAAAAAAGCCCTGAGTGTGTCCCAGAGGCCCTCCGAACGATAGATACAATTGGGGGAAACTCTAAAGGTATAGATGTACCACTGGTGGTATTCCCATTGGTGGAGAGACTTGAAACAGGGCATTCCTTGGGTGTACTGGAGGCATGTCAGGAGCGGGCTTGGATCCTCATGATCCCAAACACCCTTGTTCCCCTGACACACCCACAGATCAGGCCTGAAACCTGAAGCTGCCTCCCACCCTGGCTGTAGCAGGTCGACAAAGTTATGGCTGTGGTGGACACTCTGCTGTGAGTCTCCCCGCACTGGCTACATGGCATTGCTGTGCCTGAGTAGAGTTGCCATTGAAATGTTGAAGTTCCAAAATCTGAGGCAAAACCTCTGTTGGAATTTTGAGGGAAGTTAGAAGAATTTCAGTACGATTTGTTTGAGTTCTGTCTGCATTTACAAGACTAAAAATACCACCACCCCATCTTGATTTTATATTTCAAAACATGTAGCAGCAAAAGCAAAACAAGCCAGCATCAAGTGACTCTGCAGAGAGAACCCACAGAACCCCCAACCTTCAAAAGGCAAGAGTAATGGAAAGCAAACATAGTTTCCCTTTAAAGTAATGTCCAGTGTCCTTTACTCTTGCTTTTGGTGGGTGCTGGGAGAGGACTCTGAGCCAAAATGCCTCCATCCCATTTGTGAGAGTGAAAAAAATGAGGAAAACATGTTTTCCTTAACTCTCTTCCTGTTCTGAGGAAGACCATAAAGCGGTGAGGAAATGGGGATGCAAGGATAACAAGGAAAAACTCATTCCTCTGCATATTGCCCTGTGCACATGCACATACAGTGTGGTCCATGATCCTGAGCTCTGCATATACTCCAATGTGCATGTTGAGTGCCTGTGTGGGAAAGCTTCCATATTCACTTTTACAGTGGGAGCATTCCCTTGTTCCCTTCCCGTTAATTTCAAGGAATTAATTTCAAGGAAGGGGATGGCTTTGTGCTTACAAAGCCATCTGCTTCCTTGAAATTAACTCAGAAGCTCCATGTATGCATTAGAGCGTCATACCTGCAAAGAATCAGCAGATTGAACCAACTGAATGAACAGAAGAAACCACATTATTTCTCTGTCAGCAAACAACTGATCTGCTCTGTTCTGTTCCACTTATCTAAGTGCTCAACTTACACTATTGTTGTAAGTGCTCAACTTACACTATTACACTGAGTGCTCAACTTACACTTACACTATTATCCATTGTTTCTGATGGATCTGAGGTAAACTCTTTATGAAGTTACCACCGGTCAATTATCTATCCTAAGTGAATGCTGTAGATTTTGAAAAACCTCTGGAAATGAACATCCTCTGGGATTCTAAGATCCTATACAAGTTTACTCAGATATAAATCTTATTGTGCCCAATGGTGCTTACTCCCAGGTAAATGTATTTAGGATTGCAGTCTAAATATACTACTACAGTCATGCTAATGAAAAAAGGATGATCATATAACACCAAAACATTACACTAATCCCTGAATTTTCAAATCTCTAGTGCAATAAAGTAACAGGCCTGTGGCTCACGCTGGCTCCACTTTGAGTATGGAAAGCTAAGCAGGGTCAAGCCTGGTTATTACTTGGATGGGAGACCGCTCCTCTAGTTTCCTGCATTGAGCAGGGGATTGGACTCGATGGCCTTGTAGGCCCCTTCCAACTCTACGATCTATGAATCTATGAAACTTTGTATGAATCTATGAATCTATGTGAAAGGATCCCCCCGTTGAGTAAAATTAAATCTTCAAGTACATAATAAAGGTTTACTTGAGAAGTGTAGTACATCCTATTAGCATTATATATACTCCTTCCCATTTATTAGAGGTTCTCCAGTATGCGGGAGTTCTCAAACACTGAGAGCCAAGGATACGACTAGTTAGCCTCAGGAGGCAAAGGCTATTCAAGTGAAGTAAAAGCTTAGAGCAGTGCCATCGAGCCCTACTCAACAATGTATAAGTGTTTGCTTCCTGGTTCAGGTGAGACTGGTTGATTTGGGCTGATGAGGTTGAGGAAACATTGAGGAGAGTTGTTGATCCTCCTGTAGCAACTGCCCTTGCCTCCTTTGGGTGTTCCATTAAAGCAGGGCTCTCCAACCTTGGACCCCCAGATGTTGCTGGCCTACAACTCCCAGCATACCCAGCTAGCATGGCTAATGGCAAGGGATTCTGGGAGCTGTAGTCCAGCAACATCTGGGGATCAGAGGTTGGAGAGCCCTGCATTAAAGTGACACATGGGTTCTTATGTTAACCTTCACACAACAACCATACTATAAATAAGGGCTTATAAATGGCGATACAGAGGCTTATTCAAATTGTCAGTTGCTAAGACACCGATACATGCTCTTAGCTCTATTGAATTTTCCCCAGTCAGTTACCTGAGCAATAGTCTTGTAATTTAATTAATTACTGTCCAGTCACCTACCACTATCTTTTATCTTATTAAGTTAGGCAACTGTGCTTTCTTAAAAGCTCAGCTACCTTTCTGAAGTAATAGGGAGTTGTTTAACTCAATCTGAATCCTTTTACAATGAGCATCACACTCATTTTTCACCAACAAAGAACTACCAAAGTCGACTGGGCTTCTTTTTTTCTCTTTTTTAAAGGGTGTATTTCCACCCCTCAATGATATGTCTTTGTCTCAGCAAATAGAAGAATGAGCGTTGCCAATCCTTCCATAAAATTTACAGCTTTTCTAAGGGGAAATCTTTAAATTGTTTAAGTCCTATGCCAGGAAAGCACATGAAAAGAATTGTATTGTTCCTTTATAGTTCAACAGAAAAACAAACAAAAACAAAAACAGAATAGCTTTGTAGGAGTTTGTTATTTGATGATACAATTGTGCAGCCACTACTCATGATCAATGGGATTTCAGTTGGGGAAGGGGCCCTAGCTGAGTGGTAGAACACAAGCTTTGCATGCAAAAGCTCCCAGATTCGATCCCTGGCATCTCCTGTAGGGTTGGGAAGCAGCATGCTGCCTCCCACCCTTGGGCAGCAGCAGCAACAACACCAGACATAGCTCCTGCCTCTCTTACACAACTTAGTTCAAAGCCAAAACAAATGGAAACACTCATTTCTGGAAGGGGGCAGGTGGGTGGAGCTCACATAAGGGAGCACTGCCAACCTGCCCTGTTCCAAAAATGAGCATTTCTGGTGGTTTTGGGGCTTGCACCACACAGGCCTGTGGCTCACGCTGGCTCAGCTTGCCTGAGTGTGGAAATCTAAGCAGGGTCAGGCCTGGTTATTACTTGGATGAGAGACCCCTCCTCTAGTTTCCTGCATTGAGCAGGGGGTTGGACTCGATAACCTTGTTGTTGGCTCCTTCCAACTCTATTTATGAATCTAAGCACTAAATATGTGTTGTGCAAGTGGTAGGTGCCGCTTGCACAAGGGAATTGGCAGGGCTGGCTGCTCACGGGGCAGAAGTGACAGTGGGCCCCACTGGCACTGGATACTGCCCACAGTCTTCAGTTTGGAAACCTAACTGATTCAGGTTACTCTCTCCTCTCAATTCTCCATTCATTTTAGAATAGTTTCTGCTTCTAAAGTCTACTATTGTCCCTTTAATTAGTTATTTCTCTCTCAGCCACTTCATTTTGTGTGTGCAATTGTTTAATGATGTTAATTTAAAAAATAAAAATGAACAAGCAATTCCTCTGGCAGCAAAAAGGAAAAAGAGTGAAGTAGAGTTTGCTTCTATGGAAAAGGAAATTACTAATTAAAAGGCTGGTTCCATAATGCTGTGGCTCAGACAGAAACAGTAATTAAAGAGACAGGATCCATGAGATTCTTCAATAATGCTTTCATACTCCACTTTAGATAGGCTGGTTGGTGCTACAGTTATATTTTAAGTTTATTTTAAAAATCACCACAAATGAGGTCTAAGAAAAGAAACAGCCCAGAGTTTAACCCAACCATGGCTTGTTGTTAAAAACAAGCCATGGCTTGTTGTTGGGTTAAAACTCTGGTTGGTTTTCCCTCAATAGCCCAGAGTGGTGAGTTCAGATGTCACTCACAGCAAACAACCCAGTGGCATTCTTGGGTTGTTGATGAAAGCTGATTGAAGGTGGAAGTGACGAGCCCATGGGAGGCAGCGCACATACTACTCCTTTCTCGCAGCCCCACTAATTCATGGGTTAAACAAGAACCCATGAATTGGCAATATGTGTGAACCAGGTCAATGTTATCTGGACCCCCGCCCCCATAAAATTCTGTGAATGAGGCAGGGTGATAGTGTGATGAAAACCTCATCTGGAAGCACCCTCAGTGTGGCCACTTATTACAGACAGCAATTGTTCCTCTTTAGGTGTTATGTATGTTTTTCTTCTTACTTTGCCAACTCATTGCCTGTTGACAGTGGTCATACCCACTCTAATTTGATCTTATCCTCTCTTACTGGATCTTGTTTTCATTTGTGCTCTATGTAGCCTGGCAGGGTAACTTGGGAAATTGGGCAGCATGTGCCCAGCATGAGCAGGGGTGGTTAATAAGCCACCGTGGCTTATTAATCACATGTGCATGTGTGAACGTGGTCAGAAAGAGATTGTGATTTGCTCATGGCCACCCACTGAGCTTGTGACTAAGCAGAGGTTGGACTATGAGTCAACTACTGGGTTCAGACAACATGATAACCCACACTCAAGGGTTGAGTATGGGTTGAATGTGGGTTGTTGTTGAACCATGGGTTGTTGTTGAACCATGGGTTGTTGCTGAAATGTGGTTTATCATATTGTCTGAACCCAGCTACACTAACAAGCCATGGCTCATTAACCATGAACAACCCATGAAGAGAACCTATGGGTTGTCAATTCTAGGTTGTCCACTGTGGGTGAATTTTGGGTTTGTTATCTTTTGTCGTGTTACATTATTCAGCCAATCTATTACTTCGTGCCAGAACGGTTTGACCTTCAGACAGAAGATCCACATATGTCCAAGTGATCCCCTTAAGCCGCAGTTTCTCCAACACATATCTGATAACTCATTATTAATTTTGTGCAGCACAAATGCCATCTATGGACTGTTTTTAATACCATTTCTTTAGACCTGGACGATACAGACTTATAGGGCTGAGAATACCATATTCTAACCCATGACTCGTCACTCTTCTGATATAGTAAGATCTAGGTTTGTTTCCCAAGTCATCTTGGCTCCCATGTTATTACCATATTCTTCCTCAATAATAGTCTTATAGATGACTGAGACTAATCCTTTTTTTAAAAAACACCTAAAGTCTTTAGTACAATAATTTTCAAATCTTGTAAGTGCTCCTATAGAACCTGAGGTATTATACAAGTGTGTTGCAAAATTTTAATTTGCATTAATTGGAACCAAGTACTTCTTATTTGCACAGTTTTATCTTTTAATTGTCTTATTGAAATTGGTTTTGCTCTTATAAATAGATCTCTGAATCTCCATTTCTTTCCATGACTTATATTGTGCATATTTATCCTGAAAATTAAATTTTGGAACATAATGGGGACATGGGAGGAGCTAAGAATTTCATATATTTATGCCATATTTGAACCAGTTCACTAGTGAAAGGATTGTGTATTTTAACTTTATTTCTTGGAAGTTTTGGTAAATATAAATAAGAAGCAGCAAAATTAGTATCATCAGATCTTTCTATCTGAGTCCAATCAGGGTCATTATTCGTTTTTATGAGTTTAACAGCTTGAGATATCTGAAAAGCCTCATAATATGTTATTAAATTTGGTACTGCCTGATGAAGAACTGGCAACCATACACTGACTGGGTTTGCACGACACACTAAGCCTCAGTGCATTAATTACTACTGAGCCTTAGCGTGTTGTGCGAACCTGGGAAGAGATAGTCAGGGTGGTTGAAGAGAGTCTCCTTAACCACCCCACCAAACCATGGCTTGTTCTAGGGCAGTGATGGCAAACCTTTTTGAGCCCGAGTGCCCAAACTGTAACACAAAACCAACTTATTTTTTTCAAAGTGCCAACACTTCAATTAAACCTGAATACCGAGGTTTTAGTTTTAGAAAAACAACTCATACAGTTGTCCGAACTAATTAACATCTTTTGCCTTAAAAGAAAAACAGAATAACAGAGCTTTCAATGATACAAACAGTTTTTAGTTGAAAAAAAAATCAACTCAAAAAATTATTATAGTACTACATTGTACACATAGCCTGAAGGGAATTTATACAAACTTTTTAAATAATTAGGCACATGTATTTTTGGATAAAGGATTCTCAACTTGTAATATGATTATATGCCAGACTGAAATTATATGGGGCACGCTTTACCCCGGGTCCTTTCCCTGCTTCTACAGGTGTTGGATTAGTAAAAGTAAAAGTCAACCTGTACTAGGATGAGCAAGATAAACAAGAAAACTAAACGTGCTTAACACATTTTAAACACTTTATGTCTTGGACTGCAAACACTGCATTAGGTAAAAGTTTGCATTGGGCATGCTTTTGCACAATTAATGTGATTTTTGCTATTGCATGCATGCTGATAATTTGTCAAACCTTGGCTCATACTCCGTTAGTTTGAGAGCAACACATGCAGCACTCAGGTCAACTGTTAAGGCTTTACATCCAGGCCATGCTCTGTGCATCATTCTTCAAAATCTTTTAAATGTGATAACAATGTAGAAAAGAATTCTGTAACAGGAATTCTAGAATAAAATCATTCTGTTCCACACTGTGAGAAAGAACAAAATCATTAGTGTTTTGCAGAAGGGGACAGTCTTTTCGCGATCTGGTGACCAATGGCTCGAGTGCCCACAGAGAGGTCCCTGCGTGCCAGCTGCGGCACCTGTGCCATAGGTTCGCCATCACTGTTCTAGGGTTAAGAAAACCCTTGTAGGCTTAGTGTGTCATCCAAACCCAGATGACATGCTAACTGCCTGACAAGCCAAAAAGGCACAGCACACCTTGGCAAGAGCGGCAAATAAGGGCTGCTGTTCTGGCCAAGGGGCTCTGGCTGATGACAGCCACCAAAGTGCCCAAGCGGCACTTGGCACGGCTGTCATCGACTCCCCCCCCCGTGCTCCTGCCAATGTCCTGCATCAGCAGGAGTGCGGGGGGAAGCCTGAAAGACCTGCGGCAGCTGTAGGGCTCCAGGTTACCAGCTGCGCTTACTCTTGAGCAAGTGTGGCGTGGCGCCTGGATCCTGCCTGACACCGCTGCAGTCTTTCCCCCTGAAACGACTGTGGCAGCGGCGGTGCTCCAGGGGCCCGGCCATGCTTGCTCAAGAGCAAGTGTGGCGGGGTGCCTGAATCCTGCCTGCTGCTGCCACAGTCCTTTCCTCAAAAAAGACTGTGGTGGTGGCGGTGCCTCCTCCTCCCCAAGCCCAGGTGCGCGGCAGACCCTGACTCTGTGGGCTTAAAGTGCCATGTGAACCCACCCACTCTCTGACCCGACACCAATGGTTGTCTTCCCCTTCCCCTGCCGTCCCCTGTATGGTCCCATATCTCTGTAGTAGTAATCTTCCCAATTGCAGGGGTCTTAGGGGACTCATTTATGCTAGGACTCACTGGAGCTCCACCCGTCCCACCAGAATCTTATTTCATTTCTATGCCACAGCCTGTGTCATTGTGCTTAACACTGAAAAGTGCCTTTTTGAGCATTTGCAGTGAATTTCCCCTGAGAAAGAGTACAACCAGCCACTGCATTCAACACTGGAGGCCATGCTATGTGCCTACACGTCTTTCAGAAGTACATTTGGTTTGGATGGGAAACAGGGCCTTTTTTCTTGCAGCACCCAGGCTGTGGAACTCCCTTCCTAGAGAGGTTCTGTGGGCTCCCTCTCGTTTAAGCTTCAGGCAAGCCAATAAGAGCTTCTCATTTCACCAAGCTTTCAGTGTGGATGAATATACTGTCTCCCTATTCTGATGCTGGACTGTTTTTCCTGCTCTTAGTTTTACTGTATGAAATAATTTTTTCGCAATTTCAATGGTCTTTCTTGTGTTTTATGTATTTTACGTAACTGCGCTGGCTATGAGTTGGGGGTGGGGTGGGAACACTGTGGCGCTGCAACCTCGGAAGAGATTTCCGAGGTCGCACTGCCTTCCAGGCCCATTCCTATCTCCTCGCAGACAAGGTCGGAGGGACATAGGGTTGCACCCCAAGTTACTTTTTGTTTCAGTCTCACCAGTTTGCCTCCAGGAAATGAATGTTTTGTAACCAGCCATGCCCACCATGGCAGTCCTTTTATGAATGGGCAACCATCTCATGGCCACAACACGCTCTCAAAATTCCAAATGTGCTCACTGTCTCGAAAAGGCTGGGGACCCCTGAAATAAGTTTCCCTGAGCTTCTTCCACCTTTCCCAGCGTCAACGAATGATGTGGAACTGGGAAAGGGAAACACTCTTTGTAAGGATCTCAAGAGTCAAGACACAAGGTAAGTTGTGGTATGTGTTACGGAGTGGGAGGGGACAATTCAGGTTTGGGTTGCCTTTAGCAGCAGCCTCATGTTTCTTATCATCCATATTTCTGCCCATAAAGTTAAATGTTTAAATAAATGGCCATTTAAGCAGTTTAAATAACTGTTGTTGCTGATTAACATAAATATCAATGAAAAATAAAAAGCTTTTAACATTTGTGTCTGTGTCAAAGTTATTTTCCCAAGAGGAGTGGTATTTATTTACTTTGATATATATATACTGATCATTTAATTGATTTATTATGGAAGCCTTTGACCTAAATTGTTTAGGGATGAAAAAGAAGACATGGAAATATTGAACCACTCCATTAGAAGTAAATTGTTCATTCCTGTTTGAAAAACCTTGTTCGATGAAAGGTTACAGATGATGTAATTTTTTTACTGTCACAAGCAAAATAAGGACACAGCCCGATACTTGAGATCCACCAGCGGACGTGCTCTAGGACTTTGGGGAAGCCTTGTTACACCAGTAGAACTCAAGGTGTATGCCACCAACACAACAGATATGGTGGCAGAATTCCCAGATATGCTGATGGAACATTCAACACAGAGCCATTCTGCGGGCAAAGATATAGTGGAATGGCTGAATTGGGGTGAAGTCGTGTGAGGGGCATGGCTAGCACTTCACAGCTGATATGATGGATGTGTATTTTGTACTCAAGTATCTGTACCCAAATAGAAAACTAAGGCTGCAATCCTTTACATACCTGGCAGTAAGTCCCATTGAACTCAGTGGGACTTATTTCCGAGAAATGTATATAAGATTGTACTGGTAGTGTGAGAAAGTGACCCTGGGGTTCTACGTTTTCAAAGAATGGCTGGAAGTTCTCATTTTTGGTTTTGTTCTCATGTGCGGTGCCTCTGAATGCTTTGCCCTGTCCTGATGATTTAGTTAATTAATAATAACACAACCTTAGATATTGGCAGCTGCAACTTTCTGTTTAATGAAATCCTTTTGGAATGTGTGGATATGGGTTGTTTTTTTAAAAATTGTACAATAATAGAACTGAAGAGACCAACAGGTCATTTAATGCAGTTTACGGGTGAGAGGCAAGATCATCTCACCATCATCCCCGCTCCCCGCGGCCCAAAATTACCCTGTACAAACCAGGCCATAGTCTCCCACACACAGGGGACAGGTACGCTGCAGAGCAAATTGCTTCAGGGGACTCATGCAAGAGGTGCAAGCCCCATTCTGCAACAGAAAGGCGGGGCAGTGGGAGGGGGATATGCAGAAACCAGGGGGAAATTTGACCTCCAGAATGCTGTTACCGTAAGTTGCTGATCATTCAAACAGCAAGACTAAAATGTTGTGTCATGTTCTTGTTAGCTTTCCCGAGTCATAAATAAGTCAGGCTCTTAAGTGACTTGGTGCTTGTTGAAGGCCATATCAAGAATGCACCACAGGAAGAAGGAGTGATTATAAATAGTGCAACATAGCAGTGCAGGGAGACATCACTGTTCAAAACATGCATTAGGGTATATTTACTTGTAGTGCAGAGGCCTAATACTAATCTATGAATATGTTCTAAAGATAATTCACTTCTTTATTAATGACCCATTAGAGTGATAATTCTCCTTTCTGTCTGGCTTGCAGAAGACGTTGTGTTGATCTATTCTGGTTCAGTAAAGAGACTTCGTTTGTGTTTAATACATGCAGCCTTGAAACGAGATGAATGCTCTGCTGCTGAAATTAATGTAGATTAAGGGTAGAAGCTACTTACAAGTTCTGCCTTCATAAAGTGCTGCCCGTATACCACATTCAGTCTAAAATGTAGCAACTTACAGCACAGATTTTCTTTTTTCAAGTCTTGTACTCATTTTTATTATGCTGCTTTCTGCTGCAATTGCAAGGCATTTTGATTGTTCCTAGTTGGGTAACTAGAAAGTAGGCATTACAAAAAACAATAATGTAGCAGTTACCCTCTGGAAATTGTGTAGAAGGTTATTTCAGTGCTAAAAGCCCCCTGCCAAAGAATTGGTTAGTCAGCTGAAATCAATATATGAGATTCAGGCCAGCTCACCTGCTCCATACATTTCTTCTTGGGCATTGTTACCTCTTTAAAATTTCCAGGTCACAATGCTGCATTGATAGGAGAAGCCATACCTGGTAGAATCCCCTTTTCAAGGTCTTGATCAGCCTTCCAGCCAACCTAGTGCCCTCCAGTTATTTTGGACTAAAACTCCCACCAGCCCCATCCAGCATGGCCAATGGTAAATGATTGTAGGGGTTGTAGTCCAAAACATCTGGAGGGCACAAGGTTGGGGAAGGCTGATTTTGATGGAAATTGTAATATTGCCTGCTTAAATCAACAAGGTAATGTAACCACTAGTTACAGTGGGAGGAGAGGGTTAATTGAACAATCCCCAGGGTGCGTGATTTCTAACCCCTCGTCCCTACTTCCAGCCTCTCTGTGGCCTGCTCTCTCTCTGTCCCTCTCCAACATGATGGACACATGGTCTGAACTGACTTCCAGCCAGTGACCTCCAATGAAGCAGACATTTAACACCAAAGACTCTACCTATATGCATCCTGTATATATAAATAAATGGACTGTAAGAAAAACTAATACATGTCTTTATTAGTTTTAAACCTTGTTTGGACAATCCGGTTCCTTTAAAGAGCCTTTTAGCAGGGTTTAGCAACCCACGTGGTGAGAACCAGTTTCAATAACCAGGCTGTGCATAAGGGGGAAAACTCTGCTTCGGCCTAACCAGTATAGGACTCCTTTCCATATCTTCCAACAGTATAAATGGCAGCATTTCCCCCCAAGAAGATTTGACTCTTAGTAATGTACCAGGGAAATGACCGTGATTCTTCTTTGTTCAATGCATAAAGATGTAGCTATCTCAGACAACGAACCCAAGGGCTACGCATAAGGGGGAAAACTGCTTCGTCCTAACCAGTATAGTGCTGACTCATTTCCAATATCCTCCAACAGATTTAGATTTACTACCTAGCAACCCTGTGACCGTTCTACTTTCTCCACAACCTATTGTTCCCTCAGGTTTCAGCTTTGCAGGTCAGTGCCTTTAGCCACCCTGCCTTTTCACCAAACTCACCACACCTCTCTTTCAACTCCCTAGCATATAGATCCTCCAGCTATTAAGCCCTATGAAAGTCTTCTTTGTAGAGCTCCCTCTCTCATTTGCTCCTCTTGCCCTAGTTCATGCTCTCTCCCATGTCCTAGGAGGAAAGGTTGAAGGAGTTGGGTATGTTAGACTGGAGAACAGGCAATTAAGAGGTGATATGATAGCCATTTTCACATATTTGAAGGGCATTCACATAGATGATGGAGCAAATTTGTTCTCTGTTGCTCAAGAGGATAGGACCCAAACCACTGGGTTCAAATTATAAGAAAGGAGATTTTGACTAAACACTAGGGAAAACTTCCTCATGGTACGAGATGTTCAACAGTGGAACAGAGACCACTGCCTCAGACATTGGTGGACTCTCCTTTGTTAGAGATTTTCCAGTAGAGCCTGGATAGTCAACTAACAGGGATGCTGTAGAAGTGGATTTCCTGCATTGTCTGGTGGTGGTGGTGGTGGTGGTGGTGGACTAGGCCGTGTTGGTCATTCCAAAATTATCAGAATGATGCCATGTAATACCTCAAGAGCAGGCCTTCAGCATAGTGCGCCCACCCTGTGGAAAAAACTCCCTCATGCAGTTTGGCAGGCAAAAAAATTGGCATCTTTCAAACGCCTTCTGATAACGCACCTGTTCACCCAGGCTTTCCCTGGCTCATAATTAAATTAACTATGCTCTTCGATTTTACTGATCCTGTACTGCTATGTATCATTATTATTGTAATTGTATTGTTTTTTAAAATTGTATTTTAAATGTAATTTTAATTATGATTTTAATATTTATTGGGATAACGCTTAGGGATTTTTAAATATTTAGTGATATAGAAATAGTACAAATAAATAAATAGATGACCTTTGAAGTCCCTTTTATGATTCTATGCACCAGGTCATACCTTTAAAAAAAAATAATACTCATGCCAAGCTTTTCTAAGCAATGCAATGTGTGTCATACATAATAAAGGCCATTGGGTGGTATTTCAGGTTTGCTACAACCAGCATCTCAAGGTCTCGATAATGGCTTTATGCAAAACCCAACAAAAAGCCACCATTATGATGAATACAATGAGAAAGAGGCCAGGTCCATGGACTGCAAGCATCCCTGGGAGAGCACTGCCTTTCCTGCCCCATGTCATTCCTATCTGCAGATTTACTATTGTTAGCCACCCTAAGAACATATGTGTGTCAACGATTTGCAGGACATTTAATAATATCAATAAATATATTGCAAATATGCATGACTAACTGGAAGTTCCCACTGCCCAGAGTTTTAGTAACTCCATTTACAGGGCAGGGAAAATGGAGAATGCCGTTTGGGAAATGTGCACATATAGAGGAAAAGAGCTGAAGGAAGCATGTGGGGGAAGAGTCAACTACCTTCTTACTGATTCTCCTCCATAGGCACCCCTCCCCCTTAATTAGAGATGGATCTGGGAACCCATGTTTGTTGGGGTAACAAGTACCGTAATTCCTGAGCTCTTGGGGACATGGGTCAGAAAGTATGCTGAAAAGTATCTTAAAGAATTTGGCAATGTTTACATAGTCCTGAATGCATAAAGCACAAAGCTCCTATACACCTACGACTCTCTGAACTCTGTGGGTCAACAATCCTGATGAAAAGTGGTGTTCATCAAATGACCAAGGGATTGCACTTGGTGGTGTTTTTCTTTTATTCATTGCTTCTGGATCTTGTGGGAGATGATGATGATGATGATGATGATGATGATGATGATGATGATGATGATGATGATGATGATTTTAGGGCAAAGCAATGGAAGCTTGCAGACAGATGATAACATTTTTGAAATAAATAATAACAGTTAGGTCATACATATTTTGTGCATTTAATGGTCTGGTCAATCAGAATGGCTTCGGATTCCCTGGCTATTCATCAGAGTGGGTGAAAACCTCATTATCAGCCTACCAACACGGCCCACGTGGAATGCTTGCTATTTCTCGGATGTATAGTCTTTGCATAATGGATAGTTGGGAACCTTCTTCTGTTTTGCTTTTTAAAATCTTAATTAGAAGCCATGGTCAAACTCCCTTTGCTCTGGCCATTATTTTGCTTCCTTTATGATGTTTTAATTTTGGTAAATAAATTACAGGATATTTATTTGTCATTAATAGATGAAGGAAAATAAGAGACTTCTCTTCTTTAACAGCTACACTTATTTTTTTTAAAAGGAAGTGTGCATATTGAAGTTATGAGTTACATTTTTATCCCACTCTTCTTGCAAGCGGAAGTGGCCCAGGGCAGCATTTTATCAACACAACAATGTTGGGAGGTAGTGTGGCCTGTGTGAGAGAGAGACTGACCCAAGGCCTTTCAGTGAGCTTCATCATGGCTGTGGGTATTTGAATCCTAGTTTACCACTCTAGCCAGTACACCTCATTGGCTCTGAAATTAGTTACCAAATTTTCATTTCAAAAATATTTGTCTGCAGGTGGAGCCAGAGGACAGGGCCAGGATAGGATGAGAGCCAGGGCAAGACATGGCGGGTAAGGGTTTGAGTCTGGCAAATCTGGAGCTTATGAGCTTTTCAGACCCCAGTACTAGTTACCTGATGGAACACCATTTTATTGGTTGGACCAGTAAAATATTGGCATGTCGGCAACCAGATGAAATGAAGCCATTTTGCATAGTAAACAACCTTCCTATTTAATTCTGCTTGGGAACATAGGCTGAAAAGGTGACAGTATTCATCTATGCTCACTTATCTGGCTCCCTAGAAGAACATTCGGGTCTTCTACCATCCCATCATAAGTACTCCATGAACTGTTCTAATTTAAATCTGTTTGAAAAGAGCAAATTGAGGTGGAAGGGTCCTCTTCTGAGTAGATTTAAACCACCATTTTTTAATAGGACTTGCTTCCATTGTATTACATCTGCAAATCTTAAAAGTCCTAAGAGTCCTGCAAAGGTCTAGTATGCATGATTGAATGTGTCCTTATTCCACACCAAACAAATTGAAGTTATTTCAATAGTCTGAAGATTAGATGGGACGATAACATTTTCAAAGGTCATTTGCAGTACTGCTACAGAAGGCAATGCTACTCTTTTTTCACTTTGCCAATTCAGGGGCATGCTAATCAGGGTATATACCTTTGTGTTCCTAAATAATGTTCTGTAAGCAGTCAATCTTTCTATAAATGCGTTCACCTTGCTTTTATAGGATGCAAACTGAGCTTTGCTTGTGTGCTAAAATAATAAGGATGCAGATGGCCCTGTAATGCTCTGTTTTGTAGATTGGGTTTGACAGTTGGGGGGAGAGCAGGGCAAAATCCGTGGAGAGTTAATAGATTTCAAGAGCACTTAAGCTTGCTTAACTTTCTCTGGGTTGTGGAAATCAAATCAAGGGTATATAAATGAAGTTCGACACCTTTATCCCATATGCTACCAGTAGGAGTCTGGCTTCATGAGAGGGATAATCCCAAATGGTGCCTTATGCCTTCACCTGGATTCTAGAAATGTTAATCTCTAGTGTCAACTGATGAGATGACCATTGACCATCTCTTGCATAACTTGATTGCTTGTTAATGTTAGCAGAGCTGAGAAAATAAATCAGCCTCATGCACAGCAGAGTCATAGTTGCATTTTCTATATATCCTTTACTGCAACAATAGACTGCAAGTACCATTACATAGCTTGATTTCAGCAGAACTAGGGGATGTATGAGAAGGTCGCTTGGATTTCTTCTTTACTTCGAATTTGCCCCGTTCATAACCCCAAATGTGAACTGGTGCATAATTTTCTGGAAAAGTGCGCAAGTTCCCAGATTTGCATTCATATTCATAAAAGCGCACTTAATACAAAAAAATCTGCAGTATTAAAAAAAAAATCACTTTTTTTTTAAAAATGAGCATTTTAAAGCTTTTGTCTATGGGGGGGAAAGTGCGCATTTTGGGTGCACACTTTTAAACTGTGCACCGAAATGTGAACTTCTTTGGTTTGAAAAGAAAAGAAAAAAAGCTCATATTCGGAAATAAGAACGAGAGAAACCAAACTCAGAGGTGAAAATGGGAGAATCTTGATGAACTGGAGCCTTGCAGATTTTCCCATCCCTGAGCAGAACAAGAGTAACAGGAAGCTAGAAAGGAAGGCACTTGGGCCAAAAGCATTAAAAAAGCCATGTACTAGCTACAGTCTTAGCCACCATACTCTGATCTAGCTCTATTTACATAGATTCATAGATCATAGAGTTGGAAGGAGCCTACAAGGCTATCGAGTCCAACCCCCTGCTCAGTGCAGGAAACTAGAGGGGTCTCCCATCCAAGTAACAACCAGGATATGTTGTTGCCCCTCCAACAGCAAATGGGCACTGATGGTCAGCTGATGTTAATCTAGACATCAGATTAACTCTAGATTCTAGATTCAGGTAGCTCTAGATTCTAGAGCAGTGGTGAGAGTTCTAGAACACTGCTCTAGAGCTACCTGGAGCTGCTTGCTGCACAGCTTTTGATGAACTCTGATGGCTGGTGGCTGCTGGCTTTGGCACCCCACACAAGCTCAGGTGATACCAGGAGAGAAAACAATTGGAAATGGGAAAGTAGCCACTATAGGAGAAAAGGTCTGACTTTTCCCAGTGGATATTATTTGCTTTCTGAGGGAATTGACGCCTTACAAACTCACACTGCCTGTCTGAGTGATTGCCTGCTACCCGAGGCGCAACACGTAGCTGTAAAGAAGCAGGTATCACAAAACTGCCCTAAGACTTCAGAGCTTTCTCCTCACAATGGAACTGATCTTGTAATTTATTTATTTATTCATTTTGGAATGTCCCTGGATGTTTCTACCTGTGAGGGAAGTGGAACATGGGCTATAGCCACAAATTCTATTTCTATGTCTAATAGAAGAGCACTCGCAAGCCTCCCTGATCCTGTGACATAAATCTGCAGGCAGAGAAGCAGGTTTTCAGCACATCAGTCGGCAGGACGGGGAACACAACAGACGTCTGCATCAGAGGACAGGGCGTGTGGGACCCCTTGTATAACACGGTGCACAAGGCTGCTGGGTGTAGCCGAAGATTGTATAATAGGGGGAAAGGGAGAGCAAACCCCCCCACAAATACACACATCTTCCAAGCTGTAGCTCAAGACTGGCAGTTCCCAAATCCTTGGATGCATTTACTGTTACACCCCCCCCCCTTCCCCAAGTGGTGAGAAGTTGCAGCACTTACCTGGGTTTGGCTCCCATTGGAAGGAAGGATTACTGGAGACTTCGGGTTCTTTGTAAATATTTGACTGTATTATACTAGGTGAGCATAGATGGAAGAACACAGCTTAACACTCTTACCAGTTGCAAATCCAGATTCCCTGTAAGGCACCCAGCAGCACACCCTGAGATGCCTTTCGCCTTCCAGAGCCCCAGACTGGCTCTCATCCTGCCTCCCTTTCTGTGTGCCCCTTTCTCTCAAATACAGTAATATCTTGGATTGCAAGTAACTTGGTTTGAGAGCGTTTTGCAAGCCAAGCAATTTTTAAAATATTTATTTAATTTTTTTTACTTGATATACAAGCGACGTCTTGCAATACAAGTACTGTAGTACGGCTTAAATTAAAAATCTCTGTACAAATTTTTTTGGGGGGATTTTGTTTTGATATAAGAATGTTTTGGATTACAAGCACGTTTCCGGAACGAATTATGCTCTCAATCCAAGGCATGACTGTAGCAGTTTCTCTTTCCTACCTTTTCAGACAGGCACAGACCTAGATTACGTCATCTTTAGCTGTGTGTGTGTGTGTGTGTGTGTCACTAGGGCCGGATCACAGGACACAGATCCAGGCCCCTGCAGGCTGGAGGGCCACCAAAGGTAGTTGCCCCAATGTTTATTTTTAAAATAAACTTCAGAAGAGGACTGGTGTGCTGTGGAATGAAGCTGCAACAGCACCCACCATCTTCAGTTCCCCAGAAAATGGAGGAAGGAAAGAAGACAGACAGACACCATCTCTGCCACTGCCTGGTAAAGTGGGGGGGGGGGGCAGAGTGCATACTGGCAGGGGGAAGCGTGGGGGTGGGAAGAGTGAGGAGAAAGCAAATGCAGGGAGTTGAGGGGGGAGAATGAGCGCTGATGGGTGGGGGGTGCCGAGAGAGCAAGTACAGGAGGTGTGGGGGGAGAAACCAGGGAGTGGAACACCTACCTAGGAGTCTGAAGGGGGCATCGCTGGCTGTGGGTGGGAAGGAATACCAACTTCTCTGCTGGGTTTCCTAGCCTTTCCTGGACCATTTGCTTCAGGTTTTCCCAACAAAAGATGTGCCTGGCAACTTGGCTACTGACCGTTAAGGACCATTAAGCCATCAGGTCCTATATTGACCCTTTTGTTCAAACCCAAACTCTGTTCTAACTTTGCTTCAAGGCAAGCCCACAACAGTAGATATCTTCCTCCGCCACCAGGTAGGAAAGGAAAGTTGCTTCAGCTTTGTGAATTCCTTTCAATCCAAGGTTGAGCTCTAGATCAGCATTCCTCAACCTTGTGCCCTCCAGATGTGTTAGACTAGAACTCCCATTATCCCCCAGCCAGCCAGGTTGGGGAAGGCTGTGTTTGATCAAGTGATATAATAAAGTGGTACTACCACATTAATGGAGTGTGCCTCTGAGCATGCAAAAAGTGCATTCCACTCATCAACCATAGTTTGTTCCCATCCATCTGGAATCAGTGTGGTGTAGTGGTGAGAGTGTTGGACTGGGACTCAGGAGATCCGGGTTCTAGTCCCCGCTCGGCCATGAAACTCACTGGGTGACTTTGGGCCAGTCACTGACTCTCAGCCTAACCTACCTCGCAGGGTTGCTGTGAGGATAAAATGGAGAGGAGGAGGATTATGAAAGCCACCTTGGGTTCCTTGCAGGAAAAAAGGTGGGGTATAAATATAATAAATAAAATAAAATAAATAAATTAGGGAACATACCCTGACTTCCTGGCAGTTCCTCTCTCACTGAATAACCTCAGCCCCCCTCCCCAAACATCTAGGGCAGTATCCTATGCTGCCCGCAGGACCCACTGCTGGTGCAACGGGGAGCTAGCGGTTTGTAAAGCAACTGGGAATGAGTGGAAACGCTTGTTTCCAGAATGGGGCAGTTCGGTGGGCCTCTCAGAAGGGAGCTCTGCTGACTTGTCCCAATCCAGAAATGAGCATTTCCACTCATTTCTGGGGTTGCTTTAGGCAGCACTAACTCCCTGTCGCACTCGCAGTGGGGCTCGCCAGCACAACGGAATGAGTGGGAGCGCAGCCCTGCCAGTTTCCAGATCATAGGGTATGTGTGCCCGGCAAGCTTGAAGCCTGATACCTCTCTTTCAAAAGAAATTAACCCCTGGGCAAGAGAAGGGTCCAAACAGATGGGAAGTTGGGATATAGATCTATCCTCTAGCTAAGACTTCCAGTTAGCCCAAGTTAATGTGCACGCTGTATTTAGTTATTTGTTTGCTTATTCTGCCCTCAGTCTAATCAGAGCTCAAATATGATGGAATGGGCCATTTTTAAAGCACCTGAGCTTTAAAAAGAAATTACTGTGAACACCTGAAAAAGATAGAAAAATCATGCCGCATCAATCACTCAGGTTGGTTGGTTATTGCCGTGCTACTTTGGACTACAAGGAATTGCTTTTACAGTTTCTCTTAGAGAGGCGGAAATTTCAGGCTCATGCTGAATTAAACCCCTTAATTGGAAATAAGACTATTTTCATTAGCTTTATGAAGGCTGATCAAGGGATCCATTATAGAATAAATTACTTCCCTCCCCTCTGAATATCAAATTTAAACATTTCAGTTTCACCTTCAAATATCTGCACTTCGGTCGTAAGCTTGTATCTAATACCTGAGTCACGTCCTGGAACTTCCATGCGCTGCGTTAAAAAATGTTCTTCTCCCAAAAGGAACATGCTCTTCCCCCACCTTCCCCTTTCAGCCATGTATGGCTGAGGATCTGAAGCTATGTGGGCAGCAACAGTTAGCTGTTCAGGGAAATAAAAGGATTGGGAGGAAAGGAGCAATGTGGGGAGGAAAGAAATGAAAGCAGCAACTACTAGATGGAAAGGATTAGAAAAAAAAACAGCAGCATAGTAGTAAAAGGGAACAGGGGTGGGCGGTGTGAAGCTCTCCTGATTCCCTTCAATCAGGAACCATATGCCAAGATCAAGCATGGATGAATAAGGGAACCCATCAGGGACACATTTCTAAAAGCATTGTCATGCTGCACATAGGACAGAGACCATGTAGTTCAGCATTCATTATACTGTTGTCAGTGGCTCTCCAGAGTTTCAGGCTTCTCTACATGAGGCATTTAACCCAGCGCTTTACTGGGGCTTCTTCTTCCTTTTTCTTTGTGGGAGGATGAACGTCCTTTTACACTAGGTTTTCCCCCCCAGGGGTTTTCCTCTCTGCCTTTCTATATGTTCCTATATGTTCCATTACACAACACAAGGTGGCGCTGTGGTATAGAGCAGAATTGCAAATTTACATGAGGCTTCTGTAGCGAAACCTGGTATCCAGGATATACCTTCCTCCCTCTAAAAAAAAAGCCAAGAAAACAGCTGGAAAACACGGGAGAGGCCCTGGGAAGAGGATGACGTCATGCAAAGGACCCTCAAACTTCCATGAGTGAGGGATCACGAATGCACAATAAATGCCTTGTGTAGAGAAGCTCTCAGACAAGGGTCTTTCCCATCCTTACCTAGAGATGCTGGGGATTGAACCTATGACCTTCAGTGTGCAAAGCATGTGCTGTACTGCTGAGCTGTGGCCCCATCCCCAAGGGAGAGGGAAAGCGGGCAGGACTAGATCCCACACTTCACGGTCCACAGAGTACTTCCCTGGGCCACCACAGGGCAGCAACAACAAAAGGAACAGGCCAAGACTGTTGAACCTATTTCAGCCTAAGTCCTGAATCCAGTTTCAAAGAAGCTTGCCCCCCCCGCTGCATTCCAGTGATGGGTGGGGCTGAAGGCAAAGGGGCAGGGCCAAAATAGCCCAAATGCCAAAAATACCAGTATATTGTAGCGTAAAGTTCTTACCGCTGGTAACTCAGCCTTTGGAGAGGCATTTCAAGCTTTTAGAATGGCGAAAGTGCCACACAAAAGGTGGGAACCCACCGAATGTGTGGCAGTTGGCAGGGAGCCTGGGCAACTCAGGATGGCCTGACTGGGAACCCAGGCAGGCTGGATTTGTCCCACAAGTCCAAGGTTCAACACCCTCGAAGTAAGCAAATATTTAAATGGTAAGCACCTGTTCCAGCTGCTATTCATTCATTCATTTATTATATTTATATCCCGCCTTTTTCCTGCAAGGAACCCAAGGTGGCTTGATGTAAAGGATTGAGGCCTACTCAGGCTTGAGTTTGTTGAAGCCTGAAGGCCCAAACACTTCCCTCGAGTAGTTGAAGCCTGAAGGCCCAAACACTTGGATGGGAGGGGGAGTTTGAGAGTTTTAGTTTACCCAATAGAAGTGAAGAATTAGATCTCCTATTCAAGGTCACATGATTATAACCTTCCATTCCTGGGAAGGCTATATATGTGTGGGGTGTGGTCAGCTAGCAGCAGTGGGAGCCTGACTGCAGAAGCGGAGAGAGCAGTTAGTGCTGAGAGAGAGTCAGCTAGAAGCAGAAGCAGAGAGACAGCAGAGCTAGAAGAGAAGCAGAGAGAGAGAGAAAGAGACTGGCTGCATAGGAGATAGGTAGTCTGAAGTTAAACTAGAGAACATTGGACTGTTTGTTTTATTTTATCATACTTGCTTTTGAATTATAACCACTCTATTAAGTAAATACCCTAATATTATAAGTAAAGTGCTGTTGTTTACCCTGGTTTGTTGGAGTGACTTATTCACCACGCCTAAAGCCTTTCCCAAGCTACTGGAACCAGGCAAAGGATTTGATCTCCTAGAACGGGAGAAACTTTGAGAAGAGGCAGAGATCTTCCAAAGGGCAGATCAAGGGGTCCCTGTAGTAGCGGAACCTTGACACTTACATAATCCTCCTCCTCCTCCTCTCCATGTTATCTTCACAACAACCCTGTGAGGTAGGCTAGGCTGAGAGTCAATGACTGGCCCAAAGTCACCCAGTGAGCTTCATGGCCGAGTGGGGACTAGAACCCAGATCTCCCGAGTCCCAGTCCAACACTCTCACCACTACGCCACACTGACATTTCAAGTGTGGGGCATTTAATGCCTCTGGGCCAGGTTCTGCTGTCAGTACTAGATTCTGAAGTGATTTAATTACCTGCCTTTTGCCAGTTAAATATATTTGCCTATTACCAAGCCTCAACACAGGTGCCTTTTTGAGGTATTGAAGGAAACCTTGCTGATTCTGGCTGCCATTCTTCCAGTCAAGAACTTTAAAGAGTAACAATTTCCATCCCAACGGGGCCCTTATTTCATCATAGGGTGGGCCTATTTCCTTTTTGACATTGCACCTTAGTAAACAGTGACTTCCTTTGGAGAACCAGTTTTATACTTGCAATAATAAAACTGCATGGACACCTATGTATTAGTTCGTCTGCTCATAGGGAAGTACATGGCAATTGGCTCAGGCAGCAGGTTTAGGGTGCCATTAAAGCAGGTTTGGGGAACCTCTTTCAGCCGGAGGGCCAAATTCATTTTCAGAGAAGCAGTTGAGTGGTGGGTAGGGCCAAATGCAAAGGGGGTGGGGCTAAAGAGAGGCTAGAAGGGTGGCTACTAGGGGAAGGGCCTTCTCAGTTGTAGCACCCCATCCATGGAATCAGTTCCGCAAGGAGGTGCCTGGCGCCTATCCTCTGTTCTTTCAGGCACCCAGTGAAGACCTTTTTATTTGCCCAATAATTTAATGGTTTATTTTATTCCTTTTATTATCGTCACTGTACCTCTGGATTGAATTTATTTTGGCTGCTTGTTTTTATCATGTTATATCTTAATATGTTTGTGTTTTTATATTGTTTTTGTTGATGTTTTTGTGTTGCTTTGTTTTGTAAACTGCCCAGGGAGCCTTTTGGCTGATGGGCGGTGAATAAATATATTAAATAAATAATAATAAATAATAAAGGTAGAACAACAACCCACCCCCACCCCCCGCATACTGTGTCAGTGTTCTCCAACCTTGGGTCCCCAGATGTTTTTGGCCTACAACTCCCAGCATGCCCCAGCCAGCATCTGGGGACCCAAGGTTGGAGAACACTGCGTAGCTTAAAGCTCTTGCTGCCAACAACTAGGCCTTAGGAGAGGCATTTCAGCCTTTTAGAATAGGGGAAAAATACTGCACAAAAGGTGGGAAACCAAACGACCAGTGGTTGGGGCAAAGGAGAAGGGCCATCTGGGGAACACCAGGGGGCCCAACTGGGACGCCGGCCCTGAAGTTCCCCACCCCTGCATTAAAGAGTGCAAAATTGCCAGTTATTTAACTTTCGGAGAAGACAGCTTTTGGATTTCTTCACTCGGGTACTAAACGGTTTGGGAACAGCTCTGCTGATGGATTAGAAAAATAAAGATAGGAGATCAGTATGTAGAGGAACCCCCCCCCCAAAAAAAAAACACTAACTATAGGAACTAAAGGCCCAATACACTTGACAAAGGATAACCCTGACTGAATCTCCCAATGTTTTTTTTTTTTTTTTTTAGTAGCCATTTATTTATTTAATAAATGCCTATACTGCCCAATAACAGAGGAAGGATGGAATCTGCGGCAATTGGCTTGTGTCAGCAGTACTCCGGGAGCGGATGTTTAACCCATTCCCACCTTTTCATTTTCTCAGTTGAAATGTTTTTCCCACCCCTAAGTGCTGATAGGCTCTCTGAGGTAAAAAGACACGCGTGATATAAAAAGACACACGTGATATAGGTACTTGCCTTTCTCCCCTCCTCCCCTGCCTGAAGCAGGACAAATAGCAACTTTGATTTCAATTGAAAATATGGTGGGAGCGGCGGAGAGTTAAACAGCCCTTCCCCCACTGTTACTGTCCTGAAACAATTCACACACACACCCTCCACTTTTAAAGCTTTATAAAAGATGCCAGGAGATTTGTTCGTGATGAAGCTCCCCGAGTCACCTGCAGTTTGGCCCATTGGGTCCCACCACGTTACATTTGCACCCACACACAGAAGCGGCACGTATGTATTTGGACATCTGCATTTGGTAATGCGAGAATCTCCACACTGGTCTTTCCTTGCCCTCCCTCACACATCTGGAAGTACGAATGAGCGTTAATGTCTACTCGTCGCTGCATCTGCATTCTCATAATATTTCAATCATCCATATTATATATATATTTTAATTGGGGCTGCCAGTTTAATTGGTATGCACATTAACTAAAGCTGTAATTGATTAATCAGTGGGGAACAATTTTAATTAGTGAGGGCAAATTTTAATTGGTGAGGCTGAAAGTGAACGACACAATTGTTTGTTTATTGCAACTATTATTGGTTCTGGCGTATTATTATAATACAGAATAAAAAGTATTAAAGGTGGACTTTACTTCTAGCAACGAGAGGTAGGTTTTATTAAATATCACATTTCCCCAAATATTTCAGTGCATTATTCATTGTGTGGGAAACCTTTCCTTCCTATAGTGGTTTCCTTTATTATGTTTTAATTTAATTTTAATCTCTAGGGAGTTCTTCACAACTGTACTATGTGGTTTAATGCCACCAGTTTGCTATTGTGCCCCTGTTTTGTGAACCTTAAATGTCAGCAGAAATACATGCATGCTGGAATGTAATCACAAAATTTATCCGGAGTTAATTGGAGATATTTGTACCATGACTGTAACATATGAGTCAGCAATAAGTTAGGACCAAACTTTGGATGCTGTGCCTCTGACTTTTGTGACCCAGATAATCCGTAATCTACCTGAGCTTGGTGCATCTTAATCTTATTTGGTGTGAGGTTTGATAAGAAACATTGACATGTAATGCAGCCTTCCCCAACCTGGTGCCCTCCAAATATTTTGGAATTCAATTCCCATCAGCCCCAGCCAGCATGGCCAATGGTCAGGGATTCTGGGAGTTGTAGTCCAAAACATCTGGAGGGCACCAAGTTGGGGAAGACTGGCTGAATGAAGTGAACCAATATTGAGAAAAGTATTCTTTTCGTTTGCTCAGACTCTAGTCACTGCAATTTGTTAGACATTCTGGGCTTGCTATATAAAATGAAATGCTACTCACTCCACAAAAAAGTAATAATAGAATCTGGCCTTATGCAACTACTGCTGGAATAAAACACGGGGTTTCTGCCACCTTATGTAAAGATGGTCTAATCCTTCCTTCAGGGTAATGCTTACTGAAACACAGGACTGGCACACACATGCATGGCTATCACTTTTCTCTGCACCTAATTCCTGTGCACTTGGTGTCTAGAAGCTGTGTGAATGGACTACACTGAAAAGCACAGTGAGGTGATATTAAAGTTCTGCCTGCAGTGTAACATTCGTGAGGTCTTATTCACACATAGAGGTCATCACTTGATGAGTAAGTGATATATACTGATGTGTGAACTAGACCTCAATCATGGTTGGCAACTGAATATGTGTGGACTGAATGGAAAAGCCTTGAGTTTGAATTAAGGTAAAGGAAAATAGTTAGTTAAGAAGTTAGAGGCACATACAAGTCATTGCTTGATGTAACACTCATCTGAGCATGCAAAGCTGCCTTATACTGAGTTGGGCAGCTGGTCCATCTAGTCCAGCATTTTCTACTCTCACTGGCCTTTTAGATTGGAGCTCTCCAAGGTTTCAGGCTCTTCTGTGATCCCTTTTTAACTGGAAGTGACAGGGACTGAAATGGGACCTTGTGCATACAAAGCATGTGTTCTAGCCTCTGCTACTGGGTCATGGCCTTTCTATGATGTACATTCAGTGATCAGATGATGTACATGCATATGTTATTTATTTATTTTATTATTATTATTATTATTTATTAATTATTATTATTTATTAATTATTATTATTACACGTATATCCTGCCTTTTTTGCTCCAAGGAACCCAGGGCGGCCTAGTCCATCTCCTCTCCCTTGAGAGTGACTCTTAGGTTGAGAGTCAGTGACTGGCCCAAAGTCACCCAGTGAGCTTCATGGCTGAGTGGGGACTAGAACCCAGATCTCCTGAGTCTTAGTCCAACGCTCTCACCACTACACTGCACTGGATCTCAGTTCACAGATTGAGCACACACATATTTTTAAAGACTGATGTTTTATAGATGAAGAATGGTTTGTTTCTCATTCAGTGATGACTATGCCCATGATCAATTTACCTGTTCTCAGTATTCAGCAGCCAGCAGAAGGCTGGGGGACAGATTTTCATGGAGAACTCACTGATTCATTGTCAGATTTGGCAGAACATAATAAGCTAGTCTTGGCCACTTCCCCAATGCTTCCCTGTGAAGAGACAAAAGCAGTAGGGGACATGATTTGCCTGGCTCTTTCCGGCTCTTTCACCAATCCACTCGATTTAGCACAATAAAAGACAAACCTCATGCTATTTTGGATGTCAGTTCTCCATTTCTACATTTATTCCCCTTCTTGGACACTGATTCTAGTCCAAATGTCTCTGTGTTTGTATGTATGTTGCTGTTTTTAAAGCCCTAAGGACATAATTATTTCATAATATATGGGCTCCTGATGCTCCCATATATAGTAATGCACAAATTATTCAGGTCACTGTACTCATTCCGATCCACTCCAATGGCACAGAGCTTGTTTACAGATTGGGCAGAGACCCTGGCTGGCCCTCATCACTTGAGAGCAGGCAAAGCTGGCCTTAAAACGGCAGGTGGGTCACTGTCAGTGTCTTGCCTTTCTAGCGACGCTGCCATATAGCGGTAGCATGTAGCAACATTTTGGGATTAGGGTTGGGATGCTGATCAATTGGCAGTTCAAATATTGTGAACCAGGCTGCCATTTCTTTCTTTCTTTCTTTCTTTCTTTCTTGCATTTATACCCCGCTCTTCAGCCAGAAAAGGCTCTCAGAGTGGCTTACAAAGATTAATGATAAGACAGTCCCTGCCCTCAGGCTCACAATCTAAAAGACATGACACAAAAGGAAAAGGGATTGGGAGGGAGGAGGAAGAATGCAAAAACTCAGGCACCAGTTCTTAGTTAAAAAGGTTCTTATAGGTTTTTCTTTCTCTTTTTCTTTTTGGCAGGGAAGGGCAGAATAAGCTCCCTGCAGCTGCTCCCTCTTCAGCTGATGTATGGGGCCAGGTTGGTCTCCCCCTTGCTGTGATGATATTAGTTCAGTTATACTGTGGTACCGGGTAGAAAAAGAGATCTTTCAGTATATTTTTGCCAAGATCTTCATTATCCTGTAATCCTTCCACAGGTATATCCAGGGGGGGGCTTAATCAACTTTTTAAAGAGAGGGAGAGAGAGAGAGCATAAGTTACATTTCTACAAAATTAACCCCTTAATTAGCTGGGCATCACTTCAGTAGTCAGTTAATACTTAGAACTCTCATCCCCCAGCCTCTCTGTGCATATATATGCCCAAATCCAGAGAAAGTTAGTTGTCCTTAAGTCCAGTTGAGGCAAGTTAGTCATGTTTAATGTAAGTCTCATTAATTGCCCATGGGATTTAAATGCAACCGACGGTCTGTGGTTTGGGCCCTTAGTCTTTAGGCTGCGACCCTATATCCACTTACCTCTTAAGTAAGCCCCCCCCCCCCTGAAGTCAGTGGATTGGATCCAGACTTAGTAATACTTAGAGTGGACCCACTGACATCAATGGGCCATTAGTCCTGACTGACTAGTCCCATCAATATCAAAGGGTTTAATCTTAGTATGACTAACTCTGGATCCAACCCAATGGAACTTACGTCTGAGTAGACGTGCATAGGATTGTACCATTAGAGTGTTCAAGGAATTTCATTTACACACTTCGTCAATAATACTTACAACAACCTATGAAGTAGGCCAGAGAGCTTTGGCTATTGGGTAGTATAGAAATGTAATAAATAAATTAGATGATGATGATGATGATGATGATGATGATGATGATACATACATACATACATACATATTACAGATGGGGAGCTGAGAGACCTCTGGTCCAGTCCACTTGGGGGTGGTGTACATGGAAGCAGGCCTTTGCATACATAGCTCTAGTTGCTCAAAGAAGAGCAAGATGAAACAACTGCAATGCTTTGCAGGGATACTAAAAACCGCATACAACAAGGCTACATGTGTGCAGCACTGTTCAATTATCAGTAAAAACAATGATAATCTGAGAAAGGAAGAGTGGAGTGGGGGGCCTAGTCTTCCCTATATTAGTATGATCTATTGCGCGCGTAAAAGGGGAAAAGAAGAGGCGAGACACAAGTATATGGTGTAAATAAAGGGCCACATTTTATTAATCAAGATCTGCGAAGGGTGAAAGTGCGGGTACTAACTAAAACTGGCCATTGGCCAGTGAGGTATCCCGGGCAGATACATCCAAACCCGGGGGGTGGTGCAGCACTTCGCCACCCCCCCAGTTTTACACCCTCTTGGGTGCTGGGAGGCTTTCTCACAGTCCCCACCTCACGGTGCCACAGAACACCGATCCGTGTTCTGGCGATCCGTATTTCCCCCCACTGAGCCATGAAACTCAGCAAGCGTTGAGATACAGGTCTCGCCAGCCACCTGAACAGTGCCATTGGATGATCACCAAAACCCTAACCCCACTGCCTATTCCCGCACTTACTAGCCACAGAGAGAGACGTGCTTAAGCTAAGTCTCTTCTCCCCCACCTGGCGGAAACTACCTCCGGGAGGGCCCTTCGCAGATCCTGAAGAAAAATAAAATTGCCGACCTCGGACAAATGCACCCCGTCCGGTCGGTACAGCTCCCTCCGAGCCAAGGATATCTCGGGATGAGGAATCGCAACGCCTCTCCCTCCAAGGCTCCTACAGATTGCTCTGTTCGCCTTCCGGCAAGCCTTGTTCAGGCCACTGGGATTGACAGTATCCCTCCAACAGCATCGTGGCAAGATGTGGGACCAGAGAATCTGGACACCAGGCCATCTCCGACGAATCACAGCAAGGTCCGCAGATACTTGCAAAATCAAGGCCATGCCCATAAGCACGCCTAATCGCTTTCCCCCAAATGCACTACCAGCACTTGTGGGGGCAGGCCAACCAGGCCAGACCGGAATAACGTGGATAGGAGGTTCTGCTGCTGCATTGCACGCTGACCCAAGCACTGGGTGCAGCCAGTAGACCGATCCCAAGCTGAGATCCGAGGCCTGACTTATCAGTTCTCCAAATATCATACAGTGCCGGAACACAAGGACACAAGCCGACCTCCTTCCACTCCGGGAATCTGAAAAGACAGAAATGAAAACAGCAGCACCAATCATGGCAATTTGTGTACATACAATCGATATGCTTAAGAGCGCCAGCGACACACCGCCTGGACACTGTCTGCGAGAAAAATTCAGAGCAGCAACCGTCTAGAAGATACTGATGACTGTAGAACGCTCTAGGCACTTGCCTCATACAGCACTTAATGGCTGACAGGAGTTTCTTAATCAACACTGCACCTCTCAAGAGTGTGCATAAGGTAAAATCTTGGCCTTGCCTATCAAGTCTGCAATGGCCACAGACACAATATTGTCGATCAGGATAATCGCAAAATGCGGGCAGCACTCAGTTCATATCGTGCTTCTGCAATGCAGCCACTCCAGTCTATTTGAAGAAAAGGATGTTGCTCTCATGTGCAATCGCAATTACGGTGCAGGGAATACACGGCGCTCCCTGACTGGGCCCAGATTTCAAATTGGCCAAAGCCGTTGCTGTGGGCACACATGGCAGCTGCCCACCACTCCAGTGGCCTCATGGAAAAACGAATTGGGAGCCCGCTGAATAATTATGGAAACGGAAGCCTTGGAAAGAAGGTGTCCGTAAAAGGCTCCAGGTCCCAGGCCTGAACCATACCAATGTCCGGTAAGAGTTCCTTTAATGTAGACCGCATCTCCCTAAAAGAGAGCGGATAAAACAAAAGCTCGACACAATTCCCGAGCCTGCAAGGGGCCCCAGACATGATCCTTCTATTGGGCTAGGGAGCTGCAGGAGGAGCCCCATAGACAGGGACTGTAAAAGACTCCAACACGTGGCTTGGATTTCACGGCCGGCAGATAGGAATTATAATGTGCCGCACTGTGACAACCGAGCGTGAAGCAATGCCCAGCTATGACTACAAAGCCCATGCAAAAAACTGCCACAGACGCAAGCAGCAATCTGGGCCAAACATAGTGTGCGGAAGCACATAGGTTGGCTTATACTTATGCAGTTGTAAACAATCCTTGCACTGCCAAAACTGTTGAAGCCTTCTCAAGAAAATTCCTGCTTCCTTAGAGGAAAGCAGGGTAAGGCACTGCCTAGGGCCACCTAAAAGGAGACTTAGAAGAAGAAACGTGCTTATGGCAACAGAGACCCCAAATGATGCTGTAGAGGCAAGGGATTACCGCCCACAGTTCAGGAATACCGACGTGCTGATATCCTGAGCAGTCTCCCAGGAAGGCAAATACAAAATTGGGCCCTTTCCACATTAACAGGAATATGAGCCTCGCCCACCTATAGCTGGCACCCCGAGGCAGCCTGTGCCAGAAAATTGGAGGGCAAAGCCAATTATACTGGGACATGGGTCGCTCTATGAGAAGCATTAAGTAACATAAAACAGGACCCCATCCCCCATCTGTAGGAGGCATGTAGCCGAGAGAGGATGCTTGAAGTAAAGTCCACCTGGTTACTTTCCATCGACAACACTGCTTGCTACCCAAAATTCAAGCAAGGCATGGGAACCAAAATCAAATTAAATAACAATGAGGCTGAACGCAAGTCATTATCAAGTCCCAGAACTTTATGGGCTAACAGAACCCAATAGCTGCAGGAATGGAATTACCCCCTTCAGAGTTATATGCTTCGATGGCCAAAATAAAGTATGGGCCAGTGGCAGGCCTAGGGCATGGGTTGCCACCCATGCCTCCTAGGCCAGCCATACCGTAATCACACCGGACAGCCCACCCTGCTGCCAACCGAGTAGGCAATAAAGAACATTACCAACACCACATATACAGGCCAGAGGATTAGATAAAACTGACAGTGCTGATAAGCGAGGCCCAAGAGTAAACCCAAGCTCCATAGTGAGTAGAATGCGGCAGACGAAATAAATATAATGTATCATGCAAATAAACTTGGACTAGATTAACGACCTGCTGCACATATTTTCTAAGAATGCACCTCCAGCTTAATGCACAGGATGCATTCATAAGCCCCATTGCAATGAAAGGCAGTTATAAGCCTCCCTTGTTAAGAGTTGAGCCCTTAAAACCTACTAAAAATGGATATAAGCTCTGGACGTCCCAGGACAGAACCGAAACACACAAGGCAAGACCGCCCACACTTACCAGTCTGAAATTGACATGAAATGATGACAGAAGCTTTGGCTACCTGATAAATCACATGGCTTAAGAGCATTGGGACTCACG
Source organism: Shinisaurus crocodilurus (assembly GCA_021292165.1). Lineage (NCBI taxonomy): Eukaryota > Metazoa > Chordata > Lepidosauria > Squamata > Shinisauridae > Shinisaurus > Shinisaurus crocodilurus. The sequence goes on from CM037879.1 coordinate 133,107,913, forward strand.
ACTGTTTGCTGCGGGAAGAAATAGATGATGAAAATAGTTCAGCAAACGGACCAACAGGAACACCACTGCAGATCCGGATGTTGTCTCGAGATCAGACAAACACAAACTACCTGGAAGACCCACAGCTTGTGAACACTGGGGAAAACAGCCAAAAGAAAGCACATGGTATTAGATGGCATGGTAGGGAACAAAACCCCGAAATGGACAGAGACATCGTAAGGCACAGACAGCCAAGGGAACAGGTAAAAAGGAAGGGCTGCACTCAGCCATCAGGTACTAACTAGCAGGGCGTATGGATCAGGGCCAACCGACTTGCAACTAAAACTGCCACCAGAACTCCCAGCATGGCTCGGCATGATAAAATTGCTCGTGCCAGCACAGAACATTGGCTTGGTTGGCTATGCAGGAAGCAGTGAAATAAGTGAATAATGACTCGGTCATTATAAAAAAACCATAAGTGAAGCAATAGCAGGATTCAGGTGGGCGTAGCCGCTTATGTCACCGCATTCTAACTAATACATAAGGCCATTTAAAAACTAAGAAGGCAGACATAAGTTCCATTGAAATGAACACGCCAGCACACCTCTGGCCGGATAAACTGAGTCAGACTATTGGGCCGTCCAGCCCACTACCACTGACACTGAGTAGCAATGGCCATCCGGGTTCCCAGGCAGGAGCCCCCCCAATGAAATGCTGGGAACCTATCCAGGGACCCCTGGCATACAAGCCAGTGTTTAACCATAGAGCCACAACCAACTGCTTGGGGGCACACCCCGTCGTTCTTCCTGCCATCATGTCCCATTGGGAGGCAACCAATTCCTAAATAATAAAAACGAGAAAGCTTACAGAAAATTATGGGCACGAGCACATCAGCCCACTCTGCTCAGTATTACCAGCTGGCAACGGCTCTCCATAATTGTAGGCAAAATTGTTTCCAAAACCCTCCTAGAGATGCTGAGGATTGAACAAGAGCACACCGGCAAAGCAGGTGCTCTACCTACTGAGCAATGGCAATTAACTAGAAACCAGATAATTTTTGAATTCATTTGTTTCAGTACTGAAGCAATCAAAATGTTTCATATACTTTATCACATACTGACCCTGCGAGGTAGACCAGCATACAAACCCCCTCTTCGAAGGAAGGTATTCTATAGTATTGTCCTGGTATCCCGCCTGCTTTCTTGCAAGGAACATGAGGCGGTGCACACAATTCCCCTTACATATCATCCTCACAACAACCCTGCAAGGCAGGGTAGGCCGAGAGTCAAGGACTGGCTTGTATCCATACCTAAAGTAAACAAAGCGCTTCCCCTACATTAACACACAACAACCCTGTCAGGTTGACCAGGGTGTAAACTCTGTATGTCAGAATGAAGGCCTAATGTAGGAACTGCATCTACCTACTGAGCAATGGCAATCAACTAGAATCCAGATAATTCTTTAATTCACTTGCTTCGGTACTCAAGCATTCAAAGTGTTTCACATAGTTTATCGCACACTGACCCTGTGAGGTAGACCAGCATACAAACCCCTATTACAAAAGGAAGGCATTATGTAGTATTGTACTGGTATCCCGCCTGCCTTCCTGCAAGGAACCCGAGGTGGCTTACACAATTCCCCTTACATGTAATCCTCACAACAACCCTGTAGGGTAGGCTGAGAGTCAGGGACAGGCTTGTATCAGTACTTTGAGTAAGCAAAGCGCTTCACCTACATTATCACACAACAACCCTGTTAGGCTGACCAGCATGGTAATCCACATATGTCAGAATGAAGGCCTAATGTATGTACTGTATTTGTATCCTGCCTGTTTTCCTGCAAGGGACCTGAGGCAGCTCAGGTAGTCCTCCCTAACTGTTATCCACACAATAACCCTGTACGGTATAAAACAAAGGGGGTGGTGGTAAACCAACCCTTAGGTGTAGAACAAGGCAAAAGCCCCTGCAAGCGAAGCAAATCTACCACCAGAACCAATAAGGGTCTGGAATATAACTTTAACAATTACGGAAGAAGCAAGGCCTTAAGAAAAATCTTCTTTTAATATTTAAATTACCTGCTCCAGTGCAAGAGAAGGAGGCCTCACCAGCCCAACAGGGAAGGCACCTAGGGTTTTTGTTGTTGTTGTGAGATGCCCTATTTCACAACAGGGGGGCAAATAACAGAAGGCCTGGGCAAATCAGGCCCAGATACAGCAGAAATGCCACTCAGAGAAGGCGGGGCTGCAAGGCCCGAGCAGGACACAAGGCCCCAGTAATAACACCAGGCCGCACCTGCCAGGAGGAAGCACAGCCTGGCTGGACACAGGCCTATCCCTGACAGGAGGTCTGGGCCAACTAGGCCCCAGGCACAGAGTAAAAAGGCTGTGCCTGTTAAGGCAGGCCATGAGGCCCAAACAACATAAATGGGGGGGGGGGGGGATGCGTGCCAGTGAGGTATCCCGGGCAGATACATCCAAACCCGGGAGGTGGCGCAGCACAGTGAGCGGCTAGAAGCCGCTGGTAATGTTGCCCGAAGGGCTGCTGCCAAGGTAAGCACCCTTTACACTCAGGCCTGTAGAGGCCGAAGGATCCCCAATGGCAAGCGAGCCCAGGCACAGCCGTGCTGCAGGGCCACAGCTAATGGGCTATTGCAGGGGAAAGACAGGGCCTGTAGAGGCTGAATAATCCCCCAGGGAAAGCGGAAGAAAAGGTGCCCACACCCCCTTGTAATCAAATCAGTCACTCGTCCTTGGGCGCTTCTGAATGTGTAGCTGTTTGGTGATCCTTCTTTCTCTGCAGCTGCAAAAGAAAGAGCCCAGAGTGTGGGCATGCGGGCCTAATAACGGTCCTGCACGCTCCACCCTTGTATCCTATTGGCGGGTGAGATCACCCCATAGTGGTCTCACTCTCCTTTCCTCCGAGTGCAAAATTCTCCCCGCCCACAGTTGCACGTGGCCGGGGGAAGGGAATTGCTGCGTGAGGTAATTTTCACTTGTGTCTCTTCTTGGGTTACAAGCGATGTGAGGATATTGCTACTTTAAGAGGGCTATGCTTAAATGTATTACTGGTCCAGGTAATTGCAGGAGGTGATCTGGCACAAGATGCATTTACTAATAGGATTTGTGTCCCTCCAATGATGACTCTACAATGTGACTAGTTATAATTGGAAGTTTCTGTTGGTGTACTACAACTTGGATCTTGACAGCTGATATTAAAAGAGTCCAACAAGCGGCATTAAGGGTGGATCCAGCAAAACCACATTTCTCCTAAGATGATGAAAACCATACACCACCCAGGATGATGAATTTGGAGACCACAGAATGGTCTGAGAACATATGATGGTGTTACATTGTTAAAGCTAACTTAGCCTCAATCTGGATACAGATTGATTAAGGCAGAATAGCTTTGTAGGAGTTATACGGTATAATGTTTGTTACTTGTGATACAGTTGTGCAGCCACTACTAATGCTCAATGGGATTTCAGTTGGACTCACTTTCAGCTGGGAAAGGGCCTTAGCTCACTGGTAGAACACAAGCTTTGCATGCAGATGGTCCCAGATTCGACCCCTGGCTGCTCCAGGTAGGGCGGGGAAGGTCCCCTGTCTGAGACTCTGGAGAACTACTGCCAATTGGTGTCCACAATACTGAGCTAGATGGACCAAGGGTCTGACTTGGTTAGAGGCACCAGGTAAGTTGCTCTGAACTTTGCAAAGGAAGAGTGGGATTCAAGTGTAATAGATAAGCAGGTCATTGCAGTGGAGGCTGGTGGCTCCGATGCCAGTGGGCATGTGCATCCACCCCGGGGCACAGTCTGAACTTTTATGGAGCTATCCATGGTGCCGAACTGAGTTTGGGGCTGGGGGATAGGGTTCAGCATCATGGATAGCTCAGACTAAAACCCAGAGTGGGTACGTATACTGCTCCACCAGCCTCCACTAGGTCATTGTGTATTGGATGCCTTCAAGCAGGCCTGATCCACTAAGTTCTTATCATCTGACAGGTGTGAAAGTCCTCTTCACTGGGAAAAATGCTGGTTGTCTATGTCCACCCCATTAATAACATTATTGTTATCACAACAGCTGAGAATTATTTGTTTCTCTTTAGAGCAAGGGGAGGTGATTTATATTGTTTCCATCTCATTTCACAAACATGTTCTTCTGTAGGTGTATCCAGTTCAGAATAGACGATATGCAATGAAGAACTGCACAAAGGATGTCTGATGATAGTTCCAGAGAATGCAGTATGCCATTAGTGCTATAATTAGGAAACAGGTTGTGCTGCCCCACACGTGCTTGCAAAAACATCGCTTGCTCTCTTTCTTCCCTTATGGTTATTTTTAAATGGTGTGTTCCTATATGGACTGGGAAGTTAAGGTAAATAAATAGGATTTGTCTCTCTGGGTCAATTTTTCTTTATTTTTATTTCTATACTCTCTAGCCTGTACCTTTAGTGTCACACTGGCATTCCTAGAGCAGCTGTCAATCTAAAAGGCAGAATACAGTCACTCAAGACATTCATTAAGATATGTTGGATCTCTGTCCCTCTGAGGGCGGAGACAGTGGTCCACCCTAAAACATAATCTTTGTAGGACTTGCAGTCATGGATGGGAGATTTGGATCATGTATGTCCCTTCTCAGGAAATAATCCTTCAAACCTAAAGGGAGGGATGGTTATGGTCTAGTTGCTAAATCAATCACTGCCTTGAGAGGGTTTCACCCTTAAAGGCGGCCTAAAAATAATTATAAGTAAATAAGTAAGTAAGTAAAAGGAGGAGACCTGACCTTGGAGCCCCCCTCGCAGCCCCCATGGAAACCTGCAGGATTCACAGCCCTCCTGGTTCCCAGACATGCCTCCAACCCAGGGGCAGCTGCTGTAGATTAATTCCCCCCCCATTGAAACCAATGGGAGGGAATTCATTTAAAAAATGGCCAGGGAGGGAGGAGGGGGGAAGCAAAGATGCCCGTCCTGCCTGACTTCTGCCCTGCCGGCATGAGCCGAGCAGGATTTTGGAGATGGCAGTTCATCTGCCTGCAGTGCAGATGTCTCCAATGCAGCAGGTAGGATTGCTGCCTAAGGCTCAAAATACAGATTATGTTAGTTACGTAGCATGCAGATAACCCCTCTCCTTTTAATTTTTTTTTTACTCTTTAGCAGGAGCATTGAACCTCTTTCAGCCTAAGGGCCACATTCAATTTTAGAGAAGCTCTTGGGGGCTGCATTGCAGTGGTGGGCAGGGCCGAAGGCAAAAGGGGTGGGCCAATAATAGCAGCCTATTTTAGCTTCGAGCTCTTACTGACAGTAATGAAGCCTTAGGAGAGGCATTTCAGCCTTTTAGACTGGGAGGAAAGCTGCAGAAAATCCAGGAAACCACCAGACGATTGGCAGTCAGTGGGAAAGGGGGAGAGGGGTATGGGGTATGGCCATCTGGGAAATCCCAGGCAGGCTAGCTTGGCCCTCTAGGCCTGAGGTTCAGCACCCCTGCTTTACAGTAAGGGTGTGCAGCCTCAATCCAGATTGGGACCACCACACGCTAGAAGGGAGGTTGAAGCATCCTCCCCTCCAGCTGCACACTTTCAGATTCCCCCCATGCATGCATGGGTTGTTGTTGTTTTAACTCCATTGATGTATGGGATTTTAAAGTGTTTGTGGTGGTTCCTGGCCATGTGCTGTCAGTATGGAACTGCCCTTTTCCTCTCCCAGTGATCTCTGGCAGCTTCTCTATCATACCCTCCTTTATCATGAGCTAAATTGACCATTTGTGCACTATGAGAAATTGAGTTTATTTGCTGGATTTCCTTCCACACCTCAACTCTGTAAGTGCATCATGTGCGGGGAGGGAGGAAGGAGGTGGGCAAGGCAGGTGAGTGCACAATTCATAAGGACGGAGCCTTTGGGGCCTGTTAAAAGTTTCACTCAAAGGAACAGGTTTTGACCTTTTGTGCCTAAAACCTCCCCACTGGAATCGGATTTGTTTCCTAAAGTTATCACATTAGAGCGCAAGTAGACAACTCTGAAACTGAGTCATGTTTTACTCAGACGGCATTGGAGGAACATACCCTTTTTGTGTAATGAAGTTTATAAATCCGTGGCTGGATGCAGATGAGAAATTCATGGTTCATTCACATAGTGATGATAAGCTCATTATGGGTAGGCTTTCCATGCGTGCACATGTACTTACTGTTTGTATATGCTAGAAAAGCTATCGCAGAACCAAAATGTTATGGAGATTTCAAATGCTATGAAGGGTATTGTGGTAGAAAATGCAATCAAATCCTGACAACAATGCCTATGGTAATATTTTAGAAGGGCCGGTGCCAGCCTCCATCATGTGCTTGGCAAAGAGCTGTGATGGGCCTCCCACACACACACCACCCGGGCACCCATGGGTGTTCCCCCACCACCACTGCGTCAACCAACCTGGCTGTCCCTGCTGGGAAAAGGAAGTGCTGCAACAGCCAGCCAGTTGAGCCTGCAGGGCCCATCCCATGCTATTTTAAAACTGTTTTAACCTTAGGTTTTGAGTAGCAGCGATCTGAACCAATCAGATGCTGCCTTCGGGGGGGGGGGAGAGCCAATGAGGGCACAGGAAGGGGTGGTCTTTTCACCACTCCTGTGCCCTCATTGGTTGTACCCCCAAAGGCAGCATCTTAATGGTTCAGATCGCTGCTACTCAAAACCTAAGGCACAAAAGCTCTGTTTTAAAACAGTGTGGCATGGGTCCTGTAGCTGCAGGCTCAGGCAGCCGGGTGCTGCCTGTGATGCTTCCTTTTGCCAGTGGGGCTGACTGGGTGAGGGGACAGAGAGGAGTAGTAGCCACCACCACAGCAATAGTAGTAGTAGTCTGGCCATGGCCATTTGCCATGCTTGCTGGGAATAATGGGAGTTGTAGTCCAATGCATCTGGAGGGGCACAAGGTTGGGGAAGGCTGTCCTAATTTCTTTAACTGTGTGTAGCTGTATGCCTAACTGGGATGAAGGGAGAACTTGGGAAGAATAGAAAGGAGGCATTTTATCAGATGAGGCCCCTCCTGCACTAACAAGCCTATTACTGGAACTCCCTGCAAATGGTAATGCCTCATTAGCACTTAATTAGCAACTGTTCCTAGTGAGCAAGTTCAATTAATATCCCTCCATATGCAGCCTCTCCAATCAACAAATTTCCTGCTAGGACACATTTGTGTGCACCAGACGAGACGTGGAGGTTATTATATGTACCATTATCATATGACCGGGGTGTGAGTGTGTAAACTACTGCTCTCCAGTAGCGGGGTTTAATGGTGGGGTTGGTGTCAGGAAATTAAACAATTTCTGGTGCTTCCACCCATTTCCCCCAAACTGATGATTATTAGCAGTAATGAAATATGACTGGGAATCTTTATCCTCTTACTGAAGCTCTTTATATAAAGTGATGCTTAAACAGGGCTTTTGTATTTTCCGGCCTGTGAATGGAATGATAAACTTTTTGTTAACTAAAATGTACATTTTAAAGTGTCTGTCAAGGCAAGTGAAATTAGCATTCTAAGATGGATGTCTGCTCTCTGTGTTCTCCCTCTCAACTGCTGAATGTCCCTGTATATACCCATACAATCTTCTCAAAATCTGATCACAGAAGGGAAGAGATATAGGCACCCTTCATTCTGCGAAAGATCTGGAAGATTCCTTCCCAGCAGCAAATGCTTTAGAGGGAGGATAACCATGTCCTATCACTGGAGCCAATATGGCATCAGTTAAAGAGCCCTTGCCCTCACAGCTAGATACCAAGGACAACCTCAAACATCCTTTTGAGATTGTAAAGAATCAAGAGGACATTACCTCTAAGTTATGTGAGGTGGGTACATTTCTAATGTGTGTGTTTTTTAATGCTTAGTCAGAATATGTTTGTTACCTATAAAAATTTTATCTGAGCATATGCAGGCTTAGGGAGCAATCCTGTGGCCCCTAGACACTTTCTGAGGGGCCATAGGATACTGGGGATTTCCACCCCGAGGTCGGAGACAGTGTTCTGACCTTAGAAAGGGGAGTCAGAGATTCAACTCTGGCCCCCTCGGGCCTCACAGTCTTCTCTGAAAGAACGGCACCGGCTGCCCTCCAGTCGGAAAAGTGACCTCGGAGAGAGGGGAAAGGGGGCATTTTGGTGGGTGTGGAGGGGGGAGACTGGAGAGGCCAGGATACGAGTTTCCCGAGGCTTCTCCAGCCTCCTTCCTTCCTTCCCCTCTCTGAAGCACCATTGCTAGATGGGCAAAGAAGCCCGTCTAGTGAAAAATGCAGGGTGGGAGGAGGGAGAGGTGAAGATCACGGCTGCCACTCTTCCTGCCCTGCATTGGGTGATTGGAAGCTTCTGTGTTCGGGGGCTTCCAATCATCGAGGGTGCAATCAGTCCGACTTAGCCCTTAATTATTCAATCAAGCCCAGGAGATGTTTCTTTTTTTTGTCTGAAGAGAAGTCTGATGCTGCTGAAATGCTGCAGGAGACCTACCAGATAGATAGATAGGCAGAAGAATCTTCCCAGTTTAAGACCAGAGTTAAGGCTATCTCACAAAGTTGGGAAATTGGAAGCCAAGGCTGATACCTTCACTGACATGACCCATGATCAGCGATGGTGTTGTGCAATGTCAGAAATTGAGTATTTCTTCTCAAGTGACAGTCACACCTTGAACAGCATAGCTCTCTATAAGTCAATAATAGCTTATAACGCTGAACTGTTGTTTTCAAGTCTCTCACCAAAGAAAGAACTTTGTTTACAGGGCTGATGATTCCTTTTTTTTTGAGAGAGAGAGAGAGAGAGAGAGAGAATGACTGATGACAGAAATGTACTTTCTTGAGAAACTGGAAGAGATGTTGAATTGTCCAGGAAAAAATAAACAAAAATGGTAGCTCCTTATACAGATTTAGCAAAATGATGATTGTACAGACAAAGCAGGTACCCATCGCCTAATATATATTTACAGTCAAAAGAGCTATGAAAAGTAGAAGTGTCATGTTTACTGGAAACAGGATACCAAAAATGGGGTGTGCCACTATCTTCTAGTAGTACATTGAGCTTTTCTAGATTAGGCTTTTATTGTGTGCTTACCATTCCTCACTCATGGTTGTTTATGGGTGCTTTAAACATCATCGTCATCCTCCAGTTTCACTCCTGTGTTTTCCAAGCACGTTTGGGGGTGGGTTGCGGTGAGGAAAATCAGGTATTTTTTGGCATCACAAAACTAATCGTGACTCTCTACAAGTCTAGTTGCATTTGTTCTACCTTGTTCAACTATACCACAGTGCCACCTAGGGGTTATATAGCAGAAAGTATGGAAAGCAAAAACCCTTTGAGCAGAGATCTGATCTTAATTCAGCAATCTGGAAGGAGACACAGTGGGTTTAACAGCCTCGTCCAGAAAAGCTCATTGTTTCCATGAAGATAAATGCAGTTGTTGCAGTAGAGGTGAATATCTGTTGAAGAAGCGAAAGATACTGCTGTTTACTTTTAACTGGAAGAATTTGATGAGGGAGGACATTCTTCAGCTGATTTCATACTGGTTTCATGGCTTATTATGACATGGTAACCATGACATTGGCATAGTGACCCACCTGCAGTTAGCTTTATTGTGGTGGCAGTCACAATATAATTCCAACAGACTGATTTACAGCGTAATCCTATACATTACTTCAATGGGGCTTATTTCCAGATAAGTGGGTCTAAGATTGCAGCTTCAGGTACTCAACTCTTGCACTAAAATAAAAGGAACTTTAAAAGTATGTAATTTTGGCTCAGCTGTACTACTCATATATTTTTAATTAGAAACACAGAGCAAGGCATTGTATAGAACGAATTGTAAAGAATTAGTAGTAGATGGAGCAGAGGAAGCCTGCAATCTGTTCTCAGCATAGGAGCACCTGAGATGATGGAAGTTATTCCAGCTTCTTAAGTGGGGGTGGGCAACTTCCTGATGGGCGTTGTAGGCCAAAACATCTGAAGGGTGACACCCCTGATCGAAAGTAAGAACAATAGCACTGTTTCCCCAAATTGCCTGATCCCCAAACAGTGATATCTAACCCTTCTGACAATGGCTGTGCCATTGTGCGATGGAAACAAGCAGTGTGGACCAGGTGCCAGACCCAGAACTCCATGATATCTCTAGCGCACACATGGAACAGCTCCACAAGGAGCTTCTCCATTCACTTCAGGGGAAGCTCGCCATATGCTCAGAAGCTCCTGTGCTACCCAGTGTGGTAGGAGAAGATTCGGATGTTTTGCTTTGCTGACCAAATGTGGAGAGTAGTCACATTAATGGATCAATCCCAAGCTAGTGGTTGTGGGAGATTTATGGAGGAGAACCTGCCAGTTCTTAAGCTCTGCTGGTTTGTGTGGGCCAGGTTGGAAGGTGGGGTGGCTCACTTTCTGTCCCCTACCCCGTTCCCATCTAGCCTTTATAATTTCCCCTCTCGTTGACACTAATGGGAAAGAAAAATGTTGGCCTTTCTAGGGCTGTGTTATAGGACTGAGGGGGCTTTGAATCCAGAAGCACCAAGGACACCCCATCACAGTCTCACCATCTGCAAAGCACCACTGGCAGTATACTGCTGGTGGTGGAGCTTTCTGGCAGAGCACCATGGAGAGGGAGATCCCCAGCATCCAACAGCCCCTCTGCTGCCCTCTCAGGGAGCATAGGATCGCTCCCTTAGGGCGCAATCCTATCACAATGGCCATAAGCCCCCAAACTCAGAGGCTTACTGTCATCCTATGCAGAGTGGGAGGAGCAGTGGAGGCGATCTCCACCTCCCCGTCCTCCTGCCTTTCATTTTCAGTAGACGGGCTTTTTTGCCCGTCTAGCTGAAGTGTCTCAGAGTGGGAGGGAAGGAGGCAGGAGCGGCCTCGGGATAGCTCGTATCATGGTCTCTCCAGTCTCCTCCCCTCCCCGCCACCCGGAAACCCCCTTTCCCCCTCTCCGAGGTCGCCTTCCCAACCTCAGAGAACAGCTGGCATGGTTCTTTCGGTGTCGGGTGGGTGGAGCTCCAATTCACAGCTTCGAGGCCGGAACTGTGTCTCCGACCTTGGATCTGGGAATCCGAAATATCCTACAGCCCCTCAGACACTGTCTAGAAGCCTTAGGATTGCTCCCTTACCCTTAGTCTAGTATAACTTTCACAAATACAGTCCCACTGCCAGACTATACAGCAATGTGGAAAGCATGGCGCGTTATCCTGTATAATGAGTAATAAAAATCAGTTCAGCCTTTCACTGTTTAAAAATACTGGTTTATTTTAATTTTTGTCTAAAATATATTTCATTAAAATATAAATATTTAAATAAAAACATTAAAACATGCACAGGAACATCCCAATCCATAGATTTCTCCCTCTGAAAGGGATGCCTGAATTGGACTTCCCATCTCCAACTGTGGAGTGGGGGGGGGAGAAGGGGGAGGCACTCCACAAATGCCACAGCAGACATTCAGTGCTGGATTGGTAGATCACTAGATAGTAATCCCCAGGAAGGAAGGGGAGAGTAGGGGGAGGAGAAATAAATTGGATCCCCATTTCCTCCTTCAAACAGCAGATTGGAGAGCTATTGGCACTTTACTGACAGGGCTACGGGCACCTAGACCCAGCTACTGTGCATGGATTTTCTGTCCAGCTAGGGGTACACATGCAGAAGTCTGCTTTCACACATGCATACTACCTAGATGGATCGGCACACTACTGAGCAGGGTACAGCCTCTTTAATTTATATTTGGTACATAATGCAACTTTTCGTAAAACGCCCAATAGTTTTACTTCTTCTTTTTTAACCTCCCTGCCTCTGACTTATCTTGCATTGCACCACATTAAGAAAATGAACAAACTGAAACACACTTTTAGTAAACATAGCTGTGTCCCAAAGACGGTACATTTTCTGGTTTAAAATTAAGCCAGCCCAATAAATAATTGAGAGCTTTGTAATCTGACATGCTTTTAGAAAGCCCTACAAAATATTGAATATATTATAAGTACATTAATATATTATTATTATCTTTCAAGAAGAAAGCCAGTGCAGTAAATGATTAGTGAAAAGGTAAATATTATAGCCTTGATTATTCTCAAGGTGGAATTATACACATACATCACCAAATGAGCTTCTAGTGCACCAGCAGTCCATGACTTGAGGGTTGCACCAATCTAACTTTGCCATCAATAGTGTTACACGAAGACCCATAATGCATTTGCAACACTGAGGGTTGATGCTGCTGCTCTGGTGCTGTCAGATGTAGTGTAGCCCAAGCCCAAGCTATGGCCATGGAATGGGAGAAACATGGCGGGAGCATGACAGGACCTCTAGTCATTCACCTCCATGGCATTTTAGTAACTGTGGAGATACCTAATTTTTGAATTTTGTATTAGCTACATCCATATAATTCTGATATAGGAGATAATTCTATACACCAGTTCCTTGGTAAAAATTGTTTCTAATGGGTTATAACTGTTTATAATGGGTTCACACATCACTTGTATTCTCTACACTTAATTATGGTACACTTGAAGAGCGGCACCTCAGTGCGTGAGTTGCCTCCACTAAAAACATTGTGTGCAAGGTGATATGAAAGCTCTGTAGGTGATGTTCTATGTATCATAGCCCATTCACACATGCAAATCATCACTGACTCTTGCAGTTACTGAAAGATGAGTGTGCAGCCGTGAAGCAGGAATGACAGGCATCTTCGCTAGACTATTTTGTGCACTTGAAATGTGTATGATGGTGCTTCAGCGGTGAAAGCTTCTCTGTACCATCACCAGATTTGCCAACTGGTAGGACTGGAGTGCCTGTTTCTTAGGGTGGCCAGTTACATATCAGCAAAGGAGAAGGAATGCATCACCAAAACAGAGGACAAAAGAGGATACCAATTTGCATAATATTTGCATAAGCTAATTTATATGTATATATGTAAATTTAGAAATTGGTATATAATTAGAAATACAATACATCTCACCATAGTGGGGGAGACTGACTAGATGACCTGTGTGCCTGCTCAGTCTGCTGACCAGCTGCTCGCTGCTGCCCTCCCTCCTTGTGGTTCTTTGACATCAAACCAGACTTGGACAGGGCACCTCTTGCTTCAAATAGAGGACAGTCCTCTGCCAGCTCTCCAAAACAGAGGAGTGCCCTCTGTAAAGTAGGACACCTGGCCACCCTACTGTTTCTGCCTTTATTCAGTGCTGCTAAAAAAAGATGCCAGGCACACTTAGGACAATGGGAATGCAACTGTTGACTTTCATTTGGCTTGCTAATTTGACTCACAGGGAGTGACGACAATTGTAATCAAGGAATTCTCAGTACTGAGAGACAAACTAGATTATTTATTATTATTTAAAGCATTTTTACTCTGCTCTTCTGCAAGAAAAGCTCCCAGAACAGCTTACAGGTCAATAAGAAACAAGACACTGTCCCACAGGTTCAGCTTCAGCTTCAGGAGCTGACTCCTGTACTACCTGAGCAGAATCACATTTGGGAACTTAGGACCACATTAGATGTGAAGTGTGCATGCTTTTAAAACAATTAATAGCCAGTGGTGTGTGTGTGTTGGCTTGGGACCATGGTGTTGAACCTCTTTCAGTCCGAGGGCCAAATTCCATTTTGGAGAAGCTCTCAGGGGCTACATTCCAGTAGTGGGCGGGGTCAGAGGCAAAATGGGGCAGCCCCCAAATACAAAGAATACCAGCATGTTGTAGCTTACAGCTCTTACTGCCAGCAACGAAGCCTCAGGAGAGGCATTTCCACCTTTTGGAAAAGACACACACACAAAAGGCCAGAGGGCCAGACTGAGACCCCAGGCAGGCTGGATTTCGCCTGCAGGTCTGAGGTTCAGCATCCCTGCTTTGCCTGTGCCCCTGCCATGGTCCGAACTGGACTCAGCCCCCCCCCCCCGCTATTTATGATGGGAGGATAGCTCCAAAAAGCAGGCACAAGAGGGGTGCAGTTCTGATCAGGACCTCAGTAGAGGCAAAGGCTTAAAGGCCCTCTCCTCCCCCATGCTTTGGTTCCAATCTGGCTCCTCCCATAGTAGTAATTTAAAAAAAAAAAAAAAAAAAAAGCCTGCCAGGGCTAACTACAAGTTTCAAAAGACAGTTCTGTTCAGGTAGTGCAGGAGTCAGCTTCTGGACCTGAAAATATGGGACAGTGATCCTTAAAATTGAGAGCCAGTGTGGTGTAGTGGTTAGGGTGTTGGACTGGGACTCGGGAGATCCAGGTTCTATTCCCCTCTCGGCCATGAAACTCACTGGGTGACTTTGGGCCAGTCACTGACTCTCAGCCTAACCTACCTCACAGGGTTGTTGTGAGGATAAAATGGAGAGGAGGAGGAGGATTATGTAAGCCGCCTTGGGTTCCTTGCAGGAAAAAAGGCGGGGTATAAATATAATAAATAAATAAATAAATAAATAAATAAATAAATTAAAGGACAGTCGTAAGGGAAAGTCAAATAGCCAAGCAGGTCTTTGACAAGAGTTAAAGAGGTAGGCCTTTCCTAGTCCAAGGAAGCTTTAAAAGTATGAAGAATGACAGACAGACATTCAGGTGATATAAATGGGCAGAGGATTTTACATTTGAGTCAACTTTTGCACTTATTAGCATATTTTCATTGCACCACGCAGGCCAGTTGGATAATATATTTATTCAGTACTGCTTTCTTTACATACTATAAAATCTGATTCATAATACAAAATATCGGGTAAAAATCTTAAGTCTGTTGGAGGTTAAGAGGTGATTTGCTGTTGTCTTAGGTAGTGGCCAGATATCCACCCACTGAAGTTTTTAATGAAATATATTCATTTTTTCTTCCGGAGAGTCATGCTATGTACCTCAGTCCTGAAGGAGGCCATAAATCTTTGTTTGTTATAGAGGAACAAGAAGAAAATATCCCAAAATCGCTTCATATTATGGTCAAACTAAAAGAGCATTTCTCTCAAGCTCTGTGCATTGAAACTTGCACAGTGTTTATCTAAAAATTGTCTTTCTGCAGCAAGATGAAAAAGCTTAAGATTTACATATAATAGAAGTAATGCTCTGACAAGTCCAATTTACATTGTATGTTGCCTTCGTAGATTAGAAAAAATAGAACAGCTATGCAAACCTATTATTACATTTGAGAAATCATTAGTCTCAAAGGAGTAATAACAGAATGCTATTAACAATCTGAATACATTTTCAGCTTCTGTGTTGTTAAAGAAAACTTTATAAATATGCAAATTTCAGATCAACAAATCCAAAATAAAATGCACTGAAAATACTGATATGTAGACAAAAGTTTATTTACACCATACAACATTTTAAATATTTTATACACAGCTGCAGCAGGAAAAGCTACTCTGAGCTTCCCAGAGAAAACTGCAATAATAAAGATGTGAAATATATTATTCATATAAAAGTGAGATTATTACTTTATTGCATTTAAAGCAATGAAGAATGTAGCTCAACAGACATTCATTTAATGACGACAAAACTTTGCTTTTTTTATATTATAAAGTAAAAAGTGTAGTAATGGCCAAACAGACTGTTATAAACTTTAAAAACTGCATAAATATATACATTGTGCTTCATGGTGAAGTTTTTTGAAAACTAAACCAAATGAAGCTGTTACAACATGAACCGTTGCTTGAGGTTTATCTATAAAGATTTACCTTACAAATCCATTCCACGGGTACTTACAAGACACGATGGTAAGAATTGTACACCTGGGCTCTCCACTAGTTTTGCTAGTGGGAATATATCGTACGAAAAGAAACCACTGACGTTTGGCACGTGAAGGTGCTGACACACGTCTGCCACAATGTTCCAATAGGACGTGTCAGGCTTCCCAAGTCGCTTGAGTGTCAGTGCAAACGAAATTGTTCTATATTTTGCTTTCGCTTCAGTCTGTTTCACCTTTCATTAAACCTCCGTTTGAAAATCACCTTCTTGTACATCTAGAGGCAAGTTCAGACATTTCTCCCATTCTGCTGGTCTTAGTTCTAAAGCATCTTTTGCCTCTGAATCTAATACGTTTATTGTGGTATAATGTTGGTATTCACTTGTATTTTTGAAACTGTCCCAAGGAGCTTTGTTGGCTGATGTTGGATTTTCCTGTGAAAATTAGGCGTGGGGAGGGGAGGAGGAAAGGAAGAAAGAAACAAAAATTAAAAATAAATACTTTTTGCAGTTTGGATCATCCAAGAGATCACATAAAAAGCAGACATGATAGCTTTGAAGGAAGCCAAACTGGCTGCTATTCAGAGTCAGTTTTCTCATCTCCTTCTGTGAGCAATCGGTACACTGGAAGACTTGCCAACAGATGTGCCAACAATTCCCAGTAGTGGGCTTGGAAAAGAGTGTAAGGCAAGGGTTCATTGACCATCACTGACAACTGTATATTTAGTTGCAATTACCTAGAAATGCAAGCAGGAATAACTGCATGGCTCGCTCCCAAGCTAGTTCTCCACTCCTGTCACCCTTTGTATGAAAAGTGGGTAGCCCAGAAGCATAATGGAAATGGAAGAATTGGATATTATTTATGTATCCCGGACTTTGCCAAGGAAGCGAAGCTCAGGGCACTGGACACAGCACTGGTTTTATTTATTTATATTTATTTTAAAGATTTATATACTGTCCTTCAGCAGGGCTTCCAGGGCATCTTATAAAAAACAATATAAAATACATGAATAAAACGTAACACGTGAAAAAGGAAAACAATTATATTAAGATATATCAAAAAGCCTGAAAGAATAAAGGTCTTTGCCTGGCACCAAAAGGATAACAATATTGATGCCAGACAGGCCTCTAATTCCACAGAGTGCCACCACTGAGAAGACTCTCTCTGGTCACAATCTACCTCACTTCAGATGGCAGGGACATCTGGAGGAAAGCCTCCAAACATTATCTTAAGGCATGGGCAAGTTGTTCCTATCTGGGAGCAGGCATTCCTTCTAGTATCTGTGTCCTAAACCACATAGGGCTTTAAAGGGAAGCACCAGCACTTTTAATGGTGCTTGGAAACTGAGCAGAAGCCAGTGAAGTTGTTTCAGCACTGGTGAGATATATTCCTATCAACTGATCCTAGTCAACAGTCTGGCAGTTATTTATTTATTTCATTTTTATACCGCCCAATAGCTGAAGATCTCTGGGCGGTTTACAGCAATTAACAAGACAGTCCCTGCCCGCAGGCTTACAATCTAAAAAGACATGACACACAAGGAAAAAGGAATGGGGAGGGAAGAAGGGGGAATATTAATTAATACTTCTGGCAGGGCTGGTGGAATGGCCCTGCGCTCCCTCTCATCTCCCTCCTCTCAGCCTGCTGGAACTAACTAAATGTACAATGTATTACAGTAGTCAAGTCTTGATGTCCCCAGAGCATGGATAACTGTGGGTGTTATCTACATAATAAACCTGGAAGTGAGTTAAGCCATGACATAATGGCTTGTCCAAGTTTAACCAATGAGATTTATAGCTGAGCATGGGATCTGAACTGTCTTCTACATCCAGCCCCATCACTCTAGCAACTGAACTGTGTTAATGATTTTCTACTTTTGGGGTATTTCTCAGTAAAAAATAATAAATATGATCATATTTTCAGATGGTCATGTTAAAAATCATGACTTCCTCAATAATTCTCAATGATGGGATATTAAAAGTACATAAGAAAATGGCAAAAAATGAATAATATACTTACCATACTGCCTGATTTTGGTACATCTCGAAATCTGTCTAGTGTCTGAAATTTCTGATTTAATTCCTGAAACAATTCCATGTGCCTCTTCCTCGTATGCATGACCTTCTGCAAAATGGAATATAATTGCTTAATATTTCATAATGAACCATGGCATAGTTTTAAAAGAACCATTATTTCCTCCAACCTAATAAAGCAAATTGAATTTGGCTGGGCTGTCTCTCTCCTATAGACACAAGAAATGGAAATGAATCACCCCGTGCCCTATTTGATCTTTGTAATACACTTCTTGGATATAGAGTGTTGCTTTTTCTCCTTCTCTTTCCTGAATCTCCAGAACCAGTAGCTATTGCTTTTGCACTACTGCAGATATGTTATGAATATAGCAGCCACCACTATGGAAGATTTTCATTGCTTGTCAGTCAAAAGCAATTTTGAAAGAAATGAAATATATGTTGTTTTTAAATGTTTTAGAACATTATTTTCCTTAATATTAGTAGGTTGAACATAAAAGGTCCAACATACCTACAGTATATGTGTCTCATTAGAATGATATCTGTTGGGAATACAGCATCCAGAGTTGTTATTGTGATCGAAAGCCAAATTATTATTGTTTTCATTTCTTACATTTATATCCCACCTTTCTTCATAGGACCTCAAGGCAGCATATTTGACCCCCCTCCCCCCAGATTTTATCCTCATAACAATCCTAAGGTTAGGCTCAGAGATAGTAATTGGGCCAAGATCATGCTGTGAGCTTCATGGGTGAATGGGGATTTGAACCTGGGTCTCCCACATCCTAGTCCAATAATCAAACCACAATATCACACTGGCTCCTAATCTACAGCTGTGTTGCTGTAGCATTAGTAAGCCCTGCTGACTGGGTTCGCATGACACGACAACCCACCGTGACTTATAAGCCATGATGGATTGTTGTGTTGTGTGAACCTGGACTGTTTCCCCCAGGGTGGCTTGTTCATGGGCAACAAGCCACCCTGACAGCCCATGACTTGTTCTTGGGGTTGTTGCATCCATGATGGGTTGGTGTGTCATCCAAACCCAGGCGACTGTCCACATCATGGGTGAAGGAAAGCAGCAAGCAAGCCTCTTGGTAAGAGCAGCAAAAACCTCTTGCCGCTCTTGCTAAGGTCACCTGGGCCACTGCCAGTGCCAGCCACCCCACAAGTACCCATGTGGTTGTATTTGGTAAGTGATCCCCTATCTTTAACTGGTCAATTTCCAATAACCCAATTCAACAGGTTAAATAATTTTGTTATTTAGGGGATGCTTTTTTCACAGCCAACTCTTCTGGGAAGGCCCAGGAGGATGCTATTCTTATTAAAGCAAGATGTATTGTAGGATTAGATTAGATTAGATTTCCAATGCCTAAAGAAGTGGCGACATGACTCGCAATATGGGCATGGGAACATAAAAAAGCAATTATAAAGCAATTAACCTCACAAGAATTGTGGGGGAGGGAACAGGAAACAGTTCTGCAGGATTCAGTGAGATCCTTCTTGCAAAGCATAATTCGCCTAAGAGATAGCTGACCTAGATTTATGAAGGAAGTCTTGCATAAGCGATTTTCTGGAGATTTACAAGATATTAATCTTACATTTGCTAGTGCTAGGTAGCAAATTAAGTCCTATGCACCCACACATATTTCGAAAGACTGGTTTCACTTTCAAAATGATTATTAGCTAAAGGAGCCCTATTACAGGAAAGGAGCTTTAAAACAAAACCAAGCAGGAACGCAAACAAAAATAACAGGATTGTGGAAGAAAGCAAACGGATCACTATTTTGCAATAGAAATTGCAGGTATGGGGGACCTGATTCAGATTGGGCCCATTGCAGGGCGGGAACAGTTAACACCCTCCTACCCCTACATTAAGGTTCCAATCTGGATCAGGCCCCCTGCATCTACTCTAGAGTAAAAATGAAAGAAAAAAGACATAGTTGCTAGCTATGTCTTTAAAAGAGTGCATGTTTCGGCTCTAAGGTAAGTTAACTCACACTGCAATCCTATGCATGTCTATGCAGAGCAGAAGCAAGCCGCATTGACTTCATTGGGACTCCCAGATAAGTGTGTATAGGACTGTAGCCTTAAGGAAGTTGATAGAAAAAAAGTTTCCCATAACTCCTCCCCTCTAAGCAATCCCCAAAAAGCCTCTCTGTAGGGTCAAGGGGGGTTCTTGAATGATGTGGGATGGGCATGAAGGTCTGAAGGCGGTAGTAGGGGGTGGGAAGATTCCTTCTGTGAACTTGAGTTAACTTATCTTAGAGCTTTTCTACATGAGGCTGTTAATCACTGTATCTACTTTTGCTTTTGTCACAAGATTGAGATCTGAGCTCTACACAAAGGGCTTTTCCTTTCCTGCTGGAGGTGGTGCTGTGGTGCTGTGCTATAGCAGAATAGCACAAATACACAAGTAGCGCTTTCACTTTCAGAAATAATTCTAAAACCCCCTGGGAAAGTCTCTTAAAAAACAGAAGCGAAACTGGAGGGTCAGGACATTGTCTAAAGAACCCATAAACAACTGTGAGTAAGGAATCATGAATGCACAATAAATGCCTCATGTAGAAAAGCTCTTAGGATCCAGGTCTGATTTGGGGCACTCCCCCCCCCCCATTCCCCAGCAGCCCTGCCATGTCTCAACCCATATTGTTCAGGAGGGGTTTCTGATCCTCCAGAGAGGCTGTTCGTGGATTGCAGGAGACTACAGGAGAGGAAAGGGATGAGACACTTTCTTTCCATGAAGTTCCTTAGGTTAAACCTTTCTTACGATCTTGAAGCCAATATATATGTGTACCTGATCAGCCAAATAAAATCTGCACACCAGCTGGTGGTACACTCGTTTGTAGAACAAAAGTTCCCAAAGAAGCAGCAGTGGGTGAACTTGGCGAAATGTGCATCAATTTTATAAACACTTTGTCAGACAATTGAAAATAAGTAACAGGATGACAGATAAAGGGGAACAGAATGTTTTGGATGCGCCCGATATCATCCGTATTTATTATCAGATGCTAAAATCTGCTCTCTTAGTGATAAAAAGGATGTCTTCAAATCAGTTGCCATAGAGAAAAAAATTAGGAAAGAGAACCACACTGAATATCTGACCGTCTAAATGGCACAGTATGACTCACAAGATTTGCTCAGTGCTGTGATTATATAATTTATCCTTATATACTTTAAGAAAAATATATAATTGCCTTCTGGTAGCTTGATTTGGATGTTAATGCGTCACAGTCTTCCTACTTGCTATGCAGTTTTATATAGTTAAGTGGATGCCTTTTTTCCTTTAAGTTTATTTTTCTTTAGGTATAGAAAAAAAGTGTAGTAATGGGGCTCAGTGACTCCAGAATTTGAAATGCTCCAAATGGTACTTGTAACTTTTCTCTGTTTAAAGTGGATACAATTGCCCTGTGCAGATGACCAGTCTGAGGAAGTGACCGCTTGGAGGAAGGAAGGAAGGAAATAGGATCATGCCTGTGCTGACCCTGCCTCCCAGCAGCTTTGCATTGATGGGCTGTTCTGCACAAAACGTAGATACTATACATCAGCTTTCCCCAACATGGCACCCTCCAGATGTGTTGGACTACAGCTCCCATCATCCCCAGACATCCACTCCCATCATCCCTCACCACCTCACAGGAGGTGATCCCATAGGCACAATCCAATTATCTCCTCCCCCTCCCCACTAATCTCTCCTGAATAGTCTGCATAAGACTAATGCTCCTGGGATATGTTATGTAAGCTGTTGGGGGGGGGGGGAGTAGACCTTAACAGGTTCCTAAAAATGTGTAAATAAATAAATACAGTAATACCTTGGATTGCAAGTAACTTGGTCTGACAGCATTTTGCAAGACAAGCAAATTTTTAATTTTTTTTTTACTTGATAAACAAGCAAGGTTTTGGTAGGGATGTAACCGCTCGCCTCGAAATTGGCCCCGCTCACGCCCGCCAGAGACTCACTTTGATATAAGAATGTTTTGGATTACAAGCACGGTTCCGGAACCAATTATGCTTGCAATCCAAGGTATTACTGTACAATTATAGGGCAGAATCACATTGAAGTTAGGACCCTATAACTCAGCCTTCCCCAAGATGCAGACTACATGACAATAGGCTAGGCTGGCTGGGGCTGATGGGAGTTGTATTCCAAAACATCTGGAGGGTACCAGGTCAGGGGAGGCTGCTGGGGTTGATGGGAGTTGTAGTCCAACACATCTGGAGGGCACCAGGTCAGGGAAGGCTGCAACTGGGTGATAGGTAAACCAAACTGGAAGGGATGTACGTGGAAAGCTCATCCTTACAACGGAGTTTGTCTTTTACTAGCCTGCCTGTGTTTCTGCCTCAATTTCCTGGTAATGGCTCCACATACAGTGGAGCCAGACAGCAGCACCCCAAGTACTTTTATAATAATTGGCTCCACAGCTAGTCTGCAGTCTGAATTTTGAGGCAGCCGGGGAGCTTTGTCTTTGCCAGCGTAAACCTTTAACCATCGCATATTGGTTCCTCTTCTATTGACCTGACCTGACTGTTGCTAGGCATTCACACGACCCCCCAAATAGCTGCCTTTGGTTTCACAGTAAATGTTTAATAGCTTGTTCCATCATTCCTAATGCTACAAGGGCTCCAGTGCTTACTGACATGAATGGTGGCCAGGCGTTGGGATGGATCTGGCAAAAGGCTCCTGTGGAGGGAAGGGGTCTTTCCATCAGCTGGAGGCTTTTCATCCAATGGAGCTTTTCCACAGGAAGAGGCAATCTTTGCCAATTCCTCCTCCCCCAGTGATCCCTTATGTCCCCTGAAAATCTCCAGAGGGTTGGGGGACCATCTGGAATGAGGTATGGGAGAATTAGTGATGCTCAATCTCACTGAGGTTCTCCAAGCTCCACCTGGAAGCTCAGACTGCCTCAGTCCCATTTTCGAATTCGATTACATCTGTTTTTCTTTTTGTTTGAATGGGAAAAGTGTGCCTTTTGGTATGCATTTTTGAAAATGCACACCCAAATGCCCCGCGCCCTCCAGACTAAAGTGTAAAAAATATGCATTTTTAAAGTGCGCATTTTTCTAAAGTATGCATTTTGTGAACATGAATGCAAGCTTGGGAATGGGCGGCCTTGTTTTCTGAAAACTGTGCACCTGTTCACATTCAGGGTTGCTAACAGGGCAAATCAGAGTTAAAAATGAATAAAAATGAAATCCTTGTACATCCCTACCTGAAACAGTGGTGGGAGGTGGCACTGGGGTCTGCAGTGGGAGGGGGCAATTGGTCAAAATCGACTCCCCCCTTTATGCTAGCAAGAGTGTTCTGAGGGGAACTCTGCTTGGGGGACACGCTGGCTGGCAGCATAAATGCTCTTGGTCCAAGCTGTTATTTTTCACGTTTAGATATTAGCTCAGCATTAAATTGGAGATACATTCTCAAACTACATGCTATCTGGTACTAACCACATGTGGTATGTTAATATCATTTTGGGTAAAAAGAAATGGTCACCCATTGCTGTAAAATGAATGTAGCTAATAAGCCCACTAAAGTCATAAGCCTGCACATCTTTTTACTCGTCTGCTGGTGGCTGGTAGAGGATGGATGGAGAGCTCTGTCCCCGCATTTCTGTGCTGCGCAAGGAGCAGGGGGCTTCACTTCTCTGGTACCTTCTTGGCAGGGATCCTCCAGAGCAGATTTGGAAGGTGCACGGGGGGGGGGAGGGGGGAGGAAAAGACAGGGAAGTCCCTTTCCTTCCTCTGATGGCTCTGGATCGGTTTCTATCCTGGGTGCAGAGGAGAGACAGAGTGTCTGATCCCTCCTCTAATAGCTCACTCACTCGCCTACCTAGAATTCCTTGTGATGTATGGCTACCAGTGCTTAAATACAAGGCCCGATATAAGCTTACTTAAAATGACTGGTAGATTTAAAAAAAATATATCATTTTGTGATCCAAAATTGTGTATACGCACCATGCTCCTCCCTCAATTTAATAATACCCTCTTAATAATATTAGTTAGACTTGACAATATGTATTTCTTAGATCTGAGGTATTTTATAAGGAACAGTTCACGTGACAGCACTACTGCTTTTTTTTTAAACACAATATTTTTATTTTAATCAGGGAAGTGATAACGGTAAACCAGTCTCTTTTCTCAAATGTGAGGAAGCTTCTTCGCAGCGTATATTGTGCTACCGACTGCTCTGGGCCCATTCACATTAATATGAATGATTCCTCAAATTATAGTTAGTACATGCTTCTCAAACGATGATAAAGTGGTCCTAAGTGTATATTGGCTATGCAAACATGATGAGGCCTCAGCTTCACAAGAGGAACACATAATTAATTATATCAGAGAGTTAACTTGCATGAACAGGAAGCTTATGCATAAACCAAGATTCCACAAATCATTAATATTCCACTCAACAGACGAGGGATGTTCTGCTTTGAGTAAGCACAGGCACTCCTCAAATTCTAAACAGATTTCTTCAAAGAAACTTCCACTGAAACCAACGGCACTTATTTTCAAGTAGTGGGGTCGGGGTCAGGGTGTAAGATGCTAATCCTATAAATTCCATGAATCTCATAGGGTGTGTTCCCCCCCCCCCACGCCTTGCCCGCCACTTCATAGTAAAAAATTGTGTTTAGGATTGAAGCATCACCATCAGTGAAGTTTAAGATAAAATAAATAAATAAATAGTCCGCATCAACTGCCAATCCCAAGTGCTTAGAAGCGCTGGAGCAATAGATTGTGGGGAAGGGCCACAGCTCAGTCCTAGGGCACACAGTCTGCCTGGCAGAGGTGTTGGTAGGCACTTAAAAGAGTCTCATAGGACACAAATCTGCATAAAATCTGTATATGCTAATTCATATCTATATATGCAAAGTTAGAAATAGTTATTAGGATTTATTTAAATTTCACAGAAGGCAAGGCAATGCCAGCCAGTTAATAGGGTTAGGGTGGGGTGGATGAATCTGTCCATTTTGGTCACTCCCACATTTGAATTTTTAAAATATCAAGTTTCTTTCCATCCTGTTTATGAAGAAATTTGCAAATTTTGGAAAGTTCTCATCAAAAGCAAACCAACCAAAATTCTCACCCATCAGCATCAGCCAAATTCAATAGGTCCAGCTGCTCCCAGCATGGAGAGGACCATGCTGTACCTGTCTGATATGTAGCTCTTAAAGATGAGGAGCCTGTCTGAAAAGAAGAAGTGGCAACCCTAATCCAGCACTATAAACATGACTGAATACACAGGGATTCAAACCCAGACTTTTAAGAGCTAAACACTCAAAACCCTCTCTGCCTGGGTGGATGAATGTCTATTTTGCTTTCTTTCGTTTACATTTTTTAAACCTCAAACTCTTTCCATCCCCATTTATGAATAACTTCACAAATTTTAGTAAGTTCTTATATATATATATATATATATATATATATATAAAAATGAACGGAACAAAATTCTCACCCATCCCTAGAGTACTGGGTTACATGGACCAATGGTCTGATTCGGTATACAGGGCAACCTCATATGTTTATATTTTATCCATACTTTATTGGCTAATTCACCTGGAGGCCAGATCCTCACCCACTACGTGTACAATTACATCCCTGCACATTCACAACATACCCTTGGGAGTTCCAGAGGCCAGAAAGACTTCACCATATTATCATGTGCACAGCACACAGCCACTGATCTCTCTGGAAAGGTCTGTGTGGTACACAGCTTCGCTCCAGATCGTTAAAACCATGGAGAAATGGATGATGGTGGCTGGCCATTGCCTTAGCTGACAACTGCCTACCTCAGCGTGCAATCGGGCTTTTTCATGCTTGGCTTTAAACTGTCCTGGCTGGTTGCCCTGACTTCTGGCTGCCAGAGTTTCTTTTATCTTACTGTGCAAATGTTCAAATGGTTAGCATATGTAAATGAGCCCTAGTATCTCTCCTGCCTCTCCCAGAAGAAGCCATAAGAAAGGCGGGAGCCCCAAAACAATGTACTGTATAGCGATTTAATCTACGAGGGTCAAGAGGTGGCGAGGGCAATGACTCCTGCAACTTCAGCGTGAGAACAAATGGACTAAGTAAGTGGAGCTGTGGAAATGTTAAAAAATCACTAAAATGTATTTTAAAAGTATCATCTGGAAAAATGCATATTTAATGCAAAAAAGAAGACATTTCAAAGGCACAGATTTAGCAAAGCACACACCATATAAAGTTTAGCACACCATTAAAACATACTACTATCTCCTATAAAAGCTGGCTTGAAATATATTAAAAGAAACACTTCACATTCATCTTTCTTTAAATCAAACGCCATTTGAAGAAGTAAAAATAATATAGGGAAACTTACTTCAAAGTCGAGGTCAGAATAACGTGATTTTCTTCTCTATTAAGCATTAAGGGAAAAACAAAAACAAAGTTGCATGTTAAGTTAATGTTTGCACATCAAGTAATGGTATCTATTCTTTAAATGAGTATTGATATAGTAAGAGATACACCTATTCAAAATATTTGAAAATATTTTCAATTTAATCTTAGGCAGAACATTGGGTTGGATCAATTTTTATTTTTATTTTATTTATTTATCATATTTATACCCCACCTTTTTTCCTGCAAGGAACCCAAGGCGGTTTACCTAATCCTCCTCCTCCTCTCCATTTAATCCTCACAACAACCCTGTGAGGTAGGTTAGACTGAGAGTCAGTGACTGGCCCAAAGTCACCCAGTGAGTTTCATGGCTGAGTAAAATCATAACAAGTCTCTTCAATTTCATTGGCTGTACTGTAAGGATGACTAAGTCTGGATCCAACTCAATATTTGGTAGAACCAAAGTGGTACTTCTACCAGATTTCCCTTGCTCATCATCATATAGTGGTCCTGTACAAAAAAAGCTCTCCTCTGTAAAACTACTGCTCAAATGTTTGCAAAAGTAACTGTTAGTCGCAGGAGCCAAAACTGATAATGTTAGCATGGGCTTTCATGACTCCTGAATCTGGGTTGTGTAAATGTCCAAACTTGCTTTTGGATGACAGCTGATTTTTAAAGAAACATCACAATACATGCGAATCTTTACCTCTCTGCTAGGAGGTTAATCCCCTTCAGTGTTAAATTGATGGTGTGAATCCACCCTAGAAGAACCTGCTTATTACATATACTACTAATTGTACTGGCCATCCCCTGACAGGTTTAATCCTTGAAGGTTGGCCATCTCCAGATATTACGCATGCTTTAAAATGTATATACTTTGTTATCATGGAGATTTCAAAGCTTGTTTTCAGGCATATGTACTTTCCAACATTTCACAGATGAAAAGCTGGTCCCTCTTGTGCACGAGTGGGTGGGGCTACAGGAGAGTTTGGCAGCGGAATGGTGTAGTCTGGCGGACAGTGATGGGGCCAAAACAATCCAGCCCCAAATGTGCTACGAGAATAAAACAGGAACTAAAAGGGCATGCAAGCGAATGGTTCCAGGGGACAAAAGCAGTGAGAAAACACATGCGACGTGGCACACCAAATACACAAAATATACATACATGCACTATATGGCATATATATCATTTAGAGGACAATGGTCCCATTTTACAACTAAGGAACACCAAGTCACAGCCATGTGAGTATTTATTTCTTTAGATATTTTAACCCCGCCAACAGGTCCCCAAGGCAGCTTGAGTGACCAGCCCAAGATCACTCAGTGAATCCATAGCGCAGCATTCTTAGGCAGAAACAGTAAGTAACAATGGAGTGCCTCTAAGCATATGCAGAGGGCTTTCCTGCTGAAGAACTGCAGCCTCTCTCCCCCCACACACTAGAATGAAAGAAGTAGAGCTCACAGAGTGATGCTGCATCTCCCACACAGATTAAAGATCCTGCACCCCTCTCAATTAAGCACTGACCCCACTTCAATCACAATGCGGGAACCCATACATTCTGTACCCGGTCCACACCATAGTCCACTCCTTGTTTTCCATCCTCCACCAAGTCTTCACAAAACCGGTTCTTTCCCCTCACCTTTCTCTCTCTCTCCTTTCCTCCCCAGTTTCTTGTTATAAACAAGAAACAAGATCACCTCTCCAGGTCTTAGCCCAGGAGCCTGCATTTTCAATACCGGGGCTTATTCCTGGAAGATGGGAAGAAAGTACCCCTGAGCATGTCAAGAAGAGTCCCTTTCCCTCACCACTAAATACCAGCAGTCTTCTACTTCCCCACACATTTAGAGTTCCGGAGGAAGTTACCCCTGAGCACCTGCTTAGGCAAGGTTTAACTATAAGAGCTGAGCTCCCAGTGATCTTCCATAATACAAAATCCCATTCCTGGCTCTACCCCACCACTTGCCGTGCAGTTCATAAAATAAAGATTCCTTCCTTCTTCCTTCCTTCCTTGGAATGTTTTTGTTCATCTTGTTTTTTTATCAATACATTAAGGGAGAAGGTGGAAGGCTGAAGGAAACACCTCCCTCGCCCGAACTCTTCTGGCCCTCTATCCCCTTCCCCTACAGACCTTCACTACAGCCCCAGCTAGCTTTCCTCTCCTATTCCAGTGGCGTTGAAAAAGCAGATACAGTAGCCAAGAGGAAAAACTATCTACTGAGGCTTTTCGGGAGGAGGGTGAAAAATCAGCCAATGCAGTAAAAAATAAAATAAAATATGCCAGTCTCTTATGTTTGTGTGATCAACAGTTAGTTTTTGGCATGGCCCGTAACTAAAAGGTGTCATACACAGATACACACTGATAGGCACGTTAGGATGATAACCCCTTGCTTTACTTGCCATGTATAATACACACACAAAAGGGAAAAAAGAAACAGTTGCTTCTTGCAAAGTGGGATGATTGCAAGGAGGGAGGCTTTGAAAAACACAGCTGTCCTCACCAAATCAGGACAGTTGGAGGGCCTGGGCAAATAATGATTTCATTTATGCAATCCAATTGATTTCAGTGTTGTGCTTGGAGTCCAGTCAAAGAGGAATTAAGGCACTGTTATATTTGTTACTAATTTGGCTGTCAGAAAGTTAAGAATTTACAACCTGATCCTATGCATGTTTACTCCAAAGTAAGCCTCACTGAGTTCAGCTGGGCTTACTAAGTGTTCACAGAAGTGCAGCTTTTGAGTGCCTACTGAAAAGTAAGGCCTATACAGTTCAATGGGGCTCACTCCCAGGTCAGTGGGATTGAGTGCTAGTATTAGATTAGAGATTATTTGAAGCACAAAGCCAGAGTTTGCCCTTTTTAATTAACTAAAGGGGATATTTAAAGACTTGCTGGAACAACTATGCCACAAAAAGAAAAAGGAAGCTGAACAAAGGTTTAAGCATGAAGACCAATATGGTTTTACAAAACAGTGACTTTACAAGGGGTTACAGTATCCTCAAATCAGAATGTCACTCACACCAGATCTGGCTCTATGGCCACAGAAAGAAAATAGCTGATTCAACAGCTAATTAGGCCATTAAAATTGCTATTTTAAAGCCTTCACATGACAGTAAATTTGTTTTTACTCATTGCCTTGATAGCTGTTATTAAATCAAAGGTAGATGTGGTCTGCTGAAGTCTGGTCTTCAGGAAATAAAGCAGAAAACTGTCAGAATCCATTTTGCATTCCGCCAGCGTGTCTGCTTATGAATGACACAAGTACTGCGGCACTCTGGATGTATATGTGCGGAAATGGGCAATTAGGCTTAAGCGCCCACACAACTCCACTGTCTGCTTAAGCTTTATGGTATAGATGAGTAACTTACATACTGCACCAGCTTCACTGCAGTGCAATATGTTTAGATAAAGGTCATGGCTGGAATGCCGCTAAGGGAGTGCACTATTTTCTTGGTGCTGTGACTTAGAGAGTGAAGCTAGCAGATTAATTTCAAGGGTTAACCCAACATGTTCTGACAGGAAGGCACCCATTAAAGCGATGTGGCATGCTTTTACTTTGCCTTTCAAAGTTGCACATGATGAGACAACCGGCCAGCCCTCCAATATACAAACAAAATAGCCAACATCTACAAGTCAGAACCGAAAAACCATGTACTGTAAGATTCTGAACTAGACTTCCCCAACCTGCAGATGTGATGGACTACAATTTCCATCATCCCAAGCCAGCATATGCTTGCTGGAACAAATGGGGGGGTTGCTTGCTGAAAGAAATGGGGGGGGGGGCTTTGCCTGTTTGAACAAATTGTGTGTGGGAGGCTTCGCAGACTTCTTAAATTTCATAAGGGGCAATCCAATCTATCCACTAAATACACCATTCGGGGCACACAACCTCCCATTACTGTGGCTCTGTGTGCATGGGAGGGCTGCTGATGGAGGAGTCAATGGCAAAAAACCCCTCTCATGTCCATACATTGAGTTGGAAATATGTGGTGGGGGGATGGATCAAGCTCTAAATGCACAGCGGCTCAGTTGCTGCAGGGAATCCAAAGTCCCCCCCCCCAGGTGGTACATCCATAGGAAGAAGCCTATTTTCTCAGCATTCAAACGGCAATAATTTGTTGCTGGAAACATATGACTTGTAGGTAGCATGATCATTGTGGCAGTGCAGGGAGAGGGGGGCTTGCCCATTCACAAAATGGCTGCCATGGTGGACATGGCAGGTCATAAGAACATAAGAAAAGCCACGCTGGGTCAGACCAAAGGTCCATCTAGTTCAGCATTCTGTTCACACAGTGGCCAACCAGCTGACCATGGGACCCCACAAGCAGGACATGAGTGTAACAGCACCCTCCAGCCCATGTTCCCCAGCAACTGGTGTACATAGGTATACAGCCTCTGTTACTGGAGGAAGAACATAGCCAATCAGGACTAGTGGCCACCAATGGCCCTCTCCTCCATGAAAGGCAAACTGGTGAGACTAAAGGAAAAGTAACTTGCCCAAAAACCTACATAGAAGGCAGAGATGGGGTCTGAAATCCAAAAGACAAAGCCACTTCTTTCAACCCATAGTTTTCCAAAACTCATTTCACAGCAGGCAAACTATTGAGGCGTAGAGATGTGGAGTCAGAGGTATTCTTAGAAATAAAAGATGGCACTGAAGGCTGACATTTCTCTTTGCAGCATGCCAGCCTCCAAGTTAATTTTTAAAATTAAAAAACACTCTTAAATAATTAAATAAAAATCAAGTCTGGGAGCCTGGTGAGCGCCAAGAGAGTTGCCTTGCGGGCACCATGCTGGAGATCTTCGTGGTAGTGAGTTCTGTGTCCAATGTCTTTGGGTGATTTACTTTTTTAAGGCACAATCCTATGCAAGTTTAGACAGAAAAAAGGCCTACAGCCTGGCTGGGGCATGCTGGGAGTAGTAGGACTTTTTTTGTCGAAACTTGCATAGGATTGTGCCCTTAGGGCACAATGTTTAGACTAGGGCTCTCCAACCTTGGGTCCCCAGATGTTATAGCTCCCAGAATCCTTTGCCATTAGCCATGCTGGCTGGGTATGCTGGGAGCTGTAGGCCACCAACATCTGGGGACCCAAGGTTTTGGAGAGCTCTGGTTTTGGAGAGCTCTGGAAGGAAGGACAGGCTACAGGGGAAGAGTACAGGCAGGTAGCACAGAACTGCAGGAATAGTGTCAGGAAGGCTAAAGCTGAGAATGAGCTAAGGTTAGCGAGGAATGCTAAAAGCAACAAAAAAGCTTTCTTCAGATACATGTACAGTAAAAGACAGAAGAAAGAACTGGTGGTTCAACTACGCAATGAGGATGGCAAATTGATAACAGAAGACAAAGAAAAGGCAGAAGTGTTCAATTCCTACTTCGGCTCGGTCTTCTCCCAAAAGAGGGTCTATGACCCCCCTGGCAAACCTGAAGTGCAGACTGAAGGGGCAGGATTGCAGCTTGAGATTGATAGGCAAATGGTCAAGGAGCACCTGATTACTCTGAACGAGTTTAAATCTCCAGGGCCTGATGAGCTGCATCCTAGAGTAATAAAGGAACTGGCAGAAGAACTCTCAGAACCACTGTCTATTATCTTTGAGAAATCATGGAGGACAGGTGAAGTGCCAGACGACTGGAGGAGGGCAAATGTTGTTCCCATCTTCAAAAAGGGCAAGAAGGAGGAACCTGGGAACTATAGGCCAGTCAGTCTGACATCAATCCCCGGGAAGATTTTGGAGCAGATTATAAAGAAGTCAGTCTGCAAGCACCTTGAAAACAATGCAGTGATTACTAGAAGCCAGCATGGATTTGTCAAGAACAAATCCTGTCAGACTAATCTGATCTCATTTTTTGATCGGGTAACCTCCCTTGTGGACTGTGGGAATGCTGTGGACATAATATACCTGGACTTCAGCAAAGCTTTCGACAAAGTGCCTCATGATATCCTGATTAGTAAGCTAGCTAAGAGTGGGCTAGATGGAACAACTATCAGGTGGATCCACAATTGGCTACAGAATCGGACTCAAAGAGTGCTTATCAATGGTTCCTTCTCAAACTGGGGAGAGGTAACGAGCGGGGTACCACAGGGCTCGGTCCTGGGCCCGGTGCTCTTCAACATTTTTATTAATGACTTGGATCAGGAGGTACAGGGAATGCTTATCAAATTTGCAGATGACACAAAGTTGGGTGGAACAGCTAATACTCTGGAAGACAGAAACAAAATTCAAAGTGACCTCGATAGGCTGGAGCGCTGGGCCGAAAACAACAGAACAGACTTCCACTGGCCCCTCATCTGGGGCCGGGGAGAAGATTTGCGAGTGGGGGAGGAGAGAGGAGTTAGGTAACAGGTCAGGTTGGTCACAGGTACTGAGCCAATGGCTCAACTAGGGCGGGGACACAGGAAAGGGCTTATTTAGGCACCTTGGTTCCCGCCCAGGGAAGTGCGGGATTAGGCAGTATGGCTTAAGCTTATGGTGATCATCCAGTGGCACCTTTCAAGGTGAATGACGTTTACCCAAGGCTGCCCTCGCTAATGCCCTGAGGCTTGCCAGGAGGGAGATTGGGACGTCTTTGGGGTTTTGCCTTTCTCGCCTACATTGGGTGCCTGGAGGCGTCAAAGTAAGGCGACGATGGTAAAGCCCTCCAGCTCCACATGGAGGGCAACTGGCCGGGGGCGGACCAACCCGCCTCCGGTGCGGTTAGGATGTATTCGCCCAAATATTGGTTTTTTCCCGGCCAATGGCCGGGCTAGGTTAGTACCGCACTTCGCCCTTCACAGATCTTCAATTCAATAAATGTGGCCCTGATTTGAAACCATAGACTCTGTGTCTGACTCTTCTTTATCTCACCCATACACTCGCAATAGGGATAAATGCCAAGTGCTGCACCTAGGGAGAGGAAACCAAATGCAGAGTTACAGAATGGGGGACACTTGGCTCAACAATACTACAAGTGAGAAGGATCTTGGAATTGTGGTAGATCACAAACTGAATATGAGCCAGCAATGCGATGTGGCTGCAAAGAAGGCAAATGCAATTTTGGGCTGTATTAATAGAAGTATAGCTTCCAAATCGCGGGAAGTGATAATTCCCCTTTACTCGGCACTGGTTAGGCCTCATCTTGAGTACTGCGTCCAGTTCTGGGCACCTCACTTTAAGAAGGACATAGACAAACTGGAGAGGGTTCAGAGGAGGGCAACAAGGATGATAAAGGGACTGGAAACAAGGCCCTATGAGGAGAGACTGAAAGAACTGGGCATGTTTAGCCTTCAGAAGAGGAGACTGAGGGGAGATATGATCGCACTCTTCCAGTATTTGAAGGGATGTCACACAGAGGAGGGCAAAGATCTCTTCTCGTTCATCCCAGTTTGCAGGACACGGAATAATGGGCTCAAGTTACAGGAACCTAGATTCCACCTAAACATCAGGAAAAAATTCCTGACTGTCAGAGCAATAAGACAATGGAATCAACTACCTAGGGAGGTCGTGGGCTCTCCCACTCTGGAGGCATTCAAGGTGCAGCTGGACAGACATCTGTCAGAGATGCTTTGACCTAGATTCCTGCATTGAGCAGGGGATTGGACTCGATGGCCTTGTAGGCCCCTTCCAACTCTACTTTTCTATGATTCTATGATTCTATGATTCTAAGACAGAGAAAAGTCCCAGTACTCCCAGCATGCCCCAGCCAGCCTTTGAGGCTGAGTGCTCCATGACTTTACCAGCCATATTCAGGAATGCTATTGAAGCCCTTTAATCGCAACCAAAAATATATTCTAAATAGCAGCAAAGCTGTTCCCTCCATTTCGAGCAATGAACTATCACTTTGTGAACATTTGAAGTCTCTTTTTCCTTTTGTTTCATGATCTAGTTCTTTGGTTGCTGTTTACTTCTGCTAACCTTCTCAGTAGTGGTACCCATTTATGCTCAAAGTGACACCCATTTTGTTATCTATCTTTTCAGTGCCAGACAAAATCCTTTTTGATATTCTTCCAGGCTTTTAAAGTTTGGAATTTTAATCTGGAATCTGCAGTTTTTAATTGCTGATCTTTTCATGTTTGTGGATGCATGATTTTATATTGACTTTATAATTATTCTGTTCTGAAGTAAGCTGCTTGGGAAACCGTTTGCCTGAGGGGTGCTATCTAAATGTATTAAACAAACAAACAAACAAACAAACACCTTTTTCTTGCACAGTTGCATTAATTAATTAAAATGTAAACATTCTGGCACTTAGTTCTGTTGTACAGTGAACTAATTACCAGATATCAGATTCAAGGACTCCCAAGAAGAGTCTTTTTGAAGTACCGGTATTTGAAGGGTGTGTGGAAAACCCCCAGACTTAATTTATTAATAGATTAATTAATTTATTAATAGATACATTTTTATAGTTTTATATTAGAAGAAGAGCACCCCCCATCTAATTGGTCTTACAGGCTTTGGGATATGGCACTAATAACGAAACTTATCTACTGTATACATGCATGAGAGAAACACATGTATGATACTCCATTTGTCAGGAAATAGATTATTTTTTATTATGTTTTAGAACAATAAATTTAATGATATATATATATATATATATATATATATATATGTCCATCTGCATTGTTCTCTTTGATTTAGTAGTGTATTTAGAATTGAGCTTTACATTGCAATTCTATACATGTCTATGCAGGGAGTAAGCCCAACTGAGTTCAATGGGGCTTACTCCCAGGTACGTGAGTACAGGATTGCAGCCTTAAGGATCTTTATCTAATGAATTACTGGCTTTTTAAAAAGAAAAGAAAAGAAAAAACAACCCACTCTCCCATGTATTATGCCTGTGAATACTACTTCCTGGGGAATATGAGCAAGAGGGTGCTATTGCTTGTGGGCTTCCCATAGGCTGCTGGTTGGCCACCGTGGGAACAGAATGCTGGACTAGACAGGTCTTTGGGTCTGATACAGCACAGCTCTTCTTATGTGCCTATATCATGTACATAGGACATGCCCGTGGCATAGCACTATCTATAGCATAAAATAAAATTTGTGAGACTCCTGGTCATCTGGAAAGGCCCCGGTATCCTTCCATTTGTATAGGAGGAAACCCCCAATAAGTAATATGTACAGATGTGGCTTTGAACAAGGTAAGCCAGTTTGTGCTGAAGAGATAATAAGCTCCGGTCCCTTCACATGAAGTTGGTAATGTGATATAAAATGTATAGGGCAATATCCCTTTCAGTGCTAGCACTAATGTAAATTATGTTGTGCTAGTGTAAGCTACCTCTAGCGCAGCCTTCCCCAAGGTTGGAGAACACTGTGCTAGAACAACTGGCTAAAATGTTATGTCAATTAGCAAAGAGAGGAACTCCATAGACAGCTCTTTATTGTTGGGAGCCTTAGGGCTGCTTCACATGTTATTTTTTTCTGTGTAAAGGGAAAAAGTGTATACCCTGCACTGTAACGTTTCAGATGCACCAGCACACTTTTGTTCTTGTTGTTCTTTTGTTGCTGCTGCAAGTTCACACTGTACTTCATATATCACAACAATGCATGTGTTTTTCCTACATAGAGATCAATCACCATGTACAAACTTGTTTCCCAGGGGGTACTCCCTTTAACTATGGGCACAATCCAACAAGAGTCAAGCACTTTTAAATGCCACTGATTTTCAAGCTTTTATTTACTTACTAACTACTACTATTACTACTCTGCACTGAAATTGGCTGGGGAACTAACATACTTAACTTTGGTTGGATCATGCCCTATATTTTAGTTGGTGAGCTCACTGTTGGTCCAAAAAGCCTGATGAGTGACTGAATCTGTTTCGCACATCATGACTACCCATGGGTTTTTTAAACCATGGGTAGTCATGAACAAGTGGGAGCGTGTAAGTGCGATGGCCCCTGCTTGCCCACTCCCACTGAACTAAGGGATGCTTCAT
Source organism: Shinisaurus crocodilurus (assembly GCA_021292165.1). Taxonomy (NCBI): domain Eukaryota; kingdom Metazoa; phylum Chordata; class Lepidosauria; order Squamata; family Shinisauridae; genus Shinisaurus; species Shinisaurus crocodilurus. The sequence continues at coordinate 133,143,822 of CM037879.1, forward strand.
CCCTGGGTTGCTGATCATGTCATCCGAACCCAGAATTGTGGGTTGTTGGGGGAGAGACAACTCCGAGTTGTAACCCATGTTTTGTTCTTGGATTACAACTCTGGGTTGTCTCTTCCCCAAGAACCCACAATTCTGGGTTTGAATGTCACAATCAACAACTGAGGGACAGAGTGTCCCTGGGTTGTTTAGCTCTGCTTAGCTGTAGCGGGTGCGATCGGGCAGTGAGAAGTGACACACTTGCTTGCTCGTGGTTCACTCACAACAACCCAGGGTTTGAAAATACCCTGGGTTGTTGTGAGAACCAGGTCAATAACGCAGTGGCAGTAATACAGGCTGAGTCATCTCTAAAGGTAAAAGTGAGAGCTGAGGTCTGTGTTAAAGGCTGAATGAATGGCTACACACACACACGCACACACATGCATATACATACATACATACAATTAAATTGGGAAAAGTAACAATAAGAAAGAGGTAAGGGAAAGTTAAAAGAGTTATCTAGGTTGGATAAGCTACTGCTCTAAGTCTGAAGGAAGCATCAGAAGTGAGTAAACATCAATTAATCAAAGTCATTAGGCATATATTAGGGTGGCTGATGGCTGAGAAGCTGCTCATTAAGAATAATGGGATGAAATTAAGAAAAGAGTATCTAGGTTGAATGCCAGAGGAAAATATTCCCATTAGTTAATTTGGCTGTGGAATGGATTAATGTGGCACATATTTAATAATAGGTTGGGCAGGTTCGTTGGGACAGGGGAGAGAAGGCAAATGTAATCTATCCACATTCTGCACTGATAGAAGATGAACTGATGGCACTTTTCCATCTCTTCTATTTCCATGGTTCTATGAGAATGATAAAATCCACATTAAGGCTGAAAGCCACATACAATGAAAGTAAAATTAAAAAAGAGAGGAAAAAACCTGGGGAGAGGAAGACTGCACCAATAATTCATTTTGAGTCAATTTGGCTTTGAACTAATCATGTAGAGCTTTCTCCGTATAATTCCAGAACAACTTTGAACTCTGCTCACTGGAGGACAAAAATAGAATAGTGCTGAAGGATAATTTTCCTACATCAACCTGCACTAAGCTGCTGGCAGCAGGAAGAAGCAGCTCCCACCCAATGACTAATGCAATCCCTCTCCTTTGGTAAAACAGGATGAATGCCTGCTGTATTCCTTTTTCTAATCAGCTACCTGATTAATTACATAAGATACTGCTCAAGATACATTAGGCAGTGCAGGCTATAATTGAAACAAGAGATATAATATTATGGTGGAACTTGTACCCATGTTTCCATTAATATAAATCCTTATTATCAGGGGTTTATAATTCGCTCTGAGATTAAACTTGACATCCAGGATCCTGGTCCAGGAGAGGATTTCTTTTCTCCTGTACAAAATTAAAGAAGGAGAAGAAGAAGAAGAAGTCTACCCTCTTTTGGCATTTTAGATATTTAAAAGTAGACTTGAACAGATGATTTGCTTTTTTTTCTGCCTTAAATATCCTTTTATGTGGATATCTCTTTTTCAGAAGCCGGGCTTAAGAGGGCTAAATATAAGATTTGCAGGCTATTAGTCACTAACATGGGCTAGTCATACAGGAGTGATTTGGTATGCATAAAAATACATATGGAGTGGAACCTCTTGAGCACTGAAAAGTACCACACAATTTTCTTGTATCAACTTATTACATGTCTGAAATATATACAGGCGTAGATCAATTCAAAACTGTTCTGGGTACTACATGAGGGACTTCTACTTATCTATTTATTTAATAGACCATAAAACCATGTTTCAGAAATGACTTACCCGGCTTTTGGTTAGGGTGTATGTCACTGTAACTGTCTAAAATTGGTGAATGTTGGTAATCAGAAAATCAATTTTCGGACAGTCACTCAATATCCAACTGAAATTGTTACATAGATGCATCACATTTCAGATTTCCCCTGTAACCTATACATTGGTTTCTTCCACACTAGCTCTTTTCTCTGGACTTATTATCCTTCAATCATTCACTTTTACTGGAAAGTCTGATCATATCATTGACAAATAATTGGGATCAAGTGTTTCTGTGTTGTTCTTTTGCGTTTACTCAGACATGATTTGTAGCAAAGTTTTGTGCACGTGTGTGCGTGTGCATGCGTGTGCGTATGCTATAAAATGCAACTGAAGCACCAGCCTGTGCAGTGTGGACAGGCAAAGTGCTATTGAGGCTTTTAAGGGCTACTGTATTTTTAATTAATTAAAAGCTTCCTGTTTGCAGCTTCATACCCTTTCTTTGCTCCCTGCTATTTTGCTATATAAAAATGAGAATGGAAAAAAAAATGATAGAAGGAAATCTGTACTTAAAGATTATAGATTTCTGTAATTCTGCCAATGGGATCAGAAACTGATGTTAAGGAACAATTAAGAGAAGCTATTCAAGGCACAATTAATTATTTATCACTAATCCCTCAGCCACACTGAACAGAAAACAATAAAACAGTCTGAAACTATATGCAGGAAGCTTGTACTTAATATTGGAAATGTTCTTTGCTCAATGGGACTGACTTATAGTAAAATTTATGGAAGGATTTTGGCTGTGAGGCAGGACATTACTAGATAAAACAGAATTATACTGAATGCTGTGTGGAACCACCATTGCATTTCCCCTTCCACCTAATTGTGAAAAAGCAATCCTCAGCAGTGCTAAATGTCTCTTATGTGGAAGCAATGATGGTTAAGAAGAAGTAAATGACTCAGAGTTATTCAAATCAGATTGTGATTACAAGAGACAGCTTGAGTGCAGATGGAGAAAAACTCCTAACGGATGCAATCGAACACTGGTGTGTGCCTATGGGCGTGTATATTCAGGGGCAGTGAGGTAGTGGTGGGGCCGAGCTGGAGTTGGCTGAGGCTCGCTCCGGGCTCAGGGGCCCCCCGCGAGCAGCGGCGGACCGATCCCGCTCTTCAGAGTGGCGCGGAGCGTTGTCTGCACTGCTCGTGCCGCTCGAGCCGCCGCCAGAGAAACCCCCCGCCGCCACTCCCGGAGCCCCCCCACCGCTGCCGCCAGGACCCCCCCGCCACCTACCTGGTCCTGTGTGCCGCCGCGCCGCCGCCGGAGCCACTGCTCCAGCGCGCTGGACCCCCGCCCACGCTCTGTTTTGGTGGGAGGAACCAGCCCTGTTGCCCTGGTTTCCTCAGCCAAAAACAGAGCGCGGGGGTCCAGCGCGATGGAGCAGGGTCCCGTCGCGTCACTTCCTCCGCGCCCGAAGTGACTCGACGGGACCCATCGGACAGGGAGGAAGGCTCTCCCCTCGCCGGAGAGCCCAGGTAAAGCCCGCGCGCGTTGCTGAGCAGCCCATCAGACGCGAGCAGGCCCAGTTCAGGCCTTGCTCCTGTCTGACGGGCTGCTCGGCTACATCCCTACAGTGAGGGTGGCAAAGAAACAACATCTTGCTGCCTCTGTTGAATCCTCTAATGTGCCACCCAGCTGAGCTTTCCAGGGTCATCCAGGGCCTATTACATGCTGTCCCTAAGGATACCATTGATCTGTCTGAGGCCTGCTGTAATACATTTGCTAGGTAGTTCCAGGACACAATCTCTTGCATCTGCTGGGACTTGGACTCCAGTGTTATAGCAGATGAATCAGGTGAGGTATTCAGAGCACAGCCTTGTCCAGTTTTCTTGGATGAATTTCAGTTGGTACAGCTCAAGGACGCTGACAAGGTGCTTGGACAGATGTGTACAACTGCTTCTGTATTGGATCCTTGCCCCTCTTCACTTATAAAAACTGGTTGGGAGGGAACAGCCAGATGGGCCAGGGAGGTGACTAACACCTCCTTGTGAGAGGGGCTGCCTGAAAGAGGTGGTGGTGAGACCACTCCTGAAGAAACCCTCCCTGGACCTGGAAAATCTTAATAATTCTAGGCTGCTGGCAAATGTTCCTTTCCTGGACAAGGTCCTTGAGTGGGTGGTTGCCAACCAGCTCCAGATGCTCTTGGATGAGACTGATTATCTTGATCCATTTCAGTCAGGGTTCAGGCTGGGTTTTGGCATGGAAACAGCCTTGGTCACCCTGTATGATTGATGACCTATGTTGGGAAAGAGACAGGGGAAGTGTGACCTTGTTGATTTTCCTTGATGTCTCCATGGCTTTTGATACCATTGACCATGGTATCCTTCTGGGACAATTGTCTGAGTTGGGAGTGGGAGGTACTGCATTGCAGTGGTTTTGCTCCTTCTTGGATGGTTGACTCCAGAAGGTGGTGCTTGGGGAATATTGCTCGGTCCCATGGATTCTCCTGCATGGGGTTCCACAGTGGTCGGTTTTGTCCCCCATGCTATTTAACATGTACATGAAGCCATCTGGAGTAGTGTGGTCATCTGAAGTTTTGGAGTCCGCTGTCATCAGTATGCTGATGACATGCAGCTCTATTGCTCCTTTTCATCTTCATCAGGTGAGGCTGTGGATGTTCTAGATCAGTGCCTGGCTGCGACAATTGACTGGATATGGGGTAATAAACTGAAACTCAGTCCAGACAACACTGAGATGCTGTTAGTGGGTGGTTGTTCTGATCCGATGGTGGATGCTTAACCTGTTCTGTATGGGGTTGTCCTCCCCCTGAAAGAGCGGGTTCATAGCTTGGGGGTTCTCCTGGAGCCAACTTTGTTACTTGAAGCTCAGGTGCCTTCTACCAACTTCGGTTGGTGGCCTAGCTACACCCCTGTCTGACAGGGATAACCTGGCTAGGGGTGTGCACATTCACCTCGCGTGGGTATAGTGGGCCGAAATCGACCCCGCTCATGTCTGTGCGGGGCTCGCACGGGCCTACCTTGGTCCAGCGGCAGCTTGCCTCTCCACAGCAAGCCGCCCGCGCTGCCCACACCGGTCCCGTCCTGTCACATCCGGCCCCAGAAGTGATGCGACGGGACCCTGCGCAGGCGCGCTGGACCCCTGCGCGATGTATTGCGCCTGCGCAGGGTCCCATCGCGTCACTTCCAGGGCTGGATGTGACACGACGGGACCAGCGCCGGTGGCTCGAGCGGCACGGAGAACTGCTCCGCGCCGCTCAGAAGATCGAGGCGGGGGGCCGCTGCCGCGGAGAGTCGAGGTGGTGGCGAGGCGGCCCCCCCACTGATTCGTGAGCACCACTAAACTTGGCTTCAGTTGTCTATGCAGTTGTAGGCCTACTTTCTATCTAAACATGCATAGGATTGTGCCTTAACCTTCAACTATCATCAGCCTGCACCTTGCGTATGTTGAATCTGGGGTGCCCAAGTCACCCCCAAAACAAGTGCCTCAGGCAAGGCAAATTGTGCATATGAAAGGCTTTTGTCTGACTGAATGTTTTCCCCAGGCTGTTAGGATCAGAATAAGAATGGATTTCAGGTTTCAGCTAGGTAAGGTAAGGTAAGTAAAGACTTAATATTTTCTGCAGCAAAGTAAATGCAGGAAATCTGCATAACAAAGACAGGTCTTTTGAAAGACAGCAGTACAAAAGCCTGAAAAAGGCCTGAGGCCTATAAACTTTAAATCAGCATAACAAAGTTTTCCCTCAATGGATTTCTTTTCTGTTTGAAGAATGTGATTGCTATTGTTCTTGGCTATCACAAGAGACTAAGATGACCTGAGGATGACCTCCTATTGTTCCCCACTAATTATTTGAGTTGTCTGGGATATAAAGTATCCCATAAAGCCTATTCTTATGCAGATTTCTGGGACATTTTATATCCCAGGCATGTTTGGTTCATAGAAAGAAAACTGTAAGAGGCAGGTGGGTGGCTGAAATTTGTTAATATTGTTTACTACCCTGTTTTAGGTAAAGTCCTACCAGTACAAGATTATAGGTCTACTTATGTGTAAATTACACCACAGAATATGAGCTTGGGGTAAGTAAAGCACCCCAAGATACAGGATGAAGAATGGATCCCTGAAGTTCTACTCACACAGCTGCCATAATTATCTGGTCTTAATAACAGATCTTCATTCTTCATATACCCAGCACTCCTCTGCATTTTCTTCTAGATCCTTTCTCCTCTCACCCCCCTCCCCACCACTCAATTCCTCACTTCCACAGAAAAGTATCCACCTCTCCTGTCAGGATTTTTGTTCATTCTTAACTCCCCAGATAACAGGTCTGATTTGATGCAGGATACCTCCATATTCAGACACTGATCTGGTAGCATCTGGATGCATAAGGTGAAGTGTTTGTGGGGAGATATTTGGCTGATGGTTTTATCTCTCTGGACACTTCATTGTTAATAGACAGAATGAGATGCATGTTCTATTTCAGGCTGTGAAGAACAGTTTTTATTTTACATACTTTCATTATTCTTACTAGGATTGTCTGATTTTACTCTATGATTCTGATTTTTTCATAAAATGATGCAGGTATTATTTTGGCACTAAAACGCTGAAGGAGACTTGGCCCTGATTTATACATTCAGCTGGGAGCTGTGCTGAAACGGCATGGTAGAGGAGTGGCATGGGTCTTGTGTAGGGTGGCCAGGTGTCTTACTTTATGGAGGATAGTCCTCTATTTTGGAGAGCTGGCAAAACAGTTAGGACCTGGAGAGCCGACTGGAATAGAGGCAGTCAGTCTTCTCCAAAATGATGAGATGTATTGCATTTCTGTTTAAACTATAGTTATTATTTCTAAATCTGTTCTTATACGTATAAATTTGCGCATGAAAATGTCATGCAAATTGGCACCCTCTTTTGTCCTCTTTTTTTGATGATGCATTTCTTCTTTTCTGGTGATGTATAAGCAGCCACCCTAGTCACATGTGAAGTGGGCCCTCTGCATGGAGGTCTGATTGCACAGAGGCCCAGTTCTCACAGTCTTTGCTTGCTTTTTTGAGGGGGACAGAGTCAAATGAACCAGGCCCTGGGATGATCAGCTGTACATGTGAAGGGTCTGATTCACACGGGACTCTGTGTGGCAGAGGGGAGGAGCTCACGCTGCTCCTCCCCTTCAACACTTCAACACCCCCCTAGGATATGTGTATGGACTTGGCCCTATTTCTTAAGAAAAGTTCAACCTTATTCTGTTTTCACTCATCTCAATGCTAAACACATTTAGTAAATCCTATTGATTTTAATGGCACATACATCCAGCAAGTATGCTTGAACACATCCTTCATATCACAGAGTTTTGCCTGGCAGTTTGTTTACTCCACACTTTTTGAAAGAATGAGCTATTCCTTCTCCCTGAGGATGTCTGTGTGTGATATCTTCCTGAAAAGGGAGGGAGGGAAAATGTTTGCCTTTTCCCCTCTCTCTCTCTCTCTCTCTCTCTTTTCTTTCTTTCTTTCTTTCTTTTTTTGGCAGGGGTGCATTTTCCTGCATCTTTAGAAGAAAGGGATGTGCTTCATTTGGAGGTGCCTTGCAAGGAGCTACACCTTCTTCCAGACTCTTTCCCTATCCCTTCATCTATTAATCAAAACACCTGGGAAGTCACTGCTTTCTTTCAAAGTAATTTGCTTTAAATGAGAACAGTTGTCTGGACATACTCTTTCAAAGCAGAACCCAGTTCAAAAGGATGCAAAATGATTTTGTCAGAAAAACTGAACACTTTGAATGGAAGAAGTGCACTCCAAGAGATTTCCTTTGAAGATGAGGGAGTTGAACCAACTTCAATCTGTCAAGACAGAAAATGGCCAGATGAGTGTGTGCTCATGAAAAACAAATGAATGCCAGCACTGTGATGGCATGCCAGAAGACCTCAAGATCTCAAGTACATTGTGGTTCATGGGATAATACAGTATGGTGTTTGTATTATACACTACTCCTGAAATATGGACTAATTGCATATATCCAACTGAAGTGCAAACTACCTGCTTGTTCTCACTATCGCATGACTTGTTCTCAAACTAATCAAGATGTGCCTGACTAGTATTGATCTTGATGTGACTTCTTTTTGACCTGTGGACTATAGGCAGTTCTAGACATGGGCTGTAAAATATAAAACTAGAAACTATGGCTTTCTTTCTTCTGGGACTGACTTGATATTTGGCTGGTATGGACAGATGTGTCCAAATTTGGACTGGGTGGTTTTTTTTTTTTTTTAAAGTGGCTTATGCTGGCTCAGCTTGTCTGAGTGTGGAAAGCTAAGCAGGGTCAGGCCTGGTTATTACTTGGATGGGAGACCCCTCCTCTAGTTTCCTGCATTAAGCAGGGGGTTGGACTCGATGACCTTGTAGGCCCCTTCCAACTCTATGATCTATGAAATCTATGAAAACAATCAGTTGCCTGTATGACTATTACCTCAATGCACTTACCAGTTTTTAAAGAATTATACACAAGTGTATATTTTTAGACATGGCTGATTAATTTAGCATTTCACTGGATGCTGGCAAAACATTGTACACTGGCAACCTGTATGTGTCTAGGTTAACCTGTGATCCTTCTCTATCCAACAAACGTATACATTTTCTGCATCAGCTACACACTATGTATTTGTATTTCCTGCGGGACATACTAGAGCCCCTGTAACAAACAGTTGGTATGTAATATGTGGAGATGCTCCAATTTTAGCCTTTGAATTCAGGGTTTTTCCCCCATGCAAAATGACTTCTAGAACAATCCTATGGTTCCTGAGAGGGCATACCAGGGAGTATAGAATGGTGTAGATTCCCCCCACCGTCTAGGCCATAATCACAGCTATGACCTCTTAGCTCTGTGGTGGCAGCTCCTCTTCTGAGGCCGCTGTTGCAACCTCGGAAGAGGGTCAGGGAGGGAGGAAAGGGTATGTGAGGGTGGGCAGTGAGGAGAGGGAAAAGAAGAGACATGGATCTACTAGATCCGCAAGCCTCTCTGTTGCCTGTCCCACCCACAGCAAGGTAAGCCCATCTAGCTGGAAATGATTTTTAAGGTGGAATGGGAGGTGAAAATGCCTCCATCATTCCACCAGAAGACTCTGATCTCAGAGCTCTCCATCTAAAGAACATCAATCTGGTAGGACTGCACTCTCAGAAACTTAAGATAATTTAACTACAGTTTCTGAATTGAAAAGGTTGTTTTAACCTTCTGTTAACAAGTGGCATTGAAGGTACCCTAACATCACTGGGGGGAAATCATAAAACATTTGGGTCAGTCTTCCACAATTCCATGTTCCAGGTAGTCCTCAACCATGATGAGGTATGAATCACCTTGTGGTGTTTCAGGAGACCACCTCCAAAATTGAATGAACAATCAATGTTTTAACTCTCACGGCTTTGGGAGTCAATTCTACCCCACTTGGAATGACTGGGATAACTGAAAAACCATGTGCATAAGGTCAAAGTGACCCTGACAAATTCTGTTTAAAGTTATTAGTTACTCGCCATGTCTGCAGATGGTTAGCCCAGAACCTGTTCTGTCTATTTTGTATGATATGAATGGTATCAGGGGTCAATAGGACCCATAGGTCTACTATAAAACCTTTTGGAAGAGCAATCTACTTGTCATGATGGTGGGGAGCTCTGAAGTCACCGGTTCCAAAAAATCCAAAGTCCTGCTGGTCTAGTGCTCTCAGTGTAGAAGGAAGGCAGTAGTGGCATTTGTCCTTTTTTTCCTGTTCCTGTTCCAGTTTTTTTTTTTTTTTAAATAGATTTATCTCCCATTTTAAACATAAGTTTTAAGTCACCAGTAACAACAACAAAAAACCTGACTGACAGACTTTGCAATCATAGTACACACTACCTGAGCAGCCTATGCATAATCACCACATTTCACAACCGCATGAGTAGGACAGCCAAAATGATTATATGAGGGACAATGTGGCTGAAATTTTCTGCGATTGCATCACCCTCAGAGATGACACCTGCCCCTTCTCTTGGTGTCAGCAGTGGGAGGACTTACCAGTTCTGAGGCTGCCTTGCTTTGCATATAAAGGGTGCCTCAGCTTAACAGAATTTAGGCTAGACAGTGGTTGATAAACTAACACCACATCTACAGGGTTGCAGTTGCAGATGAACTATCACAACTGATCACTTTTTCACCACTGTGCAGCCAGAGAATTAGCTAAAACAAAAACCTGACTCCGGTTGGCACTGAAAACAAACCAAACACACAATCCCTGCCTGCAAATCCAGATGTATATGATGGAAATTGTAGTATTGCCTGCTTAAATCAACGAGGTAATGTAACCACTAGTTAGAGTGGGAGGAAAGGGTTAATTGAACAATCCCCAGGGTGCATGTTTTGTAACCCCTCCTCCCTACTTCCAGCCTCTCTCTCTCTCTCTCTCCTCTCCAACCTGATGGACACAAGGTCTGAGCTGGGTTTCAGCCAATGAAGCGGACTCTTAACACCAAAGACTCTAATCTATCTATATGCATCCTGCATATATGAATAAACTGTAAGTAAAACTAATAAATGTCTTTATTAGTTTTAAACCTTGTTTGGACAATCCATTTCCTTTTAAGAGCCTTTTAGCAGGGTTTAACAACTTATGTGGTGAGAACCAGTTTCAACAGCCAGGCTGTGCATAAGGGGGAAATCTCTGCTTCGGCCTAACCAATATAGGACGGACTCCTTTCCATATCCTCCAACAGTATAAACTGCAGCATTTCCCCCCAAGAAGATTTGACTCTTAGTAACGTACCAGGGAAATGACTGTGATTCTTCTTTGTTCAATGCATAAAGATGTAGCTATCTCAGACAAGGAACCCAAGTCTGTGATCACTCATTATTATAAAAAAGACTAAAGGTGGTGTAGATATCTGTGATCTGCAGATATATGTGGTCTGCACATATACATCCAAATGCATTTATTTATTTATGACATTTGTATGTAGCCCTATAACCAAATGTTCTCTGAACAGCTTACAGTAAATATCAAATAACAAGCAGTGGCCAATGGTGTATGTTTTCCAAATATAGTGGGCATTGCCTTTCTAAATGCCTACATTGTTTGGAAGTTGAACAGTCCATGATGGTATGAATATCCCAAAAGTTGTTTCTTCCTAGTAGATCTGGGTCTAGAGTCGATCAAATCCAGGGTTGAGTCTAGGGATATGGCCAGCTTACCTGCTGGGACATTGGGAGAAGCAGCCCCAGACCTAGTGCTGTGCTGAAATCTGTCCTCCAGTTTCCTGAAAGTTTTCTTCCCCTGCGGAAGTGGCTTCTGTTTTTCTGCCTCATTCTCAGGGTGCTTTAGAATTTCTTTTGCATTTCTTTTGGTGTTTTACCCTATTGATGCAAGGTGGCTGAAGGTGCTGTGTTCCCTCCTTTCTATTACACATTTTTCTATTGTTCTGCAGCATCCCTGGCTGCCCCTGCTTCCTGATCTGAAAAGGCCCCTGGGAGGAGTTACCTCATATTAAAACCCCTGGGTTTTAATAGCAGCTGGGGAGTCTGCAGACTGCCAGAGAGATGGTTCTACAATGAAACTGGGACCATCACCCGCCACCCACAGCCACCTCATAACTAAAGTAAGTGCAATAACCCAGCAGCCCACCCAGGGGAATTTCACCAAAATATTCTTTGAAAAGCATTTCAAATGCAATTTCTTTTCTATCAAATTGAATTAGAATACCTGAAAAAATGCAGAACAAATGTTTGGCACAGCACTACTTAGAATTGTGGTAGGGTCTCCCACTTCTGACACTAGGACTGGGTTCAGACAACATGATAGCCCACAGTCAAGGATTGAGTGTGGGTTATTGTTGAATTGTGGGTTGTTGTTGAAACGTGGGTCATGAATGTTGTCTGAACCCAGCCAAAATAACAAATCATGGCTTGTTAACCATGAACAACCCATGAAGAGGAACCATGGTTTGCTGTTGGTTTGTGAACTGTGGGTTGTTCACCATGGTTTGTTACCTCAGCTGGGTTCAGACAACATGATAACCCACATTTCAACAACAACCCACGGTTCAACAACAACCTACACTCAACCCTTGACTGTGGGTTATCAGACATATTGTCTGAACCCAGCCTAAGAGAAGGGACAGGTGTAATCTCTGCAGTCAATACAAGCAACATGGTGCTTCATATAACCATTTTGTCTGTCCTATTCATCAAGTTGTGAAATGTGGTGATTTTACGTAGGCTGCTCAGGTAGTATGTGCTATGGCTGCAAGATTAATGAGCTTTATTGTTATTACCAGTAATTTACAACTCATGATTATTGCACTATTTTGCAACTATTATGATTATTTTATATGTATGTCAATGTTCCATTTTCTTTATATTTTTTTAAAAAGTGGGATCAGTTAGACCCCACATACCAATTGTGTAAATTTTGTCCTTTACATCATGGAGTATTATTTACTACAATGACTTATGTGCAACTATAGGCAGTATCCTATCATAGCCATGAGCCAGTGTGAGCAACTGTTTGCGCAACGGGAATTTTGTGGTTCTACAAACAGTCCAAAATAAATGGAAATGCTAGTTTCTGGAATGGAACAGGCCAGCGGAGCTCACAGAAGGGAGTTCTAATGACCTGTCCTGACCCAGAAACAAGTGTATCACTGGTTTTCAGGATTACTTTTAAAACTGCAAAATCCCCACTCTGCAAGCGGTCACTTTCGCTGGCACAAAATAAACAGCAGGGGCACAGTGGCTGTATAGGATAGTACTCATATTGGTTTACTGGAAAAGGGTAGGTCTCAATAAAGTCATTATTATTATTTTTTTAACTTACAGATGATGTCATGCTTAATAACTTCCACCAAGTATTTTATTTGAATGGCTTTCTTGAGGTGCATTTGGTACACTTAAAGTTTCTATTGATGGTGGATTAATATAAGTATCTAACTGTTGTTGTCATCACTGTATAACGTTTCAGATATTTTAAAAAACGCCAATGAATTATAATCATGCATGTCAATACAGTGCTTTGGGATCCAGAGATGTGCCAGTAAAGCTCTGTTCATACAACAAGGCTTTTATGCCTGTCCAGTACTGCTGTGGCCCCTTGCACCCCTGAAAAGCTGTTCCCGAGGGTCAATGGTATGTGATGTAATGGGTTGGCTTTGTGTGTGTGTGTGTGTGTGTGTGTGGGGGGGAAAATCAGTAGAAATCAGGGAGGCATTTTGCACGAGCAGAAGATCCTTTTGCTTACACAGAGGACCCTTTGAATACAACATTTAGGGTTTTGTTTTTTAAAGCACTTTTCATTTATTTATGGCTCCTTGTTCACCTGAAGTCAGTGTGAATCCCGCAGTGTTATTAGATTGTTTAGGGTACTGTCCTATGCAGGTTTAGACAGAAAAAAGTCCTACAACTCCCAGCATTCCACAGCCAGCATGGATTTCAAGTAAATCCCACCTGGATTTAGTTGTATCTGGGTGCAGTCAGGAGGAATTCCCTATTACTGTTCTGTTCTTGCTTAAGTGAGACAATAAAGTTCTTGTCTAGCTTCCTGGCTGGTATGTTCTGTAAGCTTTTCATGACACCTACCTATGACAAAACACAACTGAAATTATTCATCTTAATGGTTCAACAACATTTTTTAAAAAATCTGGGTTGGATTCGAAGGTATTGTCCACTCACAGAAAGGCTGTTTTATACCTCTCATTACAGCACTGCATGAGATATGAAACTGAATGCAGCATGTTTGCCCACTTGCACAATGTCTTGTAGAAGCCGAAGCATGACAATTGCTGTGGGACATACTTATAGCAGTGGGTGTACTCTTTCATTAGCACTTGCACAAGTCTTTTCAGGACAGCACTAATGTCTATTTTCCTTCTGCTGATGGTTCTTTGGATGCAACCCAGTGATTTCTTAGAACAGGATCAAAATGAATTTCAAATTACTCATATTAGTGCCCCCCCCACTCTGTATGTGAGTAAAGTTATAGCAACAGGCCTATATTTTTTCTGCAATAGGTCTAATTTGGCCAAGCCCATTTGATGATTGCAGTAAAAGTACAAGATCAAAGAGCAGCCAGTAACAACCCATCAAATTCATGTTTGAAGTAATATTTGACCGCTCCAACCTTATCAGTGTTCTGCCTGTAGGGATGTGAGAATCGGCAAACCCCAAGCTCACCAAAGTTCTCTAAATTCCATCTTGGAGCTCGTTCCAGTCCCTATTATGGCGAGCTTTGTTCTTTTCTTTTTGCATGAAAATCTGTATGTATTTTTTTTTGTATGTATTTTTCCAAATGCACGCATCAATTGTGTGCATCTTTGAAATATACGTATTCTTCTCCCATTGGTTAAAGCATTTTTGTGCCCATTTTTCAGATGTACACATTTTTATGCACATTTAAATAAATCTACACATGCTGTTGAACACATTTTTTTTGCTCCATGAATCACAGTGCAAGCTTGGAAATGTACAACTTCAACCGCAGATTGCATCTGAGTCTGCGTTCAGTCCAGAAGGTGCAAACTGGGTAAATCCTGATTAAAAAACAAACTGAAATGAATTTCTCATACATCCCCATCTGTCTGTTGAAGTGGAAATATTCTGAATATAAACCATGCTCAGAAAAGTCAGAAGTTGATCGGAGTCCCCACTGTAAATGGGAACTAGAAGGTCTATTTGTATTATGGTAGTTTGGTAAGTAATTTCCTAGTTAAACAATTCCCTTAATTGCCTTGGCAATCTTTCCTCTCTTTTATTATGCATCCAACAATCATTGGTATTGCATTTTCAGATTTTAAAATTGATGAGCAGAGGCCACAAATCACACAAGTGCCCTTTCCTGACATGACTAATTAATTACATGGAAGTGATGATAAAATGGCACTGTAAATTATGCAGAAAGCTATCATGATAGCAGAGGTTATGATTAGAATGAACATTGGGAACACATCTTCTCATCATCTGTTCAATGACATGCTCAATGGCAGCTTCTGCCTAATGGAAGCGATTCCCTCTTCTAACTACTGAGAAGACAGGACATTTCTGCAGATTTGGTGGACCAATCCATAACCCACATAAGATGATATGGTTAGATCCAAGCTGTTTTATCCCAGTGAAACAAAATGGGGCAAAATTAGTTGAGACCTAAGTAATTTGTTTCTCTTCACTTCTTGATTAAAGTGCCTCATTACTCCTGGGACTACCAGCCCTTATAGATAGAGCAAAGCCATGGGTTGAGGATAGAATAAACTAATGCATGCCAATGCAACTGAAATCTGAAGCAATGGGGAAACAGGGTTGCTTCAGGTCTCAGACCTTGCTCTCTAGTTGTGTTGCCTGTTGCTGCCACCATCTTTGTTTTAAGCTTCACTAGTTAGTGCCCATGGGCATGCATAGCAAGGGATGTTATGCAGACAAATATAGTGGCGCCAGTGTAGTTCTACCATGTCTATCTCTGGATGAAGGGCATTTTTACTGATGCCAATATGTGAACTGATTGTCATCCATGATTTTAGAGACATTTAGTTACATTTTAGGTGATATTTTTTTTATCTCTCATACTGTTCATATAAAAACAACAAACAAAAACAAGCTCAAACTCATTAAGTTACTAACATTAATGCAAAATTGTATAGCCACTTCATTCTCCTGCTCATCTTCCAATGTGATATATGCCATCATCTGCCAGCTATGTCCTTCTGAATTCTACAAAGGGCAAACAGGCCAATCGCTGTGCACAAAAGAACATATGTACATAAATCTAACAACAGAAATGGCAATATTCAAAACCTAGTGGGAGAACACTTCAGCCTCCCAGGACACTCTGTCACTGATCTTAAAGTGGCCATACTGGAGCAAAGAAGCTTGCAAGGGAGATAAGAGTGAGTGGCCACTGAGATACAATTCATCCAGAGGTTCGGTCCTATTTTCTGCAGCTTGAACTGGGATAAAGGGTGTTTAAAAATTATTATTATTATTGTACTACATATGTTAATAGGCTTACCCAGTGCCAGGATATTTGTGTTATTGATCTGGTTCACACAGCAACCCACTGTGGGTTAATTTGTGGGCTGTCACATCATGTTGGGTGCATGCAGGCACCATTTTTGCATGGCACCCATGGGTGTCCAGCTTGCTGTGGGTTGTCATGCAAACCTTAAAACAAGCCATGGCTTGCTTTAGGGTTATTTGCAAGGTTGTCTAACTCTCAAACAATCCCTGTCACCTGGGTTCACATAAGATGACAAGCCACGGCAAGCCCATGGGAGCCATGCAAAAATGATACCTGTGGGAGCCCGGCATGGCTCAACTGCCCCTGCGGGCAAATTAACCTATGGTGGGCTGTTGTGTCATGCAAACCAGCTCATTGGCAACACCTGTTTTGTGAATGGTCACTGTTAATGATATGATTGTCACTGTTTATATTCTCTGCATTGCGTGTCCCTCTGACCTCACTGTTTACAACCGCGCCATCTGTATATATACGTGTAACTGGGGATAAAAATTCAAGCATCTGATGAATTGCCAAAATAAACATGTTCATCTTTAAGGTACCACAAGATTCTTTGTTGGACACCATACTTTGGAATTAGGGGTTAGGATCATTGGCCGGGAAGTGAGATATGAAATGGAACAGAAGAAGCTGCCTGTGTTGGACCACTGGTCCATCCAGCTTAGTACTGTCTACACTCACTGGCAGTGGCTCTCTAGGAGTTGTTCCCAGCCCTACCTGGAAATGCCAGTGATTGAACTAGGAACCTTTTCAAGGCCAGCACAAGATGTTGCACTGCCTGAATCTGGAAGACCCCATCTTCTCCCTGCATTTTTGTTTTTGTCCACCCACCCCACCCTGTGTTAGCAGCAGCAGCAGCAGCAGCAGTGCAGGCAATCTCATCCATCGATACCTTGCTCTTTGGAGTCCCAAGAGCTAGACATTGTGAACAGGTGGCCACCACTCCCACTGAGCTATGGCTCTTTCCCCGGGGTTAGGTGGAGCGTTTGCCACAGCAGGAAAGTGGCCAGTGAGGCACTCTGGAATGCCTACCCAATGCCTCGCTCTGAGTGGTCCTTCCTCAGAATGAGGCATTGGGTCCACAGCAGGGAAGTGGTCAGCAGGGTTCTCTGAGGGGTCCAGAAAGCAGTGGTGGTACTCCACAGTGGGTGGGGGTGGGTGAGTGGTGGTAGTAGCAGCCACCATAGCCAACCTGGGAAACATGCTGGTGGGCAGACCTCTGGGCAGTGGATGGGGGAATGGGAATGATCCACCACCTTTCCTGATCTGCTGCTTGAGGCAAGGGTCTCACCCTGCCTTATGGGAGAGCTAGCCCTGGACCTTTTGCATGCAAACTGTGTGCTCTACCCCTGAGCTAAGGCACTTTCCGGGTTAGGTTGAAGGGAGAAACCTTGGTGTTGGTATTCACAGGCTTGAAGGCTGGACAGTTTAGGGATGTTCAGATTTTGTTAAATCAGTTCTGTCTGTGTTTTGTGGATTGTCAGGTGACTTTCGTTCTGTCATCTGTTCATTATGGAATCAGATTTCTTTTTTGGGGATGCACAAGAATTTTGTTCCTGTTTGCAAAGGTGCATTTGTGCTAATCTGCACTTGCACAAATCCCACCCACTCCCAGTAAAAAAACAAAAAACAGTCTGCAAGTACATGGGATCTGCACGACTCAGAAAAAACCAGTCCGCTGCGGAATCTGCAGGTCGGATTCATAGAAATCTGAACTCATGTGAATCCACTGCAGATTTCTCTGACATCCCAAGCTGGACCAACCTGGAAACTCATAAAAGCATCTGAAATTCCTCCTCCTCCTTAAAATGAGATGCCAGTTAAAGCCTAAGAAACAGTAAAGCTAGGCAGAGCACTATCACACATGATCTTACTGCTGCTTCCCCTCAGCTAAGATTTTTTTTAAAAAAGAAAATGTTTGAAACAAATATGACAGTGGTGACAACAAGTAGTTGCACCAGCAACAGGATGAGAGATGGGTTAGCCAGAATATTTACGGTATATTTGTGTCTTGGATGGTGGTGGTTGGGTAGAATCCATTCCCAGCCCCTGAATACATGCATATCCAAGACAGAAATACAAAATATTACTAATATAACTGGCAAACAGGCACAGCCCTTGATGAAAAATAGCGCTCAGGAAAATGTTTGCTGGTTCTGTCCTTGGGGTAAGTGTTGAAGGAGGAGGGAATTTCCTTGATGCCCCCCTTGGAGAAGGAACACAAAATAATTCTGAAGCAAGAGGCATCTGCAAAGGTTCTAGCAAGTGTTGCATGGATTAGGCCCTCATAACTGCCCCACCCTAGCTTGATGATCTGGCTGTGAAGGAACCATGGGCACTCCTCCATATATGAAGTCCTGTTGAATCATGAGCCTGTATTGCCCATGCCTAGTCAGGACTTCTGCACAGGCAAATTTGGCCCTCTCTCCTGCTCTAATCCTCACCAGGAATCATCTAGTCGGGTCCGTGTAGCAAGGAGGATTTGATCCATGCTGCACTGGTCAGTTAGTGGAGGCATTTAGGTAGTGGAACAAGCTGATATCATTAGCCCATTTCAATACCTAGAACAAGGATGGGGAATGTGTGGCCCGTCAGATGTTTTTGGACTGCAACTTCCATCATCCTTTACCATTGGCTATGCTGGTTAGGACTGATGGGAGTTGCAGTTCAACAACATCTGGAGGGCCACATGTTCCCCATTCCATACCTAGAGCAGGGGTGGGCAACTTGTGGCCCTCCAGAAGTTTTGGCTTATAAATCTCATGACCCCTCACCACTGACTATTCTGGCAGGGCAGATGGGAGCTATAGACCTGGAGGTCTACAAGCTGCCCACCCCTGACCTAGAGGCTTCTGTACAGGACCAGCCATTGCCACCTTTACAGTGGGGTGGCCTGTGAGGCCTACCAGAAACAATCAGAATGTTGGTATGTTGCAGAAATTCCACTGTGGGAGCAAATTTTACAGGAAGGTGTTGAGGGTGGTTGTGTTTTTTTACAGCGAAAAATAACAAGGAAGAAAAAAAACATTTGGCCATTTCATAAAAAAGTAAGTACAATGCCCTGAATGTGGTGTGACTTTGGACCTCCTGAAAGTCACTGATATTCTCCTGATAGTTTGTGGGACAAGAATGGTGGGGTGGGAGATACTTTCTAGGCAAGGATGCTTGATCCTAGATCTGGCTGCTACCCTCTATTGACATGGAAAAGGGAGCATCCTCACCCTAAATGCCCTGAACCACGGAACTGCTGGCCGCACAAAAGCCCAAATTCTCCACATTCTGATGTAGTCAGGGCAATGCGGCCCTGCCACTCATTCATTAGCCTTCTGCCTAGTGCCAAACACACCCATCCAGCATGTATGTCCCCTTTCCAGAAAATACTTAGCCTGACATCTCTACCTTTTCTGTTCCCCAGAAAATCCTGTTCAGCAGACATCTTCTTTTCTTCTTCTTTTCTTTTCTAATGCTCTGAACTAAGCGCACTTTCTGAGATCAGGCTTACAGGCAGGCACTCACTCTTCGAAGCCCCCAGCCTGGTGCTTGCCCTTACACCTCTGCCTCCCATAATCTTACCTGATAAAACCACTACTGTGACCTGGCTTTGGATTCGTCCTACTACTGGGGATCCAACTTACCCACCCTTTGTGCACCTCAGTAGACATGACAACAGCTAAAAAGCCCTCATTCTCTTCCCCCCATTTCTCCTCCTCCTTTTCATCCATGCCTTGCTGGCCTGCCTCTCTCTCTCTCTCCTCTCTCTCTCTCTCTCTCTCTCTCTCTCTCCCTGGACACTCAGCTTGCTGCAGCTCCCTCCAATTTTCCTCCCTCCCCTCTGGGAGAGCTTTTAGTAACTTCACTGTGATTGTATCTATTTATTGCCTTTTAATAAAAACTCTTTTTCTGGGTTAAGTCCCAAAGTCTCAGCTCTGTTTTCCCTTCTGAGAACTCTATGAGGATGATCCAGAGCAAAGGCCCTGAAGTTATCAGGCTATACCTATGCGTAGAGTTGCCTATACTGTACTAGAATTGGTGCAAGTTTCTGGGCCACAGCTTGACTAGACTGACAGCAGCCTGTCCTCTGAAAGGAATAGATCCAGGGTGGGGTCACAGAGGGAAGAGAATCACCTTGCACCCAGTCTAAATCCCCCTAGTCATTGGTTGTTCCGAAAGGTTAACTCCCAGAACATGGAAACAGATTTCATATACAAGGATGTATGTCTGGAGTAATCATTTAAGTATCCCACACTGCCAAATGTGTATATCTATGTTTGGGGAAAGGGTAAGTGCCCTCTCCTCCTGCTGCCCCTCTATTCTCAATCACCACTTCAAAAGCTACTTTTTTTTTTTTAAAGAACATCAACACTGAACATTTAATATGTACAATTATGCTTAATGCATAGTTAAACCTAATGTAGGGAGAAATCATCAAACTCTAGCTGTCTGCAGGCCCAGTGGTGGAAAACAACAAAAGGAAAGGGGTTCATTTTAGAGTGCTGAAAAATTCGTGTATTTGCCCTAAAGTCCATGGATTGAACTCTCATCTTTTAGAAAGGGATTTTGAGGATGGGGAGGGGTGGAAATACCTTTTTAGCAAAGAACTTTGTATTATTCAGAGGCAACAAAATGCACAAGGGGAAGCCATCAACGTGTAGAATGGTAAGGTCCCAACAATGTAAAAACAAATTACATTCTAAAACATGATGCACTCTTTCCTAGTCTTTGCCATTTTCATTATTATGACAGAGGCACAGACATAGCATTGCACGGCTGGTGAAAATGAAATATATCTGAATTACATCACTAATATGCACCACTCAATGAATAATAATAGGCCCCATTTACACACATACCCAGCAGTGTGAAAGCCACTTCCCCATGGTACAAGCCTATGCCACTGGTGTGTGAATCAAAGAAACAGAAGAGTCTTGCTGGAGAAGATCAAAGGCCTATATCTAGTCCACCCTCCTGTTTCCCACAGTGGCCAACCAGATTCATCTGGGAAGTCCACAAGCAGGACATAGGGCAGTAGCCCTTTCCCACTGCTGCTTTCCAAGACCTGCTAGTTTAGGGGAATACTTCCCCTGAACTTGGTGATGGCATATAGCCTCCATGAATTTGCATAATCAATCATGTTGATGTGGTTGATTGTGTAGGTCTTTCTCGGCAGATCAGTGCCCTGCTGGCAGGATGATCAGTCCCACTTGCATAGTGGTGGTTTTCACACACACTGACCAGCAGCATGAGACTGTACCACCAGGAAGCAGATGCCATGCTGCTGTGTTTCAGGGTCATAGAATCGTGGCTCTCTGTAGCTGACACACCTAGAACAGCATGATGCATGCACTTAGTTGCTATACCACTGACCTCCAAAGAACTCATTGATATGGTTGATCCAGTTTCACTTCTTGCTAGTCCTGTGCTATCATCCATCTCTGAAGCCATGAAGTTCTTTACTGCTGTGCGGGGTTCAAAAGGCAAGTTCTGCATGTGTTCCTGGGTAGGGAGATGTTGATCTAAATTCATATTGAACTGGTCCATGACATTGGGATTCATACTAAACTCAGGATTAACTTTGTAGTGCAAAAGCCTTTCATGAGGCAAAGTCTCCATGCCTAGATTCAACTTGCTGTCATCCTTCAGAGATGCCTGTGTGTTCACTGAGCCTCTGGGCATGACAATATAGTCACTTTCCATCATTCGGTCCTGAGGGTGGACTATGTCCATATCAGCGCCTCTCAGGTTGTCGTCAGTACATAAATACACAGTCCGCCGCAACTCTGTGTTGTCTTTTTTTAGACACTGATTGGCCAGCTCACTCATGCTCATGGGCATATGCATGCCCCCAGACTGCTGAATGATAACTTTAGAAATTATATTCCCAGGCAATGTTGAGTAGCTCATTCCTTCTGGGTTTGCTGATTTCTCCTCTTCATCATCATTCAGGGAGATTCTAGAAAGCGTTCCTGTTATTGTAGCTGCTCTGCATGGTCCAATGTCCTTATGGAGAACTGTAAATTACAGAGCAGGAACACACATTTTTAAAAGGTCCAGAGGCAAAAATGTGTTCAACACCATTTATACAGGACAAGCTTTAAGCCAGCCTTCCCCAATGTGGTGCCCTCTAGATGTTTTGAACTACAACTCAAATCATCCATGCCCAATGGCCATGCTGGCTGGGGCTGATGTGAGTTGTAGTCCAAAGCATCTGGAGGTTGGGGAAGGCAGCCTTAAGCAATATAATAATGCCAGTGTACATCAAGGAAAAGTATGGTAGTCTGGAGTTAGGTTGTGAGTAGAAGAGTAATCCCAAAGGATTGTTTATTCTAGGATCTGTTCCAGTTTCTTGGATAGTTAATAGAGGCCCAGATATTATAACATGTCTCACTACACAGATATATACATGGAGACAAACTACGCTATTAAGGCATATGTGATTGCCTTTCCAATTTCAATTAAACAAGCACTATTTGCCTTGAAGCAAGGATATGTGTGAAAGAGGCTAGGCCATTTCAACTCTCCTTACAATGTAATGCTTAATGGAAATGGGGAAAATCCATTTTAGAAAATGCAAAGTGGTCATTACGCTGTTTCTAAGCACACATGTCAAGTCACCCAGTCACCTTCCATTAAATCTCTCATTTAAAAAGTCAAATTTAAATCCTTTAATTTTTACATCGCAAAGTCTGATCTTGTCTTCCCTAACACTATCTTTTTCTGCAACCTGTTTCCCCCTCAGATTCCAATCATGGATGCTTCAGAAAAAAGACTACATTTCCTCTATCATTAGGAAGTTGATCTGGATGCTTATGTTCTTAAAATCTACCTAAAAATCACAATAATGTTAAATTACTAAGGAAGGAGGACAGAGGGCCTATTATTATAGGCATTATTGTGAAATACAATTAACAAATGCTTGTAGTCAAGTGAAACTGGCAATGCAGTTCTAAATATGCAACATGGTGAACAACTGATGCTGATGTATCCTTTGCAATGTTGAACTAGCTCACAGATTGGAACAATTCACGGCCCTGCCATTTATTTGCTGACACAACAAGGTTCAGGATTAGAACTTGAGGAATATGCCCTTCGCCTTCTTATGCTTTATTTAACAACTTGTTGCCAAAGCAATCTGCTGATCACAAACATTTTTACCCAGCACAAACATAAAGGAACGCTGAGCCATTTAAAGTTCAGCACACGAGAATTCAGTGATGGCAATTTGCATTTAATTCAGAAGATTTATAAATATGTTTTAATTTGGTATATCATTAACTGTATCTTCAGACGTGTGTGTGTGTGTGCGTGTGTGTGTGTGTGTAGGTGTGTGTGTAGATAGGTATGAACATGGGCAGAGTTTTAATGGCTATTCCTATTACAAGCTGCTTTCCAAAGCTTCTTGCTAAATCGCCATGCTAGGTTACTTCCATACAATTATCCTAATCTCACGCTGGCTCAGCTTGTCTGAGCGTGGAAAGCTAACCAGGTCAGGCCTGGTTATTACTTGGATGGGAGACCCCTCCTCTAGTTTCCTGCATTGAGCAGGGGGTTGGACTCGATGGCCTTGTAGGCCTCTTCCAACTCTATGATCCTATCCTAGTGCATGCTTGCAGACCCAGGAGCTCTGATTCATGCCGGCTGGGATGCTCTCAGTAACTTACAAGGGGTTGTTTCTCAAGCCTGTTATACAAAAGGGTTAATGAGGAGGTTGGACATTTATCAGACTGTTTCCCCATCCAATACTTCAGGGGGAGGGGCTGTGGCTCAGTGGTAGAGCACCTGTTTTTCATTCAGAAGGTCCCAGGTTCTATCCCCAGCACTCCAGGTAGGGCTGGAAAAACTCCTGGGGAGCCATTGCTGCCAGTCAGTGTCAGCAATACTGGGCTAGATGGACCATGGTCTGACTCGGTGTAAGGCAGCATCCTATGGCTAATTTCACACCCCACCCACCACCAGCAGCCATGTCCATGAAGATTTCCAGCAACTAAGTTTAGAGAGTCCTCTGCCTGCACATCCATGTAATTTCCCCCCCCTCATATTCATTTAGATATATATTTCTAGGCTTGATATCAAATGTTTATATCCTGCTAGTAAACCTTTACATCCATGTTGGTAAAATGGCCATTGGTAACAAAGATGTGCCTGAATATATATCTGCCGCTTTAGTTCATAATGACAAAAGCACTTTCATTTTATTTTTCCTCATTTGCATGGTGGTCTGACAGCCTTACCTGATCGACAGGCAATGTCCACATCTTTTTCAAAATCTGTCTGTAACAATAACAAATAAAAGTTAAGTAAGAAAACCATGATCAGTCATCAACTGAAGGTCGAACTAGATGTTGAATGTGGCATGGAGGTGCCACCTCAGCTCTCCTTCCTTGTAGCATCTGATACAAACAATGTATGACATGACAGCATTGTGCGGCCCCATCATTGCCCCATCTCTGAGAGCCAATGGTATGAAATGAGGTGATGGGCAGGGAGAAGCCCAGTGCTATGATACCACATTGTTTTGTATTAGATATTATGGAGGAACAGAGGGCAAAGAGGTATGGGGTGGCAGCTACAAGTCTCTCTTATAAGGCCCTGTGCTGCAGTAACGTTTGCTAATGTCTGCCTTGCTAAGTTAAAACAAAGGAGATGACATTAAGTTGGTTCAGAGCCTTATTCATACCTACTTAAAATAAAGGTGCAGCATTTAAGTTAATTTGCCCTTGTTGAGTTCTATGGTCTGACCTGTGTTAAATCTGAGGAATTCAGCCTTGCTCAGTCTGTGGATGAGACTATTACGTTTGTTGAAATCAACAGATTAAATTCAGGTCTTGCAAATCAGACCGAATCCGATTGTTGTTGCTGCTGCTGTGGCTGTTGTTGTTGTTGTAGTTTTTGCCTGAATTGGATTATGGCTGAAATTACCTCTTCCTAAAAGTGGGCTTGCTTTTGGGACTTTAAAGTCTGTTGGGTTGTTGTCTGATAATATTTTGGGAAGGATCCAATGGTGTGCTCCCACTAGTGTGACTGATGTTGTGTGAGCAGAAACCACACTTGCACAATGTCAATAGTGCTTGCTAGCCTGATGTGTTTCCTGGGAAACCTGTCATGTTAGCAAGCACTATTGACATTGCACAAAGATTGGTTTCTGCTAGCGCAACATCAATAGTGCTAGCATGCTATTGGATCCTTCCCTTTCTTACCATCAAAATTATAAAACAGGAATTTAAAGTGTAACTTTAGCACAGAGGTAGCAGTAACTTTAGATGTTAGAAGTGCAACCTCTACCACTATTACTGTTAATACCATTATGCAACATTTGCTTAACAGTAACAATGCACAAGCAGTGTACAGAACAGAGAATGGAAGACTTTCTTCTGCCCACCTAGTTGAGTTTCCAAGTGTAGCTAAAAGCAGTGGCTGCTCCCTTGGGAAGTGTTAGGTAAACATGCAAGAAACCTCAACCACATGGATGAAGTTATTATTATATATTACAGAGAATGGCATGGGAGCAACTATGGAGGTGACAGCAACCATGTTCCCTGTGGTACCTGAAATGGGATGGCCAATGTGTTGGGAGAATCTCTTCAGGGTGCCCAATTCCTCACTCTGCGTGCTCATGGTTATTCAAACTCAAGAGTCAAGACTGAGCTGTTAATTGACTGGTTAATTAACCAGTACCTTTATTCCATTTAGTCCTCATTTCTTCAACATAACCCATTGGATTGATGACTCCATTTACTTCAAGTGTAGGAAAACACCAAGGAAACTTTTATAGCACAAGTGAAAGAACTCAGCAGGAGGCATGCTTTGTTAAGTGCACTGCAAGAAAAGCCTTACTTATATGATAATATGATGTCCTCCTGTAATTCTGTATTTACACAGTCATAATCAGCTAGATGAGGATTCCAAGCTTGCTACCAATGCTGGTTCAATATGTTTCCAAAATAATAATAAAAAAATGCCTTCTGCATAAGGTATTCCACATACACTTAACATTGTAGACATAAATATACAGATAAACATTTCAAAGCCACCAATTTGATAATATCTTCAATGGCATGCTGTCTTCTTCACAAGACCTTATTCCACAGTGCTTTAATGTGTACAAGACATTATTTTCACAAATACTTGTGTTATTACAAAAACCTTAGTTAAAGCAATCTGGCCACTATTACTGTGGAATTCTTAGGGAGCTGCTGGGATTCACCAAGTTCCTTTCTACCGTATGCCATTCAAATGACTATACAGAAGAACATCTGCAAACTCATTTCTTGCAGTCTTTTGCAACACTTACTACATAATTCCAAAATTTCACATTGAGCTAATGGGAAAAGCAGGATATAAGCGTGGAGAATGCTTGTGTTTAAATGTATTGTTATTTTTTTTAAATCCCCTATATCTGGTCCAATAATCTAGTTGCTCCATTTCACTGATCAGGCCTGTCATAACTCAAACATCTCGGAGATATACCGGCTGGAATTTCCATTTGATGGGTCATGTGCATCCAGAGTAAAGAGGAAACACCTCCCATTTCACAGCCCTTACTCCCATTTTGCTTGGTTACAAAAGATCTAGGTGCTCTGTGTGTCTACTGTGTTGAATATATCAACATTCCCTGCCCCTTCTGATTGCAGGATTCTCCTCCCCCTGTCAACTTCCTTCCCTGAGTCTACTGGGAAAAAAACTGGGTTTATTCCCAGTAGTGCCATCAGGACACAACTTTGGGTCACAAGACCAGGGCCCCTAGTCAGCAGAACAAGCAGAAGGGCCCCCCAAACGAAGCAGGGCTGGCTTACCACGTTTAAAACTGAAACAATACACATTGCCATTGAAAGACCCTCCCACCCCATAAGACAATTGGCTGGTTTACATAACACGACAACCCACACTCACAGTTGAGTATGGGTTGAGTGTGGGTTGTCATTGAACCATGGGTTGTTGTTGAAATGTAGGTTGTTGTGTTGTATGAATCCTGTCCTAGTAAACCATGGTTTGTTAACCATGAAGAACCCACAAAGATAACCCATGGTTTGTTGTTGGGTTGTGAACTGTGGGTTGTTCATGAGATCTTGGAGCTCCCTTGCTCCAGTTTGAGGGTTACATAGGGAGCTGATGGCAGCAAATAAGTAAGGGAGAAGTGTTCCAGGTTGGCCCATCCTGGAGGGAAGTTGGGTTCTTCTTCACAATAAGTATAACCAAATTCTGCCAAAGTAACTACAAGTTTTAAAAATGGATACAAAAGTAACCAGTGGTGTAGCACAATGGCAAACAATTTGAGCTAAGAAGTGCCCATGAACTCATCTTAATGAAGCCACTCTTCTCTCACTCTTATTGGTCTATTTTACAGTCCTGAGCTATGTATTACTGAAATAATATATGCAAAGCATTCTGAACATTTGAAATGCACTATGTAAATAATGGTAAGGTGTGGTGGTGGTGGTGGTGGTGGTGGTGGTGGTGGTGGTTCTTCTTCTTCTTCTTCTTCTTCTTCTTATTATTATTATTATTATTATTATTATTATTCGTACATGACCCAAGGCAAGGGTTCTCTTCTCAAAAACCTCCATGCAGTGAAGGAGGCAAGTAGTTTACATGAAAAAAATAATGTGAACAAGAAATGGAAGACGTTCATAATGCATACACACAAGAGGATAAAATTAAAATCATGGAATTAAATGAAGACAGACTTATGCTTTACAGTGCTTTCCTTTTATTTAAACCTGCACATACTTGATATGTTCATTTTGTGTGCATGAAAGCCACCCAGAAATAGCAGTCAAGGATAAAATAAAAACTAACCATGATTTGAGCATGTCCATTAGGAAATGAACTTGAAGAATCTGCATTGATTGGGTCCTGACAGTTCCTTAAGCGACATCTAAATGCATCTTGAACCTGGTGAGAGATATCAAGCATTTAGCATATCTCTGTAAAAAAATATAGTCTTAGACAAAATTATTAAAAGCATAATAAACACAATACTTGATTTGTCTTTATTTTCTCAGTTGGTACAGAGTGACATTCATGGCGCTATTTGTGATTATACAGTGCAGTTGACTAAATCAAAGCAAATACTTAAAATAGCACCATATAGTAGTATATGTACCACAATCCAATATGTGTCTACTTAGAAGTAAGCCCCATTGAGTTCCATAGGGCTTACTCCCAGGTAAGTGGAAGTGGGATTACACTCATTGTTCGTTTTGTACAGGACACCCAAACTGCTATTTTACCACTTCCTAGTTGCAGCCAACCTTAATGAATGTTATGATTAAGACCACTTAGAAGATTAATGGGAAGAAATCCAGGAGGTTTATTTCCATAAAAATGGTCTTGGGTGGGTAGCTTAACAAATGGGGTAGCTTAACAAATTCTGAGTACCATAGCAATGCCAGAACTGACACCAACAGTGGAGAAACATAATAGCACTATGGTAGTCTGATGAGAAAAAGGTCTGCCAAGAAAAATCTGAACCCATTGCTCTCTCAGCTGTGCTTTGGATGAATTCTGAACAATAATATCTTATATATCATGTATCTATATTTTCTGTTTTTCTCCCATGAGGGCTGCAAGTTTTAGGCTGCAAACCTGGACTTCATTACCTCAATAGGATTACTTCTAACCAAACATAAGATTGTACTGCACATTGATTAAATCTTACATTGATTAAAGCTTTCTTCCCCCGTAATTGGAGGGGTTCAGATTGAAGAGCTTGCCATTATCCTTTATTATCTCCAAAAAAACACCTATATGGAGGCTTTAGTAATTGGCAAACATATTCAGATTTAACTGATATATAGTGCCATCCTATAGTCTACTCAAAAGTAAGCCCAACTGAATTCAGTGGGGTTTACTCCCAGGTAAGTGGGTATAGGACTGCAGCCTTACTTGATTAAAAGGCAGGTGGTTGATCAACTAGCTGATACCTTCCAACATGCACTGAAGACTGAGTGAAAGGATTTTTGAGACTCTAGTGCAGCCTTCCCCAACCTGGTGCCCTCTAGATGTTTTGGACTTCAGCTCCCATCAGCCTCATCCAGCATGGCCAATGGTCAGGAAAGCTGGGAGTTGTAGTTCAAAACATCTGGAGTGTACTAGGTTGGGAAAGGCTGCTCTAGAGTCTAGACATTTTTGCAGAAAGCTAGAGCACAATTGGTGCACAAATTCTGGTGCTGGGACTTGTTCCTATTCCACTGCTGACGAGTGAAGCAGACTTGATGCAAGTCGCCTCTGGGCTCTGGCACCTTTTTGTAGCATGATGGAAGACCAGCAGGAGAGCCTTTTTTGGAAAGCTATTCCATAGCTGTGGTGCCACAACTAAGAAAGCCCTGTCCTGAGTCCCTACCATCTATACCTTAACCTTTGATAGAAAGAGACACAAAGAAGGGCCTCTGAGGTTGATCATAAGTGTTCATTCAGGTAGGATATGTAAGTTGAATATTTATGGACTTAAAGGTAAAATAAAACAAAACACCCAGCACTTTGAACTGGGCCTGGAGACAAATACAGATGGTACAGTATTGGAGTAACACACTCCATGCGCCCCACCCCAGTTGCTGCATTTTGAACCAACTGAAGTCTCAGAATGCTTTTCAAAGGCAGCCCCACATGGAGCACATCATGCCAGTAGAATCTGCATGCTGCTAAGGCATGGATAAGAGTAGCCAGGTCTGTCTTCTCCAGGAAAGGTTAGAGGGCTCGGTGGGGGGAGCCAGCCTAAGTCGGTAAAAGGCACTCAAAGCCACCGCTACCTCCTGGGCATCCAACTGCAGTGATGGGCCCAGTAGTACCCACAAGCTGCAAAGCTGATGCTCAATTCAATGAATGCTATATAAGGGGAGGAGGAGAGTAAGAGTAGCCTTGTTTGTTTGCTGGCCTTTACCATATGCCAAGCGCAAGCAAACAATGGCCACCCTGCTGTGAATGATCTTCATTATTTGAGCAGAGTATTCAAAATTGAATGAGGTGCATTTTAAATTATCCCTTGCAGTTCCTTTTGCTCTTCTCATGTTCACATATTCCGTGCTGATGGTATAGTCCTATAAAGCATCTTCTTGATTTCCACCCCCACGACATGAAGCTGCAAGATTGTCTTAGAGTCAGACAGAGCAAGAGAGACAGATGTGCTGAACGTGCCGGTACTAAGGAAGTGGTTTCCTTAGCAACAGTAACCAATTCAAAGCTCTTGCCCTCTCTCCTCACATGTGCTTTCCCCCCTCCCCCCCACCACCCCCTTTAAGTCCATGCAATTTAGATATGGTGGCGCGAGGGAGACTGTAGATTTAGATGCTAAACAGATTAATTTTTTAAAAAATGCAGCCTGATAATTATGAAAAGAGAAAAAGGAGAAAATAAATGAATGCTCCTTCTTTTATCACCAATCTTGTTTGGAACAAATTAGGTTCAGAGCAGGCTGTGTTCACATATGCCAATGCCATCTCTCTCTCTCTCTCTCTCTCTCTCTCTCTCATCACACAGTATTTGGGCGTAATGTTAAACCATGGTTTAGTGCTACACGCACAAGCAGAAAGGAGCCTGAGCAAAGCTTCAGGTTTGTGCTCTCTCTTCCATGCACCTGGAAGGCGGAATAAACCAGAATTCACCTCCACACTAGCGGATTCCCAGCTTGTTACATACAAACCAGGAAAATTGTGGTTTTATTTATTTATTTATTTATTATATTTATACCCCGCCTTTTTTCCTGCAAGGAACCCAAGTCAGCTTACATTATCCTCCTCCTCCTCTCCATTTTATCCTCACAACAACCCTGTGAGGTAGGTTAGGCTGAGAGTAAAAAAAAAAAGTTTGCCAGCAAAACAACCCAGGATTTGTTGTTGGCTTGTTTGGCAATTGGCTAGAATTTCTTTTAGACCACGACTCCTGGTTTAAAAGAATTCTGGCTTATTCCTCTCCCTGATCACATGAGATGAGGAGATGGGACAAGTTGCATGCAAGCCAAGCATTTTGTGTGGGCTCCTTTCTGTTCATGGCATGCCCATAGCATTAAATTAAGGTCTAGCATTACATGCACATGCTGTCGCTATCAGTATTAAAATGTTTCAAAAATGGTTGGATTAAAAAATGCCTAATTTAGGATAGCTGCCTCTTTTTTATACAATCCCAAGGCATTCCCCACTTCCTTCCCTCATTATCCAGAGTCACTGCATGTTTAGTAGTTTCTGAATGATGCTTTCTTCTGCTTACTTGAGACAGTGACCATGCTATCCTTTATGTTGGGTTGGATACAGATTTTGTCGTACTTGGAGTAGACCCATTGAAATCAATGGGACTTAAGTTAGTCACGACTAGTAGTTTAAATCCCACTGATTTTAATGGGTCTGCCTAAGTCTGGATCTGGCCCAGTGTCACCCTGAGATGAAACAAAGGCGAGTCAAAAGCCCCTAATTATGGGTGTCCCCCCCCAGTTTTTAACTTGCTTCTTGTACCTCTAATGAACTAGTACTGCAACTACTATGAGTAGCATCACCTTACAGTATCATCATTATATAAGATGCTTTGCAGAGCAACCTAAGCAAGCAAGAAAAAGACAGATTCCTGCCAGGGGAACTTACAATTCTGACAATTGGAGACATAAAGGGAAGGAAAAGCAAGGAGACTAAGGGCCAAAACAGACATTACTTTAAAGGTGCGTCTAGCAGCTATGCCTTCTTTTCATTTTTTACTCTAGAGTAGGTGCAGGGGGCCTAATCCAGACCTTAAAAGCCCCCCTATCCCCCACACTAGGGTCCCCCACAGATTCGAGGCCCTCCACCTACTCTAGAGTAAAAATGAAAAAAGAAGATGTTGCTGCTAGACACACATTTAAAGTAATAATCTGTTTTGGCCTTTATAGGATATGAATGTGTGCAAACACCATACATGTACATAGGCTTCCTTTCAGCTGGGAGTGAGGACTGCTAAGCCAAATCCTTCAGAGCTGGGTTCTGAGGAGAGATTTGAAGGAAAAGAGAGAGATGGCAGAAGGTCTGGGAGTTATGGAGGCTGGCAAGAAGAACTGGGCAAGAAGAACAGGGGAATTTTTGAGGGCCAGAAGGTAATAAAGTTGGAGAAGCAAAAATGATATGATGGGAAATAAGGGTAGGAAGATGGGGTGGAGCAGAGCCATAGAGAGCTTTCCAAATAAAGTTTGCACTTTATTTTCAATAAATAAAATAAATAAATCTTTCAAAATAAAGTTGGCACTGGATGTGGGTGAGGATGGGGAGCCAGTGTAGAGATTTGAGGAGGGGTATCCTGTGGTAGCAATGAATCACAAGAGAGGGGAATGATTTCAGCCATGGAATTCTGGATACACTTGTGAGAGTACTGAGGTGTGATAAGGAAAGAAGGAGACAAACAAGGGGAATTGGAGCTGAGGGAATTTGAGAAGATGGGGTGATTTTTGCAATGCTGTAAACAAACCAGATGCTTGTTTGGAGGTTGTCATCTCACACTATCTAATCTTGTGAGCATGGTTTTCATAGATTTCATAGATAGAGTTGGAAGGGGCCTACAAGGCCATCGAGTCCAACCCCCTGCTCGATGCAGGAAACTAGAGGAGGGGTCTCCCATCCAAGTAATAACCAGGCCTGACCCTGCTTAGCTTTCCACGCTCAGACAAGCTGAGCCAGCGTAAGCCACAGGCCTGTGCAGTGACATACTCTGAATGCATTATACTAGGGGCTCCCAACGTGGCACCCACAGGTGCCATAGCACCCTGCGGGGACCTCCAATGGTAGTCATGAGGCTCTCTGCTCCCTGTCCCCTTCAATTATTTTTTTAAAAATAAGAAACTTGTAAAATGTTAGGAAAGTCTTCTTTCTCTCTCTTTCTAGCCTTTCACCTTGCTCTTTCTCTCCCCTCTCGCCATGCTATTTCCCGCTCCCTCCCAGCCTCTAGCCCATTTCTCCCAGCCTCTTAACTCACTGTTTCTCCCCCTCCCAGACTCTAGTCATGCTCTTTCTCTCCCCTCTACCCCTTTGCCTTGTTTCCCCCCCTGCCTCTCAGCCTCTAGCCTCACTATTTCTCCCCACCTCTTTAGCTCACTGTTGACTAGCCAGGCCCCCATGGCAGCCATTATGTGACTAGCCACATCCCCCGTGGGACCCATTTTGTGGTGGTGCCCACAGCAGTTTCTGAAATTATCAAATGTGCCTACGGATCAAAAAAGGTTGGGAACCCCTGCATTATACTCCAGGACAGAGTAATGTAAAAAAAAAAGGGGGGGGGGAGGCAAGGCCAAGATTGAACACCCTCACAGATTTTGACTTTTATAAGGTTGCTACTTTTGAGAGTCAGCTTGCCATTTACAATGGCTGATCCTCTCAAAAGTAGCAACCTTGCACAATATGAAACGTATGTACCCAATATTTATTGTGCACTTATATGATGTTTTTTTTAATGTTTTATGTATTTTATATTGTTCTAATTGTATGAGCAGAGCAAAACAGGTATGCCTTGTATTCTAAGATGTGACATTATCTGTGACAAGTAATTTGACATTCTGATTTATAGCTTTGGTTTATAGAGGCACATTCCAGATTTTACATGAACGAATGGTAAACATGACATGCTGAACTCATTCTCTATTAACCCAGCATTACACACAAGTTGATAAAAGTTTTACTAAATTGATGGGCCAACAAAAGCCATTTCCTGGGATTAGCTATATCAACAGTGTTGGTTTTTAGATGGAAAAAATCTCTAGATTACAGCTGCAATCCTGAATACACATAATAGGGAGTAAATTTCTTTGTGTACCCAGTGGGAATTACTTCTGAGGAAAAATGTCTTCAATTGCACAACATAAGATTTATATTGTTGGGGGGAAACACCTTCATTTGATCAGTATTATTAGTGAATTGGTTGATATGGCAACCTTTTTCAGCACACATGTGAGCAAAAGCTGTTTGTTTTTTAATTGAAAACATGATATTAAGGCCTCAAATTCATTATTCTTTAGAACATTGCTACTTTATTTATTTATTTATTACATTTATATCCCACCTTTTTTTTCTCTTGCAAGAAGCCCAAGGCAGCCTACATAGTCCATCTCCTCTCCACTTTTTCCTAGTGCAGCCAGTGGGTGAGTGGTGGGAGTTATAGCAGTTATTCTAATGCACCAGTGTTTCTTCACCTGCTCAGACTTTTCCTTTCACTATGAAGAATGGGGCCGCTTTGCACTTGCAAAGTCATGGATGTGCTTCATTAATTTCAATAAAATGAATCAGGAAGATGCCAGCAGTGGTGACAGAGGGAAGGAGGGGCAACCAAACTGAATAGTTCTTAGAATGTTGGACTGGGACTCGGGAGACCCTGCTTCTAGTCCCCACTCAGCCATCAAGCTCACCGGGTGACTTTGGGTCAGTCACTGACTCTCAGCCTAACCTACCTCACAGGGCTGTTGATGTTTCATCTATTATCTATTGCAGTTGGAGAGATTAGTAAAATTGTTCTCTCTGAAAGCATCAGAAATGGAACTCAGTTGGGTGGCCTACAGCTAAAGTGTGTTTTGTCTCCCCAAGGATTTGGCTGGTGGTACTTATCTTCAGTTTGAGGGTTTACCATGCAACAACCAGAAATCAGCGCTGGGCCAATTCACATGCCATGCCAACCAACCCTGGCAACAAGCCACAGTGGGTTGTTGTTGTGCAAACAACCCATGGCACACCTGACAGATGATCGGGCTCACCATGGGTTGCTTACCCCCTCCCCCCCTCCTTTCCCCTCCATGGCAGGACCAACTTGTCTCCCCCTCCTTGCCATGATCACAAACCATTTTTGTTTGCCACAGCTTTTTTGTCCCTTTAACCTTTTTTCCTGGAGATCGTGATCTCCGGATTCACAGCTGACTTTCGTGATCCCCATTTTGATAGCCACTGACAGCCCCTTCAAAATGTCCAAGCGGCACCTTAGAGGGAGCTGTTTGTGGTTGCAAACCTATTTTTGTGTGTGTGTGGGGGAAACCCCCTAATATTCACAGATATTTGTGCACATTATTATTGTTTTTCGATCTTTCGCAAGTGCGCACCTGTGCACTTACAGAGGTCCGAAAATGGGCAGCCTCGCC
Organism: Shinisaurus crocodilurus; assembly: GCA_021292165.1. Taxonomy (NCBI): domain Eukaryota; kingdom Metazoa; phylum Chordata; class Lepidosauria; order Squamata; family Shinisauridae; genus Shinisaurus; species Shinisaurus crocodilurus. Next base: position 133,178,684 of record CM037879.1, read on the forward strand.
CGGGCAATGTCCAGGGTGCAGAGTGCAGCAGGTACCAACCCTAGACATTGACCCAGAGAGGGTCCAAATAGCCTTCCCCCTGCTTGGTTTGGTTTGATAGCTGTCAAAAGGCGAGCTATCAAGCCAAACCAAAAGCACAAGTGATCTGTGCCTGCAAAAAGACGGTGGTGGTGGGATTTACACCCCCTTCGCAGCAAGATCCTCATTTGTTTGTTTGGTTTTATTTAGGGTGGGGGACTCAGCTGTTCCAAGGGTACTCTCCCTTTTCCACTTGTTCCCGAGACTCTAGGTGCTTGGGAACATGGAAACGTGCAAGCCACCCCCTTTTAAAAGGAACAGGATTATTATTTTTTTTGACAGGGCTCCCCATGATTTTTTTTTTACAGGGATATATCCAGGCATGAATGCATATGTCCCTGTCAAGAAACCATGGGGAGCCCTGACCAAAAACCCTTTTAACAGGAGTTGGAGTTTTGACAGCTAGCTGACAGCTCCTGTAAAAAGGGGGTGGCTTGCACTTTTCCATGTTCCCAAACAACTAGAGTCTCAGGAACCAAAACTGCAGTTGAGTCCAAAGAAGAAGAAGAAGAAGAAGAAGAAGAAGAAGAAGAAGAAGAAGAAGAAGAAGATCTAGCTGCAAGGGGGCGGGGGTAACAGCTCACTTTTTGACAGCTGTCAAATCAAACCAAAGGGGGAAAAGGCTATTTGGACCCTCTCTGGGTCATTGTCCAGGATTGGTACCTGCTGGATTTTGCCAGCAGGTACCTCCCTAGACATTGCCCAGGTAAGGCTGCCCATTTTCGGACCTCCATAAGTGTGCAGGTGCACACTTGTGAAAGACTGGATATATATATATATATATTTAAAATGTGTGCAAAGATCTGTGCACATTAAGGGGTACAAGAAATAATAATAAAAAGGTTTGCAACCATGAACAGCTCCCTCTAAGGTGCCGCTTGGACACTTTGAAGGGGTTGTCAGTGGCTGTCAAAATGGGGATCGCGAAAGCCAGCTGTCAAGCCAGAGATTGTGATCTCCAGGAAAAACAAAAAAAAAAGTTAAGGGGACAAAAAAAGCTGTGGCGAGCTGAAGGGGCTTGCAGTCGTGATGGGGGATGCTCAGCCAGTGCCATTTGCCCCATTGGGTACTTATGCGGTGGCTGGCACTGGCGGTGGCTCAGGTGAGCTTGGAAAGAAGGGCAAGGGTTTTTTTGCTGCTCTTGTCAAGTGGCTCATTGGCCAGTTCCCGGTACCCACGATAGGGTCGGTTGCCAAGGATCGGATGACATGACAACCCATTATGGGTACAACAACCCCTAAAACAAGCCATGGGTTGTCAGGGTGGCTTGTTGCTCTCAAACAAGCCACCCTGCGGGAAATGGTCTGGGTTCATGTGACACAATAACCCACCATGGTTTGTCACCCACAATGGGTTGTCGTGTCATGTGAACCTGGTCACTGTGATAAACTTCAGACCACATCTGAAGCACCCCTGTTATTTCAACGGTGAAACATCCCTTGAAGAATACCCAACCAATAATAGAAAATTGTTCTAGACTGCATTATGAGATTTAGTGATGTGGATAGACACATGTAAGGCAGATAAATTATATTACTATATCAGCTTTTGTCTTGGCATTGATATGGATTGAAATCATATGTAGAAACTGAAGTTGCTAGTTCATTTATTCATCACGACACTAACCTATATAGCCCCCCCTTTTTTTTAAAGTGAGTTTCTACATGGGCTTTGTTAACCACAGAACTTTTCAAGACAGATCAATGAGCAGGACTCCACATTTCTGATGGCTTTGGAAAAGCTGTACTACAGACGCATGATATGTGGGAGTTTGGAGCTCTTGTGAACACCAAATGTTGTATCAGAACCTGGCCTGATATTCTGTTTCTCGCTGCTGGTTAAAGTGCCAGAGGATCACAGATATTAGAATTACAGAACAACTTTTGGAACTCATTTAAGACAAAAAATAAAGTGTTTTAATTTATGACGCTATTTTGGCTGTGTTTGTGCTACGTTTTGTACCTGATATTAATCGGGAAAACCAACATTACTTTAAATCTAACCCTATCCAGCCATTCCTTTTTGGCGTACAATCAATGCATGAGGAGAGGGAGCACTTTAGCTGCACCTTGCATGTTTCTGCCGTCCTGTACTCATGGCAGGCGATGGTCTGAAGAGGAGAGCCTCCTGTATCCATGGAGGCACTCCCCATGAGAACCCTGATTTTCCATCATCCTGGATTGTGTGGAGAGCCTCCATGGATACAGGAGGCTTCCCTGTTCAGACCATCGCCCTCCATGAAGACAGGGTGATGGAAATGTGCAGGAGGGGGTGGTGGAGCTAGAGCGCTTCTCCTCCTCCTGTGTTGACTGTTCACTGAAAAGGTATGCCTGAAGATCTAGCAGCTATGGGCAGGATCCAATTCGGTGGTTATACCTTCACCAATTCTTTTATGCCCCACCAATTCCCATGCACAAGCAGACCCACCACTTGTGCAACAGAATCTGTGGGGCGCAAGAGAATAGGCAGGGGCGTAAGCACCTCATTGGATTCTGCACTTTGTCTCCCTCCCTTATTTTTACTCTTGAGTAGGTGTAGGGTCCCTGAACCAGATCTTAAAAGCTGCCCCTACTCCCCTCATGCTGGGGTCCCAGTCTGGATTGGGGGCCTTGAGCCTTCTCTAGAGTAAAAATGAAAATAAGATGGAGCTGCTAAATATGGATTTAAAGTAATGCCTACTTTGGTCCTCAGGCTTCTCTGGACTCAACTGTGTTTACCCTCTATTCATCTCTTTGACTTTCAATCTGTCTGCTTGCTGTTTGTAGTGACACACCAGGGGCCCATTTTCTTTGGTAGGCGGTTACATCTGTCAAAGACCCCTATTCAGTTGTCCTGCTTTTTATCCCAATTTTTTCCTTGATATGCAGCTGACAATGCAATTCTATAGATCAGAGGTGGGCAGAATTTAGGCTCAGCACTCTACTTCGTTCATTTACTAGAACCTCAGGGTTCAGGGGCCTTCTGTGCCTCAGAGCATATGAATTTGTTTTCATCACCAGAATCGAGCTCACAGTCCTTTCACACACAAAATTTCATGCCTGGTTTCCCCCCAAGGTTTCTTTGTTAAAGCAGTCTAATTTAGGGGCAGAGGAAAACCTTTTAGTTGTTAGTTGTTATTAAACTGCTGGGAGTCAGAAACTCTTGCCAATAGACTGTAAATCACCCTGAGAATTACCAGTAGATCCCAATCTACCTTCTGTCCTCATGCTATAGATGTCTCCTCAGGAGCAAGCCCAACTGAGTTCAATTAGACTTACTCCCAGCCAGGTAAGTGAATATAGGAATAGGATTACAGCCTGAATTTCAATTGAACATCCTGTACCGTTGAAAGATTTCATAGCAGTGGGGGCACAAAGGATGAAAGACACCACCTGGAAGTGGTTTCTTACCTCCCTTCGGAGAACGCAGTGGACCATGACAATGACGAAGCCCTGCAATGAATCAAACACTGCAAAGAGAATCTGAAATAATATGGATCTCTTGTCAGTCATCGCCAGAACTGCAGACATCCAAGTCAGAGCCAGGAGAGGCAACACAACGCAGGAACTCCAAAGGGATGCCCTAGACAGTGGTAGAGAGGAAAGAAAACAGCAACAAGGGCATTGTAGAACTGTTGGTGGACAAATACAACCCTATCTTTAACTATATATAAATCTTATTTAAGGATGGCAACTTGTTAGTTAATGTGAAAGCCAATGACAACGATATAGATATATAAAGATTGGGTTTTTTTTAAATGTTACCCCAATTGAATTAAAAAGTGTGGTTGCCATTTCTTTTCTTTTTTTAAATTAACTATGTCCAGTATTAGTAATAATAACTTTTCATCACTGTAGTTTTTTCCCCCACATGCACTGTATAAGATTTGTAACAAGAAGATGTAAATGATTAGGACTAACATGGCATTACTGGCGGTGGTGGCTGACAAAGCTGTTGTTGAAACTACTCCACACTTGGCACATTTGAGCGTCAAACCGCTATGAGGCTCACTCATCTGACTGCAAACAAACAGAACACCCACAAAAAAGAACAAAATATTGAATTTTTTGTCACCAAAAAAAGTTGCTACTGAAATTTAGCTTTTCAAATATGATGTCATGCAAGAAAAAAAAAAAATAGCAAGTAGACTTATTCAGGATGCAATGTTCTAATTTATCAAAAAGCTCTATTGTATCATACATTGTTTTACATTTCTTTTAATATATATATATATATATATATATATATGTTAATGCTATTTGGCGGGGGAGGAGGCTTGATTTCATGCAAGGTCTAATTCTTCCATTTAAGTTTTTTCCCCCCCTAAAGGTCCCCAGTGTCCAGAGATAAATGTCACTTGATAACACAGAAGTAAACAAGCATGGGCTAGTGTAAGATGCACAAGGTGACACCCCTCTATTCAGACCGCTGAGAAGGCCAATATGCCCACGATTGCTCAGGGTAGAAGAACAAGAAAAATCAACAGGGCAGGGCACACACCTTTAATTCATTAACAAGTAAATTTGGAAAATACCCACGCATCAGGATGGTCCCGTCATTCTGCCCATGATATTATGGGAATAATCACTGAAGCAAGTTTGATAACAATACTGACTGAATACGCCCCTTCTGAATTTATGAATTTATGCAAGGTGCTGGCCTGGATACAGGGTTTGAAATGTATGGAATTTAATGAAAATATTAATTCAGGCTAGAAAAATGACAATCTTATTTCACTTTAATAAAACACAGTACACAAGCATTAAGATTAATGTGTGTGTGTGTGTGTGTGTGTACACACACACACACACACACACACGCACACATATACATATATTGGTACAGAGCACTATATCACAACACCCAGCAATCAGTTCCAACTTCCTCCCCTACATACTATAAAAAATGCATTGCCTGGGTATTTTCAGTCTTCCATTCAACCTAATAATATCAGTGTTATCTAAATGTATAGTAGAAGGATTTTGACCAGTGGCAGAAATAACTGTATTTTTACATAACAAAAGGGAAAAACAGTATTTAAGAAAAACATTGTTGTTTTTTTCTCAATCAGACCATGAAATCTTACACTTCCCAAAGTACACATCCTATAAGATAGCCTTTACTTTTAAATATAGTCTTAACATAGGGTGAACCCATAAGACCAAAAATTCAGAATAAAAAGCATGGCGTAATGGTCCAGATATTTCTAGGGCTATGATGATCATTTTGCCAGAAGGACAGACCTTTTCCTTCAAACTATTTTATTCATCCCTCTTGAGATTCGCTGACTAACATAACAAGGAAGATTTCACAGAAATAATTTTACTCCATTTTTTATTAAGTTATTTCATACACATACACACACACAGACACACACACCAGAGGCCATAGCAACAACAGAACAAGTTTATTTCTGCATTAGCCGACCAGGCTGTTGCACACATAGATAAAACAGACTACACACATGGTTTAAAAGTGACCATTAAAAAATAATAAACTCTTAAAATGCATATATACATATGTATTCACATGCATATATATCCTTATAGTAACAACAAGATCAATGTAATATAACAATTTCCAATGTTTCATTTCATTTCACACACACACACACACACACACACACACCAAATAGGTTGTTGGAAATGAGAATGATACGCTATATTAATAACGTTCATGCCACTTTTTGGACAAAGGCCCACAAAGCAGCATACAAGAAAATTCAAATACGAATGTTTAAAAAATGTAATATGTGTACAGCCCCTGAGAGTACAGGTTAGCTATCCCTGTCCTGAAATATGTTTGGGGTCATGATATACTGGGGAGGCCAAAACTATGCCCAACTTCTGATCATGTCTGGCTGCAATCATATACACACTTACCTGGGAGTGAGTCTACATTCAAATGTATTACAACTGAGATCAACCCAGTAAGGACAAGAGAGCAATCCATTCCTTTTAAAAGAAACAGAGGGTGCAATCCTATGCATGTTTAGACAGAAAAAAGTCCTACAACTCCCATGCTGGCTGGGGCATGCTGGGGGTTGTAGGGCTTTTTTTTGTCTAAACATGCATAGGATTGCGTCCTAAGGATGCAATCCTTCACCCAGTTCCTTGGGAGTAAGCCCCATTCAACTCAGTGGCATTTACTTTTGAGTGGACACATATAGGATTGCACTGTAAGTGGCAATCTACTTCCTTTTAACATTAGAAAAACAGAATTGATATAGTAACAAAATCATCTAGAGATCCATGTATGCCAAGACTTCCTGGGTTAGATCCAGAGATCCTGTGGATGGAGTTCTGTTCATGGAATGCTCTCATAAACAGAAGGAGGGATGGGGATTTTTGCCAACTCCTCTTTCTCCCTGAGGCCCCTTATGTCCACCCAATCTGCTCTGGAACAGTGTAGGTGGTGATGCAGGAATGGGCAAAACATGCCTCCCCTCTCCCTTCTGTGAGTGGTAGCCTCCACTGGATCCAAGCTAGCCTTGTAATTAAGCACTAGCCTGGTAGCCATAGGCGACTAGGAATTCCATGCAGGTGAATGAGTGGCTTGGTGGAGGAGGGATGGAGGCTTCCTCCTCTGTTCCCAGCATAGAAGTGCAGCTGTCCCTTCCACAAACAGAAGGCGCCCTTCCATTCACAGATCCTTCCAATCTAGATCCAAGCCCCCGTATGAAGGGAAATGCTCCATTTGTGAATGGGCATTTCCCATTGAATGTGACACACAGACAAGAATGGGGAACATCTGCATGCACTGAGATCACACCCCATGACGACAGAAAGCAATAATCATTAATACAGTAATTTCACTCTTGTCCAAATATGTTGCTTAGTGTTATATCCTGATACTTTATACATTTTAAATTGCATACACCAGGGGTGGGCAACTTGCCCTCCAGAAGTTTTGGCCTACAACTCCCATCAGCATAGCCAATGGTGAGGGATGATGGGAGTTGTAGGCCAAAAAATCTGGAGGACTACAACTTGCCCACTCCTGGCATACGCAAGCAAACAAATGGTCCAAATATAATCCATTTTATCTTTTATGGCCTTTTGGCATTTCTAAAAGGAATATCTGAAGTCTAAAGGTCCATTCTGTACAAAGCCAATCTCGCTTTTAGGAAATCAAAGAGTTTGACGTGTTAAATAATTATTCAGGATTCTGAGTGACTTAATACCACTGTACTTGTATTTTACTATTTTACTATTGTTCAGTCACATGTCATCAGGATAATGTGACTGTAGTTGTGGCGATGAATAAAATCAGTTAGACAGATTGTTAAATTCTTCTTCCCTCCCCATTCCTTTTTCCTTGTGTGTTGTGTCTTTTTAGATTGTAAGCCTGCGGGCAGGGACTGTCTTGTTAATTGCTGTAAACTGCCCAGAGAGCTTCAGCTATTGGGCGGTATAAAAATGAAATAAATAAATAAATTAAGGAAAAGGTTCAAAGTGCAATCAAACAAATACATTTTGGGTAAATGTAACTATAACATAGATAGAGAGATAGATATAGACAGACAGACAGACAGACATAGCGAGAGAGAATTGAAAGCAAGTCACAGATTTTCAGTAGGCCTGGGAAAAAATCCCAACTTCTGCTTACCCCGCTCTGTGTTTGAGTTTTTTATCTAGGATTCCATCTCTGGAAACAAGTTTATTAAACACCAGAATGCCAATCACCATGTTGACCTGTTAAATATAAAATAAACAGACAAAAAACAAAACAGTCGCCTTTTTAGTGACACTGAATGAAAGCTACTAATCCCAGCATCCTGGGTATAGAATTAACACACACACACCCAGCAACATTGTTGGGTACCCTGATTATTGGCTGGCCTCTGAAAAAAGGATAGATGCAAGAATCCAGCTTCTGAGCGTAAATATTTATACAGGAAGGATGGTGCTGTGCTAGAGTAAGCTAAAAAAGTATGAATGCAAGTGTGGATCCACAAGGCACCAGCATAGGATACTGGTTTTCAGGCATATCTTGCAAATGCAATATGATCCTTGGCAATTTTTCACAGGACAGATGTGGTCCCTCATCCCATCCAGCTTTTGATGCAGATGAGAATGCACATCCATCCATGCACACAGGTGTCACTGCTAGACTGCCACGTGCGGTTCTACTTATACACCGTCCCCTGATGGGCAATACCATCTCTGGATTGGGGCAGTGAATTGTGATTTTAACTTTAGATTAAAGGGCCATAGCTCAGTGATAGAATATATGCACTGCAAGCGAAAGGTCACTGGTTCAATCCTTGGCATCTCCAGTTAAAAGGATCAGGTGGCAAGTGGTGGGCAAGACCTTGCCCCGAGACCCTGAAGAGCTGCTGCCAGTCAGAACAGACAATACTGGGCTGGATGGACCAATGGTTGGACTCAGTATAAGCAATGTCATTTTATGACATATGATATACCTACTTAAGAATAACATTAGAATTGTATTGGCATAAGAGATTTTACATAAGGTTAAATGTATTCAATTAATATCCTACCTATTCAGAAAGCTCTAGGCAGATTACAAAGGTAACGATGAAGCCAAAATAGATATACAACAATTAATCAGTACAAGTCAAAGCAGAGATTAAAATAAAGTCCTATCCAATCCATTTTAGAGCTGATTTTGGTTTTTTAAAAGGTCTTTAGCTAAATACTACTAACATGAGGACTAATAGATTTATGCAGCAACCTTGATGACTGCAGGGTTTGGGGTTTTGAAACAATAAGTAACTTATAGTACTGAGGTGCTGCGTTTTTGTTTTTATTTTAAATTTTCAGCACTGATCAATAGTTACCATGAATCCTCTTTTGAGTTGATCTATCTGATTATTCTTCCAAAGATGCTTAATGAAGCCTTTCAAACAGGTAAGGATGAGCCACACTGAATCAAACCAAAGACTTCTTTAGTCCAGCATTCTGTTCACACATTGGCCATCGTGCTGCTCGTGGAGAGCCCACAAACTTTTCTAGCCCACTTTTTCCTTGCCACAAAAAGGTTTACCTCCAGCTGATGCCTCCTTGATTGATATTTAAACTTAATAAGTTGTAACTAGGTCCCAAATGAATATAATCATTTATTCTTTATAACATTGGTCTCCACTGGGGTATGATTGCCACAGACAGGACTCCCAACACCAGCTCATAAAGCTAAAGTGCCCAGAAAAGTCAATGTATGGCATTTTTGCCATGTTACTCCTACTTTCAACAGTTGTGTGAATCATAGATTTCCATAGATTTCATAGATCATGGAGTTGGAAGGGGCCTACAAGGCCATCAAGTCCAACCCCCTGCTCAATGCAGGAAACTAGAGGACGGGTCTCCCATCCAAGTAACAACCAGGCCTGACCCTGCTTAGCTTTCCACACTCAGACAAGCTGAGCCAGCAGTCTCATGTTTTGCATTCCAGCACTTGAATCTTCTTCGCCTGGGCCTGGTAATGGACTGGATGAGGGCCAATAACTGAGACTCAATCCAGACAAGACGGAGGTGCTGTGGTAGGTGGGTCGTCTGTCCGGTGGGGAGATACTCAACCTGCCCTGGATGGGGTAGCACTACCCCTAAAGGACAGGGTTCATAGTTTGGGGGTGCTCCTGGACCTTGAACTGTCGCTGGAGTCACAAGTGGACTCGGTGACAAGGAGCACCTTTTATCAGCTTAGCCTGATCTACCAACTATGACCCTATCTGGATAGGCAGAGCCTAGCAACAGTGATCCACGCCCTGGTAACCTCTCATCTGGACTATTGTAACACGCTCTACGTGGGGCTGCCTTTGAAAACGGTCCAGAGACTTCAATTGGTTCAAAATAGAGCAGCGAGGCTGCTAACAGGGACTGGCTGACAAGAACACATCACGCCAGTCGGCTATGAATTACACTGGTTACCAATTGAAGTCCGGGCCCGATTCAAAGTGCTAACATTAACATTTAAAGCCCTAAACGGTTTTGGTCCAGGTTATCTGAAGGAACGCCTCATCCCGTACGTGCCTACCCAAACCCTGAGATCTTCATTGGTGGTCCTTCTCAGAAAGCCCCCTCTAAAGGAAGCTAGGAGGGTGGCTACTAGGGGAAGAGCCTTCTCAGTTGTGGCATCCCATTTACAGTCATGCCTTGGATTGAGAGCATAATTCAGTTCGGAAACGTGCTTGTAATCCAAAACACTCTTATATCAAAGCGAAATTCCCCCAAAAAAATTTGTACAGAGATTTTTAATTTAAGCCGTACTACAGTACTTGTATTGCAAGACGTTGCTTGTATATCAAGTAAAAAAAAATTAAATAAATATTTAAAAATTTGCTTGTCTTGCAAAACGCTCTCAAACCAAGTTACTTGTAATCCAAGGTATTACTGTATGGAATCAGCTCCTCAAAGAGGTGTGCCTGGCGCCCACTCTATTCTTTTAGGTGCTAGGTGAAAACCTTTTTATTTTCCCAATATTTTAATGGTTAGACTTTTATTCTCATTTGTATTGTATTACTACTGTACCCCCGTACTGATTCATCTATCCGCTCTTTGTATTATTGTATTATATTGTATTGTATTTGTATTTTATATTAATGATATTATTTGGTTTTATGATGAAAGTTTTATATTGATATATATATTTTTTGTAAACTGCCTAGGGAGCCTTATGGCTGATGGGCAGTGTAGAAATAAATAAATAAATAAATAAATAATTTTGCACCCTGATGTGAAGGAGGCTGTGTCTGTAGCTACAGGAACACCTTTTGAAGGCTACAACATTATACTTGGGCTTCGGGCATACAGTTTAATAATGCTTTTTCTAGAATTTTCTCTGCCACTGGGCAGGCTAGCAATTTTAAAATTTCAGCTTTCATTAAAATAACCTGACTGCCCTAATAAACATGTAGTGGTTGGGTGTTCCTGTGACTGTGTGTTGTATTTAATTAATTAACAGTGCAATCCTATAAATGTCTGCTTAGAAGTAAGGCCTATTGAATTCAATGGGACTTACTCCCAGGAGAGTGTGAATAGGATTGATGGAAATGCAGTTATAAAACACCAGTAGATTGTCTCCTTACCACAGCACTTGAACTAGCTCTGGCCCAGCCCCTGCAGCATGATGATCCATTCCCTTCATCATGTCCTTAATGGGGTGGCCAGCATTGCTGTGGGGGTTAGCGGAACTTGTGTTTGTTGGAATATGCAGTGGTGTGCACTGCAACACAGGAGAGGAAAGTAGGGTAGGCAACTTGTGGCCCTCCAGATGTTTTGGCCTACAACTCCCATCAGCCCTAGCCATCATAGCCAGTAGTGATGGATTATGGGATTATTAGATGGATTATTGGATTGGATGGATTATTAGTTGTAGGCCAAAACGTCTGGAGAGCCATGAGTTTCCCAACTCTGGTGTACAGCATTCCAAGAAAGAAATAAAATAAAAAAAAGAGATGAGGAGAATAAAAATAAAAAATTAGCAGGACACTTCTGCACGAAAGAAATAGCCTTGTTGGCATTTGGTATAGATATAGATATATATGGACTACATAGATTTCATAGATCATAGAAGGAGCCTACAAGGCTATCAAGTCCAACCCCCTGCTCAATGCAGGAAATTAGAGGAGGGGTCTCCCATCCAAGTAATAGCCAGGCTTGACCCTGCTTAGCTTTCCATGCTCAGACAAGCTGAGCCAGCGTAAGACATGAGCACTTCCACACAAGTCATACCAGAGCAGCAACCATGCAATCATTACACGCACACATGGAGAGGTTGTCTGGAGAGGTTCCGAGGCTTTTTTCCAGGTTTAAGTGTCAGTCTTGATATTAATTCAGGCAAGTAGCTCGATCAAGCAAGTTGATCCTGATGACATTCAAATAACCTAGATTTAGTTTTCCTCATCTGTTTGAAACTGTAGGTTATTTGGTTCTCAGCCACAATATCACGTTTTAAAGCCAAAGATTTTAGGAGGGCGCGTGTGTGTGCACACAATTCTGACAAGAAGACATTTATGAAAAGAGGCATTGTTCTCTTTTATTTGGATTACTGAAGTGTTTGAGATACTAAAGATGAATTCCTTCTGTACTAGTGCGTTAGTTACAAAGCAATCAGGCAGAGATATAGATTCTTTGGGGCCTGAAAGTGCTTTAGAGCCAATAAATATATGGCGGGTTCAGCACCACGTCAATTCACTTCAAGGGATTAGCAAAACTGGGAGGCAGATCTGCATTCAGTATATTCAGGGGATCAATACAGATGCAGTCAGCATTTTGTGTCTGTGCATGCAGGGGGGAGGAGTGAGTATTAAGCAGGCAGATGACTGGAAGCTTCTTAAATGATACTTTTGGTGCTTTCACTAGCTCTTATCGTTTTGAAGGGAGAGAAAGTGTAGACTTGCATGCTGTCTTCCTTCCCCCGCTTTTCTGAATTTCACCAGAAGGCAATTTTCCCCCAGTCACCACACAGTGGGTTAAATCCAACGCCACACTTGTGGATGTCCGCTAGTGCTCTGTGACCTTTCCCTCCCTCCTCCGCCTGCCCCCATGCTACCCTCCACACTACTTGAAGATCTGCTCCAATGTGTTTCCCAGCACTCCGGGGCAGATTTTGAGGGTGTGTGGGGGGATGGAACATTGCCCCCCCTCCTAGTTTCACTGACAGAACTGCTGCCCTCAGTGGATTGACCCCACTGGACACAACCCGATGATTCCGCACGGAATTTGTGTTAAAGGAACTAAGCCCATACTGGGACTACAGACTAACATGATAAGACTGTAAGCCTAAATATATTTACTAGGGGGTAGGCCCCATTGAAGACAGTGGGAATTACTTTGGAGTCAACATGCACAGGATTGTGCAGTAAACCTGATTAAGGGTGCCAGCCCCAGCATGGCTGGATGGGGAATGCTGGGAGTTGTAGGATTTTTTTTCTGTCTAAACATGCATAGGGTGGTGCCCTTATTTAGTTTGTGCCAAACCCATGTGCGGCAGCTCAGAAACGCAGCACTGGACAAACCTTGTTTGCAGCCCTTCACAAAGTGAGGCTGGGGGGAGGCGGGAGCAGAGCGTTTTTCACTCCCTTTCTGAATCTCTGACCCAGCAGGAAATCACCTGCACACAGATGCAGTGCCAGTGTGGCGTAGTGGTGAGAGTGTTGGACTGGGACTCAGGAGATCCGGGTTCTAGTCCCCACTTGGCCATGAAACTCACTGGGTGACTTTGGGCCAGTCACTGACTCTCAGCCTAACCTACCTCACAGGGTTGTTGTGAGGATAAAATGGAGAGGAGGAGGAGGATTATGTAAGTCGCCTTGGGTTCCTTGCAGGAAAAAAGGCGGGGCATAAATATAATAAATAAATAAATGAGAGGTAGCTGGCAGGAATGCCACCCTTCTCTCTGGGGAAAGTGACACGATGACCCAGCTGTTAGCTGGGTGAAACAGAAATGCCCCTTTAACAAACCCTTTAAAAGACCATGACCTAGGGCTGGTTTACCTCAAAATAAACAACAGCTATTTTCTCACTGCAGTTGTATACTCGAGGACACAAACATGTGGGGAAATTTGTAGTATGTGAAGTTGCTCTTTACACTGGATAGCTGCTGCAGCCATTTCTAGGACGGCTGCTGTTCTTGTTCCAAGTTGTTCTGATCTCGGAAATGGCTCGAACTGTTTCTGCATATGTGGTTGTTTCCTATTAAACTTCCTATGCACACTTGTGTATCCAATTACACCATGGAGCAAGTGCTGTTGCTTGGGGTACTGCCCCTAGTTAACTCCAGTTTGGTCTCCTATCTTTCTTCCAGGGTGGGTGGGCAAATCTCTTTCATTTGACTGAATCTAGAGGAGAGAAGCATTTCAATACTCTGACTGATTATAACGGTTAAGTCATAAAACATAATAATCTGGATGACCTTTTGGTTATTGGGAGGGCAAGTCTCATTTAAGAGAGAGGCTGGAATGCACAACCCAAAAGTGAAGGGAATGGGCTCAGCGGCAGGGACTGAGTGGGAGAGAACAAATTGGACGGGTGTGATGATGTAATAAAACACAATAACGTATATTTGTTGCAAGCGTAACAATAGATTCATAATACTAGGAACAGCACAGTCAACGTAGCATTTTGATACCGTTTTTGTAGAATTTCTTCCTGTACAGAAATAATATTGCACAATCCCCTTGTATAAATATGAATGCACAAATTAGACACATATTAAGAGACACAAGCACTTTTTAAGGCTGCAGTCCTATACGCACATGCCCGGGAGTAAGTCTCAATGAACTCAATGGGACTTACTTCTGAGTAGACATGCATAGGATCGCACCATAAGCCTCTGTGTGCCTGAATAGATCCAGCAACTTCATCCCATACAGTAAAAGCATACGCAGAAGAAATCTGCTTTCATCACTTCCAGATTAAAATTGAGAACACTAATTTACTAGTCACTCAGTAATTCAGATAATATATATTACCATGGCTACTTAAAAAACTGAAGGTGATTTTAATGTTTACCAGGACAACGGCAGCTGCAGGTCCAACAAAAGCATAGAGAAGTCCTCCTTCGAGAGACAGCCAGCAACTGGAAAGAACATTAGAAAAGAACTAATACAAATTAATAAGGTGTAGCATCTGTCTGTCTGTCTGTCTGTCTGTCAGTTACGGAGCCTCGCTGACTCCCTTGCTGTTGCAGGGATCAAAATTTTAAGATACTTTTACAACAAATAGAAAGCGAATATTCATAATGCATCTAGGCCAGGCCAGCACATCCTAATGACTAGCAAACTGGGCCACTTTACCATTACCTCTCTCCTGTGGGATATGTCTGTCCACATAAAACAGGGGCCCACATGACAGGTCAGGGGGTAATGGAATGCTGGGCTGTAGGAGTTGTAAAATCAGACTCTGATTGGGGGCGAAGGGATTTGTAATGGCAGCCACAAATATAAATTTGGTACCAGCCACCCATGAATGGAACTTTCCTCTTGAAGGGATGGGCGAATGAGCAATGTTCATGATCGCTAGGATCAGTGCTTTTTTTCTGGAGAAAAAGGTACCGGAACTCTTGGATTACATTTCCTCGAGAGTAGATGGCGATTAAATTGTAATGCAATTAATAGAAGAAAAGGTGCTGGAACTCAGTTCCTGTGAGTTCCACCAGAAAAAAAGCCCTGGCTAGGATGCTCCGAACATCATCTTGCTGCTTGCCTTATGCCTAATTCCTGTTTGTGTTTGCGATCGCTGCTTGCTTTGCGCGAACAGGAGATTTGCACAAATCTCCTGAAATCTGTGCAAATTCCCTCCATTGACAAAAGCGGGGCTGATTCAGACTACTGAGGAAATGTGTGCAAATTAGGAAATTTGCGCAAATTGAACTTGGAATTGGGAATGAGACGAAAGCAAGCACGTGCTTGACTTTTTGCGAACATTTTCAGTGGACACGTACTCGTGCTCGTGCTTGGGGCTTCAAATGGGGCATGCTTGCATGTTTTGCAAGCAAAAAAGAAATTCTCATACATCCATACTTTAGCACTCCTAAGAGTGGGGAAATGGAGATGATCTAGTGGCAGTCAGGAGTGTATCTAGGTTTGCAGAATACAACCCGATTTACAAATCTAGAGAGGGATTTCATAGATCTTAGAATTGGAAGGAGCCTACAAGGCTATCGAGTCCAACCACCTGCTCAATGCAGGAAACTAGAGGAGGGGGTCTCCCATCCAAGTAATAACCAGGCCTGACCCTGCTTAGCTTTCAACACTCAGACACGCTGAGCCAGCGTAAGCCTCAGGCCTGTGACATACATGGTTGCAATGTATTGTGTCTACTTTTTAACATTATTTAATTCTGTGTGGAAGAGCCCCATTTGTTCTTTATTAATTTGTATTTTCAGGCACACTAAACTTTTAAAATAAGTTATCCTCAATTTTTTAAATTTTATTTTAGGGCACAATGCTATGCATTTTAGACAGGAAAAAAGTCCTACAACTCCTAGCATTCATGTTATCACACCACGATGAAGAAGAAATCTACCTTTTAGGGTTTATTTTTGGGGGTGGGGGTGGTGGGGCTTTTGCAATTGCTAAAATAGCTTATCTTTTCCACTTAAAATTCTAATGCTAATTGAACAGGATACAATGGATCTAAGGTATTCAAAGATAGCATGAGAAGAAGGCAGCTTGCACAACCAATCTTTTTCTTCCCCTTCTCTCCCACATGGCCCCCAATACTCTCCGGGGGGGGGGGGCTTCTTGAACAGTGTGGACTGTGTCAAATAGAACTGAAGCATAAGGGAGGAATTGCCTGAAATTGGACAGAGGGATCTTGTGCCACTGCAGCTCCCTCTGGCGCAAGATTCCTCTGTCCAATTTTGGGCAATTCACCCCTCGCACTACAGCTCTGTACGGCATAGTCCGTGCTGTTCAGTAGGGCTCCTCAACCCTCTGGAGGTGTTTTTTTTTGGGGTGGTAGGACAGGGAGCTGCATAGAGGAGGGGGGAATGAGAGATTGGAGACATGGGCTGCCTTCCACTTGCACAACCACTGGATACAACCCTAGCTGTTTCTGACAGATAAACAGTGCAATCCTATGCATGTCTACTTAGAAGTAAGTCCCACTGAGTTCAACGAGGCTTTCTCCCAGGCAAATGGATATAGGATTGCAGCCTGAAAGACTCAATTTAAATATTTCTCTCTCTCTTAATGCTTCACTGATAACTCACTATTAGAAATACTTCATGAAGTAGACCAACTCATTCAGCTAAACTTGCTAATAAGATGTAATGCCGTTAATCACTTTCATGAATACATGTAGTACTTTCTAACGTGGGAAACTCTTAATTTTTCTGGATTCCAAGTGCCTTTAGAGAGATGCCAGGTGCCCTCCATGCTCTAGGAACTTTAGTTAATTCACTCAGCATTTGCAAAAGGAATGGCAGGATAATATCAGGCTTGAACTCACTTTTCATCTAAGGTATGGAACATTCCTGGACTTCTGCACCTTGATCCTTCAGCTAGGGCCAGAAGATGAGATGAATATCTGGATGAGCAGCCTTTTCTCCGAAGGGCACAAAAGGGGATACAGCTGCTTGTTCCTCAATGCCTTACCTCTAATGGCATCATGCGCATAGCCTCATCTACCTCTAATAGGACACTAGGATGGATCCCGTTTCCATTGTAAATGTCCTCTTTTCATGGATCTCAAGGGATCTGCTGTGCTCCAAAGCCACCTGCTTCCTACCTAGTTGCATTTTTATCTATGAAACTCCCTTTCCCTTCCCATCTTAAATCCTGAATAATAGCTGTTCAGGGAGAGATAAGTGTTCCGATCCCAGTGCATTGGTGCTAATAATGGCTCAGTATGGGTGCTTCCAGATGAGGTTTTTATTATGAAATCACACTGGCTCATTCACAGAATGTTACGGGCTGCGGCGGGGGCCTGGACATCCTCCTCCTCAATATGTAGCCCACCCATGCTTTCCTACTGCTTTTTCAATATTTTTTCTTACAAGAAAAAAAATCCATTAAGGAACAGCTTCACAATGCCTTCTGATGGTTAGGGATAGGAGCCCTCCATCTGGAAGTACTCCATGTCTCCTTTGCCACTCTCTGAATCATAGGGAGTCCCTGGAAGGACAGGGAGGCAAACCTGGGAGCCCTATCTTTAGAAATAACTGAAGGAAAAGGCCAGACCACCCACACTAGGATAGATGACGAACTCCAAGATCTGGTGCCTGGGTCATACTCTGTGAAGGTTAGGACATTTCCCATTCTACAGAGAGCAATATGCTATCATATGGTTGCTTGCTGCCACTAATACGTAAACATTTCCCCTCAACTGAGCATATATATCTGTCTCAAATTCATAACCCAGACAGGTATCATTCCACCTTTAAACAACCTCCATGTCAGCACAGATGTGAGAGCTGTAACAATACCCAAACACAGGCTGTGTGATAAACAGGGATGGAGGAGCCACCATTGACAACAAGGTGAATTACTAGTAGATTTTTACAGAATGACTTACTAGTGACTGGTTCCATATCCTTTCGTCTTGGTAAAACCTATTGATATTGCCACCACCAATGCTGGTAAACCTGGAAGAGAAATCCCAGTAATTACTTCCCCGTGCATCTGGTGACATTGGCTCTTGCCTACAAAAGCTCACGCCGTAATATGTCTGTTAGTCTCTAAGGTGCCACAGATCCCTTTGTGGGTTTTGCTGCAATAGACTGATATAGTAACTATGCTCCTAGAATTTAACCATTAACCATTGCTTTTGAGAGCCACAGTGCCTACTGCTGCTGCTTGGATGTGAAAATCCCAGCCTTCCCCTATAATTCCCAGCCGGTGTGGCCATTGGCTGTACACTGGTTGAGAATTATGGGAATTGCAGACCAACACATCTGAAGGGCACCAGACTGGGGAAGGCTGTATTCTCCAATAAAGATCATACGGAAAGAACCTTTTCGCCAGCATAACTCAAAAGCACCCTTCCCCTACTACTAGCTTGTCAATAGCCCTGCTTCCCATTCCAGCAAGCATCATCTCGATGTTGCTAAGTGACCAGTGCATTTGACATAGTATACAATGAAGACACTGCATGGAGATTTGATAGATTTCATTCAGGGTCTCCCCCCCCCCCCATTGCTTTTGTTTTTGTACTGCCATGCTTTACAGAAAATCTGCTAAAGGCTATAAGTTACGGTGTGATAAACTCTCATAATCAATGGGACATTAATCATCAGCCATATCTGAAGCAGATCAATAGAATTGAATTATATTCCTGCTTGCCATTCTATAGAAAATCTTCTAGTACTAATATTCGGTTTAGAAACTTTGCCATCTACTACCTGCCAGGATTACTGAAACAAGCATTCATGTTCCAAAGGTTATCCGTGCATGAAACATTAAGTTGAAAAAAAAAATCTTAGCTGAGTCATATAGGAGCTCACCCCATCCAAGGCATAAAAAGCGTTTCCTTATGAGTCGTGTCCTAATTTTTCCAGTAACAGCCATGTATGACTGCCATGCTTCTGTCAAAACCCAACAAAATGAAGCTAAGAAGAAGAAATGTAAAAATGCTGTGGTCGTGGCACAGATGCCCTGCAGAGAAGAAAGAATGGTTGCATTGAATACTCTGAGAGTCAAAGAACCGTTAAATTCCAACAGTTTGATTTTTACTATAGAACAAACTCTGCCGTTATACCAGAGAAAGATAAAAGGTAAATGTATCATTATTTTATAGTTCCCCAGCCAAAATGGGGGGAAGGGGTGGTCTTCTGATCTGAGTGTGACCTCCTTTAAAATGACCTATATCTCAAAGCTATTCTTTGCCATACTGGTGGAAATAGTGGCCATGTTTCTACCAGCGGGAAGAACATTTGGAAATGTAGTGGCTGGCCAACAAATGGAACTGGATCAGCACAATTTCTCATCCTCACATTTTTCAAGTGTGGTATCAGGACCAGAAAAACATGCCTGACTGATCTGTGTGCAAGAATTCAAACTTGAAATGTGCAGGAATTAATACATTTGAATACTGCTTCCCTTCACAGCTCTATGCACATAGAAAGATAGCACACAATCCAACCATCTCTCTGATGTGACATCTTTCAATGTCAGGGAGATTCTAATTGCAAGAAGTGTTCAAAGATGCACCCCTCCTCACATGTGTTTCTGAGGTGGTGCAGTCCCACAAGGGCTATCCCTGTGCTCTGCTGAATGTTTGGATCGGCATTGGACTATGACCCCTTCAGCAAGAGCACCGCCAAAAGAGATAGTGTAACATAACCTTCTCTTTCTCCACCCCATTCTTTTGACGCAGCACTGCTTCGTATCTCTTGCGTGATAGGAGTATGTTTTTGGTTACCTGAAGAGAAACAGGCTGGCTCTTTGTCCTTCCCACTATTCAAGTGTTTAGTCTGAGTGAGAAATGTAATAGCTCAAAGAGCAAGTTTCCCTTTTTTTGTCCTCACTTAGGCTATCAAACCTTGTGAAACACACGTGCCATAACAGCAATAGCACACTTGAGCTTCTGAACAGAATGCATGGTGTGGGTCCTTAGCAGCTGCCCGACCATGGCCATACCTGCCCTGTCTCCTATAAGAGCAGCTGATTGGAGATAAGCGCTCTCCCTGCTGAAAGCTGAGAAAGGGAGCTGTGTGTCTGTGATTATTAATTGAAACTGAAACCGAAAGCTCCCAAACTCTTCATTGCAGCTGCATTGGAGAAGGGTGTGTGTGTGTCTGTGTGTGTCTGTGTGCACGTGAACCCAAGGCTTGCTATGGTTTAGTGTGACATCTGAATGTGTGCACAGGGCACTCATGTGAGGAAGGATTTATTTCTAAATAAGACCTTATTTAAGGTTAAGACCTTCCTCTTCTCTCAGGCATTTGGCAGCATATGATGAGGTTTTAATCAGGTCCTGGATTTTTCTTGCTGTTGATTGTTTAAAATTGTTTTAGATATATGTGTGTCTCTGTTGTGTGTTGTCTGTTTATATGTTTGTATGTATATGGTTTTTTAAAATAATGTATTTAAGGTTTTAATCTTCTAAAAACCACCCAGAGAGCTTCAGCTATTGGGTGGTATAGAAATGTAATAAATGAATGATAAATGAAATGAAATAGATGTATGTGTAGATAAAAGGAGATTTAGCAATTTATGCAGTTTAAAAAAAAAAAAAGAGAAGACAAGCTCATTTTTCAAGCTGCTACTTGACTTTCTAAGTATATAAACTGATGTAGCTGCCTGTAGCATTGTTGCAAGATCACGGCTTCTCGCAAAGCAGAGACAAGGGGAATTATTTCCTAATCACTATAGAAAAACAATATAAAGGTCAAAGTAAAAAATTATTAAAATATTTCAGAATCAAATATATGCAAAACACACACACGTTTGTTTGTGTGTATGTGTGTGTGTGTGTGTGTGTGTGTGTGCACAACAAACAAAAGCAGCAAATTATCTTGAGAGCTAAAATGTTTCCTGAACAGATTGTTGGCAAACAGTCCTGCAAGTCATAATCAAGCAAGTGAAAATAGTGGGTTGAAGCACAAGGCGCCAAAAGCTCACACCTCTGCAATCCTCAAATAACTTCCATTGGACTGAACCTTATGGCTTGGAGTCAGCCAGCCCCTTGCATGAGTAGAAGGCACTTCCTCTCACAAAAAGTTCTGCTGGTTCCATTCCATCCCCAGCAGTAGGCCCCTTCCCCGAACGGGAGATTCTCCTAACCCTCAGCAGCAGCTTTTCCAGGGTGGGGGATGAGGGTTTACACACTTGTCATGCAAGTCATAGAGAAGTCCCTTTGAGAGCAAGTAGAACTCTGCCTACGCTCGTTTTTTGATCCAAGTCACTGGTGTTGGAGCTGGTAGGCATACCATTTGAAGGTGTACAATGAGGATTACGATACCAAACTAATTTGAACAACTAAGAGCCTTGTGGCACCTTTAAGACTAACACATTTATTCTGACGTAAGCTTTCCTGGACACTGTCCACTTCATCACATGTACCTGATAAGTGGACAGTGTCCAGGAAAGCTTATGCCAGAATGGATTTGTTAGTCTTTAATTTGCCAAAAGATACTTTGTTGCTTCTGCTGCAACAGACTAACGTGGCTAGAAAATAATTTGAGCAGCAGACTTTGCTGAATGTTAGGCATAGCAATTTCTATCTAACATCCCATTTTAATCCCCCTGAAATCAGGGACAAAATTTTAATTGACTCTGGTGATAAGATTTAAGGCCAACATGTATACCTGCAAATTCAGGCAATGACAGGCAGGGGAAAAGACACTATTCACTAAACCTGCTAATTGGATTATTTTCAGAATAAGGGAGAATAACAGAAAAGAGGCAGGCTATAAAAGTCATATGTCTACCCCAATGATCTTCAGAAGCAGCCCTAGCAGGTAGTCATAGAGCCAAATTTCCCTTTATTACTGTTAATCTTCATATTTAACAGCTCTAGCGTGATATCAAATCACCCCTTTCATTTTTTGCTTGACTGGGTAAGATATTGAAATATAAAAGCTTGCCCACATAAAGAGATGATTTTGAAAGCCAATCAAGGAAACAAAAATCCCATCCATGTAAGTATACTTCAGCTATTAAGATTATGATGAACAAAAAGATTTCAGCCTTTAGATCAAACCAGGGTGCAGATATTTGTGATAACATAAAAGGAAAGTGACGGTTTTTAAAAAATAAAATTTTCATGATTACATGTGCATTTTCTGATATTATAGTCTATAAGCACATTTTAAATATACTCCTACATTTGGTGTTGTTATCAGTAATAAAATGGAGAAAGTGCTCTTCTGAATATTCTGATGAAAATTAGTATTTATTATGACTGCAAGCTCCACAATTTAATATCAAAGCAAAAGCCAAATGTTGCTTATGTAATATGAATTTTACAAACACACGCACACACACACACACACACTTCTTTTGCGGCCTGCTTATTTCATTCAATAGTTACAATGATCATATAACCACAATTCTGCTCATAGATCAGCTCTGGCACCTGCTCTCTTCCCCCCGGGGTTCAGCAGAAAGGGAAGTTTCTGGCCATGGGTGCTTCCGGACAAAGCTTTTTATTGCACAATCACAATGTTCACAGAAGTTTACGGTGGGTCCAGACATGGTTGCCTTCAGTTTGCAGTCCTGTGCTTTCCCACTACTTCTTCCATCTCTTTTCTTACCAGAAAAAGAAATTCGTTAAGGGAGAAAAGATGGAAGTGTTGTACAATGCCTTTGGATTGTTAGCAATAAGAGCCCTCCATCTGAAAGGAACCCATGAATTCCTGTTCTCTGTGCCTCCCAGAGGGTATTCCAGAACCTTGGGGATAGGCTATTCCGCTTGGATAGCAGGCAGGGTCCAATCATGTAGATCCTTTTCAATGGGAGTCCAGACTGGACTGGAAGAGCAAAATCAACCCCTTGAAAATTCCAAAAGATGCCTTTGAGCACAAGATGTGCCAATATGAATGAAATATACAGTATCCAAACAATAAATTAATTAGGACAGGACTGGAACTTGCCCAGGAATCCCTGTCTACCTCTCCTTATATATGGTGAGGCATAAGTCTGAAGAAAAGAATCATGGTCTGCTGGAAAACACAGTGATCTGTGGAATGCCCTCTGGGGCACACAGAGAATTAACTCCCCCCCCACGCTTCTGTGGGGGGGGGAGAGTTTGCGCGGGAGGGGAAGTGGAAGACGCGGGAGAGATGAGGTGATTTCACCTCCCTATCAGGGCCCGGGGCAAATTGCTTGTCCCCTTGAGATTGGCTCAAAGGGTGGGGCACTGAGGCTATATTTTTTCAGTGTGCATCCCATGGCACCTTTGAAGGTGATTGGCAAGAACCCGGGCCTCACCAATGTCGATGCCCTGTGGCTCCATTGCTGGGAGTTCGGAGAGCCTTTGGGGTCTGCACTGGTCACCCTCCTCGGTTGTCAGGCGGCGCCGGGGGCGGTGGCTCAGGGCAGATCCCCCAGCACTTCGTGTGTGGAATTCGAGAGTGGCAAGTCACCGCGCCACCCTCGAGTTTGGGATGTTTTCGCCCTGATGCGCTCCACTGGCCTATTGGCCGGCCTTAGTTAATCCCGCACTTCACCCTTCGCAGAACTTCGATTCAATAAATGTGGCCCTGTTTTCAAACCATTACAGTTATCTCGTCTCTTCATTTCCCCCTATACCCGCGCAACTGGCATTCACATTAAGAAACTTCCCTTGCTCTTGTGGTGCCCAGAGGGCATTCCAGAACTTTTGGGATGTATAAGATTGGTGCCACCCCAGGGCAGGCCTCCAAATGGACCAGGATTAGCAGGATATGAACTCCCTGGAGAACTACCAAAGGAAGCAACTGCAGATGAGAATGCATCAATTCTAAAATGTTTTGAGAAGGTATGAAGAATAGATCCACATGGCTACTTTGCAAATTTCTTCCGTGGATAGGGTAGGCAAAAGCAGGCTGCTAAGCATATGCTGCACTCTCAGTGCATCAAGTGCCAGAAATGTGTAGCACTTGTGCTGAATGGGGAGGGGGGCAACTACCACAGCAGCAGCCCCCACAAGAACACTCCCCAGTTGTCACAGTTTCTGTCTCTACCCTACCTTCAATGTGTCGGGTGGGGTGGGGAGAGATGAAATCACTGCCAAAATACTTCTTTTTTTTAAACATTGGGACTGCCCATTTTTTTGTTTGGCCCTGCCCATTTTTTTGCTTTGGCCCTTCCTACTGCTGGAATGCAGCCCTCCAACCACTGACTCCCAAGGAAATGGAGCTCTCAGGGAGAAGGTTCTCCCCCTGCTATACACACTGACCTAGACATAAGTCCCATTGAAATTGGTGGGGCTTACTTCTGAGTGAACATGTGTAGAACTGCACTATAAGTGTGCTTCTACATTGCAGAGTTTTGCTGTAAGGGAGCTCTTTCCCAAAGAGAATGCTTTACTGAAAGATCACCTAGGAAACCTACTTTGGATGAATAAAAGCACACTGATCGTGTTAAGGGGAAAAAATACATATATGTGCACACACTATGCTACACTGATACTGAGATAGAGTTTATGTTTATACACATCCAAACACCCCTAGAGAAAATCTGTCTCCTTAAGTCAAAATGTTATACAGTCATGCCTTGGATTGAGAGCATAATTCGTTCCGGAAACGTGCTTGTAATCCAAAACACTCTTATATCAAAACGAAATCCCCTCCAAAAAATTTGTACAGAGATTTTTAATTTAAGCCGTACTATAGTACTTGTATTGCAAGACGTCGCTTGTATATCAAGTAAAAAAATAAATAAATAAATATTTAAAAATTTGCTTGTCTTGCAAAACACTCTCAAACCAAGTTACTTGCAATCCAAGGTTTTTACTTGTTATTACTTGGATGGGAGACCATTTTAGAATTGGTATCTACTGTATCTAAATGAATGTGGAATGTGAATTATCCCACAGTCTAGGTCTGTCTTGAAGAGATAAAATGCTTGGCTTGGATTTTTCTAGAAAACCAAGAATGATGATGATCTCTCACTACTGTGTAGGAATATAACACGGTGAACTCCCTCCCACAATTCTTAGGAGGTTAAATGAGATGATGAAGCATCTGAAACTAAAGCACTTTGCACAGTTAAAGTGGTGTAAAATGAATTGTATTAATACGTGGCATTGGTTTCTATGTGACTTATGCAGGTATATATATATATATATATATATATATATAACACCTGGAAGACAAGACAGGGAACATTTAAACGAAATGTGTCTTGAGGTGCTTTTCCTCCACAAAATGTATCCTTAATACATACATATGCAGATCCAGACACCTCACACATTCTTTTTCACCTTCTTGTGAACTGCAAGCTTCTCCCAAATGGAGAAGGGTGGTAGTGGTTGGGACAGAAAAGGTGGCAACCAGAGGCGGTGTTACGAGGTGGCCCACTAGGGCTGGAGCCCCAAATCTTTCATTTTGAGCCCCAAATCTCTGGGAGGCCATCTGCCCCACTACCCTGCTGTCCATGGGCACTTGCTGAAATAAATGTATAGGGTCCCTGATGATCTCTGTTGCATCTGATCCCCCTGGATTAGCTGGCATTTTGCCCACATGTGCCCCTTGAATCTTTCTGCCTGAGGTTTTTTTCTGAAATCAAATGCTGACCTCTCCCCTGTCCATACATCTCTTTTTACAAATGGGGGGGGGTGTCCTTAGGAGACAGGGTCCATTAAAGACACACTGGCATATGCAAATTTGTGCTTTTTTTTTTGGTCCTGTGGGCCTGAGCCCCAGATCTTTTTAGTACCTAGCACCCTCCCTGCTGGCGACTAGGCTGACTTCCTTCTGAGTGCATTCCTGCCGAATTCCTGCGGTGGCTGTGTCCCTAAGTGAGCAGAAGGTCTCTTGACTGACAGAGGGCTCAAGACCCGACACAGCAGAAAGGAAAAGCCTGTTACATTTCTCTCTAGAGTAGACAAAAAGCATCACACTTCAGAGGGAAGACTGGTTCTCTAATTACATTATAGACCTGTCGGAGAGCAGCAGTGTTGCTCCTTCAGAAGACAGGCAGCTTTGTTTGGTGTTTAGGCAGCAAGCAGAAGCTCACCCACTTGGGAGTTCGCTTGAACTCAGCAAGATAAAGCTGTTCTCCTAAAGAGGCCATCATTCTACGGACTGCTGTTGCTTTATCGCATTGTACGGTGTAGTTATTACATTTCTATTCCACCCATATTCTGACAACACATGGTGTACCCTCCCCACACCCCACAATTTTATCCTCACAACAACCCTGAGAGGCACATTAGGCCGGGAGGCTGCAACAAACAGGAGATATGAAAGTGCTCTGCAGCCTTTGTCGTCTTCTTCTCAAGCTAGAACAACCTTCCCCAACCTGGTCCCCTCCAAATGTGTTCCCCTAGCCAGCCATGCTGGAGGCACCATGTTGGGAACGGCTGATCTAGAATTTTGAATTCTAGTTTTTAGGAATAGGATATTTTATTTATTTATTTATTTATTATTTATTTATTTATTATATTTATACCCCGCCTTTCTTCCTGCAAGGAACCCAAGGCAGCTTACATAATCTTCCTCCTCCTCCTCTCCATTTTATATGTGGTACATAGGAATAGAATATGTGGTATTGAAATCACTGCTGAGGATTCACTGGGTAGAGGTCACTGAGGTGCCATCTGATCACGGGTTTACCCAAAAGTTCTAACTGCAGTGACAGAACTGCTGGAGTAATCAATTGTGGATAACACAATCCTTTAGAAATAGAACTATTGCAATACCAATTTTTAAGCGTAAAAAAGAAGAAAGAAATAAAAATCTGTCCAGGACCAGTAAAAGTGGTCCAGGAATAATCTAGGATTATCAAACAATGCAACTTTCATGCCCACTCAGTTTACTGAGTGACCTTGGGCCACTAGCCTAGCCTACTTCACAGGGTTGTTGTGAGAATAAAATGAGGAGGGGGGGAAATCAGGAACTATGTACACTACCCTGTGCTCCTTGAAGGAAAAGTGAGATAAAAATAAACAAATAAATAAATACATTTTACTGAAATGAACGTGAAAGTAGTTTCAGCCCAGCTGATGAATGTTCTCACAGAGGTTATCAGCATCAGACAGTGTTTCCTTTGAGTCAATCTTCAGTAAGATATAGAATGGGGTTAAGCGATGGTCTTAGTTCTCTTTCTGTCCCGTCCCCCCCATTATGGCTGTTTCAGGGCTCGTGGTAATTCATAGGGCTTTGCCCTCCCATTGCTCTGTTTAGTGCAACCCTCAAGCAATTTAAAACTGTCTCCTGGTGGCCCAGCCAACTGTAAACCAGTCATATAGTGAAAAGTTTCCCCATAATTCCTCTCATAACGAGAAAGAGGGAAATGTTCTTAAGTGTAAAAGAGAAAGAGAGTCCACATTTTAATGTAACATATCTTCTTAAATTGTCTAAGTGCTTCCCTGACTGTGCCTGAAACCCTGGCAAGCCACACTGCCAATCTGTGTCGACAATACTGAGCTAGATGGACCAAGGGTCTGACTCAGTTTAAGGCATCTTCCTATGCTCCACCGCTGGCTCCTTGCACCACGCACGCAGTGGCTCCCCGGAATAGAGGAACTGACCATCCCTGGTTTAGAGCATACCTAATTTGAGAGGCCTGTGGTTTACGCTGGCTCAGCTTGTCTGAGCGTGGAAAGCTAAGCAGGGTCAGGCCTGGTTATTACTTGGATGGGAGACCCCTCCTCTAGTTTCCTGCATTGAGCAGGGGGTTGGACTCGACAGCCTTGGGCTCCTTCCAACTCTATGATCTATGAAACAGCTTTGGGCAGTCAGATGATTTGTTCTCCTAAAGCACCTGCTTTGGCTGCTTTCAAGACTCAGCAGACTGGATAATGATATCCAGCATAGTGCTGGTATGGCATGACATTTCCCTTGACTGGCAAGGGAAGGGTGGGTGGGAATGCTCACAGTGCCTTTGTTTAAGACAACCTGACAGTGAAGTGCTCTCCGGACACTCCTATCCTGCAGACACCACACATGGGGCATGAGATTGGCTTCGGTTCTCAGCCGCTGCCATTTGTATGGCTTCTCCTGTTTTTCAGTGCATCTCTGTCTCTGGAAGACTTAATTGAGCTTTCAATGTTTAACTTGCATGAATATCTGAGTAACCTGCTTCTCCCCTCCTTAATAAACAATTTGCCTTTGAAGACAGCCCCCTGTGTCAGGTAGCAAATGATTCTGTTCTTTCATGATTCTGGGAGATGCAGTCAGAGAGAGAGAGAGAGAGAGAGAGAGAGAGAGAGAGAGATTGCTGCTGCAGCACAGCTCCAGTGTATAAATAAAGAATAGTGGAAATCCAAAACAACAGATTTTAAAAGCTTGCTGGGCTGGAGAGTGGGGAGAGATTTTAAGTACGATCTGGAAGGTTTGTTCATGTTGCGTGCCAAGAGATTAAATCCAACCAAAGAATAGCTTTACACCCCCTCCTTATTTCACTCAAGGTGTTTGGACATCTCACATTTTTTACTCATCAGTGATTTTGGAATCGTGGTATGAGTCAAGCTCCAGCAATATTAAATAGAGAGATAACGTAGAGCATTTGGTTATATCCTTTCCTGTTTACTTGTTTGTTCAGCTCATGGAAGCACAAAGCATACTTGGATACTTAAAAGCCCTCTCGAGAAACAAGGCTAGCAGAAAGTGTTAAAAACCACAACTGTTTTGCTGGTATGACAAATTGTATGATGATATCCCCACTCATGCCTCTTTAAAAACCTGAACCTGATTTAAGAAAAAAAAGAAAAGAAAATTAAATCCTATAGAAAATAAATGTGCCTTGTCCTGATGCAGCCATTTGAGCATCACACTGCTCATTCTAAAAAGAAAAAAGAAAAAAAGTGTGGGGGATACTAGGCAGAAAAATCTGCAAAATTGCAGCATTTTGGGTGACATTTTAATTGTCTTTGCAATGCTACACCATGTAGTACCTTCTGCCTGAATCTGGCAGTGCCTGAAAGATGAAGCCATCTTGACTGGTGGGGACTGACATAGAATGTACCAACTCATTTTATCAGGTGGGGGGGGGAAAGGAGAAAGGGGTGAACCACCTGCTCATCAACCATTCTGCCTGCTTGGTGGCACATGGACAGGTCCGTCTAGCTCTCTGGCCCTGCAGTTGCTGATTTAAATCCTCCCGAACTGCTGCCAGAAGGGCAAGGGAGGCACTATAACTCAGTGGCACAGCACATGCTTGCCATGCAAACAGTCCCACATTCCATCCCTGTTATCTCCAATTAAAAGGCTCAGGGAGCAGATATGGGAAAGGCCTGCCTGAGACCCTGGTAGTCAGAGACGCCAATCCTCAGGCTAGATGGACAAGGCATCTGGCCTGGTATAAAAACGTCAGCTTTCTATGTTCCATGGACTACATTCTGTTCTGACTCCAGGATATGGACTCAGTTCCAACCAGTACTCAGTGCAAGCAGCATGGCTGGGAATTGCATGGTCCCAGCTGGGTAAGGCACCAAAGGGTGCATATGATGGGCATTTGCCATGCTTGTTCTACCCATGTCAGGTATTCCTTTCAAGAAAACCACAGATAAAGTCAATAGAACCCATTGGACTGGGTCTTCTATTGGGTTTCAATGTATATACACAGATTATAGAAGTGATTTTTGGCTAGAGCATGGGCAGTATCCAGCAATGCCACTCTGCTTACACAATTGACATAGTGCTAGCGTAAGTGACCTCTCACACTGGACCAATAGCATATGCTGGCATGATGGGATTCCCCGGAAAACTCATTAGAGAGCCAGTGTGGCGTAGTGGTTAGAGTGTTGGACTGGGACTCGGGAGATCCGGGTTCTAGTCCCCGCTCGGCCATGAAACTCACTGGGTGACTTTGGGCCAGTCACTGACTCTCAGCCTAACCTACCTCACAGGGTTGTTGTGAGGATAAAACAGAGAGGAAGATTGTGTAAGCCGCCTTGCGTTCCTTTCAGGAAAAACGGCGGGGTAAAAATATAATAAATAAATAAATAAACAAACATTACGCTATTGGCGTACCACTAGAGGCCGCTAGCGCTACGTCAATTGAATAAGCAAAGTGGCAGTGCTGGACACTGCTCCAAGTGTTTCTTTATGTATCATTGTAATATATTGTACTGTTATTTTCTAACAATAATAATACTCACTTCTCTCACTTGCTATGGGTTCCACTGACTTTGTCTATGGTTTCCTTGCTATTTGGAAGACCCCCTCCTCATTGGCATTTCAGGGATTTCTTTTAGTCATCTAGGCTTCGGCTATTGGGCAGTATAGAAATAATAATAATAATAATAATAATAATAATAATAATAATAATAATAATAATAATAATAATAGGCTTGGCCTGCATCACATGCAAAGAACATGTGATCAAGTGGGTCGAGCTATCCCTCTCAAAATCACGAGTGCAATGAATCATTCACCTTTTCTAGACTTAATACTATATCTTAAATAGTAAAATATTCATTAAGGGAAAACAACCATCACCACCACAGTAGGAAAAATGTGTGCAGTCTCTGGATTCCTTCAGATGGAGCAGGGAGTCTTTGAGATCCCACCTCTTTTTTAAAGTCAGCCCTATATGGGTCTTTCAGAAAAAGAAGAAGTCATGTGCACATGCTAACTCTTTCCTTTAATGTGTGTTCTTGGGCCTTGTCTGTCTCTGCTGATGGTACTGACTTTGTTATCAACAGTATGCTTTATTGTTCTCAGACTCACCCACCCAGATCTTCCTGTTACTAGTGATTTGCAACCATCCCCAAGGAGGTGCCCTCAGTTGCTTTGGACTACAACTCCCATCAGCCCCAGCAATCATGGCCAATGGTCAGCGTTGATGGGGGTTGTTGTTCAAAACATCTGGAGGGCACCAAGTTGGGGAAGGCCGGAGGACCATATCAGGAATGCTGAATTCACACAACAGTGTGTGTGAACACATCCTCTTTCTCGGAAAGGAAAAGGAGGTTTCCATTTGGCTTTTCCTCCTCCAAACAGATGTAAACCTCAGTGACCTGTATGTATTCACTTTCAGAGAGCAGACATGCTCTTGAGCAACCTCATTTCTTCTCCAACTAGTGCTGGTGTTTGGCTCAGGGCTGGTGTGTCACCATTTGAATTACCAGGCGACTTACTGGCATGTCTGAAGAAGAAAGAGAGACTGCCCAGAGAGCTTTGGCTATGGGGTGGTATAGAAATGAAATAAATAAATAAATGTCTCAGAAACCAATTCCAGGAGGGGAGAAAGCACCCTTCAGTTACTTATTATTGCTCTGACTGTAGGGTTTGGTGTGGCTCACACACTGAAGATAAACTGATGGGGGGGGGGAGTCTGCCAGGTTTTTTTCTTTGACACAAACTCAAAGAAAAATCGTAGCCTGCTAGATTTTGGGTTACAGAATTAAAGTGTTTCGTATAGAGTTCTAGATCACCCTCAGATAAAAGCATTCACTTGAAGAGGGATTTAATGTGAGCATTATGTGCTCGCTTTCACACTGTTGCTTGCGTAGTATTAACAGTCCAGTCTTTCAGGAAACTCATGCAACCTCCCCTTGGGACCTTTGTTCCGTCTGTTTCTGTTCCTCTGTTCCTTACTTCAATTGCCAACACCTGTGTCGCATAGGCAAAGATCTGTTTGTTCATTTTCTTATCATGTTGTTTCATGTAGCGATGGTGGGGTTTTGGCTGCATTTCCAATTACGGTTATATGAATGGCTTCTCATGTTCATGCAGAACGGCTCTGTAGCAATGCCAATTTTCTCAGACTATTTAGTACATATGGGGGAAGTTTATTCCACAATCTGGATGTGTATCTAATTATTACTCTGGACGGGCCTTTCCAGGTCACTACAGAGGTGGGTTGTTTCTTTTGGAAAGTGCTTCCCTTTAGTGTTCCTTTGATACAAAGAACGTGCCCAACGGTGCATGTATTTATATGGTTGTAGCTGTATTTTTATGTTATGATTCAGTATGTGCTAAAGAGCAGCATATAAATTACTTAACAATATGAACAACAACAACAACATTAATATGTACCGTACATGGTGAGATCTGAATACTTAAAATACTTTAAAAGGGTTTAAGGGTTGGTTTAAAGGGGTTGGTTTCCCTGGGAAGGAAGCTCCTCGGGATGTATGAGAAATTGGTTTCTGTTCATTTTTGAGCAGAATTTACCCAGCTGATATCGCCTGGAGCCGAGCACACTATACGGTCAGCATCCATACATTTCTGAGCTTGCAGTGTGATTTGAGGAATGACAACAAAAATAAGTATCTGAAAAATGCATACATTTGAAAAATGTGCATGAAAAAGTATGTGCTTTTGAAAAATGGGCACAAACACACCTTAATCCATGGGAGAAAATGAGTGCATTTCAAAAATTCACATTACTGTGTATATTTGGAAAAATGAGCCCCCAAATGGACACAAATCTTTGTACAAAAAGACAGAAACAAAGCTTGCGACCTAATATGGACACAAGGCAGAATAAGCTTTGAGGTGGAACATGGAGAACCTCGACAAGCTCACATTTTGCTGATTTGCACATTCCTCCTCCTCCTGCACTCCCCCCTCCTCTTCCTTCCACCACTTGCAGCATTTTGAAATGAATGCAGTACTTCTCTATTGTGGCCTGCCAGGCGCTTGACAATCCCCCTGTCTGCAGTACAGCAGGCAGCAAAAAGAGAAGGCTTATTAATTCTCTGAGTTGCCACCGTACAGAGGCATGGATCCAGAGATGCGCCAGAGGAAGGGAGTGGGCAGAAGGGGATCTTTTGCCCCTCCTTCCACTGTCAGTCCTCTAAAGAGCCTCTTCCAAGGGTCAGGGGAGCATTCTGAATGGGGTGGGTTTGTGTGGGCAGCTTAGGGCGAATTCTTGACAATCAGACAGAGGTAGGTACCTTCCATGAGCAGAGCTCCTGATCTAGGAATGCACCTCTGCCAACTTTCAGGGATCCCCCCTTCCCCCTCAGTTCCCTGAGCCACAATCCACCTCATTCAGGTGGGCCCCCCAACCATCAAAAGAGGCCTTTCAGAGGGCTGGGATTGGGAGGGGGGAATATCCCCTTCCACCTCTAGCTACTTCTGTCATCCTTTCTCTGGCTCCAAGCCATTTTGGATGCAAGTTTTTAATAGATTAGATTCATAGATTACAAATCTTTTGATCTGCCAATTATGTGCATGGCATTAGAAAGGCTGGTTCACACCTGCCTGCCCCTTTAAGACTTCCCTAGATGGATGACTCCCATTTCCTCAAGGTTGAGCCAGCATATTTCACTTGGAATCCACTGGGTAAGGATTGGATTCTTAAAACAAAACAAAAGAAAACAAAACAAAACACCACCCCCTCTAGTACCACAGGCAGGAAATAACTTCACTTCTCACCTCTTCCCCAACCTGGGCCATGTGACAATTTCCACAAGCATCTATCTCCAAAGATTTTCCTGTGTAGATGACCTTCCTCAGGCTAGGCAGGCCACCTTCTGATTGGTTGGGCTCTCTTGAGCTGCCACTCATCTACTCTCCTGTCCATCAAGTTCACATTCACTTCGCCATCAAGATAAAGGCAGGTTGGAAGGATCCCTAATGAAGTTTATGTCTTCATCTGAACCATCACAAAGAGTCTTGCCCTTCCTGGCATGTAAGTGTGTAACATTTAGTTGGCTCAAGTGTGGCTAGCTAGATACCAAGTTTGTGTTTTATTTTACTCTTTACTCTGCTTACTTTTCTCTCACTCCCTTTTAGCCTATTATTTTTCAAGTAAACTTTTAAATTTCAGAATATTGGAGATTCCTCTAGATCAGACTTCCCCAACCTGGTGCCCTCCAGATGTTTTGGACTACAATGCCCATCATCCCCAGACATCATAGCCAATGGACAGGAATGAAGGAGGGACCTGAAGTTTGAAAGCTCTGGAGGGCACCAGGTTCGGAAAAGCTACTTTAGACCATCCTACAGTTTATCTCTCCCTAGCTAGGCTGCTCTCCAAGATCTGGGCAAATAGGGAACCAGGAGAGGACATGCTGACTTCTTCCTTCCAGTTGGAAGGAATTGGAGAGAGTCTGTTGGCACTTGGCAGTTTTCCAGTTCCCAGAGTAAGAGCATGGGGGTTGTTGGTGTCTCTGCAATCCGCTAGGTTTGCACATAGCGTGGTGGCAAAACTACCTAAAGGTAGGAGCCATGTGAGATGCTTCACCCACCTCACTGGATCGGTGTGCAGAGTGGGCTCTTTAATAGACCTATTCAGGCATTATTAAAAGGGTTCTGGCTCATGTGGAGGCCTCCACGCATACAGCTGTACACATGAAGGACCCTTCTCTGCAGATGTTTGTGCTGTATGCATGGTCATGGATCCCTGGTGGAGGGGCTACTTGATGCACGCAATAGTGGGGGAGCAGACCTACTCATTACAGCCCCACTTGTACATTGCAGTAAGCTTTTAATGATGTCTGAACAGGGCTAATGTTACTGCCACAATTGCTTCCACCTCTACTCAGTCTCATGGAAGTTTGCAAATCACGGTTGCAAATTATCTCATGGACTTTATAGGAGGGGGCATGTGAAGGGGTAAGTGGAAGAACTTTGTTCCAACTAGAATCTGATCCCTGAACAGCTCTTTCCCAGCCCTATCTGGATCCAGCAATCTGGATGCCTATTTAAAGAAGGACAGTCTGCCTAGGGACATTTGGTGGTGGGTACTGTCTAAGGGCAGTACACAAGATTGTCCTTTGGACTGCCCATTAGCAGCAAGAGGAGCAGACAAAGAAGAATGGTTAGTGCTTGAAATGTTTTGGGTCAAGCAGCTATATATAGTGGAGAAGAGATAGACTGGTAAAGGAGAGATGGACAAAGGGAAAGCCTTTGAGTGGCAGTATCCATGGACCTATAACAAAGGCAAGCCTGCTTGGACAGACTTCAACAAGAAGGCGGCTGACATTTCAGTGAATGATCAAGCCTACAACATTTGACCCCTCATTATCTGAAACAGCTAGATATCATTGGTTGGATCCATCACTTGATCAGGCCCTTTATTTTATACACTTATATCCCACTTTCAAAGTGATATATAAATACTAGGTTGCCAGGTGGTGTATCCCATCTAGGTACTAACCAGACCTAATGCTGCTTAGCTTCAGCAAAGTTGCTGCATCAACTGCAAAGTTGTTATGAGAGGCAAAACAAGATCACTAGGAAGGAAATGAGTCTTTGATGGAAGAGATCCCAGTTTATCTATCAAAGGGCAGAGTGCTCATAAACAATTTTGCTCAATTAATAAGTACAGTATTTTTCCATGTATAAGACTATACTTTTTCCTAAAATTGTTAGACTAAAAATTGAGGGTCGTCTTATACACGGAAGTAAGCCGAGGAGAACCGCACGGTTGCGAAACTGCCCAGTGGGGGGGGGTTGTCTTATACATGGGGGCATCTTATACATGGAAAAATACGGTACTTTCAATGTAGGATACCACCCTTCGTGCCTCCTATGTTAAACACTTTGGTCAAGGTAAATGTCAGCTTTTCCAGAAAAAAACAAATGTACACCGCATGATAACAATGCCCTTGTATTAATATGCTGTGCTTCAAAATGGACAGGACTCGGAAGAGCAAGGCCCTAGGGAGAAACCAAAAGGAAAAAAAAAAAAACACCAACCCACAACTGGAAAGTTAAATACAAATTTAAAAAGCAGCATGTCCTGTCTGCCTAGATATCCCCATGTTGTGAGGCTATCTGTTAATATTGTGCTAGAGAAAATTGGAGATGCAAAAAAGGTGAGGACTGAAGGTTATAATTGTACATGGTTTTGATACAATGCATGTTAAGAAATAAAGTAGGACTCCTATCTTGTTCCCTGCTACCTTTTTTGGGGGGGGTAAAATATATAGGTCAGTGGCAATACAATACTAAATAAAGAATGCCCCTGCTTATTGGAATGTCTGATTTATTAGCATATCTAGTGAAGTGCTGAAAGACATTTGAATAAAGTAGGTTCTACTGCATGTGCAAAATCAATATGTAAAGTGAGGTATACAGGGGCCAGTCCAAATGAGACACCCTGGATATAGTTTTGCAGAGTTTGCTAGATGAAAAATGCATCCCATGGATTCTTTTTGAAGCCAACTGTAAACACTTGAGATATAACTTTGGTGTCTAGAAATACTGCAAAATTCTTATTGCTCCCCCCCCCCCCCCGGCTGAGGCAGTAGACAGAAATATCTTCAAATTGAGCGAAGGGAACTGAAATAAGTGAGACATCATCATCAGTGAATGAAAGTGAGGCTGTAATGCACAGGGCCTTTGATCCAACAGGACAAGCACAGAGCAGCCACAACTCTGCACATATAGACCTGGTTCGCACATCAGAGCAGCAGGGCCGGTGCTACCATTAGGCCAACTAGGCAGCTGCCTAGGGCGCAGGGCTAAAGAGGGTGCCAGAAACGCCTTGAAAAAAAATACAACACTCTCAAGTGGGAGGGGGGGTGCTAAATATCTGATCTTGTCTAGGGCACCAAACTGCCTTGCACCGGTCCTGCACAGCAGCAACTTGTGGGTGGCTGAACCTGGACACTCTGGGTTGTTAAACAACTTGGAGTTAACCCATGGTTTGTTGTTGGTTCCAGCAGAGGAAGGGGGTGGGGTTGAGATTTTCACCTCTTCCTCCTTCCCCCTGCAGCCCCAGTGCCACCCCACACACTGTTCTGGAGGGTCCTCCAACCCTTCAGAGCAGATTTTCGTGGCCGTCGGGGGTTGCAGGGAGGAAGGGGAATCAGAAAAAAAAACAATAAACATCCCCTTCTTCCATCCAGGGGATCATCAACTTTGTGCAGTTCTACTCTGCACAGCTCTAGCCAACCCACTGTCTTCTTCTTTTTAATTCAATATCTTGCCAAGCAGGTATTTGGTGAGGAATGGGAAGACTGAATCCAGACTTCTGCTTCCCATCCTGAATAGCGTATGCACAGGATTTTGGCTTTTTAAAAGGAGCTGCCTGTCACCCATTGAACTGGGTTGGTGAATCCCATGTGCTGTGCGGCCCCTTGCTTGCACCTGGAATTCTTCATCCATTCAGCTAGGCATATGCATATGGAAAACTCCTTCCACATGTGTATATATCTCTTAGCTAGATTAGGGCAGCAGCCATTTGTCACAGAATACTACCCCTTTCCCCTCTAGCAGTTTAGGAATCTTTTCAGGAGCTCCTCAAACCACCCAAGACTGTTTTTGCTTTTAAAGGTAAAATGAAGTGAAGTGCCCTTGACAAGGCTACAGGCATTTTTTTTAAAAAAACACACACACCAAGCTTCATAATTAAATATTAGGGCTCTAGATGTCTGACAATAGCATATTGGATATGCACCATAGCCTAGTTTGACTAATTTAATAAAGGGTTGCCGGCCTGCAATATTCACGGGTATAATAGATGGTTATATGAACATTCCCCATAACCTAAATGCAATTCATGTTAGAGTTTAAAAACAAAAATATTTTCACAGGCCGCTTCCAGAAGGACTAGCCTAGCCGAAGGGAAAAGTCAGATCCTTTTGGAATTAGGTGATTTTGTTCTGTCTGTGTATGACAGAACTGCATCGCAGAGTCCAATAGCTGTGTAACTGAAGAACAATGCAAGGGCACAGTTAATACCTGCAAGAGCAAATGAATGTGCTAGGCACTTTAAATGGTTAGAATTGTTTAGTGGGACTTTAAAAAATAAATAAAAATAAAAATATTTTTGCCCAGAATCACATTTCATCCATCTCACTGCAGATTTTCAGATCTTCAATACTCTAGATACAGAACAGTCAGAAAAGGAAAGAGTTTTGTGATAAAATGTAACTGGTAAAGTTGGTGTTATTGTGCACAGTCCAGCCAAAGTTGAGCGCTTTTCTTTCCCATTGATTTCAACGGAAGAGAATGAAGCTTGTGCTTAAATCTCTCCCATTGAAATGAATGGATCTAAAAAATAATTAACTTTGGCTGGAATGTGGCCATTGTTTTACATTGGATATTTATTTATTTATTTATTTATTTAGATATGTGTCCTTTCTTACAACCATACTATACTCCCATATTATTCTCCCTCCTCTTTTCTGGTTCCAAATAAGGAGAGGACCTTTCTAGTGGTGGCACCCCAGTTACGGAATGCCCTCCCCAGAGAGGCTCACCTGGTACCTACATTGCAGTCTTTTTGGCACCAGTTTAAGACCTTTTTATTTGCCCAGCCTTTTTAGTCCTTCCATTTTAAAAAAATGTGCTAGTGCATTTTTAGATCTTTGCACTGCTGCTGACTTTTATCTGGTTTTTACTTTGGGGTTGTTTTTTTTCTGTTTTAAACTTATATTATATTTTACTATGTTGCTGTATTTTATGTTTTTTAGTTTTGTCTTGTGAACCCCCAAAGAGTTTCAGCTATTGGGTGGTATAGAAATGAATTAAATAAATAGATAACATACATAAATAAATAAGCAAGCCCCCTTTCCCTGGTTGTGATTTCTTTTGAAGTAGATAGATGGTAGATGCAATTCTTTGATAAGGAAATGTGTGTGCGTCTGGAAAATAAAGGTATTTCAAATGAGTTTAGGTGTTTAGTTTCTCAAAATCTGGGTGCACCCAATCATCCTGCACAAATTTGAGGAAGGGGCATCAGCATTCCTTTAATTGGCAACCATCTTATGTTGGCTAATATGTACTCAAGCTTCCTATTGGATCTGATGAAAAGAAATTGTTGCGGTATGAGGGCGTTTCCGTGGTAATCAAAATGATGGCTGGAAATGGAAAATCAGCAGCAATTCCATTTCTCACTATTAGTGATTAAAATAAGTAGAAGCAGCAGCAATCTGGTTTATTGCATGGCAGTCTGCCATGGTATATGTATTGATTTAAACTGTCCAAACCGTCTAACTAAAGAAGAACCAGGAACATTGACCCTGGAAAGGTCCATTTCAATACATTTTGCATATGTGATCACTGGAGGAACAGCTGGAACAAGAAATTATTCAATACCAGAAGCAACTGTCTGGCTAGATGGAACATGCAGTCTTCAGTGTATTCTAACTCTGTCCCCACCACAGGTGTTCTGGCTTTTCCATATTGTCTCTACTCTGCAGAAAGTCATATCACCTGCCAGTAATGCCCTACAGTAGTTTACAATAGGATAGCCCCTATTTAGTGGTGCAGTGGTAAATGTTGAAGTGCAGGCACTAATTATGACAGTCCCCATAGCCACGCCCCCAATGAGTCATGACGTCCAAAAATGTAGGCAGCTGTGTCAATCCACATCAACAAACCAGTTCTAGCAGTTTCCATCTCCACCAGGACCAGGTCTTTTGAAAAGGGAATGGGTCTTTCTTGCCCATTTGAGGCCAAGCCACCCCAAAATTCTTTACAACAGGGATAACTTACAAGAATATATTGTTGCTGGGAAAATAATTTCTCCCCCAGCTACTGTGAGGATTGCAGCTAAGCTCGGAGACAGGGAAGCCTGGGTGGGGGGCAGGGTGGTGTCAGACAACATTATCATCCCTGCTAATTAGAAAGTGCTGGTGCATCGACCCTGCAAGCCCTGGTTCCACTACACCACTGTCCCTATTTGAGAGATTGAATGGAGGCATGTTGCAAGGATGGGCAGAAGGTCAATCAGGATCTATTGGAAGACTGTTGGGTGATTTGCAGTGGATTGGCAAGGGTTTCTGACTCCCAAGTCCTAATTGTTTACCAACAGCTTCTAGTGGAAGGACTCTGAGCTCTGTTCAGTTTTGTCACTCAAAACCATTCCTGGGATCTGAGTTCTAAGGGTGTGTCTTTTGCCCCAGGTTCCATTTGATAGATCTTGAGATTCTAGTAAAAAAAAAAAAGTTCTGCAAACCAGAAGTCTGCCCATCCTTGGCATAAAAATTGCCCCTCCAAGTCCATTCATGCATAGAAGCATGTTTTGTGCATGCAAGGGGTGTGGGGGTTAGATCTAATCCATCAATGGCCAAAACATCTTCATTGATCTACCTTCCCACTGCCATTGTCACCAGCTTCTACTGCTCCTCATCCTCTTTCTCATCACTGCTACCACTTGCTTGCTTGACAGGCAAAGAGCCAGTGAGCAAGTGAGCAGCGGCATCTGCTGCGCCTCCTTCTCACCACCACCATTGTCTGGGCCAGAGCAAGAGGCAGGTGAACAAGCCGGTTGCAATGGTGAAGAGGAGGAGCAAGTCAGGGGAGCTCTTGTCAGTAGGGCCCCTGCTGTGGTGTGGGTCCTCAGGAAATGTCCAACCATGCCTACCCTGGACACCGGCCCTGTGGCAATATTTGCTTGTTGCTGACCTCAGCTGGCTGGCTGTTTCACCAAGTCACCTTCTCCCAGTGTGTTGAGAAAGGCCCTTGGCTAGGCAGCAAGTCCAAGCCACACACTCCAGCAGGCATAGTGCATGCAAACGTTCACATGACGCATGCTGGTGCCACCAGTACTGCTGCATTGTGGCATCTGTTTGAGTGGGCAGACACCAGGCAGAGCAGTGAGCAAGCGGCAGGACAAAGCCCATGCAGCCTGCCCTGTAACTCCAGCCCACCCCACAAGTTACCCTGCTGCGTCCAGTGCAGTGAGCAGGCAAAGAAATACTGTTCCACCTTCAGTATTGCAGTAAGATTCAACTGCCAGGCTAGTTGTGGGGCACCATCTCATCATCTCAGACAGCAAAATATCTTGGGCCAGGCCTGACTAGTCATGATGGATATATGCTACTTCCAGGTTTAGAGACACCATGTCTCTGAATACCATTTGCTGGGAAACAACAGCAAGAGAAGACGATTGCCCTCAAGTCCTTCTTGTGGGCTTCCCATTGGGGCATCTGGTTGGCCAATGTGGGAAACAGGGTGCCGGACTATATAGGCCTTTGGTCTGATCCAGCAGAACTCTCCTTATGTTGTTTAAAACATCAATTTCAGACAAAGCCTAAGCAAGCATTCAACTGCGTGCCTCTCTACTGCAAAGTGAAGTACAGTGTTTGTTCCCCCCCCCCCCGCCAAAGAATTGCTGCTGTAGAGTCCCATACCAACTTTTCTCTTACCTTCAGATTACAGTAAATGTCTATATTTGGAAAGCTGGGCAGGAGTACAGATATTCCCTTGTCTTTTACGGCTTTTTTGGTGCTTCATTGAAGAGTTAATATGGCTGCTTACTTATGCATGTATGTATAGGCGAGAGATTCATGTTCAATAGGGAAGCCTGATTTGTGTCCCCTAATAAAGCGTATATGATCATTGCAGTGAGAGGATGTACGTATTTGTCTTGTAGTTGCCCTTTCACTGATAATTTACCAAAAGGAGAGAACACATTTAAATATCTGTGGCTTCTAATTTAGGTCTTTTAAATCATGCCTGATTTGGCTGGCTGTTTCTTATTTAGACTGCAGTCTCCTTGAGGAAGGACCAATTTCTCCCCTCTGCTGGTACATAGCAACCCGTTCCAGCAACATTCAATACATTTGTGTTATTAATCGGTGATGCTATAAATTCAGAATACTGATGTTAATTTTCGGTATTGTCTTCCCTCAGTGGAAAAAAAAAAGAGGACATTTCCAACAAAGTCCAGGCCCCAGGGCATCCACACAATTCCCGATGGATGGTTGGCTTTATATATTACTCAACCATTGCACCAAACTGCTATGCATACAGACCTTCCTATTTAGGTCTGGAGCATATGTCCAAATGAGGCCTGAATTTTCAGTAGGTGCTTAGCTAAATCCGTCACTGCCTAACAAAATGACTCATTTGTTATTTTTTTGGTGCCTCCCCCATCATTGATTTTTAATCCCCCTCTCCTTAAATATGCTGTTCTTCACCCCACTCCACTCCCCCGATTCCTGTCCTCATTAATATTCCCTTCCCAATGCATGACAGGCATACCATTGCAGGAGATAAATTGTTTTCAATCCTTCAAGGTGTTAACACCGTGACAGCTTTATGATAAGTCCTTGTTACTAATTACTTTGGAAGTAGGGCTGCGGTAACATCTGGACGAGGCTGAGATTTTGCCTCCCTCCCTCCCTCCTTTCCATAATTAACCCTGCTATTCTTAGCCACTAGCCACAAATCCTAAATTGGGTTTCTTCACTATTTCATGTTGCACTGAACTGGCTGGCTACATGATTGTTTTGTGCCCATACCATAGTATATTATAATTGGCTGATATCGCATGAATTGATCCCCCCTGCATCTCTCCCCATACTCTTATGCTGATGACGCCGCTCAGTTAATCAATT
This sequence comes from Shinisaurus crocodilurus, assembly GCA_021292165.1. Taxonomy (NCBI): domain Eukaryota; kingdom Metazoa; phylum Chordata; class Lepidosauria; order Squamata; family Shinisauridae; genus Shinisaurus; species Shinisaurus crocodilurus. Next base: position 133,220,989 of record CM037879.1, read on the forward strand.
GATCTCAGTAACCTGCATTGGCAGAACCATTTCAACACTGCCTTACGAGTCTCCCCACTCTGACTCACAAATCACTCGGATGCTGAAGATGAAACCTTTAATTAAGGAAATTCAAAGTTTTAGCAGATTTGTAGCAGTCTTGCTAGCCACTAAAAGTCAGAATGTATTCTGGCAAAGAGAAAATGCTGCACCACACTCTGGCATATATATCACTGCCTCATGTCAATCACTGGGGGGAAATTGAAAAATGAGACACAGCAGCCCACAATGAGATTTGCCAGTGAAAGATATAGATGAGAAAACAGAAGTTAAAGAAAAAGAAGAAGCAAAAGCGAGGAGGAGGAGGAGGAGGAGGAGGTGAAGGTTTCCTGTTATCGATAACAGGCTGGGAGTGCTCTAGTGTAGAAGAGAAGGTCAAACATTGTCAGTGATGAAGCAGACAGTGCTAATGTACTCAACATCTGAGCAGTTAACAAAGTATGTGAGATGGTGAGGGAAGATGGGAAGAATCCCACAACTTGGCTTCCTTAGAAGCACACCAGATGCTCTTTCCCTGTGCAAGTCTCTCTACCCCTCAGCAAGAATGCTGTACAACTCTCCCTTGGCTTGAAGGCCTAGCAGAGTGGTGAGGAGGGGCTGAGGCACTGGGAGAAGGGAGGAGAGTAAAGGTCGCAGGAGCTTTATTTCCCCCGGAACTCACAATTTGTAGAATGGGGAGGACCAAACTTCCCTGGCCGCCTTGGAATGATTAAGCCATTCATTCTAGGTAGAGGCAGTTCTGTGATCAACCTAGGGAATACATCACCTCTGGCTTGTCCCTGTATGGACTCTTAGAACCCAGCAGCTTTGGGCAAACTGCTCTCTCTTTCTCTCTTTCTCTCTTTCCCTCACACATTGGGCCGCTAAAATCCAGAATGGTGTGCTGTGCAAGCCAAGTGGGTGCCAATTCAGTGTATACTGACTCTAAAATCTAGTGCTGTGATTATCCCTTTGGCATGCATCCGATGTAAAATTTGGATTTATGTGGACTTATGCCACTGTGGGCCCAGCCTGAGGTTAGTCAGTGTGATACCATAGTCATAGATATGGAAGGCAGGTATCACACTGGTTCCTTTTCAGCCAGGGCAGAGCATCTCCCTGGAGGTGTCTTACCAGGAGCTGAAGTACATTTTCCGCTCAATATTTTTAGGAGGAAACCTACTTTTGTATGACTACATAATAGCTCCAGAGACTCAGGGATGTACGAGAATTTCATTCCCATTCACAAATCATGAGAACATGCCTTGTTCACAACCCGAAATCCGAGCAGGAATTCTTGGGATTATTATTATTTATTTATTTTTGCAATTTCCCAAACTTATGTTCACATTTGAAAGTGCACATATGCACAAATACCACCCCAAAGCTGCATTTTCACACTTCAGCCTATGGGGTGGGGAGGGGAAATGCACATTTTAAAAATGTGATTGTGTTTTTTTTCAGTTGGGGAAAAATGTGCACTTTTAAAAAGGCAAATTTTAAAATAAAAAATGCACATTTCCCCTGATTGAAAAGAAGAAGAAAAAAGACTCTTGCATTCAGGAACACAAATGAGGTGAACCAAGCTTTGAGGAAGAATTCAGAGAACATCGAGGAGCTCAGACATCACATTTGCCCACCCCTAAATTTAGGACCTCTTAAAATAAAAAAACCAGGAATATTGTAACAGAGGCGAACTAGCACACGCCATGAAGACTACTTTGCTGATCCTTGACATTATTTTTTATCTCTGTAGCAGTCAAGGCAACTGTTGGATAAACCCTCCTGGCACGCCTGCTCCTCTACCTCCTTGCTGTCTCTGTCTGTTCCTACGCCCTCTTCAAGTATGCAAGAGTGAGGAGATGGTAGAAAGCCCTCCCCATGCCTCGTTGTATCCATCTGGGCAGTTGTGCACATTGGGCCCAATGGGAGAGGTGGAACGATTGGTGAGGTGGAGGCGGGCCCAGTCAGAGAGGTCATCTTGCACAAGGGCCTCCACAAATCTGGAGCTGGTGCTACTTATGCACAACACGGTAATGCCAGAATGAAGTATAAGCTATAAGGTGAAATATAAGGTGAACAAGCTGAGGTTAAACCCAGACAATATGGAAATGTTGTTGGTCAGTGGAAAGCCTGACTCGGGTATTAGGGATCAGCTTGTTCTGGATGGGTTTGCACTCCACCTGAAGGATCAGATCCATAGCTTGGGAGAGCTTCTTGATCCTACACTGTCCCTGGATCTTCAGGTGGTGGTGCTGACAAGGAGTGCCTTTGCACTATTATGCTTGGTGTGTCAGCTGCGATCTTTCCTGAATCGGTCTGACTTGGCAACAGTCATCCATGCCTTGATTACATCACATTTAGACTATTGCACTGCTCTCTATGTGGAATGACCCTCGAAGTGTGGTCGAAAGCTTCAGTTGGATCAAAACGTGGCAGCTAGGCTGCTGACCAGTGCATGGTATCAGCACCATAATATACCTGTCCTGAAAGCTGTGTACTGGTTGCCAATTGTTTTCTGGGCACAATTCAAGGTGTTGGTCTTAACCTTTGCAATTTTTGCAAATTTTTGCAAATTTAAAGCCCTAAATGGCTTAGGACATGGCTATCTAAGGGACTGCCTGTCTTGCTATGAACCTTCCTCAGTATTAAGATTCATAGATTTCATAGATCATAGTGTTGGAAGGAGCCTACGAGGCTATCGAGTCCAACCCCCTGCTCAATGCAGGAAACTAGAGGAGGGGTCTCCCATCCAAGTAATAACCAGGCCTGACTCTGCTTAGCTTTCCACACGCTTGGACAAGCTGAGCCAGCGTGAGCCACAGGCCTGTATCTGCAGAAGAGGTCCTTTTCATGGCCCCGTTACCGACAAAGGTCTGTTTGTTGGGCACACATCAAAGGCTTTCTCCTGTGTTGTCCCCAAACTATAGAACGCGCTCCTGCAAGAAGTATAATTGGCCCCCACTCTCTTGGCCTTTACAAAGGGTGTAAAGATGCATCTTTTCAATTTTGTATTTTAAAATGTGTAGTTTTTAATTATTATTTTTTTATTGTTTTCATGTTCTTATTTTTATTGTTTTAAATTGCTGTACACACCCTGGATGGCTTTTTAGCAGTTAAGGCTGTATGTAAATGTTAATAATAAATAAATAAGCATTTCAGCAAGGAATAGCCACATGGTTATTTAGCACACTTATAAACCACTACCCAAGGGAACAGACAGGAGAGGATAGAGTCTTCTATTTCAAATAATTTGTGCCACATTGCTCATAATAAAGGAACAATAACTCCCTGGAAGTTCAATATATACTTGGCAAATCCCTAATAATAATAATAAAAAATCCCCCTCTCTGCCACCTTTGAATAGTTCTGCATCACTCACTGCTGCAACAGTTGTCAGAGGCTTTACAAAGCACTTAGCAAAGGCACCCAGGTGAATTTCAGTAGTTTACTACTTTTCACAGTTGCTGGCACAGTTGAAATGGAATTAAGGTGCCAGTACCCAACCAATTAAACTGAGGTAGTAAGCCAAGTCATTCTTGTCTTTCATAGTGAAACAAGGGAGATCAATTATTGTCATTAATCAGGGAGTACAGAACAAGAAGCTTAAGTTACAGGGGAGAAAATTAGGTTAAATATTTTGGGGTGGGGAACTCTTGGCAACAGAGCTGCCAAGACATATTGTGAAATTGTCCTTATTCTAGCCTTAACATTAGTTCTCTCAGTGACAGTTTAGGAAGAATAAAATCAGACATGATGAAAGATGGTTGAGATAGTGACACATCCAAAGGGAAATTTAGTGCACTAATTAATTAAGCAGCATTCAAGCCCTTATGGGTGGTGGCCACAAAAGTCTCTTATGTTCAGATCCTCAAAAAGTACTCCACTGGCGCAGACTCAATTAAGTGAATTAGCTTTAGAGTGAAAGAAGGCTGGCTCAACAATCCAAATGCCTCATTTAGTAGATTCTCCCAATTAGAGAATTTGGGGTACTTGTAATATGGGAATATTGTTGAATCAGGTGATTTCCCTAAAAATAGAATCCTATCAAATTAAAATGTACTACGGTATTTTAAAAACAAAAAGAAAACCTCTCTCTCAAATGTGTTCATGTGTTACAGCAAAATGTAACTCACAGCATCCTTTGATGTTCGGTAATCCTTAACTCTAGTCTCGGTAATCAATTTTCTTTTGTCTATTGGTGTTATCTCTTAAATTAGATTTTACACATTTGCTTGTACTCTTCTTTATGTTAAATTAGCTTTAATTTTCCAGTTCTTATTTAGTCTTATTAAAATAAAATACTTCTTTTTAAAAACAAATACTGTGGCAAAAGCATTTAAAATACATTCTCCTTTGTTATCATACTTCCCCCTCCCCAACCCCTTGTTATCCTTTTAGCTTCACTTGCATTAGGCATTTTAATCCATCAGTACAACACAACTTTGACAGACTAACTGAACGAATGCCATTTAAAAAAATATATATATATTCTTGAAAACACCATGATTAAAAAATAACAAGGCAACTTTAAACATCTTTGCTTTCTCTACAACCATATGAAGGCCTAATCCTTCCCCTTGCTTACATGCACCACTGGGTGGGAGTATGTAGTCCTCCATAAGCACAAATCTCCGGGGGCAGGAGGGGCTTCTGATAATAACTCCTGTCCTGTTATATACTTCCCTAAGCTAAGATCTATACTTGATATACTTAAGGCCCAATCCTATGCATGTTTCCTGGAGGTAAGGCCCATTATGTCCAATGTGACTTACTCTCAAGTGGACCACTTAACACATCACCAACAAAAGAGGAAATACATTACTAAAAAAGAGGACAGAGATCTTCATTACATTTGCATATATTAATGTATATGTATAGATACAATAAATCTCACCATAATGTGGAAGACTGTGACCAGGTGCCCTGTGTGCCTGCTGCTGCCCAGTCTGCTGTCCAGGTGCTAATTGTTGATGGGTACCTTCAAAGCCCAACTCTCCCTCCTTATGGTTCCTTATCTTTAAACCAGGCCTGGAATGGACAGCCCTTCAAATAAAGGATGCCTTCAAACAGAGGACTGTCCTTGAATAGCCCTTCAAACAGAGGACTGTCCGCTATAACACATAGCCTCCCTGAATCCCTGTCCAGCCTTTGCTCTTGAGATCTGGATTTTGTGTGACTTTACCCGAGGGAGAGGGAGGCCTGGAAAGGTCTCTGGGAGGTGTGCATAGATTTCCCAATCCCTGGAATGTCCTGGTGCACTTCTTCCATGAGCACCCACTAAGGTAAAAGAGTGGAAGAAACAGCTGCGTGACTATGCCTCTGCACCCAGGTGCTGTTCCCTCATGCAGTCAAGTGTCATGTCCGCATGCCTATATGGGTTGTATCCAATGTTAGTCTAACTTGTCCCGTCCATTTTAACAGGTCTACTCTAAGTAGGACTAACACTGGATGCAACCTTATGTTTTATCTCCTAGTTGCCTCAATATCTTAGTGTGCTGGGAAGTCTTGAAATTGGGAAACCCAGATTCTCCAAGTTGGTTATAAACTATTATGCAAAATAAGAATGTATGGAAATGCTATTTGTGTGGGCTCATACATCAACCAAACTACTCTTTTAAAGACACAAACTGAATTCAGCAGGAGCAGTAACAGCTGGAGACATCACCAACCCCATTTGTTTAGGTACTCCACCATAAATTTAAAATCAGTCATAACTGAAAAGGAAAATAGGAGGTGTAGCATTCACAGGTGGTAAGTGGAGAAAAAAAATAAAGGTGGGATGAAACTCTTAAGAACCATTCTGAAAGGAATATGCTTCAGTCTCACTTTTATGGACATTAATTTTGTTCTAATACTCATATCGACTCTATCTGCATAAACTTCATATACATCAGAATGTAGAGATCGTGTCCAAGCATGAGTTAATAACTTGTCAAAACAGACTTTGTTTCCTCAGTATCAGGTCTGAATGAACAGGCCTGAAAGGACACTCCACCTGGAGTTTTACTGATGTGTTAGCTTAGGAACCAAAATGTTCAAAATGGTCAAGGACACAAAGCATGCCTTGAATTTTTAGAAGTTGTCCAGGGTCTGCCTGCCTCTTACACAGAATTAGAATGGGTTCCTCTCTGCTAAAAAGCATCTTTGGTTGTCATAAACAATGAACAAGCGATGGAGCCTGGGCATTGATATATAATTTCAAACAAAGCTGACTGGGTCATTATTGCATTCTCAGCAAACTACGGTACATTCCCAGAAGGTTAAGGATGACCTCTCATCCTTGTTAGAATGATTTAGCATCTGAAACTGCAGCAGCCAATCCTGTGGAGAAGCTTTGAAAAAGAACTGGAGTTTTGTTCTAGATTGATTTCTTTACAAAAAAAGAAGAAGAAAAAGTTTAATTAAATTTGACTCCAGAAGGGGTAACCCCTGAAAGAGAGCTCATATATGGAAGACTTTGAATCAGGTAAGGAAACTGATCTAGTTCAGATTCTAATCAACTAAATGTTTATTCTAAATGCCATTTAGCATTTAATGACTCTGCTTCTCTCTCATCTAATTACCAGACACAAGCATCACCGTGAAACCATTTGGTGTCTTTTTCATTGCTGTGTCTAAGAATTTAATCCAGGGAAATCTATTAGCATTAGTAGGGGAGAGCAGCACCAGAGCATTTCCAATCATTATGCCATATTAACCCAAAATAAAAACAATGTTTTTGTTTGTTCGTAGTGGCAAAATACCCAGTAAAACGGATACAAATGCATTTCAATAATCCAGCTCAATAGCTCTGGCGTGAACGGCAGACTTCCATTTTACAGGTGATGGCTCTTTGATACTAGAGTGACTATTATTGCTTCATCTAGTGAAGGCAATAGATAGATTGGTAGTAACAGCTGGTGAATGTAGACATGTGTGGTAGAGTCTTCACAAGCTTCCCCCTATTCAGCTCTCTCCCAATGAAATTGATACTAACTTCTTGAGTTCAAAAACACCTTATCATCTGTCTCAGATAGTTGTGTTCTGAAGCAGAGAAGAATTAATCATTAGATCTCTGGAGAAAACATTCTGGCTAAGGAAAGGCAATACTGATTGCAGAGGTCTACAACTTTTGACTGGCCTTGGTAGCCACACTGAAAATTATGGTTGCCAGGTTACCGTCCCTGCCTCACCCAACAGCAGCAGCTAGGGAAGTCTCTGCTCCATGCTTTTCTGCAAGATGCCCTGCATGGGGCATGCCAGCTTTAGCTCTCACTGCATGGAGTGGCTGAGCAGCAGCCAAGGGCACCCACATCATCCTTTACTGCAGGAAAGGGAAGCATAGAGCATGCTGGCTTTGGCCATGTTGTGTGAGAATTTGGTGGTGGTGGTGGTGGTGGTGGTGTGGGTGGTGGTTGCATTTTAATGTAAGATTACCCAATCTTCAACTCCTGGATCTGAATACAATTTCCAGTGGAAAATCTGTATATTTGCGAGTTTATGATGCGTTTTGCAAAACAAAACAAAAAATATGTTCAACATATGCACATTTGAATAATTTGCAAGGACAATGTGTACATTTCTAAAATGCACACAGACACACTTCACCCAGGGGGTGCATGTAAACCAAAACAAGTACATTTGAAAAACATGCACAGATTTCTGTGTGGAAGAAGAAGAAGAAGAAGAAGAAGCAGCAGCAGCAGCAGCAGCAGCTTTCACAGAACCAGGAAGGAATGAGGCTAGTGGTGGAAAACTGAAAAAGTGAATGAGATCGAGTTGATGGATTCACCCATCTCTAGCAGAGCCATCCAGCACCTCCATGTAGCAATGGCCAAAACAACACTCCACGCCTCCCTTTCCCTGTAAGGGTGGGGGTAATGTGCTTGCTGGTTTGATCAAAGTGCTCTGGCCACACAGTTGCCAAGCAATGCTCTAGCTTTCCTCCCAAGCATGGAGCTGGGGAGGAGGTGGGGACCAGTGAGCACCTACCAGATTATCTCCATTCACTTCTGCTGGTTCATGCTTGGGAGGGAGACTCATCACTCATCATACTTGCCTTGGCAAATGAAATGGTCAGATCCTGACTGATGGGCTCTAATCCAACAGAATGCATGTAGAGCAGCTGCATGTGAGTAGTCCCCCCCTTTTTTAACAGAGACAGAGCCCAAATCCTGCTGATTGACTCTTTATCAGGGAAGTGGGGGAGACTAAATCCATTCCCCTGCTCCAATTCCAAATTAGTTGATTGGCAGAATTTGGGTACCTGGGCTTTGTAAAAAGGCTTACATCATAGCACCCTTTCTGGGCAGCTGAATCAGAGAGAGGAATCACACACATAGCACTTGTTTGCACACATGGTTCGCCACCTAGATAGGGTTACATCCAGGGAAAGCTGCTTCCTGTGCATTAGCCCCCTAGCTGAATCTGGGTGATAGTTTTTCTTCTCTTCAGCCTCTAAGATCATACCAGTATTCTCGGAAGATAGGATCTTCTCCCCATTATCTCCTCTCTTGCCCAATGGATTTGTAAGGTATCCATCTCCTAGCATTTATTAGCAGGCCCCTGGAAAGGCACACCCTGGGAATCTCATAGCCACTTCAGCAAAAGAGACTGAAGATGCTTGAGCCTACAAATGTGGACTGGGCTGAGAACATAAGTGGTTGTCCGGACTCAATCCGGTTGTCCGGACAAGTACCTTGTCCACATCTTCAGGTTCCAGTAACTGAAAATCATCAAACAAAACTGAGCTAGACAGTGCTCTAGACACATCCACTGACAACACTGCATTAATTGCAGAGTCCATAAGACAGATGCCTGCAAGCAACTTTACGCACAATGTGTCTTGCAAATACATCACAACATGCTGCAGAGGAATCTACCAAATATCCCCAGATTACAAAAGGCCCTGTACCACTCAGAGAAGCTCAGCTGGATGATGCTGAGAGGATGCAGTAGTGGAGGAGAAAGATTGCTTCTTTGCCTCCATTGCTGCCACGGAGTAGGCCCGATAGTGGGCTCTAACTTGTGCTTGATCAGACTCCTCATGGGTTTTCCTCCACTTGTGTTCCAGTCACTGTCCAACTTGCATCATTGCCCTCAGCTCAGACATAGATCAAGAAGCTGCACAATTTCTGCTCAATGGAAGATGCCACTTGGGGGTGATCATGTCAACTACCTGAGCTATCATTTCATTCCAGAGAGCAACTAAGGCTTCAACAAAAGCCCACCAATACCAGCTGGAAAATCCCCAAGAGCCCTCAGGAATACATCAGAATCTATTAGTCTCTGGCTATAGACCATTTTTATAGGTCCTCCATCCTTGCAGAAAGGTAAAGCCATTGACAGGAAGTGACCCAATCATGAGAAAGCCTCCACTGTCCGATCACCATCCTCCTGTCCAGCTGAAAAAACCAAATTGTGTGTGTGTGTGTGTGTGTGTGTGCATGCGTGCACTAATAGATGTGTTGAACTGATAACATTTTGGGATAGGCCCATGGTTGTCGAGGCAGCCAGGAAGTTCTGAGCCACTCCCGACAAGATGGTCTTAGCATGGATGTTGAAGGCCCCCAAGACAGCCATCCTGGAAGTCTCAGACACCAAATCCGAGATCACCTCCATCATATCAGGCAGGGAGATTGCTGGGTGGTGGGGTAGGGTTATTATTAAGATTAAAAGAGAAAATGGGTATTGCTAGGGAAAAAACCCATTATCAGTGAACATTATGGAAAACAGAGCTAGAGGAGTAAGTTTGCATCAGTTATTACTAAAATGAAATGCACATTAACATTCATGGTAATACATAGGTAATTTCAGTGGATTATAATGTTGTCACAGGATAATGGTCTCCCACCGCTGGATAAATCTTGAGGAGATTTTGCTTTCAAAGCCAAAGACATTTAGCCTTTGACAAAATACTTAATCCATTAATTAATTTTTACTATACCAAGCGATTAGTCAAACACATAATGAGGCTGATGGCTGATGCGGTGGAATTACACTCACTGACTGCCTTTTCATGCCATGTTGCATTGTGTTTGTCTTGAAAGGCCCATTCTGAACCATCATTGCTATTAGCAAAGTTAGATCTAGGCTCATTGAACATTGATGAAGAAGATCAGGTAGGAGAAGGGCTACAACTCAGTGTAAAAACACACGTTTTGCATGCAGAAGGTCCCAGGTTCAATCCCTGGCACCTTCAGTTAAAAACGATCAAGTTGCTTATGATAGGCAAAACCTCTGCTTGAGACCCTGGAGAACAGCTGCCAGTCAGAGTAGGCTGTACTAGGCTAGATGGACCTGGAATAAGGGAGCTTCCTATGTTCAGGTGCTAGCTTACACGATAGACCTAAATATTTCCCCTGCCATCTCTGTCTCTAATACCAATGTCTACAGAACACTAGCATGACATCATAGCTTGTTGTAAATGGCACAATGCTCAGCCCACCCCATTTAATTTTAAATTTTACAATGTTTGCTGGTGCATTAAGGGGAAGGGCTGTAGTTCAGTGGTGGAGCAGATGCTTTGCATGCAGAAAGTCCTGGGTTCAATTTTCGGCATCTCCAGGTAGGGTTCAGAAAGAATCCTGTCTGAAACCCTGGAGAGCCTCTGCCATTCTGTGTCAATAATACTGGACTAGACTGATCAATGGTCTGACTCAGTATAAGACAGCTTCCTGTGTTCCTAAGACTTATGTTTAGGCTGTAATGTGCTTGTGCTCAGCTTTTTCAATTGACAAGGGAAAACAAACAAGTACATAAAAACAGGTGGCTGTGATGAAATATGCATGAGCAACAGGTTGTCACCCCAATCCAGCTAGAGAAGAAGCACTGGAAAGCAGGCTTCTGAACATGGATCCCTTGTTGGATAAGGAACCACAAATGCAAAATGATGCTGCATATGAAGGTTCCTGACGCTAGAAAATACCATGCAGCATGCACAGCCCCAACAGATCATCGGCACTGTCCCTGATTACTTGACAAGGAATCCATGCGCCAGCTCTGGCTGCTTTGCAGTGTAAGGAATTGCGGGTTCTGCAGCCACTACAACTGGATCAGGCCCCATATGTAGATCACTTTTTAGTGTACATATAATAGCCAGTGGAATTTTTCTTTCTTTAGTGTATTTGAAACTATATGCAATCCCCACTTTTAGCAGGTAAGCAGTCTCTTCAGTTTTATTTGCCTCTCTTAATTTATAATATATATGGCATGAGTGAGGAAGCTGTTGCCCTCCAGATGTTGTTGGAGTCCAGTTCCCATCAACCCCAGCCAGCATGGCCAATGGTCAGTGGGAATGGGAGTTGTAGTCCAGCCACAGGTTCCCCACCCTTGATATACGGGGTCATCACATTTTTCTTTACATTACATTACATTACATATCTTTACATTACTTTGCATTACATTTATACATTACATTTACCCAGGGAGGCTAAAAGTATAGCATTAACGCTCTTTATGGCTTGTTCTTTTGAACTGCACAATACAGGGTTTGAATATGTTTGTTCTTTGTTTCTCAGATATGTCATTATGTGATCTATGATAAAGCAGCAGCATTTTAAATTATGAACACGTGGTGTTTCTATACTTTGATATTTTTGACCTGTCATATGCAGATGTTATTTATTCTCAGCTGTTGTGGGAACTGCTTCATCATTATGAGCCTGATTATAAACACAAAAGCAAAGGGATAGCAGACAGAGACAACAGTGCTGAAAATATTTTGTTTGCCAAAACAACAACAAAAAAGCTGACAGCTCATCAATGTGGATGTCAGCAGCACGCATAATGTATGAGAAGACGTGGGAATATATGCTGGAATATACAGTACAAAACCAACCAAGGATAAATACCTGATTATTCTAATGATGGAACTTAATTGTTCCAGCTAATATTACCAATAGTAGTAGTTTTTATTTACAGTCTACCAACCACAAAGCTAATAAAACAGTACACATAAAATACATAAAATACATAGGCTACAGCAGCACTCAGTTATATACATAAGGTAAAAACAGAGAAAATAAAACAATCAGGTAAGCAAGGAGGATCTAGTCAAAATAGCTATATTCAAAAATTTAGCAACATTCTTAGTAATTGAGCTATTAGAACCACCCAGCAAAATGGCCAGTAAAGACTCACGAGAGCGTCCAGGGAAGGACTGAGTAATTGGGTGTATTAGAGATTCTCTAGCCCCACAATAGAAACTGCAGTTAAAGAGAACATGCACTACGGTTTCCACTTCCACGTTCTTACATGGGCAACATCTACTTTCTGTAGGAAATTTACTAAATCTGCCATCCAAAAGTTTGGAGGGTAGAACGTTAAGCCGGGCCAAGGAAGAAAAAGCTCTCCTGTATTTTGGGATAGAAAGCCAATTTAAGTAAAGCATGCCATTTATAGGATAGAAGTCTGGCAGACCGAGCAACAAAGGAGAGCATGGGCCTTTAGCCACTGCGTGGAGCCCTTGAAGGTCAATATCAGTTAGTCTCTGTTTAATAAGAAACTTCGCTTTCTCCCAAGGCATATTTATTAAATAGAGAGGAGACAGACCAACAGAGATGATCCTTTGCTCCACTGCTTTATTCCAAGCTGAGATGTAGGGATCTATCATAACCTGGAATGCAAATGAGGCAGACTTAAGAGAGGATCAGCATCGGAGCCAGAAATATAGAGTGGATCCAAGCTAAACAACTGAGAGAATTTAGGCGAGCTTCCAAATAAAGGACAGCACTGGCCACACATTTGGGCACACCAAAGATAGTTCTCAGGAAGTAAGATTGAACACTTTCGAGAGGGTCTTTAAAGCTGGGGAACCAAATGGGGGCACCAAAAAGATATTGAGACACTATTTTAGCTTTATAGACACGTATGGCGGCAGGAATAAAACTCCCCCCACTGGTAAAGGAAAAGCATAGTATGGCTTCCAAATTTTGTTCTGTTTTGGCCTTCGCATGCCTCACCTGAACCCTCCAGGATGCCGACTCATGAAACCAGATACCCAAATATTTATAGGAATCAACTTGGTCAAGTCTACTATTGTCCATGGACCAGGAGTATCTAACCTTTCTTCTTGCAAAGACCATGACTTTGGATTTAGAATAGTTAATTGTTAGGAGATTGTTAGTACAAAACTAGCCAAAACCAGCTAATAGACACTTAAGACCTAAGCGAGTCTGCAATATTAAGACTGCATCATCTGCATATAGAAGAATATATATTGTAGTGGAGCAAATCTTAGGAGGGTGGGAAGCTAATAACCCTAGGTGAGAAGGAAGATCAGCCAGATTCAATAAAGTGGGGGCAAGAACACAGCCTTCTCTATGACCACAGGAGGAGAGAATCTCCTTAGAATAATGGCCATAATTACTACAACGCATCTGGGCAGATGTATTCTGATGTAAAGCACGGATTAGGAATAATAACCCCCTGTCTATAGAAAGCCGATCCAGTTTGCCCCATAGACACTCTCGGGGGATACCATCAAAAGCGGACATCAGGTCAATAAAAGCGGTGAATAGTTTGCCGCCTTTGGGATTTAAATACTTGTTAATTAGATGGGACAGAACCAAACAATGGTCCAACAATGGAGTGTCCTGATTTAAACCCAATTTGCTCTTCTCCTAAAATATCATGGTCATTTTAATTTAAGGCACAAATAATTAGCATAGACTTTCCCCACTGTAGATAGTAGGCTTATGGGCCAATAATTATTCAGGTCTTCTTTAGGCCCTTTTTTGTATACCAGTATAATAAATGCATTTAACCAGACCCTAGGAATTATATCCGATTTATTAATAAGAGAGAATAAGGTAGGTAACAAAGGGGCCCACCAGCTGATATTATATTTCAGAAGCTTGGACGGGATACCATCTGGACTCAGAGCTTTTCCTGGTTTTAACTGAGATATTAATTCCTCTATAGTATTGGGATCGACTGGGAGCCATTCAGGGGTGTCAAACAATAAATAAGGGGTAGAGTTTGCATCAGAGAATTTAGAGTTGTTAAAAATAGAATGAAAATGGTCTTCCCAGATATTTGGTGGGATATAGCAGTCAAGAGATCCAGTGCCATTGCTTAGAGCACCAGAAACTAGTTTCCAGAAGGATCTGGTGTTACGAGTGAGAGATACTGCAATCAGCAACTGCCAGGATTCTTTGATATCATCAATAGAAATCCTTCCTAGGAGCATGTATAGATGCTGCTACATGTTCCTCATGGGCAACTCCAAGCAACCCAGCAGCCATGTCTTCCTTGCAGTGCTTCCCATGAATGGCACTACCTTTATGGCGTGTCTCCCCCCAACAAAGCAAGTTGGATAATGCCATGTTATCAGGTCACACAATTCAGAGGGAGTACTGTGGGGAAAACATGGCCATTGAGTTGTGTGGAGGAGCGCCGTTGCTAGCTCTGGAACAGCAACAACAACAGGTTTTAGAAAGGAAGAAAAAGAGGGGGGAGAACCCGCTGCCTCTTTTCAAGTAGAGCTCTGCGCCCCTCCAAAAATTCATATTTTTTCTCCCCCTGCCCCCTTCACTTTCATGGCCTGCAAATGGGCCTAGAAATGTGGGGCATCATTCTCGCCACAGCATTAATTTTTAAATAATAAAAGAAGTTATTCTACTATATTTCATGTCCCAGGGGCTAAAATGTGCCTTAGCAGCATTATAACAAGGGTGCGGGTAGGAAACAGAGGAAGATATTAATCTTAAGGGGGACGTGTGGTCTACACATGTAGTAGGATTGGGCAGTAGAATCCTGAGGTGATAGAGGAGCCTTCCCCAACTTGGAGTATTGGACCACAACTTCGATCATCACCAGCCAGCGTACACATATGGAGGGTGCCAGGCTGGGGAAGGCGATGCTAGGATATCAGGCGACATCTCAGCATAGCTAACTTGTTTACTGGTGACTGTCCAGATGCCAGAAGCTCTAGTTAGAGAAGTCTGAGTAATCTAAATCTAATTCCTGAGAAGATTTCACTGCTGGGAGCCTAATTTCAAGATATCAGCCAAAGGGAAGAAGCCGATATCATATATCATATGCTCATAACTAATTCGTCACAATTTTTTAACATTCTGCTGTAAATGTCATAATGTTGAGATGAACACGAGCTGGTGTGAATAAGAAAAAAAAGGTGTAATTTCACATAATGTGCAGTGTGAAAATGAGGCTTAAGAATGGTAACTGCTTGCATCAGCTTAATTGTATGGTCCATAACCAATCCCTTGGCCTTTGTGGGAATCTTTATTTCATGAGGCACAAGGATGACCTATGGAAAGGTAGGCTGTTTCCTCAATCTCTTTTCCATTCTGCCTAGACTTAGGGATGTCGGAGAAATCCGCAACAGATTCAACTGAGTTCGGATTTCTATGAATCTGAACGGCAGATTCTGCACCGGAGCAGCTTTTTCTGAGCCACGTGGATTCTGCGGCCTTCTAGACCATTTTTTAATGGGGGGGCAGGATTTGTGTACGGTAAATACAAATTCTTATATATCCCTAAAGAGGGGGGCGGATTCTATCAATGAACGGACAATGGTATGAAAGATGCCAGAAAATCCACGAATCACAGATGGACTTAACAAAATGCATACACCACTATGCCAAGTGTGTGTGCAATGTGCATTCTATGACAATAAAGGAAGATGGGAAAATCTAAATAAAAAAGAAGAGGGGGAAGGAAGGTGGAAAGGAAGCAGAAGACTGAAAATGTTAATAATAATAGAGCTACCTTATCTTTTTAAAGGAGATGCTCTTTGACAACTTGAGAAAAGGACACACACACATACACACACAGCCTAGAAATACTGGTAACAATCCATCTGCTGCAGAGCCTTTACTATTTCAATAAGAGAAGGCCAGCAGTGTGGCAAGAACAGCTGCAGTCAGTAGTACAGCAGGGATTGGGTGGGGGATTATCTATAAAATATGTTGCATGTTAAGGGAGAGAGGAAAGGGGTAGTAAAGTTATTAGTATTACACAGGAGGGATTTAATATTGGTTTAAAAAGGGGTGTGTGGTGTGGTAAAGGGGAAGGGGGTTAAAACAGGCCCTTCAAAGTGTGACATATTTTATGGATGCTGCCAGAGTAACCTTTTCTCATCTTTCAATAAGGCGGGTTGTGCACCCAGACTGAGGACTGAGGATCCTTAGCCGACCTGGTCTGAAAATGGATGGATGACCAAGCTCTTTTAATTGTATACAGGCTGCCAATTTTCTGTAGAACAGGAGGCTCCAGGAACTGCAAGGTTGCAAGCTTAATTTTTCGTGCTTTGGTGCCTCATAAAATGGAGGTCATAATATACCAGAAGAACAAAACAAATTATTATCTGCAAAACATTTCTTCATTTAAAAAGTTCTCTTATGAATTTGAAATATCTTAGGGTTGGATTCAACTCTTGCACAAGCGGACATCGGCTCACACAATGGGACTTCTGCTCACATGACGGGACTTCCTTGTTCTCTCCTCCCCCCGGCAGCCTCCTGTGCACCCCCAAAATTCGTTCTACAATTCACCCTCCAGAGCAGATTTGGGGGGCACGTGGCAGGCTGAAGGGGGGGGAGTAGGAATTCTATTCTGCCAGCAGTTCCCGCCCACTGGTAGAATGACACAATTGGATACAGCCCTTAATCTTACATGCAAAACCGCTCAAACAAAATGGTTTCATAATAGCGTAACCCTGTTCAGTCAAAGCAAACAATAATTAGTGTGTTACTTCATCGATAAAAATCCTCAGGGAGATACTAAATATCATAGCCAGAGCTCTGGTTAAAGGAAAACAGAATCAATCTTTTCCACTTTAAAGGTAAAGATGGCATGGAAAAATTAATTCATTTTCTGTGGCACCTGAGCTTTTGTTAAGGTATGGTAACTAAGAGCTGTAATTGAAGAGCTGCAAAGTTAAATCAGATTCATGTTTCATAGCAAATCAATAGAAAGTTTCCATTCCAATAATATATCTCCTGCTGTGTTCTAGGGCTTTAGAGGCCCAAGGAACAAAATACACAATTGCTCTGGGGAACAAACCTGCCATTGCTTCTTGCAACTTGATTGGAATACCTACAATGCCTCACATGCCTGTAGGCAAATCAACGGGCCCTGCCTCAACTGCTTTCAAAGCTGAACAAATGAAAAGAACAAAATATGTAACTGGATATATGGCACAACTATTTAATATAAAACATTTGCTTGACTCTTTTTGTATACCCTCCCCCCGCCCCCGAACAAGAAGATTAATTGGGTAAAATAAACTGGAATGGAAGTCATTTGCTGCTGGAAATAGTCTTGGTTTGTACTACTAATTCAGTGACATGCTCCTGTTTGGTTGCTGAAAATGTCAAGGACTTGGGACACCAAATACAAGGACTTGCAACTAGGCATGAAATCGAACCTGCAGGGGCCCCCGCCGAGCCCCCGCCTTGACTCTCCGCGGGGGGCCCCCCCCCACCTCGAGGCTCGATTGCACATCGCTATTTGCCACTCCATATGACAAAGAAATCTACATTCAGAGTTCACAGGAAAGCACCTATTGTGTTAGCATGGCTTCAAAACTCAGACTCATACTGTTCTTTTGGATCCTCCAGAATTGACAGGCCTACTATCTAAAATAGTGATTTCCAATCTTGGGTCCCCAGATGATGTTGAACTACAACTCCCATCATCCCTGACCATTTGCCATTGCATACTTTTCCTGGAACTGCACATTATAAAAATGCCTTGTAGCTACAGAGAACAGGTCCACCATTTCTGGTAGATCTGGTGACTGAGCAGTGATGAGGCCTGGACACCAGGTCTACCAAGATAGGTAGACTTGGCCTCTGAGCAATTTGTATACCAGGTCTACCATTCTGTTGTTTCCCAATGGTGTCTGAACAATGTCTTTCCATCAGCAGCTGAAACCCCCAGTTCTTGCCCTGACAACCTTTCACCCCAGTAATGGCTCTTCCGCCAACAGCCATTACAGAGGTGAAGGGTGTGTTTATTATGGTGGGGTGGTGGTGGTGACCTGCTCATAGTCTCCAACTGCCCTGAAAATGCCGGGACTGTCACGAGAACCCTTAAGCCGTCCCGGCTTCTCACTTTGTCATACAGAGTCCCGAATTTAAACTTTTTAAACTTTCCTTAAAGGGGCCATGCCATGGGCAAAATTTCAGCTAAGCTAAAACTGCAAGCTTAGCTGCAATTTTGCCCATGGCATGGCCCCTTTAAGTGTAACTCTTTTTAGACTCGAACAGCTCCATGGAGAGACAGACGAAAAGGAGGCTGCATCTGGTGGCCTAGACAGAGGGAGGGACAGGTGAATGAGGGAATTTATCACATTTCCTATCTTTATATTGCCAACGATTTTATTTCCTAACAGAGCTGACTCTGTGCCTCTATAGGTGAGTTTATAGTGTCAGAAGGAAATGCAAGAAACTTCCCCTTCTCTCTGAAGCTCCATGTTTGGGGGTGTGGGGTGGGTGGGTAAGCTTCACCTGTTGAATTTGTGCCAATCCTGTCTATTTTAAAACAAAAAGAAAGAGATTGCCCTGCAAGCATGGCCCCTCCCCCCCATGAAAAACACCAGATATCAACAATTAAGGGTTTAGGTTAGGTTAAAAAAAATATTACAAAAGCCACTTATAAAATGTTATAATATATAATATAATAATGTAATAATTATAATATATAAGATTTTGTGTGTTTCCTCTACTAACTTTTGTACCTGACCATGCCCTTTGGTTGCCTGGCCATACCCTTGACCATGCCCTCATATTGCCTGCCCACACCCTCTTGATCACACCTTCATGTTGCTTAACCATACCTCTTACAAATTCACGTGTGTCCCTATTTTCATCTGTGAAAGGTTGGAGGGTATGTCTGCTTAGCTTGCAGTCCACTCCTAGGCTCTGCTCTGTAGGCAACACACTGTAGATTCAGAGTCACACAATAACTTAGCAACAGCATTATTTATTTCCGCAATACATGAGAAAACACTAACATCTGAGGAGCTGCATAGCACACTGCCTCAGCTACAAGGCCTGCACTAAGAGAGACATGGGTAGAGGCTCCACTTGGGCCTCCTGGAAGAGCTAAAAATGGCAGGTTCTTCTCTTAAAGTTATATACACACAAACAACCCCCTCTAGCCCTTATTGAATTGCACTGTTGCTCCAATCAACTTCACATCCCCATCTGCATTTTCCTAAAACACCAACACACCAGGAGACTGGATAACAACACTGGACTACACAGAAGAGTTGTCTTACACTACTCTAACCACCCCCACCCCACAGAAAATGGGAATAACAGCAACAATGGGGCTACTTTGCAGGGCTGGTGTAACCCACACTTTCTCAGCCACAGCCCTTTCCTCCTGCAGTATGGGTATAATAATGATGAACTTTATCTACATACATTGTCAGGGATTTTTAAAAAAATGATTATATACTTAGGGGAAAAATACTAACAAATCCTGAGTAAGAAAGATCATGAACTCCTGCCTTTGCTGCTACCTTTCATTTTTTGGTAGAAAATTGCCCAAACTCAGCTATGCTAAACTCCTGGATTTCTAAATTGTTTTTTTATGAGGCTGCAATTACTTCCTATCAGAGAAGACCCCAAAAAGGCTTAACACACCCAGAACGGTTAACATACCCAGATAGTGGGTGTGTTAACCATTGCTGTGACTTCATTCATTGGTTAAAAACACTGAAAGGTGGGAGCAGGCCAGGGATGGGGACTCGGACTCGAGGACTCGACTCGTGAGTCGGACTGAGTCCCCCCTCTGACTCGACTCGGACTCGAGTCCCAATATTTTTAATGGGACTCGAGACTCGACTCGGGACTCGAGACCAAGGACTCGTCAACATCCCTGGGCTGTTGACGAGTCTTCTGGCTGTGCCAGAAGGAGCGCGATCACCGGTGAAGAGCGCATGAAAGCGAAGCGCGCCGCTGCTCAGCCACTATGGACAGCTACCAGGAGCGCAGCCCCAACGATGATGTGTTGAGATTTATTTTGATTGATGTGTTGTTGTGGGGGGTTTGGGTTAGGGTCAGACATTTTGGGTTTGGCTGCCTCTGCCTGCCTGTTTGGGGTTCCCAGCCTCCTCTGCCTGCCTGGTCTCTTCTTGACCTGTTCAGCAGTTGAATTGTCCAAGACAAAGGCCTCTGCCTGCCTGCTTTGGGGTTCCCTGCCTCCTCTGCCTGCCTGGTTATTTTGGGTTTGTCTGCCTGGTCTGTTCTTGCCAAAATCAGTGGCAGAGTTTTGAAATAAAAAGGCACACTTGTGCCTAAATTTATTTAAGCCACACATCTGAAGTAGCCTTATTTTGTTGGGGGGAAACCCCATTGATTTTAATAGGGACTCGTGGAGTCAGTTTGGGGAGTGACTCAGGACTCGTGACTCGTGAGTCACCATTTTGGACCAAGGACTCGGACTCGGACTCGAGACTCGGGTCCAAAGACTCGTGACTCGACTCGTGACTCGAGACCAAGGACTCTTCAACATCCCTGGAGCAGGCTAGTTTCTCACAAAACAAATGGGCAGAACAGTGACTGCACATTTTGCCACATATCTCATGTTCTACAAGGGCTAGAAGTTTGCTTTTTTATTTATTCAATGAAAGCTGGGAATTTGGAGATTATGGCTCTTGGATGGGGGGATTGCATCCCCCATATCCCTTCCTGCATACACTCTTGTACAAACCCATTTTTAAAAAGATGGATACTTCTGCTTAATGTAATTTAGAAAATTTTACCTTTTCTTGTTTTGTAAAATACCCATGAAACTGACCCATGTGTATCTGACAACCATTGTAAACAAGGACATAATATTTTGAGAGAGAGCGCGCGCGTGCGCGCACACACACACACACACACACACACACAAATTCCTAGCCATTTCAACTGTTTTCTTACGTTGGCATTTGAAAATAACTCAAGTGATATTCATTGATTCAGCTGATGCAAGCAATCATGGGTCTTATGTTCCTTAGAAATTATTTTGCATACTATAGAAAGAAGTTAAGGTTCCAGGCCCCAGAGCACTCTAGACAACTGGTTTCCAACTCTGGGTTCCTCAGTGTTGCTGGACTCAAACTCCTATCACCCCCAGCTGGCATGGCCAATGGTCAGGAATGCTAGGAGTTGTAGTCCAAGACATCTGGAGGTCACTAGGTTAGGGAAGACTGCTGTTGAGAGTGTTCACCAATATTTCCAAGATGAAGGAAATCATTCCAGGCAAGTCATGTTAATTCATCAATGTTATGATAAGGGCAGTGATGCCATAAAATATCTGATACAAGATTCTTAAGACAGCTGTACTGTGTTTGTGCATTTGTTGTTTTTTTTCTCTTGTTCCTAGGTGTGTGTATTTTTATCCCTCACTCCAAATAAAGCTTTGTTGGAGTTCATGATGCTTATAAAACACTATTCTGCATTAATTCTGTTCAATTCCCAGGATCTTCTACTACTCTGTGTAGGCTTCTACATGTCATAGAATGTGATGCTAAGCAAAAAAGAGCATACACAAGGAAAATGCACAGATGTGTTGTAGCGCCGCTGCATGCTATGTGCATGAATTGCAACCACAAACTGCTGTGCACAGCAGATTTGCCCCACCCACCCTAGAAAAGTTCCTGTGGACATCCATGAGTTTATAAGTTCTCTTGAGCCTTGAGAGGCACTTACATATGGATAGTAGTTAAGGATATGACTTTCTGCTACTTTAAGGCTTACATAACTAGCAGGTGTGTACAAAAGGGATAATTAAAATGTGAAGGTTATTGTTTTCAAATGTACCATATATTACAGGAATTGCACCAGGAGGTTGTTGCATTCAGTAATATTTATTTATGTATTTATTTCATTTCTATACCGCCCAATAGCCGATGCTCTCTGGGTGGTTTACAACAGTGCAGTTCATATTGGCATGAAATTTACCAGTTTGAAGATATATTGCTCCTACCATATTTGTACCCCAAGACTAACACAGTAAAGTTATGTTGTGAAAAAGATCTCAGTGTGGCAGGAGGATCAATAGTGAGGCCTTTTAGAGCACTAAGGTCAATAAATGATTGGCGTCTATGAATTTGCACTGCCGCTCTGTAAACCAACAAGGAATCCATTACAAGGCTCATTTCTAATACCTGTATAAACTCCTCTGAAGCAGATGACCAATAGCCTAGTTAAAATAATATATGTACACACTTGACACTTAATGATCATACACGCACACACACACACACACACACACGGTATATATAATGTGTGTGTGTGTGTGTGTGTGTGTGTGTGTATAATCTTTAAAAAGTCCCACACAAAAAAAAGACACCAAATTGAACAGGGACTACTATGTATAATGCAAGAAGTTAACGGACCAACACTATGACAAGTACAAACTCTGCTTTTACGCTCCATCTGTTGCAATATATCTTTTATAACATTATCTACAAGCATGCAAAAGGGTGACTTTCTGATGTTCTGCCTAAAGTACTTCAGGCTACAGGTACATCTATAGGATCCATTGCCTATGTCCCATTAATGTTTATGCAAGTTTCTGAGCACTCTCCCATCCCTTTTCTCTTCCACTGTTCAGAAAACACCTTTCATTTTAAGAACGCAGCAGTATTTGATTCTATGTTACTCCCGTTCCAACCAGGCAGCTCTTGCACGTTAAAAGCTCAAAGCAAGGCTAAGAAAAGGTAGCCCTAAATAAAACCACTTCTGCCATCGTTTTGGAAACAGTCAAGTTCATTGTTCAACAGTTCTTGAGAGACGATTGAAACCTATGGGTAAGTGAGCGTGTCACAAGGATTTAGACAGGCAGCTATTGAATATCAACTGATGAGGCCAAATAAATCCACCACTACGCTTGGGCTGTTCTGAGTTGCTCCAGTGATGCAAAACAGCCACAGAACCAGGTGCTTAATCAGCCAGTTAAGAAGAGTATGGTTTCTGTGCATCAGCAGAGCAGTGAAAAGCAACTGTTCAGGTGACTATGGAGCATGTCTCACTGCTTTATGCATTATGCAGAACTGGGTCACCATAGGCCCGAAAAGCTTGCCCCATCACTTGCCCCCCAGTGATGGGGCAAGATGAGTAGAAAAGGTCTGCAGGGTCATACAGCCAGTGCCGGCTACTGTTGTCTAGTGGAACTCATGAGGCTCAGTGGTGCAGTGGAGCCAGGGCTCACAGGGTCAAAGGACTGGGACTTTTTGATGAGCAGGGATGATGGTGTCATCTGCCATCCCCCTCAGGCTTCCCTGTTCCCTCTGAGCTTAGCTGCAATCCTCAAAGTAGCAGGGGGGAAATGGATTTCCCGAGCAACAATACATTGTTCTGAGCCATCCCTGTTATAATGCAAAGTATTGGGGGAAGGAGCTTGGACTTGAATGGGCAATGAAGACCCACTAGCTTTACAAAAGACTTTCTCTCCCGGTGGATGAAAACTGCCAGAACTGGTTTGTTGATATGGATCAACACAGCAGCCTGCATTTTTTGGACTCTCCTTGAGGTGTGGCTATGAGGACTGTCACGAAGAGCCCCACTACGCCATTGTATAGGCTCCCCATGCCATTAAGAATCCTGGAAGGTCAGGGTCCTTCACTGCATGGGGCACCTCCATGGATAGCAAATGCAAAGGCTCTCTGCTGCAGTGGTGAATCTGGCCTGACCTACGAGGGTAGGGCCAAAGGCACGGCCCTGAAGCCCTTTTCTACTTGTGCTGGCCCTTCACCAACCAACTGTCTGAACAGGGCTCTTGTTACTATAACCGAACATTATGCAAGAAAGCGGAGACCTGGGATCCAGTTTTCAAAGATGAGTTTGAGTGGCTTGTCCAGTAACTCCCTCTCACAGATAAGAACACAAGTTTCCTTGAAAAACAAGGCGGCGGGGGGGCGGGGAATGAAAATTACCAATATGATGTTCCCAACCTCTGACAGCCCCATGTGTGAAAGCTTGAATTTAGCCTGGAGAACTTGTTTCCCATGTGGCCTCATCACAATGCACAATCTGTTGACTTATTCAGCGGCAGGAACTACTTCCTTTGCTTTATTATTATTATTTTAATTACAAGAACTTCAAAATGGTTCAAGATAACAATCCAGTGAAAAGAGAATCAATTGAAAGAGGGGTAAAGGCAACATTGCAAGGTAATTAAAGTATAACTTCATTTTAACTAGTAATCAATACAAGGCCCTATGATCTGATAAACATGAGGGATGTTTTCAGTAAGCTTCACTGATTTATACAGAACAGAGTATTAATTGATCTGAGGTACCTGCAAAGGAAGACACACATTCTTCACACATCTCCCCAAATGGCCTTCCTGCCTATTGATGGAGATAAGGACACTACCTTAACTAATAAAGATGGTGAGGAAAAACTAAATTAATGTGATGGAATTGGAGGACACAGGGCAGGGGCACATGACACAAACAGAAATACAAATGCCATATTGGGAGCATATTGGGATGATGATGATGATGATGATTTCAATTTATGAATAACTCTATAGCCGAAGTTCTCAGGGCAACATACCGTACATAATAAAAACAAAAAACAATAAAACCAATAAAACACATTGGGTATTGTTTTAAAAGCAGCAACAGAAATTCAGTATTTAAAAGAGACAAATAGTTGAGCAGCTAAAAACATGGTGAAGATGCTTTTAAAATGCATCTAAAATGCTTTTAAAATGCATTTGTTTTTAGTATTAAACATACTAAAAACAAACCAAGCAGCGGTTAAAAATACTTTTTAAAGGTCTGGGAAAATAAAAAGGTCTTTGCCTGGCACTGAAAAGTCAACAAAGTAGGTGTCAGGCAGACCTCTCTAGGGAGGGCATTCCATAATTTGGGAGCCACAGCAGAAAAGCCTTGCTCATGAGTAGCCACACACTGAATCTCAGTGTGTGTGGGCACTTGGAGCAGGGCCTCTGATGCTGAATTCATGGGCATGAACATATGGGAAGGGGCGATCCTTACATACTGTGGCCCCAAGCTTTGTAGGTTAACACCAGCACTTTGAATTGGGCCTGGAAATGAACTGGGAGCCAGTCAAGATGGTACGTACAATAGCGGCAAAATATGGCCGTAATGTCCAGTTCTAGCCAGTAGCTTAGCTGCCATATTTTGTACTAACTGAAGTTTCCAGACCATCTTTAAGGAGAACTCCACATACAACACATTGCACTAATCCAGCTGGGAACCTACCAGGGCATGGATCACTGAAGCCAGGTTATCACTAACCATTGAAGCTTGACTGGTGCCAACGCTGCTATCATTTTGGCACCAGGATATAACTCACATATTTGCCCAGTTGATTCTTATGTTGATTTGTTTGCTCTGCTGATTTATTTATTTATTTATAATTATTTTCTTTTTAGACCACCTTTAAGGGTGGTACCCTTTCAAGGTGGCTTTATGCTTTTGATTTGTTTTTATTGTGACATTGTTTTATGATTTGATTGTATTGTTTTGTGGCATATTTTGGCTTTTATGCCTGATACCTTAGGATGAAGGATGGGTTAAAATTACTCTTAAATAAATACAAATGATCCATTGGGTTTTGCACCTCTCTGAATATTGCGGCATAATTCTTGGTCGTTTAGAGGTATCAAAATACACATTTAAATATGTATTTTGAGAAAAGATATATATCTAAATGTGTGTGTGTGTAGATAAAGTATGTATTAATTTACATATTTACATTCTAATTTGAGAGCTTTTTAAAAAATAATGCACAGAAATGGAATGAAACAGAATTATGGGTAAAGACATGCAGAAGCCAACATGGGGCAGAAACAGACAGATTCACTCATCCGTAAATAAATGATGAAGAGAACAGATACTATGATGTATGGGGCTGTACAAGGTACAGTAATACCTTGGATTGCAAGTAACTTGGTCTGACAGCGTTTTGCAAGACAAGCAAATTTTCTAAAAAATATTTGACTTGATAAACGAGTAAGGTCTTGCAAGACAAGTTATAGGGATGTAACCGCTCACCTTGAGCGGGTGTAGTGGGCCGAAATTGGCCCCACTCACGCCCGCCAGAGACTCGCTTTGATATAAGAGTGTTTTGGATTACAAGCATGGTTCCGGAATGAATTATGCTTGCAATCCAAGGTATTACTGTACTCAGATATTGAATCCATTCTGAGGGTATTTCTGTCAAATCAAAAATGTGTGTGTGTTTTAATGAGGAAATGTTTATAATAATCCTTTGCCTTTTAAGCTGTAGTTCTAGTTTAATATATTGCTTAGAAAAGAGTCAAGGGAACTGCTCTTCTTGCAATAGAGGGGTTGTACCCATTGTTAGTCCTACTTAGAGTAGACTCATTGAAATGAATGGGACTTAAGTTAGACGAGCGTAGCATACAACCCAAGGTAAGTTTTACTGAGCTATCTGTACCAATATATTTCAGCGATTGGCATTGTTAGGAGTTCCTAGCCACCACAAGGCAAGTTCTAAGGGTTGGGTCATGCCGTTGTACTTCTGCATCAGTCACTGATCTGTTCAGTAGCTGACAAGGTAGATCAGTATGAAGCATGTACAACGCATTGCTGTGGAAAGTCTGTACTTTGGGAGGAAACTTAATATGGAAGGTTGAAGGGGAAGATGTGTGAGAGAAGAAAGAGACAGGGTAGAAAAGGCGAAGTAAAAAAAGAGAGTGGAAATGAAAAGAAACAAAAGCCAAACTTCTGGTGGATAGAACAAGGGGGGGGGGGGGAAAGTGGACACGTTGGGTTGAAGGCAGCTTAAAAAGAAAACATATAAGCACAACAAGAAGGATTGAAATAGCAATATGATCCCAAAACAATGAAAATCACATTGGGATCATATTGTACATAAATAATGAAGAGAAAGGATGAATGTAGAAAACTGAATAAGAAGGAAAGGGCAGAGTAAGGGCAATTAGTGGGAAGGCACCATGTTTGAGCGTGCAATCCTATGCATGTTTAGACAGAAACAAGTCCTACAACTCCCAGCATGCTCCAGGCAGCCATGCTGGATCATGTTGGGAGTTGTAGGACCTTTTTCTGTCTAAACATGCATAGGATTGCACCCTAAAACAATTAATTGGATGTTTTGAAATTGTTTTTAGGAGCAAACCACTGTTTTCTTCCCAAGTATAAGAATTAGTAATGGATCCCTTCTGTTTTATCATTCTTGCTCTTCAACAATTGTCTCTGTTAGGCAAATTTGGACAAGAATTAAAATTCCACTGATGATGGTTGTTTGTTTTTAAAAATGCATTGTGCTCCCCTCATACATTCAGAATGTGTGTTTCCAGACCAGTACATTTTAACAACACATTTAAAATATCACATCACTGAAAAGTATCTCAAGGCTACTTTTCAATGGCATGCTAGTATAATAGAAAATTGACTGTACCAATCTGATGTTGGGGTAAATGTACCCCAAGAAACCTATACAAACAAAATACCTGGTGGAAGTTATTACAAATAAGGTTGAGAGGAGGGAGATGAGAGGGAGCGCAGGGCCATTCCACCAGCCCTGCTGAAAGGCCTCCCTCCTGAAGGCTCCTCCTCCCTCAAATGCCACCAGCAGCAGCCATTCCAGCAGGCTGAGAGGAGGGAGATGAGAGGGAGCGCAGGGCCATTCCACCAGCCCTGCCAGGAGTATTCATTAATACTCCCCCTTCTTCCCTCCCCATTCCTTTTTCCTTGTGTGTCGTGTCTTTTTAGATTGTAAGCCTGCGGGCAGGGACTGTCTTGTTAATTGTTGTAAACCGCCCAGAGAGCTTCGGCTATTGGGCGGCAGCGGCACAAAAATGAAATGAAATAAATAAATGAAATAAATACAAATGACACCATTTGCAAGTGTGTGTGTGTGTATAAATCATGCTTTCCCTTTTACAGTAAAACAATATACAGGCAGTCCCCGAGTTAAGAACATCCAACTTACAGACAACTCATACTTAAGAACGGACTTCTGGGTTCCCCAGCGCTAAGTAGTTTACATAGAGTACATAGTGTAGTATACTATGTAATTTGCGTAATTTACGCAGTTTGCATAAATGCCGATTTTAACGTATAGAACGCTATGCTGTTCCGACTTACATACAAATTCGACTTAAAGACATTCTTAAGAACGGATCTCGTTCTTAACCTGGGGACTGCCTGTAGTTGCACATAAGTTGTCAGGGTCAAGACCACCCCACAATGTAAAATACAAAAGGTATGTGGGGCCTAAATGACCACACAGTTTTTTGAACATAAAAACTGGTGCCATTAACATATATACAACATAACGATAATAGTTGCATAAATAGAACAGTGCAATAATCCTGAGTTGTATATTGCTGGTAACAACAACAACAACAACAACAACAACAACCACCTCACGAACAAACCTTGCAACTGTAGTGCACGCTACTTAAGCAGCTTATGTACAATTACCACATTTCAAAACTGCATGAGTAGGACAGGCAAAATGTCTACATGAAGCACATCATGGCTGCAGTTTTCTGTCATTACATCAGCCACCGAGATGCCCTTGTCCCTTCTCTTGGTGTCAGCAATGGCAGGCCCTAGCAGTTCCAAGGCTGCCTCTCTTGATGTCCCAGGAAAACTAACTATGTCCCTTAACTCAACCAACTCTAGGCCCAGGTCTACTAAGAGGAGACATCTTTTGGGATGTTCATACTATTATGGGTTGTTCAGCTTCCAAACGATGTAGACATTTAAACAGGCAATATTCACTACATTTGGAAAACCACTACATCATTGGCCACTGTTTGCTTTTATATTTACTGTAAGCTGCTCAGAGAACTTCTGCTATGCACTATGCATTTGGTGCACTGTGCATACAAATGACATTAAACATCAATCAATCAATCAATCAATGCATTTGGAAGGCAGGCAGAGACCATCCGGTCACTGGTGTCTCCACCACCTTTTAGCATAATAATGAGTGATCTCAGGCTTGGATCAAATCTTTTGGAAAACCAAAAATGCTATTGTTCATATGTCTGGATTTGTTTTTTCAGCGTGCCAAACAGAGTCAGGTTTTCCTTAGCTAATTCCCTGGCCACTGGCACAGAGGTGAAAATGTTATCTGTTGTTATAGTTCATAGATTCATTAGATTCTAGAGTTGGAAGGGGTCTACAAGGCCATCAAGTCCAACCCCCTGCTCAATGCAGGAAACTAGAGGAGGGGTCTCCCATTATTCAAGTAATAACCAGGCCTGACCCTGCTTAGCTTTCCATTCCACACTCAGACAAGCTGAGCCAGTGTGAGCCACATGCCTGTATTCACGGTCAGGTCTAGATTTTGAGCTGCTGGGGCATCATAACATATGGTGTTTTAGAATTGCAACACAGTTAGCATTTTATACAGGTTTGGGTGGCACATAGTGCCTTGTTGGCCATCTTTCACTGAGTGGCATTAATTTTTCATCAGTTGTAACTTTCTTATATGTTACAAAGCACTCACAGTTAGGGCCAGAATGACCCCAAAAGCCATATACCGGTAAGTAAGTTTTGTTCAAAACAATAGCTATGATGAAAAACAATTTTTAAGGGTTACAAGGAAGGTTCTAAATGGATTTTATATCTATCTATCTATCTATCTATCTATCTATCTATCTATCTATCTATCTATCTATCTATCTATCTATCTATCTATCTATCTCCAGGTTTGTAAAGGGGTTTTGTAAACCTGTGGGGTACTACTGACCTCTGATACTGTTTATGTGATGTTACGGGAAGTGTGCAATCTATTGTGAAGATAGACAAAATATTGTTTTCTTCATCCTCTATGCTCCTTTCTCACAAGAAATGGAGAGAACAAGTTCTGGGCTAAGCATCTGTAGATATGGTGAGTAACGAGTAAGCTTAAACACCATTTGGTGGGGTCACTTTGACCCCTAGCATCTCATGTGGATTGTGGATGGTTTTTCACTTGTCCTAGTACTTCCAATAGGGGTATAATTGACCCCCAGGGGCATGAGAGTAAAAACATCATCTTTCACTAAATTAAAGAGGCCCCCCCCCCCGGAAAAACCACATGGTAATTGGTTGAAGACTACCTGGAACATGGAATAGGGAAGACTGACACAAAAGTTTTATGTTTGCCACCGCCACTGCCCCCATACAAATGGTATGCGTTTGACCTCACCTGTCAATCAAGGGTTAAAGAATATTACTGCAAATGACTGAAAATATGCTCCTTATGAATGAACATTTGTATGCACAAGAGGGAGCACAATACATTTCAACTTCCCTACCCCACCCTGGACTACAGAATGGTAATGAAACTTTGAAGCCGCCCTCAATATGGATGAAGATTGCAGAGAGAGGAGTAGGAAACAAACATTCCTTTCTCTTCTTTGCATTAGTAGCACCATAGGCTCCTCAGCACACATGAAAGTGACAGGAATGGCTGAAGGTGATCCAGTTCTCTGGGGCATGGAAATAAATTGGATCTTTTAAGCTGGGCAACCCTACGGGTGGATGAACCTTAGCCCAGCTTTTAGTGGTAGTTTTCTTTTTAACTAGTAGCTTTCTTTTTAACTTGCAGCCATTAGCAAATGCCTCCTTGCAGCTCCCATCTAATATGAATTGAGTGGCTTCATAAAATAACCATAAATATTAAGGAAATTCAAAATTACATAGGAGGAGTTAAAGAAACACTGACAACTAGTAGGTCTATGGTTGGTGGAAGCTCAGGCAGTGCTAAGCCATGTCAGACTGCCAGAGGTACTGTATTCCAACTCCGTCAAGTTGATTGGAGCTTTCCAATATTGCTCCTTGTAAGGGTGACTCTCCTGTATAACAACAACAGGAGGAACCAAAAGACAGCTGTAAAAGCCAAAGTAAGACAAAAAGAGAGACAGCTGCACCAGTGTTGGTAGTTCCCAATGGGTTTTGAGAATACCACTTTATCAAGGGAAACAGAAAAACATATAATACAAAGGAATTTTTAAAATGAATGTATATATCTGAAGAAAATTTATTTATTTATTATATTTATACCCCTCCTTTTTTCCTGCAAGGAACCCAAGGTGGCTTACATAATCCTCCTCCTTTCCATTTTATCCTCACAACAACCCTGTGAGGTAGGTTAGGCTGAGAGTCAATGACTGGCCCAAAGTCACCCAGTGAGTTTCATGGCCGAGCGGGGATTAGAACCCAGATCTCCTGACTCCCAGTCCAACACTCTCACCACTACGCCACACTGGCTCTCATACAATAAAATACATACAATAAACATACATACATACATACATACAACAATACATAAAATGAATACAAGATTACAACTTAAAATATACCAACAATTATAAAGTATTACTCTTACAGACTAATATATGACACCAATGTTTCAAAGATCACAAAACACATCAAAACTCAAAAGCTACATCTTGATTTCATCCAAAACTTCCAAATGATGCTTAGAACGTCTTGCTTCAAACTCACTCATGGAAGACTAAATATAACTAAGCTCCCCAAGTATATATAAAGGATTTCTCTTAGCCAGATGATGTAATATGTAAATTAGTTTCAAAATGTTCTTTTGTCTTATATGTTTTTCAGTTCCCTTGATAAAGAAATATTCTTGAAACATATTGGGATCTACAAACATTGGTGCAGCCATCCCTTTCTGGTCTTCTTTTGACTCTCTCTTATATTACTTACTTCTATCTGAGGCTAGTATAGGGTTTCTTTACCCTCTTTTCTAAGGATGTGAGATTCAGTGATTTTCGAGCTCACCAAAATTCTCCAAAATTCACTTTGAAGCTTCCTTCAGCTCACTCCCATTTTTGTTTTCAACCTGGAAAAGTGCACATGTCTGTGCGGATTTTTCAAAAGTGCACATCTCCCCCCATTGACTAAAGCATGAAAATGTGTATTTTTGACAAATGTGCATTTCAAAGTGTGCATTTCCAAAAAAATATGCATTTTTCAAACAGAATTGCAAATTCAGGAATTTGTAAACCTTTCTCAAAAGAGAAATTCTTGCTTGCATTTGCGTTTGTGAATGGGTCATGTTCACATGATGTGTGAACAGAAACAAAATTATCATACATCCCAACGGCTAATAACTACTTTTCCACTGGCACTCAAGCCAGTTGTTCTGTGAGATACTGTCACACATGACAACCTGTGAGACACTCACAAATTATATTGCCAGCTCTGCTGCAAGTTCCCATTATTTGAAGTAGAGCATGCACCTTTGTATGTAGAAGGTCCCTGGCATCTCCAGTTACAAAAATCATGGAAAGGCTGCGTAGGGAAAGACCTCTGCTTGTGGCATTGGATAGATCTGCCGGTCAGAGTAGATGGATGGAACGCTGGCCTGAAGTAGAAGAAGCCTGCTTTTTATTTATTCAACCATTTATTGATATTAAGATTTTATACCCCTGTCCTTCAAAGAAGGTAAGTTATATCTCCTTATAACCTTTGTGGTTTCTTTCATCCCATGGAATCCTCCTAAGATACATATCATACAGATATTCCTACACTGCCATTCCCCCCCCCCCCAAATGTCTATGCTGGCATGGCTGCTGGGTGGCTTGCCTGGGCTGCTAAGATCATGGCCTGTGTCTTTGCTAGGTGCTCCTAGACACTCAACAGCCACGCTCCTGCACAGTGCTGAGCTAGGAACCCTCCTGCCTCCTCCTCCACCACCGTGCTCCTGTCCCTCAATTGCCACTCAGCAGCAGGAGCCCAGTCCCCTCCAGTGAACTATCTCATGAGGTGCTGCTGTAATTCAACCAAGGACATCACTCTTTCAAAAACAGTCGATACAGGAGTGCTGTGCTCACAGAAAGGCATACTATGCAGCTATAGAACTATGTGGGCATCTGTCCGGTCACAGTTGTAAACAGATTGCTGGATTAGCTGAGCACGTGATCCATTTGATGTAGGAAAGTAATTCCCACCGTTGGGAACATAATGCTGGACAAGATGGACCTTTGGTCTGACCTTATCCAGCAAGGTAATTTATACACTCTGATGTTAACTCCTCTGGTGAAAACACAACAAGCAGGAGCAAAGCATTTAGAAATGAATCAGTGTGCTGTTTGCCTAGGTATATAATTTAGTAGAGCAGATTCCCACTAGCTAGCATTACAGGGTTCTAGATGAAGCACCTTCGAAACCTCAGGGCCAAGGATTTTGTGAATGGGGGCTGCCCTGGTGTGTTCAAACTAAGTGGGGAGAGGCGAATGGTTTCAATCAATGAGCATGAGTAGAAAGACATAGCAGCAAGTGCTGGCTGGGGGAAGCAGCATGTGGAGAAAGGGGGAATTGCCATGAATCTATATGGCTGTCCCCAAGTAGTGAATATCTGAAGTTAGGCTTTTCTAAATGAATGTGGAAAACTCTGAACAAGCCATTGAAACAAAATCCTGTATCGACCCAACACAGGTGCAAAAACAATTTGTTGCAGCAGAGTATTGTTGTTGCAAAATCCATCAAAAGAACTCAGGAAGAATAATATAAAAAGGTAATTTCATGAACATCTATAATTGTCTGTTTTCTATTGTCTGCTGCATTTTGCACCTTTCAGAAATCTCTATAAGTATTACCTAAGGTAGAATAATGATCTAATAGGGATTTATTTTATTTTAGTTGTTTGCTGTTCTTTCCAGCTTCTAAAAGAGGAACATGGGAACTGTCCATTTGTGGAGGAAAAAGAAACTTCAGATAATGATGAGGGAGAAAGAAGATGAAACTTTTTTTAAAATGTAGCCATTACCAAATGTGCTTTCTTGTCTCTGAATCATCTATCACATAAATACACTGACAAATGCAAGGTCCCCCCCGCCACAATGCTATCCAACACATGTCTACTCAGAAGTAAGCTCCATTGAGTTCAAAGGGGCTTACAATAAGGTAAATGTGTTTAGGATTGCAGCCTGAACCAAACAATGGCATACTCTTTTCTTTAATATATTTTAATGGGTTTCTTAGAATGTATTCCTAAGACTTAAGAAAATAAGAAGAGCCATGCTGAATCAGACCAAGGGTCCACCTAGTCCAGCATTCTATTCACACAGGGGCCAACCAGTTGTCTGTGGGAAACCCACTAGTAAGACATAAGTGCAATAGCACCCTCCAACCCATGTTCCCCAGCAACTGGTGTATATAGGCATACATACTGTCTCTGATACTGGAGGTAGCACATAGCCATCAGGACTAGAAGCCATTCATAGCCTTATTCCCTATGAAATTGTCTACTCCCTTTTTAAATCCATCCATGCTGGTGGCCTGTGGTATTGAATTCCATAGTTTAACTATGCACTGCGTGAAGTACTTCCTTTTATCCATCCCAAATCTCCCACCGTTCAGCTTCATGGGATGACCCCAGATTCTAGTATTATTAGAGAGGGCGAAAAATGTCTCCCTATCCACTTCCTCCACACCATGCATAATTCTGTACACCTCTAACCATGTCTGCTACAAGCAAGAGGCAAAATGGGGAGGTTTAATGGAGCCCCTGCCGGGGCAACCCTTCATGGTTGCAGGGCCGTGTTTCGCTAGACCGGTCACTCATTGTACAGCACTGGGACAGGGTCCATGGGCCAAACAAAACAAGACAATGAGAATCCACAAATACATTGTACGCTTTTGTAAAAAGTGCCGCATTGTAGTGGAAGGGCAGGGCGTGAATATTTTAAATAAATAAACAAATACCGTAAATAAAAGCTGCCGCAGTGTGTGTGTGTGTGTGTGTGTGTGTGTGGCGGGGGCAGATTTTGCTCATTATGTGTGCAAGGAAGCTTTTGCTAACAGGACAAATGGGGTGAAATAGTTAACTCTCCCTCAGTGCTGTGGTCCCAAGCCTGTGGTCCCCCTCCCCCATCTTCTATTTACAACAATGTAAAGAGAAGGGGGAGGGGACTGGCATCACAGATCCCCAAAGACTTCTCTACTTTGGCCCTGGCATTGCATACTCGGATCTTATTGTTCTGACAAATGGTTTTACAAAGACTATATGACATAAAAATATTCTTCTTCCTATACATAAACGTACATACCGTTACATTACATATACTATGTTATGTATGCATGCATGTTCGTATGTAGGAAGAACATTTTTAATTTGCCTTTCAACCATAACGGCGGCTTACAAAATACAACATTAAAAACAATACTAATAAAAGATCACAGATAATCTACAATCACACAGAAATCATTAAGCAAGTGTAAGCATTCATATGACTCCAAAATCCACAGCTGGAAAATACAGAACATCACAAAATAGTGCACAAGCTTGCAGCTACCTTTACTATTTATGTACGTACATAATACATAATACTCTGGAAGACAGAAACAAAATTCAAAGCGACCTCGATAGGCTGGAGCGCTGGGCTGAAAACAACAGAGTGAAATTTAATAGGGATAAATGCCAAGTGCTGCACCTAGGGAAAGGAAACCAAAATGCACAGTTACAGAACGGGGGACCCTTGGCTCAACAATACTACAAGTGAGAAGGATCTTGGAATTGTGATAGATCACAAATTGAATATGAGCCAGCAATGTGATTTGGCTGCAAAGAAGGCAAATGCTATTTTGGGCTGCATTAATAGAAGTATAGCTTCCAAATCGCGTGAAGTGATAATTCCCCTTTACTCAGCACTGGTTAGGCCTCATCTTGAGTACTGCGTCCAGTTCTGGGCACCACACTTTAAGAAGGACGTAGACAAACTGGAGAGGGTTCAGAGGAGGGCAACAAGGATGATAAAGGGACTAGAAACAAGACCCTATGAGGAGAGACTGAAATAACTGGGCATGTTTAGCCTTCAGAAGAGGAGACTGAGGGGAGATATGATCGCACTCTTCCAGTACTTGAAGGGTTGTCACACAGAGGAGGGCCAGGATCTCTTCTCATTTATCCCAGTTTGCAGGACACGGAATAATGGGCTCAAGTTACAGGAACCTAGATTCCACCTGAACATCAGGAAAAAATTCCTGACTGTCAGAGCAATAAGACAATGGAATCAACTACCTAGGGAGGTGGTGAGCATTCCCACTCTGGAGGCATTCCAGGTGCAGCTGGACAGCCATCTGTCAGGGATGCTTTGACCTGGATTCCTGCATTGAGCAGGGGGTTGGACTCGATGGCCTTGTAGGCCCCTTCCAACTCTACTTTTCTATGATTCTATGATCAATATGCCTAAATTAATAATTCAGAATAGCACTAGGTGGGGGAAACAAAATTGTGATCTGGTCCCTTAAAAGCAAAATGTGTCAGTGCTTAACAAGTTGTTCTCTCTAAAGATGGAATTTTAAGTTCCATGCAGATGAGCCTAACTATGTGAGTTTATGTTACTGACAGAGACAGACCAAAGAGCCAAATGGTGGCAGATCATGCAGGAGATCCATATATATATATATATATATATATATATGAAATGCAGCCTTGGGGCCTGCCAACTTGATCAGATGGGACAAAGGAGTGTATTAACCCTTACCATCTTGCCACGTTCCTAATCAAAATCCCCTTGCAGGCTGTTGTTTCTCCCACAGGGGGGGGGGGAGTACAAGTACCTGCATTTCTCTCCCTGTGGGACAAACAGCAAGAGGTTTTATGTTTGTTTGTTTTTTGGAGGGGGCAATTTTGATCAGGAAGGCAGCCTGGGGGAAAGGGTTAAAATACTCTAATCCCACTGCTTCGGTCAAAATTAGCAGCCCTGCTGTGCCTGAATTTTCATTAGAAAAGATAACATTATGTACAATATGTAGTTTGGTCCTGAGATCCCACTTACTCAGGGCTGGCTCAGGACATTTTGCTGGACAAGCTTCGTGGCACACTCAGTTTTGTCCTCCAATGGAAGGGAACAATAAGGAGGGGAGACGTCGAGCAGGAACAGCCAGGGGGCACTGTTGCCAATCATCAGCATCTGCTGCCAGAGGTGGTTGCTTCACTCTGCCTAATGGTAGGGCTAGCCCTACACATACTCATCTAAGTAGTACACACAAACTGCAGATGTGTGATTTATTTTATCACCCTAAGATGTAAACTCAACAGTAGCCAATCCCAGCCTTTTCTATGCATTGCCACACGTAATAACACTCTAGAAAAAAGATTCACAGTGAAATCCTATACATGTCTATTTAGAAGTAAGTCCAGTTGAGTTCCATGGGACTTACTTCAGGTAAGTATGTTTAGGACTGCGGCCTTACATGGTTTACTTTTGAACAAACACACTATGCACGGATGAGTTTTCCTCAGGACTTGGTGTACATAGATGATGCTGGACATGATATGTAAATCACGAAAGTCAACCTCCTTGCACATAAGCACATAAAGTGGGTTTTTTTTTTTGTTTTTTTTTAACTGAATTCAATTTACAGTGGGATTAGACTGGGCTGTGGCTAACCATTGAACTATGCTGACTAAAAATGAAGGATTTCAGATTAACTGCATTGGGCTTGACTTCATGTATACCATCTATTCTTACATGGTATGTGTAGATCGGATCTCATGATAGGAACACATTCTGACATTAGCTTTAGTGGCACAAAGCATCTGTTGCATGGCTAGTTCCTGCACCGCTCAGCAAAGTTGGAAATTGATGGGCTCAGGGTGGAATTCACGTCAAAGTGCCTTCCCATCAGGGTTGGCCTCAAGGGTAGGCATGGTTGGGCTACCCAGCAAGGGCCCACTGACAAGAGCTCCCTGGACTTGCTCCTCCTCTTCACCATTGCAACCTGCTTGTTCACCTGCCTCTCATTCTGGTCCAGAGAAAAGTGATGGTGAGAAGGTGGTGCAGTAGATGCCACTGCCCACTGGCTCACTGGCTCTCTGTCTGTCAAGCAAGCAGATGGTAGCAATGATGAGGAAGAGGGTGAGGAACAACAGGACCTGGTGATGATGGCAATGAAAAGGTAGACTCATGGAGGGAGGGGGCCCACTGAGAGTGTCTGGCGCGCGCAAGGGCCTTCCAAAACCTAGAGCCGGCACTGCTTCCCATGTCAGCATTGCTCCAATAGCACAGGAAGGGGCTGTGGAGTTCAGTCCTTCTTTGTGGCCACAGATTCCCAGTGTTACTGGGAAATGCAAAAAGAAGCCATTCTGCTAAAGATAATGCGAGAAAGGCACATACAACAACCGGCAGTTGGTAAAAAACCAGAAGGCTTGGCAGAACTATAATGTCAGTCCAACAAATGAGAATTAGAGAGCTGGACAGGGGGAAGAATTCCTATTGTAAATCTTTCCAGTTCTCCTGATATTAAAAGAACAAGTTGGTTCCCTGCTGAACAGGGGTATTTACTGAAGTCACATAACTACTTTTAAAGCTTCTCATATTTAGTGCCTTGGAATTCCCTCGCCTTTTTAAAAAAATGCATGTTTTATTCATATATAAGCAATAGAAAAATGGTTTAATGACTGCTGGCTAATGAATACAGGCATGGAATTCAGATATTTATGGAATTAGTTATTAATTCATTATGCAATTTAAAAAATCTGGGTGGAATATGTTTATATAGCCCCTGAAATGAATGAGCTGCAATATGGGCCTTTTAGCTAGTGGGAAGCTTCTGTAGTGTGTTCTTCAATGCTGCTCTGAATTTTCATCCACAAAAAACAAACAAAAACAAACAAGAAAACAGAGCAAAAAAGGAGATTTTCAGGAGGTTGTTAAATGTCACCTGAATTTAAAAAGCGAAACAAAACCCAAACCTTTTTTGGTTTTCTTCTTTGTGGCTGTTTGCAACTTTCTCTGTTGCTTCTCCCATGCCATTTTCATATCCTTCACCATGTCATTGCAGCCAATTAGGGACCACATAGTGAGTGAGATGATGTCATGACACCAGATAGCCAATTAGATTTGGCTGCACAGCATAGTCGCAGAAAGCAAATGTAACAGAATTTATGTGACAATGGGAAAATGGAACATATCCCATGTTTTCAAGGCAACTAGGGGGTGCTCCCTATCTTTCCGCACTGTACTATGAGATAGTTTCATTTCTGGGCCTCAACAGCATAGCTCAGCAAAAGAGGCAGCATCAACCAGTTGCCCTGGCGATGAGATGTACTGCTGTGCTGTGCTGCAACGGCAGGAAAGAAATCCACCCTTGCAGCTCAGAAAGAAAAGACAGGGACCATCACCTGGTTGCCTCAACAACACAGCAATAGCCAATGGAATGCTGGGTGTTGTAGTCCAAAACATCTTGAGGGCACTAGGTTGGGGAAGACTGCTTTAGGAAATGAATTATATTATGTATAACTTGGTTTGCTCATAAAATTAACAAACTTTAAGCAATCTTAATGTATTATTTGAAGAGTGATATTTGATTCACTTTTGTAAAAAATTTCTGTTAATGAACATCTTTTTGTTCATTCTGAAAGGTTGTCTCTAGTGGTGGTATCAGTCCCATGCCTGGGCCATAGGAACCAGGCTACTGAGTTTGTTTTATGCAGAAAGTGGTTATTCTAGTGGCTGCACTTAAAAGGCAGCATTCCCTAGTGGTGAGGTTTAACTTTATTAAAAACTGTGGCAGTGAGTTCAAGAGACTCAAGCCTCAAAGTTAATTAAAAAAAAAGAAAAGAAACATAGATGGGATAACCCACATGCTCTTCTGTCACATCTGGTGGTAGTGGCAGGATAATCTACAATGTTTCTTTCACATGTGGATTTTAGATTACAACAATTTATTTATTTATTTATTTATTATATTTATACCCCGCCTTTTTTCCTGCAAGGAACCCAAGGTGGCTTACATAATCCTCCTCATCTCCATTTTATCCTCACAACAACCCTGTGAGGTAGGTTAGGCTGAGAGTCAGTGACTGGCCCAAATTCACTATAGCATCTAACCAGAACAAGCCCAGCAAAACAGGATTCTATAGAGGAAAATGGTCAAGAATGCACATTTTCTTCCATATTATGATATTGTGATTCTATTTATTTATTTATTTATTTATTTATTATATTTATACCCCGCCTTTCTTCTACTCACATGTTGGAAACTGAGCATCTTCGACCATCCCTAAATGTCTATCAGTAAAAGATACATTAGATCAATAATTTCAGTAAGGAGTGGAAGAAATAATTATGCTGAGAATCTTACAGAGAGGATAAAAAACACACACCCCCTTATTTCTTGCCGCTTTACTTGATAGAAAGGCAGGGTACAAATCAAATAAATAAATACATACATGCATATTCCAGAAATTTTACATCTCTTAGGGCATAATCCTATGCATGTTTAGACAGAAAAAAGTCCTACAACTCCCTGCATGCCCCATCTCATGACAGCACCCTGTGCTGTGGCAATGAAACCACCACACAAGAACATAACAGCGAGTGTCTGCCTGATTTGTGGTTGGATAAGCATAGAGACCTGGGGGGAGCCGGAAAAATTAGGGTGGAAAACAGTTTCCCCCCCTTTCTTTCCCCCCCCAAGTGTCATTTTTGTTTTGTTTTTTTCTGAAAAGTTGAATAGCTTTCAGTTATGGATTACAGTAATACCTTGGATTGCAAGTAACTTGGTTTGAGAGCGTTTTGCAAGACAAGCAAATTTTAAAATATTTATTTAATTTTTTTTTACTTGATATACTACAAGCGACGTCTTGCGATACAAGTACTGTAGTACGGCTTAAATGAAAAATCTCTGTACAAATTTTTTTTGGGGGGGATTTCGTTTTGATATAAGAGTGTTTTGGATTACAAGCATGTTTCCGGAATGAATTATGCTCTCAATCCAAGGCATGACTGTATTTCCCTGGCCAGCTATGCTGGCCAGGGAAAGCTGGGAGTTGTAGGACTTTTTTCTTTCTAAACATTCATAGGATTGTGACTTTAGTCTTTCTATAAAAGTCTTATTACATCATTTTTAGAAATCATTTGTGGGGCAGAGGATAAAGGCTGGGTAATAATATAAAAACACCTTGCCTTCAATATTTTATTCATCACCCTAAAAGAGTATATTTCATAATCTAAAGCTGTTCAACTTTTTCAATTTTTCAGAAAAAACGAAAATGATCTTTTGGGAAAAAAGGGAAAAAACTGGACTTCTCCCTATTTTTTCCAGTTAAAAATCCTATTACATTGCTTTTAGAAATCATTTCCGGTTGGGGAGAAACACTGAATATCAATAAACACCTTGCCTTCAATATTTTAATAAATAAATAAATAAATAAATAAATCTAAAAGAAAATAATCCATAACTGAAAGCTATTCAACTTTTCAGAAAAAACAAAACAAAAATGACACTTGGGGGTGGGGAAGAAAGGGGGGAAAACTGTTTTCCACCCTAATTCCCCCCCCCCCAGGTCTCTATGCTTATCCAACCACAAATCAGGCAGACACTCGCTGTTATGTTCCTGTGTGGTGGTTTCATTGCCACAGCACAGGGTGCTGTCATGAGATGGAAGGTCAAACCAGTCATCAAGGTAGCAGGGATGCTTTCTCTCTCACCCTGCAAACACTTCAGCACCCTTGAACTCATCCCCTAAAAATCACCCCAAATGGATTGTGGTTTTTGAGGAATGCATATTTTGAAAAAAAACTGTCCCGGCGAGGCAGTCAAGTGACAGGAAATGGTGGGCAGTTGAAAGAGGAAAGGTTAACCTTTTCTGGAAACTACCTGGCAGGTTTTGAAACTGGTGTGGTTTGCCTCAAAAATGAACTAGTGAACTCTTTGTCAGAAGTTCCTACTGGCATTAACGAACGCCTGATAACTCTTCGATTAAAGCTCGCCAATAACCAACAGGTAACTATTTGAGCGCTTATGCACCAACATTAGATGCTGATGATGACATCAAGGAAAGTTTTTACAGCCAGTTGGAAACTCTCCTGTCAGAGATACCTAAGGAGGATAAATTATCCTCCTGGGCGATTTTAACGCAAGAGTCGGGCGTGACTTTGATTTATGGCCAGAAACTATTGGAAAAGACGGAGTTGGTAATAGCAACCCGAACGGACTCTTACTTTTGTCTATATGTGCAGAGCATAATCTCACTATCACAAACACGCTCTTTCGACAAAAGAATAAGTTTAAAACATCATGGCAGCACCCACGGTCAAAGCACTGGCATCTTCTGGATTATGTAATTGTCCGTGTTAGAGATCGCCGCGATGTACTTCTTACTAGGGCCATGGTGAGTGCCGACGACTGCTGGACAGACCACCGACTAATCCGGTCCACAATGGTTATCAACATTGCTCCCCAACGTAGGCTTCAAGGAAGGAAACCACGGCGTAAAATGAACATCCAAGTCCTTCAAGATCCTATTAAGCAAACTCGTCTTCAATCACTTCTTAAGGAACATCTACCTACGGAACCTCCTGACAACATTGAGGACCATTGGTCTAAGCTGAAAACCTCCATTACTGCAGCTTGTGAACAAACTATTGGATATGAAACTAAGAAACATCAGGATTGGTTTGATGAAAATGACAATGAGATTAAATATATAATTGACCAAAAAAGGAAAGCCTTCCAAATATGGCAAAAAGATATTAACTGCGCTGCCAAGAAAAAAACCTACGCTAGCGCAAAGGCTGAGGTCCAAAGAAGAACAAGAGAACTTAAGAACGCCTGGTGGAAAAAGAAAGCTGAAGAAATTCAACAACTTGCAGAATCTCATGATGCACGGGGCTTTTTTAAGGCCACAAGGGCCATTTATGGACCAAAAACCTATGGTACAAACCCTTTACAATCAAAAGATGGCACCAAACTCTTAAAAGACAAAGAGTCTATTGCACTGCGTTGGAAAGAGCATTATTATGACCTTTTAAATCGTAAATCTAAGGTGGATAATGAGATTTTTTCACAAATCCCGCAAAAACAAATTAAAGAGGAACTTGCAATACTCCCCACTTTGGATGAAGTAAAAAAAGCCATTAATCAAATGAAGAACAACAAAGCTAGTGGACCAGATGGGATTCCTGCTGAAATCTTTAAAGAAGGGGGCCCCGAACTTGTACAACATCTTCATAAACTCATCGAAAAAATCTGGATAAGAGAAGAGATCCCAGAAGACTTCAGGGATGCCATAATTATCACCCTCTTTAAGAAGGGTGATAGAACAGACTGTGGAAACTATCGGGGCATTTCTCTCTTGGCAA
Source organism: Shinisaurus crocodilurus (assembly GCA_021292165.1). Lineage (NCBI taxonomy): Eukaryota > Metazoa > Chordata > Lepidosauria > Squamata > Shinisauridae > Shinisaurus > Shinisaurus crocodilurus. The sequence goes on from CM037879.1 coordinate 133,264,030, forward strand.
CCGCAGGTAAAATATTTGCTAGGATTCTTGCAAACCGTCTTCTATCTATTTCAGAAGAGATCCTCCCTGAAACTCAATATGGTTTCCGCCCCTCTAGAGGGACAGTAGACATGATTTTTACTGCACGTCAGCTCCAAGAAAAATGCCGGGAGCAAAATCAACCCCTTTATATGGCATTTATCGATCTGGCTAAGGCCTTTGATACTGTAGACCGTACAGCTCTCTGGACTATCCTTATGAAAATTGGATGCCCCAATAAATTTGTGAATATCTTGCGACTTCTCCATGACAACATGACGGCAACGGTTTTGGACAACAACGGCTCTCATGGTGCTCCATTTAAAGTGGGATCAGGTGTTAAACAGGGATGTGTTATCGCCCCAACATTATTTGCCATTTTCATCGCCATGGTTTTACATCTTGTCAAGGGGAAACTTCCCACCGGTGTGGGAATTATATATCGAACAGATGGAAAGCTTTTTAATCTCAGCAGGCTGAAAGCAAAAAGTAAGGTAATTACAACCTCCGTTGTGGAACTTCAGTATGCTGATGATAATGTGGTCTCCGCACATTCAGAGGATGATCTCCAAACTATCCTAAATGCTTTTGCAGAAGCATACGAAAAACTTGGTCTCTCACTTAACATCAAAAAAACCAAAGTGCTTCATCAGCAAGTGCAAGCCAATCCTTTGGTGATGCCATCTATCCAGCTTGGCGGGACAATACTGGAAAATGTCGATCATTTTCTCTATCTTGGCAGCTATCTTTCTGTTACAGCTAACATCGACAGTGAAATCCAGCATCGTCTGAGCTCCGCAAGTGCCGCATTTTCTCGAATGAAACATAGAGTGTTCGAGGATCGGGATATTTGTAAGAAGACCAAAACACTGGTTTATGAAGCCATTGTATTACCAACTTTATTGTATGCCTGCGAAACATGGACTATCTATAAACGTCACTTCCACCTCCTTGAAAGGTTTCATCAACGTTGCCTCCGGAAAATCCTGCAAATTACTTGGGAAGATAGGCGAACAAATGTCAGTGTACTGGAAGAAGCAAAGACTAGTAGCATTGAAAAAATGATCCTTCAACGCCAACTTCAGTGGACCGGTCATGTTGTTCGAATGCCTGACTGCCGTCTCCCAAAGCAGTTACTTTACTCCCAACTCAAGGATGGAAAGCGGAATATCGGTGGTCAATATAAGAGGTTTAAAGATGTTCATAAGGCTAATCTAAAAAATGCAATATAAGCATCGAAAACTGGGAAGCTCTGGCCCATGAACGATCTAACTGGAGGTTGGCCTTTCACAAAGGTTCCATGGACTTTGAAGAAGCCCGAGTGCAAGGTGAAAGGGAGAAACGTGCTAAGCGAAAAGCACGTCAAATGAATCCTTTACAGGACCATCTTCTATCTGGTAACCTGTGTCCTCACTGTGGGAAGCTGTGTGGATCTAGAATTGGCCTCCACAGTCACTTACGGACCCATCTCTAGAGTCTACACAATCTTCTTTAGAATTTCCTCCTTTTATCCCGGAAGACAATCTTACTCGGTCACGAGTGATCGCCTGATGATGATGATTTTGAAAATAAAACTGCCCTCTGCCTTCAGCTCAGTTCTAGTATTTATGCAGCAGGAAAATGGTTTGTACAGTTTTGACAATCCTAGCAGTTGACAATTGGTTAATCTTTGTGGCTAGGAAACTACAGAGGGCCAGTTTTGCTGTATTGTGCCAGCTGGGTTGGTATACAGTTATTTCATGGTACAAAATGTTGCCCATGTGTTTACTAAGGCTAAGGTGCCATTTTTATTATTGATTGATTGAATTTCTTGAAGCTTCACACACAAAGCCTCTTTATGTGCTGTGCAGATTAAAACACAATACATTTGGAAAAAGAAGTGTTGTACCCCTCTTATTCTGCTCTAGCAAATCTATGCTCCTTTGTTGGGATTGTTTGATTCAGTGACACATTGCCACTATTCTTTATCGACTTCTGATCATTAGCAGCAAGCAAAATGAAGCTTTTTATAGCAGCAATTATATTGGTAACACTCAAGCTTAAATTCTGATTGACATGACATACGAGGTAGGCAGTCAAAGGCAGACACTCAACAGCCCCTTGACATACAAGATACATGAAATCCCAGTGCAAAGAACAACAGACTTAAATTAATCTCATCTTCTTAAAACTCAAGATCCAACAGCAGTATGTTTTCTGACTTGCCTGGTTTAGTCATCCCTGAGAGAGCTCAGACGAAGAGTGTCAAAAGACAACATTTTGATTCTCTGCCTTCACCAAAGTATACATTAAGCTTAGGAAATTTACTCAGGCTCTGATGCTTGGAGAAATTATTTAACAAATACAATATGTTTGGAGATTTAATCATTATAGTGTAGATACGAAGTCCCGCTTCAAATTCTATGCAGTTGTTCTTTTTGGAGCCAGATTATATAACTATTTGCTGTTGGTTTACAATTTTGTGCCAAACTTCAATTGCATTTCCATCCAGCTGCCGGATTCCTCATGCCAGACACACTTCAGTTTTCATCAAGGGGAAGATCTTAAAATGTGTTCTTTATCCTGGCTTTAAAACTTACTAGCCTGAACTTTCTGACACTACAGAAATTCTATCAGGCTAACAGCTTGAGGGCTTTGTATTGTTATTCTTTTTAAATAAAATTGCAGTTGCCCTACAGGGATCTGAACAATCTGCCTACTACGTTTATTAAGAAGGCCATGATTACTGAAAAAGTTAATGCTTCTTAACATTTACAATTTTCCTTTCACAATTTTTCTTTGGACAGTCACATACTGAGAACAGCACAACAGGACTTCATTATTTGCCTACAATATCCTTCTTTGCCATACTACTTACAACTGCAACAGTGGGGAAAGCAAAAATAAACCCCCCAGGTGTTTGCGTATAATTCTGACCCTAGCTATGGGCCATACCTCACCATATGCCTGGTCCCCATCACATATGATAAGCTATATAATAATGTACTTCCAGGGGACTTTGCAAATATCAGCCACACGAATGTCCACAGAATAATTTTGGGTGTATCTGTATGGTCTCTCTGTCATGGATGGAACTTCATGTGAGGTTATGAGTGTGGTAATAGCTCCACATGGAGCCAGCATTGATAACAAAGCTGCCCAAGGGTTAGCTCTCTTATCCTGCAGATATGTGGTAAAATGTGTGGTAGAATTGTTGCCTAGATAGGTTCCTGGTCTTGGCAGATTCAGTATCAGCAGCACTGAGGTCTACTGATGTATTCTTTGGACTGGGAAGGATTCATCACAATACTTCAGCAAACGTTTGAATAAAATACATGTGGAAATCTCTCTCTCTCCCTCTCTCTCTCTCTCTGACACATTTGTTCCCCATCCTTCTCCAAGAAGCTCAGGATGGGGTAGAAGGGGATTATTCCATGATTGCGACCAGCTTCTCACTGAGTGAGGATTTGAACCATGATCCTCCAGTTCAGATCCAACACTCTCTCCACTATATCACCCTGGCTCACAATGGACACATGCTTTACACATAGAGGGGCCATAGCTTGGTGGTAGAGCACATGCTTTGCATGAAAAAGGTCCCCTGTTCAATCCCTGGCATTGCCAGTTAAAAGGATCAGATAATGGGAAAGACCCCTCTGCCCAAGATCCTGGAGGGACATGGCCAGTCAGAGTGGGCTAGTGGTAGGAACCTGTGGCCTCATCCCAGGAGACTCTCCTGACCCACTCTTTTCTCAGGCTTCAGGGTGCCATGGTGGTGGGAAAAGGAGACCTAGATAGAGAAAAGGGGGCCAGAAAGGGAGAGCAGGGGTGGATCTGTCCATTTTTCACTCCAGCTCTGCCCACCATGACCTGTGGCCCCCTACTGCCTTTTCCCATGAGTCAATGGGCCAAGGTCCCCTACCCCTAGACCAGACAATGCTGAGCTAGATGGACCAATGGTATAACCCAGTATAAGGCAGCTTCTTATGCTCCCATACTACTACTTTCCATGCAAGGATGAAACCACTTTGCAACTACCTAGTGATCCCTATTTGAAAATGGCGATCTTTGGTGTGTGTGTGTGTGTGTGTAGGGGGGGAGAAGAATTCTCTTTATACCCCAACACATCACAATAAATTTAGTTCAACAACATTAGCCATTAAATAAAGCCCAGCAAAAACAGAGCTGCTTGCTGCTAACTCCCTAAAAGCAGCTGGGACTGGACACTGTTAAGACCTGAATGATGAACTAGACTGACCACATATCTTCCTCAGCGTGACAACACCATCATTACCAAGTATTTAGAAATAATTTTCAGCCACTGCTCCTATACAAATGCCGGCATAAAAAGAGCTACAAGAGATAGCAAAGTCTCTTTGTAGCCTCAGGTGCACAGCAGTGAAATCTAACAGAATCTGTTGCCATACTGGCATAGATACGACTAACACAAAGCTGTCAAAATCCCTATGCTTGATCCTTTCAGCCTTTAAAAAAAATATTTACCAGCAAATAGGGATGTATGAGGATTCTGTTGGGGGGTGAAAACCTGATGGACTTTTCCAGTTTGGCCTTGCAGATTTTGTTCCATTTCCCCCCACTGGCATCGACTTCAGTTGAGCCAATATGTGGGTTCCACTTGTTAAAAAAATGGCAGCAATTTGTGCTTTTTTTTTTTAATCTTGAAATTTGCACAAAGGATGTCGTGGTTGTTGTTGTTGTTTTGAATTGGTGATCTTGCGCAAGTGTGCACAATAGCAAGTCTACCTGTCCACTATGCAGCCCCGCAGAGGCATACAGTCATGCCTTGGATTGGGAGCATAATTGGTTCTGGAAACGTGCTTGTTATCCAAAACACTCTTATATCAAAACGAAATTCCCCCCAAAAAAATTGTGCAGAGATTTTTAATTTAAGCCGTACTACAGTACTTGTATTGCAAGACGTCACTTGTATATCAAGTCAAATTTTTTAAAATAAATATTTAAAAATTTGCTTGTCTTGCAAAACGCTCTCAAACCAAGTTACTTGCAATCCAAGGTATTACTGTATTCCCCTCATCAATATCCTTGTCAGTTTCATCTTCTCCACACACTACTTCATTTAGATCAGTGGTTCTCAACCTTTTTTGCCCCATGCATCCCTTTCACCATATGTCAGAATGTCATTCCCCCCTTTCCAAGATTGTCTGACTTAATCTGTGCCATACAATAAGGTGTGATGTCATAGATTTCATAGATCATAGAGTTGGAAGGAGCCTACAAGGCTATCGAGTCCAACCCCCTGCTCAACGCAGGAAACTAGAGAAGGGGTCTCCCATCCAAGTAATAACCAGGCCTGACCCTGCTTAGCTTTCCACGCTTAGACAAGCTGAGCCAGAGTAGATTATTTACAATCTGTAGAATTGTAATTTGTAGAAAGATCAGTATTCCAACGTCTGTGGTCCCAATTCCCCCCCTGAAACCCTAAAATCCCCCCCTGGGGGGAATTTCCCCCTGGTTGAGAACCCCTGCTTTAGATCCATAGTCCATACTTGTCAAATAACATGTCAATTCCTCCTGGCCCCTGCTTCGCTCAGGAAGTGCTGAAATGGAGGATGAACTTGACATGTTATTTGACAAGTATGGAATATGGCTCTGCTGGGCTAAAGGTAGTAGTGTGTGGTGAAGATGAAACTGACAAGGGTATTGACATGAGAGGAATCTGCGTCTGCAGGGCTGCATAGCGGACAGGCAGACTTGCAATTGTGCACACCTGCACAAGATTCACACACACACACACGCGTGTGTGTGTGTGTGTGTGTGTGTGTGCACCAGTGTGGCGTAGTGGTTAGAGTGTTGGACTGGGACTCAGGAGATCCGAGTTCTAGTCCCCGCTCAGCCATGAAACTCACTGGGTGACTTTGGGCCAGTCACTGACTCTCAGCCTGACCTACCTCACAGGGTTGTTGTGAGGATAAAATGGAGAGGAAGAGGAGAATTATGTAAGCCGCCTTGGGTTCCTTTCAGGAAAACCCAAGGCGGGTTTTATTATTTATTATATTTATTATTATAAATATAATAAATAAATGACACAATTTAGACAAATTTCAGGACCCCCTCCCCAAATTTGTGCAAATGGCAAAACCCAGAAAAAAAGTGCAAAATATTTCCAGAATTGGGGGCGAAAAACCGCTATGGTCTTCCACTGCTCACTGGAATGGAAATGCTGTGGAATTCCATCAGTCTTAAATGGAATGGAATTCCCAGTGTCACACATCCCTACCAGCAAATCTGTGCCAGTACACCAGAATCAGAGAAGAGCCCACTCTGGTATTTAGGACTTGCTGTGTGGAATGGTGGAAGGATCCAGGATTGATTTGCTGGAATTGTTAAAAACAGAAGAGGGCAAAGGTTCATTAGAGAGAGAAATATTATCCTCTCATATCTAACTGGCATATTACTCCAGATGTTATCTCACAGACAGAAATTATAGTTGCCCTGACAATGCCAAGACAAGGCCTCAAAGAATATATAACTGTGAAAGAAGAGCAGAAAACAACACCGAAGTTCTGTAAACACACACACTCCCTACATTCTTCCACCAATGCTGAGATTCTCCATATGTTCACAAACACATGCAGACACAAAGTAGTGGTAGTCAGAGAGTACAGATGGCACTCAATAACCTTGCTGTGCTAAATTTGCATTTTTGTGCCATTCACGACTAGCCTTCAGAAAGGATTGTGTCATTCTTAACATGTATTTAGCACTCAGAAAAGTGAATTGTTTTAAGAGATTTATGATCAAAGAACCTTTTCTAAAAACCAGTTTCCTCACCAGTGCTTTTACCTGCATCTGTGTAATATGGGAACTGTCATGGGCCATCACTTCTCTGTTAAACAAAACTCTTCTCATGCAGCCAGATTGCCAAATAAATGGCAGTCCAAAACTAGAATAATGATTTCGTCTATTGTCAGTCACGACAGTATTTGCTTTTAAGAAACCTCATTTGTCTTACCTTTCCCTACTTTGCACAAGTTCAGGCACTATATTTCTTGTTCATAATAGGGGTGCTGGCTGAATATATGCCTCTTAATAAAAGCAAATTAAGAACATGTCATGTGAACAACCAGCTATCACAGATATTGGCTGCCATCAGTGGAGATGGTGCTCTCCTTCGCCAACTTACAGAAATTACTTACAGCCTGACCAATAACCATGATTGCCCATTTCACACATTAGGAACATAACAATCTGCCTTAGAACATTGGATCCTCTAGCCCAGTGATGTTGACACTTACTGGTGGTGGCTCTCCAGAGTTTCAGGCAGGATGTTTTCCTTTCCCTACCTGGAGATGCCAGGGACCCTCTGCATGCAAAGCATCTGCTCTGCCACTGAGCTAGAGCCCTCTTATATATCTGCATGTAAGTGAAGACTCGGGGGGGGGGGGGGCAAGGACTGTGGCTTATATAGATGAGATACGCAATGCCTGAATCAGTCTTTTAGAATAGGGTGGGCAGAAGGTAGATTGGGATCTATCGGAAGTTCTCTGGGTGATTTCCAGTAGATTGGCATGAGTTCCTGACTCACAATGGTTTATCAATAGCAACAACTAAAAAGCTACTTCGCCTAAATTAGGCTGCTGAAAAAGAATGCTTGGGGAAATACCAGGAGTAGATTTTGGTGTGAAAGGACCTTTGAGTTGGTTCTAGTACTGATCACAATTTCCTGGGCTGAGCATGTGCTCAGAGGCACCCTGTTCCTTAATTATTAGCATATGTCCACCTGCCTGAGCCAACATTTGGCATCTGCATCTCCAGTTAGTGGACCTCAGGGTTCTAGTAAAAAACAAAGTAGATCCTGCAAGCCTGAAGTCTGCCCACCCCTGTTTTAGAATGTCAAGTTGCCACTTCCTGTAAACCCGGAAAGGCAGGATTATTTCAGTAGGCCAGGGTTTGCTCAGTTCTCATTTACTATTTTTGTTATTTGAACTGGAATCCAACCAAATGTAAAAGCAAGGGGAGGGGGATGCTATGATGCCAGGAATAGCTTCCTTGAGTCATTAACAGATTGCCTGAAACTACTGTAACAGGTGCCTGTGAAGGGATGTGTTATTATTGATCTTCAGGCTGATGGTGTGGGGGTGATTTCCAGAGGAGAAAAGCAATTAAAAATAGGTCCCTGAAAATGCACAGCAACAAATTCCATTTTCAGAAAGCATGACATGATCCTGAATATAAGAAGAGTAAATTGCAGTAAATTATCTGCAATTATATCCTTTCCTTATTGTAACTATGCTTTCACATACTCTTTGAGGCTCACTACAGGGGAGTCTAAACAATGTCAATCAATGCTGGAGATCATTTCCTCTATTTCCAAAGTTCAGAGGTGAGTGCCAGTATTTAGGTAGCCAAAATGGTACCATCCATGCACAAGCGGATGGTGTCAGCACACTACACACACACACACACACACACACACACAGTGTGCAGAATTAAAAAAAACCTTTAGGAACCAAAAACTTTAAGAGAGGAACCCCTCCATGAAGATTCTCTGAATTCTTCCCTGAAGCGCATTCCAACTCATGTCCATATCAGAGTGCAAACTTTTTTTTTCTTTTTGCACAAAAATTTGTGCATTTTAATGCATAATTCCCCAAATGTATGCACCAAGTGTGCACATTTTCTGAAATGTACACATTTTCTCCCATTGATTAAAGTGTATTTGTGCACATTTTTCAAAAGTACAATTTTCGAATCATATTTTTTTAGAATTTCCGCAACAAAACTTTTGTTGTTCTGTGCATTGCAAGATTGGAAATGTACAGATTCGACTGCAGATTACATTTGGGTCAATGTTCAGGTCTGTGAGATGCAAACTGGGTAAATTCTGGTAAAAACAAAATGAAATTCATTTCTCATACATCCCTACGTGTAGGAGGAAGGGAAGGGAAAACTGGGTGGGAAGGGGAATGGAGTAGAGCAGTGATGGCGAACCTTTTTGAGCCCGAGTGCCCAAACTGCAACACAAAGCCAACTTATTTATTTCAAAGTGCCAACACTGCAATTAAACCTGAATACTGAGGTTTTAGTTTTAGAAAAACAACTCATACAGTTGTCCGAACTAATTAACATCTTTTGTCTTAAAAGAAAAACACAATAACAGAGCTTTCAATGATACAAACAATTTTTTGTTGGGAAAAAAAATCAACTCAAAAAATTGTTATAGCACTACATTGTACACATAGCCTGAAGGGAATTTATACAAACTTTTTAAATAATTAGGCACATGTATTTTTGGATAAGGGATTCTCAACTTGTAATATGATTATATGCCAGACTGAAATTGTATGGGGCAAGCTTTACTCCGGGTCCTTTCCCTGCTTCTACAGGTGTTGGATTAGTAAAAGTAAAAGTCAACCTGTACTAGGATGAGCAAGATAAACAAGAAAACTAAACGTGCTTAAAACATTTTAAACACTTTATGTCTTGGACTGCAAACACTGCATTAGGTAAAATTTTGCATTGGGCATGTTTTTGCACAATTAATGTGATTTTTGCTATTTCATGCATGCTGATAATTTGTTAAACCTTGGCTCATACTCCGTTAGTTTGAGAGCAACACATGCAGCACTCAGGTCAACTGTTAGGGCTTTACATCCAAGCCATGCTCTGTGCATCATTCTTCAAAATCTTTTAAATGTGATAACAATGTAGAAAAGAATTCTGTAACAGGAATTCTAGAATAAAATCATTCTGTTCCACACTGTGAGAAAGAACAAGATCATTAGTGTTTTGCAGAAGGGGACGGTCTTTTCGCGATCTGGTGACCAATGACTCAAGTGCCCACAGAGAGGTCCCTGCGTGCCAGCTGTGGCACCCGTGCCATAGGTTCGCCATCACTGGAGTAGAGTATCCTGGAGGAGGGCATGACTGAGTGAGTGGAACAGGGGCACTTCACACTGCAGGTGTTGCAGGTCTCACCCCTCCCCCATTTTCAATGTTAAACCCTTACAAGTATCAAAATGCGTCACCTGCTTCCTACTACAGTATCGCTAATGGAGCTTCAGAAAATACTTATGGTTTGCTTTAATCAAAGATGCCTATCACTTGGTTCTCTGAGGCAGAGACTCTGAGGCAGATCACCGCAGTATACATGATACTGGTCATGGGTCAACAGAGCCACATGAAAACTGCTTCCAAAAAACACTCCTGAGATACTGTAGAAAAATTAATCTTGTTGTTGTTGAAGTCAAATTGTACCATTTGTTTCCAGGAAAAGTTCAACTATTGGGGCAGAAAGATCACCTTTCCCTCTGTGCTCTTCTTGCATCTGCATGTTCAAGTTCACATGTACTGTCTCTTTAAAAGTTCCCTGCCACTTACAGTGGAGCAAGCGGAGAGCCTCTTCCTCCTCCTCATTCAGTGAGTATGAGAAGGAGGTAGATCTCTAAACCTTTTCAGTAGAGCTCCTGGAAAGCCAGGATTCTCCATTCTGAGGATACCTAGCTAAGGAATAGGAGGTGAAGAAAACAGAAGATCCACCTCCTTCTCAGCTACCTATTTTTCCTTGGTTAGCTAGGGACCTAAGTCCAAAATATCTAAGGCCATGCCAGCTATAGAAGGGAGGGAGGGAGGAGGCTGGCAGGCACTGTTTGGATGTATGACTCTGGGACAGGTCCAGGACCGGTGCAGGGCAGTTTGGCGCCCTAGGCTAAATTAAATTTAGCGCCCCCCCTCTCGTGCCGTGGGGGGGGGCTCCGGAAAGCAGCCCTGCTCTGCAACCTCCCGCCGCCGCCGCCACCGGACCCCCCCCCCGCACGCTGTCGCTGCCGCTGCCGCCCCCCACCTACCTTCCCACGCCTCCTCCGAAAAGGGACCCCCGCGCTCTGTTTTTGGCCGGGAGAAACCAGAGCAACAGGGCTTTTTAAGCCCTGTTGCCCTGGTTCCTCCCGCCAAAACAGAGCGCGGGCGGGGCTCCGGAAGCAGCGCAGAGAAGGTAGGTGTCGGGGGGGAGGCGGCGCGGAGGCGAGGTGGGGGGAGGCGGCGCAGAGGCGAGGCGAGGTGGGGGGGAGGCGGTGCAGAGGCGAGGCAGCGCCCTCTTCCGCTACGCGCCCTAGGCAACAGCCTAGTTGGCCTAGCGGTAGCGCCGGCCCTGGACAGGTCACATAGCTGTAAGAAAGAGCACTGAGTGTGGTTAGTACTCTGTGAGTCTGAATAAAATACTAACCTAAGGGCAATACTATATGAAAGGTGATTAATCTAAGGTGTTTCCCTTTCCCCCAGTGCTCACCCGACTTTGTCTGCAATAAAAAAAATTGCCATCTGTATCCTAACCACATGATGGTGCTCACCTAACCATGGTTCAAGAAACAAATAAAGTAAAATAAAACACTGGGTTGTCCTAGTTAGAGTTGACCCATTGAAATGAATGGGACAAGTTAGACTAACATTGGATACAACCCATTAAATATCTGTATCCATATCTATAGTGTTATCAGAGGAACTAGATGAACCTCATGGAAACCTACACTCTCCACTGAGAGAGTAAGACAGGTGAGGAAGGGCTGTATTGTATTTCAGTGGTAGAGCACATCTGCATTGTATGCAAAAGATCCCAGGTTAAACCCCTGGCATCTCCAGGTGGGGCTGGGAAAAACCCCTGACTGAAACCTTGGAGAACCACTGCCAATCAGTGTAGACAATACTGGACCAATGGTCTGACTCAGTAAAAGACAGCTTATGTTCCTAGGATATTGGAAAATATTGGTGGAGCAACATATGGGAGATTTGGAAGAAGAGTTGGCAACTGATGGTAATCAGGTCAAGTTTGGGCCTCTGATAAGTGCTACCATGTCCCTCCCTTCCTCTTTTGTTTGCCAGAAACAGCTATTTTGGGACATTGCTTCATAGTCTTCTTACTCTAGCAATGTCCATAATGTTCAACCAGATGACCCATAGGCCCATGGTCCATAGACCCCCCTCCCCCAATAGTCTTAACTAGAGCATAACAAATGCAAAGCTATAATTAGATAGGGATGATATAGTATTCTACATGTGTTGTGACAAGCTACCTTGATTTCTGCCTTAAAGGATAATGTGTCATGCAAACTCCTTTAAGTCAGCAGGACATACCAGTACACTGAAGCATTTGCACACTAAGAAACAGGGAAGGTGCAACATAATTAGCTACCTCCATCAGCCTTGATGCATTTTTGCCATTTACCTTAAATTTTTTTTATTATTATTTATTATATTTATACCCTGCCTTTTTTCCTGCAAGGAACCCAAGGCGGCTTACATAATCCTCCTCCTCTCCATTTTATCCTCACAACAAGCCTGTGAGGTAGGTTAGACTGGTGCAGTCTTGTTGTCTTTGCAAGAAAACATAGGTAAACAGTGTTTTGTTTACTTCAGATGGGTAATGTGTTTTTATTTACATTGCCATTGCTAATGAAGCTGCAGGAGACAGTTTCAGAACATGAAGATAATGAAATTAAGAACATATATAAACACTTACTACTTCTCTTTCTATATGTAGACACTTACACATACACATACAACCAATTCAACCATATTATTCAGGCCAGTACCAATCAGTGTCTCAGTGGGGAAAAGCTCACAATGGTTAAAGCTACAATATAATCAAACAATTTATAGTAGCAAGCGGCAAGGTCCAGAGAATGTCAAAATGTAGCAATTTTTCTTGGTTCCATGGAAAGCAAAAGCAAGCAGCTGCAACTCATAACCCATCCCAACCCGCCCCACACACACACTGCCCCATCTTTTAAAAGAAGACTCTCAGAAACCACTGTTCTATTATTTTGAGAAATCATGGAGGACAGGTGAGTGCCCGAACGACTGGAGAGGGCATGTTGTTCCCATCTTCAAAGGGCAGAAGGCGGAACTGGGAACTATAGGCCAGTCATTCTGACTCAATCCCGGAAATTGTGAGCGATTATAAGAATTCCAGTCTCAAGCACCTTGAACAAGGCGTGATTACTAGAAGCCAGCATGGATTTGTCAAGAACAAATCCTGTCAGACTAATCTGATCTCATTTTTGATCGGGTAACCTCCCTTGTGGACTGTGGGAATGCTGTGGACATTATATACCTGGACTTCAGCAAAGCTTTCGACAAAGTGCCTCATGATATCCTGATTAGTAAGCTAGCTAAGAGTGGGCTAGATGGAACAACTATCAGGTGGATCCACAATTGGCTAAAGAATCGGACTCAAAGAGTGCTTATCAATGGTTCCTTCTCAAACTGGGGAGAGGTAACGAGCGGGGTACCACAGGGCTCGGTCCTGGGCCCGGTGCTCTTCAACATTTTTATTAATGACTTGGATCAGGAGGTACGGGGAATGCTTATCAAATTTGCAGATGACACAAAGTTGGGTGGAACAGCTAATACTCTGGAAGACAGAAACAAAATTCAAAGTGACCTCAATAGGCTGGAGCGCTGGGCCGAAAACAACAGAATGAAATTTAATAGGGATAAATGCCAAGTGCTGCACCTAGGGAGAGGAAACCAAATGCAGAGTTACAGAATGGGGGACACTTGGCTCAACAATACTACAAGTGAGAAGGATCTTGGAATTGTGGTAGATCACAAACTGAATATGAGCCAGCAATGCGATGTGGCTGCAAAGAAGGCAAATGCAATTTTGGGCTGTATTAATAGAAGTATAGCTTCCAAATCGCGGGAAGTGATAATTCCCCTTTACTCGGCACTGGTTAGGCCTCATCTTGAGTACTGCGTCCAGTTCTGGGCACCTCACTTTAAGAAGGACATAGACAAACTGGAGAGGGTTCAGAGGAGGGCAACAAGGATGATAAAGGGACTGGAAACAAGGCCCTATGAGGAGAGACTGAAAGAACTGGGCATGTTTAGCCTTCAGAAGAGGAGACTGAGGGGAGATATGATCGCACTCTTCCAGTATTTGAAGGGATGTCACACAGAGGAGGGCAAAGATCTCTTCTCGGTCATCCCAGTTTGCAGGACACGGAAATGGACTCAATTACAGGACCTAGATTCCACCTAAACATCAGCCTACTCAACTAACCAATGAATCAACTACTGGAGCGGGGCTTCCCACCTGGAGGCATTCAAGTTCTGGACAGACACGTCAGAGATCGTGAACTAGATCTGCATTGGGGGGGTTGGACTCATGGCCTGTAGCTTCCAACTCTACTTTTCCATGATTCTATGATAATAGAGAAAGAGCTATGTGATATTGGTTGCAATCTAAAGAGCCATGCAGCAAACTCTATTGCTGAGCCTACCTTTTCTCAAAACTATGGAACTGAGGGGGACTTCAGATGCAGCTTCTAATGCAATGGAAGGAACTGCTGAAGAGGGGAGAGGAAAGCAGCTGGGATATAAAATCATGTGTGAGACCATCAGAGGCTAGTGGGTGGTCAATGGCAGCAGCACTGAGCAGTAACTGTATGGGAGAAGGACCCACATCTTCACTGGTGACTGTCACCTGGAGGCAGTGGAGGTAAAGGGCCGCAAAGCCAGCCACAAGCCAAGCACTGCTGCACGCTTGCACTGCGTTTTGATACCCACACCAGTCTATCGGCCACATCCCATCCCAAACACAGTTTAGCTCATTAAATTTAAGCCAATTTATTCCCACCCAGGTTAGCAGAACTCTGTCAGCTCAAATCCAAATGCTGGGCTTAGCCATGCTGATGCAACAGTGTGGACTGATAGTTGATGAGTACTCAGCAACACTTCAGCATGTGTCTGGGGCTTCCCACAAGTGTCACCAGTTGTTTTTAAGGTGGAGAGGTAGCCTGTGTCTAACACCAAACTGCCTGCAGACCCTGCACTTTGCCTCCTTAGGTGCAGCATGGGTAATTTCTTTCTTGGTCCAGTGAATTTTTCAGAGGCTACAAGTGTCAAAGTCAAGATTTTCATTTTCCCAAACTGTGCATTGCAGGCCTGGATAGCACTCTCTGGATTCCTGCAACCTATGTGGTTGATATGGTAGCTGATATTACTTTCCAGGGTCCCTGGAACATCAGATGAAGCCACTGGTGTCTTTTTTGTCTCTGGGTTCCTGGTTGCACTGCCCACAGCCAGGGCCAGGGCCAGGGCTGGCCTTGGGTGCCTTCAGCCATTTTTATTTCAACATAAATGTTTAGAACAATTTATCTCCACAATGGTTTAATTACAGATGGGTGAGAAATATACAGAATGGGTATATAAATGTTGTAAATGAATAATAATTAATAAATTAATTTCAGTTCATTTTTTACCAGTATGTACCCAGTTCGCATTTCCTGAAACCAAATGTGGACCCGAATGCAATCTGCAGTGTGAAGTCCATACATTTCTGAGCTTGCAAATTGATTTAAACCCCAAAATGCATTTCCCCTGAAAAATGCACATGAAAAATGCATACATTTGAAAAATGCACACAAACACACTTTAGTCAATGAGATACGTACATTTAAAAAAATGCACACAATTGATGCATACAATCAAAAAATATGCACAAATTTTCATGCAGAAAAGAATCCTGCAGTCTGATAGAAACATGAGTCAGAACGAGCTCTGAGGTGGGATTTGGAGAACCTCAAGGAACTCACATTTTGGTGATTCACACATCCCTATGTTTAATGTATTGACTAAACTTTCAACAAGGTCCCCTCATGGTTCTTTTGCTCATATACAAGAAAGCTGACAAATTCTCTCCTTTGTCCTCCAGAAAAATGATCAACCCACATGAAAAAAACAACAAACCCTTCTGCTGGCGACATATCTTCCAGTCTAAATCTCTCTGCAACTCATAACCCATCCCAACCCGCCCCACACACACACTGCCCCATCTTTTAAAAGAGCTAAAAAACTATGTGACCTATACTTCTGAGGCCTCAAGCTGAAATACTGGTTCAGAAAGAGAGAGAGAGAGAGAGAGAGAGAGAGAGAGAATGTCTCTCTGCTAGCAGTGTACATTTGAAATCTGTGAAAGGCACTTCAGCTTTGAGGAATTCAAAGTAGTTCTGTAGGGCCCATCTAAACAAACTTAGGCCTCTTCCTCCTGTGGTATACATGCATCTCAACCTTGTTTCCAATGAAGACGACAAGAGGCAATTTTGCCTGGTAAAAGTACTGTCATTCAGGACCGGTGCAAGGCAGTTTGGCGCCCAAGGCAACATCAAATATTTAGCGCCCCCCCTTCCCACTTGAGCCCGCCCTCTCTCCCTCCAGGGGGGGGCGCTCTGGAGCAAAGCAGCCGGGCCCGGGAAACACCTGCTCGCCCAGCGCCCCCCCCAAGTTCTCCTTTGGAAAAGTTTTTAGGAGGGGGCGGCGGAGCTGCGGAGAGCGCGCTGGGCTCTCGCGGGGGGGGAGGCGGGCACGGCCGGGGGCGTCTAGCTTAGCCCGGGTGCCCACTCACTCCTTGGGGATGCGCTGCCGCTGGCGGGGAGGAGCGGGAGGCTGGCTGCCCGCCACGCTCCTCTTCTGCTGCTGCTGCTGCTCCTGGCGCGGCTGCCTCTGCCCGGCGGAGCTGCGGGTGTGCGTCTGGGGGAGGGGAGGGGCGAGGCCTCCCCCGCCGGTCTAAGACACGGCTTTTTGTCGCCCATGGCGTCTCCGCGGCTGCCCCGCCCGGCCGCCTCGCTGACAGTTCCGGGCTCCGCGGCGGCGGCGGCGGCGAGGAAGAGTCGGCCGAGCGAGCGAGCTTCCTCCTCCTCCTGCTGCTGCTGCCGCCGGCCTCTGCGGCCCAGGAATGAAGGAAGGCACAGGAGCGGGGCGTTTCTGCGCCCCCTTAGCCATGCGCCCTAGGCAGCCGCCTAGTTGGCCTAGCGGTAGCGCCGGCCCTGCTGTCATTTGAAGTCCTTGAAACTTCATCTCATCTTAATTTACACAGTGAAATTGTATAAACCTAACAGACACACAGTTATAATACCTAATACATGAGGACTAATGTTTAATATCCACTGCAAGGGTACCATCGTATTTCCCAGCAGACCTTCTAAGATAACTACCTTCACTGCAGCCACTTCCTGCTAGCTGGCAAGAACAGCTAATCTACAAGTTCCTCATACATATTCATTACTGGATTCAACTCTAAAAACATGTTTTTTAAAATGACCCAATTCAGTGTTTTAATAATCAAAGGTGGTTATCCAAGGTATTAGTTAGTTGCTTCAAGGTGTCTGTTAGCCATAATGACAAATGTCCTTGGTGTTTGAGCACGTGCTTTCCCTGGGATTGGTGATCTGCTTTTGTGGAAAGTTTGAAAATGATCTAGAATCATTGGGAGGGTTGTTGTTGATCTTCTCAGGGCAAATCCATGCAACAGCTGTAAATGTCTGTGTCAGCTATTCTGTACATCCCTGGATACAGCTATTCAGATGATGAAATGTAAGGGATGATTATAATACACCACAACAATTCCTGGAAGTCACTGGGAGTAGTACAGCCCCATTCCTCGGAGTTGCTGTAGACCCACATATACGATTGCTTGGTACAAACACTAAATTTCTCCATGTGAGCATGTGTGCCTAGTCAGGACAGATCACAGGAACAGAAAGAATATTGTATAAATTTGCTTTAAGGGGTTACTTTAAAGAAGGGAGGAGATCACAAACTTATTGCTGAGACAGCAGAAAGGATCACACTCATGCCATTTTGCAGTACTGGAGGTCAGCTTTTCTAGCCACCATCTATGGCAACAGACAGAACAATAAGGGACAAGATGCTCAATATGGTAGATACTGCATCTCTCAAAACACACACACACCTCAATGACAAGGAGACAGAAGGAGCAGCCAATTAAATGTAGTAGCAAGAGCTAGCCCAATATTTGGGAGAGGGTTGCTATATAACTGTTTCCTGTTTAGTGGGCTGTAGGGAGCCTGATTCTGCTGAGAAACAAGGCACGTACTCCCTGCACACCTTGTTTTCCAGCAGAATTGCTGTGGTACAGTGGCATGACAGCAGTGGTGGTGACCAAGGGGGCTGCACAAATGGCCTTGGCAGGCCACATGTGGCCCAGGGGTCAAGTGTTGCCCACCCATGCTCTAGACAATGCAATGCATTGGTTCTGTGCTACACAGGTCTTGACTTTCCTAGGACTGTCCTGTGAGAGAAGATTATGTTAAACATGACCTTAACTCTACCTTTTGAGTAGGAAGAATGAGGCTATAGCTCTCTCAAAAATGCTTATGAAGTGTCACAAATGAAACATTTATTTATTATTTATTTATTAAATTTACACCCAGCCTTTCCCCCAAATTGTTCTATAATTGTTCTATTAAAAATGGATGTGATGAAAATACAAAAACCCACAAACTGTATATCCTGTATAAGAATTTGGTTTCCAGAGAGCTTCGGCTGTGGGGCGGTATATAAATGAAATAAATGAATGAAAATGAAATGAAATAATTCACACTCAATCTTTACTTGTCTATACATATTTCATTTACAGGCAGTTTTGGAGCCAGGCTAGTTCCAGACCTAAATATTATCAAGTGCATAAACAAATAAGCCATGTCAGGAAATACAAGCATAGATCTAGTTTCAGCTCTACATTTTGAACCATTAAACAAATTCTAATTTTCATTAAAAAGAGTGGCAGCAACAGACACACACACGTACACCCCCCCAAATATAAAGCTTTGCTGAACTTTGGCCATATATGGCAATCTGGCATAAAATACTGCACAAAGCACAAGAAAGAGGCTGGGATCAGAATATATTAACCAGGCAGTTAACAAAACTGTTAAAACCAAATTTTGCTAGTAATGAATGAAGACACATGTTGGCATAGAATGTCTTACTCTGTCCTTCATCCATACAAAGTACTTTCTCAGCAATTTGTAAGGGGAGCAAACAGACTAAGAACCATTATGGACAGGAGGGGGGGAAATCATTTGGTAAAGTTGTTTTTTATATGATAACAATTTTCAGTTGCAAATTTATTTTGATGTTATTGCTGTTTGGGGTGAGGGGGTGGAGCGAGAAGGAAATATAGTGAAACATAGGGTTAAATCCAGCATTGCGCTCCTGGATGTCTGCTAGCATGACAGGACTTTCTCCCTATCCTCCCCCTTGCAACCCTCTGCACTGCCCTAAAATTTACTCTGGAAAGCTTCCTACCCCCAGGGAGCAGATTTTAGGGGGGGTTGTGCATGTGTGCCGGGGGTAAATCACATCCTCCCAGTTCTGCTGACAGTACGGCTTCCTATCAGCAGAGCGACAGCATTGGATCTAACCCATAAGTGCAAACCTATACAGGTATACTGTTCAGAAGCAAACCCCACTGAGTTCAATAGGGCTTATTCCCAGATCAGTGGGAATCTGCAGCCTTAAACTAATGGCAGGGCATTAAATCTCAAAATACCTTTGCAGAAGTAGAATAATTAGTATTTACTCACTGAAGGCAAATATATTATGTAGGGGCTGCTGATCATATGAATAGATCAGGAGCACAGGTCCCGTTAATAAGCATACCCAGCAGCTTATACACACATCCAGCTGCTTCCTGCTGGCAAGGTGATGATTAGGTGGGAAAGACCCTATAGAGTTGGTTCCATCCAATATTCACATTCACACACACTTTCCATGCCATAAGGAAATGGCACCCACACATCTGTGTGTGCGTGTGCGTGTGCGTGTGTGTGTGTGTGTGTGTGTGTGTGAAGGGGCATAGAATGTTTTGTTTCTAGATATTTACATCTAAATGCTGATTCATGCATTATGTTATGCTTAAGAGCTCACATGGATAATCTACTTGAGTGAGCAGTAAAACATGAGAGGAGGAAACTCACCCAGTACCACAGCATCAATCTCCACAAAATGGGATTTCAGTTTTCTGTCACCCCCTGTTCACAGAGATTGCTTCTGGGAAACTGCTTGAGTCCCTTCCTTCCACATTGCATTGCCACTTCCCACTTGCATGCATGCACTGCTAAATGCACAAATGCAATGCAAGAACCAGGCTTATGACTTTAGATGCATTCAAGTGAAGGCTGAGAACAGTCCTGGTAGCCTAAAGAGCCATTACTTTATGATATTCATAGCTGCATAGTCAAAACATTAGAGGCCTATGAATGCATTTCATTTCTCCTTCTTGTTCTTCTTTTTGAGAACAATAAAGACACCTCAATGAAGTCAGTAGTAGAATTTCCACTGATTTTAATAGATTGGGACAACACTTTCCCTGAGTATATTCTTGAGAGATATAATGTGCTCTGTAAAAATAAAGGTTAGAAGGCAATGGCTAAAATTAGTAGCAGTGGTTTCCATAGTGTTACACATACATAAATCAACCATCAGCCTGACACACAGTGCAGTGAAGGCCAAAGTACTGATCTTAGCTCTTCAGCTTCAATGGGACTGAGACCACAATCCTAAACATTTGCCATGGATCATCCACTGCAATGCAGGATCCTTGCAACTTGGTTGTACTAGCAGTATTGTAATGACACAGTGCTAG
This sequence comes from Shinisaurus crocodilurus, assembly GCA_021292165.1. NCBI lineage: Eukaryota > Metazoa > Chordata > Lepidosauria > Squamata > Shinisauridae > Shinisaurus > Shinisaurus crocodilurus. The sequence continues at coordinate 133,284,455 of CM037879.1, forward strand.
ATACACCCTTCTAATTATGGATATCCTGGTGCAAACAAATCTTAGAGATCAGATCACAAATCTGATCATAGATCTCTCTCCTCAACTAATCAGTTTGCCAACAACTGGAGATATTAACATGACCAGAAAGCCACAGAATTTAGAACAGGAAGATCATAGATCACAACACACACACTAAACCCATGTGGAATCCTAAGCACTGATTTTTCCTAAACCCTTTAAGCCATTGTACACATACATACCGACACATTTTCATTTGTTGCTTGCACAAATGATTCACTGCTTAGTTATAATTCCTCCAACAAGACTGAGTCTCTGTCTGATCCATAAGCCTAAGCCAGTACCAAGATAAATGAATTTAAGCTAATTTATATGGCAACCTAAAAGCAATACATGAAAATAAGCCCTATTGAATTAAATGTAACTGTTATGCACTGGGTTTAGGATCTGAATGTTAGCCTTACTGTCTAATCCCACGTACTTCAAGTCAACTAGATTGAGTCATGTCCAGCAGTCATGTCCCATTTCACACAAAGATCCTATTTTTGTCAATATTCAATACACACCATATAGACAGAAAGCAACATACACTGTAAACAGAAACTGAGTAATGTATGCACAGAACACACCAATTATCACATATCATGACCAGTTGCATCTAGTTTATAGCATTCACTTGGCATATAGATCTACTCAAATGTTCAAGTATAATACTCCAACTTCTATGTATTTTATACTTGCCTACTGAATATCAGTATGCTAATAATAAAGACAAAAACATTGTAGCACAATCCCATTACAACTACCATAATGAGCTAGAATCTGTGCTTTTGATGTATCATGTCTTTGAACTATTCTAGCTTTGAAATTTACACAAGTTTGCTACAGAAAAACACTAATTATCCAGAGGGAATGATACCAAATGGGAGTTTGGGGTAAGAAAAATTTCCTAGGAAACATGTTGAATCATTTCTTTGACTTTTTAATATTTCACCAGAAAAACTGTCGATTTCTGCAAAGGTCCCCCCCCCCGCCCCCCCAAAAGAGAAGAAAAGTACTCAGTTATACAGAAACAGATTGCAATTAAAATATAAAGGCAGTTTAGTCATACCTTATTATGTGTCTGTGTTTGTCCAACCAATATAAGGATATTTGATGAGATAATAGATAGGCAGAAATTAATTAGAATTATTGACCTCTCAGATCTGATGTACCTGTCCAAGTAAACACACACAACAAAAGGTATTCATTTCTGAGTGCATTGCACACCAATAATGTAAATTCTTATTAAAAGTAAGTAACCAATAATATTGACAATGCTTTAAGCTTTTAATAGCACTTTTAAAACCTAAACGCCTCCTAACAGAGGTCTGAAATGAACTTTTGAAATCAACTCATTATTTTTTATTTGCACTGCACAGGCCAATAATAATTAATAACAGCATTGCACAAAGAAGAAGAATGACAACACATACTCCATAACGCTCCAACAATGCCAAGACACTAGCCACATATGTATAGTGCTTGAAGGTTGTAGCCCTTATTGATTGTGATATGATATCATATCGAAATTAGTAGCCTGCACCATCCAGTTCAAGAGTTATATAGCAGCTTATGATCAGCTGCAGTTCACTGGAACTGATTTTGCAAAAGCCATAGTAAAATAAATGGACTTGATCTTCCTCAACTCCAGTCATCTCAATGAGGCATACACAGGAGAAGTCCTCGGAGGATTTTGCCCATTTTGTGCTAGGAATGTTAGAAAGTGTGGTTAAAATGGTTAACATGGATGTAATAAATTTTATATTGAAATTGTTTCTTCAAACTTAAACTCGGATACTATTAGACTAGGTTTAATCCACTAATTAATCATGATGTTAGACTATTTTTTATAAAATAATTTGTGGATAGAAGCTAAAATAGAATTCATTTTATTGAAAATAGTGAATTTTGCACAAATTTACCTTATAGATAATAGCAGCACATACCATCTACTAAAAATCATTGTCATTTCATTTTAGAAGTACATTGGGATAATGTTTCTTTTTAGAATATGAAAATTCAAATGTTATATATGTGATATATCCTTACAAAATATAAATATGAATTTGCATTCTATTTGATATGGAGAATCATTCTAATGAATGAAAAATCTTTGAAGGATCTTTTTTGTTGAAGTTTCATGTTGCCCAGTACCTGCAAAGACTAATAGGAATTTGGGATAATCAAAGGTGCAGACATGTGACATATTTATAGATTTTGTTTTGGCATGGTGGATCCAATGCTACTGTTTGCCCAACTGAGTGAAAAGTTAGGCTTTAAGATCAAGAATCTGCACAAAAATTGCCATCTTCAAATCAATGACTCCACATGTGCAAGGTACCTTGACCCAAACTTCACCAGTTCCATCCTCCCACTGAAGCCCCCACACTTCACAACACATTGTTCTGGGAGGGGTACTCAGACCCTCAGGAGTGTCTTTTCAGGGGGCACCAGGGGCTGCAGTGGGGAGGAGGGGTGGGAAAGAATTGAACAAAGCCACTTGGCCCCCAAAATGGTCCAGAGATTCTTAGCATTAGTAGACAGTTAAATAATGCAGCAGTAAATGGGGAGTTATTTTTTTTGAGGTGCTGTCCTTTAGGCAAGAAATAAACTGTGGCCTTTACTACTGTCTCTTGTAGTCCAGTAAAATATTAAAGTGTCCCTGAAGGAGAATCTATCCATCTAGGCCTATTGGTGCCTGTCCCAAAATATGTATCGTAAAGCCGCTATGTGATCTACTTTTATTGCTGTGTGATGGAAGTGGTTACCATGTTACCAACTCAACCACTAATCACAACTCTACACACCTCTTCTAACAGAAATCATCATCAAACTAGCTAACTTGTTGCACACTTATTAAGGGATTAAAAAAAAAAAAGCCACAGGACTAATTTCACAGGAGTAGGACACCAAATCAATTTGTTACAGACAGGACGAATGCCATGTTTGAGGGGGGGCCTGGGGAAGGTGCCCCCCAGGGATCCCCACCATGCCACCCTGGGCACTCTCTCTGCTACTGCTCTCCTGCTCCGTTGCTTTCTCTCCACCCTGCCACTGCCCAGGTTACTATGCTCCCACCCTAGTTTAAGAGGGAGTGATGGGTTCCAGGAAGGGGTCCCTTGCCCCCTCTTTTTAACATCTAGAGGGGTTGAGCAGCTAGGTTGGCTGCACAGCAACGATCTGGTCCTCAAAGCAATTTTATCTGCCTCCTGACAATCCTCCTAGATGTTCATCAAAGTGTGGTAAACGTTTGAGCATATTTTTACTCTTAAAGAAAATAATTTGTTTTGAATTAGTGTAAATGTAACCCTTTAATGTTACATCTCTCTTTGGGTTTTATATGGGATGCACTGGGCATACCTGACTGCATGAGCTCCATAGCTGTGAAGCCTTTACAGCTTGGTGGTAACAGACATTATTATAGCTGTCCATTCAGGAAGGGATTAGTTTTGGCAAAATACACTTCCATCTTCTGTGACACTGCCCAGAAAACAGACTGGCCGCTTAGAATATAGACACTATCCTTCCTTACATTAAAGAAAACTCACTGTGGATAGGAATCCCCCATTCAATGATTAAAAAAATGATGTTCTGCTCACTTCTGCTCATTGCCCATAATTGTGCATTACTACCATTAGTATACCGTGGTACGCAGTCAACATTTGTTTCCATTTTTTAAACTAGCATAGTTGAGTATTAGATTTATGGAAATAGCCACTACCAAGCTTATTATTTTGCTTGGTACTGACTTTAACCCTTAGACCCCATCAAATGCTACAAAAGTAACCCAATGCAACTGGCCATTATTCTGTTAGATAATAAGGTGTAAGGACAGTGGTGTGTTACCCTTACTGTTTCCCATCCTGTTGTGATTGTGCTTACTACATTCATTTAGATAAACATGTAATTATACATGTTCTCTCTATACATTTCTTTACATGTGTAGATTTAATAATTTATTTGTTTCATCAGTGTCATGCAGCAACAAATAGTACTGATTAAACATAGACTGGTATTGCAGTGTTCTTTACCTTCTGAATGTTTAATAATTTCAAGAAGCATCCACCTATTCATAAGTCCTGGGAAAGGGTCAGCTGTAACCAGAATTTACTTTCATTTTCCCACTCACTGGTTGATTCACCTTTTCCTTCTAAATTGCAATAGCCAGTCCCACTTCAACTGAAATTCCTCCATGGCTCTCATTTGTGAATGTGATCTATCAGCCAGTAAGCTTACACAGTCCATTTCTTTTCCACAAGAGGATCTAAAAAATGCATTCACATAGTGCAGGGGTGCAGAAACTCAGGCCTGGGGGTTGAATCCCAGATGGCCACACCCCTGGGCCCACCCCATTTCCCCCAACTACCTATCATCTGATGATTTCCTGGCTTTTGTGCACCCCCCCTTCTAAAAGACTGAAATACCTCTTTTAAGGCATAGTTACAGGCAGTAAGAGCTTTAAAATATAACATGCTGGTATTTTTTGTATTTTTGGCCCTGCCTCTTTTGTCTTCAGCCCCACCCACCACTGGATTGTGATCCCCAAGAGTTTCTCCAAAATGGAATTTGGCCATCGGGCTGAAAGAGATTCTGCATCCCTAACAAAGTGAATGTCTTGCATGAACCAAGATCTCCATCTCCACAAATGCAGCTGATGAGTGGAAATCTCCATGTGAGATATTCTCTGTGCAAAGGTATCCATGGGGACACTTAGAGAGCATTGTGTTAAGACAAAATTGAATGTGTGAAGTGGCCGCAGGACAGAAGTTACCGAGGACCTTTTGAGTGATAAGCAAGAGCGGCATCTGAAAAAAAGGCAATTAAACACTAGTAGGCCAAGCTAAAACAGAAGAGTTGTCATCCTAATCAGAATTATTTGCATATTCCAATGTCTGACTAACAACTTCTGTAAGAGAGATATTAGGTTTTCTTAGGTTTAAAACAGAAAAGCTTCTTGAACGGCCTCTCAATTTCAAATAACTGTACGTTTCTACAAAAGCACATGTCAGTTACATACCTCCATAGTGCTGCATAGACAACTGCTAGGGTGATCAAAGCCAAGCATGAAAGGCCACTGCCTACTATCAGGGTTACTGAGGGAGCACCAGATGATTCCATGATCTGTGGGGTCATAACAAATATCTATCAGATGAAACCACATTCCAGTAACTAAAGCACAAAGTCAAAAAAAGCAAAGCAAAGTGAGATGCCAATCTAACTTGGTGAATAGACACTTGAGAAGCCCCTCAATGATACTGGCAACAAGCAACTACTTCCCCCTACTTTAGCTTCAGTTTGAGCTCCTAATGTCTCTGAGGCCTTGTTACTTACAGAATACCAAAATAGTATCCCCACAGGCCTTAGATAATATCTCCACTGGCCTATTTTACCCTACCAAAAGAGAGAAATTGAAAAATAAAGTCAACAGCTTAATGGGAGTCCATAATAATTATTGCCATTAAAAAGCAACCTAGCTGACACACACACACACACACACACACACATGATTTTCCACTTGACATAATGTACCAAACAAATAATGTGGTTTAGTCTGACAAATTAAATGCCATCCAGTTTCTTATTAAAAGCACAAGATCAAACTTTCTGACTTTATAATAACTTTGTCTTAAAGCCAGCATTCATTTTCCTTGTGTCTCTGAATAGATAAAAGAAATACCAATTTAAGAGAAAAACAGAAACAAAATGCATACATCATTTGAAAGATGGACCTCTAAAACAATAGCACTTCTAATGTTTAATATTTACAGGATATGAAGAATAAATGACCTTGAGGCAGAAAAGCCTTATTTGGTGACCCCAGAAGCACCCTCCCCCAACAAACACCCCTCCTTGGCCCTCACATATGTGCAGTTTTCACCATTGGGGGTGTGTGTTCCAAAATGTACATGGTATTGGCTAATGCTCACAAAACAATTAGACCTAGAAGTTTGCAGTGATGTGCTGCCTGATTTAGCAGTGTGCTGCTGAAAAGCCTCAAGGCTCCAGTGTAAATTACATTTTATCAAGATATGATTTGTCATCCAGGCAAGACGAAATGTATATTTTACTCTAGATTTTAAGTTTATTTCAGCCAAAACACTTTTGGTTTACTGCTAAAAGGATCTCTGACCATAGACTTAAAATCTATTTCCTTGACAGCTTTACAGATGCTTTTAAAAACCTATTTAATAGGCAGGATTTTTAAAAACCTGTTTAACAGGCAGTAAGGCTTTTGAGTTCTATATTCCTCATTTAATGTATACTAGATTGTCTCTCTTACAAGAAGTCAACAGACAGCATAGATTCCCTGTACTGAAGTGAGAATGCCCAATGCAGAACTGCAATCTATTCAACTAGAGTAGCTAGGTCCTTCATTCTACTAGCAACAATAAAACAAAAAACACCCTTGCCCATTCCTCTAAAAACACACACACAACCCAACTGTAATACATTACATTACAGTTGTTAAGTTTTCTCTTTAAAACCAGAGGCTGCTAGACATTTGAAACTGACTAGCATTTAGTTATATGGCAAAATTGCAATTCATTTCCATAAACTAAGAGCTACTAATAGATGATAGAAGAGCTAGCCTTTTCTCAACCTGCAACGTTGATACAATTCCTCAGTGCAGACAACTGACATATTTCTGGAGTTAATGCTGGAGACTATATCTATCTATCTATCTATCTATCTATATATATATATTCCAGCGTTTACATGAAACTCAGGGTTTTTACACCCCCCCTTCTTTGTTACTTACTATTTCTCTAGGTTGCTGAGCCAAAATGGCGAAGGTAGAGAGACGATCACATAAGCATTTCGTATGGGATGCATCGGTAAGCACAGTTTTACATCCCTGGGTGGACCAGGTTCCCAAAGAGTCGTTCCTGCAAGAACAGAGAGGGAGGGAGAGAGACAGAGGGAGGGAGGGAGAGAGAAAGAGAGAGAGAGAGAAAATCGGGATAATTACGGCTGGCGTTCAATTCCGTGAAGAGAAAATGCAGTTTAATTGAGAGCAGAGCCTAGTGTGGTTCCCGGACAGAAGAGATCTACTTGTTGTTGAATAGGGCTTAATTTAGATGCATCTCCAGCTGTACAGTAATGCGGGGTGGGGGTGGAGGGGGGGAGACGGTGAGGGAGGGGGACAGAAGGCAAGCAGGCAGCTCTGGTACGCGCAGTGAGCTGTCCAGAGCTCTTGGTGCTGAAACCACGGCCAGCTCTCCGTAAGAGCACTTCTCTGCTAGCGCCAGAAGCGGAAGCCTTCACCACTGCTCGTCGGTCGCTTCCTAACTGCTCAGATCACTGCAAAAAAACTCATCGTGGGGGGAATAAAACAAAAGACCCTTGTGGCTCCCCCCTTTCATTCCAGCCCTGCCTGGGTCTGACTCCACGTTTATGTGAGGCTATTACCTCTCTCTCTCTCTTTCGTGTATGCGTGTGTAATTTAAATGCAGATGGCTCTGAAATCTCTGTCTGATTAACACTGGTTAGATTGACCGATTCTAGGTCTTCTTTTCTGCTGGCTAGGTTTTTGTTGTTGTTGTTGTTGTTGTTGTTGTAGATATTTTGTTCGTCTTGTTGATTTTAAGGTTCAGCCTTGCGGATTTCACCCTGGAAACAGGCATCAGAGGATGATTCCTCCTCCAACTCTTCCCTTTTTTGCCCGAGCTCCAGCAGAGGGGCGGGTTTCAGCAGGGGAGCACATCGTCAAAGAGACACCAGTTCGCCCTCCAGACATCACTATTAAGTCCAGCTCGCCCTCCGTCCGTCCCCTTTCTTTTTCGTAGTGTGTGTGTGTGTGTGTGTGGGGGGGGGGCTTTACAAGTGCGAAGGGATCATTTGCTGGGGCTTTTTCACCACCAAACCTTTTGTAAAAAAAATAAAATAAACGCCCCTGATTTGATTAGCCATTTTAAAAAAGTACAAAAGCTCAATCTCAAATCCTCCCCGCCAGAACAATAAAATGGTACCAACCCACGTTTTTCTTGTGCGGAGAAAAAGAGCAAGGCGGGAGTGTGTGTGGGGGTGTGTGGATATGGGGAAGGGGAAGAGAATAATCTTGTGTTTCCTCTGAATCAAAGGGGTTTGCGGGTCCCTCCTAAAGGAGAACCTCTCGCCTTCATTGAACGCAAGGCTGTGTTTTCACGTATTTCGTGTTTTGCATATTAGAGCACGATCTGTTATTTTCTTCTCCCTCGCATGCCTTCGCACAAGCTCTCCCTCCCCTCCCCTCCCCTTTCTATAACCAGGCTTCATATGCAGCGATTCATGTATTGCCTAAGCTATCTGTGCATTGATGGCAGGAAGTCTCCTGCCAGCAATAGCAAGTGCTGTCAATTTCAGCACCCACCGCACCCCCCCATCACTTAAGGGGAAAGAGGTGGGGAGGCGAGGGCAGGGGAAACATAGTTTCACCTTCAGATGCCATCCCCTCTAACCCCCCTTGCAATATCACCTCTTCTGCTTTGGATGTCCCACTTCGTTTCTGAGCGATCACTGTAAGCAGTGGCTCTCGCACACTGGTCATTTGTGCTTCAAAGTGCACATCATCCCATCCCACCACCGTGCGCCACTTGCCGTTCAACACCCTGCGAGCCCAACGCTTGGCACTACAAATATTTTTCAAAGCTGATTCATAAGCAAAGCTGAGGAAAGTCCCCAAACCTATGCTCTTAATGATCTCCTTTAGGAAATGAAATACATTTATCAGAGGTGATTAAATATTAAAGAAGATGGGAGCTTAAGGGAAACTGATGTGGCTTAACACATAAAGGCAGTGTTATAATCCATTCTGAGAGTCATTTAATACACTCAGGGATAGACTGGCCATGGAAAGGACTGGGCAGATGCCTGGTCGGTGGGTGGGTTCTCATAAATATGATTCTGAAGAAGAAACTCCACATTTGGAGAAGGATAGGAAAAATTTCTCAGCAGGTCTGGCTTTTTTTAAAAAAGAGTAGTCATGTGAAAATGTGTAGAAAGTTAGACCAACATACTGACAAAATAAGGAGAATAATTAAGGCTACATAATAATGCAACTAATTAAATTTATCCCACAACTTCAATCTTCACAACATACATTAGTGTATGGGAAGTGTATTTATGTTAATGTATTGAGAAAATATTGAAATAATAATTTAAAAAATCTTTGCTAAATTCCATATATTTTCCAAAGGAACTGTCTACAATCACAACTAAGCAAATATTATATAAGCGGTTTTATGTATAAATCAAGAGAAGAAGAAAAAAAATCTGGAGCAAACAAAATTCTTGATTAATTTAGCTTAGCACAAATACAACTAGCTAATTTGGCCCTTTATCTATGCATTTTCCACCTGCTGAACACTAAAGTTGGTCCTATTGCTATTTTAATTATACAAAGCTTGTGCTAATTTTTTCAATAATCTAGGCTGCCAAATTTTGGAATGGCCAAATAGATGCTTAAAGGTCAGTCCATATACTCTTTACCTCTGTTCCCTTTGAGTCAAGATAATGCAGTGACATTATGGTACTTCTGGAGTTTACACTTAAATAAGTTCATGTTATATTAGCCCAAAGAAATCCTGGGAAATATATTCTGTGAGGTGGGTGGCATTTTCAAATAGAATTCTCAGCTACAGCACAGAAGTATATATAATTCCTTGAGGGAAGCAATGAGTTATAAAGCAGTTGACTTTTTAAGGTTTCTTACACACACACACACACACACACACTCCATAATCAAGTCAGTTCTCTGTCAGCATTTAATTATTATAATGCCACCACAAATTCTTTGTTAATTGTTATAACCAGTACTTGAATTCTATTTGATTTGAGGAAACTTAGCTGTTACCTCCATCAAACTTAGCTGGTTTTGACTTTTCAAGATATCTGACTTTTTACCAGAATTCCACCAGATTTGCTATCCTAGCGATTCATGCCTTCATGCAAGGTTATCCTCCCATGCCTTCTTTGGCTCTCTGAACTTCCCTGGGATTCCTCTACTTGTAACTCTGACCTGAAACCTCAATAGCAGCCACAGTTCTTCAGTGCTCTCAGCTGGACCCATCAGCCACTACAAGAAAGGCAGAGCTGCTGCCTCAAAGGAATGCCCATCACAGGCTTATGAGGATCAACATACCATCCTGGCCAATCATTCTGGTCTCATTGCACAACATCACACAGAATGATGCAGCATTTGTTGTATATCCATTGCTTTATAGCCATGTAACAGAATGCAATCTGTGGACCAAATACAATCACATGGTTCACCCTTGTCTCAGAGCAATTCTCCTTGCTTCTTTGGACCCAGGTTGTAGTCTCAGAATGCATTTTTAAATACTGTGTATAAAGTGGAATGAAGCACATAAAGAGGAATATCAATGCGGCATAATTTCTTGATAAACAAACACAATCTCCCTTAAAGGTAGCCTAAAAAAATAACAGAGGACAGTATTCAATACTGCTACTGCACTCCCTCTGTTTCTGTTTTGACAGCAGGACCCACTACTAGTGCAACAGGAAACTAGTGCTTCCAAAAGCAACCCCAGAAATGAGCAGGAATGCTCTTTCTGGAATGGGGCACGTCAGCCGTGCTCTCTTCAGGAAGCTCCACTGACCTGCCCCATTCTGGAAATGAGCATTTCCGTTCGTTTCTGGTTGCTTCAGGATCCACCAGCTTCCCATTGCACTAGCAGTGAGTCCCACTAGTGTGCGGGCAGCATTGGATACTGCCCAATAATTTTAAATAAATAAATAAAAATATCTAGTGGTGCCTTTCACCGACATTTCTTCTTCTGTTCTCTAAAGGCTATATTGAATTATAAAGTGGCATCTGCTAATATTAGATGCTGGACCCCTGCCCAGGTAAAAATTACAGATGCTTCAGCTAGATTTATTTGGCCAGGTTGATCAGTTACAGAATGTTGGATTGCAATTCTCAGCCGGAAACGACTTGTGTGGATGTTTTTATGTCATCTTCTGCCCTAGGCTAAAGTTAATACAGTGTCATGCCCAGATGAGGAGGCCTTGAGAAGTGCCTACCCATACCTCATTAATTTTACTCCTGTGACATACACAGCCCCCCACACACATATACAGGACTAGCTGTTGCCCACAGCTTGAGCTTTGCTCACATGGATTTTAGGATTTGGTACAATTGTTTTTAAAAGAAATGTAAGTTTTTTGTCCAAACTGTACGATATATAATTTACAGGTTGATGTCTTAATGTAATAAGCAATGTTTATTACAGATGTTAGTCAGGGTGTATTGGCAACAAAACAAAGATAGTTGTTCCATTCATATGCGACCATGAATTTTTTTGTGTTGGAATGTATTGCTTTTAGAAACACCATCAGGTTCAGATGGCAAATAAGCGTCAAAATGGCCACCAGAAAGATTTTGCGTAAAACGTAACCATTCTACAGGGTTACCTTTCGAACCAAATTTTGCATGAAGTTCACCATTACGATAAACTTCAAAAACTAATTCAAAAAGCTGTCCATCCGCTGTCAACTCGCACAAACCACCATAAGTATGGGGTCGGGACATGTTGTCAAAGTATGCATCGGCACTCGCATAGTGGTTTCCATCACTGTCATGGGACATTATAGATAGAGAATTCATCCCAGTTTTCAATGACATGATCAACTATTTGTTCACGTACCTCCCTACCTAGATTTTGACTGCCATACATAATGAAAGATAGTGCCTGGAATAGGCACGCTCCATCACCTACAATTGGTACTACTGTGTGTGGTCTCATCACACCATTAACATTTAAATTTGCATTTTGAATTTATTTTTATGGAGAAGAAAAAAAAACAGGTTTAAAAATGAAAAGAGTTTTGTTTGGTTTTTTCTCCTTGAAGCTGTATGGAGAAGAATACAGTGTCTCTGACTGAAAGTGTAACATTTAGGCTGGGTGCTGGCAGCAGAAATCTTTTCTGACAGAAATATCTGATCTTAAAGAAAAATCAGGTTAATCCTGAGAGTCTACAGGTGATGAAGAGTGACTGTGCCAAGTTTGGGGTAGATCTGTCAAAACATGATGGAGCCTATGCGACGATGCCCCCCACACAACAGTCAGTCAGTCATTTAAAAAGTTTCCCTCCCTTTTCACCCCCTTAGAGAACATTCTAAATGGCCTAGGGGGATTTGCATACCCACTCCTATTGGCTCCTGCAGCAATTCTGAGGTGAGGCCGATTTGCATAACTGCTCCCCTGTTGTTTTGCCCATAGGAGATATGAGAGTGGGGCAATTTCCCTCCCTTTTCACCCCCTTAGGGATGGAATTTCCAAAAATCCTTCCTTAGTGGGTGTCTATGTTATAAAAACAATGTTCCTTCAAAATTTCACATTCCTAGATTAAACGGGTTGAGCTGGGCATTGATGAGTCAGTCTGTCAGTCAGAACTTCTTCTTTTATATATATAGATTGCAGTGGCTCAGTTCCATTGGAGACTGACTGACTTCTTGAGTAGAAAGAGCCAAAGAAGTGTGCGTTAAAGTTGACAAAATAGTGGACCAAGATTCTGAAAAGACAGCAAAGTGTCTTGTGGTGCCTCAGATTTTGACAGAATAATTCTAACAGTGAATGGACTTACAACTGTATCTATCTCCTTATGTTCAGAGTAACACACAACATATATTTATATTTGAAAATTATCCCCATTACCAAGAACTATGAGCCTCAGGGTTGCCTTTCTACATGATCAGTTTTCAGCACAAGGAATGCTGAGTTATCTCCCATTTGTTGCACACAGTCCCAGCATCTTCCGTAGAGGTTACCGTTCTCTTATGGGCATATTGCAGTTAGCCAGCGCTGGAGATACAAGATTTTGTACTTGGACAAATGCTATATTCCTCCCAAGTGGCTCATCCTATTCCTATTTCTGCTCAATTTATTAGCAATTTGACAGTCTGTCTTTTCACATATAGACAAGAAGACAATAAAATAAAATCATTAACAAAATACATCCAAAATGGAAGAATAAAAAGATGCAATGCATCCAAAGCCAGAGTTTCCTTGTTTACATATAACTAGACACTAGAATAGAAATGAGATCTTGAACATGGGAATATTTAATTTAAAAATACATAATTTTTGGATTCAGAAGTGATTTTTTCATTTTGAGAAAATAAAATCAAAACATGAAATACTAACTAAATCAAGAACTAATCATTTTTATTAAGATAAGATTAACCAATCAGAGAAGCACATTCCCTAAAGCAGCTTTCCCCAAATTGGTGCCCTCCAGGTGTTTTGGACTTCAACTCCCATCAGCCCCAGCCAGCATTGCCAATGGTGCAGAATGTTCGGAGCTGTAGTTCAAAACATCTGGATGGCACCAAGTTTATTTCACTATGGCATCTGTACAAGTAGCCATCTATCTCAGGTTATTGCCTGTGGCATCAGTGGTGTTAAAAACTCCTTCCTCCATTTTGTGAACTTTTTATTGGCTTAAAATAATAATAATAATAATAATAATAATAATAATAATAATAATAACAACAACAACAACAACAACAACAACTGCTTATGTCCTCAGTGTCTGTGCACTCCCCTGCTACAAAGTCCTTACACACTAGAGTGCTCATTCAGCCTCATCCTTTCATGAATGTTTACTTTTTATTATTTTTTAAAAAATATACTGGGTTAATCTACTGTCTATGTGCTCCCCTGTTGTGCTGTCTGCACTTGGAACAATCATCCAACTCCATTTGGGGCACACATTTTAGATTGAAATGAGACCTGGTGCATTAAAATGTTACCTCTGAGCATTTGTATAGTAAGATTCGTGCACAGAGATGCTGGCATCAAAACTGATCACAGGGTAATGGTCAGACCACCCATGATGTGCTTGCAGCCACATTTCCCTTATTCTGCAGCATACAGTATTTTATAGGTAACGTCAGTATGCCCATGCATGATTCTTAAGTCTAGTTGAAATATATGGTGCAAATGTCATATTAACTGCAGTGCTATTTTGTGTAATTAAAAATAATGATTACTAAGAATGTGCCAGGGCACTACTGTAAAAACTATTCATGTAGCAATGCACTTATCACATAATGTATACCAATTACCACATTATTCTCCTCTGATGAATCCTTGCCAATATAAAGGGGGGGGGGGGAGAGAAAGGATTTGTTTATTACTCAGTGGATTGTTATTCCCTTACTCACACTGGTGGCTCCTGCTTCTAGTTACTAATTTTCTGAGTAATTGCATGCCAGTGTGCTTACAGAATATAATGCCTCCTCTTATAGGTTCAATGGGCTTACCTGAGCAATGCAGGATGGTGGAGACAGTTCCCACTACTGTCAGGCTGTTATGTAAATATATGCACAGGAAGACTGACCAACAGACATTGGCACTGACTCTACACATAAAGAAACAGCAGTGCCATCTTGGATTTCCCCATCAAACACCTCTTAGATGCTATGTGTTAATATGGAGGAAAGACACGGCCTGCTGAGAAAGATGGTTTCTTTCCAGGGATGGCCCAAGATGTTTTGCTGCCTGGGGCAGAGCAACAAATGCCTCCCCCTTCCCAACCGCTATCAAGGTGCATAGTACCCAAAGACAACCAAGTTATTTTGGCACCTGAGGCAGAAAATCCCCCAAACACCTTTTCTCCCTGCGAGTAAAAGCAGAATGACAAAGTTGAGTCCCATTGATTCAGTGAGTCTACTCTAAGTAGGACTAAGTCTAAAGCCAACCCATTAGTAATAAATTCATGACTAACAATTTGCTGCCTTCTTTCAGAACAAAAATCTGCTGCCTGAGGCAGCCACCTCACTTTGCCTAATGATAGGGCCGGCCCTGTTTCTTTCTATCTGTCTTTGGAAAGGGCAGGCCAGGAGACATGTCTCAGAATGGAACTCTCACTCCTTCAGTCAGAAAGGCAACAACCTCTTTGTTCTCCTTACAAGAATTCAGCTGTGCTCATCAGCATACTGAAGAGAATACATCCAGAACCCATTCATTCCGCATCCTTTTCTCTTCAAATGCACAGCACTGGCTTAAACCTTCAACAGAGAGATAGGTGTGCTTAAGCCCAGTGAAATCAAGAAGCTCAAACATGCTGAACAGTGCAATCCTATACAAGTGTACTCAAGAAGTAAATCCCATTGAGTTCAATGAGCTTTACCCCCAGGTAAGTGTGTATAGGATTACAGCCTAACTCTGTGTTGGATTGTGGCCATTAGACTGAATCCCAAGTCCAACTGCAGGGGGAATTTGGGAAAGGGGGAAATATATTCATTCCTCAGGCCACAGCAGCTAAGAACATTTTCTCTCTAAAGTTCATAGCAAAGCATTTTACATTCCCAGGTGGCTCATTTGATTAACATCTTTCTTTTGCTTCATTTTTTTTTTTAAAAGAACAAATATGAGAAAACGAATGTAAATATTCTGCCATTCAAGCACCTACTGAGTTTGTACAGTTTGGATTAGGCTCTGCAGATCAAACCAGTCAGTCAGATTACCAATTATAATATTTCCCCTCTCAAGTATCTAGGAGGATTTGAACATTTTAATAAATGTGAATTAACATTCCCCCCCCCGCATACATGTGCCAAAAAAATAAATAGAAACAAATAATTTAAAAAACCCTGAGATTTTCTCCTGCTGATCTCTAAATCAAAATTTAATCCCATTTAAATATTATTTTTGCAAAACAAGTGTGCATCTGGGCTAGAAACCAAATTTTAACCCAATGAGATTTGAAGTGGCTCAGAAAATAAACCCTGGGGAAAAAAACCCTCTATACGATTTATCACAGTAACACTAAAGTAATGAACATATGCTACTTATTGCACTAGCTCAGTAATAATGTCTGACCAGCCAAGCAAGGTCTTCATATCAGCATTGCTAGCTTCTATTTTGTATTGAATGGGTAGATATTTCCTCCTGGACATATGCAAAATTCATGAGGTGCAGATTCAGTATGGATGTGGAACCCTGGAAAGGAAGTGACTAACATTGTAGGGATGAGTGCAATCTTCCTCTTCCTCCTCCTCTTCCTCCTCCTCCTCCTCCTATTTGTCCCCATTGTGCAAATAGGGCTTGTTCCCTGAAGCGCAACAGGGTCTACTTCCAGCCTTGTGGAGCAATGTGCAGGGGGCTGGCACAGTGGGCAGGCATGGGCAGTCCTTCCAAGGTGCTGCTGGACACTTTGAAGGGGCAGCTCATGCCAGCCCCTTAAAGGGATCACAAAACCCAGCCTTTAGCTGGCTTTTGCGATCTTGGTGGAAAAAAATATTTTTAAAGGGACAGCCACAGTGAGCCAAAATCGGCTCGCAATTGTGGCTGTCAGGGAGAGGGGACTCGTTGCTCCTGCGGTGTCCCCTGGGATACTTCCGGGAGGAATAAGGGGAAGGAGTGGGGGAGGAAGTGAAGCACCCATGAGTCCGATTGTCTGTTGGGCTCATCGTGGGTGCTTTGTGGGTTCAACCAACCCATCATGGTAAATCACCATGTTGGTTGTTGTTATGTGCGAACCAGAGTCTACAGCAGCTTTCCCCAACCTGATGCCCTCCAGATGTTTTGAACTACAACTCCAAGCATTCCTGACCATTGGCCATGCTTGCTGGGGCTGATGGGAGCTGAAGTCCAAAATAGGTGGAGCGTGGAGGTCACCAGGTTGGGGAAGGCTAGTCTGCAGAGAGGCTAAGAGAAGTTAAGGAGTACCTAATCCACATGGAGGCTGCAATCCTGTACACACTGCTACATCCCACCAAAGACAATCAGATTTAAGTTAATGGTGCACAGTACTGAATGCCAAGAAACCTTGAGTATGTGTGTTAGGTTGCAATCCTACATACTTACCTGGGAGAAAGTCCCAACTGAACTCAGTGGGGCTTACTTCTGAGTAACCATGTATAGGATTGTAGTGAAAAGACATCTTGACTATGATCCTCAAATCAAAGCAGTCCCGTGGAATTTAGGACTACATTTTTTGCATGCTAAACAAACACATCTTAATAAAAGTCTGCTGAGTTAAGAATCTGTACACCATTTTCTTGTTTGTTTGTTTTATATATTACCCTATAACAAAAGGTTCTCAGGGTGGCTCTCAAACAGGTTAAAACAGGTTAAAAATTCACCTTTAAAATTTAGGAGCATTTCAGTTCTGAGATGTTTTGCCTGTTTTACCTTTGATCAGTCTATAATTTTTTTATCATTTGTGTCTCATCATCTCTCATGGTCTTTCATCATGTGCTGCCTTATTAAAGTGCTTATTGCCAGAGACCTAAAATAGCAATGTCAAAAAGCCTTCCTGGAAATTAAAAATTGTGAATTTGCCAATGATTGGTGTAAGACTGCTGCTGCTGTTAATTTTTCCCAAATGACAAGGATATTAAAAACCCTACTATGGATTACTATAAAATTGGCAGGATGGGTAAGCCACTGATCTTGCACTTTAGCATAGTATAAGTGGGTATAAATTATAAATAGGCATGCGCAATGCACTGAGGACAGAAAGCATAATGCATTTTATTTCCACATCAGAGACTTCATATAGACTTCATGTTCCCACCCCACCCCACCCCACCCCACCCACTGGATTTTGTAATTTCTTGCCTGATGAAGAAATCTGGAGATTTTTTGTGATTGACCTAATAGTATTACACTAATATTACACTAATATGGAGTTTGGGATTTTTCTTTTGGTTAACATGGCCACCTTTGGTTTTGTTTTCATATAGACAGGAACTAAAAATCTATGGCCTGTGGGGCATATTCTCCATGCATACCATGCAGTCCATGCTACTGTTGTATATAGACACCCTGGTCTTTTTTGGTGAAAAGATTGCTTAGCAGTGGTCGGCAACTGCAGAATGAGGACTTTGTGTGACTGGTGTGTACATTACTTGTCTGCAATGGAGTTTTGCACAGAATGCTCTGATGTTGGCATCTCTGCCTGCATAATACCAAACTGCTGAAAGGTGCTTGGTCAGTAAATTTGTGGCTGGTTTCCCCACTCTGCTGTGGTATGCTGCTCTCATTTCTCAACCCTGCTTTCCACTGCACAGAATCCTTTTTTACTGTTAAAATGAAGTGGTTAACACCTGACACCAATCATAGCTAGGTAACTGTCAAGTTGTAGAGTGATGCTATGAATGTTTACTCAGATGTAAGCCCCATTGAACTCAACTTAGTTCTGAGTAAACGTACATAGATAAGATTGAACTGTCCTGTGCCACCGGAGAAGGTGGGGGCCATAGCTCAGTGGTAGAGCACTTGCTTTGCAGGCAAAAGACCCCCAGCCCCAGGTTCAATTTCCATGTAGAGCTGGGAAATTTCCCTGTCTGAAACTCTGGAGAGCCACTGCCAGTCCATATAGACAATACGGAGCTAGTTGATGGACCAACAGTGTCACTTGGTATACAGCAACTTCCTCTAATATCAGACATCTGTTTATAGTTCCCTGGATTATCAGAACTAGTCCCAACACAAATATGGTGGTGCTAATACAATTTTTTAAAATGGAACTTTTCACATCCTTAAGAGCCTTCAATAAATTTAAAGCAAAGAGCACGTGGTCTTTGCATAATGAAGCCCTGGTTCACTTATTCATACCTCTGCGACACAAGGAGGATGTGTAGAAAAGGGGGATAGGTGCAAGACATAGATTGAGCAACTATTAATTTAATCAATCAATCAATCAAAGGACATGGGATGGGTAACGATACTAAAAACAATTCTACAAAGCAGTCATTCAAATATCTCTTAAGCTACCCAACACTAAAACACTATTTACAACTAGGAGTGCCTCCCATACCTGTTTAATCTAGTCCACTGAAAACCAGACCAAAGAATGTTCTGGAAAATACTCAGACTCAGACTTGGGGATCTCCAGAAGAAGAAAGTTCCACATTTGTGAAGTTGATACTATGTGGACAGGATTACTATGCCTGGCCACACAAACTTGTGGAGTGGACTTGGTGTAGAGGCAATATAGTCCAAGAGGACGTTCTTGGTAGAGCTTAAAGATTATGATAGAACATAAGACACGAAGCCATAGTTAATGTATGCAGATCATTTAAATCAGCCTTCCCCAAGCTGATGCGCTCCAGATGTGTTGGACTTCAACTTCCATCATTCCCAGACAGCAGTCCAACACATCATGTGGACACCAGGTTGGGGAAGGCTGACTTAACCTATAGGTATAGGCCAAGCAGTGGTTTTTTCTCCTCCATCCTCTGCCCCACAGAAGGATTCTGATGGGAAGTTTGCAACTCTTCTATGATCCTTTATGATCCTTCACACTAGACCAAAAAAGAAAAGAAAGAGCTACAGCTGCAGTAAGGAAGCAAACCCATAACACATTGATTGAAGTGAACAGTGACAGCCTGGGATGGATATGAAATGCTGTGTTTGAAAACTCTCTCTTTCCCATTACTGTGGATTCCCCAGACTAAATGTGCAGGGTTTTGTTGTTGGTGTTTTTTTGTTTTGTTTTTTAGTATCAACTGCTACGTTTAGTTCAAAACATCCATCAGTGTGCAGGGATATATGCAGAGCTGCAAGAAAGCAATCTATTACACTGTTAAATGACTCTGTCTTTAACATTTGTGCAGGTATTACTGTCTAAGATGCCATGATAAACTTCCAACAACAGTGTGATTGGTGTCACATATAGCTTTGCCCTTTTGGCCAAAATCTTCCACCACCATCTGCCCCAACTTTACTTCAAAACAGCCTTGGGAGGGGAGCTAGTTTGATTAGAGAAGTGGCACCAGGGGACTATTTCCATGACCTAAACCAGGGATCCCCAAGCTTTTTGGACCTGTGAATTTGACAAACTGCTGTGGACACCACCACAAAATACCTAACCAGTGGATTACCACTTCGGCATCTACCTGTTGCATCTATGGATCTCAGACTGTGTCTTATTCAGCAAACCTTTTGTTTCATGTCTATTGGGAACTGCAACATCTCTTTCATAAGGGATTGTCTAATTCAGCTAATTGCTGGTGGTGCAATACAGCTAATGCTTCTTTTAAACATGTTTTGGCAATGTCCAGTAGTTGCTTCTTTTTGGGGGGAGGCTATTACATGGATAAATTTTGTACTGAAACAGACAGTCTTTAATTTTCACTGATGTACATGCTCTTTTAAATTAGTTAACTGCTTCATGGAAATTAAAAAATGGAAGGGGAAATGGATTCTCTGTGCCCTTTCAACAGCTAAAAGACTGATATTACAAAACTGGAAAGAAAAACACTCACCTCCTATAATGCAATGGATTGAGGACCTTACAATGCTTTCAATATAGATGCCAACTTCAAATGGATAGTTATTTGGATATTTAGTCTACTTTTGTTGAAGCCTATGTATAATTGCTAGGAAGTTGTATGCATTTCATACAAATCCATGTACATATTTTTTTAAAAAAATGGGGGGGGGGAAATAAAATAAAAATTGTAAAAAAAAATTGCAGGCACCATGTTGGGGATCTCTGATCTAAACTGTCCCTTCTTAAAACTGCTATAATCTCCAGTGAGGAAATATACAGGCAATTGCACGGTGCCTTTGTTTTTTCAGATGACAAAAAGAGAAGGTGACCCCTAAACAGGTGCCAAGAATAAATGATTTTTTATTAAGCTGTCCAATGTATTTTGATAAAATCTTCATCAGGGGCGACACTTGTAAGTTCTCCTGGAGCAAAAAGAAATGTTATGTTGGCTTGAATGCTTTGGGAGCACCTTTTCGCCTCAAGATGGATTTTACAGAAACACATTGAGCAACCTGATAAAACTTAAATTTATTTCATGAGGGTCACCTCCAATATTTGCATCTTTGGGTGTTGGTCTGCTCTTTTTCACTTTTGCCTAGTAACTGCAGCGTCTGAGAGTGATCCAGATCAGGGAAACAGTATTAGCAGGGAAAGCTTACCTCCGCCCCTCCCAGCCAGTGCTGGATTCAAGTCTTTGTAGGCTGTAGGCAATCTCATAATCATAGGCCCCCCAAGATTGATGTATAGATAAGTATTTACACTATATAGGTCCCATAATCATAGATCTAAACATATGGGTGCTGTTGTGCTACCTTGGGCTAGTGGGGCAGATGGAACAACAGGATCCTTGGTGTGGGGTGAGCTTCCACCCTTCCGGCCAATTTTCGGCAAGGTGGGTTTCCGCTCCCCATACATGCAAATGGAGATTGTGCCATTGCCTGTATAAGGAACGAAAAAGCCCCCTGGGTGGAGGGGAAATGAAGTCCACCCACCACCAAGGACCATTGGGGCAAAAGGGTCCTTGGCAGGGGCATGGGACTTGCGCCCCCTCCATCTGATTTTCAACAAGGAACTTTTTCGCTCCCTATACAAGCCAATGGAGATCACTGGGGGGGGGGATGAAAGAAAGATAAACCAGAGGGAGAGAGTGAGAGGGAAAAAAGAGGAGTCAGAGAGAGAGAGAGAGTGAAAGGAAGGAAGAAGGAGCAGCCAGAGAGACAGAAGGAGGGAAGGAAGGAAGGAAGGAAGGAAGGGAGTCAGAGAGAGAGAGAGAGAGAGAGAGAGAAGCCAGAAAGAGAGAAAAGAGCTAGAGAGAGGGAGGGAGAGAGGGAGAGAGGGAGGGAGGAAGGAAGAAAGAAAGAAGGAGAGAGAGAGAAGCTAGAGTGGGTAGCACACACATAGGATGCACATTCATGCACAGAGAGAGAGAGAGAGAGATAAGGGGGCACTCCTCACATTTTTGTAATTGGCCCACACACCACTCAGCAGTCGATTAGTGGTGGTGCCAAATGTGCCCATGGGCCCCACAAGGTTGGAGACTCCTGTTCTAGAGCAAGGGCATGACTATACACCTGTCTATCAGATCTTGAACGTGCATTCACAGATGGATTTCTATTGTTCCCAACTATGTCTGCAGACAGGAAATCTGTGGCCGAAATGATCATTGCACAAACAACTGACAAGTTGGTGACAAGTTTGCTAAATGTCAACTTTGCTTTTAGAACATATCTTGCCATTTCTGGAACAAGCTGTGAAGGGGAGTGCTCTTTTTCAAAGTTGAAAAGAATATCTTAGGTCAGCCATGGGACAGAAACAACTACCTTGACTTGCACTACTCTCAATTGAGAATGAGCTTCAGCAGCAGCAACAACAACAACAACAACAAAAAGAGGAAAGGAAAGAAAGAAAGAAATTTGAAGATGTATTCTGTGATTTTGTTAACAAAAAGAGCTGCAAAGTTAACATTTAATTTACATTTCCTTAAGGCATATTACCCCTCTATGAGTAAACTGCTAAATCAAACAATAATGCACTTTAATTGAATTGAATCTTTATGAGGGCCCCAAACTTTTTTGTAGGCCCTTGGGAGTTCTGTAGGCCTTTGGCACTGTGCCTATTGGGCCTAATGGATAATCCAGCCCTGCCCCCAGCACCGATTCTACAGTTAACTTAGCAGCCCTTCACGACTGCTTTGGAGTATAGAAAAAATGCTGGGAGATCCAATCTCAGATCCCCCACATCACATCTGTTTGGGCCCCCAGTTGCACTGCACTCAGTAGGAGTTACTTTCAGGAAGCAGGCATGCTTAGGCATGCACAGGAAAACTGAACATGTCAAATGTTGTCCTTCAATGGAATACCGTCTCTGTACAGAAGGAAATGAATTGCCTCTTTTCTTGTTGTTCCAGTAATTGACATTCTCCTGATACATGGTGGTTTGTGAGAGTGCCATAAAAATGCAGAATGCAATTAATTTATATTAGGTTACTTCTACTGAATTATATTTGGATTACTTAATATATGAAGTTTATTATCCTGAATAAATTTCCAAGCAAACTCAATATGATGAATATAAAATGGTCCTTGAAGAAGGCAGGGGGGCAGTCATTACCCTCTGGGAAATCCCCCCCATCTGCTAGGAGGCAGGGCCATCTTGGTAAGAGACCGGCCCACCTTCATGACTGACCCCCCCTTCGTTTCCAGACCTGACTGGGAAGGCTGTAGGAACCCTACAAAACAACTACCGTATTTACCTCATGCCAAGTCTATAAAAAGGCAAACTAGAATATGCCAACTGAATCATGTGCCAGTAATATTCTGTCACTGACTCTCAGCCTGACCTACCTCACAGGATAAAATTGTTGTGAGGATAAAATGGAGAGGAGGATGAGGATTATATAAGCCGCCTTGGGTTCCTTGCAGGAAAAAAGGCGGGGTATAAATATAATAAATAAATAAACAAACAAACAAATAAATTAAGAAGGACAAGGCAATCCCAATGCACACCTGAGTGATGGAATACTATCTTCCTATCTTCCTCAAGAACAGGAATTTACGGTTAAGTATAACATCCCCCCCTTTTTTTTTCTGAGGAAGGGCAAGAGGTGTTATCTTCTCGGATATATAATAGCAGCATCGAACAAGATCAAATGAAGGTGAGTTCATAGCATCTGCCTGTCACAGAAATCTTTGCAGGACCTGCTTTTCAAATGCCACTTCAGCAAATGCAAACATATCCACCTTATAATGCTTTGTGAATGTGTGTAGTGATGCTGGGAAATCTCATCCAGGGGAGAAGAACCATCGAACGAAGCTTCAGTTGCTGCACTTCTCAACTAATGCACTGTGATCCCTTGTGGTGGCATTTTATTCAGAGCTGTATCATCTATACAATACAATCCTTTTGCCACCTAAACAATGTGTTTTTAGAAACTTTCTGCCCTGAAGTGCAATCCAAAGCAGACACAACGACTCAGTTTTATGATGATGTTCAGTTCTGGACATATGAAAACTTTTATGAAGACTTCAGGTAATAACATTAGTCCAAACAACAGCACCGTGTACTGAAAAGGCCTGTGCCCACTGGCCAGGGGTGGGCAACTTGTGACCCACCAGATCTTTTGGCTTACAACTCCCATCAACTCTAGGCAGCATAGCCTATATTGAGGAATGATGGGAGTTGTAGGTCAAAACTTCTGGAGGGTCACAAATTCCCCAGCTCTTCCATAGGCAAACCGTAGTTATCTTGTGTGGGGTGGGCAAATTGGAGAGTGTAGGTATGCTTCTGATTGGTCTACTGATGCCATGAAATCCAGTTTTTCCAAGGCCAGTACCATCAACTGCAGAGTTCCCATCTTGAACTGCTTTTTTTTTAGCCACTTCAAGCCCAGAATTGCCCAAACATCCCTGTTCTTCTTTTGATATTATCAATGAATCAATCTTTATTTTGCGGTCACAGACCCAACAAAACTCATGTAAACATATAAAACAATTTAACCAATTTGTAAGGTTAAATATATCCTGAAAGCAATTTTAAAATTTTAAATCAGAAGCAAGAATCGACCTTTTGATATTAAGAAAAACATGAAATATACCCCTGGAACACCTGTTGGTCCTTCAGACCATTGCTATGGCTGCTATATTCAGCAGATGCTGAATAGCAGAAAAGGTGTACAGGTATTTCCCCTTGTTTCTGGATGTTGGTGAGGCTAGAAACTTGTCTATTCATTTGCGGGTGAACTTGAGGGAAAACCATCTCCCTTACACCTGCATCTATGGTTGCCTGAGCCCATCAGTCTAAAAAGTGAATGAAATGTCCTCCTATGGCCAAGGATGCACAGGGCTGCCTGCCTGGTGTCAATTGGAATGGAGCTTTTTGTTCCCTTTGGAGAAAGAGGAATGGGTAGATCTGGAAGTTGATGGGGATGATCCTTTCCCTGCTTGTTTGGTGCTTGGCCAGTTGGATATAAACCAGTCTGCTAGCCTTATGCTATGGATTCATTTGGTGGTGCAAAGAGATGGCTGTGTCTTGCTTTTCTTAAACTCTCACTTTCCTATGCTGTGTCTACCTCCCAGCTTCACAGCCAGATGTTGTGTCTGGCCACCACATTGGACATCATGGCCCGGGATATCAGCTGGATCACATCCAGGGAAGAATCAGCCAGGAAGGTTGCAGATAAAGAAATATTTTTCTGTAAGCCATCCTTTACTGACTGGGGAATATCTATCTCTTCTGCCTATAGGTAGATAGCTCGGATGATGGAGTTGCTGACTGACACTATCAGAGATGCCGCTGAAGCCTCAAAGAGGGCTTTGTTTTCTGTTTTTGGTAAAATACACCCTCTAATCTAGGGGTGTTGAACCTCTTTCAGCCCAAGGGCCAAATTTCATTTTGGAGAAGCTCTTAGTGGCTGCATTCCAGACTCTGAAGGGAAAAGGAGTGGGGTCAAAAATACCAGTGTAATTTAGCTTAAAGCTCTTGTTGCTGGTAACTAAGCCTTAGGATTTCAACCTTTTAGAATGGGGGGGGGGAAGCTACACAAAAGCCAGAAAATCACCAAATGATTGGTGGTTGTGGGAAAGGAGGTGGGTCCAGAGGAGATAGAGACCTCAAGAGCATGGATCTGGCCCATGGGCTTGAGGTTCTGCATGCCTGCTCTACTCTCTTGCTGCATGTGTCCTTGGGTTCCCCCTCACCCTCTGAAGGAATGACAGCTGAAGATAATAGTGCTCTGACAGGCGGCCTTCCCCCCCCCATAAACACCCTCCAGAATACTATAAGTGTTAGGGGCTCAAGTAGGCCAAACCCCTCCCTCCCTCCATCTTTCTCTCCTCCAATGATTAGGGGCTCAACTACCCTCAGCATTCCATAGGTCTTAGAAGTCACTGAC
This sequence comes from Shinisaurus crocodilurus, assembly GCA_021292165.1. Taxonomy (NCBI): domain Eukaryota; kingdom Metazoa; phylum Chordata; class Lepidosauria; order Squamata; family Shinisauridae; genus Shinisaurus; species Shinisaurus crocodilurus. Next base: position 133,310,115 of record CM037879.1, read on the forward strand.
CATAGGTCCTTTCATGCCATTTTTGATGTACAGGCAGTCCCCGAGTTAATAACGTCCGAGTTACAGGCAACCCATACTTAAGAATGGACTTCTGGGTTCCCAGGTGCTACGACATTTATGTAGAGTACATAGCGTCAGGGATGTTGAAGAGTCCTTGGTCTCGAGTCACGAGTCGAGTCACGAGTCTTTGGACCCGAGTCTCGAGTCCGAGTCCGAGTCCTTGGTCCAAAATGGTGACTCACGAGTCACGAGTCACGAGTCACTCCCAAAGCTGACTCCACGAGTCCCTATTAAAATCAATGGGGTTTTTTCCCAACAAAATAAGGATACTTCAGATGTGTGGTTTAAATAAATTCTAGCTACAAGTGTGCCTTTTTATTTCAAAACTCTGCAACTGATTTTGGCAAGAACAGACCAGGCAGAAAAACCCAAAATAACCAGGCAGGCAGAAGAGGCAGGGAACCCCAAAGCAGGCAGGCAGAGGCCTTTGTCTTGGACAATTCAAATTGTGGAACTGGTTAAGAAGAGACCAGGCAGGCAGAGGAGGTTGGGAACCCCAAACAGGCAGGTAGAGGCAGCCAAACCCAAAATGTCTGAAAGGTTGCATTTTAGAAAAATGATTTTAAAAAATAAACTTGCTGTACTTCCTAAAACTTATCCATGTTGCATTTGAGGAACATGATTTTTTCTAAATGTTTGGCCCCCGTTCTGGAACGGTGAGATCTCATCACAATTCCACCCTCACTGAACACCCGCTCCACTGGTGATGAACTTGCTGGAACCAGAAACACACTCAGAGCAGCCACACAGAGTAATCTCAGGTCCTTCTTCTGCCTCTCCCAAGTACGCAACACATCAATCAAAATAAATCTTGACACACTGTTGGGGCTGCACTCCTGGTAGCCGTCCATAGTGGCCGAGCAGCGGCACACCTCGCTTCTATGCGCTCTTTGCTGGTGAACGCGCTCCTCTCCACTCCTTCTGGCACAGCCCAGGGATGTTGAAGAGTCCTTGGTCTCGAGTCCCGAGTCGAGTCTCGAGTCCCATTAAAAATATTGGGACTTGAGTCCGAGTCGAGTCAGAGGGGGGACTCAGTCCGACTCACGAGTCGAGTCCTCGAGTCCGAGTCCCCATCCCTGCATAGCGTAGTATACTACGCGATTTGCATAATTTACGCAATTTGTGTAAATGCCGATTTTAACATATAAAATGCTATGCTGTTCCGACTTACATACAAATTCGATATAAAGACATTCTTAAGAATGGAACTCGTTCGTAACCTGGGGACTGCCTGTAATACCTTTTTGTCTTTTAATTTACAAACAAATGTAGTTCTGTATACCTAGGGGCTCTTAAGACTCTAGGGCTTAGAGGATGTAGAACCCACTGCCTTATCTTTGGGTGGCCCCATTTTGCTTCCAAACTGATAAGCATGGGACTACCCATGTTCAGGATTCAAGGGAATGAAGAGGTAAGGTACCCCTAGAAAGAGGGTGGCTGTGTGTCCTACTTTACAGAGGGATATCCTCTATTTAAAGGCCTGTCAGAGAACAGGCCTGTCAGAGGCCTGTTTGAAGGGTTTTCCAGTCCATGTTGGGTTTAAAGATAAACAAGCCAGGGAGAGTAGGGTTCTTGTAGTTACCCATGAACAGTTAGCGCCTGGACAGCGTACTGAGCAGGCACAAAGGTCACAGTCTTCCACACTATGACAAGATGTCATGTGTTTCTATTTAAACTATAGTCATGATTTCCAAATTTGCATCTACATTTGCACACGTTATGCACATCTGTGCCCTCTCCTGCCATCTTTTTTGGCAACGTATTAAGTGGCCATCCTAACCCTGGAGAAAGACTTCATGGAGGAGTGAGTCTTGAATAGGAGCTTAAATGAGAAAAGGGAGATGGTTGGGATGGATCCAGAAGGTGAAAGTCTCCTAAAGATTAGTGGGGATGGGGTGGGCAGCAACATAGAAACCACCCCCCCCCATCTCCAGTTCTGGGAAAGAAATCTAATGGGCTCAGAAACTTTATCATTCTAGTAACTAGTTATCACCACAAGGAAAGGATTTCTAGGTTTACTTTATTAATTGGAAGAGGGAGTTTATCAGAAATGTTAGTTCATTCTGTTCACGTAGGAGTAAAATTCTTATTGATTTCTGTGAATCCTAAATTAGGCCACCATAGCAGCTCTGCTCTGTGGCTTTCCATTAATACTTCAAGCCAGATATGGTAGAATTGCTTGCTTTTGCAAAGTGCTGCATTGTCGCGTGCTTGCTTTACTTTTCTGAAAAGGAAAACTACTATACCATTAAGCATTTCTTCTATTTTCACTGGAGGATTTAAGTTGAATTAAAATGGTACAGACTGCAGAAGAAGTACAGCGATTGTATTCAGAAACTGTCTTGAGCAGCCTTACTCATCATAGTGCCCTCCAGATGTGTTAGACTACAGCTCCCAGAATCCCCTGGGATTGTAGTTCAACACATCTGGAGGGCACAAGGTTGGGAAAGCTGATCTATAGGATACAGCCTGAAGGCTAAATTCATATACAAAACATACTATGGGCCAATTTCTACTTTCCATTTTGTTCTTGACTCTGATGACCAAAATACAAAATATACGGGTACTCTGAGAGGTGTGAACGGCGAGCTCATGTAGAATTAGGCACATCTACTTTAAAACATCATGGAATTGACAATGTGATCCTTCCCAGTTGCCTCCTCTCAGTTCTTTATACAGATGTGAACTAAGGGTCAAATGATACTTAATGTTAAGTATGTGCTTTAAAGAAAACCTTCTTCAGAGCCATGCCTCCATGAAGGATTAAATAGACAAGCCTCCAGCCTGGGCACCCCCCACCCCCTTGGCCCATGCCTAAAAATACCACTGGTTTGAAGTCCTGTACCTGGTAGTCCTGCAGGGAGTGAAGAAGCAATGGTGTAAAAGGAAAATTCTCAGCTTTCTATTTGGACCTGCAGTGAAGCTTCTGACCTTGAAGGGCTGTGAGCAATCACATTTTAAGATCTGACATTTTAAAGGAAATGTATAGAGAAGGAACTTTTACAGGAACAGTGGTTTTGGGTGTGTGTGTGTGTTTTAGGTCGTTTTTTAAGGTTGTTTTTACTGTTTCCTCTGAGATCTGTATCATGGGGTTCTTGATGCCTAGAGAACATAAACGTTTCAGTTTGCAGAAATCCTGAAAGGACAATTCATATGCCACGTATGCTAGTGTAGAGTTTCAGAGATCCTCCCTGAAACTCAATATGGTTTCCGCCCCTCTAGAGGGACAGTAGACATGATTTTTACTGCACGTCAGCTCCAAGAAAAATGCCGGGAGCAAAATCAACCCCTTTATATGGCATTTATCGATTTGGCTAAGGCCTTTGATACTGTAGACCGTACAGCTCTCTGGACTATCCTTCTGAAAATTGGATGCCCCAATAAATTTGTGAATATCTTGCGACTTCTCCATGACAACATGACGGCAACGGTTTTGGACAACAACGGCTCTCATGGTGCTCCATTTAAAGTGGGATCAGGTGTTAAACAGGGATGTGTTATCGCCCCAACATTATTTGTCATTTTCATCGCCATGGTTTTACATCTTGTCAAGGGGAAACTTCCCACCGGTGTGGGAATTATATATCGAACAGATGGAAAGCTTTTTAATCTCAGCAGGCTGAAAGCAAAAAGTAAGGTAATTACAACCTCCGTTGTGGAACTTCAGTATGCTGATGATAATGTGGTCTCCGCACATTCAGAGGATGATCTCCAAACTATCCTAAATGCTTTTGCAGAAGCATACGAAAAACTTGGTCTCTCACTTAACATCAAAAAAACCAAAGTGCTTCATCAGCAAGTGCAAGCCAATCCTTTGGTGATGCCATCTATCCAGCTTGGCGGGACAATACTGGAAAATGTCGATCATTTTCTCTATCTTGGCAGCTATCTTTCTGTTGCAGCTAACATCGACAGTGAAATCCAGCATCGTCTGAGCTCCGCAAGTGCCGCATTTTCTCGAATGAAACATAGAGTGTTTGAGGATCGGGATATTTGTAAGAAGACCAAAACACTGGTTTATGAAGCCATTGTATTACCAACTTTATTGTATGCCTGCGAAACATGGACTATCTATAAACGTCACTTCCACCTCCTTGAAAGGTTTCATCAACGTTGCCTCCGGAAAATCCTGCGAATTACTTGGGAAGATAGGCGAACAAATGTCAGTGTACTGGAAGAAGCAAAGACTACTAGCATTGAAAAAATGATCCTTCAACGCCAACTTCAGTGGACCGGTCATGTTGTTCGAATGCCTGACTGCCGTCTCCCAAAGCAGTTACTTTACTCCCAACTCAAGGATGGAAAGCGGAATATCGGTGGTCAATATAAGAGGTTTAAAGATGTTCATAAGGCTAATCTAAAAAAATGCAATATAAACATCGAAAACTGGGAAGCTCTGGCCCATGAACGATCTAAATGGAGGTTGGCCTTTCACAAATGTTCCATGGACTTTGAAGAAGCCCGAGTGCAAGGTGAAAGGGAGAAACGTGCTAAGCGAAAAGCACGTCAAATGAATCCTTTACAGGACCATCTTCTATCTGGTAACCTGTGTCCTCACTGTGGGAAGCTGTGTGGATCTAGAATTGGCCTCCACAGTCACTTACGGACCCATCGCTAGAGTCTACACAATCTTCTTTAGAATTTCCTCCTTTTATCCCGGAAGACAATCTTACTCGGTCACGAGTGATCGCCTGATGATGCTAGTGTAGTTCCACTGTGATTGATAGGGCTACATAAGTGCAAGCCTTGCAAGGGGGGACGGGGGGGATGGACTCTCGGGACCAAAAGACAGGGTATAAATGTTTTCATAAATAAATAGAAACACGGAGATAAGTGACCTGATAACTCAGTCCTAAGACTCATTGCATTTGTTGTGAACCGCCCAGAAAGCTTTGGCTATTGGGTGGTATAGAAATGTACGTAATAAATAAACAAATAATAAATAAGTAAATAAATTGCACTAGCAAATAAGTAAAACATGGGATGAGCTCTTCCAGATGTGAGAAGTATACCACAACAAGAGCTGATATAGATTGACTTTGGAGATCCAGCACCAGCAGTTGGCTTGGCTGGGCATTTCCCAGGGCCCATACCCTGGAAGGGACACTTGAATACAGGCCTATGGCTTATGCTGGCTCAGCTTGTCTGAGTGTGGAAAGCTAAGCAGGGTCAAGCCTGGTTATTACTTGGATGGGAGACCCCTCCTCTAGTTTCCTGCATTGAGCAGGGGGTGGGACTCGATAGCCTTGTAGGCTCCTTCCAACTCTATGATCTATGAAATCTATGAAACATACAGATGGATTCAGCTGTTGGCTGCCTACTGCTCACTGACCCATTTCCCTTCCCTGGTGCTTTCTAACTGGCAGCTTCTGAGGTACAGGGCAGGGAAAGGCATTGGCACACTGGAGAGATCACTCAAGGGAGGTAGAGAACAGTTAATTGCCATTTTAAGGATGTTTTTTGTAAGTTTTATATTGCAATTTGGATTCTGTTTGAGATTTTGGGGGCTGTGGCTCATTAACAAAGCACCTGGTTTGCATGCAGGAAATCCCACGTTCAATCCCCTGGAGTCTCCAGCCGTAGGGCTGGAAAAATTCTTGCTGAAGCTCTGGAGAGCCACTACCAGTCGGTATCAACAACACTGGACTAGATGGACCCGTGGCCTGACTCCTTATAAGGTAGGCAGCTTCCTATGTCAGGGGTGAGGGCATTTATTCAGTGCTACTATTCCAGGACACGGTCTGGAGGCAGGGGAGGCATCACGCTGAAGCTAAGTTTAAGTGTTTCTTTAAATCTAAATTGTGTGAATAGAACACAAAAACTGCTTTAAACTGGGGCCTTTCCAAACAACAACAACAACAACAACAACAAAGCGGTTCAGCCACTCAGAGTTACTCCTTGTGCTTAAAAACCAGGTAGAGGTGTTGGAGCAAAACGCTGAAGGGGCTCAAAACCCCAGTGTTTTGTATTTTTCCCCACCCAAAAGCTCCCCCTCCTCCGCACCTCCTTCTTTTCTTCTCCTTCTCCAACTGTCCTGAAAATGCGGGACCAATCCTGACAATTTTAAAACAAAAAGAAAGAGATTGCCCTGCAAGCACTGACCCTGCCCCCCCCATTAAAAACACCAGATATCAACAATTAAGGGTTTAAGTACAAAAGCCACTAATAAAATATTATAAAATAATATATAATATAATAATGTAATAATTATAATATATAAGATTTTGTGAGTTTCCGCTAATAACTTTTGTACTTGACCATGCCCTTTGGTTGCCTGGCCATACCCTTGGCCACACCCTTGGCCACACCCTCATGTTGCCTGGCCACACCCTCTTGATCACACCTTCATGATGCTTAACCATACCATGTGTGTCCCTGTTTTCATCTGTGAAATGTTGGAGGGTATGGTCTGGTCAGTGCTTGGAGGCGAGACCACCAGGGAACCGCATGTAGCCACCTTGAGTTCCATGATGAACTAAAGGTGGAATAAATGTAATAAATAAAATAAATACTGTGAAGGGTCAGTTATCAATATCTTCCTGATATTCAGTAGCTGCTTAAAGCAACATAACCCTCCAGACAGGACAGCCCCTCTGCTCCCCTGCCAAGCCAACATTTGATGCAAGCAGGCAGTTCACATAACACAGAGGTCAACCCACATCTCATTGATAAGCCTCCAGCAGCTCATTCTATCCAGGCCAAGGCACCAAGACTTGTGGCTTTATTCCTTTTGGACCTGATGAAGAACAAACTGCTAGATTCTCTTACTAAGGTTTGGGAGAGCTTCTGTGTTATGAACTGTCTGGATTGCTGTTAAAAACACTTCCCCCTCCTTTTAATCAAATCTTTAATTTAATCAAATGTGAGCCAGTGTGGTGCAGTGGTTAGAGTGCTGGACCAGGACTCAGAAGATCCGGGTTCTAGTCCCCACTTGGTGATGAAGCTCACTGGGTGACTTTGGGCCAGTCACTGTCTCTCAGCCTAACCTACCTCACAGGGTTGTTGTTGTTGTTGTTGGAATATGCAACGAGAAGGTATCAACTCTGCAGGGAGGGTTTTTAAAGTTGACTGCTCAGTAAAGGGTTAAGAATTAGATGGTCATAGTCTAGTTAAAGGGTAAAGGCAGAACCCAAGCTTCTCAGAAGTCAGGGGGCAGGGTTCAGTGGGGCAAACCACTTAGTTGTATCCAGGGAGAATGCTGAATGTTGCCTAGCAACAAGTTAGAAATTCCATGCTCTATCTCTCTGACAGTTAGGACATTCTGACCATTAACAGACTTAACTGATGCTTGCTTGGTTTTAAGCAAAAGGACCTGACCTGTTTTGCTTACCTCACAGTATGAGTAAGATTTAAGAAACTTCCCTTACAAAGTCTGTAACTATCAAGCTTATAGTACCTAAGAAATCTTATGTTACTGTTATTTAAAAGCATCAACTTCAGAACAAGCCTGTGTGCTCATATATTTGTTGGGTCTGCTGTTGCTATTGTGCTCTGCCATCAGTTGTGAGGATAAAATGAAGAGGAGGATTATTATGTAAACCTCCTTGGGTCCCTTGCATGAAAAAAAGGTGAGAAATAAATAAATAAATACATCTCTGTCTTCTTAAGCCAAACCATACTTGCAAGGTCATTGAGTTTCTTCTTCCAGTCTTATTTAGAAAAATCATCTAAGACAAGATGATAGCAGACATGACTTCATATATAATTTATGCTAGATCCAAAAAGAGTGAGTCTCGAGATGCAGAAAAAATAGCTGTATTCTTTAAAAAGAATATTTAACTGTAACTTATATTCCACCTATTGGTTGAAATGGGTATGACAATCAACTCTCTCCCTGATCTGCTTCTGATGTTTTCATGGCAACAGTGGTTGTTTCAAATTGAATACTTCCAGTGTCAGAAGACTTGAGAAATCAAGTCCCTTCCAGAAAAATGTTTTTGGTATGGAATAAATGTGCAGGTAATCTAAGTGATTTTTGTTTTGGTTTTTTTACTGGCTTCTTTCCCATTGTGCTCAAACAAGTTTGTGCTAGGAAAAATACTATAATAAGGTCTGGGAAGAGAAATTTGGAATGTTTGCATGCAAGTATGGAGGAGCTGGATGGCTCTGCCCAACTTGTCCCTCAACAGGTTGTCACTGGCTCTTGTGGCACAAAAGCCTGCTAAAGGTGCAACCATTAAGTGACAGTGCAAGACTGGGTACCCATCTTTTAAAGCCTACAACTCCCATCAGCCCTAGCCAGCATAGCCAATGTAGAAAGATTGTGGGAGTTGTAGGCCAAAACATCTGGAGGCCCACAAATTCCCACCCCTGCCTTAAACCAATACTAGCATATGGTTTAATTAGATTCATAATTCATGGCCACAAGAACAGATAATTTTTTCCCTCAATTAATTTATTCAAATATGACCTTTTCTGGTGTAATCATCTACTGTAGGGCTGGGCAACCTCTGCCCTTCCAGATTCCAACCCCCATAATTCTTGACCATTGACTATGCTGGCTTGGGCTGATGGGAGTTGGAACTCAACAACATCTGAAGGGCCACATGTTCCCCAGATCTGATCTACTCCATTCTTGGGGAGACTAAGCTTCTATGTGCCCACCGTGATTTTCTGTGAAGAAGATCTACTGATGCAATGCAAAGGGTAATGTTACCAAAGATGTAAAGTGGGAAGGGCAGGGGGGATTCTCTTTGCCACAAAATTATGATGCTGATTTCTGTTTCCTCTCAAAGAGGAGACCACTTTGCTGCCCCCTGAGCTTTCAGACTAGAAAAGCTTGCTCTCACCAGATGAACAAATGTTATATATGCAGGAGCTGCTTCCCGGATGTGCTGCTCTTCACTCTTTGAGGTAAATTGCACATAACAGCGTGGCAGTGACTCACAATGTTTCTACTCCATGAAGAATATCTATAAATATATTAGACAAAATAAATGCTTTACTCCCCCCCCCCACCAAGCACCAGCACCAGCTTTCTACATAATGCTCAGGCAGCTGTCTTAAACCCCAGCTCTGGAGTCCCAGACGGACAATAAGATTAGGAGTTGTAATGAACGGACAGGAGATTTATATAGTTTTGGTCATTGAACTGGCATGCTCAAGGTACTAGTCACCCCGAGCTCTAAAAACAAAAACTTCCCCAACGCCTCATATTCCACAGTTTTGTGCATCAACCACAAACAGGGGCCAATTCAGAAATGTATTAATGTGATAAGATTCTAGAGAAGGATGTAAACCTTTCCCCATTTTAAACAGTTTGCTTTTAGAGGCCCTATGATTTTATTACTCCCAATTCTACGCTTTTTAGATGTATATATATTACAACTTGAGACACATCCAGAAGGCGGTAGTTTCGGTCGTTGTGGTTCCTAATGCATAACTTTGCATTTTCCTTTGACAGCAGAGCTTTTTAGTGCTCTTTAATGATAGCAAACTCTAAATCACACACTTGTGAACTGACAAGCTCCAATTTTCTCCAACACTTCCCCCCTCTTTTTTGTCATTTCCGTGGATGCAGCATGGCTTGAGTGGTGATAAATTGGTTCTTGGTGATTTTTATCTCACATATGGTCCAGATGGAACACTCTCTCATCTCTGGAGTCATTTTAATACTTCATATTTGTACTCTTGTCAAGGTTTATTTTTATCATATGCTGTTTAGGATTTAGACTGCCATGTATATTTGCAGCATGCTTGAGATAAGATAGAGCCTTGGTGCATGAAGAGGTCTCCTGGACATGACATTAATAAGGTACATATGAAAACCAGGGATGTTGAAGAGTCCTTGGTCTCGAGTCGAGTCACGAGTCTTTGGACCCGAGTCCGAGTCTGAGTCCTTGGTCCAAAATGGTGACTCACGAGTCCCGAGTCCTGAGTCACTCCCAAAACTGACTCCACGAGTCCCTATTAAAATCAATGGGGTTTCCCCCCAACAAAATAAGGCTACTTCAGATGTGTGGCTTAAATAAATTCTAGGCACAAGTGTGCCTTTTTATTTCAAAACTCTGCAACTGATTTTGGCAAGAACAGACTAGGCAGACAAACCCAAAATAACCAGGCAGGCAGAGGAGGCAGGGAACCCCAAAGCAGGCAGGCAGGGGCCTTTGTCTTGGACAATTCAAACTGTGGAACTGGTTAAGAAGAGACCAGGCAGGCAGAGGAGGCAGGGAACCCCAAACAGGCAGGCAGAGGCAGCCAAACCCAAAATGTCTGACCCTAACCCCCCACAACAACACATCAAAATAAATCTCAACACATCGTTGGGGCTGCGCTCCTGGTAGCTGTCCATAGTGGCCGAGCAGCGGCGCTCCTCGCTTCCATGCACTCTTCACCGGTGATCGCGCTCCTGGCACAGCCAGAAGACTCGTCAACAGCCCAGGGATGTTGACAAGTCCTTGGTCTCGAGTCCCGAGTCGAGTCTCGAGTCCCATTAAAAATATTGGGACTCGAGTCCGAGTCGAGTCAGAGGGGGGACTCAGTCCGACTCACGAGTCGAGTCCTCGAGTCCGAGTCCCCATCCCTGATGAAAACCAACTTGATCTGGCTGGTTGTAAATTGCTCTTCCAACAGACGACTGCATAAAGCAGTCCAGAGCTCTTAACACATGGAAGGAGAATGTTCTCCACCATGACCCTAAGCACAGGTTAGCTACCTGGTATTAGAAAGGCCAAACATGAGGGGCCTTTCTACTTCTGCACATAACCTTGCATGGGGGGAAGTGGGACCATTAATATTTGTGCTGAGGTCTGATAGGGCAACCATGCTTTTTATAGAGGGGATCCAGAGGGTAAATGGAATAACAGCTGACTTTGAACTTAATACTATCTTAAGCCAGTGTGGCATAGTGGTGAGAGTGTTGGACTGGGACTCGGGAGATCCGGGTTCTAGTCCCTGCTCCGCCATGAAACTCACTGGGTGACTTTGGGCCAGTCACTGACTCTCAGCCTAACCTACCTCACAGGGTTGTTGTGAGGATAAAATGGAGAGGAGGAGGATTGTGTAAGCCGCCTTGGGTTCCTTGCAGGAAAAAAGGCGGGGTATAAATATAATAAATAAATAAATAAATAAATATCTAAGTTTGATCTCAGTATGAAAAAAAAAAGTTCATTATCTGCAGGTGACTAACAGACAGAGAGAAGGGGGGAGAAAGAAACACAAAAAATGATGCCTTATGTCGTAAAGCTGGCAGAATCCTCCCACAATTGATCACTTTTAGGTCATATTGACTTCAATGGGTGAGTTAAGCACATGCTCAAAGAAACATTAGCTCCAAAGATTACAGGCAACTAGAAATCTGATGGCACATTTGGCTACATATTCATCTAGCTAGGGGAGGAGCCCGTGAGCACAGTGATATTCTTTTCATGTAGTCATGTCCTGACTGAGTAGAGATTCCTGTAAAGGGAAACTAGAAATGGATGACAATGGTTGGGATGAAAGTGGCAAAAGAACAAAAGGAGGAAAGGAGCTGGGGTGGTGGTGGAGTACAATGGAAATATTAAATTATAACAACAACTACAACCACCACCACCACCACAACAACAACAACAACGTCCAGAGGAATATCTGCCCAGAGAGCATTAGTTATTGGGTAGATTAGAAATGTAATAAACAAATAAATAGCATATTACAGTTCGTTTCAAGAGTTCAAAGTGATTCACATATATTTTCCTGGCCATCCTTACGTCAGCACTGCAACCTAAGTCGGTATTATTATCTCCCAAACTGTTCAGCCCATGGGCCATATGTTGCCCACCCCTGGCCTATGATAATCATCTCAAAGTTCATAGATTCATAGATCATAGAGTTAGAAGGGGCCTACAGGCCATTGAGTCTAACCCAAGTTCTGGGAATACAGCCTGTGGTAGCTTGCTGCACAATGTTTGTCAGCCTCTAAGGTGCCAAGATACTTTTGGACTTCTGGTTTACCATCAAGAAAGAGCAATCACCATTACTTGATGCTTCTGTCACAACTTTAAACACGGCTTATGTACAGGAGAGTGATTTTGTGGGCATAGGCAGTATGAGGGATGGGGGAACAACGGCCCTCCCCCAGACAAGTAGCTTGTCCTCACCGACCCATCTCTGTGACGAAAACTTTAGTTGTTGAAGAAATGGCACTTTTCACACACAAATTATAACTGAATCATAAACTTAAAATTAAAATAAGGCCTGCATCCCACACTATGGTGAGATGTACTACTGTATTTCTCTTTAAAGTATAATTATTTCTAAATGTGCATCTAAACATATAAATTAGCATATGCAAATATTACGCAAATTGGTACCCTCTTTTGTGGCCACCCTACATGTTAACTTGAACGTTAACTCCATTCAAGTCAAACTCAGAGAAAATATGTTTGAAATGGGAGTGTTAATGTGAGATACACCATTTTTCCTGCTATCTTTGCTGCGATATGATCCTGTGGAGAAAAAGCCTCAGTTTCCTGCACCACACACACATACACACACACACCTCATGTGTAAACAAGTATAATCCCAGCTGGGGGCTGGTAAATGCAAAAGGTACATAGTTCTATGATGGCTCTTGACGCCTCTAGCAGCCCCAGCCATTCGCATGCAAAATGTGGCCCAAGCCCGCTAGTCATGAGCCAACCCCCCTGCCTGGCCAGATGAAGTTCATCCTGATTGGCTAAAGATCTGGGCCACTGAAAGGAGGGGGGGAAGAATCTATACAGCCTGCCGTGGTATTTGGTTTTGGTTGTTGTTGTCTGCACGCTTTTGCGGGAGGAGGGCTGTGCTGAGGCAAGCCCTGAAGAGGACCAAACAACCCCCAGGTAAAGAGAAGGCCTGGGTAGTGATATAGTGAAAGAACTAGCTTTGTTGTTTTATAGCTCTACTGTATATACCAAAGTGTCTCCCCCACCTTTCCCCCTTCCCTCATTTCCCACCTTTTGTTGTAATCTGTTTACCTGAAATAAACTTTCCTAGTTTTACCCCACACGGCGTGTGTGGTTCCTCTGTGGTTCAGCGCTAAATCCAGAGCATAGACAAGGGCAAGGCCCTGAGAGACTCAGGTCAAGACTGCAGAGTTAAGGCTGGCAGTCTTGTACCTTTGATCTCTGGTCTTGAATAAAGGACCAGTTGGCAGTCCTTCTTCACAGATCCCATAGTAGAAATAAAGGGTAATATTATGTTTTAGTTTAAATTCCTGCTGCTATGCTTTGTCTGCCAGTATCAGGTCACCAGTCCAGCTCTGGTGTGGCACTTTGCCACAGGCAATTCTGTTTGAGCAAGAAATCCTGCGTGTGAGGGCAAATCAATGCGATTCAAATGAGAATGATAGGAAGAATGAACACCCAAGTCATTATGGATGCACCAGACATAAATTTTGCCTGCTTTTAAGACCTATTTGTTGTCTCAAAGGCATACTCAATTATTGAGGAAGGCCATAACAGAAGCTAAGTGGCAGGAATGAGAACCAAGAATTCTGATGGACACATTAACCCCCTGCACTCCTGTGACTAAAAATTCATAATGTGAAATCTGGACCTAAAAGTTCATAGGCATTCCAATGTACCCTTCAGAAGAATCACATAAATATCTTAGGGGGGGTGTAATTTAAGGTGATGCCTCTCAGTCTCCAGTGTTATCCATTTTTGCAAATGGTAACTGATAGAAAATTTCTAGTATTCAAACCTTCTCATTAGTTTGCAGGTGCATGTCACAGATGTGGCAGAAGGAATATTATTAGATAATCTTAGGGCATCAATATCTTTGCCTCTAGCATATTAATGTGAGGGATGTAAGGCTGTGTTGATAAACCGGGTTTGCCCAGGGAATGCATGCACAGATTAAAAATCAGTGTCACACCTGCAAAAGTTGTTACATGGGGAATAAAAACGAAACTCTGTGAGCCAAAATTTGTAAAAATTGCAGTGGTGGGGTTAAATATGCCTTGAAGGAAAACTCTGTCCCCAAAGCCCTGCCTCCTAATGCCAGAAGTCTGGGTGCTCCTGTGGTGGCTAGGTATCCTCTTTTACAGAGAACAGTCCTTTATTTGAAGGGCTACTAGAGGACTGTTGTCTATGTTGAAGGTGTCCTGTATTTGAAGGGTTCCCCAGTCTACGTCTGGTTTAAAAATAAAGAACCATAAGGAGGAAGTGCCGGGCCTTGAGGTTGCCCATCTACAGTGCTTGGACAGCAGACTGAGCAGCAGAAGCACAGGTCACCTGGTCACAGTTCTTCCACACTATGGTGAGATGTACTGTATTTCTCTTTAAAGTATAATTATTTCTAAATGTGCATCTAAACATATAAATTAGCATATGCAAATATTATGCAAATTGGTACCCTCTTTTGTGGCCACCCTACTCCTTATGCTTACTAAGTGGTGAGGGAAAGGCACCCTCCCCATTTGCAGATTATCAACTTTCATTATTGCTTCCTATGTACCAGGGCTGTGCGTCCCAGCCTGGGTCTCTGGCTCCAGAGCTTATATCACAAACACATCTAAGGGATTTGGGTGTGTGGGTGTGGAGGTGGCAGGAGGTAGGTTATAGTACAGAGCTACAAATATGAATCAAAATGAATATTCTAGCTAGAAATGAATATTCAACTACAAATAAAAAGAAAAGAAAATCCTGATCAGTCAAGCAAGCCAGCACTTCATTCTGCCCTAGAAAGTGCTATGCACCTAGGGAGGAGTGAGGACTCATAGAATCATAGAATCATAGAAAAGTAGAGTTGGAAGGGGCCTACAAGGCCATCGAGTCCAACCCCCTGCTCAATGCAGGAATCTAGGTCAAAGCATCTCTGACAGATGTCTGTCCAGCTGCACCTTGAATGCCTCCAGAGTGGGAGAGCCCACAACCTCCCTAGGTAGTTGATTCCATTGTCTTATTGCTCTGACAGTCAGGAAATTTTTCCTGATGTTTAGGTGGAATCTAGGTTCCTGTAACTTGAGCCCATTATTCCGTGTCCTGCAAACTGGGATGACCGAGAAGAGATCTTTGCCCTCCTCTGTGTGACATCCCTTCAAATACTGGAAGAGTGCGATCATATCTCCCCTCAGTCTCCTCTTCTGAAGGCTAAACATGCCCAGTTCTTTCAGTCTCTCCTCATAGGGCCTTGTTTCCAGTCCCTTTATCATCCTTGTTGCCCTCCTCTGAACCCTCTCCAGTTTGTCTATGTCCTTCTTAAAGTGAGGTGCCCAGAACTGGACGCAGTACTCAAGATGAGGCCTAACCAGTGCCGAGTAAAGGGGAATTATCACTTCCCGCGATTTGGAAGCTATACTTCTATTAATACAGCCCAAAATTGCATTTGCCTTCTTTGCAGCCACATCGCATTGCTGGCTCATATTCAGTTTGTGATCTACCACAATTCCAAGATCCTTCTCACTTGTAGTATTGTTGAGCCAAGTGTCCCCCATTCTGTAACTCTGCATTTGGTTTCCTCTCCCTAGGTGCAGCACTTGGCATTTATCCCTATTAAATTTCATTCTGTTGTTTTCGGCCCAGCGCTCCAGCCTATCGAGGTCACTTTGAATTTTGTTTCTGTCTTCCAGAGTATTAGCTGTTCCACCCAACTTTGTGTCATCTGCAAATTTGATAAGCATTCCCTGTACTTCCTGATCCAAGTCATTAATAAAAATGATGAAGTGCACCGGGCCCAGGACCGAGCCCTGTGGTACCCCGCTCGTTACCTCTCCCCAGTTTGAGAAGGAACCATTGATAAGCACTCTTTGAGTCCGATTCTGTAGCCAATTGTGGATCCACCTGACTCATAGAATCAGAGAATCATAGAATCACAGAATCATAGAATAGTAGAGTTGGGAGGGGCCTATAAGGCCACTGAGTCCAACCCCCTGCTCAGTGCAGGAGAACAGATGTGGGCAGCCCAGGCAGTCACCCGCCCAAGCACTGACCCCCGGCTCATACCTGCTTAGCTTCAGCATGTGGCCTGCATCATGTGCTCTCTCGACGCCACCTGCATCATCATATGAAAATATATAAGTGGACTGCACTCAAGAGAACAACAGATATAGGTATGCAACTCTTTGCCTCTGTCATCGCCACAGCTCCTTTTCCTTTTGTAAGATAACCCTAAGACAGGAAATGTGTTGTTTTTAAGACTGTAAGTGGCTTTGAGCCTATTTATTTGTTTATTACATTTATATCCTGCCTTTCCCCCTCCGGCAAGGAACCCATGGTGGCTTACACGATCCTCCTCCTCTTTATTTTATCCTCACAACAACCCTGTGATGTAGGCTAGGCTGAGAGTAAGTGACTGGCCCAAAGTCACACAGTGAGCTTCATGGCTGAGTGGGGATTAGAACCCGGATCTCCCAAGTCCCAGTCCAACACTCCCACCACTACACCACACTGGCCTATATAGAAGGCCATATAGAATGGCCTAATTTAGAATAAATTCTACCATTCTACCATTTAGAATAAAAATGGTAAAAATTTTATTCTACCATTTAGAATAAAAATGGTAAAATAAAATAAAAACTATAAATTAAATCATGTAAGAAAGATAGATGGATGGATGGATGGATGGAAGGAAGGAAGGAAAGAAGGAAGGAAAGAAAGAAAAATTAATCTTTAAAAAAGCACCAAAAAAGCACACATTGCTTTTATTATTCAGGGATTTCATTTTTTTCATTAGTGGAACACTTGGAGCACTGGTCTGAAAGGAATATTATTAAGGGAAATGTGAAGAATAATAATGGATAATGAGTAAGACTGTAATCCTATACATACTTACCTGAGAGTAAATATAATTGAACTTGACAAAACTTGAGTAGGCATGCATAGGATTGCACTGCATGAGGAAAATCATGGATCATTTTCCATGTTCAGGGACAACAGTTGCCATTCCCTTAATGTCTATTTTTTATTTTTTTTAACCCCCTTTCCTCATTTCTTTTCCTGGTCTTAATCATCTAAATATTCTTGGCTTGCAGTATTTTCAAGTTCAGGTTTTCAATGTGACATTAGGAATGCTCTACCATTTCCTACAGTTCTGTGCATTTGCAACATTCACTTTTCACGAACGTTCTTGGCTTTGCCAGTTATTTGCTTCACAGTTTGTCACACTGTGTTTGGATTTAGACTGCAACCTTGCACACTGGCTTCTTAAATTTCAGGTCAAGCAGCTTGTATGAAGCAGTGCAGCCTTAGCTTACCTTGCGTTTTGGATATCTAGTCTTGTTAATTAAAACCTCCCTACTAATTCACTCTTTCTATTTCTACCTTCATCCTCCTTCACAGTCAATATATGCTGTTTCATCTATTGTGATACACATATCAATGACATACTCTTGCCTTGGAGTTGTTCCTAGACTTTATTTCTCATCTTTGGAATCTTTTTAAAAGGTAGAGTGTCCTCTTAACAATTTTGCCTGTGAAATAAGAAATTTACAATCTTGACATAAAGTGTGCTATATAAATTTTAATATATTATTTTGGTGTCATCAAACTAAGTCATCCAAAGGTTTTATGAGCTGCTTGTCACTGAACTATAAACTAGCATATATACTAAGTGTTTCTCAATCTGAAGTCACTTAACATGATGGTAGGACACCAGAACCGATAGCAATGCAACAAAATTAGGCTCAGGTTGCAATCCTATGTATACTTATTTAAGAAGAGTAAGTCCCATTGAAGTAAGTGGCACTTACTTACTGGTAAATAAGTGCTGGTAAATATGACCAGCATTGGACTGTGCATATATTTACTTTATCTTTATGAGCAGACCTTTTTAGGATGTCTGTATTTCAGAAATTCCAATCCTATACAATTTCTTTCTGGATACTTAAATATATGCAAAGGTCTACATTGGGATATGCAAATGATGAAACTCTCAGAAATACCTTGGTAATGACTATGGAGGATTTCTGCTCCTATGGAAGGAAAAGATATTACCTAATTCTTAGATCTGCTGCAATCATCACATTTTTAGGCATATAGCTAAGATGTTTAGAAATGGGATTTGGTCATGACCATGACAGCACAATTCTATACATGTCTACTCAATAGTAAGTCCCACTGAGTTCAGTGGTGGTGTTTACTCCCAGGAAACTGGGGGTAAGATTTCAACCCAATGTTTCAATCCTATACATGCCACTGTGGATGTAAATCCCATGGAATTCAATGTGACGTACTCCCAGGTAAGAGTTTATAGGACTGCAGTCTCATTTATTTCAATGGGACTTAGTTGTGGCATTTGCTAGATTACCTATACCTGAAGTGTAGATATAGATTTTGAGTCTCTTCTTATGCCTAATGTAAATATTTTATGTTCAGACATATGAATGGTTTGTAGTCTCTGTAGTCATAAAACATTATATACACACATATACTAATGTAAATATGTCACTGCATAAACTTTCTTGGCTTTTTAATTGTGAAAAAAGAATTAAACAGCTTATGCAAACTGAAATAAATTTGTTGCTAAATTGTTGTTGGCAAGGCTGGAACAAAATAATTAAAATTCCTAGTTATCATAATCCTATTTTTAGGCATCAGCACCCACCCAACTGTTCAGTTCCTGACCCCAAAATAGGGATGGAAAAAAATATTACACATTCCTAGACACCAGCATCAAATCTTCAGAAGCCTGGAACAATGGCAGGGAATAGTTTTCTTATCAGAGTGTTTCCCCCCTGCAATATGCCTTTTGTAAACTCCACCTGTGGCCATCATAAGATGAAGAGGAAGTTAATGGAGAGGTTATTTCTTTCTTCCCATTCTTTCAGATGATTCAGAGAACTGCTAACAGGTTGAATCAAATGTCAGCCAAAATCAATAAGCTGGAGGTGAGAGTGCCTATGGACTAAATCAACCTTAGTGGAAGGAACAAAGTGGCCACAGGAGACAGAGTCCACTTAGAAAAACCAACGTCCTCCTCTGGCACTTAAAAGAAATTGTGTCCTGCAGTTATGGATAGGTGCCATAGGTTAGGAAGGTTAGAAATATCCCATTAGATCCTGTTGTCCAACTCCATAATTACAACACGGATCTTTCATGTTGTTAAAAGCATGTATGAAACGTAATAAAGCTAGCTCGGAATGTCAAAAACATCAATTGGAACATAAGTCTGTAACCACTATGATAGTCAGTTCAAAATACTTATTGCTAAGGGATGTCATTCTGCCCCTAGATAGGCCGTTTAAACCCCATGGACCTCAGTGGGATTTAAGCAGCCTTACTGTACACCGGATTTTAGGCAATGGTTTGGATCTGAAGAACTGTGAGCAGACACAGTTCCGCTTGTGCTGCAGGGCTTTCCTGCCTCCTCCTTCCGCCCCCTGCACCACCCAAAAGCCTCTCCTGAGGATCAGAGGACTTTCCAAAATGGTGTTCAATGTGGCGTGTGGGGTGCAAGTTGCAGGGGTTAGAGAATCGATGGAGACAGACCAAGGGGAAAGGAGGGGGAGGGAGCGGGGCGAACAACCCACAGTGAGCCTGATCGCCTGTCGGGTGCACCATGGGTTGTTTGGGGAACAACCAAACCATTGTGGCCAGGGTGGGTTGTCGTGCTGTGCGAATGCACCCAGTGAACTTCCCATGATGCAAGTGATCAAGGAGAAATAAAGTGTAAGGCTACTCTATTACTCTTAATTACCTCATACATAACTACCTTGAATTGAGCAGCAGCCTGCAAGAGTTAGGGCTACCCAGGGAGAGGGGAAACCAGGGCAATTTTCTCCAAGGCCCTCCACAAAACAAGGTACCCCTGCCTCAGCTCCTTTGTGTACTGCTGGCCCCTGCCCCTGCCTTGCCACATTGTTCACCAGAACCCTGCAAATGCATGGGTCTTTGTAGGGTGTGTGTGGCAGGGTCCCCAACATCATACCTGCCCCAGGCCATATAAACCCTCTGGGCAGCCCCTGCAGTTCGGTGTGCCTGAACCCACCTACATACATCTATGAGCTTGTTGATCCCCCATGACTGCATCTTGTTGACTTAAATGGATTGACTCATGTAAGTTATCTACATCTTCAGGATGTGTTCAGCTTTTAAATCTCAAACATAGGTGTTTCCTTCCTCCTCAACTGGAGGGATAGAGAGCCAGTTTGCAAGTAACAGTAAGTCAGAATTGCAGTGAATTTGGCCATGAGCAGCACATGCTGGTGCATGCTGCCAAATCGCTTCTTCTGCCAGGCTCCACCTGCCAGTGATCAGCTACACAAGCTAGGAAACCTCTAGTGCTGGATTCTTTAGTACTAGTACGTTCAAACCAGATACCTGGCTTGTCACTCTCCTAAAAATGCCAGAATCTGAAGCCGGGGTTTGTTCTTGGCTTCTGTTTCTTGGCTTGCTTGAGAGTCAAGAATCCCAATCAAGAATCCAAGTTGGGCAGAATGCTAACAAACCAACACTAGAGGTTTCCTGGTTTGCTTAGCCACTCCTGTCCTGTAGAAATGATTGGGCAATTCTGCCTTCCCATTAAGTGTGAACTGAGCCAGAGAGAGAGAGAGACGGATTCACTGTTCACTTCATGCATCTGAAGGATTAAGATCTTGCAATAAAAGTTCATTCAAGTTCCTGATACACTTGTTAGTCTTTAAGGTGCCACAACGGTTTGTTAATTTTGAAGGCAACATAATTAACGTCTGATCAAAGTTGTAGTCATACTAACTGTGGCAGTTCCCTTAAATGACAAAGACTGCAATCTACAAGCACACTGGATGTGTGGAAAGATCTGAAGAGTCCATTCCCCCTCCCCCATTTCTACCTAGCAACAGTTCCAGTGCCAAATTAGAGTTTGATAAAGAGAAAAATATTCACTGGAAAAAATTGCTTTTAAAAAAGAACAAAATGTTTCATCAACCCTTTGGTATTTTAATGGAGTGATGTGCAGAGAACATATTGTCATTTGCAACAAGTGTACGGAAGGCCACAGTTCCCATTTTCGCTCTTAGCTGCTGCTTTGCCTGATGCAGATATGACATGAACACATGGCAGGAGTAGGTGGGTGTTGCATACAGTTATCCATATACAAAAGACAGATACAATTTGACACTGCAGTTCTGTTGTCCACAGAGACAATGTGTACTTGCAAGCTAAGAAGTACCGTACTTATTAAACCAGGAAGGGGGGAAAATGTAATGCCACCTACACAGGACATTATCAGCCAGATTTCTATACGCTATGTCTCATTTATTTACTTACATATTACATTTCTACCCAGTCTATTTCCAAGAGTTCAGTATGGCTTACAATTTATAAAAAAAGAAATAATTTTAATAGTTAGCAATTTAGAATACATGCAAAAAATAAAAACATTTAAAACCAATATCCCACAAGAGGAAGGCAGTACAACTCCATTTCACAGCATGACAGTGTCAAGGTTCCACTACTGCAAGGACCCCTTGATCTGCCCTTTGGGAGATCTCTGCCTCTTCCCAAAGACCCAGTCCTTTGCCTGCTTCCTCCAGTAACGTGGGTGAAGGCTTTAGGCGTGGTGAATAAGTCACTCCAAACTCCAGGGTACACAACAAACTTTACTTATAGTAGTAGGGAAATTACTTAATAGAGTGGTTTTAAATCAAAAGCAGGTATGATAAAATAAAACAAACAAACAAACAAACAATGTTCTCTAGTTTCACTTCAGTCTATCTAATTCCTGTGCAGTCAGTCAGCCAGCCAGCCAGCCAGTTTCTCTTTCTCTCTCTCTCTCTGCTGTTTCTCTCTGCTGCTCAGCACACACTCTGACTGCTAGCTGACCACACCCCACATATATAGTCTTCCCAGGACTGGAAGGTTATGACCATGTGACCTGGCACAGGAGAACTAATTCTTATCTTCTATTGGGTAACTTAAACTCTCAAACTCCCCCTCCCATCGTGGAGTGTTTGGGCCTTCAGGCTTCAACAAACTGAAGCCTGTGTAGGCCTCAACAAACCCAATCCTGTGTAGGCCTCAAACCCTCACATCTTCCCCTCCTTCTCCTCAAGTGGAACAATTTCCCTTTTACAGAAGAGAATTGTGAAACGTTAACCTACACAAACAGCAACTGTTTTTTGGTTATTTCCTAGACAATGCATCAGCTATCACATTCTCCTTCCCAGGCACATGTTCAATGTTCATTTGGAATTCCTGCAATTTCCAAGACCATCTCTGAAGCTTGGAGTTGGTATTTTGCATTGTTTGTATCCATTGCAAGGCATGATGATCAGTCCATAAAGTAAATTCTTGTCCAAAAACATAAGGCTTGAGCTTGTCCAGAGCCCACACTACTGCCAGACATTCCTTTTGGATCGTAGACAGGTTTCTCTCCCTGGGTAGAAGCTTCCTACTCAGGTAGGCTACTGGGTGTTTAACAGAGTCATAGTCTTGTAACAATACTGCACCTATGCCAGTCTCAGAGGCATCTGTAGCTACAATAAAGGTTTTTTCAAAGTCAGGTGCTCTTAACACAGGCTTTGAGATTAAAATGTCTTTTAGTCTCTCAAATGCTCTCTGACATTCATCAGTCCACACAATTTTGTTAGGTTTACATTTCTTGGTTAAATCAGTCAAAGGTCCAGCTATTTCACCAAAATGGGGAACAAATCTCCTGTAATACCCAGCAAATCCCAAGAATGACCTGACCTGTTTCTTGGTTGTAGGTATGTCCCAGGTTCTGATAGCTTCAACCTTGTCCCATAAAGGTGTGATATGGCCATTTCCAACCCTGTGTCCTAAGTATACTACCTCTGACACCTTCTGCAGCTGTAAAACTACTTTACTCCTCTCATAATGTGGATTCATCATATTTACATGTACTACCTTTGGTCTTTTTTCAGATTTTTCTTTAACCACCACATAGGTTAAATCATCCATTTTCTCTCTGACTGTGTAGGGGCCTTCCCAAGCAGCCTTAAGCTTGTCTTTGCGCAGAGGAAGAAATATCATTACCTGATCCCCTACCTCAAATACTCTAGAGCGTGCCTTTTGATCATACCAGAACTTTTGCACCTCTTGGGCTTTGGTTACATTGGCTTGAACTAGTTTACAGAGTGTATCTATTTTTTTATTTTTTTATTTAATTTTTTAAAATTTTATTTAAAATAATGAATACAACAACAAAAAATACAACATAAACATTGTGCACCCCCCACCTCTTGGGACCAAGTTATATTTCTCACCCCAATTTTTTTTTTTTTTTTTAAATATGTGTATATATACAAGCTATTATTCTATATTCCAAAAATATAACAAATCTTGACAAGGTTTGTTCCCCCTCCCCTTTACCAACACATAATCCAAAAATTTGCCCCAAATGTTCACAAAGGTGTCTTTCTCCAATTGTCCTTTTTGACACTTAATATTACAATTTATTATTTAACGCGATATCCCATACCTCTGTATACCATTCATTAATTGAAAACACATGTTGAACCTTCCAATTCCTAGCTATCATTAATTTTGCTGCTGTTAACAAATTCACAATCAATTCTTTTGTATTTTTTAAACAAACTAACTTTTCTGTAATTGTTAACAATGCTAATTTTGGGCAGACTTCTAATTCCATTCCAATTATTTCTGATATTTCTGCAAATACTTTCTGCCAAAATTCCAGAACATTTTTACAGCTCCACCACATGTGAGCATACGTACCTTTTACATTACATCCTCTCCAACACAATGCGGAGCAATTTTTATCTATCTGATTTAATCTTACTGGAGTTAAATACCATCTCCATACCACTTTATAAAAGTTCTCTTTTATCCTAGTTGACATAACTCTTACAATACGCCTATCCCAAATATTTTTCCAACTTTGTTTCGATATTTCCTCATCAAATTCATTATCCCATAACACTTCAAGAGAATCTTTATGCTCTTCTTCATTTTGTAACATCGTATATAAAGCCTTTGTTGTGCCTCTTGTTGAAACATTACCTTCTATAGCTTCTCTAGTCAAAACTATCTTTTCAAAATGGGTTAGTTCTCTTTCACTATCCATTCTTGTCCTCCACTTCTTTAACCACAATTCCAATTGCATTGAATTTAACCATGATATTCTCTCTCTTCCTACTATTTCTATTATATGTTCTCTAGTCTTCAATTTTTCCACCCAATCCATTAATTTAATCACCTTTTTTCTCCTTAATATAGCTTCTAGATGTCTTACATTTTCTGGAAAGTCCTCCATGGCCACTACCGGAGTTAACGGGGATACCTCTAGTATAAAAAATTTCCTCGTGTTATTCCAACTCTCTAACATACTCCTCAAAAAGGGATTTTCTAGTCCTTTTATAATATTATTTATATTTTTCTTAAATAATATATTCACCATCATGTTTCCTAATTCTCGTGCTTCTAGTTCCAACCACATTTTGTCTTTCCCTGCTATAATGTCCAAAATATGTCTTACTTTGTTGGCTAAATAATACCACTTTATATTAGGAAGACCTAAACCACCTACAGAGTGTATCTAGTGTTTGTCTAAGTTTTAACACATAATCCACCACAGAGGTTGTGTTTTCTACGAGTTTACCTTCCCAGTTTTCCCTCAGGAGATCAAGAGGGCCTCTCACTCTTCTGCCATACAACAGCTCGAAAGGTGAGAATCCCGTTGATTCCTGTGGAACTTCCCTGTAGACAAAAAGTAGGTGTTGCAGTTTGTCATCCCAGTCATTTGGGTGTGTGTTTACATAAGCTCTAATCATTCCTTTGAGTGTGGCGTTAAATCTTTCCACCATTCCATTGCATTGTGGGTGATAAGGAGTGGTTTTCAAGTGTTTTACCCCACAACACTTCCACAGGCATTCCACTATCTCGGAGAGGAAATTTGACCCACAATCTGTCAAGATTTCAGAGGGAAATCCAGTTCTGCAAAATATAGTTAGCAAAGCCTCAGCTACAGATGGAGCATCTATAGAGGCTAGTGCTACAGCTTCCGGGTATCTTGTGGCAAAATCCACCACTGTGAGGATGTACTTTTTTCCCTTGCGGGTGGGTTTAGTGAAAGGCCCTACAATATCCATGCCCACCCTGAAGAAAGCTTCTCCTATAATAGGCAGAGGCTGCAAAGGGGCTTTACTGTGATGCCCTGCCTTCCCCACACGCTGACAGGCTTCACAAGACCTGCAGTACTCTGCTACTTGCTTAGCAATTCCAGGCCAAAAGAAGTTTCAGGAAAGGGGGTCTCTAGCACCTTCTCCTCTACAGAACCACCTGCCTCGGTTGTTTCACTGGCTTTCAGGTCTACAGGTTGCATAGAGGCTTGTTCTGTTGTTTCGGTTTGGGGAGGGTCTGGGGTTGGTTTTGGACCTTCCGGAATCACTGTGGGTTGTACCTCTAGTACCTTTTCTTTTACCCCATCAGCTTTTACCTGGTCCTGTCTTGAAAGTTCCTCCCTTTCCTTTTGGTTGTGGGTTACCACACATATTTGAGCTTCTGGGCCCATTATATCCTTTCCCACAATGATAGGGGCAAATTGGGTTGGAGGTTCCATCACCCCAACTTCATACAGACCCCTCCATCCCCTCCATTCTATGGATAACCTTGCTACTGGGACTTCAAAGGAGGGACCATTCACTCCCTGAATCTCAATAGACATTCCTGGTACCAAATCTTCAGGTGCTCACCAAATCTGCTCGGATCAGAGAAACATCAGCTCCAGAATCCAACATTGCCATAATGGTCTTTACATAAACAGGTTTTTTAAACTGATTATTAACCTCTTCCCTGTTGGTGATCACAAATCCACAATTATAAGGTTTTTTTATGCTTGCTACACCTTGTGGCTTAGTTTGTTCGGGTTTAGGACTACCTGGTTTAGCTGGTGTTACCGCTTGTAACTTGGGGCAGCTACTCTTGATGTGGCCTGTCTGACCACATGAATAGCAGGCACGGTCTCTGGGGTGAGAAGGATCAAAAGGAGGTTTTTTGAACTCTTTTTTACTTGGGGCTTCCCATTTCCCCCCTTCTTCTCAGACTCAATCCTGGGGCCTAACCCTTCCCGGTTTTCAATCAATTTGTCAGCCATTTCTGCAGCTTGGTTTACAGTTTCAGGATCTTTATCCTTAACCTTCAGTTTTATTTCTCTGGGCAACCGAAAATAAAACTGATCCAGGGCCATAAGCTCTAACACCTTTTCCCTGTTGTTAGCTTTTGCTTCATCCACCCATTTTAGAAGCAGGTTTTTTAATTTTGTTGCAAACTCTACCATAGATTTACCTGGTTGAGGTGTTAACCCTCTGAACTTCTTCCTAAAGTGCTCAGGGCCTAACCTGAACCTTTTAAACACCGTTTCTTTAAATTGAGCATAGGAAACAGCCTCCCCCTCTGGCATGCTATTATAAATCTCTGCCAGCTCCCCTTTGATTAAATTAGGCACAAACTTCATGTAATCACCCTCCTGCAATCCCCACTTCTGTGCTGCCCTTTCAAAAGTGGTCAGGAACACTTGTGGGTCTTCTCCTGGGGTGTATGCTGTGAAGTCCTTCGGGGTAACTCTGACAGGCTGCTCCTGTTTCAATTGCATCATCCTTTCCATGTGTCTGCATTGTTCCTCCTGCAGCTTTTCCTCGTGTCTGCGTTGTTCCTCCTGAGTTTACGCTGTTCCTGCTGCAGCCTTAGCTTCTCCCACTCTAATCGGGTTTCTTCTTCCTTCTGCTTTGCCACTAGCCTCAGTTCCTGCTCACGGAGCTCCCACTCTTTTGCCTGGGGTCCAGCTACCCTAGGGCTAGAGGGTGCAGCTCTTTCCATTGCCGCCTGGGAGATCAGCATAACTTTCAGTTCCTCTGTTTTCTCCTCCCATGGCAAATTGTCCTTTTTACACTGCTCAATCAGGGCAGTTTTATTCATTGAGAGATACTGGCTCATTTTACTTGCCTCACTGGGTCCCTATTCTGCAGTCCTGAAGTTAAAACACACACACTGCTTTTGCCAGCTCTATTAGTAAAACCCTCTTTTACTGTTTGGAGTGCTTAATCTCCCTGTTCAGGATCGCTCCGCTGACACCATCTGTCAAGGTTCCACTACTGCAAGGACCCCTTGATCTGCCTTTGGGAGATCTCTGCCTCTTCCCAAAGACCCAGTCCTTTGCCTGCTTCCTCCAGTAACGTGGGTGAAGGCTTTAGGCGTGGTGAATAAGTCACTCCAAACTCCAGGGTACACAACAAACTTTACTTATAGTAGTAGGGAAATTACTTAATAGAGTGGTTTTAAATCAAAAGCAGGTATGATAAAATAAAACAAACAAACAAACAAACCAACAATGTTCTCTAGTTTCACTTCAGTCTACCTAATTCCTGTGCAGTCAGTCAGCCAGCCAGTTTCTCTTTCTCTCTCTCTCTCTCTGCTTCTCTTTCTGCTGTTTCTCTCTGCTGCTCAGCACACACTCTGACTGCTAGCTGACCACACCCCACATATATAGTCTTCCCAGGACTGGAAGGTTATGACCATGTGACCTTGCACAGGAGAACTAATTCTTATCTTCTATTGGGTAACTTAAACTCTCAAACTCCCCCTCCCATCGTGGAGTGTTTGGGCCTTCAGGCTTCAACAAACTGAAGCCTGTGTAGGCCTCAACAAACCCAATCCTGTGTAGGCCTCAAACCCTCACAGACAGTCCCCCCCCCTTTTAAGCATAAATAGATTCCTAAGCAAAAACACATCACAATGTCTGAATAAAATAAAATAAAATAATTTGCAGTGTTGGGCTCTGGTAGTCTTCTTTTTGAAGGGTCCAGCACAAAGAACACCTTAATACTCACTGATTTGCAGGTGATCATTTCAACGAAGAGATTTCAGCCAACCTTAAAGACTTTAAGTGCTCATATGGGAAGTGAGTTCCTCTAAAGTTTTGCAGGACCAAAGCCACCCAACCCAGTGGAAAAGCACATGCTTTGCATGCAGAAGATCTCAGGTTCAATCCCTGGCACCTTCAGGTAGGGCTGGGAAAGACTCCTGCCTGAAACCCAGGAGAGCTGCTGCCAGTTGAAAATACTGGGCTAGACTAGTCTGTCTGACTCAGTATAAGGAAGCTTCTTATGTTCCTGTGACTTCATATATAGCACCAAGAAGCTAACTGATAGCTAGGATAATGACTGGAAGTACTGATCTTACATGCTCTATCCAGTCTGTCCCATCAGAAGATGTGCTAACTAAAGCTTACAAATGCTCTTTCTCAGCAATACAACAACAATATATTTGGCTGAACCAGCCTATCATGTGGTGCAGAGTAAGGATGTACCTGTCTTCCCACCCCCATCATAGACATAAATGACAACATACATAGGTTTCAACTGCATGGTAGATTCCCTGGAAAATATCTGGAGAATTGACCCTGAAACTGAGGCCTTTGCACTTTGAAGATTACTTACATAGCCAGATTTGGGATGTGCCATCCCTGTGGGGATGACAGAGGCAAAGAGAGCATGCTAGGTGAGTAGGGAGGAAAGATGTGCCCTTGCTCTGCTTCACATGATGGGCTGGATCAGCCTAAAGACATTGGCCCATAGAATGTGTTACAATCCAGTGGGCAGCATCCAATGATGTCATTCTGCAAACTGAAATAGTGCTAGCGGAGCTCTGATGAATCTTTGCATTGTGCAAGCAGTTTCACATTATGCTTGCACAAATGGTTATGCAAGCAGTTGCACAATTTGTTGCACATGTAATTTGCACAACTGCGCATGGACAAATTTAGTTGGCTTCTCCTCTTGTGCATAGTTTGGAACCTAGTTTCTGTTAGCACCAGGACCGGTGCAAGGCAGTTTGGCGCCCAAGGCAACATCAAATATTTAGTGCCCCCCCCTTCCCACTTGAGCCCGCCCTCTCTCCCTCCAGGGGGGGGTGCTCTGGAGCAAAGCAGCCGGGCCCGGGAAACACCTGCTCGCCCAGCGCCCCCCCCAAGTTCTCCTTTGGAAAAGTTTTTAGGAGGGGGCGGCGGAGCTGCAGAGAGCGCGCTGGGCTCTCGCGGGGGGGAGGCGGGCACGGCCGGGGGCATCTAGCTTAGCCCGGGTGCCCACTCACTCCTTGGGGATGCGCTGCCGCTGGCGGGGAGGAGCAGGAGGCTGGCTGCCCGCCACGCTCTTCTGCTGCTGCTGCTGCTCCTGGCGCGGCTGCCTCTGCCCGGCGGAGCTGCGGGTGTGCGTCTGGGGGAGGGGAGGGGCGAGGCCTCCCCCGCCGGTCTAAGACACGGCTTTTTGTCGCCCATGGCGTCTCCGCGGCTGCCCCGCCCGGCCGCCTCGCTGACAGTTCCGGGCTCCGCGGCGGCGGCGGCGGCGGCGAGGAAGAGTCGGCCGAGCGAGCGAGCGAGCTTCCTCCTCCTCCTGCTGCTGCTGCCGCCGGCCTCTGCGGCCCAGGAATGAAGGAAGGCACAGGAGCGGGGCATTTCTGCGCCCCCTTAGCCATGCGCCCTAGGCAGCCGCCTAGTTGGCCTAGCGGTAGCGCCGGCCCTGGTTAGCACAATGTCATCCCATTAGCAGAATGACATAGTTGGATATTGCCCATTATTTCAGTTTGCTGGATAAATGCAGCTAGACTCAGTGACCTGGTTCACATGACTAGTAACTGGCCATGGTGGGTTGTCATGATGTCTGAACCTAGTCCTAGACTGCTTCCCGCAGGGTGGCTTGTTTTTTTTTCACATAAGCCACCCTGAGAACCCATGGGCTGTTCTAGGTGTTGTTTTACCCACTGTGGATTGTTGTGTCATCTGAACGCAGGTGACACACCTTGGGCAAAGGGAAGCAGCAGCGAGCAAGGCACTCAGCAAGAGTGGCAAAAGAACCCTTGTTGTTCTTGGCAATCTCGCCCATGCCACTGCCTAATGCCCAAGTGGAACATTGGAGGGGCTGTAACTGGTTGGACATTCATTTTTTAAATCAAATTTGTGCAAATTTTTTCATAATGTCATTTTACATTTTTCTAGTTGGACTTCTGCAAGTGCAGAGGTGTGCAGTTCCACAGGTCTGAGATAGGAAGCATCACCTGGGCAATGTCCTGAGGAGTACCTGCTGTCAATGTGCAGCAGGTACCAACCCTGGACATTGACCCAGAGAGGCTCCAAATAGGGTTTTCCCCCCACTTTGCTTTCCCCTGACAGCTGTCAAAAGGTGAGCTGTCAAGTCAAAGCAAAGCCGCAAGTGATCTTTGCTCGTGAAAGGGGGTAGGTGCCTTTTTACCCCCACCCCTTTGCAGCAAGGTCTTTAGTTTTGAGTATCCCCCCACCCCATAGGTCCCAGTGGCCCGAACCTTTCCACCCATTCGCAAGACTCTAGGTGCTCGGGAAGGTGGAAAAGTGCACCCTACCCCTTTTAGCTGACAGTTGCTTCTGATAGCTATCAGAACAGTAGGGCTTTTTTTTAAAGCAGGGATTTAGGCAGGGCAAAACTGGATAGTTTGGACAGCAAAGTGTACATACGAAATCTGGAAGACCGAGGGGGAAGGAGGTGGAGAACAACCCATGGTGAACCCAATTGTCTCTTGGGCGCAGAGTGAGTTGTTCGGGAAACAATCAGCCCACTGTGACATATTGCCAGGGTGGGTTAGCATGATGTGCAAACCCTCCCAATTAGTCTGTGCTTCTGAATTTGGCCACAATGTTAGAAGAACCATGTCAGGTTTATCAGTTTAAAACACTTTTTAAAAGACTTTTCACGTTCTGAAAGACTGTAGAATAACCGGGAGTTCTCACCTCCATCACTTTGCTAATTTGGGAAACAAACTACTTAAGATCCTGACAACGATGACCTACTTTATAAAGCAAATTGGGCATACACTCAGAAGTCAGGCCCTGATGATAAACTAGAAAGGTGCAAACTTTTCCTGCAAATATCCAAACACCGACCATCCTCCACAAAAAGAGCACAATCATTAGTGCTACATGATGTCATATTGCCCCTTATTGCTGAGCGAGTCCTCTTTGCATCTACTGCTGCAAGTTATGGGAGAAAATAGCTAACATTTCTTCTTGTCTTTCATTCAAAGATGCTTTATAAAACTCTCACAGGAAAAGAATACGCAAGTAGTGTTACCAGATAGCAAATTTCTCTGAGTAGGACCTATGCGGTGTTCTATTTAATGCAGTCAATAAAATCCTTAATTATTCATGCAACCACAATAGCTGTGTTTGATTGAGACCCATTGTTTGGAACATATACTATAGTCACCCTTTAAGGTTTCTCTAGAACTCTGGTGACCAGAATCTTTGTTTTCTTAAAGTTAAAGTTCTTAGATTCTAAATGATCTGATGCATTCTCATAAAACTTTAACCATATGAGGTATGCAGTTGATTTGGTTATTACTAACAAACATATGGTCCATCTTTAGTTTCTAATCCCCTGTTAACTGGAAGCTAAGGAAACTGCTCAAATCAATCGAAAGGTGGTATAATTTGCAACACTTCCAGGCTGCAATTTGTATACTTAGATTACTTGGCAACATTGAAATTAGTGAAACTTACTCTGAGTAAACATTTCCATTAGTTTGGTAAAATGTCCTACCTGTTGGGTGTAAAAGTACAACTGTATAACACAACCATTAGCTCTAATTCTGATTAAAAATAATGATATGCCAGATGAAGAAAGTAAAACAGAAAATGCCTGAGCATAAATGCCAGAGAACAAGGAGTGGCCTTTAGCAAAGGCTTTCATGAAATGTTTTGATACTATGGCCACTATCCTCAAGCCCATTCCCCTGCTTGTCCTGCTGGAACGGCTTGGGGTGGGGAATGGCATTTGTGGGCAGGACGAGGTGGGAAGGAGATTGTGCCACAGCGCATGCTTTGCACGCCAGTGGGGTGATGGGGCAGAGTCAAGGGGTTTAAAAGTTGGCTCTGCCCCAAAATCTTGGCTTCTTTCTTTCCAGCTCCCACCCTCCCTATATCTAGTGTGGGATTAGCTAGTTGCTCCATTAGGAGGGATGAGTAGGAATTTTTACCTGTCTCGGATTGGCTTAGTGACAGGTTTTTTTGCCTACTCTGCATGCACTGGGTGCAATCCGGTTTTAGAGCTGGGACTTGTTAATTAGGGTGATTGGTTTTGGCAGGGATGTGTGGGAATTTTCAGGGAAATAGGTTTTGGTGGGCACTCACAGGTACCTTTATGGTGATAGGCAAGTCCAGAGGTCTGATGCTCGGGGGCCATGTGGCCCATGAGCCGGGATACAGTTTGCGTTTGGGACCAACCTGTCTCACCTGCTCAGAGTTATGTGACACTGGGTGGGGTGACATGGGGAGGGGGGGCTTACACTCAGGGATAGCCTAGGCAAAGAGAGCAGGAATTCAGCCCATCTCCTTACCTGGGAGGGGTGGCTCACCCAGAAGGCAGGCTAGTTGGCTGTAGGAGAATTCTGTTACATTCCCACACTTTATACTTGCAGATCCTGAGTTGGGGTGAATTACCCATATTAAATATAGAGGCCCAAGTTCTATCCAAGCTCTGGTGTCATGTATTCATTTCCACCATTCTTCTCCCTCCACAACTATGAATCTTGAACTTTCATGAATGAGTTTAATTTCTCAGGCGAGGTGTGTTAAATAATTTCACTTGGTTAATCATTCTCTTACAATATATTTCAAATTAACTATTTTGCTAGTCCAGAGCTCAGGACAGCACCTTGATCACATGTGTGTCCTCCAAAGGTATTTTTCAGCGTAGCAGTTCAAAAGCAAAATTGATACAATAACATCTTAAAGCAATTCTGGGAGAAAGGAATTATATCTATGTCATTCTGTATAGCACATTCTGTCCAGTGGTTTATGACAAAGAAGTCATATAATTTTCATGCCCCTGCAGTGGTGTCACAGATTTGAAAGCTATCTCTTGAAAATGAAAAATAAGGGGTTCTTCTTCTTCTTCTTCTAACTGAAAAGGATTGTTTTTTAGTGACAGGATTAGAAATAAACATTTTTTCTACCCCTCTATACTTTTCCTCCAATCACAGAACAACACTGATCAAATGTAGCAGCAAGGAATAGCTAATCAGTATTTATGTATGTCATTTACGTCTCCTTAGACCTTTGCTTTTAGTTGGTTATGGCATTGTGTGTGTGGAATGAAAAAAATGCCTGATGTTACTTCATTTATAACACAGGGCATAATCGTTTTTTTGTCAATGGAATTACTCCAAACAGAAGTGCAGATAAAGGGACTGAAATAAAAGCTCATTGTTTTATTGGGTCCTTCATGATAAGGTCTTATAATTTTAAGATGGAGGGAATTAAGGTGAAGAATCAGAAGTAAAAGAAGTCAAAGGTTTTTAGTAACTTGGATGTCTAGATGTTTTAATCAGGAGCTGAAGTGAAGGTGTGTGCACTGATATGCAGCAATTTCTAGCCAACCTGGAAATAAGCACATACTGCAGAAATAATTTAGTCCCTTGTAGTTAATCACTTAGGCAGAGTGTTGCTGAAGAGGAGCCATGGTGATCAAATGATGTGTGAGCAGAGGGAGGGAGACCATCTGGAGCCAATGAAGGAGCAGATCCTGCCTGCATGACAAGGGAACAGAGGGATGGACTAGGTGCAGGAGAAGAGGAGGACATAAAAGAAGGGCAGGAGGAATAGAGAAATAAAAGATCTTGCACTTTTCTCTATATATAACCATATAGTCGACCAGAGGTGCAGAACATCAAGGGCCAAATCCAGCTCCCCAGGGTTCCCTAGATGGAGATGGCCATGTCTCTTCCGGGCTCCACCCCCTTCTGCCAATTGGTGGTTTCTTGGCTTCTGCAATTCTTCTAAAGGGTTGAAATGCCTCTCCTAAGGCCTAGTTACTGGCAGTAAGACCTTGAAGCTAAAATATGCTAGTATTTTGGCCCTAACCTTTTTGTCTTTGGCCCTGCCCTCTTTTGCTTTTGGCCTCTGGAATGTGGCCTCCACAAGCTTCTCCAAAATTGAATTTGGCTCTCAGGCTGAGAGAGGGTCAACAGCCCTGTGGTAGACAATATGGACTTAGTCCCTCTGTCCTGAGGGACTCAAACAGGCACATTGGACTGAAAACAGTATCGATTGGAAGCATTTAAAAGATTAATGGGTAGAACAATCAAACTGGTGCAGATCCAAAGAGTTATGAAAGATCTCTCAGCTGAAGGAAACCATGTTTTATTTATTCAGCTTGTACTTTTAGAAATGATAGTTTCTTTTTTAAAGGCTAGCATTAGTCTGACTGATGAAGACAGATAAGGATGCTCCTAAAAACACAATCTGGGGATGACTCAGTTTGGCCTTGAGTCTATTGGTTGACTTTCTTATAGTGTGTTTTTATGTTTTATAATATCGTTTTTGCAACGAACTTTTGGATAAGAATAAATGGGATGGATCCAGACTTTGCTCCTGCTGGCAGGAACATCCTGAAAGAATTTCTGCTTAAGGGATCCTCCTGCAAGCAGAAGAGGAGGATGTGGCTTTTGCTGATTCCACCATTCTCCTGCAGCCCCTTGCACCCTCCAAAACTCTTCTCTGGAGGGTTGGGGACCCTCTGGAACAGGGTGAGAGGTGGCATTGGGAGCTGCAGGGGGAAGGCTGAATCAGAAAAAGTTGCGCCCACCACTTTCCACCAGAGGGATCTCTCTGCTAGATCAAAAGCCTTCCTGTTTGCAGGATTCCTTCTGTTTGCAGGCTGCCAGGTTTGAATCCAACCCTATTTATGGTACTGAATGGCAGCTTATCGCTGGTGGGAGGAAGGAACAGGAGGGAATTCTGCATGTGGGAGCAGCACATACAGGACACAGCAGAAGATTTGGCTGGGCCCCGATATTATGCTCTGTGCAGTTATCTGGTTTTACATGACATTGAATTTGAACATGAGCATTTTTCTTTTCATACATTGCCTTCACTTTTTCCACTTGGCTTGGATTTTAATAAACTCTGTCTAGTTTTTGGACCTGAAGCTTTCAGCAGGTATTTCATTGTGTTCTGCTTTGCAAAACATAACTCATACTGACATAGAAAGTATTAGCAATATTTACTTCGGTCAGTTTGCTTTCAAGTGTTAGAAGTGATGGGGGATACAAATGGTGGTTTCTTTCCCCCATTATTTCCTCCTCCCCTTAACAAACATCTGCAAGCTACTGAGGAACACCCTCCCTTTACTCAGGGTAAACTTTCCTTCCTAAAATAACTTGAAGAAAAACTTCATGGACCACTCTAATAATAGCTCCTCAAAAAGTGGCCTTTGGCAGTATTGTCTCCTGGAGAACCTAATGTATTTTCTCTTTGACACACAATGTTATTTTTTATTTATTTTTGTCTGCAAAGAATATCTGCCTTTAGGACAATAAGATGCATGCACCTGCGTCCTTCACTGCAAACAGGCTCCTTTCTGGGTCCGTCCACATGTTCCATTCTAATTTGTCTTCTTTGAGCAGGAAAGTTGTTAACACCGCTTGAAGGGGTGGTCTCTGTAATCATGACAGGCCCTTGCAGTGGCAACAGGAGCACAGAGATGCTTTTTCTGCTTCCCGAACTCTGGCAATCCTGAACAAAATTGTCTCACATGTCAGCATTAGATGAGCATTTTCTACTTTGAATTTTAACAGATCTCAAACAGGAGCAGCAAAGGTGCCATTTCATATTTTGGTAGGAAAAAGATTCTCAGCAAAGTTTAAAGATCTAGGTCTTGAATACACTCAAGACTAAAGTGAAAAAAGGCAACATATTATAAGCACATTTATTTGGGTATGGATAATCTCTCCTAATGACCCAGTTCTCATGTAATGACAGGAAATCATGGGTTAATTAACTCACAATTTGCCACAGTGCATGCCAGGTATATTCCACAGCCATTTTGAATGGCTGAATATTCAACCCCCAATGCGGCTGATCGGGGGTTGTTACGTGACATCTGAACTCAGACACTATAGGTTAATTGTGGGTAAAACAACCCACAGACAACCTAAAATTAGTTGTTAGGTTAACTGTGGGTTGTTTAATACCCAATAAGAAACTATAGTAATGTTATCAACAATTGTCCAAGTAGCTGCCCCCTTTTTAAACAAAGTGTCTCACCAATTGCAGTTCATAACTAGTACATGGGCCCATTAAATTGTTTATAAAATAGCGAGTAAGGATGAGGTATGAGTGAGTTAGCCAGGAATATAGGTGTTTCAGACCTGAGGGACAGTCACATGTGATGTGAAATAGGGGATATCTGTGTATGACATCATCTTTAGATATTGTTCATAAAGCAATTTACCCTCTTGGTTTATAACAATTTCCAAAGGAATGGGGAAGAGTATTCCAGAAGTGAGCTTACTAGTGCCATATAGTTTGTTTAATCGATTCTGCTACCTGCTGCTGATTTATTATTATGCTTTATTGAATCTGATTCTTAGCTGCCTTGAAGCTTTGTAAAAAGGGGAGGGGGGTAGAAATCCATAAAAATGGGCAGCACAATTCTGTTATGAAACTTTCAGGGATATAGCTTTAATGTGTGTAGCAGATTTTGTTGCAGACATTGCCCGTTGCCATCTCCTCTCTCTCTCTCTCTCTCTCTCTCTCTCCCTCGGCTTGGTCATTCTCTCTAGCCTAGTTCATGCGTTCAGATTGATCAGAATTTCTGGTTACATGGAAGTGAATGTGATTAGAACCCCCATTCAGAAACACCACGGTCTGAACTGAGGAGGATTGGGATGATGTGCGCTGGGGAAAAGTGACATTTTGCCACTGAAATTCAGCAATGCAGCACCCTTTTGGACCCATACTGCCAAATTTGGTGGCAAATCCATGTTTTTCCCCATTGGGCTAGCAAGTGCATTAGTTTACACTAGCACAACGTCATTCGTGCTAGTGGACAGCATTAGACTCAAAAACTACAAAAATCTTCCTTACTGTCAAACAGTTGGCAGAAATAGCACTTATTCTCCTATGCAACTACACGGCTGAGTAGGAGCATCTGGCTTGCTTTTACCTTAAATCTTTTGGTAGCCTGCCCGGCATGGCAGCGCGCCAGCGAGGGGCCCGAGCCTTTAGGGCCCCCCCCCCTCAGGAACCGACCCCAGGCAGCCTCTGGTAAAATTGGCTGGAGGAGGAGGAGGATTATGTAAGCCGCCTTGGGTTCCTTGCAGGGAAAAAGGCGGGGTATAAATATAATAAATAAATAAATAAATAAATAAATAGCTCTAGCCTCATAGACGATGGAGATGTACCTAGTTGGTAGAGTAATATTGCTTCTTTGTCTCCTCTATCATGACCATGAAAAGCAGGCCTAGGAAGCAGAAATCTATGGACTTACTGAAATAGATAGTGTAAGGCGACGAGTTGAGTAGCAGTTATGCCTGAAACAAAGGGCCCGTCAGAAGTTTTCAGAGTCAGAACGCTGATGGCGCGGTGTTAGCTAAATAAATCCTGTGATAGTAGAAACCTCTTGCAATCAAACAGAAGTAACAGCCCCCCTCAGCCTAAGTAACGAAGCCTCGCTCTAGTGCTGCAGTTAAAGGTTGAGCAGTCTACACACTTGCTTTTGTGTATGTAGCAGCAACTGGAATAATTTATGATCTGGGCTAAATCTACCCAATACTGCTCCCCTAATTTCCCCTCCCCTCCTGCCAAGTATGAAACTGTTTCAGACGACTTGCCTGGTTTAGCCCTAGATATCATAAACTGAGTATCACTTATTATTTCTACCTATAGTTTCAATCTCTCTAGGCCAATTTCTATTATTAATCACACTGTACAACTGCTAGCAATTTGTTATTACCTTGGATTTAAACAACAACAACAACACCATTAATGTGCTGTTTATGTGTTTTTTCCAGATCATTAATAAAGATATTAAATAGCTTCCAGCCCTGGGACTCATCTCTGAGCCATCCCTTTTGATGCCTTCTTTCAGACTTGTATGTTGCTTATTATTTATTTCTGTAGATTCCTCCCAAGTTATTTTTTTCAGGACTTTAATAACAAATAAAGCCAATTATAATATGCAGTTGAAGATCTGAAAAGACAGTGAACCAATTGCTTCATGAAAAACTAAATATATTATGTATGCATTACTCCACACATCCATTAATTTTGCAATTGTATTCAAAAAGCAAACACATCTGCGTGAGATTTAATCTTCATAAACTTTATTGCCTATGATTCTGTGAGCCTAGTTCTGATAAATTTAAGGTTGCATTGAACTCTGCTGCAACTTACTTCGTAGTCAACATGCATAAGATTGGGCTGCACATTGGTTGTAAATGTAACTGTTAACGTTAACATACTTTTAAAAATAAATAAATAAAACATTCTGATTTCTCCAGTGAACCACAGTTTTTCAAAACTAATTAACAGTGGCTATAGCCAAGGAAATCTGCAAGAACCTAGAAAATATTTCATCCATACAGAATCATGTACATCTGTATTACATGCACTTTAACATTCTGAAAATATGTTTTACAGACTCTTCTTTTTTCATTTGGAACTGTGCTATGATGATTCTGATCCTTGGGGCTTGCCAACAATGTATTCTGAGCAGTGAAGCCCGATTTTTAATTTGAACACATTTATAAAATGAGGTCAGTATCTCAGTTATTTTGAGCTATTATTTATTTCCTCTATCTCCAGTACTTAATGGACCAGCTTTCTTTCTAATACTGTTTCTCACTCTCAATATTTTTCAAAAGTCACCTTCAGTTATGCATTGGAACAAGAGAAAAGGGATCTAAAAGAATTCCATCTTCTAAATTTTTATATTGATTTTAATTGATGTTTCTAAATTTATTTATTTATTTACAACATTTATAAGCTACCCCATAACATAGGGTTCTCCGGGCAGCTTACAATAAATGAGAATAGAAACAATTAAAATACAAAATAAGACATAAACCCATAAAATCTGGTGACCGGCCAGATGGGCGATTCACAAATGTAATAAATAATAAATAAAAATCAAAAGCAGCACAAATAAAGTAACAGAAAACAAAACTCATAGCAAACCCAAAATGAAAACACAGACTTGAAAACTGAGAGCTGCAGTCTACATGAGTTACTGAAAAGGCCTAGGTGAACAACAAGTTCTTTACCTGGTGCCAAAAAGACCACAGTGATGGCAAATGTCTCTGGGAAGGCTGTTCCATAACCAGCGTGCCACTACCAAAAAGGCCCTTTGCTATACATAAATAAATTCATTTATTCTTATATGTTCTTATGCCCAGTAAATGGACAGGGAGCACTTGATGCTATGGACTACTGCAGCTAAGCAGGTGGCGCATGGATGGGAGGTCATTTGTCATCCTATAGAAGAAGATACTCAGGCTTTCCAAAGAAGAGCAGATAGGTAAAATAAATAAACAAATCATGTAAACAAATCATATTCACTGAATACACTTAAACGCGAGCTTAAGACCCTCTTCAAGCAGGCATTTAATCTTTAATATGTTGCTCTAATGATTAATTTTATTGCTGGCTCCTTAATGTTTTAAATATTTGACACGTTTTTAATGTTTAATATTGTATTGCTTTGATACTTTTATTGTTGTATTTTTTGTTTGTTTGGTCCCCCCCCCCCCCCCGGTTTGGTTTTATGATTGTAAACTGCTCTGAGGGCATTTGGCAGTTGGGCAGTGTAAAAATCTAACCAATTAATAAATAAACATGCCACATATTCCACTCCCCAAAAATGCATGATTGTTTGTCATACAATTAACTATTGTTTAGAACATGTATATTGCATATATTTTACTCTAAGGGTCATAAAATGGGACATGGACTTAAGCTGTTTCAATGCCCACAGCTGAAAATCAGTACCTAATACATGGCACCAAGCAAATCAAAAACACTCGAATTGGATGGGATGTCACCCATTTTATTCTCACACATCTTTGGCCACAGATTCCTATGTGCCTTTGCAATGTGATCCTGGGTAAACAACAAGACCTGCCAACTTCTGGAGTCAGGATCCCATCACAAGAAGAGAGAGAGCTCCTGCCAAAGACTCCAGAACATGTCAGGACCGGGAGGAACAGACTCACCTTACTGGAGACTCTGGCTTGGCAGCTAGGAAGGATGGAAACTAGGAAGTAACTTCCACACTTGGACCTTCCAAATTCAGGGACTCAGATAAACATGCCTTGCCTTGTGCCTGGGCTCCCCTATGCCATGATCACTCCCTAGGCCCCCAAAACATAAAGCATGGCAATCTCAGACAGAAGCCATTGTTAGAAGGCACAGTAGTCATCTGGCAGTATGGCAGCATCCTTCTAGAAGCTCTGCTTTTGAGGATGAGACCCTGATTGAGATGAGATCAAGGATCAGGGCCTCCACTGATGCAGCAGGAAAGGTGAAGCTGAAAGGCCTTCGATAAGAACTTTCAGTCGATTCCTGGCTGGCAGTGGTACAACATCCACACTTCCTATTTCCTTGCTATAACTAGCCCAGTGATGGTGAACCTATGGCACGGGTGCCACAGCTGGCACGCAGGGACCTCTCTGTGGGCACTCGAGCCATTGGTCACAAGATCGCAAAAGGACTGTCCCCTTCTGCAAAACACGAATGATTTTGTTCTTTCTCACAATGTGGAACAGAATGATTTTATTCTAGAATTCCTGTTACAGAATTCTTTTCTACATTGTTATCACATTAAAAGATTTTGAAGAATGATGGCTTGGATGTAAAGCCCTAACAGTTGACCTGAGTGCTGCATGTGTTGCTCTCAAACTAACGGAGTATGAGACAAGGTTTGACAAATTATCAGCATGCATGCAATAGCAAAAATCACATTAATTGTGCAAAAGCATGTCCAATGCAAACTTTTACCTAATACAGTGTTTGCAGTCCAAGACATAAAGTGTTTAAAATGTGTTAAGCACGTTTAGTTTTCTTGTTTATCTTGCTCATCCTAGTACAGTTGACTTTTACTTTTACTAATCCGACACCTGTAGAAGCAGGGAAAGGACCTGGGGTAAAGCTTGCTCCATACAATTTCAGTCTGGCATATAATCATATTACAAGTTGAGAATCCCTTATCCAAAAATACATGTTCCTAATTATTTAAAAAGTTTGTATAAATTCCCTTCAGGCTATGTAGTACTATAATACAATGTAGTATTCCCTTCAGGCTATGTAGTACTATAATACTATAATGTAGTACTATAGTACAATGTAGTACTATAATAATTTGTTGAGTTGAGTTGATTTTTTTTCAACAAAAAACTGTTTGTATCATTGAAAGCTCTGTTATTGTGTTTTTCTTTTAAGACAAAAGATGTTAATTAGTTCGGACAACTGTATGAGTTGTTTTTCTAAAACTAAAACCTCGGTATTCAGGTTTAATTGCAGTGTTGGCAATTTGAAATAAATAAGTTGGTTTTGTGTTGCAGTTTGGGCACTTGGGCTCAAAAAGGTTCGCCATCACTGAACTAGCCTGTAGACAACTCCCCTGATGTTTCAGCAACCATTATCCTAGCTTGGCCCCAATGGTAGTCTTCCTTCCTAGCAGAATGACCCCCCCAACTTAATTTGGTAGGGGCATGAAGAGGAGGGCCTCCAAAGATCATAGAATCATAGAATCATAGAAAAGTAGAGTTGGAAGGGGCCTACAAGGCCATCGAGTCCAACCCCCTGCTCAATGCAGGAATCTAGGTCAAAGCATCTCTGACAGATGTCTGTCCAGCTGCACCTTGAATGCCTCCAGAGTGGGAGAGCCCACGACCTCCCTAGGTAGTTGATTCCATTGTCTTATTGCTCTGACAGTCAGGAAATTTTTCCTGATGTTTAGGTGGAATCTAGGTTCCTGTAACTTGAGCCCATTATTCCGTGTCCTGCAAACTGGGATGACCGAGAAGAGATCTTTGCCCTCCTCTGTGTGACATCCCTTCAAATACTGGAAGAGTGCGATCATATCTCCCCTCAGTCTCCTCTTCTGAAGGCTAAACATGCCCAGTTCTTTCAGTCTCTCCTCATAGGGCCTTGTTTCCAGTCCCTTTATCATCCTTGTTGCCCTCCTCTGAACCCTCTCCAGTTTGTCTATGTCCTTCTTAAAGTGAGGTGCCCAGAACTGGACGCAGTACTCAAGATGAGGCCTAACCAGTGCCGAGTAAAGGGGAATTATCACTTCCCGCGATTTGGAAGCTATACTTCTATTAATACAGCCCAAAATTGCATTTGCCTTCTTTGCAGCCACATCGCATTGCTGGCTCATATTCAGTTTGTGATCTACCACAATTCAAGATCCTTCTCACTTGTAGTATTGTTGAGCCAAGTGTCCCCCATTCTGTAACTCTGCATTTGGTTTCCTCTCCCTAGGTGCAGCACTTGGCATTTATCCCTATTAAATTTCATTCTGTTGTTTTCGGCCCAGCGCTCCAGCCTATCGAGGTCACTTTGAATTTTGTTTCTGTCTTCCAGAGTATTAGCTGTTCCACCCAACTTTGTGTCATCTGCAAATTTGATAAGCATTCCCTGTACCTCCTCATCCAAGTCATTAATAAAAATGTTGAAGAGCACCGGGCCCAGGACCGAGCCCTGTGGTACCCCGCTCGTTACCTCTCCCCAGTTTGAGAAGGAACCATTGATAAGCACTCTTTGAGTCCGATTCTTTAGCCAATTGTGGATCCACCTGATAGTTGTTCCATCTAGCCCACTCTTAGCTAGCTTACTAATCAGGATATCATGAGGCACTTTGTCGAAAGCTTTGCTGAAGTCCAGGTATATAATGTCCACAGCATTCCCACAGTCCACAAGGGAGGTTACCCGATCAAAAAATGAGATCAGATTAGTCTGACAGGATTTGTTCTTGACAAATCCATGCTGGCTTCTAGTAATCACTGCATTGTTTTCAAGGTGCTTGCAGACTGACTTCTTTATAATCTGCTCAAAAATCTTCCCGGGGATTGATGTCAGACTGACTGGCCTATAGTTCCCAGGTTCCTCCTTCTTGCCCTTTTTGAAGATGGGAACAACATTTGCCCTCCTCCAGTCATCTGGCACTTCACCTGTCCTCCATGATTTCTCAAAGATAATAGACAGTGGTTCTGAGAGTTCTTCTGCCAGTTCCTTTATTACTCTAGGATGCAGCTCATCAGGCCCTGGAGATTTAAACTCGTTCAGAGTAATCAGATGCTCCTTGACCATTTGCCTATCAATCTGAAGCTGCAGTTCTGCCCCTTCAGTCTGCACTTCAGGTTTGCCAGGGGGGTCATAGACCCTCTTTTGGGAGAAGACCGAGCCGAAGTAGGAATTGAACACTTCTGCCTTTTCTTTGTCTTCTGTTATCAATTTGCCATCCTCATTGCGTAGTTGAACCACCAGTTCTTTCTTCTGTCTTTTACTGTGCATGTATCTGAAGAAAGCTTTTTTGTTGCTTTTAGCATTCCTCGCTAACCTTAGCTCATTCTCAGCTTTAGCCTTCCTGACACTATTCCTGCAGTTCTGTGCTACCTGCCTGTACTCTTCCCCTGTAGCCTGTCCTTCCTTCCACTTCCTATACGTGTCCCTTTTTGTTTTCAGGTCATCTTTGAGTTTATTGTGAAGCCACATTGGCTTCTTCTGTTGCCCTCTGCCTTTTTTCCTTGTGGGAATTGTTTGCAATTGTGCCTTTAAAATTTCCTTTTTTAAAAACTCCCACCCCTCCTGGGCTCCATTTCTCGTGAGAGTCACTTGCCATGGGATCTTACTAATCATTGTTCTGAGTTTGTTAAAATTGGCTTTCCTAAAATCCAGGGTACGTGTTTGGCTACACTCAGCTTTTGCTTCCGTTAGAATCAAGAACTCAAGTATAACATGGTCACTTTCCCCCAGAGTTCCCGAAACTGCCACTTTATCCACTAACTCGTCTCTGTTGGTTAGAATCAGGTCAAGGATAGCCGATCCTCTAGTTCCTTCCTCCACTTTCTGTAGGAGGAAGTTATCAGCAGCACAGCTCAGGAATTTCTTGGAGGGGCCATGTTTGGCTGAATAAGTCTCCCAACAGATATCAGGGAAATTGAAGTCTCCCATTACTACCACATCGTGCCTCCTTGAAACAATGGCAATTTGCTTTTCAAAAGTTCCATCCTCGTCTTCTCCTTGATTGGGTGGTCGGTAGTAGACTCCAACCGCCATGTTCGTTTTATTCTTTGCCCCCTTTATTTTAACCCAGATGCTCTCAATGGGGCTGCCAAGCACCTCTTCCTGTATCTCTGTGCAGAGATACGTATTTTTAACATACAGTGCAACTCCACCTCCCTTTCTGTTGCTTCTGTTCCTTTTGAACAAGTTATACCCTTCAATTGCTGTATTCCAGTCATGGGAGTCATCCCACCAGGTTTCAGTTATCCCTATCAAGTCGTACTTGCCCTCATGTATCAAGAGTTCAAGTTCATCTTGTTTATTGCCCATACTCTGGTGACCAAAGGTACATATGGGAGAAGACATTCCTTTAGATACTCTGGCCCCAAGCTATT
Organism: Shinisaurus crocodilurus; assembly: GCA_021292165.1. Lineage (NCBI taxonomy): Eukaryota > Metazoa > Chordata > Lepidosauria > Squamata > Shinisauridae > Shinisaurus > Shinisaurus crocodilurus. The sequence goes on from CM037879.1 coordinate 133,354,457, forward strand.
CAGGGCTGTAAAGGTCAACACCAGTACTTTGAATTTGGCCCGGAAATGGACTAGAAGCCAGTGAAGCTGATAAAGCACTGGCATCACATGTTCATATCAGCCAGTCCCAGTTAATAGCTAGCAATTCTATTTTGGACTAACTGAAGTTTCCAGACCCCTTCATCCAGCAGGATGCCTCTGCTGGATCCCAGTTATCTCAGCCTAACCTACCTCACAGGGTTGTTGTGAGGATAAAATGGAGAGGAGGAGGAGGATTATGTAAACCGCCTTGAGTTCCTTGTAGGAAAAAAGGTGGGGTATAAATGTAATAAAAAAAATAAAATAAAAAAAAGGTGCCCTTCCATTTGCATAGGGGCAAGTCTGGATCAAACCCTGTGTTTTAGCACATACAATACACAATAATGCTAAAAATATAACCATTTAGCAGCTTTTCAGCTGCATTCTAAGCACATTTACCAGGAAGTTCCTTACTTCAGAGAAAACATGCTCAAGCAGTAATTCTCGTTTTCTTTGGGTCAGATCACACAGATTCTTTCCCTGTTTAAAATCAGATGGTGAAATGCATTCACTGTTGCTTGGAACATCCTGTGAAATTTATGGTTAAACATTTCTTTTCTCCCTGCTAATTACCCTTTTAACCTCTTCTTGTTTGTTGCTGAAGATCTCCTATACTCCCACCCAGGTAGACAAGAGCAATATATTAACATGCTTGACAGATTGTGGATTCTTCTGAGTGGGAGTTAAAATGATTGCTGCTCTAGGACACTGCTCAGAGCCAAAGCTGGAGGTGTTTTTCCTTAAAAACAAAACATTTTTATTAAATGTTTTATGAGAGAATACAATATAAAGCTGCCAAGAGGGAGAAGCAAAATGGGATTTCATAATGTTTTTCCCAGCATCCCAATAAATAACAACAAATTTATTTTTGATGACAGACTCCTGTATGATCCAGCCAAAGTTAAGCACTCCTACATCCCATTGATATTGGAGTTAAGCAAATGCATACATCTTTCTTAATGAAATCAATGGGATTTCAAAGTGCACAATTTTGGCTGTACTATCCCCTTGCTTTGTTTTATTTTAACCAGGTACTATCACTGAGGATATGTGAATCCTACCAAAATAGGTAACATTCATAGCATATATTTTTGCAATTGTTAAAATATATTCAGCAATAAATTAAAACACAAATTCAAGATTTGTGAACCAACCTAACAGGCAGTCTAAAAGTGCTCCTGCCTCAGTCGCTAGAGTCCTTCTCAATTCCTTGGCAGTTAAGTAAGAGGTGATTTTTAAAGCACAGCATGAAGTATTTGCAAATTGCAATAGCTTCTGGATGTGGTTTTACAGAGGCCAGATTAACTGAGGAACACAACTTCCATTATTTCCCCAAACCTTTAATAGTCTCAAGAGTAAAAGCTAAAAACCTTATGGTGAAGTCTGAAAGTACCAGCAGTAATCTACCCCTTCAATCCCAGCAGGATGCCATTACAGATATAACAAAGGAGTCGCTGTGGATCTCGGGAAATAAATAGAAGACATGCAGATTTCCATATATGTTTCCTTTATAGCTTCACCTGGGAAAGCATGGTGTTTCCAATAACATGCCACTTTCAAACAAATCAATCCCCACTTCAGTAACAGAGCTGAGAGGTACAGATGGAGATACAGAAATTGGAGATTTGCTGAATCAAACCTGATTGGCCCTTAAGACTGAGTGGTATAGCTAAAGCATGGCAGACCTGGCTTTGCAAAATTTCTAGCGGTCTCTGACCTGTTGCACCAAGGCAGTGGCTGACATCTGCTTCTGCAACTTCCTTTACTTAAGGGAGGTGGCTTGCATCGGAGAGGCTCTTGAAGTAATGTGCCACACAGGCTCAGGCCCCGTTAACCAGGGGGCCCTGTTTGCGCTATGGCGAGGGTGCTGTGGTGGGAAAGGAGGAGGCTGGCGCAGCTGGAGGCTGCGCTCTGGCAGCTCTGTGTGGGCAGGGCTGGGGCCTGGGTTGCGCGGGTCTCAGCTCCCTCAGCCCAATCAGTGGTACTGGTTGGACTGGGGGGAGGGCAGGGCTCCTGGTAGTGGGCTGGGCTGGGAGGTAGTTTTCCCTCCAGGCTGCTCTGCAGCTATAAAAGGCGACTGTGGCCCGGGCTCCTCCTTACCTGCACACATAGCCGTTGCGATCTTGCTCCCAATCCACCCTTCCCTCAGGTAAGGTGGTTTTGCTGTGGATGACTGTCAGCCGCCGGTTGATGGGGCTGGGAAGGAATTTTACCTGTAGAGATTGATTGGTTTGTCTCACAGGGTTTTTGCCTTCTCACAGCAATACAAGTTTGTTTAAAGTTATTTGCCAAGCAGCAATGTCACAATTTCGAGGTGGATGGCATCGGGCTGGATCCAAGTCAAAGGGAAAGGGGGTACATGCCCCTCCCTAACAGGAATGGAGGGTCCCTGTGGGTGGGGGCCACAGGGCTGCAGCCCAGCTTGGGGGCTAGCATGCCGTGCCACCCCCAGGGGAGCAGGGAAACATGCAAAAGGCACATGCTGGAGCATGGCCAACCCATGCTTTGGCAGGACATCTACCCCCCTTGGGGTCACCCAGCATGCGGGCTGTGGTGCAAATCGGCCAGCGGGCGGGCGGGCCGATTCAGGGATCCAACCCCATATCATGCATGTCAAACTCTAAGCTTTACCCAATAAAGTTGTGGCCAAGTTATAACCCAACCCTGGCTCTGTGTAAGTTACTGGGTGCCTTTCCTGGGACGGCGACCATTAGGCGCTCGGGGCGCAACTTGAGTTGCTTACACTGACCTCACAACAAGTTTGATAAATTCTCTCTTCCAAGGTTCATTCCCACTTAAGCTCTGCTGTTAGTGAACTCCGCTTTCCCTGTTCTTGGGCTGCTGCTCGAAACAGCAACCGTGTGCTTAATTCCTCCTCCTCCTCTATAACCTTTAACAACTTGCCTGTGCCTTGATGGCAAAGCATTGCATGATTTTCCACCTTCATCCCACACTGCTGCCGCCAAAAGACCAGCAAAATGCACAATGCCATGACATGAATATACAGAGGCGGAATTAAACATGCCATAGCCACTTTTCATGATCACCTTTTATTTAATGTGTGTTATTCCAGCCCCTGGGTTGGAGTGCCTGACAGAGGGCCTCTCCCGGCATGACCCTACCTGCACACTACGGTGGTCATCCAAGGCCCTCCTCCAGGTGCCTCCCTCCTCCAAGGGAGGCATGGAGGGTGGCAACAAGGGAGAGGGCCTTCTTGATGGTGCCCCCCCCCCATTTTGGGATGATCTCCTCAATGAGTGGTGCCAACATTGTTATCTTTTTGGCGCCAGGTTAAGACAGTCTTCTTCTCTCATGCATTTGGCAGCATATGATGTGGTTTTAATCAGGGCTTGAATTTTTCTTGTTGATTGTTTAAAATTGTTTTAGATATATGTGTGTGTCTCTCTGTGTTGTATGTTCATATGTTAGTATGTATATGGTTTTAATAAGATATTTTAAGGTTTTCATCTTTGTAAACAGCCCAGAGAGCTTTGGTTATTAGGGGTGGGCGAACCACTGGGACCTGACCCACCTTGGCAGACACTGCTGCTGTGCCTGCCGAGCCGGGCTGAAAGCTGGCACGTGCTGTGTTGCTCGCTGGACTTTTGGGTTCCCGGTGGACTGATGTTTATGTAGTAAATGCCTTAAGATACATCAAAAGTGGCTGCAATTTGCACAAATTATGCAAATTATGGCCGCTTTAGGCGTATCTTAAGGCATTTCCTACATAAACAGCATCCCACCAGGAACCCCGCAGTCGCTTCCCTGGCTCAACTTGGGAGAATGTGACTTGAGCCGGGGAAGAGGTAAGTAGGACAGAGTTTTGGGGGGGCGAGCCAGGCTGGTCTGCCGGATTTCCACCCCCCAAACGAAATCCTCAGACTATCCTTATGAAAATTGGATGCCCCAATAAATTTGTGAATATCTTGCGACTTCTCCATGACAACATGACGGCAACGGTTTTGGACAACAACGGCTCTCATGGTGCTCCATTTAAAGTGGGATCAGGTGTTAAACAGGGATGTGTTATCGCCCCAACATTATTTGCTATTTTCATCGCCATGATTTTACATCTTGTTGAGGGAAAACTTCCCACTGGTGTGGGAATTATATATCGAACAGATGGGAAGCTTTTTAATCTCAGCAGGCTGAAAGCAAAAAGTAAGGTAATTACAACCTCCATTGTGGAACTTCAGTATGCTGATGATAATGTGGTCTCCGTCTCCGCACATTCAGAGGATGATCTCCAAACTATCCTAAATGCTTTTGCAGAAGCATACGAAAAACTTGGTCTCTCACTTAACATCAAAAAACCCAAAGTGCTTCATCAGCAAGTGCAAGCTAACCCTTTGGTGATGCCATCTATCCAGCTTGGCGGGACAATACTGGAAAATGTCGATCATTTTCTCTATCTTGGCAGCTATCTTTCTGTTACAGCTAACATCAACAGTGAAATCCAACATCGTTTGAGCTCCGCAAGTGCCACGTTTTCTCGAATGAAACATAAGAGTGTTTGAGGATCCGGATATTTGTAAGAAGACCAAAACACTGGTTTATGAAGCCATTGTATTACCAACTTTATTGTATGCCTGCGAAACATGGACTATCTATAAACGTCACTTCCACCTCCTTGAAAGGTTTCATCAACGCCTCCGGAAAATCCTGCGAATTACTTGGGAAGATAGGCGAACAAATGTCAGTGTACTGGAAGAAGCAAAGACTACTAGCATTGAAAAAATGATCCTTCAACGCCAACTTCAGTGGACCGGTCATGTTGTTCGAATGCCTGACAAATGTCTCCCAAAGCAGTTACTTTATTCCCAACTCAAGGATGGAAAGCAGAATATCGGTGGTCAATATAAGAGGTTTAAAGATGTTCATAAGGCTAATCTAAAAAAATGCAATATAAACATCGAAAACTGGGAAGCTCTGGCCCATGAACGATCTAAATGGAGGTTGGCCTTTCACAAAGGTTCCATGGACTTTGAAGAAGCCCAAGTGCAAGGTGAAAGGGAGAAACGTGCTAAGCGAAAAGCACGTCAAACGAATCCTTTACAGGACCATCTTCCATCTGGTAACCTGTGTCCTCACTGTGGGAAGCTGTGTGGATCTAGAATTGGCCTCCACAGTCACTTACGGACCCATCGCTAGAGTCTACACAATCTTCTTTAGAATTTTCTCCTTTTATCCTGGAAGACAATCTTACTCGGTCACAAGTGATCGCCTGATGATGATGGTATGAAATGAAATGAATGAAAGAGCCAGACATGCCCTTACACAAATGGAAGGGCTCTTTCCTTTTGCAGAACACACACTGACTCAGTAGAACCTCCCAATGGAGGAAGGTCGTGGGAAGGAGATTCCTCCTTCCCACGGCAGCTGCCTGTGTCCCCAAAAAGCTGCTCCAGAGGGTAAGGGGACCTGTGGATGGTGGTGCTGGGGACTGCAGGAGGAAGAAGGTATTGGCAAGAATTGCTTCCCCCACTTTCTCCAGTGGAGCATCCCTTGAGCAGAGCTCCACTTATAGGAAGTCTGCATCCAACCCACTGTTTCCTAACATGCTTGGTTTTGCTCTCCTCCAGTCATGCTTTTAAAATGCATTCCTTTTAAATTATAGGGAATGCTGGGAGTTGTAGGACGTTTTTCTGTCTAAACATGCTTCGGATTGCACTGTAAGCATGCAATCCTATGGCCCTCTGATGTTGTCTGGGGAGCAATAGGAGAGGGCATAGAAGCCGCTGTGATTCAGAAATCCCTTCCAAGGTTGCAGCGCTACAGAGCACCCACCTCCCCACCGTGTAGCCTACGCAGTCCTTTCTGCGCTAGCAAGGAACCGAAGATGGAAGATCACCTCCGGTTTCCCTGTGGGGCAAGTATTCCCGGCGGGGAGGGGAGTAGCGAGGCACCATCGTTTTACAACGAATCCAGACATTGCTTCAGCCTCTCCTCTTTGTGAGGAGAGGCCGAAATCAGCCATCTAGATGTTTTTGAGCGTGAGGGGAGCACAGAGGCAATCCTACCCGATCCACATTCAATAGGATGCCCTAATTCTCTGGGTTTGGAGGGTTGAGGACACCCACACAGGATGGGGCTGCCCGTCACCTATACTCAGAAGCCAGGATTCTTTGTGGGCCTGGCCCTTACACATGTTCTGTAGCTGTGCTGTGATTTTATTTATTTGTTACGCTTTTTTTATCCCCCAGTGATCGCAATGCAGAATACGTGGGTCCTCCCCCTCCATTTTATCAGCACAAGAACCCTGTGAGGCAAGTTAGCCTGAGAGAGAGTGACTGTCCCAAGGTCACCCAGTGAGCTTCATGCCTGAAGGGGATTTGAACCTCAGTCTCCACAGCATAGCAGTGGGTATTGCTGCTACATTTGCAGCATTTTACAGCACAGGGAGAGTTAAAATATCTTAGAATAGTGGATTGGCTGTCTTAAATCCAGGTACTGGGATTGCTGGATTCTTGCACCTCCTCCTCCTTCACTGCCCACTGAAAAGAGGACTTTGGAACCAATTCCTTTTGTACAGTTAGTATACATTAACGCCATCCCTAGGACTGCAGTACATTATCAGCATGGCTGTTGCATAATGTATTTCCCCCTCACATTAAAAGTGACAAGTTTTCATAAAAGCCCATTTTACTTAAATGCATGTCATTACATTTAAACAAATGGCTCCTAGAAATAAAACGACTGTGTGTTCTGGTGAGATGCATGCTACTTTCTAATAAAACCGAGCATGTGGAAACTCATGTGAATTCATGGATGCATTGGGCGGAATCCAATTAGCTCATCCCACTAACAGTATAGCTGCTGTCAGCAGAATGGTGTGTGTGTGTGTGTGTGATTTCCTCTCTCCCTTGCAGCTACCTGCTTGCCCCCAAAATCTGTGCCAGAGGGTTGGGGAAACCTCCTCCAGAGTAGATTTTGGGAGGGTGTGTGAGGGGCTGCAGGTGGGGGAGAGGAAGAGACAGTCTTATTTTGCGAGCAGAACTCGGCTTGTGAGATACACGTGTGTGTTTTGAAAAATACCTTTCCTATGCCCAGTCCCCGTCATGTTCCTTCAGACATAGACACATATATACACCCATTTATCCTACTCACATGCAATGCAATACCTTACAGAAGTATTCACCCCCCTTTGACTTTTCCACATTTTGTTGTGTTACAACCTGGAATTGAAATGGATTTAATTGGCATTGTTACCACTTGATCTACACAAGATACTCAACACTGTAAAGTGTTGTGTACATCAAGTGGTAACACTGTAAAGGTGCAAAATATTTTTTATCATGGAACAAAAATTAAGTAAACAAAAACAAACTGGCACGTGTTGGTTGCATACTGTAAGTATTCACCCCCCATAATCAATACTTGGTAGAAGCACCTTTGGCAGCAATAACAGCTGAGCCTGTGAATCTTCCTGGGTAAGTCCTTATCAGCTTTGTGCATTTGGGTCCTTCAGTGTTAGCCCATTCTTCCTGGCAAAATTGCTCCAGCTGTGTCAGGTTGGATGGGGACTGTTGCAGACAGCAACTTTTCCAAGTCTTCCCACAGATTCTCAATTGGATTGAGTTCTGGGCTTTGACTGGGCCATTCTAAGACTTTCAGGTTCTTGTTTTCAAACCACTCCAGTGTGACTCTGGCTGTGTGTTTAGGGTCATTGTCCTGCTAGAAGGTGAACTCCGCCCCAGTCCAAGGTCCCTTGCAGAATGCAGACTCAAACAGGTTTTCCTCTAGAATTGCCCTGTATTTTTTTGGCTCCATTCATCTTGCCCTCAATCCTGACCAGTCTCCCAGTCCCTGCCAAGGAAAAGCATCCCCACAACATGATGCTGCCACCACCACGCTTCACCATGGGTATGGTGTTCTCAGGGCAATGAGCACTGTTGGCTTTGTGCCACAAAGAACGTTTTGCAGCAAGGCAAAAAGTTCCATTTTGGTCTCATCAGATAACTTTTCCCCACATTTGCTGTGTTTCCCACATGCCTTTTTGCAATCTCCAAACAGGCTTTGAGATGGGTTTGTTTCAGCAATGGCTTTCTTCTTGCCACACTTCCATAAAGCCCAGCTTTGTGGAGCATCCAGGTGATAGTTGTCCCATGGATGGTTTCTCCCATATCAGCTGTGGATCTCTCCAGCTCTAGAGTTACCATTGGCCTCTTGGTTGCTTCTCTGACTAATGCCCTCCTTACCTGGTCACTGAATTTTGGTGGATGGCCTTCTCCAGGCAGAATTGCAGTTGAGCCATATCCTTTCCATTTTGTAATAATGGATTTAATGGTGCTCTGGGGGATGTTCATAGTTTGGGAATTTTTTTATAACCCAGCCCTCCTGATTTTTATAACCCAGCCCTCCAGCCCTAACTTTATCCCAGAGTTGTTTTGATAGCTCCTTGGACTTCATGATGTCGTTTGTTTAGATATTCCCTCCAACAAACTGTGGGGCCTTCCAGAAACAGGTATATTTAATCTGAGATCACGTGGCCCTGGAATTGCATACAGGTGGACTCTATTCAACTACTTATCGCATATGACTTCTTGTCTTGAGGCAGTGGGTTGCACCGTATTTAGGCATGTCACAGCACAGGGGGCGAATACTCACGCAACCAGCACATACCAGTTTGTTTTTGTTTACTTAACTTTGGGAACACAATAAAAATATTTTGCACAGAGTTAGGGGTGTCCACGTACCTGCCCCCCCACCCCGCCACTCAATTCTCAGTGGTGCGGAGCGATTCTCTGCACCGCTCAAGCCACCCGCACCGGGACCCTGCGCTGCGGCTTTTCTGTAGAAACCAGGGCAACAGGGCTGAAAACAGCCCTGTTGCCCTGGTTTCTACAGAAAAGCCGCAGCGCAGGGTCCCAGCATGCCAGTGCAGGGTCCCGTCCCGTCACTTCTGGCCAGCCGGAAGTGACGCGACGGGACCGTCACGGGAGGCTTGGCCCAGACTGGCGAGCGGGGCCCGGGACCCGGTAAGGCCCGCTCGCTTCGGGCGGGCGTGAGCGGGGCCGATTTCGGCCTGCTACGCCCGCTCGAGGCGAGCGGTTACAACCCTACAGTGTTGAGTATCTTGTGTACATCAAGTGGTAACAATGCCAAAGGTCTTGGAGTCCTTTAAAGTTCACCAATTCAGAACACACCTAGTCAAATATAGATTGTTTTGGCTCTTGGTCATAATATTACTCCCAATTTGCTACTGTTCTGTTCATGCAGAGCCCCATAGTTGCAGGAGCTGCCCTGTTTCCTTCTGTGAGTAGGGCACTTCCCATAAGCACACTGGGAAATCTCAGATTATTTCTCTTCCTGCAAGGGAATGGGATAAACGCATATAGGTCTTTGGAAAAAAATCCACTTGTTATTACTTCCTTATGTTTGACTAATCTACTTTAATTAATCTATAATTACCCAAGACAACAAGAATGCTGGAAAATGTCACAAACTTTTCTATGAAAACACAACTGTAACTGTAAATTCCACTGCCAGCTACTCCACTCCAGTAAGGGAATTTATTGTTGCCTCTGGGTCTATAATGTACTTGTTTTCCAGATGGGATTTTTAGGCTGGCTGACACTGCTGACTGTGACATTAGCTGCAAGGACAATGTTGATTGTTTTGGCTGTATAATAATGATCAATGCTCCATTTGCATCAAATCTTTAAATAGCAAAAACCACTGGCCTGGTTTGCCATGGGTAGAAAGAGAAAGGGGGCATCTCTGTGTTTCTGAGTGTCCTGAGCCCATGTGGGAAACATGGCTGAAGAGCTCGGGTTTGGCTATGGGTGTTCTGGATTCAGATCAGGATTTGGCTAACTCATTGTGTCTTAGTCGAACCTACATCAAAAGGTTTTTATGAAGCCAAACTACTGCTTGGAGTTCCTTGGATGAAAGGCTGGCTTACAACCTTTGACAACTAACTAACTAACTAACTAACTAACTCTACACGTTTGCCTGTGCTTTAGACCAGCCTTCCCTGACCTAGAGCCCTCCAGATGTGTTGTACTGCAGTTTCCATCACCTCTCAGCCAGCAATGGCCATGTTGTCTGGAGGTGACCTGAGTTGTAGTCCAGCAACTTCTGGAAAGCATCAGGTTGGGGAAGGCTTCTTTAGAGCTACACAACTCTGATGGGCTCATGAAATGAGCGTTGTCATTCAATTGGCAAGTGAGAGGTAGGGACTGTCTACACAAAACTGTCCCCTTTAATTCCCAACCTGTAGGGACTAAAGGAAAGAAGAACATTATCATTTAACAGCCAAAATGGGAAATCTCATGCTATTCCTGGCTCAGTGGAGTGCAATCAATGCAAGTTAATAGACACTGTTTACTATTCCTTCCATATCATCCTATCTGCTGATGTATATTGAATAGAAGATCCAAATCCTCCTAAGTTACTGTGTTACTATTATTATTATTATTATTATTATTATTATTATTACTACTACTACTACTACTACTACTACTACTACAGTCATAGCCTTGGATTGAGAGCATAATTCGTTCCGGAAACGTGCTTGTAATCCAAAACACTCTTATATCAAAACGAAATCCCCCCAAAAAAATTTGTACAGAGATTTTTAATTTAAGCCGTACCTCAGTACTTGTATTGCAAGACGTCGCTTGTATATCAAGTAAATTTTTTTAAATAAATATTTAAAAATTTGCTTGTCTTGCAAAACGCTCTCAAACCAAGTTACTTGCAATCCAAGGTATTACTGTATTATTATTTCTGTTCAATATTAGACATATTTAGAAAAGTGTAAAAGCACTTAAACTATGGTATCTTCTTTATTTTGAAAATATTGTCCATTTATTTCGTTCTGAAAGATTAAACTAGTATTTAAATAATAATATGCATACACCTGAAAAAGCTTTGTGTTCCTGAGACTTGTTGTATGGGTAGGCAATGGATGAGCACAGCTGACTATTGACTGGTGGTCAGTATCTTACCAATGTATGCAAGAAGCCCTCTGTGGAGATCCAGTAGTGAGAAGAAAGAGCCAGTGTGGTGTAATGGTTAGAGTGTCAGAGTAAGGCTGGGGAAACCCAGGATTGAGAGGGCTCCACCCTTAAAGGCAGCCTAGAAATAATTAAAGATAGACAGATAGACAGATGATAGATAGATGTTCAAATCCCCATTCATCCACAAAGCTCACTGGGTGACACTGGGCCTGTCTGTCGCTAATTCTCAGCTCAGCTGACCTCACAGGACAGTGGTGAGGATAAAATGGGGAGAAAACCATGTATATTGCCTTGAGCTCCTTGCAGTAAAGTAGGATATAAATGTGTTGTTGTTGTTGTTGTTGTTGTAATAAGAATAACAACTACAACAACCTCTTCAGATGTGGATATATGGTAGAACAAACCTGCCACTCAACTGAGATCATCTTCAAAGGCCCTTCTCCGCCCACCTTCTGAGTGTAGGGGGGTGTTTACCGGAGAAAATGCCTTTTCTCTGGTGATGCCCATAGACATGCTCACTTGGCATGATCGTCTTTTAGGGGCCAGCAAAAGTCTATCCCCTTTTCTCTTTCTTTCAATGGATTCAACTCAAGATCCCTTTTATTTGCTATAAGCAGCTTTTACCTTTTCATTGTTTTGTTGTGCTGTTTTCTGCTGCTTTAGTCTACTTTTTATTGATGTTTTTATTTTTTACTGTAGCCCTATGCAGATGTTTGCCTGCTCACATGTAGGGCAAAAATGGGGAGGGGGTGCACACACAAGCCCTGCCCCCCCACATCCCCACATGCCTGACTTCTGTTTGGACCTTCGCATGTTAAGAGCTCCTGAGATAGGAAAGCCTGATAATAAATACAGCCCTAATAAATACAGAATGAAAAGAATAAAATTGTCCATACTATGTGGGCCGATGCCATAGACAACTGGCTTCTCTGTCAGACTTATCACTTGGTAGGTGACCAATTATATTCACCAATTGTAAGACTGAATCTGGCCTTCTCATCCCCACACACACATCAAATTGGCTGTCCTACAGGTGAGTTGTCACATAGCAGTAGTGTGGGGAATGTAGCCCACAGGCCTTTTCTTGCTTACGGTACTCCTAAACGAAGCACTTAAGTGCTAATGTTTTCTAGATTGCACCCAATGGAACTATTCCTTGTGCTTAGTATCTTAAAATAAGCACATCTGAAAAGTATTATAAAGGCTCCCAATTATAACAACATTAGGGATCACAGAAAAAGATCCTAGAAGACTTCAAACATACATGGAGTCCTTGAGCTATCCAGGAATATTTAGGCAATTTGTCATGGCACCATAGCATAGTAAATACGAGCTAAGGTTATATGGAAAAGGAATATTTTTTTTTTAAAAAAACATATCTTTGTTTCATACAAAGGTTGAAGTGAAGAGACGTGTGCACCTTTTTTCTTTCTCTTTTGCCTGACAAAGTTACCCATTCTAAAATTCAAGGGTAAGTAAAGAAGGACAATACCGCTCCGGCATTTCTGCAGCAGTCTGACCCTGAAACACTCCCACAGGCCACATCACAATTACCAGCACATCTCGTAGAGGAGCCAGTCTCATAGCCAGATGCTCTTGCTGCTAGTAGATTGAAGCCTTGCCTTTGGGTCTTGAAATGCCAATCAAGACTTACAATATGACCTTGTGTACTGACTCTTCCCTTGGAGGAGGTAGGGGGACAAGAAACAAAAGAAAAGTAAGCAGGACCAGAAGCTTCTGCATCAGGCCCAACTGCTACAGCCTGCTTTTATTTGCTTTACAACTGCAATGCTAGGAAAGCATACTACTGAGATTCTTGTATGCTGGCAAGCTCAACAAGGCAAATATAGGTTTTTAATTTTAAAAGAAGTCAATCATCTCAAATGCAGGAAGAAGATGGGCATGGAGAAATTAGCTCTTGTTCCACAGTAGCTTATTGTACCTGTTTGTTTGAGCTTTGTTTTGTAAGCAGTCAAAGAATGAAAAATTAAAGAGTCCATGTCCTGGAATTCTATCCAGTGTGTTGTGGACTTAATAATGCATTGAGTCAGGCAGTAAAACATCACAGCCTAGAAACCAGAATAATCATTTTCCATGCCTTGAATCTGAAGTGGAAGCCAGTTGCACTAGATTTAATTAGCTGATATCAACAAGATCTTTGCCAGTGTTAAAAGTAAGCACTCCTCTCTTTAAGGTAGCAATCCCTTGCACTCTTACTTGGGGGCAAGTACCACTTATCTCAGTTGGACTTATTTCCAAGTAGGGCCAGGCTCCTTTGTAGGGATTTGTTCTAAAACAGTAATTAGCTCTAAACCAGGAAGAGATCTATTGAATACAAATAGCTGAGATTCCATCCATCAATTACGTAAATCCACAAGGCACTATCCATGAAGGAGGAACAATCAGTCAGAAATGTTCCAGTGACACCTACTAAGGCTCCCACTAGGCATAAAGACTAAAGAGAATGCAGTTTCATTGGAGCTGGGTGGGGGTAGTGTTAGTTGGTACCAACTTGAGGGACAAAGGCTCATTAAGATATTTGGCAAGCTCTGGATCCGTATAGATGGAAAACTGGTGATAGCAGTGCATAACACTTTGCCTTTTCTTTCTTATTACCACATTCAGAGTCTTAGCTCTGAATTTTCCTGTCACTAGAATTCTACAATAATGCTGGATGGTATCTGTATCAGTCTGTTATAAAATCTCCATTGGCAAAGTCAGGGTATACAAAACAAGAGTTCTGTAAGAAACAAAACACATTATAGTGGTGTGGAATGTATGGCAATAAGGGTCCTGGTTCATACAGTGTAGTGCTGTAAGCATTAATTGCCTTCTTGGGCAGCACAGAGCAAGGTGAACACTCTTGTTGTCATGATAAAGATGCTCCAAGAATCAATTCCAAAAGCCTTATACATTTCCTAAAGATGGACTGTGCAGCAGGCTTTCAACATTGGTATAGTTGTTCTACCAGGTCATTCACTTCTTCCAGAAATGGGGCAACTGTCTGCTTCTTGGCATTCTGGTTCATCTCAACTCAGGGAATAACTCTATCCAGGCCTATCTTGATTGTACATTGTACTTCTCTTACATCGTAACTTTATCTTGATTGTACATCGTACTTTTGAGAAATCCAGTTACTGACCATGCTCAGTGCAGATATTGTTAAGGCGAGCCTCCTGAAATAATTTACCAAGTGTTATCCAAGAATTGCTGATGGTGTGAAATGTGCCCATCAAAAGATTATATTGGCCTACCTTTCTTTGGCCTTCCAGGAAATATCTTTGGAATACAGAGCTTGTTCCATTACTATACCATGCTTTGCACTTGTAGTGGATCCCCTGATGAGTTCTGACTAGTTTATAATTTCAGACACCACTGCCAGCTGAGTAACTGGGCTGCTGATGGATATGCAGGTATCCAATAGCATCCTGTGAGGCAATAACAAAGGACCTAGTACAGTACTGCAGCACTAGTGTACAAATGGGGTATCTGTTCGCTTAGCAGGAAGCCAGATCAGGTTCCTCCCCCATCCCCATCAGTCAACTGTCACTTCCTCTGGACATTCTTGTATGGTTGCAGTGGCCCAGCCCACTCACCAGCAACATATACTGGCAACTTTTCACTTTCAGTGCCTCAGTTCTCTGCTTCCGTCTCTCAGTGCATGGTGTATGTGGTCCTCCTCCTCTCCATTTTTATCCTCACAACAACCCTGTAAGGTAGGTTAGGCTGAGAGTCAGTGACTGGCCCAAAGTCACCCAGTGAGCTTCATGGCCAAGTGGGGGCTAGAACCCAGATCTCCCGAGTCCTAGTCCAGCACTTTAACCACCACACCACAATGGCTCTCTGCCATTGACTCTATGAATGCTCCCCTTGCCAGCTAGAGTCTCTTCCAGCCTATCAGTCTTGCCCTAATGCCAGTTGGAAGAATAATTTTCTGATTCCTAGCTAAAACAGCCATGGACTGTTTTGTCATTGTAGCCTTTGTATTTAGCCTTATTTGAATCAATTTTCCAAACATTCATTTGTGCACTAAAAAGAGAGTTAAATGTTGAACTAAATAGTTCAACTAATTTTATAAGATGGTATTAGTGCACTTACATATTGCTTAATGTTTCAGTGTCTGTGCAAGACCTCTTGTGCGATTAAGTCATGAAACTCAAGGCTTTGTCATTTTCTTGCAGCTATATGAAATGCCATGTCTAACGGTTTCAGCATTATAAGTGTCTTCCCCATATAGTAAAACAGCAGGCATCTGAGGGGGAAGGGGTTCTACTGGACATAGATGGTTGCTCATATAATGTCTTGACTGAATGATTGCATTGGCATGTTGCTATGTATACCAGTTAGGACACAGCGTTTCCCAACCTGGTGCCCTCTAGATCAGTGTTCTCCAACCTTGGGTCCCCAGATGTTTTTGGCCTACAACTCCCAGCATGCCCCAGCCAGTGTAGCTGGCTGGGGCATGCTGGGAGTTGTAGGCCAAAAACATCTGGGGACCCACGGTTGGAGAACACTGATCTAGATGTTTTGGACTACAGCTCTCAGGATTCCTGCCCATTGGCCAAGCTGGCTAGGGCTGATTAGAGTTGAAGACCAAAACATTTGGAGGGCAGCAGGTTGCGTAAGCCTGAGTTAGAAGATTCAGCAGGGGCTTATTTGTTTCAAACTTTTACAATGCCATGTGGGAGATTTCCTTACTTGGACAGCCTTTATCAAAGTCTACTATAATTCATAGCTTTGTGGACCAGTTAGGTACTGCTACTTCATTGAAACATTATGAGTTATGCACTGATTATGAGGAGAATTTTGAGATTTTATTCCCTTAGAGTTCTGTGTAATGCATCTGGAATCTAGTACTTTATTAATGGTTCCTATACTTGCTTCGCCACAACCAAAGAAAAAGCCATTATTAGAGGTAAGCCATCAGTCCAAAATACGTACATATTAAGTTAGCTTGTGATTATGGTAGATAAGCAACTATTCAAAATTCTAAAATTAACTTTTGACATTTGGTAGATGTCATGTCAGTTTGAATACTCTGGGTTTTTTTTAAATTAAAAAAATATAGGCTTGGATCCAGAGAAGAACCAGAGGAAGGGAGCTGGCGTAAGACAACTTCCCCACCCCTTCTTCCCACTGAAAATTTTCTCCTGAGTGTTGGGGTACCCTCATGAATGGGGTGGGCTATAGTGCAGAGGGTTGCAGCGAATTGGGGATGGTTGAACATTGGATGGAAGCACCTTTCATGATGTTGAACATTGGGTGAAAGCACCTTCCACTCACAGAACATCAGGCTATTTGTCTATCTAGCCCACTATTGTCTACTCTGAGTGGTACTACAGATGTCTTCCCAGGGTCTCAGGAAGAGGTCTTTAGTATTACCTACTACCTGATCCCTTTTTTAAAACTGGTGCGAAGGATTAAACCTGGGACCTTCTGCGTGCAAAGCATGTGCTGATTGTGCTGTACCACTGAGCGAAGGGCCCATCCTATTCCCCTCAAGCCTTCCAAGCCTTAATTCTTTCTAAATTTCACTGGAGGAAGCAGTTCTGTGTGCCTGTTGGAGTGACCACCAAGCTCTGGACTGGAGCTAGAAAGTTTAAGTAAAGCCATCAGAACTGACATATCTCTCAAAGAATATTGCTTATATCAGCTTTTGCTGATAATAAAAAAGGGATGCTATGTATTTGCAGCAGTCTTTTGAAACAGATGACTTTTTAAAAGAACTGATGATGCAAAATGTTTTCTGCTTCTGTCTTCCTGCAAGTCTTTGAATCTGTTATGTGTAATCCTTAATATTTCATAGAAGGCCTACAGTGGGGAAAAAAATAACAATACAAAAGAGGCCAGTGAACTGAAATACCATACAATGGAATCACAAGAAGGGTCCTCTTCAGTTCAATACAGTGACTAAATACCCATACGTACGTGTGTATTGTTGGCAACTATGTTCACTGTATCTTCATTCCTTCTCGATGGGAGGCTGGTCCAATAAGTCATCTCACTATAACATCTTGATCATGAGGACTAATAGTAGCATATACCGATATATCAACATTCAGTATATAAAAGAAACAAACATGAGGAGTGGGTATAACAACTTACTTCTGTCTCCCTACATATCTGGGTGGAACCTGAAAAGTAATAATGGCATGGATCCTAACTAAGCTTCTGTGAATGGAAGGGTCCCTTCCATTCACAGCTGGGACTGAGATCCAGTGGAGGATCACATTGGCAGCAGGTGGGGAGGTGATTTTTGTCAATTCCCCCTACCCCTGTAGCCCCCCCTGATTGTTCCAGAGGATCCTTCAATCCTCCGAAGCAGAATTTTTTAGGGGCTCAAGATGCTACAGGGGGAAAGGAGAATCAGCGGATATCACCTCTCTCCCTTGTGCTGGTAGGAGCATCCGAAGAATAAACCAGTTAGGTAGCTTAGGCTGAAACATGGTGACTGGCCCAGGGTCACCCAGGAAGCCTCATGGCTTTGTCAGTTCTAATCCAACACTCCATCCATGGCACTATACTGGCTTTAAACAAATGGCCAACAAGTTAGAGGTGAAAATAGTAGATAACTATAAATACTCACTCACTCACTTGAAAACTATTCCTATGGCAATATACTAATCTGGATAATGTCCTGTAAAGCAATAAGACTAATCCATATAATGTGAGCTGCAGTGTGTGTGTGTGTGTGTGTGTGTGTGTGTGTGTGTGAATATGATAGATATTTATCAAAATGTATCTATTACGGAAATATCAGCATAGGAAACTGCCGTATACTGAGTCAGACTATTGGTTCATCTAGTCCAGTAATGTCAATATTGACTGGCAGCAGCTCTCCAAAGTTTCAGGCAGGAGTTTTTCCAGCTCTGCCAGGAGATGCCAAGGACTGAACCCAAGACCTTTTGCATGCAAAGCAGGTGCTCTACCACCAAGCTATGGCCCCTCCCTAAAGAAGGCGCTCACCCTAGAGGCAGCAATTGTCAAAATGGCAGAGACTGTTAGGAAGCTACCGCCCTTATATAGATTCCCACAGCTGCCACAGCTTGTTCTGTGAAATATTTATCACGTATCAGCTGCTTCAGATTGTGTTGTTGTTGTTGTTGTTGTTGTTAATTGTTGGATCAGTGGGTCAGGCTTTGTGAGGTTAGAGGCACACTTGGTGGAGTGAGAGGCTGTGAACCTGGTTGCATGAGGGGGCACTATGTGGGTAGCCAGAGATTTGCCTCCCTCCCTTTTTCCTCTACATTTGTGGTTGTTGGTATGCGTCTGCTGGATCCTTTCAAGTGTTCTTGGGACTTCAGGAGTGTGGGCAGCGTTTTATGCATACGCTAGATACTCTGTGTGAAACGAGATGTCAAACTTAGTGTAGGCGTGCTTCACAGATTCTGTAAAAACAAAATATATATTTTTGCCTCAAGATAAATGGCAACTCATGCCTCAGTTGCATTTTATCACCATACACATTACTGCTTTCAGACATCACCTTTTCTGATCTTCCAAGCCATAGAAGGAGGCAAACCATGGGTTGGGAATGAAACATGTGTGCACACACTCTCTCCTCCCCTTGTGAACTTAATAGAATGTTTCCTGGTTTGTCAAAGCACAGTTTGCTGTGGGGTCTGAAGCAGGAATCTCTGGTTTAAGCAATCCTTCCAAAAGCAGCATTGCAAATCAAGAGCAGAGAATGTGATACTGTATCTGAGTGCAAGCAGTGTAAGCAGGTCAAGATACCTGGTCCTGGTAGCCCAAGAATGACTTTGGCATCCTTTTCTGAATTTTTGCGGAAGCATTTTCCTCCAGATATGACTAAACCAATGTGAAATAGAAGTCACAGAGATACAATAATAAACATCGAACCCCATGGCAGCACTTTTGACATAGCCACTTTTTAGAGTAGAACTGCACTCTAAGCTTTATTAGATTAGCACAGGTTTTTGTGTTTAATTCTCCATAGTATTTGATAATGGACTCAGTTTTCTTTTTAAGGCACCCTAATGACAATTTTGTAGTTGTGCAGTTTTGCCTCATGAAACAGAAAATGAGGGTTGTGATGGACACTTAAGCTGTCTAGCTAGAATTGAATTGTATATTTCCCTGCAAAAATAACCATTCATCCTTTATCAAAGAACTTTTTTAATGCCACCCCCCCACCAATATACTAAGAGACAAAAATATGAAATATATTAAATCATTCCATTGCTCCAAACCTGCACTTGTTTCACCTATTTCCTTGCCTGATTAAAGGCAGGCAATTCCTGTCATGACACTTGCTGACTGTAATTCATCAAGATTGTGTTCACAAAGGGTTCTCAAAGTGGTGGCAGAAACACCACATCTGCTGAGACAAAACTCCTATCTCTATGGCAACTGAATTATGGCATCTCCCTCCAACAATGGGTTGGATCCAAATTTACTCATAGTTAAGTAGACTTATTGAAATAAGCCATGACTAACTTAAGTCCCATTGATGTCAATGGGTTTACTCTAAGTATGACTAAGTCTGGATCCAACCTAATATATTAGGTTGGTGTTGTGCAAGAGTGTTCTGGACAAGCTTGGTCTTACTAGATTTTGGCCATTGTATATGTCACACATTCTCTCGGTTTCCTTGACCTGGGTTATCTGCCTCTGATAAATACTTCTGCAGCAGGAAAACAATGAAAGATTCTGTTCTTCATACTCTACAAGCCACATATTGAGATCTGCTGGGGAGGCCCTTTTGGTTATACCATCACCTAAGGAAGTTCAGACTTCCAGAATCCGTAACAGGGCCTTTTCAGTGGTGCCCTAGAGGTTAGATTCGGACCAGCATTGGTCAGCTTTCAGTACCAGGTGAAAAAAACAATTCATTTTCAACAGGCCTTTTGATTAGGTGGTTGAGCTTATGTATTCGAGCAAGATAGTTGATGCCGGGCAGTTGATGAAAAAATATGCACCTTTTCATACCAAACTGGTTGTTGTGCATTTTTATTCATTTTATTTGTTTTCATGCTAAATTGTGTATTGTGACCAGTCTTGGAATCATTCTGTAATGAAGGGTGGGATATAATTTAAATAAATAAATAAATGTGCGCTGAAGGACAGAGAGGTACCTAATTCAGTTAGGGTTGTTGTCAGCTCTCTAGCAATGTATACACTTGTCTGAATCAGGCTGTGGGTATTCTTAGTTAGGCAAAATATCTGAAGAGTTTTGAGGGAAGCAAAAAAGCGTTTTGATGACAAACATTCTCAGAGGCATTTCTGATCACTTCCTTAGCTCACAGAAGACATGCATGTACGTTGTTAGTAAAGCAGTTCTGTGGGTGTCAACTGCTTGTCCACAGCATTAGATACTCTGTTGGAAGCCCAGGGCTTGTGAAAATGCTCACCATGCAGAGGGCTAAGTCCTGGGACTTCAGATATTGATGAATTTTGCTTAAAGCAAACATTCAAGACAAATTTATAGAAGCAACCAAAAGAATTTTGTAGTAACTTAAAACAGTTTTAATAAGGAGGAGAAATTTATTGAAGTTCTTCATGTTCCACTTTGACAGCCACATGTGTGGTGGAAAAGGAGAATATAAATATCGTAAATTTCATAATAAAGAGATCGCTAGCATGTGCTTATGCCCCCCACTAATATAAGAAATATCCACTTATTTAACATGAAGGTGACCATATCTAGTTTTACATCACAGGGAATAGCCAGCGTATATCATGGTTGTATTCATTTCTACTGTCAGGAGGTCATGTTTTGCAGTCAGGGGGAGTTCCAAGGGGTCAAGCAAGAGGTGACAAAATAACTTGAGCTGCCCGTAATTTTAAAAGATAGATATTTTGGTATAGCTTATTAATACTCTTATTGATTTCAGTGAAATTTATTTTATCCAACTGGTTTAGTTAATTTGAATGTCTACTGAAATCATTAGGTCTGATTTCAGAGTGTGTGACTGTTATTTCAATTTTTAACTTCCATTTGAAACAAACAGTATGAATAATGCTGACAGAAGACTGTCATATCATTCAACTGGGTGTTGTGCACTAGCATTGTTGTGGACTGTCACCATATCTATATATATAAAAGAAGAAGTCCTGACTGACTGACTGATTGACTGACTCATCAACACCCAGCTCAAACCGAGGAGGGAGTGATACCATCAGCCCTCAAGGAGGCAGTAATAAGACCGCTTCTAAAGAAGCCCTTCTTGGATCCCCAGGATCTAAACAACTTTTGCCCAGTCTCCAATTTACCATTTCTGGGCAAGGTGATCGAGCGGGTGGTGGGTGCTCAGTTGAAGGCACACTTGGATGAAGCCGATTATTTAGATCCATGCCAGTCGGGCTTCAGGCCTGGACATGGGATGGAAACGGCCTTGGTCGCCTTGGTGGATGATATGAGGAGGGCTTTGGACAGGGGCGAATGCTCTTTTCTAGTCCTCCTCGATCTCTCAGCAGCTTTTGATACCGTTGACCATGGTATCCTCCTGGACCGCCTGGAGGGGTTGGGCATGGGAGGCACTGTATTGCAGTGGTTCCAGTCCTTCCTCTCTGGAAGGTACCAGAGGGTAGTTCTTGGGGAGGAGGCTTCGGACCCTCAGCCGCTCACTTGTGGAGTGCTGCAGGGTTCCATGCTCTCCCTGATGTTATTCAACATCTACCTAAAGCCGTGGGAGCTATCATCAGGAGGTTTGGGGTGTGGTGTCATCAGTATGCGGATGACACGCAGCTCTACCTCTCTTTCAAGTCCTCACCAAGGTTGGCTGTTGAGACCCTGTCCAAGTGCCTGGAGTCAGTGGGTGGCTGGATGGGAAGGAACACGCTGAAGTTGAACCCTGGCAAGACCAAGGTACTTCTGGTGGGAGAAAAGGGGAGGTTAGGGGATGTTGACCTGGTGCTGAATGGGGTACATCTACCCCTGAAGGACCAGGTCCACAGCTTGGGGGTCATTCTAGACTCCCAGCTGTCCATGGAGGCTCAGGTGTCAGCTGTGAGTCGGGCGACACTGTATCAACTCCATTTGATACGGCAGCTGTGCCCCTACCTTCCTAATTACCTGCTCCCATCAGTGGTTCATGCCTTGGTCTCCTCTCGCCTAGACTACTGTAATGCACTCTACGTGGGGTTACCCTTGAAGACGGTTCGGAAGCTACAGCTGGTACAGAACACAGCGGCTCGCCTGGTTAAAGGCAGCCACTGGCGGGATCACATCACTCCAGTGCTCAAGGAGCTGCACTGGCTACCAGTTGCTTGCTGAGCCGAATTCAAAAAACCCCTATACGGCTCTGGTCCAGTCTATCTCAAGGAGCGTCTCCAGCAACACCAAGTAGGCCGCTCAACAAGATCTGCCACAGACAGCCTTCTCCTTGTCCCTTCAGCCAGAGCAGCTAGACTGGTGGGGACTAGGAAGAGGGCCTTTTCTGTGGCAGCCCCCGTACTGTGGAACTCTCTCCCGAGTGACCTCCGCCATGCCCCCTCTCTGCTGAGCTTCCGCCGCTCACTAAAAACTTGGCTGTTCAGGCGGGAATATGGGGTGGGCTAAGATTTTAAAATTTTATACTGTTTTAAATGTATTTTATCCTGTTTTTATCTTGTGTACATCGCCCAGGGTGGCCGGTTTGCTGGCCAAATGGGTGATAAATAAATGTAATCATCATCATCATCATCATCATCATCATCATCATCATCATCATCTAGGAACGTGAAATTTTGAAGGAACATAGTTTTTATGACGTAGACACCCACTAAGTAAGGATTTTTGGAAATTCCATCCCTAAGGGGGTGAAAAAAGAGGGCAAAATCGCCCCACTCTCATATCTCCTATGGGCAAAACAACAGGGGAGCAGTTATGAAAATCGGCCTCACCTCATAATTGCTGCAGGAGCCAATAGGAGCAGTTATGCAAAAAGCCCATACGACACTTAGAATGTTCATATGAATTCCTGTAGGGGCCAATACGGGTGAGTATGCAAATCTCCCCTAGGCCATTTAGAATGTTCTCTGAAGGGGTGAAAAGGGAGGGAAACTTTTTAAATGACTGAATGACTGCTGGGGGGGGGGGCGTCGCATAGTAGGCTCCATCACGTTTGATGGATCTACCCCAAACTTGGCACAGTCACTCTTCATCACCTGTAGACTCTCAGGATTAACCTGATTTTTCTTTAAGATCAGATATTTCTGTCAGAAAAGATTTCTGCTGCCAGCACCCAGCCTAAACGTTACACTTTCAGTCAGAGACACTGTATCTTTTCCATACAGCTCTCGCAGGCCTTCAAGGAGGGGGGGGACCTTTTCATTTTTAAACCTGTTTTTTTTTTCTTCTTCTCCATAAAAAAAAAATCAAAATGCAAATTAAAAATTTAAATGTAAATGGTGTGATGAGACCACACATAGTTGTACCAATTGCAGGCAATGGAGCGTGCCTATTCCGGGCACTATCTTTCGTTATGTATGGCAGTCAAAATCTAGGTAGGGAGGTACGTGAACAAATAGTTGATCATGTCGTTGAAAACTGGGATGAATTCTCTACAATGTCCCACAACAGTGATGGAAACAACTATGCGAGTGCCGATGCATACTTTGACAACATGTCCCGACCCCATACTTATGGTGGTTTGTGCGAGTTGACAGTGGGTGGACAATTGTACTAAATCCTAAAATCCACACGAGCGAAGCCACGGGCAACAGCTAGTGTAGATATAAAGTATACTTCATAATCATATAACGTATAGGAAGTGGAAGGAAGGACAGGCTACAGGGGAAGAGTACAGGCAGGTAGCACAGAACTGCAGGAATAGTGTCAGGAAGGCTAAAGCTGAGAATGAGCTAAGGTTAGCGAGGAATGCTAAAAGCAACAAAAAAGCTTTCTTCAGATACATGCACAGTAAAAGACAGAAGAAAGAACTGGTGGTTCAACTACGCAATGAGGATGGCAAATTGATAACAGAAGACAAAGAAAAGGCAGAAGTGTTCAATTCCTACTTCGGCTCGGTCTTCTCCCAAAAGAGGGTCTATGACCCCCCTGGCAAACCTGAAGTGCAGACTGAAGGGGCAGAATTGCAGCTTGAGATTGATAGGCAAATGGTCAAGGAGCACCTGATTACTCTGAACGAGTTTAAATCTCCAGGGCCTGATGAGCTGCATCCTAGAGTAATAAAGGAACTGGCAGAAGAACTCTCAGAACCACTGTCTATTATCTTTGAGAAATCATGGAGGACAGGTGAAGTGCCAGACGACTGGAGGAGGGCAAATGTTGTTCCCATCTTCAAAAAGGGCAAGAAGGAGGAACCTGGGAACTATAGGCCAGTCAGTCTGACATCAATCCCTGAAATCTGGGAAGATTTTTGAGCAGATTATAAAGAAGTCAGTCTGCAAGCACCTTGAAAACAATGCAGTGATTACTAGAAGCCAGCATGGATTTGTCAAGAACAAATCCTGTCAGACTAATCTGATCTCATTTTTTGATCGGGTAACCTCCCTTGTGGACTGTGGGAATGCTGTGGACATTATATATCTGGACTTCAGCAAAGCTTTCGACAAAGTGCCTCATGATATCCTGATTAGTAAGCTAGCTAAGAGTGGGCTAGATGGAACAACTATCAGGTGGATCCACAATTGGCTAAAGAATCGGACTCAAAGAGTGCTTATCAATGGTTCCTTCTCAAACTGGGGAGAGGTAACGAGCGGGGTACCACAGGGCTCGGTCCTGGGCCCGGTGCTCTTCAACATTTTTATTAATGACTTGGATGAGGAGGTACAGGGAATGCTTATCAAATTTGCAGATGACACAAAGTTGGGTGGAACAGCTAATACTCTGGAAGACAGAAACAAAATTCAAAGTGACCTCGATAGGCTGGAGCGCTGGGCCGAAAACAACAGAATGAAATTTAATAGGGATAAATGCCAAGTGCTGCACCTAGGGAGAGGAAACCAAATGCAGAGTTACAGAATGGGGGACACTTGGCTCAACAATACTACAAGTGAGAAGGATCTTGGAATTGTGGTAGATCACAAACTGAATATGAGCCAGCAATGCGATGTGGCTGCAAAGAAGGCAAATGCTATTTTGGGCTGTATTAATAGAAGTATAGCTTCCAAATCGCGGGAAGTGATAATTCCCCTTTACTCGGTACTGGTTAGGCCTCATCTTGAGTACTGCGTCCAGTTCTGGGCACCTCACTTTAAGAAGGACATAGACAAACTGGAGAGGGTTCAGAGGAGGGCAACAAGGATGATAAAGGGACTGGAAACAAGGCCCTATGAGGAGAGACTGAAAGAACTGGGCATGTTTAGCCTTCAGAAGAGGAGACTGAGGGGAGATATGATCGCACTCTTCCAGTATTTGAAGGGATGTCACACAGAGGAGGGCAAAGATCTCTTCTCGTTCATCCCAGTTTGCAGGACACGGAATAATGGGCTCAAGTTACAGGAACCTAGATTCCACCTAAGCATCAGGAAAAATTTCCTGACTATCAGAGCAATAAGACAATGGAATCAACTACCTAGGGAGGTGGTGGGCTCTCCCAGTCTGGAGGCATTCAAGGTGCAGCTGGACAGACATCTGTCAGAGATGCTTTGACCTGGATTCCTGCATTGAGCAGGGGGTTGGACTCGATGGCCTTGTAGGCCCCTTCCAACTCTACTTTTCTATGATTCTATGATCATTTATTAAGCATTTGTATAGCACTTCAGAGGGTCCAAAGTGCTTCACAAACATGATCTTTGTAATCCCTACAGCAGCCCTTTAAGGTAGATCAGTATTATCCTCATAAGGCAGATGGGGGAGGGGTCTCAGCGTAAGAGATATCTTACCGAGTTCAAGTGCAGTAAAATTTTTGGTTCAAAGGCCTTCTATCTCCCAATTCACAATCTTAGATTACAATTTCTCTCAAGGTAGAACTGACGGTACAATTCTATACAAATTGTATTCAGTGAGGCTTACTCCCAGGTAGTTGGGTATAGGATTGTAGCCTGAATTATCTAGTACACAGACAGCAAAAGAGATATTCTGGTTGTGTTTTTAAAAATATTATTATGCTAAATGTTTTTGATTGCCCTTTTTACTACTCATGTAACAGCATGGGAGTTCCAGCACATTTCGTGTATTACATTACATTAACGGAAATATCCTTCAAACTAATATATCTTTCTGGAAAGAATGCATAAAATTTAATAAAAGAATAAAAATGTGATTTAATGCTAAACTGAATATGCCCTCTCCTGCACACTGTATGGATATAAGCTTTAACGGATGTCTAGAATGAGAATAGCCAACATCCTTTTCCTTTCAATTATCTTTCAATTATCTTATGAACCTGAGAAAATGTGGAATTATTCACAACGTGATACAGAAAATCAGCATTTTTAATATTTGTCACTATGCAGTAAACTCTTGTTATAAAGCCTTGCGATAATGTTTGTTGTTAATTAATTTCTTGCTATGTATTCCTGTCTGCTGACATAGGTAATCCATATGCTCAGAATGTTTGCAATTTAATAGGTTCCACTGTTTATCCATGAGTGTTATCAGTCCTGTTAAATTAATTTTAATATACAAGCAAATAAAGGTGGTGGTTTCTTCAGGCTTGAGAAGGGGGGGGGAGTAATGCAAGCCGCTTCATTCTAGTTGAATTTATATCTTTCAGAATATTAAGAGAGACAGCTGAATGGTTACTCTGTGAGCTTTCTGGCTTTTGGAGATGATTTAGGAGGCTCTCAGAAATATTGAGATGCAATTGGTATTAATAAATCAGAGAAGGTTGGTCTCTTTTGCTTTTGTCACCAAGCAAAATGAGGCTGAATTTTCTGCTTCACAAATTTCAGGCCACCTCATTATTAAGAAAATATGACAAGGGAGCCGTAAAGCTGAAATATTTAGCCTGATTGATTCTTTGCCCATATAAACTGATAAATGGCACACACTTGTTATGGCAGGTATTGAGGCCCAGGAGAACAACACTGTTGAGAAGAACACATAAAGGACTACCATAAAAGGCTTAGTACTTTCCAGATATCTATCCTTCAAACCAGAGATTGGATCTATTTGCATGTTAGTAGTCTGGAATGCAGAGTCTTACATCACTTTAAACATAATTTGACAGCTCCGTTGAATCCCAGGAAGGGTATTTGCAGAGGGATACAAGATTGCAGTTTTCAGATTGCCAGGAAAGTGAATTAATATCTGACCACTTTCCATGCTCGTTACAACTGTTGTCTTGCAAACAGACTGATAGTGTACTATTTTCCAATTTGCTACCATTTTCTATTTTGTAACAGGGAACACACAATATCAAGCTAGCAAATGTTAAAGTTTAAGCTTTGTAATTGTTCTCTCTCGGGGGAACAAAACAATTGTACAAGTGGGGAAGTGGGAGATCATTTGAAGTTTCTCAGGCAACCAGAAAATGCAGAACTCTTGCCTACCTTCTAGATAATATAGAAAAAGTAGGTAATATGGAATTGTGACCATGCATTATTATACCGGAGAGCTGCCTATCATCCTCACATCAAGACTTGGATGAAGAACCTTCTCAGCCTCATGGTCAAAGAACTTAAAATGTTAAATCATGGATGAGATGCTAAATTCCATAGGGTTGCATCCAAAGAATCACAAATGGAAGGTAAGTAGCCGCTGCTTCTGTTCTGCAAGTGACTGTAAAAGAGCATGCACATGAGTTCACGGCAGGCACATGAGTTCATAGTGCTATAGCAAGTTACCACACTTCTGCTAGCTAGTACAAGCTCTTGCAAAAAGCAGAGGAAGAAGAACATCGTTGGATTTAGGTTCAGTTTTCACATGCAGTGTTGCACTGTGATGTGTAAACAGCCCCAGGTTCAGGTTTTGGCCCTGGGCCACGGGCAAGCTGCTCTTAAGTGGGCTCAGCCAGGCTGCATGCTGGCACCAGGAATGGGTGTAAAATGCTGTAGCCCTTTGGTGAATACAAGGCACTTTCTGCATGCAGAAGGAAACCTTTGGATCCAATCCACTGTATTTGGCATGTGTTCCTGGAACTATATGCAACACAAAATACAGAAAGCTGTAAGACTCTCAGTTGCCCTCTCCTTTTCTGCCACCCCCTCTTTTTTCGTCTTTCAGCCTAAGCCTGTGGAGGTTGGGATTTTGGTTGGGGAAGGAGGATGAGGGGCAGGTAAACTTACATGTTCCTATTTGTTCTTAAATGTATGATCTGTACTTTAAAACACTTTAAATAAGAAAAAGCAAGTAAAAGATACACATGTTAAACAATATTTTTTTATATATAATTTGTTGTTCAGTTCAGCAACAAACATCTGGACAGATAATCTCCTGGCAAACCAAAATACGTCTTTGGGCAAATGAAGATCCATGGAAGTTCCTTTCTATCAAATATTTCACCACACTACATAATACCAATTGCATTTCATTGTTGATCTTGTTTGGCCTTGTCTTATGGACTGTCTGCTCCTCTCTGACAATGCATTACTCAGACAACTATTAATATATCCTAGGGATAATTCTACCCATGTTTGTCTAGTTGTCAGCCATGACTTTGGCGATGAGCATAGAAGCCTTCTTCCCCAGTAGTGTCAATCAGCAACAAAAACGGTACTCCACAAATTAAAAAAAATAAAAAATAAACCCCTTGCCCAACACCCTGAAGCAATTCAGATTGCTTCTCAACATTCCTCCCATTTTTCATGGTAACTGGATTGCATATGACAGAGGTTGTGACATTTCTTCATGTGATACTGACAGATTCTCATGTACAGTGATGAGGAGGTTCATTCTAGTAACAAGCAGTAAAACCCACACACTGAAATCTTATGCATGTTTATTTGGAAGTAAGGCCCACTGGAACTTGTCCTCCAGCAAGGGTACATAGGATTGCAGGCATAAGACATGAACCCTTGAAATAACAGCTGCTGAATATGTCCACAGAGCACCACTTATCATAGTAAGAACCTACGGGTGAGGGACACTGTTAAATTGATCAGATGTGACTTTGGGATGGAGAGGGAAAAGGCTACAAAGGAGACTTGGCATGTGGGCAAGATGACAAGAGCTTCATCTAAGACATAGGGAGCTGGCAAACTATGAAGGTGAATTCTGACAGAATGCAAGAAGTAGATGAGAAAGTGGTGATAGCTAAATAACTTTTACCATTACAAATAGATTTAAGAATGAATTCAGTTCCTCCCTAAAAGATTGCAGTGGAGCACAACAAACAAACCCTGACTCCTATGATAGTTGAGTGCTTTGTTTTGACACATATGGTTTTATTTCACTACTAATAGGTTACTACACACAGGACGTATGCAGCATCTTGGGGAGAACAGATAAAAGGCTACCACATCCTCCCATTGTTGATACAGAAATGTCGATTTCCTCTGTTTACCCAGTTGTCAAAAAACTTAGCTGTTGTACACATGTATGCATGCATGCATACACACACAGAGACACATTCACACACACACACACACACACACAGAATAGATTTGGGGTGTGTGGGGTGTGTGAATGAGGAGAGGAAGGGAAAGCAGAATGAGTGGAATGAGCAGAATGAGCAAAAGTTTGCTTGCGTGAGATTGGATGTAGCCCAGATTTTTCCTAGAAATCAAGGACAGAATGGAAGAAATGAGGTGGGAAGATGGGATGAAGGTTGGCAGGAAGATTTATTTGATTCTGGCTGCTCGTGGCTAAAAAGAGTGGTACTCTTCAGATAACCAGGAAAATGCTGAGAAGTATTCAGGACAAAGTATGGTTTATATTAAAACAACTTTCATTTAATCAAATATTTTGGATGAGGCCTACCAGAATCTTTCATGGCTGCCTGAGTCTGTATTCCAAAAGAATCTGACCTTGCACAGCCTGCATTAAACTTTGTTATGCCCTGGGAAGAGAGAACAATTTTTTTTTCTGATTCTCTCCCCACTACTGCAAAGGGTTAGGATTGCACAAGTAAAACTGATTTATTTCCTCCAAAACATGTGTTGAAACAAAGGGGAGAATTTAGATATAGCAGCAAAGCTCAGAAGAAATGAAAGGTTGTGTGAATGAAACTTTTTAAAGATAATTACACAAAAGAGAGAAAGTGTTCATCAGAAGACATCACCAGCAGTTTACAACACAATGGAAAAACTGAGTACTTTTTGGTTTAATGTAGCAGGTTTCTTCCTTTGCCCTCATAGCAAACTTGATGTAGCAGCATTTAAATGTGCATGTTTAAAATAAAGCAATCTGTTCTTTATTGTTATCTAACTTTGTGTTAAGAATACTTGCTGTCTGATCTATTGTGATAAACTGTATATTTCAGTCTATCAAGTAACACGGTAAACAGGTGGGAAAAAGTCCCATATTATCTAATGGTGCTTGGCATTGCTGCAGGGCCTAAATAAATCTCTCATGTCTTTCTTTTTGATTAATTTTCCAACAAAACAGAACCCAGCATATGTGTGAGTGTTTTATCCACAAGCTCTTGGCTGTGGTCCCACTCTCTAGCATCAGATATTTCTGAATAACAAAACTGTGAGCAACCTGTGATATACCATTTTGTTCCCACTGATCTACTTTTTTATGAGGATTTCATGAGTGCTTTCACAGGAAACTATGATGTGATGATTCACAATCCAATGTAACTTTTTGAAAGATGATTTCTTGAACTGGACCCAACAGAAATTTAGGATGCAGTTCATGAGCTTGCACAGGGAACGTTAGAGTCCCTATTTAATGTTTCTTTTTTCAGTCCTATTTCCATAAGATCCCTTTATAAATCTAATCTGTGACTGCAAAATGTTATAACAGAAATAGTCATTTAATTATGAGTCTAATCGATAGCTGCCCAAAAAAAGAAAAGAAACAAGGTGAATTGTGTGAATATAACCTGCTATATCTTAGGCTGAAGTCTCACACTGCATACTTTAACCTGTCTGTTGTCCTAGTTTGTTGAAAGTCTATTGAATCAAGGGTTTTATTAAAATATCACTCCACAATGTTAGACCTCAGTTCCACATTTGACAACAGTATATAATAAGTTTATTTGAAGTGAATGATTTGTGATGTGTTTTATTAATTACAAACATAGAAGAAACATTTTAGGAAAACATCTGCCTTCCCTCCAGAGAGATCTACCACATTGTGTCTAATGTTGCCACAGAAAAGAGGAGGACCAATTTCACACTGCAGAAAATTAACACCCTGTGTTATTACTGCCTATAAAATGACCTTGAAACCAACTGCAGTGCTTGCACATTATGGACCAGTTCAGATGTAATGCCAAACCCATACTTCCTTTCCATTGCAAAGCATAGTTTACTGTTACATCAAAACATCAAAAGTTTGGGCTTCTCTAACAAACCAGTTTGCAATTCAAGCTGGTGACCAAGTATATACCATACTTTGCAGATTTAGAGGTAATGGCAAACTATGATTCATTGTGATAGGAAGGCAAGCAGAGCATGCAAGGAGAGGAGTGACTGTGAGAGTGCAAGACTCTGGTCTGCTCGTGTAACTCAAAACATGGCCCTACATGTGAACTGAACCAATATGTCTCTTCTCACATATGACCACAACAGAAGTCTTTCTGTGGTGCACCTGCTTTTCTGTGGAGCAAGATGTTCATATGTATAAGCATGATGCTCCACAGATTGGTCTCATTGCATAGTCTCCTGCAAACCACTACCAGAAATGTTTGATGGCAGCAAGGAGACAAATCACATGTTGGGAGACTGATCCACATACTGAGCCAGCATAGCTGGGCCTGATTAATTCATGGAGGAAGAGCTACCCCACAAAGGCTATTTCAAGCAGCCTCCATGTGAACCATATTGTGAGAAGTAGCCCTAACTATGTAAGCAGAACCATCAATTTCAGTGGCTGCCCATGGACAAACTAGGTAGGTGTGGGACTGGACTGGAATTTGGCAAGGTGGCACAAATGAACAGTTTGCAGCTTGAATCAGCCATCACACAGAGGCAGTTTCAACTTCAAGTAGCTTCCATGTGAGGATCATATTGCAAGAAGCAGCCCTCTGGTAAACAATAATACCTATTAAGG
This sequence comes from Shinisaurus crocodilurus, assembly GCA_021292165.1. Classification (NCBI taxonomy): domain Eukaryota; kingdom Metazoa; phylum Chordata; class Lepidosauria; order Squamata; family Shinisauridae; genus Shinisaurus; species Shinisaurus crocodilurus. The sequence goes on from CM037879.1 coordinate 133,386,488, forward strand.
TAGGAGAATCTGCTGCATTTCAGAATCTTACTCAAGCTTTAGTATCCCAGTATCAAAGGAATTGCAAACATTCCCTTCTTAAGTTAGGAATATATAAAGTTGACCAATGTCTCCAGCAGCCAATTTCAGCTCAAAGGTGCAGGTCTAATAGAAGGCAAGCCACTTAATGTGGTTCTATCTGGGACACTGAATGACTTCTCATTCAAAGTATAATTCCATGACTTCAAAGGTGAACATTTTGTGTATGATCATACATCATGAAATAGGTTCCTGTTCAACCTAATATAGGAGTTTAGTAACCTGCTTGATGTCATGCATTCCCTCCCCTCAAACACCCTTATCTGCACATCTTGGAAATTGGATCCAGATTGGGTTGCCCCAGGGCTCTGTGCAAGAGTGCAATCTACCTTTGTCTCCTAGCAAATGGGGGCAAAACGCCAAGCCAGTTGATGGGATATGCCTTCAACATGAGCCTTGTTAAAACGTAGTGTTTTGTGGATTGTGTGCTATAAGGAAAAGAACAGCATGCAGCATTTGGAACAATAAGTACAACATATGGGATTTAGACTCCCAATGCTCTTTTCTTCATTGCTGAAACATAACAGAATGGATTGGTAGATATTATCCTCCAGCACAGACACTTCAAGTGTGTGCGTGTGTTGTGTGCGTGTGTATTGCATTCTCCTAACTAGCTACAGAGGAAATATCATATTCAAATCTTACTCAAAATTATTAGGAGGATGGTGATAAAATTTCTTTAAAAATCATCACAATGATGTGATGCTTTCAGCAATACACACACACACACTCATCCATAATCTGGCAGTTATTCAAGAGGGTGCCTTTATAGTGAAATTGCTTTGCTTGATGCTGCTCATCTGGCAGTAATACCTTCCATTTAAATATGCTTAAATCCCAAGATACTTTTGTATTCGTCTTACAAAATATGGCCATTCTGCACTAGCTTAATAAAGGATCTTCCAATCATATTAAGTAATAAGTAGTGTGAACTTTTGCCTTTACTATCCTAAAGAAAATACTCTGACTATATGGAGATAATAAATCAAAAATGTTATTTAATATTTTTCTTGTCTGATATTTTAATGGTTTTTTATGGGGTGTATGTCCAAATCATATTCCTAGGATTAAATTCCTTTTGTCTAACACTGGAGGACATAATCTTGGCCTCTAGTATTTATCTTTCACAAGGAATTAAATCAGTCTAACCCACTTAGAGAATGTGAAATGATTTAAAAAGTGGATGGGGGGGAGAGAGAAGAGACTTAAATGCAAATTGTATCTATTACTCCTGGGAGGCAGTGTAGTCCAAGACTAGAGTCAGTGCAGTACATCATAAAGCTGAGCCACAATGTAATACTACATAAAATGAAATATTCACTTAATTGTGATGAGATAAAAGAAAGAAAAACTGAATGCATTTTAGTTGAATATTTGGCAGAGAAAAGCAACAAAACATGAATGCATGTCTTCAAGACATTGGTTTAGAAGCCTCACATTTGTTTCCTTGTTTAAAACATTATGCATATTCTGTCAAGATGTCGAAGAAAGGGGCAATTCGGTGTGGTCCTTGTGTTCCAGCCTAGAGTTAGAGTAGATATTATCCAACAAAACGAGGCTAGTGTTTCGTATTTGCATGGTTTGCAAAATAGAACTTTGGCCCTCTAGCTATAACAGAAAGAATTGAGTGTTAGCACTTGAATGGCCTGGGTTCAAATTCTCTTATCAGTGAAAGTGGGCTTATCCTTAATAGTAGGTACCGTATATAACAAGTTCAGCATCACACTGGACTGGTTCACACGTCATGACAACACATGTCACGATAAGCCATGCTGAAAATAAACCACGGCGGGTGGGTTGTTCACTCGCTAACCCACTTTAGTGTTCCCACCTGCTCCTGGCATGCATTCCGGTAGCCCTCATGCCTTTGCTACATCACCAGCCTTTTACTATTGGTACACTTTGTGTGCTGGGAGTGTTTTGCCAGCTCCAGAGAGAATCTTTCCTGCCCCCTCCCCATCCCAGTCAGATCACTACCTGCATAAACTTTTGTGAGAGATAAGAGTTACACCAAGGTTTTTTTTAAAAAAGCCTTTTGCTGCTGCACCTTCCAGAGAAGTGGCTTTCATTCATCCTCCTCTTCCTCCTCCACCTGCAAAGAGTTTTCTGAGCAATAAGAATAAAAGCCTCCCTGCCCCTTGCAAGTGTGTGATTTCTTTCTTTCTTTTTTAAAAGCATTTGGCTGCCCTTCGATTCTTAAAAAAAGCCACTTAGGCTGCTCCCCGTAGCCGGGGACATTCTTCTTCCCAGCAGAGCTGTGTGTGTATGCATGACTGACTTACCTCTGGGTAACTGTGCGCTGCCCCAATTTGGGACCATGGCAATTCGGGAGGGGGAATTTAAACTTTCCCCATCCTCTTTTCATGCCAAAATCCCTCCCACGCGTGGAGACTTTTTTCCTTTTTAACCCTCACCCGCTTGAGGGGGTGGAATTTCAGCCTTAAAATGGGGGGGCACTTAAATTCTGCCCTCCCAAATCACCATGGTCCCAAATTGGGGGCCGCACATGCTTACCTGGAGATAAGTCAATCACACATACACACATAGCTCTGCTAGGAAGAGGAATGTCTCAGCTCACAAGGGCATACCCTCCAACATTTCACAGATGAAAATAGGGACACACATGTCAATTGGTAAGAGGTATGGTTAAGCAACATGAAGGTGTGATCAAGAGGGTGTGGCCAGGCAGCATGAGGGCATGGCCAAGGGTATGGCCAGGCAACCAAAGGGCATGGTCAGGTACAAAAGTTAGTAGAGGAAACACACAAAATCATATATATTATAATGATCACATTATTATATATTATTTTATAATATTTTATAAGTGGCTTTTGTAATATATATTTTTACCTTACTTAAACCCTTAATTGTTGATATCTGGTGTTTTTCATGGGGGAGGGGGTCAGTGCTTGCAGGGCAATCTCTTTTTCTTTTAAAATGGTCAGGATTGGCACAAAATCAACAGGTGAAGCTTACCCACCCACCCTACACCCCCAAACATGGAGCTTCAGAGAGAAGGGAAAGTTTCTTGCATTTCCTTCTGACACTGTAAACTCACCAGTTAGAGGCAAAGAGTCAGCTCTGTTAGGAAATAAAACCTTTGGCAATATAAAGATAGGAATCATGTGATAAATTCCTTCATTCACCTCTCCCTTGGTCCAGGCTTTCATCCCTTTCCCACAGCAACGTGCAGCAGAGGCAGCAGGTAGAGCATGTGTGTGCACGCGGGCGGGCGGGCGCACACACGCACGCACACATCCTCACCTGGCCCTCCCAGCTTAGCAGTGTCTGTTCCCTTCCTGCTTACTGTTTGAGCCTAAGCAAAGCTATTTTAAAGGGGCCATGGGCAAAATTACAGCTAAGCTAAAACTGCAGGCTTAGCTGCAATTTTGTCCATGGCCCCTTTAAGTAGCCTGCAGTTGTGGGAGGCAGGGGAATTCGGGACTCTGCATGACAAAGTGAGAAGCTGTGATGGTTTATGGGTTTTTGTGATGGCCCTGGCATTTTCAGGGTAATTGCAGACTATGCAAGGCGAAAATGCGGGTCACTGTCAAATGAAATGCTGAACTGGAGGAGGAGGGGGCAGAGGGCACTGACAAGGGAGGGAAGTGGTAGTAGCACATGGTGTAGCCAGGCAGAGCTTGGCAAGCAAGATCGTGAGGAGCGGTTGGGTTTTTTTTTTGGTGCTCTTGCCAAGTGACTCTTTGGCCTTTTGAACAAACCATGCTGAAGCCACCCGGCTGGATTCAGACGTCTAAACAAGCCACCCTGAGAACAAGCCACACTGAACAACCCAACAAGTCAGGGGTTCTCAGGGTGGCTTGTGTGTGGTTACCAAATGCACCATAACATTGAAGCCTATCTTAGCATGTAGCGCTAGGATTTTATTTAAATGAATCATACTTATTATGCAAAACTGACTCCCATTCTGGAATCAGGATGGGAGTAGCAGATCCTGATATATGTTGATTTTACAAAACAGTACAAGAATTTTTAAAATACGAATAATAAGCACCTTGCTGATTCAGGGACTCATTCGTAATGTGAACTCTTGTATTAAAGAAAATAAAGTTTCTTGACTTCTCTTTGCTTCTTAAAATATGCATGTTAGCTGGAAACTCTGTCTATGTTGTGATGGCATGCAGTGAAGTGTAAAATTAACAAATACACTGCACTGCAAAATTGTGCACCATTCAACCTACTCATAAATCATTTATATAAATGTTTGATAATCCTGACTCTTACATTTTCATTCAAGGTTTCAGCCAATCTAACTTATCTGCTGTCATTTTCTTTCTTTGCACCTCATTACTGTTAGCATTATGTCTGATATTGATGAAAAAATAAAATTGTAACTTTGCATACAATCTCATATATTAGCATTAAAACCACATTATTCAAAAACAGAATATTCTGCATCGTTGTTGTTTTAATTTTTAATTATTAAATGCCACACATTATTGTTGTTGTTGTTGTTGTTGTATTATTACATTACATTACATTTATATCCCACCCTTTTTCCTCTTGCAAGGAACCCAAGGCGGCATAAATAATCCTCCTCCTCCTCTCCATTTTATCCTCACAACAACCCTGTGAGGTAGGTTAGGCTGAGAGTCAGTGACTGGCCCAAAGTCACCCAGTATGTTTCATGGCTGAGTGGGGACTAGAACCCGAATCTCCTGAGTCCCAATCCAACACCTTAACCACTACACCACACATGACCATCCTATGGCATGATCTTACCAGAGTGAAGCTCTTGAGGTTGCAGTGCTATCTACATTTACTTAGGAGTACGTTTCATTGAACTCAGACTTACTTCTGATTACGGGTGCATAGGACCAGAATGTTAAAGTCATTTACTTCAGTGGGAGAATCAAAGACATTCTTGAGGCTGTAATCCTATACCTGTCCTGTGAAGAAAGAGCAGCCACTATTGTGCAGCTCCTCCTTTTGTTTTTGGTTGATCTAAAGTGAACATGCAGGGCCCTGATCCGGACCGGGATCACTCTGTGGAGTGGGGAAGCTTTCCCCTGAAATGTACTCCGCACAAACATGGCAGGTAAAATATTGAATGTGGAGGCTGTGCCAAAGAACAACAGCAACAACAATTGCTCCTACTTACTCATTATGAATTAATATGTTTCTGCTTTGGGGGGGCACTGGGGGGGGGCACTGACTGAGATTTCAAGCTTTTTCACCCTCCATTTTCCTGATGGTTTCAGTACAACTCAGATGCTCTGTGTAGCCTCATCAAAAGCTGTTTTGAGTGGTTTTGTCAGCAATCTGCTGACAGGGACAAAATTGCGTTGGCCCAGAAGGTGTAATATGCTAAATGAACCTTACACTGCTTCAGTTATTAAAAAAAAAAGTGGGGGGGAGACAAAACCACACACACAGCCTTAGGAAAATTCCCTCCTCCAAAACTATTGTGCTGTAAGAGCACAAAGATGCCCCAAGGCAGGGCTGAGGGTAAATGGGGCTCCAAAGGGGGGCTTCTTTGGTACTAAGGACAACATTTTGTGTCCCAGAGAAAGTTAGTTTCTGCTCTCCAGATAAACAATACAAAGAACTATGTTTAATCTAAGCAGGGTCAGGCCTGGTTATTACTTGGATGGGAGACCCCTCCTCTAGTTTCCTGCATTGAGCAGGGGGTTGGACTCGATAGCCTTGTAGGCTCCTTCCAACTCTATGATCTATGAAATCTATGAAATAATCCAGGGCTGAAACTTTGAGCCTCAGCCTTAGCACAATGGTTCAGGGATGAACTGTACATAGGATGCTTGACAAAGTGCTGCAGTCCTGTCTCATCATGTTCTCCCCCTTCCCTTAGCATCCAGACTTACACATTTGTTTCCCCCACCCCCTTCCTCCACATCGTGGGCTGCTAAGACAGGCAAGTCTGTCAAAATGTTATAGGGAGAGAGGGAAGGACTTGAGCTCTACAGGAGTTCCACCCCCAAACTATCCGCCAACAGGAGCCCAACACTGCTGCAAAGAGGCTTGGTCATGATCGCATTCCCAGCTCTGATCCAGTGACAGCCACTGGGACATTGCAGGAGCACTTCCTGTCCTTGATTGCAGTCGACCCTTTTTTTTTTTTGACAGCATGGGCAGGAGCACTACATAGAAAGGGCAGGGGAGACGTTCTCCCTGTATTCTAGACCACATGTGATTATTCTTCTGCAGCACCTATATGACTATATCTCTGGCCAACATGTGGATTATACACATTGAAGAATGATTACTGTTATACACAAATAAATGAACACAAACCAGGAATGGGAAAAAAGTATGTACATACCTTGACAAGCCAAATATAATAACCCTGACAAGCCAAATATAATAACAGTTATCCAGTTCATGAGCTTCCAGCCACGAATTTACTGAACTATCATACTGTTATTTCACATTTCTGGAATACGCAATGACTCTGTTATGATGCCTTGTCTATGGAGTATGTGCTGTGCTCTAATTGAATTGGTTATGAATGTTTGACTTGAATATTGTATTTTATTGTTTATAGTTCTCCCTTTTAACCTTTGGGCATTACACCCACATTTTAAACAAATTGTTGAGCTCAGTATTTGTAACTCATTGTGTAAATTTATTAGATGGTGTGGTAAAAATTATATACCTGTGACTCTTTTGGTTATTATACACAAATAAATGGCCTTGTGTGTTAGTTATAAGCAATGAGAGTTGTGCCTTTGGCGCATGTGTGCACACAACACAGATTATGTGTTGATAACATTACTACAGTGTGTGTGTATGTGTGTGTGTATTATATTAGCCTAACGAATTATCCTAAAACACACTTTTTCTTTTTTATGAAATTTACCCTTGAAGGCAACCAAGAGTGCATCTTTGGATCTTGCTGAATCTTGCATCTCTCCCACAAATAGTATAGTAATCTTTGCCCCTCCACTATAGAAATCTGAAAAGATACTGCTGAGGAAGGGGGTTTAGATGCTGGATCACAGTTTCATAACTCTGCAATACTTCTCAAGTATGGGATGCTACTTTGGTGGGCACAGCACATATCATGACTTGTGCCATTGCAGCTAAAGCAGACCATTAGGGATCAGGCTCCCCTCTACATCACCATGTTTGATTCATTTCCCATAATTTGGGCTGCCGATAGTAGTGGCAAGATGGCAGGCACCAAAGTCATGGTAGAAAATGGGCTATTTCATCATGACCATGGCAGCAAGGAGGAATAGGAAGAAAGTGTGATGATTCACACTACAAGGAAGCCAAGTTAATGGATGCATGTGTACTGGATGCAAGTCAAATGGCTCAAAAGGCAAAAAGGAACAGCTGGAGCAACTGCTTCACAGGCAGCGAACTGCTGTTGCTACTGTTCTCTTTTGTTTGTATGTATGTTACTACAGCAGTCTGCAAGCAGGATGGGGAATATTGTGTCTGCTGAGCTCATGCATCCAATTCACTAAGATTACCATTAATAAAGGCTAGAATCTGCTTGACAACAAAGCCAACCTGCTTTTAGCTGATTTTTTAAAATGAAATGCCTACCAATTTGAGAAGGAAAGGTTTAGGCTAACAGGCTCGGCTGCTCAGATTTTCATCACAATAAGCTTCATGTGTTATAATACAACAGGGCATGAAAATATCCCATGTTCAGTCCAGATTACTGATGTTTTGAAAGATTACAAATGCATGAAATTGTATGGCCAGTGGGAACACATTCTACAGAAAGGATTTGCTGTATTTTAGAGACTATTGTTGCAGTCCAAATATAATTGCAAGAGGTGGACATTTTTGAAACACTAGTGGCTAGTCTTTAACACAACCCAGCATCAGTTCATTATGACATATAGGGTTTGTGTTTGAGAAAATAGAAACAAACCCCCCAGCATGATTTATTATATGAACACATGAATCTGCCTCACACTGAATCAAAGCACTGGTCAGGACCGGTGCAGGGCACTTTGGCGCCCTAGGCTAAATTATATTTAGCGCCCCCCCTCTCGTGCCGTGGGGGGGCCCTCCGGAAAGCAGCCCTGCTCTGCAACCTCCCGCCGCCGCCGCCAGACCCCCCCACGCACGCTACCGCTGCCGCCCCCCACCTACCTTCCCACGCCTCCTCCGAAAAGGGACCCCCGCGCTCTGTTTTTGGCCGGGGGAAACCAGAGCAACAGGGCTGTTTAAGCCCTGTTTCCTCCCGCCAAAACAGAGCGCGGGCGGGGCTCCGGAAACAGCGCGGAGAAGGTAGGGGGGGAGGCGGCGCGGAGGCGAGGCGAGGGGGGGAGATTTCGATTGATTTCAGAGTGGGAGTGGGTGGGATATTGGGGAATCACCCCATAAATAATAGGGGGGAGGAGGCTCACGAATCAGCCCCGGTTTAGGGGAGACTCCCGTATCAGGCGATGCCTCTATCCCCACCCCCACTCCACACACCCTGCTCACTTCCAACCTCTTTTTAGGCAACTTCCAATCCTCCGATCCCCCAGCTCTCCCCTTTTCCAACTCAAAGTGGCTCCGATCGGAGTAAAAAAGGCCAGATCCGGGGGGAAACCCGGCCGAGGCGTTGCTTTTGGACGAGGTGACTGGTAGCGAGCGAAGCCGCCTCAGCCCCAGCTGTCTAGCACCAAGGAAAGTGCCTCGTCTTTTGCTTTGCCATACACACAGCGCTGAGAGGAGTTAGAGGCAGCCTGCATTGCTATGCCTTTCCCCCTTTGCTGTAAATAGCAAGTCGGATTCCGTGGGCAACAAAAGAAAAGAGGCTGGGGTAGGGAGGGAAAGTGGTCCCTTATTTGCTACACACACACACACACACACACAGCGCAGAGGCGAGGCGAGGCAAGGGGGGGGAGGCGGCGCGGAGGCGAGGCAAGGTGGGGGGGAGGCGCCCAGGCTCGGCCCCACCACTACTCCAGGGCGCAATCCCCCGCACTGACCTGGCTTTCTCGGTGAGGCGGGCGGGCGGGCAAGGCAGGAGCGTGCCGGCAGCGAAGAGGAGCGCAGCGTTCTGCACCCTCTTCCGCTACGTGCCCTAGGCAACAGCCTAGTTGGCCTAGCGGTAGCGCCGGCCCTGGCACTGGTCCATCTTGCCTAGTCCCATGTACTCTGACTGGCAGCAGCTCCCCAAGGATTCAGGAAGGCATCTTTCCCAGTGCTATCTGGGGTCATTTTAACAGAAGAAACTGGGGGGCTGAACTTGGGACCTTGTAGGTGCAAATTTTCTGGAACCTACCCTGCAGGTATGAGCAGAACTATTGTAACCCCAACTCACAGAGCTGGTTCACTATATCATACCATGGTCAATGGTATCAAAAGCTTCTTGAGAGATCAAGAATAATCAACAGAGTCACACACTCCCAATCTCTCTCTCAAAAGAGGTGGGAGAATGACCAAGATTGTTTTAGTGCCAAACCCCTGCCTGAAGTAAGATTTAAATGGGTCCAGATAATCCATTTCATCCAAGAGTTCCTGGAGTGGAATAGAACTTCTTGAATACCTTACCCAAAAAGGTCAAGGGTCCAGTGAGGGTTTTTTTAAGGAGTGGTCTCACCATTGCATCTTTCAAGGCAGCTGAACCACTCCTTCTCTCAAAGAGGCATTAATCAACTCATGGATCCACCCAGACAACCCCCTTCACCTTAATGTAAGTAGCCAAGATGGGCAAGAGTCAAGTATAGAGGTGGTTGGCCAAACTGCTCCAAGTATCAGGCCACATTAACTGGAACTGATACCATATAACCACACTGGACACCACCACCACAACTGTACCAATGATGGCATCAAGGTCAGAGCAAATGTGACTTTATCCTCAAAGTGCCTTGCAAACTGCAGGTCTCTGTGGGTTTCAATATATCCTTTCCAGTCTAGATGTAATAGTCCCTTCACCACTGAGAAATGTTCTGCTGGACAGCCACTTGAAGATGCAGTGGTGGTGGAGGAGAAATAAGACCACTTCACCATCATCAGTACCACAAAGTAGGCATGATAATGTGCCCTTACTTGTGTCTGGTCATATTCATTGTGAGACTTGTGTCATCTGCATTCTAGTTGTTCTACATATTTAAACTATGCACAGACTTCTAATGCATTACAATGAATGCATGAACAGCCCAGGATATCGTTATGAACTCTTCTGATTATAGTTATCTAATGCAGGGGTTCCTATATGAGGAACAGTTCACTTAAAGCTCTCACCAGTTTTCTGGAGTCAGCAGTGAATAATCAAGAACTCTTAACTAGAAACAGACTGTTTTCTTGCTGGATTGGTCCCAAAGAGGTTGCCAAATATGAGCTTCAAAAATAATCAAACCAAAATGTCATTCATTTTTGAAGGATGGGAGGACACCCTAGCTTTGTATGATTTATAAACAGTGGATCAGAAAATGTATGGAAAATGTGATGTTATAGAATGGAGGCTAAGTATAAACATAGGGTGATGGAGACCTGGAAAAATACCCCAGTCTTACTATTATACATCTGCTCAATGGCACAATGTTGCACATTTTATTTAGATTTATAAATCCTAAGTATCCTTCCGTTCCAGCACACTAGGAGCTTTCACTGTAATTTAAAACCTACAGTATCAGAATACAAATTCTGTAACATAATCAAACAGAGTAAAATACTCTATCATAAATCACTGCTGGGGGGGGGGGAAGAGTAATGAATCATAAAGCACCCTCAGTTAACACTATGTCCCTACCTCCATTTTTCCCCACAAGAAGTTTAGAGAAAAAGCCATGGCAAAATGTAAAGGGGGAAAAAAGAATCCCTTTCTGACCTCTTGTGGGTGATCAGCTTAAGCTCTGAGGCAGGAGAAAGAAGTGTCAGCCCCAAAAATTCATAAGCAGCATGCAGCGGTGATAGCCATGTGATAAATTACAGAACCGTAACAAATGGTACTTAGCATCAATCTTTTATGGTCCCACCTACTCTCGGATGACTAATACATCTCCTGGTGGATTGTTTCTATTATTGAAAATCTTTAAGCAGCTTCAAGGGACAGCCATTTTAAAACTACCCGTGAAATATTTCTGTACCTGGAATTTGGAACACTTTCATACCATAAGTTATTTTATGCCATTTTCAGGGATTTCTAAAAAAATATAACTAAAAGACAGCAATACTTTGCATGGGGGGGGGGGGGAGGAGAGCAGACACTGAGCCAGATACAGTAGCTTGCACAAGAGCCACTGTAGGGCTTACTTCAGCAAGGAGCTACATTGTGCAAGTGCCACGATCACTCCCTTTCTTTCAAACCAGTACAGATCTATATACTGGAGCAAACTGTTAAGATTTCTCTTCTCCATCTGAATCACTGGACGTGCTTTAAATGTAGATAGGCATAGCAGACAATTGCACAAACTGCTGCTAAATACATACCAAAAAAATTCCAAATGTTTAGTCAGAGTTGGCTTTTTTTCAGCAGCACCCAAAACAGTGGTATGCCGTTGTTTTTAACAACATGTATTTAGTAAGTCCCAGAGAGGTGGCTTATGAGTCAGTTGCGGCAAAGCAACAAAGAGCTCTCTAACACCTTCTTAAGTTTTTAAGGTACCACATCATTCTTTGTTGTTTCATTCAAGGCTATCTAAGGGAGCAACTAAACATTACAAGAAACTCAGGGCTGTCACTCAAATGGCAGCCGCATGTCAAGTTCTCCCTTTCCACCTATGTAATGTGTAGCATAACTTACCCTGTGTCTTGATATCATCATGCTATGTGTTTTCTCAGTCCTACTCCACCTTATTGGCTGCCTCTCTCTCTAGCTGGGAAATGCACAACATGAGGTAAGTTGCAGTGCATGTTCCAGAGGTTGAATGGGAGACTTGAAATGGGGCAGCCATTTCAAATCTCCCATATTTCTTGCCCACAGTCAACATTAATAACATGTTATTTCTCTCATCATCTGTACAGGGGGAAAGGAAAATGGGTGTGTATAGAAATAATTTCTGTTTAATCTCACCTTTGCACTTCATATCAGTTTCACACCGATTTCTTGGTATTGTTTCTAGGATCTTATATTTAAAACTTGAGCAAAGGGAATGTATATTTTTGGGTACCTAATCATTTGTGTGTGTGGGGGAGCTCTAAAATACAGGAGTTTCAGAATTATCATTGTCATCATGCAAGCATCACAGAGGGGCTTTAATATTCACAGTGTGTATGTATATTATGTGTTGTATACTAAGTTACTAAGATGTGTGCATTCAGGCTTTTCCACATTTTATTGCACTACATAAAAACTGCAGCAAATGAGTGACTGAAGAAACTGCAAATCCGTCCTCAGCTGAGTCATTTTCAGGACTTAGCTGCCTATGACCAAGAGTGACTTCCGAGAAGAGGTTTGCAGGGCTGACTGTCTCTTGCAGGTACTCACACTGTCCTAACATCAAACACCACCCTGTTGCAAATGGGCTGTAAAGGATAAAGATCATTCAATTGTAGTAAAGTAACATGGTTTGCGAGTGTATGGGTGAGATAAAGAAGAGTCAGACACAGAGTATATGGTTTCAAATCAGGACCACATTTATTGAATTGAAGATCTGTGAAGGGCGAAGGGCGGTACTAACCTAGCCCGGCCATTGGCTGGGGAAAAACCAATATTTTTGGTGAATACATCCTAACCGCACCAGAGGTGGGTTGGTCCGCCCCCGGCCAGTTGCCCTCCATTTATTTATTTATTTATTATATTTATACCCCTGCCTTTTTGGAGCTGGAGGGCTTTACCATCGTCGCCTTACTTTGACACCTTCAGGCACCCAATGTAGGTGAGAAAGGCAAAACCCCAAAGACGTCCCAATCTCTCTCCTGCCAAGCCTCAGGGCATTAGTGAGGGCAGCCTTGGGTAAACGTCAGTCACCTTGAAAGGTGCCACTGGATGATCACCATAACCCTAAGCCATACTGCTGAGACCGTGGGCGGGAACCCAGGTGCCTAAATAAGCCCTTTCCTGTGTCCCCGCCCTAATTGAGCCATTGGCTCAGTATCTGTGTCCAACCTGACCTGTTATCTGACTCCTCTCTCCTCCCCCACTCGCAAATCTTCTCCCTGTCCCCAAGTGAGGGGCCAGTGGAAGTCTGTTCTCAACGTACACATAGAAAGACCTACAAGGGGAATAAATGCATATTCACACCTTCTTCAGACCCAGAACAGTGAATAAAAATGTACCCATAATGCTGAACTTTTTATAGTGTAAAAGCCTGTGCATGCTTGCTCAAAAAGTAAGCCTCACTGTACTCCAATGAAGCTGCATAAAACTGCAGTCTTGCAGCACAAACCTACAGTATGCCTGTTTACTCAGAAGTGTGTCCTGCAGTGTTCAATGGGGCTTACTCACTAAGGGTGGGTTCACACGACACAATAAGCTGTATGTTACCATGATTGGTGAAAACTTACAAGGATGGTTCTGACAGGCAGGCAATCCTTGTTTCTGGTCATTATCATGCTTTTGTTCCCACCCAGTCCTCCCTCCACCTCCAGGCATGCATCCCAGGGGCCATCGCTCCCTCTCTATGTAGGCAGCTTGTTCGTGATTGGTCTGCTGAGTGCTCCCCTCTCCCTCCTCCTGCAGGAATCTTTAACCATTTCTCTACCTCCCTGTAGCTGATCGATATCACTTTTGTTGTCTGTTCCCATTGAAAAAAAAAAGATTCCTGTGTATGTGTTCACCCATGCTTCTCTGCCTGTTACTTTTCCTGCTTTTGCCTGGCTGTTTCCATCACCACAGAGAAACATCCCCCCCCACATCCACCCACCCACCCCTCATTAGTGGTGCCTCTAGTATGAACTGAGGCTTGACTTCTTCTTAACCCAGCCACCACTCCCAACCTTGCTGCTCATCACAAACACCTTTTACGCTCCCCCTTCTCCCTCCCGCCTTTGTTCCCACCTGGTCTACCATACAGGTGATGATTATTAGCACGGTATGCACCCTCCCCCACACTGCCTGGTGCCCCTTGTCCAAGCAGCAGCTTTTGATCCTTGCCCCCCTCCCTCTCTGCGCCGCCCGGCACCAAAGCCACCCTTGCTCTCCCCTCTCCCTCCCGCCTTTGCTCCCATCATGGCTAGGAGACAGGCTAACGTTATTTACACCTCCCCCCCCTCCATGCCTAGCTCTGCTTAGCACTGCGCCTCTTTTACTTCTTCCCACCCCTCGCATCCACGCATGGCAGAGAACCTGCTATCTCTAGCCGTTCTCCCATCTATCCTGCCTCCCACCTGTGATACAAGTCTGAACTAGATCTTTTCCACACCTTCCCTACCCCCAAAGCCTTTCTTGCTCCTTAGCCTTGACTTCATTTTTCCAGTCCCCTGCTTACTACCCCCCCCCCCGCCCCGGCTTGAAAAGTTCTCAAATTGTAATCTACTCTTCTTCTATTAAAAGCATACTTTATTTTGGAAAAAATATATACAGTTTTTGGTATTCTGATTGTAAAAGTAAAAAGCATCCTACAATTAAAAGTGAAGCAAGCAGCAACGTGTGCATTGCTGGGCAGACACTGGAAATAGAGATCAGATGACTGGAGCGGCTGCTTGTTTTGCCGCACTTGTTATGCGACTCTGTAGGATTCTTGAACCACAAACAATAAAACAGGTCTCCCTGGTTCGAACAACACAACAAACAATCATTGTAAGAACAAACCCTAGAACAAACCGCTGTTTCTTATCATTGTTTCTGAGGACAAAACAGACCATTGTGACTCACAACGACCTGGGTTCAGACGACAAAACAAGCAATGGTCTGTTAACGTTGTTTGCTTGTCATGTCGTCCAAACCCAGTCCCACTCTACGTGTGCTTAGGACTGCAGCCCTTAGCCGACCGATTGATTTTGATAACAAAAAGGCTGAACAACCTGTTGTATTGAGTGATGGTTGAAATAGAACTACATTGGATTGTACCATGAATCGAAAACATCTAACATGGAAAAGAAGACATAAACACCCCTATGAAGCTTGCAAGATTGATTGCTTTGAATTTTCTTTACAATGACACAGGGAGCTTTCCCTCCCATCATGGAAGTTAACTAATCATTTATTTGATAAACTGTAGACAGTTTCCTAATATATATATTTTAGGTTATCATTTCTGAAATCAATAAGTGAAATCCATCTCATCAACCACAGGAAGTGTTAGACTTTATTATTTAAAAGGTTGAGAATGTACTCAGTAATACGTTGCCCAGCAACAAACTCTCTAGTAATGATATTAGAGACAGGCATTTAATCCTGAGGAGTCATCTTGAAATCCCATGGTTGTATAAAGATTTCCGTGAATATCTATGGATTGTCAGAGACCACATGGGGATAATATGTTTCTAGCAGATCAATGCCATAATAAATGATGGCAGGCAAATTTGTTAGATTTTTGATATATTAGTATTACTATCGGAAGCAAAAACATGATCCTGAAATCAGAAATGCAGTGTATCAGCAGCATTATCTATTTAATTCTATGCTAGTACATTTCCCGCACCTCATAATCAGGCCTTTTATCTATTGGCTACTCAAACATTTTGATGTGATTTGGATTTTTAAATCCCAAGTAATAGCAGTAAACATCTGTTACTCACATTTTTGAATCATCCCATAGAGCACAATAGGGATTCAATGTACCCTGAAAAAAACAAACACCATGTCAAAATATGTTCTTTACCCACAGAGATAACAAAAATATACAGACATTTTTTTGGCAAAAACATCCTCAGACCTGAATAAAAAGGAAGAGTTGATTTACAAAGCCATTTATTCTATAGTCCTTACTCAACAAACAAACAATGGACTTTTATTTTCCTGGAATAGTAGTGTGGCAGATCAGTGTCTTTTCTGGTTCAAGTGCCCAAAAGTCAAAGTCGGATGTTGTCAAAACAACTGCCCATTATATGCAGAACCAAGGGGGGGGGGGAGAGATCCTATTCTGTCTCAGCATTTGGGTAAAATGGCACAAGATATCGTGATCGAACTTTTATGGGATAATCAGGTTTATATCACCAACATGATGGCATTGTTTGCCGTAGTGGCTCAGAAACTATGTTTGCATTTTTTAAATAAATTGTTATTGATTGAACTAAATTGATTAACATGGGTAGCAATTATCACCGATACAGATTTTTAATTATGGTATTTTAATTATTGGTTTTATCAGTATTGTTAATGTATTACTATAAGGCTTGGTAGGTTTTTTTTCATGTAATGTATGGATTAGGAGGCTGCAAAGGCCTTTGGCTATATGCAATAAAGCCATGTTCCATTTCCAAAAATATTGATGGCATTAGGCAGCAGGTTACTTGTTCACAAGAGATAAAATAAGATGTAAATAAGCACGACATTGTAAATCAGGGTTGGTCAGACTTCAGGCTTCTGGAATTCCATTTTTTTTATAAGAACTCCAGGATCCACCAACCAGAACTGGATGCAAAAGACATACACTTAGAATTAGAATTAGGGTGGCCAGCCAGATGGGCGATTCACAAATGTGATAAATAAATAAATAAATAAATAAAATTAAAGAATTCTGAGCCCAGGAATTTGTTTTGAATACCAGAAATTGACTGGGCTTACAGTCCTTCCATACAAAAATCCACTCCTGGTTACTCCAAGTTTTCTTCATTTCAGCATCATAATTTGAGGCTGTGTGTCATTTTTTGTTAAACAGTTAGGAGTCAGACATCCTTGCTCATCTATTGCTAATCACCCAAAGAGCCACCAGTAGATCCCGATCCGCCTTCTGTCCACTTCTGTTGTAAATTTCCAATGAAGAATAAATTCTGCAATCTTGGGCCAACTAGTGATGCCCAAAGTATACTCCAAGTCATTTTTATTTGCTGATTGGTGTTTTCTCTTGTCTCCATCTACTACCAGCTCACTTATTGTATTAAAAGCATTTATACCTCAATGCAAAAATCAAGTTTTTTTTTGTTTTTGTTTTGTTTTTAATGCTAAGGGTAGTGCTGATGGAACAAGGGATTGTCCACACAGAGAAGCTTGTTGCCCCCTTGTTGGTGCGAAATAATCCTGCCTTGGCTGCTGTCTGTCATTAAAAAACACTGCAGAACAGGTACTTGGGGAGCTGTTTGTAAACAGCTCCACACATAGCATTCCATTTTTGGCTGTAGCCCAGGTCAGTTTGACCCAGACTGCTGAGAATGTGTGTGAAGTGAAAGCACTCCTCAAGGCTTTGCAATGTAGCTTTCTTGATTGATTGGACACTTTATGCCCAGTATACTCAGGCTGGTAAAATTCTCCTTTTTCTATGCCTGCTCCTGAATCAGCTGCCTTATGTCAAATCAGTGGAGTAACGAAACAGATCAGATGACAATATATGCAAGTGGGACATGTATCCTAGCTGGCCATTCATTAGCACGGAGTGTGACCATTAAACTTATGGATTACTTTCTTGGAGACCAATGAGCTTCTGTTTGAGTTTTGGTGTATGCTCTTAACAATGTTATGATCTGGGATGTTTGCCAAACAAATCCACTGTAAATTATGGACTCCGGAAAATGAGATGGCAGCCGTAAGATTAGGGATACATTCTGGACATTAATAGAGTGCTTCAGCATGCACAGAATCTTATGGGACCACCATCTCCTGCTTTATGGAAGAGTATACAATGGGGGAAGCGGGCCTGTAGCCAGGGGGGGGCCTGGGGGGCTTGTCCCCCCAAATGTTCTCCTCCCCCCTAAATATTTTACGAACAAACAATCAAATATATTATGGAAATTTTAGAAAACCAACAGGAAAGCCCATGTTTTTCTTCTTAAAGGTGCTAATGCTATTATTTTGGTGTGGTACCTTGGTGAGATCTGCCTACATATTCTTAATAGTACATGCTATTGATGCTATACCTGGCTAAGATGAAGGAATATTTTGACTTCTGTGAACGGTTGTACATTAAAAAAAAGAAAGAATTGGGTGTGTTGCTCAGAGTGAGAGTGTGAGAGTGTTGGACTGGGACTCAAGAGATCCGGGTTCTAGTCCCCGCTCGGCCATGAAACTCACTGGGTGACTTTGGGTCAGTCACTGACTCTCAGCCTAACCTACCTCACAGGGTTGTTGTGAGGATAAAATGGAGAGGAGGATTATGTAAGCCGCCTTGGGTTCCTTACAGGAAAAAAGGCGAGGTATAAATATAATCAATAACCAATCAATTTATAAAGGCAGTTCTTTAAAATGACTTTTGTTTCAGCAATGGACGGGACACTTGGATTCAGTTATGGTTATACATACGCGGGCGGGGGGGAGGCTGGTGACTCCTATTTCAGTGGGGCTCCTTTTCCCTTACAGGTTTTATATGGAACTTCATAGGAGCTCTCCATGGTGGCAAACCTACCTTGGGGATGGAGTTCAGCATCATGGATAGTTCCTATGAAGCTCCAAGAAAACCTGCAAAACCTGTAATGGAAAAGGAGCCCCACCGAAATAGGAGTCACCAGCCTCCCCTGCATTCAGACAAAGAATTCATTCTTTCCACACTCAAATTAATCAGTGTATCTTCCCCATGTGAATTTTTTTCTGATCTAAAAACTGACCTATTGGATTGCTCAGTCAGATCAGTAGCCCCACCCCCTTCTTACTGCAATTATGCGGAAAGCACTACGATATCTTAAACCTGTAGCACCACAGCTGCAGCAGCAGAATCTGCAATGTTGAAATGCATTGATTATGTTGGGAGGCACTTTCAAGAAATGCAAAATGATATTGTTTTCAACAACACCTTTGAAGCAGTCAAGAAAACATGTGAATCTGCTGACCATGAAGCAGCATCAAACGTCTTCATAAACCCCCTTGGACTTCAGGAAAGCTGATTTTAATAAACTCAGAGCACTGATAAGTAGGATTCTATGGCAGGAAAACTCAACAGGAAGAGATCAAGAGGTGTGGGGGATTCTTATCAAATTTGCAGAAGACACAAAATTGTGTGTGGGGAGCTGATACCTTATAGAAGACGGGGGGGGGGGATCCAAAATGATCTTGATAGGTTAGAAGGCTGGACAGAAAATAAGAGAATGAATTTTAACAGAAACAAAGGGAAGTTCTTCATTTAGGAAAAAGAAATAAAATACACAGGTATAAGAAGGTCAATCGCCCACTTGGATTCCTGCATTGGGCAGGGGGTTGGACTCGATGGCCTTATAGGCCCCTTCCAACTCTACTTTGCTATGATTCTATGATTCTAAGATGGGGAATACCTGACTTGCTAACACTACATGTAAAAAGGGTCTTGGAGTTGTAATCAACCACAAGCTAAATATGAGTCAACGGTGTGATGTGGCTGCAAACAAGACAAATGCAATTTTAGGTTGCATCAACAGAAGTATTGTTTCAAAGTGGTAATTCCACTCTACTCTGCACTGGCCAGATGTCACCTCGAATACTGTGTCCAGTTCTGGACACCGCACTTTAAGAAGGATTCAGATAAATTGGAATGAGTTCAGAGAAGGGCAGCAAAGATGATCAGGGGACTAGAAATTAAGTCCTACAAGGAAAGATGGAAGGAACTGGGTATGTTTAGCCTTGAGAAGACATGCGGGGCGGGGGGATATGATAGCACTTTTCAAGTACCTAAAGGGTTGTCACACAGAAGAGAGCCACAGACTATTCTCTGTCATCCAAG
This sequence comes from Shinisaurus crocodilurus, assembly GCA_021292165.1. NCBI lineage: Eukaryota > Metazoa > Chordata > Lepidosauria > Squamata > Shinisauridae > Shinisaurus > Shinisaurus crocodilurus. The sequence goes on from CM037879.1 coordinate 133,406,164, forward strand.
ACTGCAGGACATGAAATAATGGGCATAAGTTACAGGAAAGCAGATTTCCATTGAACATCAGAAAAGAACGTCCTAATGGTCAGAGCAGTCAGACAATGGAACCAACTGCCGAGGGACATGGTGGGCTCTCCACCACTGGAGATAATCAAGCAAAGACTGGGCAGCCATCTGTCAGGGATGCTTTAAACTGGATTCTTGGACTGAGCACTGGGGTTGGACTTGATGGCCTAAATGGCCCCTTCCAACTTTATGATTCTATGGTACGACTACTCCTGTTATAGCTTATTCTTTATTTTCTACCTCCCTCCCTTTTTTTTTGTTAACTGGTGGAAAGAACTGTAACAATTGTTGAAGTTGCTTACATACATTTCAGTATGGCCACAAAAAATAAGGATTAAATATAAACAGTTTACAATTTTGTTGTTAAAAGGCCTGCAGACTGCCCCCTACTTTTTTGGCAGTCCCCCCAGAACTTTTAGGCTGGCTATGGGAGTGGGGGAAGTTATCTAAATGACAGTAATTCATTTGTGGTGGTGTCAAGAGCACATAATGCAGGCCACATGCTGAAGCTAAGCAGGTGTGAGCCGGATCAGTGCTTGGATGGGTGACTGCCTGGGCTGCCCACATCTGTTCTGCATTGATCAGGGGGTTGGACTCGATGGCCTTATAGGCCCCTTCTGATTCTATGATTCTATGAAAATAACTTGTTTAATACATGCAGGGGCTAGTAAAGATTAGTGAGTTGCAGTGAGATATGGTTGCTATTGAGCAAATGTTCCTTGATGTGCCCATGTGGTGAAGATTAAAGGGGGCGGCAGCACTAGACATATATAGAACTTTTTACTGAGCACGAATAGATAAAACATGACATAAAACATATGGGAATCTGCGATTAATCTTCCTGAGAGAAGGAAGTGGTGTAATTCACCAACAAGGAATATTAAATAGGCAGTAGGACTTTTTTGGGGGCACATGAGACGTACTTTTCAGAGGAAAAGGGTGGCCTCTATCTAAAGAAGGTGGCTAATGGTGTGAAGCAGTGAATAGCGCACACTTGGGAGGAAGTAAGGATGTCAAACTAAGCTGGCCTCTTTCTGTTGGGAGTAGTTCACACAGATTATCTAGATTCATTTTAGTCTGGTTTCAGCCCAATGTTTGCACAAAAATGTCCTTGGTCAACATGATAGATGGTCTATGCTGAGAGAAGTGTGACCTTGGGGAGTTCAACCTTGTTTATTCTTCTGGATATAGCTTTTAAAGATCTACATGGAATCATAGAATCATAGAAAAGTAGAGTTGGAAGGGGCCTACAAGGCCATCGAGTCCAACCCCCTGCTCAATGCAGGAATCCAGGTCAAAGCATCCCTGACAGATGGCGGTCCAGCTGCACCTTGAATGCCTCCAGATTGGGAGAGCCCACCACCTCCCTAGGTAGTTGATTCCATTGTCTTATTGCTCTGACAGTCAGGAATTTTTTCTGATGTTTAGGTGGAATCTGGGTTCCTGTAACTTGAGCCCATTATTCCGTGTCCTGCAAACTGGGATGATCGAGAAGAGATCCTGGAACACTGAGTGAAGCCATTCAAGGATTTAGAGTGAGGTGCCACCAGCACTGCTGATGATGCCCAGCTCTGTTTCTGGTTCATATGAGGGTATGGAAGTGCTGAATCAGTGTCCAGAATCAGTGATGGTTTAGATGAGGACCAATAAATGGAAGCTCAATCCTGGTAAGAATTAGATGCTATTCTAAGTTCATCTCACCATGGAGGTGGTGTTCACCCATTCTGGAGAGGTTTGTGCCTCTCATAAAGGATCAGGTTCACACTTGATTGATCCATCCTTGCCTTGTGATGGCCTATGGCTTTAAACAATAAAGTTGTACTGTCAAATTGTTGTACTGATCCAGTCTTGTCACTGAAAGTGGCCTCCATGGCTTGCAGTGTCTCCCACTAGCTTTGGCTGGTACACCAGCTTCAGAGATACTCTGATGGCCACCGGTAACCATGCCCTAATAACCACCAGCTTTAATTACTGGAGTCACAGGTTGGATTACTTTTCAAAACTTCTATTAGTTCAGAAGGTGCTGCACTGCTAACTGGGAGCAGACCAGGGGAACACATCCTGCCAGTCTCGAAACAGCTTCACTGGTTGCTGATCCATTTCTGAGCACAATGCAAAGCGCTGGCATTTATCTTTAAAGCCCTTTGTGGCTTAGGACCCAATTACCTGAAGGACCACTTTTCCCCACATGTACCTGCCTGTGCACTAAGACCTTCATCAGAGGCCTTCTTTGTCTGCCACACTTTGAGGTTAGGCAGGTGGCAACTGTGAAGAGCACCTTTTAGGCAGTGTCACCCCAGTTAGGCTCACCTGTCACCTATTTTTATTAGTTTTTGGCACCAGGTAATGATCTTTTTATTTTCCTAGGTTTTTTAAGTCACTGAATAGTCTCAGCTGGCTCCCTGTGGTGGTGGTGGTTCTTATGTTGCTGTTACTTTAATGGAGTGCTTTATGTTTTATTGTTAAATCAGTTTAAATACTTAAGATACTTTACTTGCCAAACTTCAAGTATCTTTTACTGAAGGTACAGGATATAATGATATCAATCAATCACCCAGTGGGATAAAAAAAAATAGGACACAGCACTCAAGAGAAAGCATCCTCTTAACCCATAGTGTATGGTAGGACAACCAGGAGACCTGGCATCCTGCAGAAGGGGTATGCTTTCTCACAGTGAGGTATATATGTATATCAATCACTGTGGACTGGGGACTCCCAAAGCAGACCCCATTCCTCAGACCTCCATCACCCTCTGAAGGCCTGGCAGAATGGTGCCTTGAACAGCCCTTTGACATGGAAGATGGATTATTTGTACAGGAAGGGCATTGTGACTGATTAATCCATGGCAGGCTTCTTCCAAGCAAGCCCACAGGTTTGACAGGTTAGTTACATTGTGACTGGTGTTCTTCCATACTGTTATCCCCTGGCTCAGTTAATATTTATTTCTGTTAAACAGGATTCTCACTATGGGTTTTTAAAAAGTCAATGTCTTAGACTTCTTACATTCATCTGATCTTAACAATCAAATTAAACAATACAGGAATGATCTAATGAATCACATATCATGGTGAACTGTTATATAATATGAGAAAAGAGTAATTGAATAAAAGTTCAGGATTTTATTTCTTAGTAATTTAATTAAATAATTAGCCTTTTTAATTGGCAGTATGAACAGGAGTGCATTGTGAGCCATTAATGTAGAACATTCTGGGTCTACAGCTGAAGCAAAATTATCTTCACCTTATTAAATAAAGCACAAAGTTCAAAGACAAACTGTGCTGAATGAAGACATTTTAATTACAAAAATTACTATCTAGTCTTAAATTCAGGTAAAGTATTGCAAAGGAAAAAGAGAAAATCATTAAGCAAGCAACTGGGGAGAAAAAGATACTGATTAATTAGCAATGGCATTTTTAACCACTGCTTTTAATCTGTCTCTTTCACTCTAGCAATAACAACAAAATTTTGTTACATAAATACTAAGCAAGATCTCAATCCCAAACGTTTACACAGTCAGTTCTAATGGAGTGTTGGGACAGCATCAATGCAATTTCACTATAATGGTGTTATTTGTGAATCTTTGGAGCACTTCTGAAATTCTCATCATCTGAAGTTTGGAGTTTAAACTTATCTGGTCTTGTTTCTGAAGTGGGACTTCAGAAACAAGGAATTTTATTAGGAATTTTCCACAGGTCTATTTTTTATGTCCAGATTTGGTACAAAGCTTTGTGCATGCACATGGTTTGCTGCAACTTTCATTTCCTACAGTTCATTTGTATCTTCTTCCCCTTCTACATCTTCAATGTATATTGCAAAAAAGAAATCTTGATGTGATTGTATATATGATAGCATCATGATTGTTCCCTTTCCCCCATAGTGTTATATCAATGCACACATACATGGCATGAATGAAGAAGGGGACACACAGATGCAAATGAACTGAAGGGACTAAACACTATGGCAAACAGCACGCTCCCTTTTTAGAGTTAATTTTAGAAATTCCCCTAGCTAAACCATCATTCAGGAGTGGAATGCAAGGCAGAGTGAACCAGAAGAACAATATAGGAATGGGGGAAATACTTTCATCTCTATTGGTGATGTTGTTCCATTTGTATGCCCCATTCCTATCACTTATACAGTAATACCTTGGATTGCAAGTAACTTGGTCTGAGAGTGTTTTGCAAGACAAGCAAAATTTTGTAAAATTTTTGACGATAAACAAGCAAGGTCTTGCAAGACTCATAGGGATGTAACCGCTCGCCTCGAGCGGGCGAAACGGGCCGAAATCGGCCCTGCTCACGCCCGCCAGAGACTCGCTTTGATATAAGAGTGTTTTGGATTACAAGCACAGTTCCGGAACGAATTATGCTTGCAGTCCAAGGTATTACTGTTATTATTATTGTGCCACTGGAAGTATTAGGGGGTTCTCCAAGCAAAGCTAAGTGTAGCATGCAATGGTGTTGCAGCACTAGCACTAATGATGTTGTGCTAGTGTAAACCAACCCTAGTACAATGTCCTTCATGCTTGCTAGTGCAAAGGGAAAAGGTGGTAATTTCCAGCATCATACCTTACACAGGGCTGGCAGCACTGATCCACCTCTATCATGTGATTTCTCTACTTAATACCTTACCAGCAAAATGTGGGATGGAGCCATGAGGAAGCAGCACCTATGGTGCTCAGGTAACATATGAACTGACCCATAGAGAGCAAATTACAAATGTGGAAGATTTAAACAGTGTTCTAGTGTCACATATGAAAGGTCCTTTGGACCAGGTTCTAAAGGGTTCCATCATATATGAAGTTTTACTCCATCCTTCCCCAAGCTGGTGCTCTCCAGAGATGTTTTTGGCTTCAACTTCCATGAGCCCCAGCCAGCATGGCCAATGGTCAGGAATCCTGGGAGTTATAGTTCAAAACATCCAAGGGGAAGCCTGTTCTGTTCTATTGGTGTCAAAGCAATTAACTCAGGACTCCATGAAAGGCTGTGAAAGATTCTAGGCAATGATTTCCGCATGGGTTGACTTTGCCTATATGAAGTCTCCCACTTCTTCTGCTAGTCATGGGAATGAATGCAAAATCAGACCGGCCATCTGCAGAAAATGGAGATTCTGGATTGAAAAGAAAACAGCACCCCTTCCAGGAGGATATTGACAAGGCTGTTGCCTTTCTGCCTTGTCAGCACTTCCTGGCCTTGTGCTAATGTGGTAGTCATGAATATCCTGTTACAGAAAGGTGTGGACAAAGCCAAATGACAATCAATGCCCTGCATCTTTTGCTGCCAGAATCAAGCTAATGAACATTTTAAAGAACTGGCAAAGAAGCAAATGCTATGTCAGTAGATTACTGAAAAGAACAATAAAATAAACAAGCTGGAAAACTGCTTCCAAAAATGACTCTCAAAGACATTAGTTTAACCTTCCCATGGCCTTGATCCTGCTGTGCCATTTTTTTAATTGCTTGTTTGTTGATTCCAACATTGATAGACAGTAGTGACACTATTTTGATTATTTCTTTCTTCTGATCTCAACATGATGACCAAAGTCATTACAACCTCCCCCTGCCCTGCTTTTTCCACCCCTACTTCCTTGCAATTAAACCTTTTACATTTTCAGTTGTATGATCCACTAACAGGTATTAAGGCATAACCCAGCCATAGTTAAGTACATTTAAGTTTTATTGACTTCAGTGGGAGAGTTAGGCATGTGCTTAAATTTCTCCCATTGAAACCTATCAAAAGTGCTTAATGGTGGTTGGATTGTGGATTTACAGTGTAATCCTAAGAGTGTGTGTGTGTGTGTGTGTGTGTGTAGTGGCAGATCATCCACAACTTCCAAAGCCCTGCCTCTACATGCCAGCTGGTGTGTGTGTGTGTGTGTGTGTGTAAGGAGGATTTACCTTTTAAAAAAAAATTTAGTCATGCAGTTTGTTTTTTAATCTCCCCTGATTGGTTCCAATGGGCAGGAAATTAGTTATGCTTCAAGCTGAGGCAGGGGCCAACCTGGAGCCTCTTGGTGGACGAAAAGGAGGTTGCCTCCATCCCATCCCTGCCCCAACTCTGCCCCCATTCCATTTCAGGGCCTAGAGGTGCCTACTGCTGGCAGAAACACCAACAGTGGTAGATTTATGTCCTTGCTGTAACTGCAGCCTCGGGGTGGATGAGACCCTCCCTCACCAGAGGAGCTCCTCTCTGCCTCAACCTAGCTATTCTCAGGCAGCCATCTGAGGGGATTAGTATTGCTCTGTGACTTTGAAAATTAACCATCAGCAATAAGCCCCTAACTAAAATTGATACCATTTCGACAAAATCTGTAGATCTTCATGAACAGATTTCCCTCAAACTTCACTGAGATAAATGGCATTTTGGGATACAGAGAATGGCTTCCTAGGCTCTGTTGTCTGTATTACATATATCAGGGGTGCAGAACCTCAGGCCCGGTGGCCAAATCTGACACTACAGAGATCCCAATCCAGCCCTCGAGGGCTTTCCAGAAGTCCATGCCCCCTTCCCCTGGCCCTACCCCCCTTTCCCCCAACCACCAATCCTTCGGTGGATTCCCAGCTTTTGCACAGTGTTTATCTCATTCTAAAAGGTTAAAATGTCTCTTCTAAGGCTTTGTTACTGGCAGTAAGAACTTCAAATGAAAATATGCTGGTATTTTGTGGTCCGCCCCTTTTGCCTTTGGTCCCGCCCACCACTGGCATGTGGCCTCTGAGAGCTTCTCTGAAATGGAATTCGGCCCATGGGCTGAAAGAGATTCTGTATCCCTGACATAGAACTGCTATAGATGCTTTCAGGTATAAAAACTGCTTCCACATGTTACAAATTATCAATGTGGAAAGCACTTCTGTAGTAAATAACATGGAACTCCACAGATTATCACATGTGACAATCCTGCATATGCTTTTGTCTACTTTTTCTTTCATTGCTGTAGGAACACAAACTAGAAAGCCACAACTAATTTTATTTATTATTTTTTAATCACCCATCTGGCCGGTCACTTAGCCACCGGCCACCCGGCCACACAGATTCCCAGTGTGTGGAAACTGCCACTTTATGCAATGAATACATCTGCTACACACGGTTTGCACTTCAATTCTTACACAGAATCCTCCTTGTAAATTTATATGTGAAACAACCATAAATAACTGTTAATGGATCCCAATAACAACTCATATCCTGATGTTCAACTCCTAAGTTCTTATTCTTTAGTGAGGGCTTCTACAGGTAGAAGACTCTGGGGAAGTGATACCTCTAACTGCAGAAGCCACAATTATCATTCTGCTTTTGAGCACAAGAAAGAATTTGTCTGCATATAGGAAGGGGTTTCAGGTAGTGCTGTGCTGAATATTTAGATTTTTCCATTTTTGGCACCTGGGGGGTGGGATGAAAACTCTGGAGAAAGGGGATGGGGAGGTGAGAATTTCAAATAATTTTCTCCTTGGGGAAGAAGACGACAGGATTTCCACTTACCTTTTAAGTGTAGACGGTGGCTGAGGGATCTTCTTTCTATTCTTTGTTACTTTAAAAAGGCCCCCTGCACTTGCAGCAGACTCTTTATAGAGAGGCTTCTCCAGCCTGGCAGTTCTTCCTGAACTCCCATGAGACCATGCGACCTCACCCTCCCTCATAGGCATTCAGGAAGCACTCCAGGGCTATAGAAGCCTCTTTGGAATGCAAGAACAAACAGGGCTTTTAGAGCTTTAGAAAAACTCTATTCTTGCTGGCAGCAGCACAGAGCTTTGCGCGTGTATGGGTGAGATAAAGAAGAGTCAGACACAGAGTATATGGTTTCAAATCAGGGCCACATTTATTGAATTGAAGATCTGTGAAGGGCGAAGTGCGGTACTAACCTAGCCCGGCCATTGGCTGGGGAAAAACCAATATTTGGTGAATACATCCTAACCGTACCGGAGGCGGGTTGGTCTGCCCCCGGCCAGTTGCCCTCCATGTGGAGCTGGAGGGCCTTACCATCGTCGCCTTACTTTGACGCCTCCAGGCTCCCAATGTAGGCGAGAAAGGCAAAACCCCAAAGACGCCCCAATCTCCCTCCTGCCAAGCCTCAGGGCATTAGCAAGGGCAGCCTTGGGTAAACGTCAGTCACCTTGAAAGGTGCCACTGGATGATCACCATAACCCTAAGCCATACTGCCTAATCCCGCACTTCCTGCCCCTCTCTCATAGGCATTCAGGAAGCACTCCAGGGCCATAGAAGCCTCTTTGGAAGGCAAGAACAAACAGGGCTTTTAGAGCTTTAGAAAAACTCTATTCTTGCTGGCAGCAGCACAGAGCTCTTTGCAGAGAGGCTTTCTGCAGAGAGGCATTCAGGAACTCCTGCTGGGCTGCCTGCAAGCCTCTCTGCAAAGAGCTCTGCCCTGTTGCAAGCAAGTTCAGAGTTTTTCTAAAGTTCTGAAAGCCCCATTTCTTCTTGCTTGCAGCAGCCTGGGGCTCCTTGCAGAAAGGCTGCTTCAGCCCAGGAGCTCTTCCTGAATGCCTGAGAGAGAGGGCGATGCCCCACGGTCTCATGGAACTTCAAGCAGGACTGCAAGGTTGGAGCAGCCTCTCTGTAAAGAGTCTCTTGTGGCGGCAAGTGCACGGGTCATTTTAAAACTTAAAATAAAAATAAAAATAGAAAGAAGATCCTTCAGCCGGCTCCTAAACTTAAAAAGGTATGTGGAAACCCTGTCCCACTCCCCGAGGAGAAAATTATTTGAAGTTCTCCTCCTCCCTGTGAAAGAGGCAGAAAAAACAATTCCTCTTTCACACAGAGAGAAAAAAGATTCCTGAAAATAGGGGGCAGGGTTCGGCAAAGCATTAGTTTCAGGGCTCTTCATCCCTCTCACCAAGCTTAGGCTCTGCACTGGAAACTGTGCTGGGAGTTTCCTTAGCTTTAAAAAGCACAATATAATATATGGGTCCAATTTAGGCACTAATCAGGTTGTGATCCAATTCTTATGGAAAAGGCGGAGAGTGGACCCCCTCCCATTCCCACCTGGTGTTACATGTGACATGGGCATTTGTGCCGAGGCCTGCATGCATGGAGGGCCAATTCCCAGGCTTCTTCTCCCTCTAAAAAGAAAAAGGTATGAGGGAAATATTGTTTATCTCAAGTTTATATGAGGACATGCCTCTGTGTGGAGAGCCTGTGAAACACATTACATCGTGTGCGTTGTGGAAAGCTGACATGCACCAGCTTCTCCACCTTGGGAATTTGGTTGCTGTGCCAATTCCAGTTATTCCATACGCCAACTAAAAATAATGCAAAGAAAGGTAATCCTCTCCGTATCATAAAGCCATATGATACCTTTAAGAGATCATAGGAACATAGGAAGCTGCCTCATGTTAGTCAGGCCCATGGTCCATCTAGCCCAGTATTGTCAACACTGACCGGCAGCGGCTCTCCAGGGTTTCAGGCAGGATTCCTTCCTTCACAGCCCTACCTGGATATGCTGGGGATTGAACCTGGGACCTTCTGCATGCAAAGCAGGTGCTTTGTCACTGATCTACTCAGTATTCATCACATATTATAGCTGAGTCCAAAGACGCACCAAATCATGTAAGAATCGTACAAACAATTAAAATGTTTGTAAAATTTAAAAATGAAGCCTAGGCAAGGAAAATAACTCTCAAATAAAGCCATTTCTGTTTACTTGTGTTTTATTGAAATTGTGCTAACTTGGGCAGCCGTGATCTTTGTGTAATTGATGTGGTTTTGTACCATAAAATGCATCAGAAGAGGTAAAGTAAACATTGATTTTCCCATGTTATAAAAATAACAGCCTCAACCTCATAACAAAGTAAAGCAAATGAGTGAATAAATAATTTATCCAAAGAAGACCATGAAAATGGACTTGATGACAAAACGGTTCTTAAAATATATATTTTCAAATCTACAGATAATGAGATGAATGATAATAACAAATATATCTACCAAATAAATACTTACATTTGCCAAATGAGCTAACTCTATCTCTAGAAACGAATCAGATGTTTTGGGCTCAGGCCTGATGGTGACCACAATGATTTTGGAATTGACAATGGTGTAATTTCTGAAAAACAACAGTTAAAAACACACCATAATTTGACGCAGTCAAACAGAGAGAAATAGTATGAATATTTTGAGAAAATGCCTAGCTAGACGAGAATTTAAATTAACTCCCTGCCCCGCTGACACACAATTTATTGTAAATACAATTGCCCCTGTTACCAGACACATTAAGGATTTAAAGAGAGCCATTGTACTATTCCAAGTGCCATTCCTTAAGTATGATTCATTGATTGAAAAGACAGATTGACAACACAAACCTTCAGGCAAACCTATAAGTGGCTATACATTCATTTATCTCAAGGTGAACCTCGTAGGCCTGTTTTACACAAAACAAAACATATTTCTTACAAAGTTCTGGCATGGCTGTTTTGCTGACTGCTAACTGAAAAAGTTAAGATGGATGACAGCAATGAGAGTTTCCTCAGAATCAATTTTTCTGATATATAACCAGAGAGCCTTAAACATCATTCTGTTTCATATATGAATGAGCAACTGCATCATTCGAAAAATATCTAAGGGGTCAATTCACAGATGACTTACATTGGTGTGGTCCAATTGGTTTCCTCTGGGATTCATATCTGTAAGGTCGGGGCTTGACCTGCTGCCATCTGATATCATTGGGATAGTTAATAATATCAGGGTTTTGGTCCTTGGATTGGTCCCTTAGGCAACAATCATCAAACCACGTGTACCAGAGCTGCCCAATTTGTTTTAGAGGTGCTTTTGCGCAGAAAATATTCTGAGGATAGCAGCTGTAATAAGTTGCGTTAAAGAGCCATTGCCTCACATTTTGTCCCTTTTATTGCTTCCTGAAGTTTATGCCTAAGGGTGCTCTGGGGCAGCAGTAGCTACTCAGGGGCATCATTCATTTCAGCAATCGGATGGGAAAGGGGGGGGTTAATGAGATTTCAGTAGTGGGGGGGGCAAGACTGCAAGGTCTGATCTTGGATATTTTTAAGGTTCATTTGCCAAAAAAGAAAAAAAGAAAACCCCAAACCAAAATATTTTTAAAAATAGGGATGATGTTCCCAACATTTCTCTCATCTGAATTTTTTACTTGATGTTGGTGTTCTGCATTCCCTGACATTTGTATTAGGAATTCTCCATTGTTTCATTATTTACTTCCAAATGTTGTACAAAGCATCATGCATATGCTGTTGGCTGTAGCTTTCAGTACCTTCATGTTGTGCTTTTCTCTCTCCCTGTACATCACCAGTGCACACTGATAAAACAATGCAAAAAAGTATCTTGATGCGATTGCACGCATCACTGCGTCAAGATTCTTTTTGGGCTGTGTTTTAGTGCTGGGCAAGAGCTGAGGCAAATGCAACAACAACAAAAAGCAAATTTCATGTGGTTATATACACAGCTACATCAAGATCCTTTTGGGTGGCATTTTACCAGGGCACACAGGTATGCATATGTGCACCAGTAAAACACCACACAAAAAGGAACCTGATGAAATTTATTTATTTATTTATTTATTTATTATATTTATACCCCACCTTTTTTCCTGCAAGGAACCCAAGGCGGCTTACATAATCCTCCTCCTCCCCATTTTATCCTCACAACAACCCTGTGAGGTAGGCTAGGCTGAGAGTCAGTGACTGGCCCAAAGTCACCCAGTGAGTTTCATGGCCGAGCGGGGACTAGAACCCGGATCTCCCGAGTCCCAGTCCAACACTCTCACCACTACGCCACACTGGCTCTCATATGTCTGATTGCATCATGATCCTTCCATGAATGGAGGGCTGCTGCTTCCATTCCCAGAAGGGACAGAGATCCATCAGAAGCGCTAGCTGAAGGAAGGTCATTTTCGCTTATTTCCATTGTAACCCTGAGTGCCACCTCCCACACTGTTTTGGAGGATCTCCTCACCCTACGGAACAGGTTTTCAGTGGGCACAGGAGGGCTGCAGGGGGGAGGTGGGAATTGTAAAAAAAAATCACCTCTTCCCTTCCTCTAGTGGAGTCGGAGTGTCCCATTGGTGGGGTATTCCTGATCCAGTGTTTTATCAATATATATGAGCATCAGTAATGTGATGGTGGTGGGGAGTTACAAACACACTGAAGGAATGGGAATGGATAAAGTGGCAGTTTCGGGAACTCTGGGGGAAAGTGACTATGTTATACTTGAGTTCTTGATTCTAAGGGGAGCAAAAGCTGAGTACCCTGGATTTTAGGAAAGCCAATTTTAACAAACTCAGAACAATGATAAGTAAGGTCCCATGGCAAGCGACTCTAATGAGAAAAGGAGCCCAGGATGGGTGGGAGTTTTTAAAAAAGGAAATTTTAAAGGCACAATTGCAAACAATTCCCACAAGGAAAAAAGGCAGAGGGCAACAGAAGAAGCCAATGTGGCTTCACAATAAACTCAAAGATGACCTGGGGGAAAAAAAGGACACGTATAGGAAGTGGAAGGAAGGACAGGCTACAAGGGAAGAGTACAGGCAGGTAGCGCAGAACTGCAGGAATAGTGTCAGGAAGGCTAAAGCTGAGAATGAGCTAAGGTTGGCGAGGGATGCTAAAAACAACAAGAAAGCTTTCTTCAGGTACATGCACAGTAAAAGACAGAGGAAAGAAATGGTGGTTCAACTACGCGATGAGGATGGCAAATTGATAACAGAAGACAAGGAAAAGGCAGAAGTGTTCAATTCCTACTTCGGCTCGGTCTTCTCCCAAAAGAAGGTCTATGACCCCCCTGGCAAACCTGAAGTGCAGACTGAAGGGGCAGGATTGCAGCTTGAGATTGATAGGCAAATGGTCAAGGAGCACCTGATTACTCTGAACGAGTTTAAATCTCCAGGGCCTGACGAGCTGCATCCTAGAGTAATAAAGGAACTGGCAGAAGAACTCTCAGAACCACTGTCTATTATCTTTGAGAAATCATGGAGGACAGGTGATGTGCCAGATGACTGGAGGAGGGCAAATGTTGTTCCCATCTTCAAAAAGGGCAAGAAGGAAGAACCTGGGAACTATAGGCCAGTCAGTCTGACATCAATCCCTGGGAAAATTTTGGAGCAGATTATAAAGAAGTCAGTCTGCAAGCACCTTGAAAACAATGCAGTGATTACTAGAAGCCAGCATGGATTCTGGCAGAACAAATCCTGCCAGACTAATCTGATCTCATTTTTTGATCGGGTAACCTCCCTTGTGGATTGTGGGAATGCTGTGGACATCATATATCTGGACTTCAGCAAAGCTTTCGACAAAGTGCCTCATGATATCCTGATTAGCAAGCTAGCTAAAAGTGGGCTAGATGGAACAACTATCAGGTGGATCCACAATTGGCTACAGAATCGGACTCAAAGAGTGCTTATCAATGGTTCCTTCTCAAACTGGGGAGAGGTAACGAGCGGGGTACCACAGGGCTCGGTCCTGGGCCCAGTGCTCTTCAACATTTTTATTAATGACTTGGATGAGGAGGTACAGGGAATGCTTATCAAATTTGCAGATGACACAAAGTTGGGTGGAACAGCTAATACTCTGGAAGACAGAAACAAAATTCAAAGTGACCTCGATAGGCTGGAGCGCTGGGCCGAAAACAACAGAATGAAATTTAATAGGGATAAATGCCAAGTGCTGCACCTAGGGAGAGGAAACCAAATGCAGAGTTACAGAATGGGGGACACTTGGCTCAACAATACTACAAGTGAGAAGGATCTTGGAATTGTGGTAGATCACAAACTGAATATGAGCCAGCAATGCGATGTGACTGCAAAGAAGGCAAATGCAATTTTGGGCTGCATTAATAGAAGTATAGCTTCCAAATCACGGGAAGCGATAATTCCCCTTTACTCAGCACTGGTTAGGCCTCATCTTGAGTACTGCGTCCAGTTCTGGGCACCATACTTTAAGAAGGACGTAGACAAACTGGAGAGGGTTCAGAGGAGGGCAACAAGGATGATAAAGGGATGGAAACAAGGCCCTATGAGGAGAGACTGAAAGAACTGGGCATGTTTAGCCTTCAGAAGAGGAGACTGAGGGGAGATATGATAGCACTCTTCCAGTACTTGAAGGGATGTCACACAGAGGAGGGCCAGGATCTCTTCTCAATCATCCCAGTTTGCAGGACACGGAATAATGGGCTCAAGTTACAGGAACCTAGATTCCACCTAGACATCAGGAAAAATTTCCTGACTGTCAGAGCAATAAGACAATGGAATCAACTACCTAGGCAGATGGTGGGCTCTCCCAATCTGGAGGCATTCAAGGTGCAGCTAGACAGCCATCTGTCAGGGATGCTTTGACCTGGATTCCTGCATTGAGCAGGGGGTTGGACTCGATGGCCTTGTAGGCCCCTTCCAACTCGACTTTTCTATGATTCTATGAAGCTAAAGCAAACTGTGCATGCTCCAAACTGTGCATGCTGCAAGTAATTTTAGAAATTCTCCTAGTCAAACCAGAATTCAGGAGCAGTGGAATGTAGGTCAGAGTGAGCTAGAGGAACAGTACAGAAATAGAATGGAGGGAAAACCTCTCATCCTTAATTTTGAATATCTCATACATATGAAATCCATAACAGTGAACCAATGATTTGGCTATAAATTCAGGTGTTCCTCAGGAATAACTGTATATGGTCTGAAATACATTGGGAGGGACCTGTCTTCCCTAAATGGTGCTCCTGTAGCTTCTCTAGCAACAGCAGCACCAGAATAGGAAGTGAAGTAGGGCAGCACATCAAAGAAAAGATACTTGCTAGTACAGGCATTTGGCACTCACATCGTTCTTTTTGTGCTGCCAATGCTGATCTATTTAGACTAGTGGCAATCATCATCAGGACTGGATTGCAGCTTTTGGGGGTGCTCATATAGGTAGCACACGCCTGACGTTCCCAAACTCCTAACTGAAATGCTTTTATATCTACTTTCCTGTGCTGGTTATTTTAGAACCCATCACACACAAAACTGAAACATATTATGATGAAGTCACAATTATACATTCCATACCGTGATACAGTTCATATTCAGAAGCAGTATTCCAATAAATACCAGTTGCTGTGGGGAAGGGCCCAACGGTGGGGGATGCCAATGGTGAGGGATGACTATCACCTTCATGTGCTGCTTGTGGGCTTCCCAGAGGCACCTGGCTATCCACTGTGGGGAATAGGATGCTGGACTATGAAACTTTGGTCTGATCCAACAGGGGTCTTCTTATGTACAGTCAAAGATCCCTATACTATTGGTTTTATATGTTTTTATGATATCTTAGTCTTTCACTAAAACATGCACTATATTTTACAAAACTTTTTAAAAAAAACAAAACCAGACCAGAAGACAGGAAGCTGCAACTCCTACATTATCAATAGGAACAATGATAACTGTTACTTTGGTAACATCCACAGAGTATCCGTCTCCCCACAAAACAAGTTTGATAGCAAGCATTTATTGGTACCCTCGACAGCTGGGACATTTTCTATTTCTTGTGTCTGAGATGGAATAAGGAATTGCAGGAGAAACCAGAGTTTAAAATGCAGAGAAAAAGAGAAGAAAATGTACCAATTTTGAAAAAGTAGTGTTAAAATAATAGTTTCCAATAGCATCAGAATAAACACAGGAGCCCCGAATCTCATGACCCTGTGCTCTGTGTCTCACATGGTGCTCCTTCCTCAAGATATAAATTTGCGATTATCCTATTTTGAGCTAGTTACCCCTCTTTCGAATAACACTATAAATTAGTACTCTGAATTTCCCCAGAAAGTCAAATAAACATCTGCAGTAAGAGATTTTTAATGACAAAAGGCAATTTTTCATTGCTATATGTAGAGGCAGCCGTGAAAGAACCATTAGTATTATTATGAATTATTGCACCTAAATCTCTATGTACTGAGTAGAAAGTGTCTTGGAAAGTGACTCAAAAGCATGCCATAAATAGCAGACTGCAAAAGCAGATTGGATGACAATGCACACAGATTTCTTCTTATATATCATGTGGGGCATAAAATTGTCCGATTAGCCTTTAAAGTTTCCATCAGTTTTGTTCCGTCTCCATAAATGAATGGCTTGGCTGTTTATGTGCCATGTCAAACCTTATGACTGAGTGATGCTTTCTAGCTGAGCCTGCTTTGGATCTCCCATCCTTACAAATCTAGCCCTTTCATCAAAGTACTTAATGTACAATCCCAGTCCCACTGAGTCTCGGTCTGTTTTTAAATAAAGACTGACGTTTTAGTTATTCTGGAAGAGTTTCTGTTTAATGAGCCTCCACTATTGTTTATGAGTTTGTGAAATGCCTCAAGACACTTCTGGCATCAAACTTATGTTAAACAGGAAACAAGCCTACACTGATTGCAAAAACAGAACCTGGGAGTTCACTGATGCATTGGTAGGTACAAATTATGACACGCTTCAATATTTTCAGGATTCATCTAAACTTGTCCTTGTTGAGGGGAAATACACATAGGTGTTGATGGAGGACCCTTGGCTGTCCAGACACGGAAGTGCATGATAACATCTAATTCCATGGTTGTTTATGAAGGAAAACCATCAATTACACTCAGTGAAAGCTTTTCCCGAGTAAGGGAAATGAAGGGCAGAGGTTAAGTCAGAGTGAGAGCTAAATAAAGACAGCAGGTGATATTCATTTCAAGTCTGAAATGCAGGGAAGTCTAATCCAATTTTGAAATGCAATTATGCTGGTGAAATCAGTTGTGCTAATGAAAGATTTATTTATCTATTTCTACTTGAAGCATTTCTATACCGCCTTACATCAAAGGTTTTCAAGTTGGTTTACAAAAATGAACACCATGAAATGAAAAATTAATAAGGGACCAAAGAGAGAGAGAAAAGCATCAGAAAAGCATCAGATAAAATTAAATGTCAGAGAGTTTAAAACACCCACAATGTTTAGAAGTTTTAAAATGCCAAGTTGAATTTAAAAAAAAATTGCATAGTGCCTAAAAGACAATGAAATTAGTGCCAGGTAGAAGGAGAGTTGCACTCATGGAGAAGGGTCCCTCCGTGAGCACAATTCTTCTTCCATGAGTGGAAGCTCCTTTCATTTACAGAGCAAAATATTAGAAACTAAGCCAATATGAAAAAAAATATATCTATGTATTACATTTCTATCCCAGATTTCTCCCATCAGGAAAATCAACGTGGTATACATGGGCTTCCCAAGTGTCTCCCATCCAGGCACTGACCAGACCCAGACGGGCTTAGTATCAGCAGGGCTGCTGTATCATGTACTTGCACACCATGCCCTAGGGACATGAAATAGTTGGTGGAATGACACTTTACCTCAGCAAGCACATGCTTCCCAGATCAAATCATCCTTGCCCACTGATCCAATGGTATAGAGAGGTTACAGCTAGCAGAAGTTAGATTGAAAACAGTGGAATTTACATAAGTGCAACGCTGACTCAGCTTGTCTGAGCGTGGAAAGCTAAGCAGGGTCAAGCCTGGTTATTACTTGGAAGGGAGACCCCTCCTCTAGTTTCCTGCACTGAGCAGGGGGTTGGACTCGATAGCCTTGCTTTGTAGGCTCCTTCCAACTCTATGATCTATGAAATCTATCTATGAAATCTATGAAACCCTGAGCAGAATGAACTGTCTATTAAAATAAGGACCACTTTTGCTGTTTATCAGTAAAAAACAAGGATAGCACAGGGGCAACTTCAGAAGCATGGAGGTGGGGGAATACTACAGAAGTCAGTTAATTTGCTAACTCGGTTAACTCAGTAGTGCCAAGAAGAGAGTGTGCACAGCGGCATTCCTTCACCACTAAATAGCCACAACCAGCCCCTGCTACTTCACTGGGGCCAATTAAAATCAGAACACTGGTCAAACTGTCTTTTTGCATCTGACTAGCTTATACACATCCCAAGCATTTAGGCTGATAAATTTGTCTGTCTAACTCTTTCTCTCATTCTCATTCTCTCTCTCATGCACATGCACACACACACATCCTCTCTCTCTTTCCCTCCCTCCCTCCCTCCCTCCCTCCACCATTCTTGTGATCTATGCTATTGCTTGGCTCCTGCCTCATGACCCATTTATGGCCCAAGAAGGTAATTTTGCTCAGTACCTGAGGAATGCCTCCCTCCTCCTATCACCTGCTACTGCCTTCTACAGCTGCTGCCACCCAGATTCCTTTGTCCCCTCCCCTCCCAACCCACTTCCCTAGATGCTCCAGTGTCTCTTGTCTTACCCTGCTTCTTTTGCCCCACTTTTCTCTGATTCTCCGTTACCCACTCACCTCAGACTGGTGCTGATCCCAAAGAGGAGTGGCGGGGCAAACCAGATTAAGTTCTGCTGGTGAAGGGGGACAGTGTGGCGGTGAGTGGGGGCAGGAAATATATATGAAGCATTTGATCTGGTCCCAGGCTAAGTTGGCCATCCCTGCTCTAGACAGAACTCTAAGACTGCATAAAAATGCATAGTGACTGCTGTCCACATTCACCTCAACACATCCTAGAGGCATACTCTTGACATAATACACACTGTCTCCCAGAGTCATCACTTACCTTAGGGTGGGCAAGATAAGTTCTAAATTTTTGTATAGTACTGCTCCAAGCACAAATACGGTGGATTCATCTAGTTCTAAAATGAAAAGGGGAGGGGGGGAGAGAAGACAACATGTCCATTAAATGTGCTGCTTTTTCAAGCCGTTCCAACTTAGTCAGCACACAGGTACGTGGAATGGTATTTATCATGGTGGAAGAAGTTTTATCTTTAAGGAAATCATCATTGTGACATGAAATATATTTCCTCACATTGTGTCATAAAAATGTAATATGATATATTAAGGATGGGTGGGGGGAGCTCTATACAATTGGAACATCTCACAAGATTTAGAGTGCTCGGAAGACTAGCTGTTTTGTGAGATTCATCATTTGCTGCTAAACTGTGCCAGCATTTCCTGATATATTCTGCCTTGATTATGAAAGATCCAGAGGAGTTATTTTTAGAGGACTCCATGCCCCCGCCCCACTTTAACACTGAAGAGGGCAAACTCTCCATTGCAGACATTTGGCACGCCAGTACCCTAATTCTAGGATCACAAACCAATGTGTTTGGCCTTGGGTGAAGGCAGGTCTGTACACTAGCCCAGGAGACAGGCTGTTTCACACATTATGCATGGGGGGGACCAAGGTTTGCCACAGAGTGTACAGTGGCATTTACACTTTACATGTTTGGGTGTATGCACCTAAAAAACATAGACATAGGGCATGATCCATTCACATTTGGAATGGGGAGAACTGTCGGACTCGTAAGAGCCTTCTCCCCTCCTTTCCTCCCCCCAGCTGGCCCCGAGGCATGGGTGCATTAGAGAGTACAGATCTCTTGCATACTTTGCAATGGGAGGTTGTTGCATGTCCACTGCATAGTAACAGCTCCATCCTGGCTGTTTCCTCCCCAGAGGCCTGGGGAGTCAACCTGCTGATCCGCATGCACACATGTCCTGGGCCGAGGACCACCCAGGAGGGGGGGGAGAGGGATTTTGCTCTACAGCAATCCATCCTCACATGCAGAGTTGTGCTTTTGTGAAGCTCAGGAATTGGTTGGTCCTAGAATGTGTGAAGAGGCCCACAGCTTATAGCAGCAACACACTTCCAGTCTCCTGAAGTCACTCATGCTGCATGCGCAGAAGTGCAGGGACAATCCCTCAGCCTCTCCCTCTGCCCTTGACTCCTCCTGCTGCAGTGGCTACTGCACTGGTCGCACTTGTATTCCTAACGTCATTCTGCCCCCCCCCCCGGAAACAAAAATGCCACTGTGCACCTTAATAGCTGTAAGAACTATACTAGGGGACAATGTGAAGGAAGCAGTTACACTTCCTTGTGAAACCACTCTCATTGCTTTATAGCAGGGGTGCAGAACCTTTTTGTAGTTGGGCACTGGATTGCACCCCCAGGCCTTCCATAGTCCGGATGACATCAGGAGCCATGAAGATTACAGTGAGGGTTCCTCATGGGGGCGGATTTGGAGGCCAAGCCCAGCCCCCTGGAGGAACCCCAGAGGCTCTGCAAGCCAGATTGGAGAGCCCTGCGGGCCAGATTAGGCCTGCTGACTGGAAGTTCTGTACCGCTGCTTTATACAGACTTGTCATGTTATAATAAGAGAATTTTGGCTACACTATGGTTTCTAACTCAGCAACCACCTCTTCCACTAGACAACATGAGTTTGTATGGAAGGAGCCACTCTAAAATTGGATTTTGGGTGATCCAAAATACTGGTAAAACAAACTTACAGTCACACAAGTTGGTGATTCCATACTTTCCATTCTGAACCCCTCACTGTGTTCTTGCCCTAATAAAATATAAGGACGGGCTGCTTTTTAGATTTTACCTGTTGACATAGGGGTGAAGATGTTCTTTGGAATGACAACCCTGTCTTCTGAGTTTCGTGCCCAGTCAACCATCCCTTTCCTTCCTTTCATGGGGAAATTGATGTCTGTTAGAACTGATGCAGCAGGAAGCTTCTGAATGCTAGCCACTATTAAGAAAAAGCATACAAAAACAAATTCAAACAGAACTCATGTAACCCTTCACAGCAGTATTATTAAGAGAAGATCATACTAGGAAAAGTAAATATGACTCAACATTTTGACTATGAGAAAAAGTGGTTAATAAAAATGGTTTATAGGCATATACAGTATCTATAATATTAAAAGAGGTTGTGTGTGTGTCCATTAGCACCATAGTGTCAAGACCATGAAACCTCAGTACCTGAAACTTGGCATGCATACTAAGAGCCCCCTAGGGCTCTTAGTATGTACTGTTTTTAAAATGCATTAATTTTAATGTGTCCATGAAGCCTGCAGTAACATCTTCAGCCACTAGGGGCAGGACTTCCCTATCCAGCACATAGCTTTAGTCCATAGAGTTTGAAACCTGGGAAGAAACCTGGTCAAGGGATAGCATTATATGCCTGCTCCTCCCTCCTGCTGTGAGGCAGCCCTCACTCAGCAGCAGGAAGTCAGGATGGGAGAATCAGTGAAATTCTCCAAAATTCACTCCGTAGCTCATTTTGGCTCACTCCTGCTTTCATTTTTGCCCTGTTTATCAGCTCATTAGAACAGGAAAAGTGCATACTTTCCCCTCATCGGCTAAAGTGTGAAAATGTGTGCATGTTTTTAAAATGCGCATTTCAAAGTGAGCATTTAAAAAAAAAAGCAAATTCTTCAAAGGTGATCACAAATGTGGGAATTTGCAAACATTTCTTGAAAAGCAGCACTCCTGCTCTCATCTGTGTTTGGGATTACAAATGGATCACATTCATGTGATTTGCAAACAGAAACAAAATTCTCATCTCTCCCTAGAATGGAATGGGGAGACCGCTCCCTCAGGGGGCTATAGGGGGGCACCATGGCAGGGCCCCCACCTAAGAAAGCCAGTGGCTATGGCTTCACTCAGGTGGGATGGGCCAAGGTGTCCCACCCTGCCAGCTGCATAACTTTGCTTGAAGGCTTCACTTTATCAAACTAAGGGCTGGTCCAACCTGTGCGAAGATGGGTTCTGTTTGCTAGTTTCACATTAAAAAAATGAGAACATGTGCAGTGCAATCCTATACATGTCTACTTGGAAGGAAGCCCCACAGAGTTCAATGAGGCTTACTCCCAGGTAAGTGTGTATAGGGTTACAGCCTTGAACTAAGAAGATGACAAGTTCATGCATGATTAATAGATAGACTGTGGATAAATGTTATGGCCTTGATTCTCTCGCTTGTCAACCAGGTTCAATATCTTAACAGGGATTATTCACTCTGTTGGCTCATGCCCTGAAATTCACATGGAAAGACATAGTGGAACTGTGTCTACAGAGCATATTCTGAACTGATTAAAAATGACAGAACTAGGAAGAGGATGTTGCGAATTGCTCGGGGAGATATAACTTCTAGAACCAGACTAATGAAGCAATAACAATGCCGCTATCCCTTGCATAGGCATAATAAGATTTGAAAACAAGCCCCATTAAGTAGATTGACATATTAGCAGCCTGTAGTCTGTTTCTGGACTAAGCAAAAATAGAACCAGTATCTCATGAGCCACTTTCCATTACTTCTCACCGTGAAATGTAATTATTACCATTTTATTACTCTTTTTGGTTAGTACATTCAATGAGCAAAGCGTTATAGAAACCTTACTCCTTTTACCTTCACAATGACCCTTTCAATCAGATAGCTGATATTCCCATTTTACAAATGGGGAAGCGAGAAGCTGAGAGTATGTGAATTGCCCAAGACTATTATTATTTATTATTCATTATAATATAGCACCATCAGTGTGCATTATCACTGGGTATTATACAGCACCATCAGTGTGCATAATACTTGACTTACAGTACACCATGACTTAGCTGGGATATAAACTCAAGTTTTCCGAAGTCCACTGGTCTACACTGACTAATAATATTTATATGGAATGTTAAAAAAATATGTCTGTTTACTGAGGTTAGTCCCAATGGCCCAGTTCAGATATAGCACTTAGCCATAAGTTGTTTGAAACATAGTTTGTTGAACAAGCCAAGATCTGGCTCAGAGTCATTGACTGGGTTTGCACGACACAACAAGCAACAGTGGTTACTTACCATTGCTTGTTCCACATGTTGTGCGAACCCAGTCGTGGTGACTGACCATTGTGACTTATTGTGGTTGTCAACCATGATAAGACACAATGGTCTGTTCTACGGTTTGTCTGTACCATGATGGCTTGTCTGAACCCAGATGACATGACCCACTGTGGTACAATCCCCAGAACAAGCAAGCCTCATGGCAAGAGTGGCCAGCCACAGAGTGCAGATGACAGCTGCCTCCAAAGTGCCCAAACAGTGCTCTCATCAGCACAGCCACTCCAGCGACAGCAGGAAGTGTCCACTCCTCTCTGCCCTCCACTTTCTGAGTTGCTCCTGGGAAAGCGGAGGACGGAGGCACTTCCCGCTCTCATCGGCGCAGTGATGGTGGGAAGTGCCTCCCTCCTCTGCTTTCCAAGGAACTCCTCGGAAAGTGGAGGGGGGAGGGGTGGGCACTTCCCTCTGTCAACAGCACGGCCACACCGATGACAGAGAGGAATGCTCCCCCTCTGCTCCATGGGCCTCCTGCCTGAGAGGTTTACTCTCTGAGTAAACAGGAGGCTGTGATCCATTCTCCACTGGTGCTCCACGAACAGAGCAGCAGTGAGGAGTGGAACCGGCACCTCCGCCTCCTGCCTGAGAGTAGACCTCAGTGTAAACACAAAAATATATAAGAAACTACTGTCTGCTTTGTTTCATGTTCGGACTTCAGGTGGTGCCTGCCAGACCTCCACGCCATGGTCCATCTCAACTTGCTTGTTTGTTGGGTGCATGTGTACGTTCTGTAAGTTACTCAATAAACTTATCTCCTTGTAAGCAAACCTGGAGCTGACTTATCCTTCCCTGGGAATCAATTGAGATCGTGACAGGCCCACAACCAGGGGCCAATACAGTACCAAGATTGAACACAGTGATACATCACAGTTAGTGCAAGCTGAGATTCACAATCACAAGCCAACCTCAAAGGCCTGTTTCACACGTCATGACATCCCACAATTTTTTAAAAATTGTGGGTTCTTGTGAACAAGACAATGTGTTGGTGCATGCCTGACCACTCCCACTGCAAGTGCGAGTGGCTAAACAACCCAGGGATGCTCCATCCCTGGGTTGTTTAGCATTGCATCTGAACCTGGACCTCTGATTTGTTTCTCCCCCAACAAGCCAGAGAAACAAGCCTACAATACATGGGATCTTTCTCTGGCTTGTGGGAGAGACAACCCAGAGGTCTGGGTTTGGATGTAATGCTGTTTAGCGGATCCCACTTGCAGTGAGAGCAATCGGGTAGCATGCGCCAGCACACTGCCTCTTTCACAACCCACAAATTGTGGGTTGTTGTGATGTGCGTGTGAAGGATTGAGGCCTACACAGGCTTGAGTTAGTTTGAAGCCTGTAGGCCCAAACATCTCCTGATGGGAGGGGGGCATTCGTGAGTTTCATTTTCCCCTCTTGGAGTTAAAGTTTCTTTTTCATTGAGAGAAGTCACCTTTCCCCCTTAATAGAGTTAAGTTGCATTTCCCCAGTTTGAGGCCACAGGTCTGTAGTCTTCTAGTCCTGGTGAGAGTGTATATAAAGGGGAGGCAGAAGCAGGGCAGAGAGTGAAGCTGTGAGAGAGTGAAATTGAGCAGAGAGAGAAGCTGTGTGGAAGAGAGATTCTGCAGGCACCAAGAAGTAGAGAGAAAGACAGAGAAGCAGAGTCTGAATATCACTGAAGAATGCAGAACAGCCAAGGCTAGGCTGGGGAGGAATCTCTATTAAGGTTACAGGTTAAAGAGTAGCTAGGTTAGAGAGAAATGCATTATTATTTCTTTAATTTCTAATATACCTGCTTTTTGAAAGTATACAGCTGTATTTGTGTAATTACCTTAAGTTATTCTGAATCTAATATACCAAAATCTACTAAAGTAAACAGTTATTGTTAACATCAAGTTGTTTGGAGTGTCTTTTGCACCACGCCTAAGGCCAAATCCCACGTTACAGGGAAGAGAAGGTAAAAGGCAGAGAATTGGCATCCTGATACAGAAGGGGCTCTTAAAGAGGCAGAATATCTTTAAGGAGCTGATCAAGGTGTACAGGTGCAGGCAGCTGGAACCTTGACAGTGCAAACTGGGCCAATCAATCTGTGGTTTATGATTCTGGATTCATGGGCCAAAACAAACCAAGGTTAGTGAGCCTCGTCAGGTTTGGATGTAGAAAAAAATGAGAGTGAAGCTAAACAAACCATTGTTTAGTGTTATATCTGAACCAGGCCATGGTATCCAAACAAGGCTTTCTCCCTAGCGACTGTGTTTAGGATAGGTTGCAATACTAAACACACTTACTAGTGAGTAAGCTCTATTGAACACAGTGGGGCTTTCTTCTGAGTAATCATACATAGGATCGTGCTGTTAATTTACAAAATCCAGCAAGCCACATTTTAAGTGAGCTGTATGCAAACACATACTGGCACATCACAGCTCCAAACGCAAATATGGGATATGATTTTTAATGAAAATGCATACCCACTTCTTTACTATCATGGCTACAGGGGTGGGAAATAGCAGAAATAATAGCAGCCCCATGTTGAAAGAGGTAAGCTGAAATTTTGTTTACTCCTTTCCCCCTATTTATAATGCAGTTGTTATCTAGAAATCACAGTTTATTGTGGCTTTAGCAATCTGGGTATGATTCCATGGCAACACTGCCAGTTTCAAGTAAGATTCAGGCTACTTCTCAGCCTCCGACAGGCCTGTGCGGCATTATTCACATTCACAGAGATGATGAACAATCTGTTCAGGGCTCCATTTCTAATGTGAGCCAGGGTGATAATTGTTTTTTGCACACTGCTTTTTCTAATCATTTTACAACAAGGGTAATAGAGTTCATGACATTTGCACATTGCATCTATAGACAAGGATGTGCATAACCAATTTACTGCAAGTGCCCTGGAGAGGGGTAAAAGAGAGACACAACAGGGACACCTCTAAAAGCAGTCACAACAGCAAAATTATACATAGTAGAAAACCATTTGGCCTCTCATAAGTGGATTTCATTTTAAAAGAAATTGTAATTCAAATCAAGAGACAAGGAAAATTAAGATGTTAACAATGTTAGCTTTATGGAATATATTGCTTGACAACTAGCTCTTGGTTCCAAATTAACCTGATTATGTATTATAGTAACACTTTAGCAAGATTGCATTTCAGCCTCTTTCAAGCTTTCACTATTATATTTGGGTTTACTGGGCCAATTGAACTTCCAATCCGTTGCACTTGATCACAACTATCCCAGCCTCTCCCAGACAACCCACATCTCAGGAGGTATTTACATCCCTCCTTGGCTGAAGGGGGCATTCAATAGAGGCAAGCCTTCACTGACTGCATGATGCCCATGCATACTGGCACGATCAGTGTTTGGGGCAGGGACTGCTCCCACACCCATGTAAGGGGTTGCATCACATAAACAGCACCAAGCCACCACCTGGATTCAAGGAACAGGACAGTGGTGGCACCTAACATTTAAGACCCAATAGTGGCCACAAGGGCATGATAGGTAGCAGCAACAGACAATCGGGGAGTAATAATTCCATAAGAACTGGAGAGTAGTGGTTGGGGGCATGTCTTAAAGGATTAAACTTGAGAGAACTAGCCAACAGAATGGGGGACACCCAGTCCAGCTGCATGCTGGAGTCTCCCCTCTTTCAAATAGTAATGGGATCACAACTTTTATAACCCAGACTAACAGTGTCTTGGACACTGACTCAGAGGATGAAGGGCCAGCAGAATCAGTATCACCACCCAGAGAAGTACCAGATCTGAGTCATGTCACTGAGCTCAAGTCCAGCAACCAGGGACCATCAGAATCTGAAGTGGGAGTGTAGTCTCTGAGTTGGAGCCAGTATCCTTGCCCCCCAATCCCTGTGTACTAAATCTGTTCACCACTGCAGGCAGAGTGCCTGGTAAGAGGACAGAGAGTAACAATGACGTGCCAATAGTGCCAATAGGCTTCGGGCCCTTTAAGGCAGTGGTGAGAACCCCTAGCTGGTGGGGGGGATGTGTTCAAAGGCCAAATTTCATTTGGCCTGTGGTGTCATCCAGCTCTCTGAACCTTCCAGGCCCATAAAACATGCTCTCCTCCACCTGGCCTTTCTCTCAGAACACCTTCAGGAAGTGGTACC
This sequence comes from Shinisaurus crocodilurus, assembly GCA_021292165.1. Taxonomy (NCBI): domain Eukaryota; kingdom Metazoa; phylum Chordata; class Lepidosauria; order Squamata; family Shinisauridae; genus Shinisaurus; species Shinisaurus crocodilurus. The sequence continues at coordinate 133,432,933 of CM037879.1, forward strand.
CAACAGTGCATGCTTCCCTCCGCTTTCCCTTTCCCTTGGGAAGTCTGGGTAGAAGGGAAAATCAATGTTCTAGATTACATGGAGAGACCCTCACAGATAGAGGAGGCTCTCCTCTTCACAAAGTCACCCTACACATGTAGAAAGTGATGAAAGAAGAGGCAGGGCTAGTGTGCTTCCCCTCATTTTGTGTTTATTATACTCTGATTGAGAATGCCTGAAGAGGGCTTATATGAGTCTGATCAGATCCATCATGGACCTCAGGTCAGAAAGTGGGTATATTCTGGTCAACATGCAAGGCCAGAGAGAAGGAAGACAATATGTAGGCAAAGGCCAGAGGATAATTTTCTGGAAATAAATTTAATAGTAACTGTATATGTCATCATCATGTCTGTTCCATCTATTCAGGGAGTCATCCTAGCATCCATCATTTCTAGAACACATTGGGAAAGCAAGATGGAAAGGACCCAGCCTGATGTCAGGCTCCCAGCCAACCCAAGCCAGGGGAGACCTCTTCAGAGGAGGAGGATTTAGATTCCTCAGCAAACCTCACTCCCATAGAAGACTGGGGGCAGCCCAAGGAGACCTGTTTCAGGGATGGCTCACCTGTGGTCTCAAAGAACCCCCTTCAACGCCCCTTCAATGGGCGATTAATAAATGTGAATAATAAATAAATAAATTCAACCCCATCCCAAACCCTGTCTGGGTTCACTTCCCTCATCCCACAGCTCTCTGGTGCACCAGCAGCGATGGACCAGGTCAGATGCTCAGGATTGTCATCAGAGTGCCCACCTGGTTGCCAGGAGACCCTTTTGCCTGAGGTTTACTCAGGAAGAAGGGTCTACTTGGGAGGAGGAAAATCCAGCTGTAGCCCAAGAAGAAGCAGATCCAGCTGTAAGTGATGAATCAGGGACATCAAATATATAAGCCCTCCATCTTCTTCCAGACAGAGAACTTTAGGAAAAATCCCTAAGGTGAGGATTCCAAAGCAACAAAAGGGAATGAGCATGCTCAATTAGCATGGAATGCTGACTGACTTAGAGTGGTGTGTGTGTGTGTGTA